>JAQOWZ010000008.1:20970641-25970641 GCA_035578165.1 Stenolophus ochropezus
TGAGAAATTGTTAATATTACAAATTTCACTCACATCTCCACTGCGTTTGCGCCACTTACACTCTGCGCCATCTATGTAAACATATACACACTAATAGTTCACTCTGTTGTGAACATACCACACACATAATCTTTGTAATACTGTACCAAGATATTAAGACTGTCAAAAGAGAAGAAGCAAAATTCACTGTAATGTTTAACTATTTTTAATATAACTATGTGATTGGCAAGTTGGTGTTATTAAGTTATTGTGAACAACCATTCCCGCTAACAGGTTACAGAAAGCACGTAGTGATTCAAGCACCAAAACATAGTGGATCAAAATATTTTAATTACAAAAAATCATTTAGCATCGTGCTGTTCGCAATTTGCGATGCTAATTATTTATTTACTTACGTTGACATTGGTGCTTACGGATCACAGAGATATGGTGGCATTCTGCGAGAATCCAGTTTTGGAAGGAAATTTTTAAATGAAGAATTAGATTTACCGAGCGATTCAAACATTACCAATACTAATACAAATATGTCATATTACTTCGTCGGTGATGAGGCATTTCCGTTGCACAAAAATTTGCTTCGTCTTTATGAAGGCTCAAATTTACCAGACGATAAAAGAATATTCAACTACAGATTATCTAGAGCTCGCAGATGTATTGAAAATGCTTTTGGAATTTTGGTAGCAAGATTTAGGATTTTCCGTCGAACCATAAATGCCTATCCCGAAACAGTTGATTTAATCGTTAAAGTAGCAGTTTGTCTGCATAATTTTATAAAACTAACATCAGTAATAGGCAATAAATACTGTCCTAGAAATGATGCTGATCGGTATACCAATGATGGAATTGTAATATCAGGCGAGTGGCGTCAAAAAATTCAAAAAAATCCAGCATTAGCGAATGTCAGACAATTAAGAAGATTAGGATCTAGAAATACAAATAGAACAGCAGAGCAATACCGAACAATATTAAAAGATTATTTTAATAGTCCAGTTGGTGCTGTGCCATGGCAACATACTATGATTTAATTTTTTTTAAAGTGTTTCTGTTTATTTACATATATTCCCTAACTGTATATGGATAATTAAAATAAAAAATATATTTCTGTAGATATTTTATTCATTTTCTATTTCATATAGTACATTCATGATTGACATTTCTGCTTTCCGGCGTTTTGATTTAGACGTATTATTCAAGCGATTTGCAATAAATTTGGAAAAATGCTTTACATCTTCTGATACTGTCCAAGTATCGCTTGGTACAGTATCAACTACAATAGGGCTTGTAATTGCGGCAGCAATCTACTCCAGTGCGTCATTCGTCCTTTTTCTTTTTAAAACCGGCTGAATGCTCCGTGGAGTAGTTGGAAGTGCCTGTGGAGTTGCTGGTCCTGGTGCTGGTGCTGGTCCTGGTGCTGGTCCTGGTCCTAGGGCTGGTCCTGGTGCTGGTGCTGGTGCTGTTCCTGGTGTTGTAGTCAACGGCTGCGGTGACGGACTGCAGGAATAGTAGTAAATAAATTTTAATTGGTCGTATAGCGCCCAGTGTTTGAAATGTTTGGCTGCTGCACCGCTCGTAACATTCATAATTTCCTTCTTTCTTCTAACGTACTTCCCTCGAATGCTGCTAAATAGAGTTGCAGCATCATCCGCTTAAATAATAAAAAAATATGTATAATAAACTTTGTTTGCATAAACATAACAAAAAACTTACCAGAAATTTTGCATAATCCGCCAATTTCTGCCCATAATTTTTCTTTATGCGTCGGATTTTTGTAACATTTGTCACCCTTATCCCACAGTACAGGTCGGGCTTCCACCAGGGAAATAAAATATTCTTCCGAAGCAGACATGATAAACAATGAAGAAAAAGAAAAAACAAAGAAGATACAAAAGATGCCAAAAGAAGAAAAAGTTCATGTTGATGTCATTTTCTGTACACCACGCTACAATCAACATGAATCCTTCGACAAACTATCCAGCAGGAACTAATGGTAAAGCCATTAACATTTTTATGGCTTTCCTCCTTTCTTCTGTTATTCCGACAAGGTATCCTGCAGTCATGGCCTTTTTCCATACGACCTAGAAATATATAAATTATTTTTAATAATTCATTTGTATATATCTAAATTATTCTTTATGAACTAGTAAACAATACATTTAAAAATACAGATTGAGAAACGGTTATCTAGTTTATTCGACTTCAGATTTCTTAGCATTCTGAAGGGTCCATTTCATTACACGTTTAAGTGAGACACGCAGTTTTTATATCTTCGAAACAAAAGCATGAGACATGGAAAACAAAAATAAAATATTAGATGCGTACACTGGCATAATGAAAAAAACAGCCCACCACTTCAGCATGCGGATAAGCTGCAATTAGAGCTGTTTGCAGAGCTCTCTCATAGTCGCTCATTATGACTGCAGGATGCAGAGTTGGGGCTAAAACTTGAAATTGTTGCAGCACTTCATCGTACAGTTCTCTTGACCTATTACTCATGAGAACGTACGTAATTGGCATTGTGTAAAATAAATTAATATTTTGAATTAATTATATTTAAATTTTAACCGGAAATGTTTACTAACATTGTTTCAAACAATTTAAGCTAACGCGATCGCAACAATTACTATGATGTTTTAAAACATCTGTGCTAATGCAAAATAAAATAATATATTATACTCCACGATAAAGAATCTTTATCATTTTGTATAAAGTTATTTATAAATAAATTACCTTGTCCTGTACAACCCCAACGAAAACAAGGAGCTGTCGAGCTGTGGGTGCTGAAGGAACACATTTAAAAGTTCCATCTAAATGCAATTCATAAACACCCCCAATGATGGTATCAATTAATATTTGTGAGGCAAATATTAATGCTTGCCCTGCTTCGCTATCAACCACATGTTGCAAAAATGGTTGTGTAACTCCGTTTACGGTTATAGTAAATTTCTGATGCCACTGTGCATCGTTCATCAGATTTCCCAATGCTACCCAGCTATCGGGGATGGGCGGATTATGGCGTCTCCGAGCCGCACGCATTGTATTTTCCGCACGCGGAAAATTATATACGGCTGCGGCTTCTGCATTCCTGTAATTATTGTATTAGTAAAATTTTTATTTGAGCTAATGTAAATGTATGGTTTTTAAATTATAAATGATTAAATTTTATAATTTAAAAACTGTACATTTACATTAGCTCATATTTATATATATACCGGGTGTCCCAGCTTGACCGACACATGGGAGTTTTACATGGGAAATCAGTTAATTATGAATAGTATCTCCCCAGTGCAAGATATTAACTTGAAATTTTGTATACTTATCGGAGAATATTAATTCTATGGATCACACTTATTTGAAGTATGCAATTTCGTCTGCAGGGCGAGATTTATGAAATTTAAAATCTACTATTTTCGTTCAAAATCAGACAGCCATGGAAATAAAAGAAAATATTTATATGACAGTTTAATGAAGTATCAATAATTTTAATTTTTATTCCCTGTATTTTAATATTATTTAAGTTTAATTTAGTTTCTTTTTGTTAAATAATATACCAATATTACAAAAATATAAATATCTACAATGGCATTTCATTAACTGTCAGAACTGTCACATAGATATTTTCTTTTATTTCCATGGCTGTCTGATTTTGAACGAAAATAGTAGATTTTAAATTTAATATTCCCCAATAAGCATACAAAATTTCAAGTTAATATCTTGCACTGGGGAGATACTATTCATAATTAACTGATTTCCCATGTAAAACTCCCATGTGTCGGTCGAGCTGGGACACCCGGTATATATATAAAAGAAATTATTTTTACTAATAAATTATCAACATATTTAAAATTTGTATTAAATTGGTTTAAAATATTTTTATACTTTATAAAAACTAAATTAAGGACTAAATACGTGCAAAAAGATACTGACTGAGCTGATTCCTCATCGTAGATCTCTCTCAATGAGATTTTATCATTTATAGTTCTTCTTACTAGTGAGCGTCTGAACTCTGTCACAGGATCTTCATTGTCTCGCCTGTGTCCAATGTGCCCTTTTATTATAGTGACGAGACCTTCTCTATCCACTTTTATGGAGGCAGGACATAACAATACTCGTTTTTTGTTACAGTTATAATATCTTAAAATATAAAGAAATACAAAATTTTATCCAAACAGAAAAAAAATTCAACCAGTGGTTCTCAAAATACGGGACCCAACTTTTTAAATTTCTATTCAACATTATCACAACCTACTCCATATGAAAAATTAAAGTTAACACCGATAACTGGAAAACAGTACGCGTTAAAAAAAATCGAGAACCTGTATATTTATTATAAAAAAGTATCTGAAGAAGGTGAATATGCAATGGGGAAGTTTAGCGTGGTGGAAATTACATGTGAAATATCTTTTAGTCGTAAGTATATGAATAATTATAACTTAAAATGTAATTGAAAGTTAAAATTATGTTGCCAATTATTTATAATTTAATGATTTATCTTCGAGCCACTCTGACGTCACAAGTGAGATATGCGCTTGCGCAGAAGGGATGGTGAGACCTGACTTTTTGAACTTAGGTTGTATATTGTGGCATTATACTACACGCTTCTCTGTTGCCATGGGAACCCAGCGCGCGCTGGTTAAGATAGACGATACTTTCTCCGCGAGCCACTCTGACGTTATTTTTGTATAAAATTTCATTTTTTGAGAAATCTATGCATCTTTGGGTGAAATAAAATGTAGAATATCACTTTTGAGGGTAATCTTGATAAAATAAAAAAAAAATACGCTAAACTTCTCCATTATAAATATAAATACATACCTGTAGACTCAAGCTGCGTACAACAAATTCCGAGTTTGTTCGTTGCATTTTGATGTTTCTTGTTTTCAAACACCTGAGAAAAAGAAATTAAATCGTGGAGTTGTACCGTTTGTACATGAGGTTCCTGGTAATGTTATTATATTTATTGTGTTTACATTGTTTATTAACTTATAATTTATTTGCAGAAACTCAGATTGGGAGTCGGAGTACGGACAATACCGTTACGTCGGTATTACCTGGAGTCGCGATTGACGTACCTGGTAATGTTTTTAAAACTATTGTGCTAATATTGTTTATTAACTTATAATTTATTTGCAGAAACTCAGGTTGGGAGTTCTCAGATTGTGTTCGATTTACCTGGACCATCTTTGGTACTTTCTGAAGAATTTCCTAAGTCGGATTATCCTCCTGTACCGTCGTCCCAATCTACCCTGAGCAAATCCTACTGTTTAAGGATTATTGATGACCCTGTTCCTGGAACGTCAACCCAAGAACCAGGTACTTCGACAGGACCCACTCCCGGTACTTCAAGATGTATTACAGGTAATTATTATTTTTTATAAATAATAATAATACTAGTTGTACCATGAGTTATGGAATAAGTATGAATGAAATAGGTCATTACGTACCCATATATGTAGGCATAAATATATTTTAGGATTTGACTCCTAACCCGACAACGTATCCGAAGTAACCATCTTCATTTATATAAATCGCCTACAGTAATAAAACCGGTTAACTCAAATGCAACATTAGATCAAATGAGAAGCGTTTTGCCCAATATTTTGATGAAACATGAACTCATTGCCCTGATCCGCAAAACAAAAAGTAGATTAAATCGCATACGATGATTTAGAGTTAAAAGTATATAAGTTTTATTCCCATACATTTTAATTGTAGTTTTAATAATATTTATTTCAATACCAGTCATTTTTCTTTTAATAATAATTGTAATATAATAATAATAATTGTAAAATAGCGTATGGTATATATTTTATAGTTGTAGAAGAAGCATAGTTTTCTGTTTACTATTATATTAATCATGTTTGTATTAATATTAATAATAAATAATTATAATGAATCACTTCAAAGTATATTTAGTTTTACAATTTAATAGGATAATTATTAAACAATAGATATATTACTGTTATTATTAAACTCCTCTTGTTTCTCAATTTTTATTTCTGCGCACGTATACACGTTGAAGTATTTCGAAAATTTAGTTGCTTTTAACATGAACATATTAGTTAGTTGTATGTTTATATTAAAAAGTTATAATTTCAAAATTGAAATATGGACATATAGGTACGAGTTCCAGCTCATTGAATTTGTGCCAGTCAGTAAAATATTTTTTATTTTTAGCAGTAGAAAGATAATATTTTTTATAACATGAATTTTCTAATAACTATACTGATTGTTTATATATTTATTTTAGAGAGACATAAACCCTATGGCGTGTTGAAGGATTTGGGGATCAAATCGAGACACGATTTGACCCCTAGAAAACGGAAAATGTACGGGGAGTATTTAAGAGTAAGGAGGAAGGTTAAAAAGGTGAAACAAGGTGGACCAAGGAAACTTTATAATTCAATGGACGCCTCCACTGAATTGGTGCTGAAATTAAGCACCTTGACTTCTCCGCAGAGGACCTTAATTGAGGCTATCATCAAACATTCGGAGAAGAAGCCTGCAGCAAGGCGGTTCAGCAACGAAGAAAAAGCGTTTTTCGTGACGCTCTATAAAACCAGTCCAAGGGGTTACAAACACCTTTCATCGATCCTCCCAATGCCCTCTCCGAGGACATTACGCCGATGCCTCCAGAACATTACATTGCTGCCGGGGATAAACAATAAACTTTTTGAGTACCTAAACCGGAGCTCCGAGGAGATGAAGCCAGTGGATAGGTATTGTTTGTTGATGTTCGACGAGGTGTCGCTACGGCCACATTTGGCGTACAACAAAGGATCCGACGAGGTAGATGGATTGGAATCAATCACGGAGGAACGAAGCTATAGACTTGCTGATCACGCCTTGGTATTTATGATCCGTGGGTTGCACAAATCGTGGAAGCAACCCGTTGCTTTCTATTTTGTGCAATCTACGGCTAAATCATGTGTACTAAAGACACGGATCCAGCAAGTTGTCCAAGCTGTTCATGAGCAGACAAAATTTGTTGTAGTTGCGTCCGTGAGTGACATGGGCAGCAGTAATCGGACGGCACTACGCTCTTTGAGTGCGGAGTACGGGCGACCAGACGAGTACATTTATAATGTTGGTGGTTATGAAATTATTCACATTTTTGATCCGCCGCATTTACTGAAATGTATGCGGAATAATTTCTTAACCAAGAACATTATATTTGACGGGAAAGTGGCTAAATGGAGTGATTTGAAAACATTGTATGATTTGGACGGTGTCACCGTGGACAGCAAAATCACTAAACTGACAAGTGGGCATATTGCCCCTGAAGGCAAGCAGAAAATGAAGGTGAAATTTGCTATCCAAGTTTTCAGTCGCTCTATTTATGCTGCTCTGACGCTATCCAAATCAGGGGCAATGTCCGCCGATGCTACAGCAGAATTTTGTTTGTTTATGAACAATTTGTTCGATAGTTTCAATTCCACCCTGATTGCGTCTCGTCCTTTATCTTGTCGGGTCCGTGATAATTCTGCTCATCATGAATTTTGGGCGAAAGCTAAAATCATGTTGGGCAGATTATCATTTGTTGATGGCAATCAGCGAACAGTACCTGTCCCGCCGTGTGTTAAGTTTTTTCAGGTGTCAATTCGAAATATCCAGACATTGTGGAGTACTTTGAAGAATCTTGGTTTCAGATATTTGTTAACAAAATCTGTAAATCAAGATCCTTTGGAGAACTTCTTCGGTGTAGTTCGAGGTTTATGTGGGCAAAATGATAATCCGTCATGTTCACAGTTCGTTGGTGCATTCAAGACCTGTATTATTAATAATACGGTTAAGAATGGTACAGGTTCGAACTGTGAGGATGATGGAGGATCATATCTCCTAGACCTCAACTTCCTTCTTACTCCTGCTACCATTCCTACAACACCTTCGTCTCCCATTTACCCACCTTTCCTTCAGTCACCCTCCCTGCCCATACAAGCCTTGAACAAGGAAATTTTCGAGTTGACCCAGAAAATTCGGTCCAACACAACGGCATACATCTCTGGCTTCATTGGACGGAAGGTATTACCGCATGATTGTCAAGTATGTGTTGAGTTTTTTACAACTACAACATGTACTGACAGTCATGCGATAATACAGCTAAGGGATTACGGTACTGAAAAACGGAAATTGATTTACCCCCGGCAGGCAATTATCGAGGAAGTAGGGAGGCTTCAAAAACAATTATTTGAAGAAGTTGCCAATAATCTCAACAAATGTAATGTAATTTCCACCTTGACTGACATTGCATACAGCAATTGTCTCTTAGAAGTAAATTGTAGCAGGCACGAGAATTTAAAAAAAAATATGTTTAACAATTGCCCATATTGTCTTGAAATATTTTATAAATTGTATAAATAAAAAATTAAACAGAAAATGCAATAGAAATAATCCTGTTATTGATAAATACTTACAAATATATTACAAGTGTATGAAAAAATAAATTTATTTATAAATGTATTTTGTTTCATAATTTTTATTTTGACCTTAATTTTTTTTAATATCAAAACCGAATAAAACCCCGGTTCAGAACCGCGCCTTCCTAGGCGCGGTTCTGAACCTGGATATATAGTATCAAGTCATATTCATAGATGGCGTTGAACTTCTAGCTTGGTAAAAAGCATTAGCTGTCCAATCTCTCTACGTTAGTAGATATATTATCTCTGACCTGTAGCGCCCACCAGTTGCACTCAAATTATATTTCCAGCCCTCGTGCTTCATATCTTCAACTCTTGATTCCAAATTCTTTCTATATCTAGAATTTTACATTACATTTAAAAAATATGTACTATTACATAATAGGGTGCAAAGGGAATAGTTGAAAGGGAATTTATTGAGTAAGTTTTTAATTCAGCCCGCCTTCCACAAACTATTCGTTTATGCGGCGTGATCATCGTGAATTTAAACACTACAGCCATATTCATAGTGCTATAATGCAGGTATAAACTAGGACCATATTCGTACTAAGTTAAACCCCGTATTTTCTCTATTCATAGTGGAGGATTAACGGTACATCTGGTTTAAACTCGGTTCTAATATTTAGACTCGGCAAGACCGTAGTTTTAAGTTAGTTTAACCCAGTGTAAGATTGGTAGGAACGTGTATGAGCAGTGTCTAAGGTTCAATTATTTCTATATCGGCATAAATATCAGCTGTAAGTATTTTTTAATATTATATAATTAACGTATTCATAAATTTTTAATTATTTGTAGGAATTGAAAATGGAGGAAATACAAGGAATATTTGATAATATTAATGATATGGTAGATATTGAAGATGTAGTAAATCGTCGTAGAAAAGAAAAAATTTATCTTGAACATATTAATCCATTTGAAAAATATGACGACAATCAATTTAAAAAGATTTACAGGTAAATATCATACATTATTTCATAAATAAAAATATGAAATACAATACATTTATCTATTTATTCAATTATTTATAGATTCAAAAAGGAGACTCTTCAAATATTAATTGAAGAAATCAGACCTCTGCTACAAAGACGTAACGACAATAAAGGAAGGCCCATTTCTATAGAAATCCAAGTTCTAAGTACTATTAGATACTTGGCCAAAGGAAATTATCAGAGTGAGGCTGGTAAGTAATAAATAAGATATTTTACAGATATTTCCTATATTAAAATTGTTTACAGCTGATTTACACAATTTTTCCCAGGCTACTATGTCAAGAATAACTGCCAGAGTAACTAGAGCCATAGCTTCTTTAATTAACACACATATTTATTTTCCGCAAAATGAGAGAGATATTTCGAAAATTAAAGATTTCTATGCTGTCGCTCAAATGCCAAATATTGTGGGTGCAATTGACTGCACTCACATCAAAATTAAAAATCCTGGTGGGGAGTACCCACTATTGTATATGAACAGGAAAGGATTTTTTTCTTTAAACGTCCAGGTAACCACTATAATAATTTAATATAGAAGAATAATTTACATACAACATTTTATTGCAGGTAGTATGTGATTCAAATGCAAAAATTCGAGACATAGTTGCTCGTTGGCGAGGCAGTGCGCATGATTCAAGAATATGGAATGATTGCAATTTGAAAACACGCTTTCAGGTATTTACATTTCTATAAAGCTGTAACGTTAGTTATTAACGTCATTTAATTTGTTAGGCTGGTGAAATAACTGGCATTCTAATAGGGGATAATGGATATCCTTCATCAGAATTCTTATTAACTCCCGTACTTCGTCCTGGAACAGCTGCTGAACAACGCTACAACTATGCTCATATTAGAACGAGAAACGTTGTAGAGCGATTATTCGGCCAATGGAAGAACAAGTTTCGATGCTTTTTTAATGGCATGCAAATGTCAATGGATACTGCAAAAGCCAGTATTATTGCATTGGCGGTTCTCCACAATTTGGCAGTAGATGAAAGGACAGATGATGATGATGAAGAAGGTATGCTTTATCTATGGGTTATTAGCATTGTAATAAAATGAGTTACTCTTGTTTACAGAAAATTTCAATTCTGATGACGAAGATTATGAGGTGCAAAATGAGGAGAGACATGATAATGACCCGAGGAATATATTTAGACAAAATTATATAAACACTTATTTTAATTAAAATAAAGGAATACATATTTTTTAAAACTATAATAAATTCTATATAATTATATATAAATATAAAAACAAATTAAATTCTGTAAAATGAAAACAAAAAGAAAATTATTTGGTAACGAACAAATTTATATGTCATTCTTTTTTTGTAATAAAAGTTCATATTTTAATTTAAATATCTTTTCTTCCCACCTCTTCCTTATGTTATGCAGTTCTTTTTCATGTTTTATCTGTAGCTTTATTTTTCTCTCATAAATATTTAGACATTTTTCTTCGTAAACAGTCATTGCTTTCCTCGTAGCAGTTTTTGGTTTCTTTGGGGTAGATTTCGCCTTTGGAGATGGTACGTTAATATATTCTACTTCAGGCTGTAGAATTTCTGTTGCTGGTGCGTGAGTGGGAGTGATGTCCACAAACTGTATTTCCTGTAAATCTTTATGAAATAATGTAATATTTCCGCCTTGATGAAATGTGGATGCTTGCGTCTGTGAAATAGAAGTGGATGTCTGTGCCTGCGAACTAGATGTGGATGCCTGTGCCTGCGATCTAGATGTGGATGCCTGTGCCTGTGAAGTACCTGGTGCGCTAAAACCTTTTACTTGTGTTAGCGCTATCAGGGTACAAATACATGTTTGCTTCTAGTACTATTGCTATTAAATGTACATTTTAATTTAAATTTTATTTTAATTTTAATAATATTCCACACAATAAATAATTGTTAAAATTAAAACTATTTATAATTAAATGTACATTTAATTAAACCAGTTTTTAATTAGTTAATAAATAAAACTACTATTTGGTAAAATTCTGGCTGCATATTTCCCTTATACTTATTATTAATAACTACTTACTGTATATTCCTATAAACTTATTACAAAAATAACGTTAAAAATTTAAGTAATACAAACTTAGTTTTACCTGATAATTCTGTCAGAATCATATACACTATGATCTGTAATGAAATCCATTGGTATGATTTCTTGGATTTCATAATCGATTTCATCTGGGAAATTAGTTGGAGGGCCGCCGCCAGTACCAAATTGATATTTTTTATATTTTGAAATGTTTTTCTTCGCTGACATTTTCATTCGTTTCCACTGTTCTTTTAATTTTTTCTTATCTCGTCCAAAACCATGGGCTGCAAACACGTTCTGAATATTTCTCCAAGCTTCATCCTTTTTTAAATTAGTTGCTGAATTTACGGTTTTGTTCTCTATTACATTCCCGTGAATCTTTATCTGCTCTACTAACAACTTTTTTTCTTCGAGAGTCCAGTTCACTTCACGCTTAGCCATATCTTGAAATTTAATTTATATATAATGAAGAATAAATTTTTGAAAAATTCATGGACTTCACTGGGATTTGAACCCAGGGCCTTCCCATTTCCGGTAGGATGCTCTACCAACTGAGCTACAAAGTCCCGTGACGTTCATGAATCTTTCACCTGTCTTTTGCCGTGTTTTGCAAGTATACTCTCTTTCGAGCATTGAATACTTGCTGACGACTTAGACACACTTGGTGGTTTTAACGAACCACACCGCAGTAACTAACTGACACACTGTTTTTACACAGTAAAGTTATAACATTTAGAACCGCATGGCGATTCAACATTTTAATAATGAAGAATAAATTTTTGAAAAATTCATGGACTTCACTGGGATTTGAACCCAGGGCCTTCCCATTTCCGGTAGGGTTCAAATCCCAGTGAAGTCCATGAATTTTTCAAAAATTTATTCTTCATTATTAAAATGTTGAATCGCCATGCGGTTCTAAATGTTATAACTTTACTGTGTAAAAACAGTGTGTCAGTTAGTTACTGCGGTGTGGTTCGTTAAAACCACCAAGTGTGTCTAAGTCGTCAGCAAGTATTCAATGCTCGAAAGAGAGTATACTTGCAAAACACGGCAAAAGACAGGTGAAAGATTCATGAACGTCACGGGACTTTGTAGCTCAGTTGGTAGAGCATCCTACCGGAAATGGGAAGGCCCTGGGTTCAAATCCCAGTGAAGTCCATGAATTTTTCAAAAATTTATTCTTCATTATTAAAATGTTGAATCGCCATGCGGTTCTAAATGTTATAACTTTACTGTGTAAAAACAGTGTGTCAGTTAATTTATATATATTTTTCCATAATTATTATATTATTATTATATGTACTTACCAGCAATTTTTTCTTTGAATCTTGTCAGAAGTATAACCACAAAACCAAGCGTAAAACCTTGTTGGAAATGTCAAAACAATGAACACTGCGCATGAGTATACCACGGTCAACTAGATACAACCAGCGTGCAACCAGCAAAATCAAATTTAAACCAGGATTACAAAAACATAGTTTAAAACAGTTTCGAAAAGGAATATGAATAGGTCATGAATGGGCTATCTTGAACCAGGTCTAAACCAGAACTACATGAGCATAGTTTAAAACCGAGTTTTCTGACGTATTATGAATAGGGCACCTGCACGTGACGTTTCAATATGGCGGCTGAGCAGCTGATTCCGGACAACCTAGCTTTATTTTAACATTGCGTCTTATGGAGAAATATCGTCCCGTGAACTTTGATAATTTTTTTACAGGACTTATTGTTTTTGTTTGGAAAAAGTGTTTAGAGTGTCTAAAGGTGAGTGTTTAAGCAATGTTTTCCGTAAAAATATTTGTTGATATTGTTAGTATTTAGCGAGTTATTGGTTATTAAATTAAGACTAACCAAATCGTAGTTATTTATGTATGCTATGTGTTACATATAATCTAATTTAAATATAATCTGATCGGAATATATTGCATGAATGTTTAAATATAATGTAATTTTCTTTAATATGAATGAAGAATATTAAAAATTATTTTTGACAGAATCACAAAAGTTAAATGATTTTTTTTAGTATGCCACGTTTTTGTGCCATTGTTGGTTGCTCCAACAGAAGTAGCCGGGAAACAGAAAAAAAATATTTTTTTTTTGAAAATCAAATAATCAATTATTGATTTCCTGTCGATTTCTGGGAGACATTTGTAATCCTCGTCAAAATCAGAATGTGTCAATGTATAAGGATCCACATCATTTATCCATTTTAATTTATCTAAATACCGAGTTTTGGATTCCAAAGATAAATTATTGGCGTATGAACTCAAACTCATCTGTAATATAAATACCCAATAAAACATTGTAAGAAGAAAAATTACTCTGAAGATAAATAACTATGGTATATTTTTTTCAGAATTAATTTATATTAATTTCAATATTTCATTTCAAAATATACGCAAAAAATTAATTGAGTTTTGATTAATTTAATTATTGTAAATCCTGATGCTAAAAACTACTTTTCAAATTAATATATTTATAAATACAACTGATTGGTACGAGTAAATAAGTAATTAATACACACCTTTAATTATGGCCAGTTATACTTTTAAATAGCGTATACAGAAAACTACGATTTGGTTAGTCTTAATTTAATAACCTCTAACTCGCTAAATACTAACAATATCAACAAATATTTTTACGGAAAACATTGCTTAAACACTCACCTTTAGACACTCTAAACACTTTTTCCAAACAAAAACAATAAGTCCTGTAAAAAAATTATCAAAGTTCACGGGACGATATTTCTCCATAAGACGCAATGTTAAAATAAAGCTAGGTTGTCCGGAATCAGCTGTTCACCGCCATCTTGTGTGACGTCGGCGCAATTTTTCTTTACCTCGTATACCGGGTGTCCCAGCTCGACCGACACATGGGAGTTTTACATGGGAAATCAGTTAATTATGAATAGTATCTCCCCAGTGCAAGATATAAACTTGAAATTTTGTATGCTTATTGGGAAATATTATTTCTATGGATTACAGTTATTTGAAATATGTAATTTCGTCTGCAGGGCGAGATTTATTAAATTATAAAATCTAACATTTTCGTTCAAAATCAGTCAGCCATGGAAATAAAAGAAAATATCTATGTGACAGTTCTGACAGTTAATGACATGCCATTGTAGGTATTTATATTTTTGTAATAGAATTAATATTCTGCGATAAGTATACAAAATTTCAAGTTAATATCTTGCACTGAGGAGATACTATTCATAATTAACTGATTTCCCATGTAAAACTCCCATGTGTCGGTCGAGCTGGGACACCCGGTATGTAGGTATAAATAAATATTAAACAATATTTTTATAATGGTCAGACTGTAGTGAGAGCCGGTATACATATACAGGATGGCCCAGTGAAAATTATCAGCGCAATTTTTGACCACATAATATCAATTTAGCAAAAAACAACAAAAAAAATTAAATATGTTTAAGCCTACTTGATTGCAATTTTGAACACCTGATAAAATTTGTTTCAAAGGATATTTCTCTGGAACTAATGATCGGATTTGAAAAATAAAAAAACTGTTGAAAAGAGAATTGAAAAGCCTTTCGAACTGTTTCATGTTTGACACCCTTTTCCATTTAAAATTTTTGAGGTGCAGTCCACCCCCATTTTAGGGTTGAAGTTATGCCATTGGTACTAATCCATTCAGGTGTCCCCCTTTATACTCAAATTGACGTGTTTGAGCGTTTTTTGCTAAATTGATATTAAGTGGCCAAAAATTGCGCTGATAATTTTCACTGGGCCACTTGTATTAGTCATTGCCACTTGTCGTACATACGTAAATATTATTAGTTTTTATTAGCAAGTATAATGTAATAAATTATTTTTTAAACTAACACTTTTTTAATATTTAGTAAAATTTGAAAGAACTACTTTATACAATTTATACCACTAAAATTATCTCCATAAAAATAAATTACTTACCTGTAGAAATCAGAATAATTTTTAATTCACATTTAACAAAAACAAAATATATCACTGAAACAAATCTTTATTTCGTGTAGTGTAAGACACAACTAGTAAAGCATAAATGTGGAGTTCCTCCGAGTTCGCAAAACTGCTATTATGAATTAGTATTATAAATTAATATGTTATTCCCCGGCTTATCTATCTGGTTCCAAGTTGTAGAATTCTATAACTTACATGGAGTTCTATTTCAGGTAGAGGCTATCTCTTCTTACAAATAATCTAATAACTTTATTAATACATGAGTAAAAAGAGATGCGTGAAGATCAATTAAATATAAATAACACAAAATTCTTTTCTTCACAAAAATATGTTTTTTGCACATCCGGGCGTAAAAGTCGGACAAATAACATTGTTTTAAGGGCGAAATGACACTCTTTTTCGTCCGAGGGCGAAAAAGTAGTCATTTTCGCCCTAGAACTTTTCGTGCCCAGTTTCACCCATTTTTATAATAAATTTTTGACCTGTCACCGCTTTTTTGCTACTTTGTTTACTTACTACTTGCTTGTTTTCATTGTTATCCATGACAACGAACATATGTCAAATAGACTACTATGATCTGAATTTGATTTGAACATCGTTTTACTTTGATCGCGGTGATGAAGTAATACTACTTCGGATGTGCAAAAAATATTGTATGTATTACGAGCGAAATATATTTTGGCCCTAGGTGCATTGTAACCCTCCGCTACGCGTCGGGCTTCAATTTTGCACCGCGGGCCAAAATCTATATCATTTCGCCCTTAATACATAAATAGCTATTATTTAACACAGTAAATGTACATTTCGATTGCCAAGCAGTCACCATCAGTAGTATAATGATAATGACTACTGAGTAAAAAATTTATCAGACAAAAAATTATACATTAATTCAAAATGCACCACTAAGTGCGTTCACCTGTATTTTCATATGGGAATTAAGGCAAAAATATTTAATTTTATTAAGTTGTGTATACATATATCAATCATTAATTGTTTTTAAACAATGAAAGCAATATTAAGCAGCAGGGCCGGCGGTAGGGCATGTGGCGCCTTTCTGCAACTAATAAAATGATGCCCCTTTTTAGATATTTTTTTTTGAGATTTTGTTTCGTATTCCCGACTTTTTTATTAAAAGGAAAGAATGTATGCTTCAAATATTAAACATGTATTTAAGTAAATTCAAAGTTGTTTAAAGTTAAAACAAACCAAACAACAGTATTAAACCAAAAATATTGTTGACAAACGCGAAATATACCAAAAATACTCATTTTTAAGCACAAATTTTTGATTTTGGAAAATAGTGTACGTTGATAGATCTAGACGCGCTGGTTTCAAATTTTCAAACGGAATTTAATTATCTCTTTTCGTTCCTGAGATATTTACTGAGAAAGTTGCACCTCAAAAAATGGATAGAGGTATAATCTCAACGACTATACCAATCGATTCTACAAGAAAAGTGACAAAGAGAAATGTTTTCTCCGTATATACGTTCTTTGGAACAAATAGGTGAAAAACTAAACTACAAAATTTCTCCGAGGAACTTTTTTCTCCAAAATATTTCCTTTTTCGGACTTAAGTAAATATCGATACGCTGATTTCAAATTTTCAAACCGAATTCAATTATCTCTTCCCGTTCTTGAGATATTAGTGTTCAAAGTTGAGTTTTTGGCGATACCTAAAGAAACAGGTTTTTTAGGTATACTCCTTTAAGGGTTAGGTTTACAACTTCGGCGACCTCACCAATTGATTTTACGGGCAAAGGAAGAACGAAAGTAGCAAAATTCGAAAAAATCGTAAGTGGCATACCTTAGATTTTTTTGATTTCTGGCCAATTTCAGTTTTTTCCTTCTAGAAATTTTGTGTGTTGAGATAAAAATCTGAAAATTGGTACACATGTATAATTTTCCTCGTAAAATCGAATGGTGAGGTCGCCGAAACCGTAAACCTAACCATTTAAGGGGTATACCTAAAAATGCTAATTTTTTAGGTATAACTTTGAACTGAATTATCTCGAGAACGGGAAGAGATAAATGAATTATGTTTGAAAATTTTAAATCAGTGCATCTATCCAAAAAATAAAAAATTTTGGAGACAAAAAGTTTCATGGTGAAAAAAGAAATTTAGGTTTTTTCGTTTTTCTTATTTTTCACCTAATCGTTCCAAAGAACGTATTTGTGGACACAGCAGTTCGTTGTGTAACTTTTTCCGTAGAATCAAATGGTGAATAAGTTGTAATTGTATCTGTACTCATTTTCGAGATTTACTAAAAAAACATACTTTTTTGAGGTACAACTTTGAGAGCTGATATCTTTGAAACAAAAGAGATAATTAAATTTAAATTCTTTAAAGAAAATTACAAATAAAATTTTGTAAAATTTGAAAATTTTCAACCTATTTTCAAATATTTTCGGGTTTACGCAAAAATATAGCATCAGCGGCTTTGGGAATTACTTCCCCTATTATTACTACATACATAATCTGTTATATTATTAATTATTAATTTTATAAACTGACTTTTGAAAAAAAGAATAGTATATTAAAACATAAGTTGTAGAAGGCAACTTTTTCAAGCAAGAGTTTGAATTTCGGGAACGAGCGCGAAGCAGCGAGTGCCCGAACGAACGAATGCTTGAATTGCCTTCTATAACGAATGTTTTATACTATTTTCTCTGTTTCGGCTTTTATTTACATTATTTTTATAATAATATTTGACAATTTCCATTAAGGGATTTTTTTGATAGAATAGTTAGGTTGGTGACAGTGATTTCTGTTTCTTCTGTTGCCTAGGTAAATTAGAATTACCAACGACAAAATATAAAATATAAATTATATTTAGTCGTTGAGAATTACTTTGTCAGTTGCCTAGATATTTTGTGTATTTAATGCAGTCATGCCAATCTCAAATAACAAAATATAACCAAAAATCGTTTAAGAATGAAGCTCCTTCTAACATCAATAAGCGTGCTGGAATATGATATTCTAATTTCGAAACAGAGAAAATATATTTTTTGTATAATTTATTACAAAACACGATACACCAAGATCTGATTTAATATAAAAATATCTAATCCGTTCCCATATATTTGAATTTA
Source organism: Stenolophus ochropezus (assembly GCA_035578165.1). NCBI lineage: Eukaryota > Metazoa > Arthropoda > Insecta > Coleoptera > Carabidae > Stenolophus > Stenolophus ochropezus. The sequence continues at coordinate 20,989,129 of JAQOWZ010000008.1, forward strand.
AAATTTTTATAGCAATATTATAATGCTAACATAGTTTTGCATTTTTATACAACTAACTCATTACTGCGTTACTAAGTTTGGACGTTTGCGATGTCGAAGTCTCGAACTGACAAAACATAAATTGAAACTATCCAGTGTCATTGATAATTTCATTTATTATTAGTAAAGCATATATATTTGGAGGCGCCGAAATTATATATACAGGTATACCTGTAACTCTTAAAAATGTTTTATAAATAATCCACCTTACATAAGGATCACAAACAAATGCCATACACTAAATAAATAAATAGATAAATATAGAAAAAAATATAAAATTTACAATTTTTACAAATTGCTTCCAAGTGTTTTCTTTTTCGATTTTTTTTTTATATATTTATTTTGGAAGCATGGCACCCCTCACATCTTAGCGCCCTTCTGCCACGCTTACCTTGCTTACTGTATAGCTATTTGAAACTGTTTTATGCAGGGTTTACAACCTTTTATACAGGGTTGGGAAGCTTAGTAGTCAGGTATCATAAATTATTTGAACTTGAAGGTATCACTTATGTGGTAAGAACAGCAGATCCTATAGTATATCTTTTCTCGTATTAAATTTATCGTTACCCCGTTCATGACGTCTATTTAAAGTTCCCACTCTTTTCTGTACCATCGCCACTGAGGCGAATGGGCCCGAACGATCGCAGCGCGCTCATGCCCTATAAAAATGTACTTATTTTTTTTGTTCAGCAATAAATATATAACCTGCAAAAAATCATATACATATAGGTCGCGTGCAGCACGTGACTCGAAGTAGGCAACCTGCCTGACTGGTGGACCAACAAACCTATTCACTCGTTTCGTTTCCATCAAGCAACAACCTGGTTCTTTGTGTTATAGAGTTTTGGAGAGATTTTTCAAAGAAATTATTTCATTTTTCAAATTTGTCACATTTGTAGAAGTTTCATGATCAGTTTCAGTGTGAGGAAATTTTTCGTTAGTTCAAGAACTAGTGCTAGCAATGTTAGTAATAGCCTGTTCCTTATTTACAGAAACAGGCTCTACAGAAAAACTTACAGCTTGTTTCTGTAATTGTATAAATTTGTTATTTTCATGTCTATAATAAAATAATTTACCAAAATAAATATATTTTTTTCTAAAAGGAAGAACATTTACTAATTATTAGTAACTTTAGTAATGACTGAATGATATATGATAAATGCATTATGAGTTGTTAGTAAAAGTTATTTACATTACATATACTACTACCATTCTAAACAAGTCAGTGATATGTATGTTTATAACTAATTTTGTTTGTTCTCCGGGAAAGTGAGTTTTTAAAAAGAATTAAAATTACAACGGGTCTAATCTACGTTCTTTATTCGTGTTAGAAGTACAAAAGACAAGATACATAACATGTACAGGCTATTTTATAATGTACGTTATCTCTACAAGTAGGTTTCATGTTCATGTTGATAGTCGGCAGATTGTGTTTCTTAACTCCTCCGGCCTTAGATGAGAACTATGGGGTTTTAGCCACAAAGTTCGATGAAAATGACATATTTGGGGGTGCGGACGTTGAAGCCTCGATGTTCCTTGGCTGTAGTATTCTGGACTTCCTTCTTTTATTAACAAAATATAGTATTATACATACAAAACAAATAATTATGAAACAATACAAAACAATGGTAAAAATACTTATTCTATTATAATAAATGGGTTCATTATTTATTTCTTTTAAATTATTCTTATGTCTACTAATAAGGGACAATATGTGATCTGTGTCATCTAGGTTTACAGAATCTAACTTAAATGTTTTAAAATTAAAAATGTCTTTATCACTAAAATTGTTCGAAAGGGGTATATTGGGTAGATTAATGTTTTTGAAATTTGTTTTTTGGGACTGATATGTTTTGAGCACGGAATCTTTCACTTTCACTTCACATTCACTATTTAGTTCAAGGAGGTAGCTGCCAAATAGAGGGATGTTGTCGACGTTTTTGCCGCATCTTTGGGTGGCTACGATGCTGTTCGGGGCGATGATGATCCATTGATGTCCTTCGATTTTTCGGATGGTGGTGTTTGGAATATTGACGGCTATTTGTTTGCAATTAGTGGAATTTTTTATGTAATTCAATAGTTGAACTTCGCATGGGGTGTCGGCATTTATTGTTGCTGTATGCGCCTCATAACACAGGAACTCTTCTGGGGTAATTTCCTGGCATTTGGTCTCGAAGAATGCGTAAGCATGCTCATTGGAAGCAAGGAATTTATTTCGGGGTATAATGGTTTTAAATATATTCTGATGTGGGGTTGGTAAAGGATATAGATGATAGTAGGTGAAGCTTTCAGTTTCGACTATTGGAATTTCGATTAAAAATGTGATTTGATTATTTTTACTAAAACTTTTGATTTCAATAATTTTTTCAAATAAAAGAAGATTTTCTAAAGATGGTTCAAATGGGAAATTATTGTCGTTTAAATGTTTATTTATTTGAATAATTTCTGATAGTAAATCCTTTGGTTCAATGATTGAATTATGAAAGGTGTTAAGTTTCGAAAAGGAAATAGCCACTTCAATTTTTTCTAATAAATCGTAAATAATTTGTAGGCTTGTTATATATTGGGTAAGGACGGTTTGGAGGAAAAAGCAATTAGCTGTTTCAACTCTTTTTATGTATGTACTATTTATGAATTTTTCTAATTCGTTAATTTTGGAATTAAGGGATTGTTGATTTTTTGAAAGAATTTTTACATTGTTGTCAAATTTTGATATTGAGGTTTGTAAGATAGTTATTTGATCATCCATTATAGTTTTAAATTTATTTTGATTGTTTGTCAGCCTTGATATAGCTTTATCGTATTTTTCAGCATCGTTTTGATCGAGATTGCCAGTTATGGCTTTTATTACGGATCCGAGACCATCGATTATACCTCTCTTTTTTCTATGTGATAATGGGTTTAGTTGTTGAATTTGTAATGACACTTTATCTTCCAAAATTGTTGTAATCTGATAATTTTCTTTATTTTGTTTTGAGTTTTGAATTTCACGTTTTATTTTTGAGAAGGAATTACGTAAGTTATTATACTCACTTATGATATCTGTAATATCGTAAATTTGTACAAAAGTCCATTGATCTGTTTTAATCTGAGCATGTCCAAGTTTTAATGGTAACAGTCCAGGGTTGGTGTTTAGGTTGTGGAATTTTGGGATTTCGAGAGTTGCGGTGGTGATGATGAGGATAAGGGATCTGAAACAGGTGGTTGTCTCAGTTCTTTTATATGTATAATTTCTACCTTATTCTTTTTCTTTTCATTGCAAATTTCAACTTTATTTTTGTCTAAAAGTTTAGTTATTTTAAATGGTCCTAAAAATTTCAATGACTTTTTACTTCTGTTTAAAGGATTTTGTTTATAAACGGTTTGTCCTATTAAAAGCGTAATTTGTATCACCGTGGGTGTTATGTTTCGTTATTATCTTTTTTTTTATCAGAATGTAGTTTATCAGAGACTTCTTGATAAACATGTTTTAATTTGTCTTTATGATTCTGAATGTAATCGTTGTAAAAGGAATTGGGAAGGAATATTTCGTTTGGATTTCTGGAATTTGTGTGTCCGAATGCTAATTCAAAGGGGGTGTAATTTGTAGCGCTGTGAATAGAGTTATTGTAACCAATTATTGCATATTGCATTTGATCAGTGTTATCGTCCGGATACATTTCTTTTAGAATTCTTAGATGTTCAATTATTGTTGAATGAAATCGTTCTACAATGGAATTTGATTCGTGATGTAAAGGGGTGGTAAAATGGACATTAATTTTATGCAATTTTAAAAGTTCTTTGGTTGTGTTGTTATTGAACTCTTTACCGTTACCCAAAATTAAATTTTCGGGTATGCCAAATGAAGCAAAATATTTTATTAAGGCATTACTAGTATGAATAGCAGTTTTTCCTTCTATGAAAATAGCTTGTGCGAATTTTGTAAAGGCATCTACAAGAGTGAGATAATTTTTATTATCAAACATAAAGATATCTACGTGTATTATCTGAAAAGGTCGCGAGGCTGTTTCAGTAAGCATGAGCGGGACATATGGTTTTTTCCTAGCATATTTCGCTCTTTGACAAATTTCACATGCGTTTATAAAATTTGTTATTGTTGTTTTCATATGTTTCCAATAATAATTTCTTTTAAGATATTCCAAAGTTTCATTAATGCCTCTATGGTTACTACTACCTTCGTGATGGTTTTTTATAAGCAAAATTTGTTCTTCTTTGTCAGTTACGGTGTTAATAATTTTAGTACATTTAATTAATTTCGGACCTTTCATTGAAAATTTATCTAAATAGACTTTTGAAAAATCGCGGAAAAGTTTGTCAGTGTGAAAATAAAGATGATAAATATTTTTTGAGTCAGTATAGTCTCTTAAGAATTCAAATATAAATTGGTGATTATTTTGTTCCGGTAATTTGATTTTAATAATTTTTTGATGTTCATAATTGTTATGTGTAATTGGTTTGTTATATATATGAGGAAAAACGTGAATCTGATTTGTTTTATTGTTTATAATTTCGTCTAATATTGTTATGCCGGTGTTTGTATTGTCATTCTCAGTGGAGTGTTGTGTAATAGATTCAGAGTCTGTGTCTACGCCTATGTCTTCGTTATCAATGTTTTGTTGGGAATTAGTATATGTAGTGTTTGGGGGTTTAATTTGGATGTTGGATAAGATTTTGATTTTTGGTTTAGTCGGTTTACTAGTGGAAGGTTGGGGATGCAATTCATTTTTGTCAGGTGTAAAATTTTCAGCAAGATTTCTAAAATATTCGATAATGTCGTAATTAATTTCGCCGGGATTATTAATTGTGGATTCTGTTTCAATGGCATTTAATTTTATTCTAGAAAGACAGTCTGCGTTGGTGTTAAATTTTCCTTTTTTGTATTGTATGTCATAGTCGTATTCTTCTAATTTTAATCGCCATCTAACAAGTTTGGAATTTGGTTCTTTAATATTAAATAGCCAAGTAAGAGGACGGTGGTCAGTCATTATTGTGAACTTTCTACCATAAAGATACGGACGGAAATGCTTACAAGCCCAAACTATCGCTAATAGTTCTTTTTCGATAGCGGAGTAGCGTGTCTCAGTATCATTCAAAGTTCTAGATGCGTAAGCTATAGGTTTGTCACGTGAAATTTCGCCTTGCGAAAGAACGGCACCTATCGCGAAATCGCTGGCGTCTGTCGTTAATACAAAAGGTTTGTCAAAATCAGGGTACTGTAATATGGGATCGTTTGTAAGTAGTTCTTTACATGTATTAAAACTGTCTATGAATTCTTTGTCGTGAATAATTTTGGCGTCTTTTTTCAAACATTTGGTCATAGGTTTCGTTATTTTTGCAAAGTCTTTGATGAAACGTCTATAGTAACCTAGTAATCCTAAAAAGCTTTTAATTTCTTTTGGTGTTCGAGGTATGGGGAAATTTTTGATTGCCGAAATTTTATCTGGGTTAGGTTTTACACCATCTGAGATAATTACATGTCCTAAATATTGAACGGTTTTTTGAAGAAATTCGCTTTTGTCAAGTTGAATTTTAAAGTTACTGATTCGTAAACGATTAAATACTGATTTTAGTCTTTCAATATGCTCCTGAAGGGATGAACTAAAAATAATGATATCATCAAGATATACTAAACATGTCTCGTGCTGAAGGCCGCGAAGAACATTGTCCATAACTCGTTGAAAGGTTGATGGGGCGTTTTTTAAACCGAATGGCATGCGTTTAAATTCATAATGCCCGCCTTCTACAGAAAATGCAGTTTTTTGAATATCATTAGGATCTACTTCTATCTGATGGAAGCCGCTAGCTAGGTCTAAAGTCGAAAAGTAAGTTGCTTTGCCAAGTTTGTCTAGTATGTCAGAAATGTTTGGTAATGGGTACTTGTCGTCAATGGTTTGTTCATTCAATTTTCGGTAGTCTATAACTACGCGCCACTTCTTCTTACCAGAAGCGTCGAGTTTCTTCGGCACTATCCAGATAGGACTGGACCAAGGGGATATGCTGTCTTGTATTATACCTTGCTCAAGCATTTTATTAATTTGAGACTTGACTTCGTTTTTATGAATTTCGGGGAATCGATATGATTTTACATGAATTGGTGTATCGTCTTTCAATTTAATTTTGTGTGTTATTTCGTTCGAAAAACTCAAAGGTGTTTTCTCGCAATAAAATATATCTCTATATTCGAAACATAATTTTCTAATTGATTCTTTTTCTTCTTTATTACAATGATCTATTCTAATATTTTTTAAATTTTGTTTTAAAAGATTATCGTATTCTATATCGGGTTCTTCATCAATTTCCATTTTTTCAACAAAATTAATTTCGATAGGGTCTAAAGGTTCAATTTCTAATGGTTCTAATATGTTTATCTGAACAGGGTTTTCGTTAATATTTGTTAATGTAGTTATAGCAAAATTGTGTGAAACATTTACAACTGCTTTTGGCATTTGTACGCCATTTTCAAAATTTGTATGATTTAAAATTCCTATACCGTTTCTCATTTTAACAGGTAATTTTACTACAAATGATGTTCGAGGTGGTACAATAATAGAATGTAAAAGGGCTGAATTATTATGGACCTTTGTTTCGTTGTCGGGATTGAAAATTATGGGTATTACGGCGTATGGTGTTGTTAGTTGTTTGTTTGTGACATTTACATTTGCGTTTAATTGTCTTAAAAGATCAACACCGATGAGGCCATCGTATTTATTACTAAATTTAAACAAATAGAATTTATGAGTTTCGGGAATATTAAAAATTTCGAAAATAGGGATTTCTGCAACTTCATTGTGGTATGATACATTATGTGCTGTTTGAATATTAAAATTTTGATTATAAATGTAATTTGGATAAAATGTGTATGCTAATTCCGGATTTATTAAACTTTTAGTGCTACCAGTGTCTATCAAAAAATTGGCATTTAATTCGGGGATATATATGTGGGGCAAATTTGCCTTTATTGTGTTTAATTGTACTACGTCTGATTGTTGGCATTGTTGGTCATAGGAAAATTTACATTTGATTCAGCATTGTTGATAACGGGTTCTTCATACGTGATGTTATCATCATTGTTGTAATAGGAATCGTCGTAAGTTAAAGTGTGTGAATAGTCATAATACGTGTCATATTCATAGTCTACGGGATTGTTCTCATAGGTTTCATATTCGGTGTTATAGGATATGTCTTGGGAAGTTTGGGGTGATTGTTCGGTGTCAGACTGGATATTCTGATTAAATAATTGGGTTGATGTGAATGTTTTTTGAGGGTTACTTCTTCTGGAATGGATTGATGAGGTGTCCATCGGTTCGGGTTTAAATGGTTGGGGTTGATTTGGACGTGTAAAATTTTGTTGGAAATTAGGACGGAAGGTATTTTGTTGTATATTTGGGCGTGAGAAATTTTGTGGGAAATTTACTGGTCTAGGGATATGTTGAAATGTAGGTGGACGCATTTGGATTTGTGGTTGTCTTTGTGCATAATGCACGGGTCTGTAATTAGGTTGAGTAGTATTTTGGAAAGGATTCATTTTTGGAGGTAAATGTAATGTAGGACGTTGTTGAGGGATTTGGTAATTTGGTGTAGGAATTGGATTTGGTCGGTATTGGTAATTTTGACTATAATTGGACGTTATTTGTTGTCTGGCTGGTAAAATTCTATGATCGGGTTTAAAATTTGATTATGAGTTTATTGAACTTTGCCTCTGTGTAGAATAGAGGAAATTTTCTTCTTCAATAACTAAACTCATCGCTTTCTCTAAACTGTCAGGGTTCCGTAATCTGATGTTTGTTTGTATGTTCGGTGGTAAGCCGCGAATAAATGTTTTTAATGCTAAATCATTATAATTTTCTTGTTTAATCTTTCTTTCTTCAGCAGTAATTTCGAAACTATTTAATTTAGACATAATTAAACTACGTGAATCTTGACATCTCATACCAAAATTATAGGGTGGTTCATTTTTATTTGGACGAAGCGATATCAAATCCTGAACTAGACAATCAATGTTTCTTTGATCTCCAAAACTTAATCTTAGAGCATTTTTTACTTCCTCCCATGTACTGAGTTCTGTACGAGATCCAATTAAAATAAGAGCTCTGCCTGTTAATTTTCCTAATATAGCTCTTACAAGGAAATTATTTAATGTTATATTTGTATGAGTTCCAAAAGTATTAATTAAATTTTGACAAGAATCAAGAAATATATTTAATGTGTGGGGATTGCCTTCATAATGTGGAATCGAATCTACATACAATCTTAAGAGTTGGTAATTGACTGGGGCTGTTATTTGGGGTTGAGCTTGGGTAGGTGGTGGTGTCATTTCTGTATCTGTGTCTCCCAAATTAAATTGAGTTAGTATTTCAGATAAATTAAGGATGTCGTTATTAGACATAAATATTTCGGTTGTGGCTTATTTTAAATTATTTTTATTCTAGTTGAAACTGTTGCTAAGGTATGTGGGAATAGTTTTGTATAGGATATGAGCTTTGTTTGTACTTACATAAATATTTCTATTTTCATTCTTCTTAACCTAATGCCTATAGGTTTGGACGATTTTTGTTCCTCTCCCAGGTCTTCCTAATCTAAGGTCTGGCTACGGCGATGCTGTCCTTCACCAGGTCTGGCTTTGGCGATGCTGTCCTCCACCAGGGCGTTGTATTTTCTTCTCTCTCAAGACTCGTCTCCCGATTTCGGCTGCTGGGCTCGTGGTAAACCGATATGCGCTCGATTTTCACTCCCGTACCGAAATGTGATACTCGATTAACTGTTGAGACAGAAATTACCCGTTCGATACGAATAATTTCGAGTATCCTACCGACTGCGCCAATTTTGTTTGTTCTCCGGGAAAGTGAGTTTTTTAAAAGAATTAAAATTACAACGGGTCTAATCTACGTTCTTTATTCGTGTTAGAAGTACAAAAGACAAGATACATAACATGTATAGGCTATTTTATAATGTACGTTATCTCTACAAGTAGGTTTCATGTTCATGTTGATAGTCGGCAGATTGTGTTTCTTAACTAACTAAATGATATTTACGACATATTTTTGTTAATAAAACTTTCAAACCGTAACATGTCGATCTGTTAATCTGTTATAACGCTGTAAACTTTTATTTGCATTATAACATGTTTTTGCATAGCCCATATTTAACGATGGTATCCAATCGGGATTGTTTTTATCTTCCAAATTAGCGGGTTTCTCTAGAATTTTGCAATAATTTTTGAGCATATGTGGTTACGATAACATTTATCACAACACAAGTACCTATTTAAAATTAATAAAAACATGGGTTTTATATAAATCATATTTAAATAATATTTTTCTAGCTTAGTTTAAACAAAAATATATATAAATAATTTTTTTCGAACCATCGGTCAAACCTTCTACCTATATTTGTCATAATTTCGTTAGGTACTTTATGAGAATTCCAAATACTAATTTATTATTGTTTGTATTCAAAGAATTAAGGTATTAGGGACAACAAAATACCTTTAATAAAATGTGTCGAACATATTCTGCCGTATTTTATTTTATATTCTGTTAAGTCTTGTCTCTTAACCGCAGTTATCCACTTTTTCCGTCTTTCTACCGCCAAAGGAATAATCCCAGGGGCGGATCTATGTGGAAAGATAAGGTGTGCAAAACCTCAAATTGCCGCCCTCCGCTTACAGAACCAACCCCCTTCCACATCTAACAGTGAACTTGTCTGACCATAAAACTTTATTTTATTTTGTTTCCAATAAACTGGAAAAATACCCATCGAACGGCAAAAACAAATACTGATAGATGTTACGAATGAGTATGATGACAAAGAAAGAAGAAAACTCTGGTCTTTGGTCTTTATATATATATATATATATATATATATATATATATATATATATATATATATAATCAAACAAACGTACAAAAAGATAATTATAATATATCAACAAAATTAAGATTATTATAAATTAAACAATCAAAAAACAACAAAAACATCCATACTCAAAAAGAAATAAAACTCTAAAAAAATACAATAACATAGAAGTAGGTAACGCAATTCACAGTCCATGTAAGTTGCCTACTATAAAGGTACTTTTCTTGCCTTTGCTTGAGCAAAACGCTTTACTATATCGTTATGATTTATTTTTTCGGCAATTTCATGTTCTATGGAAAGCATAGAAAGCCCTACGAGTTTTTCTTGAGATAGTGTAGATCTTAAATAATTTTTGATCAATTTTAGCTTTGAAAATGATCCTTCGGCAGTCGCAACACTAATAGGTAATGTTAGTAATAATTTCAAAACTATTATAACATTTGGAAAAAGACTAATAAAGTTTTGTTTATAAATATAATTTAATATTCCTTTAGGTGTTATATCGTCTTTTACAATTGTAGTTAAAGATTTGAGTTCCGTATAAAGCTCATCTGCATCAAAATCCCGTTCTTTGGTATCTTTGTCAGTAAACAACAACTCTAAATTTTTACATTTGTTTATTAATAATTTTGTATCCATAGGACCAATATTTTTAATGTTAAATAAAAAGGAAAATGAATCGGTGTGTTGTTTTACCGGGATAAATCGTTCTTTTAATGAATTAATTGCTGCATCTAACAATGTATAAAAGACTGATATTTTAAATTTATCTTTTTCATTAGAAATTGGTTCGTCTGGCTGCTCGTAATTGAACATTTTCTTTCTTCTTTGGACACGTATTTCAACAGAAAACTTTGCCTCAAATTCCCTTTCTTCAGCAATGACATTTGCCTCTTCTAAAATACTGTCAAACCCCTCTAGTCTATAGTTTTCTAGAAATTGTGTGATACTTTTTATGTTATTCACAGCATCTGGCAAGTCAATATTTTTCAGCTGGAGCTGAGTACTAACAATATTAATTCTGTTTAAAATATTATGCCATAAAATTACAGAGCAGATAAATTTGTATGATTTTAGTTTGGAAGCTAATGTGTATGCTTCATGTTTTGTCGAGATATCTCTGGATTCATCTTCAGACAATTCTAATAATGCGTCATATGTTTCACCTAAATGAAATCGTAAGAGCCTAATCGCATCAATTCTACTAGACCATCTAGTTTCACTTAATGGTTTTAATGTTAAATTTGTCATATGCTTTTTGAATGTTGCCCAACGATATGTTGATCCAGATAAAAAAATGTATATCTCCTGAATTAAGCCAAAAAATGAAATTACGTGATGATTTATTCTAACGGCATCATTAACTACCAAATTAAGAGAATGAGTACTGCAAGGTACATAATGTGCTCTGGAATTTATATCTAATATTTTTTTTTGCACTCCAACCCTGTGTCCTCGCATGTTAGCGCCATTGTCGTAGGCTTGACCTCTCAAATTTTTAATATCCAATCCGGTTGATTTTAAAAATTGTGAAATTTCTTCATACAGTCCTAAGCCTGTAGTATTAATTACAGGTAAAAAACCAAGAAAACTTTCACGAATGTTTACAACATCTTCGTCTTGTTCTCCATCAGTTACATATCGACAAATTACTGTCATTTGTTCGGTATGGCTCACATCTGGTGTACAATCTAGTATAATAGAATAATATTTACTTTCCTGAATACGTTGAATTAAATATTTTCGTACTTCGTTCGCCATAATTTCTATTAGTTCATTTTGTATAGTAGAACTTAAATAATGTGTACTAAATTTTGAATTTATAGTTCTATCAATGTGTGTTTGAGTAAATGGATCAAATTTGCCCAAAAATTCTATTAATTTTAAAAAGTTACCATTATTTGGTTCGTACAATTTTTCATTCTTACCTCTTAGAGCTAGGTTTTGCTTTGACAAATACTGTATAGCGGCTATTATTCTTCTGATAATATTTGACCAATACTGAACTTCGGTTTTTATCATTTTCTCGTGTTCCATATCTATTGTTGCAGTAAGATTTAGGCGTCGTGACATTTCCATCCATTTATTATAAGAAATAAAATGTTTAGGTGAATTTTCATGTTTACTTAATATTTTATAAATATGAGTCCAGTCATTACAACCATTTTCTATGAGTGAAAATTTTTCATTTGAAAACAGTTTGCAACAGAAACAAAATACACTATCTTTACTTATAGAATAAATAAGCCAATTTCGGCAAACATTTTGTCCATTGCAAAGTTTTCTCGTGTATAATGATATTTGGAAATTTCTATTGGCTGCATTTTTAGGGAAGATAAAATCGCGTATTTGGGTCGGTCCCTGTTCTACAATATATTTTCTATGATCCGGTAGTAAAATATTAGGCCATGTACCGGCATCTTCTATTTGAAATGAATTCGGAAAAGAATTTAAAGTTTCATTTTCTTCTGAAATTTTCTTAACTTCATTTATATTTTCGCACGTAGCTTGATTATTGCTTAGTGAATCTACAGGTTGGACATTGACATTATAATCTAAGTTTTGACTACAGCAAGAGCTGAGTGAATGACTAGTGCTGGGTACAAGTGCAACAGAATCTGCAGAACTGCCTTCTGACTTCAACTCGTCTTTCTTCAGATACTTATTTAAACTACAGGCCTGTTTTTTCAGCTCTCTTTCTCGGTCTATTTTTTTTTCTTATATTGAGCCCCAGAGAGTTTTGTTCTTTTTTGTGGGAATGACATAATGTATGATTTTGTATTCTGTAATATCACAGAAACAAAAATATATGTAGGAATAAATATTTATTAGATATTTTTTGTCAAAAGATTAGTAAATTATAAGTTGTGGTAGATATGTTATGACAATATTTATATAAGTATGTAAATATTGACATAATATAAGAATAAAAGCAGAATAGGTTACAAATTTTGTAAATTTTATTTTCTTATAGTAATTTACCTATATCTACTACTACTTATACCTTCAAGGATTCAAGCTTAATGGTAAAGTTTTAAATGAAAACATACCTATTGCACAAAATATTAATTGTTGAGCACACGTTCAAATTGAACTTCACAGTCAGAAAATCAGAAAATAAATGTACACGTTCCGAACTTGTATCCCTGCGTTGAACTGATAGGTCCACCTTCATTGAGTTATTTACTAATTGAACAAAAATTGTGTTTTTATAACGTACTCTACCGACACCACAGATCTATGCCGATACAAACAACCCGCCGCTAATTGCTATTTCCGCTTGCTGCAGTAATATAAAATTGTGGAAACAAGCCAATATGTGTGTGGTCCTACATACGCCGTCAAACTATTGTAATAAAAATGCTAGATATGATCTCATAAATGCTTCAAAAAGTTTGTAAATAATTGTAAACAAAGATGAATATTTAATTAAAATTTTAATTTTTAACAAATTGCTTTTCTATAATGCCGCCCCTGAAAAATGTCAGGTGTGCCATTGCACACCCCTTGATCCGCCCCTGAATAATCCTACGTCTATTATCTTTTTCTGAGGGAAACCTATAAGAAGAAATTCCATCCCCAATTCCACTTTTTTTTTAACATCCCACAAAAACACAGAATTGAGGCATTTTTGGCTATTTTTGCGTGGTATACAATGGCATGTTGGTCCACCAGGCAGACATCTTTAAATGGCCGTGACGTCACGTGCACGCGACCCATATTAGGCAGTCCAGAACAAATGAAATTTGCAGAGGGCAACTGTCAAAATATTATTTCAAGTTTATGAAAAATTTACTGGTAATAGAATAAAATAATTCTATTCATGTGTATCGATATTTCGCATTGTAAAGATATTGTTTAAATTATATATTCACTCAAACTGTCAAAAACTTTGTCAAATATATATAATAGTGAAGTCTGATCTCACTATTAGATATATTTGACAAACTTTAAACAGTTTCAGTGAAAATATAATTTAAACAATATCTCTACAATGCGAAATATCAATACAGATGTATAAAATTATTTTATTGTATTACCAGTAAACTTTTAATAAATTTGAAATAATATTTTGACAGCTGCCCTCTGCCAATTTCATTTGTTCTGGACTGCCTAATTGTGCATATAATTTATTGTAAAATATAATCTATGTCTAAAAAGTGTTTTTTTTTTTGTAAAGTTAATTTCACGAATCCATTCCCGATAACATAAGTAAATCAATTTATAATCAAACTAAATAATTAATTATATTTCAATAATGATATACAGTAATATCAAATCTCGTGCATAAAGATAATATATTTGATTATTAACTAATATGTATTATTTACATTGATCTTGCTTTTAGTTTACTACATTGAAAAAGTTATATTTGGAAATTTGTTTATTCAGTAAAAAAATATAGTAGAATCTTAGATTTAGTTCTGTATGTGATATATATGGTAGGTTTCACACATATTAATTATTGGTATTTTTTGTAAAAAGTATTTTTTGCAGACGTTAGGTACAAATCTAATTGGACTTCTTCTGGTGAGACTACTACTCTCTTCATAAGAACAAAAATGAAAATTTACTGCTATACGATTCTCAAACCTGTATGGCTCTCCCGGAAATAGACTAAATGTAAATAAATCAATTGGTTGGAGATTCTTCCTATAACAAATTAACAAACAATGATAACTTCATCTTGTGCAGGGAATGGAGAATAACATAACTTGGAGATTTATGATTTGTCGAGTCCTAGATACTTTTGGAAAAGGCAGAGCAAAATCAAAAAGTACGTAATTATCGCAAGTTGTATAATACTCGGAAAATAATATTATATGAGATTAGAATTTTATTTTAATATTTTGTTACAGAATGAACGCTTTGAAATCTGGGAAATGTTGTTACAGTGCTAGTGATACTGGAGTTCACATAAAAACAACGGCTGAACGAGTTTTTGAATACTTTGTGCCGTATTTCTTGTAAAAGGAATTAATGAGAATTTGTTTTTAATAGTTGTTATATATGAAATTGTTTAGTTATTAATTCTGTTCAATAAAGTGAGTTATATGAATGTAGATTTCATCTACACAAAGTAATTTGCAGTTTTTTTCACCAATACAGGTAATTAGATGAATAAGATTTGTCTATAAGTGTAAAATTAATAAAAGAATAAAACTTTTGCTTTTTTATTATTGACATTTTTGAGATAGTCTGAAAAAAGTATAGGTACACACAGTAACTTAGTGTGAAATATACAATAGTTTTCTAAATTATATAATAGTTATGTAGAAAAATAATTTGCATGTGTAAGATATATTGCCTACACGTTTTAAAATAATATATGAATTAACATGCATAAATAAAAGTTCAAATAATATACTAGTCCAGTACTGGAATTCAATGATGATAATGTACACTGACATCTAGTGAATAGTAGCAGTAACATTGAGTGACACTAACCTGTACTTTGGTAGCTATCCCTCCCTTTTTTTAGAATGACGTCATTTTTTAGATTTGTACGGTTCTGGGTCTGTATATTTTATAACATTATTTTTTTGACTTGCATATTTTGGTTCTGCACCTCATCCCAATCTATTTCTGTTCTAATATAGGTAAATAATGAACCAATGTGGATTGTTGATTAGCGTTCGCGTTCCACGTGCCAGTGGTTCTACTTTCGAATCCCGGGTTAGGTGTGGATATTATAACTGTCTTTTCATCTCTCATCTTCGTTAATATGATACAACATACGAAAATATTACACAAAATGTAAGACAAACTGTTATCGCCCATAAAGTATCAACGCTTTATATAACATATGGAATAACAATAAAAAAACATAATAAATATATTATTATTATTTTATTATATAGGCAATTACAATTCAAGGTAACAAAATTATTAAAAACACTTATTCTAAAATCTTGTAATAGTTATTTATGTACCAAAGACGTATGAATGGCGATTATTATTCTTCGACAAAAAAACTCAATAGTCAAAGGAAAATGTTCAAATCTAACACCGTCTTTTAAAAACAATCGTAATTTCTAAGTAAATGTGTATATCATTCTCGGCTTATTACTGATTATTGGGTATTTAAATCTATTTTTTCGTAGATATTGACATATTTATGTACCGCAAAAAGCATTTACTAGTTGTCTTCTTCGGGTACTCTAGCTAGCGTGGAGATTACAGTACAGGGAATCTTATGGAGGAAGAAACATTGCTACAGGACTAGTAGGCTCTGGAGATTGGCTGGGATGACGTCGAGGCTAGGGCCATAGATAGGCAAAATGTAAATCACTTATGGCCCAATGCTCTCAAAGGCAAAAGAGAAACTTAACTGGAGACTCGGAACCAGAGCCGTTCATTTAAAAAAATATTTTTAAGGACTGTCTAACCTATAAAATAAATAATAAAAATAAATTTAAATATAACACCCTATTTTAAATCAATAGATAAAGAATGTATATATATATATATATATATATATATATATATATATATATATATATATATATATCTTTGTGGAAGAAGAATCGACAGAACTATTAAAATAAAGTAAAAATTGGTAAAATGGAGCATATTTTCTAAATAGTTAAAATCGAAATTATAAGTTTGTGATTGTAAATTATATTTCTTGACACATCAACTTTGTTATCGAATGCTTCTCAGAAAAAGTGACCTTATAGCGTGAGGGGTACTGTCAAAAATGATAATTAGCTAAATAAATGTCAAAATACACATACCTAATTTAAATAGATAGTACAGTAATATAAAATGATAAATTTGTAAATATAAATTAAATTCGAATTTCGAATAATTTCTAGTTAATTTGGAAGACATGGTGTATGGCAGGTCAATTGAATTTAATTTGTAATTCTTTATTTTTGACATTTCTATCCGTATCCTTTCTATGTTATTTTATTATACTGTTATTCTCAAATTATCTATTTAAATTTGTTTGTGCTTAAACGTTTTTCACTATGCCTTGACTTGGAACCTGAAACAGCTATGTAACTCTTATTACCTTTCACGTCATAACATTTGGATATCTTCAATTGATCTATATTTATAACAAGTATGTAGACAATTTAAGTAATATGATGACCAGAGCTTTGTATTGGAATGTCTTCAAATTCTAAAATGCATAATTCCATAAATGACACAATAAATGTCATGTATTTATAAGGTTACTCACCTTCCATACGATTTAGTAAATAAACAAGTAGCCAGTAGCTATAGAATTAAGTAAGTTAGTTAGGGAACTATAATTTTAATGTAAATTATCATAGTTTGTGCGTTTATTGGAATAAAACTGACATATGTCAATGACAAATCAAAATTACATTACTTTGTTGCCTATTACAACAATAATTATCGTTGTTGCTGTGGTATAAATCGTTGCTATGGCTAATCAGTTTTTCATTGAGCTTCATAAAGTGTAGATGTGTGTTTCAGTGTTAGTGTATTTTTGATTGAATTTTTCTTCAGGAAGTTCGTATGTGTGTGACTTTTTCTGGTAGTGGCAGTGGCAATGGTTCCTCACTGTGTACTCACTAGTAATAATGGTTTCTACTTCAGTTGGAGGTATTAAAAAGCATCAGATAAGGTAGGATTAGAAAAAATATATATGCTTATTGCGTATAATTATATCAGCTTTAATTAATTTAGTATGTAATATATGTGTACCTATATTTTTGAACATACTGATCAAAGATTGGGGGAAATATATGAGAAAAACTATATCCAAATTTCGGGGAAAAAAATTTTCATAGATGTTTTCATGGTTACGTTCCTCTATTATTGTACTTATTGTTACAATCGTTGATTATCATTTTTAAAAGAAATTTTAATTTACATGCAGTATTTAGTAATAATTATTATTCAGTTAAAGATCTTGTCTAGTTTCCACAATTCTGTTATTGTTTTCACTTCGAATAATTTTTATTTCATTGGTACTACCTTAGTTTATAATGTGTATGCGTGTAAATATTTGATTTTTTAAATTTGAAATAAAATTAAATACATTGTAGTGAGCATAATCATGTCGCTGCAATCTCGCTTCGTTATGATACACATCGGTCCATTGATCTCTATAATACACTTCTGGATGGGCCATAGCATATGAAAAAGATCATTTTTGTGAGGAAGTGGTCGCTCTCTATATTTGGACCTCTGTTAACTTTTACGTCCTTCACATTTTTTTCTGTTTTTACGTACTATGAAATAGTCTAATGTGAATGTCTTTGTGTTTAAATTTCAAGTTCATTATCACTAGGTCGTTTTCCACGCTTAGTTCGATTATTTTTTTGCTGTTCCAATTTCTTGTTCCCTCTCCTTCCTGTCCGAAGTGTCTTTCTATTCCTCTATTTTCTTTCCCTAGTACCCTTCCGTTTTGGTATCCCATTAGAATTATTTTATTATTTGTATTATCTTCTATTATTTCTTTTTTTTTTTCATTTTCATTGTGTCCATAAGCGACCAATACTGTATATTGTTCTCCAGTGTTTCCTATTTCTATATCTTCTTTCTATTTATTTTATTTTTATTTTTATGCCTTTTGTGCATTTTCTTTATCATTGCCGTGTTCGTCTTCTGAGAGTCTGAATTATTGTTTTTTAATCGTTTTTTGGATTTTGGTCCTTTAGGATGAATCCCTTCTCATTTTCGTCCCATACATAGTCTATTCCATTTATTGTTATTTTCTTATATCCTATTTTTACCATTTTTTCTTTTTCTTTTTGTGTTCTGGCTATTTTACGTATTTCTGCTTGTATTCTTCCGTCACCTAGTGTGAGGTCATTTTCAATGAAAATTTTTATACCCTTCACTGCACTTTTGTTTTTCATTATTTGTTGTTTTTCATTCCATGATTTTAATGCAACTCTTATTATTTTCTTTCCTTTTTCTCTACTGAGTACTGTTGTTTTTTGGAGTTCGATGTCTAGCTATATTTTTATTCGTAGTATTTCTTTTGTTTCTTCTTCTGTCCTCTTATATTTGATATCCTGTAAGATTATATTGTTTTTTCTGTTCATTTTGTCTTATTGCTCACTCCATTGTTCTAATTTTTCAATTCGTTTTATTAGTTTTTTTCTTTTCTTGTCTCCATTCTGCTTTTTTTTTCATTTCTTCCCTTAAATAAATTATAGATATTAATGACTTTTTTCATATTTTGCACCAATTGGCTTAGATTCCGACCTCAGCAAAATGGCAGCCACAGGCTTTACTTTTTCATATGCTATGCCCCTACCCAGGATTTATATTATAGAGATCAAGGCCTCTGTTACACAATATTCAGTGTTGTGTAATGTTGCCAATTCTAATTCCTTTAATTTTTATTATGACAAGAAAACACATCCATACTTAAAACTTTTTTTAAGGACAATACCTTTAACTGAAGTTTTGCCTATTTATGTATAGTATGGTAAAATTTAATTATTGTGTAATATGTGTGTGAGTACATGTGTTTTCACCGGTATGTCTCACGTGCTTATAGTCAGTTGATTGCTGCAGACGAAGAGCATTGCTAAACTTGTCTTCGGTTCCCTGAAATTTTCTGATTGGACATTATTTTATTAATATAGGAAGCGTTTATTCCCTTGCAACACAGTCGCAATGATGGCTGTCTGTCAATTCCAACTTATACACTTTTGACATAATTATTATTTTTGACATTTCTATCCGTATCCTTTCTGTTATTTTATTATTCTGTCAAATTATCTATTTAAATTTGTGTGTGCTTAATCGTTTTTCACTATGTTATGACTTGGAACCTGAAACAGCTATGTAAGTCTTATTACCTTTCACGTCATAACGTTCGGATATCTTCAATTGATCTTTATTTATAACAAGTATGTAGACAATTTAATTAATATGATGATGAGAGCTTTGTATTTGAATGTTTTTAAATTCGAAGATGCATAATTCCAAAATTGACACAATAAATGTCATGTATTGACAAGGTTACTCACCTTCAATTAGATTTACTTTTTAAACAAGTAGCCAAGTAGCTGTGGTTTGTTTACCTAAATTCAGTCGCTATAGAATTAAGAAAGTTAGAGAACTATAATTTTAGTATAAATTATGATAGGTCGTGCGTTTATTGTAATAAAGCTGACATATGTCAATGACAAATCAAAATTACATAACTTTGTTGTCTACTTCAACAATAGTTATCGTTGTTGCTGTTGTACAAATCGTTGCTATGGATAATCAGTTTTTCATTGACCTCCATAAAGTGTAGACGTGTGTTTTAGTGTTAGTGTATTTTTGGATGAATTCTCCTTCAGGAAGTTCGTGTGTGTGTGACTGTTTCTGGTAGTGGCAGCGGCAATGGTTCCTCACTGTGTACTCTCTAGTAATAATGGTTTCTACTTCAGTTGGAGGTGTTAGAAAGTATCAGATAAGGTAGGATTAAAAAAAAATTATATGCTTATTACGTTATTGCTTATATTTATATCAGCGTAATCATAATATGTATATATTGATAAAATGCAAGTGTTAGGGGAAGCCGTAAAATAATATTTTACAATGTTACATGTTTAGGAATATGGTAAACCCACAGCTTTAATTAATTTGGTATGTAATAAATGTGTACCTATATTTTTGGACATACTAATCAATGATTTGGGGAAATATATAAGAAAAACTGTATACCCATATTTTTTCTCGAAATTGCAGGAAAAAAATTTCATAGATGTTTCCAAGGTTACCTTCCTCTATTATTGTACTTATTGTTACAATTATTGTACTTGTTGTTACAATTATTGTACTTATTGTTACAATTATTGTACTTATTGTTACAATAATTAATAATCAATTTTAAAGGAAATTTTACCTTACATGCAGTATATAGTAATAATTATTCAGTTAAAGGTCTTGTCCAGTTTTCACAATTCTGTTATTGTTTTCACTTTTTATCTGATTTGTACTACCTTAGTTTATAATGTGTATGCACGAACATATTTTTTTAAATTTTTAAAAAATTGAAATACATTGTAATGTGCATATTTATGTCGCTGCCATTTTGCTTCGTTATGATACACATCGATCCACTGATCTCTATAATACACTTCTGGATTGGCCATAGTATATGAAAAAGATAATTTTTGTGAGGAAGTGATCGCTCCTTATCTTTGGACCTCTGTTAACTTTTACGTCCTTCACATTTTTTTCTATGTTTTTACTTACTATGAAATAGTCTAATGTGAATGTCTTTGTGTTTAAATTATCTACTTTCTATTTATTTTATTTTTATTTTTATGCCTTTTGTGCATTTTCTTTATCATTGCCGTGTTCGTCTTCTGAGAGTCTGAATTATTGTTTTTTAATCGTTTTTTGGATTTTGGTCCTTTAGGATGAATCCCTTCTCATTTTTGTCCCATACATAGTCTATTCCATTTATTGTTATTTTCTTATATCCTATTTTTACCATTTTTCCTTTTTCTTTTTGTGTTCTGGCTATTTTACGTATTTCTGCTTGTATTCTTCCGTCACCTAGTGTGAGGTCATTTTCAATGAAAATTTTTATACCCTTCACTGCACTTTTGTTTTTCATTATTTGTTGTTTTTCATTCCATGATTTTAATGCAACTCTTATTATTTTCTTTCCTTTTTCTCTACTGAGTACTGTTGTTTTTTGGAGTTCGATGTCTAGCTATATTTTTGTTCGTACTATTCCTTCTAATGTTTTTTCTTCTGTTCTCTTATCTCTGATATTCTGTATAATTATATTGTTTTTTCTGTTCGTTTTGTCTTGTTGCTCACTCCATTGTTCTAATTTTTCAATTCGTTTTATTAGTTTTTTCTTTTCTTGTCCCCTTTCTTCCTGCTACTTTTTCATTTCTGCCTTTAAATAAATTATAGATATTAATGACTTTATTCATATTTTGCGCCAATTTGATTAGATTCAGACCTCAGCAAAATGGCCGCCACAGGCTTCACTTTTTCATATGCTATGCCCCTACCCCGGTATTATATTATAGAGACCAAAGTTAAATAATTTCCCGCCAAATCAGTAGGCCATGGAAAGCATATGTTAACGCTATTTTATAGGCAAGGTCTTATTACACAAGTTTCCTAATTAGCATATTCTTGTATATTTAATATTTCAAGAGATATGGCCTGGACAATGAAAAATCAGCCACCCGGTATGTAAAACAAGTTAAACTAACATGTTCTTTTATTGTTTCAGGACAAATGGTATAAGAAAAATATGATAAACATAAGAATTCGATCATGCTGAAATTAAGCATTTAAAATGTTAAATAGGAAAAAGTTATAGTAAACTCGGTGATGGATAACAATAACCAAACTTGTTGTCATTAACAAGGTATGAAATAATGTTTATTATTATTATTTAACATTACTAGTAATATGGTTTCTTTATAAAAAAAAATATTTTTTAAATTTTTAACATCTTAGAGATTTCTAAATTAGTTTCACATTTTTTATAAAATTGCATAAAATATTTCTCAGATTAAAAATGAAGAACTATTCACATATTTGTGAATACAATACCAACCGGCTTTCTTTTGTTCCAGGTCGATGGAATAGTATGTAAGCAACAAACTGTGCTGTACACAATTAGTTTTAAGTACTAACCTTTAGATATAAGTCATTATACTAACATAAGCACAAACCCTCCTTAGTTATAAGTACACGTAGTGGATAGGGATCAACCTTCCGTCCCTATGGGGGAAGCCATGTGGAGGAGTGAAACTCGACTTGGTACCCACCAACAATATAGGTAAATATATTTCATCAATGTGAATATGAAATTATTTTTATATCTGAGAAATATTTAATGTAAAGATGTTAAAAATATGATATAATGTTAGCAGTTAATTTTTTAAATAATGACAATATAAATTTTTCACATATACGAACGTATTTATTGACAAAGAAAAAATATTGAAGATAATATTAAAATTATAATGTAGCCACGACACAAAAATATTTTTTTTAAAAAAGGTAATAAAAATAACAATATACGTAAAGCAAGTTAAACTAATATGTTCTTTTAATGTTTCAGGACAAATGGTATAAGAAAAATATGATAAACATAAGAATTCGATCATGCTGAAATTAAGCATTTAAAATGTTAAATAGGAAAAAGTTATAGTAAACTCGGTGATGGATAACAATAACCAAACTTGTTGTCATTAACAAGGTATGAAATAATGTTTATTATTATTATTTAACATTATTAGTAATATGGTTTCTTTATAAAAAAAAATATTTTTTAAATTTTTAACATCTTAGAGATTTCTAAATTAGTTTCACATTTTTTATAAAATTGCATAAAATATTTCTCAGATTAAAAATGAAGAACTATTCACATATTTGTGAATACAATACCAACCTGCTTTCTTTTGTTCCAGGTCGATGGAATAGTATGTAAGCAACAAACTGTGCTGTACACAATTAGTTTTAAGTACTAACCTTTAGATATAAGTCATTATACTAACATAAGCACAAACCCTCCTTAGTTATAAGTACACGTAGTGGATAGGGATCAACCTTCCGTCCCTATGGGGGAAGCCATGTGGAGGAGTGAAACTCGACTTGGTACCCACCAACAATATAGGTAAATATATTTCATCAATGTGAATATGAAATTATTTTTATATCTGAGAAATATTTAATGTAAGGATTTTAAAAATATGATATAATGTTAGCAGTTAATTTTTTAAATAATGACAATATAAATTTTGCACATATACGAACGTATTTATTGACAAAGGAAAAATATTGAAGATAATATTAAAATTATAATGTAGCCACGACACAAAAATATTTTTTATAAAAAAGGTAATAAAAATAACAATATATGTAAAGCAAGTTAAACTAATATGTTCTTTTATTGTTTCAGGACAAATGGTATAAGAAAAATATGATAAACATAAGAATTCGATCATGCTGGAATTAAGCATTTAAAATGTTAAATTGGGAAGAGCTATAGTGAACTCGGTGATGGATAACAATAACCAAACTTGTTGTCATGAACAAGGTATGAAATAATGTTTATTATTATTTTTTAACTTTACTAGTAATATGGTTTCTTTATAAAAATCATTTATTTTTAATATTTTTAACATCTTAGAGATTTCTAAATTAGTTTCACATTTTTTATAAAATTGCATAAAATATTTCTCAGATTAAAAATGAAGAACTATTCACATATTTGTGAATACAATACCAACCGGCTTTCTTTTGTTCCAGGTCGATGGAATAGTATGTAAGCAACAAACTGTGCTGTACACAATTAGTTTTAAGTACTAACCTTTAGATATAAGTCATTATACTAACATAAGCACAAACCCTCCTTAGTTATAAGTACACGTAGTGGATAGGGATCAACCTTCCGTCCCTATGGGGGAAGCCATGTGGAGGAGTGAAACTCGACTTGGTACCCACCAACAATATAGGTAAATATATTTCATCAATGTGAATATGAAATTATTTTTATATCTGAGAAATATTTAATGTAAGGATGTTAAAAATATGATATAATGTTAGCAGTTAATTTTTTAAATAATGACAATATAAATTTTGCACATATACGAACGTATTTATTGACAAAGGAAAAATATTGAAGATAATATTAAAATTATAATGTAGCCACGACACAAAAATATTTTTTATAAAAAAGGTAATAAAAATAACAATATATGTAAAGCAAGTTAAGCTAATATGTTCTTTTATTGTTTCAGGACAAATGGTATAAGAAAAATATGATAAACATAAGAATTCGATCATGCTGGAATTAAGCATTTAAAATGTTAAATTGGGAAGAGCTATAGTGAACTCGGTGATGGATAACAATAACCAAACTTGTTGTCATGAACAAGGTATGAAATAATGTTTATTATTATTTTTTAACTTTACTAGTAATATGGTTTCTTTATAAAAATCATTTATTTTTAATATTTTTAACATCTTAGAGATTTCTAAATTAGTTTCACATTTTTTATAAAATTGCATAAAATATTTCTCAGATTAAAAATGAAGAACTATTCACATATTTGTGAATACAATACCAACCGGCTTTCTTTTGTTCCAGGTCGATGGAATAGTATGTAAGCAACAAACTGTGCTGTACACAATTAGTTTTAAGTACTAACCTTTAGATATAAGTCATTATACTAACATAAGCACAAACCCTCCTTAGTTATAAGTACACGTAGTGGATAGGGATCAACCTTCCGTCCCTATGGGGGAAGCCATGTGGAGGAGTGAAACTCGACTTGGTACCCACCAACAATATAGGTAAATATATTTCATCAATGTGAATATGAAATTATTTTTATATCTGAGAAATATTTAATGTAAGGATGTTAAAAATATGATATAATGTTAGCAGTTATTTTTTTAAATAATGACAATATAAATTTTGCACATATACGAACGTATTTATTGACAAAGGAAAAATATTGAAGATAATATTAAAATTATAATGTAGCCACGACAAAAAAATATTTTTTATAAAAAAGGTAATAAAAATAACAATATATGTAAAGCAAGTTAAACTAATATGATCTTTTATTGTTTCAGGACAAATGGTATAAGAAAAATATGATAACCATAAGAATTCGATCATGCTGGAATTAAGCATTTAAAATGTTAAATTGGGAAGAGCTGTAGTGAACTCGGTGATGGATAACAATAACCAAACTTGTAGTCATTAACAAGGTATGAAATAATGTTTATTATTATTTTTTAACTTTACTAGTAATATGGTTTCTTTATAAAAATCATTTATTTTTAATATTTTTAACATCTTAGAGATTTCTAAATTAGTTTCACATTTTTTATAAAATTGCATAAAATATTTCTCAGATTAAAAATGAAGAACTATTCACATATTTGTGAATACAATACCAACCGGCTTTCTTTTGTTCCAGGTCGATGGAATAGTATGTAAGCAACAAACTGTGCTGTACACAATTAGTTTTAAGTACTAACCTTTAGATATAAGTCATTATACTAACATAAGCACAAACCCTCCTTAGTTATAAGTACACGTAGTGGATAGGGATCAACCTTCCGTCCCTATGGGGGAAGCCATGTGGAGGAGTGAAACTCGACTTGGTACCTACTAACAATATTGGTAAATATATTTCATCAATGTGAATATGAAATTATTTTTATATCTGAGAAATATTTAATGTAAGGATGTTAAAAATATGATATAATGTTAGCAGTTAATTTTTTAAATAATGACAATATAAATTTTGCACATATACGAACGTATTTATTGACAAAGGAAAAATATTGAAGATAATATTAAAATTATAATGTAGCCACGACACAAAAATATTTTTTATAAAAAAGGTAATAAAACTAACAATATATGTAAAGCAAGTTAAACTAATATGTTCTTTTATTGTTTCAGGACAAATGGTATAAGAAAAATATGATAAACATAAGAATTCGATCATGCTGGAATTAAGCATTTAAAATGTTAAATTGGGAAGAGCTATAGTGAACTCGGTGATGGATAACAATAACCAAACTTGTTGTCATTAACAAGGTATGAAATAATGTTTATTATTATTTTTTAACTTTACTAGTAATATGGTTTCTTTATAAAAATCATTTATTTTTAATATTTTTAACATCTTAGAGATTTCTAAATTAGTTTCACATTTTTTATAAAATTGCATAAAATATTTCTCAGATTAAAAATGAAGAACTATTCACATATTTGTGAATACAATACCAACCGGCTTTCTTTTGTTCCAGGTCGATGGAATAGTATGTAAGCAACAAACTGTGCTGTACACAATTAGTTTTAAGTACTAACCTTTAGATATAAGTCATTATACTAACATAAGCACAAACCCTCCTTAGTTATAAGTACACGTAGTGGATAGGGATCAACCTTCCGTCCCTATGGGGGAAGCCATGTGGAGGAGTGAAACTCGACTTGGTACCCACCAACAATATAGGTAAATATATTTCATCAATGTGAATATGAAATTATTTTTATATCTGAGAAATATTTAATGTAAGGATGTTAAAAATATGATATAATGTTAGCAGTTATTTTTTTAAATAATGACAATATAAATTTTGCACATATACGAACGTATTTATTGACAAAGGAAAAATATTGAAGATAATATTAAAATTATAATGTAGCCACGACAAAAAAATATTTTTTATAAAAAAGGTAATAAAAATAACAATATATGTAAAGCAAGTTAAACTAATATGATCTTTTATTGTTTCAGGACAAATGGTATAAGAAAAATATGATAACCATAAGAATTCGATCATGCTGGAATTAAGCATTTAAAATGTTAAATTGGGAAGAGCTGTAGTGAACTCGGTGATGGATAACAATAACCAAACTTGTAGTCATTAACAAGGTATGAAATAATGTTTATTATTATTTTTTAACTTTACTAGTAATATGGTTTCTTTATAAAAATCATTTATTTTTAATATTTTTAACATCTTAGAGATTTCTAAATTAGTTTCACATTTTTTATAAAATTGCATAAAATATTTCTCAGATTAAAAATGAAGAACTATTCACATATTTGTGAATACAATACCAACCGGCTTTCTTTTGTTCCAGGTCGATGGAATAGTATGTAAGCAACAAACTGTGCTGTACACAATTAGTTTTAAGTACTAACCTTTAGATATAAGTCATTATACTAACATAAGCACAAACCCTCCTTAGTTATAAGTACACGTAGTGGATAGGGATCAACCTTCCGTCCCTATGGGGGAAGCCATGTGGAGGAGTGAAACTCGACTTGGTACCCACTAACAATATTGGTAAATATATTTCATCAATGTGAATATGAAATTATTTTTATATCTGAGAAATATTTAATGTAAGGATGTTAAAAATATGATATAATGTTAGCAGTTAATTTTTTAAATAATGACAATATAAATTTTGCACATATACGAACGTATTTATTGACAAAGGAAAAATATTGAAGATAATATTAAAATTATAATGTAGCCACGACACAAAAATATTTTTTATAAAAAAGGTAATAAAAATAACAATATATGTAAAGCAAGTTAAACTAATATGTTCTGTTATTGTTTCAGGACAAATGGTATAAGAAAAATATGATAAACATAAGAATTCGATCATGCTGGAATTAAGCATTTAAAATGTTACATTGGGAAGAGTTTTAGTGAAATCGGTGATGGATAACAATAACCAAACTTGTAGTCATTAACAAGGTATGAAATAATGTATATTATAATTTTTTAACTTTACTAGTAATATGGTTTCTTTATAAAAATCATTTATTTTTAATATTTTTAACATCTTAGAGATTTCTAAATTAGTTACACATTTTTTATAAAATTGCATAAAATATTTCTCAGATTAAAAATGAAGAACTATTCACATATTTGTGAATACAATACCAACCGGCTTTCTTTTGTTCCAGGTCGATGGAATAGTATGTAAGCAACAAACTGTGCTGTACACAATTAGTTTTAAGTACTAACCTTTAGATATAAGTCATTATACTAACATAAGCACAAACCCTCCTTAGTTATAAGTACACGTAGTGGATAGGGATCAACCTTCCGTCCCTATGGGGGAAGCCATGTGGAGGAGTGAAACTCGACTTGGTACCCACCAACAATATAGGTAAATATATTTCATCAATGTGAATATGAAATTATTTTTATATCTGAGAAATATTTAATGTAAGGATGTTAAAAATATGATATAATGTTAGCAGTTATTTTTTTAAATAATGACAATATAAATTTTGCACATATACGAACGTATTTATTGACAAAGGAAAAATATTGAAGATAATATTAAAATTATAATGTAGCCACGACAAAAAAATATTTTTTATAAAAAAGGTAATAAAAATAACAATATATGTAAAGCAAGTTAAACTAATATGTTCTTTTATTGTTTCAGGACAAATGGTATAAGAAAAATATGATAAACATAAGAATTCGATCATGCTGGAATTAAGCATTTAAAATGTTAAATTGGGAAGAGCTGTAGTGAACTCGGTGATGGATAACAATAACCAAACTTGTAGTCATTAACAAGGTATGAAATAATGTTTATTATTATTTTTTAACTTTACTAGTAATATGGTTTCTTTATAAAAATCATTTATTTTTAATATTTTTAACATCTTAGAGATTTCTAAATTAGTTTCACATTTTTTATAAAATTGCATAAAATATTTCTCAGATTAAAAATGAAGAACTATTCACATATTTGTGAATACAATACCAACCGGCTTTCTTTTGTTCCAGGTCGATGGAATAGTATGTAAGCAACAAACTGTGCTGTACACAATTAGTTTTAAGTACTAACCTTTAGATATAAGTCATTATACTAACATAAGCACAAACCCTCCTTAGTTATAAGTACACGTAGTGGATAGGGATCAACCTTCCGTCCCTATGGGGGAAGCCATGTGGAGGAGTGAAACTCGACTTGGTACCCACCAACAATATAGGTAAATATATTTCATCAATGTGAATATGAAATTATTTTTATATCTGAGAAATATTTAATGTAAGGATGTTAAAAATATGATATAATGTTAGCAGTTAATTTTTTAAATAATGACAATATAAATTTTGCACATATACGAACGTATTTATTGACAAAGGAAAAATATTGAAGATAATATTAAAATTATAATGTAGCCACGACACAAAAATATTTTTTATAAAAAAGGTAATAAAAATAACAATATATGTAAAGCAAGTTAAACTAATATGTTCTTTTATTGTTTCAGGACAAATGGTATAAGAAAAATGTGATAAACATAAGAATTCGATCATGCTGGAATTAAGCATTTAAAATGTTAAATTGGGAAGAGCTATAGTGAACTCGGTGATGGATAACAATAACCAAACTTGTTGTCATTAACAAGGTATGAAATAATGTTTATTATTATTTTTTAACTTTACTAGTAATATGGTTTCTTTATAAAAATCATTTATTTTTAATATTTTTAACATCTTAGAGATTTCTAAATTAGTTTCACATTTTTTATAAAATTGCATAAAATATTTCTCAGATTAAAAATGAAGAACTATTCACATATTTGTGAATACAATACCAACCGGCTTTCTTTTGTTCCAGGTCGATGGAATAGTATGTAAGCAACAAACTGTGCTGTACACAATTAGTTTTAAGTACTAACCTTTAGATATAAGTCATTATACTAACATAAGCACAAACCCTCCTTAGTTATAAGTACACGTAGTGGATAGGGATCAACCTTCCGTCCCTATGGGGGAAGCCATGTGGAGGAGTGAAACTCGACTTGGTACCCACCAACAATATAGGTAAATATATTTCATCAATGTGAATATGAAATTATTTTTATATCTGAGAAATATTTAATGTAAGGATGTTAAAAATATGATATAATGTTAGCAGTTAATTTTTTAAATAATGACAATATAAATTTTGCACATATACGAACGTATTTATTGACAAAGGAAAAATATTGAAGATAATATTAAAATTATAATGTAGCCACGACACAAAAATATTTTTTATAAAAAAGGTAATAAAAATAACAATATATGTAAAGCAAGTTAAACTAATATGTTCTGTTATTGTTTCAGGACAAATGGTATAAGAAAAATATGATAAACATAAGAATTCGATCATGCTGGAATTAAGCATTTAAAATGTTAAATTGGGAAGAGTTATAGTGAAATCGGTGATGGATAACAATAACCAAACTTGTAGTCATTAACAAGGTATGAAATAATGTTTATTATAATTTTTTAACTTTACTAGTAATATGGTTTCTTTATAAAAATCATTTATTTTTAATATTTTTAACATCTTAGAGATTTCTAAATTAGTTTCACATTTTTTATAAAATTGCATAAAATATTTCTCAGATTAAAAATGAAGAACTATTCACATATTTGTGAATACAATACCAACCGGCTTTCTTTTGTTCCAGGTCGATGGAATAGTATGTAAGCAACAAACTGTGCTGTACACAATTAGTTTTAAGTACTAACCTTTAGATATAAGTCATTATACTAACATAAGCACAAACCCTCCTTAGTTATAAGTACACGTAGTGGATAGGGATCAACCTTCCGTCCCTATGGGGGAAGCCATGTGGAGGAGTGAAACTCGACTTGGTACCCACCAACAATATAGGTAAATATATTTCATCAATGTGAATATGAAATTATTTTTATATCTGAGAAATGTTTAATGTAAAGATGTTAAAAATATGATATAATGTTAGCAGTTAATTTTTTAAATAATGACAATATAAATTTTGCACATATACGAACGTATTTATTGACAAAGAAAAAATATTGAAGATAATATTAAAATTATAATGTAGCCACGACACAAAAATATTTTTTTTAAAAAAGGTAATAAAAATAACAATATATGTAAAGCAAGTTAAACTAATATGTTCTGTTATTGTTTCAGGACAAATGGTATAAGAAAAATATGATATACATAAGAATTCGATCATGCTGGAATTAAGCATTTAAAATGTTAAATTGGGAAGAGTTATAGTGAAATCGGTGATGGATAACAATAACCAAACTTGTAGTCATTAACAAGGTATGAAATAATGTTTATTATAATTTTTTAACTTTACTAGTAATATGGTTTCTTTATAAAAATCATTTATTTTTAATATTTTTAACATCTTAGAGATTTCTAAATTAGCTTCACATTTTTTATAAAATTGCATAAAATATTTCTCAGATTAAAAATGAAGAACTATTCACATATTTGTGAATACAATACCAACCGGCTTTCTTTTGTTCCAGGTCGATGGAATAGTATGTAAGCAACAAACTGTGCTGTACACAATTAGTTTTAAGTACTAACCTTTAGATATAAGTCATTATACTAACATAAGCACAAATCCTCCTTAGTTATAAGTACACGTAGTGGATAGGGATCAACCTTCCGTCCCTATGGGGGAAGCCATGTGGAGGAGTGAAACTCGACTTGGTACCCACCAACAATATAGGTAAATATATTTCATCAATGTGAATATGAAATTATTTTTATATCTGAGAAATATTTAATGTAAGGATGTTAAAAATATGATATAATGTTAGCAGTTAATTTTTTAAATAATGACAATATAAATTTTGCACATATACGAACGTATTTATTGACAAAGGAAAAATATTGAAGATAATATTAAAATTATAATGTAGCCACGACACAAAAATATTTTTTATAAAAAAGGTAATAAAAATAACAATATATGTAAAGCAAGTTAAACTTATATGTTCTTTTATTGTTTCAGGACAAATGGTATAAGAAAAATGTGATAAACATAAGAATTCGATCATGCTGGAATTAAGCATTTAAAATGTTAAATTGGGAAGAGCTATAGTGAACTCGGTGATGGATAACAATAACCAAACTTGTTGTCATTAACAAGGTATGAAATAATGTTTATTATTATTTTTTAACTTTACTAGTAATATGGTTTCTTTATAAAAATCATTTATTTTTAATATTTTTAACATCTTAGAGATTTCTAAATTAGTTTCACATTTTTTATAAAATTGCATAAAATATTTCTCAGATTAAAAATGAAGAACTATTCACATATTTGTGAATACAATACCAACCGGCTTTCTTTTGTTCCAGGTCGATGGAATAGTATGTAAGCAACAAACTGTGCTGTACACAATTAGTTTTAAGTACTAACCTTTAGATATAAGTCATTATACTAACATAAGCACAAACCCTCCTTAGTTATAAGTACACGTAGTGGATAGGGATCAACCTTCCGTCCCTATGGGGGAAGCCATGTGGAGGAGTGAAACTCGACTTGGTACCCACCAACAATATAGGTAAATATATTTCATCAATGTGAATATGAAATTATTTTTATATCTGAGAAATATTTAATGTAAAGATGTTAAAAATATGATATAATGTTAGCAGTTAATTTTTTAAATAATGACTATAAATTTTGCACATATACGAACGTATTTATTGACAAAGAAAAAATATTGAAGATAATCTTAAAATTATAATGTAGCCACGACACAAAAATATTTTTTTTAAAAAAGGTAATAAAAATAACAAAATATGTAAAGCAAGTTAAACTAATATGTTCTGTTATTGTTTCAGGACAAATGGTATAAGAAAAATATGATAAACATAAGAATTCGATCATGCTGGAATTAAGCATTTAAAATGTTAAATTGGGAAGAGTTATAGTGAAATCGGTGATGGATAACAATAACCAAACTTGTAGTCATTAACAAGGTATGAAATAATGTTTATTATAATTTTTTAACTTTACTAGTAATATGGTTTCTTTATAAAAATCATTTATTTTTAATATTTTTAACATCTTAGAGATTTCTAAATTAGCTTCACATTTTTTATAAAATTGCATAAAATATTTCTCAGATTAAAAATGAAGAACTATTCACATATTTGTGAATACAATACCAACCGGCTTTCTTTTGTTCCAGGTCGATGGAATAGTATGTAAGCAACAAACTGTGCTGTACACAATTAGTTTTAAGTACTAACCTTTAGATATAAGTCATTATACTAACATAAGCACAAATCCTCCTTAGTTATAAGTACACGTAGTGGATAGGGATCAACCTTCCGTCCCTATGGGGGAAGCCATGTGGAGGAGTGAAACTCGACTTGGTACCCACCAACAATATAGGTAAATATATTTCATCAATGTGAATATGAAATTATTTTTATATCTGAGAAATATTTAATGTAAGGATGTTAAAAATATGATATAATGTTAGCAGTTAATTTTTTAAATAATGACAATATAAATTTTGCACATATACGAACGTATTTATTGACAAAGGAAAAATATTGAAGATAATATTAAAATTATAATGTAGCCACGACACAAAAATATTTTTTATAAAAAAGGTAATAAAAATAACAATATATGTAAAGCAAGTTAAACTTATATGTTCTTTTATTGTTTCAGGACAAATGGTATAAGAAAAATGTGATAAACATAAGAATTCGATCATGCTGGAATTAAGCATTTAAAATGTTAAATTGGGAAGAGCTATAGTGAACTCGGTGATGGATAACAATAACCAAACTTGTTGTCATTAACAAGGTATGAAATAATGTTTATTATTATTTTTTAACTTTACTAGTAATATGGTTTCTTTATAAAAATCATTTATTTTTAATATTTTTAACATCTTAGAGATTTCTAAATTAGTTTCACATTTTTTATAAAATTGCATAAAATATTTCTCAGATTAAAAATGAAGAACTATTCACATATTTGTGAATACAATACCAACCGGCTTTCTTTTGTTCCAGGTCGATGGAATAGTATGTAAGCAACAAACTGTGCTGTACACAATTAGTTTTAAGTACTAACCTTTAGATATAAGTCATTATACTAACATAAGCACAAACCCTCCTTAGTTATAAGTACACGTAGTGGATAGGGATCAACCTTCCGTCCCTATGGGGGAAGCCATGTGGAGGAGTGAAACTCGACTTGGTACCCACCAACAATATAGGTAAATATATTTCATCAATGTGAATATGAAATTATTTTTATATCTGAGAAATATTTAATGTAAAGATGTTAAAAATATGATATAATGTTAGCAGTTAATTTTTTAAATAATGACTATAAATTTTGCACATATACGAACGTATTTATTGACAAAGAAAAAATATTGAAGATAATCTTAAAATTATAATGTAGCCACGACACAAAAATATTTTTTTTAAAAAAGGTAATAAAAATAACAAAATATGTAAAGCAAGTTAAACTAATATGTTCTGTTATTGTTTCAGGACAAATGGTATAAGAAAAATATGATAAACATAAGAATTCGATCATGCTGGAATTAAGCATTTAAAATGTTAAATTGGGAAGAGTTATAGTGAAATCGGTGATGGATAACAATAACCAAACTTGTAGTCATTAACAAGGTATGAAATAATGTTTATTATAATTTTTTAACTTTACTAGTAATATGGTTTCTTTATAAAAATCATTTATTTTTAATATTTTTAACATCTTAGAGATTTCTAAATTAGTTACACATTTTTTATAAAATTGCATAAAATATTTCTCAGATTAAAAATGAAGAACTATTCACATATTTGTGAATACAATACCAACCGGCTTTCTTTTGTTCCAGGTCGATGGAATAGTATGTAAGCAACAAACTGTGCTGTACACAATTAGTTTTAAGTACTAACCTTTAGATATAAGTCATTATACTAACATAAGCACAAACCCTCCTTAGTTATAAGTACACGTAGTGGATAGGGATCAACCTTCCGTCCCTATGGGGGAAGCCATGTGGAGGAGTGAAACTCGACTTGGTACCCACTAACAATATTGGTAAATATATTTCATCAATGTGAATATGAAATTATTTTTATATCTGAGAAATATTTAATGTAAGGATGTTAAAAATATGATATAATGTTAGCAGTTAATTTTTTAAATAATGACAATATAAATTTTGCACATATACGAACGTATTTATTGACAAAGGAAAAATATTGAAGATAATATTAAAATTATAATGTAGCCACGACACAAAAATATTTTTTATAAAAAAGGTAATAAAAATAACAACATATGTAAAGCAAGTTAAACTAATATGTTCTTTTATTGTTTCAGGACAAATATTATAAGAAAAATATGATAAACATAAGAATTCGATCATGCTGGAATTAAGCATTTAAAATGTTAAATTGGGAAGAGCTATAGTGAACTCGGTGATGGATAACAATAACCAAACTTGTTGTCATGAACAAGGTATGAAATAATGTTTATTATTATTTTTTAACTTTACTAGTAATATGGTTTCTTTATAAAAATCATTTATTTTTAATATTTTTAACATCTTAGAGATTTCTAAATTAGTTTCACATTTTTTATAAAATTGCATAAAATATTTCTCAGATTAAAAATGAAGAACTATTCACATATTTGTGAATACAATACCAACCGGCTTTCTTTTGTTCCAGGTCGATGGAATAGTATGTAAGCAACAAACTGTGCTGTACACAATTAGTTTTAAGTACTAACCTTTAGATATAAGTCATTATACTAACATAAGCACAAACCCTCCTTAGTTATAAGTACACGTAGTGGATAGGGATCAACCTTCCGTCCCTATGGGGGAAGCCATGTGGAGGAGTGAAACTCGACTTGGTACCCACCAACAATATAGGTAAATATATTTCATCAATGTGAATATGAAATTATTTTTATATCTGAGAAATGTTTAATGTAAAGATGTTAAAAATATGATATAATGTTAGCAGTTAATTTTTTAAATAATGACAATATAAATTTTGCACATATACGAACGTATTTATTGACAAAGAAAAAATATTGAAGATAATATTAAAATTATAATGTAGCCACGACACAAAAATATTTTTTTTAAAAAAGGTAATAAAAATAACAATATATGTAAAGCAAGTTAAACTAATATGTTCTGTTATTGTTTCAGGACAAATGGTATAAGAAAAATATGATAAACATAAGAATTCGATCATGCTGGAATTAAGCATTTAAAATGTTAAATTGGGAAGAGTTATAGTGAAATCGGTGATGGATAACAATAACCAAACTTGTAGTCATTAACAAGGTATGAAATAATGTTTATTATAATTTTTTAACTTTACTAGTAATATGGTTTCTTTATAAAAATCATTTATTTTTAATATTTTTAACATCTTAGAGATTTCTAAATTAGCTTCACATTTTTTATAAAATTGCATAAAATATTTCTCAGATTAAAAATGAAGAACTATTCACATATTTGTGAATACAATACCAACCGGCTTTCTTTTGTTCCAGGTCGATGGAATAGTATGTAAGCAACAAACTGTGCTGTACACAATTAGTTTTAAGTACTAACCTTTAGATATAAGTCATTATACTAACATAAGCACAAATCCTCCTTAGTTATAAGTACACGTAGTGGATAGGGATCAACCTTCCGTCCCTATGGGGGAAGCCATGTGGAGGAGTGAAACTCGACTTGGTACCCACCAACAATATAGGTAAATATATTTCATCAATGTGAATATGAAATTATTTTTATATCTGAGAAATATTTAATGTAAGGATGTTAAAAATATGATATAATGTTAGCAGTTAATTTTTTAAATAATGACAATATAAATTTTGCACATATACGAACGTATTTATTGACAAAGGAAAAATATTGAAGATAATATTAAAATTATAATGTAGCCACGACACAAAAATATTTTTTATAAAAAAGGTAATAAAAATAACAATATATGTAAAGCAAGTTAAACTAATATGTTCTTTTATTGTTTCAGGACAAATGGTATAAGAAAAATGTGATAAACATAAGAATTCGATCATGCTGGAATTAAGCATTTAAAATGTTAAATTGGGAAGAGCTATAGTGAACTCGGTGATGGATAACAATAACCAAACTTGTTGTCATTAACAAGGTATGAAATAATGTTTATTATTATTTTTTAACTTTACTAGTAATATGGTTTCTTTATAAAAATCATTTATTTTTAATATTTTTAACATCTTAGAGATTTCTAAATTAGTTTCACATTTTTTATAAAATTGCATAAAATATTTCTCAGATTAAAAATGAAGAACTATTCACATATTTGTGAATACAATACCAACCGGCTTTCTTTTGTTCCAGGTCGATGGAATAGTATGTAAGCAACAAACTGTGCTGTACACAATTAGTTTTAAGTACTAACCTTTAGATATAAGTCATTATACTAACATAAGCACAAACC
This sequence comes from Stenolophus ochropezus, assembly GCA_035578165.1. Taxonomy (NCBI): domain Eukaryota; kingdom Metazoa; phylum Arthropoda; class Insecta; order Coleoptera; family Carabidae; genus Stenolophus; species Stenolophus ochropezus. The sequence continues at coordinate 21,026,792 of JAQOWZ010000008.1, forward strand.
CTCCTTAGTTATAAGTACACGTAGTGGATAGGGATCAACCTTCCGTCCCTATGGGGGAAGCCATGTGGAGGAGTGAAACTCGACTTGGTACCCACCAACAATATAGGTAAATATATTTCATCAATGTGAATATGAAATTATTTTTATATCTGAGAAATATTTAATGTAAAGATGTTAAAAATATGATATAATGTTAGCAGTTAATTTTTTAAATAATGACTATAAATTTTGCACATATACGAACGTATTTATTGACAAAGAAAAAATATTGAAGATAATCTTAAAATTATAATGTAGCCACGACACAAAAATATTTTTTTTAAAAAAGGTAATAAAAATAACAAAATATGTAAAGCAAGTTAAACTAATATGTTCTGTTATTGTTTCAGGACAAATGGTATAAGAAAAATATGATAAACATAAGAATTCGATCATGCTGGAATTAAGCATTTAAAATGTTAAATTGGGAAGAGTTATAGTGAAATCGGTGATGGATAACAATAACCAAACTTGTAGTCATTAACAAGGTATGAAATAATGTTTATTATAATTTTTTAACTTTACTAGTAATATGGTTTCTTTATAAAAATCATTTATTTTTAATATTTTTAACATCTTAGAGATTTCTAAATTAGTTACACATTTTTTATAAAATTGCATAAAATATTTCTCAGATTAAAAATGAAGAACTATTCACATATTTGTGAATACAATACCAACCGGCTTTCTTTTGTTCCAGGTCGATGGAATAGTATGTAAGCAACAAACTGTGCTGTACACAATTAGTTTTAAGTACTAACCTTTAGATATAAGTCATTATACTAACATAAGCACAAACCCTCCTTAGTTATAAGTACACGTAGTGGATAGGGATCAACCTTCCGTCCCTATGGGGGAAGCCATGTGGAGGAGTGAAACTCGACTTGGTACCCACCAACAATATAGGTAAATATATTTCATCAATGTGAATATGAAATTATTTTTATATCTGAGAAATATTTAATGTAAGGATGTTAAAAATATGATATAATGTTAGCAGTTAATTTTTTAAATAATGACAATATAAATTTTGCACATATACGAACGTATTTATTGACAAAGGAAAAATATTGAAGATAATATTAAAATTATAATGTAGCCACGACACAAAAATATTTTTTATAAAAAAGGTAATAAAAATAACAATATATGTAAAGCAAGTTAAACTAATATGTTCTTTTATTGTTTCAGGACAAATGGTATAAGAAAAATATGATAAACATAAGAATTCGATCATGCTGGAATTAAGCATTTAAAATGTTAAATTGGGAAGAGCTATAGTGAACTCGGTGATGGATAACAATAACCAAACTTGTAGTCATTAACAAGGTATGAAATAATGTTTATTATTATTTTTTAACTTTACTAGTAATATGGTTTCTTTATAAAAATCATTTATTTTTAATATTTTTAACATCTTAGAGATTTCTAAATTAGTTTCACATTTTTTATAAAATTGCATAAAATATTTCTCAGATTAAAAATGAAGAACTATTCACATATTTGTGAATACAATACCAACCGGCTTTCTTTTGTTCCAGGTCGATGGAATAGTATGTAAGCAACAAACTGTGCTGTACACAATTAGTTTTAAGTACTAACCTTTAGATATAAGTCATTATACTAACATAAGCACAAACCCTCCTTAGTTATAAGTACACGTAGTGGATAGGGATCAACCTTCCGTCCCTATGGGGGAAGCCATGTGGAGGAGTGAAACTCGACTTGGTACCCACCAACAATATAGGTAAATATATTTCATCAATGTGAATATGAAATTATTTTTATATCTGAGAAATATTTAATGTAAAGATGTTAAAAATATGATATAATGTTAGCAGTTAATTTTTTAAATAATGACTATAAATTTTGCACATATACGAACGTATTTATTGACAAAGAAAAAATATTGAAGATAATCTTAAAATTATAATGTAGCCACGACACAAAAATATTTTTTTTAAAAAAGGTAATAAAAATAACAAAATATGTAAAGCAAGTTAAACTAATATGTTCTGTTATTGTTTCAGGACAAATGGTATAAGAAAAATATGATAAACATAAGAATTCGATCATGCTGGAATTAAGCATTTAAAATGTTAAATTGGGAAGAGTTATAGTGAAATCGGTGATGGATAACAATAACCAAACTTGTAGTCATTAACAAGGTATGAAATAATGTTTATTATAATTTTTTAACTTTACTAGTAATATGGTTTCTTTATAAAAATCATTTATTTTTAATATTTTTAACATCTTAGAGATTTCTAAATTAGTTACACATTTTTTATAAAATTGCATAAAATATTTCTCAGATTAAAAATGAAGAACTATTCACATATTTGTGAATACAATACCAACCGGCTTTCTTTTGTTCCAGGTCGATGGAATAGTATGTAAGCAACAAACTGTGCTGTACACAATTAGTTTTAAGTACTAACCTTTAGATATAAGTCATTATACTAACATAAGCACAAACCCTCCTTAGTTATAAGTACACGTAGTGGATAGGGATCAACCTTCCGTCCCTATGGGGGAAGCCATGTGGAGGAGTGAAACTCGACTTGGTACCCACCAACAATATAGGTAAATATATTTCATCAATGTGAATATGAAATTATTTTTATATCTGAGAAATATTTAATGTAAGGATGTTAAAAATATGATATAATGTTAGCAGTTAATTTTTTAAATAATGACAATATAAATTTTGCACATATACGAACGTATTTATTGACAAAGGAAAAATATTGAAGATAATATTAAAATTATAATGTAGCCACGACACAAAAATATTTTTTATAAAAAAGGTAATAAAAATAACAATATATGTAAAGCAAGTTAAACTAATATGTTCTTTTATTGTTTCAGGACAAATGGTATAAGAAAAATATGATAAACATAAGAATTCGATCATGCTGGAATTAAGCATTTAAAATGTTAAATTGGGAAGAGCTATAGTGAACTCGGTGATGGATAACAATAACCAAACTTGTAGTCATTAACAAGGTATGAAATAATGTTTATTATTATTTTTTAACTTTACTAGTAATATGGTTTCTTTATAAAAATCATTTATTTTTAATATTTTTAACATCTTAGAGATTTCTAAATTAGTTTCACATTTTTTATAAAATTGCATAAAATATTTCTCAGATTAAAAATGAAGAACTATTCACATATTTGTGAATACAATACCAACCGGCTTTCTTTTGTTCCAGGTCGATGGAATAGTATGTAAGCAACAAACTGTGCTGTACACAATTAGTTTTAAGTACTAACCTTTAGATATAAGTCATTATACTAACATAAGCACAAACCCTCCTTAGTTATAAGTACACGTAGTGGATAGGGATCAACCTTCCGTCCCTATGGGGGAAGCCATGTGGAGGAGTGAAACTCGACTTGGTACCCACCAACAATATAGGTAAATATATTTCATCAATGTGAATATGAAATTATTTTTATATCTGAGAAATATTTAATGTAAGGATGTTAAAAATATGATATAATGTTAGCAGTTAATTTTTTAAATAATGACAATATAAATTTTGCACATATACGAACGTATTTATTGACAAAGGAAAAATATTGAAGATAATATTAAAATTATAATGTAGCCACGACACAAAAATATTTTTTATAAAAAAGGTAATAAAAATAACAATATATGTAAAGCAAGTTAAACTAATATGTTCTTTTATTGTTTCAGGACAAATGGTATAAGAAAAATATGATAAACATAAGAATTCGATCATGCTGGCATTAAGCATTTAAAATGTTAAATTGGGAAGAGCTATAGTGAACTCGGTGATGGATAACAATAACCAAACTTGTAGTCATTAACAAGGTATGAAATAATGTTTATTATTATATTTTAACTTTACTAGTAATATGGTTTCTTTATAAAAATCATTTATTTTTAATATTTTTAACATCTTAGAGATTTCTAAATTAGTGTCACATTTTTTATAAATTTGCATAAAATATTTCTCAGATTAAAAATGAAGAACTATTCACATATTTGTGAATACAATACCAACCGGCTTTCTTTTGTTCCAGGTCGATGGAATAGTATGTAAGCAACAAACTGTGCTGTACACAATTAGTTTTAAGTACTAACCTTTAGATATAAGTCATTATACTAACATAAGCACAAATCCTCCTTAGTTATAAGTACACGTAGTGGATAGGGATCAACCTTCCGTCCCTATGGGGGAAGCCATGTGGAGGAGTGAAACTCGACTTGGTACCCACCAACAATATAGGTAAATATATTTCATCAATGTGAATATGAAATTATTTTTATATCTGAGAAATATTTAATGTAAGGATGTTAAAAATATGATATAATGTTAGCAGTTAATTTTTTAAATAATGACAATATAAATTTTGCACATATACGAACGTATTTATTGACAAAGGAAAAATATTGAAGATAATATTAAAATTATAATGTAGCCACGACACAAAAATATTTTTTATAAAAAAGGTAATAAAAATAACAATATATGTAAAGCAAGTTAAACTAATATGTTCTTTTATTGTTTCAGGACAAATGGTATAAGAAAAATGTGATAAACATAAGAATTCGATCATGCTGGAATTAAGCATTTAAAATGTTAAATTGGGAAGAGCTATAGTGAACTCGGTGATGGATAACAATAACCAAACTTGTAGTCATTAACAAGGTATGAAATAATGTTTATTATTATTTTTTAACTTTACTAGTAATATGGTTTCTTTATAAAAATCATTTATTTTTAATATTTTTAACATCTTAGAGATTTCTAAATTAGTTTCACATTTTTTATAAAATTGCATAAAATATTTCTCAGATTAAAAATGAAGAACTATTCACATATTTGTGAATACAATACCAACCGGCTTTCTTTTGTTCCAGGTCGATGGAATAGTATGTAAGCAACAAACTGTGCTGTACACAATTAGTTTTAAGTACTAACCTTTAGATATAAGTCATTATACTAACATAAGCACAAACCCTCCTTAGTTATAAGTACACGTAGTGGATAGGGATCAACCTTCCGTCCCTATGGGGGAAGCCATGTGGAGGAGTGAAACTCGACTTGGTACCCACCAACAATATAGGTAAATATATTTCATCAATGTGAATATGAAATTATTTTTATATCTGAGAAATATTTAATGTAAGGATGTTAAAAATATGATATAATGTTAGCAGTTAATTTTTTTAAATAATGACAATATAAATTTTGCACATATACGAACGTATTTATTGACAAAGGAAAAATATTGAAGATAATATTAAAATTATAATGTAGCCACGACACAAAAATATTTTTTATAAAAAAGGTAATAAAAATAACAATATATGTAAAGCAAGTTAAACTAATATGTTCTTTTATTGTTTCAGGACAAATGGTATAAGAAAAATATGATAAACATAAGAATTCGATCATGCTGGAATTAAGCATTTAAAATGTTAAATTGGGAAGAGCTATAGTGAACTCGGTGATGGATAACAATAACCAAACTTGTAGTCATTAACAAGGTATGAAATAATGTTTATTATTATTTTTTAACTTTACTAGTAATATGGTTTCTTTATAAAAATCATTTATTTTTAATATTTTTAACATCTTAGAGATTTCTAAATTAGTTTCACATTTTTTATAAAATTGCATAAAATATTTCTCAGATTAAAAATGAAGAACTATTCACATATTTGTGAATACAATACCAACCGGCTTTCTTTTGTTCCAGGTCGATGGAATAGTATGTAAGCAACAAACTGTGCTGTACACAATTAGTTTTAAGTACTAACCTTTAGATATAAGTCATTATACTAACATAAGCACAAACCCTCCTTAGTTATAAGTACACGTAGTGGATAGGGATCAACCTTCCGTCCCTATGGGGGAAGCCATGTGGAGGAGTGAAACTCGACTTGGTACCCACCAACAATATAGGTAAATATATTTCATCAATGTGAATATGAAATTATTTTTATATCTGAGAAATATTTAATGTAAGGATGTTAAAAATATGATATAATGTTAGCAGTTAATTTTTTAAATAATGACAATATAAATTTTGCACATATACGAACGTATTTATTGACAAAGGAAAAATATTGAAGATAATATTAAAATTATAATGTAGCCACGACACAAAAATATTTTTTATAAAAAAGGTAATAAAAATAACAATATATGTAAAGCAAGTTAAACTAATATGTTCTTTTATTGTTTCAGGACAAATGGTATAAGAAAAATATGATAAACATAAGAATTCGATCATGCTGGAATTAAGCATTTAAAATGTTAAATTGGGAAGAGCTATAGTGAACTCGGTGATGGATAACAATAACCAAACTTGTAGTCATTAACAAGGTATGAAATAATGTTTATTATTATTTTTTAACTTTACTAGTAATATGGTTTCTTTATAAAAATCATTTGTTTTTAATATTTTTAACATCTTAGAGATTTCTAAATTAGTTTCACATTTTTTATAAAATTGCATAAAATATTTCTCAGATTAAAAATGAAGAACTATTCACATATTTTTGAATACAATACCAACCGGCTTTCTTTTGTTCCAGGTCGATGGAATAGTATGTAAGCAACAAACTGTGCTGTACACAATTAGTTTTAAGTACTAACCTTTAGATATAAGTCATTATACTAACATAAGCACAAACCCTCCTTAGTTATAAGTACACGTAGTGGATAGGGATCAACCTTCCGTCCCTATGGGGGAAGCCATGTGGAGGAGTGAAACTTGACTTGGTACCCACCAACAATATAGGTAAATATATTTCATCAATGTGAATATGAAATTATTTTTATATCTGAGAAATATTTAATGTAAGGATGTTAAAAATATGATATAATGTTAGCAGTTATTTTTTTAAATAATGACAATATAAATTTTGCACATATACGAACGTATTTATTGACAAAGGAAAAATATTGAAGATAATATTAAAATTATAATGTAGCCACGACAAAAAAATATTTTTTATAAAAAAGGTAATAAAAATAACAATATATGTAAAGCAAGTTAAACTAATATGATCTTTTATTGTTTCAGGACAAATGGTATAAGAAAAATATGATAAACATAAGAATTCGATCATGCTGGAATTAAGCATTTAAAATGTTAAATTGGGAAGAGCTGTAGTGAACTCGGTGATGGATAACAATAACCAAACTTGTAGTCATTAACAAGGTATGAAATAATGTTTATTATTATTTTTTAACTTTACTAGTAATATGGTTTCTTTATAAAAATCATTTATTTTTAATATTTTTAACATCTTAGAGATTTCTAAATTAGTTTCACATTTTTTATAAAATTGCATAAAATATTTCTCAGATTAAAAATGAAGAACTATTCACATATTTGTGAATACAATACCAACCGGCTTTCTTTTGTTCCAGGTCGATGGAATAGTATGTAAGCAACAAACTGTGCTGTACACAATTAGTTTTAAGTACTAACCTTTAGATATAAGTCATTATACTAACATAAGCACAAACCCTCCTTAGTTATAAGTACACGTAGTGGATAGGGATCAACCTTCCGTCCCTATGGGGGAAGCCATGTGGAGGAGTGAAACTCGACTTGGTACCCACTAACAATATTGGTAAATATATTTCATCAATGTGAATATGAAATTATTTTTATATCTGAGAAATATTTAATGTAAGGATGTTAAAAATATGATATAATGTTAGCAGTTAATTTTTTAAATAATGACAATATAAATTTTGCACATATACGAACGTATTTATTGACAAAGGAAAAATATTGAAGATAATATTAAAATTATAATGTAGCCACGACACAAAAATATTTTTTATAAAAAAGGTAATAAAAATAACAATATATGTAAAGCAAGTTAAACTAATATGTTCTGTTATTGTTTCAGGACAAATGGTATAAGAAAAATATGATAAACATAAGAATTTGATCATGCTGGAATTAAGCATTTAAAATGTTAAATTGGGAAGAGTTATAGTGAAATCGGTGATGGATAACAATAACCAAACTTGTAGTCATTAACAAGGTATGAAATAATGTTTATTATAATTTTTTAACTTTACTAGTAATATGGTTTCTTTATAAAAATCATTTATTTTTAATATTTTTAACATCTTAGAGATTTCTAAATTAGTTACACATTTTTTATAAAATTGCATAAAATATTTCTCAGATTAAAAATGAAGAACTATTCACATATTTGTGAATACAATACCAACCGGCTTTCTTTTGTTCCAGGTCGATGGAATAGTATGTAAGCAACAAACTGTGCTGTACACAATTAGTTTTAAGTACTAACCTTTAGATATAAGTCATTATACTAACATAAGCACAAACCCTCCTTAGTTATAAGTACACGTAGTGGATAGGGATCAACCTTCCGTCCCTATGGGGGAAGCCATGTGGAGGAGTGAAACTCGACTTGGTACCCACCAACAATATAGGTAAATATATTTCATCAATGTGAATATGAAATTATTTTTATATCTGAGAAATATTTAATGTAAGGATGTTAAAAATATGATATAATGTTAGCAGTTATTTTTTTAAATAATGACAATATAAATTTTGCACATATACGAACGTATTTATTGACAAAGGAAAAATATTGAAGATAATATTAAAATTATAATGTAGCCACGACACAAAAATATTTTTTATAAAAAAGGTAATAAAAATAACAATATATGTAAAGCAAGTTAAACTAATATGTTCTTTTATTGTTTCAGGACAAATGGTATAAGAAAAATATGATAAACATAAGAATTCGATCATGCTGGAATTAAGCATTTAAAATGTTAAATTGGGAAGAGCTATAGTGAACTCGGTGATGGATAACAATAACCAAACTTGTAGTCATTAACAAGGTATGAAATAATGTTTATTATTATTTTTTAACTTTACTAGTAATATGGTTTCTTTATAAAAATCATTTATTTTTAATATTTTTAACATCTTAGAGATTTCTAAATTAGTTTCACATTTTTTATAAAATTGCATAAAATATTTCTCAGATTAAAAATGAAGAACTATTCACATATTTGTGAATACAATACCAACCGGCTTTCTTTTGTTCCAGGTCGATGGAATTGTATGTAAGCAACAAACTGTGCTGTACACAATTAGTTTTAAGTACTAACCTTTAAATATAAGTCATTATACTAACATAAGCACAAACCCTCCTTAGTTATAAGTACACGTAGTGGATAGGGATCAACCTTCCGTCCCTATGGGGGAAGCCATGTGGAGGAGTGAAACTCGACTTGGTACCCACCAACAATATAGGTAAATATATTTCATCAATGTGAATATGAAATTATTTTTATATCTGAGAAATATTTAATGTAAGGATGTTAAAAATATGATATAATGTTAGCAGTTAATTTTTTAAATAATGACAATATAAATTTTGCACATATACGAACGTATTTATTGACAAAGGAAAAATATTGAAGATAATATTAAAATTATAATGTAGCCACGACACAAAAATATTTTTTATAAAAAAGGTAATAAAAATAACAATATATGTAAAGCAAGTTAAACTAATATGTTCTTTTATTGTTTCAGGACAAATGGTATAAGAAAAATATGATAAACATAAGAATTCGATCATGCTGGAATTAAGCATTTAAAATGTTAAATTGGGAAGAGCTATAGTGAACTCGGTGATGGATAACAATAACCAAACTTGTAGTCATTAACAAGGTATGAAATAATGTTTATTATTATTTTTTAACTTTACTAGTAATATGGTTTCTTTATAAAAATCATTTATTTTTAATATTTTTAACATCTTAGAGATTTCTAAATTAGTTTCACATTTTTTATAAAATTGCATAAAATATTTCTCAGATTAAAAATGAAGAACTATTCACATATTTGTGAATACAATACCAACCGGCTTTCTTTTGTTCCAGGTCGATGGAATAGTATGTAAGCAACAAACTGTGCTGTACACAATTAGTTTTAAGTACTAACCTTTAGATATAAGTCATTATACTAACATAAGCACAAATCCTCCTTAGTTATAAGTACACGTAGTGGATAGGGATCAACCTTCCGTCCCTATGGGGGAAGCCATGTGGAGGAGTGAAACTCGACTTGGTACCCACCAACAATATAGGTAAATATATTTCATCAATGTGAATATGAAATTATTTTTATATCTGAGAAATATTTAATGTAAGGATGTTAAAAATATGATATAATGTTAGCAGTTAATTTTTTAAATAATGACAATATAAATTTTGCACATATACGAACGTATTTATTGACAAAGGAAAAATATTGAAGATAATATTAAAATTATAATGTAGCCACGACACAAAAATATTTTTTATAAAAAAGGTAATAAAAATAACAATATATGTAAAGCAAGTTAAACTAATATGTTCTTTTATTGTTTCAGGACAAATGGTATAAGAAAAATGTGATAAACATAAGAATTCGATCATGCTGGAATTAAGCATTTAAAATGTTAAATTGGGAAGAGCTATAGTGAACTCGGTGATGGATAACAATAACCAAACTTGTTGTCATTAACAAGGTATGAAATAATGTTTATTATTATTTTTTAACTTTACTAGTAATATGGTTTCTTTATAAAAATCATTTATTTTTAATATTTTTAACATCTTAGAGATTTCTAAATTAGTTTCACATTTTTTATAAAATTGCATAAAATATTTCTCAGATTAAAAATGAAGAACTATTCACATATTTGTGAATACAATACCAACCGGCTTTCTTTTGTTCCAGGTCGATGGAATAGTATGTAAGCAACAAACTGTGCTGTACACAATTAGTTTTAAGTACTAACCTTTAGATATAAGTCATTATACTAACATAAGCACAAACCCTCCTTAGTTATAAGTACACGTAGTGGATAGGGATCAACCTTCCGTCCCTATGGGGGAAGCCATGTGGAGGAGTGAAACTCGACTTGGTACCCACCAACAATATAGGTAAATATATTTCATCAATGTGAATATGAAATTATTTTTATATCTGAGAAATATTTAATGTAAGGATGTTAAAAATATGATATAATGTTAGCAGTTAATTTTTTAAATAATGACAATATAAATTTTGCACATATACGAACGTATTTATTGACAAAGGAAAAATATTGAAGATAATATTAAAATTATAATGTAGCCACGACACAAAAATATTTTTTATAAAAAAGGTAATAAAAATAACAATATATGTAAAGCAAGTTAAACTAATATGTTCTTTTATTGTTTCAGGACAAATGGTATAAGAAAAATATGATAAACATAAGAATTCGATCATGCTGGAATTAAGCATTTAAAATGTTAAATTGGGAAGAGCTATAGTGAACTCGGTGATGGATAACAATAACCAAACTTGTAGTCATTAACAAGGTATGAAATAATGTTTATTATTATTTTTTAACTTTACTAGTAATATGGTTTCTTTATAAAAATCATTTATTTTTAATATTTTTAACATCTTAGAGATTTCTAAATTAGTTTCACATTTTTTATAAAATTGCATAAAATATTTCTCAGATTAAAAATGAAGAACTATTCACATATTTGTGAATACAATACCAACCGGCTTTCTTTTGTTCCAGGTCGATGGAATAGTATGTAAGCAACAAACTGTGCTGTACACAATTAGTTTTAAGTACTAACCTTTAGATATAAGTCATTATACTAACATAAGCACAAACCCTCCTTAGTTATAAGTACACGTAGTGGATAGGGATCAACCTTCCGTCCCTATGGGGGAAGCCATGTGGAGGAGTGAAACTCGACTTGGTACCCACCAACAATATAGGTAAATATATTTCATCAATGTGAATATGAAATTATTTTTATATCTGAGAAATATTTAATGTAAGGATGTTAAAAATATGATATAATGTTAGCAGTTAATTTTTTAAATAATGACAATATAAATTTTGCACATATACGAACGTATTTATTGACAAAGGAAAAATATTGAAGATAATATTAAAATTATAATGTAGCCACGACACAAAAATATTTTTTATAAAAAAGGTAATAAAAATAACAATATATGTAAAGCAAGTTAAACTAATATGTTCTTTTATTGTTTCAGGACAAATGGTATAAGAAAAATATGATAAACATAAGAATTCGATCCTGCTGGAATTAAGCATTTAAAATGTTAAATTGGGAAGAGCTATAGTGAACTCGGTGATGGATAACAATAACCAAACTTGTAGTCATTAACAAGGTATGAAATAATGTTTATTATTATTTTTTAACTTTACTAGTAATATGGTTTCTTTATAAAAATCATTTATTTTTAATATTTTTAACATCTTAGAGATTTCTAAATTAGTTTCACATTTTTTATAAAATTGCATAAAATATTTCTCAGATTAAAAATGAAGAACTATTCTCATATTTGTGAATACAATACCAACCGGCTTTCTTTTGTTCAAGGTCGATGGAATAGTATGTAAGCAACAAACTGTGCTGTACACAATTAGTTTTAAGTACTAACCTTTAGATATAAGTCATTATACTAACATAAGCACAAACCCTCCTTAGTTATAAGTACACGTAGTGGATAGGGATCAACCTTCCGTCCCTATGGGGGAAGCCATGTGGAGGAGTGAAACTCGACTTGGTACCCACCAACAATATAGGTAAATATATTTCATCAATGTGAATATGAAATTATTTTTATATCTGAGAAATATTTAATGTAAGGATGTTAAAAATATGATATAATGTTAGCAGTTAATTTTTTAAATAATGACAATATAAATTTTGCACATATACGAACGTATTTATTGACAAAGAAAAAATATTGAAGATAATATTAAAATTATAATGTAGCCACGACACAAAAATATTTTTTATAAAAAAGGTAATAAAAATAACAATATATGTAAAGCAAGTTAAACTAATATGTTCTTTTATTGTTTCAGGACAAATGGTATAAGAAAAATGTGATAAACATAAGAATTCGATCATGCTGGAATTAAGCATTTAAAATGTTAAATTGGGAAGAGCTATAGTGAACTCGGTGATGGATAACAATAACCAAACTTGTAGTCATTAACAAGGTATGAAATAATGTTTATTATTATTTTTTAACTTTACTAGTAATATGGTTTCTTTATAAAAATCATTTATTTTTAATATTTTTAACATCTTAGAGATTTCTAAATTAGTTTCACATTTTTTATAAAATTGCATAAAATATTTCTCAGATTAAAAATGAAGAACTATTCACATATTTGTGAATACAATACCAACCGGCTTTCTTTTGTTCCAGGTCGATGGAATAGTATGTAAGCAACAAACTGTGCTGTACACAATTAGTTTTAAGTACTAACCTTTAGATATAAGTCATTATACTAACATAAGCACAAACCCTCCTTAGTTATAAGTACACGTAGTGGATAGGGATCAACCTTCCGTCCCTATGGGGGAAGCCATGTGGAGGAGTGAAACTCGACTTGGTACCCACCAACAATATAGGTAAATATATTTCATCAATGTGAATATGAAATTATTTTTATATCTGAGAAATATTTAATGTAAGGATGTTAAAAATATGATATAATGTTAGCAGTTAATTTTTTTAAATAATGACAATATAAATTTTGCACATATACGAACGTATTTATTGACAAAGGAAAAATATTGAAGATAATATTAAAATTATAATGTAGCCACGACACAAAAATATTTTTTATAAAAAAGGTAATAAAAATAACAATATATGTAAAGCAAGTTAAACTAATATGTTCTTTTATTGTTTCAGGACAAATGGTATAAGAAAAATATGATAAACATAAGAATTCGATCATGCTGGAATTAAGCATTTAAAATGTTAAATTGGGAAGAGCTATAGTGAACTCGGTGATGGATAACAATAACCAAACTTGTAGTCATTAACAAGGTATGAAATAATGTTTATTATTATTTTTTAACTTTACTAGTAATATGGTTTCTTTATAAAAATCATTTATTTTTAATATTTTTAACATCTTAGAGATTTCTAAATTAGTTTCACATTTTTTATAAAATTGCATAAAATATTTCTCAGATTAAAAATGAAGAACTATTCACATATTTGTGAATACAATACCAACCGGCTTTCTTTTGTTCCAGGTCGATGGAATAGTATGTAAGCAACAAACTGTGCTGTACACAATTAGTTTTAAGTACTAACCTTTAGATATAAGTCATTATACTAACATAAGCACAAACCCTCCTTAGTTATAAGTACACGTAGTGGATAGGGATCAACCTTCCATCCCTATGGGGGAAGCCATGTGGAGGAGTGAAACTCGACTTGGTACCCACCAACAATATAGGTAAATATATTTCATCAATGTGAATATGAAATTATTTTTATATCTGAGAAATATTTAATGTAAGGATGTTAAAAATATGATATAATGTTAGCAGTTAATTTTTTAAATAATGACAATATAAATTTTGCACATATACGAACGTATTTATTGACAAAGGAAAAATATTGAAGATAATATTAAAATTATAATGTAGCCACGACACAAAAATATTTTTTATAAAAATGGTAATAAAAATAACAATATATGTAAAGCAAGTTAAACTAATATGTTCTTTTATTGTTTCAGGACAAATGGTATAAGAAAAATATGATAAACATAAGAATTCGATCATGCTGGAATTAAGCATTTAAAATGTTAAATTGGGAAGAGCTATAGTGAACTCGGTGATGGATAACAATAACCAAACTTGTAGTCATTAACAAGGTATGAAATAATGTTTATTATTATTTTTTAACTTTACTAGTAATATGGTTTCTTTATAAAAATCATTTGTTTTTAATATTTTTAACATCTTAGAGATTTCTAAATTAGTTTCACATTTTTTATAAAATTGCATAAAATATTTCTCAGATTAAAAATGAAGAACTATTCACATATTTTTGAATACAATACCAACCGGCTTTCTTTTGTTCCAGGTCGATGGAATAGTATGTAAGCAACAAACTGTGCTGTACACAATTAGTTTTAAGTACTAACCTTTAGATATAAGTCATTATACTAACATAAGCACAAACCCTCCTTAGTTATAAGTACACGTAGTGGATAGGGATCAACCTTCCGTCCCTATGGGGGAAGCCATGTGGAGGAGTGAAACTTGACTTGGTACCCACCAACAATATAGGTAAATATATTTCATCAATGTGAATATGAAATTATTTTTATATCTGAGAAATATTTAATGTAAGGATGTTAAAAATATGATATAATGTTAGCAGTTATTTTTTTAAATAATGACAATATAAATTTTGCACATATACGAACGTATTTATTGACAAAGAAAAAATATTGAAGATAATATTAAAATTATAATGTAGCCACGACACAAAAATATTTTTTATAAAAAAGGTAATAAAAATAACAATATATGTAAAGCAAGTTAAACTAATATGTTCTTTTATTGTTTCAGGACAAATGGTATAAGAAAAATGTGATAAACATAAGAATTCGATCATGCTGGAATTAAGCATTTAAAATGTTAAATTGGGAAGAGCTATAGTGAACTCGGTGATGGATAACAATAACCAAACTTGTAGTCATTAACAAGGTATGAAATAATGTTTATTATTATTTTTTAACTTTACTAGTAATATGGTTTCTTTATAAAAATCATTTATTTTTAATATTTTTAACATCTTAGAGATTTCTAAATTAGTTTCACATTTTTTATAAAATTGCATAAAATATTTCTCAGATTAAAAATGAAGAACTATTCACATATTTGTGAATACAATACCAACCGGCTTTCTTTTGTTCCAGGTCGATGGAATAGTATGTAAGCAACAAACTGTGCTGTACACAATTAGTTTTAAGTACTAACCTTTAGATATAAGTCATTATACTAACATAAGCACAAACCCTCCTTAGTTATAAGTACACGTAGTGGATAGGGATCAACCTTCCGTCCCTATGGGGGAATCCATGTGGAGGAGTGAAACTCGACTTGGTACCCACCAACAATATAGGTAAATATATTTCATCAATGTGAATATGAAATTATTTTTATATCTGAGAAATATTTAATGTAAGGATGTTAAAAATATGATATAATGTTAGCAGTTATTTTTTTAAATAATGACAATATAAATTTTGCACATATACGAACGTATTTATTGACAAAGGAAAAATATTGAAGATAATATTAAAATTATAATGTAGCCACGACACAAAAATATTTTTTATAAAAAAGGTAATAAAAATAACAATATATGTAAAGCAAGTTAAACTAATATGTTCTTTTATTGTTTCAGGACAAATGGTATAAGAAAAATATGATAAACATAAGAATTCGATCATGCTGGAATTAAGCATTTAAAATGTTAAACTGGGAAGAGCTATAGTGAACTCGGTGATGGATAACAATAACCAAACTTGTAGTCATTAACAAGGTATGAAATAATGTTTATTATTATTTTTTAACTTTACTAGTAATATGGTTTCTTTATAAAAATCATTTGTTTTTAATATTTTTAACATCTTAGAGATTTCTAAATTAGTTTCACATTTTTTATAAAATTGCATAAAATATTTCTCAGATTAAAAATGAAGAACTATTCACATATTTTTGAATACAATACCAACCGGCTTTCTTTTGTTCCAGGTCGATGGAATAGTATGTAAGCAACAAACTGTGCTGTACACAATTAGTTTTAAGTACTAACCTTTAGATATAAGTCATTATACTAACATAAGCACAAACCCTCCTTAGTTATAAGTACACGTAGTGGATAGGGATCAACCTTCCGTCCCTATGGGGGAAGCCATGTGGAGGAGTGAAACTCGACTTGGTACCCACCAACAATATAGGTAAATATATTTCATCAATGTGAATATGAAATTATTTTTATATCTGAGAAATATTTAATGTAAGGATGTTAAAAATATGATATAATGTTAGCAGTTATTTTTTTAAATAATGACAATATAAATTTTGCACATATACGAACGTATTTATTGACAAAGGAAAAATATTGAAGATAATATTAAAATTATAATGTAGCCACGACAAAAAAATATTTTTTATAAAAAAGGTAATAAAAATAACAATATATGTAAAGCAAGTTAAACTAATATGATCTTTTATTGTTTCAGGACAAATGGTATAAGAAAAATATGATAAACATAAAAATTCGATCATGCTGGAATTCAGCATTTAAAATGTTGAATTAGGAAGAGTTATAGTGATCTCGGTGATGGATAACAATAACCAAACTTGTTGTCATTAACAAGGTATGAAATAATGTTTACTATTATTATTTAATATTACTAGTAATATGGTTTCTTTATAAAAAAAAAATATTTTTCAAATTTTTAACAACTTAGAGATTTCTAAATTAGTTACACATTTTTTATAAAATTGCATAAAATATTTCTCAGATTAAAAATGAAGAACTATTCACATATTTTTGAATACAATACCAACCGGCTTTCTTTTGTTCCAGGTCGATGGAATAGTATGTAAGCAACAAACTGTGCTGTACACAATTAGTTTTAAGTACTAACCTTTAGATATAAGTCATTATACTAACATAAGCACAAACCCTCCTTAGTTATAAGTACACGTAGTGGATTGGGATCAACCTTCCGTCCCTATGGGGGAAGCCATGTGGAGGAGTGAAACTTGACTTGGTACCCACCAACAATATAGGTAAATATATTTCATCAATGTGAATATGAAATTATTTTTATATCTGAGAAATATTTAATGTAAGGATGTTAAAAATATGATATAATGTTAGCAGTTATTTTTTTAAATAATGACAATATAAATTTTGCACATATACGAACGTATTTATTGACAAAGGAAAAATATTGAAGATAATATTAAAATTATAATGTAGCCACGACAAAAAAATATTTTTTATAAAAAAGGTAATAAAAATAACAATATATGTAAAGCAAGTTAAACTAATATGATCTTTTATTGTTTCAGGACAAATGGTATAAGAAAAATATGATAAACATAAAAATTCGATCATGCTGGAATTCAGCATTTAAAATGTTGAATTAGGAAGAGTTATAGTGATCTCGGTGATGGATAACAATAACCAAACTTGTTGTCATTAACAAGGTATGAAATAATGTTTACTATTATTATTTAATATTACTAGTAATATGGTTTCTTAATAAAAAAAAAATTTTTTTCAAATTTTTAACAACTTAGAGATTTCTAAATTAGTTACACATTTTTTATAAAATTGCATAAAATATTTCTCAGATTAAAAATGAAGAACTATTCACATATTTGTGAATACAATACCAACCGGCTTTCTTTTGTTCCAGGTCGATGGAATAGTATGTAAGCAACAAACTGTGCTGTACACAATTAGTATTAAGTACTAACCTTTAGATATAAGTCATTATACTAACATAAGCACAAACCCTCCTTAGTTATAAATACACGTAGTGGATAGGGATCAACCTTCCGTCCCTATGGGGGAAGCCATGTGGAGGAGTGAAACTCGACTTGGTACCCACCAACAATATAGGTAAATATATTTCATTAATGTGAATATGAAATTATTTTTATATCTGAGAAATATTTAATGTAAAGATGTTAAAAATATGATATAATGTTAGCAGTTAATTTTTTAAATAATGACAATATAAATTTTGCACATATACGAACGTATTTATTGACAAAGGAAAAATATGGAAGATAATATTAAAATTATAATGTAGCCACGACACAAAAATATTTTATATAAAAAAGGTAATAAAAATAACAATATATGTAAAGCAAGTTAAACTAATATGTTCTTTTATTGTTTCAGGACAAATGGTATAAGAAAAATATGATAAACATAAGAATTCGATCATGCAGGAATTAAGCATTGAAAATGTTAAATTGGGAAGAGTTATAGTGAACTCGGTGATGGATAACAATAACCAAACTTGTTGTCATTAACAAGGTATGAAATAATGTTTATTATTATTTTTTAACTTTACTAGTAATATGGCTTCTTTATAAAAATCATTTATTTTTAATATTTTTAACATCTTAGAGATTTCTAAATTAGTTTCACATTTTTTATAAAATTGCATAAAATATTTCTCAGATTAAAAATGAAGAACTATTCACATATTTGTGAATACAATACCAACCGGCTTTCTTTTGTTCCAGGTCGATGGAATAGTATGTAAGCAACAAACTGTGCTGTACACAATTAGTATTAAGTACTAACCTTTAGATATAAGTCATTATACTAACATAAGCACAAATCCTCCTTAGTTATAAGTACACGTAGTGGATAGGGATCAACCTTCCGTCCCTATGGGGGAAGCCATGTGGAGGAGTGAAATTCGACTTGGTACCCACCAACAATATAGGTAAATATATTTCATCAATGTAAATATGAAATTATTTTTATATCTGAGAAATATTTAATTTAAAGATGTTAAAAATATGATATAATGTTAGCAGTTAATTTTTTAAATAATGACAATATAAATTTTGCACATATACGAACCTATTTATTGACAAAGGAAAAATATGGAAGATAATATTAAAATTATAATGTAGCCACGACACAAAAATATTTGTACTTAATAAAATAAACATGTTATTAACTTTTTCTAATATTCTCATATACGAGTAATGACTTAATTGGCTAAATAAAATAAATACCGCTATGTCCGAGTTGTTCGAAACCCACTATAAGCTGAAGGTCCCCTGTTCTGTAATTGGACTTCGGTCTGTAGGACAGTAAATTAAATAAATAAAAAATATATATAATATAATTTTATTACTTGGTGAACTTATAATATGTACATAATATACTTCATCAATAAAAACAATATTAAAATATATTGACGGTAATATTGACTTGTAGCATTTTATCCCTAAATATCAATAAAAACAACAAAAATTATTGTCTAAAACATTAATTTTGTCTTCTTTGTTATACAATAGTATTTAATTTGGAGGAAAAATGGTCGTCACTTTCATTATGTCTTTACTCTTTCTATATAGGACTCAATTCTCTATACCGACTAGAATGCTCAGTGAAATAGTAGACACCAAGTTTATATAATAGATGCACAGTAAAATAATAAACGCTATAAATTCTAAGTAGTAGTGACCTTTTCTTTTCTTTGTCCGAGAATGTAAAGGAACGATATTTAGAAAAAATATCGATTGTGGACAATGTTGATCCATATTGTCTTCAAATGGATGAGGTTACGCGACCAGAAAATTTTCCGAAGACACTTTATCTTGATACTGTTGAATATTTTGTGTAATTTTTCGTTGGTGCAAGCAATATTGCTAGCAATGTTGGTAATAGCATGTTCCTCATTTACAGAAACAGGCTCCACGGAAGAACTTACAGCTTGTTTCTGTAATTGTATATATTTGTTACATTCTTATACCTACATATGTAATAAAATCATTTACCGAAATAAATATATGTTTTCTAAAAGTAAGAACATTTACTAATTATTAGAACTTTAGTAATGAATGATATATGATAAATGCATTATGAGTTCTTAGTAAAAATTATTTACAACGTAATATATACTACTACAATTCTTAACAAGTCAGTGATATGTATGTTTATAACTAAATGATAATTACGACATATTTTTGTTATTAAAACTTGAAAACCTTAACATGTCGATCTGTTAATCTGTTATAACACTGTAAACTTTTATTTTCATTATAACGTGCTTTTGCATAGCCCATATTTAAAGATGGTCTTTATCTTCCAAATTAGCTGGTTTCCTTTAAATTTTGCAATAATTTTTGAGAATGTTTGGTTACGATTATATTTATCACAACACAAGTAACTATTTAAAATTAATAAAAATATGGGTTTTATATAAATCATATTTAAATAATATTTTTTCTGACTTAGTTTAAACAAAAATGTATATAATAACTTGTTTCGAACCACCGGGCAAACTTTCGACCTATATATGTCATAATTTCATTAGAAAATTTATGAAAATGCCAAACACTAATTTACAATTGTTTATATTCAAAGAATTAAGGTATTAGGGACAATAAAATACCTTTAATAAAATGTCTTTTATTTTACTTTCTGTCAAGTCTTGTCTCTTAACAGCAATTATCCACTTTCTTTCTGCAGCTAAAGGAATAATCCTACCTCGGTTATCTTTTTCTGAGGGAAACCTATAAAAGAATATTCCATCCCCAATTCCACTTTTTTTTTTCGAACATTCCACAACAACACAGAATTGAGGCATTTTTTGATATTTCTACGTGGTGTACAATGCTATGTTGATCCACCAGGCAGACATCTTTAAATGGCCATGACGTCACGGGCACGCGACCTACAGATTATGTTAGGTTAGGTTTGGTTAGATTAGATTATGTTACGTTCTTTTAAAAGTAGCTGTTGCCATTTTTACCATGCGAATAAAATATTTGTCAAGCATCCATTCATTGTATAGAGCAAAATAATTAAAATACTTTGAGAAAATTAGTATACAGTGATACTTCTACTGATCGTCGAATTTTTCTACTTGGCAAAAAGTATTAAAATACATAGAATGTTATATTATTATACATTGCACTTATACATTAACTTTAGGACTTTAATTTTAGTTTAAAGTAAAGTGATCACAAATGTCACAAATTAGCTGTCATTTCTGAATTTCAAAATGTATTTCTTTTCAACCCATTCTGAAAATGAAAATGAGAATGAAAAATATAATAAAAAACCCAAAAGTTAATAAAAACCGTATTACTAATGTTGATATATGGAGTGATCAGAATAGTTGAGATAATTATAAATAATACAACTGAATTAGAAACAACTGATTACTTTTAGAAGATTTTCCATAATAATAATAAATTAAAATATTATTGACTTTCTAATAATCAACTGCAAATACTGATACAACAAAATTTTGATTACTATAAGTGATTTTTACATGTTGTGAAATTAACATAGAATGTGATCCTTTTGTTGAAATCAAATAAAATCTATTGATTACAAGAGTCTCAATTAACCCTCCGGTTGACGGGCTGGATCTTTGAGGCCCAGGAAAATCTTTTCTTTGTTGTATTTTTTAAAATATTTTTTTAAATTTCTTTTAGTACCTTCCTACCTTTAATAAAAACATGTTTTCCTTAATTAGTCCTAATTTTATCATCTGTCGTTTGGCTGCCAGAAGGGCTTTGGACCTGTCAGATCCAACCCTTGTATTTGTGTAAGTCTTTTCCCACAATTTATTTTTTCGTATTTCTTATAAAGGGACTAATTTTGTGCTGTTTTTATGCATAAAACATTCTTAGTGATAGAAAACATGAAACTACGAGCGAATATGACAAACCTGCTACGGACTGTAACACTGTAAGGCTATCAGCAGCTAAATTCTCAGGTGTCTCAGTCACAGAAGAGCCTCGACCGACGACTTCAACTGCTTGAAGAACGTGCAAATTCGGCAAGGAGCGAAAATCAAGATATATGTTCAAGTTTTGTGGTTCCTGTATTTGATTGGAACACACAAAACCATGTTTGTGTGTCAAATTTATATACACTCATTTTATATTTTTTTACACTTATTCAGCCATAATTGTATGTTATTGTTATTGACTTTTCCGTTTTTTCAATTTATATTTTTTTTTTGAAATAAATGAGAACTCCCAAGTTATTGTTTTTTTCACAACTATTTTTACTCTTAGCAGTGCAAAATAGACCAGGTTAACAAATGCATATCAGGAAATGGGTATTATTAATGTGTTATTAGGAAAAAAAGTAAAACCCGTCGAATGTGTGATTCTGAATCCACCCGTCAACCGGAGGGTTAATAGAATGTAATTTACATTTTAAATATTAAATTCAACGTAATTTATTCCTTATTTCAATTTATTAATGCCTGTATTTATAGTCAATGCTTACTGAATATACTTCGCCAAGCATAACTTCAGTCGTACTCGTCTTTTAGTACGTGACATGTTTCATAGTTGAAACTTCGTGAATTCTCGACTAAGTAATAACCTCAAGGTAAAAATTTGGAGAAATTGTAGTTTTTGCTTTGGGAATATTTGTAAATTTGACAATTGACCAGCATTTGACAAGTACTCAACTATGAGTCAAGGCGAAGTGCCGAATATGAATATAGGCATAAGAAGGTCATATTCCATAGTGTTTGATATTAATAGATGCAAAATTAATAGTCTAACCATACATGTACGAGTATATCCTATATTTAGCGGCATAGATAAAAGTAGTAAAATACTGTTTTACCATATTAATTCCCTATGTCAAAGATTATAGTATTCACTCTACATAATATTATTTTTATATAATATACTTGTATTTATCAAATTCATATGATATAATGTGTGAATTTCTCATTCCAGGATAGTTCATATTGACTTGTATGAGCCAATGGCGTAACTACGGGGAGCACACGCCTGCAACGCGGGTGGGCCTCAGTTTGCTTCTACAAAACTTGATTGATTTTGATTCAAAACCACTTTATTTGTTAAA
Organism: Stenolophus ochropezus; assembly: GCA_035578165.1. Lineage (NCBI taxonomy): Eukaryota > Metazoa > Arthropoda > Insecta > Coleoptera > Carabidae > Stenolophus > Stenolophus ochropezus. The sequence goes on from JAQOWZ010000008.1 coordinate 21,050,372, forward strand.
TAAAATGTTTATTAAAATATATTTCCTTTTTTGGCGAAGTTTACACCTCTAATTCTCTCTTTTAAAGTCACATTTTTTATTTTAATTGAGATTTCAAATGTAATCAAATGTTAGATTTTTTATTTCTTTCGGTATTTAATACATCCAAAAGTACCTACATTCTTTAAAATAGCTTAAAGTTTACTTCAGTAAAAGTAACTTATGAAAACCAACTACTTTAAATTAGTCCTAAAGTTACTTTACTTAAAGTCGTAAAGTGAATATGATTAGGTAAACGGGCGTTAGTAAATTAATATTATACGTAGCAATTTAATTCATTTACTTTGTAAATCACTATAAAACACTAAGCAAATAATTACAAACAGAGTGAAACAAGAACAGTAGTGAAAACGCGACTGAAAAATAAATCGTGATAAGCGAGATATCAATTTTTAAAGTGAAAATGTTGGCATCCGACGTCACCCGTTTTCGTCAGTGATGAACAAACTGTTAGTTGTACATTTATAGAGGTATACCCAGCCCATATAGGAGTGACGTCACTCGATCATCATGTGAATGTTTGTATGAATAAAGATTGCGTTTTAGTTAATATTAAGGTTCAAGGATGGCACTACGATTATTAAATATAATTATTTTTCATTCTAAATATTTAAATTTTAATAATTATTAATAGTAAGAAGTAACAGAAGTATAATTTCATTTAAAAATCAATAAAATAGGATATTAAAAAAATGTACAATGTAAAACAAAATAAATAACCGAACTGTCTCATTGATATAAATAATTTAAAAAACTGAAAAATATTTAAAATTAACTGCTAACACATGCTGCTAAAAATATTTCTCGGTATTTTTACTAAAATAATCAAAAAATAGTATATTTTAGGTATAAATATTGTTATTATTAATTAAAAGAAATAGACATAACCTTAAAACAAATAAGCCCCGCCCCTTAGACAAACTTCAAGTCATAGACTTATACGACTGTAATGAGTAAGACAAAGACAAATAATACTTTGAATGTGCATGATAAAAATCTTCGAAGTGACGTCACTCCTATATGGGCTGGCGGCGACTATGTTTATATTAATAAATACGATATTATCTTTTATCAGAACAACTATTTATTTTTAAAGTATGTTATGAACACAATTAGTTCATGGATATTTTATTCTTGCATGATTCCCCAGTTCTTGCCGAGGGAAACAGAGACGGGCAGAGGTACGGATAAGGTGCCTGCGGCTTCCATGACTTTTTTTACCACGTCTACAACGAGAAAGTATGGTTAATAAATGGATTGATTCAGTAGAAAACATTAACTGCGAACCTTTGACTTGTGGCACGTGTTCATCTCGCACTTCCCACACCAGCTCGTCGTGGATCTGCAGCAGGAGTTTGCAGTCGAAGGGTTTCAAGTGCTCTTGCGTCGCTATCATCGCTGCTTTGCAGATATCTGCCGCAGAACCCTATATTTTTCATGTGTTTTAATTGGGATATCACAACATTCTTTAGCAGATGTTAAGATGTACTTTGAAAATAACTCAAAATAGTGGATCAAATAGCACCTTAACCGCAATAGTACACAAAATTATATTTTAAGAGTAAAAGTAGATAAAGTATTTTTTCTAATTTTGAAATATAATTTTCTCACATTTTAAAACTGACTAATTACGAAAAGCCAAACCTTTCAAAATCAGGTAAGAAGTAAAAGTAGTACAGTAAGAGCCATGAATTTATCAGTAGTAATATTACAAGACCTGATTTGATCGAAAAACTTTTATTTTGCACGATTTTTCTCTTGCTTGGCAACAAACACGAAAATAAACTGTACGGTCAATTTACTTGAGTGATTTTGCTGAAAAGCAAAAAAAAAGAATGCTTAAATATAAAATTTATGAGAAAATCAGTGCGGTTGTGTGGTATTTGGTGAGACAAATTCCATAATGCAATGTGAAACCATTCAATTATTATTATTTTAAAATACTAATTAACTGCCACGTTGACATTTTTAAACAATAACAACAGTTTATTTATCGAGGTAACGGAATTTTATCGGTGTAATACTGTTCCTATTAGTTGAATTTTCAAGTGTTTTTCACGATTTTCATGATTGGTTAAAAAGTAGTCGTTAGAATCATAAGTAATATAACAAGAGTCATGAATTTATTGGAAACATTTACGAAGTTGTTGCGTAGTAACAGACAAACGAGTTTGAAAAATGACATTTAAATCAAAACAACGAATTTCGATGAGTGACTTCAAAATCATTTTTGACCCGACTTGTCTTTACTTCGCATGATTTATGAGTAATTTTTACCAATAGGCTATGTAAGCATCTGTTTTTTGCGAACACAGTGCCATCTCCTACACTATAAGTTTTTCCGGGAAACTGCCGAACACAATATACAGAATTTCATAGGGTAAACATTAAATTTATCCTTTCATAATATCAGTTATTATATACTGTGGATTACAAAGTGTCGACTTAACTATATTTCGTAAAAAAAAAGTATATCGAAAGTTCGCAAACTGTTTAGCAGCAATCATATAAGGTACATCAGCGAATAAATTATGGTTTCGGGAAGAATTTTAAAAGGCAAGGGTGCCTTTAATCAAGGGTGATTAAGGTATGAATGAAAATAGCATCAATAAATTAATTCGAATGTTATTTTTTCCTTAAATAATTATTACAATCAAAATAGTTGAAATAATCAATGAATAATATGACTAAATTTGTTGTAATCAAAGAAATAATTTGATTACTTTTAGCAGATTTTTCAGAGTAATAAAAAATTAAAATATTAACTTTGTAATAATCAGCTGCAGTTATTGAGGAAATAAAATTGCAATTACCTACTTATAAGTGATTTTGATACATGGGGAGAAATTTAAAATTAACATAAAATCTGATCTGTTTGTTGTAAACACTTCCACAGAATATACAATAACTTCTATTATATTTAGCGAGAAAGATGATAATAGAAGAATTTTATTTATTTAATATTTCAAAAACCTCATAATACAGATTATTTGAAATCAGTAGATGCAAAATTAAGTAATGTAACTAGCGGTACCACATACACCTTTTATAGCAACAAAAAAAATTCCATGTCCGTATACTATTGTGAGTACTGTGTATTGCACGTAATATTTTACAAGTAAACATGAAAAAATAAAAAAAATAAAAATAATGATAAACTTTCATTATTTCCCCATGTATGATGCCTGTTTCCTTTGGATAGATTTTTTTTACTCAAAATAGCCCCCCATATTTTATAGTATTTCACCCGTTTTGAATTAGCTACATATTTTTATTTACCTGTATTCTAAAGTTAATAGCTTGTCGTTCTGCTTGTGATTTAAGTTTAAATATTGGATTATTTATATTTGGAAACACTCTACATCTTCCTGAAATACTCCTTAAATATCCTTGCTTTTGACAAAGCTCTATAGTATTTTTACTAAATAATTTTAAGCTAGGAAATTTGTCTAAAAACTTTTTAATGACATTCGTTGCTTGATGTAAAGGAATTTTTAAAATTCCTGCGATTTTATTAGGTCCTGCTCCGTACATAGTAGCGTATACCAAATGTTTAGTTTCTTCCCTTTGGTCCTTACTGATATCCTCTTCTGTATTTCCTGTAAAATGTACTAAATAAATGTCTTCATTTAGCGAAATGTGAACGTGCATACCTAACCAGGTTTTGGTAAGAGTTATGAAGATATCTCCAGGTTCATTCAACGCTTTGATGATGTGTTTGTCCTGAGATAAATGAGCGAATACTCTTAGTTCAATGTGGTGGAAGTCAGCTGCTAGGAGACTGTACCCAGACCGGGAAATGTATGCACTTCTTAAGTACAGGTTTGATTCATTTGGTTCTACATGAAATATTTATAAATAACTATCAAATTATTGTTCTATTTCATTTTAATCTATTTAGATCTTCACATAGATCTAAAAATATCTGCATTGGACTTAAAAAGGAAACAACAAGTATTCTACGAGTATATTATGTATATAAATGCTTTACTATGAAATTCGAAATGGGGTATATAACCAAATTTTGATTTTTACATATATTATACTAGACAAAAAATAAAATACCTTTTTTTTAAATCGATTCATTATTCGTAGCTTACGAGAAAATAATTATTAAAAATTTGGGGAAGGGGTATTGTAACGTCGTACGTGACGTGGTAGAATCGTAAAAGAAGATAAATAAACTGTGAACATCTACCTATCTTTTTCCACTATCTTACCATGCTGACGTCACATATCCCTTCACAATTGATACAACGAGCTACTATATGATATTATTTGATGTAGAGTACGAGATTTAATAAATATAAAATGTAATATTTTCGTTCAAAGTCAGACAACCATAAAAATAAAAGAAAATACCTTTCTGTCAGTTATGACAGATGATGACACGTCATTATAGTTAACGTAATTATTAATTTTTGTTACAGAATAAAATTTGTTTAAAAATGGATGTTACATCCGTAAATATAAGAACCATTTTTTTATTTGATATACTTATATTACTTTTTACTTTTTAGTTTATATTTTTGTAATATTGGTTTATTATTTAAGAAAAGTATTATAAACTCAAGTTGAATAATATTAAAATACAGATAATAAGAATTAAAATCAGTAATACTTCCACTGAATTATCACATTTTTTCTTTTATTTCCATGGCTGTCTGATTTCTTACGAAAGTGTTACATTTAATATTTAATAAATCTCGTACTACAGACGTGCCGTTGCATCAATCAATTTTATCTGACGTAGAATTTAATTTTGAACAACTTTATACTGTTGTAGTTTTGTGCTAAATATGTCAATAGAGAAAGTATCCGCAATTATTTAAAATTCCATGTTAAAGTCCTATGTTCCGCGTTTCGTTGCACACATTTATACTTCTACGTCACACTAATTTTAAAAATTAATTATGGCTTCATAAGGAACAATTAAGAGTTATAAATACCATCGATTGCTTTAAAATTTCATCGAGTTTCATAAAAAAAATATAAGAAAAAATGGAGGACTCCATTGCACATAAAAATTTATGCGTATCGTTTTGTAATTTTTGCGTGCGTTAAATAACTACCGTTGTTTCCTTATTTATTACATAAATAATAATATAATTCACATTTCGTTCGTAATAGTGAGCTGAATCATTGTGATTCGTGATATTTGGACAGAAGATGTTCTATTGAGATTTGAAAACAAAGCCAGAAAAAAAATAAAAATCACTAATGTAAATAGCCATTATTGTACAACTTATAGGTTATCTAAGTGTTACATCGCACAGTTAAGGAATTTTAGATTTATTGAAATTATGTTGGCAGTATAAATAAGACAAAATTAAATATAATCAATTTAAAACATTACGAGTAATTAAGAAATAAACAAAAAATGTTCTACATAGTATTGTTTGATTGGGTTATATATAGCATCAATTTATAGTTTTTAGTTGTTTTTATGTTCTGTTGGCGCTATTTACTAGTAATATATTATTTCTTTCATTTCATTGTGTGATCGTGGTATGATCGAAATACAGTCAAGTAATGGTCGTAGAAAAAGTATAATACATAATTCAAGTTAAAAAGCTATTACGCACTTGTGGAATTACAAACTCGCCGATTCGCGGCTCTTATACAACTTTTCCACTTTGTGCGTAATACGACTCTTAATATGTAGTACTGTTACGGTGTAGTCCATAAAATATACTTTACCGCTAAAGGCAGTTTGTAAAAAGCATGATTTGGTCTGAGACATCCTATTTGGTAATGAAGTAATTAAAAATATGTAATATTACCTGCATTTTCAGGGAACAGAGTCAAGGAGAAGGGTTGTTTAGGAATAGCCTGTAAATTGGGATTACTACAAGCGATTCGTCCTGTCGCTGCCGAAGTTTGATCCCTAATATGATTTTATATCAATTATTATAAGTTATACAGAAGTTTGCACTATTACTCCAGTCAAATAAGATGAAATAATGAATTTAAATAAGCTGAATTTTTGCATAGACCTTTGTTTTGGTATTCTAACGACGGGCTAAAAATTCGGTAATGAAATCGCGTAAGCAAATCAAGAAATCATAGGTCAAAGGTCACGAAAATCATTTTATTTTTGCCAATATTTCGGTTCCTTTGCATTGCATATTTTTAGAAATTACTATAAAACTTGTAGAGCATAGAATTCGCTTCAAGTTTGATTATACCGGGTGTCCCAGCTCGATCGACACATGGGAGTTTTACATGGGAAATCAGTTAATTATGAATAGTATCTCCCCAGTGCAATATATTAACTTGAAATATTGTATACTTATCGGAGAATATTAATTCTATGGATCATACTTATTTGAAATATGCAATTTCGTCTGCAGGTCGAGATTTATTAAATTAAAAATCTAATATTTTCGTTCAAAATCAGACAGCCATGGAAATAAAAGAAAATATTTATCTGACAGTTTAGTGAAGTATCACTGATTTTAATTCTTATTCCCTGTATTTTAATATTATTTAAGTTGAATTTAGTTTCTTTTTGTTAAATAATATACCAATATTATAAAAATATAAATATCTACAATGGCATGTCATTAACTGTCAGAACTGTCACATAGATATTTTATTTTATTTTCATGGCTGACTGATTTTGAACGAAAATGTTAGATTTTATAATTTAATAAATCTCGTCTTGCAGATGAAATTACATATTTCAAATAAATGTAATCCATAGAAATAATATTCCCCAATAAGCATACAAAATTTCAAGTTAATATCTTGCACTGGGGAGATACTATTCATAATTAACTGATTTCCTATGTAAATCTCTCATGTGTCGGTCGAGCTGGGACACTATAAATAAATAAATAATAAAAAAGGGAACCACGTATCTGTTGATGATTCGATTTCAAACGATGGAATTAGACTGATGAAATTCATTCCCGGGAAAACTTCAGGTTCATCCATTTCAGCAAATCAACAAGACAGCATACAGTGGCCGCTCGTGTTACATATTTACAAGTGTGCTGCATCAAACAAAACATGGAAATAAAATATTAATAAAAAGAATTAAATTTTCTTTGGAGTTTACAATTTAAATTTTATAGGAATACGTCTTTCTTTTTTCGGAAAATCTTTTAATTGTTAATTGTAGTTTTGTGGTAATAAATTTTCGGGTTTCTTTATTTTTTCAGTCATCAAATGCTACAAATCTCTCACTCTAGTTTCAGTTCATATTTTTTCACCACGACTGTCTACAAACAGCAAACACGGAAAACAAAACGAAGCATTCTTCTCGTTACAACAACAAATCCAGTTGTTTCTTAAGTATATGTCTTTGTGAAATTGTCTTTTATACGATTTACAGAGCCTTTTACCCTAAATTCCTATGTTTAGTTCAGGTTTTGGATGACCTTTTTGTTTAACTACCAATTGTTCCTGATAAGTAAAGTTTGGAAAACTATTTTTTTTGTAATTAATTTTGAAAGATGTATTTAAACTTTAAAGTCAAAACTAATTTAAGGTAAATTTTTATTTGTAAATACTCGTATTGCTACCGTTGTATGATAATTAATTTCAACAAATAAGAAGTAAGCGTATTAAAAATTTTTGCAACTCGTATCGAGCATAACATGTGTGCGCCGAACTCATTCCGATGGTACACAACACTCGAATCGCGTAAAACATCATAATTAGTCAACAAGTTATGGATGTTGCTTGGCGACTAAACTATTCATTGATCATTTGACTGATTGTATCACGTCTCAACGCACTTGCACTTTTTTTTGGGACTACTTTTAGGTACAGATTTGGTTGGGAAAGGATTTACAACCAGAAGAATGGGGATGGGATTTACAGAACAAGATTCTGCTGCCGACAACATTAATGCCTCTAGCACAGGTAACTGTCACTATTACATATAACTATTTTGTGGTCACGGCCAAGCATGTCTAAATGCTTCATCAAAATGAAGTGATTTTGAAAAAGTGAATTTCAGCCTCAAAATATGTTATTCTCTACTATCTATGAAGTGGCTGTACCTAATCTTTTTCGGAGAATGTATATAATTTATAATATAATTCCATCGTTTGAAACAAAATCCCATTCTTCGTACTATATCTCGAAAACTATTAATCGTAGGACAGAAAATACATATAACCAAACTTGTAGAGAATGTGGAAGTTTAGCATATTTTTTTTATTTTTTTATTTTATCAAGATTGCCCTCAAAAGTGATATTCTACATTATATTTCACCCAAAGATGCATAGATTTCTCAAAAAATTAAATTTTATGCAAAAATGACGTCAGAGTGGCTCGCGGAGAACGTATCGTCAATCTTAACCAGCGCGCGTTGAGTTCCCATGGCAACAGAAAAGCGTGTAGTGTAATGCCTCAAAATACAACCTACGTTCAAAAAGTCAGGTCTCACCATCCCTTCTGCGCAAGCGCATAACTCACTTGTGACGTCAGTGTGGCTCGAAGATAAATCATTAATTATAAATAACTGGCAACATAATTTTAACTTTCAATTACATATTAAGTTATAATTATTCATATACTTACGACTAAAAGATATTTAAACCACGCTAAACTATCCCATTCTATGCTCTACAAGTTTATAATAACCTCTAACAAGGTGCGATGCAAAGGGATATATTGGCAAAATTGCTGAATTTTCAGCTCATCTTTAGAATGTCAAAACAAAGGTCTGTGCAGAATTGTATATATTATTACCAAGAAGAATAAATAGTTCCATTGTTAATGTGTTGTATCATGGCATCAACGTAAGTACTTTTCACTTTACTTAAGTGTCTGAATTCCAACACTAATCCAGGTAATGGATGTGATTTTTGTAGTAACTGTAACTACATTTCAAATATTTACTAACTTTCGTAAAATATTATTTCGGTTTACCATGGTCTCAGATGTAGATTTCGCTTTTAACGTTGCTGTTTGTTCAATGTTAACATCATTTTTAACATCTAATTTCAGTTCATTGTATAGTATATTTCGTAGTTGAACTGTGGAATTTAATTGAAATACTTTTCCTATGGATTCATAAGCTTTTTTCTCTATTTTTTCTAATTTAATTTTCAAAATTTCCCCGAATCTCTTTAGAACCTCTACATCTACTAACACTCCATAAAATTCCATACCTAAATAATATTACATATTAATTTATACATTCTACAGAAGTGACAAAATATTACCAGATAAAATCGTCAAAATTTTGAGTTCCATATTAATGAAAGTATGCCACAAGTTTTTCTCTTGCAGAAAATACTGAACTTTTTTCATAGCAGCAGATAATTGTATTAACATTTCACAGGAATTGTCCATTATGTTTTCATGAGTTTGATAAGATTCCTTGATTTTCAATTGTGTTAACAACTGAGGAAAAGTTGAGACCGGGTGGTCCGAATCTAACAACCAACATCCAATAATAGGGTCGTGAATTATCCAATTTAATTCTATGTCTTTTATGTGAAGTTCAAAGGTTTGCATTAGAAGTATTATTAAAGATTGGGCTTTAAAACATATTTTAATATATTTGTTATTAAACAAAGTTTGTATTAATGTCCTGTAAATAAAATAATACTATATTATTTTTCGCACAATCTGGCATTAAAAATGTTTTTATTCGAATATGTTTTTTTTGAAAATTTGAAGGAAAAGTAAACATTTTCAGGAGAGCTTAAATTTTTAGTCTTCTTTGTTGTACGAAATAATTATTTTTGCCCGATTGGGCATTAGAAAAAGTTTATTGATTGTATTTCAAAGACAATAGGTTGCTTTTATTGGTTACTACGCCTAACAAAACTGTATTTTTTTTAATTAGTGTATTAGATAATTATGTATATTTTGGAGAATACTTCATCTAAAAAATATGGCATCATATATTTTTAGATTTTCGAAAAATCGGTTAAAAACCACTGAAGGCTAAACATGAAAAATTTAAGATAGAATGATCGCATATTGCAAACTTGTGAGTTTTTCAAAGGTTGCTCATAAATAGTCGATTATTACTTTTATCACATGTAATTAATTTGATTATCTTTAAAAATACCCGAATTTGAAGAAAATAAAAGTATAATGAATACACATTTAGAAGTTGCGAATAACTCGTGTTTCAAGATATGTAAAGTTAACTTAAAAGTTGCACTTTAAATAAATAACAATTTATAAAACAAAAAAAATTATTAAAATCAATGCCTTTCGAATGATTCAAGAAAAAGCACAGGATTATTTTATTTATTGTTGTATCTTACCGAGGTATTGATATATCTGTCCAACCAATTAGTTTGATATAGTAATATTCTGGAATTTTATCAGCAGGAATGGAATCATAATTCCAGAAGATATGGAACATAATTCCTACAGGATTGTGTGAATTGTTCCCGCAAAATGCTTGTGTTAATAAACAATAGTTTTCTCTGAAAATGGTAGTTAATACAAAATTTTAATTTGATAAATTCCAAAGTCTAGCTTTTAACCAATCATGATACAAAAAAAAAATCAAGCAATGGAAAACGTATTATACTGATTATTCTACAAACGTCATATTCACTCAATTAGAACGCTTCATTCCATGGCCATAGATAGTTTTTTAGTGAAGAAATTTAATAAAACCACTGTATCATAATCATGGTTACATTTTGTTGGTGTCAAATATTTTATGTTTGAACTGTTGTCATTCGTGAAATAGTTACAAGAAATAAAATTTGAGCTATGTGTTTAATAGATAAAATTTACTCATAATTCCTGCGAAGTAACATCTCGGGTCAAAAATGACTCTTAAATCATAGATTACTTATATTACGGTACGTTAGTATATAATCTGTGCTTAAATCATTCCAGTTTCGCTGTCTTGATCTAAATGTCATTTTTGACACTCGTTTGTATATGTTACTACGCAACGTTATTGTACCAATGTGACAGTTAATTAATATTTCAAAACAATAATGAAATTGTTTCATTTAACGTTGTCTTTGGAATTTATCTCACCAAATACTACACTACCTCTCTGATTTTCTCAGATAAAATTCTACTTTTAACTAAGCACTCATATTTTTACTTCTCAACAAAATCATCTAACATTACGAAAAATTCCTCTTCCTTCGGAATCGAGATTTACCATGAAGATTGCTTTCGTGCGAAATAAAAGTTTATCGATAAAATCTGGGGGTCATGTGGTATTACTTCCGATAAATACTTACTGGAATATGATATTGAAAGATATTTCATCGACACTAACAGCATTTAAGTGTTGTTGTAAAGATGTTATACTTTTTTCAGTTAAAACACAGATGTCGTATTTGTTTTCTTGTGTTTCCTGTGATTTCATGTGAGGTGTAATAAACTTAGATTTTCTTTTACTTATTTTCTTCTTTTCTTTATTAACATTTTGATCTACTTTTAGTTTTTTTTCTTCACTTATTTTATCGTCATTTATAGCTGGGGTGTGATTTGTTATTTTTCTTTTTTCTACAGATATTTCCTCAGGAAGAGCATCTATGTTTTTTTCAGTGTTGGGTTTGTCAAGGGTTGGTGATTTTTTGACAGCTTTAAGCATAGTAGTTATTTTTGGCTGTTTTATTATATCAGGTTTACATTTCTTTTTTGATTTATTTTTAGATAAACCCACTTTCACATTACTTAACTTATTGTTCTTTGGTTTTACAGTTTGTTGCTTTAGGTCTTTATTTTCTTCGCTACAAGATTTTTCATGTTTTATTAATTCTTTATTTTCTTTTATATTGTCTTTATTATATGTTTCATTATTTTGATCTATTTCTTTATTTACTTGAATGTGTTCCTCATTGTTTATTTTATTATCTATATTTTTATTCAATATAATGTTACTATTTAAAATTATTTGAGTAAAATTTTCATGTTCATTATCTAGTTCTAATAATGATATTCCACTAGGTTTTAAATTTAAATTTTGTTCTAATTCTGATTTATTTGTATCTAAACATAATTCTAAATCATTTTCTACAGTTATATTATCATTAAATATTTTTTCTTGACCATTTTCATTATCATTGCAAACTAAATTTGTTGATTCATATTTTAAATCTGTTTTGTCATTATCTGTTGCAGCAACAGTTTTGATTTCCTCTGAATTTTGTACTTTTTTAACATCTGTATTTGGCAAGTTCTCAATACAATTTATTTCATTAAAAAAAATATCTATATCAGATAATTTAATAACAGGTAAAGGTACCGTATTTCGTACAATAACAGGTGTATTTAAAGTTTCATTGTTATAATTAGAATTGTCGACGATATTGACCTCTTCTGTATTATTGGGACATAAATCAGATAAAGTGTTAATTTTACTTAAAGTATTTGAATCCAAAATGTTTTCATTTATAGGATTATTATCAATAACTGTATTGGAATGATCTAAAATGTGTTCTAATTCATCTGGAATTTCAGTGAACCATTCTTCACTATTAGGAGTATCGGTATTATTAATAGTTGTTTCTGCAATGTCTTTTTCACTTGAAGAGTTTGTACTATTGAAATAATTATTAGTACCTATTGTTGAAACATTATTGTACGTATTATTAAAATTGCATTGTTTAGTTTTTTCATTAATGTATTTATTACTATTTGATGTATTGTTAATAGAACTTTGTAAACATTGTGTATTGTGGTAATCAACTTTATTTCTATTTTTATATTCTTTAAAATTAAATTTTTTAGTGTTTTTCATAGCAGGTTGTATTGAATTATAATTAATGTTTTTCATAACATTTACATCATTATTTAACTGTTGTTGCTTATAATCAAGTAAACTATTTTTCTCAGAAATTATATCCGTTTCTTTTAAATAAGGTTCCAATTTTTGATCACTTGAAAACTGAGAATTTAAATTGGTATCTAATATATTCGTACCGTCGTAATTAAAATCTATACATAAAATTAATTATAAAAATTTAGTAAAAAAATATATAAAAGAACGAACCATTAAAATAACTGTTACAAATAGGTTCCAATTCATTTGGTCTGGGAGGACTTAACAGTGGAGTTATGATGATTTTCTTCTCGTAGAAATGCTTTGGAAACATTTTGATAGTAACAATGGAAACACTACTTCTGTACACTTGTATATAGTTGAAAAATAATATTATATAGTTAATTATTATTATTTAAAAGTTAAATTCCCTGGAAGTTAAACATCCCGTCAAACAGAACACCCCGAATTAACTACAATAACCACTGACAACAGATGGCAGCACTCCTTCGCAAAGGGAAAACTAAAGTCCCCAGATCTACAGCCAAGAACTTAATATTGTTCTCTTATTCAATACAACCTGCTATGAAAAACCCTAAATCCTCATACCCAATTATTGTGCTATTATGTTTATTGTAATGTAAACCCTCGGCCAAACTAATTTCATCAAAAAGTAGAACAAAATTTTTATCAATGGTTTTTAATTTTTGCATTTTTATTTTAAGATGAATTTTATTAAATCTGTTTTCAATATTTTCTACTAACTGATTTGATACTATTTGGCTTCTTTTTTTCGAATAATTCATTTTTGAAATTTTGTTTCTCAATTTAATAACTTTTATTTGTTCTTGTCTATAAAAATTGTATAACATTCTTTCTCTTCCAGATAAATTTCTAATAGGTATACGTTTATTTTTTTTTTGGAACATAGGATGACGAAACTGCGTTATTAGAATGAACTTGATTTTGCTGTACAACATTACATCTAGATTCACATTTGGTTCTTGAAAATTCAATTCTATCATTGCGATATAAAAGATCCGTATTTGTAACGGAGTTTAAAAGAGTCTGTGAGCCAGAATGAATTGTTGGCACTGCGTTTCTTAACAATCGATGTTTTGATGAGTTATAAAAAGAATTAATATCAAAATGATCTTCACGAAGAAAAGAAGCTCGCAACGAGCCAAATCTTTCAATGGAAATTTGTAAAAATGCTTATTTTGTGTGCCTCTCACATTCACTCTCCTTTTATTCTCGAAGCTGGGATACTTACACCCGTGTTTATAATATGCTGATCTGTAAATAATACGTATTATAATTTACTTTGTATTTTTGTAGATAAAATATTTTACTTACGGCAACTGCATTACGGCGAACTATTATTTAGAATTATATTCTTGCAACAGATTCTTTCTTTTATAATTATTGACAATTTGTCACATTTGTAATTGTTTTAGTTTGTTTACGCAGTTTACTTTATTTTAAATTTTAAATAAATATAAAATAAAAATAAAAATTAAAAGTTACCAAATTTTTCCCCCAGATTCTGAGTACTACTAATGCCATCTAACCTGTAAAGGGTAGAGTTATTCCTAGCCTACTTTCTGCTGCCATTTTCCCTATAGGGATTTCCAGCCCAGCGATTTGCCATCTGGTGGCGAATTTTAGAAACCCTCCGAGAGACATTCGCAGTTTATAACCTATGTTGACAACGTACGTTTGACGACATTTTATTTATTATTCTTGTTTAATTTCAAGTTTTAGTGATGTATTTTCGTATTTTTATATTGCTTCATTATTATATCAGTTTGATGTATACCAAACAGACTTTTTCAAGACTAATTTTCGTGAGATTATCGTTTCTTTTGTCGTATTATTTCTTTGATTCTTTTGCATCTATATTTCTTTTGCAGTACGTCAAATTTACATTGTTGTGTACCAATGTGCAATTCATGGAAAAAACGTAACTCAGATTTACACTTTTTTTGATATCCTAGTGCTAATTCTAACGTACAAATAAAAAATAATTTTAACAAGTACGAATTGGTCAATAGGAAAAAAGTGTGGATAAATCTTTTAAAAATTGGAAAAAAGTGAGCCCTTTCATGTGCTCCTTACATTTTGATGAAGGAAGCTTTACTAAATCTAGAGATAAGTGTATACAAATTTTGTGCACATCAAATTATTTAATCAAAAATACACCTGGTACATTTTAACAAAATTGCAGAAATATTTTTGCATCTTCTACGTTCACCAGCTTTTCAAGAACAAACCATGTGTTTCACTGTACACTGATAATTTATTATTTTAAATGTTCCTTTAATAATATGCGGTGATGATTGCAAAGCCGATGATTGTAAACATAATCCATATAGATTGAGCTCTTCATTTGTAAACGCCAAAATACCGCATAAAATTATATGACCGGCATTAAGAACTTCTTCCCCTTCATACACAGTTCTGGAATTTCCATTTCGTTTAATAAAATTAAAGTATTCCGTTAAAGGAAACCTTAAATTTTGTTCAGCATTAAGCTGATTCAGAACCTGAAACCCCGAAAAATAAACGAATAAATTTGAAGAATGGCATGACACAGATAAACCTATATTGCTTTTTTAGAAAAAAATAGATTAAATTACAATATTTTATAATATACAACAATAATACGTGTTATTTAATTCACTCTACTGTCAGCAATGTCTCTCGGAGGGTTTCAAATTTTGTCCGCAGTGGCGCTAGGATCTAAACTTTAAACGCCTATACAAGTTTCACCCGGGTGTATCTAACTTCTAACTAAGGAGTTTTTGTTCCCAATGGACACTTATAAAATTAAAATTTCAGTGGCGTATACTGGTGAGTATCGACATAACTAAGTTTGAGGTTTCAGATTATAAAACGGAATGATTCTCCATGTTTTGAAACACAAATAGTGTCCCCGGAACAGCGTTTTCACTTAAATTCAATTTTTAAAGTCACACTGCCAAGCATAAAACAACACGAAATAGATTTTTTGACAACTAACATATGAAAAACAAACAAGTGGAGAACTGCAGGTCGGTACCTTTCATGTTCACCTTTTCACTTCTATGACCTTGAAGCATTGTGTAGACCTTTAAATTTGTGTTCTTCCCCTATCTCTCTCTAAGATGTGGAGGAACTTTCCGATTTTATACAATTAGCCCTTTAAATTTGTGCACATTCTCCATCTCTCTCTAATTTTCGTTTCTCTGTCTTACTGTCGCTTCTGTATAAACCTATTCTGTGCCGTAATGCAATGAAGAGGACACTATACCAAGATCATAATGACAAGGATTGATCTAATGGGCCTTGGTATGTGAACTAACTCTTTCTACTAGCTTGTCCTTTACTTTGGAAGGCGGAGCTATGTGTCCATTACAGCACATTTAGAATCGAGCATGAAAAGTAATTGAAGTGCACAACACTGGATTGGGCATCAGCCACACGGATGCGTTCCCAATTGAACGCCGCCATATTGGTGAAAATTAACGTTTTGTGACAATCCAATATGGCGGCCAGCCGCGAAATATGTAGTATATTTTATGAAAGTTTTTGTGTTTGACGGTATTTGTGTAAAATTTTAAAATATTTTTTGTTAAAAAATGGTCTTTTGTGTATGTACTGTGGGAAAAAAATTGATTTATCAAAAAAAATAACACTTCAGAAGTAAGTACACTGAAATTAATTGTTGATTTGAAAATTTGGAGTATATGTTATTTACGAATTTTTATATTAAATTGTACTGTTTCAAGGTTTCCATCAATCGTCCAAGAAATGGCTCGAAAAAGTGGCATTGCCAAATTTTAAACTAAGTCAAAATATGAGATTATAAGCACATAATTTTGATGAGATTTGTTTAAAAAAAATAATAGGTACACAACTGTAAAAAATGGAGTTGGCCCACGTTTCCACGAAGAATATAAAAACAGTTGTATTTGCTGTAAAGCGAAAAAAGGCGAAAGTGATAAATTGTTCTATAAGTATGCGGATTAGTGTTCAAATAATATTTTACTATCTGAAATTAATAGTAAATTCAGAAGATTCTTTTCACACGAATAAAGCCTGCTTTTTGCAGTTTTGTCAAGTCATTTTCATAAGCACAATCATAGTCTTATAGATAATGTTTAACTAATAGCTGCGTTTATGCATCTACGTCCTAATCACAGACAAGTCATAATCATAATATTAAAATTGGTTATTTTAAAGCCGCATTTATACAACTGTGTCATAATCACAGTTATTGTCATAGTTATTATTTTTATTCTGATTATAATAGTGATTATGATTACATCAATGATTATGATAACGCTGCCCAAACCAGGCTTTATTTCTTAAAGTATATGAATCAAAAAATAATATTTTCTACATAATTTATAATTTTTAAAATGTAGATAAAACGTTATTCTGTAATATCAGTTTTGTTAATAAACATGTTAAATAAATTTTATGGAATTATTTTTTTAGATTTCCTGTACATGATGATTCGTTGATGACTCAACGGTTGATAAATATTGATACGAAAGACTTTTATCCCACATCTCACAGTTTGTTATGCTCCAGTCATTTTGATTATTTTTAATTCTATTAAATAATAATTATTATTAATAATCCCTGAATATAATAATTATATCCAGTGGTAACGTTCTTATAATTGAAATGTCATTTGAAGTTGTTTGTATTATTTATTTTAAATTGTTTATAGAAACATAATTATTAGATTTGCATTAAATATATGTTCCGTAAACAATTAATTTCTATATATTTACTTTTATTACCAATGATCTATAATTACTTAAGTTGCATTAATAATAAATGTTGCTTCGAAGTGATTTAAATGGGCACGCTCTTAGTCTTAGTCCTCGGAATATGGCTGATGCCCAATCCAGTGTTATATAGAGATCAGTGTTGAAATGTGTATTCGAATTTACTCTCCACGTGAAATACAATCTAGGAGTTGCTTTACATTATATTCACGGTAGCATATTACAAAATCGTGGGTACTTACCATTTACGTAAAGAAGCCTATCACATATAAATCGCAATTTTTAAGGAAATGATCTTTTTTAGTTACTGTAATACAAAATTACATTCAAAACATTTAATTTTAAATTATATACATAAAAAATTAGTTACATTCGAAGAACAATATGTACATATTATAAATTATATTTATAAAATTTTTCTCTAAACTTTATATCACATTGTTTGATATAACAAAATATATTTTTGTAATAGCGTCTGATTGGATTCTAAATTGGAAATTATTTACAATTACTGAAATATTTTACATAAGGTACAATGTATTTAAACCTAAATTAGTACTATTAGACCTTTTCTGAACTTTTTAACAATCTGGAATGATTTTTAAATATAAATTTTAATTCTTTCATTTTTAAATCACATTGTACAAATTATATTAACAATAAAATTTAATAAACCATTCTAGCATGTTAAAGAGTTCATATAAAATTATAATAATAAGCGTAAAATACAAAAATAAAACAGGATTCTCGTATTAGTTTTTGATGTTTTAATTTCTATTTTATTGTAGATATTTGTTTTGTAGAATATTTTAAAAATTTATAATTATTGGTTTTAGTTTTGAGAATTTTACAGATAAAAATCTTATAAATTGAAATACCATCTGTATAAAATCGTTTTCAGTTGGAAACCTTTGTAGATTTTTTCTAAATCAACAGTAAATAATATTTATGTTGATATTTATTATTGTTCTTTATAATTGTATAAGTTCAAAGAATATTGATTCTTTTTGGTATTCAAAATGTAGCGTCAAAAATATATATCTTTAGTAAATGTCGTCAAAAATTTTAGTATTAGTACCCTGCTTTAAGTTATTAATAATTTAGACATCAAACATGTTACCTGTACAAAGAATTATATACATGTCAGGAGGTAGTTTCATATTTTAAAATACACAAAAATACATTTTAAATATGGTTCACAAAATAAATATTTATAGAGAAATTGACGAGAAATTCGAGAAAATACAGTACAAGACAAGAAGAATTCATAATTTTTTGATTAAAGGTTTAGTATCAATTAATTTTTCTACGACCACTAATGTAAATAGCCATTATTATAAAACTTATAGATTAACTAAGTGTCTCTTTACACACGGCTGTATGTAAAATACGCCATCATACAGTTGAATTTTTGATTTATAGAAATTATATTAGCAGTAAAAATAAGACCAAGTAATAATAATTAATTTAAAACATTACAACTAATGAAGAATTAACACGAAATGTTCTACGTAATATTGTTTTATTGGGTTGTAAATAGATTTAATTTACTAATTTGAGGTTGAGAGTTTGACAGTAGTTTTTATGTTTTGTAGTTGCCGATATTTACTAGTGACATGTCAATTCTTTTAGTTCATTGAGTGATCGAAATACAGTCAAATGATGGTCGTAGAAAAAGTATAGCATATAATTCGAGTTGTAAAGCAATTACGCACTTGTGGAATTACAAACTCACCGCTTCGTGTGTAATATGCATCTTACTACTCGTAATATGTAATATGCTATTAAAATTACATGTGTGTTTTATATTTATATTGTATGTTCGGTTTTAACTTACAATATTCGAAATTCCTATGATATACTTTCTGTCACGTATTTTAACTTAGCTACGAATTTTCGGTAAATTATAGTGTCTCTATTCTGTGTATAAATTAGTCTACATTAACATTAATAGATTATTCTCGATTTTTTACAAATAATTTGTAAAGGAGAATATCCTGATTTAATTGATTTTATTCGCTATCTAAAAATAGTAGTTGCTGTAAATAAATAAAATTCAATCGACAAATTGGAATAAACTCAGCCTTTTTATATAATTTGATAAATAAATTGAATTTCTAAAAACTGGAAAATTAAATTGCTTTGAATTTATGTAATCTGTTTTATCAAAATTATTTACAATTCTATAAATTTTTATAAATCATATTTCCCACAAAAACATGCTCCTGAGGCAATGACTGGTAAAAAAACCTGTGGTTTAAATAATCATTACTGATATCTGATAAAGCATACCCAGCAATAGGTAATAAGCCTGAGTGATATATTAATTTATACTTTTCAAATATTCAATCAATGTATGATAATAAACCAACCTTTTTCTTCGTTATATCCAATACATTTTCACTTTACAATTAATTTTAATTTCGCGCCTCTGTGCGATATGACTAGTGTGACAGAACACAAAATCATTCAGAAATACTGTAGAAATGTAGGAATGCCATATTTTAGCATCATATTCTGTCAACATTTTAGAATTTACTTTATTGAAAATGTAAAAGGTTTATTAAAACCACTATTTTTGATTTATTTTCTTATTATACTCGTGTTTTATGATTACGTTTATTCTTGAAAAATATCAATTCACATTTGTTTTAATTTTTAAGTTAGAACAAATCTCACTATTTTTTTTCAATAAAACAAATGAATTGTTTATATATATATATATATATATATATATATATATATATATATATATCCATGAGAATTATAAATGTTACCAACATAAAAATCTATATTGTATAAAAGTAGTTACAATATTTCTTTAATAAACTAAAAGTATCATCGACGCAAAAAAATCTTGTGTATCACACTATTATTAATTTTCCAGTGAATATCAATTACGATATTTATAGTCTACTATAATCCGAGAAAAAATCGAACTGGCTGGCATCTGGTGTGGAAATTTAATATTTCCGTGATCGGGATAACGCCTTGTTATTTGCATTGAGAATATAGGTAGTTACGGAGTTGGATATTGTTTCTGCAATGTAATAATTATATTACTGTATATCGTTGCATTATTTTCCAAAGATGCAAAACTTCGACAACCATGAGTTCATGTATTATAAATAGGGAAGAAAATTAACATGTATCTAAATAAATGTTTGTTCTGACCATTTTTTTTTGCTAAATGTGGTATAATAATTAAGTAAATATGAAACATACATACTTAATTGTAATTAGTATGTTCACATTTTAATAATAGGATATCGTTTAACGAATGGAATAAACTATTAAAACCCGATTCTGTTCCTACTCAATGAGAAAAAAAAAACAATAAAAGAGCGTGATTAAGTAGTAGTAAAAATAGTTACAAAATAAATCAATGTGAATATTTTTTTCTTTTTCAAAACGAAATCAAATCTCATGCTTGAGAATTAACCAATAACAAATATTTCAATAAACATCATATTCTGGATCATCAATAAATGTCTTCCAGGCAACAAGCTCTTTTGAATCTTCAATTTTAACATCAGACAAAACCGCCATCAATGCTAACATTATTAAAGTTCCTTTTACAATTGCTCAAAATTATTTTCATAATACAGTAAACGTAATAGGAGAAACTTTTATCTACCAATTTCTATATTCAAAATGTTGAAGTATCTACAAATATGTAATATGTATAGAAATAACAGTCTAAACGTCGCGTCAACTACAAATAAGACAATGGTGATGTGAAATTGGTTATTTACAGTAAAGACACTAGTACCAGTTACAGTCCGATTTTTTCACGTATCCTTAATTGTTAAACTCATTTTTCTTAAAATAAACTAACTTGTTTAATTCGCACTTTTCAATTTTATCGATTCTTATGATTTATGGATGAATAATTTTCTGGTTTTTTCTCATATCCCAACTTTAAACTTGGGATATAATCAATATAATTTTTATTTTCCATAAAAATATATTGTATTATTAGAATTACAATTTAACTTGTACAAAATGATCAGAGCATATTCTAGCGTACTTTACTTTATTTTCGGAGAGATATTTTTCACTCCCGATCTCGTTTTTTTATAACTGGAAATCTATAAAATGGTTTACTAAAATCTCCTTCCCCTTTTTGCACACCCGTGTAGCTAGAAATGGAAACTATGTGTGCCACGCGTTAACAAGTGTATTGAAATCAAGTCAAATTTTTATATAAATTTTGTCTAACACATGGAGGAAGCAAATAAAACAACCAAGATTGTAAAGCGTGGAATCCGTAGTCACTAGTGCAGTGTTTCCGGCTGCTAAATCACAGTATTAAACATAAAAAAACAAATATTATATATAAATATTTACGTAAAATCATTTAAAACTTTTTAAATTTTACATCTTTACAAACTTACATTCAATCTAATAGAGAACTAAATTTGACATACATTTTTTTTCTTTTTGTTAGAATAGGATTAAAACCAGCTTTAATTTATTTCTGTTTGTAGTTACCAGTATTTTAATTAATAATAATAGCAGTTTCTATTGAAAATAATTACTTTGATTTTATTATCGGTTTTAAATGGTTAAAATACTGGTTTCTTGCTTTGATCATATAGCTAGATTACAATAATAAAAAAATATATATAAAAAACAAATCATTGATTGCAATAACCTATTCTCCTATTACCATATAAACTTATTTTCCTAGCTATATTACCTCCATGATTTACTTTTATTATATATGTATGCATATAACTAATGCAATCCTTATTTACCGTTCGGACATATCAATAATTTTACTCGTATCAACAAATTTCGACGGAATAAGTTTGAACATGGCTACTACGCGGGG
Source organism: Stenolophus ochropezus (assembly GCA_035578165.1). Classification (NCBI taxonomy): domain Eukaryota; kingdom Metazoa; phylum Arthropoda; class Insecta; order Coleoptera; family Carabidae; genus Stenolophus; species Stenolophus ochropezus. The sequence continues at coordinate 21,072,745 of JAQOWZ010000008.1, forward strand.
CAAGCATCGCTATCCGTATTCATTTGCCTATCGTATTCTAAAAAAAAAAAACTCGAACTGCATGTGATAATTCATAGCGTTTGACTTTTGTTTTCCTCCAGTATAAAATTGAGGTTATCGTTTGCACATACCTATTCTCCGAGCATTTTTATTTGCATTTTAGTGGATAAATTGTCAGCCTACAGCGTCTAGCTTATGGTATAGCATTCCGAACCATTTGGACAGAACAGTATTTTTATTTTTGATTAATAGTGGTAACATCGAGATTTGAACTCCCTTCAGTTCAAGTGGAAGCGCAATTTTTAGGGCCCTATTTCTTTTGGGAATGTTGTGTCAATCACACAAACATAACAAGACTGCTTGACTTGTAAATAACTGTTTAATTTTAAACTTTATTAGTAACTGTTTTTGTTTTCTCGTATTTCCCGCCAATTACCTATTTGTTTCTTGGTCGTTGGTTTGTACAGCTGTACACACATGAACACAACACAGATCGTTTAAACGTCTATACTTCACTTCTGCATGGGGTTGGAGCTGGAGCTCGGCTGCGAGTACATCATCTGTTGGTGGGAGAGCCCCATGGCGTCCTCAGGCCTCGCGTGGACCACGGCTACAGCGGGCTGCATCAAGCCTGGCGGCGCGGAGGTCGTGCTGCTTACGTTGCTGTTGCACACGTACGGCACTGATACCGTCTGAAATAAGGAAGAAAATATATTAAGTTACAGGTCGTCTCAAATAGAAATGGACCTGTCAATCTTTCTCGCGCATTTAATGCAACAAAGAGGTTAAAGAAGACGGCAACATATATCGTTTTTTCCAATGGTGCGTAATGTAGAGTGATCATTTATTTCTTATATGAAATCAGTACAAGACCTTTGTTCTGTATAGTATTTTTGGGCAAATAATGGTAACATTGTGTCAATACTATTGCTTTAATTTATTGCTATTGGTATTGCTACAATTAGCAGTTCTTTTCAAAATTGTTTTCAAGTCATTAGTAGCAGTAGCAGAAATTTAAGTTAATATTTAAATTGTATAAAAATGTATAAAAGCCAATCATTAAATATTTACAAAATATGGAAAATCAGTACATTCAGTACGGTATATAAAAAGTCAGTACAAAATGTATTTCAAATTGTTTATCAGTACAAGGGTCTGAAAATCAGTACTGTACTGACAAAATCAGTACGAATGGTCACTCTAGCGTAATGTACCGTATAGTATATACTGCAACCGTCGTAGAATCTTGTTTCGCCTACCAGTGGCCCTGTACAGTAAAGAAGAATAAAATCTCTAATTATCAGTACTAAACACAACTTTGAGCCCCGTATTAAAATTGAAAGTTACTATGAATTTCTTGAAAAATGTTCGAGCTACAAAAATTTTGATGACCGCTGTAACTTCTTCGTAAAAAATCGGTTTTTTGTTCATATCTAGTGAGCTATGCACTTTTTTTCGAGAAAACAAATACATGATTAAAATGGGCAAGTAATGCGGCAACTTTGTCTCAATTTAACCGAATTCTTATCTCTTACGGTTCTCGAGATCCCAGTGGTTAGCCTCTTAAAACGGATACCCTGTATAGGAAATGTGAATATTGGTGTTAGATCCTCAAAATATTTTAATATCAAAGGAGCAGATAGTCGGGAAGGTATCTTTATAATTCCCCTAAACCGTAAATAAAGCGTGGTTTAAAAAGCAGCGCAATATTGCCGTCGAAACTTACTTTTCAAAAAACTATTGTTTCGTATTCGCTTCCAAATCCCCTCTCGGCGCAAAATTGTCGATAGAACATCAGTTCCGTTGTGGGTTGACACCAAAGAATTGGTCCTTATTTTGTTTTATGAAGGAAATCGCGCGTTATCCAAGAGTTTTTGCGCCACTTCTTGAATAATTTAATACAGGAAATGTGTGGTTGCAACAGAATTGATCCACAGCTCGAAATTTAACGATTGTTTTGATTTTGAGGAAGATTTTCCTGAACACTTGATATCTATAAAAGGCGACATTTCGTGACCCAGCGCTCGCCGGTTTTAACGCCCTGTGCCTATTTCTTGTGGGAGTGCCTGAAGACTAAAGTGTTTAAGCATTGTCCCAGATTCCTACAAACCCTGAAGGATTGCAAACCGCTTGGAATTTAGCCTTCATATAAAAATATATGCTTCATAGAGCTACGCAAAATCTTAGAATCTGCATGCAATAACGGCAACTACTTGCAAGAAATTATTTTTAAAAGTATGTAGGTGATATAAATCTTCCAGGTCTGTACCTGTAGTATACGAAAATAAAAATAAAAGTGTTGTGTGTCTACTAGAATTTTTTTAATTTACTTTCAAAACTAGAGAGGTTCGTTTGCCCGAACATGTACTAATGAGGTCTTGCAAAAAAAATTAAGTGAACCTTTTTTGTTTAAATATAATCTACAATGTCTAATTTGTTGCTCTATATGATGTAATTCTTTTTTAATTACATTTTATGTTATATAATATCGCTTTATAGTATCATATTAAAAAAAAATTCAAAAATTGTGGTTTGGTGTATTTGAAAGTTAGTAAAGAGGACAGTAAAGCTTTTGTGTACCACTATATTTACACAAGATTATTCAATTTGTTAGTTTGGAAGTCAAAACATTATATTTGACGTTTGAAACGGAGTAAAGTTGTTACGTCACTGGATAAAGGGGAAAGTGGGGTAATTCAGTCGCGTTTTGAAGGATATCATTTTTAATAGCAGTTTTTTCATTATTAAAAGTGAATTTGGGAAAAAATAAAAATACAGGTCTAATATTTTTCATTATTGTATTGATTAAAGCTAAAAATGAAAAATCGAGCACGACCCCATTGCAGTTAAAGCTGAAATATAAATTTAAACCATAACCAATTCTGTCTGTATTATTTTCCTAAAGAAGCTGTAACCGATCAATTTTACAACCGCCAACGTATTCCCTCACCGTGAGCATGGCAGGATGTTGTCCCTGCGGGACGCCCTGGCCCTGCACGACCTGCTGGTGATGCTGCCCAGGGCCGGGCACGGGCGTCAGCAACCCCAGCCTCGCCATGAGCAGCTGCTCGGACACTCTCCGTAGTTCCGCCTGCTGCTGTCCGATGATGGCTTGCAACTCCGCGTGTTTGCGTTGCAGCTGGGCTTGCAGCTGGCTTGGCGGCGTGTCTTGGGTCACCATGGGGCTGCTGTCCACCGTCTGCTGCAGGGAGGATAAGGATGATAGTTTTTTATACTTTATCAGAAGGGTAATGTTAATATCAGGAAGTGTTACTGTAAACTGGTAAAAGAAGTTGCGGTCTTATAAAAATTGCATGTTTTAGAAAACTAAGAATTCGATTTTAAACAATTTTATGATGATGCCCAAGGTACAGTAGGGGTTTCTAAGTATACGGCTTTTAAAAAAAATACTTATTGGTTATTGGATATCAATGCTAATCATATATAAGTAATAATACTAAGGTGGTTAAATTTTTGATTTTTATTATCCTAATATGAAAATGAAACTTGAATGCATTTAAATCGAATGCATAAAATTAGCCATGTTTGTGACGTGATAGACACTGGCAAATGCTATTAGCTGTTCGAAGGCGTATTTTCGCGCTGGTTTGTTATTGGATGTTCTCAGCGGGGTACATGACGTCACACACACACTCCCACACCATCGGTTTTCTAGACTCTACAGTTTAATTTACTGAAACTCTAAGGATTTTTTCCTGGCGTGTTAAAAACTTTTCAGCGAAAATAAAAAATAGAGACCTAATATTTTTATATACAAATTGAAATATAAAAAAATGAGAAAATCTTTGAAACCAGTATTTTTTTTCGGTGTTAGATTGATCTCACGCTTCTTGATGCTAGAATGAACAGTCTTAAACATTAAACTAATCCAACCTAATCTAATCTAATTTGACGTAACCTTCCCTATCCTGACCTAACCAAACCTGAACTAATCTAACATAACCTAATCTAACGAAACTAAACTGCCTAAACCTAAGCTAATCTAACATGATTGTGGTAAAGCTCAGCACACACATATACACGATATATAAAATTATTATGTAGGTATAATTGCTCCTTTGCTATTTGTGAGTGTTCTTATAATTTACGACATTTTGTGACAAGGAGAAAAACGAACTGCAGGCTAACATGAAGCAAATACATTTCGTACGAATTTAAGTCATGGATTTAGAAATCTAGACCTGTTTATTCTGACTTTTATTCGATATGAATGATTTTATTCCATCTTTGAATAAATAGTTATATCAAATTCGTTTATATATGAACATTTCAAATATAAACTCTGGTGCGCTTATGTAACATACGAGTATGTTGGTGCGCTTCTGTAACAAAAAATACCATTTCGTACGTTTTTGCCATACGCCGGTTTTTCTGATGTTTTATCATGTAATAGTATGAAACTAATATAACATTGAATTCTGAAAAAAAAACACTGAATCGATTAAGCAAATAAAAAAAGTAAGTCCCAGTTATAAAGTTGCATCCCATATTTTAAGAACCACTAGTCTAAAAAAATATATAGTTTCGTTCATTAAAGTAGTCTTTTAAAATATACGCTCATGCGTCTCGAGATAGCTACTTAAAATGAACACCCTTTACTTTCACTTCAACTTACCGGTACGGTAGAAAGCACCGCAGGCGCGGGAAACCCAGCAATGACGGCACTCTGCACCGGCACAGCCACATACTGCTGCTGCGGCTCGGAGAACATGACCGTAGGCGCCCCAGGTCCCACCATCTGGCCCTGCGTAGGGCCTGCAGGAGTCCCGCCTTGGCTCGGCACAGGGCCTGGCCCAGATATGGACCCGGGGCCCGACATCGAGCCTGGACCTTGACTGGAGGGGTTGGACGGGTGGGAGTGCGTACTTAGCCGCGACGACCGCTAGAAATAGAAAGTGATGATAGAATGAAAATGTAACGGTAGGAGAAAAAATATTGCATAGTATTTTTATTTACGTTGCTACATACATTGTTCGACAATTTATTTAAAAAAATGCATTTTGTAAATTCATGAAATCACATACAAACAAGGCATATTTCGTTTATTAGGAATAAGAATATTTAGAAGTAGCTTATGTTGATCTATCTGACATTTGTCAACAAAAACAAACTACAGATTATTCCCGGGAATAATCTCTACAGCTTTATTTTTATAGGTAATATAACAAGAGCCATGAATTTATTAGAAAAATTTATGAATAGTTGTTGCGTAGTAAAAGACGAGTGTTAAAAATGACATTTACATCACAACAAAGCAGGAGTTGATTTAAGAATCATTTTTGATCGGAGTTGTGTTTACTTCGCAAGAATTGATTATTTCAAAAATGACAACAATTTAAACATAAAATTTACATTTCAACAAAATATAACCTTGACGAATGCTACAGTGGATTTATTAATTTTTTTCACTAAAAATCTGTGTATATCAAATGGAGCATTCTGACTGATGAGAACGACATTTATCAAATATTCATTTCAATTTTGATTTACAATGTTTTATTTTTGTAAGCGAATGCAGAATGGACACTATTTCGTCAATCTACCACAAATTTCTTTTTAAATTCATTCATTCAAGCGAGTGAATAATTTTGGGCCAATGGTTTAACAGGTTCTTTTTAATATATGTTATTTTTTTAAATCTACTATTAATTTTAATTTTTACAAGTAGGTATTTTTTTATTCATGATAAGTAGGTCTAATACTAAACAGAACTCTTTCCTTCAATTCGTTACACAGGTTTAGATAAACTCTGTACTATACACTATCTATAAAATACAAGGTAATGGGAATTCCTTCTACAACTAGATAAAAGTAGACATATTTACCAAAACGTTGATTTAATTAATACAGAACATCAAAATGAAAGATTTAATTATATTTTATTACAAACTCTGATAGATTTTTTACTTTACGACCACTAGAAACGCAAACAGTTTACATTAATATTTGTTTTCGTTCCTTACCCCACCCTGAGGCCTACTGGTAGTAGCACTAAGCGGACTGTCCGCCGACATGCTGGTACAATCACTGGGCGTCTTCCTCGACGAGTGCCTGTGCTTGCGATGTCCCGGCGTCTGAGGCGCGGATGTCGGCGCCCTGGGGGCGGTACTGCCGGTGGCGCCGCTCCACGGGGACGACGTCCCGCTGCCGGGCGTCGACGTCGCGCCCATGGGGGAGTTGTCCAGGTGGGATGGGGTGTTTTTCAACGATTGTTTCATTACGTCCACGTAGCTAGAAGAGATATTGAAATTTATGATTACTAATGGTTGTATGGGTCGGCTGGATGGCTGAGCGAGCTACCGCATATCTCTAACTCGCTGTGACGTCATTCGAACTTGAGATCTTAGGTTCAAGTCCCAGCGACCGACAACGTGTGATTTGTCGTAAAATAAAAAAAAACAGCTACTTGTGAATCACACTCGGATGCTATAGACTTGCCATCTATACATCTTAAATAGAAGTAGCGCTGGCATGAAGCAACCGACAGTACGGCAGTTAGAACTGTGGCCTGATGAGTTCGGTTCCCCTATGCTGTTGGGAGATACAGGGACACATTATTTTATAATAGTTATATGGAATTTCTTCTCCTAGTCGCGCTCATTTTTAGAACGCAAGTAGCGCTGAGTCTCGTAGACTTAAAAAAATCTTGAAAATTATTTTTTTCGAAAGTGTCATGAGAAGTTAATATTTACATAAAACTATCAACATCGGAAATTATTGTTTTTGTCTACAGAATGTAAATATTTTACATCCTGGACGTAGTAACTATTTACATATACTGATGTCCGTTTTAAAAGACTAACCATTGGGATCTCGAGAACTATAAGAGATACGAAGTTGGTTAAATTGAGGCAAAATTGCCGCATTAGTTTGTCATTTTAAGCATGATTTGTTATCTCGAAAAAAATGCATCATAGATATGAGCAAAAAACTGATTTTGGCAAATTTACTTTTGATTTTCTTGTTTCAGTTCATACAAGATTCTGGGTTGTACTTTTTACAGACACTTCTTTACGAGGAATTCACAGCGGTCTTCAAAATTTTTGTAACTCGAACACTTTTCGAGAAATTCGTACCAACTTTCAATTTTCATATATGGCTCATAGTTGACTTTAGTACTGTTAAATAAAGAATTTTTCTCTCTTTCCAACGATATAACACTCATGTACCTTCAATGAAAATAAAGTAAGAAATTAGAAAATTATTGATTTTATTCATTTTGGTAAAGAGTGCTTTGGAAACAAATTCGAAAATCTTTTATTTCAAACAAAATTTTTATTAATCAATTCAATTAGTTAGGAGTTTAATATGCTGCTCAACTTTGAGGCCCTTATGAAATTTGAATGTTAGTATGAAAAAAGTGTTCGAGCTATAAAAATTTTGAGGATCACCGTGGATTCCTCATAAAAAAAGTGTCTGTAGAATGTGTAGACTAGAAATTTGTATGAATTGAAACAAGTAAATTATAAGTTTCAAAGTAAACTTGCTAAAATCATCTAGTGAGCTATGGATTTTTCGGGAAAACAAATACATCATTAAAATGCTCAACTTATACGGTAACTTTGCCCAAATTTAACCGACTTCGTATCTCTTACAATTTTCGAAATCCCAGTGGTTAGCCTCGTAAAACGGACACATCTGCGGATGAAAATCAATTAAATTGAATCACGATTTAAATCATCATTTAATTCTGACCAACCTTGTGGTTTAATTATACAACTACGAAGTAATCTGTATTAATTAAGTGTAGTAATGTCCTGTACAATATGGTAATTTAATTATTAGCCTGACATTTTTATTTATGTACAAACATTTTTACAATTTTGTACTGTACAAAGTTTCCGAAACTTTCCACCTTAAAGGTTTGCAAAAACTAACACACATATTCCTAAATGTGAAGTAATTTAATAAGTATACACGGTAATTGAAATTTTTATATAGTAAAATTTAATAAGACGAAAGTAGTATAAATAAAATACCTAACAAATTAAATATATATTTAATAGCGGAAGGTAATATTTTATACGCATCGCATTTTTAAATTTAGAAATTGTCTGTACATAAGATTAAATACGCATATATATTCCTTAATGTCTTCAAGGAATTTAACATTTATTAGAAATAAAGATTGCAATTCTCACCTGACTACTCGGTGAGTGCAGACGATAAATTCAGGCTTGGAATTCCACTGATGATACGTAATGTAAAACCTGGTTTGCAGCCAAATCCACTGCTGACCCTTGGTGAGAAACCTGTAGTAACACGATGTCCCTTCGCCCTTCTGCATTACTGAAAACAAGGAATTATTATTTAATTTACAGTTTTCAAAAAGCATCATTTGTAATTCAAACATTTTTATTTAAAATTATCAATGATTCAGTTAAATCACATAAAACTGAAAATTGAGTCCTACAAAATGTGGATATATATGCCTTAGTATATAACTGTATGTTGATATCATAGACTGTTGTAAAGTATATGTTCCTAAGATGTGAATTAATTACGTTACGAGATATTTCTAAAGATTTTTTTTTCATATATTATCAAGTAAAGGCAGTTGTGGTTCATTCAGTTGCACGCTTCTACAAGAATTGATACATATATTTTTTTTTTTCACATATAATTAATTTCTGCGTGAAAATTATTAATCATAATCATAAGTAATATAACAAGAGTTCTGAATTTATCGGTAAATTTTACGAATACTTGTTGTTTAGAAACAAATAAACGAGTGTCAAAAATGATATTTAGATAACTAATAAGTTGTGGTAAGTTAAGAACCATTTTTGACCCGAGTTTTCGTCACTTCGCAAGAATTGTTAAGTAAATTTTATTGATTATATTCATAGCTCGAATTATATTTGCTTGATTATTTTACGAATGACACAGATAAAACAAAAAAATATTCTAATCTAAAGGGGTGAAAATGATATGTGTGGAATAATCAAATAAAAATACCGCTATGTGCGAGTGGTTCGGAATCCATTATTATCTGTAGATCCCAGAGGCAATAGGCTGATATAAATATGACACTTATTGATTTAAAATACATTTTTCTATAATCCTTCAATAATCTATCACATCGCTGCCGCAATATCGACAGGCAAATTCAATTAATACTTATCATTCATGGATATTTGCTTTGCCCTACGTTTCGCCAAACAATCTCCATTTTTGCTGTGAAAAAATTAACTTCTCTGCCATGTTATGTAAATAACTTTTTAAACTCTTACAATAAAATCTGTTGATTTAATCTGTAGATTTGCGTCACCTAAGCAACGTCGGGAATCCCAACAAAAATAATATGCAAATTTGTGTGATTCGGTAAACTTCGTGGTAGTATAAATAAATTAGTGAATTTTCGTTTTAAATATTATTTCGTTCGTTCGTTCAATAAGAGATTAATTTTGTTGCGATGTCCTGTCCTATCATCTGTCTAGCAATTTCATTGGTTGCCTGATTTTAAAAATGATTCTTGTTTTTGTTATAATTTTACTTATAATCATTTTTTATTCATATACATACAAATTTGTATATAAACAATACACTGTACAACTAACAGTTTGTTCATCACTGGCGAAGACAGATGACGTAAGAAGCCAAAATTTTTACTTTAGAAATTGATATCTTATTTACCACGACATATTTTTCAGTCACGTTTTCACTACTATGTTTATTTCACTCTATTCTTTCAGAAAAAAGAATGAAAAAAATGGTTCAGTACCCTATTAAAAGAAACAGACATAACCTTAAAAACAAATAAGCCCCGCCCATTAGACAAACTACAAGTCATATACGAATGTAATGAGTAAGACAAAGACAAAAAATATTTTAAATGTGCATGATAATAATCTTCGAAGTAATGTCAGTCCTATATGGGTTGGCGACAACTATAATAACGAGGTAAAACGGTTTTTACTGGTGATAGGAGGAAATGACTGACGAGCCTGTCATCTCCTAGAAGCAGTAAAATCTGTTACCTCGCGTCTATTCAACAATAGTTTATTTGTTATTCACCAAAACTAAATTCTGACAGTTACTAATGTTATGTCAAAAATTTGTATTATATTTACAAAACAGTTTTCGATATTGAATTGTTAGTTTCTTTGGTGAATATACAGTTCATAGATTATATTCAGATATTTTTTTGAATATAGCGCTAACTCCTTTAATATAATATTTTTGTGTACTATAGATGCGAAACTGCAATGGACATCAATTGGGACTGCTTTCAGCTGGGTGTTTTCTCCCTTAATTAATTGATATATAGGCAATCGAGTAGTACATGTTATAGGCAATCATTTATGCTTTCAAGTAATTTATTATAGGTACTTCGTTTAAATTATATTATTGAAAATAATTTCAAAATCAAACAAATATTTAATTTTTAATATATAATTTGTTTAAACATTGATATTACATTGCCACTCTGAACTGATCCAATTTACACTTTTGAATACGGATCACTTATTTTTCATACCATTTGACTGGATCATTTTACCATCTCTACTGAACGAATTGATCCTAAATAATCCACTCGTCGAGGTAGATCATTTGGTTCAGTTCAGATCGTCACGTGACTTTGCTATATATCGTAAACAAAACTTTTAGCGAGATGTTTCAAAATTTCTACTTCCATTCGTTTCATATCTTCTAACTTCCCTTCCAAATGGATCATATTTTGCAAAACTTTAATAAAATGGTTATCATTATCACTATTCCTTATTGCACTATACAAAATTATTTTTATCGCTCAAGAACTTGCAAAGAAAGAGTTGTTGCTACATATTTCTAGCCAGATATATTTTTATGTTGTCAATTTTGTCAGTCGTATTCAATTTATTAATAAGAAATCAAATGTTTTGCATAAAAATTAAAGCCAACTAAATGATTATTTCTATTAAGCTTCTAGGGAGCAACCAAGAGATGGCATGACAAAACGAGCCCAATGTCACTCATTTCAGTTACACGACGCTTATACTGCTCAAATAAATATTGATTTACAGGTGAGTAACAAATAAAATATAAAAAGCAAGACTTACATGCTTCGTGGCAGCTCACAACCTTATCCAAATCATCCACATGATAATAATCATATCCGCTGGTCCCTAGCACTTCGAACGGGAGGTACCCTATGATGGGCGGCGCCCTGTGATCGAGGAACAGGAACTTCCACTCGAGAGAGTGCCTGGAGGTGAACTCCCCCGGCGGGCCACGGCCTCCTGGGGCAGTACCCGGGGCGGCCATGACGGAGGCGTCCACCAGCGACATCTCACGGATGAGCTGCGGCGTCTGCAGACGAGCCGTACCCACGAACAGACGCGTGTCTGGGGAGTAGGAGGTTGAGTCCATGTCCACGTCCGTGCCTGAAAAAAAGGGTTTGTAAAAATGTAAGTTAAATTTTATAATGTTTTTTAGGTCTGCTCGATGAAACCTACAGTAGCAGTATGGTTGTATTTAATGACCACTGCTGAAAGAAGTGTTGCAAAAAAAAAGTGAACCTTTTTTTCCTTACATCGATCCTACATTGTCTAATTTGTTCCTCTGTATGATGGAATTCTTTTTATTTATTTTATGTTATATACTTATATAGTACAATATAGTATAGTATATAATATCGTTTTAAAGTATCGTACTAAAAAAGGCGCAAAAATTGTAACGTCCGTAGGTTCTGGTAACGTTTAAAACGAAGTAAACAGGAGGCTGAAACAGTAAGTTTGAATCTAGATCTCTATGAAAAACTTTTTCGAAGCCGATTCTAGATGTCACCAATAGTTTCAAAATTATTAATTTTTTTTGTAATATACATATATGAGATTATTATGTACTTTAGTGACATCTACTTAAAAATATGTTTTGTCATCTATACTTCATTATTCTATAGTTTCAAAACAGAGTATAGTATCACATGAATTTTTTTTTATTTTCTATTTTATTTGACATTTTAAGCAAATTCTGATTTATAATCAATGTAAAATATTTTATTTTCATTGGTAAGAGCACTATTATTATTTTTATGCATATGTAGGTATTTTTTTATAATACTGTTGATTGAAAAATTAATTGATTTCTCAATCAAAGGTAATACTAAAATATACATAAATTTAATACCATGTATTGATTCTACATAAAACTGTTAATAATATTCTTCTAAATTACCAAGGGCCGGTTTTTTTTCTTCAAATTATGAATATTTAGGAGATTCAAATCCTTAAATTTGATCTGTAGCATGTTTTCTGTTTAAATATTAAATATAATAGAAACTAAGAAAAAAGAATAAAATATAAAATAACAACACACCTCACAATAAAATGTGTATTTTAAAATAAAGTTTTAAATCAAATCAAAACTATTTTAATATTTTCTTCAATATCTCGAATTCTATTACGTTTAGAAGGTACATATAACTTAAAAAACTTTTTTAAAGCAAAAATTATTTCGTACTAATTAGTATAAAAATATACAGGGCGTACCATTTAAAAAAATGTCAAAAATTGGTATATCTCCGATAATTAATATATTTTTTTTCTGATTTACATTAATTTATGTAGCTTACTAAAAACAATAATAATTTTATTTGAGATATTTTTGTATCTCTTCTAACTTCCGAGAAAAATCGCGTTCCCTAGTTTCATTTACACCCTGTATATCCAATCTTCTACAAATATACATATTTCCATAATCTATGGAAGTGAAGTTGGGTATACGAAAATAATAATAAAAAATGTTGTACTCGATAACATTACATTGACATTAAAGGCCGGGTGCACCGGTGTTACTTAAATTTTAAGTTTTCCATAAACAGACAATATAACATCAGAATAAAATGTCAAACGAACATTTAACATTGCTGTCAAAATTTCGATTAGATTTGGTTGGTTGGTGCAACAGGGCATTAATCAATTATTTTAATGTTTGTCATTTATAATTTATGAACATAATTAAATTTAAGTAAATGTCATCTAGGATCAACCCTTTAAAACAAAAAAATCTCTGTATTTCAATGTTTTGTAAATGTATCTATCCCATTCGTGACATCATTGTGTTGCGGATTGCATATGTAAGGAAATTAATTTGAAACACAGTTTCACTTGAATAAAAAATAAAAATTTGATGAATCAATCGGCATTCGTTTTTTTTTGCAAAAAAAAATGTTGATCGACGAAACAAAAAAAAAATGTATCAGATTTCAAATAAAAGCAGTTGGCAAGTGCCGGCTTATATAAGTGTTAAAAATAAGATATATTGATCAGCTTATGTTTTAATACAGAAATTGTCAGAAACATGATTATGTTGACTGCTTCCAGAGTATTGATATTTTATTTGCGTATGAACACATTAGGAAATTGATACATTCGTATCACATACCTTTTTCTTACTTTAATTTGGAATATTAGTCATTCTTTTATCGTATAATACATTATCTATAATCACATACATTATTAATTAGAACAATATTTCGCATATTTTATTTTCCTTTACAAAAACTAGTTTTGTGTTACATAACTGTTAATACAATTCATTATTACATGAAAAGAAACGTGAAGAATGTAAAGGAAACTTTTGAAAACGTAATGCATTACAGAGCACTTTGAATATGCATATTGTAATTTAAATACAGAGTAATAGTAATTATGCCTTACATAACCTGCACTTCAGTGAGTTATTATGCGAAACATATATTTTATTAAGGTCATTTTAAAATATAGGAAATTGTAATTGTAGTAAATGTTGTTAAAGGGAAGAATAATGACAGTGCTACCATATTTGATGTTGTCGAAGAGATAATGGAAAATGCAATTAAAGTACAAGAAAAAAACATGCAAGTGCTCTATTCTCCAAATATATACGTATGTATGTTAAAAACAGTTTACATAAGTATAAAAGGTGTTCGTTTTAAGGAATTGGAAATCGAAAACTGCAAAAGATACGAATTCGTTTAAATTGGGACAAAGTTGCCGCATTAGTTGGCCATTTTAATAATGTTTTTGTTTTCACAAAAAAATGCATAGCGCACTAGATATGAGCAAAAAAGTGGTTTCGGCAAATTTATTTTTTGACTTATAACTTTCTTGTTTAATTCATACAAGTTTCTACTTCGCACATTCTACATGCACTTTTTTAAGAAAAATTGACTGCGGTCCTCAAAATTTTTATAGCTCATAGACATTTCGAGAAATTCATACTAACTTTCAATTTTCATACAGGGCTCAAAGTTGCAATTAATATAACCAAGAATGTAGAATTTCATTTTGATAGCAATTGTACAGCGCATTTATTTACCTGTTTCGGTAGCTTCCAGAGAAAAGAGTTTTTCCGAATTGAAAATTACAATGACACTATTTACGTTCTATAATGTGTGAAGAATAATTGATGATTTATCAGTTATCTTGAAAATGATATTATACTTAGATGAAATAAATATTAGCAACTTAATTAAAAATAATTATAAGATATTGTAACGAGCGAGACTCACCACGGATGAGTCATCACGCCTGACCTGTCTGAGCAGGTAGTCGCGTTAAAGGTTAACTGGGGTAGGAGCGACGCAGCTATTGTTCAGGAAAGTTTACAGTTCGAAAGGCTGTAGAATGTTCCAGAGATTAATTGGCGGCAGTTACATATATAAAGGCCGCATCGGGAGATCAGTGAATTATTATCGGTTAGAGTATGCAGAGTCACTCAAGAAAGTCAATGACGGTCAGTACATGTCAGCGACATGTAAAGTAGAAATAAATAAATACTTGATGATATAAATGAATAGTTGGTGAAATAAATAAATAGTTGACGATATAAATATATTGTGGAAATAAATATTGCCTAATTTTAAGTATTTAAATAAATGTTCGTAGTGCGTAAGTTTATTAATAATATTTACTTCTAAATTAGTGTTAATATTTGTTTATTTATATTGTTACTTACTTTTATTATATTTTTATAATTTATTACTCGTTTATTAAACCTAGTTACATAAATATTCGTATTTTATTTATGTTTACACTTCACTAAATAAATAAAACGTTACAATAAATTCCGGTTTCCGATTCTGTTACTACAATATTAAAATTCCAATTTTAGTTCCGGTTCTTGGAGGAAACTGGTTTCGTTATATCATTTTAAGAAAAAAAATCGAACTTACGCACTTTGATATTACCATTTTTATAGATCATCTATCATACACTTATTCTTTCGCTAATTCGTCATGGTCATGGAATAAAATGTAAAAGCTATAAAAAATTCAAAAATACGACAACGTACTACGTTATTAAATAACGATTTTATTATTTGTTTCATTTCATTTTCTAAATGCTGGTAGAGATTTCAAGTTTGGTTATTTTTTTTATTGTTACAGTTTATGATTTAGGTTGTCAGAAAATTTCATTTTTAAATGTGGTGTAATAGTATATAATATAATTTCTCTTCATCAAAAAACAATTACACTAATTTAATAAGTGAATAATTATAATAAATGCATATTTTTTATTGTTGTGCTGTTCTATATCTATACCTACGTAAATTAACATTTTTTGAAATAAATTTTGTTATAGTTTATAAATCTTGTATCATGGAAGAGTGCGCTAAAGGGCGTTTTAGACGATCATAAGTTTACATCAATTTCTACAACTTCGTATTGTTCAATGTGATTCTGACACTTTACACGTTCAAAGAAATTTGACTGTTCATAGTTCATATGCTATGACATAGAAATTCTCACTTAGAGCATGTCCTAAATTTCAAGGTCGTTTACTTCAAATTTTAGTTAATTTTAGGGATTATGTTGTTATCAAATGTCAAAAGTGAAAAATAAACAAATGTGAAATCATATATCATTGTGATCAACCTATATTTTTCTTTTCTTTATTGATACCCCTACTTTATAAGGGAAAATAGTTCAAAAATTTTGAACGTGTAAAGCGGAGCCATTTGATCAAAGAATATGATGTAAAAATATGACATAAAATAGTTCAAATTCTTTGATCGTGTAAAGCCACCTTAAAATTTTATTTGCACAAAGGCTCTCTTACCCACATCACAAAATACTTATATAACTATTCTGTACCCACGCGGGAGCCCTGGGTGTCTCCACTTCTCAAACAACTATATATGTGAAGGGCGTCTGATAAATTCGCGAAGAAGAAATAAAAACAACTGTTTTTATATTCAAAAATTAATTTATTTTTCAAAATAATATCCGTGAACCTCAATGCATATGTAGACGTACAAACAATCAGGGGATTATAGAATGATTTGTTTGTGTGCCTCTGGTGTTACGGAAAATCCGCAATGTCAGTAAGTCTCTGAGTAATGAGTTTATACAGTATATGGAATTGTCTTTATTATCATATATCAGTGCAATACTTAAATTGTTTATGATAAAATATTCTATTAAATAACTCACACTATACAAATATATCATAATTACAGAAATCTACATTTCATTGTCAGAAATTTATTGTATCTACTGAAGCCGAACTAATCTCCATAGATGATATATTTCCTCTACATAGGCAGGATGGGAAATAAATCAATCTCATTGCCAATATGGGTGCGGCAGTTTAGTCTGCGATCTCGATACACGATATATGTGTTTAAATATGGTAATAGCAAAAATGTAGGATTTATAACTCGTGTAGTGGGTGGGATACAATTCCTACATAGCTGGTGCAATGTACAATGAAAGTAGAACATTCTTTACAATAAAAGTTTGTACAACGTAAAGTAATAAAAACGTTCATAATTAACATTGAAATTAATGTGATGTAATGATTTAAATATAAAGAAAATGGACAATGATTTCCAGTTATACTATTTATACTTATCTAGATATGCAATATACGTTCTGTATAGCGTAGTGTTTCCAACATGTGTAACATACTTTTTGCGCTATCTCTTTCTACAGTATGTACATTAATATCTTATTGTTTCGCTTCCTAACACTAGTAACTAACCAATCAGCGGAAAGCAAATCATCTATTATCACTCAAGTTCATGACATTTCCTTCTTATATCAACATAACCTAGTTGTTTTTAGTGCTGTTCTGAGTTTTATAGCGTGTTTTAACTGAATGATGCATTACAATAATTAGAGACAATAATTCACCGCTTTCATTTCACAGAGAAATTATAAAATATGTTACAGGATGTGTTTATTCTCAGGGAAGATTTCTGTAGATATTTTTCTGAGATGTCTATATGTCCGAAAGGGGCCCTTAAGATAATAAAAATTTTGAGAGCAGAAGTGTAACGTACAACCAGAGAACATAGACGCACAGGGGTCTATATTAAGTCCAGGCCTTTGGAACATATATTATGATGGACTGTTGTGTACTTCCGACTACATGGCATTTACAGACGACATCGCAGTCAATACTAAATTTATGGAGTTGTTATAATGACAGATTTTTAAATTCAGCGCATTTTTTCTGGGTTATGTCAAAAAGTGATTGCAAGTGATATAACACTATAGATAGATGTACACTTCAAAGACAGTGTATCAGAGACTGTCTACTTTGGCTTACTTTATCGAGGTTATTTTGAAAAGTGATAGGAAGTGAAATAACATCATTGGTTTTTCTATATTACAGACAAAGCCAATGCTTCAAAATATGTCGTTGCTATGATGACAACAAATATTTTAGTAGTGTTGGTATCTAGATAAATACAAAATCACTGGTGATTTCGGTTTCAATTATTATGAAATTAAAATTCCGGTTTAAATTTTTATAGTTCTATTTGAGCATGTTATGTCGTTTTAAATAAAATTAAAGTTTACAAATTAGCGGAATTTTATGTTTGTTGGTAATAATGATTGATATAATGTTTAAGAATTCAGTAGGGTATTCTAAGTTTTTTAATTTTTTTAATATTTTAATCCGTACATAAACATATAGTGCCCGATACGCCACAAATGTGGCTGGTAATTAATTTTCCGCACTCGATTTCAATGTAGTTTCATTTTAGTATTAGGGTAATAAAAATAAGTATTTTTTTTAAAAGCCGTGGACTTGGAATATCCTATTGTTAACAATATGACGTTAACCTTATTTTTTAAATATCATCCATCCACGATATCTATTTTTCTAGCACTTCCTAACTCTACTCGTTGATTGTAAAATATTTCCCAATCAACACTCTACGGCTATATCTCGTTTATTATTGTAATTTCTACTTTTACATTGAAAATTACACAAATATAAAATTCTTTCTACCGTGAGTATTTTTTAACGTGAAACACGGAGATTTATCATATCCATGTTACGAATTGATATGATTGACAGCAATATAATTGCTTGTTTCATTTAAAATGAAACTCACCTTCGGTATTATCAACAGATATTTAATTTTAAATGCGTATTTAATGAAATAAAGCATATGGAAATTTTGACAGCAATGTTGGAATTCTTTTATAATATTTTATTTCTACATGCTTTTGTTCGTTAAATGCACATTTAAAATTAAAGGTCTGTTGATAATAGTGGAGGATAGGATATAAATTTGACAGAAGAATTAAATTTTAATAAAGTAAAAAATTACAAAATAAAGAACTAATAAACAAACTAACAAACAAATAAGTATAATATCGAACAATTAAACAATAAAACAATAAATTTTCAAAAATCTTTCCATTGGCTGCAATGACTCAATCTGCTATAAAACTCTTAAATTATTGTATACGATATTTGGGCAAATGTTGTGAGAAATATTTTGAATCTGTATGTTAAAGATTTCCTTCCCGTATAACTCCTGCTTTCAAAGATCACCCATAAAAAGAATCTAAATGTGTAAAGATCGTATGATGTAGTTCTACCATTTCCTCTAAAGTTATTAACGGTTCTTGAAATTGTTGTTCCACTTGTTTTTGGTCAGATTTCTCGAGTGTGAGTTTTCAACATATGAGCACGAATTAGGGTTTCTAGAATACGATTTTACTATTTTTACCGTGATGTCTGTATGTCCGTGTGTGTATGTGTGTCTGTGACGATTTTTCGTCCACGATAACTCCAATATGATGCATGTAAAAAATATAATATTTGGTATTTAAGACTTACATTCAAATATGATGAACTGATTAGATTTTGACTACAATTGGTTAACCGGAAGTAGTACTTTACTTGAAGCTTTTAAACAGTTTTTCCAAAAAATTACGTTATTATTGAATATAAAGATATTTTAATTTTCTACCGATCTACATAATTACTTTTATATATAACTTCTAACTAGATAGAACAAAATATATAAATGATAACAATTTTACACATCGTTTAGGCTGAGGAATTTCGAGAAAACAGATGAGTTATTCATATGTTCACAAAATTTGACATATGATGTCAAATTTGATGTAAGTAAGTGTAGAGAGATAAAATAAGTAAAAATGAAGTAATTTTATTGTAAAATTTTAAAAGATAGAAGAATTACGTTAGGAATATATTTGCATGCGTGAATCAAGGTAAGTTCGGTTCCGGTTTTAGTCACGTCAAAAATAGCTGTCATATTGGTCATACAAATTTTATGAAGGAAATTTTAGGTATGAAATGAATTAAAAATATTCTGGACAGCAATAACAAACTAATTTTACAACTACAAATTAAATGTATTGCAAAACTCATATAGAATATATTACTACGGTGGCGGGAGGTAGTGTGTTGGACACATCAGATTTTTTAATAATTCTGTCAAATTCATTCCCTATGTTTCATTTTAAATGAGACAAGCAAATACATTGCTGTCAATCAAATATCTTATATTTTCTAATAGGCCTCCAACAAGTGCAACAACAATTTTAAAATTCACTAATAACTTTAGAGAAAATAGTAGTATAGTAGAATGGTCTGCTAGATCACTCGATCTTGAAAATTTATTATTTATTATTTTTATTGGTGACCTTTAAAATTAGAAGTATGTACCAGGGGAAATCTTAAAAAATTATATCAATTTAAAGTTCAAATTCAAAACATTTCTCAAAATACTAAAATTGCCAAAATATCATCGTTTGTAATTCAAAAGTTTTATAGTAGATTGAGTCATTGCACAGCAGTTAATCGATGGATTTTTGAAAATTTGTTGTAATTATTGTTTAATTGTTCGTTATTGTTCTGTCGTGTTTGTTAATTGGTTTATTAGTTCTTTATTTTGTAATTTCTTACAATATTAAAATTTAATAATTCTGTCAAATTCATTTCCTATGTTTCATTTTAAATGAGACAAGCAAATACTTGCTGTTAATCAAATATAAAGTCGTAACCACGGATATAACAAATCCCTATGTTTCACGTTAAAAAATATTCACGGTATATTTCCGATTGTTTAGAATCACCAATCTTAAAAAAATAATAATTTCGATTCTAATTATGTTTTGAATTTGTTTTCACCTTTTTTTAACGATCAACGAGTTCCAATATAAATTTCATCGCGTTAACAACTATTGTTCAACGTTAAGATCTACAAGGATAATAATCCAAGGGTTTAAGAAAAGATTAGTTTGTTTATATGTGGTGTTATGAAATATAATGATATGATCTGTACATGTTCTGATCATATTAGAAGTTAAATATATTGTGACAATATTTTATGTGTTTTATGACAATATAGCCAGATCAAATTAGACAAACTATTACAACTCCATCTGTTCTGGACACTCTCTTTTAAATGTCGTTAATTTCTCTGTAACTTGTTAATAATATAACGTACATACATCATAGATCAATTTTAATTCCATCTTATGACTAAATATGTTTGTAATATATTATTGTAACTTACGTAGGTATCCTTGGAAGTTCACCAGCTCATAGGTGTCTACCTGGTGATGAGGTCTCGCCCTTCGGAGATGAGCTTGAAAGGCTAGGGCCCCATTTCCACTTCCTGAGTTGGTGGTGCCACCTACTAGCGCTTGGTACAAAGCTGCTTGTTCTTCGTCCCAGACTAACTCGTACACGCTGGTGTTTAGCAATTCGCTCTGCAACAGAAATGCAGTAATTTATTTATCAATAAACGGCCACTTTGATATATTTTATAAAGTAGTATAAATATTTTATAAAAGTAGTATAAATATTTTACAACCAAATAAGGAAATAAACTTATTGTTTTTAATTACAAATGCATTAAGATGTTGTTTCAATCAACACTCGACAGTATTAACATGTTATCGTAAATAATGCATCAACACGAAGTGGCTGACATCTAGCGAGGAAATTTAATACTTCTGTGATCGGCATAACGCCTTATTTGCATTGAGAATATAGGCAGTTACGGTGTTTGAAGGTGAAAACCTAAATAATCCTAACAGATATTGTTTCCGCAGTGAAATAATTATATTACGGTATATCGCTACAATATTTTTCCAAAGATGCAAAACTTCGACAAGCATGGGTTCATATATTAAAAATAGGGAGAAAAGTTAGCATGTACCTAAATAAATGTTTGTTCTGATCATTTTTTTTATTGCTGCATATTGTATGAGAATCAAGTAAATTTGAAACATAAATATCTAATTTTTTTTTATTATTATTATATACACATTTTAACAATTGGATATCGTTCAACAAAGGAAACAAAGAAAAAAGAAAACCAGATGGTGTTTCACAAAAATTAACGGTAGGTAGTTTTCTTCATCCAAAGAAGGATGCTCAATGAGAAAAGAAATAACAAGAACACAGCGGGATTAAATAGTACTAGAAATAGTTACAATTCAATGCGAATATTTTTTTGTTCTTTAAAACGAAATAGAACTACAAACTTGAACATTAACCAATAACAAATATTTCAATAAAAACCATATTCTCGATCAAACATGCCACAACAGTAATGTTATTTAGGATCATCAATAAATATCTTCCAAGTAACAAGTAGTTTTGAATCTTCTATTTTAACCTCAGACAAAATCGCCATCAATGCTGGCATTTTTAAAATTTCTTTTACAAATGCTCAAAATTATTTTTATAATACAGGCAACATAATAGGAGAATTTTTTTATTTACAAATTTCTATATTCAAGACGCTGAAATATCCACAAATATGTAAAATATTTAGAAATAATAGTCTAAACATCGCGTCAAGTCCATATAAGACAATGGTGATGTGAAGTTGGTTATCTCGATTACGGTAGGCACTAATCTATAGTCCGATTTTTTCGCGGATAGATTACACATCGTTTATTATCATTTACCGGTGTCAGGATATTAAGCCTTTGTTTACATAGGCTAAAGTAAGAAGTTTAATTAAGTAATAAATGTACCTCATACAATTTTGACAAATCAGTAAGGTAATAATATTAACAGATAGATTTGTCAAAATAACGTGGGACAATTGGTTGTCATATCAACCCATACAGACTTGATCACGAAAACGTTACTCGCAAGAAAATTTTATTAAATCATATCAGGCCTTAGATGTCTCAAAATCCTTGCTCTCCAGGCTTGGAATTCAACTGATATCTGCGACGGTTATGATACTTATAACTATCCTTCCTAGGTAAGTTAATAGCTATTATTTATGATAAAAATATCCATGTAAGTTTAGATGCATTGTTTTTGGAATTATGTTTGACAGTTGAGAAAAATTTTAACGCATTGACAATGCCGTTAAATTTTGCGCAGGTTGCTGAAGTTGTTGCTTTGATTTAGGATGGTCGTAGTCACTGGTATTGAAGAGCAAAATTTCTACTTTTAAATCACAATGTGATTTGTGATTACTATTTTCCAGTAACTGTGATTTTATAGTGTGATTGTGATTACAGATCATTGTATGGTTATAATCGGAAATCTTTGTTTCTAATCGGACTTGTTTAGTGTGAGGTGAAATCAAAGCATCCGTTCTGATTTTAATAAAACAGATACCTTAAGTAATATTCTCAATAGTTATACTACAAGAGGTTTGAAAATAATCGAGTCCGCAAACTGTATATTCAGATTATTTTCGAACCTCGAGTTGTATATATTAAGACTATACAACGAATAAGTCAACTATATTTAACAAATTATTTACTTGTCAATGTCAATGTCAAAAACTGTAGTTGTTTATATTCACGGATGATACGATTAAATATGATTCAACTGTTTCCGGAACACCATTAGTGGTGTTTCGCGAAAACACGACTTAGCAACCTAAATAACCGATGTTATACATCGTAACTAAGAAAAATTCAACTATCTGATTGGTCCATTTTCCGATGAGTTGTATAGTCAAAATTATATCTATAGACATGAAAACTATATTAAAATATTTATTATTTACAGTTTAGCTTTTTTATAAATATGCTTGCAAACACCCCAACTGAACGAATAAAAGAAGTGTGAATGTCCGTGGCACACAAAGTAAACATTCGTTTAGTTTTCCAATAAAAGATTATACGACATGCGATGTTTGGAAAAATTTCATGTCAAAAGATGTTTTTTTTATGAAAATCATTTTGATATTAATTCTTAATTAAGTCTGTAAACATGTACTCAATTCAGGTGTTAGTATAAGGTAAGATATTATACAAAGCAGGAGAGCATCTCTCTTATTTTAGTCTTGTGCATTATGGAGCTGAGAAGTCTATGTAAAGGGACTCTCATTTCCTCATGCAACATTGAATTAATACTACAAATTTCACTGCGAGAGAACTTCTCTTTTACCAATTTCGCCAAAAGAACATCTCTTCCACGAATTTCGCTGAAAGAGCATGCCTTCCACGGATAGCACTAAATCACAGTTCATAAATATCGCCCATCACTAGTCAGCGGTACGTGTCTCGTATTTTAGGAATAACTCGCACTACTTTACAGGATGCTTGAAACTGGTTTCTGGAGACTAGCAGATTCGCGACGCGAGCAGGATCTGGAAGGAGAAAAGCTACAACTGAAATTGATGATCGTTTACATTGTGCACAATACATTATGGGATCGCAGGTTGACAGCGGTTCAATTAAATAAGTGAGAGGACGATCAAGCGGAAGATTGTCGAAAGTGGTTTAACTTTGCAGAAACTTGCTGCAGAACCGTAATGGGGTATTCCAAGTTTTTTTCATTTTTTAATATGTTATTTTATGCATAAAAATATTAGACCCGTATTTTTTCTTTTCGCCGAAAGGTTTCAAACACGCCAGATTTTTTTTTTAAAGTTTCAATAAATTACACGCTAGAAAATCGGCCGTGCGTGTGACGTCACGGGCACTGAGAACCAGCTGAGAACATACGTTCATAGGTCTGAGTGAGATGGATATATGACAAACGCACGGAGTACGTCGTTTCGTATATGAACGCGTAAACAAGTACATAACCTTTAAACACTTGTTGAATTCTGCTCATTTACATCTTTCATAATAAATATTTAACATTTTCAAAAATATTTAATCGAATATTTTGAAGAAATAGTGATTGTGTATATCCATTTCTAAAAGAAGTAAACACAGTAATTTTTATATAAATAATATTATTACTTTTTTCTTGACTTACTTCTTTTTTCAAAATATTCTTCAATAAAAATCAAAGAAATTCTATACAAATTCTGACTGCTAACCTCAAATGTCGAAAGAAACACGTGTTCTTGTTGGAATGTCACGTTCAAACTAGCGCGAAAATCGGAGGCATGGCGCGTTCGAACAAGAGCCAATAGGCTGAAGCAAGTGCCTACTTCGTCACAACA
Organism: Stenolophus ochropezus; assembly: GCA_035578165.1. Taxonomy (NCBI): domain Eukaryota; kingdom Metazoa; phylum Arthropoda; class Insecta; order Coleoptera; family Carabidae; genus Stenolophus; species Stenolophus ochropezus. Next base: position 21,097,387 of record JAQOWZ010000008.1, read on the forward strand.
TGGCTGATACTGAATTTTACGTACTCAATTCAAATGCATTACAATTTCATTTTGATAGTATGGTATTAAAAATCAAAAAAATAATGATTATATTCACTTTAATATTACTTATATATGGTAAACAATGATATCCAATAAGTATTTCTTTAAAAGCCGTTGGCTTGGAATACCCCATTGCAGTGGCGTAGCTACAACGGAGGCAGCGGAGCAATTGCCCTCTCACTTGCTTTTGGCAGCGACATAGTGCCTTTTTCGCTAACCAATATCACACATTTAAATTATTATAGTTGCAAAATGCAAACTACGGTTTCGGTAATCACAGATTACTTATACTACGTAACCAGATGCGATACTCTTTGTCAGTACCTCTGAAGTCAATGGCTCGTATTACGAACTCACTTTTATAATAAAATCGCGATTTTAACACTCACTTTTACGTCATAATCTTATGTAAAAATAAGCGTTAAAATGGCGATTTTGTTATAAAAGCGAACTAGCTTACTTTTATAATAATATCGTGATTTTAACGCTCATTTTTACATAAGATTATGATATAAAAGTGGGCGTTAAAATCGCGATTTTATTATAAAAGTGAGCTCGTAATACGGGCCAGTGTCTCCAGAAAAACTTTTAGCGGCCATGTTTTTAGTGAAATAATTCACTACTTCAAAACAGTAGAACTAGATGTCGTTAGTGTACGTAGACAGTCACGTTGGTTAATGCCCTACAAATATTTTTTTTTATTATATTTAAATAAAATTTAAGATTTGATTGCTTTAGATTATACAGTATGAAAAATAAATTAATATAAACAAAAAATTTGACATACGTGATTTCATTTCAGAAATGTAAGTACTAGTACTTAAGATTGGGTACTAAATATAAAATTTAGATGAGTATAACGATCACCATATGGTAAGTACCATGCTGCAATCCGTAATTTATATCTAAAATCATTTATTTTTTTTATTCATAATTTCTATTTCAAATGAAATGTAGGTACCTTTCTGCATCTACAGGAAAACGAAAGAAGTAAATGTCTTTATTCCTCTATTGTGAATTGTTACACATTATGACAGTATAATGACTTTTACATTTAATCATTTTGAATATGACAGCGGAAAACTAAAAGCGGCCATTTTATTAACAAAAAAGGTAATGCGCAAACAACCTGCGCAGTTATGAATTTATGCCAGCAAAATCCACGAGTGTCATATCAGATTACGTAGTATAAGTAATCGTGTAAGCTGTAAGGGGTATGTGGTTACTAATTACATTACAATGGAATAAGAAATATATAAAAAATAAAAATTATTTTATACTGTAAATATGTCAAAAATGTACTAAATATTTTCCTTTCAAAATTACCTTTATGGTTTATGGTGCACTTTTTACATTAGTGTAATAAGACGGTTGTCATATTCAGGAACTGTACTTGGATTATCGCTGTGGACGCATATCGATAGTCTAGGTCCCTAATCATATCGACTTCCATCGTCAAGTTACTGCATGCGGCCGTTAATTTTTTTGATATAAACCCATTTAAAATTATATCATAACGGTCCCGATTTTAATGGCTATGGAACTCGATAGTGCGGGTGACAGTTATCACTGTTTATGGCAACCATATCTCCAGACATATTAAACTTCACCTCTGGAGTCACCCCAAGCCACCCCCTGAAAGCGTGGGAACACTTGTGATAGAATGTACTAGAACATTTTACCCCACGCATGGGTATTTTTTATATTTAAAATATATCCCCACGCAAGTCGATGGCTAAGATGCTAGTTCAAAAACTAAATGTTAGCAATCAGTCTGATTTCGGTCGGTGAAGCTACAACAAGCTTCTAATTGCGAGTTCGCGTCTCTTTATTTTAAATTTTAAAATATTTTATTTTTGAGCACTTAGCCATCGAAGCGGGAGGAATATTCATTTAATTATTGTACTTAGTTTGTAATATTTTTCTTTGTTGTTATTCTTTATTTTCTTAAATATATTTCACTTGTTAAAATTATATCAAACGTCTCTTCTTAATTAATTTATAAATTATTCCTTTCCCCTGCTAAGTGTTAGTGTAGTTGCTGAGAAGCCACTGCTAGAGAGGTAAGTGATAAACCTTTACTTATTTTTAAATTAATCAAATAAACGCTCACACGCTCGTGTTACATTTGGCGCAGTCGGTAGGATATCTGTTGAAAGACGCGTTAATTTTATTAGCGTTTCTTAGATATTCGGAAAAAGAATTAATTTATTTGATTTATTTAATTTTTATATTTGTATATCACGCGTTGAAATAAATTTTTACAAATTTTTTTCAAAATGGTTTATCCCCCAACTACGCCAGTAACTACTTCACCTGTAACCCGACCACTATAGCTGCACCCATACCTATAGTTACGCAAGCATCAACCGTAGCTAATACTAGAACTGCTACTACCACGTCCTATACGATACCACTTACATCTCCTGTATCATATTTATTGAGCTATCCCTTAGCAACCGCATATTCTCAACCGTCCATTCAACCTAATTACCCTCTTCCTCCTACGTCACCTTTTGCGGATTTAAATATTAATCCCACACAAAACACTCAATACGGACCCGTACCGCCTATCGGTTATGGTCTCAGTTATGTGCCACTAGGTCAACAACCTAGCATCCCTGCTAGTCCCGCACGTCCCACAACACCCTGTCAATCCTCACAAAATTCTTGTCCTTCTGCCGCACCGTCAGGACCGTCAACTAATGACATTGAACCTTTTACTGGCGGAACTGATCTGGAGGCATTTTTAGATTTAGTGGCGTCTGTTGCGGATTGTGCCGGGTGGAATGAACTTCAGGCATATAACGTAATTACATTGAAATTAAGAGGGAAGGCTAGGGATATTTTCTTTTCGATTCCAGTAACAAAACGACCTAAAAATTTATTAGAATTGAGAGTTTGGCTGCAAGCACAGTTTGGTAAACGTACCGGTTTACCCGGTGGAGAACGCGATTTCAAGAAAATGTTCCGTGGGAAAGATGAAACATTGCGCGCGTTCGCTACCCGCTTAGAAATCGCCGCCGAACAGTTAATTCCGACATCAAATAGTACAGGTATGGATGCAGTTCGCGAAAAATTCGTAAAAGAAACGATGATTATGAATCAGTTTCTAGAAGGGTTGGACACTAGGTTGGCAAACGAAATTTGTCGGTATAAACGTTTTCATTCGTTAGATGAGGCTCTGCCATACGCAGAATATGCTGAACAAATTTTATTACGTCTGTTTAAACAAACCCAAGCTGATGCGCAACGGCATCACACGGTACGTGCAATAAATGTCCAGCCTAGTGTACAAAAATCAGACCGCAAGAAATCGCCGCCACCTAACCCTTCAACTTCTACTTATACGGCTCAGAAACCACGAAGGTTAACGACTTGTCAGCTGTTTCCGAAAATGAGAGGTAGATGTTTCAACTGTGGAAACAAGAATCATATTTACACCGCATGTCCCAAACCAAAACAAGATTTCTGTTACGTTTGCTACAAAGCCGGGCATCGGGTAAATAAATACAACCGCTGTCCTTTAAACGCAAGAGCTGCCTCAAAACAGACCCAGCGGGAGGCAGCATAGTAAAATGCGACAAAAAACTTAGGGTCGTGAGATTCGATGATGACCAAGTAAAGAGAGTTACTCTTAAAATGAATAATAACAATCTTACATTTTTAATAGACACCGGTGCTTCGGTATCTCTTATTAAGAAAAAAGTTATTTTGGAGCATAAACTAAGCTTTGAACCAGCGAATGAAACACTGGTTGATGTGTCTGGTAACACGTTAAATCGCGACGGTGTTACTCGCTTACGTTTACGCGCCGGTAGACGTAATGTTTCACATAAGTTCTTTGTGTGTCCGAACACGCTGTATTTTAATACTGACGGCTTAATTGGAGCCGATTTTCTTGATAAGCACCGAGCAATTATAAATTTTGCGCGTAAGATTGTTAGTATTCAGGACTCTCCTTTACCTATGGTGAACATCGAATCTCCAACTGCCATTGAACCCCTCGACGTTGAAACATCACCTGAATCTATTATCTCACCGTCATGTGAAGATGTCACAGAACCTTCTCTGGTTAAAAATTCGTCTAGTACTCTTACTAGTACGCACGCACTTTTGAAAACGTTTAAAGTTCGTTTGGCTGAACAATTAGTAATACCCGCGCGTCACACAGCGCTTTGTGTTGGGCGTCTCGACGCTCGTGCCCCGAATGGTACTTATGTCTTAGAACCATGTGACACAGGTTTACATGGCGTTCTAATTGCTCGTGTAATTATTAATAAAACTGGTAATACTAATAAAGTTCAGTTAAACTTACTAAATGTTAGCCCACTTGACGTTGAGATAAAAAGAAACACGCCCATCGGCACAGCTGTGCAGGCCGATACCTTTGAGTAGCCGCCCAGTAGGAAAAACCCTACAGTAGCCCCAGTAAGCTGTGAAATGAATCCTATTGTCGACTCAATACCGTTAAACCACATTTCTGAAAATGAACGGGAAAAATTTCGGGAATTTCTTTGTTCATACAGCGATTTGTTTGCGTCTAAAGACAAAACGCTAGGTACCACGTCTTTTGTTAAGCATCGTATCGACACAGGTGACGCAAGACCTGTCGCACGCCCTCCGTATCGTGTACCTTTTGCTAGACGTGAAATTGTGAAGGAACATCTCGCGGATATGCTAAAAGATGGCATTATCGTTCCGTCAATTTCACCGTGGTCAGCACCTGTTGTTCTTGTAGAAAAGAAAAATTCAGATGGCGAAAATAAAATCCGTTTTTGTATAGATTATCGTGGATTAAATGCTGTCACAAAGCGTGATTATTTTCCGATCCCTAATTTGCAAGAAACTTTGGATCAGTTGGGAAGCGCAACACGTTTTACGACTCTTGACTTAAGCAAGGGTTATTGGCAGGTTGAAGTCGAACCAGCTGATCGCGAGAAAACGGCATTTTCAGTTCCTTGGGGACATTTTGAATGCGTTAGAATGCCTTTCGGTCTTGCAAATAGCCCGAGTACCTGGCAACGTTTAATGTACGCAGTTTTAGCTGGATTAACCGAATCGCATTGCTTTGTTTATCTGGATGATATTATTTGTTTTAGCGATGATTCTTATGAGAATCATACTAGAAAATTAAAAGACAATTTAGATCGCTTGAGATCCGCTAATTTAACATTAAACCCAGAAAAATGTAAATTCATGACCACTGAAACTAAATATCTAGGTCATATAGTCAGCAATTCTGGAATAAAACCGGACCCTGACAAAATTTCGGTTATTAAAAATTATCCGGTTCCCGTTACGGTTAAACAAGTTCGCTCATTCATTGGCCTCGTAGGTTTTTATAGACGGTTCATAGATAATTTTTCGGTCATTTCAATTCCCTTAACTCGATTGACTCGAAAAAACGCAAAATTTATTTGGTCAGCTGACGCTCAAAATTCATTTGAAACGTTACGTGACTCACTTTGTCGAGAACCGATTCTAAAATTTCCAAATTTCGAAAAACCCTTTATTTTATGTACAGATGCGTCAAAATTTGCGATCAGCGCAATTTTGTCTCAGGAATATGATGGCCATGAATTACCGATAGCTTACGCGAGTAGACAATTATCTGGACCTGAGACCAGATATAGCACTACTTAACAGGAGTGTTTAGCTCTAGTTTGGGGTATTAAACATTTTCACTGCTACTTGTATGGAAGACATTTTAAAGCGTATGTCGACCATCAACCCCTTACTTGGCAGCTAAAGGCTCGTGATTCTTGTAATCGTTTAACTCGTTGGTCCCTAACTTTGGCAAATTACGATTTTGAAATTTCATATCGTCCGGGTAAAAAGCATGGTAATGCTGATGCATTATCACGAATTAATCCAGTTCGAACACTTGCCGTGCAAACCCACTTTGAGCCCATTATTTGGGATCGTTATTCGATTCTACAAGAGCAACAAAAAGATCCAACTATTTCCCAATTAAAAATCGACGATAGTAATGACTATTACCGCGACATTGATGGTCTGATTTATCATAAATCAGACAGCGAAAAATACGAAGATCGGTTAGTCATACCCGCCGCATTACAATCCCGAATCGTTGAAATGTACCACGTACCACCGTTATCCGGACACTGTGGTATTGATAAAACGTATGACAGATTAAGAGCACGATTTTATTGGTCAGGCATGTATAAATCAGTAAAAGAATTTATTAACGCGTGCATACCATGTGCACAACGCAAAACATCGCCTCATATGCGACCCGCGCTGCTCGTCAAATCTGATACTGTCAACGGTCCATTTCAACGAATCGCGATGGATGTTGTAGGCCCTTTGGTTACCACTTACCACGGGAATCGCTTCATATTGACAGTACAGGATTCATTCACACGTTACTTGGAGGCATTCCCCATGAGTGACCATACTGCGCCGACTATAGCCGAGCATTTAATCAAAAGTGTCATCTTAAGACATGGAGTTCCGCGTCAGATCTTGACCGATCTCGGTTCGGAGTTCATGTCCAACGTAATGAAAGAAGTATGTAGAATTTTACAGGTACAACATTTGCGTACAACTCCGTATCGTCCGCAGGCCAACGGAATGATTGAGAGAACGCATCGTACCTTAAAGGATATGATCTCTCATTACGTTGATAATAAACATAGAGATTGGGATGAGTGGTTGCCGTACGCAGTGTCAGCTTATTGTTCAACCTCTCATACCTCGTTAGGTGACAGCCCTTTCTTTCTTTTGTTTGGCAGAGACATTGAACTACCCTACGATGAAATTTTTAAACCGTTACGAACTAAATACGATACTGACACTAATTACGTAAGCGAATTTTTACAAAGATTAAAAATTGCGCACGAAAACGCTAGACAACATCTTAGTAAAGCAACAGACCGTATTCATAAAAATTTCAATAAAAGGGCAAAAGACAAAAATTTTTCAATCGGTGATAGAGTTTATGTATTTAATCCGTCCATTAAAGTTGGATTAAGCTCTAAATTAGCTAAAAAATGGACAGGACCCTATCGAATCACTGACATTCGTGACGTGACCGCAACAGTCAAGTTAATACACGGACGTAAAACCGAAAAAGTACATATTAACAGACTTAAACCGTGTTTAGCTGACATTCCTACTGAACTTAACGCTGATACTGTGGAGGAGCCCGAATTCTCATACGCCGAACCAACTTACATACCGTCACCGATCACGCAACCCTCATGCGCCGGCAGTGTTGGTGAAGTATCAGCCACCATACCGCCCACGTCACACCCATGTATAGACCCTGCATCCCCTATTCCTACATCCGAACCAGCAGCTGTTCTGGAGTCTGCATGTGAATCTGTAAATTCAAGTCCACGAGACTTAACTGGTGTACCTGTTTCTGCACCAATTACAGAAGTAGAGCCCGATTCACCTGCAAGACCCAGATACAATACGCGAAGTCGCGGATCTGTACCCGATCAGCCCTGGATTCGCTATAGTAGAATTTGAGTTAAATTTTTGTTCTGTTTTAAATGTACGGGATAACGGCATTGTTAATAGCAATGGCTATTGCAGTCCACTGTGACATCGTGGCATACGATTGTCAAGATCGAGACACGGAGTTGACCCGAGTGTCTCTACTACGCGTCAAGCCATGCCTCGATCCCCGCAACGCAACAAAGACAACTGTAAGACGCATGCAGCTCGTGCAGGAGCGCCGTTTCAGCGAAGTGCACGTCTATACGTGCATGGTCTCTGTGCAGCATCTCATACAGCACTGTGGGATGCATTCCCATGTCAGCGTCGTGTCCGGCGAATTCGGACGCTATGTCCACTAGTTGTGTCGAGACTTATCCTAAATGACACTACATATGTGTCAGCGACCCTCGAAGGCTACTTGGACCCCAACGGCAAATGCAACGGCGTCAAATACACTAACAATGGTGTACAGTACGAGGACGTCGTTGTCAGCGCAGCCGTAACAATCCGCCTAAACGACTACACCGCCGTCGCTAATGTGGAGGAAAACCAAGTAACTCTACGCACTGGGACAATCTGCCAGCACAGCGCCGGCTACTGTTTCGACGATTTGGCTGGTGAAGTTACTTGGCAGACTCAAGATGTGAATCGCTGTTCTTCCATGGGTATCGACGTGCTGTACGAGGGTCCCGCCACAATTCTAACTCAAACCATAGAGGGTTCCATCACCGAGCAGCGGTACGTCGTTGTGGAGGCCTACGACACCGTGTTTGCACTGAAGCTCATGACGTCAGAGCTTCTGTGCCAACAACAGGCATGGCGTACCGAGCAGAACCGTCTACTGGTCATCTTTGACACTTCAGTCGGCTTCTTCTACCAACGATCGAAGAAATTAGTGCAAAACACCGACCTCATGGCTCAAGTGTTGAGTAAACTGTTGTTCTTGGAGATTGCAGTCCAATGGCGGATGGGAGAAGTAATCTTCGATTCCATTATAAAACGCTGCCGCCTTCGACAACAGATACTCAGCAACCGACTGGCTCTAGCATTGGAGTCGCCTGATGTGGTGAGTGGTTTGGTGAAAGACGCACCAGGTCACGTAGGACGTGTGATTGGTGAAATATTGTATATCGCGAAGTGCAGTGCGAAAATCGTGGAGTTCAGACGCACTGAGCACTGTTACAATGAACTGCCAATTTTATATAAAAATGAAAGTAAATTCATGACGCCAATCACACATATAATTCAAGAACACGCCACAGAGGTCGACTGCAACGAGAATCTTCCAGCTATGTACCATCTGGAGGGAAGTTGGCTGGACATCTCCAAAGGAATCCATCGGTCCAGCCCAGAGCCAATTGAACTTGATGCCAATGAAGAGAGTGAATCGTTGCCTATGCTGAAAATCGCCCCAATTAGTTCACACGGCGTATACACGCGAGAAGACATGGAAAATTTCCAGAAGGCGTTGATGTTCCCGACAGAGCGCAAGGCCGTTACTAACTTAGTAGCGCGTCGAGTAATGGGTACATCAGCAGACCGACAAGATTTCGACATGCCAAGAATCTTCAGCCAGAGCGAATTCTCAAAAATGGCAATATCATCAGCCGAACTCGTCTGGGGATTCTTGTCTCGCTGGGGAAACTATTTCTCCGTATTCGCCTTATTGTATACGTTCGTGATGGTTCTGAATTACGTAGGCAACGTTATAATAAACTTTTTTGCTCTAAGGAAAGCCAGCAAAGGTAGAAGAAGGCCGACAATATTCCTGTGGGCCAGCCTATGGCATGCGATGGCCAATTGTTACCTGCACCACCTGGGGAGACATTCCGACGACGAAGAGCTCCAAGCCGTCGAAGTGCAGCCGTCCAATATTTACCCAGACGTCAATACCGTGCCCGCCGTCCAGTGCGCCTCCACCACTTTGTCCCCCGCCCCTATAGCTCCTGCCGAGATACTGCGTCAGCCCTATTAATAATGTAAGTTTTGTATTTTTTCAAAAATTAATTATTTTTTCTCATTCTCTTATTTGTAATTGCGTTGCCACATTAATTAATAAAATTTAATAGTTTGTATTTAGTAACTGCGTTTGGGTATAATTATCTCGTGCGATATAATTATATCCAGACCCAGGGGTGATGTAATAAGACGGTTGTCATATTCAGGAACTGTACTTGGATTATCGCTGTGGACGCATATCGATAGTCTAGGTCCCTAATCATATCGACTTCCATCGTCAAGTTACTGCATGCGGCCGTTAATTTTTTTGATATAAACCCATTTAAAATTATATCATAACGGTCCCGATTTTAATGGCTATGGAACTCGATAGTGCGGGTGACAGTTATCACTGTTTATGGCAACCATATCTCCAGACATATTAAACTTCACCTCTGGAGTCACCCCAAGCCACCCCCTGAAAGCGTGGGAACACTTGTGATAGAATGTACTAGAACATTTTACCCCACGCATGGGTATTTTTTATATTTAAAATATATCCCCACGCAAGTCGATGGCTAAGATGCTAGTTCAAAAACTAAATGTTAGCAATCAGTCTGATTTCGGTCGGTGAAGCTACAACAAGCTTCTAATTGCGAGTTCGCGTCTCTTTATTTTAAATTTTAAAATATTTTATTTTTGAGCACTTAGCCATCGAAGCGGGAGGAATATTCATTTAATTATTGTACTTAGTTTGTAATATTTTTCTTTGTTGTTATTCTTTATTTTCTTAAATATATTTCACTTGTTAAAATTATATCAAACGTCTCTTCTTAATTAATTTATAAATTATTCCTTTCCCCTGCTAAGTGTTAGTGTAGTTGCTGAGAAGCCACTGCTAGAGAGGTAAGTGATAAACCTTTACTTATTTTTAAATTAATCAAATAAACGCTCACACGCTCGTGTTACATTAGTTATAAGTACCCTGGAGATAACGTTTAATAATTTTATTGTTACTGAAATCTGCAAAAAAGTAAATTGGTATAATTAATAACAGGTAATAGTTTGTGATCATAAATTTATTTGTTATGTAAATAAAACAGCATTTAAAACAAATTTCTGAATTAATAATAATATTGGAATCTAAAAATAAATTTAACGGATGCAATTTAAAACAACCTTGAAAAATAAATTGCAAAATTTTATTTCTTTTTAACAGTATTTTAAATATTTAATTTCCATTTGATAAACCTATAAGTGCATAGTAATATGTACTTACTAGTTATTATTTATTATAGTTTTTAAAACCTGAATAATTGCTAAAATAACGGTGTAACTTGTAATAGAAATACGCTGTAGAATTGTTTACTTACACATTCATGACATCATTTTTTACAGTAACAATGTCGTAAACTCTTATGTTTAAATCATTGTAGAGTTATGCTAATAAAAATACCGGACTTTATAAAAATATTATCATTACTTGCATTTTCAGTGGCGTACGTAATAAGATCTGTAATAGGTTCTGGAAGCACTTTAATATAGCATAATATTTTGTAAATACCAAACCTCTGATTCATTTATTTATGCCCGTTTGCACCAACAAGGCTTAAATTTTAAGCCAGACTTAAACAAAAAAAATCTAATCGAATTTTTGACAGCAATGTTAAATCATGCATTTGACATTTTATTTCGATTCGATATTGTCAATTTAAGGCAAGCTTAAAATTTAAGTTACGTTGGTGCAAACGGCCATTATTTACATAAGTTTTTAACCGATCGCCAGATATTGTAATGTTACCAATTTTGACATTTTGAGCAGTAGAACAGAAGTCTTAAAAGCGTTTTATCTCGAAGACAGATCATACGAAAGAAATACACATAGCCAAATTTGTAGAGAATTCAATGTTCTACAACGTGCGATCACAAACTAAAACAATAAAATTATAACTCAAAAAGTAAATTGGTCAAAATCAGTTTTTTCCTCATATCTAGTGTGCTATGCATTTTTTCGGAAAAACAAAAGCATCATTGAAATGGCCAACTAATGCTGCAACTTTGCCCCAGTTTAACCGATTTATGGTTCTCGAGATACCAATGGTTAGCCGCTTAGAACGGACAACCTGTATATTCAATAAATAAAATCATTTATTAAAGGATAAAGGAACTAAGTATAAAGAAAAAATAAGTGTAATCTAACTTTAGGCAATAATAATCAGCAGACGAATCAGATTTAATCAAATTCAAGCGATCGTTTTATTATATTTCTAAATAAAAAATGGTAGTTACTAACAAGAATAGAATTATTTTTAACTCCCGCCTATCAATATTCAGGTGTCCGTTTTACGAAGCTAACCATTATGATCTGGAGAACTGTAAGAGATACGAAGTCAGTTAAATTGGGACAAAGTTGTCGCATTACTTGTCCATTTTAATCATATACTTGTTTTCCCGAAAAAATGCGTAAGTTACTATATAGATATAAACACAAAACTGATTTTGGTCAATTTCCTTTTTCACTTATAACAGTCTTCTTTCAAATCGTATAAGTTTCTAGTTTGCAATTCTACAGACACCTTTTGAAAAGGAATTGTCAGCGATCAAAATTTTTATAGTTCGTACACAATTCGATACTAACTTTCAATTTTCATATGTGGCTCAAAATTGTCTATTTAACTGTTGAGTATATTTCGTAAGAAATATGTAGGAAATAAAGTAAAACAACATCTCATTCTTTGGAAGTTTTTGAGCGACTAAAATAATTTTGTGTAATGCAATAAGGAATAGTGATAATCATTTTAATAAAATGTCACTAAAGATGATACATTTCGAAGGGATGTTCGAAGATATGAAATTAATGGTAATTGAAGAACGATTAGCCGTAGAATAATCTCACATTTAAGTAAAATAAGTGCAGCATAAATGTGTATAATTTAATGTACAACAAAGTCATGTCGTGACCAGTTTAGATATTTTTCTTGGTCAAAAAACATTGTTTTATTAAGACAAAAAAAAACAAATAAATACGGGAAGTGCATATATTGTGTTCATATTAACGTGAGCTAGGTTGTTCACTACGTAGTCATGTTAGAAAATATCTTATTTAAATTATCGATTTGTTCACATATTCGAGTGTTCACGTTAACGCGATTATATTATATTTTTTCCTTCGAAAAATATAAATCAGAATTCAGTATTTACATCATTCATTTTCTTTATATTACTTTAGCTGCAAAATAAAATACAAATAAATTCATATTTTATTCATTAAATGAAGACAATATAACAATCAACATTGATATTATTTAATATATTCTTATACAGTGACTCACAGAATTATTCGTACACCTAAGTTTTCTATTTAAAAAGTGAAAAATAGAGTACTTTCAAATATAACATTGACATATTACTGACAGGATCATATTCTGTCTTATTCCAGAAATAAAATTCAATAGCCAACTATGAAAAAAGTATTGTTTTTCTTACGTAAATTAAATAAAAACAAAATGTATACAAAAAATAGGTACACAAAATTATTCGTACACTTATGAAATCTTACATAAAACGAGTCAATATTTATATTTATAAATATAAAACATCTATGATTGCGTAATTATCATTTGTTTGAGTATTTTGTATACGGTTTATATAGGTTACAAAAAACAGGTAGTTACGGTAGTTGAAAGGCTAATCTGCTTGAAATTACTTTTCCAGTTTAAATCTTTAAGGGAGGTTGTCAAAATTACACGAAGATCGCACTAAATGTTGAGAACCTTATAAGTAGGTAAATATAAAAATGAGAACCAGTAGAAAAATATTCCCCGTAGAGGCCTTAAATTATTTTTAAGTCAGCAGAATAAACTATATATTGAGCGTTAAGTGAAATCAAATCCTAAAAATCCCCTGAATAAATTAACATTAAGAATAACTAAAATTTTTATGGGTCTATTGGAACATAGACTATTCAAAGAAATTTAAGAAATTTTGGTTCTAATGGTGTTATTGTAAAAAGTGGGCCCTACAATTCCAATCAAAATAAAATAAAGAATCTCGCATTTGCAAATAGTACATTGGCACGGATTGTGTTTTTTGGAAATTGGTAATTTTGCGGATGAAAGTTAATTGTACATATTTGAGTGGAATGGCAAATCTTTTGATTGGAGAAATCCAAATTCTGAGCTTAATAACTGCAAATTACGTAGAATAGTGAAACATGGCGGCAGGAACATAATAGTATGGGGATATGTAGGGGCTCCTTATGACTATACGGTCATTAAAATCAAAATTTCTTAGATTTCTTCGAATAGTCTATGTTTCAATATATCCTCCAAAAATTTCAGATATATTTTTTGTTAATTTATTCAGAGGTTTTTAGTATTTAATTTCATTTAATGCTCAATAAATCGTTCATTCTGCTGATTTATAATTTTTCAACTACTCCTCATTTTTATATTTACTTCTAATGTTCTTAACAATTTAGAGCAGTATTCATACAATTTTGACAACCTTCCTTAAAGATTTACACTGGCAAAGTCATTTCAAATAGATTCGTTTTTCAACTACTGTAATTTCTTATTTTTACGACCCATTTTTGAAAAAAACCTTTTACAAAATACTCAAACAAATGATAATCACATAATCACAGATGTTTTATATTTAGGGCCGGTACTTTTGCTCCTGATTAAGCTAAAATAACGACCGATTAAATTTAAACAACCATTTTCAGTACTTTTCGTACCGATTAATATTTAGCCATTGATTAAAAACTCTTATGACTGATTAAATTTAACAGCACGATTCTAGTCTGTTAAATAAATATTCAGCCGTTATCCGTAACCTATAACTGAGAATTTGACAATTCATCTAACAAATATGAATCTTGAAGAATTAAATAATTTATTTGATGACGATGACGAAGATATAATTCCATTTATATATAATATGAGATCGTATACAATAAGAGATCATCCAAATTACCACCACCAGTTCTTTTAACATGTTTTTTCGAATTTGAAATTTTTTTCTTTAAATTTCTTTTTACGAATTAAATGCGGCAGATATCCTTTTCCATGCCTCATCTTTATCTTTGGCACTTGCTGCATCTGTTTTTTTGTTCTCTATTACATGTATTTCGTCTAATATACATTTCATTAGAGAATCTACTGTTGTAGTAAAGTTCGCACCTCTATCGCGTTTCTTATCCATTTTCAATATTTTTACATTTGACAGAAACAAATAAACAAATTCAACTGACATGTAGTAACTTTGATTTACGTTTGCACTTTAAAATTGTTTTTTGTCTTCTTCTACATTATAGAAATAATCAAAAGCGTACGTTTGTTATAAGTTCATGCAAATTTAGGGATATTTTTATTGTATTGCCAATTCGAGTTAATCGTTGGTTAGTTAATCAGTTAAAAAATTTGTCAAGAAATACTCACTTCTATTTAATCATGATTAAAAGATGTGATTAATTTAACAGTAGATTATCTAATCAGTCTTTTAATCGGAAGCAAAAGTACCGGCCCTTATAAACATAAATATTGACTCGTTATTTGTAAGATTTCATAAGTGTACGAATAATTTTGTGTACATATTTTTTGGATACATTTTGTTTTTATTTAATTTACATAAGAAAAATAATATTTTTTTCATAATTGGCTATTGTATTTGATTTCTGGAATATGAGAGAATATGATCCCGTCAATAATATGTCAATATTATTTTTGAAAGTACTCTATTTATAATTTTTTAAATAGAAAACTTAGGTGTACGAATAATTCTGTGAGCCACTGTATATAATATATGTGTTCAAAAGGAGACGTTTGGAAATACTCTTTGGTACAAAAATGTCAAAATTATTTGAATCTACAATAAAATTTTAAAATGTTTATAAAATACGACTTCTAGTTAATTAGTTTTATTCAAAATTTAATCAATTTTTCTATGACAATATCTTCATTTTTAAAAAAGAACATCTTTACCTCGATAGACGTCAATGTAAAATGTTAAAAACATAAAATAGAGACCTTGAAACGTGCTTATTCATCTCGATATGCAATTTTAAGCACAATCATAATTTAAATAAATTTTATGATATGAATATACTTGAACTATGATACTTTATTACAATTTTAAATCATATTGTTTGCGTGCGTGCGTGTAACATTTTTAAATGTATCTAAACTTCATTTAACGTATGTTACGATAAATTTACTAAATACCTGATTATGCTACATTGTTTTATATTTAATTTATTCGTAATTATATCCCGCTGTCTACATAATAGATTTAAATAAACACAAAAGAATTTTAACCTTTACAAGGAAGTCTAAATGAATGTATTAATTAGAAATAACTTGGTACAAATACAGGGTGTTTATTTTAAACACATTACTGCTATCTCGAGAACTACAAGAGATATACGATTGTTTTTTTTTTAATGAGCTAAAGAAAAAAAATTCTAACTATATTTTTTTACTTCATTCAATAGAGTTGTTCTGATTTCAATGAGATAACTTATTTACACCTTTATAAAATATGTTTTGAAGAAAAATTCAAAGTTATTATGTGAGTTATCGTTGATTGAAAAGTAAATACTTTTCAAGTAACGGTTTTATTCATTTAAATTGTATGTTTACGCAAAGAGTGCTATGGAAAAAACAAACAAAATTGTCAGTATTAGTATTGTTTTTTTTTTTTTTTACTAGGCCGACATTTAAGAACCCTTTTAACAATGTCTTTGTTTAAAAAAAAAACGCACGGAAACTGAAATGTAAATTTTAATGTTTTTAATTTTTGCTCGTAACTTCCAAAATTAAAAGATCCGGCGGATTTTGGTGTGCGCCTTCTTCAGATACTTATTTATAATAAATTTATTTATATAGAGGATTTACAATTTTTTATCGTGTACCGTTTTTAACTTGTCTGTGTGAACTTTAATTTTTCATATGGAGCTTATGTAGATTGTGATAATTTTGAATAGAACTTTTTTTGCTACTCAACCCATGCGTTTTTTTTCTGGAAAACAAAGATATTATTAATATGATCCGTTAATGCGGCAACTTTGGTCTAATTTAACCAACTTTGTATCTTTTATTTTTTGGACACTTGTATACAGACTGGTTTTGTTTCGACTGTCCAGACGATATTTCCTAAATTTACAATATTTTCAAGTAAGACTTATTTAGCATTATGTATTTCATATAATAGCATTAAAAATATGTTTGGCTTAGGTATTTTTGTAGATTTTTTTTGTTTTTCAAATAGAAACCCATATTTTTTTTACATTTCAAAGAGTAAATAATCTTCTGAATACAACAATATAATACACTAATAGCCTTACATAACAAAAAGGTTGAGAATAATGCAATTGAAAAATTATTATAATTCAATTTAAATTTTATAGAAATAAGAATGCTATGACTACGTTGTGCATTGTTCAAAATATTAATAAATATAAACCTTTTTTTATATAAAATTAAATGTAATAATTTTTCATTTGCATTATTCTCAATATTTTTTATGTAAGAATAAGTGTATTATATCGAGATATTCAGAAAATTATTTCCTTTTTCAAAATGTAAAAAATGATATGGGTTCCTATCTGAAAAAAAAATTTACAAAAATATTTCAACTAAATATATTTCTTAATGCTATTGTAGTACTAAATAAGTCTTATTTGAAAAACTATTCCGTAGTATTTTAAATTTAGGAAATATCGTCAGGAAACTTGAAACAAAACCATGCAGTATATGGTGTAAAAAGTATATTATAAACACGAATGAAATAGACTTACAGGTAGGTGCCCCAGAAGTGCGGTGACGCTCTCCGAGACGTAGTGCACGTGTCCCGCTGCGGAGAAGACGACGATGAAGCCGTCCAGAGCCTCCAGGATGAGGTGCGTGAATTCCTCGTTGGATAGGAAGGCCGGTTTCCAATCTTCCTGGATCTCATGCGCTCGGGACCTGATTGCTATCTCTATAACAAAAAATAATACATAATAATATATTATATAACATTTTTTACACGTAGTTTTTCTCACGACTGCAAATCAAGATAAGAAAATTACAAATACAGTTTAGACTAATTATCCCTATAGTCGCCGTCAACTCATGGATACATAAGCATGGGCGTAGCCAGACAGGGGCAGCTGACCCCTTCCCCCCTAGAATCCATTAAAGAGATTTTTTTAACTCTACGGACGCATACTTTATTTGTTGTACATAAATATTATCTGAAAAACTGACAAATGTTAGGACTGGACAACCAGAAGACAAGGATCCGGACAAAAAGAGTCAGCAGCCAAAAAGATGACCAGTTTTTTTTTGTTACAGCAAATTTGCGGAATTGAACAGCTTTTGATGTTTGGCTACAAAATCAACTGTGGGAAGTGAGAGATGCAAATGTTAGTGAATGGTTACAGGTCTATTATTGCAACGCCGGCATCGAATTGCGAAATTTGTTTTTACCAAATTCACAGAACATGGAATGGAATGATGAGGATTGGAGTAGCGTGCTGTTTTAAGATAAGTCGCGTTTTTGCCTGAATGGGTCAGACGATTTCGGCAAGTAAGAAAGTTGCGCTTGACTTCCATGGCGGTGAGTCGTTTATGGTTTGTCTGGGAGTCTCGTCGCAACCACGCACAGAATTGGTCTTCTTACAGAATGGAATAAAATCTACCGGAAAGGCATCCTTAATGTAACTGAAAGTATGCCTATTATTTGAAATTACTGTTGAAGTGAACAATAATATTTCATAAATTAATTTTGAATTTAAAGAAATAACAACAAAATAAAATTGCCATATTTTTTAGCGTAACTTAACAAAACAATAATTACAAAAAAAAACTAACCCAGCTAACTTCACAGATAATTCGTTTGTTATTTTTGTCCTAATTTCATGGCTACTGCTATTTTCAGGACATTTCTGTCCAATATATTAATTTAAAAAAAATGTCGTTTTCAAAGAACATGTGTTGCTGTATGTTTTGGATATTTTTTCAATCATATCGGTAAAAATATGAATTATACTCGTATACTTAATGTAGATTTAAAGATATTTTATTATTTAGGTTTCATTATTCTCTAGACAGACTTGATTTTTTAAAGAATGAAGAAAAAATTTGTACAGCTCCAGAAGTAGCTCAGATAGCAAACAACATCACCTCAAATTTACTGCTTAATTGCATTAGTGTCATAAATAACTATTTTATTGCAATTTGTATTTTTAATAGAAAGCAATGATTTTTATTTTAAAAATCAGTTGATTTAAATCAGGCCAACCCTGGATTTCCTACGGGTTCAATATATAAAAAGAAATACACTTGCAGCAACTAATAATGTTATCATGTAATATATCATGAAAACACTATTATTATTTTACAATTAAAATGTTAATTTCGATATTTACTATATTTATTATAATAATAATATTAAAATATGAAAACTTATATAATAGTTGTTTGTTATAATTACTGTTATCAAGAAAATAGTATCAGGTTTTCGTTGTGTGAAAGTGAATTGTCCTTTAGGTTAATTAGTTTCGGAATAAAACTCTCTGAAAACATATAATTACCGGTAGTTTACATACCATTCCATCAACCATGAAGATTTATAACTTCAAACTCGTAAATACATATGTGGAAGCTTGCATTCTATTATAATATCACAAAAAATTACTTTGTGTAAGTGTAATGATATTTTCTTTCATTTAAATAAAAGCACAATAAATATAAATGACTTTAATTGTAGGTGTGGTTCTATGGCGGGCAATTATAAAATGATATATTCATTTCTAAAAGAAATTACTTCTATTTACTTAAGATTAAAAGGTATTTTTCTTTTACATAAATTATACGCCATACCTACTAGCTCTCTAACTCTAACCTATTTTTATCCGCACTATTACTTTTATCTTCTATAGTTTTCGAACATTGCTCTCCTTTTTTTATTACTACTATTACTTTTAAACACGAGTAGTGGAGTGTTATAAAAGAGTCTTTATATTATTTTTTATCTATTTTGCGAAAAAAATCTCTATAGAATGTCATAATAAAGAATATACGGAATGGTGACTCGAACACCCGAACCCCGAACATAGCGATTTAACATGTGAAATCATATTTCCGTAATATCCTGCTTCCCTAATTATTTTAGGTAAAAATGCTATAAATAACAGTTGTAGAGCATTAAATCTTGCATTTGAATCAATAAACAAAAATAATTTTACATTAAAATGACGTAAATTACTCAAAAATAGCAGTTGCCATGGAATTGAAACAAAAAGAACAAATGTTTAAGGATTAGTTAATTTTTATTATTATTGACATTATTTTTGAAGTGAACAATTTTATATAAATTAATTTTGTATTTAAAAATGTATAATTTAGAAATGCTGATAATTATCTGCAAATATTGCTAACTCCACTAAACTAATGGAGTTATCTTCTGGACTAAATAATATAAATAATCCCTTTCATGAATTTGGAACGGAGTTAGTTTGACATTTCATGAAGTTAATAATTTGAGGCTAACTTTATTCGGAATTAGTGACTAATCCCTTTTATGAAATCGAAACGGAGTCAAAAACGGGAATAAATATGGAGTTAGTGGCTAATTCCTTTTATGAATACGGGTATATATTTTTTTAGGCGACCACATAAAAAATTAATGTATTTAACACTTATTTCACTCATCATTTTCACATAAACAATCGGTTTGTTATCAAACAGTCAGTAGTGGTAACCGTAGCAAAAATTTAAAAGAAGAGAGAAGATCGACTCATGTGTTGATAATTGACTGAATAGAATGGAAATAATTTTGCTTAAATGTGATTTTGGTCAAGACGGAAATATATATTTCCGTCTCCTAATCATAAGTCGTGGCCAATGGTTCCTTAAAGCCTCGTTTTCCTCCATGGTCACCTATGACTGGGAAGTGGGAACCACGCGACCGGTTTGCGATGACATTTCGAGTGCACTAGCTGTTTTCCTCCAGTGCGAATAAACAATTTTCCTCGACTTGGCGACACAACGAAATGAATAAAATGAATATTGTTACTAGACGACAGGCGATTACATCATTAATTCTTTATTGGTAATGAATTATGAACATGAGAAAATGTTACAACTTTGCATAGGAACTTCAAGAACGAGAAAAAAGAAAAGTTTTACCGTTGTTTAAAAGAAGAAAGCTGAAATGATATAGTCAGTTTTAATAAAGGTTAATTTAAAAGACATATGAACAAGTTGTTCATATGCTGTATTCGAAAATATATCCAGGTTTAATTTGTTTACCAAAAATTCGCAGCAAAAGAATCGTATGCCTGCTTCAAGAGCAGTCAAGCGAAGGTCGTCGGACGAATTTTAGTAGCGATTGGGTGGCTGTTAGGAAAATAAATATATTCAATAAGCATTACAGATATCATCGGGCATTGGGCTACTCAGTCGCGGCCAGGGTTGTCATTACAAAATTCAAAATCGAGAAAATATTACCAAAAAAAATCAGCTATCGTCAACAGGTTAAAATTTATTCGTCAAATATCATCAGTAAAATCACAGCATAATTATTATAAAAAGATGTATTAGATAAAATCATATCAATTTATATTCTTAGTAATGGGGAATGTCACCAAATTTTGATTTTTTGCTTTATATAATACTAGACAAAAAAAGCATGTTTATGCTGACGTCAAATATCCCATATATTTAATTGTTACAAACTATATTATTTCAAATTAATATTTTGTTTTTATTATTGTATTGAGAAGCTATAGTGGTTAGTATTATATTTTATGATTTATGTACTGAATTTCGATTATAGTTATGTTCCATTGTGCTGTTTATGAAAATAAGAAAAACAAAGTTTTTAATAATTTTTATAAGTCTTGCCCCTACTGTCGACTAGATTTGCACTTAGGCAATCATCGAAATCGACTGAAAATCGAGAAAGAGAAAACGAATTCACACATTTAAATTTCTAAAACTGACTTGTATTTGTAATTCTAATTTATACCAATTTTTTACAAGAGATTTTTGTTCAAGCGGGATTTTCAAAGGCAATGCGTGTTTTGTACAAAAATCAGCACACCGAAATCGGTACGTCTGACAACGGTCACGGTCGCCAGTCGTAGGCGAGCGTGGAGAAGACGCGGCTTTAGACAGATGGTGTATTCAATAGAAATGAATAATTTTCTGTAGTGACTGCCTAAATAGATATTTGTCAAACTCGAGAGAAAAGCGTATCTTTTTACCACTCGAGCTTGAGTTTGATTCACGAACGTAGTGAAAATGAAAAAAGTGCTTTCCTTTCGTGTTAGACACAACACGTTTTTCACGACATGTTTCAAAAATCTATTTATGGGGAAGAAAAGGCGCAGTAATATGAAAAGTTTAAAAATTAGGTTATGTAAACTTTTAGCAGGGCAATTGTTACAATATTGCCAATATACCAATTCAAGTTCAAGTTATCAAATTTTAAAATAATGTGAAAAAAGAAAAGAACAAGACATAATTGCCATATTTTTTTAAAAGAATATCATTATTAAATAAGAATTTTTAATGCATCAATGAATTATTTTCCCTACTATTATTAACCTTTATTTGACATGAAAAATTGTTATTCACTACCACTTATTTGATTAGCATGGTCACTTAGGTCAACAATAAATTATTATTAACTGTTATTAACCATGGTCAATAAAGAAAACTGTCAGTTTTTAAATAAACTCAAGTCTCTAAATCTATATAATGTTTAAATCATTTTACTCAAGAAAAGTGTATAGTATGGATTCATACTAAATTAAATAAGTAAATCAAATAAAACCAAATTAAAAATCAAAAATAAGGTTGACAAACTGAAAAGTCAAATACAAAAACAAAGACAGCCTACTTTATTTTTTCTGAATATTAAGAAACAAGTTAATGTTCATATCAAAATTATTGTTATTGTCAATATATTTTTTTAGTAGGATTGGACTTGAAATACCAGTTATGAAAAAAATAAAATTTATACCACGGTTGAGAAGACCATTAGTGACCAGCGCCTTACGTCCCTCGGTTGCTTTGCACCTCGGGAGACAACTTAGCACTTATCGTTAGGTCAATAATGATAGTCTTCTGAACCTTGGTGTATAATATACCATTTTCAATATTTCATTCTATAATAATATCCATATTATACTGTTGGAAAGAATGTACATCTTCCTTTCTCTCACTTGAGAAGAAAGCAGATATTTCTATGCATGTCGTGAAAAAATACTATTTTTCTTCAAACGTCATAAAAGTGACATCTTCTGTGACGTGATTGACAAGGTTGAAGTTTAATTTCTATGCCTCCGTAATATAATTTTTATTCTAGCCGCCGTTTAATTTATTACGCTGCCGTATGTAGAATCAGCCAATAAGAAGTAACGTGTACAATAGAAATCTGTAATATCGCCCTAAATGTCACTATAGAAACTAGATAACCTAAGAATAAAGTTACTAAAAACTATGAATAACTGACAGGTAACCTACATATTAAACGTCAAATAGTAGATTATTTTTTAAAATTTCTAAGTTTGAAGAAAAAATAGCATGTGTTATTCAGAGTAAAAGTGTCTTTGTGTGCCTCGCATGCAATTGTCCGACTCGCTTCGCTCGTCGTGCAAACTTCCATGCTCACCACACAAAGCATCACTTTTACTCTTAATAACACAATATACTATTGTTTCATTCATTAAGAGAGTTTTTTAATATAGAAATTGTGTGCTAATTTAACCAAGTCAGCAACTCATATAGTTCCTAATATAGCAATAGTGTACCACTTGAATAAAATGAACATCCTATCAATTTAAATAGTTCTTACCGTTGTGGTTCTTGAGGAACGAGATGGTGGATCTAAGGACGGTTGACTTGTCCATCTTTCTGGCTCCTGTGGACACCATCGAGCTCAGTTCATTCACCAGCATGTTGAATTGGTCTCTTCTTTTCTTTTCACTCAGGTTACGGCTTTTTCTGCACAATATACGAATCATATTAAATTAGTCAATAATCTTTCAGAATTAAAACAAATAGAATAACATTTTCTTGAGATTAAATCCTTCAATATTTATCTGAAAAGTCTTTAAACCTTCTTCAGGAAGGAAAAAGTTTCAACAAATTTCATGCCAAAGTAGAAGTACCAAACTTTTTGCAATTATTTCAGTACTTCTTCTTTGGCAAGAAATTTGTGAAAAGTTTACCTGTGTGCACTAGGCTACTAGGCATTAAAAGTACTTTGTTGGTAAATGATTCTTATAACAAGAGTATAAGAATACATTTTATACCTACATAATTTAATACTCAAATGTTAAACCAAAGTAAAATTGTCACTTTTCAGTCATTATAACGGCTGATAACGATTATTTTATAATGTAACGGGCGAGACGTCTGACCTATCTGGTCAGATAGTCGCGTTAAAGATAAAGTGGGGTAGGAGTGACGTAGCTATTGTTCGGGAATTTTATAGCGCCCGAAAGACTCTGGAATGTTCTAGAGATTAATTGCCGGCATGAATATTTAAGGGTCGCGACGGGCGACTCAAGAAAGTCAGTATCGGGCAGAGTGTGCAAAGAGTCACTGAAGAACATCAGTGTCGTTCAGTGCATGTCAGAGACATGTAAAGTAGAAATAAATAAATAGTTAGTGATATGAATAAATAGTTGGTGATATAAATAAATAGCTGAGATATATAAATGTAAAAGTAATAAAAAAAACAAAAATTCGACGGAGTACTACGTTATTTTATAACGATTTTATTATCAGTTTCATTTTTGTGTCTAAATGTTGGTGGAGATTACAACTTTCATTTTTTATTTTTACGGTTTATGATTTAGGTTGTAAACAAATTTCATTTTTAAATTTGGTATAATAATATATAATATAATTTCATTTCATAAAAAAATAATTGCAGTAATTTTAAAGCTAATGATCAGGTTTATCAATTACTCAGGGACACGCACTAAATTAACATATAAACAGAATATCAGGTGTTCCAATATTTGCCAAAATTATGCATAAATTACAAGTGTCTTAATCGTAACGAATCATAAGTGCCGTAAGTGTCATAATCATCACTTCCTAGGTATTTATAGCTGGGTGTGCACCACAGAAGTCATTTTAGTGTGGGAAATAATCGATATGTTATAATATACCTATAATCATAAAATTTTTGACGCATGAAGTTAATGTCATAATTTTCACAGTTGATTACAAATTTCAAATAGTCATTGTATAAAGATGTAAACAAACAATCAACGTCTGTCAACGCAGATATTTAAATAAATAATGCCAAATTGGCATATAATAAAATATTGTTTTTCTACTGCGTTGGATGCCGGCATCCCTTTTATTTTACTAATATAAAATGTATTTTAATAATGTAGCTTCATATTATTTCTTATTCGAAATATTATTTATTATTAATCTAATTTTGATTCTAAAATAGTACGTGAGGCCGCTACTGCAGATGACTTTGTTTATCTGCCAGAGAACATATGGGCTTTTCTGTGACGCTTCTCCTACTTTTGAAGAAGTCATTGTTGAAGTCGAATTCCACAAAGAAATTTGTCAGCAGTGAATTGAGGAGACAACAACATTTTGTAAAATTGCAGTATTGAGAATATGGGCCAAATTAATTAATAATGTCAAGTAAACATATGTATTGTGTATATTATTCGTATTATGTAATCTTTTCATAATGTTTTTTTTTTGTCTTAAATAAAACATTACCAAATACAATATATTACGATCGTTTTTACAATAAACCATAATCACACATGATTACACTACATGCACGTTCCAAATTTATTTAAATATCAGTGGATATTAGTATTTCCTGATACTAAGGAAGTCGACGAATAATTGCTTAAATTCAATAAAAATATTGGACTACATAAAAAGTATATGAGTACTAAACAATAAACCATTGTATATATATATATATATATATATATATATATATCTATCAAAAATAACATAAAATCTAAACATAACAATTAAACTAAACTTGATTAGTGAATGAGCCTTAAGTTCTATTCATTTCACTTTAAATATAAGAGAAGTGAAAAGGATGACAAAAAGAATGCATTTAAAATATACAATTAGTGAATTCAGGGGCGGATTTATGTTGGTGGGGACCCTTTTTCAACATGGAATAAAAATTAAAAGTCTGTATTTTATGATTTTTTTTTTAATAAATTGTTAATTTAACAACTACTTTACTAATTTTTAATATCATTTATTACTCTGATTAAGAATGATTTACAGTCGAAACGTTGGTGTATTAGTGGATTTTATTAAATGACTGCTACTGGTACCGAATTATTAATTATCCAGTCGAATAAAGCCAATTTTGTATTGATAAATATAAAATTTTATTTTCGCATTTTTCTTTCTTCTTTGTAGAATATTCTATAATATCTTCATATGATAATAGGGGTTTCCAATACAACGCCTTTTTAAAATTTATATTCTGCATATCAATTTTGGTCGTAGGTATATTGTAATAAAACTAAAATAATATGTAATTGTTGAATACTTTATTTAAAAATTGAAATTAAAATTTTATTTAAATGACCTTGTGACGTCTTTCCCCTGATCAGTGTTGCCAACTATAAGTATACAAGTTTTAATTTCACCGGTTCGCAACACTGCCCCCGATAGCTAGCTTCATGTGATAAAATGACAGTGCAACAGGTATAAAACAATACTTAACAATAATAGCCACAAAGAAAATTGCAAATATAAAAGCAGCGATAGCAAGAAAATCTAAATAATATTCATTCATAACTAAAATAAAATACTTTATGTATAAGTACATTCTTTTTTCATTAAATATTATTATAAATTCAGTACCTGATATTTATATCCTGCCTAAATTTTAAAATATATGAGAACACACACACGTGGTAACTGGTAAATGCATCTATCGAAAGCATGAATCACGAAAGCAGGTTATGTTTATATTCAATGTTTGAATTTAAGCGGTACTTATAGTTCTATCTCATAGCGCACATGGACTATCTTTTTCTAGTCAGGGGAATGACGTCACACCCATTGTCCGTAAACTTTATTAATTTTTTTCTTGGATACTATCAACTTTTTGGAAAAATAAAAAAATATGGGTCCAATATTTTGTTTTAAAGTTTATCATATAAAAAAATCAAAAAATCTTGGAAACCCCCATTGTGTTAAAAATTCATTGTTGCTGCTCCGAAATATAACATGATGTTTTAGGCGTTGTTGGATTATAGTAGTTCTCAGCCATTTTTTTAATATTGTTAATTTTGAGAATGATCTTTTTGCGGTACAATTTGTTATCATGAAAACAAGATAAATAATTCTCAACTGAAGACACTATTATTTTCTTCAATTAAAAACTAAGTCATTCCATTGTACATTAGTAAAGTTACAAGTTCATAAATTTTTATATTTCCCGGGTTGGTTTTTTCTTATTTTCCAGTAATGTCGATTGTTGACAAAATTGTTAACATGGTGGGGGCCCCTGAGCTACAGCCCAGTCGGCCCACCCTTAAATCCGGACTTGAGTGAATTATTTAGATTCTCAAATTTTGTTTAGGGTGGTAACAGAAATTTCACTTTTCATATTTTGTAAATACAAGCGTTGCATTCATTTTGTTTTATCACAACGGAATCGTGTTTTACAAATGGAATAAATTTCTTTCAATTGACGACAATTTACATTGAAATATCGGATCACGTGACGTGTTGTTCATGTAAATGAGACAGTTGACTATCACGTTTCCGCGGACAAACAAAGTCATAAAACATCTGCCGATCGCGTCGGCCGACTCACGCACATGCACACACCACTTCCATATATAAATGCATAATACTTATGTAGATACAGATTCATCTATACCGGTTACTAAAGTGCACGTCTAATCGTGATATATTGCTACTATAATTAGAATTTATACATACATTTTTTATGCTTTTGAAAGTTCATCTTTCTGTATTATTATTAAAAGAAATATTTTCTGTTTAGAATATAGAAAATATGCAGAAATTTATTTTTCTGCGACTACTATAAAAAAAGAACCTGCGTTCATATTTTGAGCAACCAATTGGAGAACGTAACCCCCGTTGAGTTTTTATTCTAGTGACATTCTAAGTACTTTGTTCACAAGGGGAAACTCTGTAGAAAATTTCAAGAAATTTATAAACAGCCGACGTCAGAAAATTATTATGTAATAATAAAAAAAAAACTAGACAAAACAGAATTAACGGGAATATATTAAACGCAATACAACAATGGGCTCGTTAACCTTGTTGGCTTCTTAAAAAAATAATTTTGTATAACTATTATTATGCTATAAAAATTATATAAATGTAAGAATAGTATATTGTGCAACACGTGCAGAAAATCGTCTATTTCCCAAGAGGTGTGAAAGTTTCGGCACGAGACGAAGTCGAGTGCTGGAATCACACAAGATTCCTCGCATTACAGTACCTATGTATACAAATTTTCATTTTAAAAATCTTACTAATACAGCCACAATTACAGATTGAGTATCATCCAATAGCTATTCATATGACCGTTAATTAAGCGTGTCTCAGGATATACCGGGGATCCTGAGGCGCTAGAACTCTGCGCGATGGCTAGGAGGCAGGTCTCCTCCCCGCCTATTGTTCTGGTTAGACCGCCATCCAGGACAACTGCACTGAAGGTGATCTAGTTCAGCCAGCCGGGAATAGAATCACGCTTCAGCGTGTGCTCTAATTCTTCGTCTGCTGAAACCAGAGCACATTCTGGAGCAGATTTTGCTGTTCTAGTTTGTGCTCAGTGGATCACACATTACAGCATTTTAAAGCCTTTGCTTTAATTCTTAATGTACTGAAATCATAGCATATTCTAGAGCAGATTTGAGTGCTCTGGTTTCAACGGGTCAGTACTCAGAAATGTTTACTCTAATTTTAGGTCTTTTAAAGTTGAGTTTGGTTAATTTACTCAATTAAATTACAGCAATTATGCCTCCAAGGAGATTTTCCTTACTGCAGCATTTTTTTACATCAATAATAAAGCCATTGTTTGTTATTAATTCACTTCATTTACTGAGCGATGTGATGTTAACTAGGAGCTAAGAGTACTGTAACTTGTTAACGTAAACTAGACGGACATAAGTATACCTACTTACGTAGAAAAGAAAAGAAAATAAAATTAATGTTTAGTTTCCCTTCATTCTTTTCTAGAATTTTTATTTTCTTGCATTTTATGTTTTGATTTTGGTCATTATAAAAAATTTGCCTTCAAGGAAATTTTGAAAAGTCGGCGCCTGTGTCATTGATAAAATGTTTTCCTATTTATGATTTATGTCCCTAGCTTATTGGATCAGTGCAATTTTGAAAATTCTTTGATGTAGGTAAGTGTAGCTACCGAGGTAGCTACTAGAGCTATCAAAATCCGGAAAAAAATGTATCTGAATAGCCGGATATCCGAATGAATCCGATTATTCGTATATATAAAACCGGTATCTAAATGAATCCAATATCCAAGTAAAGGAAATAAATCGGTATCCTAAAATATCAAGTATCCGGATAAACAGATTAAATCGGTATCTGAACGTATCCGATAATTGTATTAACCTACTATTTAAAAGAATCCGATAACTGGGATAAACAATTTAACGAAATCTGGAAGTATATACTGACATTCCGATAAATCAGTGGCATTCTCGAATAAAATGCACACTATAAAAGGATTTTGCAATGGAGTATAAAATACATTTTTACCGAAAACCAAAATTAGTAAATACGTAATATTGCTCATTTTATACTTTAGCAATATAAAACATAAAATACTTAGTATATGTTGTGCATAATGGGTGTAATACGTTTTATTTGGATACCAATTTAACCCGGATATCGATATTATTAGGATACTGGTTTCATCCGGATACATATTTAAAGGTTTCAACCGGATTATCCGGATTGATAAAAGATATCGAATATTAATTAAACCGAATATCCGAAATCCGTTGACAGCCCCAATAGACAGGGGACTACGACGGTTGTAGTATGTACTGTACGGCATATTGCAAAACATTGAAAAAAACAACAAAATAATACATTCCTCTCTCCTTCAACTTATTAGGTCCATTTCTATTTTGCACGAACTAAAAGAAAACAGTTTTAACAATAGGTTATAATATATTATTTATGGTGGGTTTATGCAGACAACTAAATTAAGAAATTACATTCTAAAATTAAACTAAGAAAGTAAGCACCATTGCTTTCTACAAAAATGTTTATGCAACAAAATTAACAAACTAAACTATTGTCACTAAACTAAGAAGTTAGTTATTTTCAACTTTCTAGTTTAATTTCTTAATTTTATAATGTTTGCACATGCGCAATACTAACATAACCATTAGTTTGACGTTTGGAGCGTTTTGTAAATATAACCTAAAAGTTATTTTTTTTTAAACTGATAAAATATAATATTTTTATATAATTGAGAACATAATAAATGATTTTAAGGACACAATATTAATAATCCTAGTTCAAAACTTTGAATTTATATACAATAAAAGAAAATAGTAATTTAATGATAAAATATCAATGAAATATTCCCATTGGCTTATTCTTTAGTTTAATTTTGAGCGTAAACAATCTTCGTATAATTAAATTTTGTAGTTTTGTGATCCAATTTACTTTTATAATTTAGTTGCTGCATAAATCCACCATTAATAATAGTGTATTTTAAATGACAATTTGTTAATTTTTGTCAACATCTGTAGAATTTATATTAATTTTTAAGACCTGACATATTTTGATGTTCCAAGTCGAAGAAGAGTAAAATAGTTGAGCTACTCACCGCTTCGTGTCGTCCTTATCGTCCCCATCATCGTCCATTGTGTCACTGAAACAAGAGAAAATAGCTGTTAAGGTTACACATTTCTTTGAAGTGATTAAGGATATTAGAAACAAATGTTAAGTGATAAATCTATTCAACTTATGACAAGAATGTGACATATCTGTAATGTCATTAGTTAGCTACATTTCTACAAGATTGTAATTTGTGCAAAGTGTTAAACTTATTACAATTAACTAAATAACCTTGAGATATTATATATGGAGAAAATAAGATTTATAGTACATAATATTTATTTTGCTTTATTAATTTATTGTAAATATATTAAATTATAATTTTCTAAATGCTGGTATTTATATTGGAAATCTAAAAGCAATAATTTTCCTTAGTTAGTTTTTGTTTTAATGGAGATGTGTTTTAAATTATTGGGAAAACAATTTTGTGAACCTTTGTCAATTATTCGTAAAAATGTGTCTGTGGAACGTGCATATTAGAAACTTGTGTGAATTGAAAAAAAGTTGTGACAAAAAGTAAATAGACAAAAATCAGTTTTTTTCTATTATCTAATATCGGACAAATAATAATTATAGTCAGTCGGAAATAAACATCAATAACTTTTACAGTAAGCTTACAATTTTTTAAATTCATACACACATTAAAGCCTGAACATTCCTCTTTAACGTGTGTAAAACAAAGATATGTTGCAGAGTGTAATTTTTAATAAGAAATAAATATTTAAAATTATCAGCATTTTATTTATAGCTCTTTTCTACATTCTTAACATTGCTCTTAAACTACGTGGCAAAAAGTGATTTTGACATATTTGATTCTTTGTACAGTTTACTTTTAGAGAGTACATTTGTAATTTTATATTTTATCATAATAATTATAAATAATGTCTAATCGGGGAAAGGACTCAACGGTTTTACTTGAAATTAAAATATGTTATACAAAATATTAAAGCTAAGAATATTTTGTTAATTTCACAAAAGAAACAGAAAATGATTTAAAAATATTAATAATTTACATGGACGGCGCGCGTTTAAAGTGTTACAATATAAATTTAAAAATTGTTATACATTTATGTTGTGTGTTTTTTTCATATATTATATTTAAGTATTATTGAAAATGTGCATATTAATCAAATATTCTTGTTTAAAAACAATATAAACGAACAATAAATGAAATGCTATCTTTTTGTTTTTATTATTACACAGGGTGTTTGGGGAAATGTCGGCACCCAGAATATTTCGTTTATTATTAGAGATACAGAAAAATGTTACGGAACAATATTAAACTAGTCAAAGGGACTCATAAAATGATCTTAGCAAGAATTTTGTGTCAGTTCCGGTTTTAGCGGAAGTGTGTACAACTTTGATTCTAGCATAGGGAATCGGTATTATTATATTTTTTTTTCGAAATGTACATAAAATTAGCTCTACAATGATACTAAAATATCATTGTTTTACTTCAACCATTTCAAAATGGCGACACTATTTTTAAAATATTTACTATTAAAAATTCATAAAAAAAAGACCATAGCTAGCTATTTGAGATTTTGTTACCTGGAATCAAACAAATAATGTCAAAAAATATTAGATCTATCTCTCCTGACGATGTAATGGCAGAATTTGTTATATTTGACAAATTGTACAGAAAATGACAGCGGCCATTTTGAGTACTTTTAATTTTAATTTTGTTTATTATATTTAGTAAGAGTTATTGTATTGTCTTGATTGTTATAAGCTTTTTTAAACATTTTTTTTTGTTAATTACCTGTAGTTGTAAGTACATAAATTTGATAATAAATTGTCGCCATTTTGAAATGGTTGAAGTAAAACAATGATATTTTCGTATCATTGTAGAGCTAATTTTATGTACATTCCGAAAAAAAATATAATAATACCGATTCCCTATGCTAGAATCAAAGTTGTACACACTTCCGCTAAAACCGGAAGTGACACAAAATTCTTACTAAGATCATTTTATGAGTCCTTTTGACTAGTTTAATTTTGTTCCGTAACATTTTTCTGTATCTCTCATAATAAAAGAAATATTCTGGGTGCCGGTCTTTCGCCAAACACCTGTATAAATAATACTATGACACATTTTTTACTTTCTGTTTGTACATTCCTTTTCGTAGAAAATGTATTCATAATACTCTATAATTTGCATAATAATAGTACAACATCTTCCTTAGTAATTTAAAGATAAAATTCCTAATATTCGAAGTCGTATCATTAAATGTTGTTTTTTATACATTTATTCTATTATTTTTTAAATGATTGTATTAGTGTACTTAAAAAATCCTTATCTTTCATTTATATATCAAGAAATTTTGAAGTTTACGGTAATTTTTTATATAAATTATTACAGAATATATTCACGTTCAATGTGAACTCACAATAATTATTTCTCCGATAATAGTGATCTATGAATTTTTTCAGAAACACAAATACATAATTAAAATTACCAAATAATGTGAGAACTTTGCTCCAATTTAACCGATTTTCTATCCCTTACGGTTCTCGAGATGCCTGTGGACACCTGTATACATATGGATCTACTATTTTTATTTCAAGAATAACAAAAAAAAAAAAATTTTCTTGACCTAGTGAAACTTGAGCATCTTACCAACTTGTAGTATATAGAGTATTTCGTAATGTGATTTTGTTATGTTTCGGAGAGGGTAGTCCGAGTAATTCGAAATTTACTAAACGTCGTTAATCCCTTGCAGAGGTTGTATGACTATAATCAAATTTCAATATATGTATGTCATAAAATATAAGAACTAACCACGATAGCTTCTCATTATAATAATAAAAACGGACTACACAGTAAAAAATCGTCAATATTTCTGTGTTAAAAATTAACATTATTTTCTGTGTTAACATATTCGTGTTAAAAACAACACAAATTTTATGTTAATTTTACATTTCTAGTAACATGAACTTGGTGTAAAATAAATTTGGTGTTAGTGACTGTACAAAAACACAAAAAAATGTAATACATGAAAAATAATAACTATTTCTGTGTCAATCTTTACAAAAAAAAGCAACTTACACACTATAGTGTTATATTAACACCGTTCTGTGTAAATTTACACCGAATTGGGTGAAGTTAGCAAACACGTTCAGACTTGTATACTGCGTTGTTGTAGTTCATTCTGTGTGTGCGCGTTACACGAGCCATCAGAGTTGTTTCATTGCATTGTAAGTATTATTACAAGTATAGAAAATGCATTTCTTTAAGATATGGACAGCAGACAGATCGATAAAAAAAAGTGTAGTTCTCGAAGAAATAAGTATAACTGAACTGCACATGAAAAGTATGAATAATTATTTTATAATACTATTTTATACTCTTTGGAACGGTTTGGTTTCACTCGTTTTCAGTTGCTGATAAATTTAAAATAGAGGAAAAGTTTACAATCGCTTTGCAAAGCGATGGCACTGAAATAGAAGATGATGAAGTTTTAAAATGTGTACAATCAGAAATTTTAGTTTTTATTAAAGAGCACGAAACATGGGTGCCTCCATCAATTACACGTGAGATTTTTATTTAATATTTACATACAAGTTAAATAATGGCTGGGTGTATTTGTATTTACTTTAGAAAAAAAATTGTTTCTCCGGCACGTATAAATTCA
This sequence comes from Stenolophus ochropezus, assembly GCA_035578165.1. Classification (NCBI taxonomy): domain Eukaryota; kingdom Metazoa; phylum Arthropoda; class Insecta; order Coleoptera; family Carabidae; genus Stenolophus; species Stenolophus ochropezus. Next base: position 21,131,342 of record JAQOWZ010000008.1, read on the forward strand.
ATTTAATCTATTTTAAAGTTTACTTTAAAAGAGATATCTATACATAGTTTTGCTAAGATTTAATATTAGTGTTACAACGTTTTTAAAAAGTTATTTATTATAGAACTATTTGAAGTACCAAGTTCATCTACGAGTTCAACTATATCTTTAGTTTCTACGATTGCATCTGCGAGTGATGATAACGCAGATTTTTCTGATTTTTTACCGCCACCAAATATAAATGAAAGTTTTGAAAGTTTTTCTGAAGATGTAAATCTGCTACCCGGCCCATCAAACCCAACAGAAAATTTGTCTGCCATACAAAGTCCAGGTTATACAGATACACCAGTTGCAAGAAAAAAAATTACCATAGAAGATACACTTTACAGTATTGAGGTATGTTTTTTTTAAATAATTGTACTAGAGGTAACCGAATTTTAAATAATCGATAAAAACTATAGATTTCGTTATTTTAACACTATTTGTGGATAAAAACCGGACTTTTGTTACGAGCCACTATGTTTACTAATATTGTATAATTGCAATTATGTAGACCTGTTAATGTTGAAAATTTTCAAATTTGTCAGTAATTTACTAATTTATAAACGTAAGTTTTACAGAATTTGCAGTACATATTGCAGAATAAATTTATATAAAGGAACTCGTTTATTTTGTTGTCTATACATATACGAGTAGGTCTATAAACTAAAGAAAAAAAGCGCAGACTCCAAGATACGTCCGGATGACTTCAATACGTGAAAATAAGGGTGTAGTAATTTTTATACCTATGTTTTTTGTATGACACGCACATTAGTTCGTAGCTAATATTTTTAGGTTTGGATAGTACATGCGCAGTCGGCCATTCTTTTAATAATACAGAATAGATAATTACACACTATTGATAGAATATCCCCAAAATATCGATAGTTAGCAATATCTAGTATATACTATAATTTCAGGAAGTTAAATATTTTTTGAAAAAAAATGGTGGTAATAATATTTTTGAAGAATATTCCAACACAGGCACCTTATCAATAATCAGTAGGCGTAAATTAGTAAAATTAATATCGTCTTGTGCCTACGATAATTACGAAAATAAACCAATTCCTCGATTTTCAAAAATAGCTTACGCTAAATACATTATTTCATTATTCCCTAATTTGAAAGATCCATCTACACCAGAGGGTTTTGTAAGTTAAAAATATCCAATAAAAATTTTTGTGTTTAATAAAGTCTAATTTACAATATTACAAATTAATAGGAAGCTTTTTTCGATCCAAGAACTGGAACAGGCTTTTTAGCAGACAGATTCAGAAATACAGCAAGAAAATCCAAAGAACGACAAATACAAAGACAAAAATCAAATAAGAAAATAGAAAAAAATATTGATAATTCAGAAAACAAACAATCAGAAGAAGAAAAAACACAAAACTTAGAAATTGAAGAAGCAATTAGTTTTCTTAAAAATGCATTCCCACATACACAAAAACAATTAATTTATGAAAAAATGAAACAAACGTTTCAGTACAAAAATACACTTAAAGAAGATGTTTTAAAAATATTTCCCAGATTCTTGGATACCCCGGGATTGGTAAATGAATATGTTTATAACTATTTTTAGTGTCCATAATTTTTATTTCATATTTATTTCAGATTGAGCAAGATTTTCAAATTAAATTCCAAGATAATTATAAAATCTTCGCTGAGACTTTTCCTGCATATGTAAATAAAATTAAAAAAGCATTAGTTGATAGTGGCATAAATTTCATTATAGAACAGCAAGCAGTTGATGAAAATATCGTACCTGGTAATTACCAATGTAGCACCAGTTTAAAATATTCAATTTAGATTTTTAGATTGGGATATATATATTCAAACTCTTGTTGGACTTATATATCTTTTGCCACCTACAGCAAAAGGAAGGAAAAAGGCAGAAAGAGTGTCTGTCAAATCCGCAATCAATTATTTAATTATCTTTCAAAAGGTATGAATTTTTTGCTTACATTTATGAACATTTAAACATTTTTAATGGTTATTTAGATACTAATTTTAAAAATTTTACTTTTCAGTCTTCTGAACCAATAAACAACATTTTCGATGAAAAAAAAACGAACCAGCCATTTCTACTTGCTCGCGGGCCAAATAAGGGAGCAATATCTGAATTTTTTATCGTAATTGATAATAAATTAATACCGGCAGGAACAGATTCGGTAAAAGCTTTTGATCTTCTATTTAAATCACACTTTGTGTTTAATACTTATTTTGAAACTAATTTGTTACCTTTCTGGACGTTTGTTCAGTTAGATATTTATAAAATAGAAGATGAAACTCTTCGTATTACATCTAAACATAGAGAATTAAGATCTCGATTATTTAATCAGTAGTTAAACCTAATACGTTTTTGACTACTTATTCATAAATCTTTTTTTATTTTTAATATCAGTAATGTTTCGTTAGTAGAAAGTTTTTTTGTGTTTTTATTTTTTATATTTTTTGTACTGATATACGAAAATCCTAGTTCCTTTTTGACTACTTATTCATAAATTCTTTTTTTATTTTTTATGTCAGTAATTTTTCGTAAGTAGAAAGATTTTTGTGTTTTTATTTTTTATATTTTTTGTACTAGATATACGAAAATCCTAGTACGTTTTCGACTATTTATTCATAAACCCTTTTTTATTTTTTTATGTCAGTACTGTTTCGTTAGTAGAAAATTTTTTGGTTTTATTTTTTATATTTTTTGTACTGATATACGAAAAAGACTGTTGCGTATTGTGATTAATAATGGTACAGTATACTTGTTTCCTTTGTAAGCATTTTGTGTCATCAAATATGATAAAAGTATTTAATCACTTGCTTGCATATCGGCACCAAGTATACATGTACCACTTATGGAAAAATAACAGAAATATGGACAAAGCTAGTGATATTGAATTAGGTCAAATTTTACGAAAAAGTAAAAATATAGAATTAATAAAATCTTTAGTCTTAAATCAAAACATATAGTTTGTATAAAATGGATTCGATACTGCGGTCAAATATTCCAAAGATTTCTGTTTATTTGTACTCATTTTGATGAATTTTAATTACCAGTTTTTGAAAAAATAATAGACATATAGGTATCAATTTGATGATAAAACATATTTTTTGTGTGAGCAATATGAAACAATAAAATTTAATTGTAATTATCATGGATTTGAAATAGTAAAGCAAAAGAATTTTGTATACAAATCCGTATATGTGCAAAAATTAATTCACTCCATACCTTATCAAATACTTTATTCGTTAAATAAAGATGATACAAATTCTTTTATTGTGCCAAAATATAAAATTTTAAATATCCACTAAATGTTGTCCACATTTCTGTTATTTTGTAGTATAATAATAATTATGTTCCTAAATATATATAACACATTTTATATTTTTATACATATTTTATACAAATGTAATAAAAATACTGTACAAAAAAAATGTTTATATTTTTATTTATCCAAAGAAAGCAATACTTGAAATTTAACACAGAATTATGTATAAAATTACACTACATCGTGTAAAGTAAGTATAGAGGTTTTACAGAAATTTGTGTTAGAAGCAACACCGACAATATTTAAATTTTACACTGCTAAATGTTAAGATTTACCATAATTTGCATTAAAAATAACACTAACTTAGCACAGGCGAGTGTCGAAAAATCACACCAAATTGTGTTACATTTTGCATTTTTCTGTGTTACGTCATCCTTCTTTACATAGTTTGCTGTGTTATTATTTGAACACTGAGCTCTGTCAATGTGTTACACGTAAATAAATGTTAAAATTTAGCACATTTCTGTGTGGACCAAATGGGATTCAGACCGGTGTTAAATTTTGTGTTAAATTTTTTACTGTGTACTGACTACTACAATCTATTTGCTGTATTTTTTATTTCATTAGGACTAATATTTTTTGTCTTATAAGATAAAATTTTTGAAATATTATTTTATAACAAAATACTTTTTCCTACAACTGTCAAATAAACTTGAAATTTCTTCATTGTTTTCGATGCGCAAAACATGTTTCTTTTAAACAACACTAATGTTTCCCGGGCAACATATGGTAAAGTACTTTGCGCTCTAGGGTCACAATAGTATTTAACATTACTAGCGAGGTAAGTAGGGTTTAACTGGCGGACAGAAGAATTGAACTGGCGAGTCGAAGACGAGCCTGTTATCCTTCTGAAGCCAGTTAAACCCGTTACCTCGCGTGTATTGTTCAATATTTTATTTGTTTTTCACTTGTAAATAAATTAAAATAAGTTAAAAACACATTACTCAAATTTATATTGACACGAGTGCTGCGTGCTGCCATCTCTTACGGATACTATGAACTACATTTGTCAAAATGGCTTTGCTTGTTGTGCTTTTGTTATTTTATTCACTTTTGGTGCAAATCAGGAAAATGGATGTGTCCGAAGTAATAATTAGTGAAGCAAACAGCGTACGAGAATATAAAGGTTTCAAAGATTGGCAGAAAAAAAATGAGGTTAATATAAATAAATCCTAACCTATTTCAGTGACAGCTAATCTACTAACTTGTTAAATTTTAACTAGTAACTTGTTAAATCTAACTTAACTACTTACTAGAGTGCCTTGATAAATTTAAGTTTACAAGTGAGTAACAAATAAACACTTTAACTGTCACAAGATTGGCAATTTTTTTTTCTAGAAATGTAATCAAAAGTGATCTAATGTAATAATGTAAATTAATTGCACACAAACGCACAACTGCAACTGATATTTTGTGGATGACCGCCATTTACATTATATATGAATTAGTATTAAATATTATACTTATAATGAAAAAAAAGGTTATTTATTTATTACAAAATTAATGTGTAATATAACCTGAAATATAACATTTGTTTATATTTATATCACTCAGTAACACATCGTTGTTAGCAAATAAAACATATTAGAATATTTTACTTATGTCATTAAATCTTTCTTAGAAGATTCTGTTGACCAATATATTTTGTAATGATGAGAAAAATATTTTGTATGAAGCGTCACACTTCAATCATTTTCTTCTTCACAAACGGTTAAGCCACTATATGGTCTGTATAAAGTATACTAGTTTATTGCTGTAATAATCTTATTAAGTATTTGTATATTATAATAATGGATGATTTCGTAAATTTATAAGTAAATACTTGTATAGTTAAAACATAATCTTTGTCCAAAAAATTATATGATATTCTAGTGTGCTTTTTTCATTTTTCATACATAATAAAAAAATGTGTTATGAGTATTATCAATTGTTACATTTTTTACAACATCAATTGTCATATTTTTTATTAGGTTATCACAATAAAACTATGTATTAGTGTTTCTACTGGTATTTCTCATTTCGCTTCTTTACATGTTTAAATTATTTATTTTTGTATTTGTATTTAGTACCTATAATAAAATATATGATTTAGTTTGTAGTCTATAACTTCGAAACCCTGCATACCAAAGAAATATTTAATATTACTTGTTATTGCTACTAAACCTAGTGTTTCATTCTCTACAAGTATGATTTGTCATTGTAACTTAACGTATAGTTGCCATCGCTACAAATATTGTTTGTTATTTCGACTAATATTTTTTCAACAACATTACTACAATATTTTAGTTAATATGACAAGAAAATTCCGGCAAATTTGAATTAGTAAACACAATAATAATCTTTGCTGACCCTATATAAACAAAAAAATATTAATATTAAAGTTTTAGTAATCACAGCAACTTTTTTTACCGTCTACGAATAATGAATCGTTTTAAAAAAATACGTGTACAAATTTTTCTTCCTCTAGTATCATATATGTAAAAATCATAATTTACCCCGTTGTCATAAAACGGGTTCAAACCAAAAATTTGAATACACGTTTATACTTAAGATTGCTTAAGATTGATTGATTTATGATAAGAATAATTTTAATTGGTTGTAAGTTATATCAGATTCCAGGGGTACATTCAAAAATTAGTGTAAAGAGTATAGGTATACTCTAGGTTGAGCATGATCACATGACTGAGGTTTTAGAAGTTTTTGAACGTTTCTAGTTACGTACTTTGATTTTGACAAACAATATCACAACCTTACTTTTAAATTTGAATATGAATGAAAGAAATTATATCTGTTTCTTGCTTGATGTGGTAGCAAAACATATTTTATATTTACTGGTATGTGAATAATATTTGTGTGAACTGGATTTTATATAATGTACATTATTTTTTATTTTTTTTTCTCTAGTAAAACTATTGCGCCTTCTATTACCCCAATAAATTTGAAATCAACTACATTAATATCCATTGCATTTGTATTAATAATTTATAATAACAGATTAACATCTAGCGCTTCTTGACAGCTACCTTTCTTACCCTACTAGTTTTACAGGGTACGAAGAGTAAACTCTAGAGTACGCACTCTGAATTAATGAACGCACATAGGGAAAACTCTCAGAGTATACTCTTTGGTATTTGAACGTTATAGTGTATACTCAGTACCCCAGAGTAAGGTTTTTGAACGTACCCCAGTACTCAGTGCCGGATTACCCATTAGGCAGAGTAGGCAATTGCCTACGGACCCCGTGTCTTTTAGGGGCCCCGCGCTCCTCTATATTGGATTAAAATAATATTGATTTGATTTTGAAATCGACGTAAGATGCAAAAAAAAAAATGAAAATGAACTAAATTTGTTATTTTATTATTAACTATAAGTCTAGATTTTTAACTCATATAGTACACCGAACTGCGGTAGCTTTTGCCTTTGTATAAATTGTGCCGTTCCCTTAATTAACGAAATTTCCTAGAATCGACGTATTATGTAGAGAATAGCAGATGTGATCAGGATAATAAAGTATTAAACAGACGGCCACGAACAAAGATATCGGTTAGTATTTAATAGAATAAAATAATAGGCATTTGATTTTCCGTGAATCATTATTTCTCCCGTCAGAAAAACCTGTAGAATGATTTTGTGTGATAGCGAATTTGAGTTTTACTTGGGTAATCTAGATTTGAATTTAAGTCGTTCTGTCATTATTGTTGTTGAGAAGAAGTTAGCGCTTGGTGCGCAAATAATAGTATTTGCCTCGGGTGCAAAATTGCCTAGGCACGGCCCTGCTTATCTTAATATTACTGATACACTCTCCAAATATTTTTTAATTATATTTTGAATATCTTATTTAAAACTGCAAAGTACACATTTTTTTATTTATATTCTATTAATTTTTTAACAGTATGTTATTTTTTTGTATATTATTTTATTAAAATTGTTGGGTAGTAAAATCATGAACTTATTAGGGGAGGGGGCCCCGAGATTTCGATTGCCTAAGAGCCTCCACATGGTTTAATCCGGCACTGCCAGTATCTAATAGAGTATTTGTAAGAGAATATTAATGTAAAGGCAGCTGTCAACACCTGTTAGCTGTGAAATTAGAAAATGGAATAATGATATATGTACTTATAAGTTAGTGTCGTTTCTCCGACACTCTATACAGGTTGGAAATTGCAGTGTTAACCTTTTCTCTCGTTTACGATCTATTTATATCGCCTATCCAGGGTTATGTAACGCATTATTAAACTGTTTCACCTCACACATACTTTCAGATATACACCCGATATGATATGATATATGCTTGTGTGACAGCTACAAGCTGTGAATGAAATTTTAATCAAAATTAATTCCTCTCACATACGCCTATCATTAGCCTTTCATGGTACGTATATTTCAATTAATTATTACTTCTTTACATTTACATACAGAAATACATATTTAATAACACGGACACCAATCAGTTTCAATGTTATAAGATAAGCTTACGACTATAGAATAGACAACTAACAATGTGTTTAAATCAGGGTTGACATTTTCTTCGAATTTCTATTTTTTATAAACAAAATCAAATTAATAAACAAATGACATTACGGAGCACGTATACTAGGCTGACCAGACGTACTCTTTTTTAGAGTACCTAATATCCTCTTTATTCATACTTTTTATAACAAACCTCTGAATATACTATTTCATTGTTTGTTAAATGTTACACTCGCTAGCTAGCTAGTGTGGTTGTAGCATAACTAGAATTAAAATAAGAACTGCAGCTATAATGTTTGCAATGGGATATGTAACCAAATTTTAATTCTTACATATACGACACTAGACAAAAAAATAAAATACCTGTCTTATTTTTTAAATCGATTCATTGTTCGTAGTTTACGAGAAAATAATTGGAAAAAATTTAGAGAAAGGGTAACGTCAGCGTGGTAGAATCGTGAAAGAAGACAGGTGGACTGGGAGCGAATGAGAGAAGTATAGATAGTCTTGTTCCACGATCTTGCCATGCTGACGTGTCATATTCCTTTTCCAAAATATTTAATTGGTAATAATTATATTATTACAAAGTAATGTTTTAGTTATATCACATTGTTAGAAACAGCAAGAAGCTCTGAAAAATCTCATACTTAATGAAATTTGATTGAAAAAAGTATTGTTTCTGTTATTTTTATTATTCGTAACGTATTTATTTTCATTAATATATAAAATATTGTTTGAATTATTATTGACATCATATCTACCAACCTAAAATCTCATGAAATTAAATCAAAAAGATTAACTTTTGAGAATTTTTACTGGCTTCATTTATTACTAAAATTAAAAATTTGTTTAACGTTTCAAAAAAGCAATAAAACCATATTAAAATTGTAATGACTCTTACACGACGGGGCGTACGTACAGGGAGGTCATCGCAGTTTTATAATTATCGGGTTCACGACAGAGTATTCAAGTACAGTAATGTCAGGATAATATGTACCCCCTATAATCGGAACACCGCACATAATCCGAACAATCGGCTTTTGTAAAAAGGTACTCATAATTCAAACATCCGGATACAAGATAGCGACACTCATGCACAGTCATGTACACATTCAGTTGAATGCTGTCGCATGTTCGCGCAAATAATACCCCTTAAATTTTTTTACAACCATTGTGTATCTTTTTTAACCAACCTAACTTAGCAGGATTGAAAAAGTATTTATAATCAGTACATATTTCGGATTATAGATACCATGTTTATGAATTCAATAGTTCAAATGTTTTAGTAATTGTTTCTGTTCGGATTATCCAGACATTGTTGTATATCTTAGATAGAGTAAAATACTTCTTCTAAGGAGCGGGACTCACTGTAGATGAGTCATCACGGATGACCTGTCTGGTCAGGTAGACGTGCTAATGGTCAAGTGGGATAGGAAGGCCTTTATTGTAAGGGAATTAGAATAAGACCGCAAGGCTCTAAATGTTCTAGAGATTTATTGGCCGCAGGTATATAAGGGTCGCATCGGGCGGCTCAGGCAGGTCAGTATCTGTCAGAGTGTGCAGAGGGTCACTGAAGACAGTCAGTGGCGATTAATGCATGTCAACGATAGATAAAGTAGAAATAAATAAATATTTGGTGATATAAATGAATAGCTGATATAAATGGTGTGTAAATAAATATTGCTTAGTATGAAGTGTTTTAATATACATATGTTCTTAGTGTTTAAGTCGTTGTTATTAATAATTGTTGTTCTTAATTTAGTGTATATATTTGTTTATTGATAATGTTACTAATATTTATTATCTTTTTACAATTTGTTATTCGTTTATTAAACTTAGATATGTAAATATTCGTATTTTAATTATACAGGGTGTTCATTTTAAATTGGCCACCATTGCTATCTCGAGAACTATAAGAGCTACGAGGTCGGTTAAATTAGCAAACAATTTCTACTTTACAACACTATTAAAATGAGACAAACGAAATTTTTACTAAACCAGTGGTTCTCAAAATATGGTTCTCAACTTTTTTATTTTAAATGTGAACCTATTTTTTCTATTTACTTATTCAATAGAGAATTTTATTCTGAATTCAATGATATAATATTATCATACCCAAACATAACGATTTTTTTGAGAAAAATGCATCTGAAGTTTTAAATTAATTTAATTAATATATGACAATAATAAGAGTGCCATGACGGAAAAAACGAAATACAAGTAATTTTTTAACCTGGAATTAGAGTGCCTTGACAGAAAGAATATAATTTTGTTCACTTCTTTCTGTCAAGGCCCTCTAATTCCAAGTTAAAAAAATATTTGTATTCGGTTTTTTCCGGCATGGCACTCTTATTATTGTCATATTTTAATCAAATTAATATAAAACTTCAGATGCATTTTTCTCAAAAAAATCGTTATGTTAGGGTATGATAACATCATAGCATTGAATTCAGAATAAAATTCTCTATTGAATAAGCAAATAAAAAAAATAGGTTCACATTTAAAATTAAAAAGTTGGGACCCGTATTTTGAGAACCACTGGTTTAATAAAAATTTTGTTTGTATCATGTTAATAGTGTTGTAAAATAGAAATTGTTTGCTAATTTAACCGACCTCGTAGCTCTTATAGTTCTCGAGATAGCAATGGTGGCCCATTTAAAATGAACACCCTGTATATACACGTATCCTACGTTATTATCTACATACATACATATATCGCGATGTGTATGCAAAATACTGCCACAGTCTATTTTTTTCTATTTGTGGTTTTACATTTAGTTTATTTATTCATATCCAAATAATCTAAATACTCTTCATTATTACCTATATGTAATCCGTTCTTTTATTACCTGCTCCGTTAATATTGTAACGTTTATTATTTAAATGAAGTGCAAACATATAAGACATACGAATATTTATATTACTACGTTTAATAAACTAGTAATAAATTATAAAAATTTAATAACAATAAGTAATAATATCATTAACAAATATTAACACTAATTTAGAAGTAATTATTATTAATAAAAACTTAAACACTATTACGGACATTTATTTAAACACTTAAAACTACGCAACATTTATGTATATCACCAACTACTCATTTATATTACCAACTATTTACTTATTTCTACTTTACATGACGCTAAAATGTTCTGACCGACACTGACTTTCTTCAGTGACTCTTTGCACACTGTGACCGATACTAACTTACTGAACTCCTGCGCCGACCGATGCGACCCTTATATATCTGCCGCTAATTAATTTCTAGAACATTCTACAGGCTTCCGGACTCTATAAAATTCTCGAACAATAGCGACGTCGCTCCAATCCCACTTGACCTTTAACAGGTCACCCGTAATGTCTCATCTGCGTTGAGTCTCACTCGTTCAATATTTTATTTATTTTGTAACAAGGGGGTAATAACGTTGGTTAATGCAAACTTATTAACTCTTGATGACGATTATGACGTAAAACGTAAACATAAACAGATTCAGCCAAAGGGCATATTCTTTCCACAAAATTCGAAGTAGATATCACTACTGCATATTATATGCGCCCAGTTACCGCAATAACGCAAACTAGTTCAATCGTGATAACTACTTCGAATTTTGTGGACGGAGTTTAAGTTCCTTCTTTAATCATTATCTCTTATCAGGGAAATGAAGTCAAATTATGGATTGCATTGGTAATATTAGAAAGAAAGTAGATACTTTATATTATAAAATAATAAGAAATCAAAATTGAAAAATTAAATGGATAAATATTTTCGAGAAACCGGGGTACCTATTCTGTAACTTTTCAACAATTTGAAGTGTTATATTATTTGACGTCTCGTGTCAAATGTTCAATATTGTAATCTTAGGAACTTTTTTATTTGAAAGTTTAAGTAAAATAATTTTTAAGTTGGCACTACTCCCTGGCACAACTATCAAATTGTACAAAATTGTGTTTATTGTCAATGTGTTGTCAATAGCGTACCTTTGCATAATTTCTAGATTTTCTTTAGTAATTTTCACAAAATGTCACCACTCAAATTTCAAATAATACCAACAATGCACAAACCAAACGTCAGTATAACACTAGTGAAATGAATATAACACTACCCTTCGCGCTAGTGAATCGTTTACAAAATGAGTGACGTCATTTGCCCTGTTGCACTCAAAAACCGCTAGATGGTAGTCAGATTATAACAATTTTGAACGCGTATCACTAGTGATATAAGTTACAGAATAGGCACCCAGGTCCTTCGTTCGGGCCCCATACGTAAACGGACCCTACGCCTAGGTCTTATGGGCCTAAGCGGTAATAAGGCCCTGGTGTTTTAAATAATTGGTTAAAAACTAGTCATTCGAATTTATCTTCATAATTCAACAAATTTTTTCAAATTCATTCTATGTGCAAATGTCTTGAAGTCAAGCTGAAGTGAGATGTTCATATACAAGTTACTTTTGTATGAATTTTATGTAACTTTAAATTTGGTGAGAATGTATTTGAAACAGTTAAAATACAACAGTTAATCAAAACATTCTGAAATATTCGATAACGTTCCTATTCTCTTAACAAATCACATACTACGAAAAGTTGAGAAAGATTAACCTTTTAAAAATTAGAACGAATTTCATTATTATTTTCAACAATTCTAAAACTAGCAAGATTTGGGGGAGGGCAAGGATAAACATTTGCCCTTATAGTTTGAACAAGGGAGTAAATTATTAGGGAAAAGTATATTAACTTTAACCCTTTTGGTCACTCTTTTTCCCAATAAGTTAAATTTCGTTATTTTGTTTATTCATGGTATCTGCATGGCTAAATTAAGCATTTATTCTCGCATTTATTACAATAAAATAATTAAATATTTTGAAGTAGATATAAAGACTCCGATATAGCCTTCCAATAAAATTACTGAAATCCCAAAATTGAATGCTAAAATAAGAATTAGACATAATGTTTAAGTAATTTAATAAGACTATGATAGAATGATTGAATTATAATAAATAACATTTGCACAATAAGACAATCAAAATTAATTTATACGCAATGTTATATAACCTTACAAATGTTACATAACACACGTGAATGTTAATTTATCATTCCTTACAAAAGTTTTCCACGTTCTATAAGCAGGTACCAATATTGCGGAATTTTCGTAATCAATGTTTAGAGAATTTTTAGTTGTATTAGTGAATGTAGTAAATATGCTTTCTTGCAGGGCTGTATTGTAACAAATTCTGTGTATAAAATTAAAATACTGATTGTTGGATTGGTTCAATCGGTACTACATATTCCTTGCTACGAGGGTGGTTTGAAAACTCAGTATAAAGTCATACTTTATACGTTACTAACTCGTCATTTTTATCCTAAGAGAGATGGCATCTATAGTACATACCGACATTATTTTCAGTTAGTAGCATCTCTTGAAGGAATTCACACCAAATTTTACCCATTTTGGTTAATTACTCTGTCTTTAGCATTCGTTTGGATCGTACAAATCGAATGACACCAAGAACGAAATCGTGTGACATGTTCCAAGGACGATTTGCTGCTGTTTCAGCGAAATCCACGAGACTTTAGGCGTCGTTTTGACACAGTGGATGAAACATAGACACAATACTACTCGCCTAAAACCAAAAAACAATCTAAACAATGGGTTGCCATCAGAGATTCTGTACTAAAAAGGAGAAGACAGCTCCTGTAGTGGAGAAAATTATGACTGTCTTTTGTAATTGATAAGGAATCATTTTCGTCAACTATTACATGTGTATATTATGTATCGTTTATTGGACCGCTTGAAAATCAAGTTGTAAAAAAAGTCCAAGATTGGCTCACAAAAAAGTCTTTTCCCATTACGACAATGCACCAGCTAATTCCTCTGGATTTGTGATCGCGAGATTGGAGTTATAATTCTGACTCATTCAGCATGCCCTGCTCTCAATATTTGGCTTCCTCGGACCTGAAAATATCTGATGTGGACATCACAAGACTTCCTTGTACGCTAAATTATACTCATTTTTTCTACACTTCATTTGAACTTATTTCACTTGAAAGTGAGATCATTCTACAATCATTATTCAACTTCCATTCGTTTCATATCTTCGAACATTCCTTAGTAATGGATCATGTTTTAAAATTTTTATTAAAATGTTTATCTCTACTCCATATTGCATTACCTACACAAAATTCTTTTAATCGTTTAATAACTTGCAAAAAAATATATTGCTTTAATTTTTTTGGCAATATTTCTCACAAAATATATTCTGATAGTTATCAATGTCAATTTATTATCAAGTATTTCCTACAAAAATTAAAAGCTAACTAAATTATTATTTTTTAAGTTTCTGCCATAAGTAAACTGCCCTTTTAAAAAGCCGATTGGAACATAAAATGGAGGTGCATGCGTAACTAGATGATACAGAAATTACATAAATAAAATTTCAACATTCTATGGCTAATCGTTTTTAAGTTATGCGAAAAAATAAAAAAACACTAGAAGTAAAGTGCTCTTTTGGCACTGACGATTGATTTTGAAATTTTCAATTTTCATAAAAATTTATGCCTTTTGAAATATTTGGTCGGCCATATTAAATCCGCCATTTTGAATTTTATAATTTTTTTTATTTCAGATTCGTATTTATATGACACACGGCAAAATCGTTTTATATTTTGTTAAGCTTACTTGATCATATTTTCAATGATAAATACTCCGGTAAAGGCATACAAACATGTGATATTTTTTGGAACTCTAAACTCCAGGTATACAATATTTTTTTTTTATCATTTCATTTGATCGTAAATGCAACCACATTTTGTCTTAAATTTTCTATTTATATGTATTTATGTAATGTACCTGTTCACCTGTTATAGAATAGAGTCAAAATTCCGAATACAGCACTGTTCGACGTAAACAGTGAATTATGATTTCGCCGTTTTGTAAGTTTAACATTTTGTTTTTGAAAAATCAACAGTCACGATTCTTGTAGAATTGGTTTCAATTTTCCACGGTTTACCCATGTACGTTTACGTATACACATGTTAAGAATTCAGTATAATTAGCTTTGAATAATGTGATATTTAACTGGAAAATACTCTCGGATTTGCATTCACATTTGTTTTGTATCTCATTTCATTGTTTAACTGTTTATTCCAGTGACATTTCTATAGAAAATAGTATTTTTAAAAAAGTGTAACAGTTATGCTTACATAATTGACATTGTAGGTCATCTTTGTAGCTAATAATAGACCAGTCACGGGCAGCGGTGGTCAAAGGTTAATGCAAGTGCAACAGGCTTTTTTGAAATTTAGTTAAATTTTATTTTTCGGAAATACAAGTTCATATGTAAATAATTTTCATCTTTGTTTTTAGACTAATAAGCCTGTATAAAAAACGAGGCTGAGCAATTGATAACCTTTAAAATGCCTTAAAAAATATACCGCACGAAATTTGTCTTGCAAGTTAGCAGAATATTATTTTTGATACGTATAAAGCCTTCCACATGACAAGTCATAGCAATGGTTAAAAAGGTTGATATAACACTTCAAATATGATGGAGATGAGTATTCGGATGACGGATAAATCAGAATATAAAAAATTAATTTATCTTATAAAATGCATAAGATTAGGATTTTATTAACCCTTCATCAGGCTGTCAATAAAAGAAATAACTACATTAATCATTCGAGATCAAATGGAAAATTAAAAACAGATTGTTATAAAAAATCAATTACTTCCAATACAATCTGATAAGAATAACTCGAAGAATAAACTACTATTTCAAATATTCCTAATGGGGAATGACCAATTTTTTTTCGTCCATTTTATCATTCTGTACAAAAAATAAAAATACCCGTATTTTTTTAAATCGCTTAATTTTTGATAATTCCGGAGAAAAACAATAATAAAGTTTTGGAGAGGGGATATGTGAAGTCTTCAAATGAGAATTTTAAAACGATGTATGTAAACACTATATAGCCTTCAAAAATCATATGAGATTGACAATTTTGACAGATGAGTACATACATCATACATTTCAAATGTCAACCAAATTTACACCAAAACAATCTATTACATAATATCAAAATATTTTTATATTATTCTATGAATAGATCTTATACATTGTTTCATAAATAAGATAATATACATATAGTTTTTGTCATTATTATTAGTAGTCACAATGGTTAATTTTTAGTTTTTTTTAATGACGAAAAAGTGTTATTTTATCCACTATTTTGAGTTGATAAAATTGCACTTTAACATCTGCTATAGAAAAAATATTATTTTATTATATTCTCTTCTCAATACCCTTTTCGCGATCAAATCTGTATTGGTTGCTATGACGCCACGGTTAAAGTTACATTATTCAATTGTCTCATGTTATTTTGACAAATCAGTTCAGTAATAATATTACCTACAGATAAAGTTATAACTCAGTTACCAGCTTACTTATATCTATATAAACAGAGACATAATATCCTAAAACCAATATACTTTATTAACATATTATATTTATTTACAAAAATGAACTTAAACATTACAAATGAATGAACTACAAGTTCTTGTAGCTAGCTAATGCTAACAACATTTTATGTATCAGCTCGTTGACATTTTCTGGGATTTACATGCATCTGACATCTTCAGACGTTAAAATTCGACTCTACTCTTTTATAATTTTTGTAAAAAAAAAGAAATGCACGAAAATAATCCTCTTCATTCCTTTCCTTATTTTACAAAAACTAAACGATGCTACTGTCTTTGGATATGCGATGTTTGCCCTCATAAATTTGTAAATTTATTGCGAAAAGAAGTACCGTCCACATCAAATGCAAGGACACCCAAAATACGGATTTGGAATAATATTATTACATGTAAAGCAAATACATACTTTTCCCAGTGTTACATTTTAAGTTACGATAAAAGTTTAAAAAGTGTTTTACTCTAATGTTTAACGTTCCCTCAACTACTGAAGTCATGCAGTCCCATAAGGATTATATACGGTAAAATGAATTATGATACATATACAGTGTGTTCGAAAAATAGGGGACCAAATTTGGAAAATATATTAATCAACCCAAAACAAGAAAATAATCCTAATATACCCATGTTTGGAAACGAACCATTACGGAATAAAACACACTTTTGTTTGAATTTTGAATTTTATTTTTAGTAATGTTTTTTACTGTCAAAATTACAATAGTTACGTTAATACTTGTAATTTGTTTATTCACGTTTCTTTAGTAACTGTCAAAATTTGTTGTCACCGTAATTAAATTATTTTGATATTGTTTTGAAGCTTTTCTATTAATATTGTATTGTTGGAGATGAGTTGATAGGGCTTTATTTTTTGCATAACAGATTAACGGGAAATTTGTATCTACATTATCTGGAAAATAATTTACCAAATTTATTGGAGAATGTTTCACTATTCACACGGCATCATATGTGGTTTATGCACGTCTCCACATTTTAGTTTCCAAGTAAGACAATATCTTCAAAATTTATTTCGTGATCGGTGGATAGGCAGAGGTGGTCCAACTACGTGGCCTTCACGTTCATTAGACTTGAATCCGTTTGATTTTTATTTTTGGGTTCATTTAAAAAGCTTAGTTTATTCGACGCCCATTAATAACGTAGAGAATTTGAGGCAAAGAATCATAGACTGCTTCAATAGTATAAGACGAAAACCAGGAATATTCGAACGTGTCCGACAATCAATGAGAAGACGTCTAGAATGTTGCATGCAACTTCAAGGAGGACATTTTGAACAACTATTGTAATTTTGAGAGTAAAAACATTACTAAAAATAAAATTCAAACAAAAGAGTGTTTTATTCCGAAATGGTTCGTTTCCGGACATGGGTATATTAGGATTATTTTCTTGTTTTGGTTTGATTAATATATTTTCTAAATTTGGTCCCCTATTTTTCGAACACCCTGTATAAGGTTTGTTGCCACGAGTTGATCCCCAGGTCATTATCAATCATAACCATGTGATTCAAATCGCCAGCGGGAAAAGAAGATTGATCATATCATCTTATCGAGTGAAGTCGTGTGATTTCCGAAGTAAACAAGTATTATACAGGATAGCCCAATGAAAATTATCAGCGCAATAGCCATTTAACAACAATTTTGCAAAAAAAAAAAGCTCGAACACGTCCATATTAGTATATTACATAATTATACTTAAAAATAAATATCAAAATTTTATTTACAGAAATTTTGCAATAGGGTCCTTAACCATTGTCGCATTATAATTTTGCAGAAGAATATGAAAATGTACAATTAATGAGTATTAGTGAAAAAAAAAATCATTTAAATTATTTCGTTCATTAAATTTTATTATTATGTCCTGACCTGTCGTCTGACTTTAGACATTGGTTGCCTGTTTTAAAAAAGAAAATCTTGCGTCCGCAGTACTTTGAACTTGAGGAGAGAAGACATGCATGCGGCTTGGTAGTGACAAAATGATACTGCATGTTCTTGTTTTTGTTAATAATAATTTTTTCATTTATATACATACAATTTTGTATATAAACATAGTTTAGCTATAAGAATATGAAAATAACTAACACTCTGTACAATTAACAGTTTGTTCATCACTGGCGAAGACAGATGCGGTAAAGGCCAAAATTTTCACTTTAAAAATCGCTTACTACGACATGTTTTTCAGTCGCGTTTTCACTATTATGCTTATTTCACTCTGTTCTTTCAGAAAATCAAATTTAAAAATTCTGTTGAAACATCACTGATCTAAACTGTCAAGTATTGATAGTTTTTTAGTCAAAATTAATGCAGCATTCAAAATTTGTTTAAATTATTTCCAACATAACAGTTGACTATTAAATCTGGCTGTTACTTATCAGCCAGATAAATTCGTATCGAAAAATGCGTTTTCATTACCATGGAGTTTACCAGCCAAATAATTTTAATCTATTTTGTAGCTTACAGCAGAGCTGGGAGTATCTTACAAAAAATATACTCAATAGTATCTAAGATACAAAAAGTATCTAAGATAAAGTATCTTAGATACTTTCTATTTTATGTAATATGTATCTTTTATTGAATTACTTTTTAAAAGTATCCGTATCTTTTATCTGAAAAATGTATCTTTTGTCTTAATAAAGTATCTTTCATCTTGAAAAAAGTATCTTATTTACCTGTATTTAAAATAGTTTACTAAATACAGCCGAAGAATATTGAAATGTGTTAAAACTAGTCAGCGTGCTGCGTACATTGTGTTTCTGTTCATTTTGTCTGACTAAAATAATTTTAGTGTTTGTAGTGTTTATTAAGCTGATTTGTTATTATTGTAATTCTAACACAGGAAAGGAAAAGCTGTAAGATACAAACAAGCTGTTTGCGTCCGATGCATTTAGCCGAGGCCCATTGACATGGGCGCCCATAAGGGGGGACAAGAGGGGGCATCTGCCCTCCCCTGGCTTTTTGCAAATTTGAAAAAGACGGCATATTACTTAATTATTTCACTACCGTTATGTTCTATAAGAAAATTATTCACATTTGCTTAACTTTGGATTTGGGTTTTTTATGTGTGGCACAAATTATGCCATTGATATTTATGGTAAATTATTTAAACTGGAAGGAATTGCCTTTACAAATCAATAAAAAAAATAAGATTTTTTTTCTTTGTTTTTTTCTAATACAATTTTATTTTTTTTACTAATAAGTATATGTTTACAGTTTATCACTGTAACATATATTTTTTATATTATATATAATCGATTGCTCATAGTATCCTGAGGGTCTTAAGGTATTTTTTTATAAATATCTATAATGTCCGGATATTATTTAAATTTTTATATTTTTCTTAAATGGTCGGAATGAAACATACTAACTAATCAATATTGTTGTCAAAATTTCGACTAACATTTTTTGTTTAAGTTTTTCTTAAAATTTAAGCCTTGTTAGTATAAGTGTGCATAAGAATATATATCTTCTTTTATGATAATATTTCTGTTTTTTTTTTTTTTGCTCCTCCCTGGAAAATACTTTATGGGCGCCCATGTCCATTGAGGGTTTCCAAAAGGACGTATTTTAAATAAATTTATATTACCAATGAAAATTTGAGTTAAATAGAATGTAATAAAATCATAAAATGTTAAATATTTATAAGGGCAATTCGAAAATTAGAAAAGGTGGCCTATCTCTTCGGTATTTATAAGTATCTTAAGGTGTATATCTCAAAGCATCTAAAATATTAAAAAGTATCTAAGATACTTTCATGTATCTTAAGTAGTTATATTAGATACTTTTAAGAAATATTTGTATCTTGAGATACTTAGAATAAATAGTAAAAAGTATGTAGATACTTAAGTATTTGTAACAAATGTAAGTAAGTATCTTTTAAAAGTATCGAGATATTTTTTTAAAAATATCTTTCTCAGCTCTGGCAAAGCAGGAACTTTGACAACCGGCCCTGTACCACGTAAATACTATTCTTTTTCTGATTAAGCGTCGCTCACTGCATCAAATTTCACGTTGCACAATATTCTAATATTAATCTATTCCTTGTATCATATATCAGTAATTGAGAAAAAATGGGTTTTTCCTTCAAGAAAGATATCTGAGTGTCAATTAGCACGTTCTAATTTTAGCGATAAATGTACGTTATCGAATTTAATACAGTTATAAAGCACAACGTTGGTGCCCTTTCCGGCTAAGATCAAACACGCTGCACTAATTCATTAATGAGAAACGAATTACACAAATTAATCACATAATCTTTTGATGTCTATAATTAGATCTTTAAAGCAAATGAACCATATACCGATTTCCGTGACTTGAACTCTGGCAGTTAGCAATCAATATTATTACTGTAATAATTAAGCGATTGTAGCTAAAATTTCAGCTAGTTGTTTCTGCAATAAAATATCGTAGAAGTATAAAGCAGTGTTTTCCAAAGTACGGTAGGTATGTGATGAGTTTGCAATGGATACGCAAAGAGTTTTAAAACTTTTCCCTCGACTTTTCATTTTTTGTGTGTCTCGAAGCAAATATTGGCTAAGTAATTAAAAATAACGCCATTACGAATTAGCGTTGGTATAATGTCAATGATAATGTTGATAGTAGAGCTGGCAGATTTTGTAAACAGAAAGTCAATTTTCAACTTTTTAAAAATCGATTTCTGTCGCTAATCGAAAATTGTCAACTAGGTATTTAATAAAGTCGAAATAATTAAAATAATCAAAATATCAAAAGTCGAAAAAGTTGAAATAATTAAAAGTGATATCAGAAACGTCGAAAAAATCGAAATATTGAAAAAGTTAAAATATTGTAACGAGCAAGACTCACTGCAGATGAGTCATCATGGCTGACCTGTCTAAACAGGTAGTCGCATTAAAGGTCTGGAATGTTCGAATGATTAATTGGCGGCAGGTATATAAGAGTTGTGTCGGGCGACTCAAGTAAGTTATTACCGGTCAGTGTGTGTAGAGTCACTGAATAAAGTCAGTCTCGGTCAGTGCATGTTAGCGACATGTAATGAAGAAATAAATAAATAGTTCGTGATATGAATAAATAGTTGGTGTTATGAATAAATAGTTGGTAATATAAATAAATAGCTGGTGATATAAATTTCGTATAAATAAATATTGCATAGTATTAAGTGTTCAAATAAATGTTCTTAGTGTTTAAGTCTTTATTAATAATTATTATTCTTAAATTAGTGTATACAATTGTTTCTTCATAGTATTACTAATATTTGTTATCTTTTTATTATTTATTATTTCTTTATTAAACTTAGTTATATAAATATTGGTGTTTCAATTATTTTTTACACTTCACCTAAATAAATATACGTTACAATATCATAAAAATCTAAGAAAACAAGTAGGTATTCGATATATTCAGAAAAAAAATAATCGTAACAGTTAAACAAATATTATTTTTTTATATAAACTATTCTTTCAGTGGTATAATTATAAATTAAAAACTTAATTATTGATATTTTTTATTTATTTATATGAACATTTGGTTACTTATGGTAATTTATTGAAAGATGACAAATCTTTACAAAAAATTGTCATTAAGATGTAAATTATTTAATATCATTGTTGCAATCAGTGATTTATTCTTGCATTTTGTAATTTTGAAATTGTAAATATATTTTCTATGAATCTAAAATTTGAAGAAATATTCAAAAACCATAAAAATTATAAAGTTTCAGGTGATCGAAAAGTAGACGAAGTTTAAAAGTCGAAATAGTTATGTAAAAACAAAACCCAACAAAGTCTAATTAATAGAAAAAATCGACGATAAAAAAGTTGATATTATCGAAAGTTTAAATTCAATTAATCGACGCTATGCTCTAGTAGAGTCGATCGATCGACTTGTTTTAAAAAGTCGACTTAAATCGCTTTTTCCAGCTTTGCTTGATAATACCTATACATTAAAAATGAGCTCAACTTCAGGTAATATAGAAAAAATCTTTATAAAATATTAAAATACTAAGAAAATTATGTAACTTTTATTTTTTGTTTTTCTAGGTACTTCGCGCACGATGTCAAGCTAACATAAAAACCATAAAAACTGTAAAAAAATTGGGTATTTTATACTAATTAGAATATAAATGTTAATATTTTTTGACAGTCTACAAAAAAGTAACTTTTTATACTTTGCGTTAACAATTTCCGTATTATATTGAAAACAGTTTAATAATATAAAATATTGTTAAACTGTTTTTGGTATTTTTGTTGTTGTAAAATTGTACTTCTAACAACTGCACCTCACTTTAAATGGCAAATTGATAACCTTAAATATTTTTAAATGTTTTTTAAAAATACAATTTATGTTATTTCTGAGTAGGAAAATCGAATAAACAAATCTAATTTAATAGGATAATAAAATTTCATCACTCATGATGTACAGATTTATAAATATTTTAAATGAATATTGGTAGATAAACGTGCCCAACTTCATTGAACAGACTTACCATATTTTACATTTATATATCCCTAAATTACAACCTATTATTTTTTTAATTGAAAATTTAAAGATTTTTATTAAATAAGTGAAGCAAAGTATAAAAAATAGTATATTATACACGTTTTATACTAAGTAAGTAAAGGAAGTATTGTAATTGCGAAAATCTATGTTTTCAGATTCCGACGGAAATATTCATTTTTACTATTCCTGAATTTACTTTGATTAGTTTCGTACGTCCATACATCTAGTTGTGCACCTCCCTTTTTTATTACAATCGGCAAGGCCAAAAAGGCACTTTACTCGTAGTGTTTTTCGCATAACTTTTTTTAAGGGGCCCAATCGACCTGAATCCGCCTCTGATAAATTTGAATCTCCACCCTGAACCCTGAGCCTGAGAAGTATATAACAAGTACAGTAAAAGTTTCCATAATTTGTTGTCCTTATAAATCAGTTTAGTGAGGCAAGGCCAAGCATCCAGGAACACGACACAAGAGTGACTAAGCAATCGATAACTACACTACAATCAGAGACGCGGTACTTGCACACACACACGTGCTACGTTCACATGTTGCACTGTGTAAACAATAACAATGGGAACTGGGTAACAGAAGGGGGTCAATACAAATGTCAGCCCTTTATATGCTTCAAAGATTATATCGAATTGTATTACGCTGACGCGTTGGCGTTATTACAGCACATAAACGGTGCAATCTGTTCAAAATTATTACAACACAGAAAGTGACGTCTGGTAAACAACCTCGAGTGACAGTCGTAACAGAATTTTAACATTTCTTATTAAATCCAGTATTATATCTTCCATGACATTTATTAGGTTAGGTGGTTTATTGTATCATTGTTTTTTTTTAATATTGAACAGACAGATTCATAAAAGAGGTTAGCCACTAACTCGAATTTGTTATCCCAAATTTAACATCCTGAAATGTCAAACTAAGTATACAATCCCAATGGGGTAGGTGACCAAGGTAAAATTTTAATGAAAAAAACTATTAAATTATAGAAAGTATGTTTATTTATGAACGTTGACATTAAAAAAGTTAAATATTTATCAGCAATTGTTTAGTAATTTGCGTTAAATAGAAATAGCGTCCATTACTATGACGTTTACTAAGTTCGCACGCTGATTGGTTAAAATTTGAAGGTGTGGCAATAAACCTATCTATCTCACTCACACCACATATTTCCGTCTTTGTCTACCTTCGCCCCTCTCATGAACTTAGTTGACGTCATAATCCCCTCCCAAGTACTATATTATTTATTTATTTCAAAACAACAAATAATTAACAATTTTAAAAAAATACGGGTATATTATTTTTGTACAAGCTATCACATATACCAAATTTAGAAATTGGTCACCTACCCCATTCATAAAAAAGAAAAAGTATATTATTTACAATTGAACTAGTTTGGTGGATTAAGCAACATTTATACATGATTATCAGCATTTCTAAATGATACAGAGGAAGATTTGTGATGATATTTGACTCGAAATAAGTGATTTAATTCTTACTAAATTTTTTATTCAATATTTTCAAACTAAGTCCCGAATTTAAAAAGTAAACACGGCATAAAAAATTATATTTTTGACGTTCATTAATAAAATATCAATTTACTGCAAATAATTGTTTGAAATTATTACTTTATCCTAAATAACAAAACTATTTTAAATTACGAACGAAAAGTATTTGAATAGTTTTTTTTTTAATTCTATAATAATATTTATATAATTTAATATTTGGTTGCGTAACCTTCAGCTTCAATTAGAGCCCTTAACTTACGGAACATAGATTCCATAAATTTTTTTGTAGAATTTTCTTATTTGATGTTTTTTGATTCTGGTTTCTAGTTCGATTTGTCAACTGAAGAGACTTGAATACTTTAGAAGTATCATTATCTTAGTATTAGTTTTACCGTCTATATCTACACTTTCCAGACTCTTGTTTTGTCTTGTCTAAATTATCAAAAAAGACTGAAAAAAGTCTTGTCTTGAAATTTCAATTCAAAACAAGACTTTCTTATTCTATATCAAGACGAAAACATTCAGGACTCTAGATTGATTAAAATTTTTAAATTATCAAAATATAAATATAACATGCGAAACTTGTTCCATCAGAGCTGAATCAGTGATTATAATATAGAAAAAGAATACTGTCCAAGAATTATCCGAGAATTATCTGTCCTCTAAAGCAAATGCGAAGGTTAATGTAGAATCTTGCAAAAATCTAGAGTCTTGATATTTAGACAAGATCTTTTAATTTTGTCTTCGACTTAGTCAAATCTTATCTTGAATTTTCTAGAGAAGATAAGAAGACAAGACTTGGTCTTGGTAGAAAACATGATTTTGTCCTAAGCCTAATTTAACGGCAGGTTAATTTATATTTTCTTTCAGAATATACTGGTGGTATCTAAAAATTCAACACAAAAAATATTAAGAATAAGTAAAGGGGATTCAGCATACAAGTTGCTTACTGTTAGTAGTGTAAAAGATTAAAATTTGGAATTGCTCAGTTAAATCTTTGAAGAAATATTCATGTGAAAACTTAATTATCACACACACTTGTTTATTAAATATGCTTCGTAGAACACAATAATAAGACAACTATGGAAAATAAAAGACCGCATTTGTGAGGAACAGAAGTGGACATTTAGCTGGCCGTCTTCCGTAGGTAATTTCTAACATCCAATAAAAATATGATGTGTCCCACACATTAATTCTCTCCATTGTAGTAATATTTTCTATATAAGTTTTTCAGTACATTCAATTCCTAGCTTTATAATTAGTTTGTTTTTGCAGTTCAGAATATTTATTTCATACCTAAAATTTCCTTCATAAAATTTGTAAGCCCAAAAAGAAACAGCTAATTTTGGCGTTACTAAAACCGGAGAACTTATTTTGATTCATGCATAAAAATATATTCCTTACATATTTCTTCCACCTTTTTATAATTTTACAATAAAACTACTTCATATTTACTTATTTTATCTTTTGAACTTAAATCAAATTTGACATCAAATGTCAAATTTTTTGAACATGTGAATATGTGACTAACTCATCTGTTTTATATAAATTCCTCAGCCTAAACGATATGTAAAATTATTATAATTTAAAATTTTTTTTTGTGTAGCTAACACACACACGGACATACATACATCACGGTAAAAATAGTAAAATCGTGTTCTAGGGACACTAATTCGTGGTCATATGTTGATAACTCGCACTCGAAAAATTTGACCAAAAACAATACCTCTTATTTTTATATTGATAGGGGGGAGATAAAAAATCAGCGTTAACCCATTTTGTTATAATTTTCCATAAATTTATACAAAAATAAAGTAGTATTCTCTACTGGCGAATACCCGATACTATTAATTCTTTACCGATACAGAAATAATAAATTAGAATAATTAGAAGTGGCACCTTCCGATCATTAATGAAATAGCTTTACCTTGCTAGGGTATAATGTGATTGATACATGTGTAATGAACAGTGCAGTAATGGGATTAGCACAAGCACATGCACATGTGAGTAATTGGTCCGGTTAACGGGTTATGCTTTGCATATGCAAATGACATTGCATAGCGCAGTTATCTAATCGCCTGCCGCAAATCACTGGCGGTAAAGGTTACCAGTAGTCAAGGGCGACACAGGGCACCCACTATCCATACGCTACTGTCACTTACACTAAACATTTGCATTCCTCTTCAGTACAGTAACGAAGATACAAAACAGTGCTTAAATATATCATTTCAGCGAACAAGATAGTATATTATGATACAAGTGTATAAGCAGGCAACGTGTATCATACGCTATTCTTTTATTATATCTACACAATATGGTGGAAAAAAGGATCTGAAGTTTTGTTTTAACGTTTCATAATTTTATATATGACATACGTTGGAGTTTGGGTTATGTATTTGCGTTTTTACACGCTTTTTAGTTTGCTAAACAAGGCTGATGATTCAATATTATAAATAAAGTATATTTTTATTTTACGCTCGATTTTACGTCTACAACAAAACTATTTCCCCATCAAAAACAGTGTGTCCATAAGTCATTTCAGGACAACAAAGCCTAGTATAGTATTCGCGATGAACATTACCGTTGGCGGCGCTGATTCTAATTTCAAAATGGAGGACTATTGTAGTACTTTGCTGATTTTAGTTGATTTGTAAACGTGTGATTTTGTTTCATTTTAAAGTTTTCTGTACTTTTTACCTTTGTAATATATGTTTTTCGAGTATATACGAATAAAAATTGTTGTAAATCATCAAAATGGAGGACCATGTAGTACTTTGCTGACATTAGTTGCCTTATAAACGTGTGATTTTGTTTCATTTTAAAGTTTTCTGTACTTTTTAGCTTTGTAATCTATGTTTTTCGAGTATATACGAATAAAAATTGTTGCAAATCATCTTATTATAATATTATTTTAAATATTTTAGGGCAAGTAGGTATATACATATATATTTGTACTTTTATAACAAGTCTTTTTCAAGTAAGTTTAATTCATGTTTTTTGTTTATCAACTAGTTCCGTTTGACCGAATTTATTGCACACGCGAACCTTTCCTTCATTTTTTTTTTCGCAAACAAAGTTGAAACTGATTGCAGTCTTTAGAGTAACAGTCCTACACATAGCAATTTCTGTTTTGATACTTTACTTTTACTTTGCTCGTCATAATAAAGGATAACAAATTAGGACAGGAAGATAAAATTACAGAAAATTCTATAAAGTAGTCTCCATAAAGACTGATTTTTAAATAAAGTTTCGGTTACAATTTTTTTAAAAAGGTGGATAGAATCCAAAAAGAAAAGGAATAATGGAAAATGATAACAGTAAACGGATATTAGAAAACAAATTGAATGGTGTAGGTATAAAAAGATAATAACTGGGTCAAAAATTGTGAAAACTACGACACACAAAACTGACGACTACTACTTTGCCGGTTTCCCAATTTTTTAGGTAGGTGGATACGAGTTAATGTTCCTAGCGATTATGATTTTATAGTATAACGTAAATGCCGAAATGATAACCTCAAATATTTAAAAATGTATTTTAATACAATTTGGAATTATTATAAATATGAAAACCAGATCCAGTTATAGATTTAACACTCAGACGTTTTCACGTAGGACAATTTTTTAGGTTTATATCGAGAAACTAGAACTATGACTACGTTAAGAGCTGTGAATCTATGTATCTTAATATCCAGTGCAGGTACATGAGAAAAAAGTTTCCTCTCTTGTCGAAGAAAAATTAGTAAAGAAAATATTCCGGAATGTTAACGGTAATATGTATAACAATAAAAAATTTAAAAACAATATTCAAAATCAATCTAGAAACATTAAAATTAACCAAATTAAAAATATTATAAATGAATTTTATTATTGTTTAACCTCAATAGTATATTTGCTATGTTTCATTTTAAAGTGAACGCCAGATACATTGCTGTCAATCAAAAGTTGTAACCATGAGTATGGCAAATCCCATATATCGCGTTTGAATATATTCACGGTACATTTCTCATTCTACATTCATTTTTTACTGACATTGAGGGAAATTTAATGTTTTGCAAAAAATTGTATATGCATTACGAACGACGATCTGAGACAAGTAATAACTTGAGATCTAGCACATCATTTATCAACAATTTTTTGTTTTATTAAAATGTTAATTTTATAAAAGTAAATTAATTATTTATCATTTTCAAATACTCCTTACTATATCATTTTGTGCAATGTTATGTCAAAATACAACAAATTATTATTTTGTTGTACGAAATTTGTTTCAAGGCTCGACAAGTCAACTTTACACCGGTAAAACGTTTTGCGACAAAGTGGTTAATTCAAATGAAACGCTCTACAGGTACCTTTCCCTTTAATTGGCCAATAGTCTGTTGGGAATTGTATTAAATGATAATAACAATAATATACTTCTCAATTTTAATCATATAGATTATTTAAATCATACTTTTGTACGGAATCAGTTGGACACAGCAATATTTTCAACTTGGGAACAGAATCAAAATATTTTACATACACACACTTGTTAAGATCAAATAAATATATCATTAAGTTATTCAAATAATACCTTTCATAAACTGTGATATTATTTAAAATGTTAATTGTTATTTTATTTGAATCCCAACCACTCATATTCTGCAGTATTTTATGTATAATAAAATTATATTTGACGAAGAATCAAAACATTTAACACATTAATGCACGATAAAAAATATATTATTGTTATTTATAACATATACCTAATAAAATAATTCTTAATAATTATTATGTTAGCTGCGATAATATTTTACGTTTTATTTAATTGATAGTGCGTGACTTTCCTGCTTTCTTATCAAAAATATCATGTATGAACAAGCGTAAAAACGAGCAGTTTATATACATAACATACTTAAAATATTGTCGGTTATTAATAAACATTGATAACATATCGTTCGTGCATCCACTGACTTCCTTACTCGCATAACATAACACTGACATTGAAAGTGCAATGTTCATTCACGCACACACGACGTTGCAACCGCAAATTATGTTTATCTTAAACAACAAACAATTACTTACTCGGATCGCCGAGCAGAACTTCTTTTGGTGTAACTTGACATAATTATCGATTAAATTCACTAAATTTAAGCTTATGTTTCCAGCATCGCAACAGGGCTAACAAAATATAACACATTCTTACTTATTTCTATTAAAACACTCAATAAACACGCACCAAACACTGATTCACATAACATAATATTCACGAACAACACTCAGTTGACAACATAGCAGAAACCTGTTGGACAAACACAGAGTTTACGCGGGAAACGATGAACGTCGCTGCACGAAGCTAGGTTAGGATTAGAGAGTGGACTAAGAGCAGGTTTTACGCGGATCTCGCGGTAAATATTTGAAACCGAGCTGCAGTAATGAGATAGCAAGGCGCTCTGCGGATAATCATGGTCGAGCAGCTGTCACAGCACAAGGCTGCCAACTGTAGCACGCAAACCAATCGATAGTGCAGTGAAAGTGTGACGTAACACCACGGCGCGCTACACTGCAATATTAGCGGGAGATATGAAACACTTGTTGCACAAACACATTCAAACTGAACTTTTCAGCATATCTACATCCAAAAAACGTTTACAGGCGATCTTCACTGTTTGTGTATTGGCAGATACAAAATCCAAAGAAGCTGGTAGCTCTTTTAGTTGTTTTTTTTTCTGTTTCAACTCTACTTAAATAAATCGTACTTGTAGTCCATATTCCAAAATTTTAACAAAATAAAAGCCTCAATCAATAATAAGTAAAAAAAATCACGATGTAGTTATTTACGGACAATGACAATTAACTTATAAACATGTTCTTGAATTTGAGTATAAATGTGATTTAGATACAACTTCCAAATTCGCATACTAGAAACAGTAGAAACCAAGAAAATACTGTTCTATCTATATAATTCGGAGATCCTAGGCGAACAAGTACAAAACAAAAAACAGAGATATCATGAAATAGTAGTTTTTATTTATACGAGTATTGGATAATCATTTTAAGATCGAAGCGCCGGTGCGGTCTATCTTAGAACTTAATTTCAATGACAGCTATACATGTTTTGTGCAGTAGGTTTGTTTTAAGGTTCTTGTTGTTATTTTTTTTTGCGCATTTAAAAACAACAATACTCGTGTACACACGAGTGTATGACAGTGACAGCAGATATTATGGTTGTTGTACTATTGATGGTAAATTGTAAATTAACTTTGCAAAACATATACCTAAACCGGTTAACAATAACATATATTCTATCGGCGATGATGATTCAAGTCAGATTGTATCTGTCCGCAAAATATGAAAAAAAAGCAGCGAGCATAAAATCACTAGTTGGAAATCAACGACTTTGTTTACTACATTCTGTATTATAACTCTAATTACTACACTTTTTCTAGTAAAATAAATGTTAAAGGTAATCAGGTAATGAATAGAATGAATCACAATCACAATTTGTTCATCGTACGGCGGCCATCTTGAACGTCAGAAAACAGCGCTCCTTCCAGTAATTTCGATTGCGAATTATGACATTTAAATTTATAATTATATAAAATTTTAACACACATTTCTTTCATCCACATTATTGTTGTGGCAGCATAATTTAAGAAAATATTTATATATAAAAATCGATAAAAATAACTATAACTATAAAACAGAGTGGGCGGAAATCCAAACAGTCTAAGGACGCCACTGGTAAAGAACCCTGTCTCATATACAAGTGATTGTACAAAATACTTTCATTTTTAGGTTTTCTATTATAAGTGAAAACATTTGGGCTACTGTTTTTAAATGAAATGTCACAAATTTATTTAATTTTTAACTAACAAACTATACTAATTGAATTCATTATTCGTTTGTTCGTTTTACCGATTTTCTGTTATGCAATATTAACTCCAGCAGTAACCAAAATGTACTGTTTTTGAAAACTACCCATTTTTTGTAGATTTTGTAAATGTTTACTAATCAGTACATTGAATACTACATGGCAACATGGCTTAAACATTAATGCACATAGTCTGTATATTAGATTAAGCTGTCGAAACGTTGTAATTAATAAAATTTTACAGAACTTAAACCCAAATATTGTCTACTGATTAATTATGAGTTCTGAAAGCTTCTTTGAATATTTAAATTTTTTTGATATTTTTTAGAACATTATTTTGTTCATTTTGGTGAAATTCTGAAGTTACGTAACAATTTTTTTGGTTACATGTATATTTATCACTGAATTTGTCACAAAATTTAAATTTAAAATATTTGGTAAAAGAAAAATCGATGTGATATTTTCTAGAAAGGAAGTTGATGTCACCCGACAAATGAGGAAAACAAACTTTTTAGGACCGCATAATTCATCACTCTGATTTCATTAAAATGAATCAGTTGAGGTTATTGATACTGTGTTATTTTTACTCATACATCTTATGTGTTAGAATGAAATGGGTATATATTTGTCATGTGTTGTTTGTTATGAAACATTGATTATGCGGACTTGATAATCGAATAAACGCATGCGTTTTCGTCAATGTTGCCAACACTAAGAAATATACTAATTATTTACTAACAATGTTAACAATACGAAATAAGGTATGATCATTTAACAACTCATTTAACAATAATAGAATAATTTATTCTATTATTGTTAAACGACAATGAACGCATACAATACGACTATAGTAGAAATTTTTAAGGAGTAGGGAGACGTCATAGACCTGAAAAAAACGGTACAAAATGAAATAAAACTTGTAGAAATTTTCGAAAGATGTTTTTATTTAGAAAACCGAGTAGTAAAAAAAGGTATCATAAAAAATTACTTATATATGATATTTACTATTATTTCAAATTAAAATATAAGGTATTTAATGACATTTCAATTTATTTATAATAATTGCAGTGTATTTTTTTTAACACATGTTGGCTACGACTCAAATAAAATGTTTACATATATTTGTTTCTTGTCACGCCGATCGTTTGAGTTGTCAAATAATATAATATAAAATCTTTGTTTGTTCGTTTAAGTTGTATTGTTCCTTATTATTGCTCGTATTCGTGTTCTTTGTTTCTTGTTATACGTTTATTTTATTAGCGTAAGTAATAATGCCTAAAGCATTATCGAAGCAGTCGCAAGTGCTAACTGCAAATGCGACTACATATTTTGAAAAAGAACTGGCACACGATGGAACATTACTGCCGTTAAAAGCAGTTCGAGAGGTATGTTATCATTTTATTTGTTGTTATTAAATTTGGCATAGTTATATGCAACACGCAACACATTTTCTAAACTAATGCACATATAAACTTTGTAATTCGTGACGTCATAATCTAGTTACAAATATTGATGACGTCTCTCTACTGCTTAAAAATTTCTACTATAGTCTTTTTCACGAAAATGTGATTGTACGTCATACCTAGTAATAAAATTGTAGCCAAAACAGTAATGTTACTATCCCTAGCATATACCCAGTAAAATACATGGAACTTAGTGTCTTTTACTAATAAATGGTTGGTAATCCTGTACAACGTTGTCGAAATGTCAAAAAATAATATTATTTTTGAAAAATGTCAAAAAATTTAGGAAGTTGTGCACAGAATATGGTGAATTCTGTAATAAGGTATTTCGAACAAGAACGTTACAAACGAAGATACAGAGGGGGATGATGAACAAATTTAATTTATTTTATGTAAATAATTGACAAGATGATATATACACACATGGTATACTATGCAACCATCAACACTTGAATGTATCCTACAAATACTTAGCAACGTTGCATCAGGGAACATTATGACGTACGATCACATTTTCGTGAAAAAGACTATACACACATGGTATACTATGCAACAATCAACACTTGAATGTACCCTAAAAATACTTGGCAACGTTGCATCAGGGAACATTATGACGTACGATCACATTTTCGTGAAAAAGACTATATATATGTTGGATTGTTTGAATTACAGTCGTAAAAATGTTTTTTGAAAGAATAATAAAAATGGTTTTTATGCTGTTTTCTTCATAATAACTATTTGTATAATAAGCATGGAAACCAAGGTAGTTATTTAACGCATGCGAAAATTATACAACGAGACGAAGGCGAATTTTGTAATAGATTAGAACAAAAGTTAAATTACCACCCGGTTTAGGTTTCCACATGCAAAGATTATTAGCGCCAGTTTGAGGCCAGTTTTATAGCCAGGGCCGTCGCGAGGGGTAGGCCAGGGTGGTCACTGGTCCACCCTGAAAGCAGCGGTGCCCACCCAACAGCCAACTGCAAAATTTTGAATTAAATGAAAGGGGAAATCTGACTATAATCTGATATATAAAAAGGCAGTAACTATCTGTAATGAGTCAAATATAGAAATTCCAATGGAAGTAAAGGAAAATTACATGTACACAGTGGCGGATCTAGTTTTTTGGGGGCCTGAAGCTACAATTTTTTGGGGGTCCCGTAAAAGAAAACAAATTGCAAAAATTACTGCAGGTAAATTCAAATTTAGATTTATAGTATTTTAAATAAAATATTTATTTGAACTGAAGAAATGATAATATGATACTAACACAATGTGATGCAAAATGACAAAATGAAGACACATGAGTCATCACATATTTGACAGACACACTCAATCAGTGCCGCAACAACAGAAACTGGCGCCTGGTGCGTAATTTTTTTTGGTGCCCAGCCCCTCCTTTTTTCATTACATACGCAATTTTTATTTTTTTATGGTTTATTTAATTTGGTTTAATTTGCAATATTAACGATTATATTAAAAAAATATCTTACATATATTTTAATAAACTCAAAAATCATGATAATAATCTAATAAATAACAAATAATAAATATTTTAGTATTTTAATATTAATTTCTTTTAATTGCATGAATTAATTTTATTTTACAAAATATGCGTTCATTCTATACAACATTTACAGTAAAAAATATATGCAGCGCAATGCCATTATTAGAGTCCATGGCTCGTATTACGAGCTCACTTTTATAATAAAATCGCGATTTTAACGCCTACTTTTACATCATAATCTTATGTAAAATTGAAAGTTAAAATCACGATATTATTATAAAAGTGATCTAGTTCGTTTTTATAATAAAATCATGATTTTAACGTTCGTTTTTACAAAAGGTTTTAATGTAAAAGTGAGCGTTAAAATCGCGATTTTATTATAAAAGTAAGCTCGTAATACGGGCCCATATCTTTTATATTATAGTGCGGATCAACGTCTAATGTTTTCCTCGGAATTAAAATTGTATAGTCATTAATTAATAATATTGCCTGCAATTTGAAATTTTCAGTGTCAAATTAAAATTTTATTTATTATTCTAAATGTATACAATTTTTAACAGCAAGATCTATTAGCAATTTTTTAAATACTTTTCTAGACATTACTGCAAGAGAATGTCCTGTCAATAAATAAAAATTAGAACAAACGTCTAGAAATAATTTGATTTAAGATAATATAGTATCAATAACCTCCTGTGATTTTTTATAATAATATACTTTTATAAAATCTGTTTTGCTTTGATTTTATTTTATTAATATAAACCTCTCACCTCTCGTACCACCCTTGTTGCGGCACCCTATACTCTGTACCTGGCCAATAAAATGTATAAAATGTACATTCTTTGAAAGAATAGCTTCGAATACTTTGTGTAGTATGTAGGTATCATATATCATACAGTTTTATTAATTAAAAAAAAAAATTTTAGGCCCAGCCCGGGGGCCTCTTGGTGTTGGGGGCCTGAAGCTTAAGCTTCATTAGCTTCACGGTAGATCTGCCACTGCATGTACATATACACCATTCCCAGCGTTATAACTGAAATTAAACTTCGGTTTAATGATAATAAAAATATTTTAATGAGCATAAAGTTCATTTAACCCACAATGCAAAGCATTTTTAAAGTATGACAATATAAACCTCTGACTGAACATTACAAATTAATTGAAATATTTAAAAAAAAACGAGCTACAAATTATACCAAAAACAATTTAAAAAATACGAGGATGAATTTTAAATTAAAATAGAAAATATGTTTCATTCATTTATGAAATTGATTACACATAAAGTCGCTTTTTCTGTCGTATATAACATGTATAATTTATTTTGCAGTTTTAAGAGCGGGACGCGAAAGAACTTTTTCTTGTTGAAGAAGAATAAAAGATTTATTTAATAAATAATATGACCCAAAAAGGCTTGCAAATTTAGTATATTTGATATTGAGGCAATTGACAAGAAAATTGAACTTCGGCAAAGTAATAGACATCTTTGATTCAAGACATCCTAGACGGATAATTCTAAATTGAATGTAATTTAAAGTTTTATTCGGGATACCTTAACCTTTGGTTAATAGAAAAATATCGCATCGAAATAGCAAATAACGTATATTTTCCAATTAATGTTATAATGTAATGTAATTTTTCGATGCGATATTTTTCTATTAATCGAAGGTTAAGGTAAACGGCATTTTAACCAAAGGTGAAAAAATACCGCCCATCAGAGTTGTTTATAATGTAATTTTCTTGTATTTATTGTTAAATAACATTTATTTATTTAAAAAAATACTGGTTTTTAATACTTTGAGTGTCCACTCTAAAATATATCGAACCGGCCTGTACCCATCCAAATAAAGTTAGTTGGCGACGTCCCTGCTTATAGCGCCAATGTTAGTGGCACCAATATATTATGTTACCACAATTTCAATCAGTTTTCAACCTCGCACCAGATTCAAGATGGCGTCAACGGAATTAGTTCGAATTAGGATATAATAAGTAATTATTGAAACAGGAACAGCATTCACAGTTGTAGTCTTGTAGTAGTACAAATTTTGTCTGTTGAGAGGGATCTTTTCGGTGCATCGAATACTTTAATTATTGAAGAAATAGTCTGGGAAGATCAAGAAGCCTATTTTAATATCTTAAGAATAAAGCAGGAAAATTTCGAATTTTTGTTGAAAATTTTTATGATGTTCCAGTGTGTAGGCATTTCGAATACTACGTATTTTAGATTTTACAGAGTTTACACAAAAATATTTTAGAGTTAGATAAACCCTCAACAATTTTTCTCAAAGCATCTTCTCTTTTATTTCGATCTTTTATAGGATAAAATTTTATTATTCCTGAGGCATGGATACGGGTCGTATGCCTCCAGAAACTGAATTATTGCTTCCGATGGCAATTTTTTTGAGGACTTTGTTATTACACTGACGTATTGGTTTGCTAGCTGGCACCAAAAAGTATAACTGAATTATACTTTCACTAGCGCAATGATTAGTAGTACGAGTGGTTGCCAGACTATTGGCGCAAGTTGAATTAGTGTATGTTCATATGCCACTAAATTGGCGCTAGTCCATTGAGGCCAAATGATCATTCCAGATCACGTGACTTTGAATAATCGGCCATATTTGTTGAGGGGCATAAAAACTTAAATTTTATATGGTAGAAAGAGAGGTAATTACAATTAAAGTAAACTTTACATAAAATTCAGTAAAGTTGAGAATATAAATGTACTAATAATTAATAACATATTTTTGTACTATTATCTTAAGAAAATGTCTTCATTTTGCTCTGTTGTGAGTTATGGTAGCAGGGCAGAAAGAGACAAATTGTTTTTTTTTTCAATTTCCAATATATATGTGGGATATATACAAACCTATCAATAGTCCTTCTGATGCCTACCTATTAACAAAGTAACAAGATTTCGAAAAATATGTCTTCCAAAGTAAGATTTATGGTACCAAATAATATTTTCTGTTCGTGCAGGTTGAAAAATGTTTGTGAAAATAACAGAATAAAATTTTATTTACTTATAACACATATTACAATACATTAGTATTATTGTACAATGTTAAAAATTAATTATTAGAAGATAATAAAAAAGACTGATTATGTGTTTACCATGTATTACGCAATCATGAGTGAATTCCTCTTTCTACTTTCCAGTTAGCAATTTAGATTACTCCAAATTTACTCTACCCTGACGCAAGTCACAAATCACTGTTCCTGTTATCCAGATTAAAATAACCTATTAAACTTAAACGTTTCATTTCCTTGACCACTCCAGCACCAACTATTTCATCGGTGTCAAAGTAATGTAGCAGTAAAGAAAAATCTGACAATAACAATTTCATGATAGAAGAGCTGAATTATCCCGATTCAAAGTTACCCAGATTACTACAACCCAGGTAACTAACGTTAACTGGAAAGCAGCTTTTATTGAAGATAGACCGTGCTAGCAGTTTATTTTATTAAAACTAAAAAAATGTACACATAGTGTAAGAATAAATATATATTTACAAAAATACAGATTTAGATTTCAAATTGTGTAAATCCTTACCACTCTTACTTAATTTTAAACTTTTATCTACATTTTTATCTTTCTGGGTTACAGTGAGTTGAATTGTACTTTTCGTTTTCAAGTCTTGTGTTTTACTTCCCGCCATTTTTCTAACCTCACTTCTCACACTCCGGTCATTTGCATCTTTTGTTTCACTTTTCCCGCTTCTAATGTTCGCGAAACTCACACTTCTTCCCACTCTATCAACAGTTCTAATCTCTAATTCATTTATACGTTCTAGTTTATAAGTTTTGACAGGTATTTTCTTGATTTTATACTTGTCTTCTGGTGGCTCGCGCTTGTATATCTCCTTGTATGGGGTGGTGTTGTTTTGTCGGATCTTTTCGGCTTCCTTCGTGTTGTGTTTGTTGAGTTTCTCGACGCCGTGTTTGAACTTGGCGCTTATTTTCTGGTTCTCGAGTTTCACGTACACGTTGCGGTAGATAATATGGCGCCAAGACATCACTTGCGATTTGTCAAGCTCGACCTTGTTTGGCGGGCGGCGAAATTTCTTACGGAAAATCATTTTCCAGATCTCGTTGGTGTTGCACATCTGTAACACATCTGTTGTATAAAAGGAAGAATTAGAAATGTACCCAAAAAAAAACTAAAATAAAAAATACAATTTATTATACAGGTGAATGCTGAAAACCTTGATATAGGGAAATAACATGGGAAAATAGTTTTTTTCTGTTTCCATCTGTCCCGGTAAATAAAATCGGTTGTATGTGGTATCGTTAGTTAGATTACTTAATTTTGAATCTAATAAAACCAAATGTTGTGTAATATGGCCTTTTTTAACTGAAATATTTGATAAAATAAATTGTATTTTGAAGGTTATCCTTCATATTTTCGTATAAGAAACGTCAAAAACAAAATGCTCCATAGCCGAGTGGGTATGAGGGCTGAATCATAACATAAATAATCTACAAGACCTGGTTCGAGACCACCTCGGCCCCATTTTTTTTTAAATTAAATTATACTTAAAATATCATGTTTCGAAACATGAAATACAAAGTTATACACAAAAAACTAAATTCGAATTAATTGTTAAGTTTGACAGACAGCAAATAATAATTGTATTAAATATTTGGATTTTTTATTTATAAAAATATGAATATTGATATTTTATTAAAATAGCCTGATATAATAAAGATATTTTACGCATAATTTAATTAAAAAAAGAGTAGGGCTGAGGTGGTCACCCTTCATATTTTTGAATAAGAAATGTCTAAACAAAATGCTCCATAACTTGGGTCAGTTCATGATCAGTTCTGGGTTACTTCAGACGTACCAAAAAAACAGAATTAACCTGCTAGGTTACTTAAAAAATCCCAAATAAATACGGTCTATTTTATATTTACCGCTAATTATTATAACTACTAATGTAAAATGGAACATTCATTTGAAAGCA
The DNA here is from genome assembly GCA_035578165.1 of Stenolophus ochropezus. NCBI lineage: Eukaryota > Metazoa > Arthropoda > Insecta > Coleoptera > Carabidae > Stenolophus > Stenolophus ochropezus. Next base: position 21,170,410 of record JAQOWZ010000008.1, read on the forward strand.
AAACGAGTTACTTCTGGATCAGTCCAGGGTAGAGCCGGTAAAAAAGTCGATATATCGATATAAGTCGACTATTTAAAAAAGTCGATCGATCAACTTTTAAAAAATATAATATCGATTAATTGAATTTAGACTTTCGATATTTTCGACTTTTTAATCGTCGACTTTTTCAATTTGTTAGACTTTCGACTTTTTCGACTTTTTAATCGTCGACTTTTTCGACTTCTCAATTTATTAGACTTTCGACTTTTAGATTTCAACTTCGATTTACCTGCTACTTTAAAATCTTTTCTAATTATTTTGACTCAAACTATTAGAATGTTAGAGTTTGCTTAGAGTATTTTCAATCTACTCTCATTACTGATATTTTTTTTATCCATTTCTTTATATTTATATACAAACAATAATGAATTTTCATTTTCATGATAAAATTAGAAGTATAAATTACTAATTGCAATAATGAGTAAGTATATAAGGAAAATAAGACCCTTTAGATACACTACAACTACAATATTGTAATTTTACCCAGATCTGTACAAGTAACTACACGTATTTATTACGGTTTACATTTTTTATGATATTGAATTAAAATTATTCACACTGAAAAATTATTCAAAGGTATAAAAAGCTATATTTTCAATTGTTCCATTTCCTTCAACTGTATCGACCGACACTCGACTTTTCTGACTTAAATATTTCGACTTTTAATTATTTCGACTTTTTCGACTTTTCAACTTTATCAACTTTTCAACTTTTTCGACTTTTCAACTTTTTCGACTTTTCAATATTTTCGACTTTTATAAATAGTTGATGTTTTCGACTAGTCGATTAAAATCTATTTTTCAAAAAGTCGAAAATCGACTTTCTGTTTCCAAAGTCTGCCACCCCTAGTCCAGGGTTAAACTTAAAGCGTTGATTGAAAAATATATAGATAGGAAAGCCTGTATATTTTTGCGTATCGCTGTTTAGAAATCAGAATCGACAGAGCCATCTAGTTTATAATTCCATGAACTACTTTGTGGAATTAAACAGACAAAATATCAGATAAATAAAAATGTATTACATATTTGCTGATTTTTTTTGTATCTATTAAAATAGTTCTTTCAATAATTCATTGATATATTTTATAACAGAACTAATTTGTATTATTAATTATTTGACGTTTGCTCTTTATTTGACAGAATGCCTGATATAAACCCAAATGCAACCAGACTCACAGTTATGTAGGTGAAATGAATTTTTCCATAAGCACATTATTTTAAATTTACCGCTAATTTTTATAACTACTACTGTAAAATGTGCATTCATTTGGATATAAAAAGAGTTATTTCTGTATCTGTTTAGGGTGAACCTAAAGGTACCAAATAAATAAGGTCATTTTGAAATGAAAATATAAAAAATTGTGTTACGCACCAAAACGAAAGTTTTATGATATTTTAGTGCTTTCAAATGTTTTGCCTCAAAACCTTATTTACATAGTGTACAATTTCTGTACTTCTTCTTTTTCTTAATTCAATTTCCATTCTATGAGGGATACCTTAAATGAGATATAACAGCTATATAAGAGACTTAAGCAATTCTGTTGGGTATCGTTAAGGGATCCATTCTCTTTTCTCTTAGTTCTTACTTTACTGTTACCCAAAGCCAATACCTCGGCCAATACCGTCTAATTAGGTTAAATTGTGTAAAATATTTATTGATCCTACTCTGACCAGTTGAAAAGAGAATCTTCCTCTATAACGCGTATTACCGCATCATCAACCACACCGGTCTATTAATCATTAAGCCAATTCATCTCTCTCTCACCTGAAAGAATATTTTGCTGCTCTGTCCAAGCCTGAGTATATCACCAACTGCCAGATACCTCAGCACCTTTCGGAACACCTTCTCCGGCAAAGTGTAAAGAGAAGCATCTTCAGCTGCTACTCTATGTAAGTAGTGCAGTACGTGCTCTCCAAACAGATGTCGGATTTCACTGCAGAAGGCCTTGTCCTCGGAGAAGTTCTCCAGGGAGAGACGACGACGACGTGGATAGACATGAGGACCGCGGGAAATGTCCCACGAGTTTAGTGTCACCTGGGGGACCCAATCAAAGAGTTATTTATTTTTAAGAAAACAAAAGTTTTTTACAATAAGATCATAATAATTATGTATGTAAGTATGCAAAATATAATTCTAACCATTGAAATATAGTAATACTGGAACTTTCACTGCCATATGCTCTCTGTATAGAAAAAGCAAGCCGAGAAGTGCATAATGGGTATTTCCATCATTGTCTAACACACGTATTTTAACGTAAGTAATATGGCTACATTCTGATACACAAGTTTCATATCGTTGTTTACGTTCGAAGAAGCTACGCCTTTGACATCTCTTTTTAATGTTTAATATCAAAATAAAACAAAAGATTAAATGAAAAAATGGTACAAAGTTGTTGTGAAAAAATTTGGCAAAGCTGTTGACAACCAAATACGGATTTATCCTTTTTCAAGGACGTAATTAGAAAATTTTTGAACGGATTGTACGACAAGGAAACAAACACCCGTTAGTTGCTGTCTCTCTCAGATTGTATTGGCGCCGCGGCTACTGCATGTTCCAATTTTACTATATTTTAGCGATCCTAACGGACTTTTTAAACTAAATTGGATTTGTAATTTTAAGCTCGAAATATTGAGATTCTAAAAAACTGATTCAAGTTTTATCCTCTATTAAGCGCAAATTTATTCTATTTTAAACAAAGCATAAATGACGTCACGAAATGATTAATATGATATTTTTCAAATACATTTAAAATGTATATTCATAATGGGGTAAATAATATTCCTAGAATTAAATATTTTTATAAATAAAAACATGTTTTATAACCTGAATGTCACGTGACTCCAAACGTCAGTCACGGCGCGTGACGTCAGTTTTAAGGAAACACAGTTTGTCAAATCGTCAGTGTACATTTAACAACGAAATCATTGCGATCTTGCGAAGTTTTTGTAAATATTTTAATTTTTTTTTCTTATAATAAAATTTAATTACGACACTTAATTGAAACCTTGAAACTTACTCAAGTTTGTTTATTTAAAACTGACGTCACATTATCAGATGAGTGATTTGGCGCGAAATTTGAAAAGAAATATTAAAATATCTAAAAAGTAACATTTAAAACTATATTTTATGTAACACTTTTAAAAATATTGTGAAATACCCTATTTAAAAATGAATATACAGTGTGTGCAACGAAATGTGGAACATGGGACTTTAACGTGGAATTTCAATAATTTTTACATACTCTCTCTCTCCTGATAGATTGAAAGCAAACCTAAAAGAGTACTAAGTTGTGCAAAATTAAATTCTAACTAAATTATGATTTTATCTGATGTAGAATTTAATTTTGAACAAAATAGTACTGTTGTAGTTTTGCTCTAAATAAATCAGGAGACAGAGTATCTGCAATTTTTTGAAATCTCATGTTAAAGTCCTATGTTCCGCTTTTCGGTGCACTCCCTATGTAATTTCGGTAATGTTTAGATCAATATATTTAAACTTACACATTTATCGGTGATTGTAAGTCCATGATAATCTCTTTTTGGAGCAGGAGACGTCGCATAAAGTTGTAAATGGAATTCCCCGTCTTTTCTCATTTTATCTTCCTAGAACACCAAACAAGAGTTAATAAAATATAACTAATATTAAATATTTACAACCTTTAAACTACTACGGTCACGTGCGTATCAATGAGGGTAACGAAATGAAACGATAAAAATTCTTAAAGGACAAACTTTCCTACGTAGAATTAGAAATTCGAACCTAATGTTTTGGTAGTCACATTAGTTGCAAACCTATGTACAAAATGAGGAACACATCCGTTTATTTTAATAAATATACCACTCATGACTATTTAGTCATAAGTGCTAATCTTCATTATCGCAGATATCAGTAATGATATATTTATACCGAAAAAGGCGTTTTCTGGATATTATCTCTGGGTACTCTAACTGATGAGGATAATACACACAGAGCTATTTTAATGTGGGAAATACAAAGCAAAGAATTTGACTCGGCGGGATTCGAATTCGGGTTCTCAAAATCACAGCTGGTTATTTTACCCACTAATTTATTTGTAACTAAACACATATTCTATTCGCCGAATCGGGAGAAATTCAAATTTTGAAATAGAGGAAAATTCTGATGTACCTACTATTGGCTGTTTAAAAAACACAATTACACACAGTTAAATTTGTTCTTTTATTTAAAATTCTTCTGTCACTTTGTTTTTTGATTTTGTATTGTTAGTTGAATTTGACTTTTGTTTTTTATTTCACTGACTAAATTTGTGCAAGAACCAAAATATTAACAGTAACAAATTATATCTATCTGTATAAAAACAACCTTTAAATTATTGTGTAATTAATTAGTGAATAGTCTCGAATTTACACAAAATCATTTTTTGTAACCAAAAAAAGACAGTAAATGACAAAAACATTTATGGGCGTCTATTTTATCGTACAAATATTTGAAAATATTAATTTTTATTTTAAAATTAGATATAAAACTATGGGTTTACCACAAAATTACTTTTGAGTTTAAAAAAATGGACTTTTCGTACAAAAATCAATCATACTGGATTTTTTCGGTTTCGAACTGTTTGTGGGAAATATTCACGATATCAGGCAATTGAACAACATAAGTTAACAAATAATTCAATTTTCGTCATTAGTATTACAGTTTACCTAATAGATTGCTTGATTTTTATTTCAGTGGTGTTTTATAGGCTTTGTCTAACCTTAAAAGTCAACAAATTTTATATTTATTGCACTTCATTTTATAATTTTTAAAATTACTTCCGACATTTTGAATTTCACGCCAATGTTTTCCTGTGAAACAGGTGCGTTAACCACGCCTTTTTTAACAGCTAAATTTCTCTCAACTCGGCGTATGGAGTATAGGCGAAAAAAATCAAAGTGGCTGACCTCTGGTGGCAAACTGTGGAACTAGAGGAACAGGGAAAACATTTCTTCTTGTATTGAAGTTTGTATAGAACAGTTTGATCTTTTTTAGTTATTATAATTGTTTAACCTTAATATTTGTTGTTTAATAAAAATATATGCGTGGATATAGTTTACACACATCATTTTAAAACTTTGAGTATGTTATTAAATATTTTGTTGTTTGTAATATGAAATATAATATCGTTTCGATGATTCGTTTGCAGCTACTATTGTATGTTATTATGGCAAGTAAAAGTAAACGATACTGCTCAGTGCCGCAATGTAATAATTGTAAATCTGATAACATAAGTATTCACGCATTTCCAAAAGATCCAGTTCTCTTAAAAAAATGGGCAACCGTACTTCGATTTGGTAAACGAATTACAAAAGGGATGTCTGTTTGTTCTGACCATTTTGTGCCTTCTGATTTTCATCCACGTAAGTTAAAATTACGAATTTGTTTTATAAATGACTGAAATAATATTATCATCTTCTTTCAAGCCACACAATGCAACATGTCCAGCTTTAAATACTGCTTCACCTTCTTTTATTGGACGCGAAGTAGAAATATATTCGAAAATATCATTTAATTCAATATTAAGCTTATCCATTTTGCAAAATATCAATCTGATGTTTAAAGTAAAACGAGTAAAACTGTAATGGCACACATACACAATCACCTTACTTTCCCTGTTCCTCCGCCATTTTCATACTGATAGCAGCGCCTCTATATTTCGATTTTTTCGCCTATAGTTTCATGCGTGTACTTAATATGTAGCTAATTTCACGCTCCAAAATATTTAACGGTCTTGTCAGTATATTTATTAAAAATCTGATGTGGACACCACAAGACTTCCTTGTGCGCATATTAAATTATACAATTTTTTTGCTGCACTTCAAACTTATTAGATTTAAAAATGAGATTATTCTTCATTCTATATACAGATAATCTTTTTGAGTTAATTGAAAAATTCAAATATACCTTTAAACATAGAGCCCTTTCGGCTTTACCGATTGTAATAAAAAAAAGCGGTGCACAACTAGATGTTACAGCAGTCCTATTTGAAAAATTTCAATATTGTTTTTGAATTATGCGAAAGGTTTAAAACAACCCTTAAAGCACTGCCGATTACAATACGAAAGGGAGGTGCACAACTACATACTATAGCACTCCTACATACAAAATTTCCACATTCTACGGCTAATCATTTTTGAGTTATGCGAATTATATACATATGTACGTTCTGACGTTATGTCAAAACTAGTTAAAATGGATTCATTGATGATAAAAATAGATATTTCCGTTAAAATCAAAACCGAATTTTTGCGATTACAATACTTCGAACAAGAAAGTAAAAACGGATTCATTAACGCAATTCGTTAAATTCATCTTGGTAAGAGAAATATAAAATAAACAAACCTTTTTGAATTATTTTCAGCTTCAAATAATCAAATAAAACACTTTATAAATGTTGACAGGTTAAAAAATGATCACTTGTCAAATTCTTCAAATGTTAAGCACAGCACTCTGTTTTTATTTACAAATACAAATTTGTAAAATTAAATTCAGATATTTCGGATGACGCACAATTGTTTACTGTTTATATATTGGAATAAACAATGTTTGTTTACAGTCTCAAAAATTCTTATTTAAATTCAAAGAATGTTGTTTTTGAAAAAGATAATCCAATGTTATTTCAAATAAAGTCGATACACTACTGAACACAGAATTTGTTTCCAATCTCACATTTTCTTATTTAAATTTGAGAAATGTTGTTGTTGAAACATAATACTCCAACGTTGTTATGAAGAAAGTTGATGTACTACTAAACGAGTAATGTTCTCTGCTCTATTAATATTAATTAAATGTAAAGTACGTGTGCGTCAGAGTATTTTACAATAACAACGGTTGTTATTCTACAACAGATATATTTTAAAATACACCAATACTTTAACTATACGATACATATATAATATAATTGTTTTAAGACTATTATTAGACTGCAGACAACTTTAAAAACAGTGACAAGTTGATAATAACTAAAGATAAGATTGCATTTTATCTAATTTACAATTAACAGTGTACAAACGACCATTTATAAATAAACTAGATTTTTTTAGTATACTTATCGGTTAAAGATATTTGTAATATATTTTTACATGTATTTTACAAACAACTCTATAATTATTTAAATATGAGTAATAAGTAAGGAAACAAACAAATGTGGTTATTTAACGAATATGAAAAGTTAAATAACCACCCATTTTATTTACGTGTTTCATGCAATGTTTTTGCTACTTCAGTTTGAATAAGTACCTATAAAAAATTATTTGAAAGTATGAATTTTTGACATTTTGATAACATTTTGAAATTGTTGGTTATAAACAGATAATAGTTATTTATGTACTAAGGGCATAATCAAAAGGATATAGCACGAGGGAATGTATAAAACCCGACGCGGAATGGATAGCTTTAAATTTCCTAAGGGCTATAATCTTGATTATGCCCGAGGTACATACAATGTTTTATTTCATTTTGGTACTTGCTATAAAAATAAAACTGTAGGTATATATTCCTTGTGGTTTCTTTATAGATATTGGCATTGTTAGTTTGTTTGTTCTTAAACAAATTTAATAATCGAAGTGTCACTCTCTCTCTCTCACTCAAATATATATGTATAGAACGTCACGTACTGATTTTTCTGACAAAATATTAATGGAATTTGTCCAAGTTGGTTTCTAAAAATTCAAAAGATTTATATGAAAAGAAATTTGAAAAGTTCTGTGAATGCTAAATACTTACTTAATCAAAAATAAAATTTATTATACTGTTTGACATTTATTCATTAAAAACAATTTTAATTTGTTTGAGTGATTATTGCTTAGGGCGCATAAACAAGTTTATGATTCCAAAAACAAATAAACGTTAGTTATAGTATGTTCCGTAATGCAACCGTTTTACCAGCTTGTGGTGTTGTGGTTGACAGTTCCGTAAGTCCTGAAATTGATTTACAGGTTTTATTCGGAATGCGGTCCCTAAAAAGGTTGGTAAAAATTGAGACCATTTCTGGTCCTGTCATCTAATAACAAAAGAACAGTATGAGATTTAACGTCACCTAATAACACCATTTAAGTTACAAGGAATGTAAATACATTATAACTTTCGTGAAGATAGGAATTGAGGTGAAGTCTGCGGAATCGAAGTTCATACCACACGAGAATAGTTATATTAGGTACTTACATTCTGATTCCCGTATTCATAAAACGTTCGTTATAATTATAACGTTTTTTTGACAAATTATAAAACAATAGACAAACTAAAATTTCTATTGTTCTTCAAAGACATATTGTGTCATTGGAGAAAATATTTAACGAAGCGTTATAAATTTAACGAACGTTTTATGAATATGGGCATGAGTCACTTATTATATTTTAGTAGAGTTAAAGTATTTGCAAAATGTGACAGTTCAAATTATTTATTTGCAATTTTTTATATCTTATTTTTTTAAAATAGATAATTCTGCACGAGTGGTACTCTACACTTTTTCTACGACCACAATTCTAAACGTTACAGAATAAAAATACATGCCCGAAAGCAATTTGACATAAAAAACAATATGGTGTAATTAACCTCACAAATAGTACCTTAACACATGCGCAGTGTTGGTAATTACTTTGAGAAATGACATTTCCCACATTACGTATGCGAAGTGTTGACAAATACTGTGACAAATTATTTTTCACACTTTAACCTACGATTTTAAGAAATACGCAACTTTGAAGCTTTATATAATGTAAGAAAAGTGCTGCTTTCCATAGTAATCGTAGAAAAAATAATGTATGTATCGATGAAAACATTATTTCTTGAACTGTAATAAATTGTTCAATTTCACTGTCATTTTAACATTAGGTTATACCAATTTTAAAATGTCATGATTCAAAGTCAAAGTGTCCCGAAATATGTAAAAATTTTCAGGAACCTTAGTTCACCTAAATTCAAAATACTGGTTTTCTTCGTTGAGTTACGGAACAAACCTCGGAACATACTATAATAAAGTTGTCATTAGAGTTATGTATTTGAATGAGCTCATAAACCATAATCGAAATACTACAAATTTATATTAAACAACAAGTACCTAACTTGTTGTTTAATGAATAATAAAGCAAAATTAAAAAAATATATTTTCCTACGACCACTGTTAAAAATAGTATTTTTAACGGTTGCTTAGCAAGTTAAAAATAACAGTTTATAACACAGTAAATACTTTTAAAACGTTGCCATTGACAACGTGTTAAAAGTAAAAAACAAATTTACTTTTAACACGTCTTATGTTCAGTTGTTCGTAACAAATACATCATGACCTGTCATAAATGTCATTCTAATGCTTAGTTTTTATTTACTAATAGGTACATAACTGTGGTCGTAGGAAAAATAGTGTATGATATTTGTGTTAAAAGTGATTTTATTTCGTTCGTGGGGTTTGTTAAACTCGGCTTCGCCTCGTTTCAAACTTCCCCACTCACTCATAAAATGTCACTTTTAACACTTATATCATAAATAACTATTTTCAGTTAAGAGTTACAACGAATTTAATATTTCGTTACGTCACTTGTACACACCAATATTCTATTGGCCATAAATATGAAAACTGCTATTCTCGCGTATAGTTTCATAGCGTCCATTGAGAAGAAAAGTAGAAATGTAAACTGTCACTTGTCACCTTTCATTTAAATTTCGTTTCTATTAAGGCCGTATTTATTTCATACCTTTAGGTTCAACCGTGATTGATCCATAAGTAACTCGTTTTACTCCCAAATGAATGTTCCATTTTATGTTAGTAGTTATAAAAAATAGCGGTAAATTTAAAATAATGTCATACTTTTGTTATGTTAAAATAAACGTCAAACCTACCAACTCTCTAAAATAGCTGGTTCAATTGGATCAGTTCGGGAACTGTTCCGGGTTTTTTAAATAGCACCAAGTAAACAAAACTAACCTACCAGGTTACTTTAAAAGTCTCAAGTAAATACGGCCTACGTTAATTTTTTAGGAGGTAAGACTTATAAAATAATACTTTCATATAAAAAATATAAATAATAATTGATTTCACGAATCATCACTGTTTTACTGCCACTGAGCGGGTACTCCTGACGTCACGAACTGATTCCAAAGTTTTAAAAATTCATAACTTGTTTGGTACAAGGAATTTGCACATCGGGTTGTCAATAATAACCGTAACTTTCAATGAAATTTTATAAAGGAATAAAAAATTGGTTTATAAGCCCATTGTCCAATATAAATAATTGTAAAACGCTTAAATGTAATAAATCTGTTATTAATATTTATAAAGAGATTAAAAACTAAATTTTCTCTTTTTGTAGCTGCTTCCATTTTAGTTTCGAGCGAATGATCTTATTACTTTACGAGAGAATACCTAATATTGAATAACCTAACAGAAATTAATAAAATATAGTTATTTATGATACTAGTGTGTGAAGGAATACTTTTAGGCATGAATTACGGAGTTTAAGGCACGAGCGAAAGCGAGTGTCTTAACCGTAATGAGTGCATAAAAGTACTTCACACATGAGTGTCATACAATATTTTATCTACGAACCAATTAGAAAAATAAATAGAATTGTAATAATTTATTATATTTATATAATATGACAGGTAGACAGGTGATGGTAGGTTGCGTTCAGTATACTTCTGAGATGACACCGATGCAATGTCACCAATTTGAGATAAAACTCTTACATAAAATCCAAATACGATAATTTGTACTATATTTTTCTGCGATACTATAGCGTTAGCAGTACTAACCGGTGTTTTACATTACCATTCTTTCAAAAACATGTTTTTCATTTGTTAAAAGAAATGTTATAATAATGAAAGTCCCATTTAATTTACATTGTTCTTTTAGGCATGATTTAGTTTCATTATTAAACGATTTCATTAATGACACACTTCACATGCAATAACTTGCAAAATAATGGAATCATTATAGGGTGAGAGTAGATAAAAGTTTTTTATTAAACGGTAGTAGAAAAAGTTGTTTTTAATCTTTACATACTGTCAACTGTCATAGCATTATAAGTTTCAAAATATTGTTAGTTGGTGTATCTAATGTAACGTTTGAAAGTTCAATAGTTTTCTGAGAACATTTAAAAAAAAATCATTGAATATTAATTTTATGATTAAAGTATAGAAAGTAATTAGAAAAAGTGTTATTATAATTAACTGTTCTCTCAAATACATATTATGTAAAAAGTACGTGATTATTTTTTTCTAAGTGGATAAAAATTCTCTATGGTCAAATTATTTTTATACCTAGAAACCTACGATAAAGAGCAAATAAGCACAAGCAGTAATTAATAATAAACTGTGATGTTATACTAATTAATTAAAACCTTTTTAAATTAAAAGCGTAATTTTAAATTTGATAATTATACAAAACAGTAATTATACTTATTTACTAACAGGCGAGACAGTTTATCTAGTTAATATTTATGACCTAGATTTTTAACTATAAATTATTTCCTCTTTATTCTTCTTTCAAGTGCTTTGTTTTGTAAATAACATACATACAAAAGATATGGCTCGTCCTACAATTTAATTATATAATACTTTTCTAACTTTATCAACCTTTTTGAGTCAAAAATAGGTATCCTGTATACAATCATTTTCTATTCAACTAATTGGTTTTATGTTCATTTGAAATTGAATGTTTTTAGTCTTTGTTTATGTATATTTTACATAATCGTTCTAAAGTCCACATGACACTAGCAATTATTTATTCAATTTTTAATGTGAATGTTTTATCATTTAAAATATTGAATGTGTCCGACAGAAAATTGTATTAATTTTTTAGCCAATAAAACTAATAAGACATGTTCTATTTTCTGCAATGTTTATTTTATATCAATGATGTCTTGGTCTCGTAAACAACTTTAATTGATTTATATAAATCAAAAGATGGTTTATATAATATTTTTATATAATATTTTTTGTAATTTATAGATTTTAGCTAAAAATATTTATTGTGCTACATTTAATAATAATTTCTTGTTATTCATTATGATAAGTATTTGATGATAATGCGTATACAGTATATTTCTTACAGTTGATCCCAGTGGCGGATTTTAGGGGCAGGGGGGGGAGGGGGTTACAAAAAGGCGATCGCCCCCCCTCCTTTAAACAGGCCAGGTTTTTGAATTTCGAAAATAATAATAAATAAAACTGGAGCGCAAAGGCATCTCATACACAGACATAATAAAGATTTGTTTGATTTAGAGCAGAAAGGTCAGGAACAGAAATTATTTGCCGAAATATTGTTGTGGAAATACTGCCTAACTTTGAGTCTGATATATCCATCAGTGTAAATGAAGTTCGGAAACAGTTTGGTACTGATATTTATTTATTAGAAAATAAATAATTAACAATTTTAATAACTCAACCTACAAATGTGACTACGGTTTTCTAAAGGAGTTGGATTTTTTACTCGATTTGCGTCGACGAAAAAATTGTATTGATTATAAGTTTAGTTTTTTGAACATGTAATTTTAATTTTTGATTCAATGAGTTTGTGTTAATTAATAAATTTTGTGATTTACATTATTATATTTTATTGTTTATGATTAAAAAAAAACGGTAATTAGCCCATCCTTAAGAAAGTTTCTGGATCCGCCACTGGTTCGCTCTCGTGATTTAAATCTCGTTTTTCACATTCATTTGTTTGTTATTACGCAATAAATAATTTTTTCTTCAAACGTCATAAAAGTGACATCTTCTGTGACGTGATTGACAAGGTTGAAGTTTAATTTCTATGCCAACGTAATATAATTTTTTATTCTAGCCGCCGTATAATATTGTCGCCGCCGTATAATATTGTCGCCGCCGTATAGCCAATAAGAAGCGCCGTATAATATTGTCGCCGCCGTATAGCCAATAAGAAGTAACTTGTACAATAGAAATCTGTAATATCGCCCTAAATGTCACTATAAAAACTAGATAACCTAAGAATAAAGTTACTAAAAATTATGAATAACTGACAGTTAACCTACATATTAAACGTCAAATAGTAATTTATTTTTTAAAATTTCTAAGTTCGAAGAAAAAATAGCATGTGTTATTCAGAGTAAAAGTGTCTTTGTGTGCCTCGCATGCAATTGTCCGACTCGCTTCGCTCGTCGTGCAAACTTCCATACTCGCCACACAAAGTATCACTTTTACTCTTAATAACACAATATACTATTAAAATTTAGTTGTGTACAGATATCGTGTATGAACAAATATTTTTTTTTAATCATGTTTTTCGATAAATATCTTCTTCAAATGCCATTGACAAGATTGAAGTTTAATTTCTACGCCGCCGGAGTAGAATTTTTTTTACTTTTACATCGTCGGAGTAAAAATAAAATAAACACGTATTCGTAGAAACTAAGTAGAATCAGCGAATAAAAAATTACATGTACAATAGAAACCTATAATATTGCCCTAAATGTCACTATAAAATTAAAACGACAAGTAGAAAATTATTTTTTAAAATATCTACGTTGAAGAAAAAATAGTATGTGTCATTCGGGGTAAAAGTGTCTTTATGTGCCTCGCCTGTTATTGTCACTTTTACTCTGAGGGCCGGTTTTTCCACCTCTGGTTAAAGTGCCGGTTACCTTAACTAGTTAATTGAAAAATATCGCATCGAAATAGTAAATAAGGTATATTTTTGACAAATTACACCAGTTTTTCAATGCGATATTTTTCTATTAACCGATGGTTAAGGTAACTGGCACTTTAAACAGAGGTGGAAAACCCGGCACTTAATAACACAATATACTATTGCGTAACTTGAATTTTAAGATTAGTACTTTGAAAATCGGTTTTTAAAATTTTCCAAGTTTTTACAAGTCCTGGTCGTAATATTGAACACAAATACCTCAGGAAGAATATATTTCAATAAACATTAAAAACAAAAAGCATATTTGCATCAGTTTTATAATTTTCGAATTAATTAGAAAATGAATTGAAGTAGAGCATCACCGACTTTAGTAATAATTCATTTCATGATAATAAATAAATAAAAAAAATTCAGAACAATATTCATGCAAATACAATGTATATTTTTCCAAAATAAAAAAATGTTTTTTTTTATATATTATATACTTATTTAAACTTTGTTGAAATTGTTATTATATAGTATTCAATATTATTCAAATCTTGTTTAAGGTATATTACATTTAAGGTTCGATGCAAAGTTAATAATAAATTATTAATAAAAATTAATTTTTAAACACTACGAATTTTTGGAACGCTTTGAAAATTTTGGAACCTTTGCCATGAAAACGATTAATAAAATAAGTATATTTAAATCATGTTGCTTGTAGGAATGTCGTCCCAAAGATTTACATATAAATAAATAATAAACGTACACTTACCTTGACAATTTTAAAGTAACTGTTTCACAACACAAACACTGCACTCAGTTTTAAGTTTAGACTGATAAAAAAACTGTAAATTTTTTATGCAACATAAAAAATATCGATCAGTATTGACAGAAGTATATAACATGTCATGTGTCACTGATACTGCAAATAACAATAGCCTATCACGAGAACTTCTATGATTAAAAAATGCACTGCTCTACGCTTCCAAATCGGAACTGTGGACCGCGAGAAAATCTTTACTCTCTTGCTCTCTACCCCGTACTACGTGCGAGAAAACACGTGTGGATGTAACGGTGACAGTAGTATACGTTGATCAAGCGTAGTGGCTTCGTTAATGTGTGGTCGTGAGTACTAGGTCGAGTTAAAATAGACAAATATTCACCTTCATTCTTGAGCTTGTTTTAGTAGTGTTATTAATGAGGGTTATTTTTCTCTTATAAATAGTTTTGGAACGCGTAAAAGGTTTATCTACTTAGCACCAGACACCCACGATTCTGAGAAATATTTATTATTTTGAAAGATACGCATGTTTGAATACAGAGTGTTCATTTTAAGTGGTGGTGGTGCATTATTGATAACTCGAGAACTGTAAGAGATACGAAGTCGGGTAAATTAGCAAACAATTTCTATTTTACAACACTATTTCAATGATGAGCCTAGTAGTATATTATTATACAAGATTTATAAGACGGTATATTGTTCCACTAATGGAACAATACGTCTTATTCTTATAAAATGAGTATAATATACTATTTTTTATACTTTGCTTAACTTATTTAACAATAATTTAAAAAATTTCAATTAAAGAAATAATATTGTAATCAGGGAAATATGGTAACTCTATTGAATGAAGTTGAAATTTTAATATCCTTTTAAATTAGTTTTGCTTATTTGGTTTTCATACTCAGAAATAATATAAAAATTGTATTAAAAAACATTTTAAAATATTTGAGGTTACCAATTTGAAATTTAAAGTGGGGTGCAGTTGTTGGAAGTACCAATTTTACAACAAAAATACCAAAAACTCTTTAACAATATCTTATATTATTAAACTGCTTTCTATATAACAATAAAGCAATGGGGAAGTTTAGCATATTTTTTTTATTTTATCAAGATTGCCCTCAAAAGTGATATTCTACATTTTATTTCACCCAAAGATGTCTAGATTTCTCAAAAAATGAAATTTTATACAAAAATGACGTCAGAGTGGCTCGCGGAGAACGTATCGTCTATCTTAACTAGCGCGCACTGGGTTCCCATGGCAACAGAGAAGCGTGTAGTGAAATGCCGCAAGATACAACCTACTTTCAAAAAGTCTCACCATTCCTTCTGCGCAAGCGCATATCTCACTTGTGACGTCAGAGTGGCTCGAAGATAAATCATTAATTATAAATAATTGGCAACATAATTTTAACTTTGAATTATATTTTAAGTTATTATTACTCATATACTTACGACTAAAAGATATTTCACATGTAATTTCAACCACGCTAAACTTCCCCATTGTTAACTCAAAGTATAAAAAATTATATTTTCAACCATTGGTTGTAAACTACGGTGACCAACTCAAGATCATCTGTTTTTTATAAACTTATTCAATAGAGAATTTTATTCTGTCTTCACTGCGAACCCTTCAACAACTTTTTTTTTTTAGAAAAATGTATATATTGTCCAAATTCCTTAGCACACTTTTAGCCACACAGTAGTGCCACTGTTTTGCGCCTCCATCGTAACAGGAAGCGCCTGTTGTACAACGACTTCCTATAGAAATAATAATAAGAATAATAATAATAAATGGCATGAGAGACTGATGGTGTGTGACATAGTTGATGACGATGGTAATAATATTTGAGATGTTTTGTGATGGCGAGATGTAGATTGAATATCTGTATTTTTGTATTCGTATAAAACCATGTGTATGTTTAAATTTCTACTAAAACTATTACAAACAGTTTGTTTAAAGTTTATCCTTTTACAAGCATCACAATACAATTTTCTAAATGAAAATGTCTAATGCTATTGAAATAATATAATAATTCTAAAATTCTCTGTCGAGTATACACAGTTAGCATCATTGGACATTATTACAGAAGCTCGGCTTTTAATTAAATTAAAGAAAAACATTATTTCAAGCTTTGTCCATCAATCAATACTAGGGCAAAACTGTGTCAATATTCAGATTTTATTTCAACGGATTCAATTTTTAGGAAAAACTGAATACAGTAAAAATTTTAAAAATCCAGAATTCCTTATACTCATTTCGATTTTTCACGAATTTCGTTTTTTTTGTCATGTTTCGACCCATTAGAGGATAGCCCAGCAAAAAACTTGATAAAACCTCTTTTTTGGGTCTAACTTTGAACGGAAATAACTCAAAAACGATAAGAGATAATTGAATTTTGTTTTTTGAAATCAGCGCATCAATATTTATAACTTAAATCGAGAAAAAAAATTCTTTAACAGCCTGATCCCGCCACTGAATCAGCAAATATATATCCCATTTAAGAAAACAAAGTTGGTTCTCTTAGTTTGAAAATCACTGGTTGATAAAAATAATTTTATGCTCATTGAAATAGTCTTGTAAAATATAGTGTACCAGTTATAATGAACAACCTGTGTACGGATAGTATAACAAAACTTACCGCCTCTAATTAAGTAATTTTTTTAATAATATTTGTTACTTGCATATTTTACAGCAATTTTCTTCAAACATTTTCTTTTAATATTTATGTGTAACGAAATATTAAAAAAAAAAATCTAAAAACGACTAGAGTTAACTGTCACTTCTGGGTAACCAAATTAGCAAAAACACTCGTGTTCCCATACATCCGGACAGACGAATGAATCAACAGAAATCACGCTCAGAGTAGTCAAAACTTCTTATAAAGATCTTGGTCAACTTGTCGATGTACTACTTCACCTATTTTGATGAAATTTGGCAAAAAGTTCATACTAAGCAGGTCAAATATGGGAAAAATAAAAAAATGGCGGTCAAATTTGGTTGACATTGAAATCGCATTTATTTATTTTTAAAGCTATTTAATACAAAAGATTACCCACACGCACCTAACCTAACATAACCCAACCCAATCTTATCTAACCTAACCTAACTCAACCTAATCTAATCTAACCTAACATAACCCAACCTAACCTAACCAAACCTAATCTAATGTAACCCAACTTAACCTAACTTAATCTAATCTAACCTAACCCAATATAACTTAATTAGGCAGTCCAGAACAAATGAAATTGGCAGAGAGCAGCTGTCAAAATATTATTTCAAATTTATTAAAAGTTTACTGGTAATACAATAAAATAATTTTATACATCTGTATTGATATTTCGCATTGTAGAGATATTGTTTAAATTATATTTTCACTCAAACTGTTTAAAGATTGTCAAATATATCTAATAGTGAGGTCAGACTTCACTATTATATATATTTAACAAAGTTTTTGACAATTTTAGTGAATATATAATTTAAACAATATCTTTACAATGCGAAATATCGATACACATGAATAGAATTATTTTATTCTATTACCAGTAATTTTTTAATAAACTTGAAATAATATTTTGACAGCTGCCCTCTGCCAATTTCATTTGTTCTGGACTGCCTAATTTAATCAGATTAGGTTAGGTTGGCTTAAGTTAGGTTACATTAGATTGGGTTATATTAGGTTAGGTTAGGCGAGTGTGTGTACACACCTTTGGTAATAAATAGCTTTAAAACAAATAAACAGCGATTTCAAGATCTACCTAGTTTTCCCATAGTCATACTTAGTAGGAATTTATTTGCCAAATTTTATCAAAATCGGAAGTGAAGTAGTGCATCGACAAGTTGACCAGGACTTAATATGTAGACAATTGTTGAAATCTCGAAACGTCATAATCGGTATGATTACAATAATATGTACTTTCCATATTATAAGTATGTGACTCATTTATCAGATAACACTTGTTTTATATTTTGACAAATTATTTTTGTCATAAGTTGTTCTTTCAACACCAACCATTTAACTACTATTCATAAGCTGTCGAACAACAGTTATACGATGCAATGAAAGAAATAAACCTGCAAGCTTCCGCGGGTATGGAACCCAGATGAATTGCTAAGTTTTTGCGCCAAATAATAGTGTCCCCAAATTATTTATATTATTTTAACAATAATAAACAAAAATATGATATTTAATGCTTAATTTATTAATTTCAAAGATTAATCTACTGCATATAAAAATTCTTTCGAGAAGATTTCAAAATCATAAACATGTTAATAGGTAGCCGCTTTCTTTTAATTATGGAAAATTTATGCAAATTTTTACGGGTTGTCTTGTTAAAAAGCGGAGATTTGTGAAATCATGTCCGTCTATCAAAACATGATCTTCTGGGATTTGTCTATAAAACCAATTCTCTCTAAATGCATATGTAGAATTTTGGTGGGACCATAATTTTATTCATTTAAGATAAAATTTCAATATACTCATTTTTTTAACTTCGTTACATTTTAAATGAAACAAGTCATTTTGTCTTTTCAATTCTTTTATAAAACAAGAATCGATTATTGTACAAATATCAGAAGTTGAGAAGTTGTATCTTATTTACTAAACTACCTGTAACCACCTGTTGTCTCTTTCAATACTATTTATAACCGACTGTATAAATAAAATTATAAATAAACATTTTAAGACTTACCATTGTCACAGCTATGTAAATATTTTTTTGTTTTCATAAAACTTGAATAAACATAATATAGAATGACTGCACACATAATATAAAGGGTAAACTGTAAACATTTAAAATTTTAGGTTAAAATTATCTACGGAAGAACAAACTTCATTGGAAACTGGCCAACTGGCCGATGAAGTTTGTTTAGAACCTTTGAAAACATAACGGAAATACATTAAGAATTAAGTTGGTATTTTCATTTATTATATCACAATATTTTTTTTATAAATTTATCAAAACAGATATATTGGCGAAGAAGCTGAATGTAGACGGCAGCACAAAATGGCGCCGAGAGTAGGAAAACAAATGAAGTTTGAAATTATTTATAATTTTCATTATAAACGTTTAATGAGAACATAATTTCTTCGATTGTAAGTTATAAAAAACTATTATACGATTTATTTTAATGTAAATAAACTGTGTAAAATGTGATAAAATAACCGTTGGCTTAAGTGATATTTTTGGATAGGTCCTTTACTTTATAAAAACTTATGAAATACATTGCAATGCTTTCAGTCTCGTAACTCTTTACACTGAGCCACACATATCTGAGTAACTTTTCCACTTCTCCACTTTTGTCACGAAATTTATTATTACATCAGGCTACAATTCTAACACCGCGAACCAATAGCTCTATTTCAAATAATTTAATTTAAATACGATATGTTCTTCTAAATTATTATTTTTAATTATTCTTAACACTGATAATTTAGAAAACGATGTTTAGCATACAACTTCACTAATAAATAAGAAGAATTTTTTTTAATAAAAACTTCATCTCGCAGCTTCCATATAACACATATATAATATAGGTATTAATTTTGGCAGTGGCGTGCGGTGACATTTGATTATAGGGAAGACATTTCATAAAAATCATAAACAGATACTGGAAATAACAAAAATAAATAGTTTATTTATTTTAATACGAAAATATATACTTCTGTCATGAAACAAAAATTTTATTGCGAAAATACCGAACTGTTTTTTTGTATTACTATTTTAACTTAGCTTCTTTCACTTTTTCTAATATTTTATTTTTTATTATATGGTCTTGAGCCAAAACTTCATTTAAATAAATTTTCAATTTCACAGTTACATTCTGTCACATATAGGGGTAAAATTAAAAATTAATCTATGAAAAACTTTGTCAAACTAAATTTGTGGTAGATATCAATACCTAGTATTAAATATTATATGATTTACAATTATTTTTAAATATTATACAATAATTTATTCCTGTTAAACATAAAAATATAAAATATTCTTTGCTAAATCAACAAATAACTTCCTACAAGTTACGAGTGGCTAATGAATAGAATCATAGGAAGCGCTATGCGATATTTAGTAATGTAGCATCCACGAGTTCAACTGCATGTGAGTTGGTGCTCCCTAAAAATATATTTTGATTGATGTGTAATAAAATACAAATTTCAAGTAATTCAAAGTACCATATAATATGTAAATAATCGCACAATATGTATTTATATGTAGAACATAAAAGGGAAGCGGCATTTTCAAAGCTTCCATGGACTGCTTGCCAATGAATTTTGGTGACTAGAAATAAGCTTTTTCAAATTGGAAACATGAGTATATTTTATTGTACATATATGATAGGTTATATTAAAAGAAGTATTTAATGATACAAATAATTTATATTTTATAAGTTATACAAAACATAGAAATTATTCAAAAAATAATCAAAACATCAAAAAGTAACAATGATGTTTGTTTTTGGTTACAATAACGAGATCTCAAATATAAATATTAAGAAAGTAATAAAAATCTTAACTTACAATCTAAAATAATTTATCATAAATATTCATTCAAAGAATGAATTATTATAAAAATAATTCCTAACTAACTTTATAGTGAAATAAATATTAATAACTACACATAACTATGGAATAGATTATCGATTATAGATCTGTATCTGAGATATAAAAGGGCTTTAGGTAATAAAACGAAGCCTACGTACATACCACAGATGAAAATTGATATAAATATTATTCTACTCTATTCTACTCTACAGACTAATTTTAATTCGATTGATCATAAGAATAACTTTAATTGATTCTGATAGCCACACATTAATTCGGAAAATCAGGAACCAATACATAACCTTAAAATTTAATGATTTGTGAAAATTTGAACCTTTATGATTGTTACTGACAATAATTTGTAAAAGTGAATATTGGATACGATATTTTATATTCATTTTTAACAAAGTCGACAAAAACAAACAAATCTTTTTTTGTTTACTGATTTGTTTCCATTTTGTTATATAAGGTCTGAAAGCATGATTATTTTCAAAAATTCAAATTTCTCATTGAAGTAGATGTTGGTAAAATATGAAAAAAATAAAATTTTACTTGCTGCTTAGATCTCTCATTTAGATTTCGACTTCCGATTATACAAAATTAGTCTACGTCTACAAGACCCTGTCACATTCATTCTTACATTTTTTCATTCTTGAATGTAGTTTTCGAAGTTCCAGTAAGTAGAAACAGGTGACGACAGACATAGACATCAAGGTAAATTCTGAAAAGAATATTAAACATTAATATGGTTCATTTTTTGTTATAAATAAATTGTGACAAAATTTATGTTATAAAGGAATTTAGTAAGTAAACATTTATGAACTTCGTTATAAACTGATAAACAGGGTTAAATAAATAATTTGGTTCTAAAAATAACATTGCTGAATAAGTAAAGCAATATTTGGAACTAAAAACCTACTAAAATGTTAATGCTTTTTCATCAACACAAAGAACAGTGTTAAATTTCGTAAAATTACAGAATATGGTTTCGGGTTTGGCTCCGATTACGGCAATTATAAACTATAATTAAAATATTAATAATATTAAACGAGTCAATGACACTACAGGCGTTTTCTTTCGACCCAAAACAATCGGATCGAGCAATCCCAATTGAATTATTTCACGTTCTTTTGTCCCCACTCTCATCAACATGATTGCAATCTTTGTTTACGAATCGCATTAAAACAGCGATCTTAGTGATCCGATCGTGAAAACGTGGTGACACTGGTTTGTTTGGTTAAAACATTCTTATGTTCTGTGATACATATAATAAAATGGACACTAATAATGACATTATTATTAATTTAAATGAAATTCCTATTATAATTAGACAAAAAATTATCAAATAAGAGAAAAAAATCTCGAAGTACTTAAGATACATTTTTCACTTTTTCTTAAATATATTTGGAATTATTGAGTTTTATTTTCTTGTATTTTCGCTAATTTGACTGTACTATTTATTAATGAAAATTTGTAACCGACAATAATTTTTATTGGTCTCCTCTAGTGATCGTTTTTATAACTATTAAGGAATGCAAACTCCCCAGAGTTGTTATTTCGAGTGATATTTATGACGTTACGCTATCAGATCGCACCAACTGGAATTGCTCGATCCGTTCTTTCAGGGTCGAAAGAAAGTGCCTTAGAAATATGTGTGTGTGTGTGTTTTTTTTTGTCGTATTTGCAGATAAACCCTTACGTCCAGTATATATTACTACAGTAGATGTCATATATGAATGTGAGGTATGACATGACATAAAATGAAAGAACAAAATTATGGACATTTGCAAGAAATATTGAGAAAGATTTATGGAGGTGCGTAAGGAAGATGCAGGAGAATGGTATTTAATGCAAAATTGGCAGAACTGATTAAAGGACAAGACATTATAAGAAGCATGAAGCATGGACTAAGACTAATGGTACAATTCTAAGCAGTATCGTAAGCTCTCGTAAGTTGTTCTCGTAAGACTCGTAGTGAGATACGAGACAAGAGCAATTCTATGCAATTTGACTACTTCCGATCACTCGAAAATATCTTACGATTTCTCGAAAACCTTACGATCACATTGTGACTGACAGTAGCAATACGATTTGTATCTTATATTTATAAGTAGTGAACTTTTGCTCAACAAAATGAATCGAAATGTGAACGTTTTACATATTGCGCTACTAATTGAAGAAGAACATACCTAACAGGAAATTTAAAAAATTGTGTTATTACATATATCTAATTAAAAGATAACCTTATTTTAGAAACTACTTGCGTATACTGCGCAGACATATACGAGATTTGGGAAATCCATTTGATATTCCCGTTGCACATTTTAAACAAATGTACAGATTGGATCAGCAATGGGCTATGAATTTTATTAGAAGTATTGAACCATTTTACCATCCATCAAATTCGCGAATTCCCTTGCATATTAAAGTATTAAAACGTAAAAATTTATGTTTATATATACATATTACAAAAAATACTACGTCTGTAGGTCCTAGCAGTGTTGAACTTTCTGGCAACAAGATCATTCCAAAATATTTTTATGTTTAATGCTAACTACAAAGTAAACACATAATAGATAAAAATCCTATTTTAAAAATAATTCAATATACATTCATAGCAATTTCATTTTAAATTAGAAGTGAAAATTTACCTTATAATTGTATTTAATATGTATAACGCACAAAAAAAAATTGACAAATCCAAAAAATTTGACAGATCCAATTTTTTGACAGCAGTGAAGTTAGACACCGATCGTAATATAATGACGTCACTCGTAAGGCTTTCACCGTAACGTTAATCGGTACAGTTACCTGTATAGAATTGCATTTATCGTAAATCTGTAACATGACTTGTTACGATTGTCTCGTACACTACAGTTTTACGATTTTACGATTTTTTGGTAAAACTGCTTAGAATTGCACCATAAATATATTTAGTTTGTGTAAGAAGTTACAAAGAATAAGGTGGATAGAAACAGGTTCTGAGGATGGAAGATTTAAGTATGTCGCTTAGAATACTAGGAGAATAAAAGGATGATTAAAATGAATATGGATAGATGATGTGCAAAACGATGTTGCCAAGATGGAAGTTAAAAAATGGAGAAGTAAGGCTCTGAAGAGAGATAAATGAAAGAAGATTGCAAGGGAAGTAGAGCTAACCATGATGACGGTGATCAGAACAATTTAAACAAAATGAAACCATGTATCAGTATTTTTTACAAAACTTATTCAATGCTTCATTAATTCGCCAATATACGTGTATTTATGCTCAACTAATAACTTTAATTAACCATACCTTAATCTTGAATATGCGGCGCTGCTTGGCAACAATCCTCCTCCACCTTCCTCTCCGGTTGCGATAGCCTACTCGGCGCTTTGGGCACTCTATCCAGCAGCGCATCCAGGGCACGAAGCCTCTTCTCCAGCGACCTACACGCGAGGAGAGCGAGCTGGAGCCGTCTGGCGGGCAGCACGGCCGCCAGCCACCAGGCCCAGGCGGGTCCGTCTCGCAGCCGCCACCACGCGGGTTCCGGGGCCGGCAAGGTGCCCAGCCAGCCGCACACTTCCAGCCGAGCCGCGCCCGGTAACGAGGAGACCCAGATCAGCGCCTTGCGGTACACCCGAGAGTGGAGAGAGTGTAGAGAGGGCAGGGAGGTTGGAGATGGCGGGATGTCTGGGAGGTAGGTTATTGTGGCTGTGTCGTAGCCGTCCTGCCAATAAATAAAACGTTAAAACAAAATCAAATTAAAGTAATGTAATTATTACGCATTTAATTTATTGTTACTTATATACAGGGTGGAAATGAACATAATGTCATAAATTTAAGGGTGAATAGTATGACATGTGTAGATTAAAGAGAAAGAATTTTTTAAAAATTCGAAAAACGAAAATTCAACTTATCTTATGGAAACTTTTTTTTACTACTGTTTTAATTTATATTTATTAAAAATATGTATATCAAAAATACATTCGAAATTAGTTGTATAAGATAATATTCTTAATAATTAAATTAATTAATATTTTGACGAAAATAATAGAGCAATAAATAAATAAAGCAAATGTGTTTCCAGTGATCCAGTGATACCAAAAATATTAATTTAATGAAAATTACCGTTAAATATACGAATTTTTAAAAAATTATTTCACTGTCGTAATCTACACGTGTCATACTACTCACCTTTAAATTTATGACATTAAGTTCATTTCCACCTTGTACATATATTGGATTTAAAAAAAAGTTTCGCTAAGAGCAAAGTATCTCTTAATATAAGTGGGTGTTTTACACTGACTTCAACGTATTGGCTTATTACTACCAGTAATATACGTACATGCCCTGTTTCAAACTATCGAGCATGTTATTATATAACGTATGCACATCCGTAAAATATTTTGTCTTATAATATAATGTCTTTGTAATTCATTACTGATTAGTGTTTTTTGCATGAATAAATAAAGGAATCTACAAATGTCAAAATTATATAAAGCTGCCGGAAAATCGCTGTTCAGATCTTTATTTTCAGACGAATAAATTAAATAGTTTCATAAATTTGTGTCATATATTATATTTTTTATGGTTTGTTTTGATGTATGTATAATATGATTTAATATTCGAAGTACTAGTTACATGACAAGTTTTATTTGTTTTAGTTTATAGTTAGTTTATAGTGGGTTTCGAACCACTCGAATATAGTGGTATTCTTATTTGGATAATTATTATCGGCCCGGGGATTTGAACCCCTGATCTTACACTTTGTGCAGTTTGCATTGAAGCAAGCTAACCAAGTGACTCACTGTTGCCCGTTATGCTGGAAATAAATTAAGATACGTTTTGCAATTAAATGGAGATAAAACAAACAAGTGATATGGCTCAACAGAAAAACACATACGAGTACGTCAGTAAATTCAATACTTAATACTGGCTATTAAGTAACTGCCCTTCTCTTAATGTGTCTTTAATAAATAACTTGTGATGAATTTCCTCACCTTTTCTCCCCGGTCCACAACCCGAAACCTCCGCACCCCAACAGTAGTAAGAATACTAGTCCCATCTTCTAGAGACACGGCATCCTTGACCTCGAGTACGGTGCCCACAGAGGCGAATCTTTCATCTCCCAGGTCGGTGGCGGGAGCAGCCATGGCGAACTGGCGTTTGGGCGACTGCAGCACTCGCCGCGTCAGCAGTCGGTACCTCGGCTCGTACACGTATAGAGGGCAGCAGATGTATGGGTACGCACTCGTGCACACGAACACTGGCATCTGGAGAAGAATTATATTATAATAAAAGTTTGCCAAAACGCAAAATAGAAAAAATAATTTATTTATTTCTCACAAAATAAATAGACCGTGGAGAAGTGAATTTCACCCCAAGACAATTTTTATTTGCACTTTTAGTAAAGTGGGTTGTCAGTCTAAAGCCTCTGCAAGAGACCTACAGCATTTATTGGGTTCCAAACCACTCGATCACAGATATATTTTATTTGGTTAATACTTAGCGACCTTAAGAATCGAATCTCAAATCTCACTTCGCTCACTTCGAGAGACAGTGCGCTAACCAAGTGAGCCGCCCGCTGTTCTACTTTTTTACATGTACTATTATACCAAATTTTGATATTTATACATTTACAAGGAAGAACAATATCAGCCAGATTCAGAAAACAAACTTATCTCTTAAACTAGTTTCATTATATAGAATTCAAGCTAAATTTGACATATTTAAACCTATTTAAGAGCTAATTTTTGTTTTGCGAATTTGGCTGTTCGAGTTTTATTAAACTTTAAACTCAATTTACTCATCATGTAAAATGTCTTTCAAATAATTATCAATTTCTTATTAGTTCTTTCTATATATATTCTTTATATCAGTTGTTCTCAAACTTTTTGATGTGAAGGCACCCCAACTCGAAGTGTTACGGTTCCAATATTGCGATATTTATTTTGAATAAATATCCACAACTCCAAAAGGATTATAATGAAAATTCAGAAAATTTCATTCGTGACGTATTCAGGCAAAACTTTCAATACCAACATAATATTTTTAAAGTTAACAAGTGTTTAAGTGTTCTTATAAACATTTCCAACTTTCCTCAATTTCCAAATTTATATGTTATCTTTAAAAGTTCTAATTTTATCGTTTTTAAGAAATTTTCAACTCTTATTTTTTATATGCTGGAATTTACTTTATTCAGTTCTTCAAATACATTTTGTAACAATTCAGAAAATTAAAGTTTGTTTTCTTGTTCAGAAAAAGTGAGCAGAAGAATAAATTAAAAAGGTTCAAATGCTCAGATTCAAGAGCCCGCGGCACCTGTACAAGTAATGAAAAGCACCCCAAAGTGCCGCGGTACCCATTCTGAGAACCACTGCTTTATGTGATGCCATTATTCTGGGGTATATTTGAAATTATTTATTTAAGTTTGTGTGTGTTTGGATGTTAATCGGTAACTATTTAACTGTCTCAGATACATGATCTCAAAGAGCTAATTAGAAAACTCTTGTAATCCCAGCATTAGTGAGAACGAACCTACGACCTAACTATAATTAAATCTTTAATTATAATGAATTTTAAAATATATGTAACTCACTGGGATTTGAACCCAGGCCTCAAGAAGTATTTTTCACAAATGTATTCTCTTAGTAGCATTAAATACTCGTCAACAACCAGACATACTGGGTGGTTAAAATCGCAAAATAAACTAAATTGTTTTTTTTTCATAGTAAAGTTATAAACATTTAGAACCGTAAAACAATTATTCATTATTAAAAAAGTTGAGAATCATCACACCGCGACAAAACATCAAAAGTTACAACTAAGTAATCACATATTCCCCTCACCTGCATATTATCCTCCATCTCCAAACTCGCCACCCCAGGACTATCCCCCTCCCAGGAAGCGACGAGGCTGTGTAGGGCCTGAGTAACACCAGTGGACAGCGCAGCGCGCGGCAATGGCGCCATGCACAACGGGCAGCCTAGCGAGTAGTCCAGCAGGCGAGCCACGCAACCCCGGCAATACGTGTGACCGCACGGGGTTGTTAGTGGCGAGGAGAGAAGGCTGCAGCATAGTGTGCATGTCAGGCAAGAGGACAGCGCTGGAAGAGAAGAGTTGGGGGTTAAAATAATGTAATGTAGAATGGTTATTAAATATGTAAGTGTAGTTTTAGAGTAGGGGTATAACTTTCCTAATAGAATAACTACTTGTTTGGGACTGATTTAGAACTTTTCTGGATAATTTGTGTTGTAACCTGTACAACATTTCAGTCATACTGGTCCAGTAGTCCCGTATAATTTATAAATATATTTTAATACTCATTTAAATAAGACAATGTTTAAGATTTGTAATAGAATATCAAAATCAAAATTCGATCGATCTTTAATTCATGGAAAATCAGTATGACCTTTATTATAAGAAATATTCCTAATTTTAATTTTATTATATAACAAGTAATTTAGAAATGATTTAACGTCCAATCATTTCAATAAAATGAACTATTATAAAATGAGCTTTTTATTCTTGTTTATCAACTAGTTAAATAATTGGCAAATTTCTCTGCTTTTTTTATAATTTTATTTAAATTCAAGAAAATAATCCTCTTATACAGTTTTTTTAATTACATAATTTGTATTTTTATTATTTTACTCGGGTTTTAAAAAGCACACATTTGAACCAGAATCAAATTACACAGCACAATATTTTTTAACTGTTATCATAGTGAAAGTAAGTTTCAGAAGTCATAATGATAAATAACAAATAAGACAATTTGCGTATACAACGTTCCGAAAGTAAAGTGCTACCTTCATCAAGTTTATATATAGGTACTTTTCTTATTTTGCAGATGAAAGCAGCATTTTGTTGTCGAAATATTGTATTTGAATAAATTTTCACATAACTTTTACCCAATATTGTTATATTGTTTACTACAACTCATAATGCTCCAAAAAATACTCTTATGCAACCAGCACTACAGTTTTGATAAACTGGTCAAGATATTTATGTAAGAGAGAAAATAATATGTTTAATAAGCAGAAAAAGTGATCTTCCCGGACTCCTGAGGGTATTAAACACGACTACGCCTCGTCCCAAAATGGAGTCCTCCACATTTTTTTTATTGAAACTTTATCTAATTTAAAAGCAAGGAGTTGTTTCAGTAAGTCTTAATTGTTATTTGTTTATTTAAATGATCTGTGATGTAGATGTTATGGCAATTCGATTCTTAAACAGTGGGCTTTGCTAAAAATTTTAATAATAGAAATTGATCTATTTCAACTGTTATAAAAACATATAAATATGTTTTCTTACGACCACTGTTAAAAATAGTATTTTTAACGGTTGCTTAGCAAGTTAAAAATAACAGTTTATAACACAGTAAATACTTTTAAAACGTTGCCATTGACAACGTGTTAAAAGTAAAAAACAATAGATATTTATTATATAAGGGGTAAAAGTAACAGATTTTAGCGCATGGTGTGACATTTGTATCCCGACGCGCAGCGGAGGGTTACAATCACACAGAGCGCTAAAATCTGTTATTTACCCCGTATATAATACAATATTTTTTTCTATAACCACTGTGAAATATTTAAAAAATTAAGTTCAATGTGACAAGCAAAACATGTTTTTCAAATTAATTTTAGAATAGTAGGTTGTTACTTATTCTAATGTTATCGCATTTGTGAACTTGTTGTCTTGGTGACAAAGTATTTCTATCTCAAGGGATAGAAATACTAATACTTCTGTCCCTTGAGATAAAATGTGATGTTTCTGCAACTGACAGGAGGTATGAAATGTTATCATTTCATATAGGTTATAGAAAAAATTTACTTTTAACACGTCTTATGTTCAGTTGTTCATAACAAATACATCATGACCTGTCATAAATGACATTCTAATGCTTAGTTTTTATTTACTAATAGGTACATAACTGTGGTCGTAGGAAAAATAGTGTATGATATTTGTGTTAAAAGTGATTATATTTCGTTTATTTCGCCTCGTTTCAAACTTCCCCACTCACTCATAAAATGTCACTTTTAACACTTATATCATAAATAATTATTTAAATACCTATAGTGTTCTTCACTTGGAAATATGCATAAATTATAAAAATAATTTATAAATGATTACAAAAACCGTCATGAATTTAAATCTAAATTAAAATTGTATTTATAAACAAATGTTTACACCCTGTATACTTTTTAATTTGTGTGAGTTGTGAATACAATTATTTTTTTATATATAACTTCGAATTTTACAAATAAATGTTACAATTATTTATGTTCACTCGTTAAGTTTGTTTATTTATAAAAAACAACATTTAAAGATTGAGAAATTTAATTAATGTCATTCAAAATATTTAAAAAATTTAGATGAGGTTCTTAAAATGTAAAGTGAAGAAATTTGAGAGGAATACTTAATTAAAGATATTAGTGGGAGGTAAAGTATTTTAAGAAAGACATTAATATACTGATACGGCATTCTATAATTAATGTAGTGACAGATATGGTAGGGCGATTTGCGCTAGATATCAAGTGATTCAAGCGCTGAGATATTTGGCCGGTTGTGTTATTTACCTTCAGTGTCAATTCCTGCTATTGTCTCCGCTAATTGTAGGTTGGCAGGCGCTGATGTTTGTTTTCGCTTCACGGTGGCGAGGGGTCGCTAAAAAAATAATACAAACAACTTTACATCATCGCACATACACAACAACATGTTCTACATATTACAAGGCATTTATTTAATAACTATATAATGAAATTTTAATTTAAATCTTTGTCAGTGTATTTCAGAAAGTGATACTTGTAACTTATAACAGATGAATCAATTTGTTATCAACCGTATTTTAACACCAGGAATTATAAATTTCCCAATATGATAAATAAATTCACTTTGCAAGTAAATTTAAGATTAAATAAAGAAAAAATTATTATGTAATAATCATTACATAATAATTTTTATAAAACGAAAAGAAGGCGAGTTTTATAAGAACAGAAGTTAAATAACCACCCAGTTTCCTTATGTTCTTCATACAATATTTTTTCTACTTCCGTTTGAATAAGTACAAAAATAATTATATAATTATTTTTTAAATTGGAAAAAATGTAGTTTTCATCTTCTTTATAACAATAAATAAATTTGTTATAATTACGTATATCTATATTTAATATATTTTACTAGAAAATATTATTTTTAACAAAATAATTTGGAAACTACATATAATATTTACTTGTTTTTATAATTAGTTTGGATTTTTGGAAGTTTGAACTTTTTTCAAAATCTTTCTTTGCATAGTTACATAAATATTTTTTGTAATAAATGTAATTTCTTTTATACCAGCATACAATAAGAGTACCAAAGTTTCTGAGTCACTTAGTGTCGTATGAAATAATTTTATTATACTTACATTTTTTTGCAGGTTGACGTTACAGTTTCTACTCCTTAGTTCGTAACTGTGTAGAACTTTAATATTACTTCTTTCATCTGAAACAAAGAAAAACTTTATTAATATATCATTATTATATTGTTTCTTAAATTTAAAAAGTAGAACTATAATTTAGTTTTTCACTAAATTTATTAGCACGATATTTTTAGGAGTTACAGAGCTTCGAATATCGGATAAACATAACATAAACATTTTTAACGGGGCAAGTTTTAAAATTACAAATTATTGGTAATTGTTTCAAATATTAAAAAAAAGTCAATGAAATTATTTTAATTTTTGAAATATAAACCGATTCTGTCTTGTCTTATATAAATTAATTATAAAGTACGTCGTTAATTAATGATAATTTACCGAAATCGAAAATACACCACTATATAAAACACAATATGTAAATTAAAGTATTTTAATATTAGTAACATTATTTTTGCATTAAATAATTAATAAAATATAATAATGACTTGTCACGAATAACACATTTTTCATTGTTCATGTGTGACTTCAGTGGGAAAGTTTGGGACTCATGTATACACGCTCGTCACGACAGAATTTTCAGTGAATTTGACACACACGACCAACAAAGCATTCGTGCGTTCACAGAAGTCTAACCACAGTTCTAGTTACGAAGTTATTTATTGTTCCTAGCAAATAATCTGGTGGTAATAATATAGTACAACCACGCAATGCAAACAGTAAACTTAGTTCTCTTAATAAATCATATATTTGAAGTGTCAATCAAATTAATTCAAAATATTTTAACAATTAAAATAAATATAAGTATCCATTGTTGAGGATCCTAATTATCGGTCATGTTTTTACATTCACTATAATGTTATAAATAGGAATAAAATATAAAATGGAATTAGTATATTCTTTTTTATTGTTTTTTTATATATAAACAAAAATTATGTGTATATAACACAGAATAAATAACATAATAAGGTACATTCAACTGTAAGTATAATTAATGAGTTTGATAAGAAAGGTTTATTTTTTTTCTACAACTAAGTACTATGGAAAGTGGCACTTTTCTCACCCTTTATAAAGCTTCAAAGTTATGTATTTCCCACGATCTTCAGTTACAAAAAGTATAATGTGCCATTCGTGCAGAATCATCTATTTACCACCTTGTGTGATTCCAGCACTCGACTTCGTCTCGTGCCGAAACTTTCACAACTCGTGAGAAATTGGCTACTTTCTGCACTTGTTGCACAATATACTATTTATTACTTATTTTTTTTATATTAAAAGTAAAGAAAGATATAAATATATTTACATAGTTTCGAAGTAATACATTTCATTTTTATTCATATTTTCAAAAATATACAAAAGTACAAGTGAGATAACCTGAATTCAAAATTCAAAACACGAATTTCTCAACAATTTTTACATATACTCGCAATTCATTTGATTATGTTTTATTTTCAAAATATTAATTAATACAAAAAAAGATAAAATTAGCAACTATTTGGTTAAATATTGGCCGAATATACGCTAATCGGCTCAATTATATTGGTCACAACACTTATATTTAGGGACCATTTTTATGTAGGAATCAAATGGTAACGAATGGACCCATAAAGCAATTTTTAATTTCTTTTTATGAAACTTCATTGAAAGTTATGACGATTATTTAAAATCTGATGTGAAACGAAATGTTAAATTCGTTATTTCATTTTACTGAAAAATATTTTTTTAATGTTGCTTCATTATTTATTAAATAGTAACCTCCTTTATTATCAACAGACATTTAATTTTATATGGTTTGTGAATCCATTTGATTTGGTATGAAAATGTGAAAATCACAGCATGTTATTCAACCCACTAGATCAGGTTTCCAACTATTCAGACTAGTTAATAGTTTGTGAATTGTGATACCGGGAATCGAACCCTACACCTCATTTTGCTTAACTCTAAGTCACTAGCGCGATAGTAATTGAGCCATTGCTGTCTTATTTACAAGTATTAAATTACATGCTTGTGATGAAATATTTTATTAGTAAACAATAATAACAAACAATAATTATACTTGTTGATTTTTAATTATTGAGCAATAACAACACTTTGAACAAAGAAAATAGTTTTACAAAATGATTTTAGTCATAACATCCAAAACAAAAACACTGTTATACAACAACGATAAAAACAGCGAATCGCAAACAAATATCACAAACAGCGAATGTTTTCATGTTTACTGCATTTTTGTTTGATGTTGTCAACGTATTAAATTAGGTTATAATTATTTTGCATTACAATGTCCTAGATATGTTATTTGTCTGGCGTTAAGGACCCTGAAAACTGACCTATCGCAACCAAAAGGCCTTCGAGTTAACCTTACTGATAATTTATATTTAGACTATGGACTAAATTTGTTTTTGATTAATTGCTAAGGACACTTAACAATAATGTAAAAATAAAACCCAACACATGAAAAGAATGCAAATTAAAATATGTTCACAATATTCAATCATCAAGTACATTCTAAAAAATATGTTTATGTACTTATGACGTAAGAATGAGATACATTATAAGGTATATAATACCTCGCTTTGTATATTTATAATGAGTTTCTATACTAATAGGTACAAGTTGATATTGACAACAACATAAAGCGAAGAAATAAAGCAGTCACATATATATGTCGCTAATTTTGTTCAAAATTTATTTTGTGTTATTAAGAAATTATGGTAAGACATAGTGTATAAAAAGCTCATACTTTCGAACGACTTATAAACGCTCGTACCAAAGAATTATTATTATGTATTTATTTTTCGAAGTAAACACCTTACATGTATAAAGACGTTGCAAATGACCCGCCCATATACTAAATAGACGTCACATATTTACTTTGTTTCAAAACATGAATATTTTGTATAAATAAATCTCTTGTAGTCAACAACATCCCACTATTTCATGTTGCACATCTCAAAATAGATACATCATGACGCTTTAT
Source organism: Stenolophus ochropezus (assembly GCA_035578165.1). Classification (NCBI taxonomy): domain Eukaryota; kingdom Metazoa; phylum Arthropoda; class Insecta; order Coleoptera; family Carabidae; genus Stenolophus; species Stenolophus ochropezus. The sequence goes on from JAQOWZ010000008.1 coordinate 21,204,758, forward strand.
ACTTATTTTCAAAATAATGTATCCTTTTTGACAAATTATGATTGTGCACTTCAAAGCTTATAAATTTCCTGAGAGTATAACAAGGTTATAATATTTATAAACTTTATTAGATCTTTTATGGATAGACTTTTGTAGTTCCAAATAAATTTGTTCTGAAAAATAACTTGTTTTTATACTCTTACAATAAAATCTGCTGATTCGCGTCACCTAAGCAACGTTGGAAATCTCTACTTCCCACCTCTCCTCTAGATTAGTGTGTGGGAAATTTTATGAAAACACTCCTGTTTCTACAGCATTTATTAAAAAACTATATTTACCACAAAAAGTTTAATATCTCAAACAATCTTTTAATAAAAGAAAATAGTGAGATATATTGAATGAAATTTAATTTAGAAAAAGTTTGATATACAATGTTGGTAATAACTGCTTTCATATTAACAGATTAAGTTGTTAGTATTGAAACGGATAACCACAAAACAGTATGTGTATACAACAAATAAAAATCTTTGTACAAAAATAAAATCTATTTTGTTTTTCGTACAAAAAATATTGTACAAATCTCTTGCGTAAACTTTTTTCCCGGATTCGTTATATTGCATTGTCTGTTTATACTGTTATCATTTCTAGGGTTTTATTGCTAATATTTTGTAAGAGATAAATATTTCAAAAACAAATTTTAATATGTTGCTAAAAAATATAAAAGTTACAAACTTAATTTCAAAAATAGTACCTAATATATTACTATTTTTTCCTGCATATCGTTATAGCGTACAATTGATTTTTCAGTTTTACTATAGATACTTAGAGACGAATTTTACGGATTTATAAGAATATGTTTCTATTATTATAGATGCAGTCTTATGTGTTTTTAATTTAATGACTAGAACCTTATCAAGGATTGAAATTGGTGTTTAACCTTAATTAATAATGAATGAAAACCGGTGTACAAATATAAGCAACCTTTACGTACGCTATTTTAGAGTGTAATCAACACATGTACATCCTTTCTATTATCAAACACGTATGTCTTCTTTGATTCTAAAAGAATTCTACTATAGATTTCAGAGTAACAATTAATTATAATGAATGAAGACTAGTGTAGAGCACAAGTAACCTTTCCCGCTTGACATTCCAGAGTACTCGTAGTAACAACGCCCTTTAATGCAATTAGCAGTACGGAGCATGTTGCTAACGACGAGATGCTCGCTCGCATAAGGTCAGTTCGGGCGTTGACCGGCGAGGCGCGACTGAGCGTGAAATAAAAAATAGCAACGGGCAGCCGCGCCAAGGTCGGCGGGACTACAGGCTAGCGACCCGCGCACATGCGGGGGAGATGTGCACTCTATCCACTGCACACAAACACTTCACGGAGTATACAAACACTGCTTGTTTATATACGAGTACTCTACATCGTACACATATTTCAAGGAGAATATAATTCTTATGAAAATCAACCAATCACAACGCTTGAAAATGTTGTACTAATAAGTGCCTCTAAAATATTTTTTTATTTCCAATAGCAACACTAGTAACAATATAAAAAAAAATATTTGACAACTGTCTCTGATTAGTGAAAAGTGTCTTATGACACTGGAGAAATTGCTAAGATCAGTCGCGTAGGAACTAAATTCATAAAGGATTATGATGGATTTAATGAACATATTTTCAATTTATGAATTAGATTTCAAAATATAAACACACTCAAAATAAATGTGGCGGTTTATTAACGATTTATATATTTAATTTGTATTTTGGTTGTAAAGAGTATTTTTTAATCGATAGTAATACCAATAGAGGTTTCGTTTAGCCAGAATTTTTTTGTTTATATGAACAGGACGTTGCTTGGCAATTTGTTGAAAAGATTTGTACGACAAAATCACGAGAGCGTAGCTTGCCTAAGTTAACTGATTAATTTTGCGTCATCTATTTTATCCTCAAATATGGCGTCATGTAATAAAGAGAAACACGTTTTTCCCATCCCTCTAGTAGAATTCATTTGTACTACCACGAAACTAAAACATAGAAAATAAAATTTGCGAGCAGATCTGTTTTGTGCTCTTGTGCTTCTTTAATCGGAGTTTTCTGTGCTAAATTATAACCTACCTTTTTTATATTACTTATAAATCAGCCAGAAATACGAAGTAGGTTAAATTAGATAAAAGTTTCGATACCGGTAGACCATTTCAGATATGGTTTTGTTTTTCCAATTTTTTTTATTAAATTGCCTCAATAAATAATATAATATACAATACAGGGTGTCCCATTTAAGATACGAATGCATTGGTATCTCGAGAACCGTAAGAGCTACGAGGTTGGTTAAATTAGACAAAAGTTGCCCCGTTAGGAGGCTATTTTAGTAGTGTTTTGTTATTTGCGAAAAAATGCATAGATCACTAGATATAGGGGAAAATGTAAATTTAGCGATTTTATTTTTTTGCTTATAACTTTGTTATATGAAATAATACGAGATTCTGGTTTGCACTTTATTAAGGCACTTTTGTATGGTGAATTTGCAGAAGTACTCAATTTTTTTTTATATCTAACCATTTACGAGTTACTGATAGCAACTTTTATTTTTCATATGGAGGTCATATTAAGCTATGGTATTTTTAAATAGAGATTTTTTTTAGCTTTACAATGATATAAAACAGTAATAATTTATTTTTATATTTAACAGAAAAATTAACAAAAATTGTTATTTATAGTAAAATTGCATTGAAAAAAGTAAATCGAAGGCTGCTGTGGAAGAAAAAAACTATTTTATAACATATACTGCAACAAGTTTATTTAATTAAAGTTAAAAATACAAAAATAATTTGCGAAAACTTTACAATAAATTTAGTTATTTTCTTCCACAGCCGCCTTCGATTTACTTTTTTCTAACTAAATTTATTGTTAAGTTTTCGTAAATTATTTTTGTATTTTTAACTTTAATTAAATAAACTTGTTGCAATATATGTTATGAAATAGTTTTTTTCTTCCACAGCAGCCTTCGATTTACTTTTTTCAATGCAATTTTACTATAAATAACAATTTTTGTTAATTTTTCTGTTAAATATAAAAATAAATTATTACTGTTTTATATCATTGTAAAGCTAAAAAAATTTTCTATTTAAAAATACCATAGCTTAATATGACCTCCATATGAAAAATAAAAGTTGCTATCAGTAACTCGTAAATGGTTAGATATAAAAAAAAATTGAGTACTTCTGCAAATTCACCATACAAAAGTGCCTTAATAAAGTGCAAACCAGAATCTCGTATTATTTCATACAACAAAGTTATAAGCAAAAAAATAAAATCGCTAAATTTACATTTTCCCCTATATCTAGTGATCTATGCATTTTTTCGCAAATAACAAAACACTACTAAAATAGCCTCCTAACGGGGCAACTTTTGTCTAATTTAACCAACCTCGTAGCTCTTACGGTTCTCGAGATACTAATGCATTCGTATCTTAAATGGGACACCCTGTATATGTTGCAAAATGAACGCAAAGCGGCTTGTTGTCCAAACTTCGACTCGTGCATTAACAGATTGCCTTAAGATACTTGTATTTCAATATACTATTAATCTTTTTAAAAATAAAACACTTATCATAAATGAAAAATACACTTAAACCTCTTATAGATAATAATCACCAAATTTTATCTTCATAATCTAATGAATACAAGCATAATTATTACCACACTTTTAACATGTAACTAATGCGTGATGTAGTTAAGTAACATTTCTATTTCGTACTTGTAACTAAATACATCATAATGTCAATTCGAAGTGTTTATAATGTGTAGTAGTCACTAAAATATAGTAATACTGGAACGCGCAATGCCATATGTTCCCTGCATAGAAGAAGCGAGCCGATAGAGACAGTTCATGCAAGGTATATCTATCATTGTCTAACACATAATGCAGAAGTTTTGTATTGTTGCTTACGATCGAAGAAAATGTACCTTGTTAATTTTGAATGTCAAAATTTTACAATAAAAAGGTGATATGTAAAATGGTACGACATTGCTACTTTAAGGTTTACAAATCTGTTCGGCAACCAAATACAAATAAATATAATCAGTAGAATTCTTAGATAATATAACACAAGATACAGACTTGCTAATACTGTACGTATTATACTATATAACTCAAACAAACAATACAGCTGTTAATCATTTTCATAGAATAATTTCTAACATGTACATATATGACGATGACATAAAAAATGTTTGACATGTAGTGTCAACAACACTATCAATAATAGATGTTTATGATTGAGTTAGTAATACAAGCTAGTTAGGCATGTGCATTGAATAATTCCGCGTCGTATAATAAAGAGGAGATATGTTTTGTCTTTCTATGTTTAACCAAAATCTGTCTTACGTATATCTAGTAACACATGATTTAAGATGGAATAATTTTTTTCAATCTTATTTGAATTTCAGTGGAGAGAAAAAGTATTCTTCAAAAATTCACTTGGAAAACACTCATGTTTGTAGTGATTATTTTTGCACAATACAATTTTCAACTGTCTTCGTATGGTTGACATTTTATGACATTAGAATCTTTTTGAACAATCTGTACGACAAGGATAGAAATACCTGTGAGAGTCTATCTCTTTCGGATTGAGTTGGCACCGCTAGTGCACGTTCCAATATGACTATTTCAGTGGTAGTAGTACAGTGTAAAGAATTTGTTTCTTTAACTGATGACTATAATTCTCAATAAAATCTCTTACTCCTTATTCTAATTTTAGCTTTGCACACCTACTTAAATTTATTCTACGCCACCTACTCTCGACATTTTTCATACTCATACGCGACTTAAGAGTACGAACATCTTTACTTATTTATGTGTAACTATGACGACCCACGGCATTGCTTTGTTGCCAGGCATTTGTCATAATTTATAAATTTGCAGTGAACCTGATACACCTGAGAATTTTTTAGACTGAGCGACTTTAGCTGGTTTTGAAAGTGACCTTGGTTTTATTTATTGTCCTAGGTCATAGCATATTTAAGTTTCAGATTATTTTTATCGCATTTTCCAAATATGAGATAGATAAATATTTAAAGAATGCGTTTATTATTCTGCACTATTTTTCCATTTCATATAAATAAGTAATAATAACAACTATAAAATACAAAACAACTACTTAATTTATTATGTACCATAAATATACAAGTATTTCTTTGGGAGTCTTAAAAAAGGACTGAAATACTAAAATAAGGTATTCCGAGAAAACAATTTAGCAAAAAAAAAAACAGTAAAATAATTTTATGATCTAAAAATTATTATATATTGTTCTATATTCATTAATAAATCATTAAAATTCAAAAAGTGAATGTAAGTTCTTGTGTTTCTTATACGCCATTAGAGGAAAACATCACTACATCAGTTTTCTTTCGCCTTATTTTGCTAATAGTTACGTGACGATTTTTTTTATTAAATTTATTACTCGTTTACTATTGGGATTTTTAGACAGAAATACGTGTGTAATATTTTATTCGAAAATTATTATGCTTTTAATAGAATCATAAAACCTTGGAAAGTCCCATTTTTTAATTGGTGCAATATTTTATACAAAATTAATTAAGAAAGTTAATTCTTTCGCATTTTTTACTCGTATTAAACAAAGACCTGTCTTAAACAGAAACGAAATCGGGCTATTGGTAAGATAGGGTTGGAAAAAGTTATATTTTTTTTTTATAAAATTCAAAAATCACTAATTGCAATATTAATATGTGCTTCGCTCCACAGTAAATGTTAAATTAATAATATCTAATATTTTAAAATTATACACTTTGATAGTTAAAAGTGTCCAATTTCATTTAACATGGTTACCATTTCATATAAATCTCTAGATTATACTATATTATTTTTTGTAATTGGAAATTTTAAGATTTTTATAAAATAAGTGCCGCAAAGTATAAAAATTATAAATTGTTATTATCTTATAAAACGTCTTGTTCTTGTTCCATTCGTGTTTTCAACACATAGAAAAATGCATCGTCTTATAAAACTCGAATGATATTAATCATATATTATTAAAAAAAAACTTATTATCATTGTTTGTTCAACTTACATTCGTTTCATATCTTCGAACTTCCCTCCGAAATGGACCATCTTTTGAAAATCACTATTCCTTATTGCACTACATTAACTTATTTTAATTCTTCTAAAACTTGTAAAGAAAGAGATATTTCGTACATATGACTGTTATTTTTATTTTTATTAAGTTTTTGCCAAAAGTTAACTGCCCTTTTCAAAAAGGCTATTTGGAACCAAAAATGGAAGTGCATAACTAGATGATATAGCAATTCCATAAACAGAATTTCAACATTCTACGGCTAATCGTTTTTGAGTTATGCGAAAAATTCAAAAAAACATTACGAGCAAAGTTCAGTTTTGGCACTGCCGATTGCAATGAAAAAGGGAGGTGAACGAACAACTAGATATTACAGCAGGCCCATAAACAAAATTTTAAAATTTTACGTCGAAACTAGTCAAAATGTATTCAGGGATAAATTCCGTTAAAAATTTAACATCGAAATTTTTCGCGATTACAGTACTTTTACTTCGTAGAAGGAAGTAAAAATCATTTAATTGGTTCGAAATAAATTCGAGATTCGAAACAAAAAGTATGACCTCCATTCTTGAAAAAAAAACCGCAAATAGTTTGAAAATATATAGATACAGTTCTTGTTAAGTTCATTTCTTTGAATTTTAAATCTCAAACATCAGGACAACAATGTCCTTAACCACAAATGCAACTTAAGTAATAAGCACAGCCCTAGAAATTTCATTATACATTCCATATTTTACAATGATTATTATGAATTCTAATATGAAAAATTTTGCACCATAAATACGTATCAGCTCAATTGATTCCTGCTCGATAAGATTAAGCAAATATACATTTGAAGCACAGAATAGTTACATACAGAAGCGACACTCCGTGTCGGTACCTTTCTTGTTACCCTGTTCAGTTCTATGGCCTCGAAGCATTCTGTAGACCTTTAAATGGGCCCATAAACCATTTTTTTTATTTTATTTTATGAAACTTCATTGGAAGTTATGACGATAGTTGAAAATCCGATGTGAAACTTATAATAAGCGAGATATGAATTTTTAAATCTTTGGAATGCGATCGTGACGTCAGGTACACTCATTCAGTGGCAGTGAAACAGTGGTGTTTCATGAGAGCAATTTTTATAATGTGTTTAATATAAAAGTATTATTTTCCATGTTATAAATCATACTTCGTTAATATTTAACTTAATAAAAAAATATATATTCTTTTATCAATTTTATAGTATTTATTTTATATTTGAGTGTTATACAAAAAAGTTTGAGAAAACAATGGCGCTGAGAGACACGCCTCCTGGCCGAACCTAACCTACCTATCTTTCTTGTATTCGCACCATTCTCGCGGGAAGGCCAACTTTCAGATTTCTGGCCAATAGAATCATTTTGAGTGTACGTGACGTAACGGAATATTACATTCGCTATAACTCTTTACAGAAAAATATTTTTTTTTTAAATGTAGCTTTATTATTCACAAAACAGTAAATATTTTATATTTTTAATATAAATTTTTCATATTTCGATTATGGTTTATGGGCCTATTTGATCCCTTCCCCTATCTCTCTGTAAGATGTAGGAAACTTTCCGATTTTACATAATGAGCCCTTTAAATTTGTTCACATCTTTCTCTAATTTTAATTTCTCTGTCTTACTGTCGCTTTTGTATAAACCTATTCTGTGTCTGAAGTGCATCTGATTATAGTTGACCTAATATTATGAATTTAAAAGACAAAGAAATTAAAACTATTAATGACGCTATTTTGAGACAAAGTATAATATATAAGATTGGGATTTACGCCAAGTTAACTCCACTTCGGAGAAAGATGATTATGCTCGTGTACGGGTGTGTGGGTGTGTGGGGTTCACGACCTGGTGACATTGACATGCGGAGTGCGGTTTAGCGAACGTGCCCGGTTGCAGGTACACAGCTCGGCTGTTGCGATCAAGGCTGCAGAACTGTTCATTGTAACCACAAGCATAAACACCCAGTTGTAACATAACTGAGCTTTCCAGCAGTAAATACTGGGAACTCGTATCATTACTTATTCTTAGAAAATATGTTTTTATGTTTTATTTCTATATCGAAGCTGTTGAAGCAAAATACTGCGATAATGTTAATATGACATTTCAGTGCGTTTATAGCCCAGTACGATTTTTTTTATGGTTCGTAGTCCTGCAGAAAGTGTCCAAAAGTATCAAATGATTTATATAAGAAGTAGTAAAAAGAGAAGAGATAGGAAAAAATTGAATATTTAAAAAAGCCCAAATTTATAAATTACGATTTTTTTGAAGTCCTGGAATACGTAGTGTAATACACAAATTATGTGTTAAAAGTGTGTTTATTTTTTAGAAGATATTGACGAGGGCCAGATTTTCGTTGGTGGAGGTCTCTGAGCAAAAATTTGGTGGGGGCCCTTTTTCAACATGGAAACGTTGGTGTATTAGTAAATTTTATTAAATGACTGCTTCTTCAATGTTTTTTCCTAATTACTACTCGTAGGTAATTATCATGTCGAACAAAATCAATTCTGTATTCAAAGCATAAAATTTAGTTTTGACACTTTCTTTGTAAAATATTCTATAATATATTCATATGCCAATACTCTTACAATATTGATGATGCTCAGAAGTATTAGATGATGTTTTAGGCGTTGTTCGATCATAACAGTTCTCAGCCTATTTTTTAATATTGTTAATTTTGAGAATGTTTTTTGGAACAGAATCCCATTTTTTTTTCTATTATTAAATTATACATAAATAGTTCTCGACTAGACACTATTATTTTCTTCTATTAAAAATTAAGTTGTTCCGTTGTACTTTAGTAAAGTTGCAAGCACATAAATTTTGGTGTTTTCCAGTAACGTAAATTGTTGACAAAATTTTTAATTTGGTGTGGGCCTCCTTTGGTGGTAAATTTCTATTTTGGTCGTTATTATATCTTAAAACATCAAAATGAAATAAAAGATAAAATAGTTTATAATTTTAAGTTGTGGTTTACAAAAAAAAGAAAAACTGAAAAAAGTGCAAATTGTATTTTGAAATTGTTAAAGTAAAAGATTTATATAAAAATAACCTTCCAGGTAATTTAATAACTGAACACTTACATTATTAGGCTCAATTTTTATAAAATACATATGAATTTTATAAAATGCATAATATTGCATTTCAAATGGTTTGAAGTAGGTATGAGTATATATTTGTTGCATAAACAAAATCATGCCATTGCAATGAATTTGAAGAATGCAATAAACCGATTATCAAAACAAAGTACTGATATAAAATCACCTGAATTTATGAGCGTTACATAAGATGCGAGTTATAAAGCATGAAATGAAACAATAACATATAATTAATTGGCTCGCTTCCAGACTATTTTATATTTTACCAACAAATAAATTTTGCAGTTTCAAGGTTCATGACTGCTCGTGTATGCCATGGTATTTATGAATCAAAATTATAATTTTATACTAATACATGTTACGTATAAATTTAACAATTTATTGCAACATATATTTTAAATTTACGAGCACAGATGGGTGAATGTTGTCGAGAACTATTAACGAAAACAAAGTGGCTGACATTTAAAGCCATTAAAATTGTTTATTTTCAAAAAAAATTAAAAGTACATCTAAAAGATAGAGTACAGTTTTGGTCAAGTTCATGTCTTTGACTTTTAAATCTCTGATATTGGTTCCACAATACACAGGTATTCTTTAGGTTTATTTTTAATGGGCAAGAAGCAATTGACCTAAAAAGGGAACTAATTTTAGTAGCAAATGAAAAGTTCCTAAGCCAGAAACACTTGATCTTTTTCCCATATGTTACTTTGAAATTTTAATTTTTTCTATCATTTTCCTTATTTCACATATTGAGCGTCGTATTTTTATTATCTGAAAGTAGTTTTTTGAGTCGCTGAACCTGCTTGCATATATAATTAAATTTATAATAGGACAGTAATAAAACTTTGGCATAGGAACAAGTAATAAGACAACAATAACCGATGTAAAAACATTTATATGTATGTAGCGTCCGTAAATTTAATTTATTTGTGTCCAGGCAGACACAGACACTGCAATTAATAAAGTATGAGTATAATTAGACATTAGACTCATAGGAGATCGCATTCAGATCAAATATACTCAGCTAGTAATAAGTTAAGTGTGGATTTTTAGGACACTTGCCATGGGAAAACAGTTTTTTGCTATTATCATATCATCTTTCCCGCTAAATATGATCGGGTGTATGTGGTACCGTCAGTTAGATTATTTAATTCTGCATTTATTGATATTCTGCATTATAAGGTTTTCTCTTTGAAATATTTAATAAATAATATTGCATTTTGACAGCTGTCATTTAAATTTTTATGTAATAAGAAATTAAACAAATTATCCCATAGCCAAGTAAATATCCTTAAATTTTATTATCAGGGGAAAAGTGAAAGAAAAATTAAACAATATTTTCCTCCTATCACCAGTAAAAACTATTTTACCTTGTTAACAATGTAAAAAAACCATTACTCAAGGTCATTTCCCTGGTACTCTAGATGGATTAAAGAGTAAACCACAAGAATCATAGTTAGGTAAGAAATAAATGACAAAGAATGTGACTCACGGGTCACAATTTGTACTTCCAGAACTACTACCGGTTGTTCCACTCAAATTCATTGAATTAAAAATGTTTAAGGTTGTTCATATTAACATGGGAAGCTTTATAGTTCATTTGGTTAGTGCGCCCCGATTCAAACCGAGCGGATTGTTAAACCTGGGGTTCAAATCCCAGTTTCGCCAATCTTTGTCCAAATAAAACTATTGCTGTATTTAAGTAGTTCGAAGCCCACTATAAGCTGTATGTATCTTGCAGAGGCTGTATGCTGATAACATACACAACAAATAATGCAAGGAAAACTAGTTACGAAACAACTATCTTAAGGTACTTGAGACCCTGTTCCATTTAAGAATATTGTGCCAGAAATAATGATAGCTATTATACAGGTGCCCCAAATAATTTGTTAAGCTAGGGGATCTCGAGAACGATAAAATTAGACCAAAGTTGCCTTTTTAAGGGATCATTTTAACCATGTCTTTGTTTTCCTAAAAAAATGCGTAGGTTACTAGATATGAATGAAAATGTAAATTTTACTGTTTTTAATCTTTGCTCATAACTTCCAAAATTAAAAGATTAAATGATTTTGGTGTGCACCTTCTTCAGACACTTTTTTATAATGAATTTGGATTTTTTTAGGAGAACAAAGACATCATTAAAATTGTCCCTTAATACGGTAACTTTGGTCTAATTTAACCGACCTCGTATGTTTTACCGTTCTCGAGATCCCCATGTTTAACAAGTTAACAATACAGGAAATTCCCACATTAATTTTTCAATGTCCTATTAATATGAAGACTAAATTGTAGCTAATAAGACGTGATGATACATTTTTTTTTCTACTCATATTCATAAAAACTGTAATTAGGTTAAATTAAAGCAAGTAATTTAGAACAAGTAGTGGTTTGTAAAAACCATATTTCATGGTAATTACTAAAGCAGAGTGTTGTGCTGAATAATATTACTGCGAAGCACGCAAAGTTCAATGACACATTCATAAACCACCGCGCAAATAACGACTTGCAAATTCTCACAGCAAACTGCCATATTTCACAGCTTTTCTTCTATAATATAAGAAATTCTTAAAGAAAACTGACATTAATAATTTGTCAACTGTAGCATGTGAATTAAAGATGAACTGTCGAAATAATTGTAACTGTACGAAACAAATTTTATTCAACCGCATGACTAAAATTTTACTGGTGCGCTTCACTCTTTGTGGAGTAGAACTACATTGTAATTTTCTAAAGTTTCTAAAGTGTTAGCACTTTGTTTACGATAGTCACATATCTGGAAAACTTTATAGAACCAGTCAAACAATTTTAAATCTGTGAGAATCGAATGGAAGCGGGAAATGCCTTTGGCTTTTTATTTTGCAATTTTATTTTTCATCAACTTGGCACGTTTTACCTTATTCACAAAAGAACAATATCTTAAATTCAATAATAAAACAATTTTATTGATTGGCAGCAAAACCCAAAACTCAGATGTGTTTTTCCCGTACATATAGGGCCTTTAAATTAGCGCGCCCTAACTTTGACAGTTCATTGCGGTTTTGGGTTTTGTTTGAATTGACACTGCTATCGTTCTGCGACGTTTTTGTTCTATCATAGCTGCCATTTTATCATGGAACAGTATACCATTAAATAACGCGTCAAAATTGTAAAAATTTCTTGTCAAAATTCGTCCTTAATTCGCTAAACTTTTTGTGAGCTACGAGAAATACATGGTCAACATAACCATCCTACCGAGAGTATAATTCAACGACTAATTACAAATTTGAGAAAACTGATTCAGTTGCTGATTTGGCAGAGCCTATGCGTCGTTAAAACGTTCGATCAGTCGAAAAAATTGTTGAAGAAAGTATACGTAAGAATAGAAATCTTTTAGTTTTTCGTGAATATCAACGACGAGAGGTATAGAGATGATAATTAATGTTTTTGGACAGAATTAGATAATATGCACATAGGCGAAATGTGGTTCCAGCAAGATAGCTTTACGTGCTACATAGCTGGTATCTTAGTGAAATTATTGCGAGAAAATTTTCCAGGGCGCGTTATTTTGAGACGTTATATCAATTGGTCAGCAAGATCGTGTAATTTAACGCTCTGAGATTCTTTCTGTGCGGCTACGCTAAATCTCTGGTCTATACCAATAAACCAGCAACAATTAACGACCTAGAGAAGAACATAATTTCAAGCATTGCTGAAATCCAGCCCAAATTATACCAAAAAGTAATCTCAAATTGGTTTGAAGCTTCACTTGCCAACGACCCACGGAGGTCATTTGAACGATATCTATTATTTTCAAAACAATAGCATTAATTGTGTTTCAAATCGAAATAAAAATTCTTGCTGTATCAAGTCTTTTTTGTTAAATTTCAAAGATTAGGTGTACCAATTAAAAGACCCTATATAACGAAAAATTGATTTCGGTCGAGGAAATATCGTTACAAATAATTTTTTATTTATTTTTATTAGCTATATATCACGTTATCGCAAATTTTATTATATTTACTCTCAATACTTCAAGTGGCTGCCTATTTGGGCTTCACGAATTAATTGTACAAAGAATTTACCGAACTTTTATCTTATTGACTTTGTATTATCTACACTTATATAACGTACTTCTAATATCCCATTGACATAAAAAAATATGGAAAGTACATTGGAAATTAGTAATAATCAATAACCTTTGATAATAAAATTGTAATTATGTAATGCAAAAAAAGTTATTTTATCTGCGAAAAGTGTAACATCGATTTGGTTTACTATACCCTAATTCATAATTACGTACCAAGGGCGTTAAGAAGATGTTTACGCCCATTCAAAGGCGACATTTTAGTTCGAATTTGAGCATTCTTATACTAACAATAAGAGCCAAGGAGCCCTATCTCATATTAAGTTCACACAGAAGCCTCTTGGATTATTTATTTTTCATTCGTTTTAACATAATAAAAATAATTCCGCCATTGTAAACGTAAAATTAAAAAAGATTCTTGCGCAAGACTTTAAAAAATCGTTTCCTTTTCTATAAACCAATTATTCCTTATAGTTACATATATTTTCAATACATAATTACTATTAATTAAATGAAATAAATTCAAAAATTTCAATTGCTTTACTTTTACTTATTTAAAGTTTGGATTAGGCCTAAGGGCCACTAATCCTTGTAAAATTTTGTAACAATTTGTTTGTGTTTCTACATCTAGATGAGGATAATAATTTCTATGTCTGTAATGAATTTTATTATAAATTTTGTATGGTCAATGTTGTTCCTTAAGGCTTCTTTTAATAGGGATGGGATGTTGTTCTTTTGTTTTTGGCTCGCGTATTTGGGCCATTCTGTTATAATGTGATTTATATTATTTTATTTATTTTTTCCAGAACTAAATATTCTAAGTAATGTTTGAGATTAATGTTACAAATTCTCACCACTACAGGGTTGTTAAATAAAAAAAATCCATCTCATCCAATGGAAATAAATACTGTGTTTGTTCTATGGTCTACTGTGTTTATCTACAAGAATGTTTTTTGAAACAACATTGGGCTTCAGGTAGCAGAATTCTATTTTAAATAATAGGCCACATTGTTTGTATTTTTACGGCATCGAGGTAAAAGTAAAAATATACGTATGAATATCTGGCATTGGTTCATTGTCATAAAAGCTACAAACATACATTTAAATCTAGAGCTGTGAAAAACAATAGTTCCAGTTATTTTTCTGTGTTACTCAAATTACTGCGACGTCTAATTAAATTATGTAAGTTAATTTTCACGTTAATTGAGTTTAAAATATTCGTTATGTGCTTATGTGACAACAGTGATTTATTACTGTACTCAAATTTATAGCTTACTGAAATATAAATACATGCTTATATTGTTGTGAAATTTCTAAAATCAATTAGGTAATGCTTTTTAGAACGATCATTTCATTTGAATAGTAAATAATAAAATATCTGTATTTTAAATGAACATTATTTATTTGACATGAAAAAAAAAAACATTCTTAAGTAGTTGCTCTAATGAAAACTAATACATTACTGAAAAGAACAAAAGGCGGTTTTAATTGTACCAAACTAATTATGGAATTCATTTTAAAAAATAAAAATGAATAATCGTTGCATGTACCTAAATCAGACTTTTTTTCTCTCTCTGTTTTATCAATTAGTTTATTATGATGTTCTGTTCCTGTCAAAAATGTCGTTCAACTGGCGATAATATAAAACAAATGATAAAACTGTTGGCACACAATTTTCCAAATGGCTGGATCGTAAAAAAACTTGGCAAATATTAAAAAATCAGTGAGTTCGATAACCTCGGTATAACCTTGAAAAGTTCAACTTATCTATTTTTGTGCCTTTATCACCAATCATAAACATATGTGAAATAAACAAAGTTATCAAATGTTTAAACAATAGCATTGTGACGCCAGTATTTAAATTTGTTTGGAAACAAAGGAATACTGATCATTGTGTACTTGGAAGGCAATATTTTTTGTTTCATAGAACTGGATCACAAACTAAAAATATTCCGTTCTAAGATTTTATCAATTATATAAGAAACTGTTGTTGCCAATAAGTTTCCAGTTATAAGAAAAACAATTTTAATAATCTGACGAGCAAAACAAATTTCTTCTCGCTATTATGCGTTTCATTTTTTTTTACAATATTAATAAATACCTTATTGTTCATTACTACACATTTTTATTCGAAATACTTTAATTTAATTTTTTGTGATACTCATATGACCTTTGAAAATTCAATTGTCTTTTGACACGCAACCCAAATCTTATTTTTCTCAAACCAACTGTCTAAAACATTTCTTTTTTTTTCTTTAAAATCAAATGTACTCAAAAACAAAGATTTGTATAGTTCTATTCAGCGAGATTTGACATATGATATTTTTATCAAACCTAAAATTGTATTCGAATTAGCTATAAATAAACTTATATGGGCGTTGTTATAATCTACACCAGATACGAAATACATAATTAAATTTTGACACAAATAACTAAACGCTACACTAGTTATTTCTAAATATTTGTATCGTGTAAATGAGAATTTTCTTACGTAGGTACTATCATTACTTGTACACTTTAACATTTTACTGAAATATTTAAATCTGAATATTTACAATATTAAGTGTCAAGAATAACAAATAATTTTGTTTTTAATCCGTAACATTATCTCTGAAAATGATATAAATCATACGATTTTAGTGTTTAATATAAGATACATTGAGAAAAATAAAGTTTTAGAATTAAATAAAACACTGTTTCAAAATGTTTTGCACATTCTATATGTGCAATGCGTAATTCATTTTTATTCATGAAAAAAAAGCTGTAAAAAATAAATACAATATATTTATGACAGATCATAGTTAATTAATATTTCAAGAAAAAAAATACTGAATTACATAGAAATCATTAATTATTTACTCAAAACTCATCGTGAAATCTAAATGAATGCGTTCTTATAAAATAACTAGTAGCCAATTTTACAAGAATAAATTAGGAAATAAATTTGTTTATAAATTTTAGAATATCTTTTTCAACCTATAAGCCAAGTTAATAATTAAATCTGAATATTATAATATAGAATGGTGTTTAATTTTACATATTTGGATTTTCTTAATAATATAAATAAATAAAACTTTATTACAGTAGCAAGACTAAACACACAGTCAAAGTTAATTAATATAACCTAATTATTATAGCGTCCAAGGTATTTAGTAAGTATCTTGCCAAAAAGAATAACAATAGTTTGCACTTGTGAGTTAATTAATCTTTATCTCACTGCCCTCATTTTAATTCAGTACTTATTTTATTTTCGTTCATAAATTTTAATCAAGATAATTTTTCAAGTATATATTTGTAGTTCAATATATTTTATTCTTATTTACACTGCTAACATACTTTCGATAAACCAAAAATTCCTTAACGGTGCGATCGTGTACTTTACACATGGCCTTCCGTAATATGACACTTAGATAACCTATAAGTTGAACAATAACGGATATTTACATTAGTGGTCGTAGAAAAAACATATTACCTCCCATTATTATCCGTTTATTTTACTCTTTCTTATATGTTTATTTATTTTTTCACATCCATCAAAATATTGAAACATAAATTACTGAAATTACACAGTCGTAATTTTGTATGATATAGTATATTATTCACTGAGCATGTAATGTGTATTACTACTTATGAGAATGAAGTTTGTCAACACTTGCTTTCGCTCGTGTTGTAAATAATTACATGCGAATAGAATACTATACTTTATCCACAACTATAACATGAAAAATATATGTTTATTATAACCAAATATGTCATCTCACTTTGAGAGATATATATACTCTTTCACAGCATACTTAACGCAAGGTAATTATTTTTTTATAGTGTTATCTAGCTACAATTTAAGCTTAAAAAGAAAATAAATTTATGAAAAATGACAAAACTAGTGTAACTTAAGCTTTTTACGTAGAAAAAAAATACTTAAAATAAATGATGTTTAAACTTTTTTGATAGGTGACATTTAAATTTGACATGACGATTGAATAATATTATTCCGTTGAACTGTCAATATTATTCAATTGGCAACAGTTACGAAGGTCATTAATAGATAAAAACTATTGAATTTTAGGTATATTATTTGACTGCTGTGATTAAATATTAATTTACAACACATTTATCTCAAATCGAATAAGCAACCGATGCACGTCATCAATTAGTGCAAAAAACCTTTTGCATTAAAATCACTAATATTGAAAAATGGGGACTTATACAAAATAAATAATACGTGTTTTATATTTTTGTTTCGTAATTAATATATATTTTGAAATGATCATGAAAAATTCCATTGTAACCAAAATCTATCTGTTCTCAGTGAAGAAAACGGAATACAAATGTATGTGTTGAAAATCGGTTGCAGGTGTTGTTGAGTGGGAAATTTGGTGGCAGCGTTGGGATATTTATACTTGTTTTCGTAGTGTATTGTTATGTAGGGAAGCCCTGGTTGGTTATGTAACATGATGATAATCCACACACAAACAGATGAAAAAAGCAGACAAGTGAAGTTATTTATAAACAAGTAAACATCGCCGGGGTGGGGGGTTATGCAAGCGAGGACACGGAAGTTAACACACGACTGACCTACTTATTAAATCCCTACAATGCGTTCTTATTACAAAGGTATCATATGCCATTCAATACCCAATTTATCTTTGTGTTTGTACAACAAAAGTATTAGAAATTCTTTAATTAAAAATGAGAAAATTTTTCTCAGTAAAAATAAGTAAAGTAGTTCAAGTTTATATCTTTAACTTATAAATCCCAAATATTAGGAAACAAAAATAAAACAATCACAAATGTGAAAATTAGTAGCTAACAAATTAAGTTTTTACTTTTTGGTGGTTCAAATTGTTAAAATGTCTCACAAAATAATCTGCATAAAATATACTTATTTTTTATACAAGACGATAAAATAATATTTTATCGACAAGCGGAAAGTGTTAATTCACGAGCGATATAATCGCGAGTGAATTATTTTTCGCGAGTCGATAATTTAATTTTATCGTCGTGTATAAAATTCTATTTTTTTCTATAGCAGGTTTTGAAGAGAAAAGAATTAGACAAATTAAATTATTATTTAAAAACAATTTTAAAATGTCAAAAGTGTGCGTTGTTATGGAAATGTACTTCTAATAAACAAAAGTTAAAGTACTTTATCTACCCTTGCTGTTAAAGTGATACTTTATCTACCCTTGCGGTTAAAGTGCTACTTTATCCACTATTTTGAGTTGATAAAATTGCACTTTAACATCTGCTATAGAAAAAAATATATTATTCGGAATTTCTTAATTCATTACCAAATGAATATGTATAAGATAAAAATGCAAATAAAATGTTCTTTAGAGAAAAATATATTTTTAGTAAACAGGTAATGTTTAAAGAAATATGTAAAAAATACCATTTGTAATTCACCATTTATAATCAAAAATTTCCTCAGTAAACATAATTTTGGGTTCGCGGTATGTACATTCTATTTGTATGTTTATAAAGTTGATACTTTAATTTTTAATTAAAAATTTTGATAATCATTGTTTTTCTTGAAAATAATTATTTAGCATAATTATTCATTCACGGCTCACGATTCTTAAAACACGTTACGCTTTAATTTTAACCTGTACGTGACTGAATGTTTTACCTATATGTTGGTATTGTAAATATTATTTCTATGATGGAATCTAGAAAACTCGAAAGACATAAAAATTCCTTTTAAATTTGATTTAGGATCACTAATTAAATAATAATTTTGCTTTAACAAGCATATTTTCACTTTAGTTACCAATTGTTGTTGCGGTTGTTTTTATAAATATGCTTAATAGCTATTAACATACCTAGGATTGTTATGAGTGTCATAACCGCCGCAGATGTTGAATATAGTGGTTTCTGAATGATTTGGACATGACGATATTTTTATTTAGTTAATAGTTGATGTTGCATACAAATAAGTAGAATAACAATATTATTTTTATCATAGAATTGTTATAGTACTGTATTTTAAATCATGAATGTGATTCCAATAATAACGATGAATAAAATAAATGACAAAATTTATTTGTAGAATTTTTAGTTTTTTAGTATTTGGGAATGACATCAGCCCACTATTTCCACGTATTACTAATCCTGCTTCAGTATGCAGTAAGCGGAGTGTTGCATAACCGCTTTGTCTTGTAATCACGAGAAACAATAGATTATCGCATGCCACAGATCTCTCGATCTCAACAAATGCTTATCCAATCATTTACGTAAACCATTCGCTTACTGGAAATGTAAAATTAAACGTAGTTTATCTCAAGCACTGCGTTGGGACACTATTTTTAGCAATAGATAAAGCGAGGGAGATAGAATGTCAGTGATAATGGCCAGGATGTCAGGGGCCAATGAACTTTTTGGACACATCCGGTTGCGAAGGATGTGGCTTGGTTACCTAACACATTTGACTAAGAATATCCAACAGATATACAGAAAAATATTTTGAAATATTATACATTATAAAAATAAAGTATTATGTAAACATTTTAAAAATTCCAAGTTTCGATGCTATAGAATATGTTCATTATAAATGGTACACTACCACTCTCCAAAATTATAAGAACTACGAAGTCGATTAAATTAGCAAACAATTTCTATTTTGCAACAGTATTTTATGAGCTTAAAATTATTTTCTTTACAACCACTGGTTCTCAAACTATGGGAATCAACGGCGACTTTTTTATTTCTGTCAGGTACTCAAAACTTAAAAATAATTATTCTATAAAAAGATCAGAAATGCAATTAAATGTAAATGGAGCAGTAATACAAATGGAAAAATGAAATGTATTTATTACTTATTTGTTAAAAAATAAAACCTGTATTAGTAGTTTTATATAGTTACACGAAAATAGCAGTTGCTTTGAAAAAATATCAAACATCGAAATCTGCTTTCTTCTGACTAGATTTTTTAATTTAAAGATAAAATTAGAGTGAAAAGAACGCAGATTTTGACGTTTAATTTTTATTTTTTCATGGCAGCTGCTATTTTCAAGTAAAAGTTTATGAAACTTAATGTCAATATAGAGGTTTTATTTTTAGTTTAACAAACATATCATTGGATTTGTATTTTTATGTAGATTCCAAATATATAAAAATATATAAGATGTTCAATTTAAAATGGGAAAAATGGTTGAAATAAAATTTTAATTAAATCATTTCAATAGTCTTGTTATATATGTAAAAATTATTTGCTAATTTCATATCTCTTATAGTTCTCAAAATAACAATGGTGGCCCATTTAAAATGAACACCCTATATATAACGCAAGATTCATAATAAAACAAACCTTATAGTTTCTTGAGGTAAATTTAAAATATTTTAAAACGGAAAATAACTTCGTCGGTAATCCTGTCGGGTGTTCGAGCCCCGGAATACCAATAGAGTCGGCGCCTATGATCAATGGGATCAACTTTGATATTTTAAATGGGACCATTTATTTTTTATTTGCTTTTTCGATAAAGAATTTTATTCTAAGTTCAATGATATAATATTTGCATACTGTTAGATAAGATATAATTTTAATTTTATTATTACAATTAGTTTGTCTATCATCTAGGATGGTAATTCCAAACCATAAATGAGGTCGTTAAACAATAGACAAAGAAACAAATTGGCACAAACTGAAATAATTTATTATTATTATTATAACTTTTTATAATAATTAGCCAATCGTATAATGTAAGTTTCTACTTTACAACAAACTTTTAACAGTATTTATTTTAAAAATAATGAATTACTGTTTTGCAAATACCTACATGTTTATTAAATCTACTCGTTACATTTATGTGCGAGCATGATTCACGAATTTACAGATATATGTATAATTATAAACATTTCATTGTTTGAACATCTGCCATGGCATGATTCATGGCGAATAACATTTAAGCCATTTAAATATTTACGACAAATGACTGTGTCACTAATATATTACATGTTCTACATTACATTTGAAAGTGCACTTTGCATATTTACGAATTTAAATCAATATACATTCTCCGTTGTTCATCCTCAGGTCATCAATTACAATCATGTGTTTCAAATCGTTGGAGGGAAGGGGGATTTATGACATCATCTTGTCGGTTGAAATCGTGTTATTTCCGAAGTAAATAAATGTCAAATCTGACAGTATTATATACAAATATAAAAATAGATAAAATATACAAAAATAGTTTTAGCATATCAAACACATAAGAATATATGTTATTTATTTCTAATAATTTAGAATATATAAATATTAAAAACACTTCTTTATATTCTTCTGTCACTGTTAAATTTAGAGATAGTCTCTAACTGAATTTAGAGGTGATCTCTAAGAAAAACGTATTCTATAGTCAAATTTTACCGCTGTTAGCGCTAACATAGTTGTGTAATAGTAGAATAACATCACTTACAAAAACTAACAGTCACCTCTAGCTAGAGATCGTCTTTAAGCAACGTTAACAGTGACTGTAGAATACCACTGATAATATTTATATCGTTTACAATATTAGAAAAAAATGACATTTAATTTCCTAACAACAATATATTATAAACCCGACTATATTTTGTTTAGGAGATATCTTTAAATTATATTAAACTAATATAACAATATACTTAACAGGTGAATTATTATAACATGCGAACCTTTTTTATTCGTACAAGGTATGATTTAAATTTCGCGCTGCACATTATTTCCCTTGCACGCCGGGCACCTTGGAAGGAAAATCTGCGGAGTGTCGCTACTGTTACATTCTTTATAGGGCACGAGAGCAGCACCGTCGACTTTGCCCAAGCCTCTCATCTCATTTCACAGCATTCCAGTGGCGGAAATTTAAATAAAAGTCAAAATGTACTCTTCCAGCGAAAACAAGTTGTATTTATACAGATTTAATGGTCACTGACATTGTTATACTATTTTACGTTTAATAAATCATTTAAAACTTACTAATAAAATTTGTTTTCGAATGTCGATCTTGTCCATCTTATCTCACTTCAGACCATTCTATGATTGTCTCATTTCACATCATTCCATGATTGCCTTACTTCACAACAATCAAGGCGGAAGATAAAAAGTGGCGGAAATTTAAATCGACGGCTTTGCCTCAACTCAACAATAATAATAAAATCAACAACAAAAAATACTGACACGAGAAACACTAAAAGAGCACAATGGAAAAACTACACATAGAGATCGCAGAATGGAATGAATACAAAACCTGCCAATGACGTCCATTTAAATTTCCGGCACTTCTTCTCTTCCGCCTGGAATAGTGTGAACTGAGACAATCATAGAATGGTGTGAAATGAGCTGAGAGACTTTGGCACAGGTCGACGGTGTTGCTCTCGTGCCTTATACTGTGGTCTTGTCTTGACCCCAAATCGTGTAACAGAATCTCCTCTCTTCTTTATCTTCGTACTTCCCTTCACAATGTCTTTAGATGCTTATGAGATTCATCTTCTCTTCCGTAAACCCTATACCTTCTCTCGTCACTTGATAGCTAATACTTGTTTTTATCTTCATTACCACTTCATTTAACAATCATCTTGTTGTTTATCTTTTCGTTCAGTAGATATCGTGGTATTGACGTTTTAATTTATATGTGTTATTATAATCCGATTTTTTTTTATCTTCATTTGCTGTTTTCTCTCCGATGCAGTTTATAGTGTGTCTTGTCTCCATTTATGCACTGCCTTCCTATTGGTATAAATAGTATTCTAATCTTCATTTCATTTTCCTTACTTTATTTAATTGGAGGGATATTACCTACTTACTTTAAAGTAGGTATATGTGTCTAACTTATTGACTAATTTTGATGAAGAGGATTCTCTTAGATCCTCATATCGTTTACAAAATATAATTTGAAGAGCCGTCACACCCACAAATATTAACAGATATAACACTTATTTATTTTTATATTTATGACTAGTAAAACATTTTAACATGTATTTACCTACATGAAAAAAATGTTTGCTTTTGCTTACCGCCTATCTAATTTTTAAGCTTTTGCAAACAGTCAAATATTGACTTATTAGATAACGTTCGTCGAATGAGCACACCTCGAAGCTAACAGCTCAACAAAAGAGCAGCGTTTCCCAATCAGAGAATGTTACATAACCTCTCAGCGTCGTAGAACCTTAAGGTCAGCCATTGTGTAGCAGCCTTTTATTCTACTTATTATCTAATACTGACATATTTATTACTTGGAGATAAATATAGCCACAGGCGAAATGTAGACACTGATAGCTGCTCGGTCGAGCTTGAATTAATAGGCGAGAGGTTCGTATTTCCAATAATATATATGATTGGTAAATTCGTAATAATTCCAAAAAATATGATATGGTCTAAACATTATCTCACGCCCTACGGGTATACTTACATATAATTAAAATAAAAAATTCTAATCTATATATTACTCAATTTGTCAGAAAAACAGTATTTATTTAATTGTTTTAAATTTGTAATTATTCAAAAATGAATAATTTGTAACATACAATTCAAAATATTTGTGATTCTGACATTTATCAAAAATATTTATATGTTTCAAATCAAAAACTGGAATTAGGTCCTATTGAAAAATACATTGTTTATTTATTTATACATTTATTTATTTATAAGTTAGGCCATATAACGGAACAGAGTTCCAATTATAGTACAGCACAATTCATAATAATAATAAACATTATAATTTTTTTTAATTAGGTAATTTGAATGAAATGTAATCTATTGCAAGATTTATTAAACTTTTATCTTAAATTTTGGTCGATACGCCTAGTATAGATGAGACTTTTATTCGCTATCTCATTATCGTACGTGTTACAGATGGGTACATTTGCTATATGTGTCTAACAAATGACAAAAATGAAATAGAAACAGTAGCGTAACCGCGGTAACAAATATTTTCAAATATTTAAAAAAATTGAATATATCATTCTTGTCATTAATGTGATTTATGAAGGTAATATTGGCGTTGACAATTTGTGCTTCATTGTGTGTTGGTAATTTCGTTTAGCTTATTCTACAAATCTTCTCGTCATCAATCCCCCTTCCCCTCAATGATTCGAATCACATGATTACAATTGATGACGTGAGGATCAACATCGAGAAATAGAGTGTACTTAATTAAGGCACATATTTTTTTTAAGTGATTTCTACAGTAAAGAAATATAGCATTTATTATGAACTAACAAATAGTAGAGCGAAGGTGTGGTACTAAATAGGTCAGGAATTAGATAAACCGGAGCAACAAAAAATTAGACTACATTCTGAAACTCTGATGTAAACATGTAAAGAAATTTTTGCAGGATCTAAGATAAATATTACAGTAAGAATGTAAAACATTATATATCAAAGTCTGTATAGAAAATATTCTGAAGCAAATTCTAACAATATAGAATGTTTTCCAAACGTTTCTGTTAGTGATGGAACGGATCGCCTTTGGCCAGATCGTCGGAACCCAAATTCCGACCTTTTGCCAGACCGGATCGCCGAAATTCTGGCTGCCGGATCACTCGTTGTTTTCCGGTAAAAGTCGTGCTATTTCATCTATCGCGTAATATGCTTGGTCTGGTTGCATTTAAGCGAAAAATATTTAATTTTGACAGAACTAATCAGTGTTAGTACTGAATTTCAAAGTAGCATTGGTTTATCATCGCTCTCCAAGTTGGAGTTGGAGACTCCAACTCAATGAAACTAATGAAGAATGACAGCCTGCCAATCAAGCGAACAAAAGTGATGATAAATTACTTTAACAGATTAATGCTTGTTCATTTTATAGTGAACACACATTTTAGAAACAGTATTTATAAAAAACGGCGCTCAAGATTGACTCCTGAGAAATTATTATTTATACCTAATAATCTACCAAAATTTAATTTTGAATATTGAATGAAATGCCTTTTTTTGCCTGTATATAGATTAATATTTTATCTTATAAATTTAAGATATGAAAAAATCAGTACGTCAAGCTACAATTATTAATTATATTAAATAAAAACCTTGTAATATTTCATTGAGTTTCATCAGCCGGATTTGTCGTACAATTCGGCCGGATCAGGATTTTTTATTAATTGGCCGGATTGGCTGAATTCAGTATCACGGCTAAATTTCCTAGTTACTGTAGACCTGAGCGTTTGGACACTTGATCTACATTCGGAATTGGAAATTATTTAGTTATATAATAAATTTCATAAATGTATGCCAACTGTTATTCTGGATTCGTGAGAAACTGTGCAAAGCAGATTAGTTTTCATAAAATATAATAAGAAGGAAAGAAGGTGATTTCTGTTCGTCACTTTAAGATTTACCATCAACCAATCGGAATGATCATACAATGTTTATCCCAATGGATACAGAAAATCGTAACGTACAATAGGTCACTTGAATTATAATTGTAAATACTAGGTAAAATAAAATACTTTCAAATCGTATATCATCATCATTCATCAAGATAAATCATTCAATTTTACTCTAAAATAACAAAACTCTAGAGAAACTAAAAAGTATATTCAGACACATGATTGTCAATAATTAAATAAGGTATTAGGTAAATTAGAGCAAAATATTATTTAACTAATTAAAGCAAGTACATGAGCATTTAGAGCACGGTATAGGGATCTAGGAAAATATTAAAGCAAAATGTGTATGACAAAGTAAATAAACTGGAGTAATTTTTTAAACAAAATAAGTAGATAAGACCGATTCGAGCACATACTGAGGAATTATTAGAGTATGTTGTTCCGCAGCAAATAAATAGATCAATAAATGCAAACTTTAGTACCAAACATACAAATTAAATTTACATCAAACTGAACCCAATTATAGTGTTCACAATTTCATACAAACTGAATGATCCCATTCCGAATAGACCCACAACCACGTGATCCAGCTGACCCTGGAATATTAAGTTGGACTAGGAGTAGGAAATTCGCAGTTGGTGAAATGGTTGGCGGCAGGTGCTGCAGGCGGCGGTTCCATACGCGCGGGTTACGTAAGGTCGTGATCCGCGTTCAACGTTCGCTGCGGAAGGTCAGGCGCGACCAGCTGCAGCTCCACCGCTCCGGACACACAAGGTTAGCCGAGCGTTTCCGTCATGTGAAAGGGAGGTGGAGGTGGCTTACCAACATTCAGCTTCGGTTTAGGATTACTGACTGTGCAAAGCAACAATGATAATACCAAGCTTTAGATTTGTTTTAGGTTACTGTCTATTCAAAGCAACAATGGTAATAATATTCTCTTTTGTACACAAGGAAGTTGCTTTAATTTCAGATCGGTTGGAAACATATATTACGTACCTTGAATTTCAGCTAAAATGTAACATTTTATAATTTATCATTAGTCATTACTGTGGTCGTATTTATGTGGGACTTTTGAAGTTATCTGGTAGGTTAGTTTTGTTTACTTGGCACTAATTAAGTACCCTGGAACATTTCCCGAACTGATCCAACTGTCCCAGCTATTTTAGAGGGTTGTTAGGTTCAACCCTTTTGCTATCTCTTTCTATCAACTTGTGTTCCTTGTTTCTCATGACAGGCATGACACCAGGCAACAAGGAAGATTACGTACTTTGTGTCTAATATTCTGTTTTGTACATTTCAGCTAGGATGTAACATTTTATAATTTGTCATTAGTCATAACTATGGATTCTAGTTATTATTATGACACTGGTTGTATTTATGTGGGACTTTTGAAGTTATCTGGTAGGTTAGTTTTGTTTACTTGGTACTAGTTAAGTAACCTGAAACATTTCCCTAACTGATCCAACTGCCCAGCTATTTTAAAGGGTTGTCTATCAACTTGTATTCCTTGTTTCCCATGACAAGCATGACACCGTCAGCTTGTGAAAGAAAGGTGGAGGTGGCTTACCAACATTCAGCTTCGGTTTAGGATTACTGGCTATTCAAAGCGAGAACAAAGATTACGTACTTTGCATCTAATTGTCTGTTTTGTACACAAGGGAATGGTTTTTGTTTCAGATTTCAGGTAACAAGCAACATGTTATAATTTGCCATTAGTCATTACTGTGGATACTAGATATTAGTATATGACACATTGGTTGCATTTATGTGGAACTTTTAAAGTAATCTGGTAGGTTAGTTTTGTTTATTTGGTACTAGTTAAGTAACCTGAAACATTTCCCGAACTGATCCAACTGCCCCAGCTATTTTGGAGGGTTTTTAAGATTAACCCGTTTGTTATCTCTTTCTATTAACTTGTGCTCACCGTCAGCATGTGAAAGGGAGGTGGCTTACCAAGCTTCAGGTTTGTTTTAAGATTATTGTCTATTCAAAGCAACAAGGAAGATTTGATACTTTGTATCTAATATTTTATTTTGTGCACAAGGAAATTGCTATTGTTTCAGATCGATCACAAACATCTATTAAATACCTTGAATTTTTGCTAACGAGCAACATTTTATAATTTGTCATTAGTCATAACTTTGGATTTTAGTTATTATGTGGGACTTTTGAAGTTATCTGGTAGGTTAATTTTGTTTACTTGGTACTAGTTAAGTAACCTGAAACATTTCCCTAACTGATCCAACTGCCCCAGCTATTTTAAAGGGTTGTCTATCAACTTGTATTCCTTGTTTCCCATGACAAGCATGACACCGTCAGCTTGTGAAAGAGAGGTGGCTTACCAAGCTTCAGGTTCTTTTAGGATTACTGGCTATTCAAAGCAACAATGGTAATAATATTCTCTTTTGTACACAAGGAAACTGATTTTGTTTCAGATCGGTCAGAAACATCAACCTTGAATTTTAGTTAACATGTAACATTTTATAATTTGCCATTTGTCATTACTGGTGGATACCATATTATTATATGACACAATGGTCGTATTTATGTGGTACTTTTAAATTATCTGGTAGGTTAGTTTTGTTTATTTGGCACTATTTAAGTAACCCGGAACAGTTCCAGAACTGATTCAACTGCCTCAGCTATTTTGGAGGGTTGGTAGATTCAACTCAGGTTCAATACGTTTGACATACCTAATAAAAATATGATAATATTTTTAATTTACCGCTAATTTTTATAACTACTAACTTAAAATGGAACGTTCATTTGGAAGTAAAACGAGGTATTTCTGGATCAGTTCAGGGTTGAACCTAAAGGTACCAAGTAAGGTCATATTTAATTGTGACATTTTAAGTAACCGTTCGGTTAATTCTGTTTACTTGACACATTTGAAGTAACCCAGAACTGATCTCGAACAGACCCAATTCACCCAGCTATTTTGCTGGATTGGTGAGTTGAACCTGTTGTCTTTTTTGTTTACACATTGCTTCTTTTTCTATATCTGTCAGAAGTAATATATTTTATAGTTTAAAACGGAAAACTTAAGTAAATAATTTTAGTAAATCACTTAAATTTACCATTTAAAAATTTTACCTACTTTAAAATTTGGTTGCTTATTTGGTATCAACACGGGTAAGTTTAAGATCAGTTCAGGATTGTATTCAAATTTCCCAAATAAATACGGCCTAATACTAGGCTCTGTTTAAGTAACGCGGAACAGTTCCCGAACTGATCCAACAGCCCCAACTATTTTGGAGGGTTGGTAGATTCAACCCAGGTTCAATCCGTTTGCTATCTCTTTCTTTCAACTTGTATTCCTTGTGTCCCATGACAGGCATGACAGCAGAGCGGTTTGTTTTGTAAGTAAGTTTTATATTCAAAGATAGATATATCATAAATAAGGCCCGTATTGTTATGCAAAGTAGGGAACATAAACTGTCAATGTCAAATGAACTTGTCATCATAATTTACTAATTTATAAATTAAGCCTGATTTATGCAACCTTATTAGAGTCATTGCCGCAATCATAATGACTATCTTAATCATAAAAATAATCATAAGAATGTAAACCGTTTATTCAAAAAATTTATGACTGTGATTTGACAATTATTGTAGAATTGTAAAATTTGACAACATGCGCACTTCGTCATACTCACAGTCACAGAAATTAAATCAAACATGACAACGCTGCATAAACCAGTCTTAAGAAATTCAATGGAAGAGGCTGTTGGTACGCGGTGAAACATATTAAAATTATAGAAAACAACTCTCTTCTTGTGAAACTAAACCGAGATTTGTTTTCTATCATTTCAGTCTTAAGAAAGTTGATTATTTTCTTCTGTTGTAAGGACTATTTTTTTTCTTTATGTCTAAACATCTGTCGACATTTTCACCAGTTCTTGAAGATGAAGGCCTTCCTCTGCGTATTTCATCTTCAATTGACTCTTTTCTTTCTGAAAATGCCTAAAACCACCGACAAATCTGGCTCCTTGAAATAACATTATCTCCGTAGATCTGCATAAGTTTTGTAAAAGTTTCCATTTCACTGTGCCCAAGTCTGAAGCAAAATCTGATAGCACACCGTTGTTTTAAATTAACGTTACTCATTTTTAAAACGCATTCGGAAAAACTGTTTCACAAAAAAAATCGCTACAGACAACCGAATGATTCTAGCGAGTTCAAACTCATACTAAAGGCACACAACATGTTCACCTGCCTCCTCTCCAAATCCCGCGTCCCAAGTGTTACCAGAACGAAAGCTACCTTGCCAGTCTTATTACTTAATTTACACACCTCGTAAACCTCACAATTTATTGTCAAACATTTAAAACAATTATTTTGTGTTTTTATGGGGTTAGCAGATTTAGCGAAGGGGTGATGAATTTTGGACTGACCTGTACTTTCAAAGGTACAAACTCGGAATGTCAACTGACCTCTTTACCCAAGAATTTAGACTACAGACCTACTTAAAATATAGAGCAATAATTATTAATTATTACCATTCAATTGCTCTACAAGTATAGTTTGTTACATAAGTATGACATCATGTGAGTTCGGGTAACACAAGGCTGTAATGATCAGGCAATTGAAACAAATTTATAATTGGTTTAAGCAGAGTGCTGTTGTCTGTGGCCGTTGTTGACGAGAAATCTCACTAATTATATACTTTATCTGCAGCAGACTTGCTGATCTCATTCGATTATATAAATTGTATAATTATTACTTGACTACACGCATCCGTTACTGGACGACTTCTGCTCCTTTTTTATATGTTAAACAATTCATTTTAATATCCATACATTAAAACACACGGGACTGGGACATTAACAATTAAACCAGTTTTTGACAACACCGCATATAATAACGAAATTATCATCGTATGATTATGTATACCTGTTATACCGTCCTCTCTCATTAAATTTTGTTCAATTGTTTTCCGATTATAACTACGGGTGGACTCAATTTGAAAACAAATAGTTTATTAGTAAATACAAGTAACAGTTCTATGTTCTTGAAAAATAAAGGAATCATTTCTTTCCCTTGATTCTAGATCTTATAAAAATAATGTAATTCTTATTATGATGTAATATTTTAATGATTTGGTAATTATCAGTTATAGTAGCTAAAAACCATATTGCATATAGGTATCCCATGAATATTGCTATAACGGAATATCTCTATAAATCTCCTAATTCATTGATTTAAATCAATTTTTCTAATATGTACACGTAAAACGAGCCTAAAAGTGCCAGTTCAGAGGAAGCAAAACTAATTTTTGGTCCGATTTTCTTCACAGTCTTTATTTACAAATCGTATTGCCCCTGGTCCATCCAGGCCCGTAGCCAGGAACCATCAATAGATGGGGCTATAATTTTTTTAGAGGGGGCTGAAAATTAATAAAAATGAATGTTTTGATTTCGGCAGGCCAGACAGAGACAGCTAGAGATAGAGATATATTTACTCTAGTTTAATCATGACTCACTATTGGCACAAGTGTTTTAACATTAACATTTTAAAATCGAAAGTTTTAAAATTGTATATAAAGTTGAAATTAGTTTTGTTAATTAAAAAGAAGATATTTTGAAAAGAAAAGGTCTATAATACAGCACATAAAAATAACAAGTGTTATAAATAATTTATATACAAAAAAAAAAATCGTAACATTTTTCGTGATTTTTGTTAATTATATAAAAAAAAATCTGGTGTGTCCAACACAATACCTCCCGCCACTGTAGTAATATATTCTATATGTTTTTCAATACATTTAATTTGTACTTTTAAAATTAGTTTGTTATTGCAGTTCAGAATATTATTAATTCATTTCATACCTAAAATTTCCTTCATAAATTTTGTATAACCAATAAGACAGCTATTTTTGACGTTACTAAAATCAGAATTGAACTTACTTTGATTCACGCATGCAAATACATTCCTAATATATTTCTTCCATCTTTTTAAATTTCACAATAAAATTACTTCATTTTTACTTATTTTATCGTTTACACTTACTTACATCAAATTTGATATCATATGTCAAATTTTATGAACATATGAATAACTCATCTGTTTTATCGAAATTTCTCAGCCTAAACGATATG
The DNA here is from genome assembly GCA_035578165.1 of Stenolophus ochropezus. Classification (NCBI taxonomy): domain Eukaryota; kingdom Metazoa; phylum Arthropoda; class Insecta; order Coleoptera; family Carabidae; genus Stenolophus; species Stenolophus ochropezus. The sequence continues at coordinate 21,236,410 of JAQOWZ010000008.1, forward strand.
TAAAATTATTATAATTTATATATTTTTTTCTATCTAGCATATATAAACGTAATTATGCAGATCGGTAGAAAATTAAAAAATCTTTGTATTTATAATATCGAAATTTGCGAAAATATGGTATTTAGAGGTATTTTTTAGGAAAAACGGTTTAAACCTTCAAGTAAAGTACTACTTCCGGTTAACCAATTGTAGTCAAAATCTAATCAGTTCATCATATTAGAATAGAACTCTTAAATACCAAATATTATATTTTTTACATGTATCGTATTTGAGTTATCGTGGACGAAAAATCGTCACAGACACACACACATACACAGACACACACACATACAGACATCACGGTAAAAATAGTAAAATCGTATTCTAGGGACCCTAATTCGTGCTCATATGTTGAAAACCCACACTCGAGAAATCTGACCAAAAACAATACCTCCATTATCTATATATTGATAGGCGGGAGGTAAAAAAACTATTTTATCCGGGTCCATACTAAAATTAATAGCTGATAGCAGAAGCCTTGTTTTAATTAAAACGCTGTTTTAAAAATTTCAAATTTCATTATTTAATAATAATGACAAATAATATCAATTTTAACAAAATATGATTTTAAAGCAGAACATAATATTCAAATAAATATTTTTTTTAAAAATCGTTCTTTAAACATAAAGGTAAAATTAAATATTGAAATTTGAATTTGACATTTCTTGAGATTCTAAGTTCATTAATATTTTAATAATACGATCTTTGAACTGCAAAACTTGTTCTAAGGTAGAGTACAGGAATAAAAAATAACAATATTTAGTGCTTCATAATAATATTATTAAAACTGCAAATGATTAATTATCACCGAAAATAATGATACATACTGGTAGCCTTAGCCTCTAGTGAGAAATGCTCGAAGTAGACTAAACATTTCTCTATCTCTAGTTGTGTCTTTCTGGCCAGCCGAAATCGAAACATTCATTGGGAAGGGATAGGGAATGACTTGTCTACTTATGTTTGGTCGTTGGTCCCAAACTCTGTCACGATAATCGACAATGTAGGTACATAAATGTCAATAATACAAACAATTTGACTAGGTATTTTAAAGATTTTTCTAGGTGGGGCTTGGTCAGTTCGTAGGTGGGGCTCAGCCCCACCTGGCCACCCCCTGACTACGGGCCTGGGTCCATCTGTCCTTAGAATAGATGGTCCGTCTATCCTCAGTGTAGAGGTTAAATGTACCATTAAATTACTTATGAATGTGTACAAATAGAACTACGTTTGTAGGTTACGTTAAGTCTTATGCGCTGTTTATAAAGTATGTATATAAATAATTAGCTTATGTACCAAAGTAGCAATTTTTAAATTCTACGGTACAAAATGTTTTCGGCAATTTTTAAAGTAAATCTTTGATTATTCAGTGTTGACTACATTAATTTTTAAGTGGTTACTTATATTGTCTCTAAAAAAACAAAATTAACATTCCTTATTAAGTTTCCCTATACCTTTCTGATAAAATTAATGATTTTTAATTTTACTTGATTTTGAAAGGTAGTCTGCTTACAACAGTAGCATTATTTTTGTCATTAGTTTCATTTCACTTATTTCTAAAGTGAAATAATCTGTAATCTGTACTACCTACTCTTCGAACTAAGAAAAAAGTCCCTATCATTTACAGTATCTTCATTTAATAAAAGATAAATCGAAAACATAAATAAATTTTAAAATGTCGATTTTAACTATTTGTTTATAAATAAATTTAAACTTACTAACTCAATATCTTCAACTATATTGCCAATGTTATTATTAACAAGTAAAATAATATTAAAAATTCAATAAAAAAAATTTTTGCTTACTTTTTTCAATAATTTGCTACAAAAAAATGTTAACAAATATATAATTTCACTTCAACACCGTTGTGATCTGACAAAGAGAACGATAAAAACAATCGAATTACCTAATGTAACTTGATATTTTGTGTAAAAAGAGTGCACTGATAGTACCAAGTGGATATACAATATATTTGGTTAAAATAAACATCCAACGAAAGCTCAAGTTACTCATATAAGTACAAATGATATATTATAGAGACAGTTCCTTTGTTTATCTTTGAGCAATAAATAACCAGGTGTAGTATTTTTTGCGAGGTGACACAGTGTTATAATTGTTGAAGATTAAACAAGCATAATGGTATTCCAGCTGCAGTTTTACATAACGTGAATTTGTAGCGTGAAGAGATAATAAATTTATTTAATGTGGGGTTTACGTAAAGTGTGTAATGTAATGTGTATTTTTGCGTTAATCTCGCTTCAGCACATAATACCCGCTTTACGTAACCTGTCTGTACTTGTGTCCGAGCAATCATACACGTAAGCTTTATTAACAAGGATATGTAGAAATTATTTCATATGCGGGTTACATAAAGCCGCATTGTCAGAAGTTCCATTCCTTTTCATTCGATATGCGGTTCGTTATTGCTTGATAATTATGTCATTTGTTATGTCGATATATACGGACTGTATGGCTGACTGCGTTCATAACATTATTTGTTACTAGGGAATTCGTTTCATTTATTTTATATTAATAACTTTACTAAATCTTGTTCAATGGGGTAGATGGCCTATTTTTAAATTTGATATACAAGGTGGAATGCGAAATGGGAAACACCTTTTTTATCGAAAATTATAGATCCCGAAAAATTGTTTAAATACATTTTTTCTTCAAACGTCATAAAAGTGACATCTTCTGTGACGTGATTGACAAGGTTGAAGTTTAATTTCTATGCCTCCGTAATATATTTTTTTAGTCTAGCCGCCGTTTAATTTTTTCGCCGCCGTATGTAGAATCAGCCAATAAGAAGTAACTTGTACAATAGAAATCTGTAATATCGCCCTAAATGTCACTATAAATACTAGATAACCTAAGAATAAAGTTACTAAAAATTATGAATAACTGACAGGTAACCTACATATTAAACGTCAAATAGTAGTTTATTTTTTAAAATTTTTAAGTTTGAAGAAAAAATAAAATGTGTTATTTAGAGTAAAAGTGTCTTTGTGTGCCTCGCATGCAATTGTCCGACTCGCTTCGCTCATCGTGCAAACTTCCATACTCGCCACACAAAGTATCACTTTTACTCTTAATAACACAATATACTATTTCATATATGTAATAAGCTAAATAAATCAGTGTAAATTAGGTAGAAAAGAAGTTTAATTTTCGTAGATATTGCCTTATTAGTAATTTTTTAATAGGAATATCCTGCATATTACTGCACTAATTAAAGGAAAATAATTTTTGCTTTAAAAAAGTATCAAGTTTCTTAACTTCTAACCTTGATAGTTTTTGAGATATTAATGAAAATATTTTAAAATTTCATCTCAAAAAAAGCGTGCATTGAAAACAATAGTACTATTAAATATAATGTACAAAATAAACAATTATTTTATTATCATAGTAGCGCATAAACACACACAAACTAAATATTATCGAATAACAATTTTTTTTTTAATTTTAATAAATACGAACGATTTGGATAAAAGCGATCCGGATATTGTTATGTATAATTATATAATAATTATTTATCAAATAATAATTTTTTGTTTTGTTTTTTATCAAACAATGACAGTCGTTACTGTTGCTACTTGAATAACATTGACAGTTCGATGGAATAATATTATTCAATCGTTATGTCAAATTTAAATTATGTGTTAAAAGAGTAAAAACTAAATTACTTTTAAGTAACTTTTTCTAGAAAAAAGATAAAGTTACACTTGTTTTGTCATTTTCATACTTTTCTTTTTAAGCTTAAACTGTGGCTAAATACCACTAGGAATAATTGCCTTGCGTTAAATATGCTGTGAAACAGTGACGCGAGCTATTGTTATTTATCTTTCAAAGTGTGATGACATATTTCGTTATAATAAACATATACTTTTTATGTTATAGTTATGGATAAAGTATAGTATTCTATTCGCATGTAATGGTCATTAGTCATTCGCTTTTGCTCGTGTTGGCAAATTTCATTCTCATGAGTAATAGCACACATTACATGCTTATTGAATAATATTCTATTATCATATCTAACTTCTAATTTATTCAATAATATGCCTTTATTGACACAATATAATAATTGTATACATGCACAACAATTTTTTGGCGCAAATACATTACAAAATAACTGAATTGTCAACAAATTTTGATTTCAATGTACAATTTATCTTGAAAAGAAACATTTAAATATTTTCATTAATATTTCAAAAATTATCAAGTTTAGAAGGTGAGGGCCCTTAAATAAATTATTTTCTATTAATTAGTACAAATATGGCAATATCTACAAAAATTAAACATTTTTAAACCAAATTTATACAGATTTAGTTAGTTTATAAAAGTACAAAAAACTTTAATTAAACAATTTTTCGGTATCTGTAATAACTTCCGTGAAAAAAGGTGTTTCCTATTTCGCTGTTCTCCCTGTATATTATAATAGCTTGCCAAAAATAATAAGATAACGGACACTGTTTCTATCTAACTCCGAATTAATACATAATTGCTGGTGAATATTTAATTTTTTTAATGTTAACATTTATAAATACATGTACTTTCTTTAATTCAGTTGTTTTTCATTAAAATCATTAATATTCACCTTTCTTATCTATTTAAAAACCGGAATTACAAATAATTGTAATTAAGAATTTTCTATGTATTGAAATGATTTAAATTGACATTTCTAAAATAAGTTAATTAATGTTTCTGTAAGTTTGAAATGTAATATATACTTAACTATTTCTTATTATTTAACGTTTTAATGTAGAATATGGATTTTACATAATATGTCGTTCGTAACATCATTACATAAAACTGACCTATTAATTGTATAATTAGTTAATTGGTGTGATATATGTTTATTATTGAGATAAGAATCGAATATGGATTGTTATGTAATTACCATAAGTCTAAGTTAGCTTGTCCTTCATTAATATTATGAGAATGTAAATATATTTATTTGCACGATAAAGAAATAAACAACTGAAACCGTCATATCATTACTTTTAATATTCATTTGTTTATAAATAGTAAACAACGTGATTTATAATTTATTATAAACCTTTACACTTCAAATTTATCTGCTAATGTACCGTTTCCCTGACCTTGAGACACCTAATTCAAATTTTCAGAAACTTTAATATTTTCGCCTGTTATATTTATATTTTTAAAATTTATGACATTCAGAAATCCAATTATCAACAAGTAACTATAAACTTATTTTTAACAGTAACCATCTATGGCGTCTCTTTCTCTATTTTTTACCAACAATCACACAGGATAAATGGAGAGAGATGGACCGGTAGGTTAGAGGGTCTTTTGGTTTTAAAAGTACATTAGAGTGATATTGCTCATAAGGAATGTTAATTCTGTTGTTTAGAGTTAGTGTAAGTAACCGCTTGAAAATTAATGCGGTCAACACTGAATAATCCAAGATTTACTTTGCCAAAAAAATTTATACCTTACATTCACAATTAGTTAATTACTACTTCGGTAGGTTTAAACTAATTATTTATATACATACTTTATAAACACGTGCATAAGACTTAAGGTAATCTAAAAATGTGGTTCTATTTGTACAGTCGAAAGAAATTTAGCGGTCCATTTAAACTCTGCTCTGAAGACAAATGGACCACCTATGCCGAGGAGACATGGACCAAAAGATTTTTATTTCTAAAAAGATCAATTTAACCGCTAAAGAGGAAAAAAAATCATTCGCACATAGAAAGGTACCTGTTGATAAATGGTTAATCAGAAGATGGTGTTGTTGAAGAAGCTGAAGATTAGAAAATAAACACGACGGATGCAAGGAAAATTAAAAAAAAAACGATAAAGAAGGAAAATCGGATACATTAAAATTTATATTTGTTTGAAATATAAATGTTATAATTGTAAACATTATATAATATGTTCAAGATTGTGGTGTTGTAACACCGAAACGTCCATGTTTTGTAATAAAGAGTTATAATAAATGTCTATACAGCCAAAAACTTTCAACAATCATTTTAAATAAATATTTTTTGATATTATAGAGTAATAATTATTTTTCCTAAATGTGGTCCATCTCACCCCCATTTATCCTGTAATAATAATAAGGAATCGAATGTAATCCATACTGATATTGACATTTCCAGATATTAACGGATTTTTATTATTTAAAGACAACTGCTGTAAATTGTAAAATATGCAAATAATAAAATTTATTTAAAAGAAAATAATTACTTTTTATTGCTTATTATCGATGTAACATACATATTCAGTAATGGTGATTATTTCTCTGATTGTCATAGCTTTATATAAGTATGTTTTATATTCCTTTTTAAGCATAATTTTCTATTTGTTATTTTCTTTTCTTATTGTTTCATTTTAATTTTAAAACTATTTTTTAGTAATCATTTGTGTTCATTTATTTTTCGAAATTTGATTTCGATTACCAACCTTTAAAAAGTAGTAGAAGGTAGCTAGGCTACTATCGCAATCCGCACTGAAATTACCTATTAAACACTATTCTGTGTGCTTTAAGAGCCCACTGTTTTTACCACCCTTTCAATACTATAGAACAAACAGAAATAAATAGGATGTATTTTGTATTAAAAAATATAAGAAATAAAAATTGTAATTAATACCTACTCAAAAATTGACTTATATTAATTACTGCTAAAAATGTCAAGAACAAAATAACTAATAAGAACAAACCATGATTCTTGAAATAGTAATACTGAAATAATTGAAAACATGTAACAAGTTAAATGATATTAGCGACGTAAGTTATAAAAATAAAAGTGTATTTTGGTGGCAGATTGGCATGGTTATGTACCACATTGACTGTGAGCCGGCATAATGAATGAATGCGTTACCTAACCACTCAGCGAGTGCGAAACAGGGCCTGCGAGTCCATATTGCACTGGAGACGGGGCCTACGTCTAACTGGGGCACATTTGCATTGCCTTTCAAACGCTTTTTACGTCGGTTTTGTAATTGTTAATTGACGCAATTGCAACATTTATTTTATTATTGCTTAAATATACACATTACGTACAATTAAATACCTCTTATACTCCCAGATTTCATTACGATTAAGAGAAAGGTTACACTCAAAAGTCAGTGTTAATATTTTATTTAGCTTGTATGCTTCACACGATTATGCTATAGTAGTAGTTGTAATGCATAATATCCTCGATAATATCGATGAACATAGGGTAGCTGTTTGTAATAGTTATGTAAGTATGTTCTGTATATAATAATATAAGTACGACAATAGACGCCGGTTTTTGCAAATATGTATGGGTGCTCTAGCCAAGAGCATAAATAATTAAATAAAAAAATATACAATAATGCTGTGGGGTGGGGGTTAGATGAAAACCGTCTAAGAACAAGTGACCAAGTGCCGCAGACAAACAATTTCTAATTCCAACTTTCATTAAAAAAAATGTTTTTTTTTTCAGTAATTATTTATATTAATATTTAAATATCATAAATCAAGAATTATTTTATTGAAAGCTTAAACAAGAAAATTACATAAAAATTCAAATCAAAAACTATAAATAAATAATAATTCGCAGCTTTGGGTTGGAAAGACACTACTGATACCTATTGAAATAAGTACGTATAAAATAATACCTATAATCGAGCCTATAATAATTAATATTTTAATGAGGTCTGCCAAATCCTTTCTTACTTTTTACACTTTCCAGCAAAAGCGCTTTAAAGTTCTACTTTGCTTAATATTTTGAAAAATTACGAAAGTGACGATTGTCATCTATTTTTGGTCATATAGGAATTTTGGTTTTTGTTCCTCGCTTCTTACATGATGGTTGAAGAAAATTGAAATAGGCACAAGCTGCGATTAAATAGAGGTATATTGCAAATTCATAACAAATAATGCATATTGTCATTGTAAGGTTTAAAAAAGTAACAATTGGTATTAAGAGTTTTTTTGTCTTTAACTCGGTAACTTGGAAATTGCGTTTAAATAGTAATTTTGAATAAAAAAAACTTCAATAACAAGACAATTTCTGATGGTGCTCCGCACTCATTACAAATTTGATACGGGTAAGCTTTACTTTATTGTACTACTTTATTTCCGATGAAGTTATAATTGGCTGAGGCGTATACCGAGGTCCTTAGTAACTTTCGAGGATGTTAAGCAATGATTTAACAATTATAAATCTTTGATCGTTTTATTGTTTTACTACATTACCAGCAACTACTAAAAAATAATCAGATAGGCCAGTAACACATAGCAATGCTTAAACGATATCCAGTAAGTAAGCTTGTAACATTAACAATGCTTTCTATCTTGTTCAAATCAACTTCAAAATACGTAATTATCTTCAAGTGTTTGTTATCACAATCGCAGTTAAATATGTGTTTATTGTTGTAACATTCAAAGTCAAAATTTATCAGGTCAAAAAACCAATACTTCATTTTAAGCTTTGGTGTTGACATATATTTTGTTATATAAATGGTTCTATTGTACGTGAAATAAAAGTTGAGTTAGGTGATAGGGGAAATGTTATTTGAATTTGTCATATAACATAGCAGGCAATGGTAACGACTAACGATAATTGCTGCCTTTGTTTGATTGGTTGTATAATAAAGTTATCCAGTTATGTGATTCTCATAAAGAAATGCTCTCATAACTTTGAAAAACTACAAAGAGTTCTACTTCGCAAATCAATAAAGCGTAAAGTAAAGGTAAAATTAGTTTTAGTCTAACTAAATTGGCATATATGTACTTCAAACGAATAGTGAATAAAGCGAGGAATAAAGTTATATTCTTTTTAAAGTTTGTCTTAACAATTGCTCTTCTATTGTTCTATCGAAAACTGTTTTTGGTACTTCAAAGTATTCCACGGTAAATTGGTAACCTCAAATATTTTCAAAATGATTTTTAATACAATTTGGAACTGTAATGAAATGAGAGAATAACATAACGTTATTTCGGTACAATATTTTGAGTAAAACTAAATTGCTTTTTATTTTGGAAATACAATTCAGAAAATTATTAATTATTATCATAATATTTTAAAGTAAAATGGCATAACAGAACCATTGGCCCAAACTCCAAGCTCACTTTTATGATTGCTTTTGTTAAAAGTAAGGTCGGAATCCGGGCCATTGTTACTTATGTTGTTCCATAACCTATAGTAATAGTAATTTACGTTATAAGTCTGGTAAATGAGTTTTTATGGTACGAATAAGATGTTTCGTGACGAACATTTTATTTCATACTGAAAAACGTTGTCATATGTCACTTGAGACATGTCAATCACAAACATTCAATAGGATTTTATTAAAATAAGGTCTGAATTTAAATTTAGTACTACAAATATTTTAAAATCATTTAAAGGATGCATAAGTAAAAATTTATGAAATTTATTTATACAGTATAGTAATAGCTATTAACGTACTTAGGATAGTTATGAGTATCATAACCGCCGTAGAAGGGAATTGAATTCCGAGCTCGGAGAGCAAGGATTTTAAGACATCTCTAACGCCTGGTATGATTCATAACATCCGTGGTATCTGGTATGTTCAATTTTACATTATTGATAAACATTATTTTATAAAGCTAAATTGTGAGTAACGTTTTCGTGATCAAGTCAGTATGGTTTGATATGATATGACAATAATTGTACCGTGTTATATTAACAATTCTGTACGGTAATATTTTTACCAGTTAACTTGTCAGAATTACATGGAACACAATTATGACATAATTACCCTGCTTACTTTGTCTATGTAAACAAATATCCTGAAACCGGTAAAGTCTTGTTTACCGGACTGAAACCATAATTGTAAAAATGGAAATAGGGCACAGTATGAAATAAACATTATTATAACTACATTTAATACAAATTACGAATTTAAAAATCAGCCATCTTGTGTTATTGTAATAAACGTAAAAACTTTTTAATTTGGAAAATTTTGGGAAACAGTTTTCAATGTGGGACTTCTAGTGACCTTAGTCATAATCATAACTTATATATTTGAATTTTTAATTTCACCTGAAGATGAAGTACTGTTCAGTACTTTTTCTTCTTCAGGCAAGAAATTTGTAACTAGTGTGAACTAGACATAAGAATTGTTAAAATGGACTCACCCTTTCTGGTAACGCGTTCCACCAGGTCCTTCATAACCACATTACACTTGAACTCTTTCTCCACATCCTGGCCGCACTTTTTGCACGTGGACATCATCTCCAGACAGCCCTTGCAGTAGGTGTCGCCACAAGCCAGGGTCACTGGCTGGGCGAGTATGCTGCTGCACTGAGGACATGTCAGCGCTTCCGCCACCAGCAGGCGCAGCACTCGGGACGGCCTCCTGGACCTGCACCTGGACGTCTTCTTCAGGGAAGTCGTCGCCGGGAGAGAAAACCGGGCGGGTTTCTTTGCCAGGGGAGTGGAAAGAGGTAGAACTATGGAAGGGTACTTCTGGATAAGGTGTTTTAACCGTTTTTCCGAATTCATTGTTATTGAGTTTTTTACACTATGATTATTTCAATGTTGATTACACATTACTGGGTTCATACAAGCACTCTAATCTGATGTGAAGAGTGCACCATTATTAAAACCGAAAAACACGTTTTAAAGTTTTATTTTAATACTCAATTATGTAATGGTATTGTTTTTCAAATTTTTATTTTTATATACAGGCATCTAATTATGCTGTAAAAAGTGCACCACAGTTATTTAATCAAAATATCACGATTAAAAATCATGTAATATGCATATAATTATTTTTTATGTAATTATATTAAAATGTTTTTCAGATTTGTATAACGTTTATGTAATTCACAATGTATTAATTATTATTTAATGTAATTAATTTCTCTGTTTATGTAACTTATGATTCATCTTACAAAACCTAACCTAATATTCTTTTAAAACAATTTCTTTACGTAATATCACTTTAAATATTATAAAATATCATTTAATTTGGTATTTCAATTAATTATAACCTTAATTTAATGTATTTCACTATTTATTCACTTGTTTCCTCGTCTGTCAAACGCGAACAATTGCTACGAACACTTCCACTGCCAACTAGCGACTGAACTGAACTGACTCAACTCCACTGAGCGTTCTCTGGCGATAGCGAATCTCGTATCTCGTGAACGAGAGAGGAGAGAACGAGAATGAGAGAGCGTTGAGGAGAGGACTTGTGTTTGTGCTCTAATACGCCCACGTGTTACGTAACGGTCACGTGTCCGTTACGTCATCACGCAACGTGCGAGCCATGCGGCCAAGGTTCTGAAAAAAGTAAATAAATACGTTCGTTATTAGTTTACAGGGAGTGGTTTTTGTGATTATTAAGTGAGAAAAAAATTTTAACTGCGAGAAATAAGATTTTTAATATTAGGTTTTTGAAATTAAAATATCCTTTCATAATAAAGAACTCACTTAAAATGATATGTATTAAAATTAAAATAGTATACTGCTTTACAACTTTGCACATTTTTATACCTTGTGTAAATAAAAAAAAATCGGAGTATGAAAATTTTGAAAATTTTATAAGTATTATACTTTTTCTCTGGCGTGAGAAAATACAATTGTCAACAATAAAATTCAATCCATCTAATAACAATATAATAAATGATATTTGAAGTCTAAGGCTAAATTATAATTAAAATAACTGAAATTACCCCATAATCTTAAATTAATTTTATAAAGCACTAAATACGTATTTCGATAACTAAGTTCTCATCATCAATGTATAACTGAAAAGGATTATACAGAGTAGTTAACATTACTCAACATGTCAACCATGCCAGAGGTCCTAATAACTCTGATTATTTGTCCAATAGTATATCATTAAAATTTAAATCATCCAATAAGAATCAAGTTCTTGAACCGTAGCTAAGAGACAAAGCTATTTTGCACTCGTAGTATACATATTATTTTTGCTACAACTGTTTTAAATACAAAAATAAAAAAATAATGACAAATACAATATTCTAATACGTTTTATTTGCAAACAATGATATGTTACTAAGTGACATAAACAATCGTCAAATTTTAGGTTATATTCAACTTTGATTTTGTAATAAATAAAAAAAGAACTTATTTTTTTTTATTATGATTATAATATTTAATATAACATTGATTTTAGTTTCTTAAAATTCGTATATGAAGTAAATGGCGACCGTCCGATTGTGTGCAATTAATTTACAATAGATCACTTCTGATTACATTTCTATATTAAATTTAGCTAATCTTATGACAGTAAGCAGAGTACTTTACCTCACTTTGCCCGGGAAACATCAGTGTTGTTTAGAAAATACACGTTTTGCGCATCGAAATGTCAAGTTTATGTGACAGTTGTACGAAATAGTTATTTGTGTACCTAGTGTGCAAAATACTACATTGCCGCACGAGGATAAAGATTGAAGCTCGAAGCGCAGCTGAGAGCTTCAAATATGCTAGAGCGGCAATGCTATTTTGCACTCATGGTACACACATTAATTTTCCTAAAAATTTAAAAAAAGGAATTAATAACATAAGTGTAATATTCTAATCATTCTAATATGTGTTATTTCATAATTTATATATAAAGTTAATGACGATTGTCAACAGTACATCAGTTGCAGTTGTGTGCTATATTTACAAAATACCACTTGCAAGCAATCTAAAGTGTTTACCAGTTGCCACCCTAGGTTGCTAAATACATTACCGCAAGTGGGTGCTAGGGAAACTACTTTACCGCACGTGGTTGCTAGGGAAACTACATTACCGCACGTGGTTGCCATGGAACCATTAGAGTAGTTTAGAAATGACATGTTTTGCACATCGAAAACAATGAAGAAATGTCAAATTTTTTGACAGTTGGAAAAAATCGTTAAACTGTTTTTTAAGAAAAAAAAAAGTTTGATGACTCGAAGACCGACTACGCAATAACTCATAACCCTCGGGTATGAAACATTTTATATGAAAATTTTTTATTACATAAATATAAATGATAACTGTCAAAATATAATTTTATTTATTAAATATTTTAATAAGAAGGTTTCATAATACAGATACAGATATCAATAGATGCACAATTAAATAATCTAACCAAAGATACCACACACACAACATTATATTTAGGGGAACAGATGGAAACAGCCATAAACTGTATTCCCATATGTCCGTATGTCAAGGTTTCTAGTATTCACCCTGTATATTAAAATATAAATTTTATTACATTATTACCGCAGTTGCTGTTGTGCACAATAAAATTGAACAGGATATGAAAAAAACGAGTTTCATAATTGTTTTTATTTTCAATCAAAATAATTGACAATTATGAAATGTGTTCTTTATACTACTTTTTTCCTACTTTGCGCCTTTTATGTAATTTTATATAACAAATCACTGTTTCAAAATTTAGGAAATCATCTCCGATATATTTTTTTTTATTTCTTTTTAACTCACTACTTCATTTCTTTCTATTGTTCACTAATACTTTTAATTTTTAAATTACACAAATAAAATTCTTAACAAACGATTCTACTCATTGCTTTAACGAAGCATAATATGACAATATTGTAGTATTTCATCAGTTATTAACCACGTTACAAAAATAAATTGTACTGAGTTACAATAGGACTGAAATGAATTATAAAATCAATCGCTGTATGTGGAGAGAAGTTACTGTGTGCTTTATAATATATATTATAGTCATTTGACATTATTTTAGAAACTTAAAATATTCATTAGTTAATTTGATTTTTACGTCCATGAGCGTAAATCTCTTTTTGATTTCTTAATTGATTTAAATTTTGAAAACTTTCCTGTGTATACTTTTAATTTTAAAAATCCCCAATAAAAAAAATCTAGATATATAAGATCGAGTGATCTACTATTCTACCATTTCTTTTAAATTTGTTAACGATTCTTAAAATTGTTATAGCATTTGGTTTGGTGTAAGCCTATCGGGAAATGATGCGCAGTATACAAGTATACTTATCAGAGCTGAAATGTATCTTTATATTTAAATCTTTTTCGTGATTTAGATCATTTTAATGATTTAAATCATTGTATTTAAGATATTTATTTTTCAAATGATTTATGATTTAAGATTTAAATATTTTCCAAAATGATTTAATATCTTTCTTCAACAAATCATGATTTAAATCTTTTTCAAAAAGATTTAAATATTTTTTGTGATTTAAATCTTTTGAAATGATTTAGATCGTTTGAAATTATTTATATCTTTTGAAATGATTAAATCTTTTAAAATGTACTTGAAAAATTTTGAAAATTTAGTGTTACTTGAATTACACATAAATTACTTGAATTACACATGAATTACACAAAAATTACTTTTTAAATACATGAATTACAGAAGAATTACTTTGAATTAGATTTGTATTACTATGAATTACGAATATATGCATGTCTCAGTCAATATTGTAGGAATAAAAATATTAGGTTTTTCTAGTGATGGAGAATCCAAGTTATTAAAAGCAATGAGAATTGAAAGTGACCTAGGAAAAAAATCACCTTTGTCGCCTTTCGGTCCATCATTCGCAGCTTCCACATATATAGGATACAATACATGTTGCGAATAAATTTAGAAATCGAATTTTAAAATCTAATATTAAACTACAAATTTGTAATTATATTGCATCTAAAGAACATATTAAAATTTTAATGACAAAAGTTGGTAAAGATTCACATTGTATATACGAACATGATTTAGATGGTTCTGACCGAATGAACTTTAATGGCGTGAAACGAATGTGTAACGAACATTCCTATTATCGAACTATTAAAATTACATGTTCCTAATAGTAATGCAACGCAAATATATATAAAAATAATATATTTTGTGTATGATTCATTTTTAAATATAAACTTAAGTCCCTCTTAAAAGATACTCAAAATTTGGTATTCTGTCTTCCTAATCAGAATATGGAGGTCCTGGATTTTAAAGTCTAATTATCTTACCTTAGCAAATAATTTTGTAACCAGTAACAGTTATACATGTTTGGAAATAAATGCACATTCAATCATAAATATCATTGTACATTTAAGTGCAAACAATAAGGAAGATTTATTTTTGCCTCATTTAATGTCAAGCCAAGCTTTGCTAACAATTTTTTCGAAATTTACGTTCTTTAACTTCTACAAATCTTACGGTAATTAATTTTTCATTATTAGAAGTTTTGCATAAAATACGCCGAATAGAGTTGCAAGAACAAATAACTATGAAATTGCAATCTAGCGGGGATTGTATTTTTCCCCGTTTATGTATTAATAATACGACAAAATCATTTCATTTACCAACAATAACTGAAATTGAAGCAATTATACTCAGAGCTGACCACGAAGCTTTAGTAGATGCCTATTTCTTAAATTTGAAATATGCAGATCCAGCTTTTATTACAAAATTCGAAGCTATATACATCCAACATGAAAAAAGATTTCTTCATATTGAATCTTCGGATGATGACATAGAGGATCAAATAACTATATCCGTTAATGAAATATCCATCGAAAATTTAAATGAAATCGATTCAGAAGATCAAAATGTGTTGAAAACATTGAAAGGACCTTTGATATTAAAAAAAATTCGGCACAATTGATTTACGAAAGTAATACCGAATATAACCGAAGATTCGCATTTCGTTCCGGTAACAATACAGGGAAAAAATGAACCACCAGTACTAATTCAAAAAAGCAAACTTTGCTGGCTCTTGCAAAAATCTACAAACCGGGTTAGTACAGACCGGCTTAGACGATTTTTTAATTCAAATTAAAGTTTAAGAATGTAAAAATTATACCGGGTGTCCCAGCTCGACCGACACATGGGAGATTAAAACAGGAAATCAGTTAATTATGAATAGTATCTCCCCAGTGCGAGATATGAACTTCAAATTCTCTATGCTTATTGGAGAATATTAATTCTATGGATCACATTTATTCGAAATATCTAATTTCGTTTGTAGGACGAGATTTATTAAACATAAAATGTAACATTTTCGTTCAAAATCAGACAGCCATGGAAATACAAAAAAAATATTTATCTGACAGTTTCGTGAAGTATCACTAATTTTAATTCTTATTGCATATATTTTAATATTATTTAAATTAAATTTAGATTCTTTCTGATAAATAATATATCAATATTAAAAAAAAAAAAAATTATCTACAATAACATATCATTAATTGTCACAACTGTCATATAGATATTTTCTTTTATTACCATGAACCATGACTGTCTGATTTTGAACGAAATTGTTACATTTTATATTTAATTAATCTCGTCTTACAAAAGAATTATATACTTAAAATAACTGTGATCCAAAGAAATAATATTCTCCAATAAATATACAAAATTTCAAATAAATATCTTACACATGAGAGATACTATTCATAATTAAATAATATCTTATGGTAATCTCCCATGTGTCGGTCAAGCTCGGTCAGTCGGTATATTATTTGCTAAATAAAAGTAGAACCAATTCAGATCCTTATCTATAGGATTAAATTTCTGTAAACTGTGATTGTGTTATTGTTAAATGGTGTTATTAATAAATATTATGTTCCAATTATTATGTTTGAATTATTCTTACGATCTTTTAACGATTTGGTATATTTAAATTAAGATCTAAATACATTCGATTGAAATAATATTTTCTTCAAATACTACATATTAATATTTTAAACCATGTTTATATTTGTACTGATTTATTCAATTCATATTATTTGTGTTGTGTTCTTCTTGAAATTAAATGCTATTACATAGAATTAAATTTAAATTATACAGAATTATATTTCGTACTACCGAATTACATTTTGTATTACCGAATTATACCTAATTACATTTTGTATTATCGAAGTACTTTGAAGTACACGAATTACTACGAATTCCTTTGAATTACGCTGTATTCGAATTATGGTGTACAAATTTTTTGCTAGTGATCAACCCCTCGGGCTGAGCGAGCTAGCGCACATCTCTAGCTCGCTGTGACGTCATACGAACCTGAGATCCTCAGTTCAAGTCTCAGCGACCGACAACGTGTGATTTGTCGTAAAATAAAAAACACAGCTACTTGTGTATTACACTCGGATGCTATAGACTTGCCATCTATACATCTTAAATAGAAGTAGCACTGGCAAATGAAACAACCGACAGTACGGCAGTTAGAACTGCGGCTCGGTGTGTTCGGTTGCCCTATGCTCCGTCTGGGAGATTCAGGAACACATTATTAATCATAATAGTATATTACATAACGAGAGTTGTAAGAATCACATTACGCACGAAGTGGTAAAGTTACGCACGAGCCGCCAGGTTAGTATGTAATTCCTTTACATATATAATTGTTTTATAATACAAATTATTTACTATATTTTTTCTACGATTATTATATAAATAATAATGTCGATAATTATAATTTATTTTACTATATGTACGTAATGAATAAATACTGGTACTGATACAAGGTCTGCTGAAAAATAAAAATATTATTTTAGAACATTTATTACTGTGACATATAAGATAATTAGTTCAATTTTCACGTTTTATTATAGTAATTATAAATAACTAAATAATTGTAACGTTACAATTGTTGAACATCAGGGATTTCAAAATATTTGTATGTATAAGAAAGTATCTTAAATACAAAAAAAATTTCAAATCATTTTAAAAAGTATTTAAATCATTAATATATTATTTAAATCGTTTTAAAATATTTAGATGTATAGAAAAGTATCTTAAATACAAAAAAATATTTAAATATTTTTAAAAAGTATTTATTCATGGTTAAAGTATTTAAATCTTTTAACTATCTTATATTTAAATACTTTCAGTATTAAAAAAAGATCTTGTATTTAAATCATATTTATAAGAAGGAAGTATCTTGTATTTAAGATTTAAATCTATTTAAAAATGATTTGTTGCAGCTCTGATACTTATCATAAACTTGGATTGAAATCTCCATACCATTGTTTGTATTTAAACAAAGTAAGAAAAAAATTTATAATTTATATTTTATTTTTATAATTTCTCTATAGTAGTGAATTATTTCAAAAATTAGAATTCGTCTGTTATTTTTGTATCGATTTATATTTTTGAACTTTAAATTTTGAGAATTTATTTATTTAACATTGTCAGGCCATGAACTGTCACAAGATACTGGGAAATTCCCTGTATTCTGCTGGGCCAGTCCATCCCAGAAAGATAGGTATGAAAACGAATACAAGGTATTACCAGCCTGGATAAATGTCTGTTTACCGCCTAGCGGGCTTTTGCTCTACTTTACCGCCCGTGGATTGCAATCTTTTTGTTTCCGCTATAGTAACCAAGATATAAACCTTAGATGAGGTATAACATAGAGATATGACACACTCCTATAGCTACGTACTACTGAGCAAGCAAAAGATGTAACGTCGAGAATCGCCTAACAGTCAGCTGCGCGAGAACAATCCGCCAGCTGAGTAGTGCACACTTACAGTTAGACGAACGAAATATTGGTCATAGTGTTTTGTCACCTATCCTCATTATTTGTTTGGTTGAGTTTTCCATATAACTACTCCACTGGTCCACTATTCTCAAACAGGGGGCTGCAAGCGATTTTAAACCTTAGATCTTTCGACAATATATTTGGGCAATGCCATATCTCTACGTTATACCTCATCTAAGATATAAACTAACAATTTAAATGCAGTAGTGAGTAATAGCTATTAACATACCTCGGATAGTTATGAGTATCATAACCGCCATAGATGTTAATTGAATTTCGAGCTGGAGCTTAGAGAGCGAGGATTTTAAGATTTTAAAACATCTAAGTCCTGGTATGATTCATAACATCCGTGTTTATTATGTACGGTAATATTTTTACCACACTAACTTGTCAAAATAACATGGTATACATTTATAGCATAGTTACCCTGCTTATTTTTGACTATGTAAACAAAAGTTTAATATCCTGACACCGGTAAAATAAATTACTATAATCCTGTTCAATGCGTAACATTGCTCGTATATTTAATTCATTTGTCAGTTTAATGTCACTGTTCATACGCATTTTGAAATTTAAATTTAAATCACATATATCTTGTTTATTACTACTAACAATCTGTCATTTTGGAAACAATAAAAACTAACACTAAATGTCTTACTGAATGTCTCTGTCATTTTATATTTATTTAAAATGAAATTTACTATATTAAAATATAATTGATGACATATAAAAGTATAATATGTCCGGATGCGAGATGTCCAGCGTGTGACAAATGAATGAGTTATAATACGGTAGCAGTGTATATCCTGTGTGACTAATTTGAAACCATTAGCAGAGGAGTGAAGTGATACAGACACCAGCTTCGGGTTCTCACTTTGGTATGTCAACTCGACGCATCTTTTGGCTGCAGGCCAGACAGCCTTCCTTTGTTAATTATACAGACAATAACCGCGAAAGAAAACGGATTCTTCACGTAACGTAGCCGTTTATACGGGTGGTCCAAAACAGAACGCCATAGATTGAAAATTGTTGGAGTTTCGTGCACCGTTTCTTAGGGGAAGGGTTTGCCTACAAACACGAACTTTTAATTGTGGAATGGAGTATGTGACCGAAAGACGGGTTTATGCTCAAAAATTTAAGAATAAGCGTAGATAGAGGTGTTTACGCTGCCAGTTTTAAGGACTAAGAATAAGGAATAAAAGAATTGATATTATATTTTTAGGTTAGTCAAAAGTGGTTATATTTATTATTCTTGTGTTGGTACCGACTTTTATAATTGACATTTACGTTTTTAATATGACCAGTTTATACTGTTATTCCGTAATTTGTCGGTACAATAATGCATATTTACAGGTTATGTCCGACTAAATTTTAGTTTGACGTGTCACGCATACGCATTTCGTTTAGGTTTAAGAATAAAACGTAAAGTTTAAAGTTGAGCAACTTTTACTTACTCTAACAAGAGTGTTGCTTCGCATTTTGAGACTCAATAATAATAGTCTTCCCAACCTTGCTGTATATATACTATTACAGGCCTTGTAACCTGTAATAGGGTCGTTCACTATATAAAAAAAATTATATATAACTTTTATCTTATTTGAAAGCGAAGTGTAGTTTCAGAAAGTCTTAATTGTTATTTTTTGAGTCGTAATATTTTTCTAAAGTTTCTGTGCCGTACACGTTAAGACAATTCAATTTTCAAACAGTGAGGTTCGCTAAAAATTTCAATTACGTAAATTGATTTATTTCAACTGTTATAAAAACATATAAATGTGTTTTAAATTACTATTGTGTTCCTTACTTAAAAATATACATAAATAATGCACATTTTAATTAAATAATTTATAAATGATTACGAATATTATAGTCCGACTTTTGACAGAAACTGGCATGATTTTATTGCCTATGTCATTCAACATATCTTTCATTTCCATATCATGAATATTTTTCTTCACCAATTTTCCTGATCACACTGTATTTATAACTTTAGATTAGCTCTAAAATATGCTTTATATTTTATATTTAATTACCAGTAAGAATTTAGAATTGGGTAGATGTGTTTAAGACTTTTATAGTTCCTATATCATACATAATTAAGGTCTGGATTGACTGTAAGTGATCAATTTCCTAATTTGCTAATATGGTGAACAAACCCATTAGATATGAAAATAACGTAAATCGTCCCAAAAATACTTATTGATTCAGGTGCAGAATTTTATGCTCTACAACTGTTATTTGAAGATGTTTTACCTAAAATATGTAGGTAACTAGCCTGTATATACTTTTTAATAATGAAACTTGAACGATGATCTCATCTCAATTTTTCGAGACAAAAAGGAGACGAGTCCCAGACTGTTCTCATAACAGAAATTTTGCGTGGATGTAAATTATAACATTCGTTAGGAAACAATAAGACGTGATGTTATATTTATATAAAATTGTAACTATTATTAGGCTAAAGATATTTTTAAAATCATTAATGGAAAATATAAGTTGTATAAGGAAATCTAAAAATATTTACTTACACAATGGGAAAATATAAATGCGATAAATTCTCAATAACATGTTTGTGTAAGATAATATTCCTAGGAAATTAAGATTAAATAAATAAATATACGAAATGTATGTGAATCACTTACTGTATACGGTTAAATCTATTTATATAATACATACATGATACAAACCGTTGCATTACATATCTAACCGTACTTTTTTACTTTTTCTTGTACACATATGAAACTGAATAAGGATAATTTAAAGTACCAATATTTTTTAAATCTGTTATAATTTTTGATGTTATAGAAAAAATATTGACAATTTTGAAAGGAGAAGCGTTGTGCGCAGTAAAAAAACTGCAATCCATTGACGTCATTATTTCTAGAATTGTAAATATTTTCTATCTATTTACTGAGAAAAGCTTTGTTTTCAGTAAAACTTCTTACTGGTTACATTTTGGAAAATGAGCACGTTTCATTCAATGAATTTTTGTTATTTTTACATTGATAATTCAACTCCAATATAAAGTACCTAAACCATAAAGAAAAAGTTTGTGGCTTAGATTTAGAGCACGAACAACAAGCAGTTTGGATCCTCAAAACAAAAAAATATATCTATCAAACAAACATAAATGTGAATTCTAAGTAAAAACTATTGTTGTTTTATGGGAAAAATGAGTGAATTTGAGCGTGGAATATTACAATGTATTCGAAGAAGAAGTGCCATTGATAATTATAGAACAATCCCGAGCAGTTTTTAAAAACCAATAACATCTCTTCATGAATTAATGCAAGAAGTTCAAAAATTCATATACATATATATATATATATATATATATATATATATATATATATAATATATATATATATATATATATATATATAAGAATAATGTCCATATTAGGAATGAGGATGGGTACCCGGGTACCCGGAACCTACCCGATAATAATGTACCCGGGTATCAAAAATAGTACCCGATTACCCGAAATGTACCCGTTACCCGTTTATTACCCGTTACCCGAAATCTACCCATTACCTAAAATCTGTTGTTGCCAGTTAAAGACAGTTTTCAGCTGTCGGAAACATTGTAACAAAACGAAGATCAAGACTGAATGCAGATACATCATCCATGCTGATATTTGTGAATAGAAATATGAGATATTCCTAAGTAATTAAATCAAATGTACTTCCGAAATAAGTTTTAATTTTGTAATTTTATACTGCTGATACACTCGTATATTATATAAAATAACAATGTTTTTTTTTATTTCCATACCAGAAAATAATATTTTTTTGTTCATTTAAAAAATTTATATGCAAATAACAAAAATTTGTATTAAAAATATGAATATGAAAGAATAACGGATATTTTAAGCGTATCAGGTAATTATCGGGTATCAGGTTATTATCGGATATCGGGTAATTATCGGGTAACGGGTAATTATCGAGTATCCGGTACTACCCGGGTATTCATATGGGGTACCCGGGTACCAAAATTTTCAGGTTTCGTCATTCCTAGTCCATATCATAATAAATAATACATAAATTATTTTGTGAAGGTTTTAATTCACAAAATAGTTATTTTTGTATTAAGTGCGCGAAAATTGTGTTTTTAGTGCGTGAGATATCCGAAAGTATCTTGATTACAAAAATTTGAAAATTTCGTGTTATTTATAAAACTTCAACCTCTTATATTTTGGTCACTAGAAGGAATAGGACCTATGTTCATATGACATTTTTGGCTCAAAATGACTTCAGGAATAAGCTGTTAAAGTTTGTTACACTAGTCCTGAAACACCCTGTATAAGCTCTAGATTCCTTGCAAAGACTGTAGGCTGACGTTTCCATTAAAATGCAAATAAAATATGTACAGAGTTTCGAAATCTCGACATTTAACAACAACTACATAATTGGAGAAGAAAGTTAATAGTATTTTTCTTCAAGGTTTTAACAATATTTCTTGAAAATTATAATAATTTTATTATTGTATTTATGCATTGAACATAGAAAAGTACTTTGTTTATAGACTTTAACAGTTATTCTTTAATAAATCTGATATTACAACAAATTAGCTTCGCTATTATGTATTAAATTTACTATTCTTTACAGGGACGCGCTAGGCATGTTTGTCGCCTGTAAAAAAAATGGTGACCTTTAATAATTTTAAATGAAGTATACTCGTACTCGTATTTTGCTGCAGGGTTTTGAAAAGTTAATAGAGACGATTTAATAATAATCTTACACTTGTATTGATACTTTTTACGAATAGCGATGAAATACTAGAATAGTCATAGCTGAAGTTCCTTATGGTACATTCAACTTGACGTTGGTTCATTAGACTGTTGTTGATTTTCTCCTATAAATTCTGCGACAGATTCTTGAGTAGGTATTTGTTTGTACATAATCAGATTTGTTTTTTTTTTTCGACTGTTTATATACTCTCTTCTTTCTATAACATTTTTTTTGTAAGCTGCACCAGAAAGTTTATTTTTCCTATCCGCCATTAAAGAACATTATTCAAGTCAGCAATAATTCATTTTTTTAATAATGAAATATACATCCACAGTTCACAGAAATAAGAATGAAGAATCTAATGGAATCAGTTCATTAAATTGTGAGATAAACTATGTTGTGAGCACATTTAGGCAATTTTACGCCCTGAGAAAACTTAATTCTTTGTATTTTCTTACTAATATACAATATATAAAATTCAAAATCATAATAGGGGGTGTAACTCAGTGGTAGAGTGTCTGCTTCGCATGCTGAAAGTCCTGGGTTTAAATCCCAGCTCCTCCAAAGTATTATTTTCATATTTTTTTAAATAATTCAAATAAATTGTAAATTTTGCGCCTTGGACAAACTTTATTCTTTGCGCCCCCCGTCAAGCCGGCTAATAATCTTATCAAAAAAAAATTAATAATTTTAAGATTATAGAACTGTTTGAAAAAATATGTTAGGAAAAGTATTTGTTTCATAAAACATTTCATAGAAAAAATATATTCTATTAAATAAATAACAATAAAAGAAACAAAAACAAAAAATTATTCTACACATATATAACATGGAACATAGATATGTATCTTAATTACAATCAGTCAAATATGTAAGATAAATAGGAAATTAGTTAAAGAACTAAGTATAATAAAAAAAATATGATTATAACTTTTCTTGTTTTCGCGTTTGCATAATTATTAATAATTTCGTTGTAATTAAGAATTTTTAACTCTTGATTTTTATAATATGACTAAAGCAGTAGGTAAGCAAATTTTAGCGACAATCAGCTAATTATAAAATTCCAAGATTTTTCTGCGTATGACTAAAAAATCACCTCTCAGAAAATGGCTACCGTGACGGTTTCGATGAAAATTTTATTTATAAAAATAGCATTAAAGTAATTAAAATAAAAATTTCTGATTGGCTGATGTAACGGCAATTTTACACGATATTTGTCACATCAAGTTAGAGAATGTTTCAAGTTTCGTTTCACGGTTATCAGTTTTATTAAGTTATTGCTTTTATCACGTTATCGTTATTGCTGTATTTTATATACATTTATTTCATACTATATCGTATTTTCATGTTTACAATTGTGATTTCAGTCTCGTAAATGAGACTTTACTTTATTATTTTAATTTTTAATTATAGGTCCTTTAAATGAGTTGAAAATATTTCTACATTATTATATTGTATTGTATTGTATTGTATGTACATGAGGGTTTAAGCGTTTTGTCGCTTTTTGTCAACGCGACCTAGAAGATCTATTGTGACACAGCCCTTACTTAGTTTTCCGGAAGTAGATCCAGATTTTTGATGAAGCCGATTAGGCCTCAAGTACCTGAAGTACTTGTTTCGTGACATGTTTTACTTGCATTTTAGTGATGCAGATTGTCAGCCTACAGTCTCTGCAAGGCCAGCGCACACCGAGCCGTTGTGCGGCAACCCATCCAATTGGACAGGGCGGTACATTATTATAATTTATAGTACTAAATATAGATTATTTATATCTGACCTTATTTTAATATAATTCTCTTGAAAGATTGACGTGTCATCTGTCATAAGTGACAGACGATAGCGTTTTTCTTCCTAAATTTTTCAGTGATAACTAAGATTTTTATTGTTTTATTAATGGCCGTGGGCGGCCAAAATTTGAGGCGGCCAAAAATTACTTTTAATTTTTCACCAATGATTTAATAAATAGTGAGTAAAATATAAGATTATTTTTCATGGCATGGCAGAAAAAATCGAGAACCTTCGCGTCCTTAAAAAATGTAATTTTTAATAATAAGTAATTTTAACTTAGGTAAATGGAAAAAAAATCCTGTGGCTCAATTTCATTTAATCTTTTATCGGCATTTGACGGGCACCAAATATTTTACTCGCTTGCTAGTATAATATAGTTTTGTGTGCTTGAAACTTCATTGTGATCTATCTCAGCTAAATATAGCAACAGCATTCGCTCGTCATAAAAAATTAGCAAAAACCACATATTATTGTTGCGATGTTTTCGCACTGCTAGCAATCCCCAAGTTGCGTGTATTGTATGTCAAGGCCCTGGTGGATTTCACTGTTGCATCCCGCGGTCTGGCAGCTGACGTAACGCGTTACGTTACGCGGTGTCTGTGCCATGTAACGCGACGTAAGGCCAGGTGTGCGCTATGGAGATAACTGGATTGTTTTATTTTTAGCGCGGCTTACATAACGCTCATGTAACCACGCTAATTCTAATCGTTACTAACGCTACACTCTATTCGCTGTTGCTCTTATATATTCACTTAACCAGGTTACAGACACACCAGTTATTGGTTCTTGGAAGATGATGGCTTGTGAATATTTAGTCATAGTTTGTGGTGGAACAGAATCTCACGGAGCTATAGTGCATTGACTTGACGTGAAAATCCGGGCACTTTATTGTTCACAGTAAGAGTGCCTGTAGGTTGCAAATATAGTTTGGTTAAAATTATTTGGTGACTGGTCTCTCCACAGATATAATGCAAGAGGATTAGATATTTATGAGGCCATACTTGATATCTGACATACCATGTGTTCCAAAAAAGTATTTAACATGGGAAAACAGTTTTAAGTAAATAAAAAGTATCCGGCTAACAACCATATTGCACAGGACAATACTACATGTATTCTTACATGTTATTTAATGCTGATTATTCCACACACGTTATTTTAACCCAATCAGAATGCTTCATTTGATGGCCACAGATAGTTTTTCAGTGAAATAATTTGATAAAATTACATTATCATTGTTATTGTTACATTTTCTTGATATCAAATATTTTCTGTTTGAACTATCGTTAATAACGCTCAACTCTATTCGCTATTGCTCTTATATATTCACTTAACCAGGTTACAGACACACCAGTTATTGGTTCTTGGAAGATGATGTCTTGTAAATGTTTAGTCATTGATGGCACAATATTCCTGGTGGAACAGAATCTCACGGAACTATAAGTGCATTGACTTGACTCAGTAATCCGGGCGGTGTATTGTTCGCAGTAGGGTGCCTATAGGTTGCAAATATAGTTTGGTTAAAATCATTTGGTGACTGGTCGCTCCACAGGTATAGTTGGACAAGAGATCTCGAGTTGACGTTTAAATTATTTTATGGTTGTGGTATCTATTCAAAGTTTTTCCCTGAGTGAAAGAATGGAAAGAAATATGACCTTTATGCGTTCTGCTATAGGGTATAGAATTGTACGAAATCCATTAGAATACACTGTTTGTTCCAGGTACTCAGCTAAGCATTGGATTTGGAAATCCCAAAGTAATATTAGCATATCTTACTTAATATAGATATTTTACTGTACAACCTGGAAATAACTAGACAGGGATGTATTTAAAATTTTAATACCAAGTTTTATGAAAAATACTCTAATAATTGTCACAAGTTGTAGTAACGTTGATGTACTCTTGGTAATAAGAACATTATGTTATAGCAGTTTCGTTTTTATGCAAAAATTGTTTACAATTCCACGAAGGTAATGATTATTGCTAAGAAATTAACGGTATTAAAATTTTAAATACATCCCTGTCTAGTTATTTCCATGTCGTACAGTAATCCATTTATATTAAGTTAGGCATGCTAATATTACTTTGGCATTTCCAAATCCAGTGCTTAGCTGGGTACCTGGAGCAAAACTTTGAATAGGTACCACAACCATAAAACAATTTAAACGTCAACTTGAGATCTTTTGTCGTACTATACATATATCGCCAGAAGATTAAAGATATTTATGAGGCCATACTTGACATAAGGTGTGTTCCAAAAAATTGTTGTCATAGGCATTTAAAATGAGAAAACTGTCTTTAGTAAATAAAAACTTTCGGACTAACAATTAAGTAACCGTATTCCTGCATGTTATTTAATACTGATTATTCCACACACGTCATTTTAACCCAATGATTGCCATAGACAGTTTTTCAGTGAGAGAATTTGATAATAATCATAACAATGTCATTCGTGAAATAATCAAGAAGATATAATTCGAGTTATGAATGTAATTGGTAAAATTTACTCACAATTCTTGTGAACTAACGACAACTCGGGTCAAAAATTACTTTTCATTCATTTCAGCTTCGCTGTGGTGATCTAAATGTCATTTTGGTACAACTATTCCTAATTTTTTCCAATAAATTCATGTCTCTTATTATATTACTTATGATTATTCATTTTATTATTGTAATTTAACGAAATTTACAAAAATGAATTATTATTTTTCATCTGATATTTACATTGTATTTTAATTGTGACAGATGTCATTTCATGGTCATGAGGTAAGGACAACGGCCTATGGAATCGAAGGTCTTGAATTCAATTCCCTTAGTGGGTGTTTCTTTTTTGTAATTCTTTCTGTATGCGGGTCATTTTTTATTTACCAAAAACTGTTTTCTCATGTTAAATGCATATGATAACCCTTTTTTGGAACACCAGTATATTTTTCACTAGGGTTTTTCATAAAGAGATAGAAATAATAACAAACACGATAGAATTCCATTTTTTTTTTAAATTAAACATATTCAGAACTAATTGTTTTCCATCGTTTAATAAATGTTTGCGTTTTTTTCGCGGTCGTGCACTTGTGCTAATTTTTTTAAAACACTTCGTTCTCAGGTTGTATCATTTTTAATGTTTATTGCGATAATGGATAAGGGGGGCAAAAAAAAACCATAAAAAAGATATATATTTTTATGTCCAATTGTACTAACAAGGCTTAAATTTTAAGCAACACTTAACAAAAAATACTAATCGAAATTTTTATAGCATTGTTAAATAGTTCATTTGATATTCTATTCCAATGTGATATCCATTCAAGGGAAACTTTTATATTATAGAGATAGTCTGCAAACTTATATTTACTAGTAAAAAAATAGAAATGTTAAAAAAAAAAAACTAAACAGACATAATGTAATTTTTTTGGATTGGTTTGTATGGCAATTTTCAAATTCATTCCATCTTTCGAAAATTCCTCAGAAATTTCATTAGGAACCTCTTCAATAAAATGAAGTTTATTGTAGTTAATTGTCTCAGATTTCTCTATTTTTTAATGACAGTTAAAATAACTAAACATAAATATTAACGGAATTCTTTGTCCCACACATAAAAATGCTAAGCCCTAAGATATAGCAAACATTAATAAATTTCTTATAGAACATAACGGTGGTGCGTGAAAGAATTAAATAATATATTTGCGAAAAGCCAGGGGAGGGCAAGTGCCCTCTCTTGCCCCCCCCCCCCCTTATAGGCGCCCATGAATGGTATCGAACTAATTTATAAAATTTTCCTACTTTATAGTTTTATGAGAAACAACTGTAATGAAAAGATGTCGTTAAAATCAAAATCCAATCTTGTGAAAGAAAATGAAAAAAATATATAATCTGCTACTGAACACAAGTAGACTTAATATTTAATAACTGCTGAGTAGAACCAGCCTGCCGCATTAGCGAGTCAAGTCAATCGCCAAATAAATGTAGTGTTAAAATTACACAAAAAATTTCTGTATTTGTTTATTTTACGGGGTTTGGCATTTGTTAATATATCCGCTCACGCACGGTCACGACTAAAATTAAAAAAAAATCACGCTCACAAAAATTAACCTCTAGTCGGAGCGAGCAAAATAAGTGAGACATCGCTGTCCGTGAGTTATAATTAAAGTGATTAAAATTATTTTTAGTTCCGGTTTGTCAATTTCTTTCACTGAAAATTTAAAACTATGTTTTTTTTAGGGTCAGGATAAAATAATTGTTATCTTATTTAATTTCGATCAAATGTTCTTTGGAAACAAAATCAAAAGTTTTTTTTCAAACAAAATTATAATATTTCAATTCAATACTCGCCTAAATTTACACAAAACAAGAAAATACGTAGTCTTTCTGGCTAACGCTGAAAATATGTTTCTAAAGTAATCTGTTTATTTCGATGTATAGCATATTAAACTCCTAACATGTCCCGTTTGACTTCCTTTGAAAATTTTGAATTAAATTAATTAGTCTAAATTTTGTATGAAATAAAAGATTTTCGATTGACTTTCCAAAGCACACTTGACCGAAATGATTAAAATCAATGATTTTCTAATTTCTGAGTTTATTTTCATATCAATGTACATACGTTTTATGTCGTAGGAAAAAGAAAAAAATCTCTGTGTAACAGTACGTAAGGGGCCGTTCAAATATTACGTAAGCAGATTTATTACAATTATTTACCCCCCTATCCCCCTTGTCAGCAAAAGTAAGCAAAGCTCTTACCCCCTCCCCCCATGCTTACGTAAACATTTTTCAATTATTTTTTTTTTTTTATATATTATAATTAAAATGTTATAATTATAATTATAAAAATAAGAAAATAGATTTACAATGGAGATTAGATTTTACTGATACAGTATTCAAGATAGAGTAAGGGACAAAATATTATAATCTTACATGATTCATGATTTATATGGATTTCACAGATAACGTGAGCGCTGTCATCGATTTTTGCACGATTCGGAACTTAGCCAATGTGAGGGTTGCCATCTTGCCATTCATCGTGTTAAAAAGTTAATAGCTACCGATGACGTAATCATCATCTAGACTGCCCTACCCCCCCATGTCATCCAAAATAAGGAAAACAAAGACCCCCCACCCCCCTATAGTGCTTACGTAATACTTGAACGGCCCCTAAGACAACTTTGAGCGCCATTTGAAAATTGAAAGTTATTATGAATTTCTCGATAAATGTTGGAGTTACAAAAATTTCGTGGACCGCAGTCAATTCCCCATAAAAAGTGTTTGTAGAATGTGCAAACTTAGAAACTTGTATGAATTGAAACAAGTAAGTATATATTTTCGGGAAAACAAAAACATCATTGAAGTGGCCAACTATTGTGGCAACTTTCCCCTAATTTAGCAGACTTCGTATCTCAAAGGGTTTTCAAGATCCCAATGGTTAGCCTCTTAAAACGGTCACCTGTATGTACCTGCATAGTACATACGTATTAATACTCTTAGTAAAATCAGGACAAATGACACTGAATAGAGACAATCAGGGCAATTTTATAAGTGGTATTCGTTTTGCTAGTCAGATCTATCACTAAAATATGTATACAGTTCAGTTCAAATCTGAAATGTTTGATCTACCTCGGCGAATTAATTGCTTCCAACAGTAGGTACATGTTTTATAGACACGGTAAACTGATGTCCAATGAAATGAAAAATATGTAACCTGGATACAAAAATTAAATCTAATAATAGTGTCAAATGGAATTCGCCTGTAGATTCGAGACAAACATTTGAAATTCGGGACATTATGTTATTTTGGTAAATGCGGCTTTTGTTTAAAAAGCTACTTTCCTATTGGTTGTCCGTGAACCGCAAGCCGTAAAAGCTGTGACTTGGCAAACTTTTCGTTACGGCACTACAGCTTAGTTTAATCTTTTAAGTTTCGGTTACGGCCTCTTATTAAAAAAGAGCCCAGTCCTAATATTGTCTGAATATTCGTCAGGGTAGACATCTATGTGTGGATAGTACATTTATTCACACTTCACTTGTTTACCATAATTCCCGCATTGACCCTGAAGAGCTATAAGACAAAACAACATCGCAGTTGTTCGATCAAGTGATAAACATAAACAATAATTTGTTTATTATACATAGTTACGCGGTGTGAACTGTTCCTTCACTGCTGAATACCATTACAGTGAAACACGATGACATAATCCACGGGAATTTGCGTTGTGTTATATTTAATTCGCGGTACAAGATCCGAGGTACCTCTACAAGTGACTCAACGTTAACTTGCTTTTATTTTCAGAAAATGACCAACAAAAATTTCTCTTCTAAGCAAAATAGTTATATAAAGAAAAATACCTACTTGTCAACTTAAACAGAACGTATGATGAAGACGAATGATATTTTTTGCGGTACTTGTATTGTACCTGAAAATTATTAAAAGCAACAAGGAATGCGCATACCAACATTTGAACATTGTCGTTTGTTTCTAGGGTCTTGGCTTACCGCCTCAATTGTATTTCTAACAAAGGAGCGGCTATTAGGCTATTCTAGTAATGCCAGTAAAATCATCGGTAAATGAAAGCGAATTTTAATAATACTCTAACAAAATTGTAGAATATGTTGTATCTAGGCTAGATATCAAGGCTACCTCATTGGTAAGAGCCGCATTTGTACAAATCAAATTTTAGTCTATCGATGATATAAGAAATGTAAATTTAAAAAAAATAATTTCAAAAAATATTTATTATTATTTTAGAATACCAGTTTCAATAGAGATAACTGATTAATCAGTTAATCGTTCTTCATATGGAGAACGCAAATAGTTCTTCTCGTAATAATTTTCAATTTGGAAAACCTTCCTTTTTTCGGAAGTTACCGAAACAAGTAAAATTAAATAAATGTGTAGTACAATAGCTACGTTTGGAAAGATCTTATTTAATTTGTTTTCATAATTCAAAACAATATGAGGACACATCTCAGGTTTTCCAAAGCATTCTAAAAGGTTAAGTTCCTCGAATCATGAACACCGACTACATGACAGCATCGAGGTTCATGTCCTCAAGGTAAAATTTCATACAGGCAATGCCCCCAAGGAGACATTTCCCTTAGCGCAGCATCAGTAATAAAGCCCTGAATTGATATTGACCGGTAATAATACGCGTCTCATGATATACCAGGGATCCTGAGATGCTAGCACTCAGTCCCGCTCCGCGGGGCGCAGAGTAGGCGGCAGGCCTCCGGGCCTTTTCTCCGTCTGGTGATCTGACTAGACCGCCATCCAGGGCATCTGATGTCCTGAAGGTAATCTAGTTTAACCGACCGGGAATTGGAGCACGCTTCAGCGTGAGCTCTTATTCTTGGCATGCTGAAACCAGAGCACATTCTGGAGCAGATTTAACAGCTCTAGATTGTGCTCTGGTTTCAGTGGATCAATTTCATATTCGTATGATTTGCTAAAAACTGTCATACTCGAATGAAATGATTACGGAGTACCATTCCATGCTTGTTGTACAATATATTTACTATGAAACGTAAAAATTGGACATGATATGAGTAAATAACAATATACATTTTTCTTAAGAATATCAAAAAAATAGAAATTAGTCAAATACCCTATTATCATGGCGACATGGCATCCCTTCGATGGTTCGATGAGGCTTGAATTGATAAAAACAATTTTGAAATTAGTATAAACGTTATAGATTACAGTAGAATAAATATATATTTATTAAACGAACTTAAAAGAACCCATTCTAGACTAACAAAGTTTAACCATTTATCTGTTATTTAAAAATTAAATTCCGCGTAAAACAACTTTCTTTTTAATAAAACAAAGAAAACGTTTTACGGTTCCACCCACCACTGTCGATTTTGTTGTGTTGAATCATTTCCTCTTAAATAACTATATTTCTTCAAATAGGTACTACTAAAAGACATTTTTCTATTTTGCGTCTGTTAACGTGGTTCTTTATATTGGGTAACCCGTAATCCATTTTAAAAAATCCGCGGAATATCTCGAGAAATATACTCGTATGAAAGAATGTTCCCAACAAAAGTTTAATGGCTTTGAGAGGACCATTCAATCCTCAAGTTTTCTTCACCACAGAGGGTGAGGAGAGCAACAATAGTGAAAAGAAAAATTAATTTTGTCGATCATCGCCATCCGGCAGGAATAAAAATGGCCAAGTAAACATTACACATACTTTATCTTACAGAATCTGCAATAAAAAATTGGAGTTCCCAGTTAAAAAAGAAGTTCTTAGAGAATTCAGTCAATTTATTAAGTCAATTACACATTGACGTTTCGATTTTTATTGCAATCGGGGGTGGCAATTGACTTTCAATAAATTGACTGAATTCTCCAAGAACTTCTTTATTTATTCAATCATCCAGTTCATCTTTTCTTCCCATTTAAAAATTTCATTGTTACCTCTTTTCCCCAACTCCTAGGGGCGAAGGGCAAGAAATTTTGACAGGATTGCATGGCCCCCACAAATCCATCAATTTTTTTTTTCGGAACATTTTTTCGTAAGATGCATATTCCTTGAGGTATTCCTGTAAATTTTTGCTTTCTTGTTCAAAAGGAAGTATTGTAATGACGAAAAAAAATCTGTTTTCAAACTTCAATGGAAATATCCATTTTGATCATCCCTGAATCTATTTTGACTAGTTTCGACGAGAAGTCTGTACGTACGTATATATGTATCACGCAATACTCAAATATGAACTTTTGTTCTGCTATGACATCTAGTTGTACAACTCTCTTTTTTATTGCAATCGACGGTACCAAAAAGGCATTTTTTCGAAGGATTATTAAAATTATTCGCATAGGTAACTCAAAAACGATTAGGCCCAGAACGTTGAAATTTTGTATGTGGGTACGATTGTAGGTAGAATCGTATCTCACTTTCAAATGAAATAAGTTTAAATGAAATGCACGCTCTATTTACTTGCATTTTTTATTTGCTTAATAATGCCGACGCTGGGAATTGAAATACAGATCTCACACTTCAGTCAATGGGGTCCCCCACCATATAGCAAATTAGGAAATTGATCACTTATAGTCAATGCAGACCTTAATACTGTATTATGGTAACAAACAAAGTTTAAAATGTTATTCGTCTTAAAGTTATTCGAGTTTTTAGTACCCTTAACATCTACGTTATAATATTAAACCTCTCTCTCACGTCTCACACATCTACCCAATTCCAAATTCTTGCTATTTCCAACCCTACTGTCAGTGTTAGATATTATATGTGACAATGAACCTACAGCTGGTACAAAATACAGAGCACAATTCAATGCTAATTTAAATTTAGAAAAAAAAAATAGTTGTTAAATACTGTGCAATCAGGAAAATTTGTCAAAATAATATTAAATATATTAAAATTGTTACAATAGTTATTTGTATCACTAGTCTAGAAACTAAACTTTTGCAAGAGTGAGCTTTTCTTGACAAATACTTCGTGATCTCGCAAAAGAGTTTCTAGGCATGTTATACATACGATTTTTTGCGCCGATGATATTTTTAATTTATTAAAGAAATATTATTACTACTTAAAATTTTATATACTATAGATTTTTATGTCAGAAACATTTTCGATTCACCTGGATATACAGTGTGAGTCTGGGAAGGTAAGTGTTTACTATGGTTGCCTAGTAATACTGTCATAAATCTCTAAAAGTAAGGTGATCAGTGCTGTCAAACATATTGATGTAACCTTGTAATTACAAAAAACATCAATAATTACAATATAAATTTTGAACGGAAGCATTTCTAACTCGAGGGGAATATATTGTTCCATATCATTATCTGAACTTTCAGACACTTTTATAAACTACCAAACATTCAGCAAATGTCAAATTATTAAAATAAATTTAAACGTTTGTTTTCATACACTACTACCGTACATTAATTTAGTTTATTGGAAAAAGGCGATATACGAGTAGAAGTTAATTTGGATAATTGTGAATAAAATAGTATACATAGTTCGGTGGGAGTTTCATTACATCCTTGCGCTATATCTGAGCCTCGAGGCTACGCCTCTCGGTCATATAATAAGCCCTCGGCTGTAATGAAACATTTCCCACCTCACATGTAATATACTATTCAATATGTGTAAGATAAAAAAAAAATTACGGGTTAACAAATAACAATTAAGACTTTTTGAAACAACAATTCGCTTTCAAATTAGATAAAGATTCATATAAAGAAAGGTGGAGGATTGCATTGTAGTCGGAGCTCACTAATCAATTGATAAACTTTATAAATTAGTAAAAGAAGTGCGCGAGGCAAATCTATACGCCCTAGGACAATATGTTTAAAGATAACGCCCTAGGTCATTATTTCTCTTTTAATGCATGTATATTGATTTATTGCCATTATTTTGCGATAATAGCCGAGTCGGGCATTAACATCTCTTTGCTTGTGCATATTTTGAGATTCTGACCAAGGTTTTCTTGCGTCAGTACCCTCGTTCTTAACCACTGAGTTTGACATTATATAACAGTTGAAATTACATTAGAATTACTCATACGTATTGCGTAAGGCAGCCTATTCTGAATTAATTAATTCATATTTTAAGTAAACCTGTATTTCATAATGTCATTATTTCATACTTCGACATTTGCAAAATTTCATAACAAAATGAGACAGAGTATATGTCTATGAACGATTCAAACAAAGAGAGCGAGACAAGTGAAAAATCGTACTCGTGAAATGTTATATAGAGTGTTTGTTGCGTATATGTGTTGTCAGATGTTTATGTAACAAGTGAGTATCGCTGTTTGTTATTTACCGTTGCGAGACAAATGAGAATCGGTAGTTATGTCAATTAGTGATGTAATTATTGGTTAATCGCAAAACAATGAATGTACTGCTATTGTTACTAAATGCACATATTTTCCAACAAAAACACACCTATTTTTTTGAGAAAGAACTAGGACATTATATCCGTTTATTGCCTACTCTACGTAAAAAAATGAAGCTGTTATGAAAAAGGATCTCTGCTAACGTTTTTTAAAAGAGTATAAAAATATTCCCTCAAAAATTTTTGGTCAACTTTCTCGTTGATAAGATTTTGATTAATGGATAATTTTCATGGTCCCTACAATCTGTTTTTGCTATTTTTTCCCCATACCGCCTTGGTAAGAGAGATTTAGATATCGTACTAAAAATCGCATATCAATTTTGATAAACAAGTACGACTCAAGGTCCCTTTAACCCTATTTTAACATATTTACAGTGTTTTCTGTGCGTGTATACATATGTATGTGTAAAGATAATGTATGCAAAATAACTCGATTTCTATCAAGCATATAATTTTGAAAATTTAATATTAAATGTTAAAATACCTCTAAGGTTTATTTTGGTTCACTTGAAATAATTCCTGGCTTCCAGAGAGTTTGAGGGTGGTTATATATTTCCAAAAAAAAAGGGCAAATATGTGTGTACGGAGATTAGTTGGTTTCAGTGTAATGTACATTAAAAATCGCTAATGCAAAATAAATATAAGTATAGCATACGTAGAGATGATACGATACCAGTATCGATACTTTTCTTTCGGTGTTTTATTAATATTAATACTTTTTTTATTTGAAATATAGATTCGATACCATCAACTACATACATTGTTATATTATATTATATGTATACAGGATGAATACTGAAAATCTTGACATAGGGAAATAACATGGGAAAACAGTTTTTTGCTGTTTCCATCTGTCCCGCTAAATAAAATCGGGTGTATATGGTATCGTTAGTTAGATTACTTAATTTTGCATCTAATAAAATCAAATGTTGTGTAATCTGGCCTTTGCTAACTGTAATATTTGATAAAATAAATTGTATTTTGAAGGATATCCTTCATATTTTTGAATAAGAAACGTCAAAAACAAAATGCTCCATAGCCGAGTGGATACGAGGGCTGTTTCATAACATAAATAATCTACAAGACCTGGTTCGAGACCACCTCGGCCCTATTTTTTTTTAAATTAAATTATACTTAAAATATCATGTTTCGAAACATGAAATACAAAATTATACACTAAAAACTAAATTTGAATTAATTGTTAACTTTGACAGACAGCAAATAATAATTGTATTAAATATTTGGATTTTTTTATTTATAAAAATATGAATATTGCTATTTTATTAAAATAGTCTGATATAATAAAGATATTTTAAGCATAATTTAATTAAAAAAAAATAGGGCTGAGGTGGTCTCGAACCAGGTCTTGTAGATTATTTATGTTATGAAACAGCCCTCGTATCCACTCGGCTATGAAGCATTTTGTTTTTGACGTTTCTTATTCGAAAATATGAAAGATAACCTTCAAAATACAATTTATTTTATCAAATATTTCAGTTACAAAAGGCCTTATTACACAACATTTAGTTTTATTAGATGCAAAATTAAGTAATCTAACTAACGATACCATATACACGGGATTTTATTTAGCGGGACAGATGGAAACAGCAAAAAAACTGTTTTCCCATGTTATTTCCCTATGTCAAGGTTTTCAGTATTCACCCTGTATATTCGAGTTTCTATTTTTTAAATTATTAATTTCATTCAAATTTGGGTTGTTTTTAAGCGCATCTTTTATTGTTGTTGGTATTTTGTATTGTGTTCTTGCATTTAAGTGTACTGGGACTGGGCATTATTCTTTATTAATCAATAGTTATATCCCGTGTAATAAGAATTTAATGGAATAAATTTGACATGTCTGTCTTATGCAATAAATTTTGCTTAAAAAGTGGTTGTGTACATAATATTTTGAAAATAATTTTATTTTTATTTATTATGTACGATACCACCTTGCTAAAGTCAATTCAATTTTTTAGCACGATGGGTATATCGTATACGTCAAGATTATTTCACTCATTACAAATTTGATTAAATAACACTGTGTTTTTTAATCACATATTTAAAATGCATAACAATGGAAAATGAGACATTCCGATTAGTCAAATTTGTAATGAGGTAAATAATCAAATATAAAAGATTTTTTTATTATTCCACACACGTCATTTTCACCCATTCAGCATGCTCATTCGATGGAAGTATGCAGTTTTTTAGTGTAGCATCCTCATGATTATATGTAGTTGATAAGAAAAATTTTGTTTGAATTGCTGTCATTCATGAAATAATCAAATAAATGCCAGGAATTTAATAGGTAAAATTGCTCATAATTTCTGCGAAGTAACGACAACTCGGGTGAAAAATGATCACTCCAGCTCCATTTTTGATACTAGTTTGTGTTATAAAGCAACAACTATTCATAAAATTTCATTTTGGGTAAAAAGATTACAGTTTTTCTTGATGCTTGCAATGAAGAAGGGCATTTAATTTTAATGTAAAACATAAGAATAATAGAAAATAAAAATGTTCACATTTTACGTTTTAAAAAAATAATATTAAAATTAAACTTATCATTCGATACATAAAGATATCGTTACTTTATTTCGAACCGATACTGATATCAATAATTTTTATTCGATATTTTTAATACACAAGTATCGATCTTTCACACTTACTTACGTGAGTGAAATGTCATTATACATTCGTTATGGATAATAACATATTTCACTTACTTATAACATAATGTACTATTAACTCTACAAATCAGTAAAACGTGAGGTCAAATGTACGTTTAGGTTTAAGAAAATTGTCATGCGCGAAGAACACTTATCCGAGACCTATAATATAGAGATAGTGTCGTCCTCTAAACTCTGGAAAGAAGCAACTACACATTAACACATTATTATTCCGTAAAAGTAAAAGGCAGGTTGAGACTGATATAGTTAATTACATAAACATACACGCTAGCGCTATTATTTATGACAGTGTCCGAGTAAGGCCTGTAGTTCGCGAGTCAGTGTAAAAGTAACTGCGGCGGAGTGGCATTGACACAGTTGCACCGGTTGCGGTTGCAACACGGAGTCGCAACTCGCAACCATT
Source organism: Stenolophus ochropezus (assembly GCA_035578165.1). Lineage (NCBI taxonomy): Eukaryota > Metazoa > Arthropoda > Insecta > Coleoptera > Carabidae > Stenolophus > Stenolophus ochropezus. Next base: position 21,275,346 of record JAQOWZ010000008.1, read on the forward strand.
GCCGAAACCACATTCGCAATCCTCAACTATGCTAATTTACTCTTTCGCAAAATTATTGCATTCATTTGGATTATAAGCGCTCATTAACTATTATATTTTAAATGAATTTAATCACTTTTAACAAAATAATTTCAATATTTTATCATAAAATTAATGTATAGATTTAAATGTTTCATCTGATTATTATTGAGGTTTCTTTAAACCAATAAAACGTTTCTTATTTGTCACGTGTTTGCGTTTTATCCAATTTATTTATTCCCGAGAATAATCTCTGTTGTTTTTGTTTTTGTTCACTTATGTCAGTTCAATACATAATTAAAATGAGGGTAAAAGGCCAATTTAGTGACATTTATGTCAAGAAATAATCTAATGAAATATAAATTGGAAAATAATTCTCCTGTATTTTTCTTCCAGGCAATATTCTTGAAAGCTCGTAGGGTTTGGGGTTTATTGCCAAAGGGCAAGTTTTCGAAAAATGTGTGCAAATTATTTTCAATTTATTCTCACTCTTTTGTTTTATTATATATTTCTGTAGGTATTAGACAGTGGAGGTCATGACCTATCCCAAAGAATATCTATTTCCGTCACAATTTCTTATAAAAAATCTATTATTACGGATTAACACATTAAAACCCATTTCAGTAGCGCAACTAAGGAGGTTAGCAGGGTACGCTTATCCACCTGTCAAGATTTTCAAGATTTAGGCGCCTATTCAATGATTTAATTAAATTCACTCATATTTTTTACTTCATCTAAAAAAAATTGACTTCCTTATACGATATTTTTTTTAAAATGAGATGTTTCTACGGCTAATCATTCTTTAACTTCCATTCATTTCATATTTGTTACTATTACCACAGATAATATATACGCTAGTATATATTATCTGTGCTATTACTAAATTCAGAAGAAAATTCCCTACAGTATAAGCAAATAAGAAATATATGGCCCAAATTAAAATAAGAAAGTTGATCTCACAATTTAAGAACCACTAGATGAAAGAAAAAAAATTATACTCAATGATATAGCCTTGCAAAATAAAAATTGGTTACTAATTTAACCGAATTCGTAGCTCTTACGGTTCCCAAAATAGCAATAATGGACCAAGCAAAGTGAACACCTGTATATTAAGATTTTATAGTTTATATTAAGTAAATTATGAACTTATTATGGTGTCTTTTTACTAATACCCGTTTGCGAATTTTCCTAGTTACGCCACTGACCCATTTGTACCCACATTTTTTCAAAATGAGTACAATGGGATCATATAAGGTCGAATACAATTTATTTTGTTATTATGAAAAAAAAACTTAATTTTATTTATAAAAATATATGTATATAACCTCAAATATTGATATACAGGGTGTTTGATGAAAGGCCGACAACGAAAGTATTTCGTTTATTTTCAGAAATACAAAAAAAATGTTAAGAAACAAAATTAAACATGACAAATTTTGTGAATCGGAATTTTTATATTTTTTTTGTAAATAAAATTAATTTCAGGAATTGACAGCGGTCCTCAAAATTTTTATAACTCGAACATTTTTTGAGAAATTAATACTATCTTTCAATTTTCTTATAAGCTCAAAGTTGTCTTTAGTACTGTTATTTTTTTTTCTCTTTTCAATGACATAAAACACATGAACATTAAAATAAAAATAAAATAAGAAATTAGAGAATTATTGATTTTATTTCATTTCAGTCAAGTGTATTTTGGAAATAAAATTGAAAAAAGATTTTGAACTTTGAGCCCCATATGAATATTATGGTTAGCTTTTGATAACGAACGTCTATACCAGTAATGTTTTTTACCGATAAAATTAAACATATTTAGTAGTTCTTGAAAGTATTGCCACATGGTAACATTACACACACAATTTTCGTAAATCTGGCATGTTAAATAACAATTACAGAACATGTGATTTAAATTAATAAAACCCTGACAAATACCATAAGAAACATTTATTAGTTAATACACTATTTGAACGTAATTTTCGACTATATGGAAAATCTGAGATAATGAGCTACTGATCACTTAAACTTCATTTTTTTTACATTTTCAAGGGGTTATCACAACCCGAAAGCGAAATCGCTTTAATACCGCATCATCATTATTAGTAGGTACTTGAAATAGATATTGTAGTGGGTACTTGGTGGAACATATTTGAATATAGGTAAATAAAAACACGTGATTATTCCACAATAATTATTATATTAGTGACAATCGTTTCATCCTTTCGGACATCATCAGACTACATACACATGCCCCACACTGTTGATGTTCGAAAGGACGAAACGATCGTCACTAATAATAATAATAATTATTGTGGAATAACCAAGTGTTTTTATTTACCATTCTTACTACAATAATCAAATAGGTTATTGTCCTGTCAAATACAAATACCAAATACATAAGAAACATTGAAGTCAACATGTAATAATCCCCATTGTTATTGAGTGTTGTCTCCATAAGAGCACTGCCATCTATTATTATCCTTGGCTTGGTTACAGGTGGCGGAGCCGGGTTTATGTAAGGATCGCAGGACGAGGAGGACTAACGCGAACAGGATCCGCACTGCAGTTGACATGCAGCTGTTACGTGCCACGCGAATACACATCTGCAGCGCGATCGTACCGTTACTGCTACACAACGGTAATAACTGCGCTGTAGTATGCAACAATAAATAAAAATGTTATGTGGTTCCGCGTTTCCGTATTGTGTAGGTCATATGCAGGGGCGATACTAGATATCTCAGTGCTATAGGCAAATTTGTTTCTGATGTTCTTACTAGGACGTCAGTAACTCAAAAACAATTTTGAGTTTATTAACCCTTTGGAGGTGGCACCAAGTCTGACAGAACCGGACCCGACATCTTTTCCCGCCTGTCGAATATTAAACGCTGTACGGCCAGGTAGCTTCATCATTTGGTTGTTCGTATTGTTTCATGTAATTGCTTCCCTCCAGAGTTTACAGGACAGCACTATTGTTTATACTACAGGTCTAGGATAACTGTTTTACGCGCATGACAATTTTCTTTAACCTAAACTTACATTTCATTTCATGTTTTACTGATTTGCGGTGTTAATAGTATAGACCGAACGGAAATATTTTGAAGGACCACTGACTTACTAATTGTAGAGGTAAACCGCCAAAACCCGGATCTCGCTACCTGTTCCTAAGGGGTGAAAAATTTAGCAAGTATACATATTTAGAGTAAACCTTTGCAGTTGTAAGAACAAAACCAAATAATGCATTAAGCTTCATTCCAATGTACGCATCATTAGTTTCTTTCGTTTTAAAAATAAAATAAATGATTTATGCAAATACAGCAAGAAAATATATATATTTTTTATTACATTACAACCCTGGTTCTTCTCAGCATTTTATATCTGCAAAATTTTATGGTATTTGTTTGGTAAAAGCCTGCTGTGAAGTCAATTCTAGTTATTTCCGTTCGTACTAGACATTATGCTATAATGTAAGTAAAAGAACTATGTCATTATCTATGAGACTCTTAATATACGAGCGCGACAGCGTGACTGGTAAATTGTAACGAATGTATAATGCGATTTCACTCATATCGAATTAGGGATATACGATAATGAGAAAGATCGATACTTGAATATTAAAAATATTAAATAAAAATTATCGATACCAGTGTCGGATCGAAAGAAAAGTATGGATACTTCGAAGTATCGAACGAAAAATTTAAGAAGCAATGAAAAAAAATATAAATATTATTTTTATAAAACTTAAACGTGAACATATTTTCTATTATTCTTATGTTTTACAATAAAATTAAATGTCCTTTTTCATTGCAAGTATCAAGAAAAAACAGTAATCGTTTTTCTAAAACAGTAATATGAAAGCCATGAATTTATCGGTAAAATTTACGAATAGTTGTTACTTAGTAACAGATAACGAGTGTCAAGAATGCAGCAGGAGTGATTTAAGTATCATTTTTCACCAAGTTGTCGTTACTTCGAAGGAATTTTGAGTAAATTTTACCGATTAAATTCCTAGTTCGAATTATATGTATTTACTTGATTATTTCACGAATGACAGCAGTTCAAATACAAAAATTTTCATATCAATAAAATATAATCATGACTTAAAATACTATATTACTTAACCAGAAGATGTTTTTTAAAATTTTAATGTACCATAAAAGAATTAATTTTGATTTTAAAGCAAAGAAATAATCAATATATGAACTTGAATAAGCGGATCGGTAGGTCACCTAGGTTGAATATTTCTTTGTGAAACATTTGCCCTAACCTAACCTAGAAACGCGTTGGTCTGCTACACATATCTGCCACCAGAGGAGCAAATTCCCAATTCACACCCCATTGCCCTAGAAATGTTGGCAACTTCCCAGCCTCGCCACATAAAACAACGATTTTAAATTTATGGTCAATAAAAAACATCCAGTGTATGTATGGAACAGTGTGTACGAAACAGCTTGTTATTTGAGATCCCAGTGAGCTGAGCAACAAAGAGACAAAAGACTGCGGTATGTGGCGTGACAAACGCGAAAATAACTTCAGGTCAGATTAGAATCTAGATGCGAGATTAGGTGATGTATTTGTTTGTGGCTACAAACAAAAAGAAATCAGATTCATTAAATTTTAGTTGTTATACGAATTACAGTCAAGTTCTCAAGGTAATGGACTTTGAAGATTACCATAACAGTTTATTAAGAACGAGATTCATAATTTTATATTGTGACAAGGAAAGGACACGATGATCAGCGGAGTCCTACTTCTTCAACAAAATAATCAATTATGTAAACCTCGGGTTTTTACCCAAAATATCAAATCACATCAATTAAGTAACATATTTTGACCATTCTTTTTGTCACAACTGAACTGTGTTCAAATGATAAAGTGAGAGATAGTGACATATCATGAAATACAAATCCTCTGGTATTACTATGTTCGATGTAGGTTACACAATATTTAATTTTTATTACTTTAATTATAATCATGTATGTCTAAATTTTTTCGACAATATTTTTTAACTAATGTGATTTACATATTCGTATACAAAAATAATTAATACATTATAGCCGAATTCAGCATTTTTTAATTAACTGTGATTGAATCCATAGGAAATTTTACCTCAATCGAATTTAGAGAAATTAGTTTAAAAAATAGAATAAATATTCATAATAATGAATATTAAAATACTTACAATATACGGGGGCTTTTTATTATAGTGTGACGTCGCATCTGAATTGCATCAATAATTTGATTGAGGACTTTAAAAGACTGCGAATTTTGATTGGCAAGTGAAAAATCCAGCCATCAAGTCTTACGAATAAACTTGAAAAACACAACGGGCGTGACCTTGAGTCACAGTAAACTTTAGTTGTGTACTTTTAAAGTGTTATTAGTTGAATTTGTGTGTTATATATTAACTTTTATTATTTCTTTTACATCTGTGACAGTATTAATTACGAGATTAGTGCATAAATTACCTGGATATTTGTAATTTGTTGAAAGTTTGTAGTACTAGCGCTACAGTTTTTATTTGAATATAAATACCTTTTTTAAACTTACATAATTTAAATACACGTACAATTTTTAAGAATGTAGACATATAATATTGTATTGCAATATTAATATATTTTTTTATAATTATAATGTAGAAACTGCATATACTTGAAGAACATTTTGTTCTTTGAAGAAAACAGTTTAACAAGAAAATCCATATTCGTGACGTCACATTGATTATTTCAAACTTTGGAAGGCTGTAACTTGCTTTTTAATATAAACATTTTCATCGGATTTTCACTAATAGTCTTAGTGTCCCTCATACTTTAAGATGAAATTATAACAAATGGGAGAAACCCACATTCAATTTACCATTAAAATAATCAATGATCAACTGGTCCGTCATATTCCATTAATCAAGCTTTGATCATCTGATTTGATCTTCGTTTTGACATATATATTTATGTACGTAAGATTTTGGCTGCTAAGAATAATCTAAACTATTTTAATATTCACAAATCTATATGGATCGATGTAATTTCTCCCTTTTCGTTCTTATTTGCATTTTAATATTTTTCAGACATGAATAACATAATTATACGTCATATGTCATGTCAACAAAAAATGACAGAAAGTTTAATTCACACTAGTAAAATTATATGAACTGACAAAAACATAAACAAAATTGTGAAGCAAGTTGATGAATTAGAACAAATGATGAAGTAATGGTGCATTCGTCTGTTAATAAAATAACATCCAAATTATTAATACAATGATCTACATATTTATGAAATACAATTACTTACACTTTCATAAAGAACAAGAATTTTTTTATTACTAGAACGAAGCAATTTGACGAATATAATATTTGTAGCAATAAAAGAATAATGACTTTATCGATCTTAAAAACTTGTCAAGGTTTCTTAACTTCAATGAATTTCTTATGAAAACTTTTTCTTTTTTAATAATTGCTGTTCAATAAAGTTAATGAAACTACATTATTAATAAATATGTGTTATATACATTCGAACGCCCGTAAGTAGGAGCGGATTGGTGACATAATACAGTTCAAGGAGTTTTTGTATTAAATTTCAAACATCCCGAAAAAAAATATACGATTTTTTTTAAATAGAAGGAATCTACAACTCTTACAATGTATATTGCAATATAAAATATCACAAATTATAATACTTTTCGGAATTCAGTCATAATTTTTTTAATTTATTACAACAAAGTTTTAAATTTACTTTTTTTTTGATGAATTTCTAAATGATATGCATATTTTTTTATTTATCTCTAGTGCGAAGGAATAGTACAGACTTTTGAAATAATTCTCAGGTTGACCACAATTATCATTTTTACACTTCTAAAAGCTATCAATTCCCGTCACATCACTTTAAACTAAAGTGATCTGATGAATTAAGCAAAAATAAATCACCTAGTATACAACAATAGTTTATTTGTTATTCACTTGTAAATAAAACTAAAATTATAACCAAATCGAGAAAATTATTAATGTTGTGTCAAAACAATAACAAAACACAATTTTCAATAATGTATACATTGCAAAAAACTAGCAGCTAAGTTCAAATGGTTTACAAATGAGTAATAAATAATAATTTGAAAGCGCGCAAAGTTTTACATGTTTGTACAATAATTTACTTTCACAATTCAATAACCAATAAAATACCAAAATTTAAAAAATTTTGACAAATCAAAACCCACTTACATGGAAAATTGCATAGTAAGTGCAAATTTTCTAAATTTTACAGCGACAGTTATACTAGTTTGATATTTTGATATTGTCATTTAAAATCCTAAATGACAGTCAAAATTATTAACTAAAACTTTCCATTGTTTAATAATTAGGTATAAACTGTTCCAAGAAATGAAAAACAGTGAATTACTAATATTTTAATAATAACTTGTATAAAATTATAATTTTTATATAAAATTGGAATGTATCACAAAGAAATTTAAAGAATTTTTTTATTAAAAAGTAGGGTTATTCTATGTCAAGGATTTGTAATATACATAAACAGATATGAAACAGATTTATAAACAAAGTTGGTTTGTTAGATTGTTCTGAAAATAGTCTACCAATAGTTATTTGTATCACTAGTCCAGAAACTCTAATTTTGCGAGAGCGAGCTTATTTTGCAAATATTGCGAGATCTCGTAAGAGTTTCTGGGCATGTGATACACAAAATTTATTTGCGCCAATGACATTTTTAATTTATTAAAGAAATATTATTACTACTTCTGCTTCGCTGTCGGGGTCGGGATCTAAATGTCATTTTTGACACTCGTTTGTCTGTTACTACGAAACAACTATTTTGCGCCCCTAAAACTTTGCGCCTGTGGCGTGCGTCATCTTTGCCACGTCCTTAGTCACGGTACTGATAATTGGAGGCATCGCTTCGCTTTTGTTCCAAACAATTGTCTTCGATCGGTAAAATGTCCTTAGTCTTCTTAATACTTATATGCGATTGCATTATTTCACAAAAAATAAATCAATAAGAATGCAAGGTCTTGTTTTTGTCTACATTCATTATTATTCATGACACAACTATCTCCACTGTCTTAACAAAGTATTCCCATTATTTTGATTTATTTCCCAGATAGATACTGTCACACACTTTTACATAAATCTACAAACACACACATGAACGCATTTATATTATATACATATGACATTTACACTTACAGGAGACACTGGTTACATAACCTATCTTTACCAAGCCTACCTGTACCTAATATCGGCGACAAAACGCAGTGACGCAAACTTCCCTGAACACGTGCTGCGAAAGCTCGTGTTTGCACTCACGCGACTCACGTGCGCAGACACGCGTGGGTGCTGAACGTGACTCGTGAGAGGACATGTATGGAAAGGTTAAAGAATGTTGGGAGGGTCATTCATACTGTCTATAGTCATTAGAAAGGAATTTCAAGAAGGTATAGTAATAGTAAGTTCTGTTGCACGGAATGCATTGTCGCTTGTCGTAGAACGGTTTGAGAAATATATATCTAGACTTGACGTTTGGCAGGGTTTAACCGCATGTCATTCAGTGGTTTTCAGTATAGCATACTTTAAAAATCAGAGTTGGATTTAGGTATTTTTTGTTTTAAGATTGGAATATGTATCATATTCCAATCTTGAAAACCAGTCGATCGATTTTTGAAAACAAAACATGATACATATTCCAAAATACCGATAATTTGTAACTAAACAACAATAATCAATTTTAAAATTAAGATAATAATTATATACAGTGGCCTATATTCTGCTCACGTCTCTACCGTTAAAGAAGCTTCAGTAACCCTCCGGTTGACGGGTGGATTCAGAATCACACCATTCCACGGGACTGTGTTTTATTTTACTTTTCCCTAAATATGCCCATTTTCTGGTATGCATTTGTTAACCTGGTCTATTTTGCACTGCTAAAAGTAAAAATAGTTGGTGTACAAAATATTAACATGAGAGTTCCCGTTTATTAAAAAAAAATACATGTAATCCAATTTTTCAAAAGAAATTATAAATTGAAAAAAGTGTAAAAAATATAAAAGGAGTGTACATAAATTTGACACACAAAATATTGAATGGAAAATTTCGTTGCACTTGTCTTGCTTTATATAGTACGAACTAAGTTTATAAAGAACGGAGATTCCTCGACAGAAGATAAACTATTTATATTAAGAAAGGTAAATCCCCTAAACTCGAGATAAAAGTTTGCTTACATGCAAAACACACAGAAACGATAAACAATTGAAATTTAAGGACTGACCTGTATGCAAAAGATTCTGTGTGAATACTTAGAAACTAGGGAAAGGCCTTAAGAATGTTTTATGCCTAAAAACGGTACAAAATTAGTCCCTTTACGAAATACAAAAAATGAATTGTAGGAAAAAACTTACACCAATACACGGGTTGGGTCTTATAGGCCTAAAGCCCTTCTAGCAGACAAACGACAGATGATAAAATTAAGACAAATTTAGGAAAACATGTCTTTATTAAAATTAGAAAGGTACCAGAAAGCTAAAGAAATTAAAAAATATATTTTAAAAAATATAACAAAAAAAAGATTTGCCTGGGCCTTTCAGACCCAGCTCGTCAACCGGAGGGTTAAGTAACTTAAAGACGCTGTACTAAGACTTTATAATCTCCTGTCATGATTAGTAATAACGAATCATATTTTTTAGGTTAGTCTTTAAACTCTTGTTTAGTAATAAAAATGGTAGAATTGTGCATGATATCAATGACATAGTAAATATTCAGGAATTATGGTAGATAGATATTTTCTTTTATTTCCATGACCGTCTGATAATTAACGAAAATATTACATTTTATATTTAATATATCTCGTACTGGAGACGTGTTGTTTGAACAATTTTGATCTTATTTAACGTAGAATTGAATTTTGAATAACTTCATACTGTTGTAGTTTTACTCTAAATTTATCAGGAGATAGAGTATCCGCAATTTTTGAACTTCCATATTAAAATCCTATGTTCCGCATTTTGTTGCACAGCTGTAGAGATTTTAAGTTGATCCCTTCAACACATACAACTAAGATTATTTAAAATTTTAATACATAACTGAGTCATATCAATTCAACATAAGAAAGATGGAGCTGTTCCCCCATTACCTATTATGCTACCTGACTGTAAAGTTGTGCTTGCTGAATTGTTAATGCAACTTGAAAAATTAAGTTTGTTTTTTTGTCAGTCAAAATATTTCATTATTGAATTTAAAATATTGTTATTTTATTTGTAATAATAACAAAATTACAAATAATATTATAGATGTGTTAGTAAGTTTTTTTTTGTAAACAAATAGCTGAAACAACAAAACAAAACAAAAAATGAGATTTTTTTATTTCCGATTTTGAAAAAATATTGTTCTCTATAAAGTTTCTGCTTGTATTTAAGCACATAAAAACAATTTTTAAATCATTTTATCATCAACGAGAACTGTAATCAGATATTTTTGTTCCAGTAAAAATTTATTAATAGATCCTTAGAACTATGTAAAAGTAGACAAATGTCAACCATTCAACCAACACTATACATTTATTGAACAATAAACATTTTATTATTATCTATGTTCAATATATCATAGAAATAAATAGTAATGGGCTTTTCTAATCATAACACATGTCAGTATGTTTAACAAATAACAGTGTTATATAATCCATAAAATATTAATAGCATTGCAAATAATATATAGTGCAGATATTTTTAAAGAAATGTATATAATATAAATGTTTTATCATCATTGCTAGCACGGCATAACAGGATGGAACATGGCCTCCCAACCACAACTTATTCACTCCCCTACAAATTTCATTGTCGATATTTTGCAATCCAATATGTCTTTTAATGTCTTCCACATACCGAAACCGTTTACTTAAAACTGCATCATCACTGGACAATCGTCAAAACGAAGAAGTCTTTCTTTAAGCACGATTTTTTTTAGGAATATATTGAATAAGGTGAATTTAACAAATATTTAAATATACAGCCTGTTGGAGTTTGACAAATTATCCTGTTTTATTGCTGCCAATTCGAATAATATTGATAACTAATGCGCTTCGTTGCAGTGTGTCCTACGCAAGCAGAGATTTTCCTGCTTATAGCGTTATACCGAAGCTTAAACGTTGGCTGAAGTGGAGATACGAGTATTTCTGCCTAACTTTGCACTTTTTACATTTAATTCAAATTAGAAATCAAGAACTTTGATTCTGCAGAAAATAATTTCACGATTAGGTATATTTATTGCGATTTATTGGCTTATATTAAAAATATATTTGCCAGAACTCATGGGCAAGCAAAGCTTACTTTGCTTACCCTGACCGCACACCACTGCTGTTTTCAAAAACTTTTCGAACGTTGCAAGTGTGTTCATGTAAATGGAAATTTCTTTGAAGGTATATCATAAACTTTTGGTGTTATGTTACTTAAATTGTGTTTATTTTTATTGTCACTCCGGGAATTAAATTGCCCAACCTCATACATCTAATTTATAAATAAAAAATATGATTTGAAAATATTAAATTATAATTACTCATACTCATATTTATGAAATAAAATTTAAAATAGTGTAGTAGTTTAGAAGGCAAACCGTAAACTATTTACGTGACTGGTTATTTACGCTTAAACTGTAAAGTAAAAATAAGTATAACGTGCCGAAGGAAATTAATCATAAATTTATGTAACCTAAATTCAAAATTACCCATAAACTATTAATAATTCAGTAGCTTTGCGTACATCGACTTTTCATAACTCATAAACGCGTCAAATTTTCTTAAAAATGTCATAGAGCATCAAAGAGGAATGTAGAATCAGATATTTATTAACTAATATACCACTGATCCCACATTTCACAAATGTATTGTGAACATGTTCAACAAAGTGAAATAGATATATCTGCATCGCGCAAAGGCGCCGAGTACATGGGTGCCCGGGCACCCACGGTAAAATTTCTGGGGGTGCTGGGCACCTCCACAAATGAATAAATATTTAGGATTTCGATGTTCAAATATTGTTTATTGGATTTATATTTATTTTAAATATGTACATATTGAAGTAATTATTCTTAAATATCATAAAACTATGCTTTTATGTAAAGAAACATGCTGGGGTTGCATAATGGTGAGAAATTTGACATCAGAAATATCTGAAATAATTAAACAGCCTATTTCAACTGAAACTAAAGAAAATGCTTGCCTTTAATGGTCGTGTAGTCAGAAGGAAGACTAACATTTCCAAACAAAACAAAATAAGGGGACTCGCATTTACTAAGAGGATGTCAAAAAAGGGTTGTGAGTTTTGGAAATTTGAATGAAACTCAATTTAATCTATTTAGATCGGACAGTAATCTTACGTTTGGACAAAACCAAATACTGCGCTCAATATCTGCAACTTATGCAGTTAAGCGAATAAAATAGACTATCTGAATATTAAGTTAAAATTGAATTCAAACCGCTGAAAAATTAGGATTGAGAGATAGTCTAATTCTTGGTCCAATGTAATTAGCTCAAAATAACCCTCCGTAAAAAATCTCATTTGCTATCACAATTGTGTTAAAAATTGTCCCAATTAAGCGTCTAAACTATGTACTAGTTTGGTTTAAATTATTTGAGATTATGGCCAAAAATATAGAATTGTGGGCACCCCCGGCCAAAATACAAACCCGGCGCCTATGGCATCGCGCAAAAGTTGTACGGTATACTTGGTGCGCGTGGTCATCAAAGTAAAATATATTTCCTTAAAAGTAACAATTTACTATTTAAAATTAAATAAAAAAAATAGAAATATTAACAAAGTAAAGAATTATTATATATAATATTATTATAGTAATTTAATATTGTTTATTTATAAAAAATAGAATTATAGAATTGAAGGTTTTGAGTATGCGTCGAACACACTAGGTACCGTTGTGAGCGATGCAGATATATCTCCATTTCATATGCATAAAGGTATGAATCTATGAATCGCGGAGGATTAGCAGTATATTAGTTAATAGGTATATTTATGTATAGAGTCAACGGTATAATCAACGGCGACGCTGGACTGAGTTATGAATAGGCCTATTTTATTTGCCCCTTTGAACTGATGTAACTTACAACTCCTGAATCCGGATCATTTATTTTTCATTTCATTTGACTGGGCCACTTTATCCCCTAAACAAACTGAACCTAAGTAATCCACTCCTCGAGTTAGATTAATTGGTACAGTTCAGATTGTCACGTGACTGCTGTGTTTTTAAATATTTGAAAAGAAATGGAGAAATTACAAATTTATGATCCTCACTCCAACACAACTTATGAGTTAGAATTACCAACGGATAAACAAAGCAAAATCAGCTGTAATTTAACTTATACAATATAATAATAACAATGGAGGCGACTTGCAGACTTGTAGTCAGTGTCGCCACGCGGACGAATCTTGCAAACATATTACGAAAACAAATGATCTGCTGTTGCATTACAGAAGAAAATTTGTTGCTTTTTCCAATTTTGTTTGTGCTTTAAAATAATATAAAATTATGCAGGCTGGTCGAGATCGAGTATTATTTGTTGCGTTGTGGGTTGTGGGATGTCACAATAACACTGATTCATCAATTAAATTTTATAATTTCTCAGAAAAATGGCAAGGAGGAAAGCGTGTATTCAGAAAATACGACGAATTACATAAGCATACATTTAATGAATGATTGTCCTTTTAATAGTTTAATCATAATGAACCTACTGCAATATTAAATATTGTTGCTAGGTTTGGTAAAAAGCCCTGATAACCGAAGGAACATAAATATGTGTGTAGTGCACATTTCGTAGAAAATGAAAATCTGACGATTTAAGTGTATTGATAAAATAGATGATAGAATTTTCACATATTCTAAATACAAATTACTTTTACTGCTAGATTTTTGATTGAAATTGCAATTTTTTCATTTGTTTCGAAGTTATAGTGGGGGCAGAAAAAACTGATTTATTTATAACAAATGACGTCTGAAGGAATTTTGTATTTGTTACAGCCGGGAGACATTTCTTATGGGCAACGGATTTTTAGATATTAAATGTGAAGAAAATATAATTGTTGTTATGCCTCCATTTATTCACAAAGGTATTCTTACGATTGAAGAAGTCTAAAACATTTATAACGAGGCAAATGTCTGCATTCATTTTGAAAGATCGATACAAAAAATAAAAATTTACGAAATACTTGATAAAATACCTATAGAATTATTTCCTAGACGAAATAATTTATTTTGTTTTATTTTAATATAGATCTTTACTAATTGTCAATCAAGAATTATGAACTGTGAAAATGATTAAATAATTATTTTCGTTAAAAAAAAAATATGTAATTGGAAAAATGAGCTAGGATCAAGTGTTTAAATAAAAATATATGAACAAAATTGTCAACAGAACTTTTTTAATTAAATCACTCCTACATTTTCTAATCGTTTTCCTTTTCTATATTCCCACTTGTATAATGTTCGTAATTAATTGGTAAAAAACCGAAATGAATTTCTATTTTCATTTTAAAAATAAATCACTCCGCGATCACTAGCGTTAAACCCACATACATCGTATGTTTATTTTCATAACAATTTTTACGGTATTGCCGCTAGAGGCGCTGATGTTAAAAATGTGCAAGTCGCCTATAACCACAATTTTAGATATTACATATTTATGTCCAAACATTGTTGAATGGACATTTAAACAAACGAAAAACAGGCTGACAAAATAGAAAAACATAAAGCTAAGTGATTCAAAATGGAATTCCTTTTGCACTGAATAAGTGAACTAATCCAACTGATCTATCTGTAATCTGTACTGAACCATCAGATTTGATTCGACTGGCAAAAGTAATGGATTCTACCCCCAACTTTTTTTCAATAGGCGTTCGAATATGAATATAATATACAAATAAGTGAGAAGTAAATTGTTATAAATTCCATACAAATTTAAATTAGCTCGTCACATACTTCAACCTTTCAACGATTAAACAACGTCGCAATGGACATCTGCGATACCACAATACAAGAAAAAAAAATCTGTTCAAATATACAGGTTTCATTTTATTTTGTCCACTACTGCTATCTCGAGAACTATAAGAGCTACGAAGTCGGTTGAATTAGCAAACAATTTCTATTTTACAACACTATTAACATGAGACAAGCAATTTTTTTTAAACCAGGTTCTCAAAATACGGTCCCAACTTTTTTATTTTAAATGTGAATCTACTTTTTTAATTTGCTTATTCAATAGAGAATTTTATTCTGAATATATAATATTATCACATCCTAACATAACGATTTTTTTGAGAAAAATGCATCTGAAGTTTTATATTAATTTGATTAAAATATGACAATAATAAGAGTGCCATGCAGGGGCGGATTTATAGTTTTTTGGGCCCTAGGCAAAATCTTTATCTCGGGCCCTTACGTAAAAACATAAAATATATATAAAATTATGTATGTATTATATATTTACAAAGTTACAAAATTCAATTAAAAAAATAAATTGCACATTACGAAGAACATACATTATAATGTTTATAATGAATTATTTTTATAGTCATTAGAAAAAATATATAACAAAATTCACATTTCTAAACAAAAACATCTATAAAATATTAAATTTAACAAATTAAATTTTATTTCAAATATTTCGCCTTCGCGTTTTAATCTCAGCAAATCTATTTATTATTGCAGTATGGTCCATTTTATCAAGTTCCTCGTGCTCTATACACAATAGCGATAAAGATGTTAATTTTTCTTGTGCAAGCGTACTACGTAAATAGTTTTTTATTCGTTTCATAACTGAAAAAGACCTTTCTCCACTAGCGTTTGTAATTGGGAGCGTTAAATAAATTCTTAAAATAATATCAACATTGGGAAAAGTTGATAATATATTTTTATTGTGAATAAATGCGTGCATTTCGGTAAATCATTTTGCTTTGAAAGAAGTAGAAATTGTTCTAATTCGTTATTAAATTCTTCTGTATTTATATCACTGTTGTAAAATTCAGTTATTTCTGTCATTTTATTAACTAGAGTAGTTTTATCGATTTTGTCATCGGTGAAAAATATATTAAATTTACCACTCAAATTTTTATATATTTCTGCTCTTTTACTATATTTTGTTTTAACATGTTATTAATTAAAAGGATAAATTCATCGCAAGTAGTGGATGATAAGTAGTTCACATGTCCACTGCCCATATTTGCGTATTTTTCCAGATGGTTAGCAATAAAACTATCGAATATCGCTAAATACTGTAAACAATCAATGTAAGTACCGTTTCCTTGTTCGTTGTCAAATAATTCATTATGACCCTAAAAGCTAGCCCGAATTTTGCTAAAAATTTAATAGTTTCTATCACTCGTTTTAAAACGTCCCGCCAATATTGTTTTTCCTTTTCATGTGCTTTTACCATTGCACTATCTATTCGTTGTTTTTCCGACGATCTCGAAATAAAAATGCATATGGAAGAAATATGATCTCTGGAATTCTCGTGTTCTGTTAATTTTTTATAAATATTTTTCCAGTCAGAAAAACCTTGTGTTAATTTACTTTTTTTTGAACAAAATAATTTGCAAACATAGCAATAAACACATTTGGTAGTTTCTGTGTACACGAGCCAGTCTCTTTTAATTTTTTCTTGATTTACAGTTATTCTATAAAAAACGCTTTCTTTTAATTTTCTGTAACAAATCCTTGTCCCTACTACGTAAGTCTGTTTTGATGTCTCTAATGAACCATATATTGTAGGAGGTTTTACATTCATATAATAATTTTGAATTGAAGATGTTATTTCTTTTGGCCATTTAGCAATATCCTCTGAAAATTCTGTTTTGTCCGCCGCTTTATTTGATTTGCATTGATTTTAGTACATATTTCAGCTCGTATTTCAGTGCCTGTTTCATTCTCAGTTTCTGTTATTTTGTCTGCGTTAGTTTCCTGTATGTTTATGTTTACGGTATCTTTGTTACCCTTAATTTCTTCATTGCTCATATTTGTTTTACTGACAGATTGTTCAATATTTGAATTATTATCATCCTGTTTTTCTTCTTTCTTTTTAACGTTCTCTTCTTTTAGATCTGATTCGTCTTTATAACTACTAGAAGTTCCCTGTCCTTTTGTCAGAAAAGTTTGAAGGGCATCTTGGGATTTTTTTTTAATTTCTTCCCTTCGTTGTTTTTCAAGTCTTTTTTTATATCCACTTTTATATTTGTAGGTATGTAGAAATTTTAAATTTCTTGTTAAACAACTAAAATAAAATTATTTCAATTTAATCATTTAAATTTTTTAATAACTAAATAATAGTATCACCTGAAGTCCTGTAGATAAATATTTTTAATTTAAAATAACATGTATTAATTTAGTAGTACGTAAATGTGTTTCTCACGCAAGAAAATACGATACTGCAAAGTTTAAATCGACAATCGACTATTATCGCAAAGTTTCGTTATTTCGCTGTGATTTCGCCCCACAGTTCATATATAATTGGTTGATTTCCACGAATTGCGCACATCGTACTTTATGAAAGATGTCGACAAAACGTACTTTATGAAAGACGCCGACAAAAAGTAGCACTTCTAGAGACATTACATTCATCAAATATTTCGGAATTTGTTTTGAAATAATATTTAGAATCCATTTTAAATAAATTAAAATTTATTATAAAATTAAAAATGAGCGTAAATATAAAATTTTGAATCCGGGCCCCAAAACTTTTGGGCCCTAGGCTATTGCCTCTTTAGCCTACGCCAAAGTCCGCCCCTGGTGCCATGACGGAAAAAACTGAATACAAGACATTTTTTTAACCTAGAATGAAAAAAAAAATCCATTTACTAACAATTTAGATTACATATTTAAACAGTGCGTTTGGTTTTGTGGTGGTCACATTTTTTTTTTAAATTATGACAATTCGTAAGATAATTATTAAATATACGTTTAAACGATCTCTTGTTAAACCAAATAATTATGATTTTCTAAAATTGTGAGATGCGCTGTGACTCCTTCTCTGCCCGCTTCAATGGTAGTTAACTAGTTATTTTTCAAAACAACAGTCATATTTTTTTATTTTTAAAATAGCATCTTACATACTGGAACAAAGAAACCAACACAATAAAATAATTCTGCTTTACTTCGCTATGGCGCTATAAACAATAGACGAACGCGCTGCTGTCGTTTTGCTTTGTTTGATCCCAACCAGAGGGCTCAACTACCTTCACACTGGTCTTTGTCAAGCAAAGAGCGGGAATTTTCAGTAAGCGTCAAACAGTTTCTGTCATTTTGTTTTATTGCGCTGCTTCGTACACTAAATTAGGGGCGCCAACTTCACATTGGCCGTGGTCGAAAAAAGAGCGGGAACTTTAAGTAGACGTTATGAGCTGCAGCTACAGATCTAAATACAAAAAAATATATGCAGCGGTAATGATATAGTGTTTCAAAATAGTTATTTAATGAATGTTGGTTCGTTAACAGGAAATCTTTGTGAGGAATTATAAAAGTGTTTATTTTCAAATTTTAAATTTCCAACAAAACCCTTTATTTTATCATAGACAGAGATGACGTCACAAAATATATTATAGCTTTCTACTGACTTCTTGAAAAAAAAGTTTATATTATTATTTACAATTTTTTTATGTAATTTTCAAAATTGTGTTATGGTTTATACTACATATATATTATACATTTTTCTAACATCTATAGTAGGCTATTTAAGATGATAAATGTTCTCGTAAATGTTACTGTCAGGATCAGGAATCTACATGAATACATGTATGTCTAATGATTTCATTATACATTAAATTATTGGAATTCTGTTTATTTTGCTAATTTGAAAATTTAAGTTAGAATAAATGTTCAGCCTTTCCTATAGATAGAGTCATTTTGATTATAATAGAAAATAAATTGCATGGCGGGAAATGTTGATCACATATTTTTTTGTATAATGTATAATGAATTATAATACATTATAAATGTATTATAATTATATACATACATACAACGATTCAGGGAAGCAAGTTCACGAAAGAGGTACAATATGTTTGTACGAAAATCATAAAATCAATAATTAATTTTTATTTTTGTATAAACATTTTTATTTATTGTACACACACACTGCTATGGTGTTTTAAAACTAACAAGTGTTGTCAATCTGTCAACATGACAGTAGTTGTTGCCAACATTGTAAATCAAATGCAATAAATTTAGTTTTTCTAAATTCAATTTTATTTAATATCCCACTACTTTTTTCTATTATTATTAGGCAAAGGAATGTCTAACAAATTATACTTTTATTGTAAAAATAGTTTTTAATAAATGCTGTAGAAATAAGAGTGTTTTTTCCAAAATTTCATTGTAAGAGTACAAAAAAACATTTACATTATAATATTGAGTCAATTACATAATGTACCGGATTTTAATTATTTATCAAATGACCTTTGCCACCAAATTAATTCAACATAATCTATTTTTAATAACATTCACATACGCTCACATTCGTTACATAACTGTCAAAAAACATTTCCGACACAATGCACAACAATGGAAATAATAATAGGTGTCATACGCACTCTTAGCATTCATTTATTTCATTGCGTTGCTATGTAACCGTATTAAGTAACAGCCTACTATAATAAAACAAATTGGTACACCTTATGTCATATTTTTTGCAGAATCTGTGACATAATCAATTTCAAAATACATTTTATTTACATACAGTTGCGTAACTGTTTAAATAAACACTAAAATCCCTAAAATTACATAATTGATAAACATTCATTTCTCACGTTTTATCAAAAAACTGAATCACCGCAAAAAACTAAACATGTTCGGCTAAGATCGCATGTACTCGCGTAGTATTGTTATTCAAAACACACGTTTACGAAATGGTCGAATATTTTCTGTCATGTAAACATTATATAAATGCATGATATTCAAATAATTGCACAAAAACTTTTAAACTCATTGTTACAATGTAATAACAATGATTATTTAATGTAATTCTAAATTTATGTGCTTCGCATATTTGATTATTGTAATTACTGTTTACATAAAAACATAACAACGATTAAGATATTGAATGATTTAAATTCAAATCTATATAAACAAGGTCATTATTATGTAAAAACAAAATTTCATACTCACTTGTAAAAATCAATGAATACTCTTGTCTCTCTTAACGACAAAATCACGTAACACAAATTAACACTTTGATACTATCACTAAAATTTATCTTATATTAGCATTTATTAATCGAAATAAATATTAATTTATACAACAGCAATGTATTTTACTTTATAAACTGACATTTATTGCAACTTGTACCCGCGCATACATGTTATGTCATAGCGCGAACACGTTCTATATAGTTCGTATTTATACCACCAGTCAACAAAAGCGCCACTAGTTTATATTTATCATTGTTTTAATTTATTTATTGCGTAACAATTCGAAATATGCTTTATATTTCACTTCAAAAACAATAATTACTTATTTTTTAAATAATTGTTACAAAAAGTTTGCTTATAAATACAGAATAATTATGAAATATAATTAATAAGTACTTACATCATATAACAAATAAACTGTCGATATATTTATGAATAATACTTGTATGTAACACTATAATATATGATATTACGCAACACTTAAATCAATTTAAAATTTTGAAATGAAAAATACACGTGGTTTCTCGCATGCGCATTCACACTAAAGCTTCGTCCACACTTCATAATTATAACCTACTTAGTAAACTGCATTACTAATTTAAAATAATTAATACAAATATGTAAACAATAACTATACTTTAATACAATTACATTGTATTATAACACTTTATAATATATTACATTAATTTTAATATATTTTTTTTATTTTATTATAATATGAAGTGCAAGTCAAGCTTTACATCGGTGACATTTAACGTTTGACAACTGTCAATTTTTAGACGAAAATAATAATTATTATTGAATTCATTTTCATTATTAACAAAAGTTAAAATGGATAAGAAGAAAAAGTCGCCACGAAAATCCAATGCACCAAAAATAAAGGATTTAGAGTAAGTTTTAATTTTTAACCTAAAAATTTGTATTATCAAATTGTTGTTTCCAGTATTCAACAAAGAAAACTAGCAATAATTAAACAAAAAAGATGTGATTCCATAGCTTTAAATATTGTCAGCAAATTAATAGACTGTAGGGTTCAAGAGGATGTATTTTTACGAAGTGTAAGGCAAAACATTAAAAGGAAATATATGTATATAGCTATTATTTTTTTATTTTATAGTTAAAATATTTAAACCAATGTCACTATCAAGATATTGTTGAAGAGAGAGCTATAAGTAAACTATGTGGGTACCCAATTTGTGGAAATGAAATTAAAGATATGCCTGCAAAAAAATATCATATTTCTACTAAATCCAACAAAGTTTATGACATCACCGAAAGAAAGGTATCTTTAATATTTTTGTTAATATATATGTAATTATATACATACATAAAACACAATAAATTAGTTGTTTATAAATTATTATATACCCTTGTGCAAACTATTGTGAACAACGGGTGATTTTTGGTGTTGAGTAGTTTCTTTTTTTATTAGGAACCGGAATTCTCTCGATCTGGATTCTGTTGAGAGTTTGTGGGCCATAATAAAAAAAGACGGTAATACCACAAAAAAGATGACTAGTGAAGTTATTTTAGTTCAAGTTTCATAATACTTTAAAGAAATTTATACAAAACAAATAAATGCTAAAGAGGCTTGAAAGGTTTATCAATGTGAAAGAAGGATATAAAAAGTACAAAAAAGTGAACCTTTTAAATATATACAATGATGACCTGCTGTTCCAATTAATTTGCACAAGACTGAATTTATGTATTTAATAATATAAGAATTAATCAAATTCCAGAATTACTGTAGCAATTTTTGCTACAAAGCTGGTGTACACATAAAAGAACAAATGTTAACAAGTCCATTATGGTTTAGAGATAAAGAAGAAATTCCTGATTTTAATCTATTACCCAGAACAGTGACGTAAGTATATAATATTAAATAAATTGCCAGTGGGTTGTTTTTTGCTTGCGTTGAGACATTTATTGAAAAGTTTTATAACTTTTATGACATTTGCACATCAAGTGACTGATTCACAAGGTAGAAATTTAATTTCTTCTATAACGTCAAGTAGTAAATTATTTTTTAATATATCTGCGTTTCAAGAAAAAATAGAATGTCATTTAGAGTAAAAGTGTCTTTATGTGCATCTCATGAAATTGTTCGACTCACTTCGCAAAATCCCCCGCTCGCCCTCCAAAATGTCAAAATAGTTATTTACGTATCGGAGAAATAATTATAGTCAGTCGGAAATAAGCATTTATAACTTTTACAATAGGTGTTCGGTTTTTAAAATTTACAAATGACCACAGAATAGTTACATGGAGACCTGTTCAGATTTTAACATGTGAAAAACAAAGGTATATTTCAGAGTGTAATTTTTAGTAACAAATAATCAGCATTTTATACAGCTTTTTTCTTACATTCTTATTAA
The DNA here is from genome assembly GCA_035578165.1 of Stenolophus ochropezus. Classification (NCBI taxonomy): domain Eukaryota; kingdom Metazoa; phylum Arthropoda; class Insecta; order Coleoptera; family Carabidae; genus Stenolophus; species Stenolophus ochropezus. The sequence goes on from JAQOWZ010000008.1 coordinate 21,297,908, forward strand.
AATTATGGGGTCAAAAAAATTGATTTCTACATATATTATTCTTCATCCACAACTGTCAAAGAATATAACTATATTTCAATCGTTTTCTATTAATTAATGACCTTCGTTACTGTTAATAATTGAATAATATTGACAGTTCGATGGAATAATGTTATTCAATCATAATCTCAAATTTAAATCTTAGGTACCTGTCAAAAGAGTAAAATCCAAATTACTTTTGAGTAAGTTTTCTACATAAAAAGTCAAAGTTACACTAGTTTGGTCATTTTTCATACTTTTCTTTTCTTTTTAAGCTTAAACTGTAGCTAAATAACATATATAAGCCATCGGCTGAAATGAAACATTTCCCACCTCGCACTATTTATGTTATATTTGTTGATAAAGTATAGTATTCTATTCGCATGTAATGGGTATTACTCATTGGTATGGTTTACACCAGCGATATCACGAATAATAAATAAAATGCTCTCTTTTTGTTTTTATTAAATCCTTATCTTTTGTATGTAGCAAGAAATGAATGATGATTATTTTAAAGTTTACCGCAATTTTTATATGGATTATTATAGAATATTCTCGTTCAAACGAACTTACTATAATTATTTGTCCGATAGTAAAATTTTATCCCCAACACGGTAATTTTCAGGAAAGGGATTAATGAAGTTTATTCTCGAAATGCATACAGAACTTTTCTCCTGATTATTTGATTTAAATAATTTAAGTTATTCATACTTAATACTTAATATGGACATGCATTCAATGAATTAATTTTCTAAATATTTCTAAAACTGTTTAATCAAGGATTTTTTTTATTAAAATAACTGTCATTTGTCATTAACTTTGTTTTCTCTAAAGTAGTGTAGTATGACTACAGAGTATTATTTAAAAAAATCTTACGAACTATATTCTACGATCGTTTTGCATGATAATGAGACCACAGACCTGATAATAATAACAGAGTGATTTTTTTAAAATAGATTTAAAGTTTCTCGCTATTATTTTCTACTGTGTTCAAATTTAATGATCTCATTTCCCATCAAAACGATCATACTTCTGGAGACATTTTTTTTATTAATGACATAAATTCCTTGATATCGTGGAACGACTATAACAATAAAATTTTATTTCCAGTGGTGTACCAGGTGAAGAAATTGATCAAGGAATAATTAAACTTGATGTAGAAGAAGATACAAATTTTACTTCTATTTCACAGTTTACTCAAGATGTAATTAATGATATACCAGATAAGATTTACAATAAAATTAATATTGAAGAAAATTTGCAACAATCACAAAAAAATGATTTAAAAATTGAAGAAAGTATTAAAGAAAAAAATGAAAATGTAGAAATAAATTCTTATATTTCATCCATTTATGGACCTAGTCTAGCTGACATCTTAAAAGAAAATGCCGAATATTTCGAAAAACAAAACGGAAACCAAGAAAAAAATAATTTAAATAAGAAAACAATAAAAGAAGAAGAAAAAAGTGAAAGTATTATTCAGAAAATAACAGAAAATGTAGCAAAATTAGAACTAAGTCCAAACAGTATTGAAAGCAACGAATTAAAAAATAAAATTGACTCTTCCGAAGCTAGTACATCGTCGTATAAAGTCAAATTTGACAGGACAGTAATAAACACAAATACAACAAAAGGAATTCTTAAGAAATCCAAAAAGAATTCCGGCAAGAAACGAGTCTCATTCTCCGCTGAGAATTCCGTGAAGGAAATAGAAGGAATTCCAGACGCCAAGAAAGTGGCAACAATTCAACAGTTCAAAAAACCGGAACAAATTAAAGCTACCGAGAAAAAATATAAAAATATGAACTTAATTGGGGTGGTGCAAGAGAGGTGTACTGTATATAAGAGGAAAACAGAGAAACAAGATCTAGAAATTAAGGACAATAAAGAAGTAGGAGAAAACGAGAAACAAAAAGATGATTACAGTGACAAAGTAATGGAAGATTTAATTCAATTCAATAATAAATTATTGCAAGGCAAATGTAATGAATCCAGAATCTCTCAAGACTCAAAAATTTTAAATACAGAATCCAAAATCCCATTAGAGTCAAACATAGGATCCAAAATCCCTGTAGACTTAAACACAGAACTCAAAGTCCCAGTAGATTCAAATATTTCAAAAACAAAATCCAGTATTCCATTAGACTCAAATACAGGGACTAAAATCCCTGAAGATTCAAAGACAGGATGCAAAATCCCATTAGACTCAAATATTTCAAATACAGAATCCAAAATCCCATTAGACTCAAAGACAGAATCCAATACCCGTTTAGGCATTCCAAATGGAGAATTTAAAAACCCTGAAAGTTCAAATATTTTAAACGCAGACTCAAACAAACAATTGCGTTCATCTCGTCTTAAAAATTCTTCTACCTACAAAAAATCTGTTCTCAATAACCCAAAGTCGCAAGTACCGTTAAAGCCTCAAAGTACTGAAATTGATTTACAAACCAGACTCAACAATTGTGTGTCCGAGTGGTTCACTTTCGAAACTGCATTGTTTCTGTATGGCGAAGAATATGTGAAGAAAAATTTGTGTAAAGATGAAAACTTCGTCGAGAAATACTTAAGCAAGAAGAAGAGCTTGGAATTGGATGAGAAAAAGCAGAAACAGTACGAAGAGATTTGTAAGACTTTGAATTTGATGGAACTGGCCGATCAAAATTTCGACGAAAAAGTTACAGGTAAGGAACTTTTTTAAACTTTTGAAAAAGTTTTTATTTATACTTACAGTACGCATCCGCATTTGAGTGAAAGTGTTCAAACATTGTTATTTTACAAGTTCAAAACTCTGAGAACTTCCAATTTTACATTGAAAAAATCAAGAAATAATTCAGTTTGTAGCGGAAAGGTTTTTTGATTGTAATTATTCTTATTACACTTTAAATTTTCTGACAGTATCTACTTGAAAACTGAAGTCAGTTTTCATGAAGGAAAAATTATACTTGTTTGAATTACAAAATTGTGTATTTTCTGAAATCATGCGATCTCCACTCAACTGCTACAAGTTTCAACATGATCTGCCCCAGTCGCTACGCAGCGCCCTTCAAACACAGTCCTTACACTGCGCATGCTCAGCAGACGAATACAGCTCATAACATAAATCTAAACAGTATCTTTTGTAAAATTCATATAATAGGGGAGGTTTTAGTTACATTCTTTTTTGTTATCAGCCTCATCTTCTCCCAGTTTATACTAAGACTAGTTACTACGATTCTTTTTGGGTAATGAGTAGAGAAAAGAACGACATTATTTTCTTATTTACATGTAGTCCGAACAGATTCTCCGAGAAAGATCTGAAGTTGACCACAGTAGTCATTTTTTTACTACTCAAAAACTGACTCAGGTCATCTTGAAACTGTTGAGGCGGAAGATAAAAGAAAATTACTATCGTAATCATACTGAATTTGATATTTTGAAGCAGGTAGTAAATTTATATTTGAATAAAATTATTTATGGATCAAAATTTGTTGGACCAACGAAAAAAAATATGTATTAGAAAATTTGTTATTTACTTATGCAGTCACGTGGTATAAGGAGAACATACCAATTGGTGAAACCGCGAGTCTGTTTTAAACTGTCCCAACTTTGTTTTCTATTGTAGCTTTTTACTACAGATGTAAATAATAAATGAGACACTACTATATTAATCGAATCAAAATAAATTCATATTTCAAAGTAGAGGAGAATTCTGATAAACTATTGACTGCTTGAAAGACAGAATTATTGTTTTAAATTCTTCTGTGACTTTGACTTTTGACTTCGTATTGTGTATTGGATATATTTTTTGATTTAGTTTGATAAGATGAGGTTTGTAAACAAGTTACAGAGTAACATTTTTTATTAATAACTATTTATTGTGTAAATAATAAGGAAAAGCTTCAAAACAATTTGGCAGCCTTGATGTACACGATCAACAGATCAACTACTGCAACTACTTGTGTAGATATCACCACCATCACAGTAAAAACGAAATACATCTCTATGATGCTGCCACCAACAATCTTAGTCCGTGGGCTAAATTTCTTTCGACTCAGTGAAATAGCAGTATACCGTGTGTCCCAGACAAGAGACAAACATTGATGTTGAGATCTTACCGAAGTTAAACATAGACAGTGGTATTCTACTGTCACTGTTAAATTTAGAAATCGTCTCTAACTGAATTTAGAGGTGATCTCTAAGAAAAACGTATTCTACAGTCAAATTTTACCGCTATTAGCGCTAACATTGTTGTGTAATAGTAAAATAACATCACTTACAAAAACTAACAGTCACATCTAGCTAGAGATCGTCTTTAAGCAACTTTAACAGTGACTGTAGAATACCACTCAATTTCTTTATTTTATTGTTAAACTAAATGAAGTACAGTTGGAATGCGTAAAACATTTAATTCTGAACTTTTCCTAATTGCTGGTTCTTGCAAACTGCTAACACGCTGTATGGGTCCTCCAGGTAAGAAACGACGTCCACTCCCACGGTACGAAACTCTGCGAGATCAAGCAGAGCACATGGATCTACGTGTTCAGGCGTTCTACGCCGGCTGCTACGAGATGTACGAAGAAGACGTGACCGACACCGACACCGACGTGGAGGCCGACGATGAAGAGAAACCCTACGTTGTGCAGGGACCACCTGCAGTTCTGCCCCTCGTGGAGAACAAGGATGTCATGGCTATGAGAAGAAAGATTTTCCAGACTTCCGTCAGCAGAACGTAAGAATTTTTCTATTTTTATTGTTGAAATATAAGAACATATCGGTTTTCATGGTAAACAGAATTTTAATGATGATTTTTTATGTTTTTGAACATAATAAAATTATTAAAATATATTTTTTATATATAACAAAAACTCGTAAGCCGATGAACTTTAATGTCAAACTTTTCTCCCTAGAAGTATAGTTTTGATGTCATTAAAGAAAATTGCCAGTCCCGTGACTATTACTTCCGATTGATTACGCTTTATATCAATGCTTCTAGTATTCTTCCTGTGTATACAAATGTTTGTTTTATATTCACAATTAAAATTTGAATATCAAATATCGAAATTTTAGATTACTATTACCTTTTGGGAAATCCGAAATCCGGAGGATTTGGATATTCCAGACTGTGGCCTATTTCAGTGGGTCAAAAATTGGAGTCCTGTTGTGTTTGCTCAATTCTTGACCTGCTGAGACTGCTTAAGTGTTTGTACAGATTTTTTTGAGTTTGCACCTAGAACATAATCCGGAACATTTATATCGAGTTCTAAGAATATTTCGGAGTGCCAATATTTGATCTGGATTATGATCTGGTTGCAGTAAATCAAGAATGGAGACATTTTATCTTTATTTAATTATTTATTACATGTAAATATTATTATTTGTTTGAAAACAATAATTTCTGGGAACAAATTAATTATATAGAAGCCTAAGTTTTAAATTGAATTAATATTTTTGTGGTATTTTAATTTATACCAAAATAAATATAAAAAATTAATAAAACGTTTGTTTTTAGAATATCAACAATTTGTGAAGTGCTACAAGAAAGTCCGAACCGTCTACTAGCAGAAATTAAACATTTAATCAACACGTTTGAATTTACTGCAACTAACATCGTTTTCAAAACCAATGAATGGCCTTTCATTACTCTATTTTTAATACAAATGTAAGTTCCGCATCTTCAAAATATTTATTACAATTAAATGTTTATTTTATATTCCAGGTTATCCATGAAGGACAAAGAACTACAGACTGCCCTTGCATCTAAAGAAGCAACAGTATATTTATCTTCTTTAATACAAGAATTAAACATTTCAAATAAATACGTCGAAGAAAATTTATTAAAGAAAGCACAATTACGAAATTTGTTAGACGACTGTATGAGAAAAGAGAATATACATGCATTTTAGATATATTGATCTTTTGTTTTATTTATATCTAATCAAATATATATAAATAACTAAGAGCTTTAAGTGAAGTACTTTTTCTTGTTTGCCAATTATTACCAAAAATTAATAAGTTACTCATTATATTTATTCACCTTTTACATACATGGTTGAAGTGTTGAAGTGTAGTGTACAAACTACAAAATTACTACAGACGTATTCGTTTAAATGAAAGAAAAACAAAGTTTTAAGGCCGCCGGCACATATGCGATAGAGCCGCGCGGCTCAACCACTCTGACTTTTTTGTGGACACATTTACGGCGAAACCGCACTGATAAAAAAAAACAAGATCAAACTGTATCTATTTTCCCCATATTTAGTTTTTGTAAAAAATATATTATAAAATACCGATAAACTCAATAGAAGCTATTTGCATCCTTTTTGTATTTTACAATCTAAAACTTCATATTTACTCGTTATATTTTTAAATTATTTATTATTTACGTCTAATTTGACAACAAAAAATCATAATTTAAGGAAATATTGTAAACATAATAACTCCTCAGCCTGAACGATATGTAAAATGAATAAAATAAATATTTTTTTCTGTGCAGACAAGCGCGCAGACAGTATCTCGCGGCACAACCACAGAATAGGTTATACAGAAGCGACAGTAAGACAGAGAAACGAAAATTAGAGAGAGATGGAGAATGTGCACAAATTTAAAGGGCTCATTGTTTAACATCTTAGAGGGAGATAGGGGAAGAGCACAAATTTAAAGGTCTACACAATGCTTCAAGGTCATAGAACTGGATAGGGGAACATGAAAGGTACCGACACGGAGTGTCGCTTTTGTATGTAACTATTCTCTGGCACAACCGCAGATGTGAACACACTCAAGAAATAATGAAACATACCAGCAACAAAATATAACTAGACAAAACTTCACTTGGTTTGTTATGTTTTCGGTAAGCTAGAAAGAGAAACTTAGAGATAGATATAGTGAAAGGATTGTTCAACTATTGCTCACTAGAGGCGCCCGTGCTATTAAGATTGCTATTACAATTTAAAGTTATAAATTTATTTGTGTTTAATTTTTATACCTGCTAGGTAAAGGCAAATAAATCTAAACTGAAATAACAAACTTTTTAAGATGAAATGGATCCTAAAAATGAAATAATATCATTACTTGTAACAATATTTAGTTTCAACTTCCAGACAAGAGCGGGAACTTTAAATAGCAGTCATGAACAGGGGCAATAGTACGGTGTTTTAAAATAGTTATATCATAGAAAACTAATGTATTTTCTACACAATGCGCTCTCTACTAGGGGACGAGTGCGCTGTAATCGCTTGTGATCAAGCACTATTTCATACCAGTGAACCAGTGTCACACTGGTCGTAGTCCAGAAAACAGTGGGAACTTAAGTAAACGTCGTGGAGAGTGATAGCAGTAAAAAAGGGAATACATTCTGTAGATAGTATGTGCCCTATATCCTCTATCATATAAATACAATGAATATACTTAAAGCGGTTGCGCCGTTGCGTCTGCCCGTGTATTACCTGTTCGTTATTTTGCCTCTAATTTATTACCACAAACTCACAGAAAATCCACAGGTAGGCTGAAACAGTGATTTATTCGGAATCTGCGTAAGGAAAAAGTTTATTAAACTACAAGTTTATTAATAAGATAGATTAAATAAAGATAGTTAATCCAAATACTACGAACAATTAGAAAAGTGTATTTTGGTAAATCATTCAACCATCAATTAAATTTGATACTTCACATATAACTATTAAATAAACACTAAAGTTGAAAAGACAAATGTCATTTCCTTATACCTCAAATTCAAATTTTAACAATCATACCAACCACTAGCCTTTCATTACAAAGATCTAGCAAAAGCTATCTTCACTCATGTTTCTGACAGAATGTATTTCATAAATAACATTTGTTGTTTATGTTTAGATGATCAAAATGAATTAAGATCATTATTTGATGACAACAAAAGTGTTCATAATGTAATAGAAGAAATACTGCCAAATGTCGTAAGTTAGCTGTTTACATATTCTTTAGTTAGGTTATGTTTTTTTATTAGTTATTTGTAGTAGTCTTCTACAATTAAGTTATAATATTGTACATTTCAGTGTTGTTTTGTATGTCTGCAAAAAAAAACGCCCAAATATAAAATTTAGGATAAACTACAACAAAAAGAAACATGAATTTACTACTGCCAAACTCAAAATGTATTTCTGCTGAATAATATTTAAAAAACTGTTTACAACTATCATTTCTAACAATAATTATGATTTGTTTTGTTTACAAAAGACATCAATAGTATATTACGTACCGTGAACTGTAAGTGACAGTTTTTAGGTCGAGAATGTTGTTTGGGAAGTCGAGACCCGAAGGGTCGAGATTTCCTAAACATTCGAGACTTCAAAGATCACTTACAGTTCAAAGTTAGTAAGCTATTTTTTGCAATACCTATAAAAAAAAAACAGAAAAAGAAAAATAGGTTTCAAAATTAACGTCTGTCAGATTGATGTCAAAAATAAAAGTTGAATTGCAATTGAGAGTAAGAGTGCTATGAATGTTTATGATGATTTGGAAACTAAATACTTACCATCCACCATGAATTGTAAGTAACACACTTACTGTCCACCGTGCACGGGAAGTGTTTACTATAACCATGGAAACCAAATCTGCAATAAAAGTTCCACTTACTGTTTAAATTTTGTTATTAATGGGTAACTTACTGTGCAGGTGTTGCAATTTATTTACAACTGATATACGTAGATTAATGCAATACATTAAAAACTCAGAATTTTTTATGAATTGGGACATATTTACAGTAATGCGATTTATAGACAATCACTGACGAAAACGATTGGAACATTTATTCAACAAGTTTTTAAATGTCATCTGTAGTAAACCTACCCCTTTTTACAAGAAATTTCTTTGCTAACTGATAAATAAAGATTGTAAAGCAGAATAAACCAAAAAATAGACCTTGTTAATTATTGTTATTGTTTTAAAAATAATGCAGAGCTTTACATACTATATGATAAAAATGATTAAATAACAAAACTTAAAATTTTTTACTTTACAGGTGTTCTAGTTTAAAACGACAACTTCAACAATGGATTAAACATCTACATATAAGGTGACAAGTTCATTTGAGGAAATTTCTGGAAATACTTAATTCCAGAGATATTTCAGATTTTTCTTATTGAAACAGAACTATACATAAAGAAAGCAATTTTATAACGACACATTAAATATTATCTTCCTAATATTAAATCCATAATAATAAAATTAAAAATTAATAACTTACTACATAATTTCAATATAAAATTCGATTTGTTTGCATTGATGTCATGGCAAAAATAAAAACAATCAACGAAATCAAATACATTTATTGTTTTAAATAAAGTAAAAACATTTAAGATTTTTTTTTATAACAACTTCAAAATGTCTATCTGCAGCTAAGAGGCACGACAATGATTTGCTACTGCATTTATTACTGCGTGACATTGCTCGTGAATATCTCTGGAATTAAGCATTTCCGGACATTTTCTCAAACTTGTCACTTTAGTTGTTTAATCTATTGGTGAAGTTATGCTGTTTAAATCTGGGATACCTGTATAATGGATTTGGAATAATGATTTAAATATATTCACAGACAGACAAAGAAATTGGACGATGATTTATTTATTTGTTCTAGAATTAAATGATAAAATGTGCTACCGATATTCGTTTAATACGACACAATTTTACTTTTCCGACTGTAATTTGATTTTCTGCTACTTTGCAGCTGATTTCTATACTATTTAGTGTTTAGAAAGTATTTTTCCTATATTGAGTTTGTTATAGAGCTATAACAACAGCCAAATAAGAAAAAAAGAGATTGATAAAGACAGAATAAGGGAAAGACTTCGTAGATGGTTGATGCTGACAAATTAAGATTTTTAAATTTTCAGTGGTCGTTTAATATCGTTAACATACAAACTTTGAAACTGTAAAAATTTCATTTTTCTACTCTAGCTCTGAAAATACAATTTTTTGGATTGTTTTTCATGTTAAAGGCAACTTTTTGCTGCACAAGTGCTGCAAAATATGCAACACATTTCGGTATTTTACCCACGAATTATTATGTTATTGTTTTGGCGGTATTAGGGTCATCTATGTTTTGTTCTTTGAAATATAAAAATAAATTTTAAGTTGAACGAGATGTCATAGAATACACATTATAAATATATACCGGGTGTCCCAGCTCGACCGACACATGGGAGTTTTACATGGGAAATCTGTTAATTATGAATATTATCTCCCCAGTGCAAGATATTAACTTGAAATTTTGTATACTTATCGGAGAATATTAATTCTATGGATCACACTTATTTGAAATATACAATTTCGTCTGCAGGGCGAGATTTATTAAATTTAAAATCTAATATTTTCGTTCAAAATCAGACAGCCATGAAAATAAAAGAAAATATTTATCTGACAGTTTAGTGAAGTATCACTGATTTTAATTCTTATTCCCTGTATTTTAATATTATTAAAGTTAAATTTAGTTTCTTTTTGTTAAATAATATATCAATAATACAAATATATAAATATGTACAATGGCATGTCATTAACTGTCAGAACTGTCACATAGATATTTTCTTTTATTTCCATAGCTGACTGATTTTCAACGAAAATGTTAGATTTTATAATTTAATAAATCTCGTCTTGCAGACGAAATTACATATTTCAAATAACTGTAATCCATAGAAATAATATTCCCCAATAAACATACAAAATTTGAAGTTAATATCTTGCACTGGGGAGATACTATTCATAATTAACTGATTTCCTATGTAAATCTCTCATGTGTCGGTCGAGCTGGGACACCCGGTATAATTGAGAATAAATGTCAAATAATTTTTAAAAAAAGACAATAATATTGTTTCAGTCCTTGGTAAAGAAATAATTCATTTGTTATGGAAACTTGACTCTTAATATCTATAATTTTCATATTTCCAGTGCACTTGAATTTCAAAATTATTGCAAAAAATGAAAGGTATATTGGGTAGAATAGAATAGAATAGGAAAATTTATTTTATTATATAAAATATTATTTGAATTTGAATTATTTTGGTAAAATAAAATTTGCCATTTTTTCCTTTTCAATGATGTGTTAGTTGTTATAAGGGAGTAAAAAAAAATCGAGAAAAATAAGATAATAGAGAATAGAGAAATATCAGAAATAATTTTTCAAAAAATGTAATAAGGTAAACTACTTATTCTACGACCTCTAATGTAAATAGTCATTATTATACAACTTCCATTTATACGTTATCGAAGTGACACATATGGAAGGCCATGTGTAAAGTACGCGATTGCACAGTTAGGGATTTTTTGATTTATCGAAATTTTGTTAGCATTACAAAAAAGACAAAAAAATTCCCCAAGGAAAATTCAATAATTAATTAATGTGTTAATTCGTTCAATGTATTGTGTGATCGTGGTTTGATCGAAAAACAGTCAAATAGTAATCGTAGAAAAAGTACAGTACATAATTTGAGTTATATAGCAATTACGCACTTGTGAAATTACAAACTCGCTCTTGTGTAAAAATAGGCCTGTTTAAGCATCCTGCTTTTATTTAAAAACATGTTTCTTAATTTTAGTTGCGAATAGATTATAATAAAATAGAAAAAAGTTCAATTACTAACATTTTAATATTTCTAATTATCAATTAAAAATTCACTATGTTCAACACGAGCGCTATTTTCATGGCGTAACCCTTACGGCTAATACATTCGCAGAATAGTACCTACTAAAAGAGTAGTTGTGAAGAATGTTTGTCTTTATATACATCATTTGAAAGTTTACCTTAATAATTAAAGTTAAAAACAATAAAATACAACAAAACACTGAATAAACAACGTTATCAAATTCAAAACTAGGCCTTTTTAACTCATTCCAGACTTATCTTTCTATGCAGTGAGCGTGACGTCATCAAATACTACTGTTTGTCGCGAGAGTATATTTTTCGAATTTTGTGAAATAAAAAATTACGTACTCCATTTTTTTTAATATAGATTAAAATATTAAAAGATTAGAAATTACAAACTCATCGCTTTGCGGCTCTTGTGTAACTTTTCCACTTCGTGCGTAATATACATCTTACAACTCATAATACTATTAAACAAATGCTCGAAGTTACGACTCAGTTCTCTTATACAGAATATTTGAATAAAAATTATTTCTGACATTTCTCAATTATCTTATTTTTCTCGGATATTTTCATATCATCATTGAAAAGACCGAAATGACGGTTTTTATATACTCTTAAATTTTTTGCAATAATTTTGAAACATCTGTATAAAGAAAACATTTAACATATGTTTAACAAATTATTTTTTTACAGCCCTTTTATGAAGCAGAAATCCCATCATACGTTTGCACATCATGTTTCTCAAATTTGGAAGCTGCGTATGCATTCAAAATGGAATGTATAAAAACATATTACAAATGGAGAGAATATATTGAAAAACTTAAATTCAAACAAGAAGAAAGTTATAAGGATCTAAAAATTATTATAAATATTAAAAATGGTGATGATGACAACAGCAATGAGGAAAATTTGTGTACGGAAACTACAGAAGATAGTGAATTACCCAATATTCACATTATATTTTCACAAGAAGACGAAAATTGTACGGAAACAAAGAAAACATCTCTCACTGAAGAAGATACTAAAGAATATTTGGAAGATAATTTGTGCGAAGATAATTTATCTTTCGACAAAAATAAATATGAATTATTATCAGATAAATTATCTATTTTTGAAGAAAAGATAAAAATTAATGAAGAAGACTCACATATTGAAAACATTATTAAAGCAGAGGATATGAAACCTAATAAAATTGAAGAAATAGTACTTGAACTTCCATCAAATTCAAATGAAGAAAATATTAATAGTACTGAAGATAAAATTATAATACTCGACTCTGATGAAGAAGATGAAGATTGTATTATCGTATCAACAGGAAAACAAAGTGAACAAGATAAAATACATATTGAAATATTAGTCAATGAAGATAATAGTAGGCAAAAAAGAATTGATAAAAGCATTGCTGAATATGATGACGATGTAATAATTATTGAAGAAAAAATTGAAAATGTCGAAAAAATACCGGCTGAAGACAATTGTGAAATTGAAAACGCAACCATAGAAGATAAAACTGAAACATTAAGCCAAAATACAATTCAGGAAAACATTGATGATATTCTAGTAGAACCCAGTGAAAAAAAATGTACTACACACAAAATTCTTGATTCACATAGAAATAAAGATAATTGTAAATTTGTTGAACAAATAATTTTAGTTGAAAAACAAAATAAAGATAATTCAAATGAAGAAAATCTCAATTCACATAATGTTGAAACCAGTTGCAAATTTATTGAAAATCCAACATTTGAAAATCAAATTAAAGATAAATCAAATGATGAAAATCAAAATGTTGAAGACAATTTTACTTCGCACAAAAATAAAGAAATTATTTGCAACTCTATTGAAGACTCAAATTGCATTGAAGAACAAATTGAAAAGAATGAAGAAAATCTTTATTCAGACAGAACTGAAAAAATGATTTCTGAATCTAATGAAGATCCAATTGTTACTGAAAAACAAAATGAAAATATTGAAGAAAATCCTAATACATCTGAAAATGGAGAAAGCAGTTGTAAACTTATTGAAGAGACAGTAGTATACAGAAATCAGATTGAAGATAAAAGTGAAGAAATTTCTAACCAAAATGAAAAAATGAACTTCATTGAATATCTAACATTAACTGAAAATGAAATGGAGTGTAATCCCATTCAAGAAAATTTGAATGAATACCTAGTTGAAGAAACTACTTCCGAACCTGATAAAAGTTTATTACCGACTGAAGAAGAAACAGGGAAAAATGTTAATGAAGGAAGTCAATCTGGAGAGGACAATTCAGAATTTTGTGTTTTAGAAAAAATTGACGAGTTGATCTCCAAACTTCGAAAAGAAATAACGAAAGTAAACGACCAGATTCATGAAAACGATGAAGAAAATTCAACCATTAACAATGAAATTAATAATACTAGTGATGTAGAAAGCAATAACGAAATTAATAAAATTGTTGCAGAAAGAAATACTGCTACGGATCACACTAAAAGTCAGTGTCAGTTTTTTCTAGGGCAAAAGAATAAAGAAAATATTTCGAACGAAAAAAATACTCGTATTCGAGAATATCATGAAAAAAACTCACAAATTAAAGACAATTTATCCGTCCGAAATACAGAATCCACAGTCTTCAAAGATCAAAAAAATGCTCATAAAGAAGTAAGCATACATGTTGAAGAAAACAATGATGAAAGTTTCAAACAAAAACAAATTGAAGAAATTAAAGAAAAACCATTTGAAGAAAAAATGTATGTCCAAAATGCAGAATCCGTTATTAACAAAAATATTCCCAAACCATTTCGAATTGAAGAAAACTCTACTACCCAAAATGCAAAATATGTAACTATCAAAGAAGAAAATGTGCCTGTTGAAAAAAACAGTGAAGCTAGTTTCAATCACGACCAAATCGACGAAAACGTTTCTACCCAAAGTACAAAATTAGTGGTTAATAAATCCATGGTTAGTGAAGATCGAACTATAAATAATAAAGAATTTAAAGATTGGTTAGACTACGGTATTCATGAAGAACATTTATATCACAAAAGAAATCTTGAAAATGAGTTTGAAACTGATGATTATTCCACTGAAGATACATCTTCAGACGACGAAACAGAACATAAGTTAGTTAATAACAATTTGCTTATAACAAATAATGAAGAAATGACTGAAAAGAAAAAAAAGAATAATGATAATATAGCAAAACATCTGCAATATATTTTGAAAAAGAAACGTAAATTGGATCAATCGAAAAACATAAAAGTTAAATTAGTTTCGAATACACCATTGGATAATAAAGAACCCAATAATATCAACGCTGTTTCGGCTAACACAATAACCAAAACAAAACTTCCGAAAAGAGTACGAAACAAATTGAAAAGAAAAAAAGAAAATTCTACTTTGTATAATGTTACTGTTGGAGATATATTAGAATCAGAAGCAGTAGCACAAAAAATATTTGATAAAAACTTACTGAATTTTTCATTTTCTGAAGACGTAAGTTTAAATACTACAGATACTGCACTGAATAAAACTACTAAAGTAATAAAAACATATACGAATCAACGCAAAAAGAAGACTAACATTAGTGAAATAATTCAAATAGAAAAAGTAGGTAGAAACCAAGAAAATGACGAAAGGTCAAACGAAATAAATATTCCAGCAAAGAAACCAAAACTAGAAGAAAATAGAGCAGTTCATGAAACTGTAACAGAAAATGAAATTCAAATAGAAAAAATAGTTATGAAAGAAGAAAATGACGAAAGGACAAACGAAACAAATATTCCAGCAAAGGAACCAAAATTAAAAGAACACGAAACAGTAACGGAAAATGGAATTCAAATAGAAAAAATAGTTAAAAATGAAGAAAATGATGAAAGGACAAATGAAATAGAGATTCCAGCAAAGAAACCAAAATTAAAAGAAGACGAAACAATTGATGAATTTCTAACTGAAAATGAAATTAAACAAGAATTAATCGAGGATGAAGTATGTTTAGAAGTGCCTGAAACAAATCAGAAAAATATCTCCAAAACAATATCACTCACAAATTCACTTACTGAAGATAATAGTAATAGCATGAATAGTGATGAAAATAATCAACCTGGACCTAGTTCTAACAAGATGGAGAAAGTATTCCGTTGTTTATTATGTGGTCACAAATCCCTCAAAATGAACGAAGTTAGTAATCACATATCTTCACATAAAGTTTTTCATTGTCGTAAATGTGTAAGAGAGAAAAAACCAACAGATTTATTTAACCTTTATGAACTAAAACTTCATGTTCGTCAAAAGCATTCGGTAGTGAAGACAAGAATAACAAAGGAAGTTAAACCGACGTTTCGGAAATGCGAAAAGTGTGATGCAAGATTTAGAAATAGAAAGGCACATAGAAAACATGTAGCAGCAGTTCATAGATTATATTATAAAACTTGTAAAAGCTGTTATGAAAGCGTACCGGTTAACTTTTACGAACGCCATATTGAAACTATTCACCGTTCAGACAACCAGTTCGAATGCTACTTATGTGCAGAACAATTCAATTTAATGCATGGGCTTTTAGCGCATTGTGAAGAACATACAGAAATAAACAAATGTCCAATTTGTTTTAAAGAATATAATAATAGACATGAGTTTATAGAGCATATAAAAAAACATGATACCAAGTATAGAGAACATGTTACACTTGATAACAAATCTGATTTAATTAAAATAGAGATAAATTCAGAATCATATAGAACCATTTCTAAACGCAAATATCGCAAAATAAATAAATATAGATTGCAAAAACGAAAACGTTACAAACATGATAATTCCAATTTGTCGCCAACTAAACGATTGAAATATAATCCCTCCAAAGTAATATATAGAATAGAAACAAAAAAAGACGCTGTCAGTGAATTTAATATTGTGTTTAAAAAAGTTCCACAAATTTCAGAAGAAGATACATGTTCATATGTTGATACACCGCCTACCAAACGTTTTAAAATAATGGAAACTGACATAGATGTTACAGAACCATCAAATTCTAACGCAACGTTGCCAGTTACAAATTTGGAAGTGGCGAGTAGTTCGATTACGTCTTACACAAAAATACCGAAAATCGAAAAGGATTCAACGGCTGATTCGAAAGGGCAGTGTACTTCATTGTTAAGATTAAATGTGATAAACTTTATTCAGGCTATGTTAGTAGAAAGTACTGGGAGCTCCTGAACTAATTCAAATAATTGCAATAAGTGAATTCATGTCATCAAAACAGCAAATGATATACTTTTCACCTAATTTGTATAAAAAAGTCTAGGGTAGTTTTATATTTTTTAGTTAGTTATTCTATTTTCAATAAATGTAGGTCTAAAATTGTATACGTGTAGAGTGTTTCAGTATCTCATAAGCTGTATCGTGCACAACAAAAAAAAAATCTCTGATAACAACAAGCAATTACCTACGATATACCGTGCGAGATACTCTCTCTCCTGATAGATTTAGAGCAAAATTACGAAAGTACAAAGATGTTCAAATAGTTCAAAATTAATGAAACAGCACGTCTTCAGTGCGATATTTATTAAATATAAAATGTAACATTTTCGTTAAAAATCAGACAGCCATGGAAATAAAAGAAAATATCTATGTGACAGTTAACGACAAGTCATTATAGTTAATTTTATATTTTTGTAATATTGGTATATTATTTAAGAAAAAGAATCTAAATTTAACTTAATATTACAATATAGACAATACAAATTATAATCAGAGGTACTGTACTAATCTTATAGATATTTTCTTTTATTTCCATGACAGTCTGATTTTTAATGAAAGTATTACATTACTCTTACAGCAGTCGTGATGTTAAATTAATTATGATCTTATCTAATGTTGAATTTCAATTCTGAACAACTTTGTATTCTTATAGTATTGCTTTAAATCTATCAGGCACGAGAGTATCCGCAATTTTTTGAAATCTCATGTTAAAGACCTATTTACCGCGTTTCATTGCATACACTGTATAAAAAACTGGAAAAATGGCCGTTTAGTGTGACGTCACGAATGATTCCAAACAAGAAAATGGCGTGGTTGTTGCTACGGCAATGCTAATCTAGGTTTAAATTTTGAGCAACATTTTTAAACAAGAAAATACTAATTGAAAATTGACTGAATGTAACAATGTAACATTGCCCATTTAAGGGAAACTTGAAATTTAAGTAATATTGGTGCAACTCAACGACATTATATAATTAGACGAAACTTCATTTGGTTTGTTACATTTTTGGTAAACCAGACAGAAAAAATAGAGGTAAACATATAGTAATAGTATTGTTTAAGTATTGACCACTAGAGGCGCATGTGCACATAAGTTTAGAATTGGAAGTTTGAAATTTATATTACAAAAATAATCAGTTCTAACGCGTCACTGATAAAACAAAAACCGTAAATAATGATAAATATGAGAAAATAATGACAACTACTCTGAAGCCTCTAGCGAGCAATACTCAAACAATACTATTATAATATATCTATCGCTATTTTCTCTTTCTTGCTTACCGAAAACAGAATATTCAATACGGAGGGATAAGGAATGAGGTCCTGAACCATTGGTCGAAATATTACCGTTTTGCAGAACAATATAAAAATATACAACGAAAAATAAATTTTATTTGTGCCTAATAATATTTTTTTCATTCGTATACATACAAATTTGTATACGAAAACATAGTTTAGCTATACAAATATGAAAATAACGAATACTGTCAGAGGCCAAAATTTTCACTTTGAAAATTAATATCTCGCTTTTCTAAAACAAAATAAAAATAATGGTTCAGAACCTCATGTATTAGTTATATATCTCGGTGGTTACAAGGTCAATTTTGAATGCCATAGCAACGGTTACCAAAGTGGCAGCCATATTCTTGTTTAGAAACAATCACTAAACGGGTCTATATGGAAAACAAACAAAATGTAACGGAACCATAGCAAATCACAAACAAAAATAACAAATTTGACAGGAGTCGTTGTATTTAACAGTAACAGAGTTGTTTGAAATTTGTGTACTGCGTATTGCAAAACAGCTCATGGGCATGAGATATTGTAACACCTTTAAATACAATCAGCGAAGTCTCTCAACCGAAATATTGTTAACAATAACAATTTAAAGTTGAATCTATAAGATCCAAATTTCGTCGTCTAATGATAACAAAGCACTTTAATTTTCCAAAAATTGAAACATGTACAGATTTTCATTTTTTTTTATTTTGTACAGAGAATTACATGAATTCACTTTTATTGTTTACTGACTATTATATGTAACTTAAACCTCTTACAAATAAGTAATTTGATATTGTATAGTGTTGTAAATTATTAAAATAAATGTGTAAATAATTTAGTATACATTTTATATAATATTTGTATTGTATGCTAGTCTTTAATTTACTGTATTTTTATTTTCACATTTGTTAATACGGGAAATTGAAATATTTTTATGTATTATAGCAATATATGTCAATTATCTTTTAATTAATTTTTTTATTCATCGCCGTTATATTTTCTTCACACAGCTTTCATTAAAAAAGAAAACAAAAAATATATAAAATTTCGTTAAGTTGAATTTATTCTACAGGTGTCCGCATCTCTCTAGACGCCTGACAGACATCAAGTTAAAAATAAATTAAAATGTAGTGTTAAAATCTCAATTCGCGAAACATTGTTAAACTGCCATAATCGATATGATTACAAATCTTTCTTATACTCGTATATGGGTTGGCAACCAATGTCAGTGATATTTTGACTTTATTACGGTTTTACTCACAAAACATTGTTTCATAAATAAACATTCGTTATTTCTATATCAATCATCAATACTGTTGACTGTTGACATTTTTGATAATATAGAAAATGTCACGATTTTAAAAATAAACATTACGATAAATAAAAGTTTGTTTAAAAGTGAATTCTATTCTGAACACTAGTATAACTTCAATAATTCAAGTAAGTATATATCTTTTACAAAATAATTACGAAAATTTTGGTAAAACTTAACTTTATGGCCAAACATAAAGGTGGCAGCTGAAATTTTTATTTCTTGTTATTTTGAAAGAAGTTTTTATTAGAATAATAAAATACTTTTTAATTTTATTTTTCATAAAATGTATATTTTATGTTTATTAATACTTGATATAACATTAAATTCATCCTACACGTTACAATCATATTTTGCGGCCAACTTCAGTTTAGTTCATAAATTAGTTTACCCAAAATTTTTGAAGTATCAATCATTAAATAAATTACAATAAAACACCAGTCTTACGAAGCTGATAACAAAAGTTTTCGCGTCTCATCGATGTCTATTTAAAATTTCCCGGTATTTTTTCAATTGTCAAAATTGCCGGTTAATTACCATACAAAACGATTATAGCGCCGACATGACATATTAATTGTACTAAAGTTGTGCCATGAGCTCTGACGTCATCTCTACTAACTTCAGTGGTACTCAAATAGTGTCAGTTCATAAACAGATAATTTATTTTCTATTTTAAAATATTATTTTTTTTAATTTATAATATGTACTTAATTTTTAAACTAAACAAACACTTTAATAAAGGAATTCCAAAAATTATTTATATAGATATTTTGATTTATTTAAAAACCCAATTATCCGATGATTTTTTATTAAATTTTAGCGTAGAAGTTAAAAAATAATTATGAATTGAAAAATTGGCTAAGGCATTTAATCTGTATTGGGTCATGGAGTTTCGCAAAATTTTTTCATTACGTTACAACATTGAAAAATACCACTCTGCTTCAGTAGTTGCCACTGGAGTAACTAACGTAATTTCAATAAATTTATGTACCTCAATAAATTCAAATTCTTTACCTAATTATTCTACTTGACGTCACATATCCCCTCTCCAAAACTTTATTATTGTTTTTCTCCGGAACTATCAAGAATTAAGCGATTTAAAAAAATACGGGTATTTTTATTTTTTGTACAGAATCATAATATGGAAGAAAAAATATGGTCATATACCTCTTTGGAAATATATTTTCTCGTATATTGATGATTGTTGCATTTGTAGTACTATAATAAAAATAAAAATTATATTGTAAAATTATAAGCGTATGACATTCGCGTCTTAATATTTCTGGTCAAAAAGTAAAAGAACCCTTACTTATTTTAGGCAGAGATGTCAAAAAATATACATTCCATTACACCCCTTTATTGAAATTTTTGTTGAAAATACACCATTACAGTAGATCCTCGATATAACGGACTAATGCGTGAAGGGGTCCATTAAAAATTCTGATTGCAGTCTTGGATTATTGGAACATAAATGACATTAAGAGGATGTTTTAAAAATTTTCACATTTGGACATTTTGTCTGTTTTATCGAGTTTCTAATGTATTTACAGTTTAGTATTGTAAACTTTTATGTACATTTTCCGAATTTCTATTATGATATGTGAATTTACTTGTTCAATTTGATTCTTATGTCGCTAATCGATCAGCCGCCATTTCCAGTTACATTATTCTTTTTTATATTTTAGTCTTATCATTATTATTTATTGTGTTACTTTTCTTTGATAATTTTTATGTTATTTAGATTTTGTTATTCCTAATTATTAATTTTCTATTCTTGTCATTAACAACACATTTAAAACCAGTTAGGAGTAAAACTTACGAAATATAAAACCTACTTTCTCTTTAGATGAAACTAAGAACACATTATGAATATTACAAACACCCAAACATGGCCAAAGAACTATTCGACGAATTATATTTGTTCTTGGGTACGGCAACTTTAATTGCAATCTTTGTGCTTTTGAATAACATTTGTGATGGCGTCTTCTTTTAATTTGGTAAGAAATAAACTCATGAAAACATTTATTTATGATTAATTTTTATGTTTTAGGTTTTGTAAATTTTGAGAATGTGAATAAAATATAATAAGTAAATATTTAATAATTGAATATTATATTAAAATGTTGAAAGTGTGTATGATGATGATATATAGAATCGTAAAAAGTAAAAATGTCGTGACAAAGATGTAACTGTCCAATTAATACAAAAAACGTACTGTTAAATAAACAACAACTGTTATATTATAAACAAAATATTAACAAATTTAAAACATTTTTCTCATGATATAAAACTCTTTATTAATGACTCCATGTACATGATGAGTGAAATAAATAAATATTATAGTTGAAGACATTTACAGAAGAGCACCAAAGTTCCACAGGTTTGTACAAGTTTATATTATAGTTGAACACATTGTTACCAATCGTTAGTTTCGGCCAAATCGCTGAACATTTTGTCCCGAACAGTCGGCCTGGGGTCTTCAGTTATTGTTGTTTCAACTGCTCCGTACTTGCCCAGCAAGTATTCAAATTCTAAATAAAAAATAATTAAAATTAAATAAGATTAATTCCCAGGTCTAGTTCTAAAGTTTGCATCGCTTTAAATATTAGCGTTAAATGATGTATGCACCCGGGTGAAACTTGTATAAGGAAATTGGCAGCATAAAGTAGGCTGGGAATAACTCTACCCTTTACAGGTTAGATGGCATTAGTAGTACTCAGAATCTGGGGGAAAAATTTGGTAACTTTTGGTTTTAATTATCGTTTTATATTCGTTTGAAATTTAAACTAGAGTAAACTGGGGAAACAATTTAAAACAATTATAATATAATTGTCAAATTGTCAACATTGTAAAACAATAAGAATAAAATTATATTGAATTGAACAAAAATGCATTCACCGTAAGTAATATTATTTTACATATTTTATCTACTTATATGAAAAATAAATTACAATATTTATTACTTATAGATCAGCAGATCAACATGGTTGTAAATACCCCAGCGGGAATAAAAGGAGAGTGAACGTGAGAGGCCCACAAAATAAACATTTTTACAAATTTACAATCAAAGATTTTCCGAATTGTGAGATTTGAAAAAATCTGCAAAATTAATTCAAGTTAAAATTTATCATTTACTTTTTTTGTAAAGATCATTTTGACATTATTTTTTTTATAACGCCTCAAATCACCGATTATTAAAAAATGGAGTGCCAACAATTCATTTTGGTTCTCAGACACTTTTAAACTCCGTTACAAATGTGGATATTTAAATAAATTTTCAAGAATCGAATTTCGAATTAGAATCTGGGGATGTGTTAATTTTGATCAAAGAAGTGTGCCACGAATGTCACCGAGAAAACATCTTATACATTACTTCGAGAGAACATCCCTGCTACAAATTTCGACCAAAGAAAACTACCACGAATGTTATAGAGAAAACATCTTACAAATTTCGTGGAGAGAACATCTCTTCTACAAATTTCGCGGAGAAGACATTTCTTCCACAAATTTCGGCGAAAGAACATTCTTCCACAGATGGTTCCGAGAGAATATCTTTCTTATAAGTTTTTCTGAAAGAACATAACAAATTTCGTCAAGAGAATATCAGTTCTACAAAATTTGCCGACAGAACATATTTTCCACAAGTGGCACCGAGAGAATATCTTATAAATTTCATCCCGCTGAGAGAACATCTCTGCTACAAATTTCGGCGAAAGAACATTTCTTCCATAAAGAACACCGAGAAAAATAAATAAATTCCGCCGAGAAAACATGAAAACATCACTTTTACAAAATTCGCCCAGAGAACACCTCTTCCATGAATATCGCCGAAGAATCATCTTATATATTTCTCCGAGAAAACATCTACTCATTTCGTCAAGAGAATATCACTTCTACAAAATTCGCCGACAGATCATCTCTTCCGATTTCTGCACTAATTGTATTAATTTATTTTAAATGATTTGAATAATTTTGTAATACCCATTGCAGGCAATAAATTTCATGAAAATTAATTTATATTTTTTATTTAAAATTAAAATATCTAGTAGTAAATAAACAAATGAATATTGACAGCTACATTTGACGTTTACGTGACATATACGAAATTTAGTGATCAAGAAGGTTGTGAGTAACTCTACCCATTACACTTCAGATGGCAGCAACTCCGTGCTGCCCACTTGATCCATTGAGTTTCGCTTCTCGTTATGTTAATGTTTTGTGGATGTATGTATTGTACTGCTCGTTGAAGAGCCGCTAGATGGCGAAACAGAACGAACTACTGCTTCGCCATCTACCGGCTTTTCAACTAACAAGACAATATATATGTACAACACTTGGACAACTGTGTTTACATTTTAACATTGTCTTCCACCTTTCTATCCATATAAAGAGAGCTGAGATCACTGGTTTACTCAAATGTCAACTTGACACTTGATAACCATGTTTTTTCATATGTTACTCGTTTGCCATCTAGCGGCCAGATTATTGAATACAAGTAAACAAAAAATACGTACATTTTATTATTTTTTAAATTATCCCAATAAAAAAAATAAAAATTAGAGAAACACCCTAATATGAATTAATTTGAATATTTTTTTAAGTTGTACATAAAATTAATTGATTTGATTGAATTATATATAGAAGAAAATATGTTTTTGGCTTCCGATTATCCAACGTAGAAAAGTGTTGTTGTATGTGTGTGCCCGATTTGTATTCATATTAATTGTTTAATAATAAATAATAATGATAGTGTACAAAATTTGTAAAATTTTAATTAGTAGGTAAGTCGATGTTAATGTTAAAAAAAATAGTTTTTAGACTTAGTTTCAAATCTCACCACTATAGAGGCGAGCGTCTGTTGATTCCGTTGCTTAGTGACTTAACACGATAAATTTGAATCAATTTTATTAATACTTATTTTTTATTCTAGATTGCAAAATATTACTTTTGAACTCGACAATGCAAAAGCATTCCGTAATCAAGTATCAAACAACATTTTTTAAAATATTAATTACTTTCACTTACCGTCTTGAGTGAGATTAGGTCCCCTAACCTCGTGAGGTCCAATTAGTTGTTTTTTCAAGTCGCCTTCAAAGTAAATAAAAATACTCGGCATGTTCTTTTCCGGAAAATTGGGTATACAAGTCGTAGCGATTGACTTCAAAAACTTAACAGTTGGAAATTTAATTGCTAGATAGCTCATATGTTGATTTATCAAGGAACATAATGGAATACTGCAACAAATAAATTTTATTATTTTTTCTAATTGTCGTAAATTACTACAAATAGAATAGGTATGCTTTATGGGGTTTTCCACGATTTTTCCTACTTACGGTCTCGTTTAGATTTTTCTCGCAATAATTTAGTAGTGACCATGACGACAAAAATTTCCAGTAAAATTCTAGTCACTAGTGGTTTTATATCTATATGAAAATTAAATAACAAATTATTGGTTATATTAATTTTGGCCAAGTGTTTTGGAAACAAAATCAAGATTATTTTATTGCATACAAATACTGTATACATACTGTATATTTTACTGTGAAAATGCAATTTTCAAATAAAGAAAAACTAAATAAGTTAAAAGTTTATAATGTTTCGAATCGAAATATGCAGATTACTTTAGAAATATGTAATAATAAAAAGTAAATTGACTAAAATCAGTTTTTTGCTCACATCTAGTAACCAATGCATTTTATC
The DNA here is from genome assembly GCA_035578165.1 of Stenolophus ochropezus. Taxonomy (NCBI): domain Eukaryota; kingdom Metazoa; phylum Arthropoda; class Insecta; order Coleoptera; family Carabidae; genus Stenolophus; species Stenolophus ochropezus. The sequence continues at coordinate 21,323,050 of JAQOWZ010000008.1, forward strand.
GAAAAAACAAATACATCATTAAAGTGACTGACTAATGCGACAAGTTTGTCCCAATTTAACAGACTTCGCATCTCTTACCGTTCTCGAGAAACCAATGGATAGGCTCGAAAAATTAACACCATGTTTAAAGAAATTTAAAAAACCATGGAAAACCCAATTTAGTGACTTATTGATAACAATAAATTCAGTTTTCGTGGAACGCCTGTTCTAAATATAAACATACCCTTGTTTGTAAAGATGCAATACAACCCAAATTCCAGGGCCAGCTTTATTCACTTCTTGTACATAATCAACACCTGAAATTTCCCTAACTGAACCGAACTTAGACCGTTCTGCAAGAGCCTTCATTTCAGCTATGCGTTTGTTTCTGTACTCTAACAGAATAGCTTCGTCTTCTGAGTCCTCTAGTTCATCCAAACCGTCTAAATCCAGAGAATCTAATTCTCTTTCTCCTAAAATTATTATAAGAAAATATAATATACATTGTTTAATCTGCATTTGAAATCATTTTTGTACTTACTATTAGCTTGTTTTTGTTCGATAGTATTTTCTATCATATTAACGATATCATCTTCCGAAATTTCTTTTTCTTTTGGAGGAATGATACCCTTAGCTCTAAGAACATCATTCCATTCGGTGTCTTCATTTGGATTCTAAAAATGTGATTTATAATTAAATTTTATTATTTAAATAAAACTTTAATAAATACTTGTTAATAACACAATTCTAACCTTACATTAAAAAACAACAGTAATTTTGAATGAAACAAAGATTAACATAAAATGAATGTAGTTAATTAACTTACCTGCATTATAAATGATTAAATATTTATTTAATTTTATTAAAATTCACTTGAGATTACATGCACATGTGAGTCATAAATATTTCCTTTTACGGTTCGGTAAGTAAACAGTGAAAATAACTAAAATATTTCTTTAAAATATAAGAAAATTACTATGAGCAAGAAGCAGTGTTCCCAAATTCTATTTAAGGTAGAGTTTTACATTTGTATAGTACATCTGCGTGGAAGAGATCATAACAATTTTTTAAAATATGTAAGATTCCCCCATTTTCATTATCACTGTAAAATAAAATGTTATTACAGTTTTTAAATGAAATTATTTCCCTATTTTTTATAATTAAATGTCTTTCATTCCTTCTATGAATAAAAATTTGAGGCTTTTATATCTGATAAAGATCTGTCAGAAATATATTTAATGATACAAAAAAATATTTCGTTATATTGCTTATTTAAATCAGGTTAAATATGAAACTTTTGTAAGAAATGGCAACTGAGGTGTTTGGACCCAAACGACAGAAGCATTTAAACTTATTTCAGTCTCGCATAGAAAATTTCAATAGTCTACGGTTAATCGTTATTGAGTTAAGTGAAAAATTTAAAAAGCCTTCGAGTAAAGTGCTCTTTTAGCACTGCTGATTACAATAAAAAAGGGAGATGTGCAAGTACATGTTATAGCAGTTTTATATACAAAATTTAAACATTCTACGATTAATCATTTTTTAGTTACTTAAGATGCATTCGTACGTACGTACAGACGTCACGCCGAATCTAGTCAAAATATATTCGGGGATGGTCAGCATGGATACTTCCGCTGAAATTTAAAAACCGAAATTTTTCGTAATTACAACATTCCCTTTACTTCGTACAAGGAAGAAAAACACTGGTATATTGAATATATTGGGTTTTTAGTACATTTACTAGCGAATTCTCGGCTACGCCGAGCATTCCCTAGAGCTCCGCTGTCAGTGCAAAAAACAAATGCCGATCGACATGAAACAATTATTTAATATTTCCACGTCAGCCCTCACCGAGACCTTTCATTTGATACCAAACACCATACACTTCTGACAACTTTTTGCAAAAAACAAAAACCAATCGACATAGCACATTTTTGTCTATTCTGCACGCTAGTTCTCAACAAGACGTTTCATTTGAGACCAAACTCGACATACTTTTGAGAACTGTTTGCAGAAAACAAAAGCCGATCGGAATGGAACATTTCTGTTAATTCTGCACGCTAGCCCTCAATGAGATCTTTTATTCGATACCAAACACGACATATTTCTGACAACTTGTTGCATAAAACAAAAGCCGATCGACAAAGACCATTTTTGTCAATTCTCTACTCGAGCCCTTATCGAGCCCTTTCATTTGATACCAAACACAACATACTTCTGATATCTTTTTGCATAAAACAAAAGTCAATCGACATGGAATATTTTTGAAATTTCTACAGGCTAGCCCACACCGAGAACTTTCATTTGATACCAAACATTATAAACTTTTGAAAACTTTGTGTAAAAAGAAAAGCAGACCGTAATGGATCATTTTTGTCAATTCTGCATGCTAGCCCTCAACGAGACCTTTCTTTTGAGACTATACTCGTCATATTTCTGAGAACTTTTCGCAAAAAACAAAAGCCGATCAAGATTTAGCAATTTTGTTAATTTTTTACGCTAACCCTCATCGAGACCTTTATTTTGATACTAACCACCATGTACTTCTGACAACTATTTGTGAAAAACAAAAGCCGATTGGCATGGAACATTTTTGTCAATTCTGCACGCTAGCCCTCAACGAAACCTTTCATTTGACATCAAACACCACACACTTCTGACAACTTTTTGCAAATAACAAAAGGCGATTGACATGGCACATTTTTGTCAACTCTGCACGTTAGCCCTCAACGAGACCTTTCATTTGAGACCAAACTCGACATACCTTTAAGAACTTTTTGCAGAAAACAAAAGCCGATCGGTATGGAACATTTTTGTCAATTCTGCTTGCTAGCCCTCAACGAAACCTTTCATTTGATACCAAACACGACATACTTCTGACAACTTTTTGCATAAAACAAAAGCCGATCGACATGGAACATTTTTGTCAATTCTGCAGGCTAGCCCTCAACGAGACCTTTCATTTGAGACCAAACTCGATATACCTTTAGGAAATTTTTGCAAAAAAAACAAGCCGATCAACTTTGACCTTTATTGTTCATTCTACACGCCAGCCCTTATCGAGCCCTTTCATTTGATACTAAACACCACATACTTCTCACAACTTTTTCCAAACAACATTTTTCTGACAACATTTTGCAAAAAACAAATTCTAATTTATGTAGAACATTTTTGTCATTCGTTTTCTTAAAACCCAAAGACAACCTACTTCTAACAACTTTTTCCGAAAAACAAACGCAGATCGACATGACACATTTTTTTGTCATTTCAAAACCCGCCATTATGGTTTTCTTTGTTTTGATATCAAACACAGCAAAGTGTTCCATTTAATTAGGTATATTTGATTTTTATTTAGTTACTTCATAATTTGGCAACACTGTTTGTATTAAAAAATAGTAGTTAATTTTTAAATTTATAAATTAATATTGTCAACCCTAATACAAATGCCACCGTTGTCAGTAAAGTTAGGTTAGGAATATTTGGTTTTCATTTAGTTACTTCATCACACATTTGGCAACATTGACTTTTGACAATGGAAACGTCAAAATTATTATTATTTAAATACGTTATGTTTTAAACTTAAATTAGTTGTAACACCTTTGCTCAAGACTATTATACATGATACTGTATTTACTTCTTTAATATCAATGTTCTATAAAAAGTTATAATCGTTTAAAGTTCATAGACAGATTGTCAAAAGCGACAGTTGACCTCGTGACTCTTCTTAAATTTAGACATGGCTACTAGGATCCATTGTTTCAAGTTATTAATTTTGCACAGTTTTTATTTTTTTACACAAGAACCACTCACAGTAAAAATATGAGACCCCCAAAAGGCACAACTACACATTATTCCCTGCAATCTAAAAAAAAAATTACAACAATCCATTTCATGGTTCAGGCAGTTAGGCTTGTGACAAAATTTGGCGATCGTCATGATGAAAATAAATAAACATCACAACACATGCCTTTTTAGTATATAGGAAATACGTTATGTTAAACTTAAATTAATTGTAACACCTTTGCTCGAGACTATAATACATGATACTGTATTTACTTCTTTAATATTAATGTTCTATAAAAAGTTATAATCGTTTAAAGTTCATAGACAGATTGTCAAAAGTGACAGATGACCTCGTGACTCTTTTTAAATTTAGACATGGCTACTAGGATCCATTGTTTCAAGTTATTAATTTTGCACAGTTTTTATTTTTTTACACAAGAACCACTCACAGTAAAAATATGAGACCCCCAAAAGGCACAACTGCACATTATTCCCTGCAACCTAAAAAAAAAATTACAACAATACCTTTCATGGTTCAGGCAGTTCGGCTTGTGACAAAGTTTGGCGATCGTCATGATGAAAATAAATGAACATCACGGACACATGCCTTTTAGTATATAGGATTTTCTATTTTATTTCACTGTAAAACATAATGTACATATTTTACGAAAATAGATACATACCCGGATGAAACTGCCATGTTGTGACGTAGACGCAACGAACGCAATTGTCAAACATCAAATGTTTGTTAAAAAGTAGTTATAGTGGTCTGTGGTAGTTATACTTGTCATATTTTTTATAATTTTACCTTATATTATTTTACATATTATACACAACATGTCGGACGGCAATTTAGACAAAAGTTCGAGCGAATTATATTCATACATAGACGACGACGACGACGAAGACACTCAGTTCGACAGAATAGTCAGAAAACTTCGTAAAGGATATGGCCAGCTTAAATTTTTCAACAGATCACATTTATCTCCATCTTCTTGCAGTTAGTACAGCTTCAGTACTTACAAAACCGAAGACACTAACACTGCCACGTCCTCTAGAATTTTAAAGAAACTCGATCCTGTGCCATGCAAGTCGGTAGACAGTTGGGTGCTGTTTGTTAGTGGGATACACGAGGAAATAACTGAGGACGACATCTATGAAAAGTTTGCGGATACTTGTTCTGTGAAAAGTATCACAAGTTATATAAACCCTCGTACAGGCTGTATGAGAGATTATGTTTTGATCCAATTTCAAAATTATGAAGATGCTATTCAAGCAAAAACGCTAGACGGAACCAAGTTACTTGGTTGCAAAATTAAAGTGGATTGGTGCTTTGTTAAAGGATCAACCAAAAATTAAAATAGAGTAAATTAAATATTAGATAAAAAAAAATCTGTTATAGATTTTGTCCAGCTCTCACAATCCTGTTATTATATTCACTTCAAGTTATTCCTATTTTATTTGTACTATCTTGTTTTGTAATAAGTATACATTTTTTAAATTTTAAATAAAGTTAACTTTGTAATGTACGTAGCCTTCATATCCTTCATATATATACAGGGTGAATACTGAAAACCTTGACATAGGGAAATAACATGGGAAAACAGTTTATTGCTGTTTCCATCTGTCCCGCTAAATAAAATCGGGTGTATATGGTATCGTTAGTTAGATTACTTAATTTTGCATCTAATAAAACTAAATGTTGTGTAATAAGGCCTTTTCTAACTGAAATATTTGATAAAATAAATTGTATTTTGAAGGTTATCCTTCATATTTTCGAATAAGAAACGTCAAAAATAAAATGCTCCATAGCCGAGTGGATACGAGGTCTGTTTCATAACATAAATAATCTACAAGACCTGGTTCGAGACCACCTCAGCCCTACTTTTTTTTAATTAAATTATGCTTAAAATATCTTTATTACATCAGACTATTTTAATAAAATAGCAATATTCATATTTTTATAAATAAAAAAATCCAAATATTTAATAGAATTATTATTTGCTGTCTGTCAAACTTAATAATTAATTCGAATTTAGTTTTTGGTGTATAATTTTGTATTTCATGTTTCGAAACATGATATTTTAAGTATAATTTAATTTAAAAAAAAGTAGGGCTGAGGTGGTCTCGAACCAGGTCTTGTAGATTATTTATGTTATGAAACAGCGCTCGTATCCACTCGGCTATGGAGCATTTTGTTTTTGACGTTTCTTATTCGAAAATATGAACGATAACCTTCAATATACAATTTATTTTATCAAATATTTCAGTTAGAAAAGGCCATATTACACAACATTTGGTTTTATTAGATGCAAAATTAAATAATCTAACTAACGATACCATATACACCCGATTTTATTTAGCGGGACAGATGGAAACAGCAAAAAACTGTTTTCCCATGTTATTTCCCTATGTCAAGGTTTTCAGTATTCACCCTGTATATTGCAAACATTAAATAAAAAAAAAGTGAGATCCACCAAAAACAGACAAAACAGGAATTATATGTTCTAAGCCATCTATATTTGCCGATCCCAACTAAAAATCCGTCAGGAGAAGGGATGAGTTAGATGGGTTTGGTTTTTGTCTTTGCTATATTTTATATATTTATTTAAAATTATAACAATATTTACATAAATAATTACAAATTTATTATAAGGCTATCGCAGACTACAATAAAAATAATATTTAAATGGAAAAGGGGTTACTAAAGTATTAAGAATGAGGTAGGATAATACTTATTTAGTAAATCATTTAAAACAATAATAATCTAAAATTATAATCAATGTTAAATTCTTTATATAGGATGAGCGAAGCGAGCAGGTTTGCTTATGGTATTTTATTTTAAATTTAAAAAAGCTGTTAATTATAAAATGTGCACAATAGACTGTATTAGTGTAAGGGTCATTTTGTGACGCAACTGAAACCCCTCGCCTCTGCCGATTTATACGCCCATGTTATTCTTATAGGAATAAAAAAATGTTATATTTAAACTGCTAGAAAATATTATAAAGGGCAAATCTTAACTATTAAACCTTATAAATACTAATCTCTAATGTTTTATCTATCTTCTAATGTAATATACACACCCAAAAAACATAATATTATTTAATAAACTTCAATTTAAACCTGTCACTTAAGGCCCAGTATTACAGTGGAAGTTTAAACTCGATCCTAGGTTTAAGCCACGGTTTAAGTAAATTCGATGTATTACAGTTGGAGTTTAGCATTTATTTATTAGTTTAACTTAAGCGGTCGATCCTAGCGGCTTAAACCTTAAGGTGAAGTTTAACCTTTTTTTGTTAAAATAAAACTATTAGAATGGACGTTGTGGAGAATTATAATACGGAAATTTAAGAAATGAGCAACAACAGTGAAGTCGAAGTCGAGCAAAATATTCTCAATATAATTAGATGACCATAACGTATTCTTTCTAGGCACTAGGCCTGATAATATAAATATATGGTCTGATAAAGATTTTTTTAATAGATTTCGTTTAGCAAAATTATCTGTTTGTTTAATTTATAATGTACTTAATATTTACCGACATTAGAAAAAAGTAATTGGTAAGAATTCATTAATAAAATGCATTTTAATTACATTCGATTTTAGTGCCAATTTCTGAAGAATATTCATTTTTGTAAACTGTTATCTTTGATTTTTGAAATCACGCTTTACATTCTATGAATGCATCAACAACAATTTACAATAAGATATTATATTTTTATTATTTATTTTATTCTTCACACAATAGGTCAAAATTTTTGTGCGGTAAGCTTTCAATTTCTCTATTTTCTTCAATGTAAAATTAAGGTGCCCGTTCTCTTTCATCTATAATTCTGAAAAATAATCTGTTTATTCTTAATTTTAGCTCTTTTGATAGGAAATTATTGTTACATACCTTTCATGAGGATATAAAATATGTAATATATGTAATAAAAATTATTTAAAATGTAAAACTTTAGTCACCCTTATGGTATTTATCTAATACAAAGTCAATAACTAACAACAGATATACCAATAATGTGTATATACCAAAATACATGTGTAAATAATTTATCTGTCAATGTCAAAAACAAATATTCTATTGCCAACATAAACGAAAATATAATCGAAACAAGCTTAGGTAAACTTTGTACTGTAATTGGCGATGCCATCGTAGATGTCAGCGACGTATGCGGCAAATATTGAAAGCTCAATACCCGGTATAGTATACGTTATTTGACATATGCACTGTAGGTTAAAGATTATGATTTTAACATTAATTACTGTTTCATATAAATAGTTTTACTGATTTTAGTGAAAACTGATATTTTATAGTTAACGTAAGCCATCGTATTGTTTTGTTCATATTTTAAAGCTGACATTGAAGGAACTACGCTAGACGGCAGATTTTTCGAACGTACTTAGTGCATTACGTTTCAAAACTTTTTTATGATTTTGAATATCTAAAAGGTATATAATGATATTATTATTACTATCTTTCAACTAAATGAAATGCTCATCATAATACACTTCACTTATCTATCCTAGCAAAATAGGCATCATCATCAAAATGACGGGAACACACGTACATGTATTTAATTTGTACTTTCTTTCCATTTCGTAATTTTAACATCCATGCTAATTGTTTATCTATCTTTTCTTCCAACTCAAATTTATTAATTATGGTCACCCTACTTTTACCAGATTTAGGAAATTTATGAAATGAAATGTCTATTCATTTTTGCATTCATTTACGCCCCAGAACACAGCAGTACATGTTATAATATTTATATAGATGCAATAAAATAATATTGAGTTCAAAATAATCAATTACTACTTTCATAAACTTATAAATCACTTCAATTAGTCTATTTCAACAAAGAAATAACTGTAACCTAACAAAACGAATACCGGGTATTAGGCTTCCAATTTTTCTCGCTAGATAGCGAGCGCTAGGATGGCATCGCCAATACTGCCAATTGGTTTAAGTGAAAGTTTAAGTTTAGCTAAACCAATATTTAAGTAGTGACTGTAATACCGGGCCTAACTTGGAGTTTTTAAACCTGCTGCACCAAGTAACGACATATGTTACTATTTGTGATACTACTTTCTATAAAATCAATTTTTTCTTAATTTATACTTTTATTTGTACTTTTTCTGCAAGGAAAGCAAAGAGTAATATTTTAGAATATAAAAAAACCTTATTTTATAATTAAGAATCGCTAAAATGCTTTAATATCGTGAATTGAAAATGTACTCCCATAAGAAATGCATACACTAAGATTTGAATTGGAGTTTCGCGCCAAATGTAAATCTTAACCCCATTAACGTGGTCTATACACTTGGCAAAGTTCGTACATTTCTCACTATCACTCCATCTTGGTCTTTGGACTCCGTGCAATGGCATTCATGTGGGTTTGACGTATAAATTTATTTCAGTTTATACGTATTATACCAGGATACCACTATTATTTTATGATTTTCTACATTTGAAACATGCTACTATTGCTACTTTTAGAAACTATCACTTAGTTAACTATTTGGGAACAATAACACGCTTAACAATACCTTCTTTTAAGGACAATAGCTACTGAAGTTTTACCAAAATGTTAAATCGTACATCGACTTATGGAATGAACTGCGCGTGTTTCTTCCGCGCATGCAGTAAACCGTAAAAAGTATAATAGGTGGTAATTTATCTCTATCTAACTTAAATCCTAATTTTATTTCACTTAATAGATAGAAAAATTGTAATATTCATTGTTATGAAATTATACTAAAAGATAAATTTAAAATGGAATCTTATTTGAATTTCCTTGCGCGCAGTTAATACGTTACTGCAACAGACAAAGAAGGAGAGTAACCTATTAGCTCTGTCTCCTTTCACTTTAGTACCAGTCGCGCATACAAGACGCTCAGGCCATATTATAGACTGCATTAGTGTAACGGTCATTTTGTGGCGCCAAATTCAAACTGAAACCCTAACTCGCCTCTGCCGATTTATACGCCCATGTTATTCTTATGGGAATAAAAATGTGCTATCTTTAAACATCTAGAAAGTATTATAAAATGCAAATCTTAACTATTAAACCTTATAAATACTAATCTCTAATGTTTTATCTATCTTCAAATGTAATATACACACCCAAAAAACACAGTATTATTTAATAAACTTCAATTTAAACAGTAGGTGCAAATTTCTGAAAACGTATGTCGTAGCTGTCTTAGTATTCAGTTGAACCTGTCACTTTACCGCGGCGTTTTTAATCTGCTGCACCAAGTAACGACATATGTTACTATTTGGGATACTACTTTCTTTAAAATCAAATTTTTCTTAATTTATTCTTTTATTTGTACTTTTTCTGTACGGAAAGCAAAGAGTAATATATTAGGATATAAAAAAATACTATATTATAGTTAAGAATCGCCAAAATGCTTTAATATCGTGAATTGAAAATGTACTCCCATAAGAAATGCATACACTCAGATTTGAATTAGGGTTTCGCGCTAAATGTAAATCTTAACCTCACTAACGTGGTCTATAGGGCACGAGAGCAGCACCGTCGACCTGTGCCCAAGCCTCTCAGCTCATTTCACACCATTCTATGATTGTCTCTGTTCATACTATTCCAGGCGGAAGAGAAGAAGAGGCGGAAATTTAAATGGACGTCATTGGCGGGTTTTGTATTCATCATTTCTATGTGTAGTTTATCCATTGTGCTGTTTTAGTGTTTCTCGTGTCAGTATTTGTTGTTGTTGATTTTATTATTATTATTATTGAGGTGAGCCAAAGCCGTCGATTTTAATTTCCGCCACTTTTTATCTTCCGCCTTGATTGTTGTGAAGTAAGGCAATCATGGAATGATGTGAAATGAGACAATCATAGAATGGCCTGAAGTGAGATAAGATGGACAAGATCGACATTCGAAAACAAATTTTATTAGTAAGTTTTAAATGATTTATCAAACGTAAAATAGTATAACAATGTCAGTGACTATTAAATCTGTATAAATACAACTTGTTTTCGCTGGAAGGGTACATTTTGACTTTTATTTAAATTTCCGCCACTGGAATGCTGTGAAATGAGATGAGAGGCTTGGGCAAAGTCGACGGTGCTGCTCTCGTGCCCTATACAAGTCGATGGAATCGTACTATACATAATAGAGTCTACTATGCGCATTTGGAACACAGCCCTTCATTTTCCTTTGGTGATTTTCTTTCCTGCAAGTTGTGGTCTGTTTGTAGGTTAGGTAACTTCACTTAAACTGTCATTGTCACTTGTCAGATGCAAGTTAGATGACCATTACTATTCAGTATTTAATTGTTGTGAATGAGTGACTTTATTAGAAATGGAGAGAAAGGGCAGTGGTAAAGTTCCTGTGTTTGTGTTCCCTACAAACTTGAATTTCTTCCTGGCAGCCAGGGAGACACACAAACAACTCGTTACTATTTACAATCCCTACGATTTCGCAGTTAGGTTTCAAGGTAATTCATCCTTGTTTATTATTTGTTAGCATGGAAATTGTTTGCAAAAATATCATTATAATCGCAGACGTCAGAGGTTTTTGGAACGCGATTTGTTTTGGCAAATTTTGCAAGGCAATGATCTTTGTCTATTTATTTCTAATGTTATCACTTTTGAGAAATAAATTACTATTTTAAAATTTATGTTAGTTGGAAATATTAAATTTGTATGACATGACATTTGTTTTTTTCTTGCCATATGTAGTTTCGTTTTGTTATATCAATAAATTATTCAATATTTCTAATAAAAATTAAAGTTAATTATGATAAAAATATAAAAAATTCATAAAAACTTACTATACAATAAATTAAATAAATTACTGAACTCAGTAATTACTTTTTGTCTTTATGTTTTTCTGTTTGATTTTTCTATTGTATAAAACAATACCACCATTTAGTTAAGAGGAAAATTATCAAGATTTTAATGAACAAAACGTTTTAAGAATCCTACAACAGAATTTTAACATTTTAATAATAATGTTGACATCAAGTATACTATAAATTAATTTCTATCAATCAAAAAATTGTTATAATTTGAAATGAAATATTTTATTAAGTAATGAATGTTGAAATATTGCAAAAATATATATCATTGTTGTAACTTTCACTTCACGTGAACTTTCTTTTTGATTATATAATTGTTATATAAATATGATTAATTATATCTATTTTTACTTGTTTCAATAAGTAATCATATAAAGTTTTTATTAATGTGGGTAACAAAAAATATTAAAATGACTCCTTGTAGCTTCGCACATTTATGAGATTTTTAAAGTAAACCCACCTTTACACTATTTCGTTGAAATGAAAAAAAAAATATTTTCAGCTTAAAATCAAATATCGTTTCCAAAAAATAAGATGGAGTGAACTCAAAAGTGTGCTTTTAAAAATTTAATTGTGTATTAAAATAATCTATGTTATATGACACTGACACTCCTTTTCATAAAAACAGTTAAGTAAGGCTTCTCAAGTCTTAAATATTATGTTTTGACAATTATTCAATTCATTTAAATAAATAAAAATGTTTCTATAATTGTAAATGAAAAATTATAAAAAATCACTTCCGCAAGACTTTTAAAAAATTCTGGGATAAATTCACTCCATAACAATGATAAATATTGTAAATACAATGTGAAGACGTATAACAGCCGTTATAGAAAGAAAAGGTGACGTTACAAAATAGTAAATAAAAGAAATGAGTACAAATCGGCTCCATTCCTGGAAACTAATTATTTCTTTTATATTTTAAATACGTAAAATAGGATGAACTGTTTCCGTTGTATTGTTAATTTTTTTAAATAATTACAAACATTTAACTTGTTTACTTTTTCGCAGCTAATATTGGTGATTAATAAATTAAATTATAGGTCGTCTCAAATAGAAATGTACCTGTCAATCATTCTCGCCCATCTAATGCAACAAACAAGTTAAAGGAAACTGCAACGTATATATCATTTTTTCAATTGGTGTGCAATGTGCCATACAGTATATATAACCGTCGTAGACTCTTGTCTCGCCTACCAGTGGCCCTGTACAGTACAGGGTTATAGTAGCTATACCTATACCGAAATCAGCGAAGTTCAAAACTGCACTGATCTAATAAGATAGGGGCGTAAACCAGAAATGGTAAAGCATACTACCAGTGGCCTGGAATTATTTCAATAACATATGGAATTTTTGTACATATTTATATTTTAAATACTTTAATTAGTGGAATTGATACGCTCTTAATCGCTTCGTCTGTTATTACTATTTAAAACTAGTAATTTATAAATTTGTAGATAATAATAAAATAAACATTTTTTTATTATCATGATTGTTTTGTCCTATCGGATATCATCTGTCCGTGCATTGATGTACAAATTAACCTCGAAATTAACAATATATTTTATATACTATTCTTTAAATTAACTAGAAGGGAATGGCTTACATCGGTTTGGTCATTGATAGCAATGGGGTATTCCAAGCCTACGGCTTTTAAAGAAATTCTTATTGGATATCATTGTTTACCATATACCGGGTGTCCCAGCTCGACCGACACATGGGAGATTTACATGGGAAATCAGTTAATTATGAATATTATCTCCCCAGTGCAAGATATTAACTTGAAATTTTGTATGTTTATTGGGCAATATTATTTCTATGGATAACAGTTATTTGAAATATGTAATTTCGTCTGCAAGACGAGATATATTAAATTATAAAATCTAACATTTTCGTTCAAAATCAGTCAGCCATGGAAATAAAAGAAACTAACTATGTGACAGTTCTGACAGTTAATGACATGCCATTGTAGATATTTATATTTTTGTAATATTGGTATATTATTTAACAAAAAGAAACTAAATTCAACTTAAATAATATTAAAATACAGGGAATAAGAATTAAAATCTGTGATATTTCACTATACTGTCAGATAAATATTTTCTTTTATTTCCATGGCTGTCTGATTTTGAACGAAAATATTAAATTTTAAATTTAACAAATCTCGCCCTGCAGACGAAATTGCATATTTTAAATAACTGTAATCCATAGAAATAATATTCCCCAATAAGTATACAAAATTTCAAGTTAATATGTTGCAGTGGGGAGATAGTCGAGGGGGTAATCACTGAACTTTAAAGTGTACCACAGACTTCAGACTTCATAGAGATTACATAGAAACTACATGGGACTACACAGACTACATTGAGACTTCAAAAGACTACATGGTGACTACACGAGACTACATGATGACTTCACTAGACTACATGATGACTACACTAGACTACATGATCACTACACCAGAATACATGATGACTTCACTAGACTACATGATGACTACACGAGACTACATGATGACTACATTAGACTACATGATACCTATTAAACGGAATTTCATATAATATATATACAGGGTGAGTTATCGAAATGCCCGTCTTCGATATCTCCGTTGTCGTTAGAAATACAGCATCAATTTATTAACAGAATTTATTCGTCCACTTAAAAAGCATAACGTAAAATTATTTTCACATATGTATACAAAAAGACCAAATACACGCATTGCTTTATAAAGACATACTGTAGTTATTTTAATAGTAAAAATTAAGAATTTTTTTTCTGTACAACTATAACTATACTCTATGTTCTCACAAAAAAAATTTAAATACAGGGTGAAAATAAAATGGCTCATATAAAAGTTTTATAATTTTACATATACTATTTGATGGCAGATGTAGATATTTTTTATAAAGTCAGGTTTACAAGATACAACTATCAACTTTTATTTTTCAAATGACAACCTATAATTATTTTAATAAAATAGAAATCGCCATTTTTTTCTCTTTTCAACGATGTATTAACTTTTATTAATGTATTTGAAAAAAATTCGAGAAAAATGAGATCATTTAGAAATGTCAGAAATAATTTTTAAACAAATATAGGTGGCTATGTTTCTCGAAATCGGGTAAAAATCCTTCTCAGTAAGTAACAAACAAATGTATACATTTTTGACATTAATTTAATTGTTTTACATTGTTACGTTTTGTTTATTTTCATATAGCCACCTATAATATTTATTTAATAATTATTTCAAATATTTTTAAATATCTCATATTTCTCGAAATTTTTCAAATACATTAATAAAGTTAATACATCGTTGAAAAAAGAAAAAAATGGCGGTTTCTATTTTATTAAAATAATTATAGGTTGCCATTTGAAAAATAAAAGTTGATAGTCGTATCTTGTAAACCTGACTTTATAAAAAATATCTACATCTGCCATCAACTAGTATATGTAAAATAATAAAACTTTTATAAGAGCCATTTTTTTCTATTGCTTATAATAAAAAAGTTAAAGGGGGGGGCTTCTTCCCAGACTCAATAAGAGTTCAATAAAGCGAATCTTTGCAGGTTTTTTTAGTATGATATGAAAAATTTAGTACTAAACTAATGTTGTTTTGCAATTCTGTCTTTTAGAAAAATGCACCATTCGCCAATTGCGAGTTCTGTATCAAATGATATATGTGAAGAAATTTGTAATATTATTGTATTAACAGCCAACATATGGAACTTTTTCTGACTATAATTTCTTTTCTATTTGTATCAACTACAATAGTATATGGACTGTTAATGTCTAATTTTGCTACAACTTCGGAATAATCTTTCAATTGTAAATTACCATTGTAGAACCCTGTTAATGCATGCCAATCTTCTCCGGATATACCATTTTCTTCATCATTATTTGTGATTTGTTCACTTGCAGTTTCACTTAATTCCTCACTTATTTCGTCCGAAGATTCTTCCCCATCTAGTTCTTTACAAAGCTCAGAAGACTTGGCGATTGTATTTAAATTACAAGTTAATTTTTAAGGCATCTAAAATAGCCTCTTGCCTTGATTTTGTGTAAATATTACATCATCGCAAGGAAGTTCGTTACCGAATAAAATTTTTGAATTCCTATTCTGAAATCTAGGAAAAACTATAGTCGAAGTTTGCGTTGAAGAAATAATATCGCTTTCGACAGTTTTAGTCAGAAATTAAGGAGAAAATTTTAAAAATATAGGTCTCAATATTGATACTTACCTAACGCTGCATTTTTATTATTATCTCGATTATTATTCATATCTTTTGCAGTTTTTAAAGTTTTCATTAAAGTATTTTTTGTCAATAATTAATTTTTGTTTAACGTAGTACCTTATTTCAATTAATAGTAATTTATAGCCTTCAGAAATTTTTTATTTTTCTGGACATATATAATATTTGTCATAATAATTTTGCATGTTTTCCGTTTTTGGAATAAATAACTTCATTTCTTTTTTCGCAAATTTTTCGAATTCTTTATGGTTTCTATTTTAATGTTTCGCATAACGACGAGTGTATCATAGCAACAAAGTCTGGTTATGTTTTTTAAATATGTAGGCATTTTTATAGCCAAATTTTGTTCCACAATTTTCCAAAAAAATGTAAAGCATCGTTGGTAGCATCGGATATAACCGAAGGCCGAAGGTATAACTGTCTCTGTTCTATAATCCTCGTTATAATTTTAACTACGACAACAATACTGACTTTCATCACCTCGAAATTCACCTTTATTTTCCATATTCATTTAGCAATTTTAAGAGCTGTTTAACGAGCGAGAACACAAATAATATTCTTATAAAAAGTAACACGTGTATACCTATACCAGTAGCTATGTGCTAGCCGTTCATTGGTCTGATTTTCGCTAATATTCGGAAATGTTCGCTTATTTCCGTTAACCAAAAGACTACATGATGACTACATGGGACTTCACATGGGACTTCACGATGACTACATGAGACTTCACGATGACTACATGGGACTTCACGATGACTACATAGGACTACATGAAACTACACGATGACTACATGGGACTTCACGATGACTACATAGGACTACATGAGACTACACAGTAACTACAAAGTGACTACAAGTGGGCTGTACCACGGACTACATGGAGTGGTTACCCCCTCGGGAGATAGTATTCATAATTAACTGATTTCCTATGTAAATCTCTCATGTGTCGGTCGAGCTGGGACACCCGGTATAAGTAATATTAAAGTGAATATAATCATTATTTTTCTGATTTTTAATACCATAATATCAAAATGAAATTGTAATGCATTTGAATCGAGTACGTAAAATTCAGTACCAGCCTTGTTGTGACGAAGAAGGCATTCGCGTCAGCCTATTGGCTCTTGTTCGAACGCGCCACGCCTCTGACTCAGACCTACGAATGATGTTCTCAGCTGATTCTCAGTGCCTGTGACGTCACACGCACGGCCGATTTTCTAGGGCGTAATTTATTGAAACTTTAAAAATTTATTTCTGGCGTGTTTGAAACCTTTCGGCGAAAAGAAAAAATACGGGTCTAATATTTTTATGCATAGAATAACATATTAAAAAATGAAAAAAACTTGGAATACCCCATTTTTCTGTGGAATATTTATTCATTGCTAATCCTTTTTCTACTACATATAAGATTTTGAATCATGACTGCAATAAATGATTATTACCTCTTAATACCATGGTCTGCAAATCCTATTTTGATTTTTCTTTATTGCAATTTCATGTTTCTTAAATATTAATTAGTTTCCCGGTATGAACTAGCAACTAAGTATACGACTGGTAAAATACTCAACGGGAACTATCTTCTCTTATTGGTTGTTTAAAATACATATGTACTGTAACGTTTATTTATTTAGGTGAAGTGTAAAAATAATTGAAATATGAATATTTATATAAATAAGTTTAATAAACAAAGTATGAATAATAAATAACATTAAAATGATTTATTTAACCATTTAATACTACGCTCTATTTATTTACACGGTATTTATTTCCACCAACTCACTACTCGTATTAATATCAGACTGTCTTCCGGTCTTTACTGCTCGGGCTTATATACTAGAGCACTTAAGTTCTGGAATATTCTGGAAACTTCGATGCGACAGAACAATAGAAGCGTTGCTAGCGTGTCTCGACCTGTCTACCTGCGATCGTCGCTCTCGGCATGACCTTGGGATCGCTATAGTACGAAAATGCGTTTATCGCGCCAGTTCATTTCTATATGAGACGAACTATAGTTGTGAGAATTTATATTGGACAAGTAGGGATTTGGTATGGAATGAAAAGTATCCTTACTTGTAGTACTAGTATCGGATGAAAAGTATCGATGCCAGTAAAGTATCGAAATAATAGTATCGATACCAATAAGTATCGAGCATCGGTTATCGATTAAGAATTTTTTTTACTTGTTTTTGACAATAATACAAATTGTATTAAATGTTTTTTTTTTTCATTTGTAACTTGATTAATAAATTATATTACATTATTATTAACGTACTATAAACCCCATTCTTCCTCAATGAGGTCTCCCAAAAATAATAGTTTTTCAACTGTCACAAGGTGTTGTGAGCGCCAAATTTAAATGAACTTAATAGAATGATTTTTTTCCAATGTAGTAGTATCTTTTATTACACAATAAATAAAATTTTAATTTATAAAATAATTATTCTAATAATAATAAAAAATATTGAATAATCGATACCTGCTCTAAAAACTACTAGTATTAAAACAAAAGTATCGATTCAAAATAAAAGTATCTGTATTACTAAAGTATCGATCTTTTTTCGTATTCCTAGGGACAGGGCTCGTATAATTCCTGTTCTCATCATGGGTAACTACGCTGAGTACCAATGGAATGAGTCAAGATGATGTCATATCGATCAAAATAAAAAAAAAAAAAAATACCGCGTTTTTATTAAAAATTTCTTATATTTTTAAATGTTAAAAGTGGTTTATTAACGTAAATGTAGTATGTTGACTTGAGTAGGTACCACTAAAGTGAGCAGATATGGAGTCAGAGGAGAGGACATCACAAAATTTTAAAAAAAAAGTTTAAATTATGTATTCTTTGTACGCCATATCTCGCTATAAAGTATAAAGTCTCATATCTATTTTTAATTAGTTTGTAGATTTTTAGAGACAAATTTGAATATGTATGAAGATGTACTGTTGCAGTATTATGTACGGCCCCCCACAAATACACAGTAAACGATCCGGACGGTGCAATACGACCGCAATGTTGTGTGGACATTGTAATACGACACACCATGCCCATAGCCGCCAACTGCAATGTGACCGACCGGTTTCGGATCACCATGTTGGACCACAGCACCAAACAGGTATGACATATTTTTAAACATTTTTAATTTTTTATAAATGAAATATTAACCTTGTATTTATTTATTTTGTAAAAAAATTCAATACTAAGTAAGAAATAATAAAAATAAATTGAGATAGAAGTAGTGAGGACAGCACCCTAACAGGGGTAGCAATATCAAAAGATTCATACTTTGAATTTCTTGTGGTAGGTTTCATGTCATCAACTCATATTAAGTATGAAATAAATAAGTAAGGCTACCTAATTTGTAACTTTTAACACTAGTGACACGCGTTCAAGTGTTAAAATGTAACTACCATCTAGCGGACTTTGAGTCCAACAGGACAATATGGCGGTACTCATTTTATAAACGGTTCACCATCGCGAAGGGTAGTGTTATATTCGTTTCACTTGTTTTATCTATAGAGTTTGAATGGTGATATTTTGCAAAAAGTATATAATGAACAATATTTTTTAAAATAAATAGTAAGTAGAATAATATGAATATTAATTTTCTACTCGATTTTCTATATACTAATTATTCTTAACCATATTTTTCTAATTAAAAAAAAAATCATGTTACTAGATTGATATAATTTGTTTCTCTGTTTCGCCTGAAATATTCGGTTATAGTAATAGAAAGTCCATAAATATATTTAAATTGTCAAAGTGTATACAAATATGCTTAAATTATTCGTATCTTGTATACCTTTATTTTTAATATACTCTAATAGTGTATTCCTGAAATTTAACTTCTAGACAATTTATATCAGAACTGTACAGTTTAAAATATTTTTAGGCAATAATATTGCAGATGGGAATAGTCAGACAATGTAAAATTTTCTTTGTTTACCCTACGACATTCTATTAAGCATAGCGTTTTCTAGGAATGGGCAGGTATAAAATTTCTATTTGTATTATACTGAGCTGCTAAAATATTTAATATTTTAATTTTATCTAGCATTGAAAAAATAATATTTCAAATACACACACAAACACACAGAGGCACACAGTTTAAATTACAAATAACAATCACAAACGAGAATGTACTTATCTTTACTTATTATTATTAAAACTATTAATTGAGGGAGATAACAATTTTATAATAATATAAAGAATAAATAACAAATTAACTAAAAGAATAAACAAATCAACACTATTAATAAAACAACAATGTATAAATGAAATAACAAATTAAGTAAATAAAGAACAATTTAATAAAGAAAAAAATATTGATTTTGAAAAAAGAAAAAATATAGAAATCAAAACTAACAAGCGAAACAAACACACTGAAATTACAATTTGCAATGCAAATGTACGCGATTTTGTTTGACCGTTTTGAAAGTAGTGCAATCTTAAAAATTATTTTACTAAAACTTTCAACTTTGAAAGTTCTTAAGATTACTACATCTATACATTTAACAGAATGATGTCATTAATATGCAATTTCTGAAATAATAAGAAACAATGAAATGATTATTTTATTTATTGTAATGGTTACTACGTTTGTTTGTTTAACGAAAAATTCCTTTTAGTTAATGTCAAATTCTTTAAAACAGGTACATTTCACCTCAGTTTTCAAGATAAAATGAGTGAATTTGAGCCAGATATGTTCATAGGACATATATGATATAAATTTTGATTCAATTTTAATTTTTATTTGTCTTACAAAATAAATAATTCATAATGACACTCAGTGCCATTAAGAACCGCACTGTCGTAGATAAATGATTTAATGACATGAATGACATATTCAATTTAAAAAAAATCTTGCGCAAGAAACTGATGACGTGATGATCAACTGCGGGAAATAGAGTGTATCTATGTTTTAAGATATTATAAAAGATATGTGAATGAAAGCATTATACTTAAGGTGCATTTATGCTCATCAGATTTAAGAATAAGAAACAAGAATAAAAATAGTCTTAAAGTTAGAACAGTTACAACATATGAGTCGATTTATGCTACAGGAATAGGGCACTAGCGCGCTGCTATCGCTTAAAAGAGCGGGAACTTTAAATAGACGTCATTCGCTATTGTCTTTTACCCCATTTAGTGATAGAGATGCTCTGATTAGACAAACGCTTAATTTTCAAAAAGGGTACAAACACATGTATGACAAAGATAGTAGATATACTACTTGTTATTTCTTTCTACATTCGGAAAATATAGAAGTCTACCAAATACGTCTAAAATCTAAACTATAGGCGACTCTGATTAAGCTCGCAGCGCCAAAGTGTGAATTTGTGAAACTAACGAAGCTGTGATAATTTTTGTTTTGACATAAGAATCAGTGTTATTTAGTAGGCGATTTTCTTTATTTTTTGAATTATAAATTTGTTAATATTTATATTAACTTCTATACAATAATGTTTAAGTTATTTATTTTTGTTTAATAGTATAATTTTCATTGTTTAATACATATATTTGTTTTAGTAGCAGTATATAAATTATTTGATTTCTCTGCTTTATTTGAGAACGTAGAAAGAAGTTTGAAATTCTTTTTAAAGAAAATAAAAGAATTTTTCCCAGTAGTTATTAATATTAAAAGATATTGTTTTTGAATTAAATTTTATGTCTTTATTATACGATGAATGGGTCATTAAAGCTGATTAAAAGAATATTTTAAATGTGTGTATCGATGAGAAGAATTTTTAGATTCTCAATATATTTTATCAGGTGGCATTTTAAATAATAAGAATATAAAAAAAAAACATTTCTAATATCCTCTAGTCAACAAACTATGGCATTACTGAAAATTTGCACAATATGTAAGGCTGGATGCTGGAAACATTGGTTACATTGGTTATGAAGCAAAAACACGAGTAAGCAAGAATGATTAAGTTAAAATTATTTATACAAATTTAAATTAGTTTTTAAGGAATTTGTTTGCGAATATTATTTTTATTTAGTTTCATTATCTGTTTATGTTTGTTTCTAGTATATTTCAGCAAATCTATAAAGCAATTGGAAATATTGCATATAATAAAGGCTAATAAATATTACATTAAAAACGATATTAACTAACTTCTAGAAAAGTAGCCATTCACTTCAAAATATAGAACACGCATTCATATAATCTGCTTACGGGTTTTTTAAATTTTAAAATCCAGGCCTTTTTTTGTATTTTCCTAATTTATTATAAATATATAAAGAACATTTTGCCTTTTTTGTAAAATAGTGGAAACTTATATTATTATATTGTTATAATCAATAACAAATATGCCAAATTAAATGGACAAATAAATTTTGTAAGCACCACACGCAACTAAAACAATGCCGTCTATTACAGCTCCTGTAGTTTTAAAATTCGCCACCAGATAGAGTATCGCTTAGCAAGAGTCGCCTATATCTAGTTTTTTAATTTTAAAATTTATAAATGTTGTATATTTTATAAGGATTTGAATATTTATAAATAAATTTAATGAATTAAAAATGTAATTATTTTTTTTCTATAAATAACTTCTCTATGTAATGTATGTTAGAAAAGGAGATTTAATACCTTTTATAGTAAGAATAACCATTATATATTAATAAATTATTTTAATATGCTAAATAAATTTTCCATATCAAACAATTAGTACGATACATATTTATGATTATTATTACAAACAAGCATAAAATATACATGCATATAAAATATGATAACTAAACTATAAATCAATTTGTGTTTAAGATAAGAATAATAACGGCCATTAAAGTAATTGTTGATTACAAGCAACATGTGTGTAATATATAGTAATAAAATAATTAAATATATCATCATGGTTTATTATCTATTGCTGAGTGTGTCAATCTGATTCATCACAAATTTAACTATTGATATTACTACCGCATAGAGGACGTTTCCGAGGGGTGACCTTGTGAAAAATATTTTAAATTTAATTAACCATTGACAGAATATGAATTTATGATATGCATAAATCTTTAAATTTGATAATAGTTTCTGCGCCATACAACCAATGTTACTAATGTTTTCATGGTTCTAGTTGCATTGATATACGTTGTTGAATGAAAATTATATTTGTATTTTATCTAAATAATATTAGAAATTGCAGTATTTGCCCTTTTGTTCTAATTTGCATTATATATTAATTGTTTTTTTCTTTAATTTGTAATATGAATACCTTGTAACGATTCGTCATTTCTCACTACTAAATCTATCATTGTATTTATAACGTTTATTTATTTAGGTAAAGTGTAAAAATAATTGAAATACGAATATTTATATGACAAACTTTAAAAAACGAAATATGACAAGAATATAAGACAATAAAAATAACTAATACCATGAATAAACAAATATAAACACTATTTTAAGAGCAACAATTATTAATAAAAACTTAAACACTAAGATTATTTATTTATAATATTTAACAGTACGCACTATTTATTTACACGATATTTATTTCTGCCAACTATTTATGTTCACGACTCATATTAATATCAGACTGTCCTCCGGCCTTTTCTGCTCGGGGTTTATATATCAGAGTAATTAAGTTCTAGAATAATCGGGAGCTGATGCGACAGAACAATAGAAGCGTTGCTAACGTGTCTCGACCTGTTTACCTTTGGCCGTCGCCCACGACGTAACCTTGGGATCGCTACAGTACCACAGAATAGGTTTATACAGAAGCGACAGTAAGACAGAGAAGCGAAAATTAGAGAGAGATGGGGAAAGATAACAAATTTAAAGGGCTCATTGTTTAAAATCGGAAAGTTTCGTCACTTCGTAGGGAGAGATAGGGGTCAACAAATTTCAAGGTCTACACAATGATTCAAGGTCATAGAACTTAATAGGGTAATATGAAAGGTACCGACACGAAGTGTCGCTTCTGTATGTAACTATTCTGTGACAGCTGACAGTACCGTAAAATTCTTTATTTCTACTACCATTTTAACAAATGTTTGTTTTCCAATTTTCCAAACAAATGTTAAACAACTAGGCAGATGATTATGCCCGCAAACAATTACAGTACACATGCCCATCTTCCTTGTCGCAGATATCTGCAAATGGTTTTCAAACTAAATGTAAAATTAGTTGCTTGAAAATTGTCGCTTTATTACACGTCAAAAGTCGCACGCAATGCTTAGAATTGGAAATAATACTCGTATGTGACATGTAATAGTTACGTGAATGAATACATGTGATAAAGCAATATTAATTGCGGGCCCCAATATAGATTAGCATTTGGATAAAAAACGACATTTGGGACACTACGTAGCGGAGTGGCCTATCCCTTCGCACAAAATAATTAAGAATGATGAATTAGAGTTTTATATAATATATTTGGTGTCTGTTATGCTCTTTGTCAACAAAAATCTTAGTTTTTCAATTTTGATAATTTTATATTATATAGCTATTATTTTTGAATATATAATAATAGTATTATATATTCAAAGCTATTACTATCTATCGTTTTAAAATTCAAATTTTATTTGATCTAACCTTTTTTTTTTCTAATATCATCTCTTCTTACTACTACTACTTTTGAATTCAAAATTATACACAAATATTTTTTTGTATTTCCATTTAATAAAAGACTTCATTTCCTTAATATCAGTTAGGTTACTGATTCATTTCATGCGATATGTGATTGGAAAGTTGGCATATATAGAAACATTAACAGCTACAAAAATAGAATGTTTAGTTCGTATTATCTTCATATTAATAATATAGATATTACATTTATTAAATTCACAGTGACTCGTATTTTACAATTCAAAAAACTTAAATGACAACTTTATTTTGTATCGTTTATCAATTTATAATCACATAATATAATTAACAATTTTGTTGTAGTAACTTAATAACTTAATAAGCAGTCCTTCGTATTGTCTTTTTTGTTTATTGTGCAAATGTCATCAATGTTCATAATTTCAAATACCTTTTTATACTTTTTTAAACGGAAGTAGAAAAAATGTATTGTACGAAGCATATAATGAAACTGGGTGGTTATTTAACTTTTGCTCTTACAAAACTCGCTTGTGTCACGTTTTGCAATTTTCGTATGTGTTAAATATCCATCACAGTTTCCTTATTTATTAAATAAATAGCTATTTTTAACAATCGCTCGTGATGCTTTTACAAAACGTTCCTTTATTTGCCATGATTTGTTATTTGATATTTTTGGACATAATACTTCAGCAGAATCACAAGCTTGAATGTAAATACTGTTTCAGGTGTTGGGGAAAAGAGATGTAACAGCTCGACTGAGTGCTGGAGAACCGGATAACATCTCGCAAGAAGGGGTGGACTTCCAACCCATGCCTCTAATTCCAGGACAGAAAGTCGATGCTAAGAATATACATCACTATAATATTCCCAATATGCCCAGGTATACAATATACAAATCTCATCTTCGCCAATCTTTATCCAAATAAAAATATTATTGTATCCGTGTGGTTCGGAATGCACTATAAGCTATAGGTCATTGGTAAAGGCTCTAGATAAATTATTCCATTAAAATTCTAGTAAAACTTGTCATGAAACAAATGTCTTAGATACTTGCAGCCATGTTCCATGTAGGAATGTAGTGCCTCAGAAGGTGATAAAACAAACACATAAAAATCTCTCCTTGTTTTCCAGATTGCGAAATTAAAAAACTACATATTACACCTCATAAAAAATCTTACTTTTCTGTCTTTAAATGTATAATAAATATCTAGAAAGATGATCCAATATGGTTTAAAAATTAAAATGTTGTTTTAAAGTTTGTAATTGGGGTATTTTACAGCAATTTACTTTCCAGCTTTTAATTA
The DNA here is from genome assembly GCA_035578165.1 of Stenolophus ochropezus. NCBI lineage: Eukaryota > Metazoa > Arthropoda > Insecta > Coleoptera > Carabidae > Stenolophus > Stenolophus ochropezus. Next base: position 21,348,742 of record JAQOWZ010000008.1, read on the forward strand.
GAAACATATTTTTCTCGATTAAATTTCCTTCCCGACTTATTATTTAGAAACAGATATTTTTTCGATTTTTATAACATACAGAAAAAATTCAGATACATTTAAAACTATCGATGGTTAATGAAGTTCTTTTAAAAACAGAAAAAAATGTGTAGAAAGAATTACAAGCTATATAAGATGTAATTATATAGACGGGTAGAAAATTTCCGGTTAGCTAATTATAGTCAAAATCTAATTAGATCATTACACTTGAATAAATACTAAAAATTATATTTTTTATATGTATCGCATTGGAGTTATCGTGGACGAAAAGTCATCATATACACACATTCATACACGCAGACATCGCTGGAGAAGTAGTATATAACATGGTATTCAGAAAATTTTGACCAAAACCAGTACTTCGCAACTATAATATATTATACTAATAATATGGGGGAGTTATAAAAATAATAAATAAGCTATCGAATTAATTTTATATCATTGGAAAGAGAAAAAAATCTATTTATAGTATTAAAGACATGCTTGAATCCCAAATGAAAATTGAAAGTTAGTATAAATGTCTCGAAAGGTGCACGAGTTATAAAAATTTTCAGAACCGTTGGTACATATATTAAAAATCTTGTGTTAATTACATATTCACAATAATTTACATGTACAGTTGATACTCACGTCCCCATTTTCTGCTGCAAGAATTGTTAAACATTTATCTTACATCTTTGTCGTATACACATAGCATAGATGAGACTTTTATTCGCTATCTCATAGAAAGTTTTACAGAAGTGATTTTGAAGTTAATAATTTGTGCTTCATTATATGTTCATAGTTTCGTTAGTTTATTCTATAATTCTTTCCATATGTTTTATTCATTTTTATATTTGTATATAATACTGGCAGTTTTGACATTTTTTATTTCGGAAATCATACGATTTCACCCGACAAGATGATGTCATCAATCCCCTTTCCTCCCAACTATTTTAATCACATGGTTACAATTAATGACGTGAGTATCAACTGCGGTAAATAAAGTTTATTTACTGACACATCTGTCACTAACTAATCCATACACAACTACTATTAAATATATAACGAGTCTTTAATGTCTTGGTTCAAACTACCTGTAGAAAGAGTGTATGTACCTAATTTACTGACATTTTTCTGTCTGTAAACATAATTGTTATATTCCAGGTCGAACCAAACGAACTACATCGCAATAGTAACCGGGCTAGTGTGTATCTTCGCGCTGTTCATGCCCACGAAGCAGGAGGTCCCCGAGCCCACCAACATCCCGTCGTATCTGCACCTCAGCGTCAACCTCAAGCTGGTGTTCGCCTACGTGCTGGGTCTGGTCAGTATGGCCGTGCTCAAACCCTGAGTCCCAGGATTTTAGTTGGAAATTATCTTTTATTTATACTAAAGTATTTCTTGTTTTATTTGTTTCTATAGTTTAGGAATAAATTTTATATCTAGCGGAATATTGGCTGAGTGAGAAAAATTTATAAAATATTTATTTATTTGTTTTTAGTACAAATTTACACAAATTTTTATACGAATTCTCAAATTTATGAAAAATATGTTGGTCCACTGTAACAGTGAATGTGTATCATGCACTTTCCACACTAGCTAAAGTGGTCGGGAAGTGAAGTCTAGTAAACTCTCTCTGCAGAAAACTGCCGTAAAGAGAAACAAATTGATTAAGTGAATTTGTCACAAAAAAATCAAAAAAGCCATTAAAATTTATTTTTTTATTAATTGAGGACGAAACCAACCTAAAATCCTACTCCGTTTTATAAATTGTTTGTGGTGTTATTAAGAGATATACAAATGACAAATGTTTTGTTCTATTTGAGAATATTGTAATTTGGTTTCAAAATTTAGATCTTTTAAGTTTCGGTTCCAAAATCGCAAACTTCTAAGTTTAAATTCTAGGTCCGAGAACAGTTTAGTTTTGGTTTCAGAACCGGTAGTTTTGATTCCAGAAATGAAAAGTGTTTAATTCCGTTTCTAGAATCGATAAATCGAGTTCTTGAACAATCAAATAATCAGGTACTTAGATAATGTTAGAATCGAAATCGAATCAAATTGAAACCGGTTCCTATCACTAAACCAGGTTTACAAACCCAACAATGGGTGAGTGACAATATATTTATAGCTATTTTATTTTTTTTATTTAATAACGGTCACTAAATTAATAATCCGCTTTTCCTGTGAATTATGTGAGACATAATAGCTTCGTTTATATATTTAATGTTATTTATTTAATATGACAATATATAAAGATGGTGCAACATCTACCAACACTAATATTGAAAAAAAAAGTTAAATGGGAACCTTAGCGTAATTTTGTTCCCGATAGAGGCTAGTAGGTGTGTCACTTTTTCACCTTGTTCAGTGACCGGAATGACAGTTCTTGAAAGCTTGATTCTTGGTCCTTGATGCTGGAAAAAAGGAGTAATTTTGATTTTTTTTTCGTGTTCCAGTAATGTACATACATACATAATTATAATTAAAAATAAAAATTGATTAGGATTATACTCTGCAAAAATTTTGAATAATCCTGTTTCTTGTCCTCTTAGATTTGCACTCTTTCTCTTTTTTATTTATTACTTTTCATTTTTCGTATTCATAAACCTTTATACTTACAAAGTACTGGTGCGCGCCAGAACGAGAAAGAATAAAATTTTATATATCATTATTTTTAAATGTTTTGCCGCGAAACCTTATTTACACATCGTAAAATTACTTGTCCGTTTTCTTAATACAATTTTCATCATGTGAGACATACTTAAGGTTAAGCAACTCGTGCTCATGCCATCTACTTTTAGCTTTGCGCTAAGGCTCCTATTGACAAAGAATAAAGTTTTATTTTATACTAGAAACAGAATTTGATTTTGTTAAGTGAAAAGTATTAATAGTATTGTGGATCGACTAACAATTTCGAAATTATTTTGTTAAAAAAATATTAAAACAATACCCATTAAAATTGTTATTCGTATGAAAATTTGTGTAATTCATTGCCATATGATGTTCAAAATTAACAAATTAAATTCGATTTGATTATAACAATACTGAAGAGTTGTACGAATTTAATTTTAGCTGATTACAACAAAGCATTGTTGCAAGTGCAAAAAAATGACATTTCTAGTTTTATAAACTTTATAAATTCGTAGTTTTATTTAAATTTGTACATATTTAGGTTTTATATTCACTACGCAGTGTTCTTATCACTTAAAATAAACGACTTTAATTTTAAATTGCAATAGTAGGGTATTCCTGCATTTTAAACATGATTTTTTTTTTTAATTTTTTCTATTTTGCGTCTATAACGAAGTTGTAAATGCCAATAAATATGGAATATCAAACCTCGCTAAAATAAACGAATATAAATTTTATTTAAGAATATTATTTTGTATAATTTTAAATTTATAAATAGTAGTAATAAAAAGAGGTAGAAATAAATAGAAAAAAAGAAAGATAGTAGATGGTTGGTGTTAAAAAAAATAAATTTAAGTCACACGATAATTGAAATGAGTAATATCAACTAGGCAACACAATTTTAAAGTACGATTTTTATTTTGAGAGAATAAAAGGCGCAAAATAGAAAAATGGTATAAAGAACTGAAATATACTATTTCAATGTGAATTTAAAGAACCGTCTTCTTGGAAAATCCTGTAATTATATTTTTAATATTTTGAAACATTGTTTTAAATGCAGGAATGTCCCGTTTATGTGAAGTGTGGAAATGAAAGGAAGTTATCGCTTTTATATTTGAAACCTTGTTGCGTAGTGGATTTTTAGTTTTTAAGGCAATTTGGTTACCAAAAAGTGTGGCTTGTGATACGTTGTGTTATTGTTATCGATTGGTTGTTTTCTACCTCAAAAGTGTCTGAAAGTAGAGCGAAGTGATTTGATGAACGCTGTATTCTGTATATAAATTTTTATATACAATAAAGGATCCATTTCATAAATTTGTTCGTTTTATTTATGTTAGTTAATGGACTGAAATCGTATAAATTTTATAGTGCCCTGTACCATTTTCATAGTCCTACACAGTAAAATTAATATGTAATTACAGATTTTATCTGTTTTGTAATTATTAATTTACTGATTTCTCTAGGTCAACGAATTGAGATCTACAGCACGTTTTAACTATAAAGAAACTGTTTCTTTTAACATATATTTATGATTATTCATTTTTACTTCCTTGTACGAAGTAAAGGAAGTACTGTATCCGCGAAAGATTTCGATTTTCAGATTTCAACGGAAATATCCCTTTTGACTATCCCTGAATCCACCTGAATCCATTTTGATTAGATTCAGCGTGACGCCTGTACGTACGTATCTCGCATAAAATAAATAATAAGCCCTAGAATTTTGAAATTTTTTATTGCAATCGGCAAGGCCAAAAGAATACCTACTTTGCTCGTAGTGTTTTTTTAATTTTTCTCCTAACTAGAAACGATTAGCCGTACAATGTTGAAATTTTGTTTTTCTTCGACCATTAAGATATTTGTTTGTTCTATGTGTGTTACTGCTACGGATATATAGTATATTGTAAACACATTTTCATATCTTACAGTAACCATAGGCACAGATCTAATTTAGTTAGATCAGGGTATAAATTCATATCTAACAGTTCTGACAAAAATCATATCAGGGTGTATAAATCGTATTGTTTAATATTTGTTTTGTAGATAACTACTAGCATTTGATTTCTTGTTAATAAATTAAATATACGAATACTCTCTGAATATATGATATACATAAATGTCAGAATATATTTCGTGAGAAGTGAGAAATATGTAGGAAATAAATGAAAATAATATCTCTTTCTTTGCAAGTTCTTGAACAAATAGAATATGTAATTATGTGTAATGCAATAAGGAAAAATAAAATGATACATTTTGAAGGGAATTTCGAAGATATGAAACGTATGGAAGTTGAAGAAGAAGGATTAGCCGTAGAATGATCTAACTTTCAAGTGAAAAAAGTTTAAATGAAGTGCAGCAAAAAGGTGTATAATTTAGCGTACAAGGAAGTCATATGGTCTCCACATGAGATTTTTATATTAAATTTAATTGTAATTCAAATTTGACGATTCCATATCAGAATATTTAAGGGACGTCCAGAAATTAAAAGTTCTGAGCTTCTGACGCTCAAATGAATTTTGTTAACAAAGTTGACAGTACTGTTTTAAGAGCAAATTCTTGGGAATAGAATGCGCACTCGTTTGTTTATTCTGTTTATTGTGTTATTCGAATTTTTCCGCTTCGACGCTGGCGCCACCTACACGATGATTGGAACAGGAAGAGCTCTCCGCGATCCGTTATTCGAAATAAACCGCGCTCGAGTCGAACGGGTCTTCCGTTTATTTTGTATTGGAAAAACGGTTTAATAAACAATATTTACTTTAAATAGCTGTTTTATTCAAAACTGTTGAAAACTATTGTTAGAAGAAGAAGTATCTTACGGCCTACGACAGATGAGATCAAGAATTTGACTCCTGGAGCTGTAACTGGCTTCATCAGAAAACTGGAACTGTTTTCTGAAAAATAAGTAAGGGTTCTGTCACAACAGATCTTCTAGGTCTTGGGGACAAAGGCGATAAAAAGCTTAAACCGTCGTTTACATACCACACCATACTCAAAAGAGCTAAGCCAGTTAGTTTATTTCTGACTACCTATAATCGTACCTATATCTAAAAAAAATACTTTATGTACGACTGCACGTTAAAGTTTGATTTATAACATAAAGTACTTCTTTAAAGTACTAGTGAAATAAAGTAATTTTCAGAAGTTCTTTCAACATTCTTACTAGAACACCATTTCCGATACGCATTGTTTGTCTCTTCGTACATATGCTTGCTTGAGGAAATAGTGAATCTTTATTATTTTTTCATTATTAGAACTATGAGACCGACACGCTTGCATCTTGTTTCAAACAAAATTTTGACATTGACACCGGACCAAACAAATTTGCATTCAAATAACAGAAAACCACACTTGATTCATACTTCTAAAACATTTTATTTTTTTCTAAGGGAAACCGATTTTCGCAGTCATACATAGAGTTTTGTATGCAATTCGTACATAATTAGGCTTTATTGACTCGCCCTATTTATTTACCTCGTCCGTTTCGCTCACTCTGCGATAAAAACCTACATTATGTACTTATTACATAAATAGCTATTTTTGTTTTATATTTTGTAGTTTACGATCAAGCATTACCGATGAATATATACAAGCAGTTTTATGATATCTTACAAAATTAAAACACCTGAATTAAAAAAAAATTGTTGAAAGATGTGAAACAGCTTTATTCGTTTCATTAACTTTTGGAAATTAGAGATTTGTTTTTCGGTTGTAATTCCGTTTTCATGATAATAATAATTATCTGCCTAAAAATAGTTTTTTACTTTTGGGCAATTTTTATACCCCCTTTCTAGTAACGCAACCGTAAGACAAACATGAACCCTTTTAAATATTTCGTTAACGCAATACTTCTCATTTTTTAATATTGCAATTTAAAATGTGAAAAGTGTTTTCAATCAATAAATATACAATTATAATTTTTATGAAGTTTTACACTTATAAATTATAATAATTAGCTAATTTTATCGTTCCGTAACGCACACATTAACCCCTCCCTGCCCCCTCGTATCGCTGCGTAACTCTGTCAAACTTTTTTGAAAATTTGAATATTATCTCCTGATAAAGAAATCAAAGAATTAGATATAGTATTATTATTGGAAAATAAATACATTGTTAAAAATAATATTGAATTAATAAATAAAACTAAAAACATAAAACTAAACGAATCCACGCGATTAATATACTTCGACATAACAAATTTATATACTAACATACCTACCTATAAAAGACACATAAACCATAAATAAAAACAAGATAATAAACAAAAGCGTTGACACATCGTTCATTGAACAACTAATTAATCTATTAACCACGGTTATATAACAAAATTAATTTCAATTTAATAAGAAATACTATAAACAAAACAACGGTTTGGCAATGGGAAGCTCCCTCTCAGGTTCAGAATCGGAAATATTTTTACAAAATTTAGAAAATAATTTACTTAGTAAAATACAATCTGAATACAAAATCCGATACGTCTACGACATCCTTTGTATTGTAAAAGAAATTTGAAAATACCCTTAAATTTATTATAAAAAAGTGTCTGAAAAAGGAACACACCAAAATCGCCTAATTTTAGAAGTTATGAGCAAAAATTAAAAACCGTAAAATTTACATTTTTGTTCATATCTAATAACTTATGCACATTTTTTTAAAAAAACAAAGACAACTTTAAAATTATCTCTTAATGCGGCAACTTTTTGTCTAAGTTAACCGACCTTGTAATCTCGTTCTCGAGATTCCCATTTTAAAAGTTATTTGGGATTCCCTGTATAAATCACCCCATAACTCAATAACTTCAGTCACTGATCGCAAGATCGAAACGCATCATGACCCACATAGTGTTAAGCTGTTAAGTCTTGTACCTATATCATATAGTGTCGTATTTAATTTATAGCATTGATCACTGAAATTTACATTAAATTAATATTTACATTAAATCATATACTGTAAAATATATCGAATACATTACTCATCGACGAGTTTATAATTGGAATGATTATTGTATTTAATTGAATTTACTCTACTAATAATAACTACTGTGCTAAATTTCATGTTTTCATGTAATTATTTCTAATATTTTTTGAATATGCACGTTTAACAACCAGTGTACACATAATTGTAGACTTTTACCAAATTAAAAATTGTGTCATTCCCAGCTACTGTATTAATTTTAATTTTAGTTTTATAATTTGCTCGCAAAAAAGTATATGCCTATATGCGTAATACTAATAACCCCTTGTGAATATTAAATTTTAATTCTAATTTTAGTTTTTAGTCGCAAACACCATATTTTTAAAAAATAAATATGAAAGTTACCAAGGTTTTAACCTAAAATCTGTAACTAAACGTATGTTAAATTTATGTTTTCAAAAATTTATATTTTATATCATAAATTTTTAACAATTCAATTCAATACTGGTTTTAATTTCCACAAAAGAGAAGCAAAGGCGAGTGCGCTTGTGCGTACCAAAAAGTGTATTGCTGAAGATATGTTTCTGAAGTAATCATTTGAAAATTTAGTCAGCAAAATTCACAGTTAACCACTAATTTAACTTATGAGTTTGTTTGAAACAAAGGATTTTTTATTTTGTTATATTCATTTTAATGTACATGTGGTTTTTATCATTGGAAAGATAGCCCCATATGAAAATTGAATATTAATATTAATTTTTCAAAAACTTTAAAAGCTATGTATAAAGGTTTTGAGAACCGCTATCAATACCTTGTAAAAAAAATTTGCAAACTAGAAAGTAAAATTGAAACAAGAAAGTTATAAGTCAAAAAATCAATCAATCTGATCAAACAGTTATTTTTTTTCTGATCGATCTTATTGATGAGAAATAAGGATCGATCAGATCAGCCAAGATCGATCAGATCAAACAGGATTGATCTTTTCTGTTTGATCGATCTTCTCGATCCAAAATAAGAATCGATCAGATTGATTTGATCAAACATATCAAATATCGATGAAAAAATAAGGATCGACCATCAATCACAAATTTCTCTGATCGCTCAGCACTTATCTCTTAGTGTATCCCTAATGATTTTAAATTAATTGAAGCTATTTGTATAATTATTATTGTTATACCTAAAAAGAGAAAATATAATATTTCCTTTCTTACATAACCAAAAATTATTGAAGAATGTATTATTTATGTGATAAATTTGCAGTTCAAAATGGGCCTACAATATGTTCTTAAATTTTCGTTATATTGTTATAATTAATATAAAAATAAATAAATCTAAATAAATCACACAAAAATTAATAACGTGAGTTTATTTTAACGTGAAACATGGGATTTGTCATGCCCATGGTTACGACTTCACATTTGCAAGTGTACGCTTTGGGCTTTGATACATTACTGTCAATCAAGTATGTAGTTGTAACCATGGGTATGGCAGATCCCATGTTTTGCGCTAAAATAAACTCACTACTTGCTTGCCTACATTATTAGAAAATTGGAATGAGGTCTTGAAAAAAATTAAGTAAACCTTTTTTTGTTTAAATCGAACCTACAAAGTCTAATTTGTTGCTCTATATGATGTTATTCTTTATTTACACGTTATGTTATATAATACCTATTGTTTTAAAGTATAATACTAAAAAAGTCGCAAAAATTGTGATCTCCGTAGGTTCTGGTGTGAAGTTATCTACGTGTGGATAACAAATTCCAAATATTGAAGTTTGGCGCGTTTGAAAATTGGTAAAGTGGACAGTCTGTGATTTAAAGCATCAGAAGGCTTTTGTGTGCTACTATTGGGAAAATTCACTGAAAATAGGTCATCAACATCGATATAGAGAAAAAAATATATTTAAGCCTATTTGATTATATGCACAACATTAAGGCCCGGTATTACAGTCACTACTTAAATATTGGTTTAGCTAAACTTAAACTTTCACTTAAAGCAATTGACAGTATTACAGTACAAAGTTTAGCTAAGCTTGTTTCGATTATATTTTCGTTTATGTTGGCAATAGAATATTTGTTTTTGACATTGACAGATAAATTATTTACACATGTATTTTGGTATATACACATTATTGGTATATCTGTTGTGAGTTATTGTCTTTGTATTAGATAAATACCATAAGGGTGACTAAAGTTTTACATTTTAAATAATTTTTATTACATATATTACATATTTTATATCCTCATGAAAGGTATGTAACAATAATTTCCTATCAAAAGAGCTAAAATTAAGAATAAACAGATTATTTTTCAGAATTATTGATGAAAGAGAACGGGCACCTTAATTTTACATTGAAGAAAATAAAGAAATTGAAAGCTTACCGACAAAAATTTTGACCTATTGTGTAAAGAATAAAATAAATAATAAAAATATAATATCTTATTGTTAATTGTTGTTGATGCATTCATAGAATGTAAAGCGTGATTCCAGAAATCAAAGTTAACAGTTTACAAAAATCAATATTCTTCAGAAACACTAAAATCGAGTGTAATTAAAATGCATTTTATTAATGAATTCTTATCAATAACTTTTTTTTAATGTCGCTAAATATAAAGTACGTTATAAATTAAACAAACAGATAATTTTGCTAAACGAAATCTATTAAAAAAATCTTTATCAGACCATATATTTATATTATCAGGCCTAGTGCCTAGAAAGAATACGTTATGGTCATCTAATTATATTGAGAATATTTTGCTCGACTTCGACGTCACTGCTGTTGCTCATTTCTTAAATTTCCGTATTATAATTCTTCACAACGTCCATTCTGATAGTTTTATTTTGACAAAAAAGGTTAAACTTCACCTTAAGGTTTAAGCCGCTAGGATCGACCGCTTAAGTTAAACTAATAAATAAATGCTAAACTCCAACTGTAATACATCAAATTTACTTAAACCGTGGCTTAAACCTAGGATCGAGTTTAAACTTCCACTGTAATACTGGGCCTAAGTTTTTATTCGTTTTAGTTATTCATTTAGCCGTTAAATACCATAGAATTATGTTTCTATCTTTGGAGGATATATATTTCAGCAGATAATTTAACTTCAATTCCTGTACTACGATTTTTACCTCGTTCTCTATCGTAACGTCTTAATGGGAGGTTTGTACTTAGCACAACACCAAATTTCAATCTTCGAAATTTACTGCATTTGTTTTACCAGAAAATTCACTACTAAATATAGGGAGGATGGCATTAAATAGGAAAGACATGCTAAAATTACTTATTCTCGGTATGCTAAAAATTTACATTCTATAATTTATGACAACTTTTGTTCTTGTTATTCGAATAGGTATAATTTTTATTCTGGAATATTTAATTCCTCTGCATTTTGGATAATGTATCTTAAAAGCTTCTGGCAGAAGTGTTTGAATAGTATTACGTGCTGTCTAATAGATTACATTTTTCAATTTTATATTACAATTGATACAGGGATAATAGATAATACATGATTTTTTACATAACGTTAATGCAATTTTGACCGCTAGATCGGTGCTGACTACTAATGTGCAAACAGCCTATACAGTGCCGGGAGGTAATGTGTTGGACACATTAGATTTTTTTTTATTTAAATCGAATCTGCAAAGTCTAATTTGTTGCTCTATATGATGTAGTATTTTTTATCTGCATTTTATGTTATATAATATCGTTTTAAAGTGCCATTCTAAAAAAAGTCGCAATAATTGTGATGATCGTAGGTTCTGATGTGAAGTTATCTACGTGTGGATGGTGATCCCAAATGTTGTGGTTTGGTGCGTTTGAAAGTTGGTAAAGTGGACTATCTGTGATTTTAAGCATTGGAGGGCTTTTGTGTGCTACTATTGGGAAAATTCACTGAAAATAGGTCAGCAACATCGAGATAGAGAAAAAATTCTATTTGAGTCTATGTATATGTGCAACACTAAATTTTTACACGTATTAGTTATTCATTTAGCCGTTAAATACCACAGAATTATGTTTGTATCTTTGGAGGATATATAATTATTTTTAAAAGGTAATGCGCGTCCCATGATTGAAGGAGATGTAGTATGTAAAAGTAAAATAAATACAGTTTGGTTATGATGATATGTTGAAATGTCTTATAAATGTAACTATTGTACATAGCCGGATATTATGACTAATTTTGACAAAAACAAAGAAGAAACTACACCAAATTTGATGAAAATATCTGATCTGTGTTTACAGACATCCAAGATATCAAAAGGATCGCCACATAATATTAATATGTAAATAAATTTAAATGTTGACAACTGGCATTGTAGTTGTTCTTATTATCGATCAAACCGTAGTATAGGATCAGAAGTGAAATTTACAATAAATGACTTTGTTTTATTTTTTTTATAAATTCTTCATCTGTCAGCGAAGCAGGTTAGCTTAAGTATTTTTTTTTTAATTTTAATAAATTTTTACTGCCATTCAGCAGATAATTTAACTTCTGTACCTAAACTACGTTTTTTACCTCGTTCTCTATTGCTACGTCTTAATTGGAAGTTTTCACTTAGTGCAACACTAAATTTTAATCTTCAAAGTTTATTGTTTGCCGTTTCTATAAATAGTTAACTATGATAAATTGTTTTAAACAATAAATAAACTGATTAAACTTATCAGAAAAAAAGTCATTTGGCAAAAAATAGGCCGAACAAACATTCATACAGTTCATTTTTCCTTTGATTTTTGTCTTTCAGAAAATAGTGAAATGATATCCGTTTACCAACGTAATTATTGCATTGAGGAACAGAATAATATCGTTTAGATTTACTCAACATTTTGTTGAATTTAGCTAGAACTACACACTTATACATATATACGATAACATAACTTGTATTCCCGAGCCGCAGGATTACAAAAACATCCACCAGATGTCAGCCACTTTGTTCAATGTTCCCAATATTTGCAGAAGATTATACAATTTGTCAGTTTGGAAGTAAAAACATTATATTTGACGTTTGAAACGAAGTGAAGTTGGGTACGAACCTTGATACGTCACTGGACAAGGAGAGAAGTGGAATAATTCAGCCGCGTTTTGAAGGATATCATTTTTAATAGCAATTTATTCATTATTAAAAATTAATTTGTGGAAAATTAAAAAATACCGCTTTAATATTTTTCATTATTCATGATTTTTTTAAAAATGATTACGTATAGGCAGTTTGCACATTTTGGAATTCAGCGCTTCTAACGGCACATTCGGCAAAAGTATTATGATAACATGGAATAATTTTTGGAAATTCTCTTGATATATGTATGAAAACTTTTTTTAATAAAAACCAATGAAAGAAGATTCAGAATAACAGCTTCTAGATATTACTGTTTTCACCGATTCTAAAGACTGGGGCAAAAAATGTTGTTTTTCCAGAAAATTCACTAGTAAATGTACAGAGCATGGCATTAAATGGAAATTTTTCATTATGCTGATGAATAAAGCTAAAAATGAAAAATCTTTCAAGATCCTATTATTTTATATGAACATATCGTGTACATGGTTTCATAAAAAAATGATTACGTGTTTGACGACGTGAGTCTTCTTGTTGTCCGGTTTGACTATAGCAGGAAACAAAAACTATTTAAATTTTATTTATAGCTACCAACGAACTTATGTAATCATGTTAAGGTGGATTTAAGCAGCCTAACTAAAACTTACATTAAAATTAACATTAGCATTTTCACTAACATTAATTATTTATGCAGACTTGCAAATACTTGAATTACGCCTGCGCAATTGAAACATTTTAAAATGACACATTTGTAGGTTAACCTATGTTTTGTGTTCGTGATTGTTGTTTGTATTTATTGATTCTAATATTCGTTTGTCTATTACTTATTTGTCAAATGGATGACAAGAAGAAGACCGGATACGCATGGGATACACAATTAAATTTAAACTATCTTCAATCCTCTTCAAGTGACATATGTTGCGCTTGCGCAGTAGTGAAATCAACAACATTAACATTAAAAAGTTGGAAGTTGGTCATCTTCCTAGTTAAGTTATAATGTTAATTTAATATTAGTTGATTGCGTAAATCACTCTGAACATTATTGTGTATTCAACTAATATACCTATAAATATATATACCGCTGGAGTGCTACCTCTCCCGTGAGAGGAAAGTGTCCCCAACATAACAATCTCTGTCCTTGTCACTCAGTATGTAGTCACACAAAAGCGCGTGCGCAAAGTAACCGTGCCTGCTTAAAATATTTTAAATGTATTGAAATATGAATATGTATATTATTTTGAATTATTTAACAGAGTTAAATTAGAATTGTTTTTATTTTTATCTTCAGAAAAATGAGTACCACAAAGTTAGAAAATTAAATTTCTTTACTATGGCTGATAAGATTAACATTATGTTTTTTTCAAAAAAGATTAGATTAACCTCTACTACAGGATTACAGCAATATAGTTAAAAATTGAACACTTCCTAAAATTAAGAATAAAAATACAAAAAGATATGAAAATCTGAATTTGAACAACTGCAATTATACTTACTTATGTAAAGTTACTGGAGCTTCTGCACCACACAAACAACATTTCTTACCACTTTTATCCGATTTCATTTTTATTTGAATACTCTGAATACTTGAAAACTCATTGACAGTTCATATTCAAAATTCGAAGAAGCAATTTTTGACCAATAGAATCACAGATAATCGGCGCATACTCAAAGCACACAAACTTGACAACGGTGCAAACATATATATGTCTGCACTGTGATGTTTGGACCATCTCTCTGTCCTTTCCAGCGGTATATATATTTATAGGTATATTATTCAACTTCTTAGTGATAATGTGAATGTTAATCTTAATTTTAATTTTGGCTGCATAAATCCACTTTTAGATATTTTCCACAACTAAAACTAAAACTTAAAGTAAAGTAGAATTACCGTTGTCATATGCACACATAACCTTTGCAACGTAACCTAACCTTTCCCAACCTAAGTTTCCTCTCCCCTGCGCTGAAGCTTCGCCGTCGCGGTACGCACGCGCGAGTAAAATCGTTGTTTAGAGGGCGCCTGGATGCCAGCTGGAGGCGCCGCGGCCAGTCGCGTCGTGGGTTCCGTGCGCGAGGTGCGTGGGTGCTCAGTGCAGGTAGGCGCCTCACTGCTAGGGTAGCATAAGAAAGGTAGCATGAGAGAATCACGGAATTCATAAAGGATTTCATGATTTTACGTTTATGTTTTAATGTAGTTTAATTTATGTTCATCTAAATGTAGAACATATAGGTTACTTTTAAAAGAACAAATTCATTTATTTTAAACCAAGTATTATTATCTTTCCTCAAAACTAAATGCATATTTTTAGTTTTAGTAGATGTTTTAAAGTAGTTAAGTATTAAATATTTGATGTACATTTAAATGTAGAACATATAGGTTACTTTTAAAAAAACAATTCACTTTTAAGTAAAGTAATGTCTTTGTAAGTAAAAATTAAATACATACAGTACTTATTTAGCGCAAAAGTTTTTGTTTTTATTTGTTTCGTTCAGTTGTAAGTTGTGACCTGGTTTATTTATTAAAAATAACATAGTTAAAAAGGGATTTCATGATTTTAGTTTTTGTAGATGTTTTAAAGTATAAATATTAAATATTTTATGTACATCTAAATGTAGAACATATAGGTTACTTTTAAAAAAAAAAACAATTCATTTTTAAACCAAATGTCTTTTGTAACTATAAATTAAATACATACAGTACTTATTTAGCGCAAAAGTTTTTATTTTTATTTGTTTCGTTCAGTTGTAAGTTATGACCTAGTTTATTTATTAAAAATAACATAGTTAAAAAGCTTATCAGGTGATAAACAAAACATGTGATGTTACATTACCTCTTGTTATTATTGAAATTAGCAATGTAATTATGGTTTTAAATTCATGTTTTAAAATAATTTAATATTACTACTTATTACTAAGATGTTTATATACAACTAAGTGTAGAATATACAGGTTACGTTTAAAAGTACCAATTCGATTTTAAGCCTAGTAATATCTTTGGTCAAATCAAATACATATAGTAGGTACTTATTTAGCGCAAAAGTTTTTGTTTTTATTATTTTGTTCAATAATAATAAGATGTGACTCAGTTTATTTATAAAAAATGTCATGTGGACATCACATGACTTCCTTGTGCGCAAAATTATACACATTTTTGTTGCACTTCATTTAAAGTTATTTCACTTGAAAGTGAGATTATTCTATGGCTAATCATTCTTCAACTTCCATTCGTTTCATATCTTGGAACTTGCCTTTGAAATGCATCATCTTACGAAAATTTTATTAAAATGAGAAAGATATATTGTTTTCATTTATTTCGTACATATTTCCCACGAAATATATTTCAGAGTTGTCAATTTGAATTTATTAATTATTAACAAGAAATCAAATGTTCCCTACAAAATTAAAAGCCATTATACTATTTTAATAAGATTCTGGTACAAGTAAATTGCGTTTTTGAAAAGGTCGATTAGAACAAAAAATAGAGGTGTCTAATTAGATGTTATAACAATTACACGAAGAAAATTTCAACATTCTACGGCTAATCGTTTTTGAATTATGCGAAAAATTTAAAAAAACTAGATGTTATAGCAGTCCCGTATACAAAATTTCAACATTCTACGGCTAATCATTTTTGCGTTATGAGAGATTTGTACGCATATACGTCACGCAGAAACTATGAAAACTGAATTCAGGGATGGTCAAAATGGATATTTACGTTAAAACCTGAAAACAAATTTTTCGCGATTACAATACTTCCGTTACGTAGTACAAGGAAATAAAAATAACGTACCAAAAAAGCTTATCAGATGATTAACAAAAGATGTGATGTTATAATACCACTGTTATTATTGAAATTAGCGAAATTATTATGATTTTAATGATGGTAAACTCATGTTTTAAAGTAGTTTAATATTACTACTTTACTAAGAGGTGTATATACCTACATCTAAATGTTGAACCTACAGGTTAACTTTAAAAGGATATCATTCGTAAAAACTAAATACATACAGTACTCATAAAGCAGTCCCGTATACAAAATTTCAACATTCTACGGCTAATCATTTTTGCGTTATGAGAGATTTGTACGCATATACGTCACGCAGAAACTATGAAAACTGAATTCAGGGATGGTCAAATAGTATATTACGTACCGTGAACTGTAAGTGACAGTTTTTAGGTCGAGAATGTTGTTTGGGAAGTCGAGACCCGAAGGGTCGAGATTTCCTAAACATTCGAGACTTCAAATATCACTTACAGTTCAAGGTTAGTAAGCTATTTTTTGCAATACCTACAAAAATAATAGAAAAAGAAAAATAGGTTTCAAAATTAACGTCTGTCAGATTGATGTCAAAAATAAAAGTTGAAATGCAATCGAGAGTAAGAGTGCCATGAATGTTTATGATGATGTGAAAACTGAATACTTACCATCCACCATGCATTGTAAGTAACACACTTACTGTCCACCGTGCACGGGAAGTGTTTACTATAACCATGGAAACCAAGTCTGCAATAAAAGTTCCACTTACTGTGTTTAAATTTTGTTATTAATGGGTATCTTACTGTGCAGGTATTGCAAAAATGGATATTTACGTTAAAACCTGAAAACAAATTTTTCGCGATTACAATACTTCCGTTACGTAGTACAAGGAAATAAAAATAACGTACCAAAAAAGCTTATCAGATGATTAACAAAAGATGTGATGTTATAATACCACTGTTATTATTGAAATTAGCGAAATTATTATGATTTTAATGATGGTAAACTCATGTTTTAAAGTAGTTTAATATTACTACTTTACTAAGAGGTGTATATACCTACATCTAAATGTTGAACCTACAGGTTAACTTTAAAAGGATATCATTCGTAAAAACTAAATACATACAGTACTCATAAAGCGCACAATGTTTTTTAGTTCGCTAGTAATTTATTTATCAAAAATAACGTAGTTAAAAAGGTTATGTCAGGTGAGAAACAAAAACTTGATAAGTTACATTACCTTTTCTTATTACCCACATTAGTGAAGTAATTTGGATTTTAATGTTTCTTAATTCATGTTTTCACCTACTTTATTCTTAGCACTGATTAAGATAATCCAGGTGTACAAGTACTTACATGTAACTACTGTAGAACTTTATGTTAAGTAGCTATAAAGAAACTGAACTTGAAAATGTTGAATAAGTTGCAATAGAAAACTGTTTTTCTACTTCCGTTTAATAAGAGACTCTTTATGTCCCTAATTTCAGCTAGGTTATTGATTCTATTATTTCCATGGCGAAAGTGTTAGATAATGGAAGAAATAACTGGAATTCAGTCAGTTGAAAAAGGTTTTATTTCCTCTCCTACCGGTTTCGACCCCACATGGGTTTTCTTTAGGGAGTGAAAGTCAGATAATGTTAGATTTTATATTTAATAAATCTCGTACTGCATCAGACGTGCTGTTGCATCAATTATGATCTCATCTGATGTATACATCATTAAATTGTATAGAATTTAATTTTAAAGAACTTTTTAATCTTGAGGTTTTGCTCTAAATCTATTAGGGAGAGAGTATCAGCAATTTTTTAAAATCCCATATTAAAATCTTATTTTCCGCGTTTCGTTGCACCTACTGTATAGGGCATACAAAAAAATTGGAAAACACGGAAATTGCTTTTAAATAAAACAATTTTGCTGGTTGCAAGAAAGAGAAAGAGAAATGAAAAGGTTCAATAATTTGTAATGGGAAACAGTTTGATATTTTCTAGTTTAATGTTAAATATTAGCACTAATTAATAGGATACATATGTTACAAAATATTAATCATTAATCTACTTTTTAGGCAGCTATTTGCAAATATGTAGGTATACCGGTTTATTTAGTGAACAATTTAGATAGGTACATTTTTTAAATTACAATTAATGACCTATTGGAAATCTATTATCAGCTGTTAAACAAAAAATTGATAAAAACTTGGTGCCATTAACCGTTTACTTTACTTTTCTTTACGTATTTCTTTTATCTTTTTAATTTTAAAATGAAAAATACATTTTAAAATTTTGTAAACTTGTAAATGTATATACACATACCATTGGGATCTCGAGATACGAAGTCGGTTAAATTGGGTTAAAGTTGCCGTATTGATTGCTCATTTCAATGATGTATTTGTTTCGCACTAGATAGATATGAGCAAAAAACTGATTTTGAAAAATATACTTCTTGACTTATAACTTTCTTCTTTCAGTTCATACAAGTTTTTAGTTTGCATATTCTTCAGACACTTTTTTACGAGAAATTGACAGCGGTCCTCAAAATAAACTAACTTTCAATTTTCCTATGGGGCTCAAACTTGTCTTTTATACTGTTAATAGAAACACATTAAAATGAAAATAAACTAAGAAATTAGAAAATTATTGATTTTATTTAATTTCGTTTAAGTGTGCTTTAGAAACAAAATCATAAATCTTTTATTTCAAAAAAAAAATTAACAGTTTACTTGAATATTCGCCTAAATTTATACAAAACAGAAGCAAATACGTATCCTTTCTGAGTAACGTTAAATATTTGTTTCTAAAGTAATCTGTTTATTTCAATGTGTAGAAATCCTGACATATTCCGCTTGGCTTCCTTTGAAAATTTTAATTGGATAACAAATTATGAGTGGAATTGTCTATAACATTCTGTTGACAATGGCAACCAAATAATAAATGATATGAGAAACATACGACTTTTGTTACTAGGGAAGTAAGTTATGCTTACGACAACGTTGGAGCGAAAATTGAGTTATAGTATCATACACTCTTCCTTACACACACTCTCTCACAGACATCATCTCACAATCTTAAAATCGGATAGCAGGGACCCAAAACCAAAACAGTATTATATTTGTCAAAACCTCAAAATACAATTTTGAACACAATCCCTAACCTGTTTTCAGGGCCGGCCCGAGACATTTTAGCTCCCCAGGCAATAATTTTATATATTTTAAATAGCTTGTCAATTTATATTAATGATTTTTTTTTTATATTTATTTATTTGAATCATTATTTTATTTATCTATGACAGTGTTCTAATTTGTAATTATCACATTAATTTGAATATCATTATGAGATTCATAACAGCATTGATGCCCTATTGCATCAATAAGGTTTAAATTTTAAGCAACAATTAAACAAAAAAATGTTTATCGAAATTTTGACAACAATATTGAATAGTTAATTTGGCATTTTATTTCGATATGATATTGTTCATTTAAGGAAAACTTAAAATTGGTGCAACCGGCCATGAATTTCATTATGAATTATTTATTTTGTAAGATAAATAACAATAGAAATTTGATCAAAATTTATATTTTCAATGTACTCGTACTACGGAACAATATCTGACTCAGACTCTCTCATTTTATCTTGGAAACTGAGGTAATATGTATCCGTTTTAAACAATTTGACACAACTGAAAGAATATTTCAATGTTTTCATTATGTCGAAAATTATATAAAAAATGTAATTCAGAATCAATTGAAACTGTCGTAGATAATATATTGTAGGATATACTCGTACATTTGATATAGCCTTGTACTGAAACTTGCGTGATTAAAACATACGGGTCATCGCCACGTGATTTAACATAAAACACGTTTCATTATGAACGCTATATCAAACTTGTATTTTTAATATCTATTACAGTACAAAATATGGGTATATAATACAACATGTAAATTATTTAACCAATGCTAACAATATAGAAATATTGTTATTGCTTTTGCTTAATTTTAAGAATTAAAAAAATCAAGTCAAAATTGGCCCCATGAACGATTGCACCCCTGCCTCTCTTACCTAGGCGATGGAAGTGAAAACTGAAAATGATTATACTTTCAGCATGAACTCACTATTATCATAGACATACCATACTAATATGTTTATGTCTTGTAAACCGAATAATAAACAAAGAACTAAATTTGTAAGCTGGCCAGCGAGTTATAAACTACATTATTTGTTACAGGCAAGGCTATTATTAGAATGTGTCTGCAAAAATGTTATCCATTTTTCCATTTCTTTGGTAAATGGAAGAATATGGTTCAGCGGATACGATGACAGGTTATGGATCGGATTTCCCAGTTTGATTCCCCTGTTATTTTTCTTTGCGATATTTTCTTTAGCGCCCTTCATTCAATAACTAGACCAAATAATTCGATTTTACTCAAAAACCAATCATGCAGTTTTACCGTTTTTAAAGTTTTTCTAAATAAAAAGTGAAGCATATATTTTTAATTTCTTTATTTGTGAAATAAAATTTCGAAATTTTATTTTGCTGATATTTAGATCAAGTTAATTATTATACAGGGTGTATCAGGAAAGACGAACTTCCTCTTAATTTTTTTATTACAATAAATAGAAAAAAAATGGTCGATATCAAAGTTTTAATGTATTAAAAAATATAATTTTTGATGACATACGTAGAAAAGAAATGTAAGCCTGATTTACACGCAACGACTATCAATTTTTATTTTTTAAACTCGAACCTAGAATTATTTTGGTAAAGTTAAAATCACCACTTTTTATCTTTTAAATTATGTATTAGTTGTTACATCATTGAAATATTCTAGATGGCTATAAGAAAATTAACAAATTTTAATGATATCAAACAATGTCTTAACGTAAAATAACAAACTTAATATGATAAATTACTGAAAACAAATATTCGAAATTACGACACTGTTCTCTTATGTATAAATTTTTGGTTTTCAACTAAACCCGTCTTTTGAAATTTGGTGAAGGTTCTTTTGAGATTTTGCAAACTTTGTTGTCGACAGTTAGGAAGACGCTCTTGACACATTATTTTTGCTTGTCTTAGGATTTCAGCTGATTATTCATATCAATCAATTCATTTTTGGTAAACATTTTCAAAAATTAAATTCAAAACACATTATACTGGTAGCAAATAATTATTTGCTTACTGTTATTAATTTATTTGTTTTAAATCGTTACAATTTGTTAATTTTGATACAGCCACCTAGAATATTTTGATATAAATTATTATTGAAATTTTTCAATTTTATTAATTATCTCGATTTTTTTCATATTCATGTATGACAAATAAAACATTGTTGAAAAGACAAAAAATGGCGGTTTTAATTTTACCAAAATAATTGTAGGTTCTTATTTAAAAAATAAAAATTGATAGTCATTGCGTGAAAATCAGGCTTTCAATTATTTTTCTTTGTAAATACTATATTTAATTCGGGATTTAATATAATAAAACTTTTATATAAAGCATTTTTTTTAAATTTCTTTTAATAAAAAAGTTAATGTGGGATTCGTTTTTGTTGATTACACCCCGTACATAACAATTTTTTTTAGCCACGGGTGAATAAAGTTTGTAGTATATACAGTAAATATAAAATTGTAATCAAGAATTTATAAATTTTGTTTAATTTCTGTTAACCATAATTTACTGATTATTTAAAGAACTGTTTGACCTTGAGTTTAAATAAAGGATTATTATTTTCTTTCGGTTCGTCGGAAGACAAATGGCTTTTTCTTGTAACTACTCTAATTTTTTTAACTCAGTACTCACAACATATATTTCCTTGCATTATAAATACGACACGACACGAGTAACATTAATAATAATAGATACATGAAATAATTTAAATTCATATCATATTTATTCAATATTCTATCATAAAATGAGAACAACCTATTCCTGTAATGTAAGTGTTATCATTAAATTCCAGCCAAAATGTAGTAGTGGAAAAAATAATCAAGAAATAACCGAGTCCCATAAGTTTGGTGTTGTGGTTCCAGTAACCGCATTCCATAATTACATTTGAAATTATGAAAGTATGAAATTACTAATATTATTACTAAAGATTTTCGTTACATTACCTTTTGATAAGTTGCGTGAAGACACGGTAAGCAAGGTAAGCTCTGCTTACCTATGAGTCCTATGGCAAATAATATTTTCACCTTTTTTATAATATAAGCTAATAAATATAATTAAATTAAATATAAAAAATTTAAAAAAAACGTGAAAATCTGATCATCGCATCAAAGCGAGCCAAGATATGCAGAAATAATACTGCTTCTGCCAGTGAAATTCATCTGTTCTTAAAGTCATGTACAGATCTCGGTACAAACGATACATTCGGCGCGCAAACTCTAAAGGTCGGAACCATTCGATAAGCTAAGCAGAAAAATCTCTGTTTGAGTAAGACTTTGTTACTGCAATCTTTTCGAGCTGGAAATAATAAAACATAGTAACGTGAAAGTTCTGCAGGCTGTTTATTATTGTACGTAATAATAGTGACTACTAACTACATGAAGAGCATTAAAACTATAGCAAAGTAATAATATTGCTCAAATTGATGAAAGATTCTATCCATATTTTATATTTAAATTTTTTGAATATAGATATGCAGGGTGGTGGAACACCCGAACATAGGGATTTTAAATCATATTTTCGTACTCTCCTGCTTCCCTAATTATATTAAATAAAAAAGATTCAAATAAGAGTTGTAGAGAATAAAATTCTACTACTACACCCGAATCAATAAGCAAATTTAATTTTGCGTCCCCTGGAAGCTAGAAATTAGGTATGAAAATGATGCAAATCACTCCTAAAATAGCAATAGCTTATGGAATTGAGACAAAAATAACAAATGTTTAATGGCTTATCTTTCAAGGTAGCTGCATTAGTTTATTTTTATTATTATTTGTAATAAATTTGATGTCAAGTTACCCTAAAAAGTATAGCAATTCAAAATTAATTTATGTAATATTGTTCACTTCAACAGTAATTTAAATAATAATAAAAATAAACTAACGCCGCTAAATTGATTGATAAACCGTTAAACATTTATTATTTTTTGTGTTAATTCCATGGCTACTGCTATTTTCGATGTGATTTATGTCATTTTCATACCCAATGTCTGAGGTTACAAGGCATGTAAAATTATTTTTGCATATTCACGGAGATGCAAAATTCTGTACTTTACAACAGTTATTTAAAGTATTTTACTTATAATACTTAGGAAAGTAGGAAATTAGGAACATATGATTTTACATGTAAAATCCCTATGTTGGGGTGTTTTGGTCAATATGCTGTACACAAATAAATATTATAGTTATCATGAAAGTAGATACCAGTGTTATGATGTATTGAATTTTGTTACGCAAATCAAATATAAATAATCCTGGAGAGGACAATTTTATTATTTGTTCAACGTAAACACGTATGTGTTATTTTGGTTGCATTGTGCTTTTTATAAAACATAATCCGTTGTCATGTACCCTCAATGGTTTCGAAATAGCAGTATACACAAAAATCAGATACTTGCATGAAAAAAATTATTACATATTTAGTTCTTGAATATAAAGTTGGTAAAAAAGCATCGAATGCTTCAATTTAAATTAAAAATAATTAATATCGGTGAAGTGGAAGTTGCTATGCAACCTTTTGTTTTTTTAATATTTGTGCAGTGATATTTACGTAATAATTAGAACAATTATAAATTTTCGTGCACTGATGTAATTAAGGAGAAAATGAGAAAGAAAAAACAATAAACTTGTAATTGGAGGTAGAAAAAGAAATTTGAAATAAATATTCTTGCAATATCGGGAATTATCAGCAGTGCGTTCCTGTTTTAATCTTCTGGAGTGAAGTTGGGGTTGAGTACCTGGCGGGAGAGATATTGAAGACTTCAACAAGCCGACTTTAAATTGCAAACTTTCCACCCTACAATTACATAGAAAACTTTTTAAAAGTTATAAATTTTTTTATATCTGACTCAAATAACTTTAAGGATTTATAAAAAACATTGTTAAAAGTTAATTACGTGCCTATTAAATCTGATTTTGTAATTTTTGAGGTTTATAGAGGAGCATTGATAAAGAAGGAGTACCGAAACTTTTTTTTCGGTCAAAAAGAAAAGTTTTGGATCGTCTATTTTGATTTAGTCAGAATATTTTCACCAATAGTAGCATTCTTTTTTCAATCCATTTCACTTCACTTTTTTTTAATTGAAATGAACCGAAATGAAATTTCTTAAAAGTAAAACGAACATTGGGGTCCACCACCATCCTAGCAAATTAGGAAATTGAACATTATAATCAATCCAGACCTTAATTATGTGTGATAGGAACTATCAAAGTTTAAAAAAGTTATTACTATATAAGTTTTTCGAGTTTGTAGTGCCCTTAACATCTAACTCACAATATTACATCTATCTCTCTCACAAATTTACCCAATTCCAAATACTTGCTACTTCCAACCCTACTGTCAATATCAGATGTTGTATTTGACAATTAATCTGTAGCTGGTAATTAAATACAGAGTGTCTGTTTTAAGAAGCTAACCATTGGAATCTCGAGGACCTAGTCTGTTAAATTAAGGCAAAGTTGGCGCATTAGTTGGCCATTTTAATTTTTAATTATATATTTGTTTTCCTGAAAAAATGTATAGCTCACTAGACATGAACAAAAAACTGATATCGGCTAATTTACTTTTTGATATAACTTTCTTGTTTCAATTCATATGAGTTTCTAGTTTGCATATTCTACAGACACTTTTTAGGAGTAATTGACAGGGTTTCTCAAAATTTTTGTAGCTCGAACACTTTTAGAGAAATTCATACTATAACTTTCAATATTCAAGTTTTTTTTAGTATTGTTAAATACAGATATTTCTCTCTTTCTAATAATATAGAACACTTTCACAATAAAGTGAAAATAAAGTAAAAAATTAAAAGATTATTGATTCAATTCTTCTTGTCTTTAATTTTAATGAAAGAAAAAGGGGTTATTTGAAATAAATTTAACAGAAAATGATTTGTTGTTTACATACTTTTAACTTTCGTGACTTGATTCAAAGTCAAAGTAAGATAGATAATTTTTTCTTTAGACATGATTTATTTTTTCATTATCAAAAGAATGTGTTTAAATATGTGAATTTAACAAATATTTAAATATACAACCATTAGGAATTTCACACACTCTCTTGTTTTATTTATTTCAGTTCGAATAATATAAGGCTGATAGATAATCTGTTTTGTTGCAGTTGCATTTGTCCTACGCAAGCAGAGGTTTTTCTGCTTAGAGTGAAGCTTAATAAATGTTTTCGATCTTTTTAAATTACGCGCTCAATATATTATATTTTTATGATTTTTTGAGAACAGAAGAAATACATTTCGCCACTGGCTAAAGCAGTTTTATATCTGCCTATCTTGGGTTGTTTTCATGCGATGATCAAATTATCTGTTATATTTAATACAAATTAGAAGTTAAAGAAATTTAATTCTGCAGAAAATAATTTTATATTTATTGGTTTAAATTAAAAAAGAACTTTTGGGTAAGCAGAACTTACCTTGTTTACTCTGACTGCAAGCCACTGAATTGGGAAAAAATAAAAAGAATTTTTTAAGAAAGTTTTAAAAATTTATTAATCATTTTAAACAAGATGAGAAAGCTGGTAATTCCTTTCCTTGTCAATCGCGTCTTCTCTGTTTTAACTTCATTGTTTAAATTTGATCAAGACAGCTGTGACGTTTATAGACGCTAAAACATCTGACAACACGCCTGAAAATTTTACGCGACACGATAAATTTTATAAATCAATCAAAACAGTGACCGGCACAGAATTTTGTTGAAGAACTTAAATTAGCTTAGAGTTAATGAGTTTTTAATGTTGGAATATAATATTAGACGGTGTTTTTCCATTGGAAATAAATTGTATCTGTATTGAACGCTACGCAGTTGATATTTAATCATATTTACTACAATATGGAAGTCATTTACATATAGACTCATTTCACAATAAATGTATGTATTTAAAACACAAAAGATTTTTCATTCCAACTTCGATAGCGGTTTCCGTTTAACCAATTTTAATTATGTTTTGTTTTAAATTGAAGTTAAAATTCAATCATTCGTATTTTTAAAATTACGAATATTGGATTAATTTCGTAAAATTGCTTGTACATTTCACTAAATAAATACTAAACATTAAAAGGCACAGGGTAATTTATTTTTTTTATAGTAAATTGAATCTCTTAAATCAATAGTTTGTATTTAAAAATTGTATCGGATCAATTCAGCGTACACTCGCCTGAATAAAGAAATCGAGAATATATAATCACATGAAAGAGGATCATAATATTTTCTATAAAAAGCTATCATGTAACCAGAATAACGAACAAGTATTTAAGGAAAATACAACGCAAGTTAATGTGACAAGTTAGAGTATTCAGAGGCACACCCAATCATTTTTTTTCGGAATTGGTTTAATTTAGTTACCAATTTCTATATCAAGAGGTTATTTTAATTTGTTTTCTGAGAATAGCTTAGTTTAATTTATACTGATGAAATATTTTTATTAAACAATATTCATTACAAAAAAAAAAAAACTAACTAGCAGTACGAAGGGCCATTTAATTCTACCTCACCGTCTTGGGTCTCATCATAATGAAGTTTTCTCTTTATTTTTCAACAGTCTTTTTTAGAAACATTTGCATGCTCTCCTCTTCATAAATGTCAAATTTATTTTGCATATTTTTTTGAAACTTGATTAACGCATCATAAAGATCAATAATTTAACAAGGCTTACATCGATGTTTTGTAGTTTTTTCCTATTAAATTGAAATTCGGAAGTAAAAATTCCAATATTCTTTATATGAACAAAATTTCTAAACGTTCCATTTGACTCCGAAATCCTTTACCTTTGTTTCGAGTAATTATTTTTTTATATGCATCACGCATTGTAATCAATCTTTTTAATTTAAATGACATCTTAAAATTCTGTGCTATACTGCTATGAATCTAAGTATTTGATTTGAACTGTACATTTTTACAACAAAAGATGTTTAATCTGCGCATTTGGGTATCAGATCGTATCAAATTTTACAACCAAAGGTTGTCCAATCAATTATTCTCTAGTTAAAATTTAAAGAAAAATAATTCGGTATCAGAACAAAAAATGAGTACAATTCATAGATAATGTATTAATTGTATCACAAAATTGACGTGCATTATATAATCATTATATATTTTTTTACTTTAATAAAGTAAATTAATTTCGGGTGGGAGTTTCAAGTATAGAAATACCAATGATTTTATCTCACTAACCTCGAAAAAGTATGCCAAAATAGTTTCTGATTCGCTGTTGTTGTTTGAGGTGTACCTACATTATAATGTTCTCACTTGCAATCATCTTTTGACCTAACCTCAAAAAAATACGCTAAATTTAAAAGTATCTCATTATAATAACTTCATAAATTTAGTATTGATAGCGACGTCGTTTGCAAATGCCATGTGGTCGGGGGTACGCAACATTCTATCATAAAATTTGTTCCAAAGTCCTGGACTTAACGTGGAGCCTTGTTGGACAATGTTCTTCGGTTGTACGTTACACTTCTGTCTTAAAAATTTCCAATATCTTTACGGGGCACCTTACGGACAAAAACACTTGAAACCTTCCATGGAAATAAACACATCCTATAATATATTTTATAATTTACCTGTGAAATTATTGAATCTTTCACTTGTGATGTTTTGCGTATCAAACATTTTCTTGTCTCTGATTATTATAATTCATCAATTCAGTCAATACACGCTACAAAATTCAGAGCAGTATTCAAAACACAGCTAGATTAGATTGAAATAAGCGGGAACTATCATGACTTTGAGTGATAATAGACATACGATTTGCTTCATACTGATTGGTTATAGTCACTAGTGATAG
This sequence comes from Stenolophus ochropezus, assembly GCA_035578165.1. NCBI lineage: Eukaryota > Metazoa > Arthropoda > Insecta > Coleoptera > Carabidae > Stenolophus > Stenolophus ochropezus. The sequence goes on from JAQOWZ010000008.1 coordinate 21,377,066, forward strand.
CAAGCGACACAAGATACTAATAAACATAATGCAGAAAGAGATGGCACAAAAAAGAATATCTAGATATATAGTTTAAAATCTCTGGAAATATCCTCGACGCCTTCTTTGTATACAGGTGCATAAGGCAGCAGCGCCGTATCCAGGATTTCATTTCCGGGGGGGTTCTTCTTATAAGGTTTATATATATATATATATATATATATATATATATATATATATATATAAACTGTTTTCCCATGTTATTTCCCTATGTCAAGGTTTTCAGTATTCACCCTGTATATATATATATATATATATATATATATATATATATATATATACAGGGTGAATACTGAAAACCTTGACATAGGGAAATAACATGGGAAAACAGTTTTTTGCTGTTTCCATCTGTCCCGCTAAATAAAATCGGGTGTATATGGTATCGTTAGTTAGATTACTTAATTTCGCATCTAATAAAACCAAACGTTGTGTAATATGGCCTTTTCTAACTGAAATATTTGATAAAATAAATTGTATTTTGAAGGTTATTCTTCATATTTTCGAATAAGAAACGTCAAAAACAAAATGCTCCATAGCCGAGTGGATACGAGGGCTGTTTCATCATATAAATAATCTACAATACCTGTGGTGGGACTCTGTAAAATTTTGCTAAATATTTAGCTAGCTAGCGATAACAAATAGATTTATCAACAGTTGTACTCTGTAACTCATTTGCTAAATAGTTCGGCTGTTTCCGTAACTTTTTGGTAACTTTGATATATATTATAGGGAAATTTGTTTTATATCTGTCAAAATTATCTTTTGACATAGTATCCGAATTAAAATTTGATTGATTTTACAGTTTTTGATATAAAAGGATACTAGACAATGTTACCTGTAAGGAGATTACTGTTAATTGAAGAAGAACGACGTAGATTAATACGAATTAATAGAAGTGAAATGAGATTGTTACGTAACACCAGTGATCCGTTTCAACTGCCAGATGAAAGATTTATTGATTTATTTAGACATAATAAAGATCTTACAATATATTTAATATATGAAATAACACCTCTTCTACATATGCCCCAAAGAATCACAGGAATTGACCCTACCCTGAAAATATTAACTGCGTTAGCTTTTTATGCTACCGGTTCTTACTAGCGATCAGTTGGCAAGGCTATTTGTTATCAGTCTCTCAACAAACTGTAAGCAAAATTGTAAAGGAAGTTACAGCGGCAATCTACGACAATGTAGTTGAAACTTGGATTATATTTCCAAGGACAATTCAAGAAAAAATATTAATTAAAAGGCGATTCATGGAAAAGACACGTTTCCCTGGTGTAATAGGTGCAATTGATTGCACTCATGTTTCAATTCTAAAACCCCATGTTGAAGAATATAACTATTTGAATAGAAAGGGTTATCATTCAAAAAATGTACAGATTTTAAGTATATGTTAGTATTAAACATGCGGGTTTGATAGATATTTATTTTTTTTTCAGTTAACTTTATACATTTCTTGTAAATTTTAACGTTACTTCGCTAAATGACCGTATGTTGACAAAATCTCCGTTATTCTCATTCCCGTGCTGCAGCTGCCAAAAAATGTTAAATTAGGAATTTATTATTAATGTCAAAACGAATAAAATATATATGTAATATTGGAACAGGTACATTATAATTATATCATACCTTCCATTTTAATAATTCCTATTATAAACAGTCTGACAAATAGACATAGACAATGTCAATATTATTGTTTTATGATAACTGAGGATAACAACATCTAATATTTTGTTGCTAAGTTAGTGTACATTAGCAATCGCTAGCGTCGTTTAGCGACTATACAGAGTTCAATTTTTGATAGCTATATTACTTAGCGACGATAGCAAGCGACAGCTACAATACAGAGTTCCACCACTGGTTCGAGACCACCTCGGCCCTATTTTTTTTTTAAATTAAATTATACTTAAAATATCATGTTTCGAAACATGAAATACAAAATTATACACCAAAAACTAAATTCGAATTAATTGTTAAGTTTGACAGACAGAAAATAATAATTCTATTAAATATTTGGATTTTTTTATTTATAAAAATATGAATATTGCTATTTTATTAAAATAGTCTGATATAATAAGGATATTTTAAGCATAATTTAAATAAAAAAAAGTAGGGCTGAGGTGGTCTTGAACCAGGTCTTGTAGACGAGCTTGTAGATTATTTATGTTATGAAACAGCCCTCGTATCCACTCGGCTATGGAGCATTTTGTTTTTGACGTTTCTTATTCGAAAATATGAAGGATAAACTTCAAAATACAATTTATTTTATCAAATATTTCAGTTAGAAAAGGCCATATTACACAACGTTTGGTTTTATTAGATGCGAAATTAAGTAATCTAACTAACGATACCATATACACCCGATTTTATTTAGCGGGACAGATGGAAACAGCAAAAAACTGTTTTCCCATGTTATTTCCCTATGTCAAGGTTTTCAGTATTCACCCTGTATACATATATATATACGACTTTCATAGAAATTCTAAAATCAAAATAATATTATGGCCTTTCCTTATACCTTTATTTAAATAATAAAAAAAATATGCTAGTTTGAAAAAGAATGACAACACTCACAAAAAATAGAAAATAACAATAAAAGCAATAACAATTACAAGTAAAATAATAAAATACAACAATTAATAACAATGACACAGTTAATTGCTATATGCATCAAAACCGTCAAATACGAAATACAAAATGGCAACAGGATTTTAATTTTTTTTTTTACATTTCGGAGGGGGTTTGAACCCCCAAATCCCCCCCCTTGAATACGGCCTTGTAAGGCAGTGCTCGTTCTAGTATTACTGTACTTTAGGATTTACCCAGTCAATTATTAGGATTCATTCCTTATGAAGTGTTATTTGAATTTAAAAAATCTAATGTATGGACACTTCCTTGTATTCTAAATTATACACAATTTTTGCTGCACTTCATTTAAACTCATCTAATCTAATCGTTCTTAAATTTCTATTCATTTCATATTTGAATTTTTCTTCAAAATGGATCACGTTTTGAGAATTTACTTTAAATTAAAATGTTTATCACTATTCCTTATTGCATTGCATATTCATTCCAGAATTTTTTTTGGAAAAGTGATTTAATAAAAATTTTATGATTTCTATATAAATATTCTGAATTCCTATTATGGGTTATGAGCCGTATATTATAGCTATAAATCTTATCACAAACTAAATATAGCATATATTAATTATACATAATAAATTATATCTATAAACATGTAGGACTTCTAAGAATCCATTGCATACTTAAGTGTTATATTTTTAGCCAACTCTATTCAAATTCAATAATCATTCTATAGCCGATACCGACATTCTAGCTTGACCAGCGATTCTCAACATTTGATAACAAAATTTATTTATGAACGAAACTGCTATTTTTGAATCACATTGTGATTTGTGATGGCTACATTCCAATATCTCTGAATTCAAAGTGTGATTGTGATCATGCGATCATAAATAATTATTGATTATTTGAAGATATTGTAGCGATTTCAAAATCACACCGCGGGCGACAACCGACCGTTACGTCGAAACGCGTTTTAGTTATTAGCAACGCTTCTATTGTTCTGTCGCATCGAAGGTGCGAGAACGTTTCGAACATAATTGCTCTGATATAGGTATAAACCTCGAGCAAAAAGGAACGATGGACAGTCTGATATTAATACGCCTAGTGAACTTAAATAGTTGGTGGGAATAAATGTCGTGTAAATAAATAGTTCGGAGTGTTTAAGTCTTTATTAATAATTATTATTATTAAATTAGTGTTTATATTTGTTTATTCATAGTGTTAGTTATTTTATTATCTTTTTATAAATTATTATTCGTTTATTAAACTCAGTTACATAAATATTCGTATTTCCATTATTTTTTAGATTTCACCTAAATAAATAAAACCTTACAATAATCCTATTTTATTCACAGCATTCATGTACTTCACGATCAAATTCCGATTTTAAGCCGAATCCACATCAAGAACATTTGCATTGTGTGTTGTATTTGACACAAATTTACTCGTATTTGTCGAAATTTTTGTTGATGTGGACTGTGCGCCGCATAAAAATCCCCAGAAATAATTTTGGGACGAACAACGCACGCTGTCCGTTGTGATGTCGGTTTTCCAATAAACAAAAGAAATTTGCGTCGCACAGTCGTGTTTATGTCGACTTTCAAGAACCTGCACACGTGATTTCGGCCGTACAAAAATTCTTTTTCTGAATTTCAAAATACACCATACAACATAAATTATTCTCTAAAAAATTATTAATGGAAAATATAGAATATCGTTTAAGAAACAAGGTGAAAATAATTTGTATAATTTATGTACATGTTTCTAAATATAATTTTATATAGCCCATATACTTTTCAAGAAATTTATACTATCTTTCAATTTTCATATAGGCTCATAGTTGTCTTTAATACTATTAGATAGAATTTTTTCTCTTTATATAAAACAGATGTACATTAAAATGGAAATAAACTAAGAAATTAGGGAATTATTGATTTTATTCAACTTCTGTCAAGCGTGCTTTGGAAACAAAATAAAATATCTTTTGTTTCAAATAAATTTTTAACTGTTCAATTCAATATTCGTCTGAATTGATACAATAGTAAACACGTAGCCTTTCTGGGTAACGTTGAAGATATGTTTCTGAAATAATCAGCTTATTTCAATACGCAACATAATAAACTCCTAACATATTCCGCTTAGCTTCATTTGAAAACTTTGTTCGCAAAATTGACAGTTAACCACTAATTGAATTACTAAGTCAAAATTTTGTTTAAAATAAAGATTTTTTGATTTTGTTTCCGTAGCACACTTGACCGAAGTAAATAAAATGTGTTTAATATCATTGGAACAAAAAAAAATATTTAATAGTATTAAAGATAACTTTGAGCCCCATATGAAAATTAAAAGTTAGTATGAATTTTTCGAAAAGTGTTCGAGCTACAAAACTTGTTCGAATTGAAATAATGAAGTTATAAGTTAAAAAGTATATTGGCCAAAATTAGTTTTTTGCTCATATTTATTGACCTATACATTTTTTCGGGGAAACAAATACCTGATTAAAATGGCAAACTTATGAGATAACTTTGTTCGACTAACCGATTTCGTATCTCTTATGGTTCTCGAGATCCCAATAGTTAGTTTTTATGACTGTGTTTTCTATATTCGTGAATATTTGGCGTGATTATTTATACTTCGTTATATATTGTAGACACATCAAATTAATTCTGTAGAGTTGGGAAAAACGTGACTCTATTTATTGCATGACGCTGTGTTTTATGGAGAAAATATACGATGTAAAATTAATCAGTTTAGTAGAAAATCGGCCAATTTTGTACGTTAAGAAGAAGGCTGGTTATAAAAACAAAATGAAACCGCAGACCGTGAACCACTGAATATGTAAACAGTCAACCATATGCCCAAGGTCTGTTTTTCATGCCTTGTGCGACATTTATACAATCCCGAAAACAATTTAAATGTTTTCTGTGCTAAATTAACCATGCTAAACTGCATGTTCTGTCAGCCAGTATGGTTGTGTGGTCGTGGTGTGTCTTGTCTGATCTTGTATATAAGCAACATAGCCCGCCTTGTCCAATTGGATGGGTTACCGCACAACGGCTCGGTGTGTGCTGACCTTGCAGAGACTGGAAGCTGACAACCTGCATCTCTAAAATGCAAGTAAAGCCTGTCACGAAACAAGTACTTCAGGTACTTGACGCTTTGTTCCACATAGGAATGTTGTGTAGATGGAATAGTATATTAAAACATAAGTTGTAGAAGGCAACCTTTTCAAGCACGAGTTTGAATTTCGGAAACGAGCGCGAAGCAGCGAGTGCCCGAACGAACGAGTGCTTGAATTGCCTTCTACAACGAATGTTTTATACTATTTTCTCTGTTTCGGATTTTATTTACATTATTTTTTATAATAATATTAGATAATTTCCATTAAGGGATTTTTTTGATAGAATAGTTAGGTTGGTGACAGTGATTTCTGTTTCTTTTATACATAGTACCGCAAGCAATTTGTTTCATGGCCTCCCAAATAAATTAGAATTACTTTGTCAGTTGCCTAGATATTTTGTGTATTTAATGCAGTCATGCCAATCTCAAATAACAAAATATAACCAAAAATCGTTTAAGAATGAAGCTCCTTCCAACATCAATAAGCGTGCTGGAATATGATATTCTAATTCCGAAACAGAGAAACTATGTTCTAGGTTCTGTGTATCCAGCTTTATAATAGTAAACATATAGCTCGCAGAAGTAGTTTAACAAATTTAAAAATTTCTCTTCAGAAAACAAGAAATGCATAATAATAGTTATTTATAGTACAAGTGTGTTACATTACAGATAAGATACGTGGGAAAAGTTTAGCTCACGAGGCCGTTAGGCTGAGTGTGGTATTTTTTCAAGTGACTTAGGTAATTAACACACGTGTGCCATACAACATTTTATCCAACACATATTAATCATTGATATAAAATACATATAAGATTTTTGACAGATGACATCTCGAAATGACATTTAGGAACAAAATAGTGTAGAGAAGGTTTTATAACGTAGTTACTATGATACGAATAAAAAACATTGAGCTAATATAGCTCACTAATGACTTATGAGTTATGACCTATTTTATTTATCTAAAAACAGCATACTTATATCGTTATAATTACACGGTGTTGGATAAAAATATTAAAAGTTTAATTCTTAACAGTTTACATCAAGAAATCTGGGGTGGGATTCTGTAACTACGGTTGCTATCATTTGGACTTGTTATGATGTCAGTTGCAAATATCACCTACAAAGTGAGCTTGTAATTCTGTAACAGTACTCATTATTTGTGGTTAATAAGTACTTAAACATATAAAAACATTCTACAAGTCTACAGTCAGGTGAGAATGTCTTAAATTCATTGCAAATTTGAATTTCCACTATGGTGACATTTGACGTTTGAGATTAGAAATTGATAGAATAACAAGTACAATTATTATTTGTAGTTGTTATCAGTTTTCTTATTTGAATCACATCAGCTGATTTTCCTTACTTGATAGAAGCGATCGTTAAACAATAAGAAAATAAGTGTAGATAGATAGATAGTGTTGTATAATGGATGAATGTAGTAGATACACGTGGAGGTGACGTCGGTAATGGTGTAAGTTCGCACATCAATATTCCACCGAAGTTCCGATACATCGATCTACAACCCTGGGGAACGCCGCTATCAGCCGAGAACGCGTCTAACCTAAATCTACCGAGAATAACGCAGGCTTACTCATAATTGTATTTATAGATTTATTCTTCCAATCACACCATATTTTATGCTGCTCGACTGCCATCACTGATAATGTGGGAGGTTCGCCAAATATAATATTGGAGAATTCTTCTGGTAGAGGAGTTCTGTTCAGAACCCTTCGGTTTCTTTCTGTCGTTTACGTACTTACATTGAATCACTAACTAGATAGACTCTGTTGTACGCTATTTTACCACTCGAGCAGAATCATCTCTGTTTAAGTAACAGTATTCATCTCTGTTTAATTAACAGTATTTGAGTACATTTACTTCAAGTATCCATAAAAATACTTTGATATTTCGCTTACTCGAGCACATTTGAAAAATACGTAATCGTATTCTTACTTTTTTTATATTTTTCAATACTTGTATTTTATACTTTAATAGTGTACTCGAGTATATTCAAAAAATACGTAATCATATTCATACTTTGTTTATATTTTTTTAATAGTACTTGTATTTTATAGTCTAATATTGTACTCTATGTACTTTAAATACTATTAACATTTTCTTATACTCCAAATATTCGTAGTATATTATTAAGTACATAAGTATTCGTTTGTGCTCATTTTTAATTAATTTAAAATTAGAAAAAAATGCATGTATTTGCTTTATTTTGTCTAATTTCTTCATAATTATATTCTTGTATGTTTTAATTCCTTATTACCAAGATATGCTCCAGTTTCTCTGTTCTGAAATTAATTTATTTATCATTTTGTTTCATTATTTTTTATTTTTTCTAATTGCTTCAGATTGAGTTTTATTGATTTGATCTCTTAAGAAGCATTATCTTTAATGAATTTAAATTTTATTTAGTCACTAATGTACAAAAATATGATATGATACATCTGTTAAAATTGATTTAATTTTGTTGAAAAGGAATTTTTCTTACCTGAAAATTAAACTTACCATTTGCTATAATATCAGTTCTTTCCAATAGCACGTTAAATCAATTATTTTATTATTGGAGACTTATTATAAAAAATTGATAATTAGTACCTACATTCGTAAATGGCGTATCCAGACATTGTAGCCCACTGAAACTCAAAAAATAACCTTCCTTTTTAATCTATAATAACTTGTGTACCTATAAAAAAGGATATTACACAAAAAATAAACTTAATAAAAAATTTAAACGTTTTGGTTTTCTTTCAGATTTCCGCAAACAAAAATGCTTTTAACTTCAAACTTTTCCTTTCATTGATATGGAATTTACTCTACATTTCAACTAAATGGTTTAAATTGAAGTGTATAGATTTTTTTTTCTTACATGTTTAGATGTTACTTTTACTCGATATCATAGGGGGATATATCCGTTCATCCATGCTTTAACAGGATTCGAACATACACATCTAAGTTGTTAAACCTAAGCTCGAACCACGAGCCCAGCAGTGTCAACATCAGCATTACTATTTATATATTCGCAAACACGGGCGCCGACTTTTAAAAATTTCCTCGGGGGTAAAATATCTTATAATGACCAAAATCAAAATATAAAATTGCAAGAAAAAATAAATACGAGAAAGGATTCTCTATTTCTTACTCACTGAAACCAAAGTACAATCCAGAGCAGCTAAATCTATTTCAGAATGTGCTTTGATTTCAGCAGATCTAGAATTAGAGCAAACACTTCTGAGTGTTCTACTTCCTGACCCACTGAGACCAGAGAATAATCCAGTGCACATAAATCTGCTCTAAAATGTGCTCTGGTTTCAGTAGACCTAGAATTAGAGCAAACACTTCTAAATGCTCTAATTCCTGATCCACTGAAATCAGAGTATAATTCAGAGCAGTTAAATCTGCTCCAGAACATGTTCTGGTTTCAATAGAGCTAGAATTAAAGTAAACATTTCTGAGTGCTCTAAATCTAGATCAACTGAAACCAGCAACTAAATCCACTTTAGAATGTGCTCTGGTTACACGAAAAAGTATGTTACAATTCCCGACCGGCTGAATTAGATCACCTTAAGGGCATGAGATGCCCTGGAAGGCGATCTAGCCAGACCTCGGTCATATGGATTCCTTGTAATTGTGGCAGTACTGCTAGAAAATTTAACATGAAAAGTTGTATACATAGGTATATTGATGCAAGAAATTCATTGGTAGTATTTTTAGGGTTGTAACTCACATCCATTTGAGGGTAATAGTCAGTTACTATAAATGGGAAAAAGAAGAATAATTAACTGAGACACTGTTTTTACACAGTAAAGTAAGTAAACTTCCCATTGCTAGTAGGATGCAAGACCCTGGGTTCAAATCCCAGTGAAGTCCATGAATTTTTCAAAAATTTAATTCTGTATTATTAAATGTTGAATCGTAATGCGGTTCTTAATGTTATAACTGTGGAAAAACAGTGTCTCAGTTAGTTACTGCGCTGTGGTTCGTTTACCATTGAGTGAGTCGGGTCGTCGGCAAGTATTCAATGCTCTAAATCAGTGGGTATACTTGTAAACGCGGCAAAGGACAGGAGAAAGATTAATGAACTACCCAGGACTTCAGCCCTGGGTTCAAATCCAGGGAAGTCCATGAATTTTTCAAAAAATTAATTCTTCGGTACAATAATTCTTCAAAATAATAACAATTCAGAGCTTTATTACTGATGTAAAAATACTACTTTACGGGAAACATCTCCTTAGGGGCATGAGTTCCGATGCCCCTATGCAGTCGGCGCCCATGTTCGCAAGGTGTTATAACGCGAATTTCTCTAACACCTCGCGGTGTAATTCGTGCGAATTGGTGGAATTCCTCCATTTATCAGGATGGATTAGTCTGACAATCAGTCATTCACCGCGGCCGCGTCTGCTGATGAAATAATAAATGCATTATACATGAGTGGAGAACGGGCGCATTATCCGCGCATAAAGGCCTCTTTACAATGCGGCCCCCACACTGCGAGCTCTACGCTGTACGGATTCCTACACCGAGGAATCAATTCATCAAAACCTTCTTGCTTTACAAATATTTACACAACCAACTCTTTTAATGCTGCTAAAAAGGCAACCAAATTCAATTTATATACAGGTGTTATTAAACATTCACAAACGTATTAACATGGAGTTAAAAATATTCAAATATTGTTTACAGTTATTTACAAACTAGAAAATACCGGTAAAAGAGCGATAAATTCGATTTAAAAAAATATGGGCAATATACGTAATTATAATAAAAAAAAATTCTTTCATTTACTATGTTAGTGATGCACGTAGATCAGGAGTAATTAATTCAAAGACAATGCATTTCAATATTACTATTTATTAATAAGAATCCAGGGCACCATAAGTATAGTAACTCACATTTCACATTCCTTGATCTGATAACGGCGTCCTCTTACTTTCTCTCCATCAGCATCGGATCGGACCATTAGGATGCGTTTTCCTAAGTGGTATAAAACACACATTGTCACTCCAGTTATAACAATTATCACAAGCATGCACATAAACTCATGACTTAGCCTAGTCCCCAAAATGAATGCAGCCTAACACCTCGTGATTACCAATACTTACTATTTGTACTCAAGGGTACTGAAATTACCTATAGAGTCCTATACTCTTTCGGGCAGACTTACAACAACTTTCAGGAGTCCCAAACATCCTATCGCTTGTAGATCCCAGATCTACTCCTAATGGATCCCAGATTCATAAACTAGCGCTACAGACGCTATCGTGAGTCCCAGACTCACCGTAAATCTCTCCCTTGGGTTACACATTCATTTTTTGGTACGTTCTAGGGTATTCCCGACATCCATTAGACAAAGAAATATATTATCTAGGCCACAAACAAATAGTACATCTAGGTACATTTACACAATGCACAATAAATATACAAACAGTAAATAATATGTCGATCATTGAATAATTCATCCATGAGCATCAACAATACTTATAACTACAATAACCGTTAGTTGCCATTCGCCTTTAAATACTTCAGTCTGCATATCTTTACTCATTGTCATCAGGTCACAAGGCACAGTCTTGAATCATTGCATATCAATCCACACTATTATATTGTCACAAACCGACAACTTAACTTCGGGACAGTTATGTTTCAGTTCCTTTCTCAAGTGGTTTATATCAGTGGTTCTAAATAAATTAGATTAAGCCAGAATCTGCGTCTTATACTGGTAACTTCCGTATAATGTGATAGTAAAGTTATTAAGAAATACCTTGTTGACCGAAATTAAGAAGTGTATTCTATTTGCCAAATCGAACGAAATTTAGTCGTTAAAAGAGGAATAGCTAGCGCACCAGTTTCACATAGGAACATTTTTATAGCAGGTGATATTGGCGTTAAATTCAAAATATTCGAATCAATTTAAAAAAGTATAAAATGAAATGTAAAATGCGCTCCTTTTCTGTAACTTGCAAAGGAGTTCTTCCACGTTTTTAAGCCAATGGAATAATTTCACTTTCCATTTAAAATTCAATCAAATAAATAACTAAATCCAATACACAATACGAAGCTAAAAGACAAAGTGACATAAGAATTTCAAACAATAGCACAAATTTTACTATGCGTAATTCTGTTTTTCAAACAGCCAATAGTATATCAAGATTTTCCTCTACTTTGAAATCTGAATTTCTTTCGACTCAGCGAAAATAATACAGTAAAAATAGGATTAGTTTTGAAAAAATTCATTTTTTTTTATTTGTATAAAGTAATAGGTACATATTACATACCTACGAATGAGTACATTAGGTACATCATGTTTTCTTCATCATAACTACTAAGTAAAGATGGGACCGAGGTTGAATAATCATTTGGTATTCGGCCTATTCAGTCATGTTTTTGCTATTTGGTATTCCCGCCCAATATTTATATTTTGTATAACGCTGTTCTTTTACCTTAAACTATAAAATTATTGTCAATAAATTTGCAACAAAAGATGTTTGGTTTTTACCAGTAGCACACGTATACCGTTTTCTTATAAAATCTGTTGTCTATTTATCAAAAAGCGCAACAGACGATTTTTTTTAATGCTTCAAGGTCAAACAGCTTTAAATTAAAAGATTCATTTTTTTAAAGGTACCTAGTTAATAATTTGTATGTTTCATTCTCTTGTGCATACATATTGTTTTTTCGGCAGTTCTTCTAATACGACTCTAAAGTAATGGCGGTTATTTAGAAAAATTAATTTTTATTAAGTTCTATAAAAGATAAATATGGCGCAAAATATATATTTTCCAGTACGAGTTCAAAGCAAATTTTTTTTCAGAACACAATATCTACAATGAACAGCATTTAATTTGGCCTCATTAACAAAATTTTCTGTTTTGCCTTTTGAATCTGTCGATTTGAAATTTAAAATTTACCTTGGGAACACATACATGTTTCAACACAGTCAGTTTTTAATTATTATTTAACAATTTGTTTTTAAACAATGATAGGTCTATTAAAGAATCACATGTAGATGTGTACATGTGCCCTAGTTTTTATTTAGGTATCTAGTAAAGAATTTATCTTGTTATAGTGCTTGGCAGTAAATATATTTGTTCTAATTGAAATAATTAAATGTATTAGTAATCAAACAACAAAGAACCTTAAGAAATAAACTTTAGACGAGCAAGTGAATGTATTGTAACGCGGAGGCGTTTTTGTTAGAGAGTGTACTAAATATTATTAATTATAAGAAATTACCTTAACTTACATTACGGGAGCAATATATGATACATCATATATCTGAAGCATGCTGCGGAGCAAATAATACAGGAATTAAAAAATAGGACAAATATCTGAGCAAGAATGTAGGGCAATAAATCAGGAATTAAATAATGGAGTAAATTCTGCAGCAAAATACTAGAGCAATTCCCGAGAAAATAGCGCACGTTTAAGGGCAAATAAAAAGATCAATTACTAACTACGTTGACACTTACAGTAAAATGTACGTTGACTTGATTTAATAAACCGTTTTTATAGTTTAATATATAGTGTTTTTATATTTTACTGTCATGTCAAGCAATAAAATGAAAGTTTCAAATAAAATGACTGCTTAATTTACATGTCGACATGACATATTCTATAAATTAATAATAATTATCAGTTATATTATCACTAGGGAGCTGTCTTTAAATTTTCTAAAGCATCAAGAGGGGGAAGAGATCCAGAGTAGCTTTATGCAGCATTGAGAAGAGTTAGGGGGGGCGAGGTTTTTTTTTGTTACTATGTAAATATACCTATAAATATATTTATAGGTATATTACTATGTACCTTACATTGTACAATTTTGCGTTACGTAATTTAAGGACGACCCCTAGGTCATTGATAATTACGTAATAATCTTATGATAGTTGCCAAAAGTACGTTGCTTGGTAACCGCACGACACCTGAGACGAAGGTCTGTTTCCCTAGAAGCAATGTGCTTGACAAAGTTATGATAATAGTTATTTATGATACAAGTGTTAAAAGTGACATTTTATGAGTGAGTGGGGAAGTTTGAAACGAGGCGAAGCCGAGTGTACCAAACCCCACGAACGAAATTAAATCACTTTTAACACAAATATCATACACTATTTTTCCTACGACCCTAGTTATCTATTAGTAAATAAAAACTAAGCATTATAGAATGACATTTATGACAGGTAACTAGATTTAGTTCTTTTTTAACACAAGTGTTAAAAGTAAATTTGTTTTTTACTTTTAACACGTTGTCAATGACAACGATTTAAAAGTATTCATTGTGTTGTAAACTGTTATTTTTAACTTGCTAATCAACCGTTAAAAAGACTATTTTTAACAGTGGTCGTAGGAAATAGTTATTTATAGTGTTAAGTGTTAAAAGTGACATTTTATGAGTGAGTGGGGAAGTTTATGAAACGAGACGAAGCCGAGTGTAACAAACCCCACGAACGAAATAAAATCACTTTTAACACAAATATCATACACTATTTCTCCTACGATCCTAGTTATGTATTAGTAAATAAAAACTAAGCATTATAGAATGACATTTATAGCCCTGAGGAAGACAGGAGTGGTGTCGAATCGACGACCTTGTAGATAATAAAGATTTTTTTTAATGAATACCCGCTTATTATGATACAGAAAACAATTAATATTTGATAGATGTCAACAATTGTTATTAACCTAGCAATCTCATGACACATGTTTGTTTTGATTGGCTACTTTCGCACAAATGATCAGAAATACCCTGATTCGATTGAAAATTTGTTTAAGCTAAAAAATTTCTTAGAAATTAAAGCGCACTCGGTTGCAAATATACAGAGCGATTATAGATTAGAAATTAGAGAAATATAAACACTTTGTACAGGAAATAATTGGAGCAATTATCGATGCAATTCTACGATATAATTTAAATTAAACAAGTAGGGCAATTACAAGGAACTAAGAGAAATACTAAAGTAATAATATGGGGCAATACATAAATCAGGAACCAGAGAGACTGAAACACATTCTGAGGTGAAAAATAACAGTCATTATTGGAGAAACTGGAGCTTATTTTGAAACAAATAAATGAAGCAATTACTGAGAACAAAGACAAATTCCATAACTAGAACAATTATCAGATAAACTGGAGTACAATTCCTGGGTGTCAGTAAATAGAGAAATTATTGAGAATTAGGACAACTGCTAGAGCTAGAATGTAGGTCAATAAATAAGTTAATAATAAGATAAATTGGAGCAAATTTTGAATAAACTGACAAAAGTAGCTCATTTGGTTAATGCAAGCGACTAAATGTAGGACAGTCGTAGAAAAAGTATAGATGTAAGATGTAATTCGAGTTGTACTTGTAGAATTACAAATTCGCCGCTGGGAGGCTTCTGTATAGCTTTTCCAATTTCGTGCGTAATATGCGTCTTACAGTTTATGTTACGTATTGTAATGTAATAATCATTGCTTCATCTGAACTACGCTCCTCATGTTACAGCCCAAGGGGTTCCGAAAAAAAGTGAATATATCTAGAAACATTTATAATTACGATATTTTTTTACATGGATGTAATCTGTGACTCTTATCATGCATATTGTTATATAAAATATCCAAAAATATAATACTATTCATTTATAATTTTCTTAAAATATATTCCCGCTCCGATTTTTGGGACATCATGCATCGTAAATTCACAATACACATACACAGATGATTCACAGGTTAAATGGAAAGTTGAACGTCAAAGTAAACTAGTTATAGGAAAAGTGCGCACAGTGTTCTAATCCTTTTTATTAAGTGTAAATATTTTTATTCTCAATCGGTTAGTAATATGACGATTTCTGACTTATAAAACCTTGGGTAATTAGTTATTGTTAACCTCATTTTCCAAGTTGGGAAGTAGGTATATCGTGAGTTTAGTTGGGATTGGGAAGCAGACACTTTCCAACCCCAACTATATGTTCACTGTACACTTTCCAACATCGATTAAATCAATAATTAAGGTTAGAAATCAAACTGACAGTTCATGTGACAGTTGAAGAACACCATACCAAATCATTCGTTTATTCATGTGAGATTATTAGTTTCAGATTGTGAATAAAATAGTATACAAATGTGGTGAAAAGTTTCTTTATATCTCGTTCTACAGCTAACTGCGGCACTGTATCCCTTGGTTAGTAATATGCTATTACTTGTTGCTAACTTATAAACCGTCATTTACTTGAAATGTTAACTAACATTTACAAGCTACTAACCTGTAAAAGTATCTGTCAGTTTTATTGGTTAGTAGCAGCAATTTTTTTATCATTGTAAACTGTGCTTTGTACCTGTCATAAACTTTTTGACATAACGTTGTTAACTGACATAATTTGGTTTAAATTTTATTTACAAGCGAAAAACAAATAAACTATTGTACTATAAACACGAGGTAACAGTTTTTACTGCTTCTAGGAGGTGACAAGCTTGCCAGTTATTTCCTTCTGTCACCAGTAATAATATATTACATACAAAGCCGGGAAATGCTTGATTTACAGCTGAGCGCTAATGAGGTGCGTAGCTGTAAAGCACTCCCACGAGGTTTAGATGCTATTTTATGTACAATCAATTAGTAATTATTTAATTCTAACAATAATTTTGCTCATATTTAATGACAGTTTTATTATGATTTATTTATTAAACATAGAGATCTATGACAGAAAACAAAATATTTACTTATTCAGTCAGTTCAGTTATCACAAGGTTTATTGCTTTTTAAGAGTTTACATTAACTATACTTCGTTTTTTAACTATAGACAGCACTAGACGAAGTCACATTTACACCACAGCGTGAATGAAATACTAGTAGTTCTGAAAACAACTGGTTTTAATCGTGAAATATCACAAAAAGAGAAATGAAACAAGAAACACGTGCAAATTCAGCAAGTGATTTGACAACTACTGAGAGTTTGACGTTTCAATTAAGTTTGAGAAGGTTAACTTGAAATTTTGTCTGGTTAAATGTGGCTTCATGAAATGGCGCAGCAGCCAATCATAGGCTTTGATTTTCTCACTAGAATTTCTAGTTACTGTCTATAGTTTAAAAACAGAGTATAGCCTGTAATAGGTAAGTAATGAGCCACTTGCCAACTGTTTGGTTAGCTGGAAACAGACGTTTATGAAAACCGATTGTGAATAAAAACCTTTTTACCTCGATAATACTGTAAAATACTATATTAATGTATTACTACAGAGTTGTATTCGTGAAATATAATTTAAATTACATGAAAACATAAAAATATAAACTACCTTAGTTTATATTTCGTGTGCAATGTAACAAATTAAGAATGAGCTGAACATTGTGATTAGTGACGTAAAAAAAACATAATTTTCATCTCGGTTTCTGCCTTATTTTTTATTTTATTTAATTTACACAAGCCCAATAGATCGAAGTCCAGTAACAAGTGAGGGAACCTACAGCTTATAGTGGGTTCCGAAGTACTCGGACACAGCGGTATTTATTTTTAATTACAAGTTTATCGTTACTGGAATTTGAACCAAAGATTTCACATTCCGCTTAGCGAGTCGAAGCGCAACCAAGTAAACCACCACTGCCCCTGTATTTCTTTAATGATGAGATATCGTAAATTCAAATTAAAAACAAGTTATTAGACAATTAGTAAACAAATTCATATAAAAAACATCTTATACAAATTAGTGCAAGTACAAATGTGAAAGTAATTACAAAGTCATTCCCATATATCCCACAAAGTATCTGTACGACAGCGCGGTTTGGCGGGTTTGCAAGCCCCAGGTCGATCTGTTGCTCGGAACGCGAGAAATCCAATAACGGGTAGCGACAGCCCGACCCCCCGCTCATGAAGAGTAGTACTAACTGTGTTACACAACCAGTCCACGGGGACGGACTAAACGGTGGTCGTTAGGGAAAAGTGCAACCGGGAGGCTGTACAAATATTCAAGAGTTCAAGTGGTTAATGGGCAAATAGTGCGAGAAGTGTTGTATTGCCAGGGGTGTATGTATCCACAGGCCTGTGTTCCATAATAGTTATACAGGGTGTTCCATTTAAGCGTGCCACCATTGCTATCTCGAGAACTATAAGAGCTACGAGGTTAGTTAAATTAGCAAAGAACCACCATTTTACAAGACTAATACAATGAGCGAAAAAAAAAATTTTTTTCAACCAGTGGTTCTCAAAACACGGGACACAACTTTCTTATTTTAAATGGGAACGTATGTTTATTTTTAGGTTATTCGATAGAGTATTTTTTTCTGAATTCAACCATATAAATAAATCATATATTAATATAACAAAATATCTGAGAAAAGTGCATGATAGGTTTATTTGTATTTTATTTATATCTGGCTGAAATAAGATTGCTTTGGATAGAAAACAATTAATTTTCTTCTTAAAACTGACAGTTTAAGAAAATAAAATTTAACAAAAAATAATCAAACAATGTTAGACAGAACATTATGTCTATGTTTTCTAACCATAGCACTCTTGTTTCAGCCAGTTATAAATAAAATACATATGAATTTAACATGCATTTTTCTCAATTATTTTGTAATATTAGTATAGGATATGTACATATCGCTGAATTCAGAAAAAAATACTCTATCGAATAATCTAAAAATAAATATATGTTCCCATTTAAAATAAGAAAGTTGTGTCACGTATTTTGAGAACCACTGGTTGAAAAAAAATTTTTTTTGCTCATTGTATTAGTCTTGTAAAATGGTGGTTGTTTGCTAATTTAACCAACCTCGTAGCTCTTACAGTTCTCGAGATAGCAATGGTGGCACGCTTAAATGGAACACCCTGTATAGATAAGGGAGGTATTGTTTTTGGTGAGATTTCTCGAGTGTAAGTTTTCATCATATGAGCACGAATTAGAGACCCTAGAATACGATTTTACTATTTTTATCGTGTGTCTGTATGTCCGTGTGTGTGCATATGTGTGTATACAGGATACAGAATCGAAGTAGGGCAGAGAAATGAAAATTAGAGAGAGATGGGGAAAGCCATTAAATTTAAAGGGCTCATCGTTTCAAATCCCAAAGTTTCCTCATATCTTCCTGCCTCGAGTTTCTCTGTTTATCAATCATTAACATGGCTAGAAATTTTAAAGAAGGGAACAATAATAAAAATATAAAAATACAGAAATCGCTTTCTAAGAAGCAACAAATATGATATCACTTTGATAAAAGTTAGGAAAAATAGTTTTTAAAAAGAAATTATTATATTTCACATAATTCAAAGAGGAAGAAGCTGTATCAGCTTTCCACTGTTTGTCGACGTTCACGTATAGGATGATACTGGCTGATTCAATGTTGTACTTGTTAAATAATTGCTTAAAAATACACAAATGTGAAGCTTGTGATACTTATTTTCAACAAAATTTCGAATTAGACAGTAATATATTTACATTATTAAAATCATAGTTTGGAAAAAACTGAATTTGTAATTTTTAAAACAACGCACTAATATTTTTATAATTACATATTTTATTTATAAAATACTTTTTATATAAATATTGAAAAATTGATTTGTATTAAATATAGGTGTAGGATATTGCTTATATGAGTTAGTAAAAATTGGGTTTCAACTCATGAAATTCTCCACTAGATTATTAAGAAAATTGTATGTAAAATAGTATATTATTTAACAAGCATAATATGTAGGCTATATTACACGAGGATGTAATCATCCGCGTGTAATGTAGCCATGTTATGCGAGTCAAATACTATACTTTATCTACAACTATCAGGCACATAAAAAATCTGATATTATTTGTTAAATATTCAGTTAACTGTAAGTAGTTCATATATAGCTTCACAGATGACGCCACAGTAACACTTAAATGTCAAAATAACTACTCAAATTGTATTTATTATACTTTTATAATCATTTATATTGATATTTATGATAAAAAATATATTATTAATAAATTAACAGTTTATTAAATTGTTATATGTTACATTACATGCTCTATTTATTACAGAAAAGTGTAGCGTGTAATATAACTTTTCATATTACACTTGTGTAATATGAGTAGTATATTATATGTAGTATCACACGTATAATGTACCCATATTTCAATAGTTGTAGATAAAATATTTTTTCTACGACCACCATGAAAAGTTGATATTTATGCTCTCTTTTGTCATCGTAATGTCAATGATTACTGAGCAACGAGCAAATAAATACTTTACCGCTCGTCTCCATAAGCAACGAGCGGTAAAGTACTTAATTTGCTCACTTAGATTATTTATTTACTCATATCGTCATGGTTACAGATACACAAAACAGGAAATTGGTTAAGATTGAATTGAATTTTTATTTCGTTAGTAAAGTCGTAGAAAAAATTATGTGTGCATCTCTAGCGTAAAGCATCTTTATTGCTCTAGCTCGATTGTAGCGCTCGCTACGCTCGCGCTTCAATTTACGAGTACGAGCAATAAAGATTCACTTTACGCTCTTGATATACAAATAACTATTATGGTATTAAATATAGTAATATTAATTTCAAATTTACCTATTCAAAAAGAAAGAAATAGAATATTTTGCTTATTGATGAACTTGCAAAATACAGGAATTTTTTTAAATAAAATTGTTTAAAAAACATTTATCTGTTTATTTCATCTAATTTGCTTTTATTATATTAATAAATTATAATTTTAGTATTTTTAAATTCCAAAATTTTTTTATCATTCAATTTAAATTTCGAGCGTAAATCAGCCAACAAATTTAAAGGTCCACAATGTTCCAAGGTCATATAAATGAATAGGGTAACATAAAAGGTACCGACGCAGAGTGTCTCTTCTGTATATAACTATTCTGTGTCCGGGCCATAATGTAGATTAATTTAATGAATATTTAATTAAATACTAAAAAATAAACAATATTACAGAAAAAATTCCCAGCATACTGAAGAAATACCAGCTTTTCCTTCATTTTTTTTTTGCTTTAAAAAGTGCAAAAGTTGATATAATCTTTGATACATCAATTGTTTTGGCAAATTAATTTTCTATTGGTAGATATCTATTAATTAATTATTTGAAGACAATATCTAAATGAAAGAAAATGTGATGAAACCGAATCCGAAATATCTTTTGAATATAGAGCTCCTGATCCATTTGGTATAAATACATCAAGAGGCGAGGCGGACTGGCAATATTTCGGGCCAGTGGAAAATATATTTCTCCGACCCAGTCCCCATAGGATTTTTGGAAAGTGAAAAAAATTCTATACCTGTTATTGCGATAAATTAAAGTCTTTAATTCCGTCGAATTTTCCTCCCTTCCTGTAATAAAAAGGTGCATTGTATTGTTATGGGAATCGACGTTGATGTCAAAACGAAACGTCACTACATGCCAAAACTATGTTGATTTGAAATAATTTTTCTGACTTATTTTGATACCAACTGAAAAGTCTTAATGTCAAAAACCCTTGATCCTTTTACTGCCTTGTACGAAGTATAGGAAAAAAGGTTAACTTTGAAATATCGTAACAAAAAACGTCATTTTTGATATATTCGAATAAAAACTTATTTCTTAACTTAAATATATTTTTTTAAGTTTCGCTTAACAGTATATGCTCTAAATTATTTTACAATAATCATAATCATATCGAAGACGCATCTTTTCATTGTATTTTCATCGTTGTAAGCTACTTTTCTTTATAATTGTTGATGTTACAAATTATTTTATCTACAACTATTGAAATAAGGGTACATTATACGTGTGATACTACATACCTATAATATACTAGTCATATTACACAAGTGTAATATGAAACGTTATATTACACGCTACACTTTTCTGTAATAAATAGAGCATATATTTTAACACATAACCTTTTAATAAACTGTTAATTTATTAATAATATATATTTTATTATAAATATCAATATAAATGATTATAAAAGTATAATAAATACAATTTGAATAGTTATTTTGACATTTAAGTGCTACTGTGGTGCCATCGGTTAAGGTATATATGAACTACCCACACCTAACAAATAATATCAGATTTTTTATATGCCTGATAGTTGTAGATAAAGTATAGTATTTGACTCGCATAATATGGCTACATTACACTCGGATGATTAAAAATAATCGCTATCGCTCGTATTTTTAATTACATCCTCATGTAATATAGCCTACATATTATGCTTGTTAAATGATATACTATTCACTATATAGTTGTATTATTATAAATTATAGTTTTCTTAATTTTACAGCTTGAATGATGTGTGTCAAAACTTTTGTGTTAAATCCAAAGTTATGTTTACACGATATCGAAATTTATATCCAATAATATTTATTTCTATTACATATGTCATATATCGTTGTTTTTAACTTGGCTGGCTGCCACAGTTTGACTCACTTCATTTTACTCTACTCGACTAACTTAATTCATAATTCTCCAGGCCGCAACACTTTTATACATGCTAGTTATTAATCTTGAAACTTCGAGAGTCTCCCTGACTATAAATTTGCGAACAATAGGAACGTCGCTTTTATCTCACTTGACCTTTAGTGAGATTACCTGACGAGACAAGTTAGCCGCGATGACTCATCGGCAGTGAATCACGCTCGTTACAATACATACAACAGAAAAACAAAAATCGGAAAAACGGCAAGATTTTTACCTCAGGATTTTCTACATTACTAGTAATTTTCATTTAACTTTTCTAAATCTTGTGACTTGTGTCTACTGAAATAAAAATCTCAAAATTAATACAGGGTGTCCCATTTAAGGTACGAATGCATTGGTATCTCGAGAACCGTAAGAGCTACGAGGTTGGTTAAATTAGACAAAAGTTGCCCCGTTAGGAGGCTATTTTAATAGTGTTTTGTTATTTGCGAAAAAATGCATAGGTCACTAGATATAGGGGAAAATGTAAATTTAGCGACTTTCTTTTTTTGCTTATAACTTTGTTATATGAAATAATACGAGATTCTGGTTTGCACTTTCTTAAGGCACTTTTGTATGGTGAATTTGCAGAAGTACTCAATTATTTTTTATATCTAACCATTTACGAGTTACTGATAGCAACTTTTATTTTTCATATGGAGGTCACATTAAGCTATGGTATTTTTAAATAGAGATTTTTTTTAGCTTTACAATGATATAAAACAGTAATACTTTATTTTTATAATTAACAGAAAAATTAACAAAAATTGTTATTTATACTAAAATTGCATTGAAAAAAGTAAATTAAAGGCAGCAGTGGAAGAAAATAACTATTTCATAACATATGTTGCAACAAGTTTATTTAATTAAAGTTAAAAATACCAAAATAATTAGCGAAAACTTAACAATAAATTTAGTTAGAAAAAAGTAAATCGAAGGCTGCTGTGGAAGAATTTACTAAATTTATTGTGAAGTTTTCGCAAATTATTTTTGAATTTTTAACTTTAATTACATAAACTTGTTGCAACATATGTTATGAAATAGTTATTTTCTTAGATTGCAGCCTTTAATTTACTTTTTTCAATGCAATTTTAGTATAAATAACAATTTTTGTTAATTTTTCTGTTAATTATAAAAATAAAGTATTACTGTTTTATATCATTGTAAAGCTAAAAAAAATCTCTATTTAAAAATACCATAGCTTAATATGACCTCCATATAAAAAATAAAAGTTGCTATCAGTAACTCGTAAATGGTTAGATATAAAAAAATATTGAGTACTTTTGCAAATTCACCATACAAAAGTGCCTTAAGAAAGTGCAAACCAGAATCTCGTATTATTTCATATAACAAAGTTATAAGCAGAAAAAGAAAATCGTTAAATTTACATTTTCCCCTATATCTAGTGACCTATGCATTTTTTCGCAAATAACAAAACACTATTAAAATAGCCTCCTAACGGGGCAACTTTTGTCTAATTTAACCAACCTCGTAGCTCTTACGGTTCTCGAGATACCAATGCATTCGTATCTTAAATGGGACACCCTGTATACCAATTTATTTACGTACCTAATTATTTACGTCAGTCGTATCTCCTCCTATTTCTCGAGACGAAAACAAGATAATTGAATTCTGTGACAATTTGAAATCAGCGCATTGATATCCACTTAGTGTATGAAATAAAAAAGTTTTTGTGAAAAGTTCAGTAAAAAATGGAATTGTTATTGAACATGAATGGGGAGAAAACATTTCTTTGTGTAACTTTTTTTTGCAAAATCTATTAATAAAGTCGTTCAGATTGAATCTCGAGCCATATACAGAATATGCTAAAAACACACTTTTTTGTGGTACAAGTTTGAGAACAATTGTCTAAAGAACGTAATAAAATCGTTCGATTCAACGCACTGAAATCTGTCAATGAACACTACACATATTATATAATCAAAATGTTTGATATAAAAATAGATATTATTACAAAATTTAAATATAATGAAAGTCATCTATAACACCGTCGTTATAACTTCAAAAATGCAAGATAATGGAAGGTCTTCGGTATGAATTAATTGAAAAATAATTCGGATTAAGAGACGCCCGTTTTAGTGACGAAGTCTCATTTAACGTTTGGATTTATGCGTCGTTTAGTGTTAAGGGCAGATTTCGCGTTGATTATAAGTCCATTGCAGTGGTTCTCAAAGTGGGTGCCGCAGTACCTTGCTGTGCCTTCCATTACTTGTAGGGGTGCCGCAGGCGTGGTGTGAAATTTAGCATCTTAGGTATTTTAACAATTCTTGGATCTAAGCATTTGAATCTTCTACTTCGTACTGATGTCAAATTGTAGTCCAAAGAATGGATATTGAATCGTGTTTACGAATTAAAAGTAGAACTACCTACTCACTTTTTTAGAACAAGAAAACAAACTTGAATTTTGAGAATTTTTGAAAAATGTATTTGAGGAAATGAATAAAGTAAATTCCAGCATGCAAAAAATAAAACATGAAAATATCTTAAAATCGTCCGATAAAATTAGAACTTTTAAAGACAAGATTGAATGTTGGAATTGAGGCAAGCTAGAAATGTTTATAAGAACACCTAAAACGCTTGTTAACACTAAAAATACAGATTTGCTACTATTTTCCAGATATATGTATTGATAGTTTTGACTGGATACGTTTCGAATGAAATATACTTAATTTTCATTGGAATCCTTCTGGATATTAATTTAGAATAAATATCGCAATATAGGAGCCAGAGTACATGGAGTTTTAGTTGAATTTTCTACTTCTTTTGTGAATGTGACCTAAGGTTTTCTACGTTTGTTAATAACAAAATTAAAATGAGAGAACGATTGAACTCCGTAGAACATGAAATGCGAGTATGTTTATCTAAAATACATCCGAATATAAAGGAATTATGTGAATTACATACAGCTCATGGCTCATGTATCACATGTTTAATATGTCTTTAAAATTTCATGCACAGAATGTTGGGATGCCAAAAATTTTGTATTATCGGTTTGGGGTGCCTTCATATCAAAAAGTTTAAAAACCACTGGTCTACTGGACCGCTGTTCCGAAGAGATATTTGAAACTGACTTATGAAGTTTTATAATCTCTTATGGAGGGTTGAGTGTTTAAGCGTCATAAATTATTACAACTTTAACCCAATACTTGAAGGCAAATTCATACTGAATTTGGAATAACTGTTTGTATTTCTACTTATATCCCTATAATATTTCAATGTTTTTTCAAGTTAGAATTTAAATTACATTTAAAATGCATTATTATTACAATATTTCAATCTAGATTTAAAAGTACTCAATTAGGAAATATCTTGAACACAAACTTTGAGGTACGGTCGTACAATTCATATTATTAGAAGAAAGTAAATTGTCTAAAACAACATTTACCGCAAGTCTTATAAGACTATAAGAGACACTTGGCATATACACTGAGAGCAATTATTATACAGGGTGTGTATTTTAAATGGGCCACCATTTCTATCTTGAGACCTATAGGAGATACAAAGGTCGGTTAAATTAGACAAAAATTGCCTCATGTGGGGATCATTTTATAATTGTTTTTGCTTTGCATAGATGACTAGACAGAAAGAAAAATGTAAATTTTTCATTTTTTGTTTTTTGCTTATAACTTTTTAATTTCAATTTCAATACAAAAAATGATTAAACTTGCCTATTATTTAGACACTTTTTAACGACGAATTTACTACAATACTCAAAATTTTTATTTTTCATACCGTCGAGAAATTGATACTAAGATTAACTTTTGAACACATGCATATATAATAAAGGCAAATATCGATAAATTTATATATTTATTTATATATTATATACATACATACAAACAATAAAGATTGCATAAAAATCTGATACTTTTAAGTATAAATTTTTTATATATTTTTTATTTTTATCGGTTTTTTTTTGTATTTAAATCAGATTTTTTTGATTTTTTCAAAAAGATATAGTATAATTTCAAAATAGTGTTTCACAAATCAGCATTTATTATGAAAAAAAAAAACAAATTGTAGAGAATAAGTAAAAATTTAAAGAAACAATAACAAATTACAGTAAAATCTGTTTATAAGGACACCGATTTTATAGACAAACTGGTTATAACGTCGAAATTTTGACCACTTGTTTGAAAGCCCACATACGATAACATTATTTTACTTTCATCGGTTATAGCGACAAATTTTTGTAAATTCTTCGATGTCGTTATGACTGGATTTACTGTAACACAATTTTAAAGTAAATTTAACAAAAAAATATCTGCGTTTAAATTCAAAATAATTTACTAACTAAAGTAGTTTTACCGTCGAAGTTACACGTCTTTTTCCTCAATTTTTGTAAATTTGAAATGTTAGATAACAATTGCAAGACAAATGATTTAAATCAATGCAACACTGAAAGAAATTAAATATTCAGTCCCGATTTCCTTATATCAATTTATAAAAATTGTATTTAATTTTGTAAGGAAACAAAACTATGCCTTGAGTTGAAAATATTTGAGTTGAGCTTTACTTTATAAATAACATCCATTCGTTAGGTTGGTAATGAAATAACTGAATGCGCCTAAGGCCTCGCGCTTCTGTTTCCCAGCCTGCCAAGATAATTGTAAGAGTTTTATTTGCAGATATAAAACCAAGACTTTGATAACCACAAAGAAATCGAGACAATGGGAATTCGAAATGACTTTGCATTCCTAATTAAACAACTTCCATTGTTTCCACACTGAAATTACATGAATATTTATAAAGATAATTAGAAAAGTATCTTATGTTTAAAAATAATTTCTTTCTTTGTTAATCTACTCCCAGATGCGATCTTGTTTTATTGGATTTTCTATTTACACAGAGAATTGTTTCGGGACAATTTTTTCACAAAAAATTTAAAAAGAAATGTAATCCTTCTAATGGATTTTTTTACTTTGAAATTGCAAGATTAATTATGGACAGTACGGTTGATTGGTTAGCGCGCTTATACACTAATGCTGCATTCTAGTTTTTCGAAACACGTTCTATGGAAAACATGTGCAACTCTTAAGTTGCACCAATATTACTTGAATTTTAAGTTTTGGATAATGTCATATCGGAATATAGAATGTTAAATGTACTACTATTCAACTGTTATAATTGCGATTAGCATGTTTTTGTATTACTTAAAATTTAAGCCTTATTACTTCAATTAAATGATATTAAATAATTTACGAAATACTAATTTCAAAATTATAAATACCATTTTTATTAACCAAATATCTAAAATATATAGCGAAATTTCATATTGTTACAATTAGGTTTTCGGGGACCGGATATAATAAAAATTGAAAAATGATTTTTAAAATTTATTATATATTTTTAACAAATTTTAAGGAATTCGGAAATTCTTTGTTGATATAAATATAAGCCTGGTTTAAAATTCCTTTTTTATTATACCTGCATCATAATCCTTATTTAACAAAGTAAAAACGTGCGAAAACGCAAAACAAAACACACAATGCTTTAAAGTAGCTAAGCAGTAACATAATCCAAAATCTAAAGAAATGTAACAACAAATATTAACAAATCTCCATGTAAAAATTATGAAACGTCAAAATCAAATTTCAGATCCTTTTTTCCATAATATGCAGGTATAATAGAAAATAGCGTATGATATACGTGTGTAAGAGCCATTAAAGCACACGTGCCAGCTTTTACTCTTTATTATAATATAATATTAATCTAGCACTTTTTTTCAGTGTTTGGACGTTGGACCGTCAACAGTTTTGTGGTGAGTCAAATTGGTTTTACTATATTTTGAGATAAGGTATAGTCGAAGAGTATTTTCTTATGAAATACTCAACGGCAACCGAGTAGTATTAGAGTTTCCTTTTCGATATGAATTGAATTCATTCTCACTTTAGGACCCCTAAACGTACGAAGACCATATATCTCTGAACTTTACTATTAATTTTTTTTGACGTTCAGCATCAGATGTTATTTGTTTAATCTGTCAAAAGATATTATTTTGGCATGACTCAGTCATAAGTTTGGGAACTCATAGGTATTATAGAGAAACGTATTAGAGACTGAAGAAATTAGTTAGTGTGTATGGCAATGGAATGCTGTGGTATGGATTTCAAATTTGGATAAGCACAAAAAATAAACGCCAATTTAAACTTTATTCTCCAAATAAACCAAAACAACTACATTTTTCACTTTTCAGTGGGTCAGAAATTAGAACATTTTAATATGTTTGCTCTAATTCCTAGTTTTCTAAAACCAGAGCACATTCTGAAGCAGTTTTGGCTGCTCTGGTTTCATTAGGTCAGGAATTATAGTATTTTGAAGTGTTTACTTTAATTCTTGGCTTACTGAAACCAGAGAACATTTTATAACGGTTTTGGCTGCTCTGGGTTATGCTCTAATTTCATTGGTCAGGGCTTAGACGCTTAGAGTACTGAAACCAGAGCACAATCTGGGGCAGTCTTGGCTGCTCTGAATTGTGTTCTAGTTTCAGTGGGTCAAGAATTATAGCACTCGGTCGTGTTTGCTGTATTTTTTGCTCTACTAAAACCAGAGCACATGCTGGGGCAGTTTTGGCTGCTCTGGATTGTGCTCTGGTTTCAGTGGATTAAGAATTAGAGCATTCTAAAGTGTTTGGTCTAGTATTTATTTTTCCTTGTAATTTTATTTTTGATTTTAGTCATTATAAAAAATTTTGCCTCTAAAGAAATTTCGAAAACTTGGCACCTATGGTAAGCAGAGATTATTTTGCTTACCCTGACCATACACCGCTGATGTATAGTGATGTTATGAAACGTTTACATTATCAGTACATTTCAGTTTAGTAAGTTCAAGAAGGTTCTGACTTCATTGTTAAGTACATTGGAGCATTAGAGCAATTCTTTATCATTTAATAATAAGTTACTAGTTCAAAAAACGTATTAACGGTACTTTAAATTCTGTTCCACTAACGAAGAAGCTGAAGCACTTTTTACGAGTCCCAATGAACACTTAGGCAATTTGCGCGGCAGTATAATAAACTAGGTATAAATCCCCGTGATATTTTATACGGGGTCAATTTAATAAAATTGCCGAGACATTCTCCAGAATAAGTGTAATTTGCATATTTAAACCAGGCATTGTGATTCCGCCCCTAATCTTGCCTACCAACTTTTCTCCGCTCATTGTTTTTAAATCTTCTGCTAGAACTTTGCCAATATCTTACAGCTGAAAACTGCGCCAATATCAAAAGTATTGTAACAAAGGAATTTATTTTATGTATATTTGCGCTTTCATCTTCTGGGACAGAATTTTATTGAAATAAAAAGTTTTATAGTCAATAAAACAGAATATTTATTATTTATTTTATTATGATGGGAAACGGTAGCAAAGTTGGTTAACGCGCTTCAATTCGAATTGAGCACGTTTCTATTTCAGTCTCAAGACATCTCAGCGAAATGATTAAAATTCGAGAATTGCCCGAGACGAGCGATGTTGGAGAAATAGCTGATCGAAAATTCTTGTCTTAGATTTGTATATAGTATTCGAAAGTATGATAGGATATCGTATTTTCGAAGTTTAGCTAAATTAAAATATATGAAAATTAAAGTTAGCATAGCATATCTCTGTCTGGTACACAAAATTAGGTTAACTGGGACTCCGTCTTATCTATATGATAAAGTGATTCCCAGAAATTATAACTACTCTCCTAGAATAAAAGATTTATATATCGTACCATGCTTCAGGAAAAGTAAATTTAAAAGCTCATTTTCATTATATAACAGTATCTCCTCTTCTTTGAAATCTCTATCTGTAAACTCTTTTAAATATAATGTGAAATGAAATGTTGTAATCTCTTTTTACCTCCATTGTTTTTTACTCCGTATATTGTCCTGATCTTTGAATATTAATAATGTGTCCCTATATCTCCGCGGAGCATAGGGCAACCGAACTCACCGAGCCGCAGTTCTAAGTGCCGTACTGTCGGTTGTTTCATGCCAGTGCTGCTTCTATTTAAGATGTACAGATGGCAAGTCTATAGCATCCGAGTGTGATACACAAGTAGCTTTTTTTTACGACAAATCACACATTGTCGGTCGCTGGGACTTGAACTCACGGTCTCAAGTTCGAATGACGTCACAGCGAGTTAGAGATGTGCGCTAGATCGCTCAGCCATCCAGCCGACTATCTATGAATATTAATTGTATAATAATTGTGAATATATTATGCTCTCAATTGCATTGCTTGTGTATTGATATTTTCTAAATTTATTATTTATTGTTTTTTATTATAACTTTTATATGTGTTAGGTGGCTGTGCCTCACCTTTGACTGAAGTCAATAAAGATTATTTATTATTATTCTTATTATCACTTGCTATTATTTATATATTTGTTGTTCCATATTATATCATTGATGCATCCTGCTATTCTATTTGCTTTTGTTACTCGTTCCCTGACTTGCATTTCAATATTTCCTCGGCTTGATAATTCAATTCAAGTAACAGGAGCGGATCCAGAATTTTCTGAAGGAAGGAGCCCAAATATAAACAATAATAAATATAAATAAAATAATTAATAGTTTTTATTTGAATTTTGTTTCCAAAAAAATTACAACTTTTGCACTAATCGCAGTTTCGTATTACTAGATATGGATTTTTCTTTAAGTACTTTGGTTATTAAATCCAATATAAATTGTTTAAATATTATATTGGTAACTAGGATAATAATGGGGCTAAACCTTTCTAAACATCAATTCACTATATTTTTGTAAGGAAGATAGATACCTTTTGTCTGTTATCTCGGATTCCAGTCGATCTAACTTGTTTGACCAGATTATCTGAAATGTAGTGCTGGTTGCACACGAGTAATACAGCTGATAAAATCGAGATTAAAATGATTTATTTCTTGCCAATTTGCATTGTAATTCAGTAGTGTGAAATGTCAGCTTACAGCCTCTATAAATGAACTGCAGCACATAGTGCGTTTCGAACCTCTTGGCTAAAGACGGTGTACTTTTATTTCATTCGATTATGTATATTCCAAATTAATTTTCAGTCAGAGTCTCAGCTGTCAGTAAATTCTTGTGATTAGAAAACCATATTTGTCATGTCATATGTTTTCTTAAAATTCGTTCTCTAAACGATGGATGAAACAATGAAATTCATCATTTTTCCTTCCACTATTTAGGTATGGATGAAAAAAGATAGTGCAATTACATTGAACACATCGAGACTTTGATGAATAAGTTCGTTTCAGGAACACCATGACCTATTTTTATATAATGAAATATTTAAACTTTTTGTTATACCGAGAGGAGTTAATTAGATTTGGACTGCAGTAGTGTACCCGGTATAGAGTTTTACTTCAAAGTTTTACTGTTTATCTAGCAAAATGTTTTCATATATATTTTTTGCAGATTATATTATAAAATAAATGTTATTAATTGCATATATTACAGCAACTTCCTTTGGGCCCTATTCTGTAGCTCATGAGTTAATTTTTAACCAGTTGTTCAAATTTTTGACAAATGAAAACAAACATTACAAGTGACGTTTTGATATTTTCTCTAGTGTTATTTATTTTCATTGGAGAAAAAAATTAGCATTTGGTTAAAAATTCACCACTGAGTTACAGAATAGGGAGATATGTATATTTCTCTAAATATTTACAAAATAAAATCTGATGTGGGGACGACATGACTTCCTTGCAAGCCTATTAAATTATACACAGTTTTTCTCCATTTTATTTCAAAATATTTCTTTATTATAACAGTCCCACATACAAAATTTCATTCTATGGCTAAAATTTTATTTTTATAAATAATAATGATATCGTTATTCCACATAAAAAATTCAACATTCTACAGTTAATCGTTTTTGAATTATGCGAAAAATTCAAAAAACCCTTCGAAAAAAGTGCCCTTTTGGCACTGCCGATTGCAACAAAAAAGGTATAACAAAAATTTTTAAGGAGTAAAGAGACATCATCAATTTTTATAACTAGATAATTACGTCATGAAATACAATGTTTATATGTTCATTAATTTATTCAAATTCGACTGATCTCTACAAATCCATAGCTGATTAAATTTTAATAACTAAAAATAAAAATTATAATATACCTTTAGAAAAGGTTTTAATGCGAAAACAAACAATCACAAGGAATAATACGACTCAAACAAAACAAACAGGTTATTTGTAGATAATTTGACAATTCGATCGATCTGCATAATATTCAAATCAGTTGTGTAAACACATACATAAATTATGTTTACACAAGTCGAGTCGTAGCCAAGATATGTAGAAAAAAAATACACTGCAATTATTTTCAATAAATTTAAATATCATGAAAAATATTATGTTACTTCGTACAAGGAAGTAAAAATTAAAATGATAAGAATAAATTAATCAACTCGTGCTCTTGATGTCAGAAGTTTCAATAAAAATTCATGTTGCCGAATTTGCTTTTCACGTTCACGTATACATGTGTACATACGGCATTCGGACGAGTCGACAGATATCACGTTAAAAGTGGACATTTCCAAATTTTTAATTGTCACGTATGTGACGTTCTATTATTCAATTTTCTGGCACTTTAAAAAAATACAAAACAATAAATTTTATGGTTTTTATACTTCAGGCTGAACAATTTTAATGAAAAGTAATTACATATTACGTTTTTATACTGTAAGATGCAATAAGATAAAGTGCATAATTAACACAACAGTAAATTAAACACTTACAACCGGGAAGTAATGTGTTTCATGCATCTGAGTTTTAATATACGGTTAGTGCAACCAGAATGGTAATATCATCTACACTCTACAAAGAACAGAGTATAAGTTAGTGGGCGAACGTAGGTGGTGGGTTGCATTGTGCATGTAAAGCACACGTTTCAAAAAGAAATCAATAGTGTAATTTCGCCGAGAACGCTTAGAAAGCTGTAAGCTCTCTCGGCTGAATGCAGCTACTGCCAATAAAAGTCCAGCATCATATCGAGATGGTTATTGTGCAGGAATATCTACCTGCAATATCTATGTGTATGAGCTCATCACCTAACAGCTCGATACGCATAGAAACCATTGACCTACTATGTACAATTTCATTTGTAAGAAAGCAAGAGCCAATAAAATAAAATCTCTTTGAAGATTAAATTTTGTAAACAATATTAAGATTCTCCTTTTTAACTATCAACTGGAGTTTATTTCCAGTAGCGGATTTAAGATGTTTTCTTTAAATAAAGAAGAAATCGTTTCCTGAAAATTTTTAAATAATTAAATAACAGAACCTGTTGCTGGTTAGTTCCTGACAACATGGCTTCTGTAGTTGAGAAGAAACCGAATGTCGGAAGAATAGTATAGTACGACAAAAGATCTCAAGTTGACGTTTAAATTGTTTTATGGTTGTGGTATCTATTCAAAGTTTTGCTCTAGGTACCCAGCTAAGCACTGGATTTGGAAATCCCAAAGTAATATTAGCATGCCTAACTTAATATAGATGGATTACTGTACGACATGAAAATAACTAGACAGGGATGTATTTAAAATTTTAATACCGTTAATTTCTTAGCAATAATCATTATCTTCGTGGAATTGCAAACAATTTTTGCATAAAAACGAAACTGCTATAACATAATGTTCTTATTACGAAGAGTACATCAACGTTACTACAACTTGTGACAATTATTAGAGTATTTTTCATAAAACATGGTATTAAAATTTTAAATACATCCCTGTCTAGTTATTTCCAGGTTGTACAGTAATCCATCTATATTAAGTAAGGTATGCTAATATTACTTTGGGATTTCCAAATCCAGTGCTTAGTTGGGTACCTGGAACAAACAGTGTATTCAAATGGATTTCGTACAATTCTATACTCTATAGCAGAACGCATAAAGGTCACATTTCTTTCAATTCTTTCACTCAGGGAAAAACTTTGAATAGATACCACAACCATAAAATAATTTAAACGTCAACTCGAGATCTCTTGTCCAACTATACATTATGTTACTAATGTCCTTTTGCACCGCATACACTTAAACTTTAAATTACACTTAATAGTAAAATTCATTGCACCGCGTTTTAAGTTAACCTTATTTCGAGTTAAGTTTCACTTAAAATAAGTGTAGAAAATCTGTGACTTAAAGTTCCGCTTAATTCATTTACATGCTATAAATAAGAAATATACATTATTTACAATGTATTTTGATGTGTTAGATGACGATGAAATGAATTCTTTTAATTTAATTTGATATAGAATTTCAAAGCAAGTAAATTTTAGACTTTATTATTTTGATAGTTTGGATAAATTAAGTTTTTTTCAGAAGATATAAGTTACAAAAAGAACCTGTTTTAGATTTAATTTATTCATCATAGGGGAAAGTAGCCTAATTTGGACCAATTTTATAAAATTCACTATATAAAGGCACGGAAGAAGTGTCAATAAAAATTAAGTAGTAGAAAAGAAACTCACTAAGTGTACCTTCAAAATAAAACCATTTATTAAATTTTTAATACTATTTTTAATAGTAAAAAATAAATTCAAAAAAATCTTGTCATCGGTCCAATATAGGAAACCGGTTTCCTTATTTGGACCGCTAGCTTCCTAAATTGGACCATTAGCTTTCTTAACGTAAATTACAACAATAGAACCTTTTAACTACAGCACTAACTCCAGCACACTGAGAATGAATCCAAGTGCGACATTTCATATATTGTATCATATTTTCTTCCTTGGTTTCTTCACGCAATGTACAAAACCATGAATTACCATTTTCTTTTTTATGTTTCGCATTTTGTCAGAGAGATGGGGAAAGGCAACAAATTTAAAGGGCTCATTGTTTAAAATCGGATAGTTTCGTCACATCTTAGGGAGAGATAGGAGAAGTCAACAAATTTAAAGGTCTACACAATGCTCCAAGATCGTAGAACTGAATACGGTAACATGAAAGGTACCGACATGTCGACGTGTCGCTTCTGTATGTACTATTCTGTGCCGTAATCACAATTTTTGTCGGTCCAATTTAGGCAACTGTTTTCGGTCCAACTTGGGCAACTTGAATATTTTATACTTAAAATTATACAAAAATGTCAAAGTAAAATAATTTCATAAAATTGTAACAGGAAATTATAGTTAGATAAGTAAGCTTTGTGATGATATAAGAGGACTTGTAATTACTTACGTTTGGACGAACTAACGGCTTTCACTCTTACATCAAAATAACAAATTTTCTTCGTAGTCAAACAAATAACCCTTCTCTTAATGTAACCATGAGACTTTTTTACACAAACATGATTACATTAATCTGGTCTAACTCTACGTATAACAAATAGTCTATCTAAAATCGCACAAATTTTATCAATCTTTGGATACCACAGCGGTCCAAATTAGGCTACGGTCCAAATTAGGCTACTCTCCCCTATATTTTATTATTTCAGTTGAAGTACTATAATTTATATTATTGTTTCTAATTAATTCAATGATTTTTTATTAATAAATTTTGTGCTTAACGTTACTGTACCTATATATTCTAATGTTTTTGATTACCTAGAAAAAAGATAATTCGCCGCTTCCTATGAGAATTTCTGAATCCGTCACTGTTTATTTCACGATAGGATTGCAAAATCATCATGATATTTTTTTATAAAAATAAAAATAACGAAATCGTTATTTACATTATAATGGGAGCTTTTAGTGAGCGCTAATGTTCCAGACCCAATATCTATTTTTTACCCCTTCCATATATTTGACGTTTAAATATCAGAACCTTATTGATAGTTCATATTAACCTATATAAAATTTTAAAATGCCTTGTTGCTATATAAAAATTGTAATAATAAACCAGCAAATAAACATTATGAAAACTTGAGTAGCAATAAACAATTCAAAAATATATTAGCTCTCATATCTGAAATGACACAATGCGCATGTTCACAATAGATACGTATTTTCTAAAAAATGTGCTTGTTAACATGAAATAACAGATTCCAACAAACGAGATGCTTCCAAAAAATATGGGAGGCTCTGTAATAAGACGCTTTGAAAAACAATGAAACATCGAAACCAGTCAGAAATATCAAAAATTTATTTATTTCCAAGACTTTACTGAACAATAAATTGTGATAATTAGCGTTTTTTTTCAATATTTTACATTTACAATAAATAACAAAAAGACATAATTTCTGACTAACAGGTTATTTGCTTTTTAGTTTTTACCTCGTGTTGATAAATATAAAATATATTTAACGAGCAAAAGCATCGAACGCATCAAGTTTCTTGAAGTTCTGATATCTTGCATAAATAAGTGCAAAAGTAAAATATGAACTTGACATAAAATAACATGATCTAAATCTACCGCTATTAATTGAAGGGAGAAAAATACAGAATATGGGAGAAATTAGATGTAAAATAGGGAATTTCTTTAAAAGTCATATACCAACACTGGTAAAACTAACAAGATATTGAAAAACCGAAATTCGTGGTTACCATGAGTATTAATTTAACAAAACCTTATCAGACACTTATCAGGACATTGAAAAACCGGCCCTTATATAATTGCTTAATAATTTAATTCAGAATAAATTATACTAGATATAAAAAGCTGATATTAACTATGAATTTTGTGCGAAATGTATTACGCTTCATTTATTTTGCAAATAAGTTAACACAAGCTCATTTGGTATAAAGTAGGCTGCTTAGATCCGTGTGGCAAATTTAATTCAAACTAAGATGGATGATGATTGAGTGCAGATAAAGGCGACAGCAGTTGGGTTGGACAACCAAATTCGATATTAAATCAACCTTTAAGTTTAACCTTTGATGCTTCCCTTCGTTGAGAAACTATAAATATATATCACGCCTTATTACCCATTGATGGGTATGCCAGGGTAACTTTTCTTACATTATAATTTACGTATTTTCTACAGAAAATTAATAAATTATCTTTTTCTATTTTGCGGCTTTAACAAAGCTGTAAAAACGTCTAGACGAATTCGTTTATAGTTCATTCTAGTACTGTTATATGTTATATGCTAGTATATTTTATTAGTATTTATTTAATTGAAAGAATGATATATATATAAATATATAAATATATATATATATATATATATATATATATATATATATATATATATAAAACGCATTACACAAAAAAGTTATAGAAATATAAGTATATTATATAAAGGAAAATCTAATGAAACATTAAAAATCACAAATAAAAGTATACTATGCATAAAATTCAAAGAATATCATTTATAGATTAATACACTTTATTTTTACATGATATAAAAATGCAGAGCTGGTTTTATATCGGAATAAAAATTGAAAATCCATAGTTAGTAAATGATTATTATTATAATTTATAATGCTCATAAAATATCATTGTTAATTGTTGAAGCTCAGAAATATTACATCATTTAGGCATTGTTCGGTCATAGTAGTTTTTAATCTATTTTTTAATAGTTAAATTTGAGAACGATTATTCTGCGGTACAATTTGTTATTATGAAAGCATAATTTTATGAATTACATAAGTACATAGACCAATTCAAAATAAAATAACTAAAACAAGTCAAACGATTACTACTTTCCGTTATATACTAATGGCACTTTTCATATTTCGCGCCAATTGTATTAGATTCAGACTTTAGCAAAATGGTCGCCGCAGGCTTCACTTTTTTGGAAGTATATATAGAGATCAGTGGTTAGTCGTTAGTGCCTGATAAAATTTATTATTAGGGTACAATTGTCAAAGGAGTGTTATAGAAAATAATTGTCCTACTAACAGGGTAATTTAAAAATCATTCTAATTACACTATACATTTGGTCGTCTAGCAACGGGCAAAATTAGCTATAAAAAGTAGCAAATAAATAAACCTGAATTCTCAATTGGCCCACATTTTACGATTATTTTAACATTATTTGAAATTAATTGCTGCCGGTGGTATGAAAAATATAATAAGCGACCAAGCGACGTAGAATGTAAGTACCTAATACAACTATTCTCTTACACTAAATATGAACCTTCACGAATGTTGTAATGTACTTATATTCTTTGAAGTTTACTTACCTAAAAGATTAATAAATTTGTTGAAATATTATATCAAAAATATTAAATGTTAAATCTAGATAGGAAAAAAACGATGATCACAAACGTTTGTAAAAAATGTATATAGGTAATGTTTAATTTTTAAAATAGTACTATTAAGAAGGGAAATGATTAAGTAGTATATTTAAAACTAATTACAAAAATGAAAACACATATTCGGCGTGTCCGTTTTAGGAGGCTAACAATTACATGGGATAATTTGTTTTGTCTTTTGTCGAAAAAATGCATAGGTCACCAGATATGAGCAAAATACTAATTTTGTTCAAAGGAAATAACAGCGGTTCTCAAAATTTTTAAGTAGTAATAATATGTCGCAGACTTCGATTTAAAAATAATATAATTAGAACAGATTTGATTAAAAAAAAATAGCTGATATATTTTTTGAAAAATTCATAGTAATTTTCAATTATTATATTGGGCTCAAAGTTATCTTTAATACTATTTATTAAAATGAAAATAAAGTAAGAAATTATAACATTATTTATCTTATTCATTTCGGCTGTGGAAACAAAATCAAAAATCTTTTGTTTTATATAAATACATCATTAAAATTAATGCGACTGAAATGCTTAACCCAGTGGTTAGCTTCTTAAAACGAACACCTGTATATCGTAGATGGATTGTGTTAGAAAATAAAGTTAGGGCAAAGGAAAATTGTACTATTTTATCAAAACGGGTGTAAATTCGAAAAAAGAATAAAATTACAAAAAGAATTCAGTTAATAATAATCGATTTAAACGTGTGGCCCACCCCTCTGTGGGTCGTGTTTCTAATTTCCTTTTTTTCAAAATAAAATGACAATAATTATTAAACTGATTGTTAAATGTACTATTTTCATGTTTGATTAATTTTACTGATAAGAAAAATGCGTAAGCAGATGTTTGTATTGAAATAATTTGGTGTTTACAACTCGGTGAATAGTTATTCTAAAGGCACATTAAAGTATTTAATAACGAAAAAATAAAATAATTAGGTACATGCTTAATTCATATGTATATTAAACTACATATGAAACCTTGACATTTGTAGTACAATATAATATTTTTTTCCGTATGTCAGTATTAGTTTTATGTTAAATAAAACATATAAATATGCGTTTCATATTCTTGGTTCAAAATTACCATTAAAAATCGTATTGTTTTGATTAAAAAACGAAAATAAATCCACAACCAAAATTTAATACGAAAAGTGCTTTAGGTTAGAATATTTGCAGCTTACTTATTTATTTAAACAGTTTAACATTTCAACTTCTTTTCTGAACATAAATATCTTACAATTCCCGTCATCATAAAAACATAACGTCTGTAAGACACAAAGCAAAAAGAAAAAACATTATCCCATCTTATTTTCTCTGGAAACGACAGCATTCTGAAACAAATATTTTTTGTATAAACAACTCATCTTTTGTTTGAGTAAACATTCATACATTTTTACATTTATTCTACAGCACGACATTTGCTAAAGAAACAAAAAAGAATGTTATTGATACTATAGTCTGTGGAAGATGGAAGGGACCTGCAACTTATAGTTTATAGTGACTGTCGAATCACACGCACACAAATATGAAATTATTGGAGTCCTTATTTCTTTTGGAAATATTGAAATATCATTTAAAATATAATCTAACTTGGAACTATCATGAAATTTTATATCTCAATTCTGGAATACCACTTCAGTTGATTAAAGTTTCTCCCTTCAAAATAATTATAAAATCATATTAATGCCCGTATTCATAAAATGTTCGTTAAATTTATAACGCTTCGTTAAATAATTTCTCCAATGACACAATACGTCTTTAAAGAAAAATAAAAATTTTAGTTTGCCTACTGTTTTTTAATTTGTCAAAAAAATATAACGAAGCGTTATAATTATAACGAACGTTTTATGAATACGGGCATAAATCTATTATACAAGGTGGTGTAGTTTTAAGTGTTCAAACATATCCTAAATTAAAAATATTAGAGAAATATTTTTCAAATAAAACTTATTTAGTATTACGTGTTTCATATAATAGAATTAAAACATTTTTTTAGTTTAACTTATTTTTGAAAAAGAATTTTATTTTTATTTTTCGAATGTTTACAGTTTCAAAAAGGAAATCATTTTCTAAATACAGCGATATAATACACTTATAGTTTTACATAACAAAAATATTGAGAATAATGCAAATGAAAATTTACTATATTATTTAAACTTGATAGAATAAATAGTTGAAAAGCGCAGTCTACTCTCATTCACAATTTTCTGCAAATATTTTATGTAGGTACAATATTTCTTGAATACAATTAAATGAATAATTGTAATATTTAGTATTTTGATTTTATATATTTTTGTGTATAATCGTTGATTGAAAAATATATTTTTCAATCAACGGTATAATACAATATTATTTTAAATAATTTTTATGTTTTGATATTAATTTATTGGAGTATATTTTGTTACTGTAAAAAATATTACTTATTACTTCTTATTATCTTTATTATCTCTGGGGCTATAGCTAAATAAGATATTGGTTGTGGTCATAAGATGTTGAGTTTTTGGGTTTTTGATAACTCGAACTGAGTGGAGTGTGAGATCCTGAGATCTGGGGTTTAAGTTTTGTTATATTTGTTTGTCTGTTTTGTTTTCATTATTAATTATATAATATAAATATTAATACACAAAAGTTGTAAACTTTTAACCAGCAGGTAAATGGATGATATTTATAAGTTTTAGTTTTAAATCTAATCACTAGAGACTCGAGCATATATGTTGAATCCTTTGTTTAGTGACTTCAAAAGAAAAATTTGAATTAACTTTATTATTTTAAAAAAAAATAAGAAATATTTTTATGACTCCATACCTCTTTTTCTGCACTTTGCCCCAATATCAGTATTAGTTTGTTATCAGTATTACATTATTAAGTAAAATTGTAATGTGCACTAGATTTAATATTACATTGCCACGTCAGTAAAATTAATAGTTGCGAGAACGAATATCGGTGGCTTTGACTGGTGCTGAATTGAATATGAAATCTGGGGATCAAATCCCAGCTTTGCTAACTATTAATCAAATAAATGGTTCAGAATCCAATATAAACAACATGTCCTTTACAGAGGCTATAGACTGATAACCTGTGCCACTAAAATACACATCAAATTTATCATGAAACAAGTACTTAGGTACTCTTTAATCTAGGAACTTGTGATACAGATGAATTGATAGTGGATATACGGTATATGATCCTTATGTATTCAAAATCAAATTAATTCTCCCCAGTATAATAATACATTTAAATTCAAATTTCCATAATTTCCTATTTGATAATCATTGAGCTAGAGAATATATGTCACGAGATATCTACATTCACTCGTACTTGGATGAGCAAATCTGCTACTTTTGAATCAGTGTTATTTGTGATTGCTACTTGCCAATATCTGTGATTTTAGATTGCAATTGTTGAGAATTCAACGCACGTATGTGGCACCAATAAAATCATCAATTTTTCAGAAATTAGGATAATAATCGACAAGCTGTACCAATTATTTTTATTAGTGAAAATAATTAAGCGATTATAGTTTATTGTAAATAAATATCGTAGTTAGTTGTCGTACATATTTTTTTCTATTTTACAAAATTTTAATTGTACTAATCTGTAATTTGTAGTTGTTTTATCACTGAATACTTTCGTAAAACTCGACTTTATGATCTGAAGTTATGTGTGGAACGATAATAACTTTTACGGGAAATGAAACAATGTAAGGCTTGTAGTTATTTTCTAAGTATTTTTTTTCAAAGTAAATAAATTTAATTGCTATGTATAATATTAATTTGCTAAGGAGATTTTACAAGTATATGTTTATGATATGCTATGTATACTAATATAACATTCCAAGTATTTTCATAATTTTGCTGCATACAATTAATAGACGTTTGATGGATATTTTATTCGCATGGTAAAAATGGCAATGGCGAGTTTTAAAGGGAAGTAAAACATGATTTTGGAACCTAACCTAACCTTACCTAACTTAACTTAACCTTATCTAACTTAACCTAACCTAACCTAACTTAAGCTAACAAAAGCTTTTATTTCGCCAAATAAACAAACCTCGCAATATAAATTCTTATTATTTATGGAAAATATCATAAATATAGGTATAATTTCTCTACTTAGCATTTATTTATTCAACTGGGCATCTATCATTATAAACCTAGCGTCAATTATTTTACTGTGTATATTAAACTTGACGTCTATTATCTTAGTGAGCATTCTACATATAAACTTATTGCCTGTTATTTCTACAGAACATTTAAAAAAAATTTTAGGAGCCATTATTATTGACTCAGAAAAACATAAAATAACATAGAAAGCGAATTAATTACTATGAGAAATATTTAAGTACGTAGTAATAGAATTATTTACCAAGATTTTTTTTTTACTTAACATATCTAATTGTAACATAGAAATTATTTTTTTACATAAGAATGTAACTTTGCAAAAAATTATAATACAATGCGAATAAATTGTTGCGAAAATATATGGTTTATCCGGAGTAAATGAAACTTACAAAAAACCGAATAAATTTGAATGTTACTCTAGGGAAATAATACCTCAGTAATTAATTTGCCGATACTTTATACAATATTAAATCCACCTCCGCCAAACCTGACGATTTCAACGTTGTTTTCTTTATTTGTCCGTCACCACTTTTATATATTCCAAACACCTTTGGTTAACAACACCTCAGTATTAACAATTAAGTTAGATTATTGCGCCAATAGCGGCATTCCGTGAACTACTCGTTCCAGGATAGTTTATATTGACTTGTATAGACACACAAGTGTTTTTTAATGTGTTATGCGTATTTCTAATATTAATTACACAATGAACTATTTTTTTAAAACAAAACTTCCCTATATCACTATCTGAATGTGCACGCAAGTGAAATTTTGAATAAAGTGAATGAAAATGAGCATAAAATCATATTATTTTAGGTCATGGGGAATATTCAATTTTCATTCCCTGATTTTATAGAATCTATATAGATAAATAAAAGATTGCGATACCTAAAAGCAGAATAGAAGAATCTTTTAAAAATTGTTTCATTGTGCCTCCAGTCTAGTGCATTGCAGTCATCATCCTATAAAATTGGAGGAGATTTCCTTATTTAAAATTCGCAAGTCCGTTGTAAATAACATTATTCGTTCATGTAAAGCAGCTTACTGCAAACATATGTCATAACAACTTCAATTTATTGTATATAGTGTAGATATGAAATGTTTTTGAAAGAGTAATCATATTATTTCGATTTGTTGTTATTATATGTATATTATACTCGTATGTTACTTATTGAAGTATTTTGTTGTTTCTGTTTTTTGTTTTAATGGCGGTCAATTTCTTGTACATCTAACTTAGTTTCATACTTCACTCTTTTTCTTCCGCCTACAGGAAATAAATAAGAAGATATTTCGAGCTGTTTTATTTATCCAGGATTTACATCCCAGTATACAACAAAGTCGTTGGACATTTTTAGAATATAAAAGCTACATTCTTGTCGAACAAAATGCATACAACTCGTAACGTATAACAATCATTATTGTGGAACGAGTAGTTCTCGCAATATCAGCTTGGTAGAGTAACGCTCAGCTGAAATCGCCAATAAGTTAGGCATTTGAGTTCCATAACAATATTTCGCCAAATAGGTTTTGTTCTTGACAATTTTTCTCAATGTTAACAATTCTTTATAATGTCTATGTATTTGAGACGCCTTTGCATCTCAGATTTATTTATTATTATTTTCGAAATTCAAAAACCTTACCCGTTTAAAGCCCATGTCACACTATCATTCATTTGACTGATTGTGAATGAGAAAGAAGAAGAGATTTTGGGCATGAATGATGAAACAAACAATTTATGTCACACTGTTTGATGTGAAAACTGATTAAACTGATTTCT
The DNA here is from genome assembly GCA_035578165.1 of Stenolophus ochropezus. Lineage (NCBI taxonomy): Eukaryota > Metazoa > Arthropoda > Insecta > Coleoptera > Carabidae > Stenolophus > Stenolophus ochropezus. Next base: position 21,421,262 of record JAQOWZ010000008.1, read on the forward strand.
TCTTTTTGCAATTTAAAATTTAAAAAAATTGAAATGTGGATAGTACAAGCTATAGTATTATAAGAAATTTTGTTATAATTGTCTGTATTTCAGAGTTTTTACACAATATAAAATTGATTCACGGTTATAAAAAAATATGAAAACGAAAATTCATCTCTCGTCCACATTTGCAACAATTAAAACATATAATAATATTTATGCAGAAAAAAATAAAAAGCATAACAAATAAATAATGCCAAACAACAAAGTGAAGTTAAGTACAGTAATGGTCTCACGAATGAGCCGTGACTGATTGAGAATGAAAAAATCGCGACCCGCAAAAAATTCATCATCCACAGATCACTTCTTTTTTCTCATTCACAGTCATTCATTTGAATGGTTGTTTTGTGACATCGGCTTAAGAGGGAGCGATCGCCACTGTCAGGTTTAATAAGTGGCACCTCACAAGATTTTAGAACTCGACGCGCCTTTATACAATAGTGAATAGTGACTGTGATTACGAATCACATATTTATAAAATGTTGAGTAGCAGTAACGACATGTGTGTAATCACTTGTACAAGACTTGCGCTTACGCCCAGAGTGTCTTCTAATTAATGTAGTTAATAGGTACAATGGGGAAGTTTAGCGTATTTTTTTATTTTATCAAGATTGCCCTCAAAAGTGATATTCTACATTTTATTTCACCCAAAGATGCCTAGATTTCTCAAAAAATGAAATTTTATACAAAAATGACGTCAGTGTGGCTCGCGGAAAACGTATCGTCTATCTTAACCAGCGCGCGCTGGGTTCCCATGGAAACAGAGAAGAGTGTGGTGTAATGCCTCAAAATACAACCTCCGTTCAAAAAGTCAGGTCTCATCATCCCTTCTGCGCAAGCGCCTAACTCACTTGTGACGTCAGTGTGGCTCGAAGATAAATCATTAAATATAAATAATTGGCAACATAATTTTAACTTTCAATTACATTTTAAGTTATAATTATTTATATACTTACGACTAAAAGATATTTCACATGTAATTTCAACCACGCTAAACTTCCCCATTACGTAACACCTTGAGCGTATGATACAACGAAGCAGCCGAAGCTAGGCAGTGATGAACCGGACGTTCCACGTAACGGTCATACGAAGGGAATAGAAATAGTTTTGTTGTACAAATTGTTATTGTGTATTTTTTTGGGAATAAATTTTTCACAGGTAAACGGTATTTTATTAATTAGGAGGTGCAGTGCATAAAGTGAAGTTTACATGTGATTTTTCAATATCAGTAACCAAATTATAGTTCGTAAAATACATACCACATATACAAAGATCTTCGCAAAAACGTTAAAATCTGATTGTAGGAACCTTGAATCATATTTATTCACTAAAATTATACATTTTTAGCCTGATCCCTAAAGTGGCTCAATTTCCTCTTTCATGTGACCTTCCCCGAATATGAAAATGACAACCCGAAATACTTGATCGACATGGCGAAGGCCGCTGACTTGATTTGTTCACATTTCCACGAAGGCCACATTAGCGCCGTGATTGTCCACACGCCACACGCCACCTCCCTATTACACCGCCGGCGGGAGGTGATTACACCCTCAGATGCCGGGAATTACCGAATGGCATGTGGGTTATACACGAAATCGTGCCAAAGTTTAAGAAAAGTAAAGACAGAAATAAAATTCCAATACAAATAGAACAATATAATGGGGAAGTTTAGCGTTTTTTTTTTTTGTTTTTTTATTTTATCAAGATTGCCTTCAAAAGTGATATTCTACATTTTATTTCACCCAAAGATGCCTAGATTTCTCAAAAAATGAAGTTTTATTAAAAAATGACGTCAGAGTGGCTGGGTTCCCATGGCAACAGAGAAGCGTGTGGTGTAATGCCGCAAGATACAACCTACGTTCAAAAAGTCAGGTCTCACCATCCCTTCTGCGCAAGCACATAATTCACCTGTGACGTCAGAGTGGCTCGAAGATAAATCATTAATTATAAATAATTGGCAACATAATTTTAACTTTCAATTACATTTTAAGTTATAATTATTCATATACTTACGACTAAAAGATATTTCACATGTAATTTTTAACCACGCTAAACTTCCCCATTGGTTGTGGTTCGGCCACAGAATAGGTTTATATAGAAGCGACAGTAAGACAGAAAAACGAAAATTAGAGAGAGATGGGGAAAGTGAACAAATTTAAAGGGCTCATTGTTTAAAATCGGAAAGTTTCCTCACATCTTGGTGAGAGATAGGGGAAGGGAACAAATTTAAAGGTCTACACAATGCTTCAAGGTCATAGAACTGAATAGGGAAACATGAAAGGTACCGACACGGAGTGTCGCTTCTGTATGTAACTATTCTGTGGTTCGGCAGAAATTCTCAATTGAATTCTATCCTTTATGAATAAAATGTGGACTTGTTGGTTTAATACATATATTTGAAACGGAGCGATGTGTACAATACCATAATGTCTACATCTTGACTCTTACTATATACAAAAATATTTCTAACAGCTAGCTTTACAAACACTCTTAAATTACGGGTGTGATCAGAAAAAAACAATGTGAAGTGGTTTGGGGCACGAAATACTTATCGCAGGGATAGTCTGATTTTCTTGGAATTGACATTTGCACATCTGGAAAATAACACACGCGACGCGTCCAATAATTCAACAACTTATTCTTCGTTTAAAACGTTAACTGCCATGATGTAGGTCTTGTAGGTAGTATGCCTCTCTAAAATTTCCACATACACTGTAGTTGGAAAGTTTCTGAATACAGCCTGAAATTAATGATGCAATTCTGTGTATGTATTTAAGATCTGTAAGTTGTTCACGTAAGAGATTTACAAATTTATGCTGCAATTCTGTGCATATCTATAAGATCTGTAAGGAAATCTGTAATATCTGTAGTTCGTTATCGTTAGAATAACTTTCTTACGATTTGTAAAATATTTACAGTGACAGTTTCCTTTGATGTAAGTTCTAAATATTACAATATTATATGCCAAATAGTGAAACAAACTATTATTTTTGTATTTTAAACTGAATAATCAGATCAGAATACTATTTGTTAATGTACTTGTAGAAGAGGATCGTAATAAGAATGAATTTTGTTGAATGCGTTAACTTAAGAAAGTTGTACAATAGAAATTTTATGGGTAAAGAGAGGAAACTAGTCAGAACTTATGGCAAAGCTGTGACTATGTTAAGAGGTGGAAACATCAAATACATTTCATTTAATTTCAGTTTAACTTAAAGTTTAAGTGCGGTGCAAACGGGCATCAGTAATGTAATTTTCCGTAGTTAATATAATCCATAAACGAACGTTAATTTTACTCACTTTTTGTTTTTAAATTATCATAAATTATTATCCGACGTTTTTTATACTTTTTAATAATAAATAATATTTATAGCTAGAACTTTAAATTGGAAATTAATTTTAAAACAAGGTTTCATCGGAACCAAAAAATATGTAGTAACGACAGAAATGTTAAAAAATATAGACAAAAAAGTAGATTTTTTTAAGTAATAAAAGTACCCTAGTTCAACAATTTCAGTGCTACAATCTTTTATCTACTGTCAATGGTTAGCTCAGATGGAAGGTTTCCTTAGATCATATAATTGTACTAGATAGGTACATAAGAAAGGCTAGATTTTGGTCAAACATAGAAAGAAAACATATATTCCCCTCTTTGTTGCAAAACACGGAAGTATTTAATGCACATGCGCCACTTGCATTATCAACTCAATCATAAATTATTATTATTACAAGTGTTGGTAACACTAAAAATTATTCTATGAAAACGGTTAGCAGTGGCAAATTGTTTGTGTAGATGTACGAAAGAATCAAAATTAACATTTCATGCGTGAGTATTATAAATAGCTTTAATATTTATTGTTTAAAGTACCCTATCCTACCACGGAATTATTCTAATACCGTATACTAGAATAGCAAAAATGTAGCAACTTAGCTTCAGGTAAATAATTGATCGAGCAATTGTGCCCGAATTGGATAGCGCTCCAACCAAAACCCTATTACTGTTCCTAACAAAGAAAGGGTGCTATTATTAAGCATTTAATGAACATTATAATCAAGTTCATGTTCATGTTCTTGTTCAATCTGCATTATTTCTAGGCGCGGCCCTAAACAAATGCGTAGGCGTTACCTCCCTCCGCTATCAGCTAATCAAATCAAATCAATCCTCTGCTGGTCATTACTAACATCGGTAAACGTAGCACAACACACCTAACCTAACCCACCAAGCGTGTAGATAATGTGGGAAATAAATTACAAGTTTGGTAATTGAAAAACTTTTCTACTTTATTATTTATTGGAAACTGAAAATTAATCCTGCTATATAGAATTAATATAGGAGTAGATAGAAAAAGTGTAATAAAAACAACAACTATGATGTCGAAAGAAAACGTCTTCTCTGGTATGAATACATTATCAACAGAATCAGCAATAAGCAAAAAAACTTGAATTTTCCTTTAGAAGCGGATTAAAGTTTATGTATGGCCTTTGATATTTCTAACTGAATTTTCCGATAATCACATTTGTTACAGCTTTTACAATTACTGATGCTCATTTTATTTTTATTTATTTTCATAATAGACTATGATATTACAGTGGTGTTTTGTTAAAAAGAAATATTATAGGGAAATATGCTGATTACAAATAGGTTTTTATTTACATATTTATTATGATAATGTTTCCCCATTCGTTATCTAGAAAGTTGTGGAACAATTATACCAGCATTCAGATTGTCTGCATTTACGATGGATGTTCAGTTTATAGCCAGGATTTTAAATTTATTAAGAAAAACAAAACAATTACGTTACAAAATTAACTCTTATATTTCGACTAAGTCTCCCTCTTTCCTCTTGATTTTCTTTTAATAGAAGATGTTTGTTTGTCGCAACTGCAATTGCACAGCTACTACGTCATTGGACTTAAATTGCCTTTTCTTTCAAGGGATCAGACCAGTGACGTAGCCCGAGTAAATGAAGGCCCCCAATATAGATTCTTTTTACTTCCCTATACAAAGTAAAGGAAGTATTGTAATCGCGAAGAATGACGGTTTTCAGGTTTCAACGGAAATATCCATTTTGACCATCTATGAATCCATTTTTACTAGTTTCGGCGTGACGTCTGTACGTACGTATGTATCTCGCATAACTCAGAAATGATTAAACCTCGTTCACAATCAGAAATTAGTAGTTAGTGTTTATTTGTTAGCGTTAATGTAAAAAACTGACATATGTGTCGGTAGTGTAGCGGTCACAACTAAAAAATTACCGCAACGTTGGGCTGCGCTAAACATCGTTAGTGCAAGTGTTTGCCTACTTCTAATTTTATCGTTAGTGGTTAATAGAAATAGCCAATCACAGCCCAAGTAGAATGAAATAGATATATTATAGAAAAAAATCTGGTGTGTCCAACACAATACCTCCCGCCACTGTAGTAATATATTCTATATAAGTTTTTCAATACATTTAATTTGTAGTTTTAAAATTAGTTTGTTAATGCAGTTCAGAATATTTTTAATTCATTTCATACCTAAAATTTCCTTCATAAATTTTGTATGACCAATATGACATCTATTTTTGACGTTATTAAAACCGAAACTGAACTTACTTTGATTCACGCATGCGCATGCAAATACATTCCTAATATATTTCTTCCATCTTTTTAAATTTTACAATAAAATTACTTCATTTTTTACTTATTTTATCTTTTACACTTACTTACATCAAATTTGACATCATATGTCAAATTTTGTGAACATATGAATAACTCATCTGCTTTATCGAAATTCCTCAGCCTAAACGATATGTAAAATTATTATAATTTATATATTTTTTTTTCTATCTAGCTAGAAGTCATATATAAACGTAATTATGCAGATCGGTAGAAAATTAAAAAATCTTTGTATTTATAATAACGAAATTTGAGAAAATGTGGTATTTAGAGGTATTTTTTAGGAAAAAAGGTTTAAAGCTTCAAGTAAAGTACTACATCCGGCTAACCAATTGTAGTCAAAATCTAATCAGTTCTTCATATTAGTATATAACTCTTAAATATCAAATATTATATTTTTTACATGTATCGTATTGGAGTTATCGTGGACGAAAAATCGTCACAGACACACACACAGACACACACACATACACACACACATACACACACACAGACATACAGACATCACGCTAAAAATAGTAAAATCGTATACTAGGGACCCTAATTCGTGCTCATATGTTAAAAACTCACACTCGAGAAATCTGACCAAAAACAATACCTCCCTTATCTATATATTGATAGGCGGGAGGTAAAAATAGATGTGAAATCATTTTGACAGTAATAAAAGGGAATCAAAATCTTATGCTTATTGTTTATTTTTATGTTGGAAAGAGAAAAAAATCTGCATTTAACAGTACTAAAGACAAATTTGAGCCCCATATGAAAATTGAAAGTTAGCATAAATTTCTTGAAAAGTGTTCGGGTTTCAAAAATTTTGAGGACTGCTGGCAATTCCTCGTAAAAAAAAGTGTCTGTAGAATGTATAAACTAGAAACTTGTATGAATTGAAACAAGATAGTTATAAGTCAAAAAGCAAAGTAGCCAAAATCAGTTTTTTGCTCATATCTAGTAAGCTAGGCAATTTTTCGGGAAAACAAATACACGATTAAAATAGTCAACTAATGCGGCAACTTTCGCCTAAATAAACCGACTTCATATCTCTTACGGTTATCGAGATCCCAATGGTTAGCCTCTTAAAACGGACATCCTGTAAAGAGCAACAAATTAGACCAACCAAACCAAAAAAGGTTCACCTATTTTTTGCAAGACCTCATTACCATGTACCTTTTACTGTAAATATGTTTATATAGCTCGAAGAATCCAGCAATAATTATGCATAGGTATGTTGGAAACATCTCCACGGATGACGTAGCCACATACGCGATCTGCGGTCGGACCTATACATATTCAAACAGCGTCCAGGCACAAAGCACTTCCATATAAGTGGTTTGTAGTTACGTCGTTCCCTCGCTATTTGTACAGCTTTCACGTACTACATTCCCCAACTCCTTCACACTAGTTACAACTTAATAACTTAATACTAATACACTCAATACTTAGCTAACTTCACATCATAGCTCTAATGAATTACATTTTAACTGGCCATTTTGCAAACGATTTAAGTATTTCCCTAATATACGTAACAATAAACTGTGGTCAGAAATCAGAGTTTGTACAACACGTACATATAATAGTATAAAGTGAAAGTTATTTATATAAAGGACGCTTATAATGAAAAGTTGCTTTTAAATACGAAAATACAATATTGGTACGTCTTAGGTATAAATTAATTGTAAAGTAATTAGAATTTATCGTCGCCGGGATTAGTAATGACGTCTCATTTAACGACTGGACACAGAATAGTTTTATACAGAAGCAGCACTCCGTCTCGGTACCTTTGATATTACCCTATTGAATTCTATATATGACCTTGAAACATTTTGTAGACCTTTAAATTTGTTGGCTGATTTATGCTCGAAATTTGAATTTTTGTTTGAATGATAAAAGAATTTTTAGAATGTAAAAATACTAAAATTATAAATTTATCAATATAATAAAAGAAAATTAGATAAAATAAATAGGAACATAATTATATTTTGTAAACATTTTAATTAAACAAAATGTCTGAATTTTGCAAGTTTATCAATAAGCATCATTTTCTATTTCCTTTTTTTTGATTAGGTTAAAAATTCGTATTACTTATTTCTTAGCATAAAATATTCTATATCGTACATATAGTTTTCCTAATAATCTAGAATTTTACGAGTTGAAAACCCATTTTTTTTACTAACTCGTATAAACAATATCCTACACCTTTAATTAATAAAAATCAAGTTTTCAATATTTATATAAAAAATATTTTCTAAACAAAATATATAATTATAAAAATATAAGTGTGTTTTAAAATTTACAAATTCAGAATTCTTCAAATTATATTTGTGCATTTTTAAACATTTATTTAACAAGTACAACTTTAAATCAGCCAGTATCATCGTATATAGGACGTAAGATCGTATGCATAATGTGTGTTAACTTATTTTTCTACAAATAAATGTTTGTTCATTGCCTTTGTAATTAATAATGTACATTATATTCCCCGCATTTGATCCCCACGTCATTAATTATTAAACTTTTATCTTGTATCTTTGTCGTATACGCATGACATAGATGAGACTTTTATTCACTATCTCATTATCGTATGTATTACAGAGTGGTATGTATGCTATCTGCGTCTAACGAGCGACAAAAATGAAATATAAACAGTAATGAACCCGTGGTAACGGATATTTTCAAATGACTCTATATATTCATGTCATTCCTGTCAATTATGAAGGTAATTTTAGCGTTGACAATTTGTGCTTGATTGTGTTTTGGTTATTGCCTTAGTTTACTCTACAACTCTTTTTGTACGTTTCATCTATTATTATATACATATGTACACAATACTGTCAGACCAGGCATGGAAAATGTAACGCAACGATACCCGATAATGTTATAATAACGTTTCATTTGCTATTTTTTTTGTTAACAAAGTAACAGTAATAAAATAATGTTATGTAACCGTAACGTAACAAGTAATGATATACTCTAACGTTATTTGCCATTGAGAGTATATAATTCTTAATTTACCAATATTTTAATATTTTTCGTTATATGTATTATGTATACATATATGTCTTAATAGCCTTTAAAGACTCTTTCAAATACACCAATCACAAACCTTCCAATATCCTACTGCTAATACGATTGCACATGTGTCATGTTTCATGTTCATAAGGAAATAGTAATGCTTGTCTTATAACTGGTAATTGTCAATTACAGAATAAGGTATACATTTTTAAATATATTTTTTAGTTTAAATTTTTATTAATTTTTATTACAGATACGAGGAAAATAAAGTTATTTTAACGACCAGTAACGAAATAAAAATAACGTTATATAATGAATTATTTTTTTATAGCGTTATGAACTAATGTAACCTTATGTTAACATTCCATCCCTGGTTTTAACATTTACTTAGGAAATCACACAATTTGTCTTGAAAAGATGATGTCATCAATCCCCCTTCCTCCCAACGATTTGAATAACATGGTTACAATTGATGATGTGAGGATCAAAAGCTGGAAATGGGAGTATGTATGTATTCTGATTTAAAATATTAATTTTGTTGTCGCCGTATAGAACATCAAGACGTATATTAAGTCATTAAATCCCTTCACGAATATTCTATGCGACTTTCACTGTATTATATAAGCCAGTGTTATGAAGAGTATCAGTATTGACCGAGTGAAACGATTATAATCCCGAAGGAACCGAGTTACAATAACACTCTTGTTAATATTTATTTGCTTTCGATATTATTCCGGTATTTTAGTGTAGTTGCTAGACTAGACTACTAAAAATAACAGTCCGGGAATATTTTTTCTCCGGATGGTGACAAAAGCATTCTCATATACTACGCAGTCTATTGTTTTCTGTAAATAATAATAAAATTATATTTATTTTAGTATTACTGAATAAAAAGCGATCGAAAAAAAATTATATGTGTACCACGTAGACAAAATGACTTCCCGGACTTCTGGTGTTCTGGCTTCGTCCCGCAATTTCCACCACCGTCCGAGAATTCAAATAAATAAGCCGGATCTCACGGGGGTAGTTTCCCCCCTTACCCTCTCCTTGTATCCGAGCCTGGATTGAAGTGGAGTAATTAAGGTATACACGATCCTCACATATACTTCCTCACACTCATAAAATCATCACAAAATTGTGCTTATTCATCATAATTTCGATATGCGGTTTTCAGCAAAAATGGAAGTTATGTTTTATATAAATTTTATATTTGCCTTTATACGATAATGAATGATGATATTTTTAATACAAATTCGTTATTGATGTCAGGCAGTGTATAGAGTAAATGATTAGGCATGATGTAGGATGTGTATCGCGCACAATCAGCTGTTGTATCTTTTGTTGGATGTGACAACAGAACAGTTTCACAAAGCATTCAAAACTTTACAATACACCCGCATTATTACGCAGCACAAGTTACATACCATCATGTCTGCCTATTCCTCTATTACACTACTCATACAACAGAGATTCATTACATTTGTACTAGATTAATTTAGTCCATATCACTGTCTCGAGGATTATATGTTTCAGTAATAGTTTTTCAAGAACAGATAGGGTTGCCATTACGGGAATATCCTTCATTAAGCAAAAATATTGTGTTTTGAATTTTTCCCCTAAAATAAAAGATGAGAAATACTGCACACTACAATAAAAATGAAATGAAGTTTATAATGTAGTTTGTTTTAATTTAGTCTTTATTGAGTATTAGGCGTCTTAATTGATTCAGACGTACTTTAAGCCAAAGCAACTTGCTCTAGAAGTGGATGGATCTGTCATTGAATCTGTTCCACAATATTTAGTTCAGTTGAGTTAAATTTTGTTTTAGTAAATGTAAAAATGTAAATAAAGTAGTGTGTGTTTCCTGTTGTGTCAAGTTGCGATCATAATCATCATCATTCAGTCAGTCAAATTAGTAAGTCAGCCATCATTGCATCATCTAGTTTATTTCTTAGAAGATAAAATGAAACACTGAAAGCAGAGCACATTCTGGAGCAACTAAATTTGCTCCAGAATCTGCTCTGGTTTCAGCAGACCAAGAATGAAAGCAAACACTTCTAAGTGCTCTAATTATTAACCCACTGAAACCAGAGCACAATCCTAAACAGATAAATTTGCTCCAGAATGTGCTCTGGTTTCAGCGGATCTATAATTCTAGCAATCACTTCTAAGTGCTCTAATTCCTGACCCACTGAAACCAAAGCAGCCAAAACTGCTTTAGAATATGCCGTGGTGAAGCAGGCTTAGAATGAGGCCACACGCTGAAGCGTGCTCCAATTCCCGGCCGGCTGAACTAGATCACCTTCAGGGGATTTGATGTCCTGGAAAGCAGTCTAGCCAGACCACCAGGCGGGGCGAACGTCCATAGGCACACTAACGCCTTGGCGCCCAACAAAGTGGACTGAGTGCTAGTGTCTCAGAATCCCCGGTATATCCTGAGACGTGCATTGTTATTGGTCATATGAACACCTAGTGGCTGATATTCAATTTGTAATTGTGGCTGTATTAGTGAGAATTTTAAAATGAAAATTTGTATAAATAGGTACTTTGATGCGACTAATTCACTGGTAATATTTTTAAGGGTATTACTCACATTCATTTTAGGGAGTAGTCAGTTATTTAAAAATGGAAAGAGGTACAATAACAATTCCGGGCTTTATTACTTTATTATGGGACATTGGCTCATAGAAAATTTTCCCAGCAAACATTAGTGAAATTATTTATTTGTGATTGGACGTAAGTGGGTATGAAAACTATGTGTTTATGTGCCTACATATTGTAATTTATAGTGAACTGTATTAGTGTTTTTTTCTCTTCGAACAAGAACTGATTGTACAAATTGCTCTTTTTTCATTAAACGAGTTAGCGTTAAACAATTGTCACAGATAATATCAAGACCTTTTGCATGTCATCGAACAGACCTATTAAAATTTCATTTGCGAATTTTAATGTAATCCTGTGAAAACAATACCTTTTTGTTTTAAATATACAAATTCCCTCTGTCAATTAAATGAAATGTTTTTTTAGTTTGGTGTGAAACGCTGACAAATGGCATGAAGCTAAATATTTATTTTGATGATGGTTCGCGCTTCATTTGTTATTTACTCGGGCGATAGAATTGATGAATGCGCTGTTTCAGTTTCACATTTCCATAGAAATCTCATTCCAACACTATCAATCAAACGGCCATCAGCGCAGTTTAATCACGTAGATAGTCCCGTAACAACTATTTACCCGTGGAGTGACATCCGTAGCCCACATGCTTCGCATTCCGTTATGGGAGCATGTGCTGATTGGAGCAAGGTGCTCCATTATGGAGCATGAGAATTCCATTTCGAACTGATCCATATTATTATAATTCATCATCATTATCACTCACTGGCTGTGTCAATCTGATTAATCGAATATAAGCATGTCATGAAATATTTGTACAGTAGAAGGCTTTTATCAAAAAGTATCTCTCGGGAACTCTAGCTGATGTAGAGAATGTACCACAGGTTTGCAGACTTAGACTTGGATTCCGTAACTCATAACAACTACAAATGTCACCACGGTGGTAATTCAAATTTGTAAAGAATTTGCAAGACTTGTAGAGTGTTTTATATGTATGTGTTAGTACATATCAACCACAAATAATGATGACTATTATAGAATTGGAAGTTCGCTTTTTAGGTGATATTTACGATTGATATCATAACAAGTCCAAATGATAACAACCGATGTTATATACAGGGTGGCTGAATTTTCATTGTCCAGGCCATATCTCCTGGAATATTAAATATACAAGAAAAAGCTAAATAGGAAACTTGTGTAATAAGACCTTGCCTATAAAATAGCGTTAACAGATGTTTTCCATGGCCTACTGATTTGGCGGAAATATATTAAACTTTGGTTTTTTAAATGGAACACCCTGTATGTTTTTACGGAATAAGATTCTATATCAATTTCTCTTTACAATTATGTAAAACAACTGGAGGTTTGCCTGAAATTTATGCTTAATAATGTAAAAAATAAAATTATGTGAGACGGCTGTGATTTGCAATTTTTTTATTATTTATACCTGTAGACAACTGCCAAGAAACAGACAGAAGTATTTATTACTTAAAAAAGTGTTGTACTTCGTAATTACAAAAGAAAAATGAATTTCACAAATAGTGAAAAGGTTGATATGCTCTGCTGTTTTCACAAATCAAATAATAATTAAACAAAAACCATAAAACACTTCTAATAAACACTTGTATCAGATTTATAAAAAAAATAGTGATTAACAATGAGAAAACATAGCCTACTTATATAATTTTATTTTTTGCATTATTAAGCATAAATTAAAGGTAAACCGCCACTTGTTATACATAATTGTAAAGAGAAATTGATGTAAAACCTTATTCCGTAAAAACATAGGTATAGGGTGTTCCATTTAAAAAAACAAAGATAAATATTTTTTCGCCAAATCAGTAGGCCATGGAAAACATCTGTTAACGCTATTTTATAGACCAGGTCTTGTTACACAAGTTTCCTATTTAGCTTTTTCTTGTATATTATATTTCAGGAGATATGGCTTGGACAATGAAAAATCAGCCACCCTGTATAGTAAAACAATAAAAACGTCAGGCAAAAAAAATAATTCTTTTTTGTAAATTTTAATGAATTAAAATACAGTAATCTGTATTAAATAAGATGTAGGAATACATATAGTATTTTTCTGTACAATATGGTGACCTAGTTGTCAGCCGGATAGTTTTTATTTACCAAAAACTGTTTTCTCATGCTAAATGCCTGACAACACTTTCTTCGAACAAAGTTACAATAATCATAAGTAATATAATATTAGCCATGAGTTTATTAGAAAAATTTACGAATAGTTGTTGCGTAGTAACAGACAAACAAGTGTCAAAAATTACATTTAGATGCATATTACTTACTTAGCCATATAAACTACTATATTTTCGATAAAGTGAAAACCAACTCTTATCATTCTTGTCCACAAGAAAGGTGATAAATTTCAAACTATAGGCCTATATCAATCCTAAATAACTTTGCCAAACTATTTGAGAAGTTGATCTGCACTGGTATAGGTCTATAGGTACTTACTAATACTAGATTCTTTATCAAGTATTGGAATTTCAGAATTAGAATGATAAGTAGATGTAATGAAGTTCACATAAGTAATATAGTAAGAGTCATGAATTTATTGGAAAAATTTACGAATATTGGTTGCATAGTAACAGACAAACGAGTGTCAAAATGACAGGGTCAGTTTTGATTCGAGTTGTCGTTACTTCGCAGGAATTATGAGTAAATTTTATTATATATTATATTTGCTTGATTATTTCACGAATAAGATTTCAAATATAAAATTTTTGATTTCAAAAAAATAACTATGAAATGGAACTGTGGTTTTATCAAATTTCTTCACTGACAAACTACCTTTGGACATCAAATGAAACATTCTCATTGGGTAAAAATGACGTGTGTGAAATAATCTTGAAAATTAATAATAATAATAATTAATAATCTTGAGTATTAGTCAGTTTTATATATTTTTTTATTTTTCGGTCTCTACTACTCGTAGTTTCGACATCTCTTGCACCTTTCTGAGGAAAACAATAAAACAATTATAAAACTGACTGATGTCCATAACTTCATTACACCTAGATCATTTATCTGTATTGACTTTATGCCCGGACTCTTAACTGTAACCAAATTTTGTACTTTTGTTCAATACTTTTATTTTTTTACTTTTTTAATACTAACAAGAAGTATAATTATATTAAGTAATCAAATAAAAAGATTTTATCTCTCGGATTGTTATTCGTTACTTTGGATATCATTGAGTAGCGAATACTTAGTAAAAAAACTGATGTGAACACCACCTTCTTCTTTTTACACTAAATTATCAACATTTTTTGCTGCTTTTCATTTAAATTTATTTCATTTGAAAGTAATAGCGTTTTCGATTGGGATGCACTGAGTGTGCACTGAGTGCGCTCGGAAATTTTTGTATGACGTCATGCTCGGCACTGGTGTCGCACTCGTGTTACCCGAGTGTCGAGCAGGTAAAACTACCCAAATCGAATACACCAAACACTCAGTGCACTAGAAATGGCGGGATCAAGCTGTGATATAGAAAGCAAAAGAAACATGACATTGAAAAATGTGTGTATATTTTCATACATTGTTATTAATTGATTGCAAGTCTGCCTTGACTACCGGAAATTTGTTTTAAACTAAAAACAAAAATTTACATTAAAGTTAAGCTTACAAGAATGAAAAATAATCATTTCATTTTAAATAACAAGTTTATTTTACTGTACATATTAACATTTATTACTCATATCATCATTGTTATATTCGTTTATTACTTCAGTGATAAAATCTTTCACTTTCGGCCTTTTCCGATATTGCTTCACCACATTTTCAATATTTTCCTCATCACTACTTGAAGATGAAGATTCGAGTAATGTTTGCAGAGTAACGATATCTTCCAGATTCAAATTCATCGCGCCTTTCAGTGTTCGAAAATAACTGCACTACGGCTAGAGACAGTGCAGTATTTATTGCACTGAGTGCGCACTGGGTGCAATATGCCTGGCCCAATCGAATACGGAAAAGGTTGCACCCTTGCACTGGAAATCCCAATCGAATACGCCAGTTGCTCGCAGTGCGCACTGAGTGCAGTCAGTGCATCCCAATCGAAAACGCTATAAGTTCTTTCTGCGACTAATCATTCTTCAACTTCCATTCATTTCATATCTAAGAACTTTCCTTCGAAATGGATTATCTTTTGATATTTCTATTAAAATGTTTATCACTATTCCTTATTGCAATATACAAAATTATTTTAATTGCTCAAAAACTTGTAAAGAAAAATGTATTTCGTACATACTGAGTGTTTATTTTATCAGTCAACAAAGAATTCATTACCATAGTTACAGAATGACAGCAATTTATTGAAGCGTTTATTTTATGAGTTAACATAGGGAATACTTGTCAGACTCCTCACATGTCAAAATCAATCGGACACAACGACTTCAAAGAGTAAGTGTAGGCATGATTAAATTTATTTATTTATTTATTTCAGTGCGAAATGATTTGATTTTTATAATATCTAGTGGACGATCGAGATGATCGTTAAAAATCAGAAAAAAATAATAACTACATTATAAAATAAAAAAAAGATTAACTTTAACGTTCCTTCCCATGTAGTACAAAATTAATAAAATTAAAAAAATATTTTAAATATTATAACCATACTTGAGTGAATGCTTTGCGCATGAGTATAATCAAATTATTTTTCTTAAAGTGTCAAATCACCACAAATCTTCCTCTGTTTCATTTAGAAATGCTGATAATCAACAAATATTGCTAATTCCCCCAAACTGGTGGATTTATTTTTGGAACTAAATAATATACAATCCTTTTTATGAACTGGGATTAGAGTTTAACATTTCAGGAAGTTAACAAGGGGTATAACTTTGGAAGTAACTAATCAGGGTTTGAGGCTAATCCATTTTATGAATCTGGGCGTGTTTATACATTAATAAATAATTTGTAATATTGTTTAGTCTATGTTAATTATCCCTATGTTTACTCATAAAATAAACGCTGTTATATATTGCTGTCAATCAATTTCCACCGTAACTATAGTAATGATATAATCTATGTTTACGGATGAAATAAATTCCCGGTATATCTCAAAAATATTTTCTGACAGTTGTCCTGCAGTTGTCAATGTCAGTTTCTTATTCTTTTAATTAAGTTCCTGTCAAAACTAAACTGCCCTTTTGAAAACACCGATTGAGACAAAAAATGAAGGTGCATAACTAGATGTTATAGTAATTACATAAATAAAATATCAACATTCTACGGCTAATCGTTTTTGATTTAAGCAAAAAATTCCAAAAAATACTACGTGCACACTGCCCTTTTGGCAATGAAAATGAGAGGTGCACAACTAGTTGTTATAGTAGGACCACTTACAAAATTTCAACATTGTAAGTCTAATCACTTATGAGTTATGCGAGATACGTAAGTACTTACAGATATCACGCAGAAACTAGTCAAAATGGATTCAAGGATGTTCAAAATTGATTTCCGTCGAAACCTGAAAATCTAAATTTGTCGCGATTACAATACTTCCTTTACTTTATACAAGGAAGTAAATATCACACAATAGAACTCACTATCTCAAATTCGAATGACGCCACAACAAAATAGTTACAGTCGACACCCAACTCACAGGAAGTATTTTTAGTAAAAAATAGTTAAAAAAAAAAAACTAAGACTTCATCAATTTGAACTTTATAAAGCAGTCTTTTATTTTGTTTTATTTGGAGACATTTTCTATAGAACAGCGTTCATATTCTCGCATTATGACGTAAGGTAAGTATTACTAATACATTCTTCTGGTAAGAAGGATGAATTATCCCTCGTTTTGTTGAACGCGAAGGAAGCGGCGTCTAGCGCGGCGTCTTCAGCTTAACGACGCCGTAAATCCTCCAAACAGCAGCTTACGAGAAGACGCCACCATACGTTTCTTGCCTCGTCACTTCTCATCCTCGCATAATGAGGACATATGTTTATGGTGGACTATTTTTTTATCTCCTGACGTCCTGCCCTACAGGTCGTTAGCAGAGAGGGGTATTAAACAGAAAAAATCTAATGTGAACAGCGGAACAGCACATTAACTCCCATTATTAAACGCTTAACTGTTCGTTGCTTATATTTTTTACTTTTTGTATTTTACAATTCAAAAACTTTTATCATATATTTTAACATATTATAGTGATCCCAAGGTCGCGTCTCGGGCGATGGCCGCTAGCAGACCTGACGAGACCCGTTCACTGCGCTTCTATTGTTCTGTCGTCTCGATATTACAAGAACATTCTCGAACTTAATTGGCCTACTATTTAAGTTTGAGCAGGAGAGATCGCGAGGACAGTCTGATATTAATACATTGTAAATAAATAGAGCACGGTGTTTGAATTTTTAAATAAATAATCTTAGTGCTTAAGTTTTTATTAATAATTTTTATTCTTAAATTAGTGTTGATATTTGTTTATTCATAGTATTATTTATTTTTATTATCTTTTATAGTTCATATTTCGTTTATTAAACTTAGTTAAATATTCGTATTTCAATTATTTTTACACTTAACCTAAATAAATAAACGTTATAATATGATTTTCATAATTATATTGCCAGTAGAACGTCAATTTCTATAACTTTCCATTGACAATGGTTCTTACCACGCTAATTCTATATTTAAATTGAAATATCTAGAACGCAGAATTTGACGTTTATTTTCTATTTATTCATGGAAACTGCTATTTTAAGGTAAAATTTTATTATTTACTTAAAAATTATCTTCAATCATATTATTGGATTTGTAATTTTATGTACATTCTAAATAGGTAAAAATATAGATAGGATGTTACATTTAAAATAAGAAAGTTGGCCCCATATCTCGAGAATCACTTGATTAAAAAATTTGTTTGTCTTATTTTAATAGTCATGTAAAGTAGAAATTGTTTGTTAATAGTTCTCGAGATAGCAATGGTAGCTCATTTAAAATGAACAGCCTGTAAAGAAATGAAAAAACTACAATTAATTTATAAAATATTTAGTAGTCACAATGAAAATGTAGCTACTTCATCATTAAACAGGACAAAGAACGGAAAAGGAAATAGGGAAATAAAATATAAACTGAGAGTGACAGTACTTTCACTGTTCGTTTTAGTGACGATAAATGAAAATATAAGAAGAAACATAAAACACTCGGTATATAGGTTCTGATAACATTTTTACAAATTACATTAACTTCGAAATTGCAATAAAAAATTGTAAAAGTTTTATGAAATTTATGAAGTGTATTATATCACACATTTTAACCCATGATTGTTCTTCGTTATTATAATAATGAATTAATTAATTAAAAAAAAACGAAAAATACAAGAATTGTAGAAAATTTTGTAATTCTTCCCCTTTTTTACAAAACAATTTCTTTCCTTGTCTTGCTTTGGAATTTGTAGCTCAGGTCTTGTATTTTTTGCAAGATTGAGGCAAGAACAAGAAAAATACAAGACTCTCGTGAAACACTAATTTTAAGAAAATATAAGCACTATATTTTTTTATATTTCTCAAAACATATATCTCCAGCGTCTTTTTTTATCATTTGTTGTACCCTCACAATCAACATACTAGCTACACTACCATGGGCGCCCATAAAATATTTTTCAAGAGGGGGCAAAATAAAAAAAATCTAAAATCCATATATTTACTAGTAAATAAATAGAATTGTTAAAAAAAAACAGACAAAGTAAAGATTCTTACTAATTTTTTGATTGGTTTGTAAGGCAATTTTCAAATTCCTACCACCTTTCAAAAATTCCTCGGAAAATTCATTATGAACCTCTTCGATAAAATGAAGTTTATTGTAGTTAATTGTCTCGGATATCTCTATTTTCTAATGACAGTAAAACTAACCACAAATACTAACGAAATAATTTATCTCACACATTAAAAACATACGCCCTAAAGTACAACAAACTTTAATAATTTTTTTATATAACATAACGATGCTGAAATAATTAAGTAATGTGCCGTCTTTTTAAAGTTTGCGAAAAGCCAGGGGAGGGCAAATGCCCCCTCTTGCCCCCCCTTATGGGCGCCCATGTACACTACTGATTAGAGATGGGATCGAAATAAGAATTAAAGAAAAATAAAATTGACGATGCTGCCGTTTAGAGACTGATGGAGGAAGTGCATGAAACCTAACGGTTTATCTGAATATTAATTTAGTTAAGAATAGATATAATAATGTACCTTTGTTGAAATGTAAAATAAAAAAAATAAAAAGGTAGATTCAAATTTTAACTGTAACTTTTTCCGAAAGTAAATATAAGTAGTAAAGTAGTTGTGCATTTTTATTGTACGACAAATCACATGATTTCGGACGCTGGGATTTAAACACACGATTTCTACTTCGAATGATGTTACAACGAGTTACAGATGTGCGTTATCTTGCTCAAGCCATCCCAGTCGACTAAATAAATTTAATCAGCGATTCATTCCTACGACCGAGAAACGAGAAACTGTGGTAGTCGGTAAATGTCGTGGAAACCACAATGTCATCTCTCAACAAAAGTAACAAAGATAAAACTACAATAACCAAGTCCCTTTTAATTGTAGTTAATTCCCTTCATTACCACAGACTGTTCCTCCTTTATGAGCCAAATTATAACCTCAAATACGTGTCCTCGTTAGCAGCTCGTCTTGTCGAATGCTCGTCGAGCCGAGATGTAATCCTATAAATTGATTGATTCTTCCAGACGCTGCTACAAAAACACAGATTACATTCCGCGAATTTTATCCCGGAATTACGAAACGCGGAGTACGAAAAGAGAACTCCATTCCCCACCACACAATATCAGATTGTCTCATTCTGCGAAATGAACACGCGGATAATTTAATAAATTATGCTCACAAAGAAGATTCACGTTTCAAATAATTCTCTTTATATAGAATATAATTTACATTTAAATTAAAATTTCTACAGTTTAATTTTTAAAAATATTTTTTAAAACACCTAATCTTATCTTCCAACTTTTATGCTTTTGTTTTTAAGTCTTTCTTACAAAAGTTTGTCGATATCTTTCACCTGAATACTTCGTCAAAATCAAAAGAAATGTAAAAGAGGAATTTATTTTATGATTGCGTATTTACGTTTTCATGTTCTGTGAGTAAAATCTATTGCGATAAAGTGTTTTGCTGGCAATAAAATAAAAATTTTCTACAAACACTTTGATGTAAGTTCTGACAATTGTTTTAGAAATATAAATATTATTTCCTACAAAAACTGTCAACTTTTTCAGAAAGGAAAAACTGAAATTACTAAAAATCAAGAAAATAAAAGTTACTAAAATGGTCTCTTGGCCGAAATAGAGTATATGTACGTATAGACGAAACTAGTAAAAATGGATTCAGGGATAGTCAAACTTGAAATCTTTTATACAGTAATGAGTAATACAGTATTTAAATAATAAGATTCCAAATAATCTTAGTGCCTACACTTACTACTAATGAAGCTAATAATATTGTTTTCATAACTTATTTGTCTTAACATATGACTTTCTATGCTAAATGAAGCCAAAACTGTGAGCCTGTCTTCTAACATGGAGGTTCGAAGTTATCAGCTATTAGCTGTCTTATCCACTAAAGAGTTCAACCGACTTGTGACCAAATTATCCCACATAAAATAACTGCGTCGAATGTTGAGGTCTTTTATGGACAGCCCCCACCACATTAAATATGGTGCGAGCCAGTAGGCTGCAGCCCAGATAACCTATAAATAAATACGGTCCTATAACAAATATAATTCAATCCTTTGAATATAAAATATCAGGAAAGAGGATTACAATCTAGGGGTTAGACGAAAAACTGCGACGGAAGTCGCCATTTTGAAAACCCAAGTATGACTCATTTCTTGTTGAACATTTGAATTCTAATTTAGCAGCGCGTTCTTCAGTCTATAAAAATAAAATTTTACTGTATCGCAATTATTTAACTTTCTTTGCATATTCAGCATTCCCGTATAGTAATAATTATGATCAGTTGTGTTGCATGTGGTTGTTGCCAAACCACGAAGAACAAAAGTTTAGGAATTTAATTTCATCAGTAAGTATTTTACATCGTACAACTATTATAATGAAAAATGAAACTACACGTTGATATACATATTATGAATTATATTTCATATTGCCAAATGAGAATGAACACCGTCGTGTAACTTGAATGTCAAGAAATAATTTCACTGGCGTATCATAATAATTTTAAATAAAGGGTAAGAATATACATTTCTACTGTTCATAAAATTCTTTATTTTAATTAAATAAAAGTCAATGGAAATTGTTATACATACTTATTATGTATTACACTTATTTCAACAATTATAATTATATTGTGTAAAGGACAATAAAAACTTCAATTTTTGTATTTACTATATTTTATATGTGTACATATTTTACCTTTTACTTTATGTATTTCACAGTTATATTTTTTAAATTATAAATTATTACTACAAAATTTAGAACATTTTTAAGTTTCTTGTGTCCCATATTTTTTTAGGACAGCACGCTACTATCCGTCATATGCGAAACCCATCCCGGTCGCAAGGTTATTTCTTAAACCCTCCTTCCTGAGATTTTATATTCAAAGAATTCAATCGGTGACATTCGTTTATTTGTTTCTAGGCAACAACTGTTCGTAAAGTTTACCGCTAAATTCATGTTTCTCTTTATATACTTATGAGAAATGATTTACTTACATCAAATTTATACCTAAGATCTCGTCACGACATAGCTTGTAATGCAACAATGTATATTTATTATTAGTTTTCGTGTTGGGTGATTTACCGCCCATCACCTCTGCCCTCTAGCGTCCATAACATGTGTTAAACTGTTGGAAATACAGCAGCAATAAAACCCGTTGTTATTTTTATCTCATAACGTATAAATTCCGTCTATTTCCAACCCGTATAAACCCGGCTCCACGTGTTCGTACGAGTCGCCCTACGTCACATGCAAGCTCGGGCCGGCGAGCACGGGGTATTTCAGGATCGGACAGGACACCGCACGCTACCCGCTGGCCTCACCCTCGCAGCATTGATTTGGGCGAATCTAATTCTTAGCTAAACTAGCGATTCCTTTATCCTTTACAGCTTTCTTCTGAAAATAAAATCAAAAGGTGTTTTCAAATAAAACTTTAAACGAGGTTTTAAATAAAGACTATTTTTGGGGTTTTTTCAAAATTAAATCAATTCAGTCTAGTATAATAATAGTTAAACTACAAGTTATATAAATAAAATTTCAACATTCTACGACTAATCGTTTTTGAATTACGCGAAAAATTCCAAAAATCACTACGTGCACAGTGCCTTTTTGACACTGTTGATTGCTAGGAAAAAGGGAGGTTCACAACTAGACGTAATAGTAGCCCCACATACAAAATTTCAACATTCTACGGCTAATCGCTTTTGAGTTTGAGTTATGCGAGGTACGTACGTACAGACGTCACTTCAAAATGGAGTCAGGCAGTCAGGGATGGTCAAAATAGATATTTCAGTTATTTTTTCTCAAATTACATGCGATAAATATTATTCGACAGAGGGTTTTTCTCCAAGCACTCTGGCACAGACAAACCCAAACAGATGAACAGCCAAACGGCGTATTCTGTCCACAAAATTCGAAGTAGTTATCACGATTGAACTAGATGGCGTAGTCATTTCAGATTACATGCGCCCAATTAAAGTTTACCGAAATCATAGACAAACGTCATTTTAAGTTTCGGGAAACTTTAATTGGGCACGTATAATCTGAAGATACCGCACTAGCGCCATCTAGTTCAACATCCAACTTTGTGAACAGAATGCGCCGTTTGGCTGTTCAAAAATTATGTAAGCTTTATATTATTAGTCCATACCACGAACCAATATAATAAAGGACTGCCGACGGCGTATGATGCTGCTATTGCTGAGATGTCCCTAGTTTTGTGTCAGGGCGTGTTAGAGAGAGATAGCAGAGGCAGTGCATCATTTTCAGTTCGCCAGTGGTTCGCCATTCATAGTCGTTGTAATATTGCTGTTTTAACTGCTATATATTCTTATTAAAGAGTGTAATTTTATTACATATGGGCAAATCGTGCTTTGTTCCTAATTGTACACGTGGGTACAGAAGTAATAAAGAAAAAATTAGTATATTTTCCGTGCCTAAAGATGAGGAAACATTACAAAAATGGAAACAGGCAATTCCTCGAAAAGACAGATTATTAACCAACAAAGACTTTGTTTGTGCAAAACACTTTAATAGTAATGACGTAATTAGTGAATGGAGTGATGGAGTTAACACGGTAAGTAATAAAACCACAATTTCTAGTACATGTTTGTATTTGGATCTTAAATATCATTTCTTAAAAACATAATTTATTTTTATACCATGAGATAAATTAATGAAATACGAAAAAAAGAGAAATAATATTGTTTTAAGATCTGGTTATGGATATTAATTAACATTATGTTATTTAAATTTACATATTTTGTTTATCTTCAGATACTATTGCGTTATCCCAAGTTAAAAGAAGGTGCTGTGCCTTCAATTTTTCCAAACTGCCCAAAATATTTGAGTAAAAATGTTTGTAAAAGAAGAATTTTAAAGAGACATGCTTTTACCGAAGAATCAGCTACAAAAAGGAATAAGACTGACATAAATCCCCCAGATGAAACTGCTGGTTTAGAAACAAGTACTTTGTTAGGAGAAATAATTAGTAAGTAATTGAAATTACTCTTATTAATACGTTGTTTGCACGTTGTTCTTATTGTGTAGATACGGGAAATTCTGAAGAAATGCAGAACATTATTTAATATA
This sequence comes from Stenolophus ochropezus, assembly GCA_035578165.1. Classification (NCBI taxonomy): domain Eukaryota; kingdom Metazoa; phylum Arthropoda; class Insecta; order Coleoptera; family Carabidae; genus Stenolophus; species Stenolophus ochropezus. Next base: position 21,445,390 of record JAQOWZ010000008.1, read on the forward strand.
TTATGAAACAACACAAATTTACCAAATACATTTTGGTGTAAGGGCAAAGTAATAAACAAAAAAAAATATATAATTTACAGTAAATACTTTATTTAAGTACATACCCAAACTTTATTTTACATTTATTTTAACGGCTACCAACGGTACAATATCAATCGATGTTTTGTTGCATCGTAAATATGTTTCGTAGTTATGTTCTTATTTTATAAAAAGAATTAGCAGAGGTAGAATTTTTAATTGCTATCTACATGCTTACTCCGCATTTATTAAGTATATAGTTTATTATTATATTTTAATTGTTTATTTGTCATCAATATAAGAAAATGTACGGTTAATTTAGCTTTAAAATTCATATTGGTCTATTTTTTGCAGGACTGTAATACTGTAACTATACTAGTGTTAACTGCTAACATAGTGTTTTATTTTTCTTATAATAAAGAGATTTTTCTAAATAAAAACTGTATTTTCTTTCCTTAATACAGTTTAGTGTATATAAATTAAAAATAAAATGTTTTACACCAATTTCTGGATAATATATTGAAAAGAATTCTTTAGTATGATATGCTAACAGTAGATTCGTAGCCCTCCATATGCTATCTCTCTCGCACACAGCAGGCACAAAAGAGGGGACGCATTCAGACCGCTCGTCGGCAGTCCTATAGTATATTGGTTCGTGGTCCATACAGACAAATGTATGTTTCTAACACACAGTGGCGGCGCTAGCATTATTTATTAATTGGGCGGAAGCCATAAAAAAATTTAAGTTTGGGCGATATATATTATTAAGGAAGTGGTGGATGGTATTTTTTTTTAATTTTCAAGCAACACATAAAATATTAACTAAAATTTATAAAATAAATAGTCTTGAAAATAGTATATTGCAATCAAAATTAACATGATTGATAAGGTACATAAAATATTATTTTAAAAATATTATTCTTTTATTATTATGTGTAGTAGCAAAGGAGTCAACAATTAATTCTAAATTTATATATTTTTCAATATTTTTTTAACAAACAATATTCGTAGATCAGTAAATCTAGTTGTACTTTTTCTATGTCCCAATTTAATCGACTACATTTCTTTTACAGTTCTTGAGATTTCATTGATTATCCTCTTAAATAGGACACCTTGCAGATTAACAGTAACATTAAATTTATTGAAAAAGTCTTAAATTAAGATACTTTTACCTTCTTACAGAATATCAATTTCGATTTGTAATTGATACTTAACAATACTAAGATTATTTGCAGTTGTTACGAATTATAGAATTTCACCATTAGGTTGCTACGGACTATGAAATGCAGGAACACCGATATCTACGAGTACATCTATAATTCTTACACATACAGATATACTAGAATCGCCATGAAGATGTTATAATGGACTAAGAGACATAATAAACGACATATTTGTGACAAAATTATTAAATGAGTAAATTCGTGCAAAATTATGTATTTCGCAATGCGAATAATTAAATTCTTAGCGGCTATGAAATATCGCTGCGGTAATATAAACTCAAGAATTCAAATTAATTCTTTCATAATTTTATTTGCAGCATATCTACAAGTTGTATTTGTGAATATTTCAAAAGAACATGGCTTCTGTAACTGTTAGCGGCTCATAATAATAAGTGATTTTTATATTTTTAATTTAATTTAATCACATTACTATGAAATGAACTATGTAAATTAATAATGAAAAAAAAAAATTTGACTTTGACAAATGTCAAATAAAAATTGATACTTTATCGTAACTGTTAAATTAATAATACCTTAATAGTAAATGGGACAAAAGTGAAATTGAATCAACGTGGTAGGACTGACAATATTTCTTTGAAACGCATTTTTTAGAAATCCTATTGTACTTGTACATGATTAGCAAATATCAGTAGCCTTTTATGTTTCTTTGATTAGAGAATCATATTTTTATATTTTGTACAAATCATGAATTTTTGATGTATGTAAAACTGCAGTGATTAAACTCGGGATTAATATTTTGTCATTTGTTTAATTAATGCAACAAAGATCTCTAATTAAATGAAAGCTATACATTTAATCAGTAAATGGAATAAAAATAAATGTATGGATTGGCATTAATTAATGGATTACCCAACTGCATTCCTGGTGGACTAAACTAAAATTTACATCTAAATGGAATCCTTAATGTAAATCGAATATTTTATATTACATTCATTATATTCACTATCACGAAAAATCCTTCACTTTATATTTATTTTCCATTACGGCAGACGGGCAGTGGAAAACAAAAACTTATGAAGGGATCGTGTTAAAAATTTAAACTTCTGGATTCTGATGTATTCACGATAACTTAAATTCTTCAAGTACAAAATATGAAAATTTTGTTAAACGAATATCAGGAACAGGTAATTGGATATTAAATATAACTGATTAACTGTAAATTGCAAATTGTCTTATTATTAATACTTTTTATTTTACGTATACCAGTTTAATAAATAAAAATTTACAAATTTTATTATATTTTACTCACATTTTACATAATGTAATTTTAAAAATACAGATTACTTTTTAATTTGACAAAGGTGCTTCGGTGCTTGTCATATTTAATCTAAGTCTTTTGAACTGTTATATTGTAACATGCGAAAAGATTAAACACACAAAAGGATCAATAAATTTCACGCCAAATAGTGTTGAAGAAATATTAACGTTCATACACGCATGTTGTGAAATAAAATAGTAAATATTATTATTCGCACCACCGTTGACGTAAACCTAACTTCTTTAGCAATAAGTCTTGTCGTAAGTTTTTGATAACATTTACTATTTGGTTACCAATGTCAACTGCATTTGGTCGTCTATCAACTGTCAATAGTGTCAATGTGAATAACTGCCGTACTGTTGGTTGTTTCATAAGCTAGTAGTGTTCTAGTGTTTCACAAGACAAGATTTCTTGTCTTGTTTTGTTATTTCTTTTCTTGTCTCGACAAGCAAGACAAGAAATTTTGTATGTCTTGTCTTTCATTACTCTTGTATATAAAAATTTTGCCTTGATCGTCATTTTCTTGCATTTTTCTTGTCTTGCATGATAATATTCCTAAATATCCTAGGACGTATAAATAATCTTGTATCACACGTATTTTTTTTGTTTAGATAATATCAATGTCTATTATCAAATATATATCTTATTATACAACTATATATATATATATATATATATATATATATATATATATATTATTACATATATATTACAAAAAAAAAATCGTGTAGCTGCCATATTATACGTATTTTTTAGAAGAACAGCGACATCTGAACAAACAGAATATTTTTTCAAAGCATCCTTGGTTATAAGAAAACTTTTGGGCTTTAACTCTTGGTCATATTATTTCGAAGAATAATTATATTAATTATCCAATGATTATTACTATTATATAGTTTTTGAAAATGAAATTTTCATACGTATGTTAAAAAATATTGTATTTTTTTTTTAATATTCACATATTTTCGTACTTTAATTTATTAACAGGTAGTTTATAATAAAACTAGATTTAAAATTAATAAACAAAATGCAAAAGTACAAGAATTGAAGAAAATCTTGCTATTCTTGCACATTTCTTGTAATACAATTTCTTGCCTTGCCTTGCTTTGAAATTTATCTCTTGTCTTGTTCTTGTCTTGCATTTGTAGATGGCAAGTTTAAAGCATCCAAGTGTGATACACAAGTAGTTGTGTTTTTATTTTACAACAAATCACACGCTATCGGTCGCTGAGATTTGAACTCACGAGCTCACGTTTAAATGACAGTCACAGCGAGTTAGAGATGTGCGCTAGATCGCTCAACTATCCAGCCGACTAGCAACGGTCAAAGTAAACTTTAAAAAGTTGCAAATAAATAAATCTGAACTGTCAAATAGCTCACGTTTTCTAAATACTTCAACATTATTTGAAGTTTACTGTCGATGTGGTGTAACTTAATAAGCAACTCAGAATATAAATAGTGACTTCGTTAGCCAATTTTATTTGTGTGGGCTCAGGTAGATCCGACATTTTTTAGGGTGGAAACCCAAATTATTTAAATACCAATATATTTTATTATTAAATAAAATGTCATTAAACGAAAAATAAAAGAAAATTACATTATTAAAAGACACCTGAAGAAAGAAACAAATAACAAAATTTTAAATAACACTCAATTTGTACAAGTTCATTTTTTTGTCAATTACCTTTTATGGGTCATTGGGTCACAGTATTTCTTAAATAAGTCTTTATTCTTCTTAAACATGAAAAAGTTCTTTCATTCTTGTCATTGGTACTGGAATTATGAAAATTATAATATTGTATATGATATATACTTCAGAAAAAGCGATTTTTTGCGTCTGTAATCAATTTTAAAAATGAATTATAATTTCTATTTGAATTTAAAATTCGTCCTCGTAGCTGCTTTCAGGGTTGACAAGTGTCCACCCCTCGCGACATATTTTATAGTTTAAAATATTCTTTTATTGTAAGAAAATTGATTGATGTTGTTATACATGTCTTAATGTGACTTATATTATGCAATTTATATTTATAAAACGTTTTAATATATTACCTATGTATAGGATAGTATTTCGTTCAAAATAAGAGTTTTCAATTAATAAGATTTGGTAGTTTGGATATGTATCGCATTTTTTTGCAATTAAAAATCGCAGTATCTATGTATATGTTTTTCCGCTCTACCATTGTATGTGTACAAAGTAAACTAATTTGTTAATTTAAGTTAAAATGTTATGTTTTAACAGCATGATTAAAAAAATCTGATATTAGCATCAGATGACTTTATTCTACACCTATTAAATTATTTATGTTTTTTTGCTGCACTTCATTTAAAACTTATGTAATTTGAGAGTGATATCATCCTTCGGCTAACCGTTTATGAGTTATGCGAAAAAAATCAAAAAACCCTTCGAGCATAGTGCCTTTTTGGCACTACCGATTGAATTAAAAAAGAGAGGTGCACAACTACATGTCATAGTAGGCCCAAATGCAAAATTTCAACATTTTACGGGTAATTGTTTTTGAGTTATACGAGATACATATGTACGTACAGACGTCACGCCAAAACTAATCAAAATGGATTCAGAGATTTTCAAAAGGTTATTTCCGTTGAAATCTGAAAACTTAATTTTTTTGTGATTACAATACTTTCTTTACTTCGTATATAGAAACATAATATTGTTAGTTTTAATTTGGAAATAGCATCCCTCTAAGCACTCTTATGTATATTATGTAACCGTTTTCGATATAATATAGAACAAAATTATCAATCAATAATTGTAAACGGAAAATATAAAAATAAACTTATCTTATTCTGCCTCTTATAAATAAGGTAACGACTATTGTATTGTAAATAATAGTTTAAGCGTTTTATCGTTTTTGTCAGCGCGACCTAAAAGATCTATTGTGACACAGTCCTTACTTAGTTTTCCGGAAACAATTCCTGTTTTCTGATAAAGCCAATTAAGTATAGCTCCAGGAGTCAAATTTTTGATCTCATCTTCCTTAACAGTTGATTGAGTCTCAGTGAGGTTATGGCTGAGCATTTACACAGAATGTGTGCCAATCATTCTTCGTCCTCTTCACATAGTCGAAATAATTATGTCATTTTCAGCTTTACCAAGTTTATACAAATGTTAATATAAAGGACAATAGCTAGTGAGTACTCTTGTCATTATTCTATGTTTCTTTTTGTTAAGAACTAGTAGCTCCTTGGTTTTGGTCGTAGCTATGGAGAAATTAATTTACTTGCTTGACTGAGGCATGGAGTGTTTTTCCAAAATGAGGATATGGCAGATTCATCCCAGTTTTTAACCACATTCTTTGTGGAAGGTCACATGAAAGTTTAGCCCCTTTTTTGAAAATTCATTAGCTCTCCCGTTTTTAGAATTCCCTCATGTCCTGGTACTGCAGTTCCAGACTAGCTTTGATTTGTAAGTGAAGGCATTTGGTGCTTTTAAAGCTACCTGGTTTTCTGCCATTATATTGATTGTTACTCTTTTTAGATTTTTCTCTAGGTAGAAATTTATTGCATAAGTTTCAACTTGAAAAATTGTGGAACAGGTGCCTATTGATTCCTTGATTCGGCAATCTGGGCCAAACATACCCACTCCAGTTCCTCCTGTGTCCAATTTTCAAACATCAGTGAATCAGGATAGAGAATCTCTTACAACTGGTCTTCCCGCTGCCTATTCAAGGCGATTACAAATAACAACTTTATACTTCTGGTCAAAATTGTATTTTGTTGTCATCGTGTCATACACAGGCAAGGCCACTTTATTTGGTTGCATTTCCCATAGAATTTACAAGTAGCCTACAAAGTCAATGCTTGTTGCATCGCCTCGCACTAATTTTTCGAAAGTTGCACAACCGTTTTATATTCTACGCACCATGGGATTGTTTACCATTTTTTAAAGAATTGCATCTAAAAATGGTAAAAATTCAAATTTCACAAAACAGTAAAATTTAGAGTTTGAAAAAAGTTTTAAAATCAGCCATCAAACGAATTCTCTTTTGTTTACATCGACTACGTCATCGAAAGTTCGCTTGGTTTGCTTTATATTAAAAGAGAGTAGTTTGAGAGAGGAGTAGTTACTACTGTTTTAATTAATAAATTTTAAATTTTGTTTTATTATAATCAAAGGTTTTAAAAGAAATTAAATACATAATTTGGCAGAAAAATGCCTGTACTTGACTCGGATTTTATTAAAAAAAAAATACTTCAAACACAGGCACAGGAAACGCTCTTCTACTTGCACACTTTTCATATATTTTACTGTAAAATAATTAGAGAGAATTTTGCGGACTCAAAGAACCTGTAATACTGAGACAGGCCAGGCGTTGTAGTTTCCGCAGTGATGCCTGTACGGCGATTTGTTTCACTTTTAGCCACCATACAAGTGAGGCGTAGGTGATGAAAGGTCTTACAAGACTGATGAATGCCCAACGAGTATAAGTGATTAATTTAGTGAGTTCTTATTGATGATGTGAATGCTGTTATCGTGGACGACTATAACTCAATTACTTACATGTAAGTAATGATCAAAGGAGACGTTATTATCGCATCAGGCTGCGTACATGTGGCAAAGTTAATGTCGGCGACACAGACATGTCGCTAACGCAATTAAAATTTCATTTTCCCGATGGTGTTTATTCTGATCGGCCAGGCGGGGGTTTGTTCGGGAGAAATTGGATTCCGGTGATTCAGTTTGCGACGTTGGCAGCCCTGACATTTAAACTCTGCCTTAAACGCTTATTACCTGCAGACTAATTACATTTTATACTTTTTTAATAACCAACCAACATTTTTCTCAAACTTGAATGAAAAATTAATGAAGGCCACTCACGCTAGATTTAAATTCAGGGTAGTTTGTGATTTTAAAGAAAATATTCTCGTGACATACTTTCAAGGAAAATTAGTGAATATTAAAAAGCAAAATGAGGCAGTTGCAAATTGGTTAGCGTGCTTTTATTCGAACTCAGTTAATTCTCGGTGTCGCAAACAAAAGCAAATAAAATACCAGTGTCCAAGTATTTTGGAACTCATCATAAGTAGAGCTGACACTTATATGCTCTTAAAGTGACGAAATATGCACATAAAATAGTGTCAAAGTTTAAGAATATATATTTTTTCAAACGTTAAATTGTAATATTTATCCAAATATCGATAGATCGATAATATAATGCAACCGTCTAATAAACAAAATGTAATTAAAAATGATGCGACAACGAAGACTATGTCCTATATACCTATACCAAAGAAAGTTAACACTACATTTGTACATTTACAAAACAACTGTGTACTCCAAAACAATGGGGGAGAAAATAGTGGACCTTTTGAATAGACGGCATCCAACGAAAATGTGCAAGACATTTTCGAATATTTATTTAATTTGTTTGAAAAATATGTAAACAGTCCTGGATTAATGCTTAGGCCACATAGGCCTGCACCTAGACGGCAAAATTTGGTGGCGGCAAAATTTGAATCTTTCTTTTCAAAATGGGTTTAAACTGATCTATAAAGAAATAAATACAGTAACAAAAACTGATGTAAAAATTAATTTAAGAAAGGTCTTTCTGGTGTCACAATAATTTAATATAATCCACTAATACCCTGACGCTTCGACTGTAAATCAGCCTTCAATTATTCGTCAGAGTTCTAATAACATACAAAATATACAATCAAATAAAGAGACATACCTACATTCAATTCGGGTAATAGACTTATACATATCATTCCTTTGTGTAAAATAATTTACCTGTTCTACTTGATAATATTTCAATGTCATTTATAATACATAAATCTTTCCTTTCTGTAAAATAATATACATGTTTTACTTGACAATATTTTAATACCATTTATGTATGTCTGCTACTTGAGTTAAATGTATGTCTGTGTATTTGATTGTATGTCTTTTATGTTTTCAGCACTCTGATTAAGACTGATTTACAGTCGAAACGTCCGTGTATAAGTGGATTTTATTAAATGACTGCAACTCCAAATAAGACCTTATTTATATTAAAATCCAGTCGATAAAACCAACCCTACGTAAAAATTAATGAAGTCGATTTAAATAAGAATCGAGAAGACGTCATTAGGAAACGAAATAATAAAAAAAATATCTGGGTTCGCCTCTGTATGTAGCCAGCGAAAATATGTTTTATTTGTGAAGATTTAAATGGTTTGCAATCGTCGATTCTTTGGCTATAAAAACTATTTCTCAATGTATCTCCGACATCTAACCGTATTTGATTATATTTTGCAAACCTCTATCCTGGTCGTCGGGCAACTTTGGAATCCGGGTCGTTATTTCCGGCGGAAGTGCGATAAGATCAAAGGTGTCCGTCGTGTCCCGACATGTCTGCGTATAAATACTGTCCCCTCGCCGGCAAAGAACTTACAGCCGTCGCTGACCGCAGCAAAAAGAACTCACGACATAAATTCTCCGCTGAAATCGCTGTAATCGTCTTATTTCTTACTTACAAGACTTGGCTCCAAATCTGAGTCTGACGTGCCATTCATTCATGAACATATGTGACGGAGGGTTATAAGAAATATACGATGTTAAATGTGTCTTAATTTCATTGGGCAGTAAATTAAGTGTCATCCAAATATATTATCAACGCTCCTAAATAACAAACTCGAACAAATTTATTTTTATCTCAGATTAATTAAAGTGTCTCCTAACTTTTTCTTCAAATGAACAATAATCTATATTCAGTAAATAATGAAGCAAGTTACTCTATCTGAGATCGAGTCTGTGCTATTTATGCGCCATTTGTAACCGAAATTACTTATTTGTTCCTAAATATCCGTAAAAGTAGTTTTCCTAATGTGGTTAACTGTAGTAAATCTAACTATACATATAACCATTTCACAGAGTTGGGTATTATAGCTATCTTTTTACCTCCCACCTATCAATATATAGATAAGGGAGGTATTGTTTTTGGTCAGATTTCTCGAGTGAATTTTCAACATATGAGCACAAATTACGATCCATAGAATAAAATTTTACTATTTTTACCATGATGTCTATATGGCTCTGTGTGTGTGTGTGTGTGTGTGTGTGTCTGTGACGATTTTTCGTTCAGGATAACTCCAATACTATACATGTAAAAAATATAATATTTGATATTTAATAGTTATATTCAAATATGATAAACTAATTAGATTTTGATTACTACGGTTAATCGTAAGAAATTTTTTACAAAAAGCATTAAACCGTTTTTACTAAAAACACGCCTCTAAATAAGTTTTTTTTCGCAAATTACGTTATTATTAAACATTAAAGATTATTTTATATTCTAGCGAGGTGAATAATTACACTTTATATATAATTTGTAGCTAAACAGAAAAAAAATTATTTACATTAACTTTACATATCGTTCAAGCTGAGGAATTTCTATAAAAGAGATGGGTAATTCATACGTTTACAAAATTTGATATATGCAATTTGACGTAAATAATTTTCAAAGATAAAATAAGTAAATATGAAGTTTCTTATTATGAAATATAAAAAGATGGAAGAAATATACAACAAACGCCAAAAATAACTGTTCTTCGGTTTCCGACGCAGTATTAGAAATTTGATATAAATAAATTTCAGGTATGAATTGAACAATATTCTGAACAAACTAATTTTAAAACAAATATTTGATGTATTAAATAATTTATTTTTTTAGAATATGTTACTACAGTGGCCGGAGATAATGTGTTGGTCAAATCAGATTTTTTTGTCTATTTTCAGTCTAAAAATAATAAAAAAAATTGGTAAATAGTGTTTTGTAAAACGAGTAATTAAAGATAAATACACTAATGCCCGTATGCATCAAGAGTGAATAAATCTATCTATAATTATTAGATCAATACGACTTATTTATTCTGGGCCAGTTTTTCCACCTCTGGTTACCGGTTACCTTAAATAACGGTTAATAGAAAAATATATATTTTGATTGTGACTTTATTGAATAGAAAATCTTTCCTCTGAAGCTTTTAGTGAAACTTTCAAAATTTCCGTCGAAAACCAACTGCAACAGAATTTTTAACATTTTCTAAAAATGTAAGAAAAATTTTCGTAACTCACGAAGAAACTCATCCGGTGATCGGCGGGTAGCCGAGTGGGCCAGTTCGGGCCTGGATAAAAGTACCTCCGAAACCGTTTTGTTAGAGAATTACAGCCTTTTGAAGGTGAACTTCATCAGACATATTTATTAATAACTATTTACATGAAAATTTCGAGTCTTAGTATGAGGATACATTTAAATGCTTAATTATACTTTTGTTACTGTATGTCAAGTACAATTGTTTTATATGTATAGAAGCCCTGAACGCTTTTCATAATTTATTATGTTAAAGTATATTAAGATTTTTCTATTTTTTTACTTACCACATATACCAAAATATACAAGTAATCTTGTTTAACATCTGTTACATAAACGCAGTACTTTTTGAGACATTTTAATTTTTTGAAAAAATTAAATATACATAAAATAGAAACCATCAAGTAGGTATATTTTTTTGGGGTTGTGATATGTATTCCTGTTCAAAAGAAAATTTTGATTATTATTTGTAAAAAAAAAATACTAAAAGCAGTAAAACTTATGCCTGTATTCATAGTCAATGCTTACTCAAGTTACTTCGCCAAGCATTACTCCGGTTAGTACGTGACATGTTTCAAAGTTGAAACTTCGTGAATTCTCGGCCAAGTAATAACTTCAAGGTAGAGATTTGGAGAACTGTAATCAATGCGTTGAGAATATTTATAAATTTGACAAATTGACAACATTTGACAAGTACTCAAGTATGAGTCAAGGCGAAGTACCGACTATGAATACAGGCATTAGTCAACCGAGATGATACTACGATAATCGAGACTAAATTGAGATTGAAATGAGACCAGCATAAAGTCTCGTTTCGTCTCCCCTAGTGGCAAAACTACATAAAATTGATTTTTGAAAATGTTTTACATTTATTTCCTTATTTATATGTGTAGTAATATTGCTTATATATTATATATACATCGAGGAATATAACTTATCATAGACATACACTCACACAGAAATTATATTTACGAACGGTATGTGTGATTATTGGAAAGATAAAAATTCAATTCCATATGTTGCTTGTGTAAATAGAGCTGGTGGAAATGAAAGAATATAAATACACTGTGTATATGACACCTTTTATCTTGATTAAATGCAGATATTTCATTACCGTTTGTTAAATGAACTGTGTAACTCAATATACGTTTATTTTTACCACCCGATCTATGTATGTATGTAAGGGATGTACTGTGTTTGATTAAATTCTCAAAGGTAAGTTTTTATTAACTGGCTATATTTTATAATCTTTTTTTTTATTTTTAAATGTCTGTGTATTTAACCGAAACGCGGAACAGGACTTTAATAAGGAATTTCAAAAAAGTGCGGATACTTTCTCTCTTCATAGATTTTGAGAATAAAACTACAAGAGTACAAAGTTGTTCAAAATTAAATTTTACATCAACTCAAATTATACTTGATGTAACACCTCGTCTGCAGTACGAGATAATAAAATGTAACACTTTCGTTAAAAAGCTGAGAGCCATGAAAATAAAAGAAAATATCTATTTAAATTTTTATTAAAAACAAAAACTGAAACATAAAAATTTGATGTGGACACCACACGACTTCGTTGTACACCTATTAAATTAAAGAGAAATGTTTAACTAAATATTATATTAGTCCCACATACAAAATTTCTGCATTTTAATAGGTTTTTTTTTATACTTTGCGTTAACAATTGCCCTATTATTATATCGAAAACAGTTTAATAACATAAAATATTGTTGTTGGTATTTTTGTTGTTATAAAATTGATACTTCTAACAACTGCACTTCACTTGAAATGTCAAACTGATAAGTTTTATATAGGATAGTATATTGTTTCATGAGTTGTTTGAGGCTCGACGAAGCATCCAGGATTGCTCCAAAAACACGAATGGAACAATACGTCATATAAAACGAGTATAATATATTACTTTTTATTCTTTGCTTCACGTATTTAATAAAAGTCTAAATTTTCAATTAAAAAAATAACAGATTTTAATCAAGGTATATATAAATGTGAAATATGGTAACTCTGTTGAATGAAGTTGGGCACATATATGTCAATGTGCATTTAAAATATTATGAAAATATTTATAAATCTATACATTATGAGTTATGAAATTTTAATACCTTTTAAATTAGTTTTGTTTATTCGGTTATCCTACTCAGAAATAATATAAATTGCATTAAAAACATTTTAAAATATTTGGGGTTATCAATTTGACATTTAAAGTGGAGTGCAGTTGTTAGATATACCAAATTTACAACAACAAAAATACCAAAAACAGTTTAACAATATTTTATATTATTAAACTGTTTTCGGTATAATAATACGGCAAATGTTAACGCAGAGTATAAAAATAAATGTTATATCATAGTTTTGATTTATATTGTATAATGAATGAAGTACAATGAACAATTATTTTTCTTTTTATATTTGCTTTGCTTAATATTATACCATAGAGAGTCACACGTCTCCTCTCAACTCTCAAACACTCTAGCTATGGGGTAGGTGACCAATTTCTAAATTTGGTATATGTGATAGCTTGTACAAAAATAATATACCCGTATTTTTTTAAAATTGTTAATTATTTGTTGTTTTGAAGTAAATAAATAATATAGTATTTGGGAGGGGATTATGACGTCAACTAAGTTCATGAGAGGGGCGAAGGTAGACAGAGACGGAAATATGTGGTGTGAGTGAGATAGATAGGTTTATTGCCACACCTTCAAATTTTAACCAATCAGCGTGCGAACTTAGTAAACGTCATACTAATGCACGCTGTTTCTATTTAACGCAAATTACTAGACAATTGCTGATAAATATTTAACTTTTTTAATGTCAACGTTCATAAATAAACATACTTTCTATAATTTAATAGTTTTTTCATTAAAATTCTACCTTGGTCACCTACCCCATTGTCTATTTGTATAGAGTGCACCAAATAACTCACTTTATAGATAGTAACGAATTTGATTCAAAGCGACATGAACTCGAGTTCTCAGAACTTTATGCCGCTATTCTACCTCATTTGTTAATATTAATAATTACAATCATTGATGCATAAGTAACAACTGTATGAAATTTCCAATATGACTCTTTAATTAAATCACGTCGTTCTTTATTGTTCGTTTGATTGGGTGATTACATCTTTTATAGAAGAAATCAATACAGAACAGATTCATAACGAGATAAAACTGACTGTTGGCAGTTGGAGTAAAATCCACACAATCCGGCCCTGGGGAGAGGAAATTGCGCTGCAAATTAACGAAGCGGGAATTTTTATTTCATTCCCGCCCTGCTGTAGTACACTTCCATTCTCTCTGTAACTGCTGCTTCGTTTCCAAATATTTTTACTCTTTTTCCAGAGTTTCATGTTACGTAATGAAATATTAAACCATCCATGAAAAGTCTGCTATAATCGATCTCGTGGGAATCAAGTTTAAAAATTTTGCTCATACTGGTAGTAGGGAAAATTGTAATGGTTGTTGTTCAACTTAAAAAATCTGTGTTTAAAATTTTGTTTTATTCAGATACTCAATTTATTGATTTACAGAGTGTCCCACAATGGGGAAGTTAAGCGTATTTTTTTTATTTTTTTATTTTATTAAGATTGCCCTCAAAAGTGATGTTCTACATTTTATTTCACCCAAAGATTCCTAGATTTCTCAAAAAATGAAATTTTATACAAAAATGACGTCAGAGTGGCTCGCGGAGAACGTATCGTCTATCTTAACCAGCGCGCGCTGGGTTTCCATGGCAACAGAGAAGCGTGTAGTGTAATGCCGCAAGATACAAGCTACGTTGAAAAAGTCAGGTCTCACCATCCCTTCTGCGCAAGCGCATAACTCACTTGTGACGTCAGAGTGACTCGAAGATAAATCATTAATTATAAATAATTGGCAACATAATTTGAACTTTCAATTACGTTTTAAGTTATAATTACTCATATACTTACGACTAAAAGATATTTCACATGTAATTTCCACCACGCTAAACTTCCCCATTCAATAGCCGTAGAATAAAAGTATACAGTAAATAAAAACTTTATAACACCGTCGCTTATAACGAAAAGTGGTTCATAACGACGAAAAAGTAAAGTAATGGTTAGGAATTAATATAACGTCTGGATTTATAGGTCTTTTGAGCTAATGACAGATACTCCTACCCACAGAACAGTTCTATACAGAAGCGAAGAGATGGGGAATGCCAACAAATTTAAAGGGCTCATCCCTTAAAATCGGAAAGTTTCGTCATATCTTCTTGGCTCTAGTTTCTCTGTTTATGAATCGTTAACGCGCCTAGAAAATTTTCAATAAGGGAACAATAATAAAAATATGAAAATACAGAAATCGATTTCTAAGAAGCAATAAATATATTTTTTCTATAACCTATATGAAATGATGACATTTCATACCTCCTGTCAGTTGCAGAAACATCACATTTTATCTCAAGGGACAGAAGTATTAGTATTTCTATCCGTTGAGATAGAAATACTTTGTCACCAAGACAACAAGTTGACAAATGCGATAAAATTAGAACAAGTAACAACCTACTATTTTAAAATTAATTTGAAAAACATGTTTCGCTTTTCATACTGAACTTAATTTTTTAAATATTTCACAGTGGTTATAGAAAAAAATATTGTATTATATACGGGGTAAATAACAGATTTTAGCGCTCTGTGTGATTGTAACCCTCCGCTGCGCGTCGGGATACAAATGTCACACTTTGCGCTAAAATCTGTTACTTTTACCCCTTATATAATAAATATCTATATCACTTTGATAAAAGTAAGGAGTAATAATTATCAAAGAGAAATTATTATATTTCACATACTCGAAAGGGAAAGAAGCTATTTCAGCTTTCTACGCTTTGTCGACGTCCATGTCTATGATGATTCTGGATGATTCAAAGTTTAATAATAGTTTAAAATTATAAAAATGTGAAGGTAATGATATTTTCCTTTCGATATTTGAAAGTAAAAGTATCTATATCTAATCCGATATCGATAATTTTTGATATCCAAGTATTGATACTTTTTTATTATCGTATATCCCTACTTGTACATTCATGTCCGAAACTCAATACTACATTATTTAAAGGTGATAATAAATTTTATAGATTTAATAGATATTGATTACACTTTATTTCATTTTTGTAATTATGTTTAACACATTGTAAATACACCAGCAGGTAGCAAGCAACCCAGAAATCTGTACCTCTTCTTCGAATCCACACCGGTCAGCAAAATTGTTATTTAGATAATGTTGTAACATTTCTACCAAAATGAGGTGGAATGCCATCCTGTTGAAATAAAGTTAATATAGATATATTCTTCATTTGAAAATGTAGGCATAACTTATGTACCGAAAGTGTTGAGAAATTTAATTAAAATTTAATCTTATTCAAAAAATGTTTATAACTTGTTTCTATTCCGTCGAAAGTAACATTAATGAAAATATTATATAGGAAACAATGGGGTCGTTAATTTCAATTGCTCTCAATTTTCTCTTTATATGTTGCATAAGCTCACAGAATTTAAATCAACTTCATTAATTTTCTGAAATATTTTGTGTTAAAGTTGTTCCTCATTTTGTGCTTTCCAGCTGTTATTATGATATTTCTGCTAGCAAAAATCCTGGTTAGATCTTGCATGATGAATTAGGAAAGGAAAATACCTATACTTGAATTCTTCAATTCAATTTCATTTTCTTACAACTGGGTTTTTTTACTGGGTTTCTTCGAATGGATTTAAAAAATATATATACTGTTTTTTTTTTAGTCGGGTATAATTACAACAACCCTGATTTCTCGTGCACTATTAGATTTAGTAACAGTATAAAAGAATTCGTGGAAAACTCCGTTAAGCGTAGAAATGCAATTTCTCAGTAAAATCGTTGATTGAAAAATATATAGATAAGCAAGCATGTATATTTTTGCGTACCGCTCTTTTGGAATCAGATTCGACCAGTGGCGGAACTAGAGGGAAAATGTTAGGTGGGCCACGCGGCGGGCACCGGAAAATCTTGGAGGGCCGTGCCATTAATATATACCGAGTGTCTACTTTAATTTTTAAACATAGGAAATTCAATGTTGTTTTTCCATTTCCCGATATATCTTTATTACCTATTAATTTTAGAACAAACTGTGAGATATGTATTTGTTTAGAACTAAAAACTGCATCCAATGAGGCAAAATGAATTGGCCAAATGCCCTTATATAGGTATTTAAAAAATAATAAATAATTTTTACAATATTCAAACAATTTTCAGTAGGTGTCACGGAAACTGAACTACAGGTTTAAATTTTTTTGAAGTTGGTGCGAAATAATCTATAATGTTACCTTTACTCATTTTAACTACCATTAATCATCAAAATTCACATAAACTGCAATGTTCTGATAGACATTGAAAACTACATGTGCACTGCTCTGTTATAGATGTAGTGGTAGATATGAAGACGGTCAGTTGCCATCAATTATAAATCAAATTGTTATGCTTTGTAAAAGCGCGCGGCAATGACTATCACAAGTTTCTACGTAAAAGAGCGGCCTCATCAATCGGCTTAGCGCTTAGCCCAATTCGTTGGTTATACAAGCACTACCACCGTGCAGACACAATAATACTAATTAAATATTTCAAGACAAAGATTCCGCCGTCTTTTTATTTTTACAATTTGTAGGAAAAATTCTGTAATAATGCTATTATATATTTTATTGATGCCTGCATTTACGGGTGGGCACGAGGGTGGGCCGTCGCTTTTAAGGGTGGGCAGCGGCCCACCCTGGCCCACCTATAGTTCCGCCACTGGATTCGACAGAGCCATATAGTTCGTGATTCCATGAACTACCTTGCGGAATTAAACAGGCAAGAATATCAGATAAATAAATAATTATTTACTTACCAAGTATGGAAACGTCATTTTAACAGATGATCTTATATATAATAGAACAAATCTGGCAAAAAAAAGGTCACGCAAGAGGTTTGTACAATATTTTTTGTACGAAAATCATAAAATCAATAATTTGTTTTTATTTTTGTACAAATATTTTTAATTATAATATTATATACATACACTCTTTCGTGGTTATGTGTTTAAATACTGCCAAGTGCTGTCAACCTGTCAACATAAAGCAGTTGTTGCCAATATTGTATGCTAAATGCAGTAAATTAATTTTCTTTCAATAATCCAATATTTTTTTATTATGTAAAAGGATGTTTGGGCAATTATACTTTCTATTATAAATACAGATTTTTAAAGAAATTCTTTTAGATGTAGGCGAGTTTTTTCCCAATATTTCCCGCTCGCTAATCTGAGGGAGACGTTGGAAATTGAGATTGAGTTGCATTTCCCTGACTAGTCATAAAAATATACCTCATTTTTTATTTTTTGGACATTACATCTGCTATAACTTCTGCTGCTGCTTCTTTACTTCTACAGGAACCTCGTCGCTGTGATTAATTTCGCAAACCACTGTAAATTATTTTACGCACACGCATCAAAAATGCATAACTGAGTGTTTGGTTTTTGTTTATTTACATTTTTTTTCTGTCACCTTAGAAACGATTTACTTATTACCTTTAAAATTATTTTTTTATTATATAATTAAATTAATACATGATTCATCAGAAAAATGTCTATGCTTGACTCGAAACCATAAAATACACGTCACGAAGTGCCTCGTATTTTAATACGACTCCTCAACAGTGATGTATCATTTTCCTAACTCTTATGTAAATAACTATTTTCTGAAACCGAAGCGAAAGTAATATTTTCGCTCCTAAAATGCGGCGCGAAAGTTGCATTTCCTAGACTAGTCATATGAAAATATTAAAACATTTTTCTTGTACCTCATTTTTTATTTTTGGACAGTAGATCTACTACAACCTCTGCTGCCGCTTCTTTTATATCTACAGGAACCTCGTCGCTGTGATTAGATTCGCAAGACACTGCAAACTACTTATATACGTACGAATCAAAAGTGCAAACCTGAGTTCCTGAGTATTGTTTTTGTTTACTTACAATTGTTTTCTGTCACCTTAAAAACCAAAGAAGCACACTACTAAATACTTATAGACAACCTGATTTACAAAGATTCAAATGACGATCGAGTGTCGTCCTATATGAATTGGTGGCGACATATCTCATTTGTAGCAATCCAGTATAAATTTTCTTGCAGAGCAAATATCGAAGTAAAATATTATAATTAGCCCAGTAGGTACAATTTGACACGTTGAAGCTATAAGCTAAAGCAAACTGAAGTTCGCTGGAGCCTAAGCACCAGGAAGTTGAAGGGTAGTTAATGGCGATATGATTCATCCGTGTAATTAAACACTTGTAGTTTGAACGGCGATGATGAGTTGCTAACAACGTTTTCATTATTCATACTCGGCACATGTTGTATGGTAAGATTGTTGATGGTAACCATCCTGTACGGGACAATTAAGTTATTACCTGTTTTCGCACAACCCAAACCCAACAAACTTTATTTAATTTTTTTAGAAAATTGTTATTGAAATAACGGAACGTTAACTTCCGAAGCTGATAGCTCTGGCCTAAACTGAACAAAATATGTAGATTGTGGATCAGATCCATCCACTTCTGCAGCTGGTAACTGGTGGCCTGAAGTTCGTAGGAATCATTTTAGACGCCGGAATTGATTTAAGTATGACTTAACTTATAACTGACTGCATTACAATATTACGACTGAACTAAACTGACTAATGTCCGGTTGCAGAAAGGTTAATCAAAAAATCAACTGATTATTTTGACGTTGACACCATGGCCATATATTACAAATACATTGCTCTCAAAAAATTAATCAATTATTAAAATTGATGAAGCTAAGAATTAACAAGACGGTGCTCTGTACTCATAAAACTTAGAAACTTTCAGGAAAGGCAGAAATATGGCGGCTCAGCACGTTAAAATTTTGAATTTGAACTATTTATTATCTCGTCGGTATCTGGCCCCATAATATTTCATTTTTATCACAAAGATTTTAATGTCTAGATGCCGATGACAGAGTAATAGTCTACAGAGTAAAAGCAGAACTACAAACAAAATGAAAAGCGGGTCCCCTGGTCGGTAATTTCCTTCTTGTTACACTGAGACTGTCTTATTAATTAAGCACAATAGATAGGGCCGTATTTATGTTGGTGGGAGCCTCTGGGTAAAAGTTTGGCGGGAACCCTTTTTCAACGTGGAAAAAAAAATTAAAAATTAGTATTTTATGATCTTTTTTTAAATTATTAATTTTTAATTTGATGGTAAATCTAACCTTTCAATGTATCAACTATTTTTTCTGTATTTTTATCTACAAAATTCTACAATTTTTTTATCTTTTAATCGGCTGATGATGGACAATTTCCGAAACCAGTTTTCTAACAACCAAGAAAAGAATTTTTACTGTACTTCAGCTAGTCTACAATTAGTTAAGAATAAGATAGATGATTTAAACGACTCTTTACATTAGCAAAATCAAGTAAGGTCTACCGTCTTCAAATATCATCTCCTGCATTAAGTAATTTTCAGTTGATAGTAATACTAAGGATGTTAGTCGAGCTTGTCACATCATTGAACGCAGATATTTTTTTATTCCTTTAAGTTTTAAAGAACGTTCACTTTCTGAACTTGTTCCAAAAATAGAAAGATTAATTATTAAAGCAATAGGTATTGACAGTTCGGAAAACTTGTATCAACCTTATTTTTATTGGATATCAACTCACATTATGCAAAACATACAAAAATAATGTAAATATAATAATAATAAAAATGACTTGCGCATTAAATTGATGGAACCTATGAATGCAATATTAAACAAAAGTACCTAGAGACTACGACCTAGGACTTAAAGACGATCTAAATTGCAACATTGCAAGTGAAATTTTTTAGACTCAGATGAAATTCCCATCTCGATTACATAATAAATACTCTTCCTATGATCCAACGGTAAATTTTTCACCGGTTAAGTCTAGATCTAGCAAACTCCATATATTTATACTAGCAAAATTTTACTCAAAATTTTCAAGTGTTACATATGTACATATGCTATACATGATTACCCTGGAGACTTTTGAGATTATTTGAAATATCTTTTCATATTCAATGCATTTTCTGCGTTATTTCCCTGTGGTAACATTTTACGCAGATTTCAAAAACATAAGGAAAATCTCATGTGGCCAGAACATAACCTCACAACATTAAAATTTTAATTTTCTAATCTACCATCTAAAGTAAAAATATTAAAAATAACTTTTATCTTAGATTTTTTTGAAATATGTAACTATTATCATAAATTACATATAATATATGCGAGATTAACATTGAAAATAAAAATGAAAATATATTATATCTAATTTAAATTTTCAAAATGAAAATGTACTTTGAAACAAATAATTTGAACTGCAGGCCACTACATAAAAATATTAGGAATTAGAACTGTCAACATATTGTTTAAAACACAGTAGCCAGCTTGTTGCAAACGTCAAAATGTTTAAAAAACTTTTTGAAAATCAATTTATAAATTTTTAAATAAAAATTAATGTATGTTTCATAACATGATCTTACTTATTAGAAGTAAAATCTATCGACAATTAAAATTAAGTCATACATTTTCTAGAAAATGTATACCTTACATTAATTAATATTTGAGTGAACTCTTCAATTAAATTTACTTGCAAATTCACTCGCTTTGTGAATTTAGCGATAGGAATTATTAACAGTAAATGAATAGGTAGCAAGCACTTCGAGGAACTTATAATTTAGACCCGGTCTTTCCAAGTATAAATAAAGTGACTTATAACTAACTTGAAAATAAATTTATTAGAAGTTCTTATCCGGTATATACTGTGTAAGTGTCTTTCAAAGTCACTTTATCCATTGGATTATTATTCTGTAAATTGACGGAACAAAAATAATAATGTCGATGTTAGCTGCAATGAAATATTGATTACTGACTTCATAGATGTTAGACAAGGTAAATATGATGCACAATTTGTACATGTTAGAGAAGGATAAAAAATAATATTTGGAATGTCACGGGGTCAAGGACATTTCAAAATATCAAAATTTGATATGTAGGTTTGTCGTGAAAGATGCCTCAATTTTGCACTACAGTTTGAACGTTCCAAATAAAGTGATACTGGTGATTACTTGTCCTTCTACATATTTCCCTATAAAAAGTTATAGAGGAATAATTCTACCTTTATTAATAGAAAGAAAGAAAAAAAATCGATAATTATGTTAAGGAGAACTGACATGTAAAACCATTTTATTTTGTTAGAGGTATTTTATCTATTGAAGTAATGTGATTACTATTCTAATTAGAATTTAAATAACAGTTATATTGTTATTTTTGTCAAAAATATAGTAAAGTTAAGAATTAAAACGGATTATTGTTTTAATGAGAGAAAATATGAATACGGAAGAGGAAGAGTAAATAATTAATCTTATTATTTAACCCATTATTATATACCGGGTGTCCCAGCGCGACCGACACATGGGTGTTTTACATGGGAAATTAGTTAATTATGAATAGTATCTCCGCAGTGCATGATATTAATTTGAAATTTTGTATACTTATCGGAGAATATTAATTCTATGGATCACACTTATTTGAAATATGCAATTTCGTCTGCAGGGCGAAATTTATTAAATTTAAAATCTAATATTTTCGTTCAAAATCAGACAGCCATGGAAATAAAAGAAAATATTTATCTGACAGTTTAGTGAAGTATCACTGATTTTAATTCTTATTCTCTGTATTTTAATCTTATTTAAGTTGAATTTAGTTTCGTTTTGTTAAATAATATACCAATATTACAAAAATATAAATATCTACAATGGCATGTCATAACTGTCAGAACTGTCGCATAGATATTTTCTTTTATTTCCATGGCTGACTGATTTTGAACGAAAATGTTAGATTTTATAATTTAATAAATCTCCTCTTGCAGACGAAATTACATATTTCAAATAAATGAAATCCATAGAAATAATATTCCCCAATAATCATACAAAATTTCAAGTTAATATTTTGCACTGGGGAGATACTATTCATAATTAACTGATTTCCTATGTAAATCTCTCATGTGTCGGTCGAGCTGGGACACCCGGTATATGTGTATGTATACATTGAAACAGTGTTTTTACATGTGTGCAAATAATATAATTTACGTTAATTTGAACATTATTTTTTTATATTTATACTCGAGTGTATTAGTCTTTAATATTGCATTGTTTCTTTTATTTGAAAAAAAGTGTTTAATTTAAAAGAAAATGTATATTATACAGTTGTAACAATAGTTTTAATTGGGTTTTTTTATATGAGTTTTATAAGGTTTATCCGAAATAACCCGGTGTTTTTTTGGGTTGAGTGAAATTATAACAATGCTGGTTTAACGACAAGCAGAAACTCTTATAAAATAACATTTTCTCTTATATCAGAAATAAAAAAATCTCTTTTCTTTGAAGCTTCATCCGAGGATACCCTGTATATATTACTAAAGAAAATTAGTACAGATTTTCAACAATATAAAAAAGCCCTATTTTTACATCCGTGGCTTGTTCATCAGTTTACCGGTTTCACGTTATTAATAAATATTGCTTTATAAAATTCTCCTATGAATAACGTTTCCGTGATCAAAACTGTATGGGCTGATATGATATAACAATTGTCCCATGTCCCATCTTATTTTGACAACTCTGTACGGTAAATATTATTACCATACTAACTTGTCAAAAATACATGGTATTCAATTAAGACTTAGTTATCTTGCTTACTTTTGTCTATGTAAACAAAAGTTTAATATCCTGAAACCGGTAAAGAATTAAAGTTATTAGATATAACTATTTAACATAGTCAATAGCCTACTTTTGTCTATATATACAAAGGCTTAATATCCTGAAACCGGTAAAGAATTAACGTTATTATATACATATATCAATTTAACATTATCAATATTTTGAAATTGTTATTAAGTCAACATATTCTAGTAAATGTAGTAAACATAAAACAGTTAATCTCCATCACCACCGGCTTCGATTTTTACGATATTGGAATTTAATCTCCATTATTAAATGTAAACAGAAAATAAAAACATTGTAGAGGAAGTTGTGCCGACAAGATATAATTCGATATGAAGTTTTGCGGCGGTTGTGTGCGCGCTGATGTAAAGTAAACACTTGTATTGTGTTTACTGCAAGACGTGGTGTTTTCCGGGGAATGTTTTATTGAAAGTTGATGTCACATTTCCCGCAGATGACGTGTGTATCGGGTGGGCGTGACGCTGTTGACGCAGATCCAGGAGATTGTAACGGAAAATGCCCGGAGGTTTGCCAACAATAACAATCATCCTACATTTCGCATACAAATATTCTACTATCTACAACTTTTGTACAGGAAAAACGTACTTGTAAAGCTGATTCGGATGTAAATATTTATTTTTTATTTAAGCATTTATTTTATTTAGGATTTCACGAAATTCTTCGTGTTGACTTGTTCTTGTCTTGCGTTTTGCTTGAAAACAAGACAAGACAAGACTCAACATTGAAAAAGCAAGACATGACAAGAAATAAGTTCAGCAAGAACAAGAATTCTTGCGACATTTTGCAAGAAATCTTGCTCTTAAATTTTTTAATGTACTTTATTTTTCGCGTTGCTTTATTTATTTGTACAAACGCTGGAATATTTTTTGTAACGAACTAAATTAATTATACTCTTAAATTCGTAAATATAAGAGAGTGTTTGAGGTTATGATTTATGTTGGTAGAGAATGACAACAGATGGCAATAGCGTAAGTTTGTTGATAGGTGGTGACAACAGATGGGACTTGCTGAATTTTAAAAATTTTAATTAAAAAAAATGTAAGTACCTACAATGAAAAGGGATAATAATCAGTGCATATTGCGGTAGAATATTTTAAATTGTAAACAAAATCCGCATTTTTGCGTGTTCATGATATATACATAGATTCCATTTTCTGCAATATTCAAACACAAATAACTATGTACATGTGATCCTTATACGACGAACCTATCAGAATTATGCTCATATTCGCAAACGTTCGTTATAGTTATAAGTATAACACTTTGAATTTGTTTTCGACATATATGTCAGGAATCAAATTCAAATTTTTATTATACTTCAACATCGACTTTGTGGCAATACCCACATTTAAATCATAATTTAATTCAAGTCATTTTTATATAAAAATCATTGATTAACATAAAAAATGTGTAATATACATTGATTTACAGAAAGTAATATTTACGAGCATAATTATAAAAATATCGGCCTACGGTTTGCACATGATCACTAAATAATGTTTAATTTTCCTATACTGTTGCTACAGTTCCCTCAACTAGCAAGACAGCAAAGACAAGAAATAAGGTAGTAAGAAATCCACAAGACAAGAATGTTTTATTTATCTCTTGCTACGTAATGCAAGACAAGACAAAACGTTGCGCAAAATAGCAAGATTGTTGTCTTGGTGAAACCCTAATTTTATTACTTTTTATGAAATTTCATTGAATGTTATGACGATTATTAAAAATCCGATGTAAAAATTCCCTGTAGTATGCAAGATAAGAATTTGATATAACTATTTCTACATTCATCCTACATTTCGCATACAAATATTTTACAATCTACAACTTTTGTACAAGAGGAAAGCTTGTATAGCTGATTCGGATGTAAATATTTATGTTTTATGTAAGCATTTATTTTATTCCTCTTTATGAAATTTCATTGAATGTTATGACGATTATTAAAAATTCAATGTAAAAATTCCCTCTAGTATACAAGATATGAATTTGATATTACTATTTATTCAATGATGGAATAAAATAAGGTTAGATCAGATTAGGTTAGGTTAGGTTAACTTAGGTTAGTTTGGATTACTTTAATTTTGGTGAGATTGGGTTAAGTTATATTAGGTCAGGTGAGGTTAGGTTAATTTAGATTAGTTTAGATTTGGTGAGGTTAAGTTAGATTAGGTCAGGTTAGGTTAGGTTTAATTAGATTTGATTAGGTTTGATTAGATTAAGTTAAGTTAAGAATGTTGAGTTAGGTTGTGTTAGATTAGATTATATAAGGTTAGGTTAGGTTAGATTCGAGACGAAGGTGGAAAATTTAGATGCATACTTCTGCGAGTATCTATTTAAAAAGTACTATCCGTGAGCAGAACGAATTCACTCGTATTTTGATTTAATCAGTTGTACACATAGGCATACACACTAAATTGCTAAATTTTACTGATGCGCTTTTGCTAGGTTTTTTTGATGCGCTTATGAAATGTTTAAAAATCAGAACAGGGCGCTTTTGTCATGCAGCCAATTTTTAAAACTTTGGGATCAGTTCGTGATGTTATCTGTTTGTGTTCAGTGGCAGTAAAACAGTGGTGTTTCATAAGAGCAATTATTATCAGGGTGTATATTTTAAATGGGCCACCATCTCGAGAACTATAAGAGCTACGAGGTCGGTTAAATTAGCGGAGAATTTCAATTTTACAAGACAATTAAAAAGAGACAAACATGTTTAAACCACTGGTTCTCAAGATATGGGGCCCAACGTTCTTATTTTAAATTAAACACCCTATTATTTGGTGAATATATATTGTCCTATATATACATACACGTAAAGGGAAAAGTTGGTTTTATTACTTTTCTGACGACTTCCACCTTTACTTCTGCAGGTATTTCCTTTCGATTAAGAAATTTTGATATTAATTCTTTTAGTTTTGGAATTCTTTCAGTAATTTCGTCCTCCAGAGTCCCTTTACCATTTACAATTTCTCCCAGATACGTAAATTTATCTTCTTGTCCTATTTCTTCTCCTTCTACTTGTTTCATATCTGTATTTCTTATTATCATTGTCTATTTTTCAATTCGTCGTTATATACAGGGTGTTATATTTCAGTGGACCCAGCAAATATCTCGCTTATTTATAAAGTTAATAATTTCTTCCATATAACATGATTTATACAGCAACATGTAAGCTATTTGATGATGGATGTACAATCATGATACTACTTCCGTTTTATTAGTAATTTATATCAACTTTGAAATTTCAAATGGAACATACTATATTTTTTTACATATTTGAAAAGTACATCCAATTTGCTTTACAATCATGTAAAATAATCCATATGTTACATTATTAAAAATTAAAATGGCGAGCACTTTTTTATACACCTAGTAGAAAAGAGAATAGTGAGACATGACTATATAACAAGGTAAATGTCAACCTGTAAATACTCAGTAATAATTGTTCTAACCTTTATTATTAGGAAGTTTCATTGCAGTACCTTATTAAATTATGTGATCGTCTGAAAGTGAATTAAATTAGGAATTGAACATACCCATGTGCATAATTGTAAACTTAATAGTGTGTTGTTTGTTGCAGGTATATTTGTGTAGAGGATGTCGCAGCCGCAGTACCGGTTGGTCTACTTCAACGCACGCGGGCGTGCTGAACACATCCGGTTCATCTTCGCGTACGCGGGGGTGGACTACGAGGACGTGCGCATCGCCAGGGACAAGTGGCCGGAGTACAAGAAAAGTATGTTTCCATTTCTATACAATATTGTTTTACGAGTGTGAATTAAAGAATTTGGTCAAAGAAGAATTTTTACATATTCTAGAAAGTTTATATACCGGCAAAAATTCCGCGGATTACCTATAATTTAAGTATGTTATTTATTTATTTAATTGTATTTTGCCGATGTATTGGCAAAATGGATAAAAGGCAGTAGGTAGGTATATTACAATATTTTAATATTACAAAAATTTTTAAAATTGATGTGGTCACCATGACTTTCTTGTACGCATAATTATATTCATTTTTTACTGTTAATCATTCTTCATCTTCCCTTGCTGTCATATATACGAACTTCCCTCCGAAATGAATTATCTTTTGAAAATTTTATTAAAATGTTTATCACTATTCCTTATTGCATTACACAAAGTTATTTTAATCGCTCAAAAACATGTAAAGAAAGTGATAGTCCTATTTATTTCCTACATATTTCTCACTGTTTCTTACGAAATATGTTCAGATAATTGACAATTTTGTCAATTTTTCAAGAAATCAAATGTTTCCTACTAAAATGAAAAGCCTACAAAATTTTAATTTTTATTTGGTTTCTGCCGAAATAAAAGTGTCCTCTTGAAAATACCTATTAAAACAAAAAATGGAGGTGCATAACTAGAAGTTATAAAAATTCCATAACCAAAATTTCAACGTTTTTGAGTTATACGAAAAATAAAAAAAAACACTACGAGAAAAGTGCCTTTTTGGCACTGCCGATGTAAATAGATGTTATAGCAGTTTCATATACAAAATTTCAACATTTTATGGCTTATCATTTTTGACTTATGCGAGATACCTATACAGGGTGTTTGGCGAAAGGCCGGCACCCAAAATATTTCGTTTATTTTGAGAGATATAAGAAAATGTTAAGGAGCAAAGCTAAACTAGACAAAGGGACTCATAAAATGATCCTAGTACAAATTTTGTGTCACTTCCGGTTTTAGCGGAAATGGCTCCAACTTTAATTCTAGCATAGGGAATCGGTATTTTTATATTTTTTTGCGGAATGTACATAAAATTAGCTTTGCAATGATACCAAAATATCATAGTTTTACTTCAACCATTTCAAAATGGCGACAATTTATTTTCATATTTATGTACTTAAAACAATAGGTAATTAACGAAAAAAAAATTTTTTTAAATACCTTACAATAATCAACACAATACAAAAGCCTTCTAAATATAACAAACAAAATTAAAATTAAAAAATACTCAAAATGGCGGCCGTCATTTTCTGCACAATTTGTCACATATAACAAATTTTGCCACTACATCGCCAGGAAAGGTAGATCTAATATTTTTTGACATTATTTGTTTGGTTCCAGGTAACAAAATCTCAAATAGCTGGCTATGATGTATTTTTTTATGAATTTTTATTAGTAAATATTTTAAAAATAAAGTGTCGCCATTTTGAAATGGTTGAAGTAAAACAATGATATTTTGGTATCATTATAAAGCTAATTTTATGTACATTTCGAAAAAAAATATAAAAATATCAATTCCCTATGCGAGAATTAAAGTTGGACACATTTCCGCTAAAACCGGAAGTGACACAAAATTGTTACTACGGCCATTTTATGAGTCCTTTTGTCTAGTTTAACTTTGCTCCTTAACATTTTCTTGTATCTTTCAAAATGAACGAAATATTCTGGGTGCCGGCCTTCCGCCAAACACCTATACAGACGTCACGCCGAAGCTAGTCAAAATGGATTCATGGATATAGTCAAAATGGATATTTACGTTGATATCCGAAAACCTATGTTTTTCGCGATTACAATTCTTCCTTTACTTCGTACAAGGATGTTAAAACAATATAAATTTACAAATAGAAAAAAATGCAATTACCTCAATTAATCAAATTTCATTAACATGTATTCTTCCTCCGGCCCTTACCACAGCTTTCTCTTTTCAGTTAATAATGTAAAAAAATGGACTGAATGCATATTTGAGGAATATTTATCAACTTTTCCTGAAGAGTAATATGTCAACTTGTACTATGGTACACTGTTCGGAACTGACCGACACCGATCGACAGTGTACCAATCAGCAGAAATAAGATTCTATAATTTCTTATGACGCAGCGCTACGAACAGAAGGCATTGATATTCTCCGCACAGAATATTTTTGTGGTCTGTGCCAAGCCGATAGTAACATAGTAGACTAGTGTGCGATAGAAAATGATTGTATCGGCCATATATCTTTATTCGAGCTAACCGGAATATACGAAAAACATTTGGTTAGATAGGTAATCAATTTACTTTCATTTGTATTGAGTTCTAAGTACTATATATTTTTAATTTTAATCTCCCAAGCGGGAAAAGCTCATTGATTTAATTAATTCTAATTACTTAAATCATGAGGTGAAAAAAAACTCTTTCCTTTTTTTCTCTTCTTTTTTCCTTTACTTTTATTTCAGTCTCTTTGCAAGCTAGAGTTACAATTAGGCCGGTTACACACTGGGCGGTTTTACCGCGGCGGCAAAATTGACCGTCGACGTCGTTGCAGTAATGGCGCGAAGAATAAAATGGGAGTTTACACACGGCAGAAGAAAAATTACGCGGAATATTTGCCATTAACGGCAGCGAACAACATGGGGCGTCATCGTTCATGAGGCGCACTGTGACTTGATTTTTTTAATTCTTAAAATTAAGCAAAAGCAACAACAATATTTCAATATTGTTAGCCTTGGTAAAATAATTTACATTTTGTATTATATACGCATATTATGTTCTGTAATAGATGTTAAAAATACAAGTTTGATATAGCGTTCATAATGAAACACGTTTGATCACGTGGCGATGACCTGTGTATTTTAATCACGCAAGTTTCAGTATGAGTCTATATCAAATATCAAATGTATGAGTATATTCTTCAATATTTTATATACGACAGTTTCAGGTGATTCTGAAATATACTTTTACGTAATTTTTGACATAATAAAACATTGAAATGTTGTTTCAGTTGTGTCAAATTGTGTAAAACGGGTACCTTCTTCCTCAGTTTTCAAGATAAAATGAGTGAGTCTGAGTTTGAGTCAGATATTGTTCCATAGTTCGACTACTTTGAAAATATAATTTTGATCAGATTTCAATTGTTATTTATCATACAAAATATTTAATTCATAATGACACTCATGGCCGCTTGCACTAATTTTAAGTTCTCCTTAAATGGACAATATCATATTGGAATAAAATGCCAAATGAACTATTCAACATGGCTGTCAAAGTTTCGATAAGCAGTTTTTGCTTAAGTGTTGCTTAAAATTCAAACCTTGTTCCTATTATGAATCTCATAATGACATTCAAAATAATGTGATAATTACAAATTAGAACACTATTGTAGATAAATAAAATTATAAATTAAATAAATAAATGAAAAAAATCATTAATATGGATGACAAGCTATTTAAAAAGTATGTAAAAAAGAGGGCGCAACATAAAATTATCGCCTGGGGCGCTAAAAAGTCTCGGGCCGGTTCTGGCAGTAGTTATGCTGCCGAGCTGCCGTACACTGCCCCTAGCGCTGACTGTAGTTTTCAAAAATCGATCGACTAGTTTTAAAAATATCTTGTTTTGAAATTTTTGATCGGTCGCCATTTTGTTATTTGGTTATATAGAAAATAATTCTAAATACAAATGTTTTAGAGAACCGAAAGCAAATGTTGAAAGTTTTTGAATTTTTTAAATATGAACTGGGACTCCAAATCAAAAATTTGATTTAAGAAAAGTTGCTTGTTTCAATGAGTTCTAATTGCCGTTTTCGGGTGTTACAACTTAGTATTAACACCCTGTATTTCTATAGTAGCGGGAGGTAATATGTTGGACACATAAGATTTTTTTCTTACTTTTATTTCAGCTTCTTTGCAAGCTAGAGTTATAATTAGGGTAGTTACACACTAGGCGGTTTTTATCGCGGCGGCAAATTGACCGTCGCCGTCGTTGCAGTAGTGGCGCGAAGAATCAAATGGGAGTTTACAAACTGGGCGGGAGAAAAATTGCGCTGAAGATTTGCCGTTGGCGCTGACGGTAGTTTTCACGCTGGCGTCTAGACAGTGGCGCATGTGACAAAATAGGCGTTTACACACTCAACGGATTTTTAGCTGCTTGTACGACAGTTTTACTTGAGGTTCAAAATTTTGAAATTGAAAATACTTAGTTTAAAAATCGAAACATGAATGAAGATAGTAACAAATCTTCTCATTTCGTTAATTTTATGAGACAAATCGTTAGATATTTTTAAAAATCGACATGCACAAATCCCCACAAAATGTATTAAAAATTCTAAACTCTACTGTCCTGTGCTTATTTTATAGATCCAAATAAGACGATATTTTCTTTTCTTATTCCCCAGGCGATGAAATAATCATATAGCGAATATTTATTACAGATTCTTTTATATTCTTAAAATTTAACTATTTTTATTTAATTAATTTATCATTTGACAAATCGAAACTTATAGTTATTTATAGTACAAGTGTGTTACATTACAGATAAGTCACGTGAGAAACTAATCTAGTGAGTGTATATTGGAAAATAAAAAAGTACCACGATAACAAATAAAAATAAAGAAAAAGCATTATTTCCACCTCGCGATTGAATTTTTAGGTATATTGGGTACAGTCTATACAAACTAAAATACCTGAAATTGCCTAATATCATAGAAATGCTGTGAATTTTCTTTGTTGGCAGGAGTTCGCGGCCTTCCGTGTTATATTTATAATTCAAAGTGTAATTATTCGGCAAACTTTCTGGAGCTCTTTTCTCGAAATCGTTCGCAAACTTTATGTATACTTATCTGTACTAGTTGCGCACATAAATTGTGTATTTCTGTATTCTCGAACGTGCGTTTTATCGTTGATTGAAAAATATATAGATAGTCAAGCCTGTATGTCTTTGCGTACCGCTGTTTTGGAATCAGATTCGACAGAGCCATCTCGTTCATGATTCCATGAACTACTTGGCGGAATTAAACAGACAAAAATATCAGATAAATAAAGATGTTTTACATATTTACTGAATTTTTTGGTATCTATTAAAATGGTTCTTTCAATAATTCATTGATATATTTTAAAATAGAACTAATTTTATTATTAATTATTTGACGTTTGCTCTTTTTACCTCCCGCCTATCAATATACATATAGATAAAGGAGGTATTGTTTTTGGTCAGATTTCTCGAGTGTGAGTTTTCAACATATGAGCACGAATTAGGGTCTCTAGAATACGATTTTGCTATTTTTACCGTGATGTCTGTATATCCGGGTGTGTGTATGCGTGTGTGTGTCTGTTACGATTTTTCGTCCACGATAACTCCAATACGATACCTACATGTAAAAAATATAATATTTGGTATATAGGACTTATATTCAAATATGATGAACTGATTAGATTTTGACTACAATTGGTTAACTGGAAGTAGTACTTTACTTGAAGCTTTAAACAGTTTTTCTTAAATAATACCTCCAAATGCCATTTTTTTTGCAAATTACGTTATTATTAAATATATAGATTTTTTAATTTTCTACCGATCTGCATAATTACGTATATATATATATATATATATATATATATATATATATATATATATATATATATATATATATATATATATATAACTTCTAGCTAGATAGAAAAAAATATATAAATTATAATAATTTTACATATCGTTTAGGCTGAGAAATTTCGATAAAAACAGATGAGTTATTCATAAGGGTAAAATATAAAATAATTAAAAATGAAGTAATTATATTGTAAAATTTAAAAAGATGGAAGAAATATATTAAGAATGTATTTGCATGCGTTAATCAAAGAAATTCGGCTCCGGTTTTAGTAACGTTAAAAATAGCTGTTATATTGGTAATACAAATTTTATGAAGGAAATTTTAGGTATGAAATGCATTAAAAATATTCTGAACTACAATAACCAACTAATTTTAAAACTACAAATTAAATGTATTGAATAACCTATAGGTATGTGTAGAATATATGTAGGTATTACCTACTACAGTGGTGGGAGGTATTGTGTTGGACACATCAGATTTTTTATAATATTTGACAGAAACGCCCAATATTAACCCAAATGCAACCAGACACACAGTTATGTAGGTGAAACGAATTTTGTCATAAGCTTGCCTATCTATATATTTTTCAATCAACGGTTTTATTAAGTATATGTTTATACCGTAAGGTGTTTATTTTATGTCATTCTTTCGATAATTTTGATGATTTTGACTAATTTGGCATAATTCTAATTACAGAATTTTTGCATCTAAATACAATGTTTTCATTAAATTTTCCACTTAATAGGTAACTGGTCATATTTTCTAATGAAGTCGATTAACAAATGTTTTTGTTCATCTGTAGTAGTTTTATCTCGTTTCTTTCTTCAGTTATCCATAGTATTATTTAAATTATGATAATTTATTTATTTTGACATAAAAAATATAATACATATAAAAGAAAACACATACTCGCCCACCTATAAAATTCCAATGTGTCATTTATTTGACGTAAAATGTTCAAATATGCAAATAAAATTTTCGTTTCTATGTTTTATGTGTAATTTAATCTGCAAATTTTATAATACTTATTATTTAAACTGCTCTTAACGTACTTAAATTTATGAACGATTTCGAGAATAGAGTCCCTGGAAACTACCCTTCGCGTAATAACAAAGTGTTCTTGGAAGGGATAACAAAACTTGGTTTGTACAGGATTATTTGTACGGTTTTTGGGTTTCAAAATGGAATAGAAAACTAAAAACATGATTGTATACTTATTTAGTCCATATCTAATTTTAAATTCGATTTTGTTGTAAAATTCAAAAGGATCCAACCCTCTTCGAACAATTCTTGGTTCGATAATATTTTGAAAACATTTAAAATATATTCTTTATTTGACGAAAAATCAAAATGCATTCTAAAATTTTATGCAATTTTCATAATATAAAGTTAAAACAATAATGTAAATTTTTCGGATTTCCAGTTCATAGAACTGATCAATAATATTGTCGCAAAATAAGTGTCCAAGGATATATTTTTCAACAGTTACATGCTACATTAGTACAAACGTTATCTTCTCCTGCATGTGCTATAAAATTTCTGAAGTAATTTTTAAGGCAGAAAAAGATATCTCGCCTGTAGCGTTATTAAAGACAAAGTAAATTGTTAGCAATATTTCGATATTAGAAACATAATCTAAATTCTACTCTGTAGTATTGCGTGCCAATTTAAAATCTAGCAAGACAAGTAATTTGGATAATATAATATAAATTAAAAAATATTTATTAAAATTTTCCGAATTACGGAACCTAGAGCATAGAACAGTGGTCGGCAACCATTTTAATAAAGTGTCACATTTTATGAACTAATAAAAAG
Organism: Stenolophus ochropezus; assembly: GCA_035578165.1. Lineage (NCBI taxonomy): Eukaryota > Metazoa > Arthropoda > Insecta > Coleoptera > Carabidae > Stenolophus > Stenolophus ochropezus. The sequence goes on from JAQOWZ010000008.1 coordinate 21,479,962, forward strand.
ACAGAAGTTGAAGTAAAAAATATATAAAAAAATAAATTGTACTTTTTAGAGACATAAAATTACATCTCATTTGGTACCACAAAAGGATGAATTTAACCAAGTTAAGTGGAGAAAAATAACATTGATCAGTAACTCTAGCAAAATATTATCAAATATTTTACTCGATAAAGGAAAGGGGTGTAGGTGAATGAAGTAGAGAATAAGGTTTTCGAGAAGGAATATCTTGCACAGAACACAAATACAATCAAGAAAACTATTGAACAAATGATTCCAAACGCTTTAACGCTTATTAATATTGTAGCAAAACACCTGATCCTGTTAAACAAATACATAGTTTTGTTATTTATCTTCGCTGTTGACTAGCTTCAAAATTCATTCTGGTAATAAATAGTTCAAAGTTGTAAAGGATTTCGAAGTTCCGTTTGGCATTTTGTTATACTGCTTTTAAAAGTTTACTTGGAACGGCCATAAACCATCAACCCTTATCAAGAAACTGATTCTGATTCTTAATGTAGACGGTGCTAACATTTTTTTTTGTAATCTCAGGATTGTAAGACTATCCTTTTAGAGACTTTTGTTGCGTAACCTATTTACACGACCACGGAGAAGATAATAAGTTAAATTGAAATACATAATTAAAAAATGGGGATGAATTTTGTAATTCGAACTAGTAAGTCACAGTCAGTCAGAGTCAGAGATTAGAGAGAGTAAAGCCGAATAGAGCGGAAGGAAGTTAATCGTCACTTGCCTTGTAAATAGTTATAATAATTAGTAAGCAAACTGTTTCTCATGTGTAATTATTAATTATGTATGTTTAACTTGTATCATCTTGATTGTAGTTATATTTTACTTCAATATATTTCGTTGTTAAGTTGGTTATTATCTCTTTGCTCATCCACGGCGTAATCTGTACAAGCGGGAGTAAGGTAGATGAGGACGTTACGTCACGAGGCTGACGTTCAGTGTTATTGCAATAGATTGATTTCTCTATAATTTGATGCTGTTTCGCTCTCAATTTATTATTTATTGTAATTATAAGTACAATCGTTCGATAATTACACATATACAAAATGCCTCGGAAATATTGTGTGCTATCTAGTAAACGCAATTAGATAAATGGGTAAAATGCATTCTACTCTACGTAAATCTGGACACTTTCCACTTCAGTTGTGTGTGTTAAGCATAATAAAAACTTCATTCCATCTTTACATAAGTATTTATAAAAGGGATTTTAAATCGGTATGTTCTTACTTCTTCGTTAAAATTGATAAGAATCTCATCTCCAATTTTTTTTTAAAAACAATATGCTTTATTCAATGTGGTTGAAATTATAATGTAAGTGTTACTGAATTTATAGATTCGGAACGGAAAGTTAGGACAAAACAGTGTATTAGGGCGATCATCTTGATATGATATAGTACCTTTAGATGTCAGTAATTTAGACATAATTGCATCACATGATAATTATAAACCTAACGTAGAAGAAAACGAAATATATTGTATAGTTTCGAAGAAAAAATGAAGCTATGGATGATGATATACAGTGTGTGGGATTTCAAAAAATTGCGGATACTCTCTCTCCTGATAGATTTAGAGCAAAACTGCAAAAGTACAAAGTTGTTCAGAATTAAATTCTACATCAGATAAGATCATAATTGTTGCAACAGCAGGCCTGTAATACGAGATATATTAAATATAAAATGTTATACTTTCGTTAAAAATCAGATAGCCATGGAAATAAAAGAAAATATCTATCTGTCAGTTTAGAGAATTTTCGCTAATTGTAATACTTATTGTCTATAATTTAATATTATTTAAGTTGAAATTATATTCATTTCTTTAACAATGTGCTAATATTAAAAAAAACAGTACAAATAAAATTTTAAAAATATTGAACACAAAGTAAGGTTACTAACTGTCACAATTGACACATAGATTTATTCTTTTATTTCCATGGGTGTCTGATTTTGAACGAAAATGTTACAATTTATATTTAATATATCTCGTATTGCAGACGTGCTGTTGCAACAATTATGATTTTAACTGACGTATAATTTAATTCTGAACAACTTTGTACTCTTGCAGTTTTGTTCTAAATCTATCAGAAGAGAGAGTATGCGGAATTTTTTGAAATCCCATGTTAAAGTCCTATGTTCCGCATTTCCTTGCATACACTGTAGATCATTATTCATTTCTATATACAGAATTTATAACTATGCAAGTCGTAATTTCACGTATAGGTACTTAGTATGTTACTGTCAAATTAAAAAAAGCTTAGAAACAACTTAATTGTTAGAAAATAAATGGAAACGATGCAATTCTAAAGAGAAAATAACTAATAAAAAAAGAGAGAGAGAATTTTGTTACATGAACTTTAAAGAAATATATAAGCTAAAATTATTAAAACTTTTGTAACAAAATAGTAAGAATAAATCATGAAACATATAGCTCCAAAAATATATACAAGTGTAATAGAACTAATCTAGTAGTTAGTTTACAAGTTACAGATCATTTTTGAACAATAAAACGGCATTAAAACACAAATTTGATGGTCCGCCCTATGAAAAATTGTATAAAGTCGGTCTCATGACATTATAGAGGCTGCCGCGGCTCAACTATTTAATATTTTTCTAAATTTGGTTTGGTTACACTAATTTAAAATTAATCTAGTGTCAACATATAACAAAATCTACCTTTATGGCAAATACTCACTTCAAAATTGTGTATAATATTTTATTGAACAAAAATACACTATACATCAATTCAATATTTTTCTCATTGTAACAATATTACCAAAATAAAACACAGCTGTATCCAAGTAATTTGGAACGCACTATGAGCTGTAAAACTCCCCTGCAGTTGTAAATTACCAACACTTCTAAAATGCAGGTAAAATAATTGGAATTCTTCGTTCCTTAAGGTTTGTAGGTGGGAAATAACTCTTGTTGTGCCAATTCCACCGTCTTACTTTTTGTGGCTATCCCAGTTCCTCGTTCCCGTGTCCTGGTTTCCTGTTCCTGTTCCCCTAACCCGAAGTCCGGAATGATAAATCAGCAGGTCGCCGGGTGATGGATTGCCATCTCCCGGCCGCCGCCACAACTGCTGAGCGACGCTTTCATATTCTAATATGAGACAACATCTTGGGAATTTGTCACTGTGCGTGCACGTATACGCACTCTTCACTATATGAGACAACATCTTGGGAATTTGTCACTGTGCGTATACGCACTCTTCACTGAGGGTTCCTGCGAATTAGGGTGGAAACGCTAAGTTGATAAATTAGTAGACAAAGGCGAAGGAGTAGTGGATACAAAACATGAAATTAGTAATTGAGAGACGGCTTAGTTCTTGATGGAACTTAATGAATGATTAAATATAAACATACAGTAACACACTTGCGAAGTTGCTTATTTCACTATTCATAATAAAATCAATAAATAGTGGTATAACCAAGTGTATAACTTTCACATATTTGCCTAGATCAGTAGACTACCCAATGCCGGTTCTGGCGGGCGTTCAGTGCGTACCCGCAGGGTGGCGTAAAGTATTAAGGGCGTAAAAAAGCTATAGATGAAATTTTGTATAATAGTACTGCTCTACAACAGCACTTATTTATGTATTACCATTTTCTATATTACTAAGTATACAGGGTGAGTCATCGAAATGCCCGTCTTCGATATCTCCCCTGTCTTTAGAAATACAGCATAAATTTATTAACAAAAGTTATTCGTCAACTCAAGGAGCATGAAGTAACATTATTTTCACGTATAAAGGGTGTTGCATTACGGCTCGGCGAGAATTGTTTGCTTTTTTTTAAATGGAAAATTTATATTTTTTCAAGTGTATTACATTCCCCTATATAGAAATGTAAATTTTGTTTTAGTTTTTCGCGGCGTTGCCAAGTTATTCCGTTTATTCTCGAAAAAAGACCAAATACACGCATTGCTTTATAATGACGTACTGACGTTATTATAATAATAAAAATTGAATTAATTTTTTTTCTGTACAACTTTAACTATACTCTATGTTCTCACATATATTTTTTTAAATGTAATTATACAGGCTGTTCAATAAAGCCAATCAAATTTACTCAATTTCAAATGACTATAACTCGTCATTTTCAAATGGAACACCCTATATTTTATAATTCATTTGTGTCTTTTTGTATTATTTATATATATTATTAAGGGTACCCTATGCCTAAAACCAATAATTTTTGAGATTTTCACCATTTTAAGTTTATTTCTAAAAATTAAATTCCAAAAGATTTTTAATGTAACAGCTATTCGTACGGAAACATGATTGCAGACGGTTTATAAATGAGTAATTTACTCTTTGCAGATATTTGCGTCGACAGTTTCAAAACAGCTACGAATTTTAATCTAATTTTGTAAGATCCGAAAATCTAGCGGGCCAATTTCTTGGACCACCTCCTCCGATCCATCTAATTGCAAATTCTTCATTTAAATAATTCCTAACCCGAAGACTGTTGTGAGCTGGTGAACCATCACGTTAGAACCACAATCCATGGTATACTAGATTTAATTTTTAATTGAATAAATAATTTTAGAAAAAAATTGTAAAAATCTCAAAAATTATTAGTTTTAAGCATAGAGTAGGAATAGGAATGGCTGCAGGATGAAATAATACACATGCGTACGCTTAAAGCCCGTTTTATAAACTTGACGTTGCGCTGATATTGCCGTTGCCCTTGACGTTCCGTTACAGTCGAGATTCCTCGTTTATAAAGTTGATATTGACTGAAGTTCGTGCGTTAGGAAAAATAAATGAATGAATAATGTTTAGCTGTTTTTGGTATTATTTTGTGTATGGCCGCAGCTTTAAAATTAAAAAAAAATAATCTTAGGCGTAGATTTAAAACTAGACCAATAAATAGGGAACGAAGATATTCTGAAAATTACCAGTATCATAAAAAAAAAATCGTGAGATTCTGCTCAATATTTTAAATACAAGAGGATGTCAGTTGAAGTTTTTGAAAAACTGTTTAACTTTGTGAAACCAAAAATTAAAAAACAAGATCTGATGGTGTTTCAGCAGAAGAACGTTTGGTCCCAACATTGCAGTAAGTTTTATCTCACATACGTTAAAGGAAAGTAAATAGCCTAAGCACATGCTCATTACAAGAAACACGTCGCAAATGGCGATGTACATTTCAAACATTAACAATAAAATAAATTACGTGATTTCTGCCTTTGTTCTGATTGGTTAAAGATCCGGCGTCGCCGAACTGCGAACGTCAAGTTAAACTTGGTTAACTAGAACGGCAATGGCAACTGCAAATGGCAGCGTCAACGGATATTATAAATGAAACATATGTTTCTCTTACATTTAACTTTGAACGGCAACTGAAACGGCAATTACAACGGCAACGGCAACGTCAACGTCAAGTTTATAAATCAGGCTTTAACCCAATCACTCAATGCTGAACGTAGGTGACAGTTTTGTAACTTATAACATATACCGTGTTTTCCAAAAATGTGTTGTCATAGGCATTTAACTTAGGAAAACTGTTTTTAGTAAATAAAAACTGTTCGGGTAACAATTAAGTAACCATATTGTACAGAACAATACTATATGTATTTCTACATGTTTTTTATACAGATTACTTTATTTTATTACTGCAATTCTGATATTTTTATTGCTCTACAAGCCAAATAGATGTAATTTCATGGTCATGAGGTTAAGACAACGGTTTATGGAATCGAAGGACTTCCAATTCAATCGGATAGTAGATGTTATAGCAATTACATAAACAAAATTTCGACATTTTACGGCTAATCGTATTTGAGTTATGCGAAAAATTCAAAAAATCACTACAAGCAATGTGCCTCTTTGGCACTGCCGATTATAATAAAAAGAGAAGTGCATAACTAGATGAAACAGCTATCCCATATATAAAATTTGAATAATCTACGGGCAATTATTTTTACGAAATACAAAATACATACGTACAGACGTCACGCCGAAACTAGTCAAAATGGAGTCAGAGATGGTCAAAACGGATATTTCCTTTGAAATCTGAAAAACTGACTTTTTTGCGATTACAATACTAGCCTTACTTCGTAGAAGGAAGCAAAAACTCTAAATATAATATAAAGATTTAAATTTGTGGACGACAATAATAATGAAATGTTAAAACCGATATGATTAAAATATCTCTTTTTTTTCTATGTTAGCAAAAATAGTTATTTGTATCATTAGTCCAGAAACTAAGTTTTTGTAAGAGCGTGCTTAAAGCGAGGCCTGCAAGAAAATAATGCGAGATCTCGCAAGAGTTTCTTGGTGTGCGATATACACGATTTTTTTGCGCCGATGACACTGACTGACAATTTATTAAAAAATAATATAACTACTTAAAATTTTATACACTATAGATTTTTACGTTAGTAGCATTTTCGATTCTCGTGGATATATAAACAATTCACATGTTTTATTAAAAAAATTTAGTGACAATAAAACGAATGTGAATAGATAATTTCCAAAAATTTAAATAATCATAATCATATAACACGATTATAATATGAATAATAAATCAAAAATAGTTCTTCTAATTAGCCTTTTGCATTTCTAATAAAATAAAATTAAAAATTTTGACAGACTGTAATGCTAAAATATTTAAGTTGGTATCTCTACATTTTGCTGGCCTAGACCGGCAAACAGAGTTTCTGGACCATTTTGAGTTTCATACTAGCCATAATGGGACGGAGGTGCGAAAAGATACTTGTAACACACCATAAATAATTACCTATAGCTTATACCTATAGGGCACAGATGTTATTTTGAAAATACGGGAGATAAAACAATGCATTTAAAATAATAAAAGTATAAATAAATATTTGCTTGAAGTATTTTCCAATAATAAATCACAAAGTAATCTCGAAATATACGTTGCAGGTTTCAAATTCCCTGGTGTACTTGCGTGTATTGTATCAATATGTTTAAATGTCATGTTATTTTTATAATAATGACAAGAGCCGAGAGGCATTGGAGTTATGACAATGTAGGATCAATATACTTGAAGTCGTATCCCGTAGACAAATGAATAATATCCTATGCAAACATTCTGTGGCTCTCTGACTTCCTAATCCGTGCGGCTTTGTCTCAGAGGAATTCAGGTTGAGGATAATTCGACTTACAACGTAAAGTTGTATCAAAAGTTGGAATATTGTTATATATTCTATTAGTTGTTTCTCATTAATACAACATTACTATAACGAACTAAGTTTTAAGTGATGTTTGAACTGTCCCTTACGCTGCGAAATTAAATAATACCCCATTAATAGGGTACCTAATTGTGGGATAGTCAACAAAATTTTAGATAATACGTCGTTATTTGTATTGCGAGTACAGGCTGATATAAAAGTTTAAGATGAAAAAATAAATAAATCGGATTATATTGTTTTTGTATAGTAATAATTACACCCTATTTCCCGCAGTTGATCTCATGTCATCAATTTATGTTGCAAGAATGACTAAACTTTTATCTTGCATCTTTGTCGTATACGCATAACATAAATGAGGCTTTTATTTGCTATCTCATTACCGTACGTGTTACAGAGGGGTATACGAGTATATGCTATCTGTGTCCAACCAACAACAAAAAATAGAAACAGTTTAATCTGCAACTCTTTTTGTATGTTTCATTCATTATTCTATTTGTATATAATACTATCAGTTAAAATTTTTAACATTTTTTTACTTCGGAAATCACTCGATATCACTCGATAAGGTAATGTCATCAATCCCCCATTCCACCCCATGATATGAATCATATGGTTACAATTGATGACGTGAGGATCAACAGCGGAAAATAGAGTATATATTACTGCATATCGTTGCATTATTTCTCCAAAGATGCAAAGCTTAGCCAAGCATGGATTCATGCATTAAAAATAAGGAAGAAAGTTAGCATGTACATGTTCTGAGGATTTTGTTGTTACATATTTTTTGAGAAGTACGTAATTATCAAAAACAAATAACTAATTGTATCTTATTATTATGTATACATGTTGTAACACCAGACATAAACGTCATCAATTGTGTAAAGGAGTGTTCAGTAAATTTCAAAATTAGTAATATGAAATAAATAATCATTGACTGCTTATTCGAATCGGATAGAAATATGTATACATATAACGGAATACATATTAAAGTAAACATCAAAATAGAAAAACGCATCTAAATGAACTAAACAGCATTTAAATTTAAAATAGTGTTCAATTACAAGAGAAAGAACATTTTTAACTTTAAAAAAATTCAAAACTGTTTTAATTTTTAGAGCATACAGTAAGCATAATGGCAGAACAAAATCGTGCAAAATAAAGTTTTAGCGATAAAATCAGGATGTCTTGTAATATTACTTCTGTGTGGAGGTCTTTAGTTCCTGAGTTTTTATTTTATTAAAAACGGACGTTTCGAACTAAGTAAAACATCATCGTCAGTTATATAAATTTGTTGTACATGTCGTAAATTTAGAAAATTAAGGTAATTCATTACAATCGAAAATTATGTTGTTACATTAATTTAAAGAACATAGTCATTGTTGCAGAAATATGTCCATATTTCTAAAATTGATACTTGTACAAACACTGGCTGAATGAAAGCCACCACATGCTATGAAAATATTATGAATTAATATTTAAACGAAAATAAACTACAGAATAGAATTGAAATCGAAAATTCTGTACTCGAAACTTATATATTTTAAATGAAATATAACTAATTAATACGATTAAATTTTTGTTGAATATAGCATACGTTTCTAATGAGGTCATTATATCTTGAATTAACTTGTAGAAGATTAAAACGCACAAACATTTCAATTCATATATTATTATAGTTAAGCTTAAAGATCGAATTTAAGACTCAAAAGTAAAAAAACCTTTAGAAGTATAGGCTGGGACACAGTAACCTCCCTACTTTCAATAGGTAATTGTGAAGGGAGGGTATGCCGTAGAAGGGTGAATATAGTCGCAAAAGGAGCAAATAGTCGCGAAGTTATCTTTATAATTCCCCTGAATCGTAAATATGACATGGTCCAAAAAGCAGTGCACTTCTGCCGTCGAAACTAACTTTTCGAAAAACTATTGAATTCAGCGGTGCAGCGTGCGTTTCGTATTTGGTATTGTAGCGAACCCAAAGTCGCGGCGCGGGCGGCGGCGCGGGCTGCGGCCGCTAGCGAGCAGGTCAGAACACGTCCGTTCGCTCCCCATTGTTCTGATTTCGAGGAATCAAAGAATATTCTAGAATGATGTGTTTTAATATAAATACCCCAAGCAAAAGATCGCGAGAACAGTCTGGTATCGATACGTGTAGTGAACAGATGGTGATATAAATAAATAGATAGTGATATAAATAAAGAGTGATATAAATATTGTTGAAATAAATATTGCGTAGTTCTAATTGTTTAAATAAATTATCTTAGTGTCTTAATCTTAATTGATATATGTTAGTCTTAAATTAGTGTTTATATTAGTTAATTCTTAGTGTTAGTTACTTTTCATTATTCTTTATAATTCATATTTCTTTATTAAAACTTAGTTATATAAATATTAGTGTTTTAATCAATTTTACACTTCACCTAAATAAATAAAACGTTACAGTATCAATTCCCCTTTAGGGACATAATTGTCGATCGAAAATCTATTTTGTTGGGGGTTGATAACTTCAAAGAAACAGAAAGTGTGTCTATGAAAATATGAAAAGAAATTAGTGATAACGGACATCTCGAACACTAAAGAATTGGTCCTTATTTTTTTTTATGATGATCGGTATGACGCTATGAATCAAGAGTTTTTGCGTCAGGTATTAATTAATTTAATGCAGGAAAGATTGGGAAATGTGCATACAATGTTATTTTCAATTATGAAATACAATTTTTCATAGGAAATAGTTAAACCCTCCAAGTTGTGGTACAAACTCCAAACATTTTAAGATAGGATGTCTGTGCTTAACAATTTATAAACTTCACTTCAATACCAGTCGTCCACAAGTGCAGTGTTCAGAATTCTGCCCGCGCAATGCAGAGTAGCCCGACCTTTTACAAAGTGTAATCAATTATTTCACTGTAGTTTCTTTCTTTTAATGAAAAATAAATACGAAATCGAGTATTTCATTTTTCAATTTCTTTTTAAAAATAATTGTTTCTCTGATAACTTTTGTGTTGCTTTATTTTAATCAATTATTTAGTTTGTTGCAAGTCCGTAGCTAGACAATTTTCTAAAGGGGGAAGAGGGGGGCTGTCAATTAAAAATTCAAATTATGCTTTGTTTTACCAATCGTCGTATTCTTCTGCTTTAGTAGGTAAATTTACAATGAATGTGCTTCATTTTTGGTTCTGCTGAAAAGTCTTTGTGTATTTTTATTTTATTTTAACTGATATTATAATCACTATAATTACTTATTGAAATATTTTCCTAGATCCGTATCGACCAGTAAAGTTAAGAATATTGAAAATTCAAGTAAATTAGTGTTAATCTTAAAAATAAGTAGGTACTTGAAGTTTCTCGTGCAATGTGTAAGTTACTTATTTAAACTACGTTCGTCAGTTATCTTTTAGTGAATATGTAGATCATAGTTCCTATTTTACATTATTTAAATTTTAATACAGAATCAATGTCAGTGAAGTAGAAAGATGTACTTTTTTTGTAAAAATATTAATTAACTGAAAATCAAGTACCGTTAGATTTTCCCAGAAGTATTATTTACTTGTAATAAATTATCTGAAAAAAATTCATAAACCATATTTTGTATCATTTCATATTTTCAATCAGCTGCATTATTATTATTATAAGCAAGACCTATTATTTTATTTTATAGACAAAAATTTACTAAAATAATCTACAATTTATAATGTTTACTAAGGCAGACAGTAAATGTAGCTACATTACATATTTACATATATGTACAAAATTAAGAAATTTCGTAATTTTCAATAATCTTGAAAAACAAGAATTGTTCTTGTTTCTGATAAGCATAGGCATAGGTAAGGGGTGCAGCCCAGGGCCCACCACCAAGTCAAAGATAAGATTTGTCAAAATATGTATTCTACTGGAATATAAAAAAGAGCCATACTACAAAACACTAAAATTCAATTATTTGTAACTTAATTACAACGGAATGACTTTTTTAATTCTGTACATAAAAAATCGTTCAACATAATAACAAATTTTTAGGAGAAGAAAATAATTTGTGAATCGAGAACACTTTATGCATAACTTAGTAACAGACAAACGAGTATCAAAAATAACATTTAGATCACGATAACAAAGCTGAAGTGACTTAAGAGTAATTTTTACCCCGCGTTGTCGTTACTTCGTAGTAATTATGAGTACCTAAATTTTACCAATTAAATTCATAGCTCAAATTATATTTGCTTGATTATTTCACGAATAACAACTGTACAATATAAAATTTTTGATATCAACAAAATGTAACCATAACTATGATACTGTTTTTATAAAATTTCTTCACTGAAAAACTACCTACGGCCATCAAAGAGATTTTTGATTGCAACGTGGCCTCATTCTTTACCAGGCTTACTTACATGCGTTGTTGTATATGTCATTACCCTGAAGGAAGCATCAGTTTATGCTGCCAATACAATATATTTAATAAACTTTTCAGACGACCACATATGAAAGTAGCCATATTTACATTGTAATTAACACCAGAAAATGTAACATAGCACACGGCGTGTATTATAATAACACACTAGTGTGTTGTATAACCGGATATGACGATTAGAGGTCAATAGATGGAATTTTGATAATGAAATATAACAAAATTAATGAAAATTTGCTTACAACTACAATTTTAAAATTGGTAGTGAATTAATAACAAAAAGAGTCAAAATGTACTGATAATTTTATTAATTGTTCAAATAATACGTACTAGACTTCCAAATCAGTTTCTGGTTAACTGTGATACTTAACCTCAAACCCAAACGTCAATGCTTTCGTGATTTGTGTTTGACATTGACACTTTTGTATAAACCCTGTTTTTATTATATTTTGTGGTCGTCTGAAAAATAGTGTACATAACTCGCTTGAAAGTGCATAGCAACGCTCGTGTATTAAATCACTCGGCGCTACACGCCTCGTTCTTCAATCTCTACACACGCTTGCTATTTACCACTTTCCACGCTTATTACAGAACTATAAGTAAAACGTTGTTTTATTCATTACTAAGCTATGTTTGTTGTTGCAGAGACACCATGGGGCGCCCTCCCCGTGCTGGAGGTGGAAGGCAAGACGGTGGCGCAGAGCATGGCCGTGGCGCGGTGGCTGGCGCGCAGACACGGGCTGCAGGGCAAGGACGACTGGGAGGAGCTGCAGTGCGACGTGTTGGTCGACACGCTGCAGGACCTCAAGCAAGGTACCTCTCCTTTACTTTACACAGGGTGTTCATTTCAAGTGGTACACTGTTGCTATCTCGGTAACTATAAGAGCTACAAGGAAGGTTATTTAGCAAACTATTTCTATTTTATAAGATTACTTTAATGAGAGAATTTTTTTTTTCGACCAGTGGTTTGCAAATAACGGGGTACAACTTTCTTATTTTAAACTTTTTTATTTGCTTATTCGAATCAGTATTTTTTTTCTAAATTCAACGATATCCATATGTAATACCCTTACTAATTTATGTGCATTACGCATATTATCAGACTGTCCTTGCGGTCCCCTCTGTTCAGGCTTAAATATTATAGCAATTAAATTCTAGAATATTCTCGTTTCTTCGACTCATCAGTACATAGAAGGGAGCGAATGAATCTCGACCTGTTTGCTAGCGACCGTCGCCCGCGACATGACAAAGTAACTAGAACCGTAACTCAGTCGAATCAAACCTTTATTTTATAATATAATAATTATAGTGACTGCACTTCTGGGATCCCAACTGGAAACAGTAAAGACGTTTATAATATTTCATTAAATTATGTTTATTATACAAAGTGGGCCACATCAACCTCTCTACTTTCAATAGTTAATTGTAAAGGGAGGATATATCGCATAAAGGTGAAGAAAGTCGCAAAAGGAGCAGATAGTCGAAAAGTTATCTTTATAATTCCCTTCAATCGTAAATATGGCATGGTCCAAAAAACAGCGCACTTTTGCCGTCGAAACTATTCGAAAAACTGCTGTATCGCAGCGGTGCAGCATACGTTTCGTATTCACTACCAATCTCTCCCTCAGGGTTTAATTGCAGATTGAAAAACTGTTCATCTCGAACACTAAACAAATAGTCCTTAATTCGCGCGTTACCGTTTTTTGCGCCAACTCTTGAAGAATTTAATGCAGAAAATGTATGGTTCCAACAGGATTCAGCCACAATCCACACAGCTCGAAATTTAATGCCTGTTTTGAAGGAGATGTTTCCCGGCCAACTAATCTTTCTAACATGCAATATTTCGTGACCTTGCGCTCGCCGGATTTAACGCCCTGTGACTATTTCTTGTGGGGGTATCTAAAGACTAAAGTGTTGGAAATAGCCCACATATGAAAGGATATTTTTCATAGAGCTGTACAAAATCTTAAAATCCGCTTACAGCAATATATTGACAACAACTAGATGATTTAAAACTTTCCTTGATGTATAGAAATAATAAGTAAAGTTTTATATGTCTACTAGCTTTTATTTAATTCACCTTCAAAACTAGGGAGGTTGCTTTGCACCACCTGTATAAAAGAAATATAAGATATAGTAAACAAAATGCCTATTAGCGAGAGGAAATTTATTGTAAAAAATTTTGAAGCTCTAACAGCGGGGAGGGTATGAGTTGAATGAGGTGATTTTATTTACATACCTATATGACGATCAGTGACGGATTTATACTTCAGTCACAGAATAGGTTTATACAGAAGCGACACTAAGACAGAGAAACGAAAATTAGAGAGAGATGGGGAAAATGAACAAATTTAAAGGGCTCATTGTTTAAAATCGGAAAGTGAGACATAGGTGAAGGGAACAAATTTAAAGGCCTACACAATGCTTCAAGGTCATAGTATTGAATAGGGGAACATGAAAGGTACCGACACGGAGTGTCGCTTCTGTATGTAACTATTTTGTGCTTCAGTCGCCTAGGAGCTACTGGCAACTTGCCCCTCTGACCCCCCTTATTTTCGCTTTATTCTCAGATTTTTCAATAGCCCAAATTATTAGTATTATTCTAATTTTGTTCAACAGCGGTTTTGAATAAATTAATAACACAGTATTTAAAAAAAATGTTGCCCCTAAATTTTGCCGCCCTGGGCTATAGCCCCTATAACCCTCCCCTAAATCCGCCACTGATGACGATTATGGTTTCGATATTGACACAATACGAGAACCTGAGAAGGAACGGAAGAACACCTGGTTTTCTTAAAGGTAATTTATATATTTCATACTATATTTTAATTGCATATTTATATGGTGGTTTCAGTCCAATAATTGTGTTTTTATGGAATAAGATACTATAATACAATGTAAACTGAACCAGGAACATGCTAGTATGACACTATTTCACCAGTCGGGCAACCACCTTTGTTCTCATTGTGAAACTGCTGAAACAATAACAGATTATCATAATAACGCACTAATAGTCAATACGCATTACCAAGAACAGTGAACTGACACTCACACGTAGGGTAGGGATTTCTAAAATCATTCCAATTGTTTTTGTATACATTATTTTTCTGCGTTTCGTGAAGGAGTCTTCTACATCATGAATGTGAAATGAAGGTACAGGGCTGAAATTAAAAGGAAATAGAATTACATATATGATGCTGCAAGTTAAAACTTAAAACTATTAATGAATTACATGTGACAAAGTTTACATATAGATTACAATAATTATTTACAAAACAATTTATGATTAACTCTCCTCCGCTTTACTCGACTGTATCGACCCTAATGTCTCACTGACTGTAATTGTTAATATCAAAAGTTTACTTCAAACTACCCACCACCTTGTAGTTACAAAACTAGCGAATTCTCGGCTACGCCGAGCATTCCCTAGAGCTCCGCTGTCAGTGCAAAAAACAAATGCCGATCGACATGAAACAATTATTTCATATTTCCACGTCAGGCCTCACCGAGACCTTTCATTAGATTGCAAACACGATATACTTCTAATAATTTTTTTGCAAAAAACAAAAGCCGGTCGACATGAAACATTTTTGTCCTTTATGTACCCCAATTCTCACCGAGATCTTTCATGTGGTACCATACACGACATACTTTTGACAACTTTCTGCATAAAACAAAAGTCGATCGACATGAAACACTTTTATCATATGTACACCCTAGCCCTCTCCGAGACCTTTCATTTGATACCAAACACGACATACTTCTGACAACTTTTTGCATAAAACAAAAGCCGATCGACATGGATCATTTTTGTCAATTCTGTACGCCAGCCCTCAACGAGACCATTCATTTGAGACCAAACATACCTTTGAGAAATTTTGCAAAAAACAAAACTCGATCAACATTGACCTTTTTTGTTAATTCTATACGCCAGCCCTTATCGAGCCTTTTCAGTTGATACCAAACACCACATACTTCTCACAATTTTGGGCAAAAAACAAAAACCGATCGACATAGCACATTTTTGTCAATTCTGCACGCTAGCCCTCAACAAGACGTTTCATTTGAGACCAAACTCGACATACCTTTGAGAACTTTTTGTAGAACACAAAAGCCGATCGGAATGGAACATTTTTGTCAATTCTGCACGCCAGCCCTCAACGAGACTTTTCATTTGAGACCAAACACGATATACTTCTAATAATTTTTTGCAAGAAATAAAAGCCGGTCGACATGAAACATTTTTGTCATTTATATACCCCAGCCCTCAGCGAGACTTTTCATTTGATACCACACACGACATACTTTTGACAACTTTCTGCATTACACAAAAATCGATCGACATGAAACATTTTTATCATATTTACACGCTAGCCCACACCGAGACTTTTCATTTAATACCAAACACTATATACTTGTGACAACATTTTGCAAAAAACAAAAGCCGATTGACATTGACCATTGTCGTTAATTCTGCACACCAGCATTCATTGAAACCTTTCATTTGATACAACACACCACACACTTCTGACAACTTTTTGCAAAAAACAAATACCGATCGACATAGCACATTTTTGTCAATTTTGCACGCTAGCCCTCTCGGAGACCTTTCATTTGATACCAAACACGACATACTTCTGACAAATTTTTGCAAAAAACAAAAGCCGATCAACATTGACCTTTTTTGATAATTCTACACGCCAGCCCTTATCGAGCCTTTTCATTTGATACCAAACACCACATACTTCTCACAACTTTTTCCAAAAAACAAAAGCCCTTCGATATAGAACATTTTTGTTAATTTTGCACGCTAGCCCTCATCGTGACCTAGCCTAATATAACATTCACTGTCTTCAGTAACGTTCATTTGGGAATATTTGTTCTTTGTTTAGTTACTTTATTAAACATTTGGCAATATTGACTTATGTAATTCGACAACATTTTGAAATGTTAACATTTAATAGCTAATTTCATTTCTACAAGGCGGTTCTTGACGAATGCTTTGATTTAGTACCAGACACGGTGTATTTCCGGCTAATTGTACAAAAACAAATGCAGATCGACTTGGCAATTTTTTGTCACTTCTGCAAATTAGCCTTCAACCGATATTTAATTTGATACCAAACATGACATACTTCTGACAACTTTTTCCAAAAAACAAAAGCGGAGTAACATGAACCATTTCTGTCAATTTTGCATGTCAACTCTCATCGAGACCTTTCATTTTATACCAAACACGATATACTTCTGATAACTTATCATATCTGCTCGCCAGTCCTCATCGAGTCTTCTTATTTGATTCCAAGCACGATATACTTGTTACAACTTTTTGCAGAAAACAAAAGCCGATTAACATAGACCATTTTCGTTAGTTCTGCACGCGAGCCCTCAACAAGACCTTTCATTTGAGACCAAACATGATATACTTTATACGACTTTTTGCATAAAACAAAAGCCGATCGACATAGATCAATTTTGTCAATTCTCTACGCGAGCCCTCGCCGAGACATTTCTTTCGATACTAAGCACGACATATTTCTGACAATTTTGTGGAAAAAACAAAAGCCGATCGTTGTAGATCATTTTTGTCAATTTTCTACGCGAGCCCTCGCCGAGACCTTTCTTTCGATACTAAGCACGACATATTTCTGACAACTTTGTGGAAAAAACAAAAGCCGATCGTTATAGATCATTTTTGTCAATTATCTACGCGAGCCCTCGCCGAGACCTTTCATTCGATACCAAGCATAACATATTTCTGACAACTTTTTGCAAAAAACAAAAGCCGATTGACATAGATTATTTTTGTCAATTCTGCTCCCCAGTCCTCATCGAGACCTTTCATTAGATACCAAACACGACATACTTCTATTAACTTTTTGCATAAAACAAAAGCCGATCAACATAGAAAATTTTCATTTCTGCACACCAGGCCTTTCCGAGACTTTTAATTCGATACCAAACACGACATATTTCTGACAACATATTGCAAAACACCAATTCTAATCGACGTAGAACATGTTTGTAATTCGTGCACACCAGTCTACATTGTGTCATTTCATTAAAACCCAAAGACAACCTACTTCTAACAATTTTTTGCGAAAAACAAATGCAGATCGACATGACACATATTTTTTGTCATTTCAAAACTGGCCCTTATTGTTTTCTTTCTTTTGATATCAAATACAGCGAAGTGTTTAATTTATTTTATTTAGGAATATTTGATTTTTATTTAGTTACTTCATAATTTGGCAACACTGTTTGTAGTTAATTTTTAAATTTATAAATTACCATCGGCAATTCTAAAATAACAGATTTTATCTTCAGTTTAGTTCCTTTAGGAATATTTGGTTTTTATGTAGTTACTTCATGACACATTTGGCAACACTGTCTGTACTGACATTTAAACGTCAAAAATTAGAAATTTTAAATTCGCCACGAAAGACACTAAAATTTTTAGTGAAATAATTGCTCATATGTACAATGTATAACAATGCTGTCATACTTTTGATATCTTCATTCATTAAGATGTAATAAATGATTAAAGTTTGCTTCTGACTTGTCAAACATGACAGCTAGTAGTTGGCATTCACTTGAAATTTTCCAATGCTTGCTTGAGTTATTGTTTCAAAGTACCAATTTCACAAAGTTTAAATTTTTTTACACAAAAACCACACACAGTAAAAATATAAAAACTAAAAAGGAAATTAATTTGAATCAAGCTCTACAATATGGTGCAAAAATCATTAAAATCGGATAATCAGTTTATGCTGTAGCCCGTTGCAAAATTTTGGCGATCGTCTGATGAAAATATATATTGGAAAAATTGTCTAAGCCTTTTAGTATATAGGACTAGCGAATGCTCAGCTACGCTGAGCGTTCCCTAGGCCTCCGGCGTCAGTGAAATGTTAACATTTAATAGCTAATTTCATTTCTACAAGGCGGTTCTTGACGAATGCTTTGATTTAATACCAGACACGGTGTATTTCCGGCTAATTGTACAAAAACAAATGCAGATCGACTTGGCAATTTTTTGTCACTTCTGCAAATTAGCCTTCAACCGATATTTAATTTGATACCAAACATGACATACTTCTGACAACTTTTTCCAAAAAACAAAAGCGGGGTAACATGAATCATTTCTGTCAATTTTGCATGTCAACTCTCATCGAGACCTTTCATTTTATACCAAACACGATATACTTCTGATAACTTATCATATCTGCTCGCCAGTCCTCATCGAGTCTTCTTATTTGATTCCAAGCACGATATACTTGTTACAACTTTTTGCAGAAAACAAAAGCCGATTAATATAGACCATTTTCGTCAGTTCTGCACGCGAGCCCTCAAGAAGACCTTTCATTTGAGACCAAACATGATATACTTTATACGACTTTTTGCATAAAACAAAAGCCGATCGACATAGATCATTTTTGTCAATTCTCTACGCTAGCCCTCGCCGAGACATTTCTTTCGATACTAAGCACGACATATTTCTGACAACTTTGTGGAAAAAACAAAAGCCGATCGACATAGATCATTTTTGTCAATTCTCTACGCGAGCCCTCGCCGAGACATTTCTTTCGATACTAAGCACGACATATTTCTGACAACTTTGTGGAAAAAACAAAAGCCGATCGTTAGAGATCATTTTTGTCAATTCTCTACGCGAGCCCTCGCCGAGACCTTTCATTCGATACCAAGCATGATATATTTCTGACAACTTTTTGCAAAAAACAAAAGCCGATTGGCATAGATCATTTTTGTCAATTCTGCTCCCCAGTCCTCATCGAGACCTTTCATTAAATACCAAAGACGACATACTTATATTAACTTTTTGCATAAAACAAAAGCCGATCAACATACACCATTTTCGTCAGTTCTGCACGCGAGCCCTCAACAATACCTTTCATTTGAGACCAAACATGATATACTTTATACGACTTTTTGCATAAAACAAAAGCCCATCGACATAGATCATTTTTGTCTATTCTCTACGCGAGCCCTTGCCGAGACATTTCTTTCGATACTAAGCACGACATATTTCTGACAACTTTGTGGAAAAAACAAAAGCCGATCGTTATAGATCATTTTTGTCAATTCCCTACGCGAGCCCTCGCCGAGACCTTTCTTTCGATACTAAGCACGACATATTTCTGACAACTTTGTGGAAAAAACAAAAGCCGATCGTTATAGATCATTTTTGTCAATTATCTACGCGAGCCCTCGCCGAGACCTTTCATTCGATACCAAGCATAACATATTTCTGATAACTTTTTGCAAAAAACAAAAGCCGATTGGCATAGATCATTTTTGTCAATTCTGCTCCCCAGTCCTCATCGAGACCTTTCATTAGGTACCAAACACGACATACTTCTATTAACTTTTTGCATAAAACAAAAGCCGATCAACATAGAAAACTTTCATTTCTGCACACCAGGCCTTTCCGAGACTTTTAATTCGATACCAAACACGACATATTTATGACAACATATTGCAAAACACCAATTCTAATCGACGTAGAACATGTTTGTAATTCGTGCACACCAGTCTACATTGTGTTATTTCATTAAAACCCAAAGACGACCTACTTCTAACAATTTTTTGCGAAAAGCAAATGCAGATCGACATGACACATATTTTTTGTCATTTCAAAACCGGCCCTTATTGTTTTCTTTCTTTTGATATCAAATACAGCGAAGTGTTTAATTTATTTTATTTAATAATATTTGATTTTTATTTAGTTACTTCATAATTTGGCAACACTGTTTGTAGTTAATTTTTAAATTTATAAATTACCATCGCCAATTCTAAAATAACAGATTTTATCTTCAGTTTAGTTCCTTTAGGAATATTTGGTTTTTATGTAGTTACTTCATGACACATTTGGCAACACTGTCTGTACTGACATTTAAACGTCAAAAATTAGAAATTTTAAATTCGCCACGAAAGACACTAAAATTTTTAGTGAAATAATTGCTCATGTATACAATGTATAACAATGATTTCATATTTTTGATATCTTCATTCATTAAGAAGTAATAAATGATTAAAGTTTGCTTCTGACTTGTCAAACATGACAGCTAGTAGTTGGCATTCACTTGAAATTTTCCAATGCTTGCTTGAGCTATTGTTTCAAAGTACCAATTTCACAAAGTTTAAATTTTTTTACACAAAAACCACACACAGTAAAAATATAAAAACTAAAAAGGAAATTAATTTGAATCAAGCTCTATAATATGGTGCAAAAATCATTAAAATCGGATAATCAGTTTATGCTGTAGCCCGTTGCAAAATTTTGGTGATCGTCTGATGAAAATATATATTGGAAAAATTGTCTAAGCCTTTTAGTATATAGGACTAGCGAATGCTCAGCTACGCTGAGCGTTCCCTAGGCCTCCGGCGTCAGTGAAATGTTAACATTTAATAGCTAATTTCATTTCTACAAGGCGGTTCTTGACGAATGCTTTGATTTAATACCAGACACGGTGTATTTCCGGCTAATTGTACAAAAACAAATGCAGATCGACTTGGCAATTTTTTGTCACTTCTGCAAATTAGCCTTCAACCGATATTTAATTTGATACCAAACATGACATACTTCTGACAACTTTTTCCAAAAAACAAAAGCGGGGTAACATGAATCATTTCTGTCAATTTTGCATGTCAACTCTCATCGAGACCTTTCATTTTATACCAAACACGATATACTTCTGATAACTTATCATATCTGCTCGCCAGTCCTCATCGAGTCTTCTTATTTGATTCCAAGCACGATATACTTGTTACAACTTTTTGCAGAAAACAAAAGCCGATTAATATAGACCATTTTCGTCAGTTCTGCACGCGAGCCCTCAAGAAGACCTTTCATTTGAGACCAAACATGATATACTTTATACGACTTTTTGCATAAAACAAAAGCCGATCGACATAGATCATTTTTGTCAATTCTCTACGCTAGCCCTCGCCGAGACATTTCTTTCGATACTAAGCACGACATATTTCTGACAACTTTGTGGAAAAAACAAAAGCCGATCGACATAGATCATTTTTGTCAATTCTCTACGCGAGCCCTCGCCGAGACATTTCTTTCGATACTAAGCACGACATATTTCTGACAACTTTGTGGAAAAAACAAAAGCCGATCGTTAGAGATCATTTTTGTCAATTCTCTACGCGAGCCCTCGCCGAGACCTTTCATTCGATACCAAGCATGATATATTTCTGACAACTTTTTGCAAAAAACAAAAGCCGATTGGCATAGATCATTTTTGTCAATTCTGCTCCCCAGTCCTCATCGAGACCTTTCATTAAATACCAAAGACGACATACTTATATTAACTTTTTGCATAAAACAAAAGCCGATCAACATACACCATTTTCGTCAGTTCTGCACGCGAGCCCTCAACAATACCTTTCATTTGAGACCAAACATGATATACTTTATACGACTTTTTGCATAAAACAAAAGCCCATCGACATAGATCATTTTTGTCTATTCTCTACGCGAGCCCTTGCCGAGACATTTCTTTCGATACTAAGCACGACATATTTCTGACAACTTTGTGGAAAAAACAAAAGCCGATCGTTATAGATCATTTTTGTCAATTCCCTACGCGAGCCCTCGCCGAGACCTTTCTTTCGATACTAAGCACGACATATTTCTGACAACTTTGTGGAAAAAACAAAAGCCGATCGTTATAGATCATTTTTGTCAATTATCTACGCGAGCCCTCGCCGAGACCTTTCATTCGATACCAAGCATAACATATTTCTGATAACTTTTTGCAAAAAACAAAAGCCGATTGGCATAGATCATTTTTGTCAATTCTGCTCCCCAGTCCTCATCGAGACCTTTCATTAGGTACCAAACACGACATACTTCTATTAACTTTTTGCATAAAACAAAAGCCGATCAACATAGAAAACTTTCATTTCTGCACACCAGGCCTTTCCGAGACTTTTAATTCGATACCAAACACGACATATTTATGACAACATATTGCAAAACACCAATTCTAATCGACGTAGAACATGTTTGTAATTCGTGCACACCAGTCTACATTGTGTTATTTCATTAAAACCCAAAGACGACCTACTTCTAACAATTTTTTGCGAAAAGCAAATGCAGATCGACATGACACATATTTTTTGTCATTTCAAAACCGGCCCTTATTGTTTTCTTTCTTTTGATATCAAATACAGCGAAGTGTTTAATTTATTTTATTTAATAATATTTGATTTTTATTTAGTTACTTCATAATTTGGCAACACTGTTTGTAGTTAATTTTTAAATTTATAAATTACCATCGCCAATTCTAAAATAACAGATTTTATCTTCAGTTTAGTTCCTTTAGGAATATTTGGTTTTTATGTAGTTACTTCATGACACATTTGGCAACACTGTCTGTACTGACATTTAAACGTCAAAAATTAGAAATTTTAAATTCGCCACGAAAGACACTAAAATTTTTAGTGAAATAATTGCTCATGTATACAATGTATAACAATGATTTCATATTTTTGATATCTTCATTCATTAAGAAGTAATAAATGATTAAAGTTTGCTTCTGACTTGTCAAACATGACAGCTAGTAGTTGGCATTCACTTGAAATTTTCCAATGCTTGCTTGAGCTATTGTTTCAAAGTACCAATTTCACAAAGTTTAAATTTTTTTACACAAAAACCACACACAGTAAAAATATAAAAACTAAAAAGGAAATTAATTTGAATCAAGCTCTATAATATGGTGCAAAAATCATTAAAATCGGATAATCAGTTTATGCTGTAGCCCGTTGCAAAATTTTGGTGATCGTCTGATGAAAATATATATTGGAAAAATTGTCTAAGCCTTTTAGTATATAGGATTCATCGCCGTTTTTTGTTTCTGTTAATTTATTTAGTTAACTTCTCAGTGGGTACGCACTAAAAGTCTCTAACAGCGTACACTCTCACAAACAATTCCAAAAAGAATATTATTTCCTAGCGTCCACTAAGAATTTCAAATGGTTTCCTGTTAAGAGTTGATAGTTTATGGCCGTTCTAAGTAAACTTTCAAATGCAGTATAACAATAAACTTAAATACCAAACGAAATTTCGAAATCATTTACAACTTTAACTATTTATTACTTAAATGGATTTTAAAACTAATCTATAGCGAAGATAAACAAGAAAACGATGTATTTATTGGATTTGGCCTTTTGTTATCATAATGACATCAAAGAAATTTGTAAAAAATATAAATTCAATGGTAAACAGGTTGAAATGATTATCAAACCGAACATAAAAAATCCGACATGAACATCACGACTTATTGTAACGCTACATTATAACATTATATACATTTTTGGTGCACTTCTTTTAAATTTTTCCCTTAGAAATGGATTATCTTTTGTACAATTTTATCAAAATGTTTAACACTATTTCTTATTGCATTACACAAAATTACTTTAATCGCCCAAACACTTGCAAAGAAAGAGATATTGTTTTCATTTATTTCGTACCTATTTTTCACGAAATATAACTCTGAAACTCTGATAATTTTCAATGTCAATTTAATATTAAATGTTTTTGCTAAAAGTGCACTTTTCAAGAGTCCGATTGGAACCAAAAATGGAGGTGCATTACTAGATGTTATTGCAATTCTATAAACAAAATTTCAACATTCTACCACAGAATAGTTACACACAGAAGCGCCACTCCGTGTCGGTACCTTTCATGTTCACCTAGTCAGGTCTATGGCCTTGAAGCATTGTGTAGACCTTTAAATTTATCTCTCTCTCAGATGTGAGAAAACTTTCCGATTTTAAACAAGGGGCCTTTTAAATTTGTGCACATGCTCCATCTCTCTCTAATTTTCGCTTCGCTGTCTTACTGTCGCTTCTGTATAAACCTATTCTGTGATTCTATGTTATGCGAAAAATTAAAAAAAAACACTACGAGTAAAGTGCTCTTTGGGCACTGTCGATTGCAATAGAAAGGGGAAGGGCACAACTAGATGTTACAGCAGTCACATATACAAAATTTCAATACTTTACGGCTAATCAGTTAGGCGCAATATTCCGTCTATTTTTTTCGCTAACTACGCGGTACAAAAGTATATAGGAGCAAACATATGTAAAAGTGTAGTGAGAGGGCAGTTCCTGTGTCTGTGATTAGGTCACAACAGGTCCGTCCGCTCCCCATTAGTCTGTTTTCAGAGGGTTGGCGAATATTCCAAAAATTAAGTGTTTTGCTTTAAATACCCCGAGCAAGAGATCGCGAGGACAGTCTAATATTGATACGTGCAGTGATCGTTGGTGATATAAATAAATAATTAGTGATGATATAAATATTGTGGAAATAAATATTGCGTAGTTTTAATTGTTTAAATAAATTATCTTAGTGTTTAAGTCTTTATTAATAATTGTTGGTCTTAAATTAGTGTTCATATTTGTTAATTCTTAGTGTTAGTTATTTTTCATATTCATATTTCTTTTATTAAACTTAGTTATATAAATATTAGTGTTTTAGTCATTTGTACACTTCAGCTAAATAAATAAAACGTTACAATATGAATAGTTATGTACATAATAGTCAGGCAAATGGTACATTATAGTCGAGGAGCCACAATGAAATTCGATAATTCGAAGCACTTTGTGCTGACTATTTTACGGCTCCGAGCAAGTACATACATTTTCTGACGAATCATGTATTCATTTTTTTCTGAAACCTTTGATTAAAATAAAACATAATTTTAAATTTAATAACTAAATCAGATTTTCTAGTACTACCTACTCTTTTCTCGAACTCCCCTCTCTTAACATGTTAACATAAAGCAAACTAAGCGAACGCTCGATGACGTAGTCGATGTAAATAAAAGAGATTTTGTTTGAAGTTTAAATGTCAAAGGCCGAATTCAAAAATATTTTTGACCACCTATATTTTCTTTTTTTTGTGAAATTTGGATTTTTGCCATTTTTAGATGTAATTCTTTAAAAATATGGTCAACAAGTCATTGTGCGCAGAATACAAAAAAGTCTGCGTATCCTTCGAAAATTAGTGCGCGGCTGCGCATCCCCGCAGCTTAGAGCGAACTCTGGTTATGTGAGATACATACGTACGTACGTACAGACGTCACACATAAACTAGTCACAATGGATTCAGAGATAGTCAAAACGTATATTTCCTTTGAAATCTGAAAACTGAAATAATTCGCGAATACAATACTTCCTTTACTTCGTACAAGGAAGTAAAAATGTAAGGAGGGAGTGGGTGTATGAAAAGAATGTTGATATATGATTTTACCTGATGACAATGATAGTTTCGATGCCACAACACTCACAACATAACAACAGTGCAGGAACGCGATGGGATGAACACGTGCAATTTAAATTAGATATACATAAAATTCATTTTCCGTATTCATGGTATGTAATTGACAAATTGTTTACCTGGTTTGAGGTTACCAATGAAGGGTAAATATGAAAGGCGGGATGATATAAACAGCTGTGGGTTTTATCGGTGCAAGCATACGACGTGACATCTACCAATAAAATTTAAAATTAAAATTATTTGATTACAACAAAATACTGTTGAAGTTAACTCTATATTACATGATAATTTTAATTATTTTTAAAAATACAAAGATATACTAATGAAATTTCAATTTTCCCATAAATTTATTATAGAAAATATCATTAATGGCATTTATAATTTGGGGTTATGTCAAATTGCAGACATTCTTTAGCATAGAAAACTCACTGTCCTTTATAATACACGTATGTAGCTGCATTTTTCTTTTTCAATATTTCCGATTTGTACGTCAAAATAACGTTTTCTGAGATTTTCTTAACTTTATTATCTTTCTTCCATTTGCGGAATACGTCATAATGATGGTGATGACTTTGATTTGGAAGGTAATAAATTATTAAATGCTGAATTTGCTATTTCTAACAATTCCAGTAGAGTATTCGAAAGATCACTATCACTTTCCAGTTTCTATAATTATGTTTCATATTAATTATTGTAAAAACCAAAACTGTCAGAATTCCAAATTATTTATTAGGTATTTTGTTCACTGTTGCCATGGTTTCAGTAGTGAATAGAAAAGCGATACCTTAGTACATAGGTTTGTGTTTTACATTATAAAATTAACTTTTATATATTTAATACAGTCTTCTCGAGGATACAGAAAAATACCTTATGCCCTACGGGAATCTAAGGGCATATTACATCCCTTGGCTTTTGCTGCCCTCGCTCACTACGTTCGCTCGTGCATCAGAAATCTTCGGGATGTAATATGCCCATATCTTCCCTTATGACGCAATATAATATTACATGATTTACAATTACGATTAAAACGGGTAAATCCGTTTGATTGTTCATACCGCGATCAGAACGAAGTGCTCCAATATAAAGTGCGTCTGACTTCATCAGACGTTTTCGCGGGACTTCTCCAACATTTGTTAAGTTTTCGAGGGTAGTATTTCACGAGAGTCTTGTATTTTTCTTGTTCTTGTCTCAGTCTTGCAATATTTCCAAGACAAGAACAAGACAAAAGCTACAAATTTCAAATCAAGACAAGCCAAGAAACTGTCTAGCAAGAAAAGTGCAAGAATTGCAATATTTTTTACAACTCTTGTATTCTTGCATTTTTTTTGGCCATTTTAATTTTTTTATGTAGCTACCTATAAATATTTGTCAGATATTATGAAAGAAAGGAATATATATATTTTTAATGTAGTAAATAAATGTTTTTTTTTAAATACTAGTACAAAAATATGTAATTATTAACAAAATAAATACGGACTTTTTTCAACATTTGTATGCCAATATTAAAAGAATATATAACAGGTATAATAATTGGATAAATAATACAATAAGTAAATACAAAAATAGTTAACCAAGAGTTAAAGCATAATTTTACTTATATTATTTACTAAATAATAATAATTGTTGATATAATCCTAACAAAAATGTTTATGTGATACAAAGATTATTTTTTATATATGCAAGGTCATTTGCGAATAGGGGAATCCCCGTCTACGTTTTCATGTGCAAGACAAGAAATATGCAAGAAAATGACGATCAAGACAAGATTTTTATATACAAGAGTAACGAAAGACAAGATATAGGTACTTAAATTTCTTGTCTTATTTTTCAAGACAAGCCAAAAAATAACAAAACAAGACAAGAATTCTTGTCTTGTGAAACACTATTCGAGGGCTAAGTAGAAATATCGTTCTTACGCATCCAAAATTCCAGTTATTCGATAAATTTTTAACTTTATTTCTAAAAACTATCCCCTGTCGATTTTGAATGTGAGAGATTAAATTTCCGTACGCTCAGATTTACAGTAACATATGCAAAAGATTCCATATTGTTACAAAAATGCTAAAAATTATAATTTGAAAAATTTTTAAAATAATAAATTTGCTCAAAGCCAACTATAACCTATTGTTCACATTAATTTTCACAGAACTGTAGTTAAATTCCTATATAGCAAGGCACATACATAACAACAACAACAGCAATTTAAAACTTTCATGTTGACAGTGACTGTTAAAAGACCATTTAGGACAGGATAAATATCACATAAGTGTCTGAGACCCGTAGAGACTAGACATAGAGATATGTATTAGAGCTGATGTCAGTGTAAAAGAAAAGTTAGAAGGATGGGACAGAACAAATAGGATAGAAGGAACGAGCCAGCAGTTAGGAGGTCGCAAAGTTTATTTTCTCAATTCAGTTGATCCGGGTAATCCTAGGTAAACGAAAGCGGTGGATGAACTTGGACAGAAAATCTCACAAAACAAAATCAAATTGTTATCCCGTTATAATAAAATTTACGCACATATTATTTGAACTAGAATTATTATTTATTTTCTAAAACTTTTTGGAAATTGCAGAATTATAATAATAAAATACAGTAGGGGTCATTGAAATCCGAATACCAAAAAATAATAGGAATAAACGGATGAAATTTGCTTAGAGGTTGTTTATTGTTAGATGAGTAAAGTATCATTCCCAGCTACTGTTTTAATTTTAATTTTAATTTTATGTTTAAGTTGCAATAGAAGTATATCATATGCCTATGTACGTAATCATTCCCTGCACATGTTTTAGTTTTTATTTTAATTGTAGTTTTAATTTTTAGTTGCAAGATAATGCACACTCCATACCATAGATTAAGGAAATATATTTGTAGACGATTGGATATCTACCTTTTCATCTGTGAAAACAAATTTTAGCGCCTCTTACGATTGGCTTCGGGAACTAAATTTGACAAGTGTCTTATCGGCCAGTAATGTTAAATTCTACATTTCAAATTATTATTATTTTTGTTTAACATTTATTTCTTTATATTGTAATTAATACAATACTTATCGTGAAGAGATATTCTAGTAATGTCAATATTAAGTAATAACTAATTATGTCAAATATTTATTAATAAACACAATAAATACTATGATTTTAGAACTTTATTTTAAAATATATATTGTGAAGTATTTGTAATAACGTATTTTATCCTTTCATATTTTTTAGTATTTTTAGAATTTAAACAGAAAATGTGTTAAAGATTAGATTTACATATTTGAATATCTCTTAAATATTCAAAATTTGTGGACAAAACTGGGCTTTAGTAAATGTGGAAGAATTAGCATTAATAACTATATGCAAAATAAATACATGTTATTATATTTATGTATATTTTAGTATTACCTACATACATATGTATACAAAAAATAATAGTCTTCTTACCAATGATAATATATTACAATGATTCAATGAAATATTTGTCAAAGTAAATAGAAAATAAAATAATTTCATGTGATACTTGACGGCAAAATATAGATTCTTAAAATTAATGTCACCAAAAAACAATAATAATAACAATATTACTAAATTTTGGAACTACTGGCGACATCTGTGATCGGCTTCGGAAAAGTTTTTCAAAGAGATCTAGATTGAATTTTTTTTCACGCATTCCAATACTGTTTCAGACCCCTCTCCATATTTTCTAAACCTAAAAATGAAAATTGTCAGCTGTCACAAAATGTCAAATTTATGTCTCCGAAAATATAAAGAAAATTGACATTGTGTACCATAAATAAATATTAATAATATCCAAAATCGTATTTAACAGAGAATGTGCTCTTTTGTACATAAAACTGTGAAAAGAAGAATAATTTGTGGTATTGCTGCAGCTGCCATTTTAATAAAGAACGAAAAGAATAAAAAGAAACATAAACCACGATGGTGGATTCATCCTACAAACCAGTATTGTGTTCAAAAGAGATACTGTAATAACCTCAATCAAGAAATGAAATAAAATTAAAGCGAAAAATTAAAACATAGCAAGAAACAGCGCACCTGTACTGCAATTAAAATATAAAATTAAAACTTAAAATTAAAACTAAAACTTAAAATTAAAACAATAGCTGGGAATGAGCCTTTAGAGCCGGTTTTTCAATATCCTAGGTCCTAATAAGTGTCTGATAAGTCCCTGTTAAATTAATCTTCATGGTAACCACGAATTTCGGTTTTTCAATATTTCGTTAGTATTACCAAGAGGATAAATCTTAGATGACAGGAGGATAAACTAACAACAGTTTATGCTGCCGATAAAATTTTGCCAATAGGATGAATTTATGAAGTTGGTCCGAATATAGCCGAGTGTAAAATATTCTCTAGCTTTTATCAAATTTTTGATTGTTTTCATAATATTGTCAAAATATGGACTTAGTTCAATGTATTTTAGTATTTTGTGAGAGTGACGACAAAGAAGAATTAAAAGATTTTATATAGTAGTGTGAAGGATACTTTACTTTGTAAGACGTCTACCAGATCATTTTAATTTCTCAAGAGTGATTATGATTTTTTCAAAAGATTTAGATTTAGTAAGAATACAGTAATTTATTTATTACAAAATGTAGAAATATTATTCGGCTTTCTACTAGTAGGTAAACAAAATTATGAGTAGAATATAATTTTCGTAAATATATTTAAAATTAAATACCAAAATTTTATTTTCAGAAATTTTGCAATTACCCCGTTGAAATATCACCGATCCAAACTCTGAACCAGTGATATTTTTTTAGTCAAAATTAATACAACAATAAAATTTTGTTTAAAATGATAGTTGTTTCAAAAGTATCTCTTTGTGTAAAAAATAACGATAAAAAATCTTCATGACTTGCCCATATGAGACGTATCTAGTTGAGAAACATAAACAAAACAACAAAAGAAAGTATAAATATGCATACAAATAAGTAGTTTTTCTCATACTAAGTTTCAAAAGACTCCCCCAACATATTGTTTTATTTTGGCACACTCGTGCTGAATCAAAAGCTCAGAGTGGCACACACAATAAGGGTAATAACATGTGATGCTATTTACAAATCTATAGGTACATGTAAATAAATTTTCAGTTTTCTTTATTCATTTTGAAATCCTTTTAACAGTCCAAAGCGCATTTAAATACAAAGCACAGTCTTTTATGTGACGTATGTTTCAGCAAATTATGTGTACAGTGCAAGCTCTTTGTTGTGCACTTTGTAATAAACAAACTAAAGCAATAAAAACTTGCTACAAGTCCATTAATTAACACTTACGTTTCTTTTCCTTAAACATGAACTCGTAATTACACTTTATCACTATGTTAATTACTTTCTAAATAAGATCACTTGTTCCTTATTTTTACTGTATTTGTAACTTTTTAGGGCTGAAATTATATGAACGCAAAAAAAAAACAATATATGCACTCATAAGTACCGACTACATGGGAGTATCGGGGCTCCTGCCCCCAAGTAAAAATTTTGTAGGGGCAATTCCCCCAACGAGACGTATCATTTTTTTACATTTTTAATGAAGCCCAGAATTGTTATTTTTTTAAAGAATTATTGTACCTCTTTCCATTTTTTAATAATTAACTACTACCCTAAAATGGGTGTTAGTTACACCCTTTAAAATATTACCAGTGAATTTTTCGCATCAAAATGCCTATGTATACAAATTTTCATTAGAAGTCTTATTAGTGCACCTACAATAACAGATTGAATATTAGCCAATAGGAATCTGCATGACAGGTAATAAAGCGCGTCTCAGAATATACCGCGGATCCTGAGACGCTAGACTGCCGCTCGGCGGGGTGCCGGGGAGACAGTGGGTTTTCGGACTTCCTCTCCGCTCGGTGATCTAGTTCAGTCAGCCGGGAATAGGCTCATCAACCATTTTTTTAAATTTTTTTTTATAAACTTGTATAAAGAAATATGTTTATAAGTGCAAATCCGGTTTGAAAATTCTTAGTATTAAGGGAGAAAATAATTATTTAATGTACAGCGCTGCAATGTAACGTCATCAGTACTAAATAGTGGTACTCAACCAGTAGGTTTTCATGTGATTTGCATTTCCTTCATTTTGTAATTGATAAAAAATTAAACATGTATTAAATGTTATCTTTGTTCAATAATTTTCTCTAAAAAGATTAACAAATATATTTTTATGGAAAAGTATGTAAATATTCTTGTATATTTTGACAACTTTTTTCACTTTGACATTTCTATGGCACTAGTGGGCTCGAGTCATGTGTTTGAACTACACCAAACTTTAAAACTTCGTGTTGTATACTACAGTTTCGAGTTTTTGTAATTCGTTTTTAGATAAAATGGATCCAGGTTTTATTAAAGCCGATTCAGGAAATTAACTTGCTGTAGATTTACCTATGCTATTGAGTTATTTCTCTCAAATCCAATGTATGTATCTGCACAGACGAAAAATATAAAAACATTAAGGTATGTAAACACTTTATATTATTGTTAATACTTTATATGAAACTTGATATTATTTTAGAAATGCATATAAATTTGTATCCATTATGTTGCCTGCCTGAACTAATGGCGAGCAGCGGGCTTTCTTCTTTTAGCCAATCAGAAGCTTTATTATAAAACTAGTACTGATGACGCGATGAATTTTATAAATCTTAATATTTCAGAACTGAATAAATTTTTAATAATTTTTTTATTGTTAGTCATACTTGCTAAATACATAAATATTATTTACAACAAATATTTACCATAATATGATTATGGTTGATGAGCCTATTGGAGCACGCTTAGGCGTGTACTCTAATTCTTGACCCGCTGAAACCAGAGAACATTCAGATTTGGTTGCTCTGGAATCTACATCGTCGCCTTTGGCGTGACCTTGGGATTGCTGCACTGTATATATCTATTAATTAAATTTATGGGAACTTTTGCGACTGTTTTGGAGTTGATAATGTTTGAAGAAATTACTCGGAACTATTATTAAACATGTTTTATTGAATTAAACCGAAGTGTTGGTCATACAATAACCATCTTTGATGGTGGAATAACCCTGAAGATGGTCATTATACGAGAGAAACATCAAAAAATCAAAAAATAGCTGATATGTATACACAAGGCAACTGTGGAAGTGTTGAATTAATTTATTATTTTTCTGAAATGGATGTTGGGAAGAATAAAATCGGACAGCAGTCAGTGTATAAATTTTTTATCTTTCCAACATCCATTCACCATCTAATCAAAGATCGATCTAATAACAAAATTTTCTAAAATGTTATTGGTTGAATTGTGTAATGTACAGTTTTTCAAAGAATATTATTATGGGCGAATAGTGAAGTTGGTCTGGTCATTAAGCACGTATAGTTTATTTGTCTTATTTCTATCTATATCTTCCAGTAGATTTAGTTTGGGTCTTTACTTATGTTTATCAAGGGAGTTATAACTCAACAATAACAATACAAATTCTGTTTAATATTAATTTTAAAGGTTCCTATTACCTCCAGGTTATGCTGGTCAATTATACAGTGAACCGCACGCTCTATAGGTACTAGTTTAGGGCGAAATCTTCACGGAATTTGTTTTAAAAAGTGTAAATTGCATCTTCACATTAATCATTTACCGCTTATAAGGGAGATGAAGTCGAATGAATTATAAATTGTTATGGCAATGTTAGAAGAAACTAGATACTTTATATTTTAAAATAATAAGAAATTAAAAGTGAAAAACTAAATGGATAAATATGTTAAAACTTGTTGATGATGGATTTAATTTGTGTATTTTAATTTAAAATTATGATTTATTGTTCTGGTTTATGATGCATTTTAGTTTCCTAATTTTATCCAATCTGAAGGTATCATGTGATATTATATTTAGTTTTGATATTTTACTGTTGCTTTGACATTTCTTTGAAGTGATATGAATTTGTTTTTTTACAAAATAAATTTGATGTTTCATTATTTTTATTTTTCAAAATAACACTCACAAACTATCATTTGCAAATTGATACTAACTTAACCTAAAAACGTCGTAAAAAATTGGTTATATTCTAAATATAAATTTTAAATTTCTAAATTTGTAAATCGTTCATAAACCAGCACAATTGTTTTAAGTTTATTTATATTTTAAAATCTAAATAATAAATTGAAAATTCATAAATTAAATCCATCATAAACCAGACTTCAGAGCAATTGGACCCTGCGGGCCCTAGGTAATGAGCCCCTGACCTCTTGCCCTCCGGTTGGCACATCCCTGCACTTTACTCAATATTAACTCCAGTCCGGGACAAGTTTAGCCCAGTTTTTTCTTGCGCCGTCTTATGAGTCGTAGCAACATTATGCATTTACAAAAACTTCCAGCCGGGTTTATATCCTAACGTAAAGTATATGTAGTAGTAAAGGATAAACAGCTGGCGTGTTTTATATCTAGATGGCGGATAGCGGTGTTGCTACAATGTTTCTATTTGCGGAAGGTAAACAGCTGTGAAATGTGTTTTCATGCACATGTACGAACAGATGAAACGCACCGGCGAGGGAAATTGTCTAGGAAATGCTCTGCATGTTATAAACCGTTTATAATGTAGCGGGTATAAAAATGTTGCAATTTGTTTTATGCACAGACCAGAGGCGCACCCACATACTTTTTCGGAGGGTTTTTTAATACAGGTATTAATTTTAAGTGGTATTCTATTGATATTTTCTGCGAACGATGACTGCTTCAGTGTCGGATTTACATAGGACTTATATGCCTGGGCAACTAAACTAGCTTAGTATAATTTATACTGATGAAATATTTTTATTAAACAATAGTTCTTTATTACAAAATAATAAATAAAAAAACTGAATCGCAGGACTTCACTATCTCGGATTTAATCCTGATAAAGTATTTTCTTATTTTTTCGACAGTTTACAGGCTAATACCATTGAGTAAGTAACATGTAAATATGTAATTAAATACTCACTGCTAATACTCTTTTTAATCTCTTGCACAAAGTAAAGGAAGTATTGTAATTGCGAAAAATAGGAATATCCATTTTTGTATGATACAAAATAATAAATACCAAACAAAAGTAATTCAATTCTTCGACAAAATACATGATATTTTTTGTATTTGAAATATTCAGTAACTTGGGTAACCTGCCAAATGTACCTTATTTTACGATAGATGATTTTTTTCGAATGAATTCAAATTCTCTATTTAATTCTCCTACGTGGCATCACATATCCCTTCCCCAAAAATATATTACTGTTTTTCTCCTGAATTATTAACAATTAAGTGATTTACAAATTCGGGTATTTTAATTTTTTGTACGGAATCATAAAATGGATAAAAAATATGGTCATATTCCCCATTGATTGTGAATAAAATAGCATTCAAAGCTCGCGGGAATGCTTTCCAGCTTCGCACTTCTAGTCGGTGCTACGCACTCAGTCATCTAAATCAGCGCTCGACTGTAAAACAGGCATTTCCCATCTCGGTATGTAAAATGTAATATACTATTAATACCACATTTTGTCAAATTGTGGTTAAAATGATATTTAAATAGCAAAATTAAAATTTTATGTGCATATATTTTCAGAGTAACTTACTTTTGTTTAGTGTTCCTAGGAGACTGAGCTCAACATAAACTTTAACATAAAATTTAATTTTGGTATCATGAATAACTATTTGAATACAAATTGGGTGCTTCACTAAAAATGCAACGAACCCAGAAATTAGGTTATTCACATTCTAGATCAGTGGTTCTCAAAGTTGTTGCCGTGGTACCTTGGGGTGCTTTTCATTACCTGTAGGAGTGCTGCGGGCGTAGTGTGAAATTTAGTAGCGTAGATATTTTAACAATACTTGGATCTAAGCATTTGTACTTTCTTCTTGTATTGTACAAGATTTCTTGTCTTCTTTAATTATTTCTTGTCTTGTCTCGATAAGCAAGACAAGAAATTTAAATATGTATATCTTGTCTTTCATTACTCTTCCATATAAAAATCTTGTGTTGATCTCTTGATCGGCATATTTTTTGTCTTGCATGTTAATATTCGCAAATGACCTTGGCCTTATAAATAATCTTGTATCACACGAACATTTTTTTGTAGATATCTTATAATATAATTTTGTATTTTTATTAAATAAATATTATAAAAACAAAAAATCGTATGTAGCTGAACATATACTCTACGTATTTTTTAGCACGACAGCGACATCTGTATAAGCAAAAAGCTTTTTTCAAAGCATGGCTGATTATAAGAAAGCATTACGTGCCTTAACTCTTGGTTATATGATCCCGAAGTATGATTATTTATTATTTAGGCTATAATTATTACTATTACATAGTTTTTGAAAGTGAAATTTACATACATGTTAATTTCTTTTTAATATTTGTACTTTTATTTATCTATAGGTAGGTTTTTATAATAAATATAGATGCGAGAGTACAAGAATTGAAGAAAATCTTGCTAATCTTGCATAAATCTTGCAAGACAATTTCTTGCCTTGTCTTACTTGTTTTGTTCTTGTTTTGCATTTTTTGCAAGACTGAAGCAAGACCAAGAAAAATACAAGACTCTCGTGAAACACTATTCTTCTACATACTGATGTCAAATGGTTGTCCAAAGAATAAGTATTGAATCGTGTTAACGAATTAAAAGTTGTGAATTGTTGAAAAATGTAATTGAAGAACTGAATAAAGTAAATTCCAGCATGTAAAAAATAAGACAAAAATTTGATAACATCGTCCGATAAAATTTGAAATTTTAAAGTCGATATAAAATTTTAGAAATTGAGGTAGGTTGGAAATGTTTACAAGAACACCTAAAACAGTTGTTAATACTAAGAATACAGATTTGTTACTATTTTCCAGAATTCCAGATATATCTATTAATAATTCATTAGAATCCTTTTTTTGGATATTTATTTTGAATAAATATCGCAATATAGGAACCAAAGCATTTCGAGTTTTAGTTTAATTTTTTACCTCTTGTGGAAATGTGACCTAAGATTTTCGACGTTTGTTAACATCAAAACTAAAAAAGAGAAGGATTGAAGTCGGTAGAAACACCCAAATATAAAGAAATTATGCATATTACATCTAGCTCATGTATCAGATGTTTTCCTAAGATTAATAAAATATCTTTAAAATTCCATGGACATTATGTTGGGGGTGCTAGAAATTTTATATCATCGATTTGGGGTGCCTCCACATAAAAAAGTTTGAGGCCCACTGTTCTAGATCAACACTTCAATTTAAATTTTTGTGGGATCGAACTTTTTATCTGTTCACAGTATACCTTTTTAATTTCAGCTGCAATTTCTGATAATTAAACAACGTTTGAACATTTGAAAGCTTTTGAAACATACTCGTAGTTCTTTTTGATTTGAAATGCTGGAATTTCGTGTCCGTGTTAAAGTGTATAACTGCTCTTCACTTTGTAACATGTTTGAAATTTCTCACAGTTTTGCAAAGTTTGCAAACTATAGTTTTTAGTGGATAAACTATGAAACTATAAGCTCTGTAACATCGTAACGTGATACTAGTATATGAAATATTGTGCATTATGTACCGGCTTATTGTGTAACAACTTTATAAAACTAAATATACCTCATTTGTTCAACAAAAATATCAAAAACGATAAATATGAAGTTTCAAACTCAATATTGTTATAATTTTATGTTACATATTTTCCAAAGGTATTTCAGAAATTATATATGTTGTTTTAATATAAAATTTGAATATTTAAAATGACATTATATATGTAAATAAACAAATTCGTCATCATAGCACTCAGTTATAGTATTAACCAATGTAATAATCATAATTATTATTATAATGGTGGAAAAGTTAAATTTACTACCGCTAGATCTAAACAAGCATTCACAAGTGGAGTAATTGACGAATAATAGATGCGAGAATTAAATAAATATTTAGAATCGGAGACAGTCATAAAAGATTAATATTTGTTGGACTGGTAGAAAATAAATAAAAGAAGTTTTCCATCTATAGCAAAAATAGCTCGTGATATAATAAGTACGACTACTAGTGTTCCGAGCTACCTTCCAGTTAACGTTAGAAGACACCTGGGTTGTAGTAATCTGGGTAACTTTGAACCGGGTTAGTTCAGCTCTTCTTTGACCAAATTATTATTGTCAGACATTTCCCGGTTATTTCTTAACTTCTAGGTTACTTTGACACCGATAAAATAGCTGGTGCTTGAGCGGGTAGGGTAATGAACATAGATTACATATAGCATATATTACATAGAGGGAGTACAAGCCAGAAATCTTGAAGCCGTGTTGGGAAATGGGCGTTTACGTGTGTTGTTTCAAATTTGTTCTTTAAGTTTCAACTTTTCTCGGCATATTTAAAAAAATTTCGTAATAAATATGCCAGGTACTCTGTGTTGGGCTGCAAGTAATCGTTCTTTTACAGAAAGCTATCCATAAAGTTAATAGACAATCTGTATTAAAAAGTGGTGAAATTTACTTAAAGAAAATGTTTTCTATTTTGTACTTATAGTTATATCAATGTTAGATTATTATCAAAATAAAAATATTTTTAAAATTTTAACTTAACACGCCAATTGTTGTTAATTATCACCCCTTACACCCCTCCTCCCAAATTTCATCACTGGACGTTTTTACTGTCAGTAGTAATTCAGATATGTTAATAGAGGAAACTTCAATTATAATAATTCAGAAAAAATATGATTATTTCTGAATTAGTTATTTTGATATCTGGAATATAATTGAAAATGCGTAGTTATCTAGTTATGTATGTTATTAAGATGTATGAGTAATCCCGAAATAATGTATTTTTCGATTCTATGATTCTAATTTATGCTCGTGTTTTTATTTAATAATTTATTTAGGTACAACTGGCAAAAGTAATACAATAAGCAACAACTGTGATGAATGGAATGTACAGTGTGAAAGAGTAATAATATGTAAGTCGAGTAAACATAAGCCAAATTTGTCAGATAGTTACACGAAATATAAATAAGGTAGTAATTCTTAGAAAATATTAAAATTTGATGTTTAGTATATTTATTTAAGTAAATACTGACGAAGAAATTTATTAACTGTAATTATATAAAAGCTTTCTATTTTGCTAATTTCTGTTGATCACGAAACCATGATTCCTAGCAATTTGACAAGAAAAATGTTTTAATAAAATCCCCGACGCCGTAGGTGGATTGATTTTATTTTTAACCCCTGACGCAAACAGAGGGATGTTATAAGTTTAACGTGTGTACCTGCGTATTTATGGCATCGTAGATCCCAAACAGATGAACCGATTTTGATTTAGTTGTTTTTGTTTGAAAGATGACTTGATCGAGAGTGTTCTTAGCTATGAGTCAAGAACATCTGTTCATCAGCTCTATTCTAGTTGATGTGGGGATGAGAGCAACATCCGCAAATCTGGTCGGTTCGAAATTTGGTATCCTGTTACTTCAATGATATTGCAGGAACATGGTAACTTTGACCTAATGCTGAGGCATCACTTGGAATCTGCAAAATACCCAACTCCTCGGTGTCGCGAATCGCGATATCGTATTTCGAAATAAAAGTTAAATTAAGAATTTAAAAAACCTCAGACTCAAGAAAAACCTTTAAAACGGGGAACGTTTAATAAATAAACTTAGACTTAGCGGTCCCCCGACGTGACGACGTTTGGATAAAAATTTTACAACTTTTATTAAACTTAAAGGGCCAATACATATTATATTTTACTTTTTAGAGATTTTTTGTGTAGGGGTTTTTTAGATTTTTAATTTTGAAGTTTTATTCAAACAGTTTTCAATACAATTACTGACATGTTACAAAGTCGAGTTGTCAAACTGAAATTTATCCAATTTTTATTCGGCGAGATAAGATAATGACAAATAATGCAAATGACATTAATGTTGTTAGTGTTTCGATCTGGTTTAGCGATTCAGGTGAGGCTATATATTTCCCAATTCTCGAATATAAATAATTTCGTCGAGATTACTCCAGGTCTTAAAAATTAAAGTCTGTTATTTTTTTTTAATTTTTGTACCATCAACTAGATTTAATTTAGATACTTTACTCCAAGAAATGCATGTGGTAAGGTCAGTTTTATCTGAAATAAATAAAGTTCCTTCATTCACTATCAATAATATTTATTTTTCTCTGCAACAACTGAAAAGTGAAGAATGTTATATGTTAAAATAGTAAAATACCGAACAAATATAACTTTGGGAATCTTAAGAATTCCATACTCCATCTAACAGTAGCAAGAGTGTATCATTAAAAAATAAAAAAATAAAATAAACCTGAATTTTCATCATTTTAGTGCATTTTTGTATGACTGTCTAGTACGCGAAGACAAAATGTAAAAAATATTTGGATTTTTCCCTAAATATATATTTTCTTTCCTATTTCCCTAAAGAATGATCAATTTCCCTAGATCAAGACAGGCGCGGATTAACGAAATTGCGGCCCCCTAGGCAAACTAAAATGTCTTATTTTTAAAAATATTTTGATTGATTTTGTAATTTTTTTTGAAACATTTACCGCCCAAAGTACGTGCCTGTGCGTAAATCCACCCCTGGATTTAGAGAAATTTCCTTAGATAAAGAAACACTATGCACAGATGGCGTGCGTGACAAAGCCTGCAATATTCGACCTTGAAAATTCGAGAAATCTTGACGAGATTCGAAACCGAGACGTGACGGTATAAAATACTTTACACCTAAAATGAAACGATACGAGGAAAAGAAATATCCTGTTTCATCTCGTCTCACAGCATCACTGGTCTGGTTGCTGGAGAAAAATAAATAATATTTTATCACTTGTAAAAAGTTACTTTCTTATCTATTCGCTGTCTTTATATTATCATCAATAATGTTTGGTAATAACAAGTAATTGGTTTGTTTGTTTTGTTGCAGTTTTGTGGCAATACCGCACGGAACAAGACCCCATCAAGAAAGAAGAACGTAAGGTGAAACTTATGAGAGAAACCATCCCATTCTATCTACGTAAATTCGAGAAGGTAGTGGCTGACAATGGTGGATATTCCGTAGGCACTGACGTAAGTACTACATTTATTCATTGTTTCAGATCTCACGATAACAGTGAATGCACGTCATTAATAAAAAGCCAAATGCAATGATAAAAGTGAATTATATTTTCAAAAATAGTGAAAGAGATTGGGAACTTTCAATTTATCAAGCTTTACACTAAAGGATGTGAAATTATTCTTATCGTAGACTGACTGTAATTATTCATCTTTACCATTACTAACTTGCGAGGAAATTTTTATTTCAAGAATAAAAAGTAGTTAGTACGTTATGCTTATAGACTCATATTTTCACGCTGTAAGCTATTAAGTTAGAATATAAAATTGAGACAGGACAATCTTTAGCGTATTAAAAGATTTAGTGGACGAGTTGTACTCAATATTTTGTGTGCAACTGTAATCACAAATTTTATTTTTAAACAGTTTTTCATTGTAAAAGTTTCTATGAAATGTACATTTGATAAACAAATTAAAAGCAAGTCTGAAGATAATTATCAGGGAAGACACAGTATATATTTTTACTGACAACTTTCGAGCAAGTATAATATAATGACATCCGTATGTAAACTGTCACTACATTTTTATTATTATTTGAGAGAGATTAGAGAAGACACATTCGTTTGAATTAGTTATTACTGATGATTTTCTGATTACAAATTCATCAGGGTATTGTATTAATAACAATATTATTACATACAGGGTGGGGCAAAGCAACCTCCGCAGTTTTGAAAGTGAATTTACAATTAATTTCAGTTTATCTACAACTGTTAAATCAATTCCTATTCACAAATATCTAATGTAACAGTGGGGGTTGACGACGATGAAAGCGATGAATGTTGTCATTTTTACTTCGAGGAGGACATGATGATGCTAGATGATACTAACTGGTGATGACGGTTGAACCAGGATTACGACAACATGGCTCACACATATTTGCTTTAAATAACTTTAAATTTATTAACATTATTTACAACACAAATCATCTTGTTACAGTAAACATGGGCGAGATATCGGTCTGATTAAAAATATAAAGCGTCACCAGATGTTTAAATACTTCAATCCCACATCTAACATGTGACTAGTAAAGTTCTATAAGGACTAGTTACCTAGTTTCACAAATAATTTCTTGCAAATGATGGCCGTTATTGTCAATTGCTGCAAGCGGATTCTAAGATTTTGTATAAATCTATAAAG
Organism: Stenolophus ochropezus; assembly: GCA_035578165.1. Lineage (NCBI taxonomy): Eukaryota > Metazoa > Arthropoda > Insecta > Coleoptera > Carabidae > Stenolophus > Stenolophus ochropezus. The sequence goes on from JAQOWZ010000008.1 coordinate 21,522,074, forward strand.
CATATCTTTTCATATGAGAACTATTTCCAAACAGATTGCATTCTCCAATGTTTGTAGGGTCCTGGGATGATGTTTAAACACTTTAGTCTTTAGATACCCCCACAAGAAATAGGCACTGAGCGTTAAATCCGGCGAGCACAAGGCAACAAAATATCGCCTCTTACAGAGGTCAATTGGCCGGGGGAACATCTCCTCAAAATAGCCACTAAATTTCGAGCTGTGTGGGCTGTGGTTCAATCCTGTTGGAACCAGATATTTCCTGTATTAAATTCTTTAGGAGCTAGCGCAAAAACTTTTAGATTATGGTGTCATATACAACAGAATTCACGGTAACGCGCAATTTTCTTCATAACAAAGTAAGCACCAATTCTTCGATGTTCGAGAGGTCCGTTGTCACTCATTTCTTTTCATAGGCACCCTTTCTGTTTCTTTGAAATTGTAAACCCCTAAACAGAACAGATTTTCGGTCGACAACTAAACCCCGAAGGGGTATTTGGTAGCGAATTCGAAACGCACGCTGAACCGGTGCGATTCAGTAGTTTTTCGAAAAGTAAGTTTCGACGGCAAAAGTGCGCTGCGTTTTGGACCACGCCGTATTTATTGAGGAGAATTATAAACATAACTTCCTGACTATCTGCTCCTTTTGCGACTATCCTCACCCTTCTACGACATACCTCCCATCACAATTACCTATTGAAAGTAGGGAGGTTACTGTACCCCACCCTGTACAACAATTATTATTTGCATAACAAGAGTTACAAGAATATGACTGAATGGCAATGATGGAAATAAATATTAATATGCATTTTTCAAATGATATGTTCCATAGCCGAGTGGAAATACATGTGACTCATTGTGTACACCGTAACGACACTAATGTTTCTTAAATGAACAGTTTAGTAGATTTTATCTTAAAATGAAATTTATTATTACTAGTTATGGGTCGATTCTGTTCACATCTCTATGATCTGGAAGCAAATCTGTAAAATCTGTAACGCTTATGATCCAAATAGCAATTCTGATCACATCTGTAGCTTACTGAAAATCTGTAAATCCCTACAGATCCTTTAAATTCTTACGGTGATAAAAATCTGGCCGTAAGCTTACAGATATGACTTTTTTGTCAAAAATGAAAGAACAAAAATGTTCAAATTTATTGGAATTTTGTTGAAAGGGGATGAAATAATAATAATAATACATAATTTTTCCAATTTTATGACTAAAGTAATAATGAATTGTGACATGTGAGGTTATCTCGCTGGAATCTGGCAGATACTTCAAATTTATTTACAATTTCTGATTTTTTTAAAAAAATGTGTAGAAATACAACTACAGCGTTACAGTTCATTAAAAATTTGGGTCTATTTCTTCATTAATTTCCTTTCTGCAGTGTATATTTCGTACTGATAGTTATGTTTCTTGCAAGTTTTCTTTTACCCTTTCTTTCAGATATGGTAATCATAAATTTTAGAATAATACTTAGGCCATATTTATTGAAAATATATTTAATACCGAATAGTCATATTGCAATATTTCAAAATATTTAATATGAAGTTAGTTGCAAAAACCCTAACCAAACATTTTAACATCTGTAACTCAGCTACACAGCTCGTTACAGACACGATCAGAAATGCCTCATCTGTAAATTAGTATTCGTCTAAGTACAGATCATCTGTAATTTACAAATTTACGGGTGCGTGAACAGAAATCGAACAGTTCGAATAAATCCATTTTTGAAATATGTGGCGAAAAAAATGTTGTGTCTAACACGAAATGAAAGCGCTATATCAACAGACACGCTTTGCTTTCTAATTTGACAAATAACTCTTTTTCACGTCATAGTGAATAAAATTACTTTTCCCTCTCTAGAGAGGAAAATGTACTGTGTTACGAACAGTACAATAAGGATATTATTACAGATTAAAATATTAGAAAAATTCTTATTTAATAACGATATTCGTTTAAAAAATATATGGCAATTATATTTTCTTCTTTTCTTTTTTCACATTATTTCGCAATTAGCAATACTATGATAATTGCATTGCTAAACGTCAAAGTTTACATAACCTAATTTTCTAGCTTATCATGTAGTAGCGCGAGTTCGTCCGAATAAATCGATTTTTGAAACATGTCGGGAAAAAAATGTTGTGTCTAACACAAACCTTTTTTTTACTCCAATTTGACAAATAACTATTCCCATGTTAATACCCTATATCAAGGTATTTAATATTCACCCGTTTTAATAACGCCTGCGAAATTCAATTTCGATTATGTCTGCCTCTTCGAAATGTACAGTTTGTATCAGATTTCACAAAATAGTTATTTATGTAATAAGTAAGTAAACAAAGATGGTTATTTAACGCATGTGAAAGTTACAAAACGAGACGCATGCGGGTTTTGTATGAGCAAAAGTGAAATGTTCCGCATAAAGTAAATAGCATAAAATATATTGAAATATATTTTTTTATATCGGAATTTTTATGTGGGTGTTACAATATGAAACATGTGTAAGAAACGGGAACGTTTATAAACTCGATGTGCCAATAATTGGATTTACATGAGTGTTACGAGGCTGTAAATCTGTCGTAAAGTTCAGTCAAGTGTTAAAACGAGTAAAGTTTGAATCTTGTATAAAGGAAACGTCTCACTTCAACGGGAACTAAATCACTTCTCCGCTCATTTGGATTTCTTTATATTCTTTATATTTGTAGATGCTTCAGCAACATTTAAACAATATTTTTAGATGGACTACGACCCTAAATGCCGTTCGATTTATTTATAATAATAATATTTGGTGAAACAACACTACAGAATTTTGGCTGCTTGTAGTGTTACTGCGGGACTCAAGACCAGTCTCGTTTAGTTTTGTTCATAATGAAACTACAACTGTTAAATGATGATAAAAGATGAGAAATTGTTTGATTGAAAAGAGACAGTGAATTGTAGTTATTTTCAACCTATTTAATTAAAACCCTAAATATTACAACATAATTAATTACAAACTATAATGCAACTAGGATCCTGATCCTGACGACTCCTATTGCATACTACTCCTTGATCCTAGAAAAGGTAACGCGACTAAGCACAAGCTCAGTGAGGAATTACACAAACACTTGCACACTCTCGCACACAATCGTATCTCGTGGGCAGCCTGGTCTGGGCCACTACAGCACAAAGTTGCTTCAACCTCACGCTGGTAACCTGGCTAGGGTCATTATGGCCCACAGCCGCTCGCTGCTCTGTCGGCGACCGAGCCACGATACACTACAGCCCAAAGCTGCTCGCTGCATCGTTGGCGGTCCGGTTAAGATCCACTACAGCCTAAAGCTGTTCCCTGCTCTGTCAGTAGCCAACCACGGTCTGCATCACACATCCTAAATATCTCAACATACTACCATCACGCCATATTCAACTCACTATCATCACACTAACTCATCTCATATCATCCATGGTAACTCATTCACATCCATACACGGTAAATCAACTCACCTCAAATTTATTTGCACTAGGACACTATCAAAAAACTATACAATACCTATGCGATCGCTCTGAAGTCTCGAGAAATACTGAAAGAATAATTGTAAATTCCTCCGCATAATACTCATGCTACTAATTAAATTAGGAAACTTATATCATCATAAAGGAAATAATAATTACAAGTTATTTATTACCTTAATGAAATATTCGTGACACTAGATATACAAATTTATAATTATTATAAATATTTTTCTGTTGGATGAGTTACTTCATCAATCAGTTCCAATAAATATAGCACTGAACAATTTGATAAACAAAATCTTCGGTAAAATTCCGCATCATCCCATTCGTTAAAATCATCTGGTCTTTGTCTTTCTGTATAGTGTTTTTCATTAATGATATGAGTAATTAATACAAAATTTTCGTCAGAACTTATTTCTTCCATTAACCCGTCAATTTTGAACGGTTAGGAATTCACCGGTTAGGAGTAATATTTAACTACGATTAGCAATTGAAAAACGCATTTGTGCATTTTAACCATAATTATCTCTAAAGGAAGCACTAACCAACGATTGAAAAACCGGGCCTTAATGATACAGAAATAATTGAACTTCTTAATAATAATTACCAAACTTAATATTTTAATACGTAAAATGTGGAAGATCTATGTCAAAGTAGTTAGTTCAAAATCTTCAAAGTATTGTTTATTGCCTCAGTGCATAAATATTTGTAATACAATTTCTAAAAAATTAATGGGGTCTTATGTACCATTTTTTTGTCTGAAAGAACAGTGTAAAATCTGAATTAGTGAAAACGCGACTGAAAAATATTTTCTAGTAAGCGAGATAAGTTAAAAATTTGGCCTTTATACCATATTCACCTCATAATCAGTAAATTAATTTGGTTGTTATTTTTACCTAAATAATTATTACGATCAAAATAGTTGACATAATCAACAAAATAATATGACTGAATTTGTTGTATTCAAAGAAATGATTTGATTACTTTTTTTCCACAATAATAATAATAAATTTAAATATCTGATATTACAATCCGCTCAATTCGAGTACGAGCGCACTAACCATAAGCCACTGCTGCTCGTGTTCATTTATGATGCAACTTTCTTTTTATGATAAATAAAATTTGTTGGTTTTATGAATTTACACGTAAGATTATAGCTTCAGTTTTATATGCGATATACTCGTAACTACTAAGTCAATATTAGTTGCTCAAATGTTTGAATGTAAATACACAGGAGTAAACTTCACACTTCGTTGTATACGTTACAAATATTTGAGAAATTTACACACAATCCATTTGAACTTTATATTACTGAACCTGAATTGAATAATGACATGTTTATTATTTACTTTGCAAATTTTATTTAAAATTTCTTTTTTTTAATTACCTAATACAAGTGTATAAGATGGTCTTGATAGCACGCAAAATTCTTATATATAAGCTATTTTTTATATCTGCATCATAATCTATAATGCACTATTTTTATTTAATTTCATTTCATAATTTTCTATATTTGTTTTTTTATTGTCACGCGAAATAAAGCATCACATAACAATAGCACAAACAAAATTTAACAGTAATGTAACTAAGGAGGGGTTAGCCAAGTACACTCACCCACTTGTCAAGATTTTCAAGATTCAGACGCCTTTTCAATCATTTAATTGTTTTTTTTTTTTAATTCATCTGAGTAAGAAAACATTAATAAATGTAACTTTATTCTCACCTTCGTAGCTAGTACGGTTCCTGAGAGCAATATTGAATAAAATAAAATGAATATCCTGTAAATTATCCCCCTCTGTTCGAAAAAATATATAATCTTGATTTAAAAATTTAATAAAATTTTCTAAAAGTTTAAAGCAGATTTGTATTTTATAATTAAATTATTTGTGACACTTAATATCATTTTTAAGAAAATGTAAATTGAATATTAATTCTCCGTGCTTTCATATTCGCCAACTCAGAAATTTTATATCAAAGAATACTAAATATTTGATTTTTAATTATTTTACATATACTGAAATATCGCTAAGTGGTAGTTACTCACAGAAGAGACAAAAAAATGGTCATAATATTTAATAGGATTCATTAATTGTAGTTTATGAGAAAATAATTAATAAAAATTTTTGGAACCGATATTGTAACGTCAGCATGGTAGAATAGTGAAAAAAGAGAGATAGCCTTCGAACGTAAGAAATAGTCTTCCTTCCTTTTTCCACGATCCTAACTTGTTGACATCACACGTCCTTTCTCCGAAAAATGCTAATGACTATATTATTGCAAATGGTTAACTTTTATATTTTATGACTTATATAATTAATTAAGACTATGGTTACATAGTCCATTGTCATCAGTTTAATGAAAATAGTATCACAGAAGCGACAATCTTCGAATTATTGAGAGTGGCAGATTTCAAACGCACTCAATATGCAGGCTTTGAAGAAGACGTGAAAAGTCAATGGTGCCGATATATTGTCGCTAATTCTCATTCTGTTTAATATCGCAGAAATGAATGGACCACGTTAGTGAGGTTAAGATTTACATTTGGCGCGAAACCCTAATTCAAATCTGAGTGTATTCATTTCTTATGGGAGTACATTTTCAATTCACGATATTAAAGAATTTTGACGATTCTTAATTATAACATAGGGTTTTTTTATATTCTAAAACATTGCTCTTTGCTTTCAGTACAGAAAAAGTACAAATGGAAAAAATAAATTAAGAAAAATTTGATTTTAAAGAAAGTAGTATCGCAAATAGTAACATATGTCGTTACTTGGTGCAGCAGGTTAAAAACGCCAAGTTAAAGTGACAGGTTTAACTGAATACTAAGACAGCTACGACATATGTTTTCAGAAATTTGCACCTACTGTTTAAATTGAAGTTTATTAAATAATATTATGTTTTTTGGGTGTGTATATTACCTTAGAAGATAGATAAAAGATTTGCATTTTATAATACTTTCTAGGAGTTTAAAGATAGCATATTTTTATTCCCATAAGAATAACATGGGCATACAAATCGGCAGAGGGGAGTTAGGCTTTCAGTTTGAATTTGGCACACAAAATGACCGTTACTCTAATACAGTCTATTCGTCTATTGAGACTCCCTGACTTGTGAGGCCCACCCGCGTTGCAGGCGTGTGCTCCCCCTAGTTACGCCACTGCGCCTGTGGCTTTGCTAATTACACTACTGATCTAGAATGACGTTATTGCCAACAAAACACGGCGAGTTTTAATTATGCGTGATGTAGGAACAGCCGACTACAGTCATAGGTTGTGTTTGAAGTTTGTTGGAACGCACGTATCGTATGCATGTGTCGTACAACTCGAACAACCCTAATAACTGTCAACACTGAACACAACAAAAATCCAATTCAGCCAATACTCTGGCCTGAAATAACACATGGAAAGCAGGGACGTATGCATTTTAAAATAGGTGGATGGATCTTAAATTTTCTGGTATTAGTACTATTCACGAAACAAAATTAGGTCGAAGTTAAATTTAAAGATCTATGCATGGCATGGATTTGTTTTCCGTAAGGAAGGAAGAGTTAATTTTGAGAAGTGGAGAGATGGGATATATTATAATTTCCTCTATTATGTCTCTACCTTTTTCTTGAAGAAATGAATAATGAATAAATGATGAAACACAAATAAATATGAATATATTTCAATAAAATTACATGATTCAATAAAAGGTCTGATTATTAATAAACTTTCATACATTTAGATACATTTGTATCACGCTTCAGCGTGTTCTCTAATTCTGAACTGAAACTAGAGCACTTTCTGGAGTAGATTTAGCTGCTCTAGATTATGTTCTGATTTCAGCGGGTGAGGAATTAAAGCACTTCGAAGTGTTTGCTCTAATTCTAGGACTGCTGTAACCAGGGCACATTCTAAAGTAGATTTAAATGCTATGGATTGTGCTCTGGTTTTCGTTGGTTCAGGAATTATAGCACTCAGAAGTGTTTACTGTAATTTTAGGTCTGTTGAAACAAGAGCACATTTTGGAGGAGATTTAGCTGCTCTGGGTTGTACTCTGGCTTTATTAGAACAGAAGAATTTGTTATAATTTTATATCTACTGAAACTGGAGTACATTCTGGAGCATATTTAGCTGTTCAGGATTGTGCTCTGGTTTTTATTGGTTCAAGAATTCAGAAATTATTACTCAAATTATCGGTCTGTTGGAACCAAAGCACATTCTGGAGCAGATTTAGCTGCTATGTGTTGTGCTCTCTCAGAAGATCTGCTGAAACCAGAGAATATTCTGGATCAGATTTGGTTGCTCTTGATTGTACTTTGGTTTCAATGGATCAAAAATTAGAGAATTCTAAAGCGTTTGATAAATAACCCTTATTGTATAACCTATAGTTTTTCTAAGTGTCACTTTTTGGAATGTTGTGTGAAAAGTTCACCGATCGCGCAGTTCGGGAATCTTTGGTTTATCGAAATTATGTTAGGAGTACAAATAAGAAAAAATTAACGCCAATTAACTGAACACGACTAATGAAGAAATAACAAGAAATCTTCTACAGAGTTATTTTATTGGGTAGTAAATTTATTATTTAGAGCTTCTCATTATAATATGTCGGCTGGATGGTTGAGCGAGCTAGCGCACATCTCTAGCTCGCTGTGACGTCATACGAACTTGAGATCCTCAGTTCAAATCCCAACGACCGACAACGTGTGATTTGTTGTAAAATAAAAAACACAGCTACTTGTGTATCACACTCGGATACTGTAGACTTGCCATCTATATATCTTAAATAGAAGTAGCACTGGCATGAAACAACCGACAGTACGGCAGTTAGAACTGCGGCTCGGTGTGATCGGTTGCCCTATGCTCCGCCTGGGAGATTCAGGGACACATTATTATTATTCTCATTATAATATAGGTTATTTAATTTTTTGTAATTGGCTGACACATCTATTTGCCAGTGTTTCAGATATTTCACTATAGTGTGTAGCCGAAACACAATCATAATATATTGATCGTAGAAAAAGTATAATACGTAATTCGAGTTGTGAAATAATTATACACTTATGAAATTGCAAAGTCACCGCTACTACTATTATATAATTTTGTTTACGAATTAGCACTGGAGTTAGTTTTTTTTAGGGAGGTAAGATTAAGAATGTGACTAAATTTGGAGCTAACTCTAATCTCAGTTAAAGACTAATAACATTTATTCATTTGAAACTGAGCTAAAAACGGGACTAAATATGTAAGTGGCTAATACCATTTATGAATCAGGCTATTAATAAATATTTTCTAAATAGTCTCAGAAGAAATGCTTAACTCCATGAACATATTAACCCTGCGTTAGTGTGGTGGAATAAAATCACACCATTAGTGTGGTGGGGTCTCATAGACCCCAAAAGTTTTTTTATTATTTATAAAATGTAAAATCATAAAAAAAAATATTAAATTTTTTTTTGTAATGTTGTAGGGTTTAGAAACAAATACAAAATAAAAATTTTGTTTATTACGTTTAATACAAAAAATATTTACAATAACTTAAAAATAGGCAACATTAACACTTTAAAGCACAACGATGCATTTAAACTTAAAAAAAAATAATTAACAAACATAAACAAAATAATCAGTATTGTTTATATATAAATAAAAGATCATTCAATAAAATAAAAAAAACAGATTAAATTTATCGTAAAAACTTAAAAAATTATTCATCAACAAATTCATTGCAATTTTTGCATTTGAAATATGCGTGCTCAAGGCAGAGTGATACGTTACACTACGTACAAGTATACGAAGTTTTTCGATCTTGATTTCTCGGACACACGGAACATCTGCTTATAACTCTTAATCGTTTAGTAGGATTCTCAGAAGTTGAAATACTAGAACGCGAATTTCGTGGCAATCGAGGATTTTCAATTCTACTGTTTTTCGAGTCAACAATTAGTTGCATTCCCAATGTTTTTAGATAAGATCTTCTCTTTAAATTTAATTGATTTTTATTTGTATTTTGTTGAACATCTACCGTAAAATATGCAGAAACTTGTACAAATACAGTCGTGAAGAAAATAATCATTATTACTCACCTAGACACGAAAAGTTACAGCTTTAGTGTGGTGGGGTATTACAGACCCCAGCCAACTTTAACGAATGCCGACAAATAACTGATGTATTATAAATGGTTAATTTTACCAAATATAATATTACAAATATAAACTGTACAGCTACTAAAAATTACATGGCAATATGATAAATAGTTTTAAACATACAATACGTTTTATTACTACTGGGGTCTATCAGACCCCACCACACTAACGGAAGGTTAAATATATTTGACGAAGTAGATATTCTCTTTGTACATTAATTTTTTATCGGCATTATCTTGCGCGCAGGAGAATGATGAAGCACGTTATTAACACAGCATAATCTCCCTCTCGTCTCTCGTCTCGTCTCGTCATTTATTGTGAAACAAACAGCAAACAGTGGAGATGATGGATGGAGTATTCCACTAGACAAGGCCGACACGCACACGCACACGCACACTCCAGACATGTTATTGGGAGCCAGTCGCCTGGAAACTCAGCCACGAGTAAAGTATTCTTCAAATAAATACAGACAGATTTGGAGTTGGACGGCTGATTGCCTGCAACATTCGGGACGTTACAAATGGATGAGGCAAATAAATAATACATTAAGTGTATGGAACAGTTAAAAATGATTGGTCTCCACAAATCAACCGAACGGAATGGATTAAAAAAAAAAAACAAAAAAATCTGCTCAACAACATGTATTGCAAATAGTTTGGAAACATTTTTGGAAATGCAGGTTTCATTCCCATAAGACATTTTTTCAAACAAAAATAGAATTTATGTTGAAGGATAGTAAGACTATTTTCCTACACATAGCAGGTAGTGTAACAGTGGGGGCGGGGGGTTTGACAAGTAATGATTCGATGATGACTTCCGAAATGACGATGAAGAACAACACAACACTAAGGAACGCGATGAAATTGGAGAACTTTGGACGAACACACACTATTTTGTTTAAATAAAATTTATTTACATATTAACAAAACTAAAATATACTAAAATTATTATAAAGGACTAAACATTGTATGAACAATCCGTCTGATTGTCCATACCGCGATCAGAGCGAAGTGCTCCGATAAACGTGAGTCTTCATCAGACGTAGATACTCGACTTCTACAAAATCTGTTTAGTTATCGAGGGCTGAGAAGAAATCATCCCATTGCCCTCCTTACCAGGTCTTGTAAAACTAATCTTTAAAAATACAGTTGTCATGCATTCAGAATGACAGTGAAGCGATAAATTTCCTTACGCTCAGGTTTTCAGTAACATATGGAAAACATTCCATATTGTTACAGTAGCCGAGAGATCCAATGCATGGATAGAGCTGCTCAAATATGGGCCATTGCTAAACAGTATTATGCCGCAGAAAATAAGGGATATGCCACTTTATCATAATTGCGATATTTATAGTTTTATTGCCAGACTCGACAGAGTCAAGTTTTTCGACTATAGTTTTTCTGCAGCCCACCACACTACTTATTCTGTGATTTTTTTTCGTCGGAATTACTATTTTTTTTACAATTTCATAGCTGAACGGCTATACCTACTAAATAGTTGTCACGGCAAGATTTCTTGAAAAAATGCGGCGGAACACCGCAAGATGTCACTAGTATCAATGCTTACATAGCGTATATGCAACCAGCACAACACTTATTATGTTATACTTATGTCAAAACAATCAGTAAAATAAGTGAAAAGAAAACAAAAGAGTACGGGACATTGCTCTTTAGTAACAGAGATAAGTTCAATGTCTACAATTGATTTTCAATAGAAATTTCTATAAAATTGTTCTCTCAGAAAACGCCATTTAAGATCTATTCGTTCCAATGTAAGAAAATATCAAGAATGATTAATCCATATAGCTATTATTGCGATATCTGTATCAATAAAACTGTTAGAGAAAAATGTAGGTAAAAAGTGACATGATATAGTATAAGTAAGAGCTTTTAAGAAATAAATGGAAGTCCTGTCTCAAGTTCCATTTAACAGAATAAATAACCTACTTTTAACGCGTCAGGTTTTTTATAGACAGACGTCGATAGATGATATACTTTACCTCAAAGAGCACTTAGGTACTTACCTATATTTTACATAAAAATATAAAAATTTGAATATCAATATTATAAATATAGTGCTTATCAGTAGCGTGCGGTGGGTTTCAAGTTTGGGTAGCATAAAAACGCACACTTAAACTTTATTCAATTATTTGACAATGAATTCATTTCTTCTGGTTTTTCTTTTAATGAAGAAAAAAGCAATTATATAAAAATTTATCTGAAAATGTTTTACTGTTTTCTTACTTATAATATATAATATTTGATTCAAGTCAAAACAAAGTTTTTTCAGATATTATTTTGTTTTTTACCTCTTTATTGTATTATTAAGAGTAAAAGTGATACTTTGTGTGGCGAGCGTGGACAATTGTAAGCGAGGCACACAAAGACACTTTTACTCTGAATGATACATACTATTTTTTCTTCAAACGTAGATATTTTTAAAATAATTGAGAACTTGACGTTCAATTGTAAGTTACATGTCAATTTTTAACTTTAGTAACTTTATTCTTGGGTTTTTTATAGTGTTATAATGACATTTAGATCGGTATTATCCTGATGATAATGGAAAGTGTAAAAAAGTGTTCAAAAAGGCGAATTTAACAAATATTTAAATATACAGCTTGTAGGACCTTCACACAATATCTTGTTTTATTGTTTTTAGATCGAAAAATATAAAGTTGGTAACTAATGTATTTCTTTGTAGTTGCGTTTATTTTACGCAAGCAGAGATTTTTCTGCTTATAGCGAAGCTTAACGAATGGTTCCGATTTGAATGTAAATTAGAAGTTAAAGAAATTTGTTTCTACTAAAAATATATATATTTATTGGTTAATATTAAAAATGATGAAATTAAGTATTATTTACCAAAACTAATGGCTAAACAGAGTTTACCAATATACAACAGGAAAGTGCAAAAATTAAAAATAGATCTATTTCAAACCAAATATTTTGAGAATTTCGTTTCCTTGACATCTAGAGGGTTTCCGTTTTCAGAGGCTAACCATTGTGATCTCGAGAACCGTAAGAGATACGAAGTCGGTTAGATTAGGGTAAAGTTGCCCATTTTAATGCAGTTTTCCCGAAAAAATGCATAGCTTACTGAGCAAAAAAACTGATTTGACAAATTTACTTTTTGACTTATAACTTTATTATTTCAATTCATACTAGGTTCTAGTTTGCATATTCTACACTTTTTTTTACGAGGAATCGGCAGCGGTCCTCAAAATTTTTGTATTTCGAGAAATTTTCGAGAAATGCAAACCGATCGTAACGCCGGCGTGTCCTATAATTCCATTGGAATCTTGGGATACTATAATACACTATATTTCCCACAATGGATCCTCATATTATTAATTGTAACCATGTCTTTCAAATCGTGTGAGTAAATAAATGTCAAAACTGACAGTATTATATACAAATATAATAATGAATGAAACATACAAAAATAGTTGTACATTAAATTAACGAAATGGCCAACACACAATGAAGCACAAATTGTAGAAGCCGAAATAATTTTCATAAATCACATTAATGACATGAATGGCATAATCAATTGTTTATTCGTTACCGCGGTTACACTACTGTTTCTATATTCTATTTCATTCTTACCATTGGTTAGACGCAGATAGCATATGTACTCCTCTGTAACTCGTACGACAATGAGATAGCGAATGAAAATCTCATCTTTGCTATGTATATACGACGAAGATACAAGATAAAAGTTTAATAATACTTGTAACAGAAATTTATGACGTGAGGATCAACTGCAGGAAATATATAGTGTAGGTGCATTTATTCAGAAAATAAATATGAATTTGTTTTCTGCAGAAATATAGTGTAGTTATTAAGCTACAAGGAATGTAAGAATATTACATATAACGTACGAGAATATATTATGTACATATTTCTAGTAGCTTATTATATTTTTTTGCGTCACTAGCAGCAAATAATATTAAAGTATTTGTAAAATGTGGGACACTTGACAGTTTAGATTTTTTTATTTGACATATTTTATAGTTAATTTTGCCTGTTAATAGACGACGAAATGAAATGAAAATGAAATTAGTATGGTTTCCATATTTGCTCTACTATATAGAAGGACAGTTATTTTCTATAACACTACGTTGACAATGACAGTGACAGTGGTAACCAAATAATAAATGTTATCACTTATTTACGACTTTTGTTACTATGGAAGAAAGTTATCCTAACGTTAGAAAAATAAATGAAAGGAATAATAGCTGAAGATAATGTATTATCCATATTTTTGCAAGCACCTTGGAGTAATATTAACGAGCTTGATGCAGTTAGGAAATGTCAGTTGGCTTAACCTCCCACAGTAGATATTTAATTAGCAGACTCCTGTAGCTGCAACCTGAACCTGGGGTCTTGTCACCGGTTACCAGGTTACACGTTCCGTGGACTCTAATTGTATCTCGTTGTGGTGAGAAGAGTTCATAGCTAATTGATTAATTAGTCTTTGAGGGAAAATGGAGCGCGAAATACAACCTTCCCTTCACTAACTCACGTTTTATTAAATTTCATCTGCTTTTTTCAATATGATATAATTATAACTCGTATTGCCCATTGTTGAGTGTACCAATCTATATTTTATATTAGAATTTTATAAGTAAATTAATAAATAAATCTTTAGTTATTTTTTATACAAGACGATAAAATAATATTTTATCGACAAGCGGAAAGTGTTAATTCACGAGCGATATAATCGCGAGTGAATTATTTTTCGCGAGTCGATAATTTAATTTTATCGTCGTGTATAAAATTCTATTTTTTTCTATAGCAGGTTTTGAAGAGAAAAGAATTAGAAAAATTAAATTATTATTTAAGAACAATTTTAAAATGTCAGTAGTGTGCGTTGTTATGGAAATGTACTTCTAATAAACAAAAGTTAAAGTACTTTATCTACCCTTGCTGTTAAAGTGTTACTTTATCTACCCTTGCGGTTAAAGTGCTACTTTATCCACTATTTTGAGTTGATAAAATTGCACTTTAACATCTGCTATAGAAAAAAAAAATAAATTTTTGTATTCTCGTTCAAAAGTGTCTTGTTTCTATAATACTTAATATCATTTTCGAGCCTCCGTCCCATTATGACTAGTATTACAGAACTCAAAATCGTTCAGAAACTCTCTACCGGCCTAGGTCGAAAAAATGTAGGGTTGCCAATTCGAAACTTTTTTGCGAGATCTCGCATTATTTGCATCAACATAAGTTCGCTCTCGCAAAAGTTTAGTTTCTGGACTAATGATACAAATAACTATTTAATCACAACTTAATAAACTGTGGTTTACCGTTTTTTCCACGGTTTGAACTCTTAGCTACCAACCGGTGTTTCGTTATTCAAGGGTTGACCATATATCATCGTGTAAATTAACTATCTTATATATTTTTGCTCTAATAATTATCAACTGTACTCGTAATGTCATAATTACATAAGAGCAGTGCTACATATTAATCAAAAGAATAAAATTTTCTTTATAGTTTCAATTTACATTTTAAACACATACCTACGTCTTTACTTGTTTCCGAAACATTTATCTATTAATTTTTCATAGTAATTTTGTGACTATAAAATTTCAAGTTTCTTTATTTTCGCAGTCAAATGCAACAAATCTCTCACCCTAGTTTCAGTTCATATTTTTTCACCATGACTGTCTGCAAACGGCAAACATAGAAAACAAAACAAAGCATTTTGCTTGCTACAACCACAAATCCAGTTGTTTCTTAAATCTGTCTTTGTTAAATTGTTTTTATATGGTTTACTGCGACTTTTACTCGAAGTTCGTACAGTTCAGGTGTTGGCGACTCTCAATTGTTCCTCATACGTAAATTTGGAAAACTATTTTTTATGTAATTGAATAACTACATTAATTTGGAATTTGTATTTATACTTTAAAGTAAAATTAATATAAGGTAAATTTTAATTTGTAAATACTCGTAAACCTACCGTTGTATGATAACTAATTTCATCAAATAAGAAGTAAGCGTGAATTGCAGTAGATATTTGCTTGTAAACTGCAGTTTTACAGCTCATATCAAGCATAAACATTGTTTACGCCGAACTTACTCCGATAATAGACGATGTGTATCGAATTGTGTAAAATACGGTACCAGAAACACTGTAATTAGTCAGGAATATTGTGGATGTTCCTAGGCGACTAAATTATTCAATCATTTGTCTGAATGTATCACGTTTCAGCGCACTTGCGCTCATTAAAGAATGTAAAATAAAGACGTAATTTTATTATTTGATTTTTTCATATATTTTAATAATGAATTTAAGGCCAAGCCGCTACTGGAAAAAAACTTTTTTTTGCCGGATAAATTTCAGTTTTCGAGTTAAATTGCTGTGTGGTTTGCAAGGTGGAATTATTAAACTGAAATTTAGATAAAATGCTAGAGTGTACTTCGGCGAGATAATTTAAGGACAAATAAAGCAAATGACATTTAATTATGTATTTAGTGTTCTGATATGGTTGCTAGGAAAAAATTAAATAATATTTTATCACTTGTTACATTCTTTTTAATCCGGTGATAAAACAATAAAATATTTTTCTTCATGGCTTACTTCATATTGGAACTTTTTAGATAGTCATTCTTTTTTATGAGGAATGTAATTTTTTTTATATATTTTTTCATTTTACAATAAATATCTCCCTATTTTATCATTGATCTTAGAAAGATGAAATACAAACATAAAATCGCAATTGGTTTAGTGTAAGAAAGGATTTGCGAAGAAAAAATATTTGCAGGCTAAGGTAATAATAATAATAAAAAGACAATTTTTATCCGGAAATTAGCACCTACAAAGATTTTCATTTTTTTGAAAGGCTGATGGAAAAACTGTTTACACCGGACGGAGGCACAAAAATAGGTTCAATTTTGTTTTCAGAAATGAGAAATTTTATTAATGGATTTGGTGATAAACTTTGTTCATTCTATTTTTCTTTTTATATATTAATACCTTTTCCTAAAGTAAATATGTACTTGTGTCTTAATATTGACAAAAATGAAATGTCTGGCATATTAATTATAATATATTAACCTCATTTTTTGATTCTTGATTTATTTTTAATCTGTAAATTACACATTTCTTGAGTTTAATGAATAAAATAATATATGGATTTGGAGGCTACAGTTTCTTTAAAAATCGACGTTATGTATTATTGTCACAATATATTCTAAGGTGCGAAGTAAGCCTTGGTGTTTAATATACTATTAAAAATTTATGTTTTTATGGCGCACGAAACCAATTTTATAAATTCCAAATAAATTTAAACATCCGTGTACTTTCAGGACTCAGGAGTAGGTAGATAACTAGCAAAATAAAATATAGAATGACTGTTCTGTTTCAAGTAAATTAGATTAAAAAATCTGATGTAGCCAGCACATAACTTCTCGCCCATGCTCTTTACACTTTTTATTAATATATAAATTTATATTCATAAATAAAATTCCTTTAGAATATTCAATAATTATTATCATAATATTTTTACTGTCAATTATTATATGTGTATCTGTTAAATATAAAACATTTATTTCCATAGGTAAACAAATTAACCGCAATTGCAACAAATTTACCAAATCAATTATTACATGTAATTGTTAAATAGGTCTAGGTAGAAACAAAATTTAATTATAAAAAAATTAATGACATAATATTAAATTATTATGTACAAAAATTCTCATTATTCATAATTAATTAATATATTTCAGAAAAACATTTCAGATCTTCATGAAAACACTTCCGGTTGCACGATTAACACAAAAATCTAATCAGATCTAATCTAGAGTGTCAAAATTTAATATCCAAAATTTCAACTAGTATACTATTACTACTAGTACTAGTATTCACTAGTATTTAGGTAATCATTATCCGATTTTTAGCATGATTCAAATACCTGTCTTACTGAGTGGCGAGAGGTAAAAATAGGTGATTAATTTAGAAACTCTATTGATGGCGTGAATTCACTGTTATCGCGGACCAAATGTATCTTGTATTGTTATGGTAATAACCTTATAACCTTGAAAGTACATTGCGTAAGAAAAAGATGTATGCCCTCTTTCCGTGATGTTGATAAATGCGTCACTAAGCATTGTTTCTCATGAGGCTTTTGTTTTTAAATTGCCGCAGCAAGAGTGGATCTGCAGGAAGTAATTTAGTGCTAGGCCTCGTGCAAAAATTTTCCAAGTTTTTACAGAATTACCTTCAACCCTCGTTACTGTGTACATGAAACTCAAAAAGACTAATATTAACAACGTTGAACGAAAAGAGAATAATTTAAAAAGGAGAAAATTAGATGTTTTAAACGGGTATCATGGTACGTAATGTCAGAAATTAATTATCATATTAGGCTAAACATTTGTAAACAACTTAGGTATCTGATACAGATATTTTAGCACGATCGGATATTTTAATGTTTACTGTTTAGGTATTCAAGTAGTGGTTAATTTTATGGTTAGTGGTTATAGTTAGTGATTATGGTTAGTAGGAGTGGCGTACGCAGGATTCTATTATGGGGGAGGGGTGTTAAAAAAAAACTAAAAATTTACCGTGAAAATTGTTTATTTATTATTTTTAATTTTTATACAGGTGTCCCACGTAACTTGTTAAGCATGGTGATCTCGAGAACGGTAAAAGATGCTAGGTCGTTTAAATTTGATCAAAGTTGCCGCAATTAGGTACCATTTTAACCATGTCTTTGTTTTCCTGAAAAATGCTTAAGTTACTAGATATGAACGAAAATGTAAATTTTACTGTTTTTAATTTTTGCTCATAATAATTTTGGAAGTTATGAACAAAAATTAAAAACATGCCTCAATTTTGCAGTGCAATTGGGATGTTCCAAATAAAGTGGTAATGGTGAATGGTGATTACTTGTCCTTCTATACATTTCCCTCTGAAAAAGATTTTAGACGAATAATTATTCCTCTAGTAATAGAAAAAAATGGATAAATGTGTTAAGAGACTAATATTTTTAAAGCACTTCATTTTATTAGAGGTATTTTATCTACTGAAATCAGATGATTAATATTTTAATTAGACATAATTTTTATATAATGCTAAACATTGCAAGTTATCAGTTACATTCACAAGAATTATTAATTCTTCGTCATTCCATTTTTCAAAATAGTTCACTTGTTCTCTAACTCTATAGAGTATATGTACAGTGGCTCACAGAATTATTCGTACACCTAAGTTTTTTATTTAAAAAGTGAAAAATAGAGTACTTTTAAAAATAATATTGACATATTACTGACGGGATCATATTCACTCATATTCCAGAAATAAAATGCAATAGCCAATTATGAAAAAAATATTAATTGTCGTATGTAAATTAAATAAAAACAAAATGTATACAAAAAATAGGTACACAAAATTATTCGTACACTTATGAAATCTTACATATAACGAGTCAATATTTATATCTATAAATATAAAATATCTGTGATTACGTAATTACCATTTGTTTGAGTATTTTGTAAAAGTTTTTTTCCAAATTGGGTCGCAGAAAACAAGAAATTACGGTAGTTGAAAGACGAATCTGCTTGAAATGATATTACTAGTGTAAATCTTCAAGGGAGGATGTAAAAATTGTATGAATATTGCTCTCAGTTGTTAAGAACATTAAAAGTAAATATAAAAATGAGGAGTAGTTGAAAAATATTTGCCGTGGAGATCGTAAGAAAATTTTAAATCAAGAGAATAAACGATTTATTGAGCATTAAATGAAATTATATCCTAAAAACCCCTGAATAAATTAACAAAAAATATATCTGAAATTTTTGGAGGATCTATTGAAACATAGGCTATTCGAAGAACTCTAATTTTTTTTATTTTTATGGCCGTATAGTCATAAGGAAGCCCTATATATTCCCAAACTATTATGTTCCTGCCGCCGTGTTTCAATATGCTACATAAATTGCAGTTATTAAGCTCAGAATTTGGATTTCTCCAATCAAAAGATTTGTCATTCCACTGAAATAAGTACAATTAACTTTCATCCACAAAATTACCAATTTCCAAAAAACACAATCCATGCTAATGTATTATTTGCAAATGCGAGTCTCTTTATTTTATTTTGTTTGGAATTATAGGACCCAGTTTTTACTATAAGACCATTAAAACCAAAATTTCTTAAAGTTCTTTGAATAGTCTGTGTTCCAATAGATCCGTAAAAATTATTAGTTATTCTAAATGTTAATTTATTCAAGGGATTTTTAGGATTTGATTTCACTTAACGCTCAATATATAGTTTATTCTGCTGACTTCAAAAAATTTAAGGCCTCCACGGGATATATTTCTCTATTGGTTCTCATTTTTATATTTACTTATATAAGGTGCTTAACATTTAGTGCGATCTTCGTTTAATTTTGACAACCTCCCTTAAAGAATTACACTGGCAAAGTAATTTCAAGTAGATTCGCCTTTCAACTACCGTAATTTATTGTTTTTTGTGACCTATTTTTGAAAAAACCTTATACAAAATACTCAGACAAATGATAATTTTGCAATCACTGATGTTTCATATTTATAAATATAAATATTGACTCGTTATATGCAACATTTCATAAGTGTACGAATAATTTTGTGTACCTATTTTTTTGTATACATTTTGTTTTTATTTAATTTACATACGACAAATAATATTTTTTTCATAATTGGCTATTGCAGTTTATTTCTGGAATATGAGGGAATATGATCCCGTCAGTAATATGTCAACATTATTTTTTAAAGTACTCTATTTTTCACTTTTTAAATAGAAAACTTAGGTGTACGAATAATTCTGTGAGCCACTGTATATACGGCCGACGTTCTGAATTTACAAAATCATCTATTTCTTCTAACTCTTGGTCCTCGAGTGTTTTTAAATCATTGAAAATATCTCTTTTGAAATGTTATTATGTATAGGATAAATTGACAATTATAAATAAAAAGAAGGAACTCGTGGCTGTTTCCGAAGTTCAAGTTCCCAATAACTGAACTATCAGATAAAGCTAGATATTCTACGAATATATATTGTACTGTGGTAGTGGAAAGACGGATTTATCGTTTATTTGACAGTTTTATTTTATTTTAAACTTTTTCGATCTTGGAAAGACCGGGTATAAGAAGTATAATCGCTACTCTTTACATAAACTTGAACATTAAATTCGTTGGTGATTGAATTTCGTATTAAAATGTAATGATTCGTACACGATAGAACAAAAGCACAGGGAGCTCATCGCAGGGTTATAATTTTCGGGTGTCACGTATCACGATGTTTAGAAGTATATTTAACATTTAAAATATTTATATCCATTTCAAACTTTTTTTAATGTTAATATTTTTACGGTTGAAAAGAAGGCTTAAATGGTACAGTACTTTTATTGTTTTATTAAGACGTTTTCGGCCTGGAGCATACCCATCTTCATCTAAATAATATAATTAAATTACAGATTGTACTAATTGATATTACATTGTTTAATAATCATTTGTGTATGATAAATACCAGTGACATTGTACTTATCAGCAATACTATTAAAATGAATTTTGTCATCTCGAAAAAGTATGCCAAAATAGACAGTCTCTGATGCGTTGTCTTTGTCTGAGGTGTACATCTATCTATAGTGTTATATAACTTGCATTTACCTTTTGACATAAGCTCCAAACATTGCGCCAAATTTAAAGTTATGTTATTGTAATGAATTCAATAATTTAGTACTGACAGTGACAGTGACGTACTCTGTGAATTTCATGTGGTTGGAAGTACACAAAAGTCCATCATAATATTTGTTCCACAAGTCTGGACCAAATATGGAGCCCTGCGGGATATATGTTCTTTGCTAGTACTTTACACTTCTGACCACAAATTTTCCATTATATAACAGACAAATATACCTATATCTTACAAAAACACTTACGGAAACCTTTCATCAGGGAATAAATACGTCCTATAATATATTTTAGACTTTACCTCTGAAATGAAAGCGGTGAATCCTTCACTTGTGCTTGTGATGTTTTACATATCAAACATTTTCTAACCATTGCTTCTTATTATTACATTGCATTAATTCAATCAAAACACGATATAGAACTCCAAAAAGCATTAACAAAACAGCTAGGTTAGGTTGAAATAAGCAGGAGCAGTCATGAAGTTGACTGATAATAGACATACGATATACTTCATGCTGATTGGTTAGTCACAAGATGCTAATATACATATTGCAGAAAGAGATTGCATAAAAAATATGTTACACATGTTAGAAACACTACGTTATACAGGACGTATATTGAATAGTGGTGTGTAGATAAGTATAAAATCATTGATAAATGCAATAAAATAGTTGAAAATATAAAAAAGGCATTTCGTACAACATCCAAATCATTTCGGAGTTAGCAAAATACTCTTCAAACGATTCGGTATTACATGAGAAACGAAAACGAAGGTAAATTTTTGAAAGTGATAATACGTTATTTACCTTTCTCTTAGTAACCGAATAAAAACACTAAATACATTAATGTCATTTGCGTAATTTGTCAATGAATTATCTTATGAAATTACTCTAGCCTTATTTTCTTCAGATAAATGTCATTTTGACTACTCGACCTTGTAACCTGAGAGCAATTTGACTCGAAAACTGTTTAAAAAATTAAACTGTTAGTAAAACAGTGTTCTTGTCACATTGCTATTATTCGGTAAAATAAAATGCTTTTGTGTAATTACAGTTAATAATTGTATCATTATTATGAAAAACATTAAAAGATTTTCGATTTTTATAAAAAAGTTTTTCCATCCCTGGTTTCTATGATATTATTGCAACTTTCGAAAACTCAATTTTCGTTTGATATAATCTTATTTTGTAACATCAACCATCTAAGACATCTAGTTTTCTAACTCATTCCAACTTTACTACAATATATCTTCTTTTCTTATTATTTCTATTTATAAATTCAAATTCAAAATTTTACAGACAAAAAATTCTGACCAATCATTTATGTTCGTTTATTTAACGAGGTTTACATTTGAACATTTGATACTTTTTGATATACCGTGAGTATTTTTTAACGTGGAACATGGAATTTATCATTTCCATGATTGCGACTTGATATTTGATTGACAGCAATGTTTATCTGCTTATCTCATTTAAAATGAAACAGGGAACGAATTTGACATTTGATTTTTGGGTTATAAAATTTCTGATAGGTCTATATACACCAAGTATAACAATAATTTTAGAAATCATTAATAACTTTAAAGGAAATGTTTGAATAGTACAATGGTCACTCGGTCTTACATACTGTAACGTTTATTTATTTAGGTGAAGTGTAAAAATAATTGAAATACGAATAGTTATATAACTAAGTTTTTTACATGAAATATGAAATAATATAAGATAATAAAAATAAGTAACACTATGAAGAAACAAATATAAACGCTATTTTAAAAGTAAAAATTATTACTAAAAACTTATACACTAAGATTATTTATTTAAACGTTTAATACTACGCATTATTCTTTTACACAATATTTATTTTCACTAATAATTTGTTTTCACCACTCGTACTAATATCAGGCTATTCTCTGGGCTTTTCTGCTCGAGATTTATATATCAGAGCAATAAAGTTCTGAAATATTCTCGCATCTTCCATGCCTCACTACAATAGAAGAGTGACTAAAACGCGACTCGATCTGTCTGTCACACCGAATTAAAAGTTCAAATTCAAAACATTATTCAAAATATTAAAATTTCCCAAATATCATCGTAATGTAATTCAAAAGATTTATAGCAGATTGAATCATTGCTTAGCAGTTAATAGATGAATTTTAAAACATTTATTGTAATTACTGTTTTATTGTTCGTTACTATATTTACTTGCTGTTTAGCAGACCATTCTAGGTTCTATTCTACCTAAAGTTATTTAATGATTTTTAAAATTGTTGTTGCACTTGATGTAGGCCTGTCAGAAAATTTTATAACCCAAAAAGCAAATGTTATATTCGATCCCTATGTTTCATTTTAAATGGGGCAAGCAAATATACATTGCTGTCAATCAAATATCAAGTCATAACAAATGAATATGATAAATCTCTATGTTTCAGGTTAAAATATATTCACGGTATGTTACTAATCATTAACCTTAAAATATAACTGAAGGTTCCTTTTGGCTAATGTAACTGTGTTATGGACGTTAAAAAAACTTTTGATTAATATTGTAAAAGAAAGCATAAAAAATAATGGAATTTGCATATGTTTGACCACGCTTGAAATTAATTTTGCAGTAATTCTTTTGACTCTGTTGACATATTACTATGGAAACAAGCCACCCCTGGTGTTATGAATATATTAAATATAAAGTATTAACATTTCAGCAGCAGCAATGAATCAATATGAGAATAAAAACATTGAAAATCACGCAGCCTTTATGCAAATTTGACATTTACATGTAAAGTTCATCATTCTAATATCAACCATTACTTTCATTATTTATTCACGTAGTTTATTAATAACTACACTATCTGGGCTTGCATCAATAGAAATACTTTAATAAATTATGAACTATACAGGTACTCTATTTGGTTTAAAAACGTAGAGTATAGCGTGGTTTAGAGCAGTGGCGGCTCGTCAGAGAAGGCAAGGGAAGCACTGCCTCCTCTCAAAAAAAAAAGAAAATGTGCACGTTTAATAAATAATTTAATACTTTCTACAAATAATAAATGGAATTTTATAAAGACTTATCTATTATATTAGAAAAATATATTAGTAGACATTCTTTCAAATATATGTGTTGAGAAATAAATATTATTTAATGAGCCGGCGACAAACTTAAAATTTGTCTCCACCTATCCCCCTTTAAAGCGAAGAGAAGGCTAGTTTTGACCTTGAATCAATTCAAGAAGAAAGATGAAATATATGAGTTGAACAGAGAGAAAACATAGCAAGGGAGGCATGAGCTCCGATCATTAGCAACTCTCGGTCACGGTGCAGCGACTCTTCTAGGAATGTTTGGATTGGGGATTCTAGATTTAAAACAACTACACCGACAAATTTTTATTGCAATATTGGAGACAATAATTGGTCAAATTCAAGCTAGATTTTCTGATTTAGGCAACTTACTCTTTTTTGATCTATTGACCACCGAAAAATATCCAAATTATTTAAAAGAATTTCCAGAAGATTCGTTTAAAAATTTGCTAGAACATTATTCTTTTTTGGACCCTATTAAATTAAAAAATGAGCTTTCTGTTATATCACTATTTAATGGAAACAAGGCACCAAACTGATATGTTAACTAAACAATTTACATTTTTGCATGCCAGAAGTTTTTGATCATCATTGTGACTATTCCAATCAGTTCAGCATCTGTGGAAAGGAGTTTTACAATTTTAAAGCACATAAAAACTTATCTGTGCAATTCTATGGATCAAAATCAACTTAGCGATATTGCATTAATTTCAATCGAAAAAGATTTTATTTCAACGATCAAAAAAGAAGCTAAATTTTATAAAAGTGTAATAGATTATTATGCGGTTCAAAAAAATAGACGTATTCCACAAATTTTTAAAAATGTTTAATTTTCAGTAATTAATTTTTTGTTAAGAATTTATTTATGTTTTGTATTTTCAATGTTTATGTTAGCTTAGGCATATTATTATTATTTATGTACTTGTAACTTTACTAATGTACAACGGATGACTTAAATTAAACCTGAAGAATAAAATAATAGTATTTTTAGTCGAGAAATATTTATGTATAATTTTATAATAATAGAAAAAAGTGCAAGATCCTTTTCCAAACTTGGAAATCACCTTAAGAATTTCTTCTTTTTATGATAACAAATTGCACCGCAGAATGATCATTCTCTTAATTAACAACATTAAAAAATTGACTGAGAACTGCTATGATCGAACAACGCCTAAAACATTATCTAATACTTCTGAGCGTCAACAATGATGTTTTAAGAATATGGAGATATTATAGATTATTTTACAAAGAAGAAAGCAAGAAAAGTGCCAAAATGAAATTTATTTTCATCAATTCAGAATTGGTTTTATTCGACTGGATAATTAGTAATTAGGAAAACGCTTTTGGAGTAGCAGTCATTTAATAAAATCTACTAATACACCAACATTACGACTATAAATCTGTCTTCATCAAGGTGATAAATGTTATTAAAAATTCTTCAAGTATTTGTTAAATTAACAATTTATTATATAAAAATCATAAAATATAGATTCTAAATTTTTATTCCATACAGAAAAAGATCCCTCAACAAACAATTGCCCAGAGACCCCCACCACCATAAATCTGGCTCTGATTGGTTTACTAAATTTAATATAACTGGAAACTGAAATAATATCTTAATTTATGGTACAAGTAAGTTACATTACAAATAAGTCATGTGAGAAATATTTGTAATTTTTCTCAAGTGACTTAGGTAATTAACACACGTGTGCCATACTAGTATATTATTTAACAAGCACAATATGTAGGCTATATTACACGAGGATGTAATTAAAAATACGAGCGGTAGCGAGTATTTTTAATCATCCGCGTGTAATGTAGCCATATTATGCGAGTCAAATACTATACTTTATCTACAACTATCAGGCGTATAAAAAAATCTGATATTATTTGCAAAATATTCAGTAAAGTGTGAGTAGTTCACATATAGCTTAACAGATGGCGCCACGGTCGCACTTAAATGTCAAAATAACTTTTCAAATTGTATTTATTATACTTTTATAAGCATATATGTTGATATTTATAATAAAAAATATGTTATTAATAAATTAACAGTTTAATAAAATATTATGTGTTAAATTATATGCCCTATTTATTACAGAAAAGTGTAGCGTGTATCATGACATTTCATATTACACTTGTGTAATATGAGTAGTATATTATATGTAGTATCACACGTATAATGTACCCATATTTCAATAGTTGTAGATAAAATATTTTATAGACAACTGTCAAATAATATTCGCATAATTCAATCGTTTCTTATCAATTAATGACCTTCGTTACTGTTGCTAATTGCATAATATTGACAGTTCGATGGAATAATATTTTTCGATCGTTATGTCAAATTTTAATCTTGCTTGTCAAAAGTGTAAAAACCACATTATTCTTAAATAAGTTTTTCTGCATAAACAGTTTTGTCATTTTTCATACTTTTCTTTTCTTTTAAGCTTAAACTATAACTAAATAATTTCCTTGCGTTAAGTATGCTGTGAAACAGTGTCGCAAGCTATTGTTATTTATCTGTAAAAGTGTGATGACATATTTGCTTATAATATACATGTTATAGTTGTGGATAAAGTATAGCATTCTATTCGCATGTAATGACTAGTACTTATTCGAATGATTTCCAACACACGCTTTCGCTCGTGTTGGCAAACTTCATTCTAATGGGTAATAGCACATATTATATGCTAAGTGAATTATATACTATTATTTATTTCAGTTCAAAATTATTTTTTCAACTACCAGTAGCAGATCGAGATGAACGTTATAAATTAAAAAAAAAATACTACTTACATTATAAATAAAGTAACTAAATTTCACACAAAGAAGGGTCGTAACGTACATATAAACGACAGAACAAAATTATTTTATTATTTACACACTTCCAAATGTTACATCAAAGTATTCATATTGACGTTTAAATTATGGCATCATTATAATCTAATGTTAATTAAACAAAGATTCATATTTAAGCTTAAAATATTGCAATGTAAATTTGTCTCATTTTGTTTCTTGCAACTTTGCAATTTAAATTCAAATGAGCTATTTAGTGGACTATATCATAAACATGATTTACGGCCAATTTTTGCATTATTAGACACATTATAGCAATATCTAAATGATTTTACGAGAAATTAGGTCATTCAAATATATTTCTCTTTTTCTAAAACTATGAAGTTTTAAATTGATGTTTTATAAAAACGTATTAATTAATGTTTCATTAGTAAATTAAAAACTTCACAAAAGAATAATTAACCGCACAGGGTCAATTTTTTGCAAAAGTAATTAACGAAATGAAATGAAATCAATAAATGATAAAAAATGTAATGTCAACTGTCAACAGCAATAATTGCAACAAATAAAACAGCAGGATATTTGAATTCCGTAAAAATTGATTACAATTATGTGAAATTATAAAAGATATTTATTTTTGAAATAATTTAGTAATTAAAAATCAGCTGTGGCCACCACTGAAACGAATATGTATGTTAAATAACAAAAACCGTTTTCTTTTTTAATTAAATGTTTCCACAGTAATTTTCTTCGACATATTTATACCCGGTTGGCGATTAACATGGGAAAATCGTTTTTGTTCATGCAAAACTGGCCTATTAATTTTAGACAAAAATGCTTCAAATAAATGTTGTGAGGAATTAAATTCTGCATCTAATTTTATTTTGCACGTTTTATAAGTGAGCAAATCGAATTTGAAAATTTAAATCATGTTATTTCATCAGTGTTAGCCTTGGAATTGAAACAAAATCTCAAATGTTTTTACCTTTCAGAAACGCTGTTTGAAATACCATTATTGAAAATGGAGAATTATTCCTATGGAGAGAAATTATAAATTATTAGTACTTTATATTATGCATATAATATTTTATAATTTAGAAATATTTACACATTTATTATTTATTTATGTGTAACAGCATACTAATGAAAAGTAATTATTTGTCATTGTAATCATTAATGGTTTAAATTAAATTCTCATTTTATTATTCAATATGATTCATAAAGAAGATTAGTTAGTAATCATATTTTCAACACAGAATTTACCTTCTTAAATTCGGAATTGAATTAGTTAGTCTCAAATTTTAATTTCAAGTTTTAATTTTTTTCTGCTACCATAATCTTCAAAACGTTTTCTCTTTAGAAATATAGAAACAGAAGACATTATATCTTTTCTGTTTTTCTCCATTTTCAATAATGATACTTTAAATAGCGTTTTTGACATGTAAAACTTTAAACATTTGTTTAAGATTTTATTTTAATTCCCGTGGCTATAAAGATGAAATAACATGATTTAAATTTTCAAAGTCAATTTATTCGGTTACCAAACTTGCAAAATAAAATGTAATTATTGAATTAGATGCAGAATTTAATTATCTATAACATTTATTTCAAGCATTTTTGTATAAAATGAATAGGCCACTTTTGCACAAAGAAAAACTATTTTCATTTGTTAATCGCCCATGGCCCGCTTTTCTTGTTACATCATCACTGAAGAATTTTATTTTGTTCAATTTCTTTAATACACCTGTTCTTCCTCTCAAAACTACTTCCATTATTTTATTACTTATATCAGTTTCTCTCATTTCACTAACATTGCTTATATGGAATTTTTTCAGAAACTCCTTTATTCCAGCTTGTTTTTCGAAATATTAACCAAGTGAGACGCGCAGGTTATATGTTTTATTAACTAATAACACTAATACATATAGGAAATCAAGCCATAAATTAAATTTAATAACATTTTAAATACTAAAATTTAAAAATTATAAGGCAATTACTGTCGCGCGTTGCCGCTAGGTTGGCGTTTGAATCACGCTGAAAGGAACTGACGAAGCGTAAAACTCAATCGGTGATGTTTTGAAAAGAAATTTCATTTCACTAAATTATATAAATAAAAAATGAGAATAAATTAAATAGTTTCAGTTTCTGTTCTACTTTTTGGGCAAGTACGAAAAGTAGTCACCTAGCAATGAGACAAAACACTAATGCTTTACTTAACGAACGTACGATAGTTTCTGACAAATTTAAATACAAAAAACTATTTTTTATATTTATTCTTTATGTCAAAGTACCTCGTATTTACTCTATACCTATATTAAAAATGCAACAATTTTTAATAGTCGCCTAGACCACACGTTGCATATAACTGCTAAAAGAAATTTGTAAAGTGAAGAGTACTTTTATGTAGAGAGTAGAAACGAAAAGGATAACCGAAATAAACGGTAAATAATGCGGCACCGAAATAGAAACGGAACGAAATTCTAAATCTTTTTTCTGAAGCGAAAACGATATAACTGGAATAAAAATTCCGATTAATAACGTTATTAACACATTCTTTATTTTTAAAGAATTAAAATATTACATATATCATGTCGGTAGATATTTACCGAATTACCAAACTTACGTGCGTAATATGTCAAGTTGGTTAATATTTTTGCGTTTCTGTTTTTTTCAATCGTGTCCAGATTTACATTTGGTAGCAATGAATGTTATTGCTGTTCCAACTATTCAAGCCACAGATAAGAGAGCATTTAGGTCCATAAATTTATTTCATTCCTTAATAGAAAAAATAGAAAATTTCATTTAATTTTTAATTGAAGGGTCTAATTTCAAAGTGTATAATCTTTACTTTTTTAAGAAAATGAGTTAATGTTGGTTTCAGATGTTGCATTTCATGCTAAATCTAAATAACTATTTTGTTTCTTTCACAACGTACAATTTCCTCTTGACATTTTAATGCCGAAGTTAGCTTAGTTTCAAAGTGTAAAATATCCACCATCTTGTAACTATCAAACAATACAATCTCTATACCGCTAGTAAAATCGAAGATCACGATTACGTGATAATATATATATATATATATATATATATATATATATATATATATTCGTAGTAACATCATTCAATGTTACTAATTTTTATAATACGTGTTTTTTATGAATGAAAAATGTCTATTTTTCGGTAAATCGTTATGATTATTTAAACTACTCGTAATAAACATGTTAAAAATGTACAATCTCCAATTTACCACCTAAATTACTCTCAAAACGTACAATGTCCAATAAATTAGTTTCAAAACGCGCAACCTCTATTCTTGACTTTCGCTTTACTAATATATTTTTTGTACTTATAAAAATCGTTTAAAACAATGAAACATGTAATTATATCGAAAGATAACGTTTAAAACGTTTTTTTGATTTTCTCGAAAATACAAAAAGTGGAGACTGTATACTTTGATATTAGATACTTCAATTTTTGAATATTAATCCTACGAACATCATATTTTTGTTTCGGTTTTTATGTGTTGCATAATTAATATTATACATACAAAATAACCACTTTGAAACCAAATTTATTTTTCCTTCGAATAGAAACGAAATTTTATTAAACACGAACGATATTAATCGAAACTTCGAAACTGAATGATTTTTATCGGAACCGAAACAAAACGAAACGAAAAATCATTTAGTTCCGGGTCCCTGCTTTTAAGTACTTCATTCTGACAAAATAATTAAATAAATCGCATGACTACTCATGGTCCATATCCACAAACTCACTCAGTAAGATATGTTTATTTACCCAGCACATTCTCCGGAATACAATTCCAAGTTCCACGTTCTGTCGGGATAATGCGTTGCGTGTATTCAAGCTGAGCTGATCCGGGCAGGCTGGCGCGCGTCACGTATTCAATCACGCTTAGCTCACGTTCACGCGCACAAATACCGCCTTGTTGCGGAATATTTCATTTTTAATTACACCCCGAGCTAACCGCTCGTTAGGTTTTTACCGAGAATGAAAACGGAGGAGAAAGAGCTGTCAGGGTAATAGAAATAAATTGAGGTTTTATACAACGCTTCGTTGGTGGTGGTGGTGGTATAGGTATAGACTATAGAGCTTGTGCTTGTAATAGATTGGAATGAGAAAAGGCTTCGTTCAAACGGTGAGGCTGTTTCAGGACATTGTTCGATACTATGGCACGGCACTAATAATAATAATGGCGGATCTAAAAAAAAAACAAATTGCAAAACTCAAATATAGGTATATACAATTGTAAGTAAAAATTATTCAAATATATTTATTTATTGTCTTAAAATCCAGGAATCGATTGTTTGATATCCTTTTCTATTGAATATTTTACTCATAAATTTATAAACCAATCTAAATTCAAGATTATACCTAGTTACCAAATACCCAAGATTTATTTCGACAAAACACCCGACACAAATAAAATTTCGCATCCTGTAAGCCAATATAGATGCATTATTTTAAAAGTGAGTTTTTTGACGTTTTAAGTTCCTAGAATAGTATATTATTTAACAAGCATATTATGCGAGTCAAATACTATACTTTATCTACAACTATCAGGCATATAACAAATCTGATATTATTTGTTAAATATTCAGTTAGGTGTGGGTAGTTCATATATAGCTTAACAGATGGCGCCACAGTAGCACTTAAATGTCAAAATCACTTTTCAAATTGAATTTATTATACTTTTACAAGCATATATATTGATATTTATAATAAAAAATATGTTATTAATAAATTAACAGTTTAATAAAATATTATGTGTTAAATTATATGCCCTATTTATTACAGAAAAGTGTAGCGTGTATCATGACATTTCATATTACACTTGTGTAATATGAGTAGTATATTATATGTAGTATCACACGTATAATGTACCCATATTTCAATAGTTGTAGATAAATATATTTATCTGTCAACACTGGTTTTTGTTCACTTATTATTATTTTTGAATTAAACAATGTAATAATCAGTTTACCTGATGATGATCGAAAGATCGAAACGTGGCGTTTCTCAACTTATACCGAGTTTTGTATTCCATACAGTATCATATTTAGTTTATTGTGAATATAATGATAACGATTGTAATTGACCTTGATGACTTTCAGAATGACGATGATGCTCAACACAACACTAAGGAAAGCGATGGGACGAAATTGGACGAACACACACGATTTTGCTTATGATAAAATTTATTTACATATTGACAATAAACTAAATTATACTAAAATTATTACATTTTCGTACCAACGATAATGTTCAGCCGTCGGATTAAACATTGTATGAACAATCCTTCTGATTGTCCATACCGCGATCAGAGAGAAGTGCTCCAATGTTAGGTGCGTCTTCATTAGATGTAGATACGCGACTTTTTCTACAAAATCTGTTAAGTTATCGAGGGCTGAGAAAAAATCATCCCTTTGCCTCCTTGCCTGATCTTGTAAAAACTAATCTTTAAAAATACAGTTCACACGCACTCAGAATGACAGTGAAGCGATAAATTTTGAGCTTTATTACCAAAAAATAACACATGTCGATTCTGAATGCAAGAGAACAAACTTATGGAAAACATTCCAGATTGTTACACTGCCTCGGAACTTGTTACATGTAAAGTAATAAAAGAATTTAATTATGTAGTTCCTAATTAAATGATAATGTCAATTTAGTATTTTTGTTTCTATTCGAATTTTTTCGTGTCCAATTTCTTTGTTTTATTCGTTTATTTATATTACAATACTCTTTATTTATAAATTCGGACATAAATAGCGCTTTAACTTTATATTCTACGTTTTTTTTAGATCTAAATGTTTTCCTGTTGTCTTTATAAAGGAATTCAATGATGAAATTTAACATTATTGTTAGATTTGGGATAATCTAATATTTAAAAAATATATGAATTGATAAAATGAAGGCACATATTTGACAGAACCATCGCATTTACTTACATTTCTATGTGCATCGAGTGATATACGAGTAATCATTGTCATATCCCCTAACCTATACTCTGTACCTGACCAATACAACATATAAAATAACTTCGAATATTAGAACATTCCACTGTTCGAATCGAAACGCATTAAAATCTTACACTCCGCTCAGTTCGAATCGAAGCGCACTAACCAACTAATCAACCGCTACAGGTTATCTTTCCTAATTCCGAATCCATCCTTTCACTTTTAATCTTCCACGTGCTTACACCCTGGCGGTAATCCTCTTAGCGAACCTCTGTTCGAACCCGGACCAATCACATCCCGGGCGCGGCTGTGTCTGTAATGAAGCGTGAGATTCGCTGCTGCTCGTTAGCGCTTTGTGAGGTTATGTGATACCGATAACCAACCGGATGCGGATATGCAAAGCGTGGAAAGCCAGATAGCGCTTGTGTTTGTTATTTTTAAATATGCGGGTATAACGGGCTGATATTTTTAGAAAATATCTGCGATATAATTAACGAGGTATTGGATTATATTTTCTTTTTTGTGGATTATACATTTTATTTTTGCAGTTTATACGAACAATGGATTGAAAAATTTAATATTTTATGAAACACTAAAAATTTAAATTGATATTGTTTTTAAAATATACGGGTAGTAGACCTGGACTATACTATGAGTACATTCACAAGCTATTAAAAATTGCTACTCTGTACCTATATTCGATATTACTTTGTTTATATTTTTCAAATACTTACAATACACTGAATTTCTTCGTATATCCAGAAAGAAGTGTACTGGTGTTGTTGTGTGTGGGCTTTGTCAGATAATTTTTTAGTACATATCGATGTGCCACAAGGGTCTCGTTTAGGACACTAAATTTTTACAATATTTTTAAACCATATATACAATAGTTTTTTTTTTAATACACGTTACCTGCCTTATACAGATGATTTCAAATATTTAACCCTGTTACTTCGATTCAATTACGTATTTAATGGGGAAGGAGGGTGGTAATATTTCCCCTCCCACGATATCGAACAAGTGTAAATCTTAAATATATATGCATTTTTACATTAAAGTAGGTGTACTAATAAAAAGAAAAGTTTAAAATTTAAAGCATGTTTTAGCAAAAAGATAAAATCAATTATACGAGGTGTGTAAATTAAGTAACAAGATTGATTTTTTTAAATTGTTCGAATAGAAGTACTATTCTATATTGTTTCCCTCAAAACAACTTCCTTGTGAAATAATGTTCCAAAATGAGTTCCCTTGAGGTAATTTTTCAATCTAGGGAAGAGAAAAAATTCAGAAGTACTCAAGACAGATGAATAAGGAGGCTGAGGAGCCGCAGGACTGTTTTTATTGGCCAAGTTTTATTTCTTTTAAACCATTTTTGTGTAGATTTTTCTCATCCCTAATAACTTAGTCAAAACTGATGAACGGTGATGTGAGTTAAATTTAACTCTTCCCCAATCATTCAGTACTATCGACCGACGATCTATATGCACAAGATCCCAAATTCTGTCGACATCCTCATCAGTTCTTAAAGATGAAGGCCATTCACATCATGTTTTATCTTCAATTGAGTCTTTTTCTTCTGTCAATGCCTAAGTCCACAGAAAACTTGGCCTTTTGAAATAACACTGTCTTCGTTAATCTACTTAACTTTTGTAAAAGTTTCCATTGTATTGTGCCCAAGTCTGAAACAAAGTCTGATAGCACACCGTTGTTTGAAATTGACGTTACTCATTTTTACAACGCACAAGAAAAACTGTTTTACGAAAAAAATCGCAACGGACAACCAAATGAATTTAACGAGTTCAAATTCGTACTGAAGGCTTATAACATGTTAATCTGCCTCCTTTCCAAGTCCTACGTCCCGAGTATTACCAGACAGAACGCTACATTTGCAGTCTTATTACTTAATTTACACCCCTCATATAGGTATTTTCTGTAGTAAAATTTTTGGTTATTATAACAAAAAAAATTATATTGATTTCATCTCCCTTATTTTCCTAACATGGACAAAGTAATAGACACCTTTGCTTCAAGACATTCTAGACGGATAATTCTAAATTGAAAGTAATTTAATTTTCTTCCGGATATCTTAACCAACGATTAATAAAAAAATATCGCATCGAAATAGTAAATAAGGTTTATTTTTGACGACTTATGGCAGTTTTTCGGTAAGATATTTTTCTATAGTTGGTAAGGCTCTCAAAGTTGTTTATAATGTATTTTTTTTTCATTTTTTTGTTAAATAACATTTATTTATTAACAAAAATATTTTTTTTTAATACTTCGGATGCCTACCCTAAAAAATGTCGGATCGGCCTGTGCCCACCCAAATAAAATTGGCTGGCGACGTCACTGTATATAGTTCCTGACAAGTAATTAATGAATCTGAGTTAAAGCAGATTTCAAAATAATAAAAAAACTGTAATCCCGACAGCAACGACCATCACTACCGTATATGTTAGCTATGCAATAAAAAACATTAAATTGTAATTTTATTCAAATAAACGTTGTCTCTTGCATGTTTTCGAACTGAGGTCATCTCGAGGGAATGGGCGTCCCTAGGTCGATTTGTCACGAGATGACATGAGCCGCAATTTAAGCTTCTCTCGTCTCGATCTTGAGTTATAAGCTTTGTTTGACCAGGATTCTGAAACTGTCTTCTACTATCAGAAGCATGCGCACAATGCTTTTGGCGTTCGAACATCGGCAAATCAGGAATTCGTACTAAAAATTTGATGTTCGTACAGCGATTGAAACCAGTTTCAAACAGTTTCAAACCGTTGGAAATGTTTGCGGATAGTCTGTGAGTTTCAAAACCCCGACATGCACAATAATACCTCAAACGTCAAATCGCTAACGTATAGGTACTTAATTTGTATTTTATTTGTTGTAAATTCCAGTTCTGTTTACAAATTTACATTGTACTGTTATAATGGATTAATTTAAAGGTTAGTAAGTAATTATTGATATACTAATGACAAAAAATTGAAATAACAATTATTTGTATTAGATATGCGATATTGCTTCAAATGATTCAGATTCCAGTTCGCATCAGCAACGCTATCGGCACTTTTAGTTATTATTTCGTTTTAGCCAGTGGCGGCTCGTGGTATTTTTGAGCGAGGGGGCAAATTATTTTGTTAGTGTCAAAGATTTTGGTGAGAAAAACGTGGTCATGAAATGATGTTTAGAACTCCGATTTCGTCACAAATAATTTTAATATTATTAATAATTAATATTAATAGGTATCAATGTTCAGCACAACCCAACGGAAAGGTCAATGATAGTAAAAAAAAGTGGGTAGGGGTAATGAAGAAAGTAAAAAAACAAATTAAAAATGATATAGGTACTAGAATAAATTTGAAATATAATATATAATATAAATAAAAAGAAAACAAATCTCATTTCTATTCGGTTAAGAATAACTAAAAATAAATTCTTATCCCATGAACTAAAACATTCTAATGAGCTAGAAGCAGAATACACTAATTGTTAATTACAGTTGTTTATATATTATATCAATTCTTCTGTCTTTAGTTTTAGGAAAATGATCAATTATTTTATAAAGAAAATCTGGAGATTTTTGTAAATGTTTAATCATATCTTACACGATTACAGATACAATTTATACACGACTGACGATCTGGCGATTTTAGAAATATAACATGCAATAAGTATATTTCACCGATCACGTCCGATTGTTTCCGAATCTCAGAGTATGCATGCCTCCTCTGGTTCAACACTCCGCTATTCGTATTATTTCTATGATAAATTTACAAACTTTAAAAATAAGCAAAGCATTTGTTTTAAAATTAAAATATTAATAATATTTAAAAACTCTTCAATGATGTTTTACATATACATATTTATTTTTATTCTTAAATAAGTTTTTTAATCACAATACGCATTATTTTTGTTTTATCAATTTTACTGAATATTTACTTTAAATTATTATTTTATTATAAACAAATTAAATCTGTGCATCTCTTTATTTATCATACATATTATAGAATTTATTTTAAGAATTTTAAGTCATACAAGTACAACACCGTTCGAGATGGCGAGGGGGCTGACAACCGCTGTATGCGAGCCCAGTCGCACATGAATTGCACGAAATCACTCACGTACATAGCGCTGTCTCACTTGTACAGTCATCTTGTTCCCATTTGTGTTTGGAACGTATCGTTGAGTAGTATACCATACAAGTTTCGTCTGGCGGATGCGTGCCCCCGCTAGTCGAATTTGATGCATATAATATTGTGTTGCACAACGGCGCCGCGCTAATTCCTATTTAAATAGACCACTAACATAGTACATTGTTAAATGTTAAGTAGTATAAGATGAAGTTTATATTGTTATAATAATTAATAATAAAAATATATTCATGTGAAATAGAAAAAATATTTTATTTTAATTTGAGGGGGCACTGCCCACTCTGCCACCCTGGACGAGCCGCCACTGGTTTTAGCAGTGAAAATCTCAAACTAGTTTGAAACTAATCAGAATCAGACGCAGGCGCAATGTTACATTACATCAAACTATCATGGATTGTCTGCTCGAACAAAGCAATAATTAAGTTATTATGTGGCATCGTCTTGATTCGACTCCTGGCTAGATTTTTAATTTATCTTTTCATTAATATACATTTTTCAAATATTAAAAATTTGTAAGTTACATACATTTACTTTGTTATTAAATATTGATTGAAATAGTGCGTCAAATATGGTGGCAGGAGGCAAGTACTTAATTAAGGTAAAAAATTTTGGAAATGTGATTGAGGCTATTTTTTATTATACGTGCACAAAATGCTGGAAAAAACATTTCAAATTTTGATTTTGACGTTTCATAATTTTGTGTGCCATCGCGTAACATCGTTTACGTGGAGATGGCACTTGGAAAAATTGAAAACATGGCGTGTTTTAATCTCGCAAGCTTTTAAATTTGTTAAATAAAATATATTGCGCCTTATTTACTATTATTTAACATTTATAAAATATGCGCGCCCACATAATAAAAGTTTTAATTTTTCTATATCACAGACATGATTTCAGAGTCGTTCTTATGGCATATTATCAGAAGAACTACCGAAAAAACAATATTTATGAAGATTAGACTAAAATATGCAACTTTAGTTACCTTAAAAAATGAATTTTTTATTTAAAGCTGTTTTACATTGCACTTTAAAAAAATCGCGTTTTAGTTAATATGTTACAGATTTTACAAAAAAAAATCCATACTAATTTCGAAAGTTATGAAACATTTTTTTATTTATCATGGTAATAAAAACTTCAAATTCAAATTTAGGTATAAACCAATCAAAGGTAAAATGTCGCTAGCACAAAACAAATATAGGTAACTAGAATTTGTGTTGTGTAAATATTTAATTTTCATATTTGATCGATAAATAATTTAATAAATATAGGTATATCTTTTTACATTTATATTATCATTGATAAAATATGAATTTAATGATATTGTAACGTTTATTTATTTAGGTGAAGTGTAAAAAAATTATTGAAACACTAATATTTATATAATTAAGTTTAATAAACGAATAATAAATTATAAAAAGATAAGTAACAATATAACTAAACAAATATTAACACTAATATAAAAGTAATTATTATTAATAAAGACTTAAGCACTACGAACATTTATTTAAACACTTAAAACTATCTACGAAATATTTATTTCCACAATATATTTATACCACCAACTATTCATTTATTTCTACTTTACATGTCGCTAACATGTACTAACCGACACTGACTTTCTTCAGTGACTCTCTGCACACTCTGACCGATACTAACCAACCTTTGAGCCGACCGATGTGATCCTTTAATAACTGCGGACAACTCATCTTGAATATTCCAGAACCTTCTGGACACTATAATATTCCCGAACAATAGCGGCGTTGCTCGTATCCTACTTGACCTATAACGCGACTACCTGGTCAGACAGATCAATCGTTATGACTCATTTATGGTGAGTCTTGCTCGTTACAGCACTTATACAATATAAATTTAAAAAAAAACGACAAAGTTAAGGAGCCCATTGGCCTAACATGGATCATGGATTAGTACCACCGTGATCCAATAGACCACGTTAGTGAGGTTAAGATTTACATTTAGCGCGAAACCCTAATTCAAATCTGAGTGTATGCATTTCTTATGGGAGTACATTTTCAATTCACGATATTAAAGCATTTTGGCGATTCTTAACTATAACATAGTATTTTTTTATATCCTAAAATATTACTCTTTGCTTTCCGTACAGCAAAAGTACAAATAAAAGAATAAATTATGAAAAATTTAATTTTAAAGAAAATAATCTCGCAAATAGTAACATATGTCGTTACTTGGTGCACCAAGTTAGAAACGCCGCGTTAAAGTGACAGGTTCAACTGAATACTAAGACAGCTACGACATACGTTTTCAGAAATTTTCACCTACTGTTTAAATTGAAGTTTATTAAATAATACTGTGTTTTTTGGGTGTGTATATTACATTAGAAGATAGATAAAACATTAGAGATTAGTATTTATAAGGTTTAATAGTTAAGATTTACATTTTATAATACTTTCTAGAAGTTTAAAGATTGCACATTTTTATTCCCATAAGAATAACATGGGCGTATGAATGAATCGGCAGAGGCGAGTTAGGGTTTCAGTTTGAATTTGGCGCCACAAAATGACTGTTACACTAATGCAGTCTATTAAGCGAGATCGACTGTACTATTACCACATTATATAGAATAAATACAGTAGCGACACTCGATGTCGGCATCTTTGATGTAAGTAACTCGTGGTAGCCATATTGTTGGAGGTTATGTACCGGGAAATTCGAACGGTTGTCATTATTACCACCGCTTACTGTGATATTGTGGTTCATTGCTTAAAATCGCAATTTTTAATTTCAAATAATACATATGCATACTCGTATAACAAAACTAAAAAACATATACTTATATTTAGGTAAACGATATAAAAAAGGGTAATTTTTAGTAATATTTATTATGAACATCGTGAAATTAAAAAAATACTGAATACAAAATTAATGATTTTTGAATTTTTTTTTTATTTTTTCTTTTTTAAAATTTCTATTTATAAATTTTAATGTGTAGAATATTCTCATTCTACAAAATAAATGCAGTAAATATTTCTTAGGAAACATATTACACGGATGTTCTAATTGTTTAATTTCTAAATTGGTTATTAAATTTTTTGTCGCAATATTTTCAAAATTATTTATAACAAAATGTTCTAATTTGAAAATATAACTTATAAATAAATCATTTGGCATCTTTAATTTCCCAGATACACTATCATCAATAGAAGAATATTCAAATTTTTTTAAATGGGTATATAAATATTGTGGAAATCTGAAAAAACTAACTTTTTCTTCAAACGTCATAAAAGTGACATCTTCTGTGACGTGATTGGCAAGGTTGAAGTTTAATTTCTATGCCTCCGTAATATAATTTTTTATTCTAGCCGCCGTATAATATTGTCGCCGCCGTATGTAGTATTGTCGCCGCCGTATGTAGAATCAGCCAATAAGAAGTAACTTGTACAATAGAAATCTGTAATATCGGCCTAAATGTCACTATAGAAACTAGATAACCTAAGAATAAAGTTACTAAAAATTATGAATAACTGACAGGTAACCTACATATTAAACGTCAAATAGTAGTTAATTTTTTTAAATTTCTAAGTTTGAAGAAAAAATAACATGTGTTATTCAGAGTAAAAGTGTCTTTGTGTGCCTTGCATGCAATTGTCCGACTCGCTTCGCTCGTCGTGCAAACTTCCATGCTCGCCAAACAAAGTATCACTTTTACTCTTAATAACACAATATACTATTTTCTGAAGTTTTACGTTTTGCGGTATTTTTGAAATTTTTCATGGCACACACGCTACCAACTTTCATTGCCATTTTGTATAGGTACGTATTTAATCAAACGAAACATATTTCATAAAATAAAATTCATAAAAGCCGCCAAGTAATTACTGTCATTTTACATGGGAGCCATATTATTGGACGTAATTTTTCAGACATGCGCACGAAAAATTTGAGTCATGATTTTTTCAGAGTGTCGCTACTGTATTTACTTAGACTGTGCTATTACTTTTATATTTTTTAATTCTGATTGTCTTTTGTTGCAGTTAACCTGGACAGACTTCGTGTTCGCAACGTCCCTGGAGAACTTCGAGCAGATCTTCGGAGCCGGCGCCTTGGACCAGTACCCGGCGCTCAAGGGCCTGAAGAACACGGTCTTCAACATCCCCAGCATCGCTGCCTGGGTGCAGCAAAGACCGGTCACCGAATCCTAAACCTACGACTAACGGGACGGGACGGGAATTTATTTCAGAACAGTTTTACTTATTTATAACATAAGTGCGTTATATTACAAATATTTCAAGGAAAAATACTTTTTTAAATATAACACACTTGTACCATATCAATTTTATCCAACACCTTTTCATAATAACAATACAAGAATAATTTGATGCTCTAAATTCTCATTTGATAAATAATGATTGTTACATGCAATGTTTAAAATAATATAACAATATACAAGAGTACTTCTACTTTACTAAAAGTAGATCAACTCTGGCCATGATACCAGAAGGTTAAATAAAAATGAAGTTTTGACAACATAGTCAAACAAAATTACAACTTTTGCTAAAACTAGTCAAAAAGTTTCAAATTATACCCAAAAATAATAAAAGAAGTAGAGAATAAATCTCAAAAATCAAGAAAATCTCTATTCGGGGTATTCTTGTATCAATAAAGAAGTGATACAACATTGCATAAACAACAAACAATAATCTAAAAAACTAATGAGTTTTAAATTAATTTATTTGTTTAAAATAAATAAAGCGCTTATATTAAAAGTTGTTGGATAAAATTCAATTTAAACATTGTTCAAATTTTTGCAAAGGTAATTGAAAAATAGAAAAAAGTAACAATTGCTTGAAATTGTTTAAATAAAGTATTGAACGTAGTTCGATAGAGAATTTTAATTGCAAATGCCTGTTCGAACTATTTGCTTTCTAATACGAAATTTGCATTTATAGGCTGCACACAAGGAACTACGTTCAGAACTGAAAGGAAATTACTTTTTTTTCGTATTCTTTAATAGAATCAAACCTTCAAGTATAAGTAATTTTTATTTTAAAACGATTGGTCGTACCATTTGTTGTTGCTCTTTTGAGGACAAAATATATTTTTATTTTATCTCCACTCAATTTTGAGTAATTGACGCCTACCCATAAATGAGTGTGAGATACATCATCAACTACTTCATTACTTCACGTATCCAAATACGCACATGTTCAATTTTTCGAAAGTCCGGAAAGGTTGTTAGATCTCTTGGACTGTGTTTCATCCTATCTGGTAATCTGATTAGATCACCTTCCGAATGTGGTCTAACTCAGTGCTACTGGAATTGGGGCGAACCTAAATGTTTCTTCTGATTTTTGGCTTTCAGAAATTGAATCTTATTCTGTAGGATAAAGCAGTAAGTCAAGAATCAGGGTATTATTCAGTGATTGTAATGATTTTAGATCTATTAAAACAAACGCACAATTCCAAGCTGATATTCGTAGATGCATCGGATTGCATTTTGATTTCAGATGTTCAAAAAAGCAATTTTAAATATTTTTCCCAAATTCAAAAAACAGGAAACATAGGAGGTATTTTAGGAGAGAGCGCAAGGGTAATCAGTTACCCCTCCAAAGTTAGGACAACTAGGAGAAAATAATTGAGGAAGATTGTAGGGGTTGTCCTTAAATTACGTAACGCTTCAAGGGGGAGGAGATCCACAGTAGCGTCACAGAATAGGTTTATACAGAAGCGACAGTAAGGCAGAGTAACGAAAATTAGAGAGAGATGAACAATGTGCACAAATTTAAAGGGCTCATTGTTTAACATCGGAAAGTTTCCTCACATCTTAGAGAGAGATAGAGGAAGAGCACAAATTTAAAGGTCTACACAATGCTTCAAGTTCATAGAACTGTATAGGGGAACATGAAAGGTACCGACACGGAGTGTCGCTTCTGTGGTAGCGTTACGAGTGATTAGGGGGTTAATATATGCGTTACGTAACGATAAAATGTAATTCAAAAAATATTTTTAAACTTGCTTTTCACTTTCGTTTATGTAACAATGTAAACAGTATTCATAGTAATTTTTAGTGTCCGACCGAAATACGATTTTCAGCCGAAACCAAAACCGTAATCCAATATTCGGCTCCTGTTTTAGTTTCGATCGATAACGTAACTGACACAGAAATTTGTGAAGTTCAGTTAAAATTTAGTTAAATTTTTATTAAACAGGGAAATTTAGTGTATGAGTTCTGCGTTACGTGATATTTAGAGGGATTCCTGGTAGCGTTACGGATGCGTTACAAGGGGGGAGAGGGTATCAAACATTGTCCAATTTTGCGTTATGTAATTTAAGGATGAACTCATACTAACTTTAGCCCTATTAGTCACTGTTTTTGCCTGCGGGCTAAATTTAATAATATCTGCATGATTCAATTACATAATTATTTATTACAATAAAAACTATAAATTTTCAAGTTGATATGAAGACTCTGATATTACCCCTTCAATAAAATTGCTTATACCCGCTACAGGAGCTAAATCAGATTTGTAAATTATATTTCAAAAAGCAAAAAATGTAATTCAGACTAATCAATGTAATTCAGATTAGTCAATTCAAAATACAATTTTTTCTTTCTGGATTACAATTGACTCTTAAAAATAACGCTTTCTGGAATAAAACTAAAATTTGTCCGTTTAGAAATAGTAAGTTAAGTATTACAACATTGTCAAGTGTTTATTCTGATACTTGACCTATTGAAACTGCAACGCATTCCGGAACATCAATATCTTTTTCAGTAGGTCAAAAATTAGATCACTCTTAGTTTTTTTTTTTTGATTCTTGACTTGCTGAACCTGGCACAAATTAGACGAGTAGTGGTGAGTGATTTGAGTAGATCAGAATTCATTGTAAGTTTTCAGAGGCTGACAACCTACCGCACTAAAAAAATAAAAATTAGCTTTATTATCTTTTTAAATATTCAGTTATTGCGAAATTACAAAATATGTCTTGAAGGTTTGATTCTATTACTGTTATAAATTCAAAAAATTTTTTTACCAATTTATTTGTTCAGTTATTGTTAATTGTAATTTATTCTTGAATTTTAAGAAAACAAAGTATATAAACGTTGCAAATACAAAAGCAAATAAAAATATCAAAATATGTGTAAATACGTAGTACAAATAAATTTATGTTATGA
The DNA here is from genome assembly GCA_035578165.1 of Stenolophus ochropezus. Classification (NCBI taxonomy): domain Eukaryota; kingdom Metazoa; phylum Arthropoda; class Insecta; order Coleoptera; family Carabidae; genus Stenolophus; species Stenolophus ochropezus. The sequence goes on from JAQOWZ010000008.1 coordinate 21,566,530, forward strand.
ATGCCTGTATATATTGATGAAAATAAGTGATTCCTCAAAATTCAGGACTGGTGAAAATTTTAAATTAGTTCAGAAATTCAAACATTGTAAATTTAAATAATTCATCATCATTACTTATTGCCCATTACTAGGTGTTCCAATCTACTTTGTCGCTGATTTTAGTAATGTACAATATTTGTATTGTTGAAGATCTTGAGCACTTCCTACTTCAGCTATGAGTGCCCAGGAGATGTATGATGAACGGGTTCTTTGGTATAAATAAATCATTACCAATATTTACTATAAAAAATATTGGCACAACTTGTAATAGGTAATAAGACGTGAAGATTATTACTTTAATTATATTAAGCCTATATCATACTAATAGCAAAATATTGTAGAATCCTGTGATGAAATTGGAAATAAGTATGAAGTATGAGTTTCATATTACAGATGGGTAAATTGTACAATTTTATCGCAGAGTTCTTCAATGGTCTGCTATAGTTAAAGTAACCACAAGCACAGTATCTGTAGTTACTTTCCTAATAACCAGTTAAATTACTGATTATTTAAGTAATTATAAAGGTTTGTTCCAACTATACTCAGAATCACGAGACATGCGCAACAGACTTCAAACGCTATGATCGTTAATCGATTGTTCCTGTAAATTTCTGACCAATTACAAACCAGTTCTCAGACGGTCAAAAGAGACTGAGTATCAGAGTATGTACTATTAGTCAGAACTTGTGAAAGTTAGATGTAAATAATCTCAAAATAAGCTTATTTAACCTAACGCAACTCACAGTTGACAGTTTACAACTAGTCTTCAATTCTTTCCAACAAACTATCCATTATTCGCGCATGCGTATTCGGTACATGTACTGACATGTGCAAACCATCAGAAATTTCTTGTTGGAACAAACTTATAATCGATCTACGATAAAAGTGAATAGAATTTTTAAAAGAGTTATTTTTAAAGAAATTCGCTATCAATATTAATTTTATCTTTAAATAATATTTAATGAAATCAAAACTATTATTAAAATGTATTCTATTTAAACCAAATTATTAAAATCGAATCATCGGTTAGAGTCGACGCAAAATCTCGTGGCCCTGCGCGCAAAGCGAAATTCATCATTGTAGGCCGGCCACTGATTATTGTACAACACAAAAACATTGACTTGTAAAATTTCTTATTTATCTTGTAGCGTTCGTACGGTGCAGGTCTCTAGAGTTGTTATTGATGTATTTTTTTTTTAATTTTGTATCTAACAAGTTATTCAACTTAATAGATAAATAAAATAAATTGACCAACGTTTTTAAGTTAGTTAATAAAATATGCCTCCCACCACTTTTTCTATCTAAAATAACCCCGCCCATGCGCGGAGTTGGGCCACGAGATTTTGCGTTAACTCTAAGAGCGGTTCGCAGCATACCTGTTTTCACTGAAATTTGACATATCTTCATCTGTCTCTCTCACATCTATACTGATGGTAGTGATGATGTAAATTCACTGTATCGTGGAACGACTATACTTGTGCTTGTTATTAAATCAAAGAATAAAGTATGGTGATATATGTTAATGTAAAATGTATGTACTGCCTTCAAAATCACTGTTTTAAACTGAATTATTGTTAGATAATGAGGAATACATATCTATGGATGGAGTAGAGTATTTGTTAGCTGACTGCCATGTTATTATAATATGTCAACCGGGTGTCCCAAAACACAAACCCATATTTTCAATATACATGCAATAGATTGAAGGCATTGTATTACTAATTAAATAATGCTGTCGTTATTGCACTATAACAGTGACGAAGTGTCCATAAAATCAGGGAAGCTATTTTTCCGTTGTTTTTCAAGAACATAGAAATATCACTAAATTTATTAAATTATATTTTACATATAGATACTACAATATAATTAAAATTCAAATCCAATTAAATGATAGTATTTTGTGAATTGAACTAATCACATTGAAATTTCACTGACAATTATCACTGGTGGTAATTGCCGCAGAAATTTCACGATAAATAGGCGTTGCTTAGATACAATGTGCGTTAAAATTGTGACAAGTAATTAATTTTACTTGTAATTTTTGCCTAGCTGATCATGACAGTAATAATTGTCGGTAAAATTCTAGTCACTATATTTGGGACACCGAACAGATGTGCAGTGTACGCAGAAGTCAGCTTTACACGTTACAAATTAAGAAATGTGAAACAATTCTGTTTGTATTTGAAAGGAAGTTAATACTTGAAGTATTTTAATAAATACTATTTATAATATCAATTTCAAATACGATAATCGTATAAAAATAATAAATATATTTGACGGAAATACGAATGTAAACAGCAAAGTAACGTAATTGCAGGCTAAGCAACAATTACGTTATTACCGATCTTAGTACAGTTGTGTAAAGCTTGCTAATGGGAGGAGTTTTCTTGTTCAACTGTTCGGCGTCCCAAGTAATGTGATATTATATATTATTATAATAAATATTATATTTTATTCGCACGAGGCCGAATGAAACTTTGAAATATTGGTGGAATGCTACTTCTGGTTTGGCTCTACTTCCCTTATTTAAAATATCACGGTTCACCGCTGTTTTATGGGACGTTGTGGGACACCCGTCCGTAGACTAGAGCAAGTAGCGTAGTCCGGTGTCTAGTTGTACTCCATGTGTTTGGTTGGCTCGTATTTATTTTTGATAGTCTTATATTAAGCTGAGTTGAGAATGTGTTACTCAGTTCCTTGTGGACGTTATATTTTTGTACAAAGTGCACTATTTTATAGACACGTATAGAGCATATTTTTCATGTTATACAGTTCAATATTATAAGACAATCTGTATATGTATACGTACTACGGATGTGACAGCTATTACATATGTCTAATTACCTCACACCATTAAATATTTCCTTATACCTTGTCTTTAAACAATAATTTATAGCATTTAACATACCTAGGTTTGTTATGAGCATCTTAACTGTCGTAGTTATCGGTTTAAAGTTCGAGTTCGTAAAGCGACAATAACATCTAATGTCTGTTCTGGTATGACTCGTAATATCCGTGGTTTGTTCAATAGTTTACCGGTTTCAGAAACTGAAGATGTTATTAATAAATATTATTTTATAAAATATTCTTATCAATAACGTTTTCGTTACCACGCCTGTATAGCTTATAATTATTATTTAGTTATCAGATTACTTTTGTACAAATATGTAAACAAAGGCTTAATATCCTGAAACTGGTAAAAAATTAAAACATTTGAAAGGTGACAATCTATTTGATAATTTTGACAAACATGGTTCAGAGCTTCAAATAAAGTACCACTTCTGGCCAACCAATTGAAATAAAAATTTAATGTTTTTTTTTTTGTGTAATAAAGCAATTAATTTCAAATTGTCAGTTTATTTGCTTAATAGAAATGAAGCAATCGAGTTGTATATACAATTCTTCCTCATACACACACAGAGAGAGAGATACAGGCATAGTCATAAAAATAAAATCAGATTGTAGTGTTCTTGAAAAGAACTTGTTCAAATCACGACTCAAATCATCAAAAAAATTTACATGCAATATCACTCGGTAAAAGGAATTTTCTATGGTATCACTAACACCTTTGTTCTCTAAAGGTTGATTTATAAATGACATAGAACACAGTAGGTACTTAATTTCAGACCAATGTTCCTTTTTTTTATGTCTGATTTTTTGTTCGTGCATATTCGGCGCAATTCAGTATACTTCGTGGTAGTTCAAATAAATTCTACTAAAGGGATGGGAAAACCATGTTTCTGTAAAATAATTTAATAGAAAATCAGCCATGTATGATGAGAAGAAGGCTGATTATAAAAATAAAATGAGATGACAGACCGTGGACCGCTAAACATAATCAGTCATTCGAATTCCCGAAGTATGTTTTATGTGTCTTGTATGATATTTATAAAACCCCCGAACCCCCCAGATGAAATTTTACGTTTTCTGTGCTAAAATAAACCACGCTACACTATGTTCTGGATCACTTATATATTCTTAAACTCAGTGGCGGCTCGCGAACTAAAATTCTGTTGAGGCAGGCGGTAGGAACCGAATATAAGTAAACTTAAATTTAAAATCTAAAGATATCCGGTGTCCACTTCCACCCACTTATACTACATTTGAACAAGTGCAAATGCAACGATCAAAATTTCCCACGCAAACAGACAAATCAGAAAGCACTTAAGGCATGCTTCAAGATTCCCTTTTCGAAGCATGTAAAGCAGCGAGAGAAAAATCGATAAACGTAATGAGCATTGTAAAAGCAGCACAGTCATACACACACATTGATGAAGTTTGAGGCAGGAGAATTTTTGCCTCCGTTGTCTACATTGCGCTGGGCCCATTATGCCGCGCTGCGCCGCACCGCCGTATAGAACATTCCGTGTGCCGTTTTTTAGGGGGTCGCTCATATGGCGCGTGTTTGTTTGACGTAAAATTTTCACACTATATATTATTGGAAATGAAGAAGAAGAAATATAGAAAATAAAAATCTTGATGTACAAATTTTACGAAGAAAAGGGATTTTTAAGAGACCTGTGCAATTTTTAAAATTATTCGCACATGTCGCTAGAACACATACACTAGCAAAATACCAAAACACAAGCCACCGCGTGCAGTATAACACGTACAAGAGAGTCCGAAATGTCCCTATAGTGCAAATTTTCTGTGATTCCTTCCATGTACTTTCGCACATATACAGGGTGGCGCAACGAAAATTATCAACGCAATTTTTGGCCACAACATCAATTTTGCAAAAAACGCTCGAACACGTCAATTATAGTATAAAGGGGGGCACCTGAATGGATTAGTATCAATGGCGTAACTTCAACCCTAAAATGGGGGTGGACTGCACCTCAAAAATTTTAAATGGAAAAGGGTGTCAAACATGACACAGTTCGAAAGACCTTTCAATTCTCTTTTAAACAGTTTTTTTATTTTTCAAATCCCATCATTAGTTCCAGAGAAATATTGTTTAAAACAAATTTTATCAAGTGTTCAAAATTGCATTCAAGTAGGCTTAAACAAATGACAGAAACTAAATAAACAATTCTTTCGACAAGTTGTTTGTAATAGACAAGTATTTTATAAGTTAGATTTCTTTTTGAGAGGTTATTTGAAGTCTAAAGTTTATACCACGCTACCCGAATCTTTAGAAGATTTACAGCAACTTACCGCAGTTCCAAAATTTTGATCAAAATCTTTATTATTATATGGAAGTTGGTGGTAGTCATTTTGAACACCTAATAAAGTGATACTTGAGTTTATATAATTTGTTTAAGCCTACTTGATTGCCGTTTTGCACACCTGATGAAATTTGTTTTAAACGATATTTCTCTGGAACTAATGATCGGTTTTGAAAAATAAAAAAACTGTTGAAAAGAGAATTAAAAGGCCTTTCGAACTGTTTCATGTTTGACACCCTTTTCCATTTAAAATTTTTGAGGTGCAGTCTACCCCCATTTTAGGGTTGAAGTTATGACATTAATACTAATCCATTCAGGTGTCCCCCTTTATACTAAAATTGACGTGTTCGAGCGTGTTTTGCAAAATTGATGTTAAGTGGCAAAAAATTGCGCTGATAATTTTCGTTGGGCCACTCTGTATGTAGACGCGCCGAACGGAAAAATTCCGCACTAGAAACCTGAAGAATTCTGCAGCGAAAATTCTTTAGCGCGGCGCGATTCGGTACAGTGGACGCATGATTCATTTGATTAGAATACGATATAAACGCACAAATTTCTTAGGTCTGCTCGGTGTGGTCTAATGGGTGACTAGCTTCGACGTTCTATATGGCATAGAAAAACATTGGCAATGTAAACTATATTTGTAGACATATTGCGCGTTAAATTTAAAATTTCTAGAAGATTGAAATTTAAAAATACAAATCAATTGTCCTCAATTCTCCTCTCCTCATTTTGTATGGTGAAGCATGAGGCACTGCCTCACCTAGTTCCCTCACGAGTCGCCACTGCTTAAACTTAAGTGACAGTACGATGAGAATCATAAGACGCCTTGTCTATAGTTAAAACACATTACATCAACACAATACAGGAACACTAATCTGGTGAGAAATTATCAAAGTGTCTGTAACTGGCACTAAACATAACAACAAGTGAAGTACCAATATCGAACAAACAAGTTTCAAACGAGTTTATTAAAAAAGTTGGTTGATAAAAATTAAGAAAGTATACGATTGTTGAAAATTGAATTGCCATAATATTGATGTTTTTATCAAATTATTCATATGTAATTTTTAATATGTTTTTTCTTCTTTTATCTAAGTAGTGGGATGTAAAAAATAAATGAAATAAAATGAAGATAATATTGTTTGTATTTTTAAATAGAGGTTGAATTCTGTTGATAGTCCACATAGATAAGAGTATAGCTGTGACATTCCGTACTCGTATAAGCTGATGTATATCTATAGATGAGTGTTATTCGGGGTAGGTACGATATAAATGTGACACAAGTGCTTGTTAACATGTTCAGAGCCACAGGGCCTGTATTTACTACTGTATGTGACAACGTTCATCAATAAAACATACCATATTTTATTTCTCTTCTTATTTATTACTACCTGATTACTTTGACATTGCACACCTTCCTATTTTTAGGTTTCGTCAAGTAAGGAAACTTGATCATGGGCGCCCATAAGGGGGGGCAAGAGGGGGCATTTGCCCTCCCTTGGCTTTTTGCAAATTTTAAAAAGACGACAGACTACGTAATTATTTCACCATCGTTATGTTCTGTAAGAAATTTATTAATGTTTGCTGTAATTTAGGGCTTAGATTTTTTATGTGTGGAATAAATTATTTCGTTATTATTTGTGCTTAGTTATTTCAACTATCATTAGAAAGTAGAAGCAATACAATGAACTACAATAAACTTATTTTTTTTTTTTTTTTTTACAAACCAATCCAAAAAATAAGTAAGAATTTTTACTTTATGCTTTACTTTTGAACAATTCTACTTTTTTTACTAGTAAATAAATGTTTCTGTTCATCTCTATAATATTTAAGTTTCTCTTAAATAGACAATATCACATCAGAATAGAATGTCAAATGATCTATTAAAAATTGCTGTCAAAATTTCGATTAAGTATAATTTCTATGTTGAAGTGTTGCTTAAAATTTAATCCTTGTTGGCACAAGTGCACAACTGTTTTATACTAATGTTATTTTTGCCCCCCAGCACCCCCCTCCCCCCCTTAGAAAATATACTATGGGCGCCCATGAACTTGATGTTTTTCTGTAATGAAATCGTGTTTTGTGAAACACTATTATTTTTCAATGAGTGTAGGATAAAAAATAGTTTTCTGATTCTTAATCGGATGATGAATATTTTTAAATATTCTTCAAAATATTACCGAATCACAGAATGTTCGCAAAATATTGGATCTTTTTGAATTTTACAATAATACCATTGAGTAAGTAACATATAGAGAGATAATGCTTATGGGCCATTTGTAATAAGTTTCTGACGTTCCCCTACGAATAAATGTAGCCAGGAAGTGATGCCACCTAGGAGTCAATAGCTAGATTTTGGAAGCTCACAAGAGCAATAACTTGGGAACCCTTAGAGTACCTGCGTTTCTTGGAAATGTTTCGCATTGGGTTAAATTATGAAACCAAATGTGAATTGAACTTACGGAGACATTGAGAACTTGCTTCTATTTGTTTTCTCCATATCTTTTAGACAAAAATTACCCTGGTTGTATGAATTATTAGAATTTTTTTTTTAGACTAAAGATACGTAAATTATTTATTTTTATAGATTGTTTTTATAAATACATAGAAGAAAAAATACAGAAGAAACAAAATATTAACAGGCTGTATAATTGTAAGAAAGACTAAAAAGGATTAAAGCGGACAGATCAACAAAGATTTGACTAGGGCAAATTCGTTCATAAAAATTTTCTTTTCATTGACGGTCTTTGGATATGAAATGATTCATAGAAATCAGATTTGCAAGGATTGTAATATCTATCTTTAAAATATTTTTGCCCAAATGTTTTACATTTAAATTATTAATAATAACGGAATGGTTACGAACAACAGAGTATTTTGTTATAATTTATAATACAGGATGTTTTAAGAAAAAAAAATATTCATGTATGTCAAATGAAATTAAATTTAATGAAAAATTATTTTTTTTAAAGAAATCGTTCTTTAAACAATAATTAATAATTTATTTCTCCAGCGCAACATATATGCTAAATAGTGTTTTCAACAATTTATCGTTGTTAAGCATATCAAATAAATAACTTTAAAAAAATATTGATGCTAAATTAAAGTTTATGGTTGCATACTCTTTCAACTGATATCAATCTCAATAATTAACAATTTATAAATAATTAGTTTCAATTATTACTAAATAAGAGGATAGTTTTTTCAAATTGTGCCATTGTAGCTGTGCCATGCAGCTTCACAGTCCAAGATTCAAGAATTTTAATCGATATTTATATTTTATATCGAACCCTGTTGAACAATCTTTAAGTACTTTGACTATTTTGATTTGAAAATGGTTGGTAGGATCATTTTAAATTTCTGAATAGTCACTTTCATTAAAGATTTCAAATTTCTTGGAAAGATATTAAAGCAACATATGAAATCGATTTGAAAAGTTCATTTTGTAGAACATTACCAAAAATTACTCCACAACATATTAGTCCTAATGCATTTGAAAAAATGAGCGTGAAAAGAGCGGTTCAAATTTTTAGTAAATCTTTCTCTGCTGCTATATTTTCTGCTGTTGCCATAAGCGAACTAAAATCAAAAACTGCTTTATAAACAGGAAAATTTTTGGAACGATTAAACTATTTATTTGACTGTTTAAATTCAAAAGTTTTACATAGTTCCAACTTCCAATACATACAGCTCAGCTCTGTGTTACAATAATAATTTAGTTTTGAACACTCTTCGTGAAAGTATTCCATGGATAAAATCATAGCATGCAACGAAAACTACAATTTTTTGTTTTGAAGGATTATTATTAACAATTAACAATATTTTAAATTTATTCAGTGATATATCACCAACCTACTCATTTCTAGTAACATACAGGTTATACCAGGATTCTATTGAACATTTAATTTCTAAAATTCGCCAAAGAAGAGGTTACGATTCAAATCCTTCAGCAAAGCATTTTCGTTTGGCAATACAAGCAATCATGGGTTCTAGTTTACAAATGGCAACGCAGAAATCTAGCTATGAAAATGATAATGATGAATATTTATGCAATATGTTGGAATCTGTTAATGGGAATAGAAACAATGAAAATATAATGCTACCCCCAATAGAATGTATTGGTAATAAAGAAAATTCTTCAGATAGTGACTGCAATAGATCCCATGAAACATCAATTATTAATCATCCAACATTATAAACCTGTTCAATAGTATATTTCTCGGGATATTTGATATACCACCATTTGCAAAAATATTCTTGTTCTTCTTGCAAAAATTTGTTAAAAAATAATGAGGAAATGTATGACGAAAATATTTTTTTTATTAAATAAAGATTATTCGGCAAATTTCAATAAGTCATGTTCATTGAAGCGACCAACACAACATACCATATACATTACTACTATTTGTTTAAATATATTTCATAGAATATTTGAGAATAATGGTTACATATATGCAATCAAAAATTTTTGTATTACAACAATTTTAAATGAAGAACGAGTATCTACTTGGATAAATACTACCCCAGAATGCGAACAACACAGGCTACATTTAATTCAACAATTAATAAGGACAAAATTGTTTCATGTATCTAAATTCTACAATACACTATCAAGATCTGCAAAGAGTACAAGTAAGCTTCATCGGAAATTAATAGTTATTTGTATATCAAGTGCTGAAAGTCTATCTTTGTCGAACCAAAACGAAAGTTGCAGCCTGAGCGAAGCGAAGGTTGCAATCGTTTGTGTTCGACAAAGGACTTTCAACACGTATTATACACACTATTTTTTCTACTCCTGCAAGATAAAAAATAAGGAAATAAATAATTATTTTTTAAGTATAATATGACATTTATTGCAAATTTTGTTTTTGTGATGCGCAAGTGATGCGTATCCATGGTAGCAACAATGCAATAAACATTTATTAGTGCTGCAAAGTTTTGCAGCACTGCGTGCTGCAAAGAGTCACTTTCAACATGAAAAACAAACCAGAAAATTGTATTTTCAAAGCAGGAGTAGAAAAAAATAGTTAAACATAATTAAATACATGATTATTTTATTTATTGTTATAAATATTTTCGTTTATTTATCAATTTCATTTTTGTTGTTTTTATTTTTTGTTAGTATTGTACTACTACTTACTGTAATAAATAATTTCTACAGTATATGCAAAAATATATATTTTATAGTAAAAATCTACATTTTTATTTATTCCTTGATCTCTTTTTAAATTTTACTGCACACATTTATCTGTCCTTTATAAAATAAGTTCATCAGGCTGTCAGCAATTCCGATACTTTAACCGCAGGTAGAAAAACTAACCCCATAGTGGGTTCTTGGAAATTTAGATTTTAATTTCGCTTTTCTTTCATAGATGGCGCAATAAAATACAGTACCATCTGTCGAACAAAGTTTAGAACTATTTTTTGTCGGTGGTGCTATCTGGTGTACAAAGTTCTCGAACGATTACACTTTTCAACACGGGCATTATTCCTCTATAAGTAATTAAATACTCACTGATAATACTAAATTTAAAATTAGATATAGAATGAACAATCATACTTTTATCAACACTTCGTCATTACGCAACGGGTATTTTCCAGAAAGTTCGTAGAAATCATTTAAATATATCACAACCAAGTATTTATCTAATAATAATATTTTTTACTTCATTTAAATATAAAAAAGTAGTTATATTATATACTTTTCAATCAACGGTTATAGTCATATGTCTATAGAAAATGGCAGAAAGTTAATTCACACTCGTAAAATTATATGAACTGTCAAAAACATTAAATAAAACTGTGAATCAATTTAATATTCCGACCATCTATATTACTCATTTAGAAAACCAAATTACGAACCTATTTTATATCCCAGTCATCTTGCTACACCGACAATATTTGGAAAATTGTAATTGCAATTTTAATACAATAACGACAGTGCAAAATAGGAATATAGATAATTAAGAAAAAAAGGTTCAAAATAAGCAATTGTTGAATGTAAGCAGGGAATTTTTAAATAAAATTTATCATATTTTACAATATTTTCTTAATGTTATCAATATTTAGTGTAAGTATAATACAATTCATACGAACTATTTATTTGCAGACTTAATAAATAAATATCAAAAAGGTTTATTTTCTTTGTTTTACTATTATTAATTATTTTATTATATAAAAAACCAAACAATGTAATATTGATAACTTATCTTTTATCATTACAGATAAAACATTTCCTTCGTACCACTGGAAAGAATAGTCACAGTAAATAGCTGATAATTACTCTTATATCAGTGCGAATAAAATACTGCAACAATGCAAGTGTCATACGAAGATCTACAAACTTTGAAGTGTCACAACTGCAAAAACTATTTATCCAGCAGCCCAGTTTACGTTCAAAACAACGGTTATGTGACTTGTAGAAAGTGTCACGATGTTTCAAAACCAGCCAATCGGATGCTTCCTTACGAAACATTAGCGAAACATATCAAGTTTCCGTGTAATAACGGGTGCAGTGATTGGTTGAATTTTAACGGAGAAGACGATCACGAAAAAGTTTGTGAATTCACCGATTTTAAATGTCCAATAGAAGAAGTTCCTTGTTTGTGGAAAGGAAAGAAAATATATATGAAAGAACACATAAAAAATTCGCATTCTTCACATTTATTGGACAACCCTTGCGTGTTAGAACATGACATGACACGTTTTAACATGAAAACATATGTAATCTACTGTTTTGATTTATTATTTATACTTTACACAAAAGTCTGCATAGCATCTGGTAAAATATACCACGCAGTGAGAATCTTTGACCGGTCAGAAGAAAATTTCAAGTATATTTTAGATATAAAGAAAAATGATTTAGTCATTTCTAGACCAGGGAAAGTCCTAGAAAATAGTACAAATGAAAATGAGAACATTATTAGTAATATCAACAGTTTGGTAGACATTCTCGGACAACTTTCTGGAACTGTTTTCAAAATAAACATACAAAAAGCTGACAAAGAAGAAAAAACAATAGAAACGCAATCAACTACACTATCAACAACAGCTCCAAAAAGAAATTGCAAACATATAAATTTGGGCTGTACCTACAGAGATTACGAAATAAAATGTGTAAAACACGAAGAGCTATTCTGCACTCATAGGGATTTTTGTTGGTTATGTTGGATGCCTGTCAAAAACAAAGATTCTTGGAAAATTCATAACCATGTAGTGCATAAAAAATATACCTATAAACCAGATATATTCATCAAACTTCATCCAAACAACGAATCTGGAAATATCTTCTTCATAAAACCGGAACAAGAGAACTTTATTGCTTGTCGATATGTCCTAAATAAGTCTTACTTTGAAATATTCATATGGACGTCTTTCACAAGCAAAAATTTGGAGAAAAGTTCATGTGTACTTCATTTGAAAACGGCTGGACAAAAGCACAAGTTTGTACTGGAAGGCAATTTGGTTGAAAACAATAAACTTTGGGACTGGTACTTTTTGCTAGAAAAACAACAAAACTATTTTGAAAATTGGAATGTTTACAGTTTTCAAGTTTCTGTATTAATTAAGAAACAAACATAATATAGATATTAAAAGCAAGGTCTATACTTGTTCTAGAAAAACATTGAAATAACGAGAGCATTATGAAAATGTTTATATCCGATGAAGACTGTCCCAATATATGGTTTAATTTTGTTATATCCCTTATGACTTTCTGTGAATATCGAGTAATACTATATGGTTTGTGTATACAGCGTGTCACCATTGGAATTTTGAAAACTACAACATCAACGACTTCAGAGTGTTATTATGCACATCTGGGGGGCGATTTTAACGGTGTTCTTGTTATCCCAAAATTCCCTATAAATTATAATGAAAATGGCGAAAAACAGATTTTGGTCCATTTCTTTTTTCCACAAATAATTCCTAAACTGTTGAATATCCGGAAAAATATTTCAAATAAAAAAGCTAAATTATTTTATTATGTAGTCAGTGATATACGCAAAATTATTTTTCAGGGGCACAATTTTATATGCAAACTTATAATTTTTTAAATGGAAGTTATATTTGATTTTAATTACATTAATATTGTACTATTTTAATTTAGTTTTAAAATGAAATTATGATAAATAACTTATGAAAGATTATTAATAATACAATAATTCAAATAAACAAGTGCATAGAAGTTAATAAGCGACAATTTGAACAATTAATAAATTAAAAATGAGGAAAATTATGTTATTATAAGTTGTATTTCATTCTGTGTAGATTTAACTCAGATTATGTAATATTTATTATAATTTACATGTAATTGTTTTATTTATGGTTATAAAACACTCATTTGTTTTTGTTTATTTAAGGATAATGGATAAAGGATAATTTCTTAGTAAAACTAAATAAAAAAATACAGTATTAATATCGTTGAAAAGGGGAAAAAATAATATATTTTTGAGCCTAAAATCGAATATGGCTTCCATTTAAAAAATTATAAGTTCGTATTTTATCTCAAAATGGTGCCCCTGAAAAAAAATTGTATACCCCACTAACTAGAGAATAAAATTATTTAACTTTTATTTGAAACATTTTCACGGTTATTCAACTGTAGGAATTATTTGTGGAAAGAAGGAATTGACCAAAATCAGTTATCCGCCATTTTCTCATGACCAATGGGGAATTTTGGGATAACAAGAACATCGTTCGAATCGCAATAACTCCGATTTAAACGAAGTCGTAGCTGTTATAGTTTCCGAGATCCAAATGATGACCGATGAAATCTGGACACCTGTATAACTTTGTAGAAATAATAATGGCCTAATCTAACCTATTCGAAAATTCGAACCATGTTCGAAATATTGAATAAAAAATAATATTTATTTAATCTTTTTTGTTTAGATTAGAGCATTATTATCTTAAAATTCCTATCTCTGATTAGAATCAGAGCAAAATTTTAAAATAATTTTAATTTTACGTTCGAATTTTTGTCAAATAACTAAAGTCTATTAGTAATTTTACAAAAAAAATGAATGAAAACTTTAGACGTGTATGCATTTGAATACACATATTATTTAGTTATTTTTTTATATTTTACATTAAAATTTAAGTGATGCTTAACCCATAGACTTAACCTATTTATTTGAAAAGGTACAAAAAATTTAAAATAGTAAATAAAATTGAAAATTTGAATGATATATTTTGACTAATTATGAATTCAATAATTCAGTCAAAGAAAAATTTCATTTACATTTCATTCTTCTTCTGTTTTTTTGCGAATATTTTCTAATACTTCAATTACTATTTCATTAGATATAAGTTGTTCGGGCCTTATGTACTTATTTTCATATATTTTTGTAATGTTTCAGTTTCATGTTTCATTCGATTTCCTAATTTCAGCATTAAACGATTGATTGTGCTGAAAGAACATTTAGCACTGGCAGTGCAAACAAGAATGCAATATAATATAACGCACTATGTCTTCAGCTCTGTATATCCTGCATTTGATTTTAAGATGTTACCTGTAAAATATTCCTGATACGGTTTTCTGATTGTACGACATACTTAAAACAATGATTGTCATTCCGCAAAGGATCAAATTCATTGTATTCTTTTATTATTCGTCCGGGGGACAATTTAAGCCCCCGATCACCTTTCTGAATTTTAATACTGGTTCGGTTTTAATTTTGACAAAAATAACGTTTTCTTAATTTTTATCAATTATATTAGTTCCGATCACAAATGTTCCTCATAAAATAAATAAAATTATATCGTGTTTGACTAATTTATACTTTATTGTACAACAGATATAATATAAATTTTGTTGTCAAAAGTAATTTAATAAAACAAATGAAAAAGTTACTGATTTTTAATTTGTGATGTTTTGTTTATTCTTATCATATACAATAGATGCCAGATACAGAATGTATAAATTGAATTGGACATCATCTTCTATTAATAAATTGTTATTTTAATATAATTATATTATATAACTATATATATTATAATTATATCTAATTGTATGTAATGATACTTTTGTGTAAATAAATAATATTAAAGTACTGTATATTATTTTTTTAAACCAAAAGCAACCCTTATCTCCTGTCGCTTTTTATTTTTCTTTTTACTTCCTTGTACAAAGTAAACGAAGTATTGTCATCGCGAAAAAATTCAGTTTTCAGATTTCAACGGAAATATCCATTTTGATCAACTCTGAATTCATTTTGACTTGTGTCGGTGTGACATCTGTAGATTTATATATACGTAGGTACCTGGCATAACTCAAAAATGATTTGCAGTAAAATTTTGAAATTTTGAATGTAAACCTCCCTTTTTCATTACAATTGGCAGTGCCAAAATAGCACTTTGTTCGTAGTGTTTTTTTTACTATTTTTTTTTTTGAAATTTTATTTATGAAGTTACAATAACATCTAATTAGGCACCTCAATTTTTGGTTCCAATCGGCCTTTTCAAAGTGCAGTTTACTCTTGGCAGAAACTTAATAAAAATAATAATTTAGTTGGCTTTTAATTTTTGTAGGAAACATTTGAAAATAAATTGACATTGACAACTGTCAGAATATATTTCCTGAGAAATATGTAAGATATAAATGAAAACCATATCTCTTTCTTTGTAAGTTTTTGTACGATTGAAATAATTTTGTGGAATCCAATAAGGAGTAATAACATTTTACTAAAATTTTCAAAAGATGATCCATTTCGAAGGGAAGTTCGAAGATATAAAACAAATGGAAGTTGAAGAATAATTAGCCCTTGATTGATCTCACTTTCAAGTGAAATAAGTTTAAATGAAGTGTACAAAAAATGTCTATAATTTAGCTTAGGTACAAGAAATTTATGTGGTGCCCACATCAGATTTTTTTACTTACAGGTTTGAGAGATTTTAATTTTGGTATTGTTCTACCATTGTTAGTTAATTATTTTGTCATCAAAATTTAGTATCATTTGTGAATTTTATCCAGCTAATGCTTTACTTTTAATTCAAGTTTTATTTTTTAGTTCCAAGAGTATGAAAACTTAATAAACTCTAAAACTAAAAATTAAAACTCTCAGCTCTCAGCTGTTCCAATATGTCAAATTTACATCTTCGAAAATATAAAGAAAATTAATATTGCATATCATAAATAAATAATAATATCCAAAATCGAATTTAAAATAGATTGTCCTGTTTTGTACATAGAAACTGTGAAAAGAAGAATTTTTGGTGTGGCTGCAGTTGTAAATTTTTATTAAAAAACGAACAATAAAAAAGAAAAATAGATCAGAATGATGAGTTCACTCTATAAATCAACATCGTGTTCAAAAAATGATATTTTATAACCTCAATCATGATATGAGATAAAATAAAAACGAATAATTAAAACAGCAAGAAACAGCACATCTGTACTGCAATTAAAAAGTACAATTAAAATTAAAACATTAATTGAAACTAAAACTTATAATTAAAACCGCGTAGCTGGTAAAAACTAAAACCTGTTATTTCCCGAAAAAACGGAAATCATTTTTTGTTGTTTTTAAATGGATACATAATTTTCACTGTTGTTCTAGTATTAAGGTTTAAAAAATTTTCTTATAAAATTAATCGAAGTCGTATATTATAATTTTAATTTATTCTGGCACATGGCGCTTTACAATAGCTGTCAAAATGTGTCTAGATTTTGTCAAAATATTCCTTAAATTCATTGCTATTGTAGAATAATTGTCATGTTATTGAAAGTAAGCTATTTAATCACTAGTGATTAAAAAATTTTAATCACTCAAAAGAGTGAGCAAAGTAAGCTAAGTGATACTAATATTTGCGAAATATGCAAACAAGCTAGCATATTACTACAAATATTCCTCAAATACATTTTGGTATCCTTAATAACTGAAAAATTAATTTATATCCACTCAAATAAAATGTTTAAGTGTAAATTATTGAAATGAATATTTTGTGTTTGATAATATTTTTTATCTACAACTATTGAAATATGGGTACATTATACGCGTGATACTACATATAATATACTACTCATATTACACAAGTGTAATATGAAATGTTATATTACACGGTACACTTTTCTGTAATAAATAGAGCATATAATTTAACACATAACATTTTAATAAACTGTTAATTTATTAATAATATATTTTTTATTTTAAATATCAATATAAATGATTATAAAAGTATAATACATACAATTTGAGTAGTTATTTTGACATTTAAGTGCTACTGTGGCGCCATCTGTTAAGCTATATATGAACTACTCATACCTAACTGAATATTTAACAATAATATCAGATTTTTTATATGCCTGTTAGTTGTAGATAAAGTATAGTATTTGACTCGCATAATATGGCTACATTACACTCGGATGATTAAATATACTCGCTACCGCTCGTATTTTTAATTACATCCACGTGTAATATAGCCTACATATTATGCTTGTTAAATAATATACTATTATCCAACACCGTGTAATTATAACGATATAAGTATGCTGTTTTTAGATAAATAAAGTAGGTTATAAGTCACTAGTGAGCTAAATATATTAGCTCACTGTTTTTTGGTTCGTATCATAGTAACTACGTTATAAAACCTTCTCTACACTATTTTGTTCCTAAATGTCATTTCGAAATTCCATCTGTCAAAAATCTTATATGTATTTTATATCAATGATAAAAATGTGTTGGATAAAATGTTGTATGGCACACGTGTGTTAATTACCTAAGTCACTTGAAAAAATACCACACTCGGCCTATAACGGCCTCGTGAGCTAAACTTTCCCACGTGACTTATCTGTAATGTAACACACTTGTACCATAAATAACTAATTATCCAACACCGTGTAATTATAACGATATATGTATGCTGTTTTTAGATAAATAAAGTAGGTCATAAGTCAATAGAGAGCTAAATATATTAGCTCACTGTTTTTTTGGTTCGTATCATAGTAACTACGTTATAAAACCTTCTCTACACTATTTTGTTCCTAAATGTCATTTCGAAATTCCATCTGTCAAAAATCTTATATGTATTTTATATCAATGATTAAAATGTGTTGGATAAAATGTTGTATGGCACACGTGTGTTAATTACCTAAGTCACTTGAAAAAATACTTTTCCTACGTGACTTGTCTGTAATATAACACACTTGTACCATAAATAACTAGTATTTTGATTGTGAATAAATCAGATTTTACACTCGTGAGCAAACGTGCATTAAATCACTCATCCAGTTGGGGCCCTCGCCTACAGCTCGGGCGCCCAACTTCTGAACTCGTGATTAAATGCACTACTTTGCTCACTAGCTATTTACATTTAAAATGAGATGACACGAGAAAAAGAAAAATCTCGTCTCGTCTCGTCTCACAGAATCACTATTCAAGGGAAATATTCCTTCTGTCTAGTTTCGTTGTGACGTATGTATCTGTAACTCGCATAACTCAAAAGTCAGCCGTAGAATGTTGAAATTTTCTATATGGGACTGGTATCTAGATAGCACCTCCATTTTTTGTTTCAATTGGCAGTGCCAAAAGGAAACTTTGATCTTCTTTTTTATTTTCGCATAATTCGAAAACGATTAGCCATGGAGTGTTGAAATTTTGTTCCTAGTTTAATGTCATTTCATTGTCATTCTCAGCATATTTTTTTTAGTAATTTTAAGAACGATCTTTCTGCATTACAATTTGTTATCATGAAAACAAACCAAATATATTCTCAAGACTTCCAGAGTTGGAAAAAAAACTGCATTTTTTTCGATATTTCGAATTTTAATTGTTAAATTATATATACAGTGTTTTCGACTAACGAAACTATTATTTTCTCTATTAAAAATTATTCATAAAACTGTATACTGAAGAAGTTCAATCCAAAATTTAGCTACAAGAAATCTAGTGTTTTCCAAGGTGACTCAAATAAATCTTGATTTTTTTGAATAAAGTAGGAAGAGTAAGAAATAATTTTTACTTGTAGTAATTTAAATACTTATATTTTTCTTTTGTTATATGACAATTAAAGTGATAAAATATCATTAATTTCAAGATAGTATAATATACAGAACATATTTTGGTTATCATTATTAGTTTTGTAACAAATAATTAAATTGTTATTCTAATTTATGTATTTTTATCTTGCATAAAATTATACTATCTAAAAGAGATACTGACGAAACAATAGTGCTCCATTTTTAAATAATTATCACATATACGTAAATAAGATTACGCTATCAGTTATTGTATATATATACTCATATATTAGTAATTCCCCATTTTATATGATAAGGCTTTTCTATAACATGTTATTGTTTTGAAATATATTCATAAATTGGTATTTTCCATGATTAATTATAAGGTTTTTAAAATATTCATAGATTACCATTTGTTTTGTCATTGTCTGCTTCTATGGCTACATCATACCATATATTTGAAGCAGAGTTGGAAAAAATCATGATTTATTTAAAAAAAATAAAAAATTATTGATTTTTAAAAAAAAATCAAATAATCTCTGTTTTTTTATTCTTTTAATTTTTAAAGATATGTAAGTGTGTGTTACTGGACGTTTCAATAGCAGCAATATAATATTTTCTTTCATTAATGATTTTTCTATGTAAGAAAAAAGAAGACTAAATTTCGAGTTATAAATATTATTTTTTAAATTATTGGCTATTGTAATTATTATTTTTGTTAAAACTAAAAAAAAAATACATATTTTAAAAATTTATCAAATTATTATCCTTCCGAAATTCTTTCCCCCTATTTGAAATTTCTGGCTACCCCACTGCTATGCTACCTGTTAATATTAAAACTTGAGCCCAAATATAAATAATCACATATCACTGTTCGAAAAAAGGAAAGGTGTCTACTCAGCATCCTCTATTCTATAACTCTAATTCCTATCCAAATGTAATTAGCTCAAAATCATCCTCTGTAAAAACCAGTCACCATTTCTGACCAAATTAAACAAAAAATTGTCGCAATTAATCGTTTAAATTATCTGAAAGGAGGTAATATAATTCTTTAAAATAATAACAATTCAGGGTTTTTTACTGATGTAAAAAATGCTGCGCTAAGATAAACGTCTCCTTGGGGGCTTGAGTCCCAATGCCCCTATGTAATTGGCGCCCATTTCTCCTTTCGTTTTTTTTGCTATCTATTATAAAATCTATCTCCCTACTTTTTATCTTCGTTCTACTATCTTCACGAATTTTCTGTTAGACTAAAATAATATTTGAATATAGAATGTTTGAGGCACCCAACGCAGACCAGAATGTCAATATTTATTATTATGTTGGAATGTTCCATCCCTTTTATAACTACTGAGTAATAAAATTATTAAAACTATTCCAACGTATATTTATATTTTGTAGTTTGTACTTTAAAGTTTTTAGATATTAAAAATTGTATAATATTCTAATAACAATTCAAACAAAATTTTAAATTTCAATTTACCCAGTATCCTGTCAGGCCCATCTGCCCCTGGTTAAACGGAAAGTAAAGCAGGCAGATAAGGTAGTTTTTATTTTTATTAGAAATTTTAGCAGGTACATTAGTAGTTGCATAATACTATTTCCATAAATTTCACAATTAAAAAACAAGCGTTTCAAGACATTTGCATTATTTTATATATTTGGGTGCATCTATGCATAAAAATAATTATCTTTTAAGTATAAGAACAAGAATGATCGAATGTTGATTATTATATTTTTACCACCTCTGATGACGTCACAGTTATTATTTCAAATCTAATTATATTTCGGTTACTGCAAGGATTATTTACATCATTACTTTATGTTTTTACTTATCGTCTTATTTCTTTAATAACTTTCATAAAAAAATATTTATTTATGAACTCATCCTGTATATTTTTACTTTTACTTGTTTGCATAAATAACCTTACAATCTAATATTGATAACTATCTTTTATCAGTTAAGATAAAACATATCCTTTATAATAACTGGAACGAATTGTCCAAATGAATAGTTTATAAATACTCTTATATCAGTGCAAATAAAATACGACAACAATGCAAGTGTCATACGAAGATATACAAACTTTGAAGTGTCACAACTGCAAAAACTATTTATCCAGTAGCCCAGTTTACGTTAAAAACAACGGTTATGTGACTTGTAGAAAGTGTCACGATGTTTCAAAACCAGCCAATCGGATGCTTCCTTATGAAACATTAGCGAAACATATCAAGTTTCCGTGTAATAACGGGTGCAGTGATTGGTTGAATTTTAACGGAGAAGACGATCACGAAAAAGTTTGTGAATTCGCCGATTATAATTGTCCAATAGAAGAAGTTCCTTGCTTGTGGAAAGGGAAGAAAAAATATATGAAAGAGCACATAAAAAATTCGCATTCTGCACATTTATTGGACAACCCTTGCGTGTTAGAACATGACATGACACGCTTTAACAGGAAAACATATGTGATTTACTGTTTTGATTTATTATTTATACTTTACACAAAAGTATGCATAGCATCTGGAAAAATAGAACATGCAGTGAGAATCTTTGACCGGTCAGAAGAAAATTTCAAATATATTTTAGATATAAAGAAAAATGATTTAGTCATTTCTAGACCAGGGAAAGTCCTAGAAAATAGTACAAATGAAACTGATAACATTGTTAGTAATATCAACAGTTTGGTAGACATTCTTGGAGAACTTTCTGGTGCTGTTTTCAAAATAAACATACAAAAAGGTGACAAAGAAGTAAAAACAATAGCAACACAATCAACTACACTATCAACAACAGCTCCAAAAAGAAATTGCAAGCATGCAAATTTGGGTTGTACCTACAAAGATTTAGAAATAAAATGTATAAAACACGAAGAGTTATTCTGCATTCATAGGGAGTTTTGCTGGTTATGTTGGATGCCTGTCACAAACAATGATTCTTGGAAAAAACATAACTATGTACTACATGCAAGATATACTTATCCTTCAGACATATTCTTCCCACTTTGTCCAAACAATCAGTCTGGAAGTATATTCTTTGTAAAACGAGAAAAAGGGAAATACATTGCTTGTCGATATGTCTTAAATAACACTCATTTTGAAATAGTTATATGGACAAATTTCACAAGCAAAAATTTGAAGAAAAGTTCATGTGTGCTTCAATTGAAAACATCCGAAGAAACCCACAAGTTTGTATTGGATGGCAATTTGGCTGAAAACAATAAACTCTGGGACTGGTGCTTTTTGCTAAAAAAACAACAAAACTATTTTAAAAATTGGAATGTTCATAGTTTTGAAGTTTCTGTACTTGTTAATAATTAAATATAATATACAAGAAGCAAGATTAATATTTATTTTTTATTTATTTAATTTACATTGTTCAACAGACCGAAATACAATTACAGCTACAACTACAGCTTATAGTAGGTTCCGAACCACTCGGACACAGCGGTATTTATTTTTAGTTGGAGATTATCGTCACTGGGATTTGAACCCCCAGATGTCGCACTCCGCTCAGTGACTCGAAGCACGCTACCCAACTGAGCTACCGCTGCCCGTAATTCTATTATATTGTTGTGTTGCTATTGTTATGTTTTATGTATTACGAATATGGCGTTATGAATGATTAAAATTTATAAATAGTTTAACATTACATACTGCACACATTTTATTTGGTTACGTGAATAAACTATAAGCACGTGCATTATAAATATTTATCATTTCTTGAAATTGGAAAGTAGTAATATATATGAAAAAAAAGCCTTTATGTAAGTGAAATAATTCCCCCTTTTTTCCCGGCGGATATGTATTGAGATTGATTATTATTTTTGTTGCCTATTAGTATTAACATTGCTTCTAAAATATTGTATGTAATTAAAAAAAATATTTAAAAATACTCTTGATAAACGCAGTATTTTTTGTAATATTTATTTAAAAAAAGATTAATCCAATATTTAAAGAAAGAATTATAAACATATAATATTTTTTAATATTTTTCTTAAAAATTGTTCGATGATTTTTTTTGTTGTCATGCGTGTATTCTTGTTTAAAGTAGTGATGAAACGACAACGATTAAAATTAATCCTAATTGCAAATTATTGTGATTTCTCTATCAATCGTAATCGTCGATTATCTTACATGATTAATACGATTATAACGCGATCGATAATTTGCACGGCCCCGTTTCAATATATCTGCGCTTGGAATTAGAGGAATACCTGAAATCAGAAACTGTCATTCGCCCACTTAGAGTTGACGGCCCCGATATTTAAAAAACGCCCCCTAGGGGATGCTATCGTCTCCATTGGGAACCAATGGACCAGAGGATAACTAAAAAAATTACAATAAGAATTGAATAAGAACTAATGAAACAATTGTGCTCCATTTTTAATAATAATTACATACGTAGATAAGATAACGCTATCAGTTATATTATATTATTAAAACTTTTCTATGATATGTTATTGTTTAGAAATATATTCACAATTGGTATTTACCAAGAGTATGTACATTCTATGTTTTTAAAAATATTTATAGATTAGGTACTATTGGTTATTGTCATTGTTTGCTTCTAAATGATTTTTTTCTTAAATGACATTTTGAATGCTGAAATTAAAATGTTTAGTTTATTGTTCTTATTTTAAAATTGGTTTTCATTTCTGCTGCAAGAATTATTACACTTTTGCCTTGCATCTTTGTCGTAAATGCTTGACATAGATAACACAATTATTCGTTATTTCATTATCTTACGTGTTATAGAGTTGGTTATATTATAATGTGAGATTATTTTAACGGTGAACATGGAATATGACATATCCATGTATCCATAGTTACGAAATTGACAGCTATATTTTATTTTTAAACGCTTTAATACGTTGCTGTCAAATTTGTAACTATAGATAAAACAAACCCCATGTTTCACGTTAAAATAAAATCACGGAATGAAGACTGCGACAAAAATGATAAAGAAACAGTAATGTAACCGCGTTAACGGATATTTCCTATATTAAAAAATAATTAAATCTATCATTAATATGATTCATCTCATTTATTAGGGCGATTTTGACATCAACAATTTGTGCTTCATTTTCATCGCGACAACTCGGGCTCGGGCCAAAAATGATTGTTAAACCACTCCAGCTTTGCTGTCGTGATCTAAATGTCATTTTTGACACTTGTTTGTCTGTTTCTAAGCAACAACTATTCGTAATTTTTTATTTATTTTATTATATTAATTATGTGAAAAATTTATTTTAATAATAATTTTTTTTCACACAAACATGGCGCTTATACAATGGGTTTTAGTAGTACCGATTTTTTCCACTAGAGTGCGAATTTAATCTACGATTGCGAATTATATTTGTATATGATTCTGTCATTTTACTTCGGAAACCACAAGATATTAGCCGACAAGTTGATTTAATTAGTGATTAATAGTGGGAAGTAAGCACATTAGAATTTATGTTCCGAATTCAATTTAAATATTGCACATTTATGTTTTTATCAATAAAAATTATAAATTAACCTCACAAATATACAGTCAATTTTTTAAATTACTGAATACGGTTTTCTAATAAAATGATAAACAAAATTTAATTATCTTTTGTTTAAACTGGTCTCAACAACAAACACAAATATTGCGTTGTTCAGAAAGTAAACAAATTTTAAAATTAAATCAATAATGCAATATGCATATTTGCCAAGGCTACACTGTAAAGCTAATGAAAAGTAAACAGTGAACAATAAAAATACAAACTGTTCAACTGGAAATTCTCTGTAAGCTGCTAATCCCTCATATTGTCCTCATTCCTTGGATTATTCAAAACGACTATTTTCTGGTACTCAGATAAGGTTCTTGTACGTTCACAACAGAACTATTCGATTTCTTAAAAAATTGTAAAATTTTATTTTTTATTACTAAACGTCGATAAACATTTAATTAGTGAATAAATTAATGAGAAGTACTTATATTTTAGTTTTAAAATAATAACTTCAAACAAAAATGTAAATTTATCTAATTTTATTAGATTCTTACTGACAACTCCCTTGGGACAGGGTCGGATTTAGCGATGGTGAAGCGGCCGCTAATTGAAGCCCACAAGAAAAGAGACAATTTTTAAGTTTTTTATTAAAAATTATTTCTGCTAATAATGTAATAAAAAGCTCTAAACAGAGAAATTGATAATAGAATGTAGTTGGGTGGCCCTTTTGCTTTAAAATCAATAAAACTTACACCCCTTAAAGTAATAGCTGTATTTAGTGTTTCACAAGACAAGATTTCTTGTTGCAATATGCAATTCAAATACATAGAAACTAAAAAGAAAAAAATTATGGATCATTGTTGAAGATTGAAAATGACATCAAAAAATGAATATGGAGTCGAATAAAACGTATAATTTTATTTATAAAAATAATATGAAAATTTTTACTGTTGAGGTTACATTTATCAGTAAAAAACTTCAGAAAATCTATGTGAGCCTTGTTGTAGTTATTAATATTTATGATGAGAAGAGGAAAGCATGCAAATATTACTCGAAAAAGAGTATTAGTGCAGAATACTTACTTACAGAAGCGACACTCCTTGTCGGTACCTTTCATGTTCCCCTAGTCAGTTCTATGATCTTGAAGTATTGTGTAGACCTTTAAATTTGTATCCTTCCCCTACCTCTCTCTAAGATGTGAGGAAACTTTCCGATTTTAAACAATGAGCCCTTTAAATTTGTGCAATTTCCCATCTCTCTCTAATTCTCGTTTCTCTCTCTTACTGTCGCTTCTGTATAAACCTATTCTGTGGTATTAGCCTGTAAACTGTCGAAGAAATAAGAATATATCATGAGACGAACTGAGACGGTAAGGTTAGAGTACAGTGACCCTTCGTCCTGCGATAAGTTTTTGTTTATTTATTATTTTGTAATAAGGGGTCGTTCAAATATTACGTAAGCAGATTTATTACAATTATTTACCCCCCCCCCCCCATCCCCCTTGTCAGAAAAAGTAAGCAAAGCTCTTACCCCCTCCCCCCATGCTTACGTAAACATTTTTCAATTATTTTTTTTTTTAATATTATAATTAAAATTATAATTTTAAAAATAAGAAAATATATTTAGAATGGAGATTAGATTTTACTGATACAGTATTCAAGATAGAGTAAGGGACAAAATATTATAATCTTACAAACATAACAAATTTATTTTAAATTTTTGGTAGCTACCGATGACGTAATCATCATCTAGACTCCCCTACCCCCCATGTCATGCAAAATAAGCAAAACAAAGGCCCCCACCCCCCTATAGTGCTTACGTAATACTTGAACGGCCCCTAAAGTACTACAAAAAACTTCCTCCGAAAAAAATATCTGGATGCGCCTATGGATAAAATCAACTAAACATATAAACTACATAGGCTTACAATTTCGTCAAAACATTTTTCTTTTCTTTTCATTATTTCTGTTTGTCTGACCTTAACTGCATCGATCTATAGATAGCATCTAGGAATATTTTGGGCTTAGGGGTGTTTTCCCTCAGTTGGCCATGAGGTCAGAGGTCGCGTTAGCATATCGCGGGAGCGGGATTTATCAGGAAAGCTGACGCCGTATAGTAACAAGGCATTGACGGAATGAATTTATATTGAACACAGGGAACTGTGTTATTTGCTACTATAATTGGATTCGGATAACATAACGACAAATAAGGACATTAGGGATACATGGGTGGATTAGATTGAATTTAATTTGTATATAATGAACGGGTAATGCTGATGATTTGTTCGCACGCTCCAACTCGAACTGTGCGGAATGTGAATACTATCTCAAGCAAAAACGTAGGAATCACATATTTATTAAATTTAAAATCTGTTTAGAATATTAAGCCGTTATTTCCATACACAGGCCCGGATTTAAGGGGGCCCCCACCAATTTAACAATTTTCTCAACAATTTACATTACAGGAAAGTATAAGAAAGAGCCATCCAGGAAAACACAAAAATTTATGTACTTGTGGCTTTACTAATGAATGGCTTAATTTTTAATAGAAGAAAGTAATAGTGGCTTTAGTCGAGAAATATTTATGTATAAGTAATTATTTATCAATAGAAGAAAAGTGTACGATCCTAATCCAAACGTGGAAGTCATCTTGATAATTTATTTTGTTGCAGAAAGATAATTCTCAAAATTAATAATATTAAAAAACAGGCTAAGAAGTGTTATGATCGAACAGTACCTAAAACATCACCTAATATTTATGAGTATCAGAAATGATATTTTATGGATATTATCATACGAATATATTTTAGAATATTTTACGACGAAAAAAAATACAAGTGCCAAAACTAAATTTTGTGTTTATCAATATAGAATTGCTTTTATTCGACTGGTTAATGAGTAATTAGGAAAAAACTTTTGAAATCGCAGTCATGTAATAAATCACGTAAATCAGTATTCATCAGGGTGATAAAAGGTATTCAAAATTATTGAAGTATACGTTGAATTAATAATTTACTAAAAAAAAACTCATAAAATACAGATTTTTAATTATAATGTTGTAAAAGGGCCCCCACCAAACTTTTTCCCAGAGGCCCCCACCAACATAAATCCGACCCTGTACATAGACAAAAGTAAGCAGTGTAACCAAGTCATAATTGTATCCCATGTAATTTTGACAAGTCAGTATGGTAAAAATATTACTCTACAGACTTGTCAAAATAACGTGGGGCAATTGGGTCCTTCACCATAATAACAAATTAGGAAATTGATCGCTTGTAGTCAATCCAGACCTTAATTGTGTATGATACTGTAACGTTTATTTATATGGATGAAGCGTAAAAATAAACGAATAATAAATTATAAAAAGATAATAAAAATTAGTGACACCGTGAATAAACAAATATATACATTAATTTGAAGGATAATAATTATTAATAAAAACTTAAACACTAAGAAAATTTATTTAAACGCTTAATACTACGAAATATTTATTTACACGATCGTTATATCACCAACTATTTATTTATTTTTACTTTACATGTCGCTGAGATGCACTGACCGACATTGACTTTTTTCAGTGACTCTCTGCAAACTTTTAACCGATACTAAATTCCCTGAGCCAACCGATGCGATCTTATATACCTGACGCCAATTAATCTCTCGAACAGTCCAGAGCCTTTCGGCCTCTATAAAATTCCCGAACAATAACGGCGTCGCTCCTATCCGCAGTGAGTCTCGCTCGTTATAATACGAACTATCAAAGTTTTAAAAAGTAATTCGTTTTTAAGTTATTCGAGTTTTTACTGGTTTTATCCATTCCAAACTCTTGCCACTTCTAACCCTACTCTCAGTGCCAGATGTCATATTTGACAATTAATCTATTGCTGGTAATGAAATAAAAACTACAAAGTATATTTCTAGGCTAATCTAAATTTAAAAAAAATTGTTTTAAATATTGTGCGATCAGGAACATTTGTAAAAAAAAGGAATTCACGATATGGAAATGAAAGATATGGTGAATGATATAGGCAGCAAAATCATTCCAGTGGCTGTCAAAACTCGGACTATAATATTCGTAACCATTTTTAAATTATTTGATTAAAATGCTTACTATTTAATCATACTTCTAATGGGGTAGGTGACCAATTTCTAAATTTGGTATATGTGATAGCTTGTACAAAAATAATATACCCGTATTTTTTTAAAATTGTTAATTATATGTTGTTTTGAAGTAAATAAATAATATAGTACTTGGGAGGGGATTATGACGTCAACGAAGTTCATGAGAGCGGCGAAGGTAGACAGACGGAAATAGGTGGTGTGAGTGAGATAGTGCTAACTTAGTGAACGTCATAGTAAAGGACGCTGTTTCTATTTAACGCAAATTACTAAACAATTGCTGATAAATATTTAACTTTTTTAATGTCAACGTTAATAAATAAATATACTTTCTATAATTCAATAGTTTTTTTATTAAAATTCTACCTTGGTCACCTACCCCATTAAGGAACACAATAGTTATTTAAAACATATTTATTTGTTTTTATAACAGTTGAAATAGATCAATTAATCTAACTGAAATTTTTAGCGGACCCCATGTTTGAGAACCGAATTATCTTAACATCTACATCGCAGAACACTTAATAAAAAAAATTGCGACTTAACAAATAAGAATTATGATTTTTGAAACAGCACCTCACTTTCAAATTACTTAAAGTTTCATATAAAAAATTAAAAATAATGAAGGACCCCATTGGATAATACATATCGACCCATACAAACTTGATCACGAAAAAGATACTCACAGGAAAATTTTATAAAATAATATTTATTAATGTGAAACCGGAAAACTATTGAACAAACCACGGATGTTATGTACCATATCAGTGGTGGAACGAAGCCATATTGACATTGACAATTCCCCTTACTGCACCATTCCCCTACCTTTAATGCTTATGTCAATGTCAAGATATCGGTACCAAACAATATTGCTTTTGTGTATTTCGACATTCAAAATTTTTGATAAGACATTATCGCTTTAGACTTGTTAATGCAATGTTAATATAAATATGGCGTGGTTCCACCACCCTTAGATGTCTTAAAATTCTCGCTCTCCGAGCTCGGAATTCAATTGACATCTGCGGCGGTTATGATACTCATAACCATCCTAGGTATGTTAATAGCTATTAATAGGAATGTAAGTACGTCTTTATTTCTGAGAAAGTTGTAAATAGGCAGGCCGAGAACATTTCGTGCTTCTTATTAGTTTTTTAGCGTTCCGGGTAAATTAGGGTTATAGTATTTTACGTTATTGGAATGTAAAATAGTTTCTTTTTACGACCAATGATGTATATAGCCATTATTTATATGTTATCTAAGTACGGAAAGTTGTGTGTAAAGTACGCCATCGCACAGTTAAGGAATATTTGATTTATCGAAATTATGTTAGCAGCATAAATAAGAAATAAAAATATAATTAATTTAAAACATTACACAACTAATGAAGAAATAAACAAGAAATGTTCTACTTAGTATTGTTTTATTGGGTTGTAAATATTTTGAACTTATTACTTAGATTGACAATTTGACATACTTAGTTGTTTTTATGTATTGTAGTTGACGCTATATTTATTATTAAAACTTCTTTATAAATTAATTCCAATGATTAAAACTATCTACTGTTTTTTGTACACGTTTATAAAATATTCCTAATTTAAATAAAAAAATTTCATTAAAACTTATTTTGTGTGGTGCTGATAAAGTTTTGCATTAAAGCGCCATTTATCCACGGCGCGGCACTGAAAAAAATGAACTAAGTATGTACACTCGTCGCCTAGCAACTTCTATTTACTTTTCATGTAGGTTCTACCGAAATTGGTTCTAGACAAGTGACTACGTAAACTCCAATGAGTGCATAAAGTAGTTATATGCTTTATGCCCGTTGCAGAAAAAACATTTTAGGCGGTCACGACAGAAAATTATTTATTTCCATTTAATAAATCATCTGTCAAAATTAACAATTGCCCACAGCTTATGATTAGGCGTTGAAAATAAATATTTCCGTTTTGACCAAAAACAATTGTTTTGTAACTGCCTATTTTACAGCCACGTATTTTCTCCTTGTTTACAATCAATGGGGATTAACGAATAATAACAATAATACTGAAAAAACTGATTTTATTCACCTTTTTACAATTGCTAAAATAACTGCATGAGCATGTGTATCTGTTACAACGTTATAATATAGTTATTTGTGTATCAAGGTTCTAAAAGTAATCTTTTTGGGCCGAAACCGAAGTTTGCAGCCGAGGCAAAGCCGAGGCTACAAATCAGATGAGGCCCAAAAAGAACTTTTAGCCGAGGTGCACACAACATTTTTTAGGCGATTACAACAAGAAATTATGAATTTTCATTCAAAATCAATTTTTGACATCTGTCAAAATTTACTTTACGGCCGCATTTACTTTACGGCCGCATTTACCTTACGGCCGCATTTACTTTACGGCCGCTATTTTTACTCGCAAATTCATTACTTTTTCATTAATATTTGTAAAGGAACAGTTAAAATTTTACTTACATTTGTTAATATATTCTAAAATAATTAATCACATTAATATAAACTTTGTAAATCAATAATGAACAAACAAGCGGCCAAAAAATTTTGACTTTGACAGATGTCAAATAAAAATTCATACTTTAAGGTTGCCAGCAGATACGAAAAACAACAATTTATGTACCAGCCGCCTAAAAAATATATTTATATATAAAAAAAGAAATATACTTCTTCTTCTTCTTGTATACTGTAAACAATGGGGTATTCCAAGCCTACGGCTTTTAAAGAAATTCTTATTGGATATCATTGTTTACCATATATAAGTAATATTAAAGTGAATATAATCATTATTTTTCTGATTTTTAATACCATAATATCAAAATGTTGTGACGAAGTAGGCACTCGCTTCAGCCTATTGGTTCTTGTTCGAACGCGCCACGCCTCTGATTCAGACCTACGAACGATGTTCTCAGCTGATTCTCAGTGCCTGTGACGTCACACGCACGGCCGATTTTCTAGGGGGTAATTTATTGAAACTTAAAAAAAAATATCTGGCGTGTTTGAAACCTTTCGGCGAAAAGAAAAAATACGGGTCTCATATTTTTATGCATAGAATAACATATTAAAAAATGAAAAAAACTTGGAATACCCCATTTCGGAATACATAAGTTGAATAAGCGCGGGAAATTCAAACTGATGTCACTCTCTGTAACACCAATCATATTTAAACAAAATTATTTCTATTCAGTTCAAAATCAATTAACAAGCCATGAGTCTATGTTCTCTCATCTCTTTATTACGGTTACCAGTATTAACCGTGATAATAAATAGATTGTTTGTAAGAAAATTATTGAAATAATTACATTAGTTTTTTATGTGGTCGCCTAAAAGATATAATGCGCAACTCGTCAAAGATACATCATATCCATGCTTATATAAAATTATGACCCTAACTGTGTCTCGTCTGCCGAAAAAAATATAGAGGATTTCGTACAATTCTATACCCCATAGCAGAATGCATAAAGGTCATATTTCTTTCAATTCTATCACTTAGAGAAAAACTTTGAATAGATACCACAACCATAAAACAATTTAAACGTCAACTTGAGATCTCTTGTCGAACTATACCTACTCCTGATTTTTTAACGCTGCTCGTTAGTACGTTACATCATACTTTCTTACAACCTTCCCTCTTAAATTCCTATTGTTATAAACTAATCCTTGATATTATCGTTGCCTTGACCTCTGCGGAGACCCGGCAAGCTTGATTTGATATTCCCCGCACACGCACGCTGAACAGACAGATGCGTCGAGCTTGAGTGACCGTCTGAAGCTGAAGCTGAAGCTGAAGTCTGGGATCGGCGCGTGACGGAATTGGAAATGTAAATATACAGCGGCTCGTGGGCTTCTATTGCGGATAGATATGGGTTTGTCACACGCAGGTTTACCTTCATAAATATATTATAAATATCAAAACATGAAACTCAAACTTAAGGCTGACTTTTAAAATATAGGTAAACAGACGTAAAATAAATATGGTTGTTTATAACGATTTACAAATTTAGAAATTTAAAATTTGGATTTGGGATATAAAAGGGGCCGTTCAAGTATTACGTAAGCACTATAGGGGGGTGGGAGGGTCTTTGTTTTGCTTATTTTGGATGACATGGAGGGTAGGGGAGTCTAGATGATGATTACGTCATCGGTAGCTATTAACTTTTTAACACGAATGGCAACCCAAAAAAATTTTAATTGAAAAATGTTTACGTAAGCATGGGGGGAGGGGGTAAGAGCTTTGCTTACTTTTGCTGACAAGGGGGATGGGGGGGGGGGGTAAATAATTGTAATAAATCTGCTTACGTAATATTTGAACGGCCCCAAAACTGCTTTATGATGGATTTAATTTATTTATTGTAATTTACAAATTTTAATTTTAATTTTTTTCTTCTGGTTTATGATGGATTTTAGTTTCCTAAACTTATCCAATCAGAAGGTATCATGTGATATTGTATTTATTTTTGATGTTTGACTGTTGGTTTGTTATTTCTTTTCTGAGGTAAATTTGGTCTGGTATAAATGAATTTGATGTCTAATTATTTTTATTTTAACACAAAATCAAAATAACACTCACAAACTGTCTTTTCCAATTTGATACTAACATAATCTAGGAACGTCAATTCAATGTTTTCTTGTGATTGGCAGGATTTGGAATTTAAAATTTAGAATATAAAAATAAATTGAAAATTTGTAAATTAAATCCATCATAAACCAGCCTTAACTAGTTTTTATATTTCAAATTTTAAATTCCAAATCCAGCCAATCAGTTTGCAAATGAGAATTTGTGAGTGTTGATTTCTATGTTAAAATGAAAATGATTGGACATCAAGTATCAATTTCACTTCACTTCAAAGAAATATCAAACCAACAGTCATATCTGAACGCACCAGTAATCAAATGTGTTTAGGTACGCTCAAGCAGTGGCGAAGCGTGCAATAAAACACTGCTTCCCTTGTGTTTTGAAAACAGAAATAAATTTAAATTTTAATAAAATTAATGGAAAACGCTGTAGACATTCGGTGAAACATGTTATTTATTGATGGCGAAAGTCAAAATTGCAATAAAGAGTTATTTTATTTATACATACGTTTGTGAAACATATTATACCGATAGTGTTTTATTCAACTTAATTATAAATTTCAATTTATTTGATTAAATTTTTAAAAGTCTTCACAAATATTTTAATTATACAATATAGAATTATTGTTTATAAAGTTACATTGGTACATTTTAGTAAAATAATGCGACATTTCTTTTGCGCGATTTCGCGTCTGCGTCTTAGCACTTATAAAGAAGCGGAGTTTGGACATTATCGTAAGTTTCCGTACGAGATCGGATGATTCTCTGCAGGTCTACTATACTAAAAAAAAAAAACATCTTCGACCGGTGCGTCTCTACATTTACTTTATTTGTTTATCAGTCTCTAGGTGCTTTTATTTTTGATTTCTTGCTTCTTATATTTAATTTAACAATTTACATGGAAGATAAAAATGATAAAATTCACAAATGATACTAAATTTTGATGATAAAATAATTAACTAACAATGGTAGATCAGTACCAGAATTAAAATCTCTCAAACCTGTAAGTAAAAATATCTGTTGTGGACACCACATAAATTTCTTGTACCTAAGCTAAATTATAGACATTTTTTGTACACTTCATTTAAACTTATTTTACTTGAAAGTGAGATTATTCTAAGGCTAATCATTTATCAATTTCCATTCATTTCATATGTTCGAACTTCCCTTCGAAATGGATCATCTTTTGAAAATTATCACTATTTCTTATTGCATTACACAATAGTATATTACGTACCGTGAACTGTAAGTGACAGTTTTTAGGTCGAGAATGTTGTTTGGGAAGTCGAGACCCGAAGGGTCGAGATTTCCTAAACATTCGAGACTTCAAATATCACTTACAGTTCAAGGTTAGTAAGCTATTTTTTGCAATACCTACAAAAATAATAGAAAAAGAAAAATAGGTTTCAAAATTAACGTCTGTCAGATTGATGTCAAAAATAAAAGTTGAATTGCAATTGAGAGTAAGAGTGCCATGAATGTTTATGATGATGTGGAAACTAAATACTTACCATCCACCATGAATTGTAAGTAACACACTTACTGTCCACCGTGCACGGGTGTGTTTACTATAACCATGGAAACCAAATCTGCAATAAAAGTTACACTTACTGTGTTTAAATTTTGTTATTAATGGGTAACTTACTGTGTAGGTATTGCAAAAAATTATTTTAATCGCTCAAAAACTTGTAAAGAAAGAGATAGGGTTTTCATTTGTTTCGTACGTATTTCTTACGAAATATATTCTGACAGTTGTCAATGTCAATTTATTGTCAAATATTTCCTACAAAAATTAAAAGCCAACTAAATTATTACTTTTTATTGAGATTCTGCCAAAGATAAACTGCCCTTTGAAATGGTCGATTGGAACAGAAAATGGAGGTGCATAACTAGATGTTATAGTAACTACATAAATAACATTTTAACATTCTACGGCTAATCGTTTTTGACTTATGTGAAAAATTAAAAAAACGATACGAGCAAAGTGCCCTTTTGGCACTGCCAATTGCAATAAAAAAGGAAGGTTATAGTAGTACCATATTCAAAATTTTTAAAATTTACAGCTTGTCATTTTTGAGTTATACGAGATACGTACATACAAAAGTCACACCTAAACTAGTCAAAATGGATTCAGGGATGGTCAAAATGGATATTTCCGTTGAAACCTGAAAATTGTTTGTAAAATAAAAATTTTAGTAATGCTATGTGATAAAGATGTGGTACTGTACGAGTTAAAAATTAATTTATACTTACATTTGCAATACACATTTCGAAAACAATGTGTAGTATAAAACTCAAATAACAATCAGTATTTACTTGAAATAAATTATCTAAAATAAATTCATAAATCATTTGTATCATTTTAAATTATTAATCAGCTCTAGTGTTCTGAGCACGAGTTCTTTTATTTTATATTATAGACAAGAATTTACTACAAAATTTGACCTATAATTTCTAATAAACACCAAGACTGTTAAGGTAAATACTTACATATACAATTAAGAAATTTTAAAATTTTAAATAATCACATAAATTTTAAAAACAAGATTGTTCAACTTTGTTCTGATAAAATAAATAAGTAGGTAGAATGTTTTATTTTGCTCATTAATGTAGAATTTATCTTCAGCAAGGTAAGAAAAAATATTTAATACTTATATATCTACCTATACAGTCACAATCACAAAATAAATAAATTTTATTATATACCTACACAAGAAATTTGATGACCATGTTATAAAATTCTATTTGTAATTGAACTAAATTTCAGTTGTTTTTTATTAGTTTATTTTATAAGCTTAAAAAAAAATCTAATTTTATTTTTTGTTCCATTTTATTTACTGTAAAGCGCTATAGATTTTAGTATCAGCACCGCCATCTGTGTAACAGTTGATCAACTAGCTACAGCAGGAAAAGCAGGAATATTCAAAAAGGATAAAAATATTAAGTTGGAGCAAAATATCGACAGAAAGATGTTCTAATAACTATATCGTTTTGTGGTATGATTATGTATTTCATTTTCTAATAAACTAAGCAGGTAAACATTAAAGATTAAACTAATTTTACTATTTATGATATTTTGAGTTCAATTTGAGTTTTCATGTATTTGTGATATTATAAAGAATTATTTTATTTCATCAAACTTTCTTAAACTATATATTACTTTGTAGTAAATTAAGTATCAAATTAAAACGGTAAGGACTTTTACTGTAACATGGGGGGATAACCACATGATGAGATGATGATGACTACTTACCTCAAGATACAGAAACACACGTTGAATAGGAGGAGGGACACACATGTACATTTTATTTAACTTAAACTAATTCAATTTGCATTTTTACATTTAATAAAACAAAACTTAACTAATGTAAAATTAAACTAATTAAAATATACAGGACTACATTATGACTGTGTCCGATCTTCCGCTAACCATCCCTAAGACTGACTAACAAATTTTGTTGAGAGGTAAATCTACCCTCTCAACTTTTTACCTAAATACAAATTTTTGGTCTGTAAAATAAGATCATTTCGGTATATGGCCCCAAAATTTCTAATTTTTATAACAAAAATGTCAACGTCTATGCCGATAAAAGAATCATAGGTCACAGAAGAAATGCAGTCTACAAACAAAATGGAAACCAGGACCGAATTTTCCATCTTGTTACATTACCAATCAAAGGTAATTGTCTGAGATCAGTATTTCTTACCGCTATGATGCTTTTATTATTTTTTGCACAATCAAATTTAATTTTCATTTAATATTCATTCATGAAAAACGAAAATCCGTTTCCATGATTGTTTTCAAACGGTCGTTTCATTTTGCAATAAATGAAAATCGAAAATAATAACTGCAAAAATAATTCATAAGGTATTTATCAATAATTGTAGTATTGGTAACTTCACTTTTAATTTGAATAGCAATAAATGAATGTATTAAATCATTTCTGTGCTTTACAAACACAAACCACGAATTTACGTACCGTCAGTAATCCCTGAAAGCAGCTGTGACCAATCCGGTGCCCACCCATATGCCAACTACAAAATTTTGAATCAAATGATATGGGGAAATCAGACTATGATTTGGTATATTAAGAGGCAGAAACTATCTGTAATGAGTTAAACATAGATTGCGATGGAAGTAATGTAAAACTATAGGTACATATATACCATTCCTAGCGTTATAACTGAAAAAAAAAATCTATTTAATGACAAATAACATATTTTAATGATTGTAAGTTTATTTAACGCTTAATGTAAAGCATTTTTAAATTATGACAATATTAAACTTTTCGCTAAACATTACAAAATATAATGAAATTTTGCCAAAACATTTAAAAAATATCTACGAGGACGAATTTTAAATTAAAATAGAGAATATAATCAATTTTTAAAATTGATAAGAGACACAAAGACCCTTTTTCTGAAGTATACATCATGCATCATTATAATTATTCCAGTTTAAAGATGAGGACGCAAAAAAATATTTTCTTTTTTAAAAAGAACAAAGACTTATTTAAGAAATACTATGACCGATAAAAGGCTTGCAAATTTAATTGCAAAAAATATTGAAAGGGAATTGGCAAAAAAAAGAATTTGAATGTTCAGTTTTTATTTTTGATGAAAAATTATTTAAACAATTAGATGAATTCCCTATGGGTCCATCTCTTAGCGCCTCTTTAGCTGAAATTATTTTACAAGATTTAAAAGCTAATGTAATCCATAATGAAGAATATTAAATCCTTTGTTTATGTTGATGATTATCTTATAATTGCTCCGGTTAGCCAAACACAAAATATATTTTCCAAATTTACATCAACATCAAATATAAAATTTGTGTAATTAATACTCTAACTGATAAAGCTTCCTACAGCACAATTTCATAACTTCAATCTTCAAAAAACTCAGAAATGTTAAAAAGTAATGGTTATACACAACAATTTATAACGAAAATCATCAATAAGCGAGTCCACGACATTTCTAATACAACTCCTCGATAAATTGTTGAGGAAACTCATTCTGTACTACCCCTGTAGTTTATTCGAGAATCCCATTTAATCCTTCTATAAACTACCAAATCCGTAATGTTTTGGTCGATACTAACATAACTCTTGCCAACATCAATAGTAATACTAATAACCATTTGTTTTCTACATTTAAAACCAATATGGATCCTGATAAACAAAAGAATGTCATCTACCAAGTCAGTTGTGGCAAATTCATTAAAGTACACATTGGATAAACAACCAATTTGCAAAGACCAACAAAAATTACCCTGCCAGAGGTTAAACGCTAATCATAGTGCCCTATGCAAGCATCATTGAGATACTGGTCATATTTTCGATTTTAAAAATTTCAAAATTCTCAATTCTGTAGTCTCAAAATTTAATAGACTTTTATACGAAACCTGCTAGGTTATATTAGTAAGAAAGATGCAGTAAACCACCATACAGATGTTAACAATAATAGTGAACAAATTAAACCCTTATTAGAAAAGGTCTAAATACAATTGTAATTTAATACTTGAATTTAATATAACTTTATAACGATTTGAATTTCCCGCTTAAAGTAACATTAATAAATTTCAAATTTATTCAATGTCTGGCTATAATAGACTTGTTGAAATTTATTCTTGTTCCTTGTTTATTCTTACTTTTTACCTTCCGGCTATCATTTCATAGATAAGGGAGGTGTTAGTTTTCAACATATGAGCACGAATTAGGGTCCCTAGAATACGATTTTATTACTTTTACCGAGATGTCTGTATGTCCGTGTGGATATGTATGTGTCTCTTTGAGTGTGCTGTGACGATTTGTCGTCCACGGTAACTCCAATACGATACATGTAAAAAATATAATATTTGGTATTTAAGTGTAATATTCAAATATGATGATCTGATTAGATTTTGACTACAATTGTTTAACCGGAAGTAGCACTTAACTTGAAGCTTTAAACCGTTTTTCCTAAAAAAAACCTCTAAATACCATTTTTTCACAAATTACATTATTATGAAATATAAAGATTTTTTAATTTTCTACCGGTCTGCATAATTACGTTTATATATAACTTCTAGCTAAACAGAAAAAGATATATAAATTATAATAGTTTTACATATCGTTTAGGATGAGGAATATCGATAAAACAGATGAGTTATTCATATGTTCACAAAATATGACATTTGATGTAACTAAGTTTAAAAGATAAAATAAGTAAAATATGAAGTACTTTTTTTAAAAAAATTAAAAAAGGTTGAAGAAATATACAGGGTGGCCCAATGAAAATTATCAGCGCACTTTTTGGCCACTTAACATTAATTTTACAAAAAACGCTCGAACACGTCAATTTTAGTATAAAGGGGGACACCTGAATGGATAAGTACCAATGGCATAACTTCAACCCTAAAATGGGGGTGTACTGCACCTCAAAAATTTTAAATGGAAAAGGGTGTCAAACATGACACAGTTTGAAAGGCCTTTCAATTCTATCCAACAGTTTTTACAATAGTTCTAGAGATATATCGTTTAAAAAAAATTTACAGGTGTTTAAAATCGCAATCAAGTAGGCTTAAACAAATGACAGAAACTCAAGTATCAGTTTATTAGGTGTTCAAAATGAGTACCTCTAACTTCTATACAATAATAAAGATTTTGCTCAAAATTTTGGAGCTACGGTACGTTGCCGTAAATTTTCTAAAGATTCGGGTGGCGTGGCATAAACTTTAGACTTCAAATAACCCCACAAAAAGAAATCTAACTTTCAAATTACTTGTTTATTATAAACAACTTGTCGAAAAAATTGTTTATTTAGTTTCTGTCATTTGTTTAAGCCTACTTGATTGCAATTTTAAACACCTGTTAATTTTTTTTTTTAAACGATATATCCCTGGAACTAATGATCGGATTTAAAAAATAAAAAAACTGTTGGATAGAGAATTAAAAGTCCTTTCGAACTGTGTCATGTTTGACACCCTTTTCCATTTAAAATTTTTGAGGTGCAGTCCACCCCTATTTTAGGGTTGAAGTTATGCCATTGGTACTAATTCATTCCTTTATACTAAAATTGACGTGTTCGAGCGTTTTTTGCAAAATTAATGTTAAGTGGCCAAAAAGTAGGCTAATAATTTTCACTGGGCCACCCTGTATAAGAAATATATTTGCATGCATGAATCAAGGTAAGTTCGGTTTAGGTTTAGTAACGTAAATTAGCTGTTTTTTATTCGGTCATACAAATTTTATGAAGGAAATTTTAGGTATGAAATGAATTAAAAATATTCTGACCTGCAATAATAAACTAATTTTGAAGTTACAAATTGAATGTACTGAAAAATATATAGGTATAGAGTATATTACTACAGTGTCGAGAGGTAATGTGTGGGATAGATCAGATTTTTTTTAAATAATTTGAATTTGATTTTATTAAACAAGATTTATTCTGTTCTTTTGACAACTTTTTGCTTGTACTTCATTCCTTCAGTTTCTCGCCAAGCATTATGGTGATAGGTCGTTTCTAATATTAACTATTCAATGATGTTTTCATCTTTCACATTATTGTTCAAAATTATATTGTAAATCTGCTTCAACAATATTATGAAAAATTAATTTTGATATAAGATAACATGAGGTATAATTTATTACTGGTTGTATTTTTATTGTTAACTATACAACGTTTTAATTTAATTTTATAATAAATTTGAAGTGACATACGTACTAATAATATATTATACCATGGAATATACATCTTATTTAAGGTTTACTTCTAATAAAACAAATTTAAAATAATAATGATCCCATAATCCGATTGTATATACTTTCTAGTTTCTACATGGTGAGTTTGTATAACTTGTTTGGCCAAAATGTTATTTTATATTAACCTTAGATTAGATTGTAATTATTTATGCTAGCTGATGATGAACTCAATAAGAGGTTCGAAACATACAATTTTTATGTCGCTGTAATTATTCAACAAAATATAGGGAACTAAAAAGCCCAACTTTTATATTATTAAATATAGTACTGTCATTATTTATCAAAATAACGATTTTTTCGGAATAATACTACAACACTAGTTGTTAATAAGTTTGATAGCTAATGAATGTTGCAATAATATTTCCAG
The DNA here is from genome assembly GCA_035578165.1 of Stenolophus ochropezus. NCBI lineage: Eukaryota > Metazoa > Arthropoda > Insecta > Coleoptera > Carabidae > Stenolophus > Stenolophus ochropezus. Next base: position 21,607,971 of record JAQOWZ010000008.1, read on the forward strand.
AAATTTTCCAACAATAATTGATAACGAAAGTAGCACAAAGAGATCAATAATTTTCAATTAAATTAAGAATAAAAATTATAATTTATGATATAATTTAGAATTCAGATTGAGAATAATTTGATAAGGAAATGTATAAATACTTGACACAAATTATGCATGTTACATTAAGTATTTCTACGATATAGACGCATTATATAAATATTCAACACTATACCAGCAATATATTACAGTAAGTATACCTATATTATATTCATTGCTATCTATACGGTTCAACGTTCCAAGATGGAACGAGCTATCAACTACTTCTTAGACGCGTGTCAAGTTTTACTTACATTTTAATGGTAGTCCGCCTAGAGACTTTGTAAGAGACCTACAGCTTATAGTGTCTTCCGATTCATTTCGATACAGCGGTATTTTTATTTAATTAGAAATTGGCGACGCTTGGATTTGGATCTACGATTCTCTTTCCACTTAATTCGGATCGGAGACCTATAGCTTATAGTGTCTTTCGAATCATTTCGACACACCGGTATTTTTATTTAATTAGCAATTGGTGACGCTGGGATTTGGACATACTACTTCTCATTCCACTCAATTCGGATCGGAGCGCGCTAACCAAATTAACCACAGTTTACGAATGTTATATAATGAAAACATAAATCATATTTATTTTGTATCAAACATAAAATTTTATAAATTCATAGTAGGATCGTTATGCTACAGTTACGTTTTATTATTATGATTAATCCATCCACGTCATTTTCACAAAATCATAATGCTTCATTTGCAATTTTTCAGTGATAATTCCACACACGTCATTTTCATCCAATTAAAATGCTTTATTTGATGAAAATATACAATTTTCTTAGTGAAAAATATGAAAAAAATTTTGTTTGAACTATTGTTATTAGTGAAATAATCAAGAAAATATAATTCGAGCTTTGGTAAATTTACTCAAAATTCTTACGTACCCGTGATATAAATGTCATTTTTGACACTCGTTTGTCTTATATTCACAACATCTATTCGTAAAGTTTGCCGAAAACAAAATAGCATAGACATGGCAACATTTTGTTAATGTAAAAAAAATATGTTGTGAACAACTATTGTTATAGGTGAAATAATCAAGCAAATATTATGTACTCAAAATTCGTGTCAAAAAATATTTTAAATTACGACAGCGTTGTTGTTATTTGTAATACTCGTTTATTTGTCCAGTTCGACTCAAATTTTGTACGTATATCCTTTATTTAATTTTCTTGAAAAAAAATTACTTACAACTTAATCATTATTTTACGATTTTTATATAATCTAAAAATATACTCAGCATTCAGCAATCGGTTATAATTGTTATACATATTTATTTATATTTATTGTTTCAGATGAAATTTATTTGGATCGTTACACTGGTAGTAACAATGGCTCTATTAGTAGCTTCATCTTCAAATGTTCCCGGAAAAATTCTGGTATCTCAGAAGAACGGACAGAATTATCCTTTGTAAAAATATTTGTTTATTACTTTATTTTTACTGAAATGAAATTGTAATAAGATATAAATAATTTGTGTTAAAAAATAAAATTGTAATGAAAATAAGTAATAAATAAAATTTATAACATGTTTTTAAGAAATATAGTATTGGTAATTTGATAAGAAATTAATGTACCATGGAGTTTTTCTTTTATTACTCATTGTTGGCATGGTCAATTGCTTTGTTACAGGTTACAGATTTCTATAATGGTATTATGATATACACATTAAAGCAAATGGAAAGTATCTCACAAATAAAACAATATGTTGGCCACATTTTTAATTAATAAAATATTTAGATTTTTTCCTATTAAATAGCAATAATTTAATCTACGAAAATATTACATATATATTTTTATCTATTAACAGCGACTTAAATTGTGATTAGTAAACGATAAATTTTTATTTAGAAATAAAAATAATTTAGTTTTACGTTTTACCATACATAGGGTAATAAAATGATAACATAATTTATGCTACGAGTGGGTATATAAGTAAAATCCTTTGGTACACAAATTTGAACTTTAAATTTGCTTTAGATAATTGTATATTTTTGACTTAAAACGGTAAGTTAACAATAAGGTACATTATGTCATTTTTTTATAAATGTCATTTTAACCGCGAGAGTATGAAAATTAGTGTCCGACCGAAGTTTCGGTTTCGAATTCGGAAAAAAATGCTGCGTTCGGCCACAGATTTGTTTTCGGCCAAATACTGGCCGAAGTTTCGATTTCTATTACGTTTTCGGCCGAAACTAGAAGAGGAGTCGAATATTTGAATATGGTTTCGGTTTTGGTTGAAAATCGTGTTTCGGCCGGACACTAATAAAAATAGTATAGATTTGAAGGTATATATATATATATATATATATATATATATATATAAGTTTGCTATTAAGTTTCTAGACTAGTAATAATAATAATAATAATAATAATAATAATAATAATTTTATTCCCAACAGAGTCCAATTACAGGGAACCAAAGTGTATAAATATAAATAAATATTAATATAAATATGAAATAATACATAAGTACATAATACATAAAGTAAAATACAATTAATTGATTGTTAATCAGAAGATGCCATAAAGATTTTCTCCGCGTTTCGGCACATCACATGGACAGGAGAACTGCCTAGAATATCTGTATTGGGGGTAGGTAGATAAAATGTCCGGTGGTATCTGGAAGCTTGCCTAGGAACATGTAATGTAATGCGATTTACCAAATCAGGACAATCAATTTTCTTATTTAAAAGCATAAGTAAAAATTTTGCTGATTGTTCTTCTCGTCTGGTGACTAGCGACGGCATATCATGGCGTAGCAATAAACTATTTTGATCAGTACCACGTTCAGGGTATATTTTGTCGATTTTAAATGATAAATGCTTCAGAAAACGGCGATAAGTGCGATCAAGAGCAATTACCTGAAACTTGTAAGTTGGATACCAGACTAGTACAGCCTAATCAAATTTACTAATAATGAAAGAAAAATAAAGGTTTTTCAATAAAGAGATGTCAGTAAACTCTCTAGTAATCCTGATTATGAATCCTAAGGTTTTATTAGCGGCAGTGCAAATGTTGTTTATATGAATTGTAAATTTTAAATTAGAAGAGAAGGTGACACCTAAATCTTTAATAATTTCTTTTTTACAAAGAAGATTGTTACCTACTTGTTATTGACTTGGTATAGAATTATGTCTACGAGTAAAATTCACAAAACAACATTTATCGGCATTTAGAATTATCTTATTGCGCTTACACCAGGTCACCATAATGTCTAAATTGTGTTGTAATAGAGCTGCATCTTCGAGATTATTAATGCTACAAAATATTTTAACATCATCTGCGTATGCGAGAGCAGGGCATGTGAACGAGTGTAATAATTCATCGATAAATAATAAAAACAAATAACTATTGCATGATTCAGATGCAAAATTTTATGCTTTACATTATTTAAAGCTTTTTTACCCAAAATAATTAGAGAAGCAGGAAGCAGGAAATTACGAAATGATTTTACATGTTAAATCCCTATGTTCGGGTGTTCGAGTCACCACCCTGTATGTATACATTGAAACAGTTTATATATTTAAATGAATGCAACTAAGTCATTTACGTTTATTTGAACTTGTATTTTTTGTAATTACTCCTACTTCTATAGTAGTCTTTAATTTTATATTTTGTTCCTTTTATTTGAATAATAGTTATTTATGATATAAGTGTTAAAAGTGACATTTTATGAGTGAGTGGGGAAGTTTGAAACGAGGCGAAGCCGAGTGTAACAAACCTCACGAACGAAATAAAATCACTTTTAACACAAATATCATACACTATTTTTCCTACGACCCTAGTTATATATTAGTAAATAAAAAATATAGAATGACATTTATGACAGGTCATGATGTATTTGTTACGAACAACTGAGCATAAGTGCTGTTAAAAGTAAATTTGTTTTTTACTTTTAACACAGTGGTCGTAGGAAAAAGTGTTTTCCTACGACCACTGTTAAAAATAGTATTTTTAATGGTTGCTTAGCAAGTTAAAAATAACAGTTTATAACACAGTAAATACTTTTAAAACGTTGCCATTGACAACGTGTTAAAAGTAAAAAACAAATTTACTTTTAACACGTCTTATGCTCAGTTGTTCGTAACAAATACATCATGACCTGTCATAAATGTCATTCTATATTTTTTATTTACTAATATATAACTAGGGTCGTAGGAAAAATAGTGTATGATATTTGTGTTAAAAGTGATTTTATTTCGTTCGTGAGGTTTGTTACACTCGGCTTCGCCTCGTTTCAAACTTCCCCACTCACTCATAAAATGTCACTTTTAACACTTATATCATAAATAACTATTAATTTAAAAAAATATATATTATTCAATTTCTTTTTTTTTCAACTGGGTTTTTATGCAGATTTTTTAGTTTTTTTTGGATTGGATAGACTTACAACAACCCTGGTTTTCATAAAATTTTTAATCTTCTAAGCAAAGATTTTGATTAATTTTATTAAAATGTATTACTATTTTTATTTTTTATACTTTCATGTTTTGATTTCAGATGGATTTATCGTGATTCTTCGTGATTGTAGCAACTGTGGTTCTTCTCGTTTTGACAAACCCAGTTTCAAGTAATGGTCAATAAACCACGACATGAACTTCATTCTAACTTTGATTCCTATTAAAATATAAATCTCCTGTAATATAAAATAATCATATTCACTTTGCTATGTAATTATTGAAATGAAGAGAGAAAAAATAATAGCAATTATATTTATTTTTTACAAAAATAAACGCAGGTTCGTAAACTGTGTGGAGTTGTTCTCATTTGAAGCCGTCAAGGATAACTTCAGCTTTTCGTGTTGACATGATTCACTCGCGAAGTGTGAAGTGTGACTCACTGAACTACACACGAGTATCTGTTATCACGGCTTCGTACCCATTGCCGGTAAGCTAGTTTGTCGTAGAACTAAAAATGATCACTTTTTACATAAACTAGGAGAAAGTACAAGAGGATGGTAAGGGGAGTAACTACCCTCCTAAGGTTTCAGATTATTTATTTGAATAAAAATTATTAACAGAATAAGTGCTGAAAAAACATGAATCACATAAATAACAGTAAAGAATATTTGGATTAAAACAATAGTTATTTGTATCACTAGTCCAGAAACAGAACTATTGCGAAAGCGAGCTTATTTTGACAGGCCGAGCTGAAAGCGAGTCCTGCAAATAATACGAGATTTCGCAAAAGAGTTTATGGGCTTGTGATACACAAGATTTTTTTGCGCCGATGATAGTTTTAATTTATTAAAGAAATATTATTATAATTTAAAGGGAGGAATTGCTGGGGTTCAGTCAATAAACCAATTACTTCACATCGATGTTTCAATCCTACCCGGGATCATCCTCACGATGTGAAATTGTTGTATTTAATTTTTAATTTGATATACATTATTCTATATTCACTCTTTGTCATACAATTATAGCATAAATTACAAAATTTATGTTCGTTATGATATAAAAATATGTTGGATAATCATTATCTATATTGTTTTCGAAGTGTGCCTCCATAAAAATTTCCACTCGGCAAGATATATTTTTTCTTCAAAAGTGACATCTTCTGTGACGTGATTGACAAGGTTGAAGTTTAATTTCTATGCCGCGGTAATATAATTTTTTATTCTCGCCGCCGTTTAATTTCTTCGCCGCCGTATGTAGAATCAGCCAATAAGAAGTTACTTGTACAATAGAAATCTGTAATATCGCCCTAAATGTCACTATAAAAACTAGATAACCTAAGAATAAAGTTACTAAATATTATGAATAACTGACAGGTAACCTACATATTAAACGTCAAATAGTAATTACTTCTAATTTCTACATTTGGAGAAAAAATAGCACGTGTTATTCAGAGTAAAAGTGTCTTTGTGTGCCTCGCATGCAATTGTCCGACTCGCTTCGCTCGCCGTGCAAACTTCTATGCTCGCCACACAAAGTATCACTTTTACTCTTAATAACATAATATACTATTTTAAACAATAGGAGTCAGTTAGGCAAAAATTATATGTAAAATTTTAGTTTCGAATGGTATTCGGTATGACAGTTCCTCTAAATATATGTATATTTTTTCAATTAATTACATGTTACAATTTTTACGGACGTTGTATCTAAGCAACGCCTATTTAATCATGTAAATTCCGTAGCTGTTGTGAGTGATATTTGAGTCTGATTTGTTAAATTCACCAAAATACTATGATTTAATTGGATGTCAAATTATTAGTGAAATGAGGTTTTTATTTATTTAAATCGAATTCCCAATGTCTAATTTCTTGCTCTATATGATATAATTTTTTTTTTTTACATTTCATATTGTATAATATCGTTTTAAGGTTTAGGTACTCAAATTACAAAAATTATGACATCTGTAGGTTTTGGTGTGAATTTATCCACGTGTGGATGCCAGATCCCAAATATTGCTGTTTAGCGCGTTTGAAGTAAAGCGGGCAGTCTGTGATTTAAAGCGTTGTGAGGCTTTGTGTGCCACTATATTTTCAGAAGATTATTCAATTTGTTAGTTTGGAAGTCAAAACATTATATTTGATGTTTGAAACGAAGTGAAGTTGGGTAAAAATCTTGATACGTCACTGGACAAGGGGGGAAGAGGAGAAATTCAGCCGCGTTTTCAAGAATATCATTTTTAATAGCAGTTTTTTTTGTTAACTCAATTTGGGGAAAAATAAAAAATATGAGTCTAATATTTTCATTATTCCATCGATTAAAGCTAAAAATGAAAAATCGTGCAACATACTGGATTTAATTGGATAACAAATTATGAGCGGAATTGTCAAAGATATACAATAAATGTACCAAAAAAATTTCTTTCTAATATAAATACTTTTATATGAACGGTTTTACGATTTGAAATCAAAGGAATAATATGTGGTACACCACTAGTAAATAGTTCGCGTTCGCGATGACCCCACTTGTTGCCGCACACACAAACACATGTGTGTGTTGTGTGCGGTACATCAGTCGCAGACGCCGTGCGTCGTCGCGCGTCGCGACTCAGCGTGTATTTACGTCTTCGTACTCACACATGCACTAGCTCCGCGATTTTAGAGCGACACATGACTCTTAATTCTCAGAGACGTTAAACTAACGATAGTTTAAATGCTTTATAGTTTCATATGTATTTGTAGCTGATTTTCTTATGAGTGTGTGGTAACTGAACAGAATGTAAGATCTATAAGTTATTTCGAAAATTATCAGTTTTTTTTATCAAATAAAGTACTGCTGTGTTCCAGTGATTCAGAATCTTATGATTTTTTCGCGTCTCCTTTAATTTAAGCATAACTTACTTCCATGGCAATATAACTTGTAAGTTTCTGACAAAGTTACTTATTTGATGACTATTGTTAACGGAATGTTATAGAAAATAATATACTGAATTAAAATTTATATAGCAAAATATATAAAACCATGAAAAAAACTTTGAAGAATTGATTTGTGAGCGTTGAGCCACTGAATCCGATGAAATTTTTTCGTAACAAATTAATCGTTATATTTCCTTTACACATGGCAACTTGAAAATAATACAAGAACCATTATAGTACGTTAAGTATTGAGAACGATAAGCACATTTTACCGATCGGAGACAATTATACGGAAAAACAGCGAAGCGCCGATTCCAATTATTGTCTGAAATCGGTGTTCCTTACTGTTCCTAATACTTAAATACTCAAAATTAAATTTCCCTCAATATCAGCAAAAAATGTCTCCAAATTCATTCATCGAAAACTAAAGTCCATTTCCATTGTATTTTTCAAACTTCTGTTTTATTTTGCAATATGTCAAAGTCCTGTCACTTGTGGTTGTGTTTTAGTGTCAGAAATAACTGCGAAAATAATTTATAAGGTACCATTATTTATCAATGGTTGTAATATTAGTAACTGCAATTTTAATTTTATTGGCACTCAATGAATTTCAGCCAAAAATGCTGGTTACGGCCGCAGTTTCAGTTTCAGCTAAAAATTGGGCGAAACTAGTGTTCGTGTCGTGTCTGGCGCTTTCGGGTTTGTTCGGAACGGTTTCACTCGTCTATTTCCTTATTGTTTGTTAGTTAATAATTTTATTTTGTACATTATTTCAATTTCCTTTATTTCGGAGGTATAATTATGATTTTATTATCGTTATTCTGAGGCTGTTAGTACGAAGGTGTTAAGTGCAAGATGAGGCAAGATTTGTAGAATTAAGACAAAGGCTTATTGTAGAATTTAGAAAAAAGGAACGTTATTGTAACAGAATAGCGTATATTATAAAAGAAACTGTTAATAACAAATACTTTTTGAAAAGACTATTTATTTGATTGTGATTATTTGTGTTATTTGTGAGGTGATGATAGATAATTAAGATAGATACAGTGGTATTCTACAGTCACTGTTAAAGTTGCTTAGAGACGATTTCTAGCTAGAGGTGATTGTTAGTTTTTATAGGTGATGTAATTCTACTATTACAGAAAAATGTTAGCGCTAACAGCGGTAAAATTTGACTGTAGAATACGTTTTTCTTAGAGATCATCTCTAAATTCAGTTAGAGACGATCTTTAAATTTAACAGTGACAGTAGAATACTGATAGTCTTTAGTAAAGATATCTCTACAAAAATAAAGTGATTCTAATAAATTGAAATCTTTTATTTAATTTAATAATCGAAGAATACTTTAAAAGATAAGAAAAACGCTAGATTTTCGTGTTTAACAAAACATTAACTAAATTTTAATTTAACTACTAAGTTTCGTTTTCGACCGAATCTAGAAGAGGAGTCGAATACTCGATTACCATTCCGGTTTTGACTGAAAATCTCGTTTGGATCGTACACTACAATATATTAATTTTGATCATTTCTCTCAACTCCTGCTGTATACGTTTGATCCTCCGACGCCATGGCACCTGCTGCCGCTGCTGGCAGGCTGCACAGGCACGCAGTTCTGTGCGAGTCGAGCCGAGTGCGTGTTGTGTCTGTGGCGATGCCGTGTCCCTAGTCATGTCACATGCAGGTTAGTTGGCCATCTCTGCTTGCTTCTTCTCTTACAGTGTGGTACTTCGGGTAGGTTAGGGTTAGCGGTAAGGATTCGGATTCGGATTACGGATAATGGATAATGGGTGCGGATTACGGGTTGCGTAATGGGTTGTAAAAAGGGGAAGGAATATTAGTGGTCATTGTGGTTAATTTGCTGCTGGGCTTAAAATAGTAATGTGTTTTCAAGATGAGTGATTCATGGTCTATTATTGTTAGTGATATAAATTTCTTATAAAATCATAACTTGGACGGTACCGGCAACTTACAGTGAGTTAGAAAATACAATTTCTACTTACGTATTGTTATTTTTTATGTAGGTATCAACTCGCAATGTGGCAATTTGTGAGTAGAAAAATGTCATTTGCGAGCAATAGAATAGAAAGCATTTTATTTACTACATATTATTATATTTATTATTAAAGAAATACTCTTTTATTTATTATACATTTACATTTATTTTATGTAAAACTTTTTCTTGTTTATACCCTTCAGTGATTCTTAACGGGTTTTCCGTAAATCTATAAAAAATGTACCATCAATTTTTGATGTATGCTCGAAAATATGCATAATTATCTGATGCACTAATTTAAAAGAATTTCTTCGGTGGTATTCCACAATCTCCGACGTGCCGTAAGTTGTTTATAGCGAATTGCAAATTAGGGAAACCATCAACTGTAGAGGGTTGCAATAGTGGTAGTACATTCGCTAGTCAGATCAGATTAAATCAGTTGGATCAATTCAGATAAATCAGTTGTATTACTTCATCCCCTGTAGTTGTTATAATTTTAATTATATTGCCTATTATTATTATCATCTCTATTATCTCCGATAATAATTCTAAAACAAGTTGATTTCCGCATTGTACATTTGTAATTTCTCTATTTAAAGTATTGATCTTTCTGATCTATATCGGCTAGTGGATTATATAGGATCAGTATATTCAGTAGAGTGGGTAAACTGACCCAGTCGAATGGAATAAAAACAAGTGAACTCAGTTCAACAGTTGTTAAAATAAATGAATAGCGGTAAACCGTTATTAAATGCCTAGAGACAATGCTTAAATTATTTTGCAATAAAATGGCCAGATCATTTAAATCATATATTAGAGTTAAATTTACCTATTTATATTTTATTATAGATAATTTACAGCAGTGTGTCTCAATTGAACACGTACCTCGGAATTTTTCGGTATTCGGCCATATTTTCACTAATTGGTATTCTGCTTAGTCGGTATACATTAATACCGAATATTCGGTTACAAGTAATTAATGAATTCAACGCTGTTTAATTACATTAAAATATATAATTATAGAAAATAAATTTTAATCAAAAGATATATTTTTAGTTATTACTAATATATCTATATTAAGAGTAAATAATTTATCTAGTTATATTGTTTGGTGGTAAATCATTAAATTTTTCTTCAAACTGAGATAATTAAATTTAGTAGGAATTAAACAAATATTGACCTTAACAAAAAATAAATGAGTTTCGATATGTCACCCATCACGCTTTCAAATTGTAGAAAAATGTATTATTGGATAATGTCGAATATTCGATAAAAAATTCACCGAATATTCGTTATTCGTCTATTCGGCTGAACTGCTATTGTCACATCATTATAAAATGTTCAGTTTTCTCTCGGTTTTCTCCCTCAGAGTACTAACACATATTATAGGTAAATATATTTTTTGTAATAAAATAACTATAATAACTAAAGGTGTTGCATGTAAAAGAATCATAGAAAATTGGCAATTGTGAATCTATTTTAAGCTTTTCGTGGATCACACATTTTTCTGTGGATTAGCAGTTGAAAAACACTGATCTACTGTTGTCTAGGCAAACAAATATAATACTTACACTATATTTCTCGCAGTTGATCCTCACGTCATCAATTTCTGTTGCAAGAATTATTAAACTTTTATCTTGCATCTTTGTTGTATACGCATAGCATAGTTGAGATTTTTATTCCCTATCTCATTATCGTATGTATTACAGCAGGGAAAAACTATCTACGTCCAACTATCGACAAATATGAAATAGAATATAGTAACAGCAATGTATGTTTTCAAATAGTTTTAAAAAAGGAGTTTGTCATTCATGTCATTAATGTCATAATACACCCTGAATGTCATTTAAGAAGTTCATTTTGGTGTTGACAATTTGTGATTCATTGTGTTGGTAGTTTAGTTAGTTTTAATCTACAACTGTATTTGTATGTTTTATTCATTATTATATTTGTTTATAATAGTCCGAGATACTGTCAGTTTTGACATTTATTTACTTCAGAAATCACACGATTTTACAAATTTACAAGATGAAATAATCAATTCTCCACATTACAACCAAATAACTGAAAAATTAGCTTTTGGATTTATTTTTAAGATTTTCGCAGATCACTAACATTTTTGTGTGGATTTCCGGTTGAAAAATACTGATCTACTATTGTCTAGCCAAACAAATTATAATAAATATTGAATATTCGTCCTCATAAATTTTTGATTTGATTTAATTTAAAATATCTGCGGCATCATATATTGCATAAATACCACTGGCCTAATTATATATTTACGTATGAACTGTAGTATTGTACTATATTTATTTTAAAGTATGGTGCCAAATTTTTTTTCATTCATATCATCTAAATAAATATAAGTATTGTCAACCTTCCTACTCACAGTTTATTTGTATTTTACAGCAATTCCTTGCTCTTCAAATATTCTAAGAATTCTTTTGAATCTCTTAGATTCATTTGATTAGCTTTACGAATGGTTATTTATTGAATTTTAAGATATGATTAATAGACTATAAGATTAGTAATGTTTAAAATACACTTAATTGTATATATTCGAGAGAAATACTAATTGTAGAAAAATATAAACTACGAGAGTACAATGTGAAATAGCTAATGGGATCATAAGACAAAATAATAAACTTTAATTACACAAGAGCTTTTAATTTTACCGAATAAATTTCTATTGATTACGAACACAATTTGACAAGAAAACTGTTTTAATAAAATCGATTTTTCGAATAAAATTGCTGTCATGTTATAAGGTCGACTTTTCAAAATGAAATATATTAGAAAACAATAAAATACTAGAGTGTAATTGAGCTAAATAATTTAACGACATATAATGCAAATGACATTGTCGGTGGCGTATTTATACTTCTACCGCCTAAGGGCTATCGGCAACTCCTAAACAATTTTTCTTAAACTGTAAGTATTTTTTAACGTGAAACATTGGTATTTATCGTATCCATGGTTACGACTACATATTTGTTAACAGCAACATATTTGCTTATCCCATTATGGGTCAGTTTCCTCCTTAGATGAGGTATAACAGAGAGATATGCCACACTCCTATAGCTACGTACTACTGAGCAAGCAAAAGATGTATGGTCGAGAATCGCATAACAGTCAGCTGCGTGAAAACAATCCGCCAGCTGAGTAGTGCACACTTACAGTTAGACGAGCGAAATATTGGTCATAGTGTTTTGTCACCTATCCTCATTATTTGTTTGGTTGAGTTTTCCATATAACTACTCCACTGGTCCATTGTTCTCAAACAGCTGGCTACAAGCGATCCTTACCTTAGATCTTTCAACAATCTATTTGGGCAATGCCGTATCTCTATGTTATACCTCATCTAAGGTTTCTCCACCTTTTGTTAAAACACCGAGAAAAATGTCACATTAATATAGTAAATAACGTATATTTTTACCTACATCAGTGTTTCGAAGAGAAACTTTTCTATTAACCAATGGTTAAGGTATCCGGCAGTTTAACCAGAGGTGGAATAAACAGGCTCTTAAAATGAAATGTAGGAAATGAATTTGATAGAAGTATTAAATTTTAATATTGTAAGAAATTACAACATTAAGAACTAATAAACCAAATATAGTATAATAACGAACAATTAATTAAAATTACAATAAATTTTCAAAAATCCATCCATTAACTATTAAGCAATGACTCAATATGCTATAAAACTTTTAAATTACATACCCGTTATTTGGGCAATTGTAATATTTTGAGACATGTTTTAATTATGAATCATTAATTGATCTAAATATTGAAGATTTCCACTAGTACAAACTTCTGATTTTAAATATCAGCAATAAAAATAATCTAGATGTATAAGATAGAGTGATCTAGTAGACCATGTTACTATATATTCCTCCCATTTTCTCTAAAGTACTAATGATTCGTAAAATTGTTATTGCACTTGGTAATTCGTTCCCTATGTTTCATTTTAAATGAAACAAGCAAATAGGTATATATTGCTGTGAATCAAATATCAAGTCGTAACCATGGATATGATAAATACCATAGTTCATGTTAAAAAATACGGTATTTTGAGGTTATTTCAAATTTATTAGAGATTTTTGCTACCAAATGAGAAGAAAATGTTTTTCTTATTAAATTAGGTTTTTAGGTCTTTTGACTTATATAGACCTGGGCTGCAGCCTTAAGACAGTCAAAATATAATGCAAAAAATGCCACGAATTCTGGAAACGTCAAAGCCGGTATGTTTCCAATACCTCCTTTATATGTAACAGTAAAAAAATTATAAATATAAGAGAAATATGTAAAAAACAGTATTTTCCAGGCACAACATTGTGAAAAAATGTGTTGAACATATAAGACTTAGTAAGGTGTGAGTGATACGGAATTGATAATTTGTTGTGTGGTAGTAGTGAAGCCGGCCGGCGTCGGACATGGCAGTGGGCCGCGCTGCGCTATAAATACCCGCGCACAATACACACACAGCGGACCACGTGCTGGACAGCCGGTTATTTTAACCAGGCAGCTTCACCATACTCTCAGATTTATTACACGTCATACGCGCTGGAGGAATCAGGAAATCACGGCGAGGAATGCAGCGCTTCGTCGGGGAGGCAAGCTATGCGTGGAGGTTTCAGTTTGGGAGATTTGGAGAACAAGTTGTGACAGCGTGAGTTCGATTTTCGCAGAAAACTGTTAACAAAAAATGTGTTGGATACCACATAGTATCCGCTATTAAGTCTATACAGAAAAACCTAGAGAATTTGAGGGGCTCAGTACCTCAGGGCCAGATTTATGTTGGTGGGGGCCTCCGAGCAAAAGTTTGGTGTGGGCTGTTTTTCGACATGGAATAGAAATTGAAAATCTATATTTTATGATTTTTTTCATTTAACAAATACTTACTTACAATTTATCACCCAAATGAAGTCGAAACACGAAGGAAAAGTGACTTCCCTGCTGGCTCATCCAGCAATTTCCACCATCGTCCGGGAATATATCACCTTTCCTACCAGATACCCAATATATTATTTTCTGTGGTCGGAAGAAAATATACACAAAATAACACGATTAGAAAATTAGTTGCTAGGAAAAAAATAATATCCGAAAATATATTTTGGGAGAGTTCTTTATTTTCTTATAAAAAAAAAATGTGGATAAATTTCTTTATTTTTCCATAGTTAACCTAGTTATATTATTTGAGATAATTTTTCTTTTCATACACAACTAGTACCTATTATTTTTAAATTTTCGTTCTATCGCAGAAAAAGTAGTTTGAGTAACGAGCAACGAGTAGGAAAAGTAATTAAATTTCTTACTATTAATTATAACATTCAATTTAGCTCTCATTCTAAAAAACTAGGGGTTCAAACCGAAACTGAAACGAAAGCCGGTGACCTGAAAAAACTTTTCAATTTCACTTTACGTACCTATATCGTTTAAAATCTTTCTGTCGCTCTATGAAGACATCCCTTTGTAAAATAAATAGTCCAAGTAAATCCTGAACTATTTCTTTTGGTAGTAGGAAGACGAACTCTAAGTGAATTGCCTCTGTGTTTTAATATATGCGCATTAAAACAACATAGCTATGTTTTCTAAACTATCGTTTTCCATTTGAGAAAGGGACAGTGGGTCATTTCAATAAAATAGTCATTTTTGCATTTCAATCAAATCTTTCTTGGTTATTAATTGCACTTTTACATTTGCTTTTTAACCTATTTGTTTATTTTAATATTATGCTAATACTACTGACATACAAAAGTCTTTATATTATTATTTCTTAACCGAATAATTTAACTTGAAATTAATTCAGCTTAAATGTCCGTAGAGTTTCTTTTTCTGTTTGTTATTTATTTATACACAAGTCCGTGTGTGCGTACGTCATAGACGTCGACGTCGTTTTGCTACGCGCCTCGCGTCGCTATGTTACCGGGTCACTGCAGGCAGCTGTTTGTTTATATCGCCACTGTCACGGTTTTGTTTTATTTCCTGAGCCGACGAACGATACGGCGCTCTATAATTAACACACCTTCATCATTTACTCACCTAACTTCATTCTTATTTTCACTCCTTTCAAAAATAAAGTTAATTGCCTTGTGAGTGCTTTATTTAGAAATTGTTAAACATAAGAGTTTTAATATTATTAAGGAATTTATCTTTCAATTTCAATGTATCATTATTATTAAACCAGAGTAACTGCGGTTATTTTTTCAGTATCCACGTCTTTTAACGTAACACAATTCCTGAAAGTCTTGATTATTTTTTAGTGACCAAACTAACCATGATAGATTGGCGGTTACAATCTGTTTATTAAGTTTTGACTATTTAAGGTCTTACAAGCAAACATGATAATTTGATTATTTGTGAGAATACCCCTTGGGCTTAATTCTACACATGATTTCATAAAATAAATAAAGTAAAATGTTATTATATTATCTTTTCTAATAAATTCTTCTCTGAGCTATTGTCATATATAAAGCATAAAATTATTTTAAAAATACTATATTCATAATCTACAAAGATACAAAGAACAACAATAAGAACCACGCTTTCAAAATTTTGACAACTTTCGAAAGGTCTCTTGAGAAGCGTTCCGATGTTCAAGCATATTAACTGTGGTTAAACCATAACAGCACCGCGATTTATTTTCTAAATGTACTATAAATGAAGCGAATATGTTGCTGATATCTTATGACGAAGATTTTTCTATCTTAAAAAATCCATTTTATGATCGTAATAAATGAATACAGTTATGTTTTTGTTCTATCAAGATATTACAGTTAACTTATAATTCATGTATCATGTACCGTGGTATCATGAGCGCCGATTACATGAGGACATCTGGCCTCATGCCCCCAAGGAAAAATTTCGTAGAAGCAATGCCCTCCCAATGACACATTTCCTTTAACGCAGCATCATCAGACATCAAATTTATTTTGCATCAAAACAAATTCACTTCACTTCAAAAAATGTCAAACCAACAGGGTAATATAAAAACTAAATATACCTACATAATATTACGTGATACCTCCTGATGGGACAAATTTAGGAAACTGAAATTCATCATAAATCAGAAGAAAAAATCATAATTTTGAATTAAAATTTCTAAATTAAATTCATCATAAACCAGCCTTTAGAGTCAGTCAATGAATTCGAACCTAAATGTGGTTTCATAACTGTATGAAGATTTCACATACACTCACTTTATATTATCCGTTTTTATTTTTTTGTGAATAATGAGAGTTTCTACTAGGAATGACGATAGATACCCGGGTACCCGGAACCTACCCGATAATAATGTACCCGGGTATCAAAAATAGTACCCGATTATCCGAAATGTACCCGTTACCCGAAATCATCCCATTACCTAAAATCTGTTGTTGCCAGTTAAAGACAGTTTTCAGCTGCAGGAAACATTGTAACAAAACGAAGATCAAGACTAAGTGCAGATACCATCATCCATGCTGATATATGCGAATAGAAATATGAGATATTCCTAAGTACTGAAATCAAATGTACTTCTTTAATTTTGTAATTTTATATTGCTGATATACTCGTATATTATAAAAAATAACATTTTTTTTTTAATATCCATATCAGAAAATAATATTTTTTTGTTCATTTAATAGTATTAAAAAGATGAACTTGAAAGAATAACGGATATTTTAAGGGTATCAGGTAATTATCGGGCATCAGGTTATTATCGGGTATCAAGTAATTATCGGGTAAGGGGTAATTATCGAGTATCCGGTACTACCCGGGTATTCATATCGGGTACCCGGGTATTAAAATTTCAGGTTTCGTCATTCCTAATTTCTACTACTTTCTTTTTATAATTTCATTTTAATGTATGAGGGACACTAAGACTATTGTTGAAAATCAGATGAAAATATTTATATTAATAAGCGAGTTACAGACTTCCAAAGTTTGAAATAATCAATGTGACCTCACGAATATGGATTTTCTTGTCAAACTGTTTTCTTCGTAAACCAAAATGTTCTTGAAGTATGTGCTGTTTCTACATTATATTTCTAGAAATAAATTAATATTACAATACAGTTTATGTCTACATTCTTCAAAATTGCTTGTGTATTTAAATTATATAAGTTTAAAAATGATATTTATATTCAAATAAAAACTGTTTGAGAACAGCAGTGACGCTAGTAATGCAAACTTTTAACACATTACACATAATTCATGCACTAATCTCGAAAATAATATTGTCATAGATGTAAAAGAAATAATAAAAGTAAATATATAAGACAAATTCAACTAATAACACTTTAAACGTACACAACTAAAGTTTACTGTGACTCAAAGTCACGCCTGTTGTATTCTTCAAGCTCTTTCTTCAAACTTGATGGCGGGATTTTTCACTTACCAATCAAAACATCCGCGGTCTTTTAAAGTCCCCAACCAAAATTTAGATGCAATTAGTATAGGTGAAGTCACGCTATAACAAAAAAACCCCGTATTTCGGAAGTATTTTAGTTATATCATTTTATTTCTTTATTAATATTCATTATTATGCATATTTTTTCTATTTTTGAAACTATTTTTTCTAAATTCGATTGAGCTAGAATCCCCCATTATAACAAATTAGTTTAATATATTTTTTTGTGATACTTATTAATCTTTTGAAAATGTAGGTTACTTTTTCAACTGTATTTTCTTGTTTCAAATAAGAGTTTTTAATCTTTCTTTTTACATATTTTAATACCTGTATTTTAAAAACAATTTTACAATAAATTTAAAATGATAATAAAAAAAACCGTAAATAAGAATAGTAAATTCTAGAATACTAGAGAATTTAAAATGATAATAAAAAATAGTAAATTACGAGGGAAATTTACCAAAATTATAAATTACGGTAATTTATCATCACTGGTTATAAGCGATTTTTCATTATAAAGAACTTTTATCTACTCTCACCCTATAATGATTCCATTATTTTGCAAGTTATTGCATGTGAAGTGTGTCATTAATGAAATCGTTTAATAATGAAACTAAATCATGCCTAAAAGAACAATGTAAATTAAATGGGACTTTCATTATTATAACATTTCTTTTAACAAATGAAAAACATGTTTTTGAAAGAATGGTAATGTAAAACACCGGTTAGTACTGCTAACGCTATAGTATCGCAGAAAAATATAGTACAAATTATCGTATTTGGATTTTATGTAAGAGTTTTATCTCAAATTGGTGACATTGCATCGGTGTCATCTCAGAAGTATACTGAACGCAACCTACCATCACCTGTCTACCTGTCATATTATATAAATATAATAAATTATTACAATTCTATTTATTTTTCTAATTGGTTCGTAGATAAAATATTGTATGACACTCATGTGTGAAGTACTTTTATGCACTCATTACGGTTAAGACACTCGCTTTCGCTCGTGCCTTAAACTCCGTAATTCATGCCTAAAAGTATTCCTTCACACACTAGTATCATAAATAACTATTACTGTAAAAGTAAAATAAGAGAATGTTATACCAATATTAAGAAAATTTGGTATATAAATATTCCAAGGTGTTATTTAGTTGTGCTTCCTTATTCAAAATATCTCGCTTCGCTACTGAAGCAATTCAGCAATCGTAAAATATTAAAAATAATATTGGAAAACAAGAATTTATATCTAGGAGTGAAATACAGAGAAATAAATCTATTTGTAATTAAATGCAGCTTTGACGGATGTGGTATTTACTAATACACATGACATAAGACGCAATGTAGTGTAAATACGAGCTTTAATTTTAGTTTCATGCATTGCAAAGTCGTCTGCACAAGTTGCATCTTGTAGACTGCTGTAAATAACTGTTTCTTAGCTACCATACACACAAACACATTGGTGCATGACTTCTGAATGTACACAGTGCTAATATTGTCTGCTTTCATCACTGCTCTCACATGTAAATCAAATGAACAAAATAGAAGGAGCAGAATATTCTAAATGACATCATACCGAAAATTATTAAACTAGTTACTTATTTAAATGTCATCATTGTACACTTTAATATTTGAATACTCAAATAAAAATATTGTGGACATATTGTTCATTTTGTAAATATCTCAATAGTACAGAATTAATGATGAATTTATAAATATAAATATTGACTCGTTATATGTAAGATTTCATAAGTGTACGAATAATTTTGTGTACCTATTTCTAGTATACAATTTGTTTTTATTTAATTTACGTAAGAAAAATAATACTTTGTCATAATTGGCTATTGCATTTTATTTCTGAAATATGTGAGAATATGATCCCGTCAGAAATATGTCAATATTATTTTTGAAAGTACTCTATTTTTCACTTTTTAACGTACGTGTACGAATAATTCTGTGAGCCACTGTATATGAATGCATAACTTAAATTAATATTCATTTAATTTACAAGATAACCAACTTTTATCTTTCAAATCAAAATATAAATGAAAAAATTATTACGCATGCCTATAAAAACTTCTTGAGTACATGTAGGTGCATTATATAAGATATTTTTTTTATTTTCTATTACTTTCTAATAGTGATGAAACGATTAGCACTTTTGCGATTATGATTACGATTACGATATATGAAACAATAATCGTTCGGTTACGATTACAATTAATTTTTATAAATAAAGCAGAACATAATAAAGTAAAGTATGCTACTATTTTAGTGCAAAATTAAAGAAAAGTATTACAAATAATTCTTAAAATGTAGATATAAGGGTAACAGTACGTTATTACTTATTATGTAATATGCATATTTGTCGCAAAGTTAGACTGAATGTCATAACTACGTGTCTGCTTCGTAAAATGTTTCCATATATTACTTATATGTTTTCGTTTGACAGATATATTAAAAATTAAATACTCAACGAATAATGAATTTACTTTATAATTCTACTCTAACCTACAAAATAATTGAATGATGAAAGTTAATAAATGACAACTTCTAATTCCAGGTATTCTTCTAATTCCGAGCATGGATTTATTGATACGCATGCATTCAAATTTGCGATTACGATTAATCTTAATAGTTATTGTTTCATCACTACTTTCTAAGCAAAAAAATATGAATTTGATTCCCTCTTAGATGAATTAATTAACGAGATAATTCAAAATTTTAACCATAAACATGTCAATATTATTGTATATGTACATGGTATATTTAGAAAGTATAAATAAAATAATAAATTAAGAATAAATGTCTGCATGAATCCACCTTTAAATATGTAAAAAAATCTTGCCCAAAAATTATGTCCAATACCACTAGTTAATATGAAAAATACTAAATAATATGAATACATAACTAAAAAGAATCTCTAAAACAGTAGAATTCAATTTTCGTAAATGTTAACTGAATGTTTCGTTGCAGGAAATAAAGAAGAAGAAGAAGATGAGGTACCGGCACCGGAGTTCGAGGATGAAGAAGATGCGGTAGTGGTGTGTACGGAGGGTGACTGTGTCACTCTCTCGGCCAAACTTAAACATAACTATCCACCTGGGTCCTTAGAAATCACATGGTGAGTTCACTAGCATTCTATCTTTAAATACGTTTGTATATACTAATGTGTGTACTCTCGTGTACATTTGGTTGCTTGTATTGAAATACTTCCGTATCCATTCAAACAAAATATTCATATTTCATTCAGTTTGACACTTTGCAGGAATACTGTGTTTTAGATAATTAAAATCGAAATGAAATTATGCTTTTAAATGTTAAGACTAAAAGAAAAATATATTTGAAAACTGAAGGATTAACTTTAAATTGCACCTAATCGTGGCACATCATTCGTGTTCTGTTATCTCTTAGTACCCTTTTTTATTAGTCTACTGTTGAAGTAGGATATTTAGAAATATGGCAAATGTCAAATCTCGGTACATAAACGTAGATACACATATGGTACGACTTTTATTTGCGTATTATTTTGTATTTTAAAATATTTGTGGTAATAAAAAAAAGACATCGAGTAGTAGAATTAGACGAAAATAGAAAAATTAGATTAACTTAAACGACAATATAATTGTGAAACGTTACATTAGCATCACTAGCACAAAATTTTCTTTTTTTATATAAAAGTTCAAAAAGGTCCAAAATAAATAATCATGTCATAATTATTTTTTCGAAATGATAGGTTTTATGAGCTTCTATTCGTATATGTTGCGATGTTTATATTTTTTGTAATATCATTTCACTATTTCCTTCATAATTTAATATAACCAATGAAACATCAAAATTTTAAATATTTGGACCAATCAGAACACACAACGAAAATTGCATAGTAGGTGAAAATTTTCAGAAACTTTCAGCGACAATTGCACTGGTTTGGCATTGACATTTAAAATCGCAATTATAAACAGTTCCGAGAAATGAAAAGGACTGAATTACTTTCTTTTTAATGCTAACTTGTGTAAAACACAAGGAGATATACAGTAAATTTTTATTAAAAAGTAGGGTTACTTTATGTCAAGTGTATGTAATATACATAAACAGATATAAAACAGATTTATGAACAATGTTGGTTGGACAGATTTTTCTAAAAATAGTGTAACAATAATTATTTGTATCACTAACCCAATAGTTCAGAAACTGAATTTTTGCGAGAACGAGTCTATAATGACAGGAGCTGAAACCGAGGCCTGCAAATGCGAACTGGGCGTGATGACACTTTTTAATTTATTAAAGAAATATTATCACTGCTTAAAATTTAATACAATATAGGCTTTTGTTTTGGTAACATTTTCGATTCACATGGATAAAAAGACAAATCACTTGCATTGAAAAAAAAAAATAGTAACATATGTTCTAACATAAAAAAACAATCCAATGTGAATTTTTGTATTGGTAATCTTACTACACGAGTATAATATGAATAATAAATTAATATAGTGGTTTTAATTAACATATTACATTTTCAATAAAGTAAAATTAAAATTTTTGAATATAATACCAAACAGACAAACGGAGAGTTTCTGACCGATTTTGAGTTCTGCACATGTGCAATGTGCATTTAAGAATCTGCGTTCATTTATTTTGATAGTAATTTCACAGAACAAGTCGAATTCCTATAACTTACCTAGTTTCTAGGGAACACAAATTTCCATAAAGAATTTTTATCATTTTTAGTGAACTTAATATATTACTACAGATACAGACAACAGTACAGGCAGTGGCGGGATTTCCGAAATTATATTTTGAGGAGTATATTTTTTATGTATACGAAGTTGACTCATATGTTTAACTCCTAGGGAAATTAATAATTAAAAGGGAATACGTTAGTATAATCTGTCTTTATAATTTGCTTCTGGTTGTTCAACCTTTTGGACATACATAGTACAAAATAATGAATATTTTGACATTAGAAGAAACTTTAATTTATTACAATTTACTATTTTCTTTATATGCCCATATAGCATGTGAATTAATTTCTGTTGTATCGCTTTTAATATTCACCTTTACGATTCAACATTATTACAGTACACACATGACTTTGATACGACTAACATTAATTACTAAATAAATAATACAATTAGTCAGTTATGAGATTCTCATAAACAAAGAGACAAAATCACAAAAACTTATTTTGACAACTGGAAAAAAGTTCTACTTCGTAAAAACAGTAAAGTGTACAGGTACATTATTAATCAAACAAAATTGTCAAGTTAGTGACCAATATTACATCCTTTCGGTAGAATTTCTCCAGTTGTCAGCACAGCATTATAGCATTATTTTGTCCTCTCTTTTGTGAATTAGAATATGTTGATTTATTTTTAAATGTTTGTATACTACCCAGTGTACTTCCACGTAAATTTGGTTGCATGAATAGAGAAGTAGTCGAGCCACGCTACAACGAAGCAAATACAAAAATAGATCTCGAATATTATTGTTATGAAACAATAAATTAAAAATACGACGATCTGATTAAAATAGGAATGATATATCTGATGGAAATGTGATGTAGTGTACGGTGTACGGATAGGGTTATGAAATGAAGTGGAATGATATAGAGTGAAGTAGAATGAGTAGTAGGAGGTAGTAGATGAAGTCCAAGTCCAAGTAGTCTGGTGTAAAGTGCGAGGGAGTCAAGGTCTTGCACAGTTTGTTTGGCAAAGGTACGCGACAAGTGTTATAAACATAACATGCCCCGTAATTCTATTATGTTGTGCATTTCATATCAACTGCTCACATTCATGTAAATGTAGAAAGATTTAAGTATGGTCACGAGGTCATCAACGCTTCAGATCATTCCGGTAGACCTATAAGAAATATTGGGACAATACGTTATTTATTGTAAGTGAAAAGAAAAAACAGAAACTGGAATCGAATGGAGCGGTTATAGAGCCATCTTAATTTTAAAATTGCAAACCGGAACATTAAAATCGAACTGAAAAAATAAATGAACTATGAGTCGAACCCGAACCGTTATTTTTTGGGGTTCTAATTTCTGCCTAGTTCTAATATGAATAAATAATAAACGTACGCTGCAATCCTTACCAGGGGTGGCTCTTAGCTTCAAGGCAAGGGGGTGCTTCAACTTCAAACACAATGTAAATGTGTTTCGATAAAATACTAAAATTATAGGAAACATAAAATAATAAACATGAAAGTATATTTTTTGTTTTGTTATTTCTTAAGGTTGCATTTCTGAAGTCGTAATAATTGTCAATAATTCTAATAATGTTCTACATGGGCACCAGGAAGAACTAAAAAAAAAGAAAAAATGATAATTTTTGTAAAAAAAATTAATAGTTTATAACTGAAAATATTTTTATTTGACCATACAGAAGTATGTAAGTAATTCAATTATTTCTTGAACAAAACCTGAAGAAGTCTTGAATGCTGTCCAAATTTGTTTATCATATTATCGATATATTCGTTCGTTATCGAACCACATCCAATTTGTATGTCGATCATATTTTATTATAAAAATTAAATATAATCTCGTATGATTCTAATTAATAGTGAATAGTGACACTATAATGTATTTGAACTCTTCATGATTCATGTCATTCTGAAAGAAATAAGATATGAAGTATCATCAGATCATATTTTCAACTACAAATAAATTTAAAAAAGGAAATTACTTCTTTTTTTATTTATTGATATATGTAATTATTAATAGAGAAAATTTTTTGCAGATATTTATAGAAAAAAAATATTAACAGTAAAATAGAGTAAAACTGTGACACTGCACCCATCCGAATGAAATCCTGCCAGCGTCCTTGCTGTTCTAAAATAAAAACTATGATTTTTTTATCTTTAACTGTAATGACCAAATACGTAAAGATACGGAATAAACACGATAAATATTATGAGCACGTCAGCCAGTACGGTTGTGTGGTCGTGGCGTGTCTTGTCTGATCGTGTAGATAAGCAACATAGCCCGCCCTGTCCAATTGGATGGGTTGCCGCACAACGGCTCGGTGTGTGCTGGCCTTGCAGAGACTGTAGGTTGACAACCTGCATCACTAAAATGCAAGTAAAACATGTCACGAAACAAGTACTTCAGGTACTTGAGGCCTAATCGGCTTCACCAAAAATCTGGATCTATTTCCGGAAAACTAAGTAAGGGCTGTCACAATAGATCTTCTAGGTCGCGTTGACAAAAAGCGACAAAACGCTTAAAAACCCTCATATACATACAATACAATACAATACAATGAGCACGTTGCTACATTACATAATTCAGCAAAGGTGTTGCTTGATTTGCAGTGCCGAAGTACGCTTCTCATTGCGAGTGAAAATGCTGGCGCGCGCATCGATATAATTTATCTTGCTGTATGATATGACACTGACAGTCATAAGTGTGTGTAACAGTGTCACACTGTGATAAACACAGTGCTTTGTGCTGCTAGAATTCTTCGCCCTTCTTATTGTTAATGTTGCCAAATCTTTTATACAAAATAAGAGAATTATATACAACTAGATTTAGCAGTGTTGACTCTAGGGAGGTGACCGAAGGTTTACAGGCTTGATACACTTTTTTGAGTAATATTTGCATGATTTTCTTTTCTTCTTCTTCTTCTTCGTCTATACTCTCTTATGCTGTTAGGCGTCGAGATTTTGCCAAAGAGATTTCCATGCTGTTCTGTCTAGTGCTTGTTTTTCCGCTTCTTTCCAACTTATACCATTTTTTTCCAGTTTTCCTCTAATGTCATTTTGCCAGCTTCGCCTAGGTCTTCTCACATTCCTCTTTCCTGTCTTTTGTGTTTCGTACACCGTCTTGGGGATTTTGTTTTCCTCCATACGGGTAAGGTGACCAAACCATCTCATTTGTGATTGAGTTACATAGTGGTTCAGAGATGCAGTTTGTAGACTGTCCCTTATTGTCTGGTTTCTTATCCTGTCTAATCTAGTTTTCTGTAGAACTTTCCTGGGGTACTTCATCTCCAGTGTTTGAAGCTTACTTGCGTGTCCTTGCGTTAGAGCCCATGACTCGCTGCTGTGTATCACCGTTGGCACCCAAATTGATCGGTACACTGCCATTTTGGTATTCTGTGTGACTTCTTTTTTGTCCAGAAAACTACTTTTAATTGCATAGAATAGGTTTGATCCGGCCTTACATACAAGACCCTAAATATTTAAATGATTGGACTTGTTCTACCTTCTTGCCTTCTATTTCTATTTTGTGTTTTTCATGATTTCTAGACACAATCATAGTTTTTGTTTTATGCACATTTATACTCATGCCTCTTTTCTTTGCTTCTGTGTACCAAATGTTTTCTTTTCATAAATATCAAATTCATTTCACATATTTTTTACAAATTTGATCAACGTATCATAAAAGAACTTTAACAACGCTCACATCGATTTTTCTGAAGTTAAATTGAAACTGAAAAGTAAATATTCCCATATCCTTTTCATGAACGAAGCAGTGATTATGTCACACAATTTGTTCTGGAGGGGCATTTTGAAGACCGGAGAAGCAAAAGTAAATTAACTTACACCTATGAAAACCGTACAACTTTTAAATAAATTTGCATTATACACCAGTGAGGGCGAACCTATGACTTGCAAGTCAATAAATAAAGGGATGGACATATACGATAGCAAATTGAGCACGTGCTTAGGGCCTCTGCACATATTTTTCCGCAGATGTTGCTGGTGCACAGAAGCCGATATCTAGCGAAAAAATAGTTTCGAAGAACAATCAAAAAAATTTGCAGTCCATAGAAATTTAGAAGGTTTTATTATTTCATATTTTTTTTCGTGAAATGTTCAACTATTCATAATGAATTTGTTATCATGTATCATAATTATCTTTATTAACATAATCAAAAAAATTAATTTTGTTTGACTTTCGTGAGATACCTATAAGATGTAGTAGAACATTACGCTTCTGAATAAGTTCAAAAGAATATGTATTTATGACATTTCTGTATTAAAAAAGCAGTATTAAACTTTGTTCGCAATCTTTTCTTGTTTTTATATTTTGTATAACAACAAACACACACCGGTTTTTCTTTTGTTTAAGACTATACTTTTGATAGACAGGGGGGCCTCGAACGAGTAGTGCTTAGGGATATCAACGATATTAGTGCGGCCCTGAATAAATATATCAAAAATATAACTGTTAACTAGACTGCAAGTACCATAAAATTATAGATATTTCTATATGCCACATCCAACATCCGATTTGAGATACATCCTTTCCGAATTTTGACAAATCGATCTGAAAGATTCGGCATCTCTGCAATAAACCGAGGAGATAGGGTGTAATTTCCTATGTATATATTTTAATATTTTCAATAGTTCTAAATTATTTTTATTTATTTGTAATTCTGCACCCACCCCCTGGAAACGTGTTTGAAAGAAACACTGGACCGAAGTTTGTAAACGATACATTTTACTATGAATTTCTTTCGCTTTAGTTTCGTTTCGAACAATCATTTACCCCTCTAAAATGCAAGTAGAATGTATAAAGGTGTATCTAGGCCTGTGTAACAAAATTTAAGGTTATGTATTCGACATAGCTCATAGGATGTAAGTACTAAACATAAATCAAAAGGAATTTTGTTGAAATTGAAAAATTGAAAAATGGGTCCATGCAAATGAAGAGTTCTGGGCTTCTGAAAATGGGACAGCTACTTTTAATATTATTTAATTAATTAATTATAACAAATTAAGCTTATGAACATTGCATAACGTATGTTGTTTATATTTTTTGTGGCATCGGAAGTGACAAGCAGTGGTATCCATAATGTAATTATTTTGCAAATTTCTGTTAATTTTTTTATTTTCAACAAAATTATTTTTAATTCATAACAAGTCAGTTCATTAACGCGAGAATATACCCTTAAATTTTGTAACAGATTTGAATACACTATGGTTTTAGGATATTACACTTTTTTTCACATAGACAAAACGACAAAAGTAAGCATGTAACTATGTCAAATTCTATACCATGTAATTTTGACAAGTCAGTATGGTAATAATTTTACCGTACAGAATTGTACATTGTATGATATAACAATTGTAACATGCGACAATTGTCATATCATATCAAACCATACAGACGTGATCACAAAAACGTTACTCACAAGAGGATTTTTGAAATAATATCTATTTATTAATAACGTATAATCGGTAAACTATGGAACAAACAACGGATGTTATGAATCGAACTCTGAATTCAATTAACATCTGCGGCGGTTATGATACTCATAACTATCCTAGGTTTGTTAAAAACTATTAACCTCGTATTTAATAATCATATGAACGCATAGACTGTTATATAAACAATCAACCAATCCCAATCATATACGCTATAGTTGCAGCTGGTGTGGAGAATGCACCACAAATTTTTAAATCTTGATTAGTATTTCCAATACTTCCCGAATACTAATCACACATAACTAGTTTCCATATAACCACTAGGCACATATGCCTTCTCGGAGCGTCGCCTACGCGCGTCTATGTTTAGCGCTAGGCCGCGAACAGGCGTCGCGCGGCGGCGCTCGGCGTCGGGGCGCGTTAGTTCCCAGCGACCGCCCGCGGCGACCTGTCCTCTAGTGCCCTAGTGAACTGTTGTTTTGTTGTCAACTTGTTGTGGGTGGAAAAGTTGCACTGTTGTTCTTACAACTTCTATAAGTTTTGTTCTTAGGTATATTATATTGTGTAGTTATTGTATTTTATATTCGCACGACATTCTTAGAAGGAACATGACTTTTGGTATCTTTTGCTGGTAGTAGAGTACATTAAATTGTTGTGACAAGTTCTACAAATGTTTTAGAACTTCCAGAAATAATGGCAGATACTGTATCTGATAATGAAACAAAATTTTATTAAAATTCATAAAATTAAGGGCGGTTTACTTGAAATAAACATTTTTAGTGTCACTTATTTCATAGATTTTAATATTGTATTTAGATATTAAAAATAGAAACAATTATCTAATCCCATAAATGTCTGATTTCAATCATTAATTTCATATATCACAAGATACAGACTCACCTATATTGTACGTGTTAAGTTTTTGGCCAAACATAGAAGAATGGATATACTATTTTCCACTTCTTTATGGAGGCGGAGGTACAAATTAAACTTCAAATTTATAACTCATCATGACAAATCTGACATTATATACACATGTCATAATGCTTTAAATATACTTTGGAAGAATTCTGAATTACTTTACTAGTTAGGTGTAGAGCTTCAACCTAATGTGCTTTTCTGAAGGAATCTTTCGGAAAGCTAAAAGGAAAAATTGTAACTTCAAAAATGTGAAGGTATTCAGCATTTAGCATGGAATGATAATTTTGATTCTTTTATACATCAACTAAAACAACCAATGCAACTTTTAATCATTTTCTTAAAATAATTTCTGATATACCTATATGACGATGACATAAAAAAATGTTTGACATGTAGGCACACCAACATTTGCCATAATAGATGTTTATATTTAAGTTGGTAATGCAAGCAAGTTAGGCATGTGCATTGAATACTTCCGCCTCATTTAATAAAGAAGTGAATATGTTTTGTCCTTCTATGTTTCACTAGAATCAGGCCTGTCTTACATATCTAGTCATATATGATCTAAGTTAAGCCCTCATGACACGCTCAATTTTTTGTACATTTTCAATGTCAATTTTTAATTTAGTAATTTATTGAACATATCATACACGTCATTTTCTTCAATGTTCACTTTAATTTTTGATGTCAATGAAATAATAGAACTTATTCTACTTGCTTCAATGATTTTGTACAAATTATACGTAGAAAATATGCGCACAGTCATATGTCAAATAATTTTATTTTTCTCACACAATATAAAATAAGTTTTTTTTCACCACATGCGTGGAAAGCCCTACTTTCTTCTCGCCAAATTAAATTCTTATTTAATAATGATATTTTTTAAAATTATGGCAATTATGTCTTGTTCATTTCTTTTTTCACATTATTTCACAATTTGACAATTTGAATTGGCATATTGGGAACAATTGCACAGCTAAACGTCAAAGTTTGCATTACAGTAATAACCTATTTTTTTAATTTATCATGTTGTTTCTCCTTTTCGTTCGTATAAATCTATTTCTGTAGTATGTCGTGAAATTTTTTTTGTGTCTAACACGAAAGGAAAGCACTTTTTTTACTCTTACTCGAATGCCTCATTCGCAACGCTGTGAGTCAAACTCGAACTCGAGTGGTAAAAAGATACGCTTTGCTCTTTAGTTTGACAAATAACTATTTCTTCAATACCAGACAGTTTGAAGAAAGTCATTGGAAGGGCGTAGAAAGTTTTTATATGAATCTCTGTCTTGTAACAGTAGTATATTATTTTATTTTATCCTGTAATGTAACTATGCAAATAACTCCTTAGCAACTGGTTGTGTTATGGTGCATTTAACACCACTAGTGTTGCAAGAAAAATCATAACATAACAATAAAAATGTGATATTTTGATTCTACTTTAGAATGCTGTGAAAAACAAAACAATTATTTTGACATCTGTCATGACCCAAAAACTATTATTCTTCATAAAAGATTTGACAACTGCATACGAGGAAATATCTACATTTTCTTGTGTTCATAACATTGTCTTCACCAAAGATAATTTTGTCTAAACTGAAGACGGTGGCCCGCACTTCTTGCACTAAATAGAAAAAAATTATCAATGTGGTTTGTATAACAAACATTACAAGACTCACCAATTCTGAAACATATACTAAAATTACATATTCATCAATTTTGTTAACCCCATTCTCCCGCCGCCAATTTTTAAAAATCTCCATTTCTCTTAGATACTTCTCTGTCAACTTGGTCGGAATTAAATTTTTTCTTGTGGCATCAGCCTTTTTCTTTACTATTTCAGTCATAATTTCACTCATCCGATGTCAAAAATAAGGAATCAAAACAATTATTTTCCCAAATAAAAATTTAAATAAACAGTATATAATTACTTAGATACTAACATAGCCATAGCATACTTGTTTCTCACTGTTATGATGTATCTTTTAAATAGTTTTTTTTATATTTTTGAAACGGATTATTGTATTTTAGGATAAAATAAAACGTGTTACTTTATACGTAATGTTATCTGCTTTTTACATTACTCAAGAATTTTGAAAAACTTGCTCCTAGCGTATATCGTAAATTACTATAACATTGTTAAAATACCATTACCTCTTTCTCTATTTTCTAGTCAACTACGTCAAACACTTGGTTCTTCATATTTCATATTGCTTAAAGCAAAATACAATTTGAAAATCAAACGACCAAAGCACAGATCACGTAAATGTCATAATTTATTTTCGAGCAAGCTACACATGTGCATCTATCATAAAATTGACGTATGTAGCATATATAACTTTTCGCTTTCAATGATTTAAGTTCATAAATATGTACAGAACAATTGAAAACAGAAAATGGACATAGAAAATGTACAAAAAATTGAGCGTATCATACGAGCTTTAAAATAACTAATTGAAATCAGTGACACTAAAAATATTCGTTATCAGTACATATATGTATAATATCTGTCATTTTTTTCTTGAAGATATAAAACATGTCTATAAGTTATATTATTATTGTGAATTTAATCATATGTAAATATTTTAAAACACATCGCTCTTGTGAGGAACATTACCTTAAAGTATATGTTTCTTCACAATTTTTAGTTTCAAGTTTACAGTCAATACAAGCTTATAGTTAAGCCTCGTGCACAATCGGAATTTAGTAGTTAGTTGATAATGGTTATGGTTAGTAGTTAGTGGTTAAGTTTATGCCTTGAAAAATGTCGTTCACAATACATCTATTTAGCGCTGCCGAATTATGAGTTCTGTTGGTAATGCTGTGTGCATTATGTCAAATTTAGAGTTTTAAAAAAGATTTTCACAGACGTCGCCAAAATCGATGTTACCAGATGTTATTTCAATCTGTCAACAAAGTTCAACTTGTGATATCTTGATTTTTTGTGTTTTTCGATACATTTATTGAAATTTTACTAAATATGGCTGAAGAAAAATTTATATCATTAATCCAAAGTACAAAGTTACTTTACGACGCTCAGTAATAATTTCTTTTTGAAAAGTACACGGCTTTGATACATTTTCTCTCCTGTCAAAATGTCTTCACTTCTTTTCTTTTTCTATAATATGTCTATTTCATTCTACTCGAGCTGTGATTGGCTGTTTTTGTTAACCACTAACGACAAAGTTAGAAGTATGCAAACCCTTGCGCTAACCGTGTTTAGCGCAGCCTAGCGCTGAGTTAATTTTTTGGTTGTGACCGCTATTCTACAAATGCGCATGTCAATCTTTTGCGTTAACGCTAACAAATAACCACTAACCACTAAATTATGATTGTGAACGAGGCTTTAGTCTTGAACCACTCGGACACAGTAAACATGGATTTTATTCGGCTAATTCAAGATCCACTAAAAATTTTTATTAAACAAAAATTTATATCAATTTCCATTTGACAAAATTATGTAGATTCAAATATGGTAATTTTACAATAGATTAATGAATTTTATTGTTCCCTATATATTTTTTTAGGAAAAGATACATTACT
Organism: Stenolophus ochropezus; assembly: GCA_035578165.1. Lineage (NCBI taxonomy): Eukaryota > Metazoa > Arthropoda > Insecta > Coleoptera > Carabidae > Stenolophus > Stenolophus ochropezus. The sequence continues at coordinate 21,640,374 of JAQOWZ010000008.1, forward strand.
TTTAAGTAGTAGAACAAGTGAGGCGTATTTTCATTGTGTGATGTTTTTTGACGTCAGTTTTAATGTCTATTTAAAATACTTAGTAGAAAAACAATTATGACCGTAACAGAACTAACAATATAAATAAAGCTTTAAAAAATATATATATGTGGCCACAACAGAACTCTCTGCCATTAATATGTACCTATGCAACAAGATAGATATGTCACTAAATAATTTGTTTTTTCATATAAAGGTTACTTTCATATTTCATAGCAACTTTCTTCAAATATTTATTTTAGAAATATTTATCTATTACGAAATATTTGCAAAAAGCTAGAAGAAATAAGAGTAAATATTTACTTCCGGTTGGCCGAATTTTATCAACAATTAATCTACTTTTACAATTATCGTCGGAATTAATTATAAAATTTAATTAGAATCCATTCAGATCAATTTGTTCGACATTTACACACATACAAACGGACCCACAAACATCACGCTATAAACCGTAAGAACCTACTAATTTGTGAACACCCGATAAAAAATAAAAATGTCAAAATCAGTATGATTACAATACTTTATTATATTAATGTATGAACATTGCAATTAAAAACCCTGATGCGCTTATGTAACATATTTTGGTGCGCTTCTGTAACAAAAAATACCATTTGGTGCACTTTTGTCATACGCCGGTCTACACTGTAAATAACTCGCATTAAACTAATGAAAATTGAATGATTTTATAATGTTATGTCAGTTTAAATGAGAAACAAAGAGTTTATGTCTAAAATATGTTTTCTAGTATTCTTAAGTAATAATTGTCAACATATCAATTCACACTTCATAAAATTTTTAATAGTGTAAACCTCGAATGTCGATAAGAAACGAAGAATATTTGATCGTTAGTTACGCAAGGTTTGAACTATTTTGCTTGGGTATTTTTTAATTTGTGCCAAGTTCAAATATACTGACATACAAATAGAAACAAGTGGCTAAAAATAAAGAACTAGGTTTGATTCATATAAATATAAAGCAGATACGCTGAATTGCTCATTGCTGAATTTTATCCTCAAAAGTGACCCAGAAAAAAATAGTTACTTCCTTGAAATATCCACCATCTGTTCTGGCATTTTGTATATTGAATCTGACGTAGATTGTTGTTATTGGCTACATCTAGGCAATTAATATTAAAACAGATAAATAAATATAATGCGTTTTCTTTATGTGATAACTTTATCGTAATATTATTTAACAAGTTTGATAAAGGTTACATTCGTCACGAGTTTTTTAACAAGAGGGATGCAAAGAGAAACGAATGTATAAAATAAAATTAGATGTGGTCCTTACAGACACGATCGAAGATCGACTTGATGCAATCCTTACCGTTCGGAATGCTTACGCTAATTTTTTTGCACGATCTAATTCTGATATGGACATCATATGATTTCCTTGTATGCCTATTAAATAATAAATTATACACATTCTTTGCTGCACTTCATTTAAACTTATTTTATTTGGAAGTGAAATTATTCTACGACTAATCTTTTTTGACTTATGCAAAGATTTAAAATACCCTTCGAGCATAGTGCCCTTGTGGCACTGCCGATTGAAATGAGAGGTTCTTGAAAGACGGAAATTTGTTTTCAGGATATATTTCAATTATTCGTTCATTTTGTCCAAAGTTTTGTCTTTGTGGTTATGTTTTTATACTAGAACTGCGAAAATAATTATAGTTTTAGTAACTGTACTTTTAACTTTAATAACAATAAATTAATATACTAAATTATTTTCGTGCATTTGTATTAAATATGAAGTTACTTTCGTCTTTATAAACCGTTAGACGTAGCAACCAGTAAGAGCAGCTTACTGTTCTGAAAACAGCTACATTAAATGGACAAAAAGGATGATAGTGCAAAAATAATCCTTTTTTAAAAAAATGCTACTTACATACATATTATACATCGATTTTCCAAACATGAAAATGATTAGAGTGAACTGTCATTGCTGATTGACCGATTTTCATTAGATGTTGAATAACTATTAACATCAAAATCATATATTGATATTTTATTGTAATATAATTAATACAGTTCATAAACGAATTCTATGCATACTATCACAGCAAATTAAGACAGTAGAAATAAACAATAGAATATAGCAGTTATTTTAACATAATTACAATTTCTTTCCTTGTTGTATACACTATAGTATATTTTTTTATAAGAACGAAATGTGGGAAAGATGGTGCAGTTTGACCTTGTTTTTTGATTGGATAATATTATTAATATTGGGGTATTACCCAACCAGAAAAAAAGATAATATTGCTCATATCTTCCCCACACTTCGTTCGTATAAAATATAGACTATAGTCTCAAATTTCTGGAAGCTTACTTTTTTGAGGTACATAATGAATCTTATATTAGAAGCAGGACATGTAACCGAAAAAAATACTGGTTAACGGTTAACCCTTATAGAGAACGTTATAATAATAACGGTTTTAGTTCGAAAACCGGTTTTTGAAAATTGGAAACCGGTTTAAACCGGTTAATATATCGGTTAACAAAATAATTAAAATTAATTAAAACAAATTAATTATAAAAATTTGATTAAAAAAAATTACAGAATAATTAATTAATTTTTTTTTTTTAAAATACCATGTGAGAAAAATATAACAATTAAAAAAAAGCAATTTAATTAATGAATATTTACAAAAATTCCCGTAATATCTTCAGAAAAACGCAGGTCACTTTTCAATTTTAAACTTGCCTGTGTTGACAAAGGTCGTATTTATTTGGGACTTTTTAAGTAACCTTAACGGCCAAAGAGACTACCTACATTTATGACTCTCCAATAAAATACCAATTGTAAAAACTGTCATGACTCATGTTCAAATACAAATAGAAAACACAGATATAAAAAAAATTCTCGCTAAATGATAAAAAAATAAAATAAAGGTTAATGTTCGCTAAAGCCGGTTTATTTTTTTTTGGTTAACGGTTACCGGTATTTTTGGCCTGAAAAATATCGGTTAAAATAACGGTTAAAGTTCGCAATTTTCGTTCAAAATATCGGTTACCGGTTTTTATTAACCGGTTTTTTTAACCGGTTACATGCCCTGGTTAGAGGTAAATACTATTTATGATATTATGAAATGTTTGCATTGTCATTACATCTCTGTACAGTGAGTTTTGTGTTTTGTTGCATTGTTTGGTATATTAGAGTAAAACTAAAATCGTTTTTCAGTTAAGCAGTTATTTCAAAACAACTGTTCTACAACAAATAAGAGAGATTAGTATAAATCAGAGAAAAGTATATTTGGAATTTGGCTTCTTAAGTAATATTCTAAAATATTTGTTATATATGAATATAATTTATTTTCAAAGCTTGTATTTGTAATAGAGAAATAAATTTGTCCTCGTCAATTTCAAAACTGTTGGAATGAGATCAAATATTTTGCTTGAACATTACTCAATAATAAAACATTACTATTCAAATAAATTTGGAAACCAATATTTCAAATTATAATATAATTTATTTTTGAGGTAATAATGTTCTTCTACTCTCATTATCAAAATATGACTTAACGCACTGGTTTTCATGGCATAAAATAAATTGTTATTCACTCCTTGACAAGCTGTGGATGAACAGCTGTCCTTAGTATAAAAATAAACTAACATAATATTTTTTATATTTCTTCTATCTTCATTTGTAGAATGAATATAAATCAGTTTTTGTGTGTTAAGTATATAAAATTATATTGAAGAAGTACCACACTTATCTTGTATGAATTATTTGTAATATAACACACCATAAATATCGACTAGAATATCTAATTTTGGAAACAATTTCATAATGTATACATACCATATTACACTCGTCGTTTTTGAATATAAAATATTTATAAATTTTATTTATATTTAAAATCTATTTATAATACAGTGATGTTTACTGTTTATATTATTGGATTATTTTCTCACATTATTTATACATTGTTTATTATTTTATACCAATGCCAATTTTGTATTATTGAAAGTTTATTTTTGAATAATACCATTTTTCAAAATATTATTTTCTTCTTTAACCAAATGTAAAACAATATAAAACTTTTTTCTGCGACCACTAATGTAAATAGCCATTAAAACCTATAGGTTATGTAAGTCTCTCTTTCGGACGACCCTGCGTACAGTTAGAGAATTTTTATTTTATCAAAATTATATTGCAAATAATAGCAAATTAATTATAATTAATTTAAATCATTACGAATAATAAATAAGTACACATAAAGTATTTAGCAAAATATTGTTTTACTGGGTTGTTAATTTTGTTTCAACATATTATTTAGAGGTTGACTGTTTGAAATAGTTTATTTAATGCTCTGTAGTTGGCTAAAACCGCTATTTACTAATGATGTATCAATTATTTCAGAATAGTGTGTGATTGAAAAAAAGTTATATAATAGTAGAAGAAAAAGTATAGTATGTAATTCAAGTTGTAAAGCAATTATGCACTTGCGCAATAACACTCGCCGTTACGCGGCTCATGTATAACCAGGGGTGGAAAACGTAACGTAAGGACAACTGATAACGTTATAATAACCTTTCAGTTTCTATTTTTTTTTTTTGTTAATAACGTAACAAATACAAAATAACGTTATGTAAACGGAACGTAACAAATAACGATATTCTATAACGTTATTTGGCGTTGAAAGCATAAATTCCTAATTTACCGATAATTTAATATTTTTCGTTATATACATTATGTATACATAGATATCACTAGTAATATTTGATGACTGTTTCAAATATACCAATCACAAACCTTGTAATATCCTACTGCCAATGCGATTGCAAGTGTGTCATGTTTTATGTTTATATGGTAGGTAAATAGTAATGCTTGTCTTATAGCAAGTAATTACTAATTACAAAATAAGATATTAATTTACAGTTTTTTTTTTTTTAAGAATTAAGAGATGAGAAAAACTAAAATTATTTTAATGTTGTAATAACGAAAAAAAAAACGTTATATAACATTACGCTGTTAATATTTTAAAATTTATATAACTTTATATAACGAATTTTTTTTTTATGAAATAACGTAATCTTGTGTTAACGTTATTCCATCCCTGTGTCTAATTTTTCCATTTTAAACAGACCACAACTCCTAGAATTGAGATAGCAAAAATATAGAAAAAATGTTAAATGTTAGTTATTTTTATACAATAACAGTTATTCATCCCGTGCTGAATGATCTGTTAATGGTAGCTAGCTTCAGGCAGTATAGGCCGTGTATAAAAAGTTCCAAAGCTATTGCTAGTCAATTTGTGAATTACCTTATACATATGTATATTATTTAACTTCATATAAACCAGTTAGCTAAGTCACATTTTAATAACGAAAGTGTAAAAATCTAGTTTATATGAAATCATTATCATCTTTTCCAACACAGATCTGGCATAATATCAGGTATATAATTATATAAATATCAATAAATTTTTCTTAAATAATTATGAAGTCACCAAAGCAGTATGTTGTTTACTTAACAGTATTTTCCATCCCATTTATAATAAATTGTGGTCTAAGTAATTAAAAATAAAGTGTTCATTCATCTGCTAATAATAACGTGTAGCTCTAGAGATCTCAAGCGTCGGCAGTGAGATTTAGTCACTAACTTATGCAATATTATCATGTTGACTTGCCAAAAACTAAACGAACTACTGTGTCAAGTTTAAACCGTTAAATCGTCCACAGAAAATTATTATTGGGACCAAATAATGTTAACATATGTAAAACAATAAATTAATCAAATATTAGAAACTTATTACTCATGAATATTAACTTGAAAGGTTATAAAATAAATTATTATCTTGTTTAAGATTAGTTTTAAAAATTTTTCATTATTATTATAAATATAAATGTTTTTTTTTTCTATTATTTTGGCGTCTAAACAAAATTATAACAGCATTCAAAATAGTATATTACTGTATAATTTTATTGTACTATAATAATAGACTTAATTTATTTCTTAGTTTTATTCAACAGGTTTAAACCAAATGCGTACAGTGTTCTCTATTAATGATATTTTTTAAGGATGGTGGCTTTCTGGGAATAACCTAATGTCAAAAAATACTAAATGTCTAACCTTGTTAAATTAACATAAACGGATTGATAAGAATTTTTTGTAATTGAATTGTGAAACTCACAGGCAATATCTTAACTTTTCAATTACGATTATACTCTGGTTACACTATTTTCTAATTCAAACCAATATGATATATTTATGTAATAGAAGAAAAATACAGCCTTGTGTATATTTATTCAAATTGCTAAATGGATACAACAATGATTCATATTGTTTGAAACAGGGATATCTTCAAGTTTTTCTCCTTCATCGTATTGTATCTAGAAATAAGATAACTTTCCATTGTGCTGCAATTGGGATCTTAATCTGAGTATCTTTTTGGGCATATTGTTAATAAATACACAAATTTAAAAGTAGTATAAAGAAAACGAGAAGAGTAGTAGAGATAAAAAAAAAACGAAAATTGTTGGTTTTAGAAAAATAAGATCAGAATTGTATTATTGACAATTAAATTTTAAAACGTCACATATATCATCCGCTAACAAAAAAATCTCTTTTTACCTATTTACCGGTTTCGGCAAAAAATTGGCCCTGCGCTTACGGGTTTGTTGGGAACGGTTTTACTCGCTTATTTTTTTGTTTTATATATTATTGCATTTTATTCCTTTCGAAGATATAATTATTATGTTATTATCGTTACTCTCGAACTGTTAGTAAAAATATGCTAAGTGCAAGGTGAGGCAATATCACATTAATTTAATTTGTAGAATTAAGACAACGTCGTATTACATGTAAGAAAAATAAATAACGTTATTTTAAGAGAATTGCATACATTATAAAAGAACCTGTTAGAAACAAATACTTCTTGAAAAGACTGCTTATTTGATTGTAATTATTTGAGACATTTGTGAGGTGATGATAGATAACTCTTTACTTCTTTAGTAAAGATAATGTCCCGTACTGCGAGCTCACTTTTGATCGCTTTTGCTAAAAGTGACGCTTGGTCTCTTAAATTTGTAATGTAAAATCAGGGTTTATAAAAGCATTTTTATTATAAAAGTGAACAAAAATAAATTAATTTTATAATAAATTGAAGATAAGAAAAACACTAGATTTCCGTGTTGAAAGATTGAACTAAATTTTATCTTTACTAGTTGCGGCTGAAACTAGAAGAAGAGCCGAATATTCGGTTACGCTTTTGGTTTCGGCTAAAAATCGTGTTTCGGCCGGACGTAAGTAATTAATTTTAAGGTTGCATCCTCGGCTAAAGAGCGGTTTGTTATACGCTTGTAAAACTTGGTTAATTTGTTACTCTACCTACGGTACTTGAAACTTCAGACCTTGTACTTTCTAGGAGTGTTGTACTATAGAAAAAAACTTTTATTATTACAAGTAAACTTAATCTATATAAATATACCTATACAAAACAATCCTATAACTATTACAGAATCCACAGAATTTGTAGTCTTCATAAAAAAGCATAGTGAACATATTGACAACAAGACAACTAGGAATACATACAGGAAAGGAAATGGAGTGTATAGTGTTTGTGAGTGTGACTTGGGGCTGCACATGAACGTGGGGCCATGGGGCAGTCAGTGAGCAGCTGCTGTCAGTGCGCCAACAGGAAGGAGGGCAAGCACGTTCCCGGCTGCTCCAGCGACGCCAGCTACCGGGGGTAAGCGTCAGTGACTACGTTTACACCGTGCGTACTATACTGGTACGCGTACCAAATGCGTACTAAATTTTATTTTAGTACGGTATGTTTACACCGGTGTATAAAAAATAAGACCAAATATTTCTGGTACACTGTTTGGTCTCTTTGGCATCCTATCCTAAAATTATTTAATTATAAAGTTTATTGAAGTTGATTGATATAACCTAAGTAATGTTATAAATATTATTTAAAATACTTCTCAGTAGCCTGACACCGTCAAATAAAGTTTTGTAATAAATGTCACTAAAATTAACCTAAATATTACTACATAATTTTACTTCAATTGCCTGTCACAGATGGCAGCATAATCGGTTTAGTACGTTTGCTGTTTACACCGTGTGTGAGAAGGATCTGGTACATCCCCCTTGGAACGTACTAAAGTTGTGTACCAATTGCGTACCAAAGGTTTGGTACAGAGTGTTTACACCGTCCGTCGCCATCTTATGACGTCATTTGGTACTGGGACCAAACGCTTGGTACGTACGGTGTAAACGTATTCAGTCTTCTCTTAGGTTCTTCAAACAGAGTTTGTGTAATAAATTAAATTTACACTAAAGTTCGTGTCAAATAGAAATAAACTTGTCAATCATTCTCGCGCAACTATTGCAACAAACAAGTTAAAGAAGACCGATACGTATATATCGTTTTTTCCAATGGTATATAATGTGCCGTAAAGTACATACTGCAATCGTCCTAGACTCTTGTTTTGTTTACAATTGCCCCTGTACAGTATAAGCACAGAATAGGTTTATACAGAACCGACAGTAAGACAGAGAAACGAGAATTAGGAAGAGATGGGGAAAGTCAACAAATTTAAAGGGCTCATTGTTTAAAATCGGATAGTTTCGTCACATCTTAGGGAGAGATAGGGGAAGTCAACAAATTTAAAGGTCTACACAATGCTCCAAGATCATAGAAGTGAATAGGGTAACATGAAAGGTACCGACACGGAGTGTCGCTTCTGTATGTAACTATTCTGTGGCACTACAGTTCGTGTCAAATAGAAATGAACTTGTCAATCATTCTCGCGCAACTATTGCAACATGCATGTTAAAGAAACCGACACGTATATATCGTTTTTTCCAATGGTATATAATGTGCCGTACAGTATATACCTTAGTTGAGGTATAACATAGAGATATGGCATTGCCCAAATATATTGTCGAAAGATGTAAGGTTTAAAATCGCTTGCAGCCAGTTGTTTGAGAACAGTGGACCAGTGGAGTAGTTATATGGAAAACACAACCAAACAAATAATGAGGATAGGTGACAAAACACTATGACCAATATTTCGTTCGTCTAACTGTAAGTGTGCACTACTCAGCTGGCGGATTGTTCTCACGCAGCTCCCTGTTAGGCGATTCTCGACCATACATCTTTTGCTTGCTCAGTAGTACGTAACTATAAGAGTGTGGCATATCTCTCTGTTATACCTCATCTAAGATATATACTGCAAAACTGCAATCGTTGTAGACTCTTGTCTTGTCTACAAGTGGCCCTGTACAGTACATGGTTAGGTTATAGTATAGTTTGTTTCAAAATTTGTGCAAACATACCTGCTTCAACGTAAGCAGCTTCTTGAACGGATTATAAATATCGCCGAACAGAGTTGTAACAAAATATTCGTATTGTTACCTCATGGTCGCCACATATTTGTTTGAATTTGTTTGCAACCACAATTGAGCAAGTCAATAAGTTACATTCGAATGATATTACATCTAATTTTTATAGAAAAAAATTAATAATTGAATGGAGTCTAAGGTTATATATGAAATAATATAAATTACCCCTAACCTTAAAATAATAATAATAATAATTATTATTTTAAGGTTAGGGGTAATTTATATTATTTAATTTTTATAGATTGTAAATAAAAACCGAGATATTAATAAGCGGAATTTTGAAAGTATCTCTTGTTATTCCAACTTTTGATAACCCTCCCCTAACGATAGGAACATAAATACCTTGCTGTGATGCGGTACACCGAGTCATTACGAAGTCATGTTATTTCCAAATATCTTGGTACAAACTATAGCTATACGTATCCAATTCAACCTAGTTCAATACTACACATGATCCACTAAGCTAGAGGCATAAACAATAAATGGGAAAGCATTCTACCAGTGGTGTGGGATTATTTCAATAACAAATGGAATTTTTGTAAATATTTATATTTGAAAATACCTTAGTTAGTGGAACTGATACGTTATTAATTACTTCATCTTTCATAAATTTAATCAAATTAAAAACTAATTGTCTATTTTTCTTACTTAAAAATAGTAGTTTATTAATATATGGATATTATTAAAATAAACACTTTTTCATTGTCACGATCGTTTTGTCCTCTCAGATATCATCTGTTTTTGCATTGATGTATTTTTCAAATTAATTAAATGGGAATGGCTTACATCGGTTTGGTCATTGTGCATTGACGGTATTTTTCTAATAACCTCTTTCAGAACCTCTAGATTTTCCAGTCAATTCATTGCTAATCCTTTTTTTGCTGCATTTGAATCAACAGTATTGTATTTTCATGTTTCTTAAATCTTAATTTCAAAATAATAGACTATTATAGTTTTTTCAAATGAACTAAATACTGAACTGGTAAAAAACTCTGCGTACTTCTCTTACTGCTTTCTCAAAATATGTACGAAACTGTGTTTTTCGCGAAGGTTTGAAAAGGGAAATGAAACAAACTAAAAATGAAGATACCATTATTGACTAAAGTTCCTACTGGTTTCAGCCATCCTAAGAAAGACTTACCGGAACGGGTAGGAAATAAATATAACGTCAGAGAAACATATATTAATATCTCTATAATAATGAAATATCTACTATTTCTGAAATTCTCATAATTTATTTGCCAACTATATTACTTCCTACATAAATTACTACCCACACAATTTGTTCTTTTGTTAATCCCATACGCACTGAAATCGTCACACGGCAATGCAATTGTCTGAATGCAATATGCGGCTAAAAATACCCATTGACGCTAAAAGCAGTAGGAGTATATTTGTTTTGCACGGTGCCACTGCATTTCCTTATGATTTTAGATTGATCTAGATCCGGATTCGCGTCATTGTCGTAAAATTTATGTATCGTTGGAAATAACATTTCTACGCAATACGCATTTCCTTACACCATATAAGATTTATTGGGAATTTAATATGTTACACAAGTAAAGTATTTGTAATAATTGAATTCTTTTTCCTTCTTGAAATATTTTGAAATAGCAGAAATTGTAAAATTCTTAAAAGAAAATACTGCGTAGAGCAGATGTTTTGTAAAATAAGGAAATATAAATACTTATAGTTATGAAATGTAAATCTTTGAATATTTTATTAGACTATTAAATGTGACACCTTCTTTGAAGTCAACATACTCAAGATACTCGTATAATAAATAGTTCACAACTTGTGTGGCATTGTACTTGAAGAATTCGTGTTCCTACATTAGTAATCTAATTCCATATAATATGGAATATATAATGGTGGCTCATTTGGTTAGAACGCTTCGACTCATTCTCAGCGGAATTTGAGATCTAGGGTTGAAATCCAAGCTTCGACAATCTTTAATCACATTTAAATATACCGCTGCAGAAACGGACTGGCAATGTTTCGGCCTAGTGGGAAATACATTTCTTCAGCTCAGCCCCAATAGAATTTTTGGGAAGTGAAAATAAATTCATTTGATTCCGTTAAATGCATTTCTTTATTAGTTAAGTAATTTTCTATTGGTGATTATTTTGTTAGGAGAATTGACGTTGATGGCGATGGTTTCTCAAAAGGGAACCTTAATACATGATAAATAGATATTAATTTGCAATAGTTTTCTCCGACTTGTTTTGATACCACATGAAGTCCCAAAGCCAAAAACTCTCGATCTTTTATTTTGTTTAGTTTACAAGGTTCAGCGACTCAATATATATATATATATATATATATATATATATATATATATATATATATATATATATATATATATATATAAGAATCAATTTTCAGATAATTCGTCGGCTCTGGCTGCGGTTTCCTCAATTATAATTTCATTTGTTTTGGATCTGCACCTACAGTTTAACGTTCAGCAGCATTTTTTTTGTTCTTTTCTTCTCAGTCCTCCTTTTTACTTTTTGTCCATTTAAAAAAATACAGTATCAGAATTTCTGCTTACTTAAAAATTGTTTCTATTCCTGCATATTATTGTATAACTTCGACAAATAATCAGTTTTTATTTACAATTATTTTATTATTATCGAAGTCTGTCTGATATAACGCTGTAGCGACTTAACGATATTATACAGTCTTTACGAAACTTACTTTCGTTGTAAAAAAAATTATTATCGTTAACGATTATCGGCCCTGTCGGTCCAAATGCATCGCGACCCAGTGGGAAAAGTTCTACTATCCCACCGGCCCAGTCTTAATGAAGAATTTTTCCAATATTTGATTGTAAAATAATGTCCATGTTATACTGTTGGTAACACTACGTACATTTTCATCTCTAAAGAGGGAAAATAACTTTCCTCTCTATTTCGCAAGATGAAAGTAGAGCTTTCTATACATATCTTGAAAAATACATTTACTAATTTTTTGATTTTTTTTTTATTTCTAAATAATTTGATTGGATTTATCGCCAAAGTTATCATAAGCTAAATATATCAAAATTAATGAATATTAGATATGGATAATAAGTATGCAAGTATTTAGTTATTCTATAGTTAGATTTTGCGGAGCAATAAGGAAAGAGTAATTCACGAAACGTAACCTCTGTGGAGCTTTAACCTCGGCCGCATGCTTTACATCAGTTGCGTATTGCACGGCATGGGCATGGCAAACCTCCAGACTGCGTGTGTCGTCTATTTGTTGGATTCCACAGCCTTTATTTATTACTCCACACGTAAACAATAAAAGCAAGAGTCCAGCTCAAATGAGAGTGACGAATGGTCATGCCAAATCTTATACAGGTTAACGGACATCACGGTTAGAGCTGCTTATTTATAATATAGTGAAAGTCATTTATATCACCGTTGTTTATAACGAGAAGATGTTTATAACGATGAAAATGTAAGAAATGGTAGGTGTTCTGTAGGAATTAATTATAAAATAATTTGGTTTAGCGTAGCCAGTTTTACGGTTTAATATAACGTTGAAATTTATGCGTCTTTTGGTGCTAAGAGAAGATATTGTGTCATAATTAAAGAGCGGATTCTATGCAATTGCATATGTGGTTTTTATTAGGCATATCAACAAAGTCTTTTCATATGTTCACATTTCGTTCAAAGTTAATGCCAAATATCAAAAAAAAATGTGCATATTTTGCATGTACTTGAATTTTTTGCATATATTAGTACATATTTTAATACTTATTTCAAAAACAAAAATTAATTCTTGACAAATTTGGTTCTTTTTTTCAACAATACATTACAGGAAAAATAATAATTTTGATCGAACTTTTAACAAATGAGCGTTTTAGAACTGCTTAGAACTTAGGTAGGTAATTCTTATTTTGTAAGTAAAATAAACAAATAATAGCTATCACTGAAATTCGTATGCTTGGAACTATAACAAAAATTAGAAAGGCAGAATGTATTAAAAAATATGAAGAAAAGCATAACACATCTTTCTCGTTAAAGTTTATTTTTTTGTATTTGTTTTAAGAAAGAGCTTGAACATTTTTATGAATTTGAATATATATATATATATATATATATATATATATATATATATATATATATATATGAATTCGAATTTTTTCATGATGTGTTTCCTCCAAATTGGTCAAATTTCTACAGTCGGCTGGCTTTTTTGTTCTTCTGTATTATGACGGCTTCTTTGAACTTCCTCTTGTACCAGTGTTCTTCTTTCTTTCCCTTTGGATCCGGTGATGGTGTTTCAATGTATGGCCTGCAAGTCCGGATTTTGATGTTTCTCCTCTTTCAGTGTGTCATCTGTATTCCTTATTTCTGATATCCAATGGTCGTTTTGTTTCTCCTATATATGTTTTTTCGCATTCTCAATCCACTTGGTAGATGCCTGTTTGTTGTTTTGGTGACTGTTCTGGCTTTTGTTGTTGATTGTGGTTGTTGTTTGAAATCTGGTTGATATGTTGACATTGCTGCTGATCCTTGTGATCTTTCGGATTTTTTGGTATCAGACTGTATGTGAAGGATCAAATGAGGACTATACTTTTGTTATATGAAGTTTTAAAATAAATCTAATTTAGTATTGGTCTATTGTTGGGCAATCAGCACAAGCACAATCTATGCTACAAATAGAATATTGAAAAGACAAACATGTGAATTAATTTATAATGTTGCTTAATTGTATCACGTTTTTAATTGGAACTAGTATTGTATGTAATTATGGCAAGTGTTCCAATTGTGTCTGGCAAAATAAGTTCAGGAAGCACAAAACAAATATGTGTAGAACAAATGATTAACATTTTTATGTCCTCATCAGATTTGAATTAAATATAACATAAAGAGAATTAGAACATTAAAGTAGAACAGCAAAGCTATTTGTGTAACAATAAAACATCTTTTTTCTACGACTATTATGATATGTGCTTGTTGTTTGTTTGTTATTGCTGGGGATACATAAAATATTATAAATACACTTTCATTTTCCACGGTAACCATAGAAAACGTTAAGGTATAAAATCATATCTCACAATTCTGTCAAAAGTCGTATTGTTTAAGTTTTGTTTTGTAGCTAGTTGCTAGGAAGAAGTGAAATAAAGACATCTTTATTATTAAAATATAAATAAATTAGGAAATAATATCGTGGTCGTACAAAATATTTCTTCTTCTGTTTCTGTTATGTAGGAATTGGAAAGGCCTATTATATCTAGGGAATAAATTCAAATCACGAAAATAGTATATTTCGCTATTCTGATTAAAATTTATTTTTATGACCAATTTTTACATTTACGAAACAAACAAGTATCACTTATAATCGGAATAATAATATTATGTATTCTTCTAGCGAAATACATCTCAATAGGATTGACACAAGTTTTGAAAATATCATTGACTTTTGTTTTGTTCACATGTCATTGATCTGCCATATTATATATATTAAATATACGTATGTATTTAAATATTAAATTCTGTCCTTAAAAATTATGCCTAAATTGTAAGATAGTGAAGATTTAATAAAAACATTATGAAATGGTGCCGAAGATGGAAAAAATCTTTTTAGTACACGATTTTCCTAGTTCTGAATGTAGTCACTGTATGAAAAGTGTTTTTTTTTCTTTTAATAATAGGCTCTTTTTATCTAAATCAAATCAAATTTAGTTTAGATATTAATTCTATTCTTTCCTAGTGAAATAATGAAATCAAAATGGAAAGTAGGCATAATGGGTGGCTCGTATTTAGGCATTGCGGAACTGCAACATCCTAAGTTTTCTCGATATATATATATATATATATATATATATATATATATATATATCTATTAATTAATAATAATTTATTTTATAATGAACAATTGTATAAAGTTCTCTTATTTTGTATAAAAGATTATAAAAATAAATATTGCAACTTTAAAAAGGGCGAAGAATGCTAGTAGCAGTGTTTATCACAGTGTCTACATCATATCATATAGCAAGATTGCTTATATCGATGCATATCGAACGGTGCAAGCATTTACTCTCGCAGTGAGAAGCGTAATTCGGCACTGTAAATCAAGCAGTTCCTTTCCTAAATTAGTACTGTAGTATTGTGTTCATAATATATACATATATATGAATTTGGTCATTACAATTAAAGACGTAAAATATTTTATTGTTTTATTTTAGAAAATTATTAGAATTATAGACAATTATGATTTCAGATATGCAACCTTGAGAAATAACAAAACAAAACAATATACTTTCTTGTTTATTTTTTAATATTTTTACGATAATTTTGATATTTTATCGAAACACACAATTACACTGTGTTTGAAAATTTTATAAGTTGCAGCATCCCCATTATTTGAAGTCACGAGCCGCCATTGGTAGGCATATATTAAACAAACAGCTATAAAATATGAAAATGTAGTTTTGTTATGGACTATAATATTGAATGAAACAGAAATACCGAAACATGTAAGGAAACTGGGTGGTTATTTAACTTTTGCACTTACAAAACTTGCCTAGGTCACGTTTTGTAATTTTCGTATGCGTGCAATAACCATCTTAGTTCATTTACTTACTAAGTACGAGAGTAAACAGCTATTAAAACATTTAAATTAAATTGTAACTTAGCAACAATTACACAACATTAATGCAACTTTTAAAACAATAAACAGTATTAAAATCATTTCCTTTTGGGACTATTGAAATAAATATTTATTTGTTATCAAAGGTAAGTCAGAAATGCATAGAAATAGTATTCATATTTTAATAGTTTGATATTATCAATTCGATAGTTACCTATTCTAGAATCAAATTAGATTTGGTATTAGTGATGTGACGAATAGCAGTTTAGTCGAATAACCGAATAAAGAATATTCGGTGAAATATTAACCGAATATTACGGATTACCGAATAATATTTTTTGTACAATTTAAAAACGTGATTGTTGGTCCTCGTTGCGGAGACGGGTTTATTTATTCTGAAATGCTCGTTCTATTTTTTGTTAAAGTAAGTTCTTGTTTGATTATTATTAAATTTAAATATTTCAGTTTTAAGAAATTTATCGCCAAACAATATAACTAGATAAATTACTTGTTAATACATTAATAGTAACTAAACATATGAATATTTTTTGTTTAAAATTTATTATTATGATCTATATATTTACATATTTTAACATAACAAAACAGCGTTGAACTTCACTTATTTCTTGCAACTGAACATTCGGTATTAAAATATGCCGAATAGGTCCCATTTCTTTTAGGTATTTTATATCTAAAAATAATTATAGATATGCTTAATACGAGGCTTAATATATACCCACTTTCATTTTCAATAATTCTTATCCTATAGCGAAGCATACATTAATATTGTATTTCTAATTTTAGAAGTTTCATGAAATAAGAAACTCCTCAATAATCTTCGCCTCCGCTATTAAACTCTATATCCAAACAAATAAAACGAAACTCATAGTGTGAAATGAATGGTTGAAACTAATATTACCACTTGGTTGTTCCCAAAAAAATCTCTCTAAAATTAGAAGCGTATAAAGAAGGTAGTGTGCTAGTGTCATCCATGGAAATAGACACTCAAATATACGCTCATGCTGGAACAGAATGCTGACTATGTTCTTAAAAAACTTTGTGGGAGTTTTTCTACATGAAATATTTACTTAAAATTCTTGAGGAGTATTTTACGCTTTCCATATTAATTCTTTTTCTTTAGCAGCATAATTCTAAAAGGAACATAGTTTGATGTATCACGTAAACATGAGCTTGTATTTGCCAATTACGATTATACTTTTCTTTACACCTATTACTGTATTATTAAAAAATATATATAATTTACAAAAATATTTATAAAATTTATTGGTTTTTGAAAATGCTATTTATGTACGATTGTGTAAATTAGATATTTTTTAGTCGAATGCTGTGCGAAATGAGAAAATTCAAGAATGAGATAAGAAAAACGACATATTTGTTACAAGAAACATTTTTCTTACAACCGAAATATTAATAAAAATTAATTTAAAAAATGAATAAAAAACATTTATAACTGTGCCATGACTTGTGGGTAATGTACATTTTCCATAAGAACAAATGCTAATATTAAAAATGTTATGTTATAACTCATGTTAAACAAATGTTAATGTTCTAAGAATTGAGTTACTTACTTATTGTGTGAATAATAATTATCACAGTTATTATTTATAGTATACAGTTATATTTTTAACTCGATTTTTAATAAATTAGATAAGATTCATTGTTATTTACCAAACTATCTTGATACTTAACAAGATAAATAAAGTAAATATGTACGTTGCCTAGCAAACCTTATTTACTTTTTACGCACTAGTGTTGAAAAAAATAATTTTATGCTCTCCCAAAAAAAAAGTACGTAGCTTCTCTACTAAAAGAAATACATTGAAACTTTGAAATAATACAAGAATAAATTAATCTGTAATTTATTTTTTCTACTTTTGTTTTAACTGCTGCAAAATGGGTGATTATATCGTTGTAATCTATAGACGAAGAAATTTCCGATTCTATTCGAAGGATTGCAAGATTTTATTTTATCAACAATGCAGTTGTCATATTCGTTAATAAACAATAACCTACTTTGCATTCTTGATACAAAATATACTATTTGGTCTGGTCATTCAAATCTAATTTTGTCGCCCTCTAAACTGTGGCGCCAGGGCGATCATCCCGTTAGCCCCCTCCCACCCCTAACTATGCTACTAGGTGTAGCACTTAAGTTGAGCACAATTAATGAAGAATTTTATTATTCTATTTTTAGTTGTTAAATAGTCTAATTTATTATTAAAATAATTACTTTATAATTATGATCACTAAGCTATTACTATACGAACATCAGTTTATGAATTCAATATCACCAATAAGTATAATTAGTTTCTAAATAATCTAATTTCCGTCTAGAATAACTAATTTATCTACAACAATGTGATTATTTATTTTTGCATTAACGTTATAAATTAAACTAAGTAAACAACAGTTTTTTGAAAATAAACCTACATTTTATAGTTTAGAGGAAAATGAAATTAGAGACACTTTTCACCTACAAGAAATCAGTAATTTTGGCGATACATTGATTATTTTGGCAGAAAAATACATGATTCAATGACATGATGTTGGGTAAAGTAGTTTAATGTTTAATTATCTACTGAGTGTGCAAATGTTTGTCAATCTGAAGAAAACCGATAGAAAACAACTTAGTTTAAGACGTTAAAGCACTCATCAAAGAAATAAACACGTGTTTCCAGAACAAAGTTCTCAACAACAGTTTACCTGCAAAATGTAATAGTTTAGATTGGTCAACTTGTGAACTATGCCAGAAATCTAATGACTTTTTCGACTTAGACGTTTGGCATGATTCACATGTTGCACAAATTAAGCTTTTTTGCAGGTACACTAATGATTAATTCTCGAAATACATGTATATTTTTTTATATGTACTTTAAAGTTGGGATAATTTAATATTTTATTTGGACTAGGGAAGTTAAGCTTGATTGAAATTACATGTGAAATATTATTTAATTGTAAGTATATGAATAATTATAACTTAAAATTGTAATTGACAGTTGAAATTATGTTCCCATTTATTTATAATTAATGATTTATCATCGTACTTTAGTGATGTCACAAGTGAGATATGCGTTTGCACAGAAGGGATGGTGAGACCTGAATTTTAGTCGTAGTCTAGCTTTGCTCGTCGTACAAGCTACTGCGTCTTTGTTTTCTGAAATGATAACCAACAACCATAATATCTGCTGTCACTGCCATACACGAGTATATAAAAAAGTCCTAAGTCGGAATCGAACTGAAAACCTTTGACTCCATACGTCGTTACTTTAACCTGATAGCCACGATTTGACAGTTGTTAATGTTGCGTATCGAGCAATAAAAATATAAGACAAAATTATTAATTTATTTTTGTAATTTTTTTTAATTGTTATTAAAAAGAAGTAATCTGTATTAAATAAGATGTAGAAATACACATTACGGTGACTTAATTTTTAACCGGACAGTTTTTATTTATCAAATGTTAAATGCCTATGACATGACAACACTTTTTTGGAATGGTAGATTGAATTTATTTACAATAATATATAATATGAGTATATTGAAATAAATATAAATTTTGATAAAGAACTTTAATTTTTAGTTCATATAAATATGTAAAAGAAAGTAACAACGGTGTATCCCATAAAAATCCAACCGCTGCCACCAATTTTGTAATAACTTTAAATATATTTCTTTAAAAAAATATATTAATTAATTAATTTTGACAACTGAAAGGATTTAGAAAGGCTGAAAGGTTCGTAGTCCTAACAAATTTTGAACTTTATCAACTTTACACACTAATTTATTCCTACAAACTACAATAAAATATGTAATAATAATTATATACAATTTTCTTATTCTTGGAGGTGGTAGGTCTGACACTTAAGGTTATTTGAATAATATTGAGTCTAAATTTTGATACGTCGTAAGACCGTGAAACCAAAAGAGAGTTCTGAATTAATATGGAATTTTGATAAGTCTTTACACTTGAAACAATTGTTAACTCTGGAAACGCCTGATGGCGAACGCCTTATTCTGACCACGAGAGCACAGACAAACACACGTTTGTCTGTGACGAGAGTAAGAAGATTGAAAAAAAAAACCATTTGCTCATCATTTTTCCCCAGTAATAATTAATATTTCTCAGCTAATTATTTTGAATTTTGTTTGTTACAAGTATATGAACAAGTCATTCTTAAAAATCCCACCTATGTCTATGTTACGATCCAAAAGGGATTATCGGACGTTTATAGCGGTGTTTCTAAAGTTCGAGAAGTAAGTTTCTTGTAGATTTATTTGCCGCATAGCCGACAAAAATCCAATATTACTCTTTCAATTTTTGATTTGTCACCTCTCTCATTCTTAAAGGGAGTATAGTTTTATGATCAGGGATATAGTTAATACGTATATATTTTGCTATAGATCCTACATCTCCCTATTATTGTTACATTTTATCAAAATGTGCGAAATATTTTAGAATATGAAGGTCATTAGTAAAGGCCAATATTTTTCTTGGCATTCAAAATATATACAGGTGGAAAAAATATTGTGAAATAATACTTTAGTGAAGCAAGAGCCAATAGCTGTACGATTTAAAGTTCTGCTTTTGCAAATTTTGGTTCATTAGTTTTTATGGTACCTCCTTACCTACAAATATAGAGATAAGAATAAATATAAATATGTAATCACCAAAAAAAAACAATTTTCATTATTTTATTGTGTAAACTCGGTTCGCGTTCGAACTAATTAGAGAGTTGGAATATACCACCCACCACCCAACCCATTGTAGTTAAAACAGATAGAGTACATAATATAAATGCTACTTTCTTCCATTATGAACAACTATTACAGACGTACTCTCTACGAAAGTATATAATGCAGAAAATTACGGTTGAGTTCTGCGGCAGGAGAGTGGTATATCGAATACTTCATCAGACATAGGCGGCGCATAATTTTTTTTATCTATTAAAATTATAGTACAAAAAAATAAAAAAATCTTTATTAGAGGAAACTTTTATATATTAGATTTTGCTTCTTCTTTGCATGTCCTAATGATATAATGCAGTAATTTCTCTTGCACCGTTGCTAATAGTCTGCCGTTTACGAATCAACATTATGTACAGTCCCAGTATATTTCAGAGCAATATCTGCAACAGCAATGAAATATTTCATTATTAAAATATTTTAAAAACGATTCATTAATTTATTTGTCACACATTATAGGCTTCCAGATTTTATTCTGGAAAATTCCAATTTGATTAGGCAATTTGTAAAAAGTAATATCAAAACATCAATCTGCTATGTCTATTCCCGCGCAGGTGTTGATGACTGCGATTTTTAGCAACTGGAGGCTTTCAAAATGTAATGAGAGATGTGATCCATGTTAGTCAAACTAGTTGATAACTAAAATCGATATAAATATTAACACTTTCACAACTTGTAGCCTATGACTTTTCTATGGCTCAAAAGATCTGAGAGGTGAAATATCAGCCGCCATTTTGATACAATGTGGATTAGTCTAATACTACAGAATATGTTTATAACTACTCTGTGCTAATACCCTGTTTGTTTCGAGAATACGGTATTAGGCTAAATTTTAATACCGGGTTAAGGCGGAGCTAACTAACACTCATTTTGGTTTTAAGCTAACACCGTTTCGAAAATTCGGTTGTAAATGAATACCGGTAAATTTGATATTTCTTCCTACATTTTTTACGCAATGGGCGTAAAAATAATTCCTGCACGCAGAATACTATCTCAGAACCGACACTGCTTGACATAAGTCATAAGCCGCGTATTTTTATTCCAAAGAGATATATCATATCACTGCAATACGAATTTGTAATTTGTTGATTGTTTTTTATTAATCTGCAAGCAGCTGAAGACTGTTTTTCTATTTATTATAAGTGGAAAACAGCGTTATTATTATCACACTCTTATGCCCAGTTTCATGAGAAGGAGTTAAATCGAGAGTTATCAAACTCTGGATTAATGTTAACCTAGGTTTGACAGTTAAAAGCGTTTCATGAAAAATAGTCTTCAAAATTTTAACCCCGGCTTAGTAAACCCTTCAATAATATGACAACAGGTTTAGGTTGGCAATTATTCTAAATTTGATGCATACTTCACAACATTGATTTTTGAACATTGAATTAACCTTTTGTGTTCTTATTCGAAAGATTGTATATTATCTTTAAAATAAAATGATATGTGGCAAGCCGGAATCTATTTCTAAAGTCGTTATAAAATTCAAATATGTTACGTTTTGTTAAACGTCTAGGAATAATGTAGGTACACTATATTATTTAGGATCTCATCATCTGAAGAATCTCTTTTGTTAATCATATACTTGAACTACAAATATATAGAATAAAAGTATCCAAAGTAGCCACTATTAATTACATTTTAAGCAAAAAATAATAATTATCAATTCTAAACTCTGAATATTTAAGCAAATAAAAATAGAGCCGAGGTTGAGTTTAACTCTTTCTTGTGGAACCCGTTTTCAAATTTAATCTTGAGTTTATAAATTTAACTCAGGTTAAAATTTAACTCGCGTTCATGAAATCGGGCATAAGTTTTATAGACGCCGCTACGGAAAGTTTTCATTACTTCTTCATCTTTGGGAAGAAATTAGTGGAAACTTTCCTTATGTTTACTAGACATAATATTTCAATACATCTTCTCCCTCCTAGGACACGTGACGGAGTCCCGCTAACCCCGACCCCGCGGCACCAGTTCCACCCGCCAGACCTGTCGATCTCGGCGGCGGAGTTGGCGGACGCGGGTCTGTACCGCGTGTCCGCGCGCACTAGAGCCGCCATGGCCAGCCACGATGTGGAGCTGCAGGTGACGCCGCGCGGCGGGCTGGAGGGCGAGCCGCCGCAGTTCGTCCGAAGACTGCAGGATCAGAATGTCAAGGTCGGGACTCGGACTCGGTTCTTGGTGGAGGTGCGCGGTGAGGGGGATGTCACGGTAAGTGAGTGGGTTGGTGAGAGGAGTGAAAGATTAGTTGTACCAATAAGGATTGAAGTTAAAGTTGAAATTTTGATAGCAATGTTGCATAGTTCATTTGATTTTTTTATTCTGATATGATATTGTCGATTTA
Organism: Stenolophus ochropezus; assembly: GCA_035578165.1. Taxonomy (NCBI): domain Eukaryota; kingdom Metazoa; phylum Arthropoda; class Insecta; order Coleoptera; family Carabidae; genus Stenolophus; species Stenolophus ochropezus. The sequence goes on from JAQOWZ010000008.1 coordinate 21,663,466, forward strand.
AGGGAAATTTAAATTTTAAGTAATATTGGTGCAACCGGTCTTTAAAATTCATTTGTTTCATTAACAACTATCAACTTATTAGCCTTTGCATGCACCTAGATTTTATAAGTCAGTTACTACGTTTATCCCAATAGTTTCAACCCGCTTGAAAATGGGTTGATCTGACCCGATTGAAGTTAGTGGGTTGAAATGATCGGAATGAACGCATTTTCAACCGGGTTAAAATGTTGAACTCGACCCTAAAATATAAATGGGTTGAGCTTGTTCGATCGGATTGACTATACCGGATAAACGCTCAACCCGCTCGAAAATTTAAAGTTAATTTCATTCATGTTTGGTTGGTTACTGTTATGAAGTTATGAACATTGTTTAGTCAAATTAACTCGTGGTGTTTATCATTCGGATTACTTTTACCGTTATTACACACTTTTAATATACAGGCTGTTAATACTAAGTTCTAACACCCGAAAACAGCAGTTAGAACTCATTGAAACAAGCAACTTTTCTTAGATCAAATTTTTGATTTGGTGCCCCACTTCATAGTTATTGGCGTTCTTTTGTTTTTCGAAAAATAGTCATTACTCCGTTATTTTAAGGAATAATTAAAAAATAGAAAAACCTTCAGCATTTGCTTTCGGTTCTCTAAAACATTTGTATTTAGGATTATTTTCTATTTTATCAAATAAAAAAATTGCGACCGATCAAAAATTTCAAAACAAAATATTTTGAAAACCAGTCGATCGATTTTTGAAAATAAAACGTTTATAAAATCTTTAAACTATCTATTAATATTTGTTTGAAATATCTGTCTAAACGATGTTTTTATTCAAATTGAATTGCAAGATTTTTTACCAACTGCAACAATGTTTTGTTAATTTTGCATTTTTGTACACAAATTATGCAAATATCCTTTGAAGATAAAGTATAGTAAATAATTTCTTTTTATAAATAAAGATATATCTAAAGAAGAAGATCAAAAAGTATATAAATTTGAAAGTACAAATTAGAAAACATATGCTTCAAGTTTGACGTACGCGTTTATTGTTAGGGTTTTGTTTTTATTATTTTATACAAATGTCAGAAGGTACTTAAAAGATTTTTCCTACGACCACTGTTAAAAATAGTATTTTTAACGGTTGCTTAGCAAGTTAAAAATAACAGTTTATAACACAGTAAATACTTTTAAAACGTTGCCATTGACAACGTGTTAAAAGTAAAAAACAAATTTACTTTTAACACGTCTTATGTTCAGTTGTTCATAACAAATACATCATGACCTGTCATAAATGTCATTCTAATGCTTAGTTTTTATTTACTAATAGGTACATAACTGTGGTCGTAGGAAAAATAGTGTATGATATTTGTGTTAAAAGTGATTTTATTTCGTTCGAGGGGTTTGTTAAACTCGGCTTCGCCTCATTTCAAACTTCCCCACTCACTCATAAAATGTCACTTTTAACACTTATATCATAAATAACTATTATAAATGTTTTATTTTCAAAAATCGATCGACTAGTTTTAAAAGTATCTTGTTTTGAAATTTTTGATCGGTCGCCGTTTTGTTATTTGATAAAATAGAAAATAATTCTAAATACAAATGTTTTAGAGAACCGAAAGCAAATGCTGAAAGTTTTTGTATTTTTAAAATATGTGACCCGTTTATTTTCACGGTTCGCTTTGTTGACACTTCCACTCCCGCGACGCTGTTAAACGTTTCACCATTCGTCCTTCAACAAAAAAAAAAAAACTTGGTCCCAGTAGTTTAGAACTCACTATACTCTGTAGGACTTTTTCAAGAGCTGTAGGTTGACGATGCCACTAAAATCTATACCTAAATAGAAACTATTCTCATCTTGCTTTTCATAGAATAATGGAATACAGCGAGTAATTTAAATATTTTTGTTTGCAAAAATAAGCGTACACATGTATACATAAAGAGTAGTATAGGGAAGTTGGAAAATAGAATATATAGTTCTTCTGCTTTTAAGGATGATTTTTATTTTTAATAATAACATTGAAGACGAAATTTGACAGTAATCTTGACTCGACATCGACATTAGGAATAAAATTTGAAGAAAGATCTCAAACAAAAAAAAACATTGTTCTGGGTTCACCCACAATGAAATGAATCATAAACAAAGCTTATATGTTGTTTTGAAAGAACTTCAGTAGCAACCTTTTGCCAAGTTAATTTTCTGGTGTTTTTATTAAAATACTTCTCTAAATTACAAAATACTTTATATATTTCAATGAGTAGCCAAAAACATTTCTTATTTTATTGTTAAAAGTATTCTAATGAATAATATAAAATTAAAACATTTTTCCGCAGCATATGTTTGTAACCAGGGCCGGACTGGCAACTATTTGGCTCAATGGGTTTACAAATATGTTGGCCCACCTAAATATTTTAAAACCGGTGGTACTGAATAAATCTGTCTTTTTATATTTTCTAAAAATCAACAAAAATATCCAGGTAGCCGGGTGGCTAGTCCGGGTCTGTTTGTAGCGTCACATGATATACATTTCGCATTCTATCTATATTTATTATCTATTTGGAAAGATATTTCATGCTGATATATCATTATTTCATAATTTCTCCCCCTTGCAGATAACATGGTACCGCAACGAGCTCCCAATCCTGACAGGCTCGGACCGCTTCCAGTTCCTAGCCGAAGGCGCGTACCACGTGGTGGACGTGGCGCCAGTGACGCTGGCAGACGGCGGCCGCTGGACCTGCACAGCAGAGAACGCGCACGGTCGCGCATCATCTTCGTGCCACCTGCACGTGCTGGTGCCCAAGGCTTACGCGCCGCCCACCTTCCTCGAGGAACTGCGGGCGGTGCTCACCGAGGCGGGCACTGTTAGCTTGGAGTGTCGGGTGGTTGGCGTGCCGACGCCTACGTTAAGGTAGGGTGAGATGAAAGGGGTGTGGAAAGTATAAGTTTGTGCATAAAGGAGTAGTAAAGTGTGAATGATAGTGAGGAGTCTGTGTGGTTTAATATTTGATGTTCCAACAGCGGTTGTGAATGATCTGTGAGTGTAAAGTTTTTTGTTCAATGTCCACAGACCAGTTTGCTGACAGTCAGAAAAGTTTTCTGACTATCAATAAATTCTAAATTCTCGCATGCGCTTTGCTGTAAGAGCTAATTATTCTAAGTTTTAAATATAAATAAAATATATAAAATTGAGTAGGTATCAATGAACACATTAAAAAAAGCATTGTACCTGCGTAGGGGTATCAAATACAGTGGATATCAGCGAACACGAACCCCCCCCCCCTTTTATTATAAGGAATAGAAAAGAAATCATATAAGTTATTTTATGACTGTAATTTTTATTTTACATTGGGAACCCACCATTATTTTAGCAAAATTAAATCCGTCATTGTTTTGTCCCTTCAATTTTCTATAAGTTGCTATGTGCTTATAAAAATATTCGGGAAATATAAAATAATTGAGAAATGTCAGAAATAATAATAACGTGATATACCTTATTTTGTCTGTTATTTCACGTTGACGTTATATATATGTTTTTTTTATATAGCGTTACATTTAGTTAATTTTACGTAGCCGTCTGAGAATTATATATTAATTATCTTATTTTTCTCGATTTTTTTACGCCGCTGGAGTGAACATTTTTACTTTTACACCACCGATGTAAAAGTAAAATAAATAAGTATCCATAGAAACTGTAGAATCAGCAAATAAGAAATAACTTATACAATAGAAACCTGCAATATCGCCCTAAGTGTCACTATAAAACTAGATAACTTAAGAATAAAGTTCCTAAAAAACTTTTATAATTGACAAATTTATATTGATAACCTTCAAATTGAATATCAAGTAGTATTTTTCATAAATATCTACATTTGAAGAAGAAATAGTATGTGTCATTCAGAGTAAAAGCGTCTTTGTGTGCCTCACATGCAATTGTTTGACTTCGCTCATCGTGTAAACTTTCACGCTTATCACACAAAATATCACTATTTCTCTTAATAACACAATATACTATTATCCAAATATTCTGCAAAGGACAAATGTGTCGTAATTTCGAGCATTTGTTTTAAGTGGTTTACTTTATAACGTTTGTTATTTTATATTATGAATTTGTTTTATATCGTTACATTTTGTTAATTTTATTAGCCGCCTAAAAATGTTTTGTTATATCTCAATTATATTATTTTTCTCATATTTTTTTTACACTCACTTATGAAAATAATACTAAAAAAAAATTGTTAGACATTGCGTGTAAATCAAACTTTATTTTTTCTTTCCATGACATCAAATAGTATATTTAATAATTTATAGAAAGAATATTTTTCTATTCCTTCTAATAAAAACGTTAAGGGGATAACACTTTGTTTACTCAGAATTAATTGTGATGAACCAGTATCACATGTATAAACACTGCTAGTTAATAGCTATTTTATTTCAAAACTATAATTGGACAGCTGTATACTTCAAAGAACTGTAGTTCAAGTAAATTAATTTAAATTACCTGTACAATTACAACCTGTTAATAACCAACATAAACATATCAAGATTTAATGATTATTGCACTAACCATTTCTTTTCCTCTAGATGGTTCAAAGACGGCCTTCAGATCCGGGCAGGCGACGTGTTCGCCCTGACCGCCAACGCAGCGGACCCCACCTCGCTGGGCACGTACACGTGCGAGGCGTCCAACTGCATGGGGCGTGCCTACTCCTCCAGCAAGGTGCACGTGGTGGGTCGTGGCAGTCGAGAGGGCTCGCTCAAACCCGCAGATGCTTCTACGGCTGGCCCGCCGCCTATCTTCACTAGGGAACTGCAGGGGGAGAAGATCAAGATTGGGGATCCTCTGAAGCTTACTTGTCAAGGTATGGTGGAGGAGGTGAAGATGGAGATGAAGATGAGAGAGTCTGAAAGATGTTATTCGGGTTTGATTGTACAGATCCGTTGAAGGAGAGTTTAGTGCAGTTGTATTGTGTTTGTATTGTAGTGCAGAATTCTAGCCTAAAGAAAGTTAACGTAACAGTTTACATCAGAACATAGAATTACAAGAAAAAAGAAATACTAGAACAAACACTTGCTCTAATTCCTGACCCACTGAAACAAGAGCACAATCCATAGCAGACAAAACTGCTTCAGAATAAGCTCTGGTTTTAGTAGGCCACGAATAAAAGTAAACTTTTCAAAATTTTCTAATTCCTGACCCACTGCAAAATCCAGAGCAGCCAAAAGTACTTCTGAATGTGCTATGGTTTAGAGCTGCAGATTATCGCCGACTCCCACGAGGAGTTGACGTACTTTTCCATCGATCTATCCAATGTTGATGTGATCTGTATTAACGATCAATCAATTGTAAACAAATGTAAAATGTAAACTGTACACACTTATATATTTCATCAAATCATGCTGAAGATGGGGAAAATATTATCCTCGAAACGTCCCAATATATAATAAAGAATATACCACATTGTTACTAAACAATTGCGTTTTATTCATTGGATCTCCAAGGCCGAATAATTCCAAAATTTAAACAAATTCAGGATCCACCTAATCAGATTATCGCCGACTCCCACGAGGAGTTGACGTACTTTTCCATCGATCTATCCAATGTTGATGTGATCTGTATTAACGATCAATCAATTGTAAACAAATGTAAAATGTAAACTGTACACACTTATATATTTCATCAAATCATGCTGAAGATGGGGAAAATATTATCCTCGAAACGTCCCAATATATAATAAAGAATATACCACATTGTTACTAAACAATTGCGTTTTATTCATTGGATCTCCAAGGCCGAATAATTCCAAAATTTAAAGTGCTATGGTTTTATTAGCCACGACTTGGTGCAAACTTTTAAAACTTCTCTAATTCCTGATCCATTGAAACCAAAGCACAATCCAGGGCAGTCAAAATTGCTCCAGAATGTGCTCTGGTTTCAGCAGGCCAAGAATTAGAGCAAACACTTCTGATTGCTCTAATTCTTGACCCTCTGAAACCAGAGCACAATCCAGAGCAGTCATATCTACTCTAGAATGTGCTCTGGTTTCAGCAGCCGAAGAATGAGAGCACTCGCTTAGCGTACTCCAATTCCTAGCCGGCTGAACTAGACCGCCTTCGGAGTATGAGATGCCCCGGAAGACGGTCTAGTCAGACCACCAGGTGCGGCAGAGGCCCGAGGGCCCACTACATCCCGGCGCCCCGCAGAGCAGGACTGAGTGCTAGCGTCTCAGGATCTTCGGTATATCCTGAGACGTGCATTATTACCGGTCATGTGGATTCTTATTGGCCGATATTCAAACTGTACTTGTACTAGTAGGAATTTTTTTTAAGACAAATGCCCTACCGTATTCGTTGATATTGTTGGATTTTTTTGTACAATAATAAGCTTTACACGCTATTACAGACAAACACAAACAGATGAACAGCCAAACGGAGCATACTGTCCACAAAATTCGAAATAATTATCACGATTAAACAAGATGGTGTTAGTGCGGTAAATGTAGATTACATTCGCCCAGTTAAAGTTTACTGAAACTTAAAATGACGTTTGTCTGTGGTTTCGGGAAACTTGAACTATAGCTCATCCAAAATAGAAAAGTACCTGTCAATCATTCTCGCGCATATAATGCAACAAACAAGTTGAAAGAGACGGCAACATAAATATAGTTTTTTTCTAATAGTGTTCAATGTGTCGCACAGTACGTACTATAGATACGCATCGTAGACCTATGCCTGGCCTACCAGTAGCCCTGTGCAGTACTGGGTTATAGTAGCTATACCTACCCCATATAAACGAAGTTCAAAACTGCACTGATCCAATAAAGTAGGGGCGTAAACCATAAATGGGAAAGCAATCTACCAGTGGCGTGGGATTATTTTAATACAAACGGAATTTTTGTAAATAGTTATATTTTAAAACAACAACATTTATGAACATCATCAACGTCTTCTCGGATACCGTCTGACTGTGCATTGATGTACAAATTAACAGTATATATACTATTTTTCTAATTAAGTAAAGGAGAATGGTTTATATCGGTTTGATCATTATCAATATTTTTCTTTGAAATAACAGCATCTTTAATCTCTAGATTAAAATGTACACGTGAATGGATTACATCGGTTTGGTCATTGTCTATATTTTTCTTTGAAATAACAGCTTCTTTAATCTCTAGATTTTCAAGCCAAATTATTTTAAATCCTTCTTCTGCTACATACAAGATTACCAATCACCCTTTCTATAAATGATTATTACCTGCTAATATAATCGTCGTCAAATTCTGTGCTGTTTTCTGTTTATTGCAGTTATATGTTCTTTAAATCTTAATTTCGAATTTTCTAAATATTATATAATAATTTCCTAATATAGTATCCCCATATGAACTAGAAACTAAGTACGCCACTGGTAAAAACGCAATGGGGGGTACCTTCTCCCATTGGTTGCTCAAAATATGAACGAAAATACGACTTTCGCGCAGGTTCATTTCTATTTTGGACGATCTATAGGTGAATGTAATCTGCAGCTACCGCACTAACGCCATCTAGTTCAATCGTGATAACTAGTTCGAATTTTATGAACGGAATACGCCATTTGGATGTGCATCTATTTGTTTGTTTGTGACGCTATTAAATTTGTTGTATTTTATAAAATTTGTTTACCAATTCTATGTGTGTGCTAGTACTCAGTACCTATATTGCCACTATAATAATTTTCTACGTGAATGGATACTTGCGTACTGCAATTCCATTGCAATAAAACACTACAATACCACTACAAAACTCTACGTAAATGGGTTACATTGATTTATTAATTTATTTTATATTTTCTTTAGACTAAGGGTAAAACTGAATGATACACAATCCCGACTATTTAAAAAACTCAAAATATTGATAAGAACAAACATAAGTTCCAAAAAAGGATCAAGAAAAATTCTTAAAAATTATGTATCAAATAATATTGGTTATTCATTACTGATTGCAAAAGAAGATAATAAAAATATGAAAATTAGTCGTTAATAACTAAATGTGGAACGGTATTAGAATAAACGTGAGATTTGTTACAGCCTATGTTACAACCAAGTAAATCTTGAAGGTCCATATAAATCCCGCAACTGTATTTTAAAAACACAGTGTTTTGAGACTTTTATTAAACATTAGCCCCCCAGTAACATTCTCATTAATAGCACAATTATAACCACTATTCTCCATTCCAGTGGTAGTCCCCCCATACCCGAAATCCATCTCATGGTACAACTCCGCGGGCCGCGTGGAGGACCTGGAGTCGAGCGACGGCACCCTGACTCTCACAGCGGGGCTGAGCGCTCCGAGCCGGTACCGACGCATCGCTGACGGACTGGGCGGCTACGCCCTGGAGGTGCGTCCCACCGAGGCCTGCGACCAGGGCGAATGGAAGTGCGTGGCTACTAGTCAGGAGGGTGTGGTTGGGATCACTAGGTGTGAGGTGCAGATGATGAGTAAGTTCTCACAATCAGTGAAATTTGTTTATAGTATATTACTTTACTAGTGGGAGAAGTAGGGACTTCTCCCACGAGTAAAGTACGATATTTTTCCTTACAAGTACGGCAGCTGTGTTTGAATTTAATTATTAATTACATGCTAAGAATTAATTAGTTGATTTAAATCTTAGATGAGGTATATAACATAGAGATATGGCACACTCCTATAGCTACGTACTACTGAGCAAGCAAAAGATGTATAGTCGAGAATCGCCTAACAACGCACACTTACAGTTAGACGAACGAAATATTGGTCATAGTGTTAGTCACCTATCCTCATTATTTGTTTGGTTGAGTTTTCCATATAACTACTCCACTGGTCCACTGTTCTCAAACAGGGGGCTGCAAGCAATTTTAAACCTTAGATCTTTCGACAATATATTTGGGCAATGCCATATCTCTATGTTATACCTCATCTAAGATTTAAATTAAATAGTTTTCATTTGAATTTAAAATTTAAAATTTATTTTGTTATTCCAATTTGTGTATTTTATAAAGATTTTATAGTCCGTTGGTATAAAAATATAAATTTAAAATGCTTCATAATAATTTTTTCTGTTTTATGATATACAAAAAAATATGACAATCTAAATTTATTAAAATTTAAAAATTAAAAACTTGGTTCGCTACATCGAACAAGCTTTCTTAAATGAATTTCGCTGTTGACTCTTCATGGGAAAATAACTAAAAAGCAGACTGCAAACTGCAAAGCACATATGTAGTCATAATTAATTTTGAGGTTACAACGCTGGGAGATATTTATACAAGGTCAGCGCATTGCAGCGCTAACTTCACTTCACTTACGGCGGAGGAATAGAGGGAGAAGAACGAACTTCTCCCACTCAATTTACTTCTCCCACAGTTGGATAAGCATGCACTTCTCCAACCCAAAACAGTGGGAGAAGTAGGCACTTCTACCGTACGCGTAAGGAAAAAATAGTTATTTTGTACCGAACTGGTAATAACTGTTTATAACCGTATAAATTTTAAAATTTCTTTATGAAATTGGAATATGAAATATGTGAATATTTTAATGTATAATTTATTAGGCTGCATGTGAACAAAGCAGTGGTGGCTTCATTGGTTATCACGCTCCAATTCGAATTGAGTAGAGTTTGAGATCTGGGGTTCAAATCCTAGCGTTACGTACTATTATTTAAATATTACTCTCTGAGTACTTCAGAAATCAATTTAAAGTGTAAATGCTTTGCATTTATACCTTACGGCTCGACCCGTGATATGCCGAGTCGGCCATAAATTTTGTACTATACTGCTGCCAATCTAATAATGTAAAAAGCTATATCTTTTTTGTTTGTGCTACCTATGTAATGCAGAAATCATATGTTAAAAGTAAGTGACCATATATAAAATAATTGTATGTTTTCAGTAAGTCTTTATAATATGAAATGAATCACAGTTTCACAGTATGCTTTGTGATAGTTATTTTCTGAGAATTTAAAACATGATTGCGATCACAATTTACTATACGGTTAAATTCGGGAATTTTCGTTACTAATCAAAATTGTTTATTGAGGCTGAGAAGCAGAACTGCTACTTTTTTATCACATTGTGCTTTGTGACTTTGATTTTAAAGCGTTATTGTGATCACAATTATTGTACTAATTGAAATTATTACTACGTACAATGTTTATACACTAGCTACTGTGATCACGAATCACAGGTATAAAAAATATTGGGTATAGTCTTTTTCACGAAAATGTGATCGTACGTCATAATGTTCCCTGATGCAACGTTGTCAAGTCTTTGTAGCGTACATTCAAGTGTTGATGGTTGCATAGTATACCATGTGTGTATATATCATATTGTGAATTATTTACATAAAATAAATTAAATGTATTCAGCATCCCCCTCTGTATCTTCGTTTGTCACGTTCTTGTTCGAAATACCTTATTACAGAATTCACCATATTCTGTGCACAACTTCCTAATTTTTTTGCTCGATTTTTTGACATTTTTCAAAAATAATATTATTTTTTGACATTTCGAGAATGGCAACGTTGTACAGGATTACCAACCATTTATTAGTAAAAGACACTAAGTTCCGTGTATTTTACTGGGTATATGCTAGGGATAGTAACATTGCTGTTTTGGCTACAATTTTATTACTAGGTATGACGTACGATCACATTTTCGTGAAAAAGGGTATAGCAATCACGATATGAGATTGTTCAATATCACTAACTAAATTAAAATTCGTGAAATATTGCTCATTACCAAATAAAACGTTCGAAGGCAATATTTATTTAGTTGTACCGAAACCATGCCATTGTCGTTTTTTTTTACGTTACGCAATAATAAAATTAAAATTTAGATCTACTTGAAATATTTTATTTCATTGTCCAGTTAAACAATAAAAGTTTTAGTTAAATTCTTAATTATTGATTAAATTGATAATATCGTATCGAAACGAAATGTCAAATGGGTTTTTATATAGTACTGTTAAGATTTAGATATGCACTTTTGTTTTTCACCTATATTTAATTATGTGTAGTAGAACTTTTTAAATTAAAATTTGACCGTTACTATGTTACCATTTGTTTAGAGATTTCCAGTTCGCTAAGAAGTCAATTACCGATCAGTAATTTGTAAAGACAACTTACTGCCTTGAAAATTTAATTAGTAAACATTAAAAAACACTCGATCGTAGAAAATAGTATTTAATTCATTTAGGTTTAGTAGAGTGATCTATAAACATATGGAACTATCAATTCGATTTTATCTGCCTTGTTTTGAATTAAATAATGAGATACATTTATTGTTATTCCAATTCATAAATAAATAATATATTTCTCTCCCCAGTCCCGAAAAACTACCGCAAACCCCGCTTCATGGAATCCCTGAAAGCAGTCCTCACGGAAGAAGGCCTCGTGTCGTTCGAATGCAAGGTAGTCGGCTTTCCCACTCCCTCGTTGCGCTGGTTTAAGGACGGGCACGAGCTCCGGCCCGGAGACGTGTACCAGCTGACCGGCACCAACTCCCTCGGCTCGTACTGCTGCATCGCGAGGAACTGCATGGGCGAGGCGCAGAGCTCCGCCGAGCTCACCATCGAGGACATCCAGAACCAGCTCAACGACGAGGAGAAGCTGCAGCTGTTCAGCAAGAACCAACCGCCCAAGTTCGTGCAGGGGTTGAAGAGCTGCGAGGCTAGGATTAATGAGAACTTTAGGTTTACTGTGCAAGGTGAGGGGATGGTTTTTTTTGTATTTTTTAATAGGCTGTAAGCTGTAAGGGTGTGACTACTGTCACTGTTAAATACGGTTCCCAGAAGATAGCCTACTGGAAAATTTTACTAACATAATTAACTTTTAACAGTTTCATTGTGATATCATTAATATTTTTTTTACGACCACTACGGAAAGTGGCACTTTTCTCACACTACATACAGGTTCAAAGTTGTGTATTTCCCACAATCGTGGGTTGAAGTATGAGAAGTAATTTTTTACAATATTTGCCAACACTGCGCATGTGCGAAATGTCATTTCTCACAGTAATTGCCAACACTGCGCTTGCGTGAAGGTCCTCTTTGTGAGATTATGTGCGTCTAATTGATCTTTTCCTGCGACCACTACGGAAGTGGCACTTTTCTCACACTTTATAAATCTTGAAAGTTGCGTGTTTCCCACAATCGTGGGTTAAAGTGTGAAAAATAATTTCTGACAGTATTTGTTAACGCTGCGCATGTGCAGTGTGGGAAATATTATTTCATAATTGCCGACACTATAGCTCGTTCAATATAGAAATGAATCTGCGCGAAAGACGCATTTTCGTTCATATTTTGAGCGACCAATGGGAGAAGGTACCCCCCATTGTGTTTTTTACCAGTGGCGTACTTAGTTCTTAGTTCATATGGGGAAACTATATTAGGAAATTATTATATAATATTAAGGAAATTCGAAATTAAGATTTAAAGAACATATAATTGCAATAAAGAGAAAACAGCACAGGATTTGCCGAGGATTATATTAGCAGGTAATTATCATTTATGGAAATGGTGATTCGTAATCGTACATTTAGCAGAAAAAGGATTAACTATAATTTGCCTTGAAAATCTAGAGATTACAGAAGCTGTTAATTCAAAGGAAAATATTGTCACTGACCAAACCGATGTAATCCATTCGCCTCTACTTAATTAGAATGATGTTCATAAATGTGATATTTTCTTTTGTTATTCATAAACATTACGCATTTTAAAATATAAATATTTACAAAAATTCAATTTGTTATTGAAATAATCCCACGCCAATGGTAGATTGCTTTCCCATTTATGGTTTACGCCCCTAGTTTATTGGATCAGCGCAGTTTTGAACTTGGTTGACATGGGATAGGTATAGCTACTATAACCCAGAACTGCACAGGGCAACTGGTAGGCCAGGCATGGGTCTACGATACGTTTAGTATGTACTGTGCGGCACATTGAACACCATTAGAAAAAAAGTATATTTATGTTGCCGTCTCCTTCAACTTGTTTGTTGCATTATATGCGCGAGAATGATTGACAGGTCCTTTTCTATTTTGGACGAGCTATACACAAGCGTGAAGGTACTCTTTGTGAGGTTACCTGCGCCATATTGGTTTTTATGTCAAATAGCTTTCTTGTATGTTCTATTGCTGTGTAGCGTTTAGATTTTTGATGGTAGAAAAAGAATAGTGTGCCACTCGTGCAGAATCACCTATTTCTCACCTTGTGTGATTCCAGTACTCGACTTCGTCTCGTGCCGAAACTTTCACACCTCGTGGGAAATAGGCGACTTTCTGCACTTGTTGCACATTATACTATTATGTCAAATACCTTTCGTGCATGAATTTTTGTTCTGTAACGTTTAACAGTGTGGTCGTAGAAAAAGTATAGTGCACCACTCGTGCAGAATCACCTATTTCCCACGAGGTTTGAAAGTTTAGGCACGAGGCGAAGTCAATTGCTGGAATCACACTTGTTGTACAATATACTATTTCTTTTTTTCCTATATGCTTTTTTCTATCATTGTCGAATACATGTGATATGCATTTCTTTTCTCTTTTTCCTCTTATTAACCTTGATTTTTCCTGTTATATTTAGTTTCCACCCTTTCTTGTGCAAAGTATATTCCTTGTGCAGTCTCTTCTTTCTTCGATTTCTCTACCTCGTCTTCGGTCTTTTTTTCGCTTTTTCCTTCCACTTTCGTTTTGCTTCTTCTCCTTTCACCCCAATTTAAGAAACCTTTCTTAATACTTGTATCACTCCAGGTATTTTTCTTGTTTTATTTCGAGTCGTCTCATCGTTTTTTCGGGTTCTCAGAACCACAGCTAATCATTAATAGGTTTGTTCCAACTTGCCTTGTTATATTGTTGAACCGTACTGTTTTGGAATTATTTTTAAAACTACTTAATACACAAGCATGAGTTGTACTTATTTTAAAATGAATTTATAAAACTAACAAATGCGTTATATTGTACGACATTTATCATTGTCAATTCAGTATTGCTAGTTTTTACATTAATCTAAGAACTGATAAAAACGTATTGGAATCCTTCAGGTTTCCAAATTAATTGGAACACTATTCGAATTATTTTGTTCACGATAAAATTTTTTAGTTGGAATGCCATCTTTTTACCTCGCATGCGCCAACAATTCTCAGTACGTTTCTGTATTTAGTTGAAACAAATCTAATTTGTAAATTAAAAAATAATATGAAATTAAAACACGTTCCTTGAATAGTTGGATATTAAACTCTGGTTGGTTGTTAATAATGAACACTTTCTTTACAGCATTATAGTGTGCAATTAATTCGATTTAGTTTTTTTTTTAATTAACAAATTTTGGATCAATTTTGAATTATAGTATATACGATTACTGTCTAAGTCTAAAATACTCGTATACCTACTACATTTTTAGCAAAAGATGAAGACTTTAAACAGGAAAAAATATAATGTTCTAAATTATATTTCTATCTTTTATTTGAATTTTAAATGAACACCCTGTATGTGTGATCGGTAAAAACCAAATAGATATAACTTATTAAATATAATTGACTCCGTAGTGAGTATAAGCCCGCCAGCAGCGTTGAGCTGGTACCGAGACGACCAACCGGTAGACTCTTCCGAACCGGACCGCTACCTGGTGTGCAAGGAATCGCTGGGAACCTGCCACCTCGACATCCGCCGACTCGAATTCATGGACCAGGCCGAGTGGAAGTGCGTGGCCACTAACGACTTCGGCCACTCTGTCACCAGTTGCTTCCTCAAGGTATACATGTCGCTGATGTTGGGCTGATAGATTATAACTAGAGGTATAATGGTAATGGGTCTGTTGCAGCTCGTCATACCCAAGCACTTCAAGAAACCCAGGTTCCTGGAAGCGCTCAAGGCAGTGCTGTCTGAAGAGGGCGCTGTGAACCTGGAGTGTAAAGTGATAGGAGTGCCACAACCTGTGCTCAAGTGGTACAAGGATGGGGAGGAGCTTAAGCCTGGAGACATACACAGAATCATTTCTGGACAGGTAATTAATTCTTGTTTTGTATGTTTATTGTATGGAAAGCACTTACTTATCATTGACTGAATAGTCGAAAATATTGTTTTTCTCGATCGGACGAAAACTGACACCTTTCCGGTGTGTTTTCGAACCGGAAAGTGCATTATTCTGGTGTTTTAGTGTATTTGCTGGGCTACGAAAAATAATTATCGGAGAATATTTTTTCCGACCGCTGACAAAGAATTCCCGTACAGTAAACAGGCCATTGTTTTCCGTAAATAAAAATATTTATTTTATTATTATTGAATATAAACCGATCGAAAAAAGATAGTATGTATACGACGTAGGAAAAGTGTTTTGGACTTCTGGTGTCCCATAATTTCCTCCAACATCCGGGAATCATATTTTCTACTAAATACACAATATACTATTTCCTACAAGGAGGCATAAAGTACATACTTTACGCAATCTTTAAAGTTTGTAGACGCACTAGTGTTTGAAAAGTACTTTTCAAGAAATAGTGCATGAAAAACAAATAACCTTCTTATCTTTTCATTTCATCTACTTAACATTTTTTTAATATCTTTTGTTTTTATTTTCATCACACCCTTCTTATAAATTTTAATTTTTAAATCTTAAAAATAAAAATATATACATTCAAAAACTTGACGCGAATCATCACTGGGTTTGGGAATATTGATATACTCTAATAAAAAAATGGATTGTGGAAATGAAAGCGAAATTGAACATACTAAAAGTGTGGTCGTAGATAAAAAAAAACCTTAAGTGATTCCAGCACTCAATTTCGGCACGTAGGAAATAGGCAACTTTCTACACTTGTTTCACGATATAGTACTTGAAATCCGTGTTAAAATTCAAAGAAACCATCTGCCTCATTACTCAATAAGCCTGAAACCTTCAAAAGGAGATTATAACATACGGGCAGCAAAGTCTGGCTGGCTCGATTCAAGGCGTGTCAAAACAAGAATATTGAGGCTTTAATGTTGCAAGTAATGAACTTTGTGATTTTTACTAGGATGGTACGTGCTGCCTAGGAACGTACACGTGCGAAGCCCGTAACTGCATGGGTATCGTGGCGTCGTCGGCGTCTCTGCTCGGCTTTGAGGACAAAGCCGCCATGAAGGAGCACCAGCGGGTCGACCTGGCGCGCAACCCCAGCCTGTCCACCATACACGAGGAGAGAACCTCCCAGATATACGACACTCCACAAGGTAATACCAACAATAATCATTATTTTCAATTTTTCCCTACTATGTACAACAAAATGCAAAAATAAAACTACTATGTGGGTATTCTTTTCTGGCTACTCGAGAATGTTCTGTAGAAATAAATAATTATTCCATAAAATTATACTTCGGAGCACCATATCTTTTTATACTGGCTCTAATTATTTTAGGTAAATAAGCTTCAAATAACAGTTTAAGGGCACAAAAGTCTACATTTGAATCAATAAGCAAATTAATTTTACATGCCTTGTAAGCTCAGAAATTAGGTATGAAAATGTCATAAATCACCCCAAAAATAGCAAAAATGTCTGTCAAATTAGCTGCTTTAGTTTATTTTTATTTGTAATTACTGTTTTGTCAAGTTACGCTAAATAATATACCAATTTTATTTTATTGTTATTTTTTAAATACAAAATTAATTTATGTAATATTATTCATTTCAACAGTAATTACAACTGTTATTTGAAACTTTTTTACCTAAAATAATTCGAGTCAGCATCATGTGTATCAGCGCTCAAGTATTTTTTTCCTACAGAATCAAAATCATCTTCCGGGTCTCCCTGCTTTGTTACTATGAAATTTACTCTGTTTTACTGGACACCCAAACCCTATTAATAGTTATTGTTTTCAATTTATCAAATTTATTTTAACGGCGTCTTTATTCTTATAAAAATACAAAAGTATGGACTAAAACCTGCTTTCGAATGAATGGTTTTCAAAATTTTTCGATCCAATGATAGAGTTTAAATAATCAAACCTACTTTCGTTAAAAAAAAATAGTTCACTCATCTCTGCGTTTTGCAACAAGTTTGTATCAAATTTTGCTAGCATTATAGCTCTACTGTAGTTAGTGTAGATCCTCGTTAGGAGTGATGTTAACTTATAAAATGTTCCCCAGGTGATATATCGTTAACGTTGGACGATCGAGGCGAAGTTTCCTTCTCGTTCGACGGTAAAGAAGTATCGGTATCGCTTTACGAAACGCCCGACTTGACTGAAGAAGAAGCTCTTCAAATTGTTGAGATGTATGCTGAGCAACTTTCCGAACATGTGTCGGGTAAGTCAAAGTTTTCTTATTTGCTTTGTTCACTGTATTCGGAATGCAGTAAAAATATACCATTCATTTACGATTGTCGTACATTTTAAATTCAAAAAATTTAAGCTCAAAAGGCATTGTACGTGAAATAATAGATGAGCTACTGAAATAATGTAACTTTAATCACAATTCATGTAAAGAACATGACAATTTTGTTAAATTTAAACAAATAATTATTCTACTCCGCTTTATTTATATGCGGAATAGTAATATGTTGTAGTTGTCAAATAAGTTTTTAAGATGTTTGCTTTTGTTCATGGTAATCATATAATCATCTCAACATTCTCACATACTGAATAGCTCATCTCTTATTTCACGTACAGTAGACATCAGCCATATTAGTGTTAGAATAAAAGTATATGATTTTTTTAATGTTCACTATGAAACAAAATTGAATTATGTCTGTGTAATTATTATTACTAATATTTAAAAATTTATTTGTGGCACAATGTCATAATACATTATTGTTTATTACCGCAAAAAAAACAGATACTTATTTTATACATGGGTTGTTTGCAGAACCACATTTAATAATAATTTACTTAAATTTTGTGATTCCTTTCTTAAAATTCGTACGGATTTGTCATTGACATAAAAATATATATTTTGCATTGTTTCTTTTTTTTAAGTGCGTGGTTTAACAATGTGTGGCTTTTACTAACTCCATCAAAACGTTTCTTGATGCCCCCCTTTATAGAACACAACGTAGTGGAACTTCCCCCTCTTCGCTTCGTGAAAGAGACTTCCCAATCAGGAAACCTTCTCATGGAAGCCGTAGTTATTGACGTGTCCCCCGAATACTATACCGCTGAAGAAGACCTCCACGACCTCCGCACTGAAGCCGACTTTGAAGACATGAGTATCACAGATTCTATGGGTAATCCATTATCACCTGATGACTCCATGTCATACGATAGACTCAATAGAGAGTTCCAACAAAGAACTCCGAAAAGACCTCCACGAAAACGCTCCGAAAGATCCGAATCACATCCTAGTGATAACAGTTTTTATAGCCTCTCGAAAGATTTGTCACAAGCATCTGTTGATGAACCAGAAGATCTTGAAATGGAATCAGAATTAGAAACGTTTGCTTCAGCCAGAAGTTCAGAGAAACAACAAAGTGATCGAGCTTATCAAATTGCAGAAATACACGAATCTGTTAGCTTACCTGGAGATGATGTTCTTCAGAAGAAACCAGAAAGTCCAGTTCTTCAAACTACACATGAAATTGGATCAGATCTTCATGTTGCCCAAAGCCCTACGCCTCAAAAGTCTGAACGGAAAAGAAAATCATCAAGAAGATCATCACAAAGTAGTGATGATTCTTCAAAAGATGGCCTCAAAACTCATAAAAAGTCTAAAGGAAAAGAACGTAGTGAAAGTCTTGAATCTGGTAAACTTGTCCCTCGAGATCTTCAAGGTGAAGAAGAAGATGGATTAGTTAGTCAAGAAACAATTAAAAACGCAGCGAAAATTAAAGAACTACGAAAAAAAGAAGTCGAACTTACAGGATTGTTAAAACAAAATCTATTTGAAATTCAAAACGATTTATTCGCTGTTGAAGAAGAAGTGTTTCTGCAGTCTTCAATGAAAACAACCTCTGCTTCAGCCAACAAAAGCCTCGAAGTTTTAGGCAATGTAATTCAGCCTTTACATGATATTCAAACATGCCTAACCTCTTTAGAAAACAAAACATTACCAGAACGCGAAAAACTCTACTTAGTTGAATTGCTAGCACCATCTATTTTCGAGCTTCAAAAGAGTTTATCAGTAGTGACCAAATGTATGGAAATGGAAGGAAAAGAACACACAGTAATTCAAAATACAAGTACAAATATTATTGACGCAGTCAGTAGTAAATTACAACGAGATTTAAGCCTCATTAAAGAACTTACAAACATTGAAAACAAAATATCTTTACTTAAACCTGCAAAAGAAAGTCGAGGAACTTCCCCGAAGATTTTACAAGAAGTGTCTACTACTTTAGGAGAAATACAACACAGTTTAGAACGATCTGACAAGTACGTGAAACAAAAACGTACAGGAGAATTGAAAGTACAAGAGATACAAGCTTCCACAACAGAAGAACAAACAGTAGAACATATTTCTTCAGAAGAAAAGAAATATTTAGAACTTGAAGACATATTATTCACAGTATTACAACCTGTACATAAAATACAACAAGGATTACGAAGTTTAGAAGAAAAATTAAGTGTGGAACCCACTGAAAATTTAAATACAGAAATGATTAATAAATTATCACCACCAGTTAACGAACTTTCAAAGCAACTTCAAGTAATAGAAAAAATAGCAATGGAACACGCAGGCGAGAAGTCAATAGTACAAGACACTTGCATTGCTATTTTAGACAACATAACTAGACCAACAAATGAGTTACAAAGAGGAATAGAAGTGTTACAAGGCAAAAAATCATCTGTTGCATCACTTAATCTCTTAGAATCATTTGTAAACCCCGTTCATGATATCCTAAACCACATAGAAGTAATAGAACACCAGATATCAACAATGAGTGTTGAAAGTCAACAAACACAACCGTCAAAAGTAGTAGGCGACGTGTTCGATCGTGTTAGTGATTTAGTCCTTCAAAATATATCGCAAATTGTTTTGACAATGGAATCAAACATTGACACAGTTAAACATAACATCCCTGGAGATTTTGTGCAAGAAACAACCAGGCAGTTGGCAGCCCTGCAGAGAGATCTAGTGGAAATTGTTGCTCTAACAGCTGACAATCGCACAGAAGACATGATTGTTTTACTTGATCACATGTCTCAACCTGTTGAAGATTTAAGTCAAACATTTTTAAATGTTGGCCAAGAGAAATCACCACTACGAATTGTTAATAATTTGACAAGTTGTATTTCAGAATTGAATGAAAAACTGGAACAAAATGAAGCAACTATAAATAATTGCGCTTTACAACAAAATTTCAATACGTTAAAAGAACATTTGAGTGATATTAAAAACAGTTGTAATGAAGAAACAAACAGATTAAAACTTAAAGTAGAAAAAATGTTGATACCAACACCAGAAACTGAAGAACAAAAAACTATGTTGGATTCTTTAATAGATTTGGTAAGATGTATAGATGTTGTACAAGTAGAATCACAGCTGATAAAATCTGAGAAGCCTAGTGCTGCCACCTTGGAACCATTAGCTCAACTAGAACAATCAGTAGTTAACCTTCAAAACGATGCAAAACAACTAGCTAAAAGTGATTCAGAAATTGTTGAAATTACTAGTATAATTAGTTCTGTTAGTGAAGTTAATAAAATATTGCCTTCTATACAAGAAAATATGTCAAATACTATACTACAAAAACCTCTACAAAATTTAGAGAACAGTTTAAAGAGTATTTGTCAACACCTTTTCGCTCCAAAACCACCAATTGTTGGCTTAGAAAACTTGGAAGAAATTCGTCAAAAACCAAAAGAAGAACAAATAGCAATTCTTCACGAACAAATAACAATTTTACAAAGTTTCCCAGTGGTGGAAAACGTCAAAAATTTAGAGCAAGGTAAAGAAAGAATCCTTGCTACTCCAATTTTGGAATTAGAAAAATATGTGGCAGTCGTTCATCAACAAACAGTTGACAGCCTTT
The DNA here is from genome assembly GCA_035578165.1 of Stenolophus ochropezus. NCBI lineage: Eukaryota > Metazoa > Arthropoda > Insecta > Coleoptera > Carabidae > Stenolophus > Stenolophus ochropezus. Next base: position 21,684,411 of record JAQOWZ010000008.1, read on the forward strand.
CAGGTCTTGAAGAACTTCCCGCACCGGAAATATTAGAAACAGTTGCATGTCTGCAGGAAATAAACCACAGCATTCAAATTTTAAAACATACACCTATATTTGATACTGAGTTACCTTTACAACCAGTAGATGTCAGAGAAATCGAACACTTTTCAGAAAACCTGAAAAAGTTGGATGAATGTTTGCTGAAAATGAAAATAGTACAGATTAGAGGAATTAAAGCTGAATTGTTGAAACCTTTAATTTCTACTATTCAAGAAATTGATAGTAGGATTACTCAAGCTGAAAGAGTTAAAACAAAATCTCCTGAAAAGGCAAAACAGAGAGAAAAAATGAAGTTATTACTGAAACCAATTGATAAACCAATAAAATTGTTGTATGAAACTTTAAATAATGCACCGACGGAACAAATAGCTTTAATGTCAGAATTACAGTTACAAGAATTAACTCATATTGGCACTTGTTTACAACAAGTAAATAATTGTTTAATTTCCGCTGAAACTGCTAAAACAGATGACATTTCAATTCCTTTACTAGAATTAAAATCTGCCATTTCTAACCTCATGCAAAAAGAAGATATTTCGCAAGAAGAAAACATCTTAATTCGAAATATGTTACCTGTTTTACAAGACTTAGATAATACTGTAATAAAAATTCAACATCAAATAGATTTACCTAAAATTCAAAAAGCTACCCTATTGGACATTCTCAGCAAATCTTTTGAAACCGTCAAATCAAAATTACCAAAAGTTGAACAACTTCAACATTCAATACAAAAAGCTAAATCTTCAATTGAAAATACAAAAGAAGACCTTACTAAAGAAACAAGTGAATTACTTCAACTCACAGAACAAACTATTAAGAAATTCAACTTGGTTCTAGAGCAAGAACAACCTAGTAAAGAATCTGTATCTTCTTTACAACTTACAATACAAGAATTAGACAACAAATTATCAGGCTCACAATCACCGGAACCTCTAGTACAATCTATGAGGGAACTACAAACCAATATGGCACAAACTATCAACAAGATTGTTCCGACAGAACAAGTCAGAACTATTTCAGATTTAAACCAAAGTCTAGATAAATTAGAACAAACCATTAGTGTTGTTAGTCAAAAGGTTGAACCTTCTAAACAACTTCAAATTATTCAGGAGTTGCAACAACCATTAAAAGTGTTACAACAAGCTGTCCAAGCCTGTTCCCAACAAGAAACAAGTTCAGACTTGTCTGAACTCTGTACTATAATCGAACAAATTAGCCAAGGAGTACAAAATATCGAAAAAGAAGAAATCGTTACATTTGAAGAACCACTACAGGTTATACAAAATATATTACAAAAAGGAGAAAAACAAAAAGTTATAGAATCTTTGTTACAACCCCTAGAAAATTTGTGTAGCAATATACAAACGGCACATAAACAAACAGCTGTTATAAGTTATAACAAATTCCGAACGAATGCTTTAGTTGAATCTTTAAATACATTACAACAAACTTTAAATAGTTCGATGTTGAAAAATACTACTTCCATTAGTGATTTAAATAGTGAATTCAACAGTATGAACAGTATTCTAGTTCAGGAAAAACTATTTTCTCTCCTAGCACCAGAAGAAGTTCAAGAAATTGATGGAATTATTAAAATAATCCACAACTGCACTTCAGAGTTACAAAGTGTTGAAAAAATAGAACATACATCTAAACGAATAGACACTTTCAATAAAACAATTCAAAATTTACAAAATGCAATTGAAAATAAATCTTCTGATATGATGAAATACAGTTCTGAATTCTTAACAATTTATTTAAAACTAAAAGGAATGACATCTAGACTTAACGAAATTTCCAAAAACCCGGAAATCAAACGCCAAATTATAAAGCAAATTCCAGAAAAATTAAAACAGTTGAAAATGATGATAGAAGATGCGCATAGTCCAGCTATTGCTTCACAGATGGCAGCACCACTTCAAGCGATAATGACATGTCTGAACGAAACAGGTGCACCACAACAACAAGAAGAAAAAGAAGTAGTAGGAGATATCATGAAAGGATTAATGGAAATTATTCAAACAGAACCAGAACAACAAGCACAGCAAGTTGAAGTTATGGACATCGAGACACCTCTAAAGGCGTTAGAGGTGTCTGTAGCTGAGATGATACTGCACAAACCTGAGTCTGAACAACTCATGACTGAATTGGAAAATATTGTACAGCCATTACAAGCTTTAGCTCAGTTTATGGAAAGTAAAGAAAAACCAGTTATCTTCAAAGAAACTTTAAATGAAATTCAAAATTGTGTGGAATATTTACAAGAATTCAACACAAAAGGCATTTCAGACTTATATGCACTTGTTCAACCCTTAAAACAAGTTCAAACCAGTATAGAAACTCAATCAAAACTATCAGAAATTAGCGAATTATCAACTGAAAATAAAGAAAAAATTAATATTCTCACAGAATCATTTAAAGATCTTACAAAATCTGTTATATTTGCTCAAAACATACAACAGGCAACTGATATAGAAAAATTAGAAATTAAAAAATGTGTATCACAACTTCTACAAGATGTTAAGAACAGCATTATTGTAATAAGCCAAGAAAAAGATCAGTTATTTACACAAATAATTGAACCTTCAAATAAATTAATTCAAGCAATAAGTACCATACAAAATGAGTTTGATGCAGAGCCACCATTAAAGCGTATGAAGTTAGAACAAAAGCAGCTACCAACTGCAGAACAAAAAGTCACTGAAGTTGTTGTGCCAACCCCCAAACCAGAAACTCCTAAATTGGAACTGCAACAACAGTTACAGGAACTAGAGAGTTGCATTTCTGAATTAAAATCTGAAAACATTTCAGAAAGTGTTAAACAATTAGAATCACCTCTACAAGAATTACAATCGTGTATTACAACAATTCAAGACGTATTACAAGATCCAGCGAATATACAATCTAGTGCACAAGTGCTACAAAATCTTGCTTTGCCTCTTCAACATATTAGTGAAGAATTGGCTACAGAATCACAATCTGAAATGCCTGTTGTTGGCCAAACAACATCAGAATTGAAGAAAGGTGTTCTTGCCTTAGTTGAAGAAATTAAGAATGTAGCAATTCAAGCACCAGAAACAACTCTTCAAATTGTGAATATTTTAACACAACCATTGATAGCTCTTCACAGTGCAATTTCAGATGTTGTGGAACAACAACAACAACAAGAAATTGTCCCAGAAACAATTGTAATTGAAGACATGTCTGAACCAATTGCTTTACTTCAAAATTGTATTTCTTCTCTTCAAACACCACTAGAAACAACACAAGAATTACAACAAGTTTCTAGTACTGTCCAACAACTTGTACAACCCTTACAACAACTAGAATCATGTCTAGTTACCGTGAACAACATTGTAGAACATCCAGAAAATGTACAATCTGTTGTTGCCCCTCTTAAAGCTGTTCAAGTACAATTATCTTCAATTAAATGTGAAGAAATGAGTAATGTGAGTCAAGCGCAACAGGTAATGGTTCAGGAATTGAAGAAAGAAGTAGATAAATTAAACAAAGGAGTAGAAATGATGATACAATCAGTAGAAACTGGTAAAGTGCAACCCGAAAAATTACCAGAAGTTAAAAATGTGTTGATAGAAACCTTACAAGCAATTCAAGAGGACGTAATAACAATAGGACAAATACAAAAACTAGAAGAACCCATTGTAAATATAGAGCAGTGCGTACAAATTCTAGAACAGCCTGCAGAAAGCACAAGTGTGCTAGAAGTATCTAGGAAAGAAAGCGAAGAAGTTAAACAACTTGTACAACCTTTGCAAGAACTTCATTCTTGCTTAACATCCATAGAGAATTCTATATTTGTAGTACCAGAACAACGAGAAATACAAATAGAAACAGCTATAAACAACATCGCTCAAATACCTGCTAAACTGGAACAAATTCAATTTAAAAATATTCCACCGCAACAAAAACTAGCAATAGTTGAAAGTGTTATTAGTATGAAGCAAGGTATTCTAGCATTTATAGAACAAATCCAAAGCGAAGCAAATGAAGCAATCAATGTGAATGTTTTAACAGATCCTTTGAAAACATTACAAGCTACTGTTCTAGAACTGAAGAAAGAAGAAATGCAGACAGTTTCTGCAAGCATCATTCAAGAATCAGTTAAGGAATTAGATAAATGTGTAAATTTATTACAAAAACCAACAATGGCTGTGCAAAAACAATTGTTAGTACCTTTAGAAAATATTCAACAATGCTATGAGTTTGTACAAAATATAATATCAAACCCATCAAAAGAAGATGAGCAAAAATTGAAATCTATTATAGAACCACTGCAAGAAGCATCAAAACAGTTAATTGCTCTTCAAAACGTTCAACTAGAAAATGTAGAACTCAAAACACAACTTGTAGAAAACAGCGGAAAATTAAATAAAGGTATTTCTGCTATTGTAGAAAAAGTACAAAATGTTTCAACTGAAAAAGGCAAAGCAGTTGAAATTATGAATATTATTAAAGAACCTCTGAAAGGTTTGCATGCTAACATACAAGAAATAGCCAAGATGAAACCTATAGAAACTCAACAACCACAAGTGCAAGCAATCTCTGAAGAACCGAAAGTGGCTGCTTTGTCAGTAGACGACACAAAACTCCCTCTACAAGAAATAGAAAAGTGTATTTCTATCCTACAAGACACTACTGCTGAAGAATTATCTTCAGAACAAATATCTGTCACAGAAAATGCTAAATTATTAATAGAACCATTATCCGAACTACATAAATGTATAGAAGAAGTTCAGAATATTATGACATCACCAGAACAAAAACCAGAAAACGTTCAACTCATCACTCAAACTCTACAAAAAGTGTCTGCCGAACTATCTAAAGTAGAATACAGCAAAGAACAACAAGCTGTTGTGCAAAATCTAGCTGATAGTACAACCAAGCTGCAGCAAGGAGTAACAGCTGTGCTACAAACACTAGAAAAAGCTACAGTTGAACCTGGTACAGCCATTCAAATTTCTAGCAACATTACAGAACCATTACAAGCTTTACAACAAAATATTTCTAATTTACTACAACCCCAACAAGCACAAGTCCAAGAACTACAACAACTATCTATTGAGAACTTGCAAGAACCGGTCGTCCAACTACAAAAATGTGTAGAAATACTTCAACAACCTGTAGAAACAGCAGTTTTGTCACAATCTGTAGTTCTACAAGAAGCTAGTAAGTTAGCAGAACCTATAACTACTTTACAAGAATCTGTTGCGACCATTCAAGAAATATTACTTAACCCTGCTAGTAAACCAGAGGAAATATCCAAAGTTCTAGAACCACTAAAGGCTGTTTCTGCTGAATTGTGTAAACTAGAGCAAATAGAAGTACAAAATATCAGTGCTGTACAACAAACACAAATTAGTAATTTGCAAGACACTGCTCAAAACATAAATAAGAGTTTAAGTTTGGTTATAGAGCAAATACAGTCTGGTACAATAGAAACACCAAAAACAATAGAAACCATTAATATTATGGCAGAACCACTTAAAGCGTTACATGAAACCATAACTGATGTAGTAACTGCCGAAACAGATAAGGCAGTATTACAAGAACCACTAACACTTTTAGAACAATCTATAGACTTGTTACAAATGCCAGAACTAGTCACAGAAAGTCTAGAACAAGAATCTGCAGTAGCTAAAGAAGCACAACTTCTAGTAGAACCTCTTCAAGAATTACAATCTTGTATAGAAAACATCACTACAACTTTAGTAGACAATTCTGAAGTTGCTAACACTTTAGAAAAAGTTCAGAAACAATTATGTACTATAGAGGAACAGAAAGTACAAGTACAAGATCAAGTACAAAAAATAGTAGCTGCAAATTTGAGTACCAATATAGTACAAGTGAAGAATGCTGTACAATGTGTATTAGAAAATATACAGAAAGGATCAACTGAAAGTGGTAAACCTGTGGAGATAAAGAATATTATTCTGGAACCACTTAAAGCACTTCATGAAACTATTGCTGAAATAAAAGGAGCTGAAGAAGCACAAGTAATTGAAGAAATTAAACAGCAGGACGAAGCAAAGAAAGTAGAAGAAGAACAAGCGGAACAAAAAGCTAAATTGGATGAAGAGAAGGCAAAGAAAGAAGCAGACGAAAAAGTCAAATTAGAGACTGAAGAAATGACAAAGAAAGAAGCAGAAGAAAAAGCCAAATTAGGAGAGGAAAAAGCAAAGAAAGAAGCAGAGGATAAAGCCAGGTTAGAAGCCGAAGAAAAGGCAAAGTTAGAAGCTGAAGCAAATGCGAAGAAAGCTGAAGAAGAAAGGGTCAGACTTGAAGAAGAAGAACAAACAAAGAGAATCGCAGAACAGAAGAAAGAAGCGGAAGACAATGCTAAACAAGAAGCTCAAAAAGCACAAGAAGAAGCTGAAAAGCAAGCAAAATTGGCAGAAGAAACTTCACGAAAAGAAGCTGAAGAAAAATCCAAACTTGAAGCAGAGGAAAAAGTAAGAAAAGAGGCTGAAGAAAACGCCAGATTAGAAGCCGAAAATGCTAAAAAGGAAGCAGATGATAAAGCTCAGAGAGAAGCAGAAGAACAAGCAAAAAAAGACGCCGAAGAAAAAGCTAGATTGGAAGAAGAAAAATCTAAAAAGGAAGCAGAAGAGAAGGCTAAACGCGAAGCAGAAGAAAAGGCGAGAAGAGAAGCTGAGAAACTTACATCTTCCCAAATAGAAATTCTTCAAAACAATGTTACTTCTATTAAAAACGCTAAAAACACTCTCCTAACTTCTCCAGTTGTTGATAAAGAACAATTCAAGCCAGTGGTAAAATTTGCCCAACAAATATGCGACACTATGACTAATCTATTCAATAACATTCTCTCTTCGAAAATCACAATCACTCAACAGAACTTAGAAGAACCTTTGCAGAAATTAAACGAAACAGTTTGTGCTATTGATGATTGGGTTTCTTCAATGAAGAAATCCCCTGGACCAGACAAAAAGCAAATTGAAGATATAGGCGAACAAGGCATGAATATGTGGAAGACAATAGTTGATATTTCTCAACAATTTGCTGCAGAGTTAAACAATGATATGAAAATTAAGATTCTTCGAAGTTTGGTTGAAGCACAAGGCAAACTATGCTTGGCAATTGCTGGTGAAGATAAGAAATCAGCTGGAGCTATTGCTGTTGAAGAAAAAGAAGAAATACCGTCCACATCTCAATCTGAAGAAAAGCATGCTGGTTTGAAGATTAAGGCAATTGTTGAATCTGTTGAAGAAATAGAAAACCGTGTTGCTAAACTTTCTTCTGAAGATAAAGAAGAAAATGTTAATGTTGTTCTTAGTTTAAAACAACCTCTAAAAGTTATTCAAGAATATTTAACTTCAGAAATACCATCCGAAGAAACAACTGTTACATTGTCCAAAGAAAATGTTGAAGAAGTGTCAGCAGTTATAAAAGTCCTTGACAATCTTCAAAATGAGTACACTACAATTGTCACTAAACTAGAATCAGAGCTACCAACAATGGAAAATGAAATAGCTTTAGAACAAGCTAAGGAAATATTGGGAGATATAGAAAAATGCACTGCTGTATTGAACCAACCAATTTCCAAAGAACAATTCATGGTTGTACAATCGCTAATTGAACCATTACAAAAGTTACAAGCTACTGTTTGTGAAATTATTGAAGAAAAGGCTACAATAAGTGAAGCAACAGATGATAGAACACTAGAAAGTGAAGATCTAACTCTAGAACATCGCCTGTCTCAACTTGTTAATCCCTTACAGGAAGTACAAACTGTCTTGCAGGACATTTCTTTATCGGAAGCTGCTACTTTAACTGTAACGGAGCAAGAAATTGTTCAATTGCCTTCTAAACTTCAAAGATTACAAAAGAACATTTGTACCATTCAAGAACAAATACCGTTGGAAACAACCGGAGAATTATCTGAAAGAGAACATATAGATCTTCTTCAAGAAATAGCAAAACCTCTACAAGATCTTCAAAAATGTATCACTTGTGTTTCAGATCAATTAATTATAGAACAAGCAACACCTTTACAAGTTGTACAACAAGCAGAATTTGCTAGAAGAACAGCAGAATTACTTGATTGTATTGCTGTTGTACAAGCATTAATTTTGCAAGAACCCAGTCTTGCTTCATTATCCCAAGATGATATTTCTTCACTGAAAACATTTGCTAAACCATTAGAAGAAATACATTCCTGCGTTCTTCAAATGAAAGAACAAACTGTTCTAGAACCAGTTGTCAGTATGTCTTCAGATGATGAATCTGCTTTGAGGACTTTAGCAGTACCTTTACAAGATTTTATTGAATGTATTGCAATTGTTACTGAAAATATCATGGCAGAACCTATTTCAGAAATGTCAGACAAGACTAATTTATCAGAACTCAAAACATTGGCGTTGCCACTTGAAGAGTTGCACAAATGTATGACAATAATTCATGAACAATGTGTCATGGATTCTGCTGAAGATATCATTTACACAAAGAAAGAAATCCTAACAAACTTAGTACAAAGTTTAGAGAATTTTGAAGAATGTGCTGCTGCTGTAGTACATAATATTCCCTACGAATTAATCAAAACACATGAAGTACAAAATACTGTGTCTTCTCTAGAAACTCTAGCAGTTCCCCTACAAGAATTACAAAGAGTTATGGCTAACATAAGCCAAGCACAAGTCATGGAAGCTAAAGAAGAAATTAGAGAAGAAATAAGTGAATCTCCAATTAGTGAAACTATTGGGGAAGTACCTTCTTCTGAGTTAGATGTTTCAGATATTTCTTTAATTGAAGAAAAGTCTAAAACTAGTGAGATAGAAGTTAAGCAAGATGAACAAGCTAAAATCGAAGAAGAAGTGAAGAAAGAAGAAGAAGCAGTAAGTAAAGCTAAACAAGAGGAAGATAAAGCTAAATTAGAAGCTGAAGCAAAGTCTAAACAAGAAGCAAAAGATGCAGAAGCTAAAGCTAAAAAAGACGCCGAAGAAAACGAGGCACAATCTAAAAAAGAGGCAGAAGATAAAGCTAAATTAGAAGCTGAAGCGAAGGCTAAACAAGAAGCAGAAGATGCAGAAGCTAAAGCTAAAAAAGACGCCGCAGAAAAAGAGGCACAATCTAAAAAAGAGGCAGAAGATAAAGCTAAATTAGATGCAGAGGTCATAGCTAAACAAGAAGCAGAAGATCTGGAAGCTAAAGCAAAGAAAGAGGCAGAAAATAAGGCTAAGAAAGATGATGAAGAAAAGGAAGCATTAGCTAAAAAACAAGCTGAAGAGACAGCGAAACTAGAAGCAGAGGCTAAGGCGAAACAAGAGGATTCAGAAGCTAAAGCAAAGAAAGATGCAGAAGAAAAGGAAGCATTAGCTAAAAAAGAGGCAGAAGAGAAAGCTAAGCTAGAAGCAGAGGCTTTGGCTACACAAGAAGCAGAAAATTTAGAAGCTAAAGCAAAGAAAGAATCTGAAGAAAAAGAAGCACAATCTAAGAGAGATGCGGAAGAGAAGGCCAGATTAGAAGAAGAAAAGACTAAACAGGAAGCAGAAACTAAAGCTAAGAAAGAAGTAGAAGCAAATGAGGCTCAGGCGAAGAAAGAAGCGGAACAAAAAGAGAAAACTGAAAAACCATCCGAAGAACCAAAACAAGCTGAAGATGAACCCCAAGATGTACAAATATCTTCCAACGCTCTTCAAGAACCTATTACTCAATTGAATAAATGCGTCATTATCTTACTACGCCCTGTAGAAACTTCTGTTCTAGATCAATCACCCATATTACAAGAAGTTAGTAAGCTTGCTGAACCAATTTGTACTTTACAAGAACAAGTTTCTGTTTTTCAAGAAGTAGTACTCAATCTATCTAGTAAACCTGAAGATTTGACTGAGGTAGTGCAGCCACTGAATACGGTAGTTGCTCATTTGAGTAAAGTACAAAAAGTGGAAATTAAAAATATTAGTAAATCACGACAGGAAGTTTTTAACAAATTAAAGAACAATGTTAAAAATATTGAAGTGACTGTAGGTTTGATTCTTGAACAAGTCCAAGCTAAGACTATAGATAAACTAAAGACAGTTGAAACTATCAATGAGTTAACTCCTTCTCTAAAAGCATTACATGAGGTTATTGCTAGCATACTTACAACTGAAGCAGAACAAATAGCATTATTAGAAGAAGAAGAGAAGCAGAAACAAGTTAAAGCTGAAGAAGAGAAAACGCAAGAAGCTGAGGCTAAAGCCAAGAGAGAGGCAGAAGAAAAACAAAGATTAGAGGCAGAAGAAAAAGCAAAGAAAGAAGCTGAAGAGAAAGAGAGACAAGTGGCTGAAGCAAAAGAAAATGAGAAGAGAGACGCTGAAGCTAAAGCTAAGAAAGATGCAGAAGATAAAGACAAATTAGAGGCTGAAGCTAAGGCAAAGAAAGAAGCAGAAGAGAAAGAAAGACAAGAAGCTGCTGCTAAAGAAAAGGAGAAGGCAGAAGCTGAAGCTAAAGCTAAAAAAGAGATAGAAGAAAAAGAACGGCTAGAGGCAGAGGCTAGGACACAGAAAGAAGCAGAAGAGAAAGAAAGACAAGCAACTGAAGCTAAAGCTAAAAAAGAGGCAGAAGAAAAAGAAAGATTAGAAGCAGATGCTAGAGCAAAGAAAGATGCTAATGAAAAAGAAAAATTAGAAGCAGAAACGAAAGCTAAACAAGAAGCAGAGGAAAGGGATAAATTGGAGGTTGAAGCTAAATCCAAGAAAGAGGCTGAAGAAAAGGCAAAATTAGAAGACGAAGCTAAATCTAAGAAAGATGTTGAAGATGCCGAGGCTAAAGCAAAGAAAGAAGCAGAAGAAAAAGATGCAAAGGCAAAGCAGGACAGAGAAGAAGCTGAATTTAAAGCCAAAAAAGAAAAAGAGGAAGCAGATGCTAAAGCTAAAAAGGAAAAAGAAGATGCTGATGCTAAAGCTAAATGTGAAGCTGCAGAAAAAGAGAAGAAAGAAGCAGAAGAGATGGCCAAAAAAGAAAAGGAAGAAGCTGAGGCTAAAACTACGAAAGAAGCTGAAGATAAGAAACCAAAGAAAAAAACTGAAAAGCCGCAAGCCATTCAACTGTCCCCGGATGATTTCAAAGAGCCGGTCTCTCAGTTGAAAAAATGCGTGGAAGTACTTCTCCAACCTGTCGAAACCGCTGTTTTGGATCAGTCTCCCATCCTTCAGGAAACCAGCAAATTGGCTGAGCCGATAGTCAATTTACAGGAATCAATTGCCACTGTACAAGAAATTATTCTCAATCCTGCTAGCAAACCTGAGGAACTCGCCAAAATGGTAGAACCACTCAAAGCTGTTTCTGCTGAACTTTGCAAACTCGAGAAAGTAGAGATCAAAAACGCCAGCGCTGAGCAGAAAGCACAAATCGCTAACCTACAAGGTTTTGCTGATAATATCAATAAGAGTTTGAGTTTAGTTATTGAGCAAATTCAAAGTGGAACAACAGAAAAACCGAAGACAGTGGAAACAATTAATATCATGACTGCGCCCTTAAAAGCCTTACATGAAAATATAACCAGTATAATTACAACAGAAAAAGAAAAGTTAGTACTACCCGAACCAGTAAAATTATCTGCGGATGACTTTAAAGAACCACTAGAAAAATGTGTAGAAGTTCTATTACAACCAGTACAAACAGCAGTTCTAGAGCAATCACCAATCTTACAAGAAGCAAAAAATTTGAGAGATCCTGTACTTACACTTCAAGAATCTGTTGCTACTATTCAAGAAATACTTCTAAATCCAGCTAGTAAACCCGAAGAAATGATTCAAGTTATAGAACCACTGAAAGCAGTTTCTGCTGAATTATACAAACTAGAAAAAGTTGAAATTCAAAATGCAAGTACTACCCAGAAAGCACAAATTGCTAATCTTCAAGGTACTGCCCAAGACATCAACAAGAGTTTGAGTTTGGTTATAGAACAAATTGAAAGTGGTAGTACCGAGAAACCAAAAACTGTTGAAACTATTAATATATTAGCTGCACCATTGAAAGCACTTCAAGAGAATATTTCTGAAATCATAACTACCGAAATAGATAATGCCATAAAACAAGAAGAAAATGTAAAGAAAGAAGAAAAGCAATTAGAGAAATTGTCTGTTGAGCTTAAGGAGCCGATAGCACAGTTAGAAAAATGTGTGACACTACTACTCCAACCAGTAGAAACAGCAGTTCTATCTCAATCACTTGTATTGCAAGAAACTGCAAAATTGACAGAACCAATACTGAATCTACAAGAATCAGTAGCTACTATTCAAGAAATTCTACTTAATCCATTAAGAAAACCAGAAGAAATGTCCAGGGTTATAGAACCATTGAAAGCTGTGTCTGCTGAATTATGTAAACTAGAACAAGTACAAGTACAAAATGTCACAGCAGGACAAAAAGCACAAATCACTAACTTACAAAGCACCGCTCAAAATGTGAACAAGAGTTTAAGTTTGGTTATAGAGCAAATCCAAACTGGTACAACCGAAAAACCAAAAGCTGTGGAAACACTCAATGTTATGGCCTTACCATTAAAGGCATTGCACGAAAATCTTGCTAGTATCATAAGTAGTGAAATAGATAATGCCGCATTGCAAGAAAAGAAAGAAGATAAATTAATGGAAGATGAGGAAAAGAAAAAGAAGGCAACTGAAGAAGGAAAAGCTAAGGAAGAAGCTGACGCTAAAGCCAAGAAAGAAGCTGAAGAAAAGAAAAAGAAAACATCCGAAAAGCCTCAAGCTATTCAACTATCTCCCGCTGATTTCAAAGAACCGGTCTCCCAGTTGGAAAAATGCGTGCAAGTCCTGCTCCAACCTGTCGAAACTGCTGTCTTGGACCAGTCTCCTATACTTCAGGAAACCAGCAAACTAGCTGAACCAATAGTCACTCTGCAGGAATCCGTTGCTACTCTACAAGAAATCCTTCTAAATCCCGCTAGTAAACCTGAGGAACTTTCCAGGGTTGTTGAACCACTTAAAGCTGTTTCTGCTGAACTTTGCAAACTGGAGAAAGTGCAGATCAAAAATACAAGCGTTGAGCAGAAAGCACAAATCGCTAACCTACAAGGCTCTGCTGATAATATCAATAAGAGTTTGATTTTACTCATTGAGCAAATTCAAAGTGAAACAACAGAAAAACCAAAAGCTGTGGATACACTTAATGTTATGGCTGTACCACTTAAAGCATTACATGAAAATCTTACAAGTATAATAACTAGTGAAAAGGATAATGCAGCATTACAAGAAAAGAAGGAAGACAAAGCAAAAGAAGATGATAAAAAGAAAAAGAGAGAAGCTGAAGAGAAAGCCAACAAAGAGAAGGAAGAAGCTGAGGCTAAAGCTAAAAAAGAAGCAGAAGAAAAGAAAAAGACAAAATCCGAAAAACCTCAAGCAATCCAATTATCTCCCGCTGATTTCAAAGAGCCGGTGTCTCAATTGGAAAAATGTGTTGAAGTTTTACTCCAACCTGTCGAAACTGCAGTCCTAGACCAGTCTCCCATCCTTCAAGAAACTAGCAAACTGGCCGAGCCGATAGTTACTTTACAAGAGTCTGTTGCTGCATTACAAGAAATCCTTCTCAACCCCGCCAGTAAACCTGAAGAACTTGTGAGAGTGGTTGAACCTCTCAAAGCTGTTTCTGCTGAACTTTGCAAATTAGAGAAAGTACAGATCAAAAACGCCAGTGCAGAACAGAAAGCACAAATCGCTAACCTACAAGGCTCTGCTGATAATATCAATAAGAGTTTGAGTCTAGTGATTGAGCAAATTCAAAGTAAAACTACAGAAAAACCAAAAGCTGTGGAAACACTTAATGTTATGGCTGTACCACTTAAAGCATTACATGAAAATCTTACAAGTATAATAACTAGTGAAAAAGATAATGCAGCATTACAAGAAAAGAAGGAAGACAAAGCAAAAGAAGATGATGAAAAGAAAAAGAGAGAAGTTGAAGAGAAAGCGAACAAAGAAAAGGAAGAAGCTGAGGCTAAAGCTAAAAAAGAAGCAGAAGAAAAGAAAAAGAAAAAATCCGAAAAACCTCAAGCAATACAATTATCTCCCGCTGATTTCAAAGAGCCGGTGTCTCAATTGGAAAAATGTGTTGAAGTTTTACTCCAACCTGTCGAAACAGCAGTCTTAGACCAGTCTCCCATCCTTCAAGAAACTAACAAACTGGCCGAGCCGATAGTTACTTTACAAGAGTCTGTTGCTGCATTACAAGAAATCCTTCTCAACCCCGCCAGTAAACCTGAAGAACTTGTCAGAGTGGTTGAACCTCTCAAAGCTGTTTCTGCTGAACTTTGCAAATTAGAGAAAGTACAGATCAAAAATGCCAGTGCAGAACAGAAAGCACAAATCGCTAACCTACAAGGCTCTGCTGATAATATCAATAAGAGTTTGAGTCTAGTGATTGAGCAAATTCAAAGTGAAACTACAGAAAAACCAAAAGCTGTGGAAACACTTAATGTTATGGCTGTACCGCTTAAAGCATTACATGAAAATCTTGCAAGTATCATATCTAGTGAAAAAGATAATGCAAACAAGAAAGAAGATGATGAAAAGAAAAAGAGAGAAGCAGAAGAGAAAGCCAAAAAGGAAAAAGATGAAGCCGAAGCTAAAGCCAAGAAAGAAGCTGAAGAAAAGAAAAAGAAAAAATCCGAAAAGCCTCAAGCTGTCCAACTATCTCCCGCTGATTTCAAAGAGCCGGTCTCCCAGTTGGAAAAATGCGTGGAAGTCCTACTCCAACCTGTCGAAACTGCTATCCTGGACCAGTCTCCTATCCTTCAGGAAACCAGCAAATTAGCCGAACCAATAGTCACACTACAGGAATCTGTCGCTACTCTACAAGAAATCCTACTAAATCCCGCTAGTAAACCTGAGGAACTTTCTAGGGTTGTTGAACCACTCAAAGCTGTTTCTGCTCAACTTTGCAAATTAGAGAAAGTACAGATCAAAAACGCCAGCGCCGAGCAGAAAGCACAAATTGTAAATCTACAAAGCTCTGCTGATAATATCAACAAGAGTTTGAGTCTAGTTATTGAACAAATTCAAAGTAAAACAACAGAAAAACCAAAGACAGTGGAAACTATTAATGTCATGACTGCACCATTGAAAGCTTTACATGAAAACCTTACAAGTCTAATAACTAGTGAGAAAGATAAAGCAGCACTGCAAGAAAAGAAAGAAGATAAAGTAATAGAAGATGAGGAGAAGAAAATGAGAGAAGCTAAAGAGAAAGCCAAAAAAGAAAAGGAAGAAGCTGACGCCAAATCTAAGAAAGAAGCTGAAGAAAAGAAAAAGAAAAAATCCGAAAAGCCTCAAGCTATCATACTATCTCCTGCAGATTTCAAAGAGCCGGTTTCTCAGTTGGAAAAATGCGTTGAAGTTTTACTTCAACCTGTCGAAACGGCTGTCCTGGACAAGTCTCCAATCCTTCAGGAAACCAGTAAACTGGCCGAACCAATAGTCACTCTACAGGAATCCGTTGCTACATTACAAGAAATCCTTCTCAACCCCGTCAGCAAACCAGAGGAACTTGTGAGGGTGGTAGAACCACTCAAAGCTGTTTCTGCTGAACTTTGCAAATTGGAAAAAATACAGATTAGAAACGCTAGCGCTGAGCAAAAAGCACAAATCGCTAACCTACAAAGCTCTGCTGATAATATCAACAAGAGTTTGAGTCTAGTTATTGAGCAAATTGAAAGTAGAACAACAGAGAAACCAAAGACAGTAGAAACCATTAATGTCATGACTGCCCCATTGAAAGCCTTACACGAAAACCTTGCAAATATAATAACGAACGAAAAAGCATTACAAGAAAAGAAAGAAGATGAGGAAAAGAAAAAGAGAGAAGCTGAAGAGAAAGCCAAAGAAGAAAAGGAAGAAGCTGACGCCAAATCTAAGAAAGAAGCTGAAGAAAAGAAAAAGAAAAAATCCGAAAAGCCTCAAGCTATCCAACTATCTCCTGCAGATTTCAAAGAGCCAGTCTCTCAGTTGGAAAAATGCGTGGAAGTTCTGCTCCAGCCTGTCGAAACCGCTGTGCTGGACCAATCTCCCATCCTCCAGGAAACAAGCAAACTGGCCGAGCCGATAGTTACCCTACAGGAATCTGTTGCTACTTTACAAGAAATTCTTCTCAATCCTGCTAGCAAACCTGAGGAACTTATCAGTGTGGTAGAACCGCTCAGAGCTGTTTCTGCTGAGCTCTGCAAACTAGAGAAAGTACAGATTAAAAACGCCAGCGCTGAGCAAAAAGTTCAAATCGCTAACCTACAAGGCTCTGCTGATAATATCAATAAGAGTTTGAGTTTAGTCATTGAGCAAATTCAAAGTGGAACAACAGAAAAACCAAAGACTGTGGAAACCATTAATGTTTTGACTGCTCCATTGAAAGCCTTACATGAAAATATTGCCAGTATACTAACAGCAGAAAAAGCAAAGGTTGTACTTCCAGAACCAATTCAAATATCAGCTGATGCTATCAAAAAACCGGTTATACAACTAGAAAAATGTGTTGAAGTTTTGGTCAAACCCGTAGAAACTTCTGTACTTGAAAAGTCACCCATTTTACAAGAAACTACTAAGTTGAGAGAACCTGTACTTACTTTACAAGAATCAGTTGCTACCATTCAAGAAATACTTCTCAACCCTGCTACAAAATCTGACGAAATGATTCGAGTTCTAGAACCATTAAAAGGTGTAACTGCTGAATTATGTAAATTAGAAAAATTGCAACTTAAAGATACTACTTCGATGCAGAAAGCACAAATATCAAACTTGCAAAGTTCTGCTCAAGATATCCACAAGAGTTTGAGTCTAGTTATAGAACAAATTCAAAGTGGTTCAGTAGAAAAACCAAAGACTGTTGAAATTATTAATGTAATGACTACACCATTACAATCATTACATGAAAACATTGCTGATATAATAGCTAGTGAAAAAATAGCTATACTTGAAGCAGAAGAAAAGGAGAAGCAAGCTAAAGCTAAGGTTAAAAAAGAAGCTGAAGAAAAAGAACAAAAAGAAAAGGAGGAAGCAAAGGCTAAAGCCAAAAAAGAAAAGGAAGAAGCTGAAGCTAAAGCTAAGAAAGAAAAGGAAGAAGCTGAAGCTAAAGCTAAAAAAGAAAAGGAAGAAGCTGAAGCTAAAGCCAAGAAAGAAAAAGAGGAAGCTGAAACTAAAGCTAAGAAAGAAAAAGAGGAAGCTGAAGCTAAAGCTAAGAAAGAAAAAGAGGAAGCTGAAGCTAAAGCTAAGAAAGAAAAAGAGGAAGCTGAAACTAAAGCTAAGAAAGAAAAGGAAGAAGCTGAAGCCAAAGCTAAAAAAGAAAAGGAAGAAGCTGAAGCTAAAGCTAAGAAAGAAAAGGAAGAAGCTGAAGCCAAAGCTAAAAAAGAAAAGGAAGAAGCTGAAGCTAAAGCCAAGAAAGAAAAAGAGGAAGCTGAAGTTAAAGCTAAAAAAGAAAAGGAGGAATCTGAAGCTAAAGCTAAAAAGGAAAAAGAAGAGGCTGACGCTAAATCTAAAAAGGAAAAAGAAGAAAATGAAAAGAAAGAAGCAGAGGCTAAAGCCCAAAAGGAGAAAGGAGAGGCTGATGCGAAGACTAAAAAAGAAGCTGAGGTTAAAGCTAAGAAAGAAAAAGAAGAAGCTGAAACCAAAGCTAAAAAAGATAAACAAGAAGCAGATGCTAAAGCTAGAAAGGAAAAGGAAGAAAAAGAAAAGAAAGAAGCAGAAGCTAAAGCAAAGAAAGACAAAGAAGAGGCAGAGGCTAAAGCTAAAAAAGAAAAGGAGGAAGCTGAAATAAAAGCTAAGAAGGAAGCTGAAGAAGCAGAGGCCAAAGCTAAGAAGAAGAAGGAAGAAAAAGAGAAATTAGAGTCAGAATCTAAGGCTAAAAAAGAAAGGGAAGAGGCTGAGGCTAAAGCCAAGAAAGAGAAAGAAGAAAAGGAAAAAGCTGAAGTTAAAGCTAAAAAAGAAAAAGAAGAAGCTGAAGCGCAAGCCAAGAAAGAAAAAGAAGAAAAAGAAAGAAAGGAAGATGAAGCGAAGAAGAAGAAAGAGAAAGTTGAAAAAGAAAAGAAAGAAGCTGAAGCTAAAGCTAAGAAAGAGGCCGAAGAAAAAGAAAAGAAAGAATCTGAGACTAAAGCTAAGAAAGAAAAAGAGGAAATAGAAGCTAAGGCTAAAAAGGAAAAAGAAGAAGCGGTTGCCAAAGCCAAGGAAGAAAAAGAAAAACAAGAAGCTGAAGCTAAAGCTAAAAAAGAACAAAAAGATAAGGAAAAGAAAGAGGCAGAGGCTAAGGCAAATAAAGAAAAAGAGGACATAGAGAGGAAAGAAGCAGAAGCTAAAGTTAAAAAAGAACGCGAAGAAAAGGAAAAGAAAGAAGCTGAAATAAAAGCTAAAGAAGAGAAAGAAGAAAAAGAAAAGAAAGAAGCCGCTTCAAAAGCAAAGAAAGAAAAAGAAGAAAAGGAAAAACAAGAAGCAGAAGACAAAGCTATAAAACACAAAGAGGAAAAAGAAAAGAGAGAACGAGAGGAAAAAGAAGCTGAGGAAAAAGCTAAGAAAGAAAAGGAAAAGAAAGATGCCGAGGCCAAATCCAAGAAGGAGAAGGAAGAAGCCGAAGTAAAAGCCAAAAAAGAGAAAGAAGAAGCAGAAGTTAAAGCAAAGAAAGAGAAAGAAAAGCAAGAAATTGAAGCTAAAGAAAAGAAGGAAAACGAGAAACAAGAGAAGAAACAAGCTGACGCTAAAGCTAAGAAAGAAAAGTTAGAAAAGGAAAAGCAAGAAGCTGAAGCTAAAGCCAAAAAAGAAAAAGAAGAAACTGAAGCTAAAGTCAGGAAAGAGAAGGAAGAAGCTGAAGCTAAAGCTAAGAAGGAAAAGGAAGAAAGTGAAAAGAAGGAAGCCGAAGCTAAAGCCAAAAAGGAGGCTGAAGAAAAAGAAAAGAAATCTGTGGAAATTAAAGTAAAAGAAAAGGAAGACAAACAGAAGAAGGAAGCTGAAGCTAAAGCCAAGGTAGACAAAGAAGAAAAGGAAAAGCGAGAAGCAGAAGTTAAAGCTAAGAAAGATGCTGAAGAAAAGGAAAGAAAAGAAGCTGAAGCTAAAGCTAAGAAAGAAAAGGAAGATAAAGAGAAGAAAGAAGCTGAAACTAAAGCCAAGAAAGAAAAGGAAGAGAAAGAAAGGAAAGAAATTGAAGCTAAAACCAAGAAAGAAAAAGAGGAGAAGGAAAGAAAAGAAGTTGAAGCTAAAGCGAAAAAAGAGCGAGAAGAAAGAGAAAAGAAAGAAGCCGAAGCACGAGCCAAAGAAGAAAAAAGAGAAAAAGAAAAACGCGAAGCAGAGGTTAAAGCAAAGAAAGAAAAAGAAGAACGAGAGAAGAAGGAAGCAGAGGCTAAAGCTCAAGAACATAAAGAAAGAAAGGAAAGACGGGAACGCGAAGAAAAAGCTCAAAGAGAAGCTGAAGAAAAGGCCAGAGAAGAAAAATCCAGAAAGAATGCCGAAGCAAGAGCTAAACGACAACAGCAAGAAGAAGAAGAAACTAAAGAAGCAGAGACCAGAGCCCAGAAGCATAAAGAAGAACGCGAACGTTGGGAACGCGAAGAAAATGCCCGCCGAGATGCTGAAGACAAAGCCCGAAGAGACAAAGAAGAACGAAGACGCAGAGCTGAAGAACAAATCAAATCTGAAATTTCTTCCCCTATTCAAGCTCGCAAGAAACGAGAACCTGAAATCTTTGATGATACAGACAAACTTAAATCTGTCTTCAAAGGGGTTATCATCACTCCAGACGAATTTTCGGAAGGAAGAACAATTGATACTCGTTTCTTTAGCGATAGATACGGTCCTAGAGATAGTCGCAATAAACCAAATTTCAGTACGAAACTTACAAATCGAACAGCAGTTCAAGGCAGTCGGGTCAAACTTACTTGTAGCGTTCTAGGTTCTCCTGAACCATCTGTAGAATGGTTTAAAGATGGTCAACCACTTCCACAATCCAGCAAGTATAAAACCACTTATTTAGATGGTTTAGCAAGCTTGGAAATTCTTAATGTCGCTATGACTGATTCAGCTGAGTATAGCTGTACAGCTAGCAATTCTCATGGAAGTATTTCAACTAATAGCAACTTAAAAGTATATGAAGTTTTTGAAGCAAGTCCTATTCCTCCAACATTTACAAGATCCATACGAGATACTTACAGATGTGCAACAGATGAATTGACATTGGAATGCCGAGTTAGAGCTCAGCCTAGCCCTGAAATATCTTGGTACAAAGACGGAGTTCTTATTCACCCAAGTGGCAAATATGAACAGAATGATCTAGCTGATGGAATATGCAAACTAATAATATCCCGCCCTTCAAAAGAAGACAGTGGTGCATACGTCTGCAAAGCAGAAAACAGCATTTGGAGCGAGGAAATTAGTCACATAGTTGAATTCTCCGGCAAGGAACACTTCAAATCAAGAAGAAGAGAACGTTCATACATTTCCAGAGATTTCAGAGGACCAAAACTAGAAAACATCTTAACAGATCATGTTGTGCCAACGGGTGGCACCATCGGTCTTCAAGTTGAGGTTAAGGGTCGTCCAGACGAAGTCACATGGTTTAGGGACGATATCCGATTGCCTAAAGTGTCAAGTCGACATAAGTCCTTCGCTGAATCCGGGGTCCATTTCTTATTGTTTCCCAATGCGACGGATTTAGAAGCAGGAAGATATACCTGTAGAGTGACTAACGCTTATGGACATATGGACACTTCAGCCTTTGTAAGAGTGGTTCATCCCAGTAGTGTCAGAGGAGGAAAACCAGCTATGTTTGTCAATAGACCGGATAAGATGATGTCGGTAGCCACAGGGGAAGATATTGTGGTTAGTTTCAGAGTTAGTGGAGACCCTAAACCTAGAGGTAAGTCTATTTTAACTTTAATTTATAGTCGGTCAACGATGAAAGTAAATTCATATAGCATATAACATTCAAAAGCAAATTTGATTTTACTGTGAATTGCATAGTTAGCAGGTATTTAAGATTCAGTTTCTCGTTAAAAAACAATTTTTGCTACAAGAACACGTTTAAAAATATTTTTTTGCGAATTATTATTAAAATTTAGAAATATCATTATGCATTAAATATTAGGAATTAATTTTTAATTTAAATGTAATTTTAAAAACATGATTGCTTCAACTATGCGGTATGAAGAAATTAAGAAAAAAAATATAAGTACAAGGAATTAAAGTATTAACTGTACAATGATAAGAAATGGAAGATAATATGTTGGCCATATCAGAAGTTTAATTTAATTTTTTTTATCGCATATATTTAATAGTAAAAGTTGGTGGCTAACAAAGGTCACAGCAGTTTTCCATTTGACCGACCGGAGTATTATAATCCTACAGATTTCGAAATGTCAATATAGTTTTAACGTGTAATCAGTAGGTAACTTAATATTTGATCTTCTGATATTAATAATTAACTTTTAGTAAAGCTCAGTTTACTAAAAATGTATATTTTTTAAATGTTAATTCAATTTTAGTTAAACAAATTTTACGGCAATGTGAATTTACTCTTATCGTAAACCGGCTGTAGTAATACCACAGAACAAAGAATATAATCAGTAACAAAACACTGATTTTCTTTTCAAGTTGACCGGTGTGTAGTGAGCATAATTGTAGAGCGGGAAATTTAAATCATATCTTGACCTATGAAAAAAAAAAATTTAATGTAATAACGAATAATTAATAGTGAATATAATTAGAATCTAATTTAAATTTCCCGGTTCATACTGTTTTAAAGTTATTGTTATAATTTTAAAGGTAAGTAGTACGACGTGTATAGATTACGAAATAGAAAGATTTAAAAAAAAAATAGCATATTTAAGGGTAGTTTTCATGAAACTAATATTTTTGGCACCATTGGACCACTGGCAACGTATTTGCATTCTTATGTAAATAAAAACATAATTTTCGTTAAAAAATACTGTTTAATTTAATTGTTAAGAATAATATCTTATACAACTAGTTTTGAATTTATTTTTACTAAAATATTAGTTAAAACAGCAATAAAAGAAAATTTCCATAAGAAACGACGAATTTTAAAAAAAATATTTTTGTTTCGTAATCTACACATATACAAGTTACCCTTAAATTTACTATATTAACTTCAAAACCACCCTAAAACTGACTATCACCACTGAAAGTATTCTTTATTACTATAACACTACCTTATTAACCACCAGTCATAATAATTGCCTTCTTCAGTGACATGGATGAAGGGAACGAGAGACATCACCACGACCCCCAGGTCCTTGAAGGAGACC
The DNA here is from genome assembly GCA_035578165.1 of Stenolophus ochropezus. Lineage (NCBI taxonomy): Eukaryota > Metazoa > Arthropoda > Insecta > Coleoptera > Carabidae > Stenolophus > Stenolophus ochropezus. The sequence goes on from JAQOWZ010000008.1 coordinate 21,706,723, forward strand.
TACGATGACTACGTCCGTTTTACCCTAAAAAGAGCGACTCCAGACGACATCGGCACTTACTGCATCCTAGCGAAGAACATCTACGGGTGCGATAGGGCCTTCTTCACCGTCACACACCGCCAGAGGGCTAGGAGTGAGGCCCGCGATATGTTGGTCGACACCGAAACTATTCTCAGGGATATTGGAACTTATAATGAGAGGAGGTACTTCTTGGGTAAGTCACAATTACGTTTATTATTATTATTTCGAATTATACTGATGCGATCTGGTGTTCGATTCCCAAATTTGTTCATAATAGGACATTAAAAAAAAAACTAATAAATGGGGAAGTTTAGCGTGGTTGAAATTACATGTGAAATATCTTTTAGTCGTAAGTATATGAATAATTATAACTTAAAATGTAATTGAAAGTTAAAATTATGTTGCCAATTATTTATAATTAATGATTTATCTTCGAGCCACACTAACTTCACAAGTGAGTTGTACGTTTGCGCAGAAGGGATGGTGAGACCTGACTTTTTGAACGTAGGTTGTATTTTGAGGCATTATTTCTGTTGCCATGGGAACACAGCGTGTGCTTATTAAGATCGACGATACGTTCTCCGCGAGCCACACTGACGTCATTTTTGTATAAAATTTCATTTTTTGGGAAATCTAGGCATCTGTGGGTGAAATAAAAAGGAGAATATCACTTTTGAGGGCAATCTTGATAAAATAAAAAAAATACGCTAAACTTCCCCATTGTTTCGGTAGAAGTACTGGTGGTCATACATAAATAAATTAAATACTTAAGATTTTACTTCACAAATTGTTGTCATAATTTTACCTGTTGGCAAAGAACTTAATGTGCTAAACAAACTTTACAAAACGTTTTAAATATAGATCACTGCATTGCTGAACTGCAAACTATTAGCGAATGTGCAATTATCATAATGTGAAGTAAATGTGTTAGAGAAAATGGTGCTTGAAGAAAAATATAAGATAAATTCGATTATTTTAAATGAAGAACTACCGTTGACAACTCTTAGAAAAAAGTGGTTTGAACAAAAATTATTAATATCAGATTTTAAACATGTTTTTGTTCCTTGTCAAGGTATGTTTTCAAATATTGATTTATACATATATTATCTCTAATATTTTAAATTTCTGGACATACTTAATTGCAGAATTAATTAATAATTAGAATTTTTTTTTCTTTTCAATAAGGTTTTTTTTTATTTACAATTTTTTAAATAAACGAGTTATTTGCATTTAAAAACTAAATGTAGATTGTTTTATTAGTTCATTTACAACAAAATGATAATTTTATAAAATAAAATTGTTTCCCTGGCTCATTTTGTTAAATTAACTAATAAAACAATCTACAACATTTTAATTTTTAAACACAAATAACTCGTTTATTTGAAAAAATTGTTAATAAACAACATTACCTTATTGAAAAGAGAAATAATTACTCTTCGCAACAAAAGAATAAAAAAATTATAATTACATTTATAAGAAATCTATTTTATCTCAAATTTTGAGAACTGCTGATACAATTTTGTTTTTCTCGACATGACTAATTTTCTAATTTAAAATGATACTATTTTGCCCGTCTAATCAAACTCGTATTTCTTAAAATAAAAAAGTAACCAATAGTGAGCAAGTTTATTGAAACATCTTGTATATGTACATAGGAATATTTGGTGAACAATTAAAATTTTATTTTTAGATAAATTTAACAATAAGGTCATTGTATTTTAAGAAATATTTCTAATTCGTGTAATAAAATTTACTGTAATGTACACTGTAATTTTAATCATAAAATTTTAATTATTCACGATATATTTGTACTTTATAGGAGTATAAAGTTTTTAATGTGATAATAATAAGAAATAAAGATCTGTTATAACAAAATACGTAGATATACTAGGTTTTTAAGTTTTTACAAATTTTATTGCTAAAAAAAAATATTCTCAAAAGTTGTATAAGAATGCACAGATTCCCACCAAATTTAAAATTTGTTTTTAATTCTTGTAAAAACTAGGGCGTCCTTATAAAAAATAGCTCTGTACGTTGTATTGCACTCTTTTTTGGACCACGGCCACTGAGGTGTTTGGGCCCAAACGATAGCAGTGCGCTCGTGCCCTATACCTGGATAGGGCATAGTATATGAAAAAGTGAAGCCTTTGGTGGCCATTTTCCTGAGGTCTGAATCTAATTCAATTGGCGCGAAATACGAATAGTTACTTTAAACAATTCAAAGTTAAATAAATAAAACAAATTTAAAAAGATTTCTTATATTTCGTTATAGATACTAATGACTTTATTCGTATTTCGCGCCAATTGGATTAGATTGAAACCTCAAAAAAATAGCCACCACAGGCTTCACTTTTTCATAAGCTATGCCCCATCCCGAAGTATATTATAGAGATAAGTGAGTTAAGCCCCACACTCGGTCATGCCATCTACGTTTAGCTTTGTGTCCTGTATTATTAGACATAGAGGTTGTCTATAATGTGACTCATGGGTAAAAAACATATAAGAGCTATGACCACCAGTACTAATGGTTACAATGTATACCGTCATTGTTTAAATGCCCTCTATGTAATACTTGTTTTTGTGTTAAAAACTCTAATTATCAACACTATTTTATTACATTCCAGACGTCCCAGGTCCAATCCCCCACCCACCACTGCCAACAGACTGCGGCCGCAACTGGGTCTCCCTGTCGTGGCACCGCCCCCCAGCGTCCGGCTCCCCAGTGCTCGCGTACCGCGTGGATGCGTGGCAGGTGGGCGGGGGAGGGGGTGCGCGCTGGCAGGAGCTCGGCGTGTCCCCCCTGTGCAGCTTCGACGCCTTCGGACTCACGCAGGGCGCGCGCTACGTGTTCCGGGTGACTCCGAGGAACCGACACGGCTGGGGGGAGGCTGTCTGCTCCGAGGTGGTGATAGTAGGAGAGCAGGTTCCTGAGTGGGGGGAGGCCCTGCCTGGGCAGAGGAAGTGTGGACGGGGGGAGGAGGTTACTCTGCAGTGTCAGGTAGGATGTGGGAATAAATAATAGGTTCAGCTCTACCCAAGATGTGTACGTTCTTTGAAAGGATTATATGAAAACATTTCTTCTTTAATTTCCTGGATGTAACAGGTGTGAATGTGCTAATTTGATATTTCCAAAAAGAATTCAGTTATCTATTCTCGTTGTAGAGATATCTGCCTTACAAAAATAGGCTATTTTGAAGTACCGTTGAAAGGGATGATTTCACCATTCGATTCTGTCGAAAAATATTAGGTTTGTTCCAACGAAATATTCCTACCGGTTTGTAAGTAGCTCCTGTAACATTGTGGTCTACTTATACACAGATAATCTATAATTCCGAGATGTTATTGTTAGAACGAATTGCGGACTGATTCTGAATCGTTAATGTCATTTTGGTCAATTAAATTGTATTAGATTTACTTGTACCTGAAAATAAATCTATAAATATGAAAAATAAATAAAATTTTACTGACTCCCTAAAATTAACTACCTTAATTTTTAAACTTAAATACAATTTTTAGGTTATTTAAATCAAATAATAACAAATTCTGACTAAAAGTATGTGCTTTAATACTCTGAGTGTTTTGATCACCACATCATTATTTGGAATCGGTCAGAAATCAGTAGAAACCGTTAGAATTTGGATTTGACGGTAGTTAGAATGCTCTTTTCAAACTGTGCAAGCGTCCTACAGTTTCGAACTGATTCTGAGGTTAGTTGGAACAAACCTACAATACAGGTGCCCTAGATTTAAATTGGAATAACTTCATCACCTAAACACCTAAAAATAAGGTGACAAGTTCCTTTGAGAAAATGTCCCAGAATACTTAATTCTACAGATTTTCACGTATTTCTTATTGGAACAGAGCTACTTAAAATCAAATTTCATAACAATCTATGAAATATTATCTTATTAAAATGAAACATAATACTAAAAATTAATACTTTACTACATAACTTGAATGTAAAATTTAGATTGATTTTATTGTCAAACGAAATGCCTCGTTCTTACACAAATACTGAGTATTCTGATATTCTGAAATGGTTTTTGTAACGGTAATACGAGTCGCACTCGTTGTGAATATTCGCGATGATTCTCTAACAGAATTTTTGTATTTTGTGACTTCTTAATAAGATAATATTTGATATGTCGTTATGAAATTGGCTTTTTATTTAGTTCTGCTTCAATACGACAAACGTGAATATCTCTGAAATTAAGCATTTCCGGATATTTCTCAAATAAACTTGTCACCAAATTTAGTACTTCTTCAAAATTTAAAATCAAAGCTTATGTATTTCTTTATCATTCTGATACCCATCTTTATACCTCCAGGTAAAATGCACCCCACCGCCCTCTATATCCTGGCACCGAGACAACGTCCCTCTACACCCTGGGGATGACTCCAGGTTCAGCCTGACCCAGCTCCGAGAAGGAGACAACACTATCTGCACCCTCACCATAGCCAATCTTCAAGATGGCGATGCCGGAAGATACACGTGTGAAGCAGGGAACCAGGCTGGAAGAGTTAGTACCTTCTGCAGACTGCTGGTTGCTGAGAGGAAGGTTGTGGAGGCTGATCAGCGGATGAAGATGTAAGAGAATTATATTTATATATTTGTGGTTTTATGGGCCTGTGGAAAATGATTTAAAATCAGTATTAATAAGATATTTTATATCTTTTATGGATCACTAAATAATACTAGAATGCAGAACATTTTTTTTAATTGATTGTTTCCCAAATTTATTTTTATTTGAATAGACTTTTAGTGCTGATTTTGGAAATATTTTTGGTTTTTTCTACCACGTCATATTTTCTCTCAAAAATAAAATATGTTTTCAAATATTATTACGATATTATACTCCATAAAAGCTCTAAAAAGACAACGAGAGTTTGTGAAGTTATTATTTAAAAAATTTATTTGAACTCTTTCTAAAAATCAACGCTGATTTGTCTTAAGAACCACTTGTAGTGTTTCACCCCATCATATTGCTTTTCCAATTTTCATAATATTGTCCCTCCATCTCTCCATCTCTTTCATATCTTCTCCCTCCTTTTACTAAAATTCCCTATATTTTCAGCGAAATTGTCGATATGACGGTAAATAATACACTTTCTCTCATGTTATACCCTAATTAATTCCCTATTATATTTTTAGTCTCAAAAAAAAATTTAACCATAGATTGAAAGCTATGCTCATTTTACCTTCGTAGATATTATTTTGTCATATTCCTTATACTTAAAGAACTTTTTAATGATGATGATGCGAGATCATTGTTTAACGACGACATATGGCCCACAGATGTAACAAAATATTTTAGGATTATTATATTGCAAAACGTACGGTGAAATATTTATTTAGTGCATAATTAGAATCAGACTGAAGGTCTGAGCTGTTAAAGCTCTGCAGTTAGTTTCAGTGCATTGCCTGTACACAATTACACGTTTAATGTGTGTGAACCTGCACTCAAAGGTTCAAACAATGGTAGTACCAAAATTATGGGCTTCCTAAAAGCATCCATTTTTTTACTGAAATTTTTGTGCGTTTGAACCAAAATAGAGAATTTGTAAGAAAATTGTAGGTTTAGTGGAAAAACTTAATTCATTTCTGAACTCAGAGCAAAATAATAAAGGAAAATGTAATCAATTTAAATCTTTGTTAAGAACTTGGTCCCATATCACTTATCTGAAATATATTGCTGATTGCCAACGATAGATTAAGAACTAAGATTTCTTTTTGATCATTCGTAGGGAAGTTCTGAAGAGTTTAGAATGTCCTCCGCAATTCCCAATGCGTCTAAGAGACCGAAGGATACAACAAGGATACCCTGTGAGACTGACATGTCAAGTGGTCGGCGTCCCCACTCCAGAAGTCAAGTGGACTAAAGACGGCGAAGAAGTCAAAAATGATGGTAATATTTCTTTATTATTATAAGTTAAACATTTACCAGTTGTATTTTAGAATATGTGTTTTGTAATTCATATTAATTAATTTATTATCTAAATCGTACTGCACATTCCATATAATTAATTTTTATTTCATACAGCTCTACAGATAATAGTGTGTAGTAATAATATTGACTCTTGACTGAATTTTGCCAAATAAAATGGGTTATTATTATTATTATTAATAATAATAACAATAAGCAATAACGATACACAATAAAAAAACCGCATACTAGAGAAATAACGATCACAAAAAAAGCAAAATAACATAGAGGAGTGTCATTATTTTCGAATATTTTTTTAAATTAATCTTTATACTTACCTTAACTATGAAAAAAATATAAAAAATTCATTTAAAGCTCAAAAGCAACTACTTATAAAATTAGTGTTAAAAGTGTCATTTTATTTTGTGAGAAGGATATTAAAGAAGCAGCGAATAGAGCAACTTTTGACTTTGACAATCATTTTCAAGATTGCTGCAAACATAAAAATGTTTCTGGGAAATATCATGAGGAGAAGTGTAAGGTATGGAAATCGTCCACACTGCGGTCACATTACTCCATGGTCAAAAAAAGATATAAGTAAATATTTTAAACTTACAGCATTTATGAAAAGAAAGGGAGATGGATATCGTCCAAAAAATCGAAAATTTTGACACAGGAACAAATAGAAAAATTACTTAATGAAGCGCAAGATGAAAAGTACCCCTTGCTAAAGGTTGCCACAATTTCAATTATGAGTCTATTAGGAACCTGCCGCCGGGAAGAATTATGCCAGATGACGGTAAATAATATTGAAGATTTGGAAACTCAGCTTGTAGTGACTACTCCAGGCACAAAAACAAAAGTACCACGAATTTTCAGTATTGTTGGTAAAAGGTATATTAAAATTTATAGATAATATAAAGCTCTCAGTCCAACTGACATTAATCATCAACGATGTACCAAGAATCCAGTAAGAATCAACATGTTTGAGAAGATACCTAATGATATCGCAGAATTCTTGAATTTTCCGCTCTCGATTATGTAATGAACACTGTTTTCGGTGTTCCTCTTTTAACAATTAAAAGACATGGAGGATGGAAGTTAGAAAATAAGAAGAGAAATATTATGTTTTTTTTCTGTTTTCTTCCAGACCGTCACATCTTCTGGCACGACACAACATTCCACACGCTTGAGATCTCCCGTTCCCTATTGACCGACTCGGGGGTGTACTGCCTGTCAGCCAGCAACTCCCACGGCTCGGTGTCCTGCAGATGTACGCTCACCGTAGACAAGGGCATCCGGGCATACGTCGCGCCCGTGTTCATAACCGGCGAGCACAGGGAGGCCGTGGAGGTCAAAGAGGTCAAGGAAGGCGGAGAAGTTAGAATAGCGGAGAGGATCGAGGCGTATCCGAGTGTTGGGGTGGTCTGGTATAGAGATGGGGTAAGAAATTTACTAATTATTTAAAAAAATAAATATAGTCAAAATTTTTAAACAGTCAAGAGATGTCGTCAATATTTGTAACGTTACGAAGTACAACGTTTAGACCGTTTATCATATCCATGGTTACGACTTGATATTTGATTGCCAGCAATGTATACTTGCATGTCTCCTTTAAAATGAAACATAGGGAACAAATTTGACATTTGATTTTTGGGTTATAAAATTTTGTGACAGGCCTGCACCAAGTGCAACAACAATTTTAAGAATCATTGACAGCTTTAGAGGAAGTGGTAGAATAGTAGAATAGTCTGCTAGATCTCTCGGTGTTACACATCTAGATTCATTTTATTTGTGATCTTTAAAATTTCTCAAAATATTATAATTGCCACAATATCTTCCTATGTAATTCAAATGCTTTATAGCAGATTGAGTCATTGCTTAGCAGTTAATGGATTGATTGTTAAAAATTTATTGTAATTATTGTTTAATTATTCGTAATTATACTAACTAACCAACAAGTGTTAGTTGGTTTATTAGTTCTTTATTTTATAATTTCTTACAATATTAAAATTTAATACTTCTGTCAAATTCGTTCCCTGTTCTCTATGTTTTATTTTAAATGAGACAAGCAAATATACATTGATGTCAATCAAATATGAAGTTGTAACCATGGAAATGATAAATTCCCTTGTTTCAAGTTAAAATATACATCACTCCCCAACCTTTCTATTAAAAAATACTCACGATATGTGCATTAATTTATTCTAAATCTGCTACAAATGCAAAATTTATTTAAATTTTAATAAATAAATTAAAAATTATAACATTCTTCTTGAACAGCTTTTAACATGAGAACGAACAATAGCAACTTAAGTCCGTCCCTAGATATACAAAGTACAGCAATCATCCGCCATTTTTGGGCAAAACAACTCGAGAATATTAGAATCTTATTATCATTTTTATCGTATTTTATTACTATTTTTACAGTACAAAATACAACAATAAAGGATTTTTCACATATTATTTTATAATCTTTGAAACTTTATAAAATGTGCAATTGAAAACGTAAGTTAATTTACTTTTCTCATATGTCGAACTATTATAATTTCATATGACAGATTACTTATATTACTGCCATTTTTGGGCAAAAATATAGCTCTCTCTCTTTAACGCATTGGCTCTATGGATTGTGGTACTTTGTATATATGTATAGGGACTTTAATAGGTACAATAAAAATACGGATTATGTAAATAATTTTACAGTTCAATCTATCGGCGTGACATACAAATCACTTATGTAAACATAATTAAATCGAGTTGTAGCCAACGTGTGTTGAAAAAAAAATGCACTACAGTTATTTTCAAAGGTTATTTTCAATAAATTGACATTTCATTAAAAATATTATATTCCATTTTAAAATTATTAGAAATGTCATTAATGTGTACCTTTTACACAGTAGCATTTTTTCTTCTCGCTTTTCTAAATATTAACCTCAGACGATTATTTTTACAAGTTTTATTTCATTTTGTAATATTTTTTACACATCTTTATCATCTCGTCATTTCAATTTTTTACTATAAACATGAAATTATATAAAACGTTCAGTTTAAATGAAGCACTATTATTATCTCGAGATATATAAAAGAAACGAAGTTGGTTAAATTAGCAAACAATTTCTATATCACAAGACTATTAAAATGAGCGAAACAATTTTTTTTTCAATTAGTTGTTCTCGAAATATGGTATAAAAATATAACATGTTCATACCTCCAGTGCTATCCATTTTCATTGGAGAAAAAAAATAGCAACTGGTTAAAAATTATCCACTGAGTTACAAAATAGGGAGTAATATCATTCTAGTTGTCTATACTGTTGTCAGAAACAACTATGACAGCGTGCATAAATGTAAAAAGTATAAATATAATTCTGCCAACAGAAACATTATAAAAACAACTAATTAACTTACAACAAGTCTACATCGTTGTTCTTCTGTCTTTAGGTTCGTCTCCGCCAATCCCGTCGAACAGTAACAACTCTAGATCGAGAAGGTCGAGTTACGATAACCCTATCAGGGGTAACCCCACGTGACTCAGGGATATACAAATGCGTGGCAACAAATGAAGTTGGTAGGGCTGAAATAGAGACCCAGGTTCGAGTCCTGCCAAGGGAAGACGGTGTAGTGGACAGCAGAAGAGAAAGCGTTAGCAGTTCTAGTGCTAGTAGCAGTAGAAGAAGTTCTACCAAACAAATACAGTAAGTACATAAATGTTTATGTATTTCATAGATGAGCTGTTGTTATTTAAAATTGTGTTGTAATTTTAGGTATTCCAAAGAACCTAAATTCATAAAGAAACCCATGTGTTCGGAGGCTTATGAAGGAGATACCATTGTCATAATGTGCGAAGTAATTGGTGATCCTGAACCTGAAGTTATGTGGCTACGAGACTTCTTAAGGGTAAGAATTTGAATTTTTTATATGAACATTTAATGTAGTGAAAAAGAGATACAGATTGCAACGATCTTTAACACCTGTACCAAATGGCACTAAAATTATCTTCAAAACACGCATCAATATTGTAAGTTCGGGACAATGTACAAAAAATATTTTTTGCCCGGTCTTTCTATCAATTTATAATAATTATTATTTCGAGTGAACCACTTGAATTTTGCAAATCACCTATAATTGTCTAGCAAGTTTCATTACAATGTTATAATAACAAACAGGTAGAATACTGACATTATCCACACGAATTATTACTTGACGAGTGTGTTGTTCTCTCACCTAGTTATTAGTTCAATTTAGTAGCGCCAGAATAATTACTTAACCAAAATAACTTAAATATTTTAGCGTTACATTACAGAATAGTTACACACAGAAGCAACACTCCGTGTCGGTGCCTTTCATATTCCGCTAGTCAGTTCTATGACCTTGAAGCATTGTGTAGACCTTTAAATTTGTGCTCTTCCCCTATCTCTCTCTCAGATGTGAGGAAACTTTCCGATTTTAAACAATGGGCCCTTTAAATTTGTGCACCTTCTCCATCTCTCTCTAATTTTCGCTTCTCTGTCTTATTGTCGCTTCTGTATAAACCTATTCTGTGGTTACAATCTGTCAAAATTTTTAATTTAATTTTATTGGAAATATAAAACGATCATGAAAAGAACTATTTTTGATTTATTATTCATATCAAGCACGTATTAATCGATTATTATTAATTGAATTGTTTATATGTCCAAGTGAACCAAAAATGTTACTAACATTAAAACCTATAGTGTATTTAAGTTGTAATAATATTTATTTAATAAATTAAAAATGTCATCGGCGCAAAAAATTTGTATATCACACGCCCAGAAACTCTTTTACGAGATCTCGTATTATTTGTATGCCACGTTTTTATCTCGGCCTGTCAAAATAAGCTCGCTTTCGCAAAATTTCAGTTTCTGGACTAGTGATACAAATAACTATTGATTACCATTACTGTAAACTAAAAGACGGTTGTTTAATAAATTACAACCACTGATCCGAAACGTCTTCTATATAGTCACATATTAAAAAAGGTTGTCGACGCCCTGATTTAGATATTTCGAAGAACAGGCAGCGACCGGTTGCGACTCCAGTTCGTCTAAGGTTTCAAGCTCAGCATCATCTTTAACCAAATAAAAATACCCCTGCGTCCGAATGATTCGAAATCGGAATCCATTGTAAGCTATAGGATTCTTGCAATGGATATAGACTGGCAAACTACATCATTAGAAATGCACATAAAACTTTTAACGTAACAAGTGGCTTAGGTACTTGGGAGTTGTTGAATTTTGAAATATTGATGCGAGAAATAAAACAATTTTGAAAACTAAAAAAATGAATTTTAGTTCTTAACTTACAACAAATAAATCTATGTGCACCATTTTCTTGTGGAAAATTAACTAAATTGTGTATTTTCATATACGTATCATTAATAAAAAAATTATGTATATCTTCTTACTATGTTCAAACAATCGACAGAAAATACATCAAAAACACCTTTACTCATAATTTGATTTTTTGAAATGCCCACCTAAGATCATTATCTGAATTCATTCCAGATTACGGCCAAATTTGTTGTCATTTGAAATGAAACTAACTGTACCATAGTGACATTAAGAGAAAGCCGGCTTATTATAAATGACCACAACCTATTCATGCACACAACGAGTGTTTGTTCTATTTCTCGATAGATACAGCACCATTTATTTACATAAACGCTTGAAATCGATCACTGTAGCTATATTTTTCTAAACACTTGTTTCCAAATGTGAACATGGGTCGAGCTAGAAAAGCCGTCATTAATATTGTCTACTTTGGATTCATGTTAACATACTGCGTAGGCTTTGACTATTTATTTTAGCACAGAAGAAACATCTGTTCGGTGATTTTGTTTGGTTTTCAACAAGTTTTTAGGATGTTAACACCATATTAGAAAACAGCGATGTTAATGTCTTAATAACTTCACTATAAATAAAAATATGGCATTATTACCGAAAGCTTAAACATAAACTTTGACACATCCAGAATAGTAGTACTTTTATTACACAACGAGTTTCTTAATAGACATTTTATTTTATAATAAGAGACTTTAGGACGATGCGTAGCGCAATGATTCAAATATTTAAACATTTAATAAAACAATCGACTTATATTAAATCATTTCTTTATAATGAAGAATTAATTTTTAAAAAAAATTCGAGTATCTCATTTGGATTTAAACCCAGGTACTACTATTACTAGTAAGATGGTTCTTAATATTATAAACAGTTTCATATTTAATTTGTTTATATTAATTTATCTATTGCACAGTTTCTATGTAAAAAACAGCATAAAGCATTTTAAATTCGATTTTGGATATTATTATTATTTGTATATGATATACAATATCAGTTTTCTTTATATTTTTGAAGACGTAAATTTGACATTTTGTGACAGTTGACAGTTTTAATTGATACTGATACTAACAACAACAAAATAAAACTGGAATTAAAATTAAATAGTAGCTCATAGGCATATGATACACTTTTCTTAAGAATAAAACATAAAATTAAAACTGGAATTAAAATTGAAACAGTAGCTGGGAATGATACTCTCGATATTTTTCAGCTTTTAGAGGTTATTAAAAAACAATATATATATAAAGAATGGTTACAGAACATGCTATCTACCGCATTTTATCGAAAATATAAATTATTGATTATGTTGACTGATTTTGACATTCCATTCTTTTTTAAAGAGTTTTGTTGTAGTTCCTACAATATTTTTTCAAAGCAGCTCGTTTGTTTTTGTTTTAGAAAACACATGTGTATATCGGCCAAAAAATATGTGCGTTAGACATTTGTACTTCGCTCAGTTTTATTAAAAGCACTCCGCTTCGCGTCGTTCTTCAGTATAGAACCTCTGGCTGTAAAATTTAACCTATCACACTTATAATATAAATAATTATTGTCGTTTAATCTAAGCTTCAGTTTTTAAAATCAACTATTTCAAATTTTAATACGCAATCTTCTCTCTTCTTACTACTACTATTATTTTGTAATTCAAAATGATACAAAATAAAATCTCTAATAAACGATAGTTTTCATTAGTATAGGAGGATTAACATTTCAGTTTTGACCAGTAGAGCCACCTGTCTTAAACAGATAAAGTATAAGTTATAACAGCACTAGAATGAGCTATAAATGAACTTAGAAATTGTTAGCTGTTATAGTTCTATTGTAGAGGCAAAATACAAAAAATGTATATAAATATTTAACCATTATTGGGTATACGAGTAATATCTACTTTATCGCAACTATCGGTAATTGTCGAAGTGGGTGTGTACCAGTTGTAACCAAATGGACACTCTAGCTGATGTGGAGATGTTTTACAGGGGCTTTTTTATTTGAGAAATAGTTGTAAAGTATTTTGACCTCAGCAGTATTCGAAGCCGAGTTGTCAGAATCAAAACCGATCATTCTACCCACAGTCTAGTCGGCAGTGCTTTGTAAATAGAACAATTAATATAACTGTTAACAAATGACAAACACGCGCCTATTAGCGATTAGTGTAAAGTGTAAACTCATAGTTTACATTCTATGTAGGTGTCATTATTTATTGCATACCAGTGTTAAGATATAGTGAAAATTTACATGTCCATAGAGTTCAGAATTCCAGCTATGCTATCGTGGGTTGAAATTAACATATTGCTTGTTCATCTGTGCACTGGAATAATAAATTACCATAATTATTATTTTATGGTGTACTATAGTAGTAATAAATAATGTACATTGCTTTATATTTTCACCAATAAATAATAAGAGAAAAGATTAAAATCAATAACATGTCTAAATAAACAAATATATCAACATAGCTTGTTACTCATTATTCAGTGTACCAGTCTGCATTGTTACACATTTCAGTAATGATTACATATTTACCATATAGGGCATTAACTTTCCGGGTATTCTAGTCTAGCCGACCTAAATTCATTCTTTTTCCTAATTTACCATGCTTCTGCCATTTTAAATAGAAAAATCAGTTTTGTATTTGTCTCAATAATGTGATCTTGTCTTTATTTATTAAATAATAATATTTGACATTACTGACTGCATTTAAGATAAATAAACAGCTCTACCGAATATGTACGCTAGAACGATATCACAATATTTTTTAAAATAAAGGTTGTTACTTGCACACATTTTTAAAAAAATTCAAAAATGACAAGAGTAAATTGTAACTTACAGCAGTAACTATAATACACAAACAAAAAATATTGGAAAATAGATGTTTCTTGGCTGGGTAAATTTATTCAAACAACGATATCTTTTGGAAATCAGCCGTATCGGCTCCCCAATGGTCGAGACTGAAAAAAAATTATTTAGCTGATTTCCAAAAAATATCGTCGTTTGAAAAAAATGTATTTACTTCAAATTATAAACATATAGAAAACAATTTTTGGAAAAAATGCGTTCTAAGAAATATTAAAATTAAGGTGCTACAAACACAGCACATCGAAATTCATAGCTCAAATTATATTTCACGAATGACAACAGTTCAAACTTAAAATTTTTGATATCAACAACATGTAACCACGACTATGATACTTCCTGTGGTTTTATAAAAAAAAAATCACTAAAAAACTACCAACGATAATCAAATGAAGTATTCTAATTGGTTAAAAATGACATGTGTAGAATAATCACTAATAAACTGCATATTTCCATAAAATCAAGCATTCTGATTAGATGAAAATGACATGTGTGAAATAATTATAAATACGGTTTCCATACCTACATCATCGTTTACTATAAAATATTATTTTATAATAATTTCTTAATAAAATTATTACTGTATTAACTTTCAGACATTTTACAAAAAAATATGTAACACGTACGCAAATTAAGTTTTCGCATTTCACCTGATATTACAAACTAAAACTATACAGGGTGTGCAACAAAATGAGGAACATAGGACTTCATCATGGGATTTCAAAAAATTAGGGATACTCTCTTTCCTGATAAATTTAGAGCAAAATTACAAGGGTACAAAGTTGTTCAAAATTAAATTCTACGTCATGAAAGATCGTAAATGTTACAACAGCACGTCTGCAGTACGAGACATTAAATGCAAAATGTAATATTTTTGTAAAAATCAAACAGCCATGGAAATAAAAGAAAATATTTATCTGTCACTGTAGAGAAGTATCACTGATTATAATCCTGATTGTCTGTATTTTAAAATTATTTAAATTGAATTAGGATTCTTTTTCTTAAATAATATATCAGTATTACAAAAATATAGAATTATCTATAATGACATATTATTGTCACAACTGACACAGAGATACTTTCCTATATTTCCATGGCTGTCTGTTTTTGAACAAAAAAAAAATTATATTTAATAAATCTCGTAATGTAGACTTTCTGTTGCAACAATTATTTTCTTTTTTGATGTAGAATTTAATTTTGAACAACTTTGTACTGTTGCAGTTTTGCTTTAAATTTATCAGGAAAGAGAATATCCGCAATGTTTTGAAATCTCATGTTAAAGTCCTATGTTCCGCATTTCGTTGCACACACTGTATATTTTTTTTTCTTAATTATTTCCTACATAAATAAGAATTTAATTATACTGTTGCATGTGAGACTCCAATCTCATCGAGACTCGACACTAGTCTCGTCTTCATATCGAAATGTCGATACTTAAACAGTGGTCTTGAAGTAATATTGATTAATGATTTTCGTTATCAGATTCACATTTACTGTACTACATATACACTTGTGATTTTATGAGAAGATATCCCATTTCCATTTCCTTACTGGATCCATTTCCATGAGTCACTCGTTCGTCGTTCCTTATACGCGTAGCGTTCTAGAACAAGTCGCGTGTACTCGTATACATTACCCCGTGCGCGGGACGTGTGCTGGAGTCCGAACATGAGCTGCGAGGTCGCTGCAACTGATCCTACTGAGAACTGTGCGTTTGTGTGTGTGGCCTTCATGCTACACATCTCACACTTGTTTAAAATAAATGTAAATATAAAACAAAATGCATCGTGTTGTAAATTGTAACTTGAGATCTTCAACATTGTGGATTATTACTAAAAAATGTTGATGTATGGTTAAAAATTCTTTTAAAAGTTACAGAGTTGAGCTGTACACGAGTACTATTACTCGGAGTACCAATGAAACTAAAATTTTGCCAAATTGTGGGATCAGTTATACTCCTTGTCAACATCCTAAAATGTCAAACTAACTCCAATCCCAATTAATAAGAAGAATTGCGTATATTATTTAGTTTCAAATTATCAGCATTTCTAAATGATACAGAGAAAGATTTGTGGCTTTGAATATATAATATATTTTATATTCAAAGATTTGTGGTGATATTTGACTATTTGACATCCTAGAAGTAAAATACTTTAATTACGCATTTGCAAAGAATTGAAGTTTGATCATATTATTTTTTTTACTATATATTTTTTTAAATTCGTATTACATGGAATAGAAAAGTTACTTAATCTTTTTCATTTTATAAAGTTAAATTTCTGTTTCAGTGCCATGTAAGAGGAATTTAATAAAAAAAAAATTTTTTTTAAATATTATAACTATACTTCAATGAATGCTTTGCGAATGCGAGTAATCAAAGTATTTTACTTCTAGGTTGTCAAATATCACTGCAAATCTTCCTTTGTATCATTTAGAAAAGCTGACAATCATCTACAAATATTGTTAATCCCACCAAACTATTGGAGTTACCTTTGGAAGTAAATAAAATGTAATTAATAGGATCCTGAATTATTGTTAACAGCGTTAAACGAGATTATCTAAATTAAGTAATATTAATTTAAAGAATCATAAAAAAGAGTATTAAAATTTATTATTTTTTTGCAAATTTTATTATTAAATATATATTTTTTATTACATTATTCATAAAACATTAATGAAAATAAAAAATGGAGTAAATTTGAATTTAACATTGAAAATAGAGTCCTGATTTCAGGAAGGTTAATAAGTTTTTCAAAAAAAATCCGTTAATAGAAATATATAAATTGCAGTCAAAATTATCTTGGTTTACATTCCTACAGTGTCAATAAAGTACCTATTGGGATGAAAATATATTTAAAAAAATACACATTGATTTGTTAGGTACCTATATATGGAGGCAGTACTTAAATCTTTTTACGTCAAAGTAATTAGTTCAAATAAAACATTACATTTGTGATACTTTACTACAATATTTTCTTTAAATTTTGTTTTGGAAATACCAATACAAGATAATACTAATGTGTTGAAATTATCTTTTCTATATATTCAAAGAAATATTTCTGAGAAGCTAACTAATGTGTTTTAAGACCGGAAATATTAAAGTGTGTAGAGATAAGTTATGAGCGGATAGGCCAGTTGACAGCAGATAGTGTATCACTGGTAAAAGCCCATCTGGGAAACCGGCTAACTACCTGTTCCATTTATCTCCATAAGATAACAAGATTTATATGAAACTTTAAAATTCTTGCCTTACATATCTACATGTTTCAAATTCCATAAAAATATTGTTGTCTTTCACATGGGATTTCAGATAATTACGGATACTCTCGCCCGATAAATCCGTGAAATTAACTCGTAAATCATCTGTGATTAGTTTTTTTTTTAATTAGAAAAAGTAAAAAACATGTTCACTTAGGAAAATATTAAAACACGTGTAAAGTAATAGAAGCATTTTTGTCATTTGACTTATGTTTGAAATGAAACGAATTGAACTGTAATTTTGGAGAAATAAAAAGAACGGCAATTGAACTCAACTTCTTTAAAAATCTGTACTATTAAATATTATTGGCAATTTTTTGTAATTACAAATAATATAAAAATATTTTAAATTCAATAATAATAAAACAATATTTTATTGACTGATAGCAAAAAAAACGTAATTCGTCAACTTCAGACAGCATCGGCAAGGGGGGAAAAAATCACATCACTTCAACAAAATTGAGTAGTGATGCACAGGTAAACACTTTCTGAAAAGTTCTGATTATTAGGGATCGTATTCTAGGCAAAATTTAGGCAAAATTCTTATTTGCCCGTGTTTCAGGCCTTTAATTAAAATTATTATCAATTTTTTTGTAGTTTCTACTCATTTGAGCCTCACTTGATTTGTTTTCAAAAAATTTGCCTATTTTTAATTATTTTGCCTAAATAGTGACTTTTTCGGCTTTTTTCGTGCTATTAGCAAAAAAATATTATTTTTGCAAAATCAAGTTTTTTCAAATTATATAACTTTCAATAAAATTTACAAAATGTTTGTTTCAACAATAACTAATTGCCGTTTTAAGAAAAAGCTCTGGATTTAACTTGAATTTCAAGAGATTATAATAATAAAAATTGCAGTATTTGAAATTTGTACCAAAATATGAGTGATAATTATTTTATTGGTGTATTATATCCAAAAAACAAAAAAAAGTAGAGAAATTGTTAAATATATTTTTCCTTATTTCCTATTTTTCTTAATTTTTTCAGATTTTTTTGCCTATGTCTAGAAATTTGTTCCCTAAAATAGGTCTAAATGGCCTTTTTGCATACCTATCTTTAATGTTTTTAGTGCATAAAAATCTGGTCTCTATTACTAATTATATAATTCTTATAGACGCAATCAGCTGTTATAGATATGTTGGGAATTAAATCAATTTACCAACAGCCAGTTATAAATATAAATATAAGTCGCGTAACTTTTGAATCGCTTCTCTGAATCAAAAAATTCATAATAAGTTCCTTCCTAATCCATAATGCATGTGTAAACTTAATAATAATACTGAACAATACATTTTGTTGTTAAATTTGAATATATTTTTTTTTGCGCAAATTCTACTCTACATAAAATAATAAAATAGACGAATAGAATTATATCACTTGATTCTTAATGTATTCATTAATAGCTAATCTACTGTAAGCTGAGACAAAGCTTAATGTAATTAAATAAATAAATAATAAACTTAATTAGCTCGATATGGATTTATAAATTACTTAATTTGTTTCAAAATACCCTAATCAGAACCCAGAATGTTGAATACAAGAAATAAAGTCAGTAATTATTCTCATTTCATTTTCGCCGTCCTGTAATCAATCCGTACAGGCATTCAGGTCGCAATGCATACTACAATTTGCCTGTAATTACGCTGCACAATCATCGCAGCAATTGGACTTTTCGGCTAAATGCTGCCCATGTAAGGCAGGCCGAAGCAAGCATTACGTCTGAAACCTGACACCTCCTATAAGTCACAGGCTTATGCTTATCTGCACATCACAACGCAAATGGAAAACTAAGAAAGAGGATTGTCCTAATAGGAAAACTGTTATGGAATTAAACAAGATATTCCACACTTATTTATAGATATAAAGGAATGACTATGTATAATAGCATTTTTAAAAGGCTTTATAAAACTCATTAAATATAATTCTTAAAAAAGAAATATAATACGGTAGTGGGATGCAATCAAATTCATATATTTTTTTTCGCGCCACCGTTTACGTAAGTATTTATAACTTACTTCCACAGCACAACAAGTTGTAAGTTTCTGATAACATTTATTATTTGGTTAAAGTTATATAAAATTACTGTCCTGCTAACAGAGTAATTATGAAAACCATATGAATTTCATATATATTTGGTCGTCTAACAAAAGGCAAAATTAACTATAAAAAGCAAATAAATAAATCTGAACTGTCAAATCAACTGTTACATTTTACAAATACTTTAACATTATTTGAATATTGTAATAAGTGATTCGGAATTTAAGTATCTATAATATAAGAATATAACTATTCTCATACGATAACATGAATTTCGGTTCCGCAAGTTCCATCTCAATTCAACCTTCTCGAAGGTTATAATGTAATTACACATTGCTTGCAGTCTTGCAGCTTAATGATCAACCTCGACCAGTTTCGGCTCCACTTGTGTCATCTGAAAAATGATTTGTTTAAAAAAATGAAAACTCATTGATTTTTTTTAAATCAAATAAATCATAATTATTTTAATTTTCAAAGCTATCCAAATGTTACTGCAATTTTTAATTGTTTTAAAAGAAATTTCATAAACGAAAATACATAAAAAATCAAAACAATTCATATGAATAAAACCCGGAAAATTAACAAAAAATTTTAAGATTTAGTTATATATTTAAGTATTTATATTTTTCTTCTGTTATAGACAATTAAAGTGATAAAAATAATTTAATTTAAGATATTATTATATATTTAACATACTTTGATACTTATTAATAGTTTTCTAACAAATAATTTTATTATAGTATGTATTTTATTTATCTTTGATAAAAATCATGATTTAAATCAAATAATTTAAATCAGGCCAATCCTGGTGATTAGTCAGTGAAGATGATCTCAGTATCGTATTTTATTTTCCTATAAGTTCCTTAGTCAAAACTTACGACAATAAATTAAAGGGTATGTACTGTACGACGTGCTAATTATGAAACAAAAATATTTTTTTTTTAATTAAATTTCTTTTTGTTTTATAATCAGCAAGTCATACAGTATGTACCCTTTAATTGTTTGTCCTAAGTTGTAGAACTTCCTGTATATCAAGCAATGATGATCATTTTAAAGTTTACCGCAATTTTTTATATGAATTATTTTAGAATATATTCACGTTCACAGTGAACTGACTATAATTATTTCTTTGATAGTAACTTTATTTTTCTTTCTAGCTCTTTTTATTCACTCTTCTTATTACAACTAATGCATAATTATTATTTTTTGCTTTGTATAGGTAATTATAAAAAATAATAATTAGCTTGTGCGCTTTAGGTGCGGCATTCATAATGAATAGAACAAAAGTTTGTATTCGTTTATTTAGCGCAATTTGCGTCATTATATTTCTTGATATTATTATATATCAACAGAATCACTAATCTTAAAATATAAATTGTGTCTGCGGGATAGAATAGTACCTACTCGAATCAAAGATTGGATTCCATATCTTTGGTTGCTATCATTTGAACTTATTCCGATATCAATTGCAAAGTAAACTAGAAATTATTCAGTAATCATTATTTGTGGTTACAATGTTACAAGAAAATTAAGAACATTCTACACGTCTACACTCATATAAAAATGTCTTAAATTTATTGCAAATTTGAATTCCCCGCAGTGATGCCATTTGACATTTGTAATAAATACTTATCAAGAGCAATTGTTATTTGTAGTTATTACGAGTTATGAAATTCCATCCCAGCTATGCTATAACCCAGTGTCTGCCAAACTGCTGCGGTAAAATAATAGCTACAAGAAATTGTAGGTGTGCCGCGACAGGTAAAAAAATATAAGTAATTTTCCATTACTTGATTATTAAATGTACAAGTATACATGCTATTTCCATTAACAGAAGAAATAAATTTAATAGACTGAAAACGTTCCTGCGCAGTACGCCTTATTTTCTTTGCTAAAACTATCAAAATTTTAGATTTCGCAACTATACACTATACATGTTATCACACGAGAACAATATCGACTAATGAATGATAACTACGTCTTCCAAATCGACAATTTTTTTTTACATCTTGATAAACAGAGGGAAATAGAATGAATTTGCCTGTTTAATTTAAAATGAAACATTGAGAATGAATTTGACATTTGTGTTTTGGGTTATAAATTTTTTCCAACTTTTAAATGGAATATTAAGAAATATAAGTAGTTTTAGAGGAAATAGTTTAATAACTCTGTTAGATCACTCTATCTTACACATCTAAATTATTTTTATTGGGTATTTTTAAAAACAAAAGTTCACACGGGTAAATTTATATTAATTGAAAGTTTAAATTCAAAATATTGAATATAAATTTTTTAGCAGATTGGGTCATTGCTTAGCAGTTAATGGACGGATTTTTGAAAATGTAATCTAATTATTGTTTAATTGTTCTTTATTACGTTTACGTGCTTGTTAGTTGGTTAATTTGTTCGTTATTTTCTAATTATTATTATTATATTTCTTTATTGGACTAACCAAGGGCGAGATTCAGCCAAAAGACTACTCTTCCACCTACCTAATGTATTTGCTTGTTTCATTTATGCCCGTATTCATAAAATGTTCGTTATAATTATAACGCTTCGTTAAATATTTTCATCAATAACATAATTCGGCTTCGAAGAAAAATAAATTTTTTATCTATTGTCTTATAATGTGTCAAAAAATTTAAGGAAGCGATATAATTATAACAACAATTAAACTCATAATTTGTCAACCAATTAAATCACAGTATTTTGGTAAATTGAACTAATCAGATTCAAATCTCACTGTCAATTGTCAGTTACTATGGCAATTACCGCGAAATTTACCGGACTAAACAGGCATTGCTTAGATACAACGTCCGTCAAAATTGTGACAAGTAATTAATTAAAAAAAATTATATATGTGGCGGCTACGTCATACACATACGCCACTACTATGTTTTGTATTTTGTAAATTCTAAGTTGTATATTTTTCGTGTTTTTGTAAATATTCGTAACATTTAAGTTTTTGTGTAAATTTTGATCCGACAGTACATTCCTTTCTACCTACATATCCTTCTCTGAACTTGTCCTTCTCAAGTACCAAAAGCAATAAAATAACAGATGTTCTTTCCCTAAATTTCTCCAAACTTAACCATTTTTCCCGCACATACATCAGTTCGTTCTCAACCCCCACGCTGTACAGTTCACTTATTAAATTCATTTTTATTATTTGGTTAAATAAATTAATATTCAATTTGCCTACTTTCTTTTAACTACGCCTCACGTAATTCCCCACAAATAATTGGTGACCCCGACGTGATTTAAATAAAAATTGTGAGTGAAAAGTGTTTGTGGTGATTTACGCAAGTGATCAGTGAGTGTAAATTTGTTAATTACATAAAAAAAAACCATTTAAATAATTTGTAGTGCAATAATAATAACTTTAATATGCCGATTGAGGATAGCGATAATAATACGGCGTCCGCGTCCGCGTCGGTCGAGCGCGTCAGTGTCAAAATACCGCCATTTTTGCCTCAAGATCCGGAGCTATGGTTCTTGTTGTTAGAAAGTAGTTTCGATGCAGCGGGTATTAAACAAGACTTTACTAAATTGAGTCACGCATTAGGCGCGTTAGACACGAAATATGCCGTCGAAATCCGCGATATTTTGTTGCGGCCTAAAAGTGAAAGAACTTATGAACTTTTAAAAAGTGAACTAATTAAAAGAGTGGGAACTTCGAAAGATGAGAACACGCGACGCCTTTTGGAAAACGAACCTCTAGGTGATAGAAAACCGACGCAGTTTCTTCGCCATCTTCGTATCCTCGCTGGGCCCAGTTTTCCAGACGAAGTTCTCCAGACTTTGTGGTTGAGACGCTTGCCCACGCACATGCAGGCCTTGCTGGCAGCCCACAAAGATTTGACGCTGGACAAGAGGGCGGAGATAGCAGACTCCGTTGCCGAAGTGTACGCACCTGTCGCCAGGATCGCGGAGGCAGCAGCGACCACCCCCACCGCACCGACGGCCAGTGATACGCGTCTGGACAATCTAGAGCGAATGATGGCAACGTTGCTACAAAAGTTCGCCACGTTAGAGGTAAATGCCATTACTCAATCGTCGGACCGTTCATTTGTAAATACGCAGCAGAGAAGACGTTCACGTTCTCGATCGCGCGACCACAGGAAAGGTGAGAGCGGAATTTGCTGGTATCACTGGCGTTTCGGTGATAAGTCACACAAATGCGAGAAGCCTTGCAAGTACACCAGTGGCAATGAGGGAAACGGTGCGGGCAGTCGTTGATGTCGGCAAACGATACGAGCCCATCGTCTTCACGCCGACTTTTCATCATTGATAGAGTGTCACGGGTCAAGTTCCTCATAGACACAGGAGCTGACCTCTGCGTTTATCCACACGCGGAATTGCCAGAACCGCGCCAGAAGTCGGACTATGAACTCTTAGCGGCGAACGGCACAGTCATCGCGACGTTTGGGACTATTACAATGACCCTAAATCTTGGACTGCGACGCAATTTCACATGGAGGTTCGTAGTCGCAGATGTAAGCAAACCTATAATCGGTGCAGACTTCCTGGATCATTACGGTCTACTGGTCGACATTAGGAATCGGCGCCTATTGGATTCAACAACTCATCTTACCTCCACCGGAGAGGTAACTGAGTGCGAGTCTCCCGGCATCCGAACCATCTTAGGCTCATCACCGTTCCATGAATTACTGCAGCAGTTTCCAGAGATCACTAGGCCCGACGGAGCGCTGAAAACCGCCTGCCATTCCACTAGGCATCACATCGTGACGACACCAGGCCCACCTGTTGCGCAAAGACCGAGACGGCTAGCTCCAGATAAGCTGAAAGCTGCGAAAAAAGAATTTGAAGCGATGTTACAACTGGGAATTGCCCGACCGTCGCAGAGTCCGTGGTCATCACCTCTACACATGGTGCCTAAAAAAGACCACGAATGGAGACCGTGTGGTGACTACCGTGCTCTCAATGCGAGGACCTGCCCGGACAGGTATCCAGTGAGGCACATCCAGGACTTCGCCCAAACTCTACATGGAAAAAACATTTTTTCAACGATCGATTTAGTGCGTGCGTTTAATCAAATCCCCGTGGAAGAAAAAGACATTCCGAAGACCGCCATCACGACACCGTTTGGCCTCTTCGAGTTCACACACATGACCTTTGGCCTACGTAACGCAGCACAGACATTTCAGCGCTTCATCGATGAAGTACTCCAAGGACTTGAGTTTTGTTACGCGTATATCGATGATATTCTCATCGCGTCAAAATCACTGGAAGAGCATCTGGAACATCTCAAGATCCTGTTCCAACGGCTGCGACAGTATGGCGTGGTTATCAACCCGGCAAAATGTGTCTTTGGCCAGAAGCAAGTAAAATTTCTCGGATATTTTGTCTCTGGTTCTGGCACACAACCTCTGCCCGATAAGGTTAATGCTATCCGAGAATTTCCACGGCCGGATACTGTCAAGAAGCTCCGGCAGTTCTTAGGTATGGTTAATTTTTTTCGCAGATTCCTACCCAAGGCTGCAGAAGTTCAAGCACCGCTGAACAATTTGCTGCTCGGCAACGTCAAGGGGAAGACTCCCATCAGTTGGACGCCTGAAGCTGTGCAGGCGTTTGAGGACACCAAGGAAAGCCTTGCGCAAGCAACTCTCCTTGCACATCCGCAGCTCAGCGCACCACTGGCCATCTTCACCGACGCCTCCGATTTCGCGGTTGGAGCATCACTCCAACAAAGGGTCGACAACAGCTGGCAACCACTGGATTTCTTTTCCAAAAAATTGAGTCCAGCGGAAGCCAAATACGCCGCCTACGATCGAGAGCTCCTGGGTATTTACCTGGCTATTAAGCATTTCAGGTACATGGTGGAAGGTCGGCCTTTCACAGTTTACACCGACCACAAACCGATCACCTTCGCCTTCAGCAAGAGAAGTCTCGAGGGTTCACCACGGCAGGTTCGGCATCTGGACTACATTAGCCAGTTCACCACCGACATCCGCCACATCTCAGGTGAAGACAACGCTGTTGCCGATGCGCTGTCACGCATTGATGAGTTAGAGGCAACTTTAAATTACGAAGCTCTGGCAAACGCCCAGAAAGAAGATGAAGAACTGCAGAATCTGTTGGAGAACGAGGCTACCGGGCTACAGTTGAAGCTCGTGCGCGTTCCTGGTGCGGAAACTTCAATATTCTGTGATGTTTCCACCAGAGTAGCGCGTCCCTTCATCACACCCAGCTTCCGGAGAGCTGCCTTCAACACCATCCATCGTCATTCACACCCTGGAATTAAATCTACGGTCAAGCTCGTAACACAGCGTTACGTATGGCCGTCGATTAAATCCGACTGCAGGGAATGGGTTAGGAGCTGCATCCAGTGCCAGCGCTCCAAGGTATCTCGCCATGTCGTGTCGCCTGTTGGGAAATTCGTTCCACCTTCCAGCCGTTTCGAGCACATTCATCTGGACATCATCGTCATGCCATCGTCCAAAGGCTATCGATATTGCCTTACGATGGTGGATCGCTTTACTCGATGGCCGGAAGCTGTACCATTGGAAGACCAGGAGGCGTCAACAGTCGCAAGCGCATTCTATGGCAACTGGATTGCACGTTTCGGCACCCCTTTACGTGTGACAACCGACCAAGGTAGGCAGTTTGAATCCTATCTTTTTAAACATCTAAATTACCTGCTAGGAACCACACACCTGCGTACAACTGCCTACCATCCCTCAGCTAATGGCATGGTTGAACGGCTTCACCGACAGTTGAAGGCAGCAATAATGTGCCAGCAGAACAATCACTGGACGCAGGCACTTCCCACCGTCCTCATGGGTATCCGAGCAGCCTATAAAGAAGATGTTGACGGTACCGCTGCTGACCTTGTGTATGGGCAACCGTTACGCCTTCCTGGTGAATTCCTGGGCTCACACCAACAACCTTGCGATGCTGCCAACGCCTCGGAATTCATCCAAGATCTACGCCAACATCTACGAGACCTCGGACCAGCTGCAGGATCCCGTCATGGTGCACGTAAGACTTTTGTGTTTAAAGACCTAGGCACAACCAAACAAGTTTTCGTGCGTCACGACGGACCCAAGCAACCACTGCAACAACCCTATAACGGCCCCTACAGAGTTGTCAGCAGGTCGGAGAAGACGTTCGTTGTGCACGTAAACGGGAAGGACGTAACAATCTCCATCGACCGACTAAAACCGGCCTACGTAATGACGGACAGTCCAGATCACATAGATACTTCTCCGCCCCTATGGAACAACAAATTTAAAGAAGCAGACGACCAACCAGTCCAACAAGAAGCAGTTCCAGGTGAATTAACCAGGAATACTCCAGGTGAATCAACCAGGACGACTCGATTCGGTAGACGCGTGCGCTTTCCAGACTGGTTCCAAGGTTGAAGAAAAACACTAGCAGGGGGGTACTGTGGCGGCTACGTCATACACATACGCCACTACTATGTTTTGTATTTTGTAAATTCTAAGTTGTATATTTTTCGTGTTTTTGTAAATATTCGTAACATTTAAGTTTTTGTGTAAATTTTGATCCGACAGTACATTCCTTTCTACCTACATATCCTTCTCTGAACTTGTCCTTCTCAAGTACCAAAAGCAATAAAATAACAGATGTTCTTTCCCTAAATTTCTCCAAACTTAACCATTTTTCCCGCACATACATCAGTTCGTTCTCAACCCCCACGCTGTACAGTTCACTTATTAAATTCATTTTTATTATTTGGTTAAATAAATTAATATTCAATTTGCCTACTTTCTTTTAACTACGCCTCACGTAATTCCCCACATATATTTCGAGGAATTGTCATGACGAATGACATTCGTAACTACAATTTTACTTGTAATTTTTGCCTCACTCACTCCTGCTTGTTGTTCTGGAAAATCAGTCGTGAACATAACGACGAAATTTACAAGTAAAATTCTAGTTACTAGTGGTATTACATATGAACATTTTATGAATACGGGCATAAATGAAACAAACAAATACATAGCTGTCAATTAATGTCTAGGTCAATTAGTAACAATGGTTATGATAAATCCTATGTTTGTTGCAGTGTGCTAGTAAGCTATGTTAGTGGACATAGCTTGCGAGTACGCTATGAAAATATTGTTATTATTTTTCTGACAATACACTTAATATCAATTTTGCAAAAAACGATCGAACACGTCAATTTTAGTATAAAGGGGGACACCTGAACGGATTAGTACCAATGGCATAACTTCAACCCTAAAATAGGGGTGGACTGCACCTCAAAAATTTTAAATGGAAATGCGTGTCAAACATGACACAGTTCGAAAATCAAGTAGGCTAAAACAAATGACAGAAACTCAAATATCAGTTTATTAGGTATTCAAAATAACTACCACCAAGTTTCATACAATAATAAAGATTTTGCTCAAAATTTTGGAGCTACGGTACGTTGCCGTAAATCTTCTAAAGATTCGGTTAGCGTGGCATAAACTTTAGACTTCAAATAACCCCACAAAAAGAAATGTAACTTACAAATTACTTTTTTATTACAAACAACTTGTCGACATAATTGTTTATTTAATTTCTGTCATTTGTTTATGCCTACTTGATTGCAATTTTGAACACCTGATAAAATTTTTTTTAAACGATCTTTCTCTGGAACTAATGGTCGGATTTGAATAATAAAAAAACTGTTAAAAAGAGAATTGAAAGGTTTTTTGAACTGTGTCATGTTTGACACCCATTTCCATTTAAAATATTTGAGGTGCAGTCCAACCCTATTTTAGGGTTGAAGTTATGCCATTGGTACCAATCCATTCAGGTGTCCCCCTTTATACTAAAATTCAAGTGTTCGACCGTTTTTTGCAAAATTAATGTTATGTGGCCAAAAATTGCGCTGTTAATTTTCACTGGGCCACCTGTATATTCTGAGTTACTAGTACATTGTCTGAAAATAAAGCTGTTTGAAGAACACATAAAAAAAAACTCACGACATACGCAAAAAGAATGTCATGTTAGTGTGAGTATGTCGCGGTGCGAAATAGCAGTGTACGGTTTGCAGGCGCCGATATGTCCGCTAGTTTTTTCTCCAAAGCCAGCCTTATTTTCGCCGGAGTTTTCGCTAATTAAATGCTCCACATTACCCGTGACTCGTGCTACAGCCACAGCCACATGTCGTATGTTTGTGTTTATATAACGACATGACTTGCTCGATTTTTCTTCCCCAAGGCTGATTATTAATTATTACGTCCGAACTATAATTGCGCAATTATACTATGTAGTTTATTAATAAGACAAAAATGACTACAAACTTATAATTAAATAGTTAATCTAATCTTTTATACTGCTTTAATTAAAATCAGCTTTATTTGTTCTGCTGCTAAAATAGGAAAAAATAGTAACCTAATTTTATGTTAATTATTAAAATTCATAAATCAAATTTTAAAGTATGTAATTCAAATGTCATTTGCATAACGATGATATTTGTGCAGAAAAGGGTTTTAACCAGACTTTATTTACTTGTTTGTTGTAATTGGTACTAATATGGAAAATAATTGAAACTTGAATTATTTTTGTTTGGAAAATAACAATATCCAATGCTTCCGTTTATACTTCATTGCATTATTTTATTTACTTGGCAAAATTATTGTTATAATATTATATTAGTAATTATTAATAAAATAGTTTTTTATGCATTTAGTATGTAAAGTAAATGTTTTTTAGTCGAGTGCTAATCGGAAATTATAGCACGAGATAAAAAGCACTATGTTACATACACACAAAGAGCGTCGCCAGCCAATGGGCCAGGGAGGGGCAAGATGATAGATAGAGGAAATGAATTGTAGGTAAAATATATTGAATTTGTAATGTTTTCTTGGTTTACTAAAAGAAAAAAAATCTTAATAAAAACATAATCTTCTTGCGTTTTTTTTTATTACTCTATTATTAACATCTTCTACATTATCAATTTTTCGAGTCTCTAGAGAGGGGCAACTGCCCCTCCCTGCCCCCCTTTGGCGACGCCTTTGTTACACACATATACAATATTTTTCCTACAACCGAAATATTAATAAAGATATTAAAAATTAATTTCAAAAGTAACTAAAACCATTCATATATGTGTTTGAGTTGCCTAGCAACGGCTACTTTTCACGCACTAGGGCAAATTTTTCCAATATTTCATTCTATAATAATATCCATGTTATACTGTTGATAACATTGTGTATTATTCTCTCTAGAGAAGGAAAAGTAATTTTCCTCGTTATGTTGCCAGAAGACAATAGAGCTTTCTATGCATGTCGTGAAAAAAGTATATTTTTGTCATATCTTAGTTACCTATAATTGTAATACAATAATACATATTATAAAAATAAATTGTCGTTATTTTAAAGTTATTAAATTAAACTATAATATTTTAGTATCATTATGAGCGTATTTTATGTACATTTCGAAAAAATATATAAAAATACCGATTCGCTATATAGGCTAGAATTAAAATTTTACACATTTCTGCTAAAACCGAAAATGACAAAAATTCGTACTACCTACAATAATTTTATGAGCTCGTTTGTCTACTTTAATTTTGCTTCTTAACATTTGTTTTTGTATCTCTCAAAATAAACTAAATATTTTTAATAATGATCAATGTCAATACAAAAAACTTACCATTAATGTATTACAGAAAAAAAAGAAATACTGCTAAGGGATGAAGGGAAACTAAAAACTTAGTTTTCAATGAAAATTATTAACAATTTTTTTTATTTTATTGACTTTTCTGCTAAGTACTTATGTTCTTCTAGTCTACAAAAATTCAACCACATGTTACAGCATACTATGAGTTTCTAGCTCACATCATATAGATCAGTAAATGATTTAAGCCCATCTTTAGATAATAACACTTCAGGGCTTTATTACTGATTAAAAAAAATACGCTAAGGGAAATGACTTCATGGGGGTACGGGTCCCGATGCCCCCGTGTAGTCGGCGCCCATGCATTTCGCCAAACACCCTGTACAGAACATACAATTTATACTAATTTCATAAAAAAACAATTTATGGTCACTGTAAGTAAAAAGTCTTTCCGAATTTAGAATATCAGAACCATAGCCCATTAATATAAACATCAAAATTGTTGTTTATAATACCATCGAAATTCCTAACGCGCGTTAATTATATACCCCATAATGTACCTCCAACTCCTGACATTATCAAACAATACCATTCTAGTAAGTCACTATAAAACAGCTATTTGCAATGAAACGCAATTTATTATATTTTCAACCAGACAAATGCATAATCTCGGCGCCATCCCCTTCTTAGAACAGTTAGTGCTCAGTAAGTCGGAATCAGCGGAGAAAATCTGAGTCAGTCAGTCGGACGCGCGCGCTGCTTCAATTTGCTACTGCTACTCTCGTTTCTCATATCACGTCGCCTGTCATCGTGATCGTGAACATGTGGAAGTCTTATGTTAAGTTGTGATTGTGTCAACATTGACAGACGTTTTCTAGTGCATATTTCATACTCGGAATACTTGAATATTTTAAATTGACAGGTAATATACTTAGGAATAAATAAAAAGAAGTAAACCATTGTTGAAACTTGGTGGAGACAAATAATTGAATAGTACAAGAACTGCTGTTTGTTTTTTTAATCCATATTTTATTTTTTGCTGCCGACTCGGCAATACTGTAGTCTAGTGGGTAGACCGGCTATGGTTCTGACAATCCCAGTTCGAATCCCGTTAAAGTTAATTTCTTTACCAAATTTCATAATAATAGTCCCTGTGGTACAATCCAAGTCAGCTAAAATACTCTAGAGGTAAGATACTCTTACTACTCTACTACTACTACTACTCGCATTAACCGGGGGTGCAAAGTGTGCCTGGTACTCGGGCGCGTCATCTTCGGGGCGCCGCAGTTATATTAAAAAAATGTTTACAAATCAAGAAATAGTAATTTGTGTATCAAGGGACTAACGTAAATTTTTTTATTACGTATATGGAATTTATTCTATGAGGCGATAGCCGAGGAGTATAAACCATGTGAGTAATAAAAAAAAAATTACTCCTTAGGTATACATTATATTTTTTTAAAATTCGTTAATTATTAATTAATAACATAAATAAATAGTATTATGTGATTGTAAAACGTTAGCTAGCTATTGAGACGGGGATGGCTGTGATAACAAAATTATTGTCAAAGTGTCAAATATTTCTTTATAATTTTCATTTATGTTTACACCAGTTTAGACGTCGTCTTCATGAAATCAGATAAATTATTATCAAAAGAAAATAATAAATAAATTTACCAATAATATTATCGAATGATATGTTTGTTATTTTAGGTAGTGCTAAAATAAACTGCATAAATGTAATACTATTAAAATATAGGTTAATAGGTTTAGTTTAATTCAGTTGATGAGTCCGAAAAGTTAAATTTTAAAATAAGAGTCTGTAAAGTTTTACTTTAGCTACTACTAACGCTAAAATTCGCGGAGTGATATCGTTTACTTTAGTATCGATTTCGAAAAAAATAATTTTATCTTAAAATCTTAAATCATTTTCATTGAATTACCATATATTCAGCGAAAGCCCATTTTTAATTAACTAATTGTGTTCATTCTTCTTGTATTACATTATAACGTAAGATAAAATTTAGTATGCATCCATGGTCGCTGTCCGATGTACAACTTTTTGGGCTTTAATGTGCTGTCTGCACCGTTACATATACTCCAATCTAGAGCGGATACAAACCATATAAAATCGAATATTTTCTCTTATTATACAGAGTATTTAAATGCAATCTATCTTTCATAATTTCAAAGAAATTATTGCTGGGTTGAATAATTTTCTATAAAGGCGGACAAGAAAAGTAAACTTTTGGATGTAGCTTCAAAAAAAAGTTAGAGAAAGAAGAGAATATGAAACGAGTTACTTCTTTAATTTCGAAATTGCTAGAACCAACATCTTCAAATAGTAATCTAATGAGGAATAAATTAATACTCAAGAATCTGTCTCAGAATTGTTAGAAGAAAAATTAGTAGATTTGGGACCGAAGCCGAATAATCATTCGGTATTCGGCCTATTCAGCCATATTTTCACTATTCGGTATTCGACCTTAATACCGAATATTCGGTTATAAGAAATAAGTGCAACGCTTTTTTGTTATGTTAAATACATAAATATATAAATAATAAATTTAAACAAAATATGTACATATGTTTAGTTATTACATTGGTTGGTAGTAAATTTCTTGAAACTTCAATAATTAAATTCAATAATTTAATGAAACAATAAATTACCTTAACATAATTAGGGCGAACATTTCTTAATATCCAATCACGCATTCAGATTGTACAAAAATATATTATTCGGTAATGCCGATTATTCGTTATTCGCTTATTCGGCTGAACTAACTGCTGTCACTAAAAATTAGTAACAGTCTACTGAACAAACTTCATAAGTTGCAACTTACATGAATGTACCACAGGAACTTCTACTGGGTTTGTTCAAAATTTGATTAATAACGAATATTTTGAAAATTAAACGCGCACGATTCATGCTTGTAGTTTTTCACAATTTTTTATAAAATTCATGAATACAAGAGAAATATTAAATTATCGTTACTAATTTTCAATGACGGGTTGAAAATATGAGCACTTCATTTAAAATTACTGAAGAGCGGAAATTTTTTCCACAGCCAGGCGACAAAAATGCCTAGCGCGCCCCTGAAGGTGACCAATGAAACTGTTTAGCATGAGGATCTCGAGAACTATAAGAGATAAAAAGTTTAAATCAGACAAAAGTTGCCTCATATTGGGGTCATTTCATACATGTTTTTGTATTTCCTAAAAAATGCATAGGTTCAATTTTTTGCTTTTAACCTTTTTGTTTCAACACAAAAGATATTTTAACTTGCACATTATTCAGGCACTTTTTTAACGACGAATTTACTGCAGTATTCAAAAATTTTATTTCTCATACCGTTTTCGAGAAATTGATACCAATTTTCAATTTTCATATGCACCTCAAAGTGGATAATAAAAATAACTAAATCTCACTCATATGGTGTAAGAATTAATGAGATTGATTATTTTTTTGTAAATAGTAAATTACTAACAATTTTTGTATTCGAATTTAAGTTGTTAGAACAAAAGTTGTTCACTCTATTCTGAGTATTCTCACTTAATCAAATAATTGCTATCGGTATAGCTCTTATATCTTTTAAAGTACCACTTCTTTCTATGGGAATGTGAAGATATGCAGATATTGAGAATGAAATATGCTGTGAAATGTTTATCTACGCAAGCAAATGAGAATAAAGTAAATTGTAAGAAATTATTAGCAATTAAAAATATTTATGGCTTCTGTTCACTACATTTGGTTATCACTATGAAAATAAATTCTTATTTTCACACTTTGAACTTTTTTAATTCCATATACGATAAAAGCACTTAAGCGATTCATTGCAAATAATAATTTAGTCAACGTGACAAACTAGTAGATATATACGAGGGCGGTCCGATAAGTACTTAGCCTCACCGCCCTATAGCACAACAATCGCAAGAGCAATTTTTTATTGCTTAGAACATCATCGTAGACAGCTACTGTCAAATTTTCAGCCGAATCGGACTCGAAGTTTTGTTTTGACCGCGTGTGGAAGCGAGCGTGTCCGCAGATTTGAGAAAAATGGAAAAAGAACACTATCGGTCGGTGATTTGATTCTTGTTTTTGGAAGGGAAATCGCGCAGCGAAATTAAAGAACGCTTGGATGCTGTATAGGGTGACTCTTTTCCTTCGATGGCGACCGTCAAAAATTGGTTTAACGAGTTTCAACGTGGTCGCACGTCGGTTTTTGATGAGTCACGCCCAGGTGCCCCGAAAACGACTACCACGGAGGATAACGTAACAAAAATCCACGATCTCGTATTGGCAGACCGTCGATTGAAGGTGCATGAGATAGCTGACACAGTAGGCATCTCAAAAGACCGCGTGGGTCATACCTTGCATGAATTATTGGGTATGAGAAAGCTGTCGACGCGATGGGTGCCGCGTTTGCTCACTCCTGACAACATGCGCATCCGTGAGACCATTTCAGAGCAGAATTTGACGATGTTTAGGCGCTATCCGAAGGAGTTTCTGAGTCGTTTCGTGACCGTCGACGAAACATGGGTACACTGGTACACACCAGAGACCAAGGAACAGTCGAAACAGTGGACTTCACCCGGCGAACGTGCTCCAAAGAAGGCGAAGACTGTCCTATCAGCCGGAAAGGTTATGGCGACTGTTTTCTGAAATTCAAAAAGTGTGATCTACATCGACTACCTGGAGAAGGGTAAAACGATTACAGGGCTCTACTATGCCGAATTATTGGGCCGATTCGACGCCGAATTGCAGAAAAAACGGCCCCATTAGTCGAAGAAACGAATGCTTTTCCACCGTGACAATGCACCGGCTCACACCTCCGCCTTCGCCACAGCCAAATTGGTAGAATTAGGCTACGAACTGCTACCCCACCCACCGTATTCTCCGGATTTGGCCCTGTGCGACTTTTTTTTGTTTCCAAATTTGAAAAAGTCACTCGCTGGGCAGAAATTTCAGTCGAATGGGGCAGTTATCACCGCCAGGAAAGCCTACTTTGCACACCTTCAGAAAATGTTTTTTTCAGACGGGTTACAGAAGTTGGAGCATCGCTGGATCGAGTGTGTAGAACTCAAAGGAGATTATGTTGAAAAATAAATCGCCATTTTTCAAAAATAATTGTTATTCTTTTGTAGGCTAAGTACTTATCGGACCACCCTCGTAAATATGCTAGTTGATTCTACAGGAATTTTAAAAACCCTAATTTTCGCCCTAAACAAACTAAAAATAGAAATCTCATATGTACAAAACATTATTTCCCACTATTATGGGATTAAATTACTGGTCTTTACTTAAACATATCTTTTATGTTTATAATTTATAATAAAAGCAGTTCATATTTCTTCATTCTACTTTTTAAAATAATTAGGTACATTTTTTTTTTTTAAGAATATGAATATTTCATATGCGTTAGTAAAATTACTTAGATGGATAATATATCAATATAATTTGTAATTTTTTATCTGCTTAATTCAAAAGTTTAATATAATACGTTTTAAAATAGATCCATATAAATTATTTTTTACTACTACCAGTATTTGCAAAAATAGTAATTTTTTTTATCCTTACGAGACGATAAAATAATATTTTATCGATAAGCGGAAATTTGTCATTGAATTAATTTTTTTTTCAAGTCTACATAATTTATTTTTATCGTCCTGTATAAAATTATATTTTGTCAGTAGCAAATTTTAAACTCTCGGTAGAGTGAGTAGTTAAAGAGACAATCCAGTATTTTTTTCTACGACCATTATGGAAAGTGTCACTTTTGCTCACACTATATAAAGCTTGAAAGTTGCGTATTTCCCACAATCGTGAGGTTACCTGCGCCATATTGTTTATTATGTAAAATAACTTTCGTGCATGTATTTTACTTCTGCAACTTTAAATAGTTTTGCCTTACAATAAATCTTAACATTTATTTTTGTCAAAAAAAAATGTTGTTTAACGGTATGCAAATATAATATCACTCTATTCGGAATAAAATTATCTATTGCAAATAAAAAACATAATTCCATTTAAAATATCACATTTGGTCCTTGTAATTGGAGAAACACTGGTAGAAAAAAAATTAAACTCACTCAAATCTTGTAAAATATAAATTGTTTGCTAATTTCTCGACTCTTATTGCTCTTATAATCATAGTTCTGGAGAGAGAAATAATATATAATGAACACCTACATATGTGGATATGTATTAAAAAATCTCCCAGCATTAATAGTTTAAATAACTGTTCCTTGTATATTTATTTTATTTTCTTGTATTATAAAATAAAAACATTTCGCATTTCCACATTTTAACTTTTAAAATTTGAAATTTTCTAAACATAAATAACTCATCTTGTTTTATTGTTTTTTCCCCAGGAAACTTAACGTTGAGCTCCCAAATACATACCAGTGCCGTTAATACACGAGAAATAAATTGATAAAGATTATCCAGATGTCATTATTCGAATGATAGCTTAGAGAAAAATATCTATTGTTTTATGTGAGACAGAAACTAGGCAGAAGTAGAGGTGGTAGCATTTCAGTGATTTCATTAGACTCTATTTAACTCAAATTTTAAAACGAAAAGTGAAGTAGGCTTTTACTCTCGGAAATGCAAAAAATTATTATTTATGCAACTAGTGTGTAAAGTAAGTGCTTTTAATCGAGGGCTGTTTAACGCATGAGGCGTAGTCGAATGCGGAAATAATAGCACAAGATAAAAAACACTATGTTACATACGTGTTGCATACAACATTTTTTCTACAACCGAAATAATAATAAAAATTTATTTAAAAAGTAAATTAAATAATTGATAAATGAAACACATTTAGCAACTTTTCAAGCACTAGTGCATGAACAGTAACTCTTTACAAACTTAAAAGTGGACATATGAATTCTAAAAGAACACCATTATACATCTTTTATTTCTATTGTTAAAATATACATTCTGTATCTGTATGCAGAAAAATATTGAATATATGTATGTTATAAATGCTTTATACGTCTAAAAGTACTCTCTGGTGTATTCCATAGGAATGTTAGAGATATAATTCACACTTGTCTCGATAATATTCACTAATAAATAGATCATTTATCCCACAGTAGTGCTGTGCAAGTTGACAGGAACTTATAGCCTGATAATTTAATACTGCAAGACTCTTAATCATGTTCAGATAGAATAAATTTTCATTGGTATTTGTAAATAGAGACGTACACTATCTATATAATTATTTAGTTTTCTATTTTGCATAATTAAGAAATGTATGTATGTAGTCAAGTTCGATGTTTAAGAATTTTCTCAACAACTGTCAAGTAATATACCTAGAATTCAGTCGTTTTTTAACAATTAATGACCTTCGTTACTGTTGCTAATTGAATAATATTGACAGTTCGATGAAATAATATTATTCAATCGTTATGTCAAATTTAAATCTTACCTGGCAAAATAGTAAAAACCAAATTATTATTAAGTAAGTTTTTCTACATAAAAAGCCAAAGTTACACCAGTTTTGTTATTTTTCATACTTTCCTTTTCTATATAAGCTTAAACTGTAGCTAAATAACATTAGAAATAATTGTCTTGCGTTTAGTATGCTGTGAAACAGTGACGCGAGATATTGTTATTTATCTGTCAAAATATGATGACATATTTGGTTATAATTTATAATAAACATATATTTTTCCTGTTATAGTTGTGGATAAAGTATAGTATTCTATTCCTATGTAATGGCTATTACACATTCGAATGATTTATAACAGTCGCTTTCGCTTGTGTTGGCAAACTTCATTCTCATGAGTAATAGCACACATTACATGCTCATTGGATAATAAAATATTATTATCATATAATTATGAATATAACAGTAATAGTAATAAGATGGTAAGAAATAAGAGTAATAGAGTTAGAAATAGAAAAAATCCGATATGGACACCACATAACTTCCTTGTCCATTAAAATTATCAGATTTTTAGATTTCACACACCGTACTCGTTAAATCTTTGTTGCCCTTTGAACTTAGGTTTCTCGACTCTTATAGAAATGAAATAAAAAAATCTGATGTGGACACCATAAGTACGCAAAATTATATACATTTTTGCTGCACTTCTTTTAAACTTATTTCACGTAATGATAGAATTATCTCATTATTTTCTAGTACAATTCGTTTTTGAGTGAAATGTGTCTGTCCTGCCGTCAGTTCGACAGGATGTATGTTTGCAGATATAAATTAAATTCAGCTGAACCTGGTTTAATGAAATTTTTGACATTAATGGAAATAATTGAACAAAATTTCTTAAAATTGTGATAATTTTCTCTTGTCACTTTTAAGGTCTTTTGAGATAATTTCGAAAAAAAATTTTAACAAAGTAGCATGTAACTTTATCTATTTGAATATAAAATTAATTTTATGACTAATGTACATTATAACATTCGAGGATATTTAAACTGAGGTGATCTTATAGATCTGAAATTCATATTACCATAAGAGAATAGTTGTAATACTTACATTCCGAGTACAAACTTTGAGTAATGTTAAAGTATTTGTAAAGTATGGGCCACTTGACAGTTCAAATTTATTTATTTGCAATTTTTGTACAAGTAGTCATTCTGCTCGTTGATAGTCGATCAAATAAATTAGTTTGATTTTCATAATTAGACTACTAGTAGGACTGTTATTTTTTATAATACTCCATTGACAATGATACCTAACCAAATAATTTTTATTCGTCTTTATGCAAATTTTTCTATTTAATGTGTACATTTTATTCCAAATAGCTATTTTCTTCCATGGAATAAAGTATGTGATACTAGTCTCAGGAGATTGGTATTGCAGAAAAATAATTTCTCTCTCGGTCGAGATAAAACAAATTCCACAAAGAATTCAATTTCATAAGAGTGTAGAAGGCATAAGATGTTTTTGATTTGATTCTGTCGGCGGCAAGGGGGTGTATTTGAATATAAGGATGTTTTTTTTTAATAAACTAATGAAAATTTCCCATATCAATAATAATGCAGAAAATTTAATATTATTATACTATGAGATCATTTTTTGCAGAATTATTGATTTTTTCTCGATAAATTTATCATATGGATATGTTTGTGACGAGAAATTAGAAAATAAAGGTTTACTTATAGATTCATTATAAAGATTACGAATTAAGAATGAAATATTATAACAAAGTCAGACATTGAAAATATTAAAATTATTGGGAGAGCAAAATACAAATTTTCTAGGGAGGCAACTGCCCCCTCAGCCCCTCCGGTTCCTACGCCTTGTTGTTGGTTGGATGTGATGAGTGATAATGTTCCTATCACCTTCAAAATATCAATTTTGAAAGTATTGTATTACATAGAAAACGATTAATAATGCCTAGATTCATTAATACTTTCAAATCAAATGTATGGTCAGGTTTTATATCTAACAATGCTAAATATTTGATTATTAATTATTTTACATATCTTGAAAGATTGCTCAGTGGTTTATAGTCACAGTAGAGACAAAAAGTAAAATGCTCGCAATTTTTAATAGGATTCATTATTTGTAGTTTATGAGAAAATAATTAATAAAAATTTTGGGAAGAGATATTGTAACGTCAGCATGATAGAACCGTGAAAAAAGAGAGATAGACTTGGAACGTAAGAAACAGTTTATACCTGCCTTTTTCCACGATCCTAACATTTTGACATCACATGTCCGTTCTCCGAAACATTAAGTTACTAATGACTATATTATTGTAAGGTGGTTAGTTTTTATATTTATATAATGAATTTCGAGTATGATCACATTCCCAATTGTCATCAGTATAACGCGCTCAATAATGCAGGCACTGAAGAAGACATAATAAGGCGATGGTGACGACATATTGTTGCTACTGATTATTCATCTATTTATTGTGATTCAATTACGTTACGCCACTGCCAATAGCCAATATTCATTCCATTTTGTAAATAAACTATTACTGATTTCATGATTTCAATAAGTGTTGCCTGTTGGTCCATTTGAATTTTAATACATGCAGCATCCTTCAGTGAGTGATTTCTTCAGCCTGCTGCAATTTCCTCGTCTATGAATCACCGCAATCGCGAATTAGTTGCCCATTGACCCATTTGCCTCTGCAGCCTGCAGCCTTGGTTACTGCGAGTGGAAATGATTTTCTCGGAGAAAACACTCTGTACTCTGTGTAAATAGAAAACACTCGAGAAGGTTGATGCCGTATTAAGACATGAGGCATTGAGACTTACGTGCTCAATAGGACTGTTGATTCACTACAACATATCTGTTTTATCTTCTTGGATTATTACTCGTTCGTGGGTGTGTCAATCTGCTTTGTCACAGATTTGCATATATTATTGATAACGATTATACCGAAATGGTATTTACTTGCTTAGCTGATGGGGATTAGAGAAAATTTACATGAAGAAAAAATTTGTAAATAATTCTCTTCCGTCGGATTTGAATTAGAATCATCAGAACTATAGCCACTTTATTCTATGTGAAGACGGCACATGTCAGTTCACAAATTGGTAGAACATATGATGAATCATTGTTTATAATCATCATTAATGGCACAATAACAGAAAATATCCAAAAATATTTTTAAATGTCTTTCTTCTTATTCCTATAACATTTCTAAATGGTATAATCGTAAATCGGCGACAGCTTCTGACATTGAATTAAATTAATTAAATTAAAGATTTAATTTTCTGTTTCTTTTATATTTCCCATCAAAATCAGATTGTAAGATACCCAATTTACTTCTGTATCAAAATCTCAATCTGTGATTATTGACATGAATATAATACCTCTATGATATTTCTTAATACGTGCATTATGATGCAGATGCCGAAACCTTCGCAAATAATTCAAATTATGTTCCAAATATGTATTACATTTAATTTTTCGACCTTTTTACTTCCTTGTACGAAGTAAAGAAAGTATTGTTACCGCAAAAAAATCTGGTTTTCAAATTTCAACGGAAATATCCGTTTTGAACATCCCTGAATCTATTTTGACTAGTTTCGGCGTGACGTTAGAATGTCTCATAATTCAAAAATTATTAGCCGTAAAATGTTAAAATTTTGTATGTGGGAATGTTATAACATCTAGTTGTGTACCTTTCCTTCTTTATTGCAATCGGCAGTGCCAAAAGAGCACATTACTCCAGGGTTTGCTTTAATTTTTTTGTATAACTCAAAAATGATTAGCTATATAGGTAGAATGATGAAATTTTGTATATTAGACTGCTATAACATCTACAGTTGTGTACTTCCCTTTTTATTGCAATTGGCAGTGCTAAAACTGCATTAGCCGTAGAATGATCTCACTTTTAAGTGAAATAAGTTTAAATGAAGGTAGTAAAATGTGTAGAATTTAACGTGCAAGGAAGTCATGTTGTGTCACATCAGATTTTTTATCTCATTAAAGAAGCGTACCGAAAAAAGATGTACTTTCATCACTGCCTAAATCATATTACGATAAAGTTACCAATGCAAATGAGAATAGTGATATATTTATAATTATTCATGTAGGCACTAAACTTCAAATAATATTATATAGTAAATATATCATAAATAAGTTTGTTACATTAATTGCTTATTGCGTACACAACACAGCACACAGCGCTTAAAATATGATCCTGCAAAGCATTTACTTTCACATTACGATTATTACTTGCTATGTGCTAATTATTTATATCTTCATATGCCCAGCTGGTGTATTTATTTCTGCGTTAATTGCACTAGTCCCCCATTACATATTAAATATGGCATTAGTACATAATCTGAAATATAATGTCCACGAGAACATTAACAAACATACATTCAATAACTCAAACGCGGTGTTTTTTCTCAAACGGAAAATGTTTAATTATTTTGAAATGTACTGTCAGTTTTTTTGGCGTAGGATTAATTGGTTGTAATTTAATTGACTAATATGGTCATAGAACTTGATTTGATTTAATTTTCACTTGTCACATTTACGACTTTTTCTTCCATGTACTTAGCTTTCACATATTTCTGTTAATTGAACATTTTTTAAGATGAAATACGAGTAACACCTTTTTCACTAATTAAAAGCCATTAAAAAAACTAAAACGTTTCAATGATTATCGTAGATGCGCTTTATTTTTTAAAATTTTGACTAAAAGTGGAATTCCAAAAATATAAATTTGACATTAATTTCAATAATACAAGGTGTTTTAAAAACATACGGACAAACTTTCAAGAGTTGTAGAGGATAATAAAACAATCATTTTTTGTAATTAAATTCATGTCCGCAAATAAAACATTTTAGCAGGAATGTAAAAAAAAGAAATTTCTAAGTAATAGTCAAGCATCTGTTTTTACACTATCTCTCAGACTATTTCTCGTACAAATAATTTTTACCGTCGGATCTAACGGTGGATTATTTGAATAATCGAATTCTACCGATTTGATTATTTCAATAATCGGATGATAATTCGAATTATTTTTCACTCGGTATTCCCGAAACCGTTCGAGCTCAAGTTAACCGTTGCCGAGTTAATAATCGGATGATAATTTGAATTATTTTTCACTCGGTATTCTCGAAACCGCTCGAGCTCAAGTTGACCGTTGCCCAGTTAATAATCGGATGATAATTCGAATTATTTTTCATTCTGTCAGGCGCAGCCGAGCAACCGAGCAGCCGAGCAGCCGAGCTAAATATCACGGCTGCGCTCGGGTACAATCGAAATGAATGAACAAGAGCGAACTTGCACGGTCAAGTCAGGGGATGATTATGTCAGTCTTGCCATTATTTTATTGTAACTAAAAATTAATTTAAAATTATTCCTCCAGGTTCTAAAAAAAATTATCCCTGCACTAGCCGACTATTTTTAATTCGAATTACCGAATTTTATAATCAAATTATACAGGTTATTTCAATAATCGGATGACAGGTTATTTTTAATTCGAATTGTCCTATAACTAATTTTAATGATAATCACAATTTTAAATTGAACGTTACAATCTCGGAAGTGATTTGGAATATTGTTATAATTTTTGCAGGAAAATATATTTATTATCTAGACGGTGTATAAATTATGTAATAAGATTGACAACGTAGCGTTTGATCTGGTAACACTTGGAACGAGGGATTTGGGAGGAGGCAGGTGAGCATGTTACATGCCTTCTGTACGAGTTTGAACTCGCTTGAGTCATTTGGTTGTACAAAGCGATTTTATTCGTAAAACAGTTTTTTCGTTTTGCTTCAGGCTTGGGTACAGTGCAATGGAAACTTTTACAGAACTTAAGCAAACAAAAACATGATTGAGACATGTTATTTCAAGAGGCCAGGTTTTTTAATGGTTTTAGTCATTGTGAGAAGGAAAAGAGTCGATTGAAGATGAAATATGCAGCGGGAGGCCTTCATCTTCAAGAACTGATGAAAATGTCGATAGAATTTGGAATCTTGTGCATTTAGATCGTCGGTTGATTGTACTGAATGATTCGGAAGATTTAAATTTAATTCCCACTTCCGTTTATCAGATTTTGACTAATTTATTGGGGATGAGAAAAATCAGCTAAAAATGGTTTTAAAAAAATGAGATTTTGGCTAGTAAAAACATTCCTGTGGCTCCTAAGCCTCCTTATATGCGCCTGACTTGAATTCTTATGAGTTATGACTTTTTGCTCTTCCAACAATTTAAAAAGTAAATTATTCTTATTACTTAATTTACACACCTCGTAGTAATTTTTGATGTATTTCAAATATAAAAGTAAATTGGTTTTGTTTAATGTGTAGTTAAAATAATGAAAAAGCCGTTTTGCACTGGCAATTTTCAATAAGTGAGAAACTTTTCGGTCTTTAGAGATAGTCTCTAATTCCTCATATATTGCGACAAATTCTATTCAAATGAACAAAAGAATTTTTTGGATAGTTACAATCTATGTCTATAGGAAACAAATATATAATCATTATCTATCGAAATCTGCGATAAAGCAGATTGGCGCACCCAGCAATGGATAGTAAGCCGCCGATGATATATTTATTAAAATAATAAGAATGTGACACACAGGTCAAGCATGTGCCACTTATGCAATATTCTTCATATATTCTATTCTTTAGTAGTGGGTGTGTCTCCGACTAGTGTATACCTTTAACATTTACATACATTTAGCCTGGTAAAAATGTGCTCTTACTTATTGCATGAACATTGAAAGTTACATTTTTCGATCGAACTGATCGTAGATCACGTTGCGCAATGATAAATTTGTAAATATATTGGATTTGGATTTATCTAGGTCAGGTTTTATATAAATCATCTCACGACAAGCCAATTATTTTTATCAAGGAAATATTTATTGCCAAATTAGCAGCATTCAAATTCATCAGATAGATATTGTAGTAAGATTAAAATAATTAACATGTCATCGACTTTTTATCGAGATTTCAAATATTTTTTATGTGTGCTCTTGATAAAACATATCTTTTATTGTATCTTATATTGAAAATAAATGTTTTTAGGAAATGTGCGGAAAGTATATTACAGAATGAGTTTCATTATTGTCATTTAATATGATAAGGGAATTTGGGACGTGACAATTATTAAATGAAATTTCTTACTATTTCAGATTTTGCTTCCAAAGCACACTTGACCGAAAGGAATAAAATCAATAATTTTCTAATTTCTTAGTTTATTTTAATTTTAATAAGCACG
Source organism: Stenolophus ochropezus (assembly GCA_035578165.1). NCBI lineage: Eukaryota > Metazoa > Arthropoda > Insecta > Coleoptera > Carabidae > Stenolophus > Stenolophus ochropezus. Next base: position 21,751,453 of record JAQOWZ010000008.1, read on the forward strand.
TGTTTTATTTCATTGGAAAGAGAAACAAATCTCTATTTAACAGTATTAAAGACAACTTTGAGCCCCATATGAAAATTGAAAGTTAGAATGAATTTCTCGAAAAGTGTTCGAGCTACAAAAATCTTGAGGACCCCTATCAATTCCTTGTAAAAAATATGCAAACTAGAAACTTGTATGAATTGAAACAAGAAAGTTGTAAGTGAAAAACTGAATTGGGCAAAATAAGTTACCTATGCATTTTTTGGAAAACAAAAATATGATTGAAATGGCCAACTAATGCTGCCCTTTTAACCGACTTCGTATCTCTTACGGTTCTCGAGATTCTAATAGTTAACCTCTTAAAACTAGTGATGGGATAATTCGAATTAAAAATAACCTGTCATCCGATTATTGAAATAACCTGTATAATTCGATTATAAAATTCGGTAATTCGAATTAAAAATAATCGGCTAGTGCAGGGATAATTAAAATATTTCCAGACAACATAATTTTTTTAGAACGTCATTTTAAATTAATTTTAGTTAAAATAAAATAATGACAAGACTGACATAATCCTTCCCTGACTTGACCGTGCAAGTTATCTCTTGTTCATTCTTTTCGATTGTACCCGAGTGCAGCCGAATCAAAACTCGTGATATTATTTAGCTCGGCTGCTCGGTTGCTCGGCTACGCCTGACCGAATGAAAAATCATTCGAATTATCATCCGATTATTAATCGGCAACGATTACCTTGAGCTCGAGCGGTTTCGGGAAGACCGAGTGAAAAATAATTCGAATTATCATCCGATTATTAACTCGGCAACGATTATCTTGAGCTCGAGCGGTTTCGGGAAGACCGAGTAAAAAAGAATTCGAATTATCATCCGATTATTGAAATAATCGAATCGGTAGAATTCGATTATTCAAATAATCCGATTATGCCCATCACTACTTAAAACTGACACTCTCTATACCAGTAAATTCGTTTACCGACGAAATTAAACAGATGTATAGTTCTTAAAAGTTATCACGGTCGCCACTAGTTTTAAGGAATAAAATTAGAAATTATATTCAAAAGCTATTTATTTGACACAGTTCAAATCCATTCATCAATCTACATAACTACAGTAACATAAACATAGAGATTTATTTCATTTATATCACAGCTCCTGTGATAAAGTATTGCCACATGATAAACATTACCAACATGCTTTTTGCCCTAATTTTCATAAATACGGAATGTTAAATAATAATTGCAGAACAAGTGATATAAATAATTATTTAAAAAATATTATAAGCGCAAGTAAAAAAGAGTATTTTTGGCGTCCTGAAGTGTAACCTAACAATTACACATTGTTGACGTATATACGGTAATTGAGATTTTACACATGACATGATATTATTGCATTGCGGTGCGATAAAGTAATTCGATATTTTTTATCTTTTAGATATAGAGGTTGCTAAAAAAGAAAATTGCTTTGCAATAATAACGGTGCTTACAAAAAGGCTACCTACCTCAATTTAGCGTTCAATAAAGTCTTGAAGAAATACAATTATTTTATTATTTTGACGTTTGAAGGTCTTTCAAAGCGTCTTGTTGCAGAGTCCACCATAATTATTTTTGAAATTGTTAGAATGTACCAATGTATGATTACATGTTAACAAGAATGTTTTTTAGGAAATACATACATTTGTCTCGCAAAAAGTACAAAACATTTTGTGTGCCTTGGTATTTATTTGTACATCGCTCAGTTTTATTAAAAGTAGTGCCCAACCAAAACACGATTTTCAGCCGAAACCGAAAGCATAACCGAATATTCGGCTCCTATTCTAGTTTCAGACGAAAACGTAACCGAAACCAAATCTTTATGTAGTAAAGCGTATAGCAGTTTAATGAATTTTTTTTTCAACACGGAACTCAAGGATTTTTCTTACTTTTTATTGTATTATTCGATTATTAAATTAAAATAAAGAAGTAAAGGCTTTAATTATCTCACCACTTCACAAATATCACAAATAATCACAAGTAGCTTTATAAGAAGAAGTTGTTTCTAACTAACATGTTCTTGTATATGTATTTTACAAATTAAATTAATGGGATCTTGCCTCATTTTGCAATTGGCACTTTTGTACTAATGGCATCAGAATAATGTTAATAAAATAAGAATTATATCTTCGAAAGGAAGAAAATTTAAATAACGAACAAAACAAAACTATTAGCAAACAAAAAAAATAGGCGAATGAAACCGTTCCGATTAAATCCGAAAGTGGCAAACACGATATGAACACTAGTTTCGGATAATTTTTGGCCGAAACCGAAACTGTGACCGAAACCAGCATAGCATTTTTGGCCGAAACTGGTCGAAACCGAAAACGAAATCGAAACTTCGGTCGGATACTAATTAAAACACTTCGCTTCTCGTAGTTATTAAGTGAATATATCTTAGACATACTTTACGAGACTGTTGTGTAACCTGAAAATTATAAACCTGTGATGACTTCCTTGTGCATATGTTTGACCTGTCGTGTACGAATCATTACATGTTTAATATGAAATGTTAGTCAGAAAATAATTCAATGTTCAAGTTTATGTGAAAAATTTTGAACAAAATTTATCATATTATAAAATTTTATATAAATCAATTGTTTTTTCAAAAATGTCATTTGATTAAATAATGCCAAACCTGGTTTCTCGTTTTCTACGTTCCTATTTTTTCTGAAATAGAAAAATAGTAAAATAACACACGTTGAAAGTTCTTTGTCGAACGAACATGGACGAAACAACTTATAGTTACTAACTGGTCTCTGTCGATGACTTAATAAATTGATTCAACCACTTAATTTTTTGTTTGACACATCCGAGTGTTTTCTCTTGAACTCCGAGCAGTGCATCTTCCAACGCGTTGTTTTATATAACTATGAGTAAATCATTCATGTAACATGGAACGTTCTTCACAGTGCGATTTCTTATAAATAAAAGAACAGAAAGGTAGTTAGATCGCACACAATCAAATCCAAGTAGGTGATAAATCAGTATCCTTTATCAGTGTGTGGTGACAGGTGTTAGTAGGCCGTGGTATAGCCTGCAGAACTCAATAACTTCATACGAGAACGAGTAGTACCCGCAAGGTACTAGGTGCCGGTACATACAGGTTGTACTGCTTGGCAAATGACCGGCTCGTGCACTTGACGACGCCGCAGGCAAATGCGTGATCGAGTTAATTACGCATTTTTTTTATGAAAATTGTGTTAGTGCTAACAAATTAAACATATAAATATATATCTTATATGAAAAATAAAGAAAATTAATTATTGTGGTTTAGTTTAATTTGTTGGTGGTGACAGTTTTCATTATCACAGATTTCAGTTAGGATGTAACATTTTGCTGTTAGGTACGAGTGTTTACCAATATGGCTAGATTCAAAATCATATTACCAAAACCTCAGTTAGTTGTTTTATGGGGTACAAACCATCATATAATCGTATATTTATAATAATTTCTGTTGGAATATTTAATATTAATTTTCAAATCTATATGTTTTAAGAGGCTAACCATTGGGTTCTCAAGAACCGTAAGAGATAAGAAGTCGGTTAAATTGAGGCAAAGTTGCCACATTAGTGTTGGCCATTTTAATCAAGTATTTGTTTTCCCAAAAAAATAACTTTTCGATTAATAACTATCTTGTTTCAATTTATACAAGTCTTTAGTTATTTATTTTCTCTTTTCAATGATATAAAACATATGTACATTAAAATGAAAATAAATTAAGAAATCAGAAAAATGTCGATTTTCAAACAAAATTTTTACTAATCAGTACAATTACTTACTTAATATGCTGCACGTCGAAATAAACAGATTACTTTAGAAACATATATTCAGTATTAGCCAGAAAGGCTAAAACCGAACCCGACGTATTTACTTCTGTTTTGTAGAAATTTAGGTGAATATTGAATTGAACTGTTAAAAATTTGTTTGAAACAAAATATTTTTTATTTTGTTTCCAAAGCACACTTGACCACAATTGAAGTAAATCAATAATTCTCTAATTTCTTGATTTATTTTCATTTTAATGCACATCTGTTTTATATCGACAGAGAAAAAATCTCTATTTAACAGTATTAAGAAAACTTTGAGCCCCAAATGAAAACTAAAAGTTTATATGAATTTTTCAAAAAGTGTTAGAAATATAAAAATTTCGAGGACTGCTGTCAGTAAGTATCTGTAGAGTAGTACGTGCAATCAACTTGTATAAATTGAAACATTAAAAGTATGGTCAAAAAAATTGTCAATATCAATTTTTTGTTCTTATCTAGTGAGCTATGCATGTTTTCGGGAAAACAAATATATCAGTAAAATGGCCAACTAATGCGGCAACTTTGTCCTAATTTAACCGACTTCGTATCTCTTATGGTTCATGAAATTCCAACGGTTAACCTCTTAAAACGGACCCCTGTATATTGAGATAATGTTCTGCCTGTTACTATGAATCAGTTTACATAAAAATGCAATATAGAAGCACCCTAGTAGATTACAAGCTCACTACCAAAGCCACTTACAATGTGGTGACATACTTTTATTCTTTAATCTGATGATCGTCTACGTAAACTTGAAAGTTAGTCAGTTTTAAGACTGATGAAAGGCAATAAACTACGATATTATTAGGTTTACTGTTAGATTACTTAAGTCATATTACGACATAATGGCTAGTTTAAATGACATAGTTAGTGTTGCCACGAGACGAAACGAGACGAGACTTTAGCTTGGTCTCGTCTCGGTCTCGAGTTGGTCTCGAGTAGCGTGGTCTCGTCTCGGTCTCGAGTCGGTCTCGAGTAGCTTGGTCTCGTCTCGGTCTCGAGTCTCGACGAGAGTCTCGACTTTTCAAAATTTATTATCAAATTTTTTGATTATTTTGCAAACAAATATAATTTCTCTAATTAAATTGTTATCTTATTTCTCAAGTAATTTATTTCTATAACTTTTTTTTCACAATAATTTCTAAAATTTTAACTAGGGAGATGATTCTATAACTTGCGTGACCATTTCTGACACCAAAAATAGGCACATTTCTGATATGCATCTCTTTTGACTGTGTTAAATGTTTAATTGTTTATTATTAAAAAAATAATTTGTAAACTTGTGACTTATATTTTACATTTTACATTATTTATTTCAAAGAGCCTAAGTAACAAGAATATTATTAATCAATGTTGGATAAATAAATTTGTAAGATCACATATGTGCTCTCGCAAATTTGGCATTGGCATTGGGAAATTTTATTAAAATAATATTAAAAAATAGTCGACGGCACATTTAGCGCTTAGCCAAAGTTCGCTTGCGCAGTTTTTCAATTTGAGAAACTAAAAATCTAATTCATCGAGATAATTATACATCATGTAGCACGGAAAAATACTACTGAAAAAGTATTTTTATTCTTATGTTAGATTTTCTTATAACAGATTTGAGAACTCGTTTTTCTAAAAATACTCTCAATGCATTTCATTTAAGTGTTTTATTTGCTTTTAATTTATCAGCAGTTTAAATTTTCCCTGAGTAAATTTTGTTTACTGTTTCGGCCAATCGCAAACCTAGAATCCTAGTCGGTAGCCTACACTATCTTCTTAAAGCGAATGAAATACAGATGTTGAATTTTCAGTAAGTCGCAGATCGACTGATGACACAATCACAAAGTGATTTGTCAAACATGTTTTATATGAAATAGCACTATTGTTCTTAATAAACAATTGCAATTTTCTAAGCGAGACTCGAGAGTCTCGACGAGACTTCTCGACGAGACTCAACCACGGTCTCGTCTCGGTCTCGACTTAAATGCCGAGACTTGCTCAATGGTCTCGTCTCGACTTTTCGAGACGAGACGAGACCGAGACTGGTCTCGAGTCTCGTGGCAACACTAGACATAGTCGTAAAATGAAACCAAGAAAGTTTTGAATGAAGTTATTGTCTTATTTGATCGTTGAAGTCTCCCATATTTTCAGCTATAATATTCCTAGATCGCTAGAACATTGTTAATTACGCAAATCAGTTACCGAATGCGCTGGTCACTGGCAGAGGCGCACCCAGATATTTTTTTCGGAGGGGGATTTCAAATACTGATTGTTCATTTTAAGTAGTACACTATTGCTATCTCGAGAACTATAAAAGGGACAGCGTTGGTTAAATTAGCTATCTATTTCTATATTAAGAGACTTAATTTATTTTCTGGGACTATTTTTCGTCCTTTCCAAGTTATTTTACTTTATACTGATGAAATATTTTTATGAAACATTAAACAATAGAACAGTGCTTCTCAAAGTGGGTGCCGCGATACCTTGGGGCGCCTTTCATTACTTGTAGGAGTACCGCGGGGGATTTAGCATTGTATGTATATTGACAACTCTTGGATCTGAGCATTTGAACCTTGTTCTTCATACTGATGTCAAATGATTGGCCGAGAATTGAATCGTTTTAAAAGTTTTAAAGACAAGATAAAATTTTGGAAAATAGAGACAAGTTGAAAATTTCTGGAAGAACACCGAAAACAAAAGAAAACATTTATATTTAATTTGATTTTTGAACATTTGTTTCATAGAGATAATATTAACGATAACGTAAAATTGACATGTATGATATAATCAATATATAAATTTTTCACTTTAATAAAATACCTAATTAATTTCACCGGCTGTTTGAACTACCAAACCTCTCATAACCTTGGGTGCACCACTGTTCACTAGTAGTTATATGTTAATTTAAATTATGAATCTTCTGATAAAATGATACCGTGAGAAATCCTTTTTTTCCGCAATCTGTTATTAGTTTTTTTTATCTAACTACCAAATCTACTTGCACCGGAGCAAGGGGAAAAATTTAGAAAATGATTTATGGTAAGTATTTTAATAATAATAAAATAAGTAAATAAAAAATAAGAACCGAAATGTACATTAATATTAATAAATAAATAAAAATGAAACAAAAACCGAGTGTTAATTTTATTTAAATACTGTATAGATATTGATATGCTCAACACCAATTTCAAATCCAAATTTATAATTCACTTATCATTCTCTCGGAAATTGTTTTTTAACATTAAATCAGAAGTATAAATAGTATTATTTCTAATGAATTTAGATTAGTTAAAACGAAACGGATTATGTGAAATTTTTCGGGAATCGATTCTATTTAGATTCTAAGCTGTTACTATAAATATATATTTTTATATCATACACAAATAGATAATAAAAGAAGGTATTAACACAAGTACAGGTTTTCCATTATTCGTACATTTAATAGATTTTAAAGCATTAATTTGTAGTTTTATCTTTTACTTATATGCTACTAAAAAAATTACTGAAAAAATTACAAAAAAATATTTTCATACATATAAACCGGAAATCGTCTCATTTAGTCTGTTTTATTGTAAAAATTAAAGATGAATTAGATTTTCTACAAGACAACAAATAATGATTTACATCTAATAAGATTTTTCATGGACAGACTCATTGTGATATACCAAAACCTCCAAACCCATATTCTAACCATTGTACATAAACTCCACTTTTCATTTCAACGACGAACTCTCACTGCGCCCGCAGCTGTGGGGCACAGCGGTTAGGATTCCGCGCTGTGGGCCCGGGGCGCAGCACCCTAGGGCCCCATTTATCTTCGCACGCCACTCTACACCTCACAAATTACCCCCTAGTCGAATTTCACACCGCTACGCCACTGGGTTGGACAGAGACGGAGTGTGGTGCTGTCCTTGTTTGGCTTGTGAGTGGGTTGTATAGCGGTCTCTTTCCAACACTTTCTTCTCTCGGATAATTTGATGAGTTTTTTATCTATTATAATAAAAACATTATGTGGATATTACATTAGCTCTCATAATTATATATTTAAGTATGTACTTGTTATTTAATTTACTTTTATAATATTAAATATTCTAATATTTATAATCGCCGATATAGTTTCAAACGAACTAATAATTTTACTTCATTCCGATTTAAATATTGTTCAAGAGTACAATATGGACAACACATGTACAGTTCATTTATTCACTACATAGAAACGTATAAACAAAAGCAGATGTTTTTAATTGTTCGTTAGACTGACTTTTTATATTTAAACACTTGTTTAGTGCAAAATGACTATTTCAAATAAGCTTATTTATAAACTTTAATTAATTGTAACAAATCATTATCATGTATGGCACATCATTCACAGTGGTACTTGTTTTATGACAAGTTTTGCTTGCATTTTACTGGTGTAGGTTGTTAGCCTATAACCTCAGCAAGGGGCGTACCTCTTATAATGGCTCCCGAACCACTCGAACAAAGCAGTATTTTTATTTAGATAAAAATTGGCTAAGTTGGGATTTGAACTCGAGATCTCGCACTCCAGTCAATTAGCGCGCTAATGAAGTGAGTCACCGCTGCCCGTTTATTGTTAAGCAATATTTATTATCACATAACTTATAAATCATTATGTACGCAATTTTTTTTCTTCTGCTTTATGATGGATTTCAGTTTCCTAAATTTATCCAATCAGAAAGTGTCACGTGATGCAGGTGATGTTTGACTGTTGGTATGATATTTCTTCGAAGTGGAGCGAATATGTTTTGGTGCAAAATGAATTTGATGTCTGATTATTTTTATTTTAAAATAAAAATCAAAATAGCAATCATAAACTGTTATTTGCAATTTGATACCAACCTAACCTATAACCTTCACTTCAATGCTTTCCCGTGATTGTCTGGATTTGGAATTTAGAATTTAAAATATAAAAATTGGTTGTACTCCAAATATAAATTGAGAATTATAAATTTTAAATTTGTAAATATGTAAATCGTTTATAAACCACCACATGTGTTTTAAATGTGTTTTTATTTTAATATCTAAATCATAAAACAATTATGTAGTGAGTGCCATATCACTTTGATACAGCAGTAGATACATTATTAATTAATAGTTAGCAACTAAGCAACTAGATCAAACACAAAAATTCTACATACGGCTCAGAACACATTTATGTGTAATATAATAATTATATTACTTTGAAAGGCACCACTCGGACACAGCGGTATTTTATTTTATTATTATTTGGTAATAAAAAATAAACCCCATATCTGACACTACATTTACGTCAAAGGAAGTACGTTCACTACTATATTTATTTATATTAATATTTATGAAAGGAAATGAGTTTTCCAATTCTAGTTAATCAACACTTTAATAATCTTATTGACATGATGCATATAAGCCTATATTCTTTCCAATGCAACATATACGTCCATTTTATACTGAGTTATAGTGTCTTTATGCAAATGTCCACATATATTATTCATACGTCGGATAGAGACCCACGCGTTGTTATTTTTGACTGGATTATTCAAATGCAGAGGTTATTAATTCTTGACATAATGAATCGTTAAGTGGACAGGACGAAGACTTGATCGAACACTTGTAATAATGTAGAATTCATTAATACAGTGGAGATTTGAACGATAGAGTAAGACAGTGTCTTTGATTTTATTTATTTTTTCTTCCATATCACCTGAACAACATTCCTAAATTAATTAGGTAATTAATTCCTAAATAGACCAGGTGCTTCTGAATTATACTTTAACTTGTATTTACCTGTAGTCGACCCACGCACTCACGCAGTAGTTTACTATCAATGAAAAGTCATTAAATTATTACATATCACTTAATTATATGAGATAGCACAAGATCGTTTTATATTTTATATTTAAAAAATAAAAAACAATTTTGTTATGCTTTTATGTATAACAAAATTGTTACAGCACATAAAACTATGCATTAGTAAGTCATTTCTGTGCGTTTATACTTCTAATATATATGAACAAATTTCATAATAATTATAATAATATTATCAAATGAGTTATTTATATAATTTTTCTACGTTGCATCTTTTATGTAGTTTAAATAAAAAATGTGGTGTGGATACCACATGACTTCCTTGTACGCTAAATTATACACATCTATTTGCTGCACTTCATTTAAACTTATTTTCCTTGAAAGTGAGATCATTCTACAGTTAATCGTTTTTCAGTTTCCACTCGTTTCATATCTTCGAACTTCCCTTGGAAATGAATCACCTTTTGAAAATTTTATTAAAATATTTTTTTATTTAATACAATCTTCTCAAGGATACGGAAAAATAGCTTGTGCCCTACGGGAATCTAACGGCATATTACATCCCTTGGCTTTTGTTGCCCTCGCTCACTACGTTCGCTCGTGCATCAGAAATCTTCGGGATGTAATATGCCCATATCTTCCCTTATGACGCAATATAATATACTATATCAATATTCCTTATTGCACTACACAAACTTATTTCAATCACTTAAAAACTTGTAAGGAAAGAGATATTTATTTTTATTAACAATAAATCATTTGGAGAGTTTATCCCCTCCCCCAAGATATCGATAAAGAGTAAACATTAAATATGTAATAAAAATATCTATACACGTCATTTTAAAGCAATAAATTGTTATAATGAAATAGTATATTGTGTATCTAGTCGAAAAAGTGGTATATTCCCAGAGAGTGGTAGAAATCGCGGGCCGTAGGCGAGACCGATCAGTAACACCATCAGGAGTCCGGGAAGTCATACTTGTTCTTATTGGTATGCATACTCTTTTCAATTAAAAAAAAATCCCGGGCGGTTATTTTTCGTAGCCTAACAAGTACAATAAAATATTAGATAATTGGCATGCCTTGCCTAGAGTAGACGTGCTTTTTTGTCGCTCCGCTGTGTTTTTATAAGTGCTGCACTATTTTTTATTTTTTATATCGTTGTAAATATTTATTTACATAAATTTTCTCCGTTTACCTTTTGTGATCTACAATGTCCGCAACGAGAGATTTTTCTGCTATTGTTGAGCGCACAATCAGCTCTCTATTATCAAACGATAATTTTGTCGGTAAGCTCTTAGACAAGCTTATTGAACGTTTTGATAAGAAGTTGGAGGAGCAAAAATCCCACTACGAAGGAGTCATCACCGAATTAACATCGCAAGTTAAATCATTGGAGGATCGGTTGGACCAGCAGGAGCAGTACTCCCGAAGAAACTGTATCCGTTTATTTGGTGTCTCTGAAGTGGTTGGTGAAAATACTGAAGATGTTGTGTGTTCTGTGTTAAATGAAAAGTTACGTGCCAATGTGGTGCCAGATATGATAGATCGATGTCATCGTACCGGTAAGAGGGATTCTACTATAAACAATACATCTAAACCTCGCCCCATAATCATTAAATTCACCTCGTATAAACACCGCTCAGCTGTACTACAAAATCGTAGGAAACTTAAAGGTACTGGAATCACTATAAAAGAAGATCTCACTAAAAACAGACTTGAGTTATTAAAATTAGCGTCCATAAAATTTGGTTTTAAAAATGTATGGTCTAATGACGGTGTTATTTTTGCTAAAATTGGCAGAACAATAAAGAGAGTTACACTTATGGATTTATAAATGTATTATAAATTTGTGTTAATTAAATTTGGAGCGTCAAATGCTATGCTTTATATTTCATTTGATTCTATATTTTATCTCAAATTGTATTTTTAAAGTTGATTCTTAACTTATTCAAACTTCATCTAGTGTCAATAACCTTTTAAACAAATATTAGCAAGATATTTCCAATTCAATTTAATTATTTTTTATTTAAATACACACATTTCATACACTGCAAAGTTTACTTGTCTATTTTTATACTTATTTATTTTTTGTTACACATTTGAATGTCAAATTCACTAACTATTTATTATCAAAACGTTAGAGGATTGAACACCAAGTTAAATTCATTCCATAATAACTTATTTACATCAGATTTAGATATCGTCTGTCTAAGTGAAACTTGGCTGAATAACAGTGTACACTCATCAGAATTATTTTCATCTCAATACGATGTGTATAGAAAAGACAGAGACGCACTCAGGAGTGGCAAATTTCGAGGAGGTGGCGTTTTATGTGCTATTAACAATAAATTTAAATCTCAGTCTGTCAACTTCTCTTTACACCCTTCTTCTCTTTCTGATCTAGTTTGTGTAAAAGTTCATCTTTCTCCCAGTATCTTCATCTATATTATTGTTGTATATTTACCTCCACCTGTATCTAATGAGCAGCTAAATTACATTTTTGATTGTCTTGAATCGCTTCTTAATATATCGAATTCTAATTTTATTATTGTAGGTGATTTAAATATACCTAATTTAGTTAATAGAGACAATTGTAGTGATAATCTTACTTCTAATTTTATTAACTTTACAGAATTTTTAAATGCATGTCAATACAATAATGTTCTTAATACTAAAGCTAGAATATTGGATGTAGTTGTTAGTAATTTACCCTGCACTGTTACCCATGATCTTGATCCACTTATTGATGAAGACTCACATCATCCTGCTTTATCTGTTTCATTAAATTTTAACTGTATTATTAAATTCCCAAATGTTACTTACAATGATAAATCTCCAACCTACAATTTTTCAGCTGCCAATTATTACTTGTTATATAATTTACTGTCGCAAATTGATTGGAACGTTCTTAGACAATATGATGATCTAGATACTGCTTTTAAAAAATTTTATTCATTAATATATGATGTTTTTGAGAAATGTGTACCGAAATATAACAGGAATCCGTCTAATTATCCACCATGGTTCAACACTCAAATTATTAATAAAATAAAACTAAAACATCAATATCACAAGCTATATAAAATCTATAAAAATGAACAATATTTAACGGAATTTAAACAATTACGTACAACTATTAAAAAACAAATTATTATCGAATACAACAAATATATTAATAATGTTGAATCTACATTATCCTCTGATCCAAAGAAATTCTGGAAATTTATTAATTATAAAAAACGATCTTCTAGTTTCCCCGGATGTATGAAACTTCATGATCATAAGTACGTCAACACACCTAGCATAGTACAGGGTTTCGCCGACTTCTTTGCCAGTGTTTATATTCCATCCGAACAGCAACACTACTCAACTTCAAACATTAAGGTAGATAACTGTACACACAACAATGTTAATATTTCTTATGTCACGGACGACCATATTTTGGATGCAATTAAATGTTTAAAACCTAGTCGTAATCCTGGACCTGATAATTTACCAGCTTATATTATTAAGGCCTGTAGTCACATATTTCTTGAACCATTAAAATACTTATTCAACTTGTCTATCAAAAGTAAAGTCTTTCCCTCTATTCTTAAATCTTCTTTTATCACTCCAATTTTGAAATCAGGTGACGTATCTGATATCACTAATTATCGTCCAATTTGTATTTTATCAAATATTTCTAAAATTTTTGAATCTATTCTCTATAAACAGATATACAGCAGTGTTGAAAATCTTATTTCAGTTCATCAACATGGTTTCGTGAAGGGCAGATCTACAACAACTAATTTAATTAATTTTACTGAATATTCATTAAATTCTTTACATGATAATTCTCAAATTGATTTTATTTACACCGATTTCAGAAAAGCTTTTGATACAGTTAATCACTCTGTCCTTCTTCAAAAATTACAAACTAATTTCAATTTTTCTTCTGACCTTATTACTCTTCTTCAATCTTACCTTCAGTCTAGAACTCTTAAAGTACGTATTAATAACTATAATTCTTCACCTTATATTGCCACTTCGGGTGTGCCTCAAGGGTCTAATCTTGGTCCATTATTGTTTGTTTTATTCATTAACGATATCGTTGATATTGTCAAAAATTCCGAAATTCTGCTCTATGCTGATGATTTAAAAATTTTTAGAATCATTAACAGTTTACAAGATTGTATTCTTTTACAAAATGATTTAAACAGATTATTATCTTGGTCTCGATCATCCAAATTATTTTTTAACTTTAGTAAATGTAAGATAATGAGCTATCTTGTCAAAAAATTTGTTTATACTTACCCATACATCATGGAGAACACTTATCTTGAAAGGATATCACAATTTAAGGATCTTGGAGTTATTTTTGATAGCAAGTTATCTTACAATTTACATATTGAGTACCTTAAAAAATCTTGTTTAAAAACATTAGGGTTCATTATAAGGTCTTGTAAACCGTTTCATAATTTGTATACTCTCCAACGTTTATATTATTCATTAGTTAGATCAAAATTGGAATATTGCTCACAAATATGGAATCCAATTTATAATAAATATGCTATTCAACTTGAATCTATTCAAAAACGATTTCTTAATTATTGTTATTATAAGAAACATAATCAATATCCCAGCTATGATACAGACTACGATTCTTTACTAACTGAATTCAAAATTATTTCCCTTTTCAATAGACGTAAAATACAATCATGTTTATTTCTCTATAAAGTTTTAAATAATGTTATTAATGACAGCTCTATTAAAGGTCATCTGTCTTTAAATATTCCCCGTAAAACCTCTAGAAATAAGCTTGCGTTTCACTGTAAGAGAACTAGAACTAATTATGAAATGAAATCCCCTGTTTTTCAAATGTGTAACATTTTCAATGGTATTACTTGCAGTATTGATATTTTTGCTGACACCTTTAGTGCATTCAGACGAAGTTTGATTAATTATTTTACATTAGTAAAAATTTAATTTAAATTTGTATGTATTAATAGAATGAACTTTTCCTTTGTAATTTGTATTTTTTCTTGTATTTTTGTATTTTTTCTTGTATTTATTGCAATTTTGTGCAAGGCTTTTGTTATTTTGTTATACTTTTCATATAATTGTCCTCTAATTGGAACTTATGTTCTGTAGGATAAATTGTTCAATAAAAAAAAAAAAAAAAAAAAAAATTAGAATAATACAGGCGTTAATTTCCGTCCGATCGAAAAAAAGTAAATTTAAATATTTATTATATTTAGACGTTTAAATTATATATATTTTTTTTGTAATATCCCTTTGTTGTAGGTACACATGATATTATCATATTATAAATTGGATCAGATATACCACAATTTGCGTTTGTGTACAACATTATTTTAATACAATATTTTCTGTTTTGCAATTGGTGTGTAATTTAGCACTAAATAGAAATATCAAATTATTATCATATTAAATTCCATAATGAAATAGATAATAATTTAATCATCGACACAAGCTTAAAATACCAAATTGTACTCTTAGCAAAGTTTGACATTTGATATTGTCGACATTATATCAGCAAAGCCGCTATCGCTATAAGACATAAAGAACAGTAAATCAAACTCTTAATAGTGGGAGGTTAAAGAATTGCATACATACGATATTTACTAAATGTGAACCAGTGGGTCACCAAAGCCCATATTGTTCCCTGCATTCCTTGAATGTGCTTGTCTTCTCGACCTTTAATTACCAGATGAATAAATCCATGCTCCCATCAGGCACACACGTACACGCAGAGATTTAGTAGTGTGGAGACAGGCAATAACTTTCACTGCTTGGCGCCGGCCCGCGCTCGGTGAATCAACAGTGTTCCGAATCGCAAGGCCTTCACTTCGTAAACACATGCATGGATTATGACATTAACCTACTACTTTTTAACGTTTTCAGTGAAATGTGTAAGGGATTAAGAAGAACTAACAAAGAGGCTGACATCTGGTGGCAAAATTTTAAAATGTTTTAGTAGGAATCAACATATACCTATTAGTAATATACCGCTGATCCTCCGCGATCCATACGTTCAACAAAGCGTAATAGAGATATATCTTGCATCTCACACAGCTGTTACAGTGCACTTGGTGCGCATGCTCAACACGCAAGAAGATAGGGTTTCAATGGCACATTTAATATTTAAAATATAATAAATAAATGTAGAAATTTGAAGAAAGTAATGAATTATTGTACATAATACTGTAATAATCATTTAATATTGTTTATTGAAAATAAAATGACTACAGCGCGAAATTTTAAATATTTTAAGCTACGTTTTGTGTACTATGCACGATATGACAAAGCGAAATTTCGCGATATTGTAATTTTATTATCAATAAACAATATTAAATGATTATTACAGTATTATGTACAATAATTCATTATTTTCTTCAAATTTCTATATTTATTTATTTTATTTAAATATTAAATGTGTCTTTGAAACACTATCTTCTTGGATGACGAGCATGCGCACCAAGTGCACTGTAACAGCTGTGTGCGATGCAAGATATATCTCTATTACGCTTTCTTGAACGTATGGCAATTACATTGGGAAGATAGAGGAGAATCAGCGGTATATTACTAATAGGTATATGGGAATCAATAGATGGCAGCACTAAATCAGTGAAGTAGGGATTACGGGATTAGATCTTAAAATTGATCAATTCACACATTTTCCAGAAATACATATTTATATCAAATATTTCCGTAACGATAGGGCTGATATATGGACATAATAAAAGCCTGACTAAGTTAAATAAGTTTAGAAGTATCCAATCAGACAAATGCGACGCTAATCAAGTATCTATTAAATGCAATCAATTTATAAAAGAGCAACAATAAAATTACTATTCACGGAAATAATAATAGTGATTTTATTCCCAAGACTAATTAATGCCCGAGATTGGTGCTAAGACCTTTTTCAGTTGGCGCATTACGAAGTCTATTTCTGATATAAAAAACATTTTTCCCGACCATTAAATTTAAATCATTTTATTTATTTATATTTAATTCTTACTTGATGTTGAAAGAATAAGGTTTATAATAATATATTATTTTGTACTTCTGGGAGTAAATGCCTACTTTACTCTTCATTTTCGAAGACTAACTGATTAAATTAATAAAAAAGCATTATGTTACCACAGAAAGAAGTAGGTATATGTCTGTAATATAACCTAGCTTTCCAGAAAAATGTGCGTAATGATGAATTGTTTTCAAAGCTGTCATGGCCCATATGCTCACATTCGAAGTAGTATTTTTTCAGAAATGTCATATTTCATGATGTCAATTCTTGACAATAATTCTCTCTCGTAAATAGATTTGTATGTTCGTTTAAATGAAATATGTATTAGTCCAAATCAGGGCATGTAACCGGTTAAAAAAACCGGTTAATAAAAACCGGTAACCGATATTTTGAACGAAAATTGCGAACTTTACCCGTAATTTTAACCGATATTTTTCAGGCCGGAAATACCGGTAACCGTTAACCAAAAAAAAATAAACCGGTTTTAGCGAACATTAACCTTTATTTTATTTTAATATCTTGTAGCGAGAAAAAAATTTAATATTTTTTTTTATATCTGTGTTTTCTATTTGTATTTGAACATGAGTCATGACAGTTTTTACTATTAACAATTTATTGGAGAGTCATAAATGTAGGTAGTCTCTTTGGCCGTTAAGGTTACTTAAAAAGTCCCAAATAAATACGGCCTTTGTCAACACAGGCAAGTTTAAAATTGAAAAGTGACCTGCGTTTTTCTAAAGATATTACGGGAATTTTTGTGAATATTCATTAATTAAATTGCTTTTTTTTAATTGTTATATTTTTCTCAGATGGTAATTTTTTTTTAATTAATTCTATATTTTTTTTAATCAAATTTTTATAACTAATTTATTTTAATTATTTTTTTAACCGATATATTAACCGGTTTAAACCGGTTTCCAATTTTCAAAAACCGGTTTTCAAACTAAAACAATTATTATAACGTTCTCTATAAGGGTTAACCGTTAACCAGTATTTTTTTCGGTTACATGCCCTGGTCCAAATAAATATAACAAATATGAGAATACGGATCCTTATGTTTCACTTTAAAATAATTAATTGTATATTCCATTACTACATACCATTTATAAGCGGAAATACAGAAATGCATTTAATACGTCAAGTGATAATAAACTTCACTCTCAGGATTAAATAATGCACTTTAGTCCTTCAATGTATAATATGCTATTATAAAATTCTGTAGTCAAGGTGATTTGTTATTTATTTTTACTTTTCCTGTCTTTAGTTCCTAGGGAATAATGCAGTCTAAAATGATTCAATTGTAAAACATATAACTCTTATAACAGTTAATTAAAAAAAATGATAGTCCCAGGGTAGTCTTCCAAAAGGCAAACAAATAGGTTTGTTCCTACAGCAGTACGAAACTGTCCGTGACTGTCAGGAGTCTGCGCAGTTGAATTACGGATGTTCCAACAGCGGTTGTGGAAAATCCGTGACTAGTCCCTGACTAAAAATCCCCTGTTCCTACAGCACCACATGACAGTTTGCTGACAGTCAGAAAAGTTTCTGTACTTTCCTCAAATTTCAAATCCACGCATGCGCATTTAAAATTGTACGCTGTAGAAATTGAAATTGAGAGTGTAGCTGATAGATTTGATATTACTATATAAGCAGTTTACATCGATTGATAAATTATGCCAGTAATTTATTACATCAAATAATTAAGTGGCCAACTAAAGACGAAAAAAATAATACAGAGATATATTTTTGTAAAAATAATTTAATTAAATTTCTACCTACCGTCCATATTATAATTTTAACCTATATATTTAACGTTTGTTAAAAATGGCGCATGGTTCTTTTGACCATATACCTATTAGTAATTACTAATAGGTATATGCTTCTGACTACTGATCATGTGTTCCAACAAACAATCACCGACTGTTCAAAACAGTCCTTAACTTGCACATGCGCGTAATGACAAAGTACGAAACTGTCAGGAACTCGTCAGGGATTTGCAGTAGGAACAAACCTATAGGTTATATCGCCTACAAATATAAACTCCGTCAAAAAGTTCTTCGACCACAAATTCCGTGTCGCCAAATCTCTTTTCTTTTCACGAAGCCATCAAAACGGCTCCATATTTAATATAGTAAATAAAACAACCAAGATTGTAATACATAGAAACCATGGTACGGTTTTTCTGGCAGCAAAATTGACACTGTTAAACATAAAAATAAATATTACATATAAATATTTACGTAAAAATCATTGAGAATTTCAGAACAGTGATTTATGAGATCTTAACAAAACGGCAATCAATCAAACAAATAATTAAATTTGACATAAATTAACGATTTTTTTAGAAAAATATTTAAAATCCATTTTAATTTAATAAAGATTTCTATTGAACATAATTACTTTTTTTTATTGTCGGTTTTAGACGGTTAAAATACTGATTACAATTACAAAAATTACAAGAATAAATAAAAATCTATTAAACAATCAAATCGTTGATTACAATAACCACTCTGCTATTTCCATATGCACTTATTTTCGTAGTTATATTATTTCCATAATTTACATTGATTTATGTATGTATTTATATAACTAATGCAATCTTTATTTACCATTCGGACATATCAATAATTTTACTCGTATCAACAAATTGCGGCAGGATACGACTGAACATGGCACACACGGAGTTTATTTTTGGGCCACTATGAGGCGCAAGCATCGCTTTTTGCGTTCATTTGCTTAGCGTATACAGAATTTCCCTTTCCGGTGAATTTGAATTTCCCCGGGACGAATGGCGAAATTTATGAATAAATATATTGTTACTTGTATGCATAGGCGTATTATTAAAACATTGCATAGGTCGTGCACCAATGTTTTAATGTAAAATAGAAAAACTAATATTTATTCCCGAATGAGACTTTTTTATTTCATAAAAATTAAAATTGAACTCATGGTTTGCGTAGTTTAAAAACTGTATTGCGATGCTTCCATGAGATGTATAATAATTTCAACTACTCTCTTACCAATGAGCTATTAAGTCCTCTAATCTATATTTAGTATACCGGGTGTCCCAGCTAGACCGACACATGGGAGTTTTACATGGGAAATAATTTAATTGTGAATAGTATCTCCCCAGTGCAACATATTAACTTGAAATTTTGTGTACTTATCGGAGAATATTAATTCTATGGATCACACTTATTTGAAATATGCAATTTCGTCTGCAGGGCGAGATTCATTAAATTTAAAATCTAATATTTTCGTTCAAAATCAGACAGCCATGGACATAAAAGAAAATATTTATCTGACAGTTTAGTGAAGTATCACTGATTTTAATTTTTATTCCCTGTATTTTAATATTATTTATGTTGAATTTAGTTAATTTTTGTTGAATAATATAACAATAATTCAAAAATATAAATATCTGCAATGGCATGTCATGAACTGTCAGAACTGTCACATAGATATTTTCTTTTATTTCCATGGCTAACTGATTTTCAACGAAAATGTTAGATTTTATAATTTAATAAATCTCGTCTTGCAGACGAAATTACATATTTCAAATAACTGTACTCCGTAGAAATAATATTCCCCAATAAGCATACAAAATTTGAAGTTAATATCTTGCACTGGGGAGATACTATTCATAATTAATTGATTTCCTATGTAAATCTCTCATGTGTCGGTCGAGCTGGGACACCCGGTATATTATTTTTCTGCATAAACTTAAAACATTATTCACTAATCTTCATTTGTTGCAGCCGGAATACTACAAAGACGCACCGCACTTCCAGCCCTCCTCCTCCCCAGGCACCTACCTCCTCTCGATCCCGGACGCGAAGCTCGACTTCACGGGCACGTACTCGGTGGTGGCGCGCAACCAGCATGGCTCGGCCAAGGCGGTGATCTCGCTGCAGGTGTACGCGCGGCCTCCCGGCGCTATGGAGCGAGGGCTGGCGCGCGCCGGCGTGCGAACCGTGCCGACAGTAACCCGGGAGTTGAAGGACATCAGGGCGAGGGATGGCGATGCCGTGGTCATGGAGTGCGGGGTTGAGGGACGGTGTGATGTTAGGTGGGAACGTGGGGGGAAGGTAAGGGGGTGATTGGTTGTTTGTTTAGACTATAGCTCGTCCAAAATAGAACAGGACCTGTCAATCATTCTCGCGCATATAATGCAACAAACAAGTTGAAGGAGACGGCAACATAAATATACTTTTTTTCTAATGGTGTTCAATGTGCCGCACAGTACATACTAAATGTATCGGAGGACCCATGCCTGGCCTACCAGTTGCCCTGTGCAGTTCTGGGTTATAGTAGCTATACCTACGTAAATACCCCATGTCAACCAAGTTCAAAACTGCACTGATCCAATAAACTAGGGGCGTAAACCATAAATGGGAAAGCAATCTACCATTGTCGTGGGATTATTTCAATAACAAATGTAATTTTTGTAAATATTTATATTTTAAAATGCACAATGTTTATGAATAACAAAAGAAAATATCATATTTATGAACATCATAAAAAAAATGTAATTAAGTAGAGGCGAATGGATTAGACCGGTTTGGTCACTGACAATATTTTCCTTGGAAATAACAACTTCTTTAATCTCTAGATTTTCAAGCCAAATTATAGTTAATCCTTTTTCTGCTACATGTAAGATTACGAATCACCCTTTCCATAAATAATTATTACCTGCTGATATAATCCTCGGCAAATCCTGTGCTGTTTTCTGTTTATTGCAATTATATGTTCTTTAAATCTTAATTTTGAATTTCCTTAATATTATATAATAATTTCCTAATATAGTTTTCCCATAAGAACTAAGAACTAAGTACGCCACTGGTAAAAAACGCAATGGGGGGTACCTTCCCCCATTGGTTGCTCAAAATATGAACGAACATGCGTCTTTCGCGCAGGTACATTTCTATATTGGACGAGCTATAGTGTTTTACGAGATAAGATTAGTTTCGCTTTCGTCTCTTTTCGATTTTTACAAGACCCAGTGCCAAAATTTGGCCAGACTCTTAAGGCAGGTTTTTCCACCTCTGGTTAAAGTGCCTGTTATCTTAACCATAGGTTGATAGAAAATATCGCATCGAAATAGTAAATAACGTACATTTTTGACAATTTACACCAGTTTTTCGATACGATATTTTTCTATTAACTGATGGTTAAGGTAACCGGCACTTTAACCAGAGGTGGAAAAACTGGCCCTTAAAGTAATATTTATTAAAAATAAGGAAATATTTACATGGAAATTTATAGACCTCTATAAATATTGAATGTAAAATGAAAAATCAACTGTATTCACCACAAAATTAACCACCAGTGTCGATTATGTCACTAAATAATATTTTAAAGTTTTTTTTTTTAAGTAAATGTTGTAAATTACATATTTTCCAACAACTTTCTTCTAAATTTTATTTTGAAACAGTAACAGTAACTTTCGTATACCCTCTTACAATACTCACTGTTAAGAAAATAAGATTCCACTTTTTCCACTAAATTTTTTAAAATTTATAGTTTGTAGTTGTAGTTTATTAAATAAAGTACAGAGTTTTATTACAAATATTTCTTATTTAATTATAGTGTAAGGGTGAATAAGTTTTCCGAAGTTATTTTATATGAATAAAACGTGATAATATAAGTATAACAAGAGAGTGAGAATAAATTGAAAACAATTTGACATATTTTTCGAAAATTTGTTACAGATTTTCGAGATTATTAAAAAAATTTGGAGAATTATTTTTTAATATATCGAACTCTCGAATTAAATTAAATTATAATACTTTTTGACCTACAAATTATTTTTCTCCCATTGTACTTTACGTGGATAAATATTTGACATTATGTCAACAAAAACAAGAGCTACAAATATTATTCCCAAGAATAATCACTAGAGCTTCATTTTCACCATAATAATGACACATAATATCAGACACATGATAAACAATGAAACATTTCATTGATTTAAAGAAACTTAAAAAAAATCAATAATTTCTTAACATTCTAAAGGTTGAGAATGTTGTTTTACGAGTAATTAGCTATATGTCTGTGTTATATTATATTTACACGAAACACCCCATATCATGTATGAGTCATAAAAGGTGTTTAAACCTAAACTAATGTAATTCTTTTAAATAAGTATATACGTAGGATAATGACTGCAACATTATCGCATTTGCTATTTTTTCCTTACAGCTTCTTCCTTTGGGAGGCGATTTCTCAGCAGACTTCGATGGCCTGACAGCTCGTCTCACCATAAGTCAAGTGTACCCTGAAGATGAGGGCGAGTACACGTGTGTCGCATATAATGACCTTGGCAAGGCCTATACCAGCGCCTGCCTAGTTGTAGATGGTAAGTAACATTTTAATTTTTTATCTGGACCTACATATATAATATATCTGCACAATACCACAGTTAGTTATATACAGAAGCGACACTCCGTGTCGGTACTTTTGATATTACCCTATTCAGTTTTATGACCTTGTAGCATTGTGTGCACCTTTAAATTTGTTGACTTCCCCTATCTTTCTCTAATTTTCGTTTCTGTCTTACTGTCGCTTCTTTATATACCTATTCTATGACCCGGTATTATATTCAATAAAATAATTTTTAGAATGTAAAAATACTAAAATTATAAATTTATTTGTTTTAAAATTTACAAACTCAGAATTCGTCATATTATGATTTTTACAATTTATAAATATGTTGTCTAACTCGAAATATTATTGAAAAAACGTGTCACAAGCTTCATATTTGTGTATTTTTAAACAATTATTTAAAAAGTACAAATTTGAATCAGCCAGTATCATCCTATACATGGACGTCGACAAAGTTTGAAAAGCTGATACAGCTTCTTCCACTTTGGAGTATGTGAAATATAATAATTTCTTTTTGATAATTATTTTTCCTAATTTTTATCAAAGTGATAACATATTTGTTGCTTCTTAGAAATCGATTTCTGTATTTTTATATTTTTATTATTGTCCCCTTATTGAAATGATTGATAAACTTGAGAAACTCGATGTTGGCTTCCCCCATCTCTCTCTAATTCTCGTTTCTCTGTCTTAGTGTTGCTTCTGTATAAACCTATTCTGTGACAACACCACAGAATAGTTACATACAGAAGCGACAGTCCGTGTCGGTACCTTTCATGTTCCCCTTTTAAGTTCTATAACCATGAAGCATTGTGTAGACCTTTAAATTTGTGCTCTTCCCCTATCTCTCTCTAAGATGTGAAGAAACTTTCCGATTTTAAACAATGAGCTCTTTAAATTTGTGCACATTCTCCATCTCTCTCTCATTGTCGTTTCTCTGTCTTACTATTGCTTCTGTATGTAACTATTCTGTGACTACTACAAATGCGTCATCTTATTCTGTTTCAGTCCCCGACGAGAAAGACCCGCACCTAATCCACCCTCTCTCTCTACCGGAAGGTCTAGCCTCCCCTTCCAGTACCCCTCGGTCGACCCCCCTTCGCTCCACCTCCCCCGCCCCCCACCACCGGTCACGAACCCCCCTTCCAGCGCCTAAACCTACCACTCCACGGCTGCACAGACCGACAGTCGCCCCCCCTAAGTTCTACGCCGTGCCACACAACAGGATAGCGGAACAGGGCGACACTGTCAGGTTCCAGTGCTCAGTGGTGGGGAATCCTGATCCCTACGTGCAGTGGGATAAGGACGGCAAGGGGGTGAATCAGACGGCGAGGGTTACCATTAGGGAGGTGGATGATGTCAAAATACTAGAAATTGGTGAGTATTAAATATTATATAAAAATATATCTCGTTGTTATTGTATAAATTTAAAATTGATTATATTTCATATGATTCAGCTCTGCTTCAATTCAATTTGTTATCACTTGAAAAAAGAAGAACGATTGCTGATATAATGTTCATGTACAAAATTTTTAACATTTTAATAGATAACAATAATATTATAGACAAATTCAATTTTCACACTCCATCAAGTTATCACGAGAAATAATACTTTATTCTATATTATAAAAAGTAGTTGTAATTGTTTTCAAAATTCCCCAATAAATAGAATAATGTGTTGTTATAATGGCAAATATCAGCATCTTGATCCCTTCATTTTATTAATTAATAGATTTAAGAAATCAATCAGTAACTAAACAACCACAATTTATATCTTTTCGTGACGATATTTGTTCAATTTTTGTATTTCATGTAAATCGTGGAAGCCCATAATTGGGTAACAGTAAATAAATAAATAAAAAGTTAAAAAAATAATGTCTGAATAACTATAAATAAATAATAAATTAAAATAATAATCATCATTTATCACATACGTGGGATATTTTTAGGAAGAAACCTTTAAATTCGGGTCTTTGGACGTGACATACATTTCCAAATTTATTACTAAATATTGTTATTTTTCACTCACTAATAGAATTGTCCACCAGAGTGGAAATATTTAAAAAATATGAAAAGTACTTTAAAAAATACGAAAAATGTAATTTCTTATTTTATTCTCTAAAAGACTCTGCGGGTTATCGTTTAGTTGACGTATCAAACATTGTCCTCCATATGAGCCAATTGCAAATCAAACATGAATCTCACTCTATCTTAGATGTAGTCAACTCAGAGTGTACTTATTCGATTTTTTTGGTTGTTCGCTGGTACGAGTTACTTTCTTATCTTAGCATGTTTATTTTGTTCTGGTTATGCTAATGTGATATGACTGCTCGCCTTCTAAATTACAGGTTTTATTAGATAAGTACTCAAAGTTAAGTGGTAAGAAATGAATACATCAGTGACAATGCCAAAAAATATTTATTACAGTTTAACTATAGTAGCGCCATCCATATGTTTTGATATTGTGAAAATGTTTTTGTAAAATGAGAAAAAAAATTACTGAATAAATAATTTACTTACAATAGTACCTTATATTTTACTGATATGGCTCATAATATTCCAATTTCTATATATTACCGTTGATTGAAAAATATATAGATAGATAAGTCTGTATGTTTTTGAGTACCGCTGTTTTGGAATCAGATTCGACAGAGCCATCTCGTTAATAATTCCAAGAACTACATTGCGGAATGAAATAGACAATAATATCAGATAAATAAAGATGTGTTACATATTTACTGAATTTTTTGGTATCTATTAAAATGGCTCTTTCAATAATTCATTGGTATGTTTTATATACAGGGTGTTCCATTTAAAAGTGCCACCATTGCTATCTCGAGAACTATAAGAGCTACGAGGTTGGTTAAATTAGCAAAGAACCACCATTTTACAAGACTAATACAATGAGCAAAAACAATTTTTTTTCAACCTGTGGTTCTCAAAATACGGGACACAACTTTCATATTTTAAATGGAAACGTACGTTTATTTTTAGGTTATTCGATAGAGTATTTTTTTCTTGGGGTATCCTCAACTAAAAATTAACCTTCCTTTCCAGCCGAAGTAACGCTAGAAGACTCAGGCCTCTACCGCATAACTTGCGAGAACAGCGTAGGCCGAATCGAAGCCACAGCCCGCTTAGACGTGCTAGGCCCTAGAGCCGAGTCCCGAGGAATTCGAGCCTTAAGTGCTGCCCCGAGTTCCGTCTCCCCTAGCTTCAGCAGAAGATTGGCCACTACCCCCACCAGACCCGGATGTAGAGCTGTCATGGCTTGCGATGTCCGGGGAGATCCCATTCCAGGAGTAAGGTGGCTTAGAGGGGAGCATGAAGTCAAACGGTAAGACAATCTCTTAACAATATTATAATGTTCAAAAATCTCAAGTCGCTCACATAGATCGATTACTTAAGGTGTTATCACACGGGAGTTAACAACGACAACTTATCACTATTATTAAACATTATTTCTTGTAGTTTATCTTAAAATTAGTTTTTGAGGTTAAATTTTCACAGCTATCAAACAATCAACAAAACAAAAACTTACAAACGTATGCAGTGTTGTCTACTATCTAAATCAATTCTAACCAACATGTAGTATCTAAAAAATATATTCACATCAATTGACACAAAATAATTGCACTGTTTGTTGTCTATTTACTATATTTTTATATATAATATTTTTACTGTCTGTTAAAACATTTCTCTTCTAAAAAGTTTGAAAACTATCAAATTATCACCAGGTTGGCAATACTAGTGAGAATCTGTATCTTAATGATAATCTGTATCGAAATGAAAATCTGTATCATAATGACTATCATTCAAGTACAGATGGCACATACATAATAGGTGTATGAAAGCATAGGAGTAGAAAATAGTTATTTATGGTACAAGTGTGTTACATTACAGATAAGTCACGTGGGAAAAGTTTAGCTCACGAGGCAGTCAGGCCGAGTGTAGTATTTTTCAAGTGACTTAGGTAATTAACACACGTGTGCCATACAACATTTTATCCAACATATTTTAATCATTGATATAAAATACATATAAGATTTTTGACAGATGGAATTTCGAAATGACATTTAGGAACAAAATAGTGTAGAGAAGGTTTTATAACGTAGTTACTATGATACGAACCAAAAAACAGTGAGCTAATATATTTAGCTCACTAGTGACTTATAACCTACTTTATTTATCTAAAAACAGCATACTTATATCGTTATAATTACACGGTGTTGGGTAAAAGTATTTAAATTGATTTAGTAAAATCAACATTCGAAAAAAAAAATCAATAAATGTCAATTTTTGGCATTTATCCTGCCAACCGACAAGAACTAAATACTCCAGATGTAAAAGAAAAAATTGTCGATTTCGAAGTCGTCGGTATCATTCAGTCGTCGATATTGTTCTCGTGTGATAACATCTTTAAAATTACTAATTACTCACTTTATTTTCCAGGTCTTCTCGCATCTGTACGTCCTACGATGGCAAAACCGCCCAACTGGAGTTCGATCCAGTTGCTCCCGAAGACCAAGATACCTATACCTGCGAGGCCTCCAATACAGCAGGTGCAGCCAGTACATCAGCAGACCTGCTACTGCTCGCTGAAGACGATGTCAGTGATGCGGACAAACAACCTGCAAAAATAGTCGCCAAGTTGCCGGAACGAGTGGTAGCCAATGAAGGGGAGGGTGTCAAACTCGAAATACAAGTGAAGGGTAAGAGAATGTTTTACTATAGTTCATATACGATACAATATTTATATGAAGAATAAATATTATGGTTGGTTCTTCATGAATAATTTCAAATTTTTTTCTTATTTGTTTATATAAAAATTTATATAAACGGGCATTTAAAAAAATACATTTCGCGAATTAATACATTTGCGTATTAAACTAAAGTTGTTCAAACACTAAGATTTTACAGTTCGATATGCCGTTCAAACAAACCAGAACTAGGAATACAAATTCTAACGTAACGGTTTTCCAGTTCTTTTCTAGAAGCAAGTGTTTCAAATTCTGATCACGTTTAGTACTTTGTTTACATTTTTATTTAAAAAAAATGCTATTTGACTATTGACAATTTTAATAAACATTGTTTAAAGATTTTGTTTTCATCTTGATGTATGTCTTTCAAAACATAGGGCCGCCATACAACATACTTTTTCCTTCATATAAATATTTACATACATTTGCCCACTTCAAAAACAAACATTTGTTTAGAGAAAATTTTTCATACTTTCCAACAAAAGTTTAAATAAATAAAAGAGGGTACACACTGAATAATATTCTGTCAAACATGTCGTTAAGCGAAGTAGATAGACAAATTTGTGGAGGTATATATTTTTAAGTGTAAATAAAGAAGAAATATATCTGTTGGTGGATACGCCAAATTTTTAATGATAGGATGTTCCAAAAATTTGATAAAATATTTAATGATGGCGTTGGATTTCGATTTTTTTTTAATGTCATTCAGTGATTTTGAAATTATAATTCAAAAGATTGGTCCACATCTTTTGTTCCAAAAATACACCAATTATAGAATTCGTATATCACTTCGTTTGACAATGAGTGACTCATAGATCGAATCAAAATAAACATATTTACCCACAAACACGACCACACTTATTGATAACTTTATGTTTTCTGTGTAAAAACATTATATTTTGAATACGCATTGAAACATATATGAAGAACTTCGTCTGATTCAAAACAAACAATTGGCTGACTCATTAATTCTTTACGATTTGCAGTTGTTTATTCAACCCTTACGAATATCCTATAGTTTATTTTTATAAGAAGAATATATTGGAAAGATAGGAGCAGTTTGATCTTGTTTTTCTGATTGGCTGAAACCCCAACATTATACAATCAAAAAACAATATCAAACTGCACCTATCTTCTCAGCATATCGTTCTTATAAAAAAATATACTACAGATTTACGAATGTCGCTGAAATATAATGCAGCATTCTTGCAAAATACATTTGACACATACATTAGCGAAAACATTATTTTCAGGAACGCCTCCCTTCGACGTGGTGTGGGTGAAAGACGGCTGCGTCCTCCCCGACTGCGACGACTTCCAGCAACACGACCTGGGTGACGGCCGCTTGGCCCTTGTTCTCAATGACGTGTTCCACGAGGATGCGGGGGAGTACTTCTGCGAGGTGTTCAACCTCTTCGGAGAGGATACCGCCAAATGCCTGCTCCAGGTTACCGGTTCGTAATAATATACAACTTATATGCTACATCTTCTCTACTTTTTCTTTCATCTTCATATTGCTTATTTATTCTATACTTCTGTATGGTGTATGGGTTCATATTATGATTTTAGCATGTTTTTTCTGCATTTTATTTATTTATTGTAAATATATGGATATAATAAACAGTATCTACATATATTATTTTTTATTTATTTTATATTTTAACTAACAATTATGATATTATTTATTTACTACATTATGCCAACATCATTTATGGTCAAGCCAATACATCACTTACATGATGTGAAGCCATAAATCTGATTGTCGACCTTTTGTAACATATAGTGAAAAACAACCATTTTGAAAGTAAATAATTTGGGATAAATTTACTTTTTATATTTATTTTATTATTTATTTGACACCGTCAAAACGTTACAGAACACGTTGCTAGACTGGTAGACAGTTGCTGCAAAGTTCAGTATATAAATAAAAGTTAATTTAAATGTATTGCAAAATAAAATTATACGTTCCTACATTACTTTATTGTTTAACATTTGATATTTCTGTATTTTGACGCATATCCGTGAATTGATATCTTTACATTACCTGTTTACTATTTTTAGCATATCTATCTGTCCATCTATCCAGATATAGTAAACAAATGTAGAGTAAATTCTGAAACTGAAGCTGAAGATATTTTAATGAAATCATATTTAAGCCTCTGACATCAATAACACTAGTTTTTCAACTTTCTGCAAAAATTAGTCAACCGGAAGTAAAAGGTTACTGTTTTTTAGGCTAATATTTGCAGATTAGTACAATATAATATATTAATACTGATTCTAGTATCGATATTTTTTTGATTCGGTTACAGAAAAATTTTATTTTTTGTATCGGTATTCGGTTTCCATATTTGAAGAAATTTAATTATAGGTTTCGGTTTTCGGTTACGGTTACATTAAAAGTCCAATATCGGTTCGGTTTTCGGTTATGGTTTCGTTAAGGTTCGGGTCCCTGTTTAAGAATAAAAAGAAAAGTTGGGAAAAAACATACAAATCACGAACTTAAATATTCTATACATATTTTTTCGGAATTTTACAAAAAGAATGGCAAAAATAAATTTCCATTTTCGATTTACATTAATTATATAAAATGGTTATAGCCAAATGACAATAAGTTTGAGAAAAATATCTAAAAATTATTTTTATTTTATCGAACTCTCGAGTTATATTTAATTAAATTATTTTTTGTTATGTTGGTAATTGTCTAACATTTGTTAATAAAAACAAAAGCTACACTTATTATTTCCAGGAGTAATTTGAGTAGTTTAATTCTTAGTGTAATAATGAGAGGATTGGTTAAAACGCATATGAATGGTACTATAACATTTCATTGATGTAAAGAAAAGTAAAAAAATAATCAAATGAATTCATTGTGTAGGTATACACATACATCCAGACAGAGAGATAAGAAGACATTATGCTAAAAATAGTAAAAACCTATTGTAAAGACCTCGTGGATATCCGTTCAAAAATTGTTTTTATTTTGCATCTCAAAATTATTACTAACAATTTTCCCTTTCTTAGAAATTCTAGAGGAGGTTAAACAAAATAATACAGAAGACAATGAAGAAGAAATGAATTCAACTTCCTGCGGAAGCCCAGTTCCAGTGGTTCCCAAATTCGATGAAGAAATGGGCTGCTCAGACTTGGAAAATGGTCATGAGTATACGGTAAGTAAAATTTCCCACAGTCTTAGCAAATAAATGATTTGTTATACACACATAAATATCTTAATAATAAGATACTGCTTTCCAAGAAGTTTTGTGAGTCACTTTAGAAAACAACACTCCCACAGAAATGCGACAAGTTTTTGTGAAAAATCATTGACCTCAAATTTATTTTCATAGCTTCATATAAGGATATAATTACGTCATTTTTTAAAGACTACAGGTTTGAAAATAACATTGTTTTAAATTAACAGTTAGAAAGTTTCACTTATAAAAACATAAACAAAAAATCTGATGTGTACAACATATTATCTCCCGCTTTAATATGTTTGATCTCTTATCACATGATGATAATAATAATGGTAGTGAAAAATAACATATACTTAGTAAAGATGATTTGAAATGTTATACTCATTAACATTGATTTAAATAAATTAATGAAAATATTTTCAAAAAATGATAAATTTAATTATATCCAAAATCAACTCTTTATGTTTTTGTATTTAATATGTTTAAAATGTGTTTCAAGTATTTGTATCATGGCTAGTTTGATGGTAACGGGTATTTCATGGTAATTTAATGCTCATTATAGACATGAGGATATAATAATAGTTATTAGAATGAATCATCTAATTAAGTCATAGTTTAACATAGTAATTACCTTGCCGATATGGGCAAAATGGGTTTCCGAGACATACTATTGATATTTTTCCAAATTAATATAAAATAATGACATAACTTGTCGCCAGGAAAAAAAGGAAATTTTAAATAATTATCAGTACAGGCATTGGAAGACGCCCATTGATATTTTTTAGCTTTTCTTATTATTTTATAAAATAACACTTACGTAGTTCTATTTACAGAAAATATCCGGATGTAATAATTTACCCCTAGACATAAAAAGGATTAGCACCTTAACCCAAATTACTTATACCCCTTGTTAACATTCGAATTTAATAAAAAAATATATTAAAAAAATATATTGATTGCAATTACAATATAGATGGTCCGTGCTACAACCATACTTAAATAAATGCTTTGCGCATGCGTAATCAAAGTATTTTACTTTTAGGTTGTAAATATCACCATAAATCTTCCTGTGTATCATTTAGAAATGCTGATAATCATCTGCAAATATTTCTAATTCCATCCAAACGAGTAGAGTTCTTTTTGAAATTAAATATTACACTTAATTCTTTATATCAATTGGCACTGAAATTAGTTTGACATTTCAGGACTTATAATTAATCTGGGTTAGTGGCTAATCTTTTTTATGAATCGTTATTATAGTTTACAATTATTCGGATGTAGAAAAATAATTTCATTCGGAATTGTTTTATAAAATCATAAAAGAAATAACAAAACTGTAAAATATGGTAGTATAGTAAACTTCAGTCAAGAAAAATTTTATCAAAAAATTTATAATTATCTCTAACAATTATAAAACACGAGTTCTTTTGACCAGATGTAAGTACATTAGGTATGTATGTAAGTCTCGATTGCTGCAACATAGCGCCATAGTGCATTAGAACCAGTGGCGTAGCACCTTGGAGCAGTAGGAGCGAATTGCTTCAGGCACAAGAATCAGGGGGCTAAAATTAATTTTTAAATGAAATAAATATTTGTAAAAAAAATTGTATAAAAAAATTCGATTTTTTAGATTTTCTATAAAATATACAAAAAATAAATGAAATATTTTTTACTTAAATAAAACTCTTAGCACATATATTAGTATACAGATACACTCGACTTTGATTTCAGAAAATATTTACTATAAATTTAACTTTTTACCACAAAATTCTAATAAACATATAAAATGTAGAATGATAGCGACGGATATTTAAAAGCACTATTATAGGCACTTCGGTTTGAGTATCTGAATTTCAACTGCTTCGATTTGTAATGTGTTTTATATTCAATTTAAACAAATTACTTCAACACGCGAAGTTGCTGAACTACTTTTAATGAGATACTCTATTATTTAAAAAAAAATATTATATGAAACTATATACTCGTAATTTGAAAGCCAGGTGTACTTTCAGAAAGACATAATTGTATTTGTTAAGCTGTAATATATTTTTTAAATGTTCTGTAACGTAGATGTTCGTAATTCGGTTCTCAAACAGTGGGGTTCGCTAAAAATTTCAGTTACATGAATTGATCTATTTCAACTGTTGTGTTACTTGTTTCTTGGGACTTTGAACTTACGTCGAACTATTTTCGATTTTTCTCTAAAACTAAAAGAAAATTTGAAAAGGTTAAAACTGAATTGGCCGTTTAAAACATGCAATTTTTTTTTATCAAGAATACATTTTTCTCGTAAAATAAAAAAATAAAAACGTTTTTTTCTCTTTGCAACTCGATCCGTGTACATATTGTAGTTTACCTCTGAAGCACAGAAACATAATATGAACATTTAATCATTGCATTTTTGCAGTTTATAAAATAGGTAGTAAATATTAGTAGGTATTCCGTACTTGAAGAATTGTATTTTTTTTATTATTATATTTATTAAATTGTATATTGATTTAGTTTTAATAAAATGAAATACTATAATTATAATATAAGTTAAAACTTTCTATATGTAAAATAGTGTTTTAAAATTAAAATATATATTATATCCGCTGTCATAGAGCCATAGATTGTGTACCATTGAAGTGAGCAAAGATGACGTCATAACAGATCGCACAAGTTTAGAGAATCATATGTCGCTTAATAGGAATACAAGCAATTTTTAACCATGGTGAATTTATCATATCTTGTGTTATTAAAAAAATTAAATGCGTCATTCACTCAGGTGTTACCAATTTAATGAATTACCAAAACTTATAATAACAAAAGAACATTTATGATTGTACTGCTTTTGAAATAATAGTTGAACTGTGCGACAGGAGAGAGTATTTATTGAATACGTCATAAAACATTGGGAGTCAATGGTACAACAGACTAGATGTCAAAGCTATCCAGTTATAAGATTATCATAAACAAATTCCTAACATCTTATAAACTTATTTTTAAAAGTACATTACATTAATTTCGACATAACAAAAACTTCCATGCGCTTTATATATAATGAATACAGTAGCATTCTTTCGGTAGCTTATCTTTGATTTCACATCAAGTATCACTTTTCAATAAATTTAAACGTCATGTATACATTCTGTCATGCATCCTTGCAGTACACAATGCTAAGTTGTGAACAGCTGTACCGGTGACTTTGCCGATGATCTCGCGAGTGATTCATCAGACGTGAGACGAAAACGAAATCGCGATTCTAGGTCATCCGACCAAACACCGGATACTTCATCACTTTTACTGCTAAGCATTGAAAGTACACAATGAAAGGAAAACACAATATACTTTTAATTGTTTCACACCGGATGAAGAGGAACAACACTCTTGAATTATTTATTTTAAACCAATTTCTTAGAAATTTCAATCTAACAGAGTCTATACTCTATTTAAAAACTACGAGGAGTGAATGCTATAGCCACATTTACACTGTGATAGATCACAATAAAGTTTGAAGCACACAAAACTTGTGAAATATTACAAAGAAATATAAAATACAATAATAACGTGATAAGAATAATGAACTAAAAAAATTGCTAACCGTGAAACGAAACTTGAAACACTTTTTTACACGATAGCTAAAGTGACAAATATTGTTGAGTGTAAAACTGGCGTTACGTCAGCCAATCAGAAATATTTATTTTAATGCGCCAACTTCAGATCACTCCTAGTTATTAAATAGATTATAGCTCTTAGTAATATGGTAACAAGATATAAAAAGGAGTACACGTAGGAAACTGAAAAAGTACATACAGTGCTAGAAAGAAAACTGCAGACAAAATTTAATTTTCATATTTATTCCTGCAATGTCATATTACAAATACAAAATTTTTAAGTTTCGAATCACGATATCAGTGATATTACGATTCATGAAAATAAAAACAATATCACAAAACAAGACATTGGTTAACTGTTATTTTTGTTATTGCATTGAAACTAAAAATTAATACATTGCCTGTAACATTTATTCATTTTTACGTCTATAATAAAGCTATGTATTACAGCATCCAAAACATTGCTTTATTGGCCTAATACAAATATTTAATAGATTGGTAACTATGCAAAAATATCGTAATATCAATTTGAAAACTTGATATTTATAATTTGCATATTAATTTCAAGAACTGATTAATTTTTGATAATAATAGTTCAGCCGAAAATAATATCCTACTTGAAACTCTATGCTATAATGAATTTTTCTAGAAGAAAGCTTTAAAAAAAATTGAGAGTTTTATTAATATAGTCGCCTCGCTGTATAATTGCTATTGCACCATTGTTTATCATTTTAGAAAACAATGGCGCATTAGCATTGGTACAACTAGATGACTATACAAAAGATGGAAGAGAAATTTTGCTCATAATTTACTGATTACAATTTCTGGTTTTACTGGTAAAAAATATAAAACAGTTTACATTTTATGGTTTATTTTTATGAAAATTTAATTAACAATGTCAAACTTTGGAACGTATTAATGGTGAAATGAAATAAATATTATGAATTAAATATAAATGTAAAAAAATAATAAAGTTAAAATAAGAAAATGTATTCCCATCATCAATAAATGTAACTAAATTTATTATTTAATAGAAAAAATATATCATTTTATACTTTGCTATGCTGTAGTAATATATGTACTTATTACTGACAAATAGAAAAGTATGCGAAGATGTAATCATACAATCAGTAATATCTTTTGAAAGAAGAATTTTTAAAAATAAAATAATTTATCGGTTAAAACAAAATATAATCTATTTTCTAAATCATTTCATAAGATGACTACTACATGCAATAATATAGTTATTAAGAGTATAATTGATACTTCGTGTGGAGAGTGTGGAAGTTTGTGTTTGCGTGCAAGACACACGAAGACACTTTTACTCTGAATGACACATACTATTTTTTCTTAAAACGTAGATATTTAAAAAAATAATTTGCTACTTGACGTTCAATTTGTAGGTTATCAATTTAAATCTTTCATTTTGAATATAAAAAAAAAGATTTGTATTCAAAGGTCTTTCAATTGTTGATGGTTTTTAGTAACACTTTATTCTTAGGTTATCTAGTTTTATACTGACATTTAGGGCGATATTACAGGTTTCCATTGTATAAGTTATTTATTATTGGTTGGTTCAACATAGTTTTCATGACCACTTATTTATTTAATTTTTAGTCTGACGGGGTAAAAGTAAAAATTTGTACTCCGATGGCATAGAAATTAAACTTCAACCTTGTCATTTACCTCACAAATGATGTCACTTTTATAATGTTTGAAGAAAAAGTAATTTTTCTAACATGTGTACACAAAACGAACCGAAATGTGCCTGTTTATAGGTAAAAAAAATAGACTTTTCGACCTGTTTTTCTTTACACTCGTTACAAAAACTATCGTATTGCCCTCAAGAGGAACGCATTTGCTCTTTTGGGTGAAGTGACAGACTTTGGCAGCTCTTAATCCAGTCAAGATCAAAATCCACTTTTCCTCATTAATCCTACATTGACAATGTATATTACGCGTATATTAGTTTACCACAAAATTTCAAATACATTTGATTTTTATTTCTCAATTACATAAACCAGAAACTGAAGCTGGTATCTTTTAAAGCGTTCTACGAAAAAATAGATAAAATATTTTTACTATGACAGAGCCTTACCTATAAATTATTTATGATGTGTAATGTAACTTTTCTACTCCAAATTTTACATTCTTAACTTTATTATTTCTTTTAGTACAATTTTATTGCTCTATTTCTTATCTGTCAAAAATTCTTCATTATTGTCTATTTTTATATTTCTGAGTAACATTTTAACGACTTACGTAAGTAGATGACTATATAAGGAAAATTCTAGAATATTTTTCAGTTTTTTAACATTTCTGAATCTGAACATGTCTTAGTTTGTTGTAGCTGTATGATTTTTCAAGTATAAATTTTAGGTTTAATATGAGGATTTTGAGATTAATGTTTAAATTAGTTTTTTGTAATAAGTGTAAATGTGATTATTTTAAGTACAAGTCTCGGTCTTATACTGTACAATAAATGTAGTGTGTGTAGTATCAAAAGACA
This sequence comes from Stenolophus ochropezus, assembly GCA_035578165.1. Lineage (NCBI taxonomy): Eukaryota > Metazoa > Arthropoda > Insecta > Coleoptera > Carabidae > Stenolophus > Stenolophus ochropezus. Next base: position 21,788,553 of record JAQOWZ010000008.1, read on the forward strand.
CTATGGATTACGAACATCTCAACGAAAAATTGGTAAACATTTACTACATAAATAAATACACTCGAATTTTATTATACTTTGCCATAGTTTTTATGGTAATAACGTTTGTAAGATCTAGGGTTTAATTCGCACATTGGAAAAGTACGGTACACATATCATTATATAAACTTGTAACAAAGCAGACAGTCAGTATCACACACTTATCTATTAAAGTACAAAGCAAAGATGCAAAATATGGGATTTTTGAAACACTTAAGTATCGTACGTTGGTAAATAGTTACAGAAAAAAAAAATTTTTTTTTTAAATAGATATCAAATAATGAAATAATAGTGTAATTTTTTAAAAGTTTAAAATTCTTTTCATGATTTACCAGGAAATTGTTCCTTTCAAAGTTCTTGACAAATGATTTATTCCAACAATATACAGAGCAGAATATGAAATTGCAAACACTTTTTTCTCGGAAGTTATTACAGGCACCGAAAAATTGTTTAGATAAAGTTTTTAACAGTTTAATTTTCGTAGATATTGCCATATTTGTACTATGTTTAAATGGGATATTCTGTATTTTATTGCTCTAATTAATAGAAAATAATTCTTGGTTTAAAAACGTTTAAGGGTTCTTACCTTCTAAAGATGATAGTTTTTGTGTTATTAATGAAAATATTTAAATGTTTCTTTTCAAAATAAAGTGTGCGTTGAAAACAAAATTTGTTGACAGTTGAGTTATTTTTTATTGTATTTGCGCTAAAAAAAGAGAGGTGCTCAAAAAGATGTTACAGCAGTCTCACATACAAAATTTCAACATTCTATGGCTAATCGTTTTTGAATTATATGAAAAATTAAAAATAAACCCTTCGAATACGTCACGCCGAAACTAGTAAACATGGATTCGGGGATCATCAAAACTGATATTTCTGTTGAAATCTGAAAACCGAATTATTTTTGCGATTATAATACTTCCTTTACTTTGTACAGGGAAGTACAAAAGCAGAGAAAATGAATATTACAACAATAATCGTCACACGAACGTCACCCGCGGGCGTGATAGTGAAATTATTTTAGTTTTGTCGAACGTCAGCAAGTGTAATTTTGATTGTTAATTCGTGATGAAACGTGAGCGGGTAAGATAAGTCACTTTACGTGCTTATCTTTATATCACTCACTTCTGGGGCACTACAGGTGATTTGCAGAATGCTCCATAAGTTCGCTGAGTCGCTACGGATGCAGATCCAAATCAATTGAATTAATCATATTGAAAACTGTAGCCAGAGAAACCAGGAAATATCGTTCCAGTTCCGGTTATTTCTGAAACTGATATGGATAATATACAGGGTGATTTCTAACGTACGGACGAAACTGATAGGGCAACTAGAGCGGACTAAAATATAGTTTTTTTTACAATTAACTTTTGATCAAAATCGAATAACAAGAAAGATACAACGGTTTAAAGTTCTTATAAATTAACGCCCACGTATTGAGTACCGCTGATTTTTTTAAGGCATTTGTCGATTTGGAAATCGTTCCAAATACATATGTCGTGCGCGTTCAGCGTTTCCTTCAGCAGCTCCATACACCATAATCATGTCTACGTATTCTTCGTTAGTGAAATTAACCATTTTAGTCGAATTAATGACATAACAAATAACCAATTTAATTTTTGACGTTTAAGTTATTTTGACTTACCTACATACATGATTAGATTAAATAAATCAGCGGTTCTCAATAAACGAACACCCATGACCGAATATTTTAAAGAACAATTTAAATAGCCATACCTTTCATCTTATAAAAATTTTAATAAAATTTTAACTGAACTTTGTTTAATTAACTCTCAAATATTCTAAATTTGAATTCAAAACGTAAGTTATTACCGGATTTTATGAAAAAATGCTTAAGTTTATAAGAACTTTAAACCGTTGTATCTTTCTTGTTATTCGATTATGATCAAAAGTTTATTGTAAAAAAAACTATATTTTGGTCCCCTCTAGTTGCCCTATCAGTTTCGTCCGTACGTTAGAAATCACCCTGTATACTGTACACATACAGCTACAGTAACAATAAACCCCGAAATAGGTTCTTATATTGTTTTTGGGCCACTGAATCTACTTTTAGGTAATTCGTCCAAACCATTAAAATGCGTCGCTCAGATGTCGAAATAAAAAAAATTAATAGAAATATTGGAATTTTCAAAATCACATATCTTAAAAAATATATCCCGGATTTCTGGCTTTGAGAATTTGGTATCAAAATAAGACAACAAAAACTATTCCAAATTAACATCTATTTTGCATGAAGTGTGTTTCGACATCGTCAATACCCTAACAAATACAATCACCGGTAGAAAATTACGAAACTAATAAAGTAATACATTCGACGGAATCAAATGAATTTGATTTATCGCAACAACAAATATATTTTATTTTCATTTCCCAAAAATTATATTTTCACTTTCCAAAAATTAAATTGAAAATTTCAATTTAAACAAAGCCATACTCTCCAATATCTAATTCCTTTAAAAATATCCAATTGTTGGCTTAATATTATAAAATTTAGAAAATTAGTTGAGTTGAGAAAAAGTTTCTGGGATTGTGAAACATAATATTTTTTTGCGCTGATGATACTTTTTATTTGTAAAAGAAATATTATTACTACTTAAAATTTTACACACTCTAGGTTTTTGTCACTGATCTTAATATAATACATGGATAGGGCATAGCATATGAAAAAGTGAAGCCTATAGAGGCCATTGTTTTTTGAGGCCTAAATCTAATCCAATTGGCGCGAAATATGAATAAAGTCGTTGCTTCGTTATTATCTACAAGAAGAGAAATATTTTTAAATTTGATTTGTTACACTTCTAGGCCGGCAAACAGAGTGATTTTGGATGATTTTGTGTTCAATAATATTACTTATAATGGAACGGAGGCGCGAAAAAAATATTGTTTGTATTTTGTGTGCGAAATGTTAGTAGCGCGTTCGATTGACTGACCCAATCGAATAGGAAAAAGGTTACTCGCTTACACTAGAATCGAAAACGACAGATGCCCACAGTGCACACTAAGGGCACTAAATACAGTCGAATCGAAAACGCTATATGTAATTTATTATTAAGGTTATTGAGTGCATTGTAGATGACAGCTTATGTTTTTAACAAATTATATTTAAGCTCCTTATACTTTAAAAATAGTGGGATTGAGAAATTTTATTTGATGATTGAAATCAAAACACATTTCCAAAAATTAAGAGTATACATTCTGTAATCAAGCAAAAATAATCAAATGAATTCTTTATCAAGATTATATCACTCATTACAAATTTGACCAATAAGAATGTCTCGTGTTGTATATTTTAAATAAGTGATTAATGCACAATAATGGAAAGTGAGACATTCTGATTGGTTAAATATGTAATGAGGTAAATAATCAGCTTTATCATAATTTAATCATATTTTAACAGAATAATACAACAATAACACAATACTCTGTGGTTTATACCTCACTCTTAATCCAAACTCACTGACACTCCCCTCCTTGCAGCTAGAGGAAGCATCCGACTCCCACCCGAGCAGCGCTCGCCGCTACTCCCACCTGGCCGAGCCAGTGTCGCCAGCGCCGTCGGCCGCGTCAGACAGCGGCAGCAGCGACGATGCGGAGATGACGGTGAGTGCGCGCGACGTGAGTGCCGAGGGCCGCATCCTCCGCGGACCTGAGGACCAGGTCGCCCTCGTGGGGGACACCGTGCGCCTCGAGGCCGCTTTCCAGGGCAAGCCGGCGCCTGATGTCAAGTGGGTTAAAGCGGTGAGTGATGTGGTTGTTGGGGGTGGTGGTAATATTAGTGATTATGTTTATCTTGTATTGTTTACGTCAGTTAAACCATAACCCGCTTGAGTACAGAGGGTTAAGCCAAGTCAACTAAATAACGACTTAGGTCGTATTTATTTGGGAAATTTGAATACAACCCTAAACTGATCCTGAACTTACCCGTGTTGGTACCAAATAAGCACTCAAATTTTATAATTGGTGAAAATTTTAAATGATAAATTTAAGTGATTTATTCAAATTCTTTATTTAAGTTTTCCGTTCTAACCTATGAAAGATATAACTTCTGTCAGATATAGAAAAAGAAGCAGTGTGTAAATAAAGATAGAAAATAGGTGCAACTCACCAACACAGGAAAATAGCTGGGTGAGTTGGGTCTGTTCGAGATCAGTTCTGGGTTACTTCAAATGTACCAAGTAAACAGAATTAACCTACCAGGTTACTTAAAATGTCACAAATAAATACGGCCTTAGTTTAGCCAACCCGCTTGAGATTCTGTGAGATAAACAGTTAGGATTACAGATTAACAATAAAATATTTTAAAACATTATGAAAAATTTATATTACTACTCTAAAGACTTCTAGAAACTATATTCTTAATAATCGTGAACGTTTTTATATTATTATTGTTAATTTACATATAAACATAAATTGTATTCCATTCGTTCTGTGACTATATTCAAACTAAAATTAATTTTAATAATAAATTAACTGAACAATTTAAATATTGTATCGTAATTTGTTGATAAACTTGTGTCATTAACCTTTTTTTCTTCTAATGTTTGTTGTTCTGTTGAACACAAAACACAATACAGAGTTGTCAAAAACTGATGTGAAGATATCAGCAAATTTTTCTATCTGCCCTTATTTAATAGCAAATAGCAACGGTTTAACCACAATATAAAGAATATATTCTTTATGCAAGTTAACTGTAGCATAGTGTATGATTGTAGTCACTTTAAATCATGTGGAGTAAAGGCAACAGAGTTAAGAGTTAAGTTTAAGTTGTCACTTCACTTTTAAGCGGGTTTTGGCAGTGTGAGATAAACTTAGTCAAAATCATAAGAGAGAAAGTAAATAAAAAAATTCATCAAATATCACTTCTTTCATTTGATGCTGTTCACAACAATAAACAATGGCTTGTAAAGAAAACAAGTGATATGATATTATTTATTACTAAGACGAGGTGAGATGAAGATGTTTAAAATCGAGCCTATAGAATACTTACTAGTGTTACAATAAGTGCTTTCTTTTCGCACAATCTATCACATCATTTTAACTCTAACTGTTTCTGACTTCTTCTCGTCACAAATCAACTGTGATAAAGTGATACGATCTTTTGCCTCCTTACGGATGCTGCCTGACTTCGAAAGGTTGTGCTAGTAGATTGCAGATGTTTGATTGTCACTTAAAAAATTGGGATGTTTTGCTGCCAGCCAACAAAATTGTTCCATTATTGCATGTATATAACATAACGTTTTATTTATAATAATAACAAAGTTAACAATAATATTGAAGATATTGTGTTAGTAAGTTTTAATTGTATTTATAAACAAATAGAACAATGTTTTAAATTTGTCGTTTGTTAAATGAATTTGTAAATGATACGGACATTTTTTTCTTATTTATTTCTAGTAATTTTGAAGTTAACCATAATTGTCATTCTTTACACTTCTAAAAACTATCAGTTTCATTTACTTTTTTTTTTTAATAAAGTGATGTGATAAATTCTGTGTGTGAAAAGAAAGTATTTAGATTTAAAATGGAATGCTTTGCATATGTTTTTGTGGACCCGGGCGTTTGCACACTTGATCTGCATCCGGCAGTGATCCGGCAGTTACAGCTGGTTAGTTAAGAAATAAAATTCACAGACTTATGTTATTCTGGATTCATGAGAAAGTGTCCAAATCAATATTATTTTACAAAATATAGTAAGGAGGAAAAAGAGTGATTTCCGCTCATACCTCAAAATATTGTATAGGGCAGTATAGTTCCAGTCCCAAAACATTTTAAAGTTAACAGTGTAACGATATTTCCTGAACCCTGAGTAACTGTCAAGAGAAAAGTTTCTTTTTTCATTGTTTACTTCTAGTCAGTTTTCATATGTTCATTTTTTGGAAACTCATAACCCGTTTCTGTTTTATTATTACAATTTTTAATATAGCTATACGGCATTTTAAATAATTTATTATTAAAAACTTTTTAGCAAACTTTGGAACCAGTCAAATTATTTTCAGTTGGGAGGTTAAAATATGAACCACTCATTTATATTACCACAAAACAAGACGTAGTTAATAGTTTGTGACAAAAAGAAAACAGTAATAGGATTGAATATTATTTGTATCTCGTTTCCTATAGAAATGAGAACAATACTTTAAAAAACATCGCGAATAAAAAATATATTTAAATATGTGAAAAATAAACGAATTAAACTTTTTAGAACATTTGCGTAATGAAAATGTAATATGCACAAAAGAAAATTAAATTAATAGTTATTTTTTATACAAGACGATAAAATAATATTTTATCGACAAGCGGAAAGTGTTAATTCACGAGCGATATAATCGCGAGTGAATTATTTTTCGCGAGTCGATAATTTAATTTTATCGTCGTGTATAAAATTCTATTTTTTTCTATAGCAGGTTTTGAAGAGAAGGTTTCAGTTCAATTTCCAATGTTTTTCAATAAAAATGTTCTAAAACGAATCATTTTAATATTATAATCAATCTGTCAAATCAACTTTGTTTATAAATATGTTTATATAGAGCGGTTTTGTTTTGAGTGTCCAGACGATATTTCCTAAATTAAAAATATTGGAGAAAAGTTTTTGAAATTTATTTAACATTATGTATTTCAATTGTTTCCGACAGAGCATTCTTATTTCTTTCAAATTTAAATTGAAATATTTAAAATTTTTATTTGCATTTTTCTCAAAATTTTTGTTATGTAAGATTGTAAGCGTATTATGTCGTTGTATTCCTTTTTGAAATTGTTAAAAAAATATCTAAATTCCTATTTGAAAATAAAAAAGAATCTTCAAAATCAACAACCAAAAATAGTTATTTTTTATACAAGACGATAAAATAATATTTTATCGACATGCGGAAAGTGTTAATTCACGAGCGATGTAATCGCGAGTGAATTATTTTTCGCGAGTCGATAATTAAATTTTATCGTCGTGTATAAAATTCTATTTTTTTCTATAGCAGGTTTTGAAGAGAAAATAATTAGAAAAATTAAATTATTATTTAAGAACAATTTTAAAATGTCAGTAGTGTGCGTTGTTATGGAAATGTACTTCTAATAAACAAAAGTTAAAGTACTTTATCTACCCTTGCTGTTAAAGTGTTACTTTATCTACCCTTGCGGTTAAAGTGCTACTTTATCCACTATTTTGAGTTGATAAAATTGCACTTTAACATCTGCTATAGAAAAAAACAATATATTTAATTAAATATGCCCTATAAATATTTTTTCTCTTTTTGTGGAAATATGAAAAGTACAACAATGGAACTACATGTACATTATCCTCATATGAATATTTTATTCATTTAATATTTGTTTTCGACTATCTTTTTATTTTGTCTTGTTCATAATATTGACATTTTACATGTGTTATCATCGCTTCTCGTGTTACACTAGCGCATTTTCGAATTTCATCAAAATAGGAAACTCTTCCTTAGATACATAATATTTTATCTTACAGTAGCTGTTTATGAGGTACTTTTTGCATTTGTTTTTAATGAGAAACTCATTTACTATACACAAGTGAGTAAAACGCTACATTATAGACAATATTGTCAGTTATAATAATACAATAACAATTTTTTTACATATAGTTACAACCATGCAAAAAGAAATGATATTTGATATCAACAAACTTGTTTACTTAAATTTTACGATTTTCAAGGAAAGTTACAAACAATTCGTGTAAAAATATATGGTGTATGTACACCTCAGTAAATAATAGTATTTTCCCTGGATACTTTTTAGCACTCACACTTATGAAAGTTTCATTCTCTCCCATGTTTGTATGTTATACAATGTACCATCATTACGAAAAAGAAGAATATACAATTTTTTACTAAACTTGATACTATGAACTTATCAACTTTATTTTTAAATTGTATATCCGCTTTGAATTCGCAAAATAAGGAAAATTCAGGTATCACTTTTTGATTAAATATTTATGTCTTATTGATATGTTATTGTTTATTAATATCGTGAATACAAAATGAAACATAGGGAATGAATTTTTAATATTGTAAGAAATTACAAAGACTCCATTAACTGCTAAGCAATGACTCAATATGTTACAAAACTTTTGAATTACATACGATGATATTTGGGTAATTGTAATATTTTGAGAAATGACTTCAAATTTTAACTTTTAAGTGATAAAAATTTTGAATATTTCCCCCAATACAAACTTCTGCTTTTAAAGGTCACCAATAAAAATAATCTAGATGTGTAAGATTGAGTGTAGGCCTACATTTAATTTTAAATGAGACAAGCAAATATAGATTGCTATCAAATACCAAATCGTAACCCTGGATATGATAAATCCCATGTTTCACGTTAAAAAATATTCACATTATATTACTCAGATATGACAGTGAAATAAAAAAATATTGCATATGAATCATGGAACATAACGTGATGTTTATAATTAAGAAGTCTACATTATTTCTGAATATATTTATCTGCTACCAGCAACAGCAGACTTCAAGATACCAAATGTAAACATAACTTGTTATTCTCTTTTTGGTTTGATATCACCTTGGTACGGTCAAGGTCGTCACATGTCTTCTGTCCTATATTTAAAATGTTACTACAAATGTCTCATATACAAACACATTAAGATAAAAATCTGTCAAGAAATAATACTCGTATGTCATTTAATATTTCATTTATATTTCAAAATTTGCAGTAGATTCGAATTTGTCATTTGAATCCAAAATGTTAATAAGAATGAAATATTAATACAAATAAAAAAATATATTAATAAAACAAAATGTGTTTATTTTGTACGTCAACTGTTAATGACGTCATGACGTCAATTTCAATACCATCAGTGCTAATTTGGAAATCTTAATTAACATTCAATATTTCATATTAACATTGTAATGTTAAAACAACAAAAACCTTAAAAATACAATAAAAATTTTTACATTATCTTATTATTCTATTACCCATTATAGGGTGTACCAATATGCTTTGACGTAGACGGTAATGATAACATTTTTTCTATAGAACGATAGACTTTCCGGATATTTTTAACAGATATGGAAATAGTAAACAAGTCTTACGTCTACCGGATTTGAGTTTGAGTCATCTGAATTACAATCGATTACTATATCTATTTTTTGTAGGTACTTTTATTTGACGTCAAAGTAGGCAATATAAAATTATTTTGTCATCATAAATAAAAACCATTTAAAGAATGCTATTAGTCATTTAATATAATTCAAATGGTTTTTTTTTTCTATACGTATATTTAGATTTCTATGTTTTTATGTGTTATTTCCACGTCAATCCCAATAATTAACAAACACAAATGATTCACATATAGTGTCTCATCGAATGATATGCAAGGTTAATAATAATAAATATTTTAATATTTTGTATCACAATACCAGGTAATTATATTTATATATACGTCGTTGTTTAATGTTTCTTCGTGTATAGTAAATACAAATTAAAAATGTTATTTTTAATGCAGTGAATAAAAAAAAATTGCGTTGTATTTGAATGAACTATACGCATACATTTTTTTATTTCTTTATGATCAAGGCATGTAATTGAAAAAATACTGGTTATCGTTTAGCCCATATTGGGATTGTTATAAAAATAACGGTTTTAGTTCAAGAACCGGTTTTTAAAAATTGGAGACCGGTTAATAAAAACTAATGAAAAGCGACCATGTGTCACGTTTGTTGCATACAAAGTCAAACACGAATATTCACAAAAATTCCCAAAATATCTTCAGAGAAACGCAAGTCATTTTTCAATTGTAAACTTGCCTTAAAGCTCACAAGAGCTGTAAATGTAAATTTTTGAAATTGTCATGACAAATATAACATATAAAAAAATATTTTCGCGCTAAATAATATTAAAATAAAGGTACATATTCGCTAATACCGGTTATTTTTTTATAATTAATGCCGATTTCCGGTATTTTCGACCTTAAAAATATCGGTTATAATTACTTACGCTTGAAGTTCGCAATTTTCGTTCAAAATATTAGTTACCACTTTTTATTAACTGATTTTTTAACCGGTTACATGCGCTGTTTGTGATATAAAATAGTAAAAGAAAGAGTCATGTCAATCATATGACATTATACAGACAGACAAAATAAGGCAGTTGTTATTAACTCTGGTGGAAACTACGACGTACGTAGCAAAACTTCTTTAATCTACGTAAGAGTATTGCTGATTGTGACGTGCATTATACTGTAGTTGCCCTAGATTCAATTATTTTAAATTTTTTTATAACTGAGGGCCTAGATCTAGATATTCAAATTTTTCCGGGCCTATTTTTGTATAGTAAATATAAATTAAAAATGTTATTTTAATGCAGTGAATAAAAAAAATTGCGTTGTATTTGAATGAACTATACGCATACATTTTTTATTTCTTTATGATCAAGGCATGTAATTGAAAAAATACTGGTTAACGTTTAGCCCTTATTGGGATTGTTATAAAAATAACGGTTTTAGTTCAAGAACCGGTTTTTAAAAATTGGAAATCGGTTAATAAAAACTAATGAAAAGCGACCATGTGTCATGCTGTATTACAAAGTCAAACAGAAATATTCACAAAAATTCCCAAAATACCTTCAGAGAAACGCAAGTCATTTTTCAATTGTAAACTTGTCTTAAAGCTCACAAAGAGACTATACCTTCTTTTATGATTCTCCAATAAAATGTAAATTTTAGAAACTGTCATGACTCATATTTAAATACAAATGTAACATATAAAACAATATTTTCGCGTTAAATGATATTAAAATAAAGGTATATATTCGCTAATACAGGTTTATTTTTTTTTAAACATTAATGCCGATTTCCGGTATTTTCGATCTTAAAAATATCGGTTAAAGTTACGCTTGAAGTTCGCAATTTTCTTTCAAAATATTAGTTACCACTGTTTATTAACTGGTTTTTTAACCGGTTACATGCGTTGTTTGTGATATAAAATAGTAAAAGAAAGAGTCATGTCAATCATATGACATTATACAGACAGACAAAATAAGGCAGTTGTTATTAACTCTGGTGGAAACTACGACATACGGAGCAAAACTCCTTTAATCTACGTAAGAGTATTTCTGATTGTGACGTGCCTTATACTGTAGTTGCCCTAGATTCAATTATTTTTATTTTTTTTATAACTGAGGGACTAAATCTAGATATTCAAATTTTACCGGGCCTATTTTTTCCAGTGCGACTCTCTCCATTGCTGGATGTGTCGGATCTGCTTTATCGTAGATATCAATAGTAATTTATTAATACCATTGAGGGTATTTATCTGACTGGAGTTATTTTTATGTAGGAAAAATAAAGAATTTGCCTCGGCAACGTTTGAACTCGAATATCTAAATCACAGCTAGTCATTCTACATAGTTATACGACCACTGAATCTGTATTATAATTTTGAGAACAATTTATTTATTAGTTTCATGATGCTATTTAACATAAAACTTAAATCATTTTATGTGAAATGATCAAATCAATTAAAACACGATATATATTGTCAATCACATATATCTCTCAAAGTACGAATCAAAAAGTTTACATGTTGAGATAAGTTTTAAAGTATCTTTGACAGATTTAAGATATTCTAAGAAATGAAATTGGTATGTGACTAGAAAATCAATAACTGAAGAAATAGAATATGTAGCTTACAAATCAAGTGAGATACAATTTTACAATTTTGTTATATTTCAGGGAAGGAAGATAAGTGACGATTCTCGTACCACCATCATAAACAGGGACGGCGTGTCTATTCTAACTATAGAAGACATCACAGCAGATGACAGTGGCAAATATATTATCACTGTGGAGAACGACCATGGGTCTGACTGCCACTTCGCTTCTGTCAGCGTAGAAGGTAAGAAAATGTGTTTTTATGGGCTCCGAGAAATAAAAGTAAATAAATAATACTCAATGCTTGTTACCTATATTGGGTGTGGCAAATCTGCTTTAACACAGATATCAGTATTGACATTATACAGAATGGGTAACTGAAGCTGTCAGAGAGAATGCACTACAAAAGTAGTTTTTATGTGGGGAATGAATAGTAAAGAATTTAACTCGGTGAGACTTAAAACCACAGCCGGCCATTTTGCCCATTAGATCACAGATTATATGGAAATAAAATAAAAAATATAATAATAATAACAGTCCTTATTACCGGTAAAAATATATAAGTACATATTTAGTTTGTTGTTAAGCTTTTTACATATTACATATAATGACTCCCAATCAAAATGATACACATGATCTCCCAATAATTTTTTTTTTCTTATAAGTAACGAACAAACTATTTTAGCACAAAAAATGTATATAATTTATTATCCTTACTCTTTCCTTAATACAAAAAATTAAAAAATAATAATTAGAAATATTACATCCCTACACAGAAATAATAGTTTACAGAAAAAAAATTAGAGACTCACTGAAATGATACAGCTACAAATAATATCTGACAATATAGACTTAATATTTAGCTGGGCCTCCTTTATTTTCTAACATCATATTCAATCGATTTGGAATTGATTTTACCAAATTTCTGACGTAGACAGGTTTAGTTTTTGTCTATTATTCCCTTAATGGTTCTGTAAATATTTATTTCTGTGTAGAGATGTAATATTTTTAACTATAATTTTTTTCATATTTTGTATTAAGGAAAGGCTGAATTTAATAAATTATATACATTCTTTATGTTTAATATTGTTTGTTCAATACTTATACGGAAAAATTATTGAGAGATCATGTGCATTTTTTCCTGGGAGTCACTGTACGCCGATATAATTGTTTACCATTGACGAAGTCGACCAGATTTGAACTCGAGTTTTTTACTCTTAGCCGTTTTTGTACATATTGTATTACTTGTAAATGTGTTCATTACTGTCACGACATTTTACAAAAAACAGCATATTCTGTCGCCTCGGTCCATATATTTTTATTTGTTTATATATGTTATTATTTAAAATGATAGTATATAATTATGATAATATGAGGTTTCATGTGAAAGATAACAATTTTCTTCGAAACCAAGGTCGCGACCACATAAATATAAGTAATTTTCATATCATTTGTATTTTTGCGGTTTGTATAAATATATTATGTCATAAAAATATTGCATGGTTTGAAAATGATCACATTTAGACCACAGTTATTTAGGCGTCGTACGATCTATTGGTTATTAATTTTCAGTTACTGAGAAGAGATAATATAATTAATAATTAACAAGTAGTTCTTTACATTCTTTGAAATGTGATATTAGTCTGTTCATTGTTAAATATATATTTCTTAATCAACGCTGTTATTTCTGAAATGGTTTCCTCGGAAATATACAATTATTTGATCAGGGTATTTCGTTTTAAATTTGTGTGAAATAATAATGCAATGTATGTGACTCAAGGGCTATTTAATGTGGAATATACAGAATGATTCAGAACGAGTGAAACTAAATTACACTATATTATGAGAAACATTTTGAGTAACAAGTGTTAAATGAAAGTATATCCGCAAACGTTTCATTACCGAATTACAAATTTACAAACCTTTGAAGTACATCTCATCATGCACATTAACTCAAGTATTATGTATTTACAATAACATTTTGTATACTGTTAGTTATTATATTTTTGGGTCACATTTTATACAGCCAAATATGTATTAAGTAAAAAAATGTTTAAATAATTTAAACCCTTATAAAATGCGACCCAAAAACATATTAATTTATTTTCATAATAATTAACGCATTTTGATATATTTGGTGGGCCATGATTTTAAATTTTATAATTTTGAGTGAAATTCGTATTCATTGACCCAAAAAACATATAAGAACTTGGTTTCGGATAATTTGTTTTTGCCATTAAAGTAAGTCACTAGGTAAAATAAACAAAATATAGGCAAAGTGAAAATTTCAAAATCATATATCTTGCGAAAGAAAATGGTCGAGGGTTTTTGGTTTTGTGATTTTTCATTTGATACCAAAAAAGTCGGGAAAAAATTATTCTAGATTAATGGAACCCGATCTCAGCTTCTCAGCACCACAGCTATAGTCTTTTTCACGTAAAAGTGATCGTTCGTCATAATATTCCCAATGCAACGTTGTCAAGCATTTGTAGGGTACATTCAAGTGTTGATGGTTGTAAAGTATACCATGTGTTGACCATGTGTGTATATGATCTTGTCAATTATTTATATAAAATAAATTAAATTTGTTCATCGTTCCCCTCTGTATCTTCGTCATCGTCATCGCCATCGCCAAAATTAATAATAAGTAGCTCAACGTCCTCTCGGTCAAAGCCAACTTCTCTATTCCACCAACGTTTAATTTCTTCTTCTGTGTGACGAATAGTTCTTGTACAAAATACCATATTACAGAATTAACCATATTTTGTGCACAATTTCCTAAATTTTTAGTTCGATTTTTAGATATTTTTCTAAAATATTATTTTGACATTTCGAGAATGGCAACGTTGTACAGGATTACCAACCATTGATTAGTTAAAGACACTAAGTTCCGTGTATTTTACTGGGTATATGCTAGGGATAGTAACATTCCTGTTTTGACTACAATTTTATTACTAGGTATGACGTACGATCACTCTTACGTAAAAAAGACTATAGTCATTCTACTCACTAGATCACAAATTCCATAAATAATATAATTTTTATATAAAAACTATTATTTTTTAGGTCCTCCCGATCCACCAGGCCTACCCCTGTGCACGGCGTCCACCTCGGCCATCCTAGTCGCTTGGTCGAGCCCCCCGTACGACGGCGGACGCATGGTACAGGGCTACTCGCTGGAGATGCTGTCCTCCAGGTCACCCGAAGCCCAGTGGCACAACATAGCCAAAGAGTGCCACTCTCTATCGTTCAGTGTCACTGACTTGAGTCCTGATGAGGAATATAAGTTCCGAGTGAGGGCTTATAACATCCATGGACAAGGAGAGGGCCGGGAAAGTATTTGGACCAGACTTAAACAGGAAGCAAAAGGTAAGGGTTAATTTCTGATTACCCTAATTCTTATACAATAAAATTGTACTCATTTATCGGTCATCATCAATTTTAATTGTTGAATAATATTGAAGAAAGAACACTCGCTTATGTTTCATATACTAAGAATTTATTTATTCTTTACTGTATTTTAAATTAATCTTATACAGAAATCGGTCCATTGTTGACAAAATGGAAAGTAGGCAGTAATTTTAGGAAAGGCTAGAGATTAAGGTATCCAGAAGTAAAGAATCTAGAACCTATCTATAGCGGAATCTACAGTAAAGAATAAATAAATTCATAGCTTGTGAAAATATTGAGTATTATTTCTTAAATATTAATAAAAAATGTTTCAACGGCCAACACAATAAACTTATTAATTGTTCTTATAGACCAAAAATTGAAAAAAAAATGACTGACTGTTACTACCGAATATGTACGCTATGCGATAAAAATATTACCAAATTACATTTTAATTTTATTTTAAAATTAAATGTGCAAATATTTTACATCAAATTTCTGGTTTTTTTTCGTTAAATTTTAAAATTCACTAACGGACCACGTACCAAAAAGGTGAAAACTTTAATTCGTGGACACCCGTTCAAATCTTGAAATGTCAAAATATAATTTATTTACCTATTCGCTTATTATTTTAGCAATAGGTAAAAAGAACGAAAATTGATAATAATTTTGAATTATATTTGAATATAAAATGGATTCTGTCATCCGTTTAGAATGATTGGAATTATTATCACCAAAAAATCTGAAAATTACATAGATATATTAAAATGATAATATTTGTGATAAAGTTTCAAACAAATCCTCCCAAAAATTTAATGCCAAGAAACTGTTTTTATATAGATTGTTATACAATTTACGATTCACCCAGAAATCAACAATTGTTTTCTAATACAAAATGGCAACCGACATCTTTGAGAATTTCTTGAAATAATAATTCTCATCTCGAATGCCATTTGGAAATATGGAAATATTAATATTGTAAAATTTATTTTTATGTGTAGCTTTAGAACATAGAACTGCTAGTATGTGTTAAACATTTCCGATTTTTAATATTTTTCTTTATAGCAGCAAACCACGTATCCACGTCTCCAAGCGTGGACTTCCTGGTGAACTACTCCACATTAGAGGAGCTGGGCAAGGGCCGATATGGCGTAGTCCGCAAGGTCCTGGAAGTCCGAAACCAACAACTCTGGGCCGCCAAGTTCGTCAAGTGCAGAACCAGCAAGGATAAGGACAAAGTCAGGGACGAGATTGACATTATGAACACCCTCAGGCATGATAAACTTCTGCAGCTTGAAGCCGCCTTTGAGAGTCCCCGAGAAATGATTCTCGTCATGGAATAGTAAGTTATAATAATGTCATTGTTAATGCTATATCTTAAATAATATTTTATATGCAAAAATAGTATATTATGCAACATGTGCAGAAAGTTGCCTATTTCTCATCAGGTGTGAAAGTTTCCGACTTGAATTATCAACTTTCTGCACCTGTTGCACACTTTACTTTTTCTACGACCACACAACTAAACGTTACATAAATAAAACAAGGTACAAGCAGGAAAGCTATTTGACATCAAGAACAATATGGCTTAGGTAAACTCTACAGTGGGAAATGATATATCTCACACTGCACATGCGCAGTGTTGGCAAATACTGTGAGAAATGATTCCTCACACACCCACTATTGTAGGAAATACGCAACTTTAAAGCGTTACATATGTAGTATGAGAAAAGTGCTAGTTTCCATATTGGTTGTAGAAAAATAGTATTCGTTAATTTGATTTCAATTTAAATCTTTGACTTTATCATTAGGGTAAAAATATAGCAAAATCACAAATACGAGTACAAAAAATTCTGACAAAGAAAAATAGTCTTATCTACCGATACAAGTAAGATCAGAAAAAAAATATATATTTATCAGTTGAAAGGAATCGGCTTTTTTATACCAGTTTATTAATTAAGAAAGTAACGAATGAAATAGTTCGCTTTTTTTTACAAATTTTTACGGTTTATTTATAGGTCTCTAGACAAAATTAGAATTGTTAATTATGTTCAAATAAAAGTTACTTTTCTTTGAATTTTGAATACCATTGATTTCGGCCAAACAGAATCTAAAAATTATTAGAGTTGTCGAATACACTTTCCCTAAACCGTTAATTAAAAAGTATACATATATAGGCAATCTTATGAAAAAATTCGTTTCACATACATAACTGTGAATCTGGTTACATTTGGGTGAATATCATATATTTTTCAATCAACGCTAACACTTATAACCATAAAAAAATCATACGGAAATAAAACTCAATAAAAAAAATTCATTTAAAAACTAAAAAGATGATTTTATGGTAAAAACAAGTACACTCTAACATTATCAATTTTTTTAACATTAATAAGCAACATGGTCGTCCAGTCGATTTATTTATCCTTATCGCATAACAGCTCGATTTTATTGATATGTCAGAGGCTATAAGTTGATCCTTTACGGCTAATATGCAACTAAAATTTAATACGAAATAAGATCTTAAATAAATTAAGCTCAATTCCTTCTAGAAACGTTGTGCTTTACAAAATATTATTTATGTAATATTTGTTTAGGAATCGTGATTAATTGGATAAAATGACTATTGATGCTGATGTAACATATTATTACTGATATTAGTACATTCAGCAATGGTTTATAAACTTTGAGCAACATATTTATTTCTTCTCGTAGTATTTCTGGGGGCGAACTTTTCGAGCGAGTAGTAGCCGACGACTTCACCCTCACGGAAAGAGACTGCATCCTATTCCTGCGTCAGATTTGCGAAGGGGTCTCTTACATGCACCGACACAAGGTAGTGCACCTGGATCTGAAGCCCGAGAACATCATGTGTCGGACTAGAACGTGCCATGAAGTCAAGATCATCGACTTCGGGCTGGCGCAGAAACTCCAGGGAGAGCCCGTGAGAGTTCTCTTCGGCACTCCGGAGTTTATTGCTCCAGAGGTCATCAGCTATGAACCCATTGGGGTTGAAAGCGATATGTGGAGCATTGGAGTCATTTGCTATGTTCTGTAAGTAAAAAAATATAATTTTGTTTGTGTATTATAACATAACTTAGGGTATCAAAAAATATTAATAGTGTAGTGATCTTAATATTTTTTTCCTTACGCGTAAGGTAGAAGTGCCTACTTCTCCCACTGTTTTGCTTTGGAGTTCATGCTTCTCCAACTGTGGGACAAGTAAATTGAGTGGGAGAAGTCCGTTCTTCTCCCACTATTCCTTCGCTGTAAGCAAAGTGAATTTATTTTATATAATTATTTTTTAAAAGTGTTTATCTTCAAATGAAAACTATTTAATTTAAATAAAATAATTAATTCTTAGCATTCAATTAATAATTAAATTCAAACACAGTTGCCGTACTTGTAAGAAAAAATAGCGTACTTTACTCGTGGGAGAAGTACGGGTGTTCCTACTTCTCCCACTAGTAAAGTAATATACTATATTTATTCAATTGTGAATACTTTTACAAATTTGATGATTTTTAATTAGAAAATATTGTTTTTATCAGGGTTGTTGCAATTTTTCCCGACCCAAAAACCCGCTCGAAAAAAAAGTACTTAAAAAGCATATATTTTTTAAAAAAAATAGTTTTACTCGGTACGTTCAAAAAATTATATGAGCATAAATAAACTATGATTGTAAGATACACATATATAACATGCAAGCTAATACCGGCCAACAAGACTATACGAGTCAGTCAATATACGTCGTAAAAGAAAACAGAAAAAAATATGTAATAAAATAATTAAATAATTAATTTTTGGAAATTAATGTTGACTATTGAATATCTAAAATAATTCAAAATAAATATATATATATATATATATATATATATATATATATATATATATATATAATTCATATATTTTGACGTTTCTAATAAAAACCGTTCTTAAAAAAACCCAGGCGGGTTGGGTTTTTATCAACCCTAGTTTTTATAAAACCATGAAATGTAAATTCGTTATCATGGATCAAACTTATGTTTATTTTTGTTTAGACTATCCGGCCTTTCTCCATTTATGGGCGATTCGGATGCTGAAACATTCGCTAACATCACCAGAGCAGACTACGATTTTGAAGATGAAGCTTTTAACTTAGTCAGTGAAGATGCCAGAGATTTTATTAAATCTTTACTCATCAAAAGAAAAGAGTAAGTTGTCAAAACCTAAATTATCAAAACTAGAAAATATTCTTTGATTGGTATAAGGATATGGCGAAATATATAAAAAATATAAACATTTTTGTTGTGCGTTGTTTTCGACATAAATTTACTCGTGTGCTCCAAAATTTATGTAGGTGTGACTGTACAAAAATATTTTCATGATTCAAAGATTCAGCAGATGCCATAAATGTTTGTGTGAAGCAATTTATAAACAGATAAAAAATTGTTCCGTAAATATTTTTGCTAAATTTCAGAATATAGTGTACAATATATTTTCATTGAGATGGATGCGGCTGTAGAGTTCCTTGAAGAATATAAGGATATAATCAATGATATAAAGTGATGACGTGATATTATACTATTAGTGGCATAAGAATTTGACTATATAATATTTTTATGAGGTATAAAGATTTGACAAAACATTTATTATTTTTAGAAACCGTCTTAGTGCAGACCAGTGCCTTAAACACCGTTGGATGTCGCAGCACGACAAACTAACCAACGTTATATCCACCGATAAATTAAAGAAATTTATTATTAGACGCAAGTGGCAGGTATGTATCTTTTTGTTTTTTGTAGAATAATATTCGGTTAAGTGGGACACAAAAATAAGTAATAGTTGAAAAAATATGCTTAAAAAGAAAACTTTATTTATAAACGTTCTCAAATATAAAAAAAAATATTGTTAAACAATAGTTATTTATGCAAAACAGAATTATCAAAAATACGAAAAATCAAAACAAATAATAATAAGTAACTTAAAAAAATCAAAATTAATATAATATTTCATTTAGAGTCACCAAAAATAAGCAACGATGTAGCGTTTTGTCAAAGGTCTTCAATTTTAAAGAGGTTTCAAGTACAGCGTTTATAATTTTTACTTATTCAAAGTGTCTGTCTCTTGTAGATTACTTTAGGCCATCCACTTACAAAAAACTAGAATATTTTGAAGTACATACTATAAACACACTACATGAAATGCATGAGACTTCATTAAAATTAATGTCGCTTGAGATAACGCAATATCGTTGCTTATTCAAAGTGACTATATCACATTTGGAATATAAATCATTGTTTTATTTTCAGTTATTTTTGTACAGTGATAAAGAACTTTTTTTTATTAAACTTTAAGTAATATTTCTAAAATATTTTCAATGTGGTATTATTTTTAAAAAATATGTTATTGAAAAAAAAAGTTGCTAATCGTGGCGGAGTTTGTATTTTTTGACCCACTTAAACGAATTTTACTTTTCGTTTTCGCAATAACAACTTGCTAGTGTGCCGTGTGCTCTAACAGAAAACAGGGAATGCAATTCGTGCCGTTGGTCGCATGGCTAATCTATCCGCTAGTCGAAGGAACTCTAGTGGAAATGCTACTCCTATTAGTACGAGTCCTAGACCTAGCGTCAGTAGCCAGAACATAGGCAGAATGGATAGCCTGAACGAAGAAGAGGACGACATCACACATATTAACACACACTTAGACTCTACACATATTGAGAGCAGAATTGAAACTCATATTGATGGAGTTGACATTCTACAAGAAAGCATTGATGACAGCAATGATCATAGTTTACTTAAAGCATATATTTCAGATGATGTTTTCTCTGAAAACAATAATACAGACATAACAAATGAAGATTTAACCTCAAAATTAAATCAGTTAGATGATATTTTTGTTTCAAAAGTTAACCTAACACCAGTGACAGATCTAGACGACTTGTCAGATGAAAACGAAATAAAATCAGAAACAATCATTTCCAAATCAGAAATGACTGTAGAAGAAAACTCAGATAAAAACACAACTGAAATAATAACAATAACATATTCCAAAAAAGTTTCCGACCACCAAACCAAACATAACATAGAAGACCACCCTCGTACACGCGTTTGCAGTGAACGTAGTGACAGTGGCATCAGTGACTGCTCAGTGCAGCCAACAGTTCAAAACTCCACATCCCTAACTAACAAGAAGTATTGTATCAGTGAGGAAACAGATACGTATACTAATGTAGTCGAAACCAAAAATGTATTAAATACTAACCAGGAAACAGATAATGATAATAAGGGCCGGAAGAATAGTGGTGAGTTGATTTTGATTGCTTTCGTTGTTTTTTGTTTGCAAATAAGAAGAAAATTTGTCTTAAATTATAGTCAGTATAATTGTCATGTCAGTACTATATGTCTCAGTAACAAAGATGTTTTTACTTTGCGTTAACAATTGTCCTATTGTTACCGTTCCAAAGGTAAATGTCAAATTGATAACCTCAAATATTTTAAAATGTATTTTAATACAATTCGAAATTATTATAAATATGAAAACCAAATAAACAAAACTGATTTAAAAGGATATTAAAATTTCGTAAGTCTTAATTTACAGATTATTTTTTTCACATTATTATAAATGAATTATGATAGTTATAAATGTCCAATTTCATTCAACAGTGTTACCATATTTTATATGAATCACTAGATTACACTTAATTAATTTTTGTAATTTAAATTTTTATAAAATAAGTGACACAAAGTATACTCGTTTTATAAGACGTATTATTCCATTTGTGTTACTACAATTCTTTATTTAAAATGGCATAAAAGGTGCTAATTAAAATATTAATTTGTTTAATCACAATTATGTATGAAATCTCAAAAAATTATTGTGTGAAAACTTAATTAACTACAACAAAAAAATCAGACTGTAGGTGGCACTAGTATATACTGTAATCAGGATAACGAATTTTACATCACCATTATCGTATATGGATAAATAATTCAATGTTATACAGACATAATGATTACAAGGCGGGAATAATATTTATTCGATTTACTAAATTTTTCTCCTCAAACGTCCGTTACCGCCTATATTCTCAATACAAATAACAAAGCGATATCCTGATTATGAAAGTATGAAAATTTCTCACCAGATGTTAGCCGGTTTGATTTTTTTTTCGTGGATACCTACAGTACTTTAGGGGGTATAACGTATTGATGTAATTTGACATGTATAATAGATAGCACATTTAAGACAAATTTTCTTCGTATTATTGTGATTGTAATTTGAATATCTTTCCTTTGATTAATATTATATATTTATATATTTTTCTCTTATTTAGAAGGCTCGTCCTCAAAGACAAACAGCCTAAAGTTCACCCTCCCGAAAGCAGATGTCGTCGCCAACACCCTTAAGAAGTTTGAAGCTCTAAGTTCTACCCCTCAACCAAGAGATGACATCACTCGTACATATACTCCTCTCCCAGTTCGAAAATCGCGCCCTAGTGTAGCGGATACAAAACGCACTTTATCTATATCTCCTGATAGATTCCTCAATCGTAATTCATTTGTCACCAGCAGCGTTCGCTTCACCAAAGGTGCGCCAAAGAACATCTCAGACATCATCAAAGGCTTTCAAAACAACGCACCAATTGAAAAAGTTAATCTTAAAAGTAATGTTATCAAAGCGCCTAGAACGATAGGGAAATTGGAAGATAAAGCTGAACTGGAATATTCTAGACAAGCTAGGGTAACCAAAACTGAAATTAAAAGTAAAGACATTACTGAACTTGACAATACAAGTAATGATAATGATAAAGGATCTAGGAATGTTGTACGGCCTAAGAAAACTGTTATAGAAAAGCATTTAGACACAACCAGTACCTTCAAAAAAGCAGCAGCTTTTTGGAATAAATCTTAACCTTACATTTACATTCATATTGAACTACAGAAAAACAATTTATGTATATATAAAATTCATTTAAAAAATATTAAATATACAAAAAAATCATGTGACATAGCAAATTTAACAATGATACTAATACACTACTTCCAAAGTTAACTTGTTAGTTAAATATTTGATGTCTAAGTTAATTCTGTTACGTCACATGATCTATATTTTCTTAAATTCATATTAAATAATATTATATTCGATAATTAAATATACTTAAGCGTTAAGCCTAATATTAATTTACGATATGAATTTCTGTAAGACATAAATTGTTTTTACCACAAGACAATAAATATTTTGAATTTAAAACTGGAATAGTAATAATTATTACGACCAGTTATTGTCTTTGAATATTTCTTTAGTTTGAAGAGCGTAATTAAGTTATACACCCAGTATAATTTGTATTTACGTCTTTGACATGTACTATTTTTGACACAAGCGATACCATACCGTATATACTTGTTTTATAGTGAGTTCCGACTCTGTGTTTATGAGTTATGTGTATTTTATTATTTCTGTTATATGCATTGTACGTAGACCAAATTTATTTATTATTAAAGGATTATAGTAAGTTATGTGCCAGTGTTAATGCTTTATATCCTTCAAAAACTTCCTCCCAGTTATTGAAATAAGTTTTATTTTATTTGTTTGTGTACCTCCCGTAACAAAAAACTCTTAAAAATACTATAAGTATCAGGGGATGAGGGTGACAAAAAAAATGTAAATCAAAATACGCCAGTACGGTATTCTTTTTGTTCTTGGTTGTTAACTATCCCATAATCGAGAAATGAGGCTTGATTTGTAATGTTGATGAATGTATATTCACCGGTTTCATGTCCTGGCATGTTTTCATTTAAAATGTCCCAGCCTTTATTTTCTGTTTATTTTATTAGTGTTGTACCGTCGGCATTTTTTACTTTGTCTTTTGATTTCCGTTTGTTCTCTTTTTCCTCACAATTGTCATAAATTGATCCTTCTTCCCTTATTCCTTCATTAAAATCTCCCGCGACAATTAAAATTTCTTCTATATTATGTTCTGTCTGTTACCATATCATTTATTTTGTTATTGTTGTATATTGTTAGAACTTGTCATTCTTCTTTGTCTATTTTTTTACTCGTCTCTCTTGAATGTTTTCTCTTTCATTAATATTCGTGTGTATATCTGTTTTGGAATTAATGTCAGAGTTTTATTTGACACTTGCCAGTAATGTAAATAAATAAAAAATAATAGCTATTTTATAATAAGTACATAATGTAGGTCTTTATTGGGGAGTCCTACAGTTTATGGCTGAGCGAGCGAAGCGAACGAGATAAATAAATAGGACCAGTCAATAAAGCCTAATTATATACGAATTGCATACAAAACTTTATGTACATTCTGGCTTCGGTAACAATTGGCTGTAACGCCAGTTTTTATTACGAGTGAATAAATGTTTAAATAATTACAAAATAACTTATTTTCATTTTCAAATCTTAAATAGACCTCCATATTTCCTGGAATCTATGAAGGTAAAAAGAGACAAAAAATTAGTTATTTATTTAGTAAGTTTCTGGTGGTTTGAAAAACAGGTGCTAGTGGGCTTGGGGAAAAAAGTTGGCAACACTGGTGAGGAATTTTTGAAGCGTGTGAATTTAAATGAATAAGTCATTGGGTGCCGTAATAATTAATTTTGTCCTTATGTTTTAAGATATTAAATTTGTTATGAAACTTTAATATAATTTAACTTCAAAATGTGTATCAATAGAAGAAATACAAATCTCTTGTTTATATTTTTAATTAATATTAAATAACCTACGTTTATTTTATTTTTAATATGCTTCTATTTAATATCGTTGAAATGAGAAAATAACTCTATTTAACGGTCTCACATTTTACTTTTGAAGCCCATATGAAAATTGAAATTGGTATCAATTTCCTGAAAACGGTATGAGAAATAAAAATTTTAAGTATTGCAATGAATTTGGTATTAAAAAGTGCCTAAATAATGTGCAAGTTAAAATCATTTTTGCATCGAAATAAAAAAGTTATAAGCAGAAAACGAAAATTGAAAAATTTACTTTTTACATGAATAAAATGACGCTCACATGAGGCAACTTTTGTTTTAATTTAACCGTCTTTGTATCTCTTATACTTCTCGAGAACCCCATGCTTAAACAGTTTCACTGGTAGAGCTTTCTTTCAAGATCGTGCGCTTCCATGTTATTTTTAAGCACCCACGATCTCTATTGCTTCGTGTGTTCCAATCTAGTGCCTGTCTGCTTAGATTCAGGGCCGTTTTTAATACTTTGGGTGCCCATCCTAAAAAATGTCGGACCGGCCTGTGCTCACCCAAATTAAATTTGCTAGCGACGTCGCTGCTTATGTTGCCGTTTTTCTTTTTCAAGGACACAGAAATATTTCCAAACTTTAAAGTAAAACATATAGGTAATACACGTGTTGAAGTCTTTTATATTGCAGTAGCCAGTGGGTAATAAGTACATGTCAGAAAAAGTAACTGATAAACTGACACAGTATTAGACATTAAAATTTATATTGAAAATAATCTAATTTTTATAAAGTTACAATAATTTTTACATGTCTATTCGTAATGTAAAATTCTTGTATGTATTATATCATTAATATTTTTTTTATTATATTATATTAATACTTTCAACATGTATTTGATTTTTTTATGTCACAGATATTATTTTAGTTCTATTAAAACAGTTTCATTAAAGTATCAATGATATATTTATATAATTCAAAATATTACAGGGATAATTGGATTTTCAAAATGACAATCATAATACCACAGTATAAAGAATATCCAATGGCGTCACTCGGCCAGTTTATGGGCATATTTCTTTTCAAGCTGCACGACGTGAAACGGGGGAAAAATGTGGAGCGGGAAATTCAAATCAACATCAAAATAGAATACAACTTTGTGTGTAAATAAAATGTAATTTAAAAAATTATTATACGAATATATGAAAACTAAATTTTATTAAACAACCGTTTATATATAACGTTTAACGCTGCTTTGTCATTGTCATACTACAACTGTCAACCAAAGATACAAAATGGCGGCTGCGTATACTCCCCTTTATAGTGCCTTAGTGTTAGTGCCTGTTGACATTTGCTGCGAACTTCACTGCCTAAACCACCGTGTTTATAAACAGTCATTTGCTTTTAAACAAGAAAACGTGGTTGAATATCAGAAATATAAAAAAAAAATCTGATGTGGGCACCACATGACTTTCTTGTACGACTATTAAATTATACATTAATTTTTTGCTGCCTTCAATTAAACTTATGTCAGTTGACAGTGAAACACGATTTTTCTATTCTTGAAAAACAGGGGCAGTTACGCAATTGCTAAAGTTTTAGTTTTTATTAACATTATTTCTGCAATTATTAATTCAACTATCTTATTATAAACATTTAGAAAGATGAGAATAGAGTAAAAGATTGTCTTTAATTTATCAAATACTATAATTTTAATTAATAATAAATACCTACGCTAGTAATTTTAGTTTTTTCCTTATTGCACTGCACAAAATTACTATAATCGCTAGAAATCTCGTAAAGAAAGAGATGTTATTTTCGTTTACTTAGTAGATAATTCTCAGGAATATATTTTACTCTGTTTCGGAATTAGAATATCATATTCCAGCACGCTTATTGATGTTGGAAGGAGCTTCATTCTTAAACGATTTTTGATTATATTTTGTTGTTTGAGATTGGCATGATTGCATTAAATACACAAAATATCTAGGCAACTGACCTATCAAAAAAACACTACGAGCAAAGTGCCCTTTTGGCACTGCCGATTGCAACACAAATGCGAGGTGCACATCTAGATGTTATAGCAGCCCCATATACAAAATTTCAAAATTTTCCGGCCAGTCATTTTTGAGTTATGCGAGATACATACATACGTGCATACGTACATACAGACGTCACGCCGAAACTAGTCAATATGGATTCAAGGATAGTCAAAACGTGTACCTATTTCCGTTGAAATCTGAAATTCGAAAATTTTCGCGATTACAATTACTTCGTACAAGGAAGTAAAAAACATGAATGATCACAACAAATAAAAAGTATGTGAAACACAAAATACATACTCTGCTAACTTCTAATAACATTTATGTATTTAACTGCATATATTTAACATGAAATGAGCAACAATGAATCACTACTACGTCACAGTATTTAAGGATGTTTCTAGATTTTCTAAAATTAAATTATGAATGAAAACTTTTACTAAAGATGTTTTATTATATTTGCGTATTATACGATCATATAAACTAAAGAAAAAGTTACTATTTTGCAAAAATTACATATCATCGGAATACCCCATTAGTCTATTTTTCCTATTTGTGATCTTAAATTGTAAATACTCTTTATTACTGCGAATGTGATACATATTTTTAATACCTATTCTGTTAATGTTTTATTTATTCAAATAAATAAGCCAGAATCTCAAGTGGGAGGGGAAGTTACTCCTATTTTCCTTCTTTTGTTTCCTCACTGGGTACCACAGCAACTAAGGCCCACGCGGAAAATATAAACCTTATAATGTACCTAGTAGACATGTCATAAATAGCAAACATAATAGTTGCACTGAATGTGTAGTAACCTAGTTCGTCATATAAATTTTAGCACAATATTAGTGTCAAGAAAATAACAATTTTGTAACTAGTGAACAGTGTTTTTATTTGTATGTATACCTATCACAGCTTTTGTTGTGAAATGAAGCAATGTTATATGCCTGATTGGTATGTACACTACGTTTGTATGTATGTGTGTGTTTGGTTATATATACCACTACTGTACCTCACAGCGTGTATTGTAGTATCACACATCTGTGATTGTTGTTTGTTAGTGTCAAAATATATTAATAACAGGAAAATTGTACGTTCTAACTGCACTTTCTATTACCCATTGCTGGGTGTGTCAATCTGCTTTATCGCAAAAGTCAATTATGATTTATATAGAAGAAGGCGTTTACCAGTCGTCTTCTTCCGGGCACTCTAGCTGGCCTAGAGAGTGCTTCACACAATTTTAAGTAAGAAATATTTGGTAAAAAAATTAATTAGATCATTATATAGGGTTGCATGAAAATCTGATTTAAAAAAAACAGATTTTTTTTATTTATAATTTCTATTTTTCTTTTATGGTTAATAAAAATCAATGATTTTTATTTTTAAAAAATCAGTTGATTTAAATAATGATTTTAATAAAATGATTTAAATCAAGTCAACCCTGCTTTCGAGTGAATTTTGTATAAAATTATATCTAAATTTAGAAATTGTAAAAACACAACATTTAATTATATTTACATATAGTGTTGTTCTTGAACGTCGTAAATAAATTGAAATGCTCAGAATGGAATGGTATGTAAAAGCACTAGTTATGGACACTGTTCCAGCGGTCGACATTATTTGTTATTATACGTAAAAAAATAACTGCGTTGATTTTTATTTATGTATTAGGTACGATAATTTACCATAAATATTAATTTCAAACAGTTATTGTGTGATATAAGAATATTCTTATAATAACATAAAAATATTACTGCTTTTTGTGTATTACATCAATCAACACAAGTTAATTAGTTACTGAGTAAATAAAAGGTATGTTTTACATTGTTACTTGATTACATTATAATTTAGTCTTTTTGTTTATCGAATTACTGGTTAATTTTTAATTACAACAATTTTTTGAAATTACGTATAGGTGTCAAATATTGGGACACAATTCTGAACTATACTTATCCATGAATTCCCCTTGTTATCTATTGTTGCAAAGGCATTTTGGTTTAATTTTGTTCGTAAAATCAGATTTTTTTAAATTTAAATCTGATTTTTAATTTTTTTTTTAAAGCTATAGTATAATTTCAAAAACGTGTGTCACACAAAATAACATTTATTGTAAAATAAAAAACATATTGTAAAGAATAAGTAAAAATTTAAGGAAATAATAACAAATTACAGTAAAATTCGTTTATAACGATACTGCTTATAGCGACAAACTGGTAATGACGTCGATTTAAATTTCCGCCACTTTTTCTCTTCCGCCTGCAATAGTGTGAACTGAGACAATCATACAATAGTGTGAAATGTTTTAAAATTTGTGAAATATTTCAATATATAAATATGAATTATGTTATTGAATAATAAACTACAAGACTATTTAATATTTGCACTTTCATCTTACCGATTTTGAGAGACTCTCCTAGTTTTCTAGACATAAGAGGCACAATGGGAATCAATCTTAAAGTTTCTTTGAGACATTGTTCTAAATAATTCATTTCTTGTAAGTCTTTTATGTTTGGCATCTTGTTGGAGTCGGCAAAAACTGAACACTGTTCGTCATACAATCGATGGTGGCGTTGAATTCTAGTTACGCCACTGCACATACATATTTTCTTTTATTTCCATGGCTATCTGATTTTTAACGAAAGTGTTACATTTATATTTAAGAAATCTTGTAGTGCTAAATCAATTATGATCTTATCTGATATAGAATTTAATTTTGAACAACTTTGACCTGTTGTAGTTTTGCTCTAAATCTATACCAGGAGAGAGAATATCTGCATTTTTTTGAAATCCCATATTAAAATTTTATGTTCTGCGTTTCGTTGCACACACTGTATTTTCCTTTCCTAAGGTAGGTGAAAATTGTAAATAATATTTACATGTACGTCTTTATGTTTGACCAGAAAACACATACAAAATGATATTGCGGTTGCTACATTTCTGGGTGACGAATTTGTTTTACAAATTGATTTCAATAATAAGTAAACATGAAACTTTACATTCAAATATAATAATAAACAATTGATGACAAATATTATTTTTTAAATATATTTTTAAGTGAATATTTAGGTCTAATAATAAAAATATGACTTACGGCAAGCATAAAGGTGCTAATTTCATTAATAATATCTTTATTAGTAAAATCTGGATTCTCATCTTGTATATCAAGTATTCTTTCCAGTAAAGATGTTTTATCTTTTAAATAAATTCCATTACTTCTTTCAATTTTTCTTTTCTCTATTAACTATAAATAATTATTAATACGGTTTCTTGGTATAGTCGTTGTACGATAATAGTGAATTCATGTCATCAATAAAAAATTACAAAATTAATCATCTACTTTTTATCCATTTATATGAAATAAAATTTCAAAGTGCAAAGTGTATAATATTGCTTTGTGGAATAAAAGATGATGCATCAGGAACAATACTGGGATCTTTTTTACAACCAGTCATTTCAGTGGAGCTGGAGATCGTCGTATGATTTAAATTTTATTAAATGAGAACGTAAATAACTGGAAAGGAAAATGTAATTGTAAAGCACGATTAGGAGGTAAATTATTATTGTATTTTTGTTGAATATACTCGTAAACAGGTTTATAAAAATCAAAACTATATTTATTGTTTTACAACAATAGTTATCGTTATTATGATATTTTTTCATTTGTTTATGGGTTTGTGTATTTAAATTTTTAAATATGGCTTTGTGGAATTATGTTGTATATTTCAAACTCAATTTACAAGAATATAAAAACCTGTTGATTACAGCAAACAAAACAAACAATCATGAAGTAAGATCTGAAGTTGTCTCTCGGCGTATTCAATGCTGCCAAAGTTCTGATATCCCCCTTTTTCTAAAAGTAAATATAATTCATTAACATATTGTAAATGTAAATTTTTTATAAATCCAATTTCTTAGGCTTAGTAATCTCTCTTCCATATCTTGTGCGTATTAACGTATCTTTGTTCGCTTCAATTCTTGTATTGAGAACCTCTTCTATTTCTGGATCTGGTTGTGTATTCAATTCTACATTTTTTCTTTATGTATCTTCTGCTATAGTTGTAGGTGTTGGCACAACTGTCGTTTCTTTTTTTATTTTCCTCAAAAACCAAGAATTTCTTCGAAGTGCTTTTGCGCATTCAGGCAGTATTACGTACGAGGTACGACCTTGGTTTTGGTAATTTTTTAAATATTTTGGCGGGTAGCCATTCATTTCCATCCTTAAATAGAATTTCTTCGTTACTGTTGAATTCTCTTCTTCCTTCTTTCCTCTGTCGGCATAAAATTTTTCTTTATCTCTTTTTTCATTCAGTTTCTTTTCTATATCAGGTATTACCTTCGGTATAGTTTTTCTACCCATTAGCCTTTGTACTGGGGATCCTAAATTATCTCGGGGTGTATTCCGATGATGTAACAGTGCTAACTGGACATCCGAGTTATCATTTGAACATTTTTAACTAATTTTTTCGATTCTTGGACATAGCGTTCTGCTAGACCGTTTGACCTGGGTAATCGAAAACTGGAATATCGATGACTGAACTGTCAATTAGTAGTAAATGACTTAAATTCTCCTGATGCACATTGTTTTCCACTGTCTGTCATCAATATATCAGGAATTCCGTTCACCGCAAAGCATTTTTTTTGTTTAATATTTCTTGACTTGTTAACGTATTCAATTTCTCAAATTCGAAATATCCAGAGTAACTATCACTGATGACGATATAATAATTTCCATTTATTTCGAATAAGTCGGAACCTACTATTGTCCGTGGTCGAGTAGGAATTTCTTGTTTTAATATTGGTTCCATTTGTTTATTATTTTGAAGTTTGTTGCACGTTTTGCAGCTTTTTCACATGATTTGTAATGTCTGTAGTCATGTTGGCCCAAAATACATAGTCTCTGGCTAAACCCAGTGATCCTTGGACATCTTTATGACTTAGGTGATATGCTTTTATTACGCTACATTTCATTTCTGAAGGAATCAGTATGCGGTTATTTTTAAATATGAAATTTTCGTGACAAGGCATTTGTTCTTTGTATGTCTAGTATTTACGTAGATCATCAGAAACTTCCGATTTATCTTCGGGCCATCCTTGTGATATTTGATTTTTGAGTGCCTTTAGTTCTTTGTCTGTTTCTGTCATATTTTTTACTTGTTTTAATTTTTCACTTCACATGGGGATTATTACATGTATAGATAGCTGATTTTTGTTATCGTCGATTTCAGTGTTTCTTTGATAGTCTCTACTTAACGTAATACATCTATTATCATACGTTAGAACCTAGCTGGTATTTCGTGCAAATTTCATTTTAGTATGGTTTCTAAAGGTTTGTGGTCCGGTTCTGTCTCCACTTTTTGATTTTCCCAAATGTATACATGAAATTTTTTTACATGCTGTGGTAATAACCAGCATTTCTTTTTCCAGCTGATTTTATTTTTGCTGCGTTTGGGTTAGTGGTTTTACGCAATAAGCGATAGGTCGACCTTGCTGCAAAATTACTGCGCCTACAGCTTTGGTGCTAGCGTCTACCGACAGGGTTACTTCTTCCTTTGCATTGTAATATGCTAAAGTGAAAGATTTTTTAGTTTTTCTTTTAGAGCATTAAATGCTGTTTCTAGTGGGTGATCCCAGACCCATTCTACTTTCTTTTTTAATAATTCTCTCAGGGAAACTGTAAGATCAGACAAATTTGGTATAAATTTCGCCAGGTACGTTATCATACCCAAGAATCTTTGTAACTCTGTTACATTTGTCGGTGTTCTTATCCTGGAAATTGCATTTACCTTTTCTGGATCCGGAAGTAATCCTTTACCTGTTAATAGATGATCTAAAAATTTAATCTGACTTTTTTCAGACTTACAGTTGTCTGCATTCAGTTTGAGTCCTGCTGCATGTAGCCTTCTTGGGAAGCTGTAAGATCAGACAAATTTGGTATAAATTTCGCCAGGTAAGTTATCATACATACATCATAAATGTTAGCAGTGATAAAAGTATTTATTCGGACTGGAACAATAAATGGAAAGAAAGTGAGTGTGACGAAGAGACAGTGATCTGCACCGATGATGAGCTGAACTACGCGGAGAAGAGAGACGAAAATTTCGATCCAACAAGGAGTTCAGTCCATAGCGTCGAAGAGAAGCCAGAGAACGACGTCGAGGTAGAAGAGCTCAGGACAACAGACGGGGTTGATGAAGAACAGGTAATCGCCTCGGCATATTGTTTAAGTTTAGAGGACGGGAGCTAGGTAAAGTATGGCTCAGAAAAGGCACCTGAGAAAGATGATTCTGGTGCGAGAGTCGCAGAATCCAGGAAAACTGCTACAGAAGAGCATACTTTCACATCTCCTGGAAAAGAAGCAATCGGCGAGAGCGTCAAGGCATCGGTTGTCCGAGTAGAGACGACAACGATGGCGGTAGTAGATAATCGGAGGAAGGATGAAACAGTAACGCAGAAAAATAAAGTGCAATCACAAACAAAGAAGATTTCGAGAACCCGATCCAGCAGGAAGCACAAGGACAGGCAAAGGCGACGTCATAAAACCCGGGTGCGTGGTTGTTCCTACCACCTGCCCAGGTGGAAAACTAGTAGTCAAGGTTCGAACGGGAAATACAGGAATAAAGAGCGGAATTTGAAAATTAAAAGAAAATATTTTTTAAAAACAGAAGAAAAATTAAAACGAAATTAGTTATAAATTTTAGACAAAAATAATATTACATTTTAAAAAAACGATATAAATTGAAAAAAATTATTTTAATAGAAAAATAAAAGCAGACCTTAAATTTCAATTAAATGAAAAATAATTTCAGAATTATTACAAGGTAAAATTTGGAAAAGAAATTAATTTTAGATTAAATAAAAGGGGATTAGTTTACCATTTTTATAAAAGCCGAAATCGGCCTAGGTAAAGAGAGATTGTGTCGGGTAATCAGGTCATAAAGATGTATGCATCCAGGATATTGGCACTCCTGCCCGTGTGATAGCCAACGTGTATCTTAGGCTGAAAGATGAATGACGACAATTAGTTGCCTTGCATGCCTTCCAAGCTAAGATCTGCGGTAAAGTCTTATTGATAATATTAGTGAGAATTAATTGGAAATAAACTGAGTATCAGTTTGTAGTTTATTGACGATTTAGATCATTCAAAAAAATATATTAAAATTAGAGATATTAGAGTAAAATAATTGTAGTAGCAAGTAAATTTAGATAAACAAAATAGTTTTTGATTTAATTTAATTACATATAAGTAGGAAGTTAAGACAAAAGTATCATGTAAATTCAAGGAATTAATTAGATAAAAAAAAATGTTAATTGGAACATAGGGAGTGCGCCGCGAAAGAGTTGGCCCCTGGCGGAGAAATGAGGAAGTTTGCTAGTGGTGATCAGTACTCTGAGGTGTTATATAACTAGTTGCAACTTATAGTTTGTTTTACGTTTTTGGATTATTTAAACCATATTTTTTTACATTTAACACAATATGGAAAGCCGGAGGTATTGTTCAGTACGTCAATGTAAAAGTTATGCCGTAAAAGATATCAGTTTGTATTATTTTCCCCACAAAAATAACTATAGAAAACAGTGGCAGATTGCTTTGAGAATAGGTAAAAAGGTTAGCAAATATATGACTGTGTGTTGTAAACATTTTAAATACAACTTTAAGAATGAAGATTATCCAATAACATAGAAATTGTTTATGACAAATAACATGCATTGTAATAATGATGCACACGCACAATACTAAATTCTAAATATACGAATCCCATATATAAGGACACATTATTGCTGTCCAGCTGTAAAGGAATAAATAAATAAAAATAAAACAAATTCTTCGTATGGTTTTCCCTGTTTAATATTTTGTTCAATTATTAAACTCCAGCAAAAGTTGAAAATTCTTTCTGCGAGTCTGCTGACTTATTTTAAAACTTTGTTGCTTTTTTTTAATGTGGCAAAAATCTTGAATTCTTTTTGTCTGCGGACGTTTGCAATACATAGGATAATATATTGAATTTGTCTAACAAACCACAACGAACTACATGGCCAGCTAAAAATACGGCTTCTCCTTCTCGTAAGGGACTGACTCTTTTACCGATATATTGAAATATGTCACTAATATCTATAGCCATAGTTATTAAAAAGGAAATATATTAATAATACTGTCATATAAAAGAAATAAACACAGGAAAGTTCGGATAAATAAATTAATATCTACAGAAAACTTTGCAATGGTTATACAAAACAATGGCATCTATCACCACTAACGGCCATTTTTAAATGTCCTTCGGTGAGACACCTAGCGGCCGGCGCACTCCCTATAGATACTGGTCAGGCATTTTTGTTGCAGCCCTATATCCTGCATCAAACTGCTAGATGATGATGTTCCAGGAACCTTTGTACATCGATGGGGAGCAGAATCTGCCTGTAGAAATCGGAATCAAGTTTGACATCTCCGTGTGTCTATCGTTGCCGAAGCCAAAAGTTATGATGCCGCAAGAGTTGCTGATCAGAATTAAAGCAGAGGACTGGAGGAGACAACGGAGATGTAGCCAACGTTTGTCAAACTACAAAGAGATCGCAGCCACCGCAGCCATCGAGTATGAGGAATACCTGGAGGTCGGAGTCTAGCAGAGAGGAAATGTTTAAGTTATAGTTTCTTGAAGAAATATAACATAATTTAAGGGGAAGGAGTTGAACAAAACGCCTGATCCAGTTAAACAATTACTCGTTTTATTATTTATCTTGCTGTTGACTTGTTTCAAAATTCTTTCTGATAATAAATAGTTCAAAGATTTGTAAAGATTTCCAAAATTTCGTTTGGCTTTTAAGTTTATTGTTATATAGCTTTTAAAGATTTGCTTCGGACGGTCATAAACAATCAATCTTGAACGAAATCGTTTTCTGATCCTCGGAAGACGCCAACTTTCTAATTTTTTGTGCATCTCAGAGTGATAAGAATGCACCCTGTTAGAGGCTTTGACGTGTAACTTATTTACATGCTCATGGAGAAGATGACCAGTGAAATTGCGACAATCAGAAAACGGGGATGAATTCTGTAACTTGAAGGGGGTGGAGGGTGGACCGTGTGAGGTAAAATTTTTGAAAATTAGCAAGTTGGGGAGTCACAGTTAGATAGTCAGGGAGTAAAGAAAGGAGTCAATCATAACTCGTTTTGTAAATATTATTTTATAAGTTTGAGTTTTATTCCTCACATGTATCCACTGCGTGTACTTATAACTAAGGAGGGTTTGTGTTTATGTTAGTATAATGACTTATATCTAAAGGTTAGTACTTAAAACTAATTGTGTACAGCACAGTTTGTTGCTTACATACTATTCCATCGACCTGGAACAAAAGAAAGCCTGTTGGTATTGTATTCACAAATATGTGAATAGTTCTTCATTTTTAATCTGAGAAATATTTTATGCAATTTTATAAAAAATGGTAAACTAATTTAGAAATCTCTAAGATGTTAAAAATTTAAAAAATAATTTATTTTTATAAACACACCATATTACTAGTAAAGTTAATTAATAATAATAAACATTATTTCATACCTTGTTAATGACAACAAGTTTGGTTATTGTTATCCATCACCGAGTTCACTATAACTCTTCCCAATTTAACATTTTAAATGTTTAGTTCCAGCATGATCGAATTCTTATGTTTATCATATTTTTCTTATACCACTTGTCCTGAAACAATAAATGAACATATTATGTTAACTTGTTTTACATATATTGTTATTTTTATTACCTTTTTTATAAAAAATTGCTACGTATAACACAATGCTGTGTGTAATGGTAGCCCCTACGCATCCAAGGTGGTCAGGAATGCGGCCGCCAGCTTTTAGACAGTGGAGAAGGG
Organism: Stenolophus ochropezus; assembly: GCA_035578165.1. Lineage (NCBI taxonomy): Eukaryota > Metazoa > Arthropoda > Insecta > Coleoptera > Carabidae > Stenolophus > Stenolophus ochropezus. Next base: position 21,825,220 of record JAQOWZ010000008.1, read on the forward strand.
GTGGTTCCCTTTTAAAAGGCAACGACTAAGATGAAAATGGAAATGAAGGGCGCCACGTAGTTGTAAATAACAAATGACACACAACTACGAAAGTGTCTCAAGACGTAACAGCAAATGATCAGTAGGGTGGGAGATCGTTATATAAAACAGTAAGCGTAGAGTCAGATAGCCAGTATATTGAATATATAAGAAAAATACAGTATGTTATAAAAATAGGTCAACACACGCGAGGGGTTATCGAAAATAAGAAAACTAAAGAATAAACTAGCCTCCGTATAGGGGTTCGGCGTACCGGGCGGAATAGGAACTCGCGTTAAGCAACGTACGGACAATGAATGGCGCAACAAAATTAGGGCACTTCGTCGGTTGGTATACCAAACGGTCTAGGCGCATGCGCAGGTGACAAATAAGAAATAACTAACAGGCAAGATCCTAATTCTCCTAGCGCGTTACAAACCCTATAAGGGAGTTGAGAAACACTAACGTGATATAATCACTCGCATGAGCTTTCCAGAACAATAAATTCAATAAACAGTAAACAAATAAATACTATAAAGTACACAGAGGCAATAATCACTCAGGAAATACTAACAATATATATAAAAATTCAATAAACGAAGGGCAATTCTAAATAAACTGCGAAAATAATCACTTGTAAAAATACTAACAAAATAGATAAATTCAATAAACAATGGATAATACTAAATAAACTGTGAAAATAATCACTTGCAAAAAATACTAACAAAATAGATAAATTCAATAAACAATGGATAATACTAAATAAACTGTGAAAATAATCACTTGCAAAAATACTAACAGATAAATAAATTCAATAACAAGTAGTAATACTAAATAAACTGTGAAAAATAATCATTTGCAAAAAATACTAGAAATATAAATAAATTCAATAAACAAGCGTAATACTAAATAAATCACTTGTAAAAATGATGAAAATAAATAAATGTAATAAACAATAAAATGGGAATAAGGCTTATCTGGCTCTTCCGGCGGTGTATGGCGTGGCAACGACGCAGCACAAGATGGCGGTTCTGGTTTGCACGACGGTCTCAGATCTCTCGAAATCCTGACGGAATTTCCTGCCTGTCCTAGATGTTCTCGAATACGAACAGCAATAATATAAGTTCCCAGAATCGAGGAAAACGATGACTGGTATACGTGTCCGAATAAGATATTCACGTATTTAAAGGACGAAATACGAATATGATAAAAGAAGGAAACAAAAAGAACCTGAAAGAACGTTGTTAATAACCAACTTCACAACTTGTGACTTGGGCACGCCACTGGAGTAGTGTAGAGAGAGACTTTACGAATTTAATAATAAGATCAAATATTACAAAATAAGTTAAAGATAACCATTAGTTTCATGATAACCATGGAGTAAAAAAAAAAGGAATTAACAACCATGTGGCTCACCTTTGATGGCGTGCGGTTCTGTAGAGTGGTTCACGTGCTAATGCCGTATAAAATCCGAGCTTAACTCGCAGGAACTATATCCCAACAGTCTCGATCTATCAAATATCCGGAACAGGTCCGTGGAATTGAAGTCAATAAAAATCCAAATTCTTCAATCACCTTCCGATAGATCTGACCACGGCAAAAGATTCAGAACAATTGTCCATCGGTCTGAAACCGACGCGTTTCGTATCAACACGCTTGTTACTTAGCCTTCACAGGCAAGTTGAAGAACAGAATTCCCGAATTACCTCCATGGAAGATGGGTTGCTAACATTTACCGTCACTGAATTATTTTAAACCGTAACAACTCCTCCCTCACCACACCAGGAAATTTTCCCAAAATTTCCGATAAGCCGAAACGAACTACGAAAGAAACAATAAACAAAATATCCGTAGCCAGAATCCAAAATCACTACACAAAACCAAGTTCAGACCTCATTATCTAAATCGTCATTAATATCAAGGGGATCGGGATGAGGTTTTAAATGTCGAGTATTCCAAGTGCCTTGAAGGACAGTGCCGTCTAAGTCTTTTAACTCGTAAGTTTCTGACGATACCTTGCGATGAACTCGAAAAGGTCCAACAAATTTTTCCGCCAACTTAGCCGAATAATGCTTTGACGCGTCTGAAAGGACAAAATTTTTCCTCCAGACCAGCTGGTTAGGCATAAACGTAATCTCCCGACGACGAAGATCATACCGAGCCTTCGACTTCACATACGCCTTCTGCAGCTTACTAGAAACCTCTCTATAAAGCTTGGGAAAGTTAGAGGCTCTTTCCACTACCCGATCCTTATCAAACCCACTAACAACTTCTTCAGTGTCACCACTTTCATCAGCATTCCTAATCAAGATAGCTTCCCGCCCAAAATTAATGAAATATGGACTTAGTCCAGTGATCTCGTGCTTAGCAGTACGCAGGGCACAGGATACCTTAGGGAGAAGCTTGTCCCAGTCGCGTTGGTTATCTGAAATAAAGGAGATTAACATGGTCTTTAGCACGCGATTAACACGTTCGGCCGGATTGGCTTGCGGGTGATACAACGAAGTGAATGAACGATTGACACCGTAAGACGACAGAAGCTGAAGATACTCCCGAGAGCGATACTGCACCCCATTATCCGAAATTACCTTGCGAGGAACTCCAAACATTAGGAATACATCATCCTCTAAATGCCGAACAACGTTTTTGGCCGTAGGTTTCCGCAGCGGGAAAAATAGCGAGGATTTGCTAAAGCAATCTGCCACTACCAAAATATAAGAATATCCTTGCCGTGACGTCGGCAAAGGCCCAACCAAATCTGTACAGATTACCTCCCAAGGACGTGATATCTGGGAATGCCCTCCCATTTTCCCTGCAGGGGCTTTCTGTTCGGGTTTAGATTTTAAACAGACGGTGCAACGTCGTACGTACCTGCCGACATCTGCTCTCATTTTCGGCCAAGTATATTTCTGAAGAAGCCGATAATACGTCTTATATACTCCCAAATGCCCGCTCGTTGGCTCGTCATGACACTGTCTAAGTAAATCACTTCTTCTTTCTTTTGGGACAACCTCCTTCCACTCGTCTCCCTCATCCGCTAGACCAACGTATTCGGGTTTGACAAATTTCAATAAACGACCCTCGTTAACTCGATAGTTCGGAAACAATAACGGTTTTTCCCCGACCAGCTTACACATCTTGGTGTACCACTTATCAGTGCTAACCTTTACTTCCACAGTGTCTAAGACCGGTACCGAACGGGATAAAGCATCGGGCACTACGTGGTCTTTGCCTTTGCGGTGTACTATGTCGAAACTATATTGTTGCAAACGCACTGCCCAACGCGCTAATCTGCCAGATGGATTCTGTAAGTCTCTCAGCCACAATAGAGAGTAATGATCCGTAATTACGGTGAAATGTGAGCCCTCCACATATGGTCTCAACTTCTCTATCGCCCACAATAGTGCAAGGAGCTCTTTCTCGGTAGTTGAGAATTTTCGCTCCTGTTTAGAGAGCGAGCGACTAAGGTAACAAATCACCTGCTCACCTGATTCGTGCTTTTGAGTTAGCACGGCACCTATTCCAAAATCGGAGGCATCAGTTTGCACGCAGAATTCTTTTTCGAAATCAGGACAAGACAGAATCGGGGCAGACACTAAATGATTTTTAATTGATGCCCACGCATTCTCGCAACTCTCGTCCCAACTAAATCGCGCATTTTTACGCAATAGACTCGTAAGTGGAGCAACTAAAGTTGAGAATTGTGGCACAAAGCGCCGGTACCAGGACGCCATCCCTAGTAAACGTCGTACTTCAGACACGGTCGTCGGTTTCGGAATATCGAGAATAGCGCGCACCTTCTCCGGATCGACATGGAGACCACGCTTATCGACAACATAACCAAGATATCGCAACTCGTCGCGACAAAACTGACACTTCTCTTGACTAACAGTTAATCCAGCTGTCCGTAAACGAGTCAACACTTCCCTAAGTATCTCCATGTGTTTCTCAAAAGAATTCGCCACTATCACGATGTCATCGAGATATACGAAGACGTGTGGTTCCAAGTCCAACCCAATAACCCTGTCAATGAAACGTTGCCAGGTTGCCGGGGCATTGTGCAGACCAAACGGCATCCTGCGAAAATGAAATAACCCACGGTTAGGTACAGTAAACGCGGTCATAGGCCGTGAAGCCTCAGCAACGGGAATCTGCCAGTAAGCTGATTTAATGTCTAGCGACGTTAAGAATCTAGCATCGCGCAGCTTGTCCAGAGTATGCGACACTGACGGAAGAGGATACGCGTCTCGCCTCGTGACCTTATTAAGTTTACGGTAGTCCACACAGAAGCGGTATGACCCATCTTTTTTTGGCACCAATAAGATCGGCGAGGCCCAAGGGCTATCTGAACGTTCCACAATACCCTGAGCCAACATGTTATCGAGTTCTCTGTTTACATGTTTCTGAACCGCGGGGGAAATCGGGTAGTATCGCTGTTTGATCGGCGCACTATCGGTCTCTATGCGGTGTTCTACAGAATTCGCACACCCAAGCGCAGTATCGGAAGCTGGACACAGCTCATCGACCAATTTCCCCAAAGCTTCTTCCTGGGCCGTCGTCAGATTGGAACGGGCCGTAATTGCATCTAGCGAAGTTAGCGGTTCGCTTGAGAAGTGCCATTCTTTTTTTCTCAAATCTGGCACGATGCCCATGACTCGCCAAAAATCAGCCCCTAATATTAACTGGTGTGGTAACTCCGGAACGACCAAAATGTCTATTAATTTTATCTTGTCCTGCAACCTAATCGGAACTGAAACAACCCCGAGACCTGTACAACGTTGCCCATTCGCGACGGTACAACTTGTCACGACTTTACGCATCGGCAAATTTAAATCCCTTAAAATATCCCATCCCATTTTACCCACAATGGTACGCGAAGCACCCGAATCTAACAACCCTAACATTACTTGTTCAAAAATATGAACTTCCAAATATGGCCGTTCGTCTCCCTGAGCATGAGCTATAATAAAATCGAGAAGTATTTTATTTGCATCAGGTAAACGCGACTGACACTGCGGACGGCCACCCCCAGTATCTACTTTCCGTTTCCCGGACGGCACGAAGGACAACTGTGTACTGTTACATCCGGTTTACCGCAGCGGTAACAATGAATCTTCTTCGGTTCCCTACAACTGTGCGCAAGATGTCCAATCCGACCACAATTCCAACAGGAACTTGGCGGCCTGGCAATGCGTGGGCTCTCGTTATCAGAGTTCGGAGGCGAACAATCTACCGTCGCTACACGACAATCAGACCTCCCGCGTCGGTACGCTAAATCGGGCTCAAGAGATTTATGAACCGGTAGAGGTGATGGGAAGTATTGAGTCCGAACCTTAATATCTTCCAGCTGTCGACACATGTCGTCCAGCAAGTCCACCGAACTTATTTGTGCGAGACCTAAACCTTGTTGCATGTAGGGCAACAAGTTACGGCGAATGTGTTTAACCCGATCGATCTCCGGTGGCTTTTGACTTAGACGATTAAACAAGCCTTCCATGTTGGCGATATAAATTGAAACTCTTTCGTCGGGGCCTTGTGGTCTGCGCCTAATCTCCTCCCATAAACTAAAATCATAGTCGACCGGCAGAAACGTAGCCTTCAATGACGAAACTAGGTCGTCCCAATCTCTAAAATTATGGCGCTTAGCCCTAAACCATGTCAATGCATCTCCGGTGAACAGTTCTACAGCAGACGAAAACAACTGAGATTTCGATACCCCACGCCCAGTACTCAACTCATCTACGCGCTCGAGGAAATTTGACAACCCAGGGCCACCACTATAGGTTAGGTTCCACTTGTGGATTCCACAATTATAATTAGGGTTTGGAGAATCGCGCACCGGTGAGCAAGGTGTCGTTAAGCCCAGTGAAATGGAATTGATGGCTTGAGCCAATCGCGCTTCAAAATCTAAAACGTCAGACCTTTGAGGACTAGACGCTGCCTCGGGACAAGCTTCCTTGTCAGGAACAACATCATCAACTGGGTTTCCTTCCCTTAGCGAGGTTTCATGTTCTTCCATAAGGAGAGCCGAAGCCTTAGCGGAAAACTTTAAGCACAATTGCCGAATATGATCCTCACAAGTTTTGGTTAGTTTATTCCGTGTCTCTGAATCGATCCCTTCCTCCGCTTTAATCCTACCGAGTCGTAACTTTACGTGGGTTAAACGAGTATTTAAACGTGCGTACTCACTTTGATATTTCTCACTATCAAACTTTTCTAACATCCCAGTTAATTCCGTCAATTTGCTGTCACAGATCTTAAGTTCCGTTTCTGCTGGAAGAAATGGAGTGACATAACCAACAGTATCGCCCGAGCGTTCCGACCGGAAGCAATCGCGTAGCCTAGCACGCTTTTCAATAACCGTACCAGCTGTTTCGCAACCACGCACTAGCAACTCATACGACAATTCGTCCGAAAGAAGCCGATTAGGATCCATTTTAAAATCCACGACTGAACACCATACAACCGTTAACAACAAAATATAACACAAGTATTTATATACCTATAACAAATTGCCTAAATTAATTTAACTAAAAATTGAAAATTAATAAAGCAACGTAAGAAAAAAGACTAAATAAACGAAACCCTCCTACGCAAATAAGAATAGGAAGACTACCAAAAATGTCGACGACTGCAACTAAGTGAACAGAATAAAATTGTTCGCAACAAAACTATATATAAACAAAAAAAAATCTCCTTTCTCAACAAGGATGCCCCACGTTGGGCGCCAAATTTGCTACGTATAACACAATGCTGTGTGTAATGGTAGCCCCTACGCATCCAAGGTGGTCAGGAATGCGGCCGCCAGCTTTTAGACAGTGGAGAAGGGGTGGTTCCCTTTTAAAAGGCAACGACTAAGATGAAAATGGAAATGAAGGGCGCCACGTAGTTGTAAATAACAAATGACACACAACTACGAAAGTGTCTCAAGACGTAACAGCAAATGATCAGTAGGGTGGGAGATCGTTATATAAAACAGTAAGCGTAGAGTCAGATAGCCAGTATATTGAATATATAAGAAAAATACAGTATGTTATAAAAATAGGTCAACACACGCGAGGGGTTATCGAAAATAAGAAAACTAAAGAATAAACTAGCCTCCGTATAGGGGTTCGGCGTACCGGGCGGAATAGGAACTCGCGTTAAGCAACGTACGGACAATGAATGGCGCAACAAAATTAGGGCACTTCGTCGGTTGGTATACCAAACGGTCTAGGCGCATGCGCAGGTGACAAATAAGAAATAACTAACAGGCAAGATCCTAATTCTCCTAGCGCGTTACAAACCCTATAAGGGAGTTGAGAAACACTAACGTGATATAATCACTCGCATGAGCTTTCCAGAACAATAAATTCAATAAACAGTAAACAAATAAATACTATAAAGTACACAGAGGCAATAATCACTCAGGAAATACTAACAATATATATAAAAATTCAATAAACGAAGGGCAATTCTAAATAAACTGCGAAAATAATCACTTGTAAAAATACTAACAAAATAGATAAATTCAATAAACAATGGATAATACTAAATAAACTGTGAAAATAATCACTTGCAAAAAATACTAACAAAATAGATAAATTCAATAAACAATGGATAATACTAAATAAACTGTGAAAATAATCACTTGCAAAAATACTAACAGATAAATAAATTCAATAACAAGTAGTAATACTAAATAAACTGTGAAAAATAATCATTTGCAAAAAATACTAGAAATATAAATAAATTCAATAAACAAGCGTAATACTAAATAAATCACTTGTAAAAATGATGAAAATAAATAAATGTAATAAACAATAAAATGGGAATAAGGCTTATCTGGCTCTTCCGGCGGTGTATGGCGTGGCAACGACGCAGCACAAGATGGCGGTTCTGGTTTGCACGACGGTCTCAGATCTCTCGAAATCCTGACGGAATTTCCTGCCTGTCCTAGATGTTCTCGAATACGAACAGCAATAATATAAGTTCCCAGAATCGAGGAAAACGATGACTGGTATACGTGTCCGAATAAGATATTCACGTATTTAAAGGACGAAATACGAATATGATAAAAGAAGGAAACAAAAAGAACCTGAAAGAACGTTGTTAATAACCAACTTCACAACTTGTGACTTGGGCACGCCACTGGAGTAGTGTAGAGAGAGACTTTACGAATTTAATAATAAGATCAAATATTACAAAATAAGTTAAAGATAACCATTAGTTTCATGATAACCATGGAGTAAAAAAAAAAGGAATTAACAACCATGTGGCTCACCTTTGATGGCGTGCGGTTCTGTAGAGTGGTTCACGTGCTAATGCCGTATAAAATCCGAGCTTAACTCGCAGGAACTATATCCCAACAGTCTCGATCTATCAAATATCCGGAACAGGTCCGTGGAATTGAAGTCAATAAAAATCCAAATTCTTCAATCACCTTCCGATAGATCTGACCACGGCAAAAGATTCAGAACAATTGTCCATCGGTCTGAAACCGACGCGTTTCGTATCAACACGCTTGTTACTTAGCCTTCACAGGCAAGTTGAAGAACAGAATTCCCGAATTACCTCCATGGAAGATGGGTTGCTAACATTTACCGTCACTGAATTATTTTAAACCGTAACAAAATATTTCTGTGTCTTTGCTACATTATAATTTTAATATTATATTCAATATTTTTCTTTTATCAATAAATACATTCGTATATGTGCAAAATTTATATTGTCATTATTTAAAAAATTAACTGCTAACTTTATATCATATTTTTAACATCTTTACATTAAATATTTCTCAGATATAGAAATAAATATATATTCAAACTGATGAAATATATTTACCTATATTGTTGGTGAGTACCATGTCGAGTTTAACTCCTCTACATGGCTTCCCCCATAGGGACGGAAGGTTGATCCCTATCCACTACGTGTACTTATAACTAAGGAGGGTTTGTGCTTATGTTAATATAATGACTTATGTCTAAAGATTAATACTTAAAACTAATTGTGTACAGCACAGTTTGTTGCTTACATACTATTCCATCGACCTTGAACAAAAGAAAGCCTGTTGGTATTGTATTCACAAATATGTGAATAATTTTTCATTTTTAATCTGAGAAATATTTTATGCAATTTTATAAAAAATGTGAAACTAATTTAGAAATCTCTAAGATGTTAAAAATTTTTAAAATAATTTATTTTCATAAACACACCATATTACTAGTAAAGTTAATTAATAATAACAAACATTATTTCATACCTTGTTAATGACAACAAGTTTGGTTATTGTTATCCATCACAAAGTTCACTATAAATCTTCCCAATTTAACATTTTAAATGCTTAGTTCCAGCATGATCGAATTCTTTTGTTTATCATATTTTTCTTATACCATTTGTCCTGAAACAATAAAAGAACATATTAGTTTAACTTGTTTTACATATATTGTTATTTTTATTACCATTTTTATAAAAAATATTTCTGTGTCTTTGCTACATTATAATTTTAATATTATGTTCAATATTTTTACTTTTTCAATAAATACATTCGTATATGTGCAAAATTTATATTGTCATTATTTAAAAAATTAACTGCTGACTTTATATCATATTTTTAACATCTTTACATTAAATATTTCTCAGATATAAAAATAAATTCATATTCACACTGATGAAATATATTTACCTATATTGTTGGTGGGTACCAAGTCGAGTTTCACTCCTCCACATGGCTTCCCCCATAGGGACGGAAGGTTGATCCCTATCCACTACGTCTACTTATAACTAAGGAGTGTTTGTGCTTATGTTAGTATAATGACATATCTAAAGGCTAGTACTTAAAACTAATTGTGTACAGCACAGTTTGTTGCTTACATACTATTCCATCGACCTGGAACAAAAGAAAGCCGGTTGGTATTGTATTCACAAATATGTGAATAGTTCTTCATTTTTAATCTGAGAAATATTTTATGCAATTTTATAAAAAATGTGAAACTAATTTAGAAATCTCTAAGATGTTAAAAATTTTAAAACTTATTTTTATAAAGAAACCATATTACTAGTAAAGTTAAATAAAAATAATAAACATTATTTCATACCTTGTTAATGACAACAAGTTTGGTTATTGTTATCCATCACTGAGTTCGCTATAACTCTTCCCAATTTAACATTTTAAATGCTTAAATCCAGCGTTATCGAATTCTTATGTTTATCATATTTTTCTTATACCATTTGTCCTGAAACAATAAAAGAACACATTAGTTTAACTTGTTTTACATATATTGTTATTTTTATTACCTTTTTTATAAATAATATTTTTGTGTCGTGGCTACATTATAATTTTAATATTATCTTCAATATTATTCCTTTATCAATAAATACATTCGTATATGTGCAAAATTTGTATTGTCATTATTTAAAAAATTAACTGCTAACTTTATATCATATTTTTAACATCTTTATATTAAATATTTCTCAGATATAAAAATAAATTCATATTCACACTGATGAAATATATTTACCTATATTGTTGGTGGGTACCAAGTCGAGTTTCACTCCTCCACATGGCTTCCCCCATAGGGACGGAAGGTTGATCCCTATCCACTACGTGTACTTATAACTAAGGAGGGTTTGTGCTTATGTTAGTATAATGACTTATATCTAAAGGTTAGTACTTAAAACTAATTGTGTACAGCACAGTTTGTTGCTTACATACTATTCCATCGACCTGGAACAAAAGAAAGCCGGTTGGTATTGTATTCACAAATATGTGAATAGTTCTTCATTTTTAATCTGAGAAATATTTTATGCAATTTTATAAAAAATGTGAAACTAATTTAGAAATCTCTAAGATGTTAAAAATTTTAAAAACAAATTATTTTTATAAAGAAACCATATTACTAGTAAAGTTAAATAAAAATAATAAACATTATTTCATACCTTGTTAATAACAACAAGTTTGGTTATTGTTATCCATCACCGAGTTCGCTATAACTCTTCCCAATTTAACATTGTAAATGCTTAATTCCAGCATGATCGAATTCTTATGTTTATCATATTTTTCTTATACCATTTGTCCTGAAACAATAAAAGAACATATTAGTTTAACTAGTTTTACATATATTGTTATTTTTATTACCTTTTTTATAAAAAATATTTCTGTGTCTTTGCTACATTATAATTTTAATATTATCTTCAATATTATTCCTTTATCAATAAATACATTCGTATATGTGCAAAATTTATATTGTCATTATTTAAAAAATTAACTTCTAACTTTATATCATATTTTTCATCATCATCTGTGGCACTACAGCCCTGGGTGAGCCTTGGCCTCCTTCAACACATTCTTCCAAACTGTCCTGTTTTTTGCTTTCTCCTTCCATTTCGTTATTCCTAGTTTCTTTAGATCGTTTTCCACGTCGTTCATATACCTTTTCTTCGGTCTTCCTATTTTCCTTCGGCCGAAGGGTATTAGTCTATAGCTTAACTTTGTTGGGTCTGTGTCTTCTAGTCTCTCTACGTGACCTATCCATCTCATGCGACCTGTTTTAATAGTTTTTACTACATCGATGTCGCCATAAAGTTCATATATTTCAAAATTGTAGCGTCTGCGCCATAGCTCATTTTCTTTTATTCCTCCACATATTGATCTTAATATCCTTCTTTCAAATGCACCTAACCGATTAATATCTGTTTGCTTTAGTGTCCACGTTTCGGATCCATACAAGAGTACGGGTTTGATTAGTGTCGTGTATAATCTAAATTTTGTTTTTCTGGAGACTCTATGGGATGTTAGGTGTCTTCGGAGTCCAAAGTAGGCTTTGTTTGCTAGTCTGATTCTTCTTTTTATTTCTGTGGATATTTCACCGTCGTTCCTTAATAATGATCCAAGGTATATGAATTCTGTAACTGCTTCGATTTTGTATGTGCTGACTTCAAAATGTCTTAACTCCTGTGGATTTTGCTTAACATGCATATACTTGGTTTTTTCCTCATTTATTATTAATCCCATTCTGCGTGCCGATTGCTCTAGTGATGCAAACACGTTTTTTAACTGTTGTTGTGTTCTACCGATCAGTACAATATCATCGGCGTATGCTAGTATTTGTGTCTGTTTATTAATTATGCATCCTCGGATATCTACTTCCGTTTCTCTTACGATTTTTTCCAATGCTATGTTAAATAGGATGCATGACAATGTGTCTCCTTGTCTTAATCCTTTTTTTGTGTTGAAAACTTCTGATGCATGGCCTCCCACTTTCACTCGGCAGTTTACCTGTTCCATTGTTATTTGTATCATTTTTATTGTTTCTTCTGTGAAGTTTAGTTCTCTCATGGCCTGATACAGGTTTGGTCTTTTTATTGTATCATAGGCATTCTTGAAGTCTATGAACACCATGTGTATTTCTTGGTTATGTTCTAGGGTTTTCTCTACGATTTGTCTTAAAGCAAAGATGTGGTTTGTTGTGGATTTTCCTGGTCTAAATCCACATTGGTATGCCCCAATCACTTGTTCTACCGTCTGTATCACTCTGTCGTAGACTATGTTTGAATACACTTTATATGCCGTGTTTAGTAGAGTGATTCCTCTGTAATTTTTGCAGGTAAGTTGATCACCCTTTTTGTGGATTGGGCAAATTAGTCCCTCGTTCCACTGATCTGGAATACGTCCATGTGTCCATATGAGTGTGATTATATCATGTAGTTTGTCTTTCATCCTATCCCCTCCACATTTCCATTCTTCTGCCGTTATGTTGTCTCCTCCCGGGGCCTTATGGTTCTTCAGTTTGTCTATTGCTTTGTTTGTTTCATCAATGGTTGGCACTTCTCCTAAATTTCCATGTTGTGATGTTGCTTTTACATTTTCTACATTTTCTTCGATGGGTACATTTTCTTCCACAGGGTTTAGTAGTTCTTTGAAGTGTTCCTGCCATCTCTCCAGTATTTTGTCCTTTTCAGCTATTATGTTGCCCTCTTTATCTCGGCATATTGTAATCCTAGGTTTAAATTCCTTTCGCTGTGTGTTTACTTTTTCATAGAAGATCTTACTATTAATGTACTTGCTACTTTCTTCTACTACTTTCAGTTCCTCTTCAAAATGCTGTTTTTTCTTTTGTTTGTGGATCCTCTTTTCCTCTCGTCTTTTTTCCCTGTATCTTTCTTGCCACTTACGTGTGTTGTGTTTTTGTAGCATGTTTTTGTAAGCAGCATTTTTGGCTTCTGTAGCTTGTTTGCATTCAAGATCAAACCAGCTGTTTTTGGGCTTGCCGTCTCTATACCCTAGGGTGTTTTCTGCAGTATCTTTTATTAGGTTTGTGAGTGTCTCCCATTCTTCATTGATATCTTTTGTTTTTTGTGTTTGTTCCTGTTTTCTTTCATTTATAGTTATACCCCGGTTTATTTCTTCTACATATTTTTTCACTGTGTCCGGGTCCTTAAATTTGTCTGTATTCAACCTTTTTTCCATGCTATTCTTAGTGTTCTTAGTACTTCTTTGTTTGGATATTCTTGCTCTTAGTCTCAGGCCCACTAGAAAGTGGTCAGAGACTATATTTGCCTCTCTGTAAGATCTTATATCCATTATATTTCTATAGTGACGGTGGTCTATGAGTACATGGTCTATAGCATTACGAGTATTGCCATCCGGGGATGTCCATGTTACCTTGTGTATATCTTTATGTTGGAAACATGTGCTCGCTATAATCATATTCATGTATGTTGCGAAGTTCACTATTCTGAGACCGTTGTCATTACATTCGTTGTGGAGGCTATATTTACCTATAGTGGGGTGGTAAATGGCTTCCCTTCCGACTTTTGCGTTAAGGTCTCCTATAATTATCATCACATCGTGTTTTGGACTATTCTTGACGGCTTTTTCCAGTATTTCATAGTATTCGTCTTTTTCTTCTTCTGGTTTCTCCTCTGTGGGAGCATGTGTGTTTATAATAGTATAGTTGAAATATTTTCCTCTTATACGGATCTTACATAGGCGTTCGTTTATTGCTTCAAATGCAATAACAGCGTGTTTAATATTTTTCTTTACTACGAAGGCCGTCCCTAGTTCATGATATTTCTTGTGGCAGCTATAGAATATTGTGTGCGATCTTTTTTCTAATATTCCTTGTCCTAGCCATCTTACTTCTTGTATGGCTGATATGTCGGCATTATAATTGTCTAATTCTTTCAGGAGGGTATTTAGTTTACCTGGTTGGTATAAGCTTCTTACGTTCCAAGTAAGCAGTTTTATTTCGAGTTCCTTAGTTCGTTTGCAGAGTCGTCTTCGTTTTATCTGTCCAGTCCGAGGCAATGTTGAAGGCTTCGTAACCGGTTGAGTTTCACAGGACCTGGTGGTTAGCCATGTGCCTAACCCCCAACTTGGAGGACCAGGTGATTTATTTAAGGTTTTCTTCCTTTAGTCTTTGGGTTTCCGTCCCCATACTGCAAGACAGCAGTTGCTAGTTTGGTCCGCCCCGGGTATTTTATTTCCCCGGTACCCACCATATCTGGTGGGCGTTCCCCTATCCGCCACCTGTGGAGGCGCCCGATGGGGGACTAGCACCCCGCACGGGATATCATATTTTTAACATCTTTATATTAAATATTTCTCAGATATAAAAATAAATTCATATTCACACTGATGAAATATATTTACCTATATTGTTGGTAAGTACCAAGTCGAGTTTCACTCCTCCACATGGCTTCCCCCAAAGGGACAGAGGGTTGATCCCTATCCACTACGTGTACTTATAACTAAGGAGGGTTTGTGCTTATGTTAGTATAATGACTTATATCTAACGGTTAGTACTTAAAACTAATTGTGTACAGCACAGTTTGTTGCTTACATACTATTCCATCGACCTGGAACAAAAGAAAGCCGGTTGGTATTGTATTCACAAATATGTGAATAGTTCTTCATTTTTAATCTGAGAAATATTTTATGCAATTTTATAAAAAATGTGAAACTAATTTAGAAATCTCTAAGATGTTAAAAATTTTAAAAATTATTTTTATAAAGAAACCATATTACTAGTAAAGTTAAATAAAAATAATAAACATTATTTCATACCTTGTTATTGACAAGTTTGGTTATTGTTATCCATCACCGAGTTCCCTATAACTCTTCCCAATTTAACATTTTAAATGCTTAATTCCAGCATAATCGAATTCTTATGTTTATCATATTTTTCTTATACCATTTGTCCTGAAACAATAAAAGAACACATTAGTTTAACTTGTTTTACATATATTGTTATTTTTATTACCTTTTTTATAAATAATATTTTTGTGTCGTGGCTACATTATAATTTTAATATTATCTTCAATTTTTTTCCTTTATCAATAAATACATTCGTATATGTGCAAAATTTATATTGTCATTATTTAAAAAATTAACTGCTAACTTTATATCATATTTTTAACATCTTTACATTAAATATTTCTCAGATATAAAAATAAATTCATATTCACACTGATGAAATATATTTACCTATTTTGTTGGTGGGTACCAAGTCGAGTTTCACTCCTCCACATGGCTTCCCCCATAGGGACGGAAGGTTGATCCCTATCCACTACGTGTACTTATAACTAAGGAGGGTTTGTGCTTATGTTAGTATAATGACTTATATCTAAAGGTTAGTACTTAAAACTAATTGTGTACAGCACAGTTTGTTGCTTACATACTATTCCATCGACCTGGAACAAAAGAAAGCCGGTTGGTATTGTATTCACAAATATGTGAATAGTTCTTCATTTTTAATCTGAGAAATATTTTATGCAATTTTATAAAAAATGTGAAACTAATTTAGAAATCTCTAAGATGTTAAAAATTTTAAAAATAAATTATTTTTATAAAGAAACCATATTACTAGTAAAGTTAAATAAAAATAATAAACATTTCATACCTTGTTAATGACAACAAGTTTGGTTATTGTTATCCATCACCGAGTTCGCTATAACTCTTCCCAATTTAACATTTTAAA
Organism: Stenolophus ochropezus; assembly: GCA_035578165.1. Lineage (NCBI taxonomy): Eukaryota > Metazoa > Arthropoda > Insecta > Coleoptera > Carabidae > Stenolophus > Stenolophus ochropezus. The sequence goes on from JAQOWZ010000008.1 coordinate 21,841,197, forward strand.
TGCTTAATTCCAGCATGATCAAATTCTTATGTTTATCATATTTTTCTTATACCATTTGTCCTGAAACAATAAAAGAACATATTAGTTTAACTTGTTTTACATATACTCGTATTGTTATTTTTATTACCTTTTTTATAAAAAATATTTCTGTGTCTTTGCTACATTATAATTTTAATATTATCTTCAATATTATTGCTTTATCAATAAATACATTCGTATATGTGCAAAATTTATATTATCATTATTTAAAAAATTAACTGCTAACTTTATATCATATTTTTAACATCTTTATATTAAATATTTCTCAGATATAAAAATAAATTCATATTCACACTGATGAAATATATTTACCTATATTGTTGGTGGGTACCAAGTCGAGTTTCACTCCTCCACATGGCTTCCCCCATAGGGACGGAAGGTTGATCTCTATCCACTACGTGTACTTATAACTAAGGAGGGTTTGTGCTTATGTTAGTATAATGACTTATATCTAACGGTTAGTACTTAAAACTAATTGTGTACAGCACAGTTTGTTGCTTACATACTATTCCATCGACCTGGAACAAAAGAAAGCCGGTTGGTATTGTATTCACAAATATGTGAATAGTTCTTCATTTTTAATCTGAGAAATATTTTATGCAATTTTATAAAAAATGTGAAACTAATTTAGAAATCTCCAAGATGTTAAAAATTTTAAAAATAAATTATTTTTATAAAGAAACCATATTACTAGTAAAGTTAAATAAAAATAATAAACATTATTTCATACCTTGTTAATGACAACAAGTTTGGTTATTGTTATCCATCACCGAGTTCGCTATAACTCTTCCCAATTTAACATTTTAAATGCTTAATTCCAGCATGATCGAATTCTTATGTTTATCATATTTTTCTTATACCATTTGTCCTGAAACAATAAACGAACATATTAGTTTAACTTGTTTTACATATATTGTAATTTTTATTACCTTTTTTATAAAAAATATTTCTGTGTCTTTGCTACATTATAATTTTAATATTATCTTCAATATTATTCCTTTATCAATAAATACATTCGTATATGTGCAAAATTTATAGTCATTATTTAAAAAATTAACTGCTAACTTTATATCATATTTTTAACATCTTTATATGAAATATTTTTCAGATATAAAAATAAATTCATATTCACACTGATGAAATATATTTACCTATATTGTTGGTGGGTACCAAGTCGAGTTTCACTCCTCCACATGGCTTCCCCCATAGGGACGGAAGGTTGATCCCTATCCACTACGTGTACTTATAACTAAGGAGGGTTTGTGCTTATGTTAGTATAATGACTTATATCTAAAGGTTAGTACTTAAAACTAATTGTGTACAGCACAGTTTGTTGCTTACATACAATTCCATCGACCTGGAACAAAAGAAAGCCGGTTGGTATTGTATTCACAAATATGTGAATAGTTCTTCATTTTTAATCTGAGAAATATTTTATGCATTTTTATAAAAAATGTGAAACTAATTTAGAAATCTCTAAGATGTTAAAAATTTTAAAAATAAATTATTTTTATAAAGGAACCATATTACTAGTAAAGTTAAATAAAAATAATAAACATTATTTCATACCTTGTTAATGACAACAAGTTTGGTTATTGTTATCCATCACCGAGTTCGCTATAACTCTTCCCAATTTAACATTTTAAATGCTTAATTCCAGCATGATCGAATTCTTATGTTTATCATATTTTTCTTATACCATTTGTCCTGAAACAATAAAAGAACATATTAGTTTAACTTATTTTACATATATTGTTAATTTTATTACCTTTTTTATAAAAAATATTTCTGTGTCTTTGCTACATTATAATTTTAATATTATCTTCAATATTATTCCTTTATCAATAAATACATTCGTATATGTGCAAAATTTATATTGTCATTATTTAAAAAATTAACTGCTAACTTTATATCATATTTTTAACATCTTTATATTAAATATTTCTCAGATATAAAAATAAATTCATATTCACACTGATGAAATATATTTACCTATATTGTTGGTGGGTACCAAGTCGAGTTTCACTCCTCCACATGGCTTCCCCCATAGGGACGGAAGGTTGATCCCTATCCACTACGTGTACTTATAACTAAGGAGGATTTGTGCTTATGTTAGTATAATGACTTATATCTAAAGGTTAGTACTTAAAACTAATTGTGTACAGCACAGTTTGTTGCTTACATACTATTCCATCGACCTGGAACAAAAGAAAGCCGGTTGGTATTGTATTCACAAATATGTGAATAGTTCTTCATTTTTAATCTGAGAAATATTTTATGCAATTTTATAAAAAATGTGAAACTAATTTAGAAATCTCCAAGATGTTAAAAATTTTAAAAATAAATTATTTTTATAAAGAAACCATATTACTAGTAAAGTTAAATAAAAATAATAAACATTATTTCATACCTTGTTAATGACAACAAGTTTGGTTATTATTATCCATCACCGAGTTCGCTATAACTCTTCCCAATTTAACATTTTAAATGCTTAATTCCAGCATGATCGAATTCTTATGTTAATCATATTTTTCTTATACCATTTGTCCTGAAACAATAAAAGAACATATTAGTTTAACTTGTTTTACATATATTGTTATTTTTATTACCTTTTTTATAAAAAATATTTCTGTGTCTTTGCTACATTATAATTTTAATATTATCTTCAATATTATTCCTTTATCAATAAATACTTTCGTATATGTGCAAAATTTATATTGTCATTATTTAAAAAATCAACTCCTAACTTTATATCATATTTTTAACATCTTTATATTAAATATTTCTCAGATATAAAAATAAATTCATATTCACACTGATGAAATATATTTACCTATATTGTTGGTGGGTACCAAGTCGAGTTTCACTCCTCCACATGGCTTCCCCCATAGGGACGGAAGGTTGATCCCTATCCACTACGTGTACTTATAACTAAGGAGGGTTTGTGCTTATGTTAGTATAATGACATATGTCTAAAGGTTAGTACTTAAAACTAATTGTGTACAGCACAGTTTGTTGCTTACATACTATTCCATCGACCTGGAACAAAAGAAAGCCGGTTAGTATTGTATTCACAAATATGTGAATAGTTCTTCATTTTTAATCTGAGAAATATTTTATGCAATTTTATAAAAAATGTGAAACTAATTTAGAAATCTCTAAGATGTTAAAAATTTTAAAAATAAATTATTTTTATAAAGGAACCATATTACTAGTAAAGTTAAATAAAAATAATAAACATTATTTCATACCTTGTTAATGACAACAAGTTTGGTTATTGTTATCCATCACCGAGTTTGCTATAACTCTTCCCAATTTAACATTTTAAATGCTTAATTCCAGCATGATCGAATTCTTATGTTTATCATATTTTTCTTATACCATTTGTCCTGAAACAATAAAAGAACATATTAGTTTAACTTATTTTACATATATTGTTATTTTTATTACCTTTTTTATAAATAATATTTCTGTGTCTTTGCTACATTATAATTTTAATATTATCTTCAATATTATTCCTTTATCAATAAATGCATTCGTATATGTGCAAAATTTATATTGTCATTATTTAAAAAATTAACTGCTAACTTTATATCATATTTTTAACATCTTTATATTAAATATTTCTCAGATATAAAAATAAATTCATATTCACACTGATGAAATATATTTACCTATATTGTTGGTGGGTACCAAGTCGAGTTTCACTCCTCCACATGGCTTCCCCCATAGGGACGGAAGGTTGATCCCTATCCACTACGTGTACTTATAACTAAGGAGGATTTGTGCTTATGTTAGTATAATGACTTATATCTAAAGGTTAGTACTTAAAACTAATTGTGTACAGCACAGTTTGTTGCTTACATACTATTCCATCGACCTGGAACAAAAGAAAGCCGGTTGGTATTGTATTCACAAATATGTGAATAGTTCTTCATTGTTAATCTGAGAAATATTTTATGCAATTTTATAAAAAATGTGAAACTAATTTAGAAATCTCTAAGATGTTAAAAATTTTAAAAATAAATTATTTTTATAAAGAAACCATATTACTAGTAAAGTTAAATAAAAATAATAAACATTATTTCATACCTTGTTAATGACAACAAGTTTGGTTATTGTTATCCATCACCGAGTTCGCTATAACTCTTCCCAATTTAACATTTTAAATGCTTAATTCCAGCATGATCGAATTCTTATGTTTACCATATTTTTCTTATACCATATGTCCTGAAACAATAAAAGAACATATTAGTTTAACTTGTTTTACATATATTGTTATTTTTATTACCTTTTTTATAAAAAATATTTCTGTGTCTTTGCTACATTATAATTTTAATATTATCTTCAAAATTATTCCTTTATCAATAAATACATTCGTATATGTGCAAAATTTATATTGTCATTATTTAAAAAATTAACTGCTAACTTTATATCATATTTTTAACATCTTTATATGAAATATTTCTCAGATATAAAAATAAATTCATATTCACAGTGATGAAATATATTTACCTATATTGTTGGTGGGTACCAAGTCGAGTTTCACTCCTCCACATGGCTTCCCCCATAGGGACGGAAGGTTGATCCCTATCCACTACGTGTACTTATAACTAAGGAGTGTTTGTGCTTATGTTAGTATAATGACTTATATCTAAAGGTTAGTACTTAAAACTAATTGTGTACAGCACAGTTTGTTGCTTACATACAATTCCATCGACCTGGAACAAAAGAAAGCCGGTTGGTATTGTATTCACAAATATGTGAATAGTTCTTCATTTTTAATCTGAGAAATATTTTATGCAATTTTATAAAAAATGTGAAACTAATTTAGAAATCTCTAAGATGTTAAAAATTTTAAAAATAAATTATTTTTATAAAGAAACCATATTACTAGTAAAGTTAAATAAAAATAATAAAGATTATTTCATACCTTGTTAATGACAACAAGTTTGGTTATTGTTATCCATCACCGAGTTCGCTATAACTCTTCCCAATTTAACATTTTAAATGCTTAATTCCAGCATGATCGAATTCTTATGTTTATCATATTTTTCTTATACCATTTGTCCTGAAACAATAAAAGAACATATTAGTTTAACTTGTTTTACATATATTGTTATTTTTATTACCTTTTTCATAAAAAATATTTCTGTGTCTTTGCTACATTATAATTTTAATATTATCTTCAATATTATTCCTTTATCAATAAATACATTCGTATATGTGCAAAATTTATATTGTCATTATTTAAAAAATTAACTGCTAACTTTATATCATATTTTTAACATCTTTATATTAAATATTTCTCAGCACAGTTTGTTGCTTACATACTATTCCATCGACCTGGAACAAAAGAAAGCCGGTTGGTATTGTATTCACAAATATGTGAATAGTTCTTCATTTTTAATCTGAGAAATATTTTATGCAATTTTATAAAAAATGTGAAACTAATTTAGAAATCTCTAAGATGTTAAAAATTTTAAAAATAAATTATTTTTATAAAGAAACCATATTACTAGTAAAGTTAAATAAAAATAATAAACATTATTTCATACCTTGTTAATGACAACAAGTTTGGTTATTGTTATCCATCACCGAGTTCGCTATAACTCTTCCCAATTTAACATTTTAAATGCTTAATTCCAGCATGATCGAATTCTTATGTTTACCATATTTTTCTTATACCATATGTCCTGAAACAATAAAAGAACATATTAGTTTAACTTGTTTTACATATATTGTTATTTTTATTACCTTTTTTAAAAAAAATATTTCTGTGTCTTTGCTACATTATAATTTTAATATTATCTTCAATATTATTCCTTTATCAATAAATACATTCGTATATGTGCAAAATTTATATTGTCATTATTTAAAAAATTAACTGCTAACTTTATATCATATTTTTAACATCTTTATATGAAATATTTCTCAGATATAAAAATAAATTCATATTCACAGTGATGAAATATATTTACCTATATTGTTGGTGGGTACCAAGTCGAGTTTCACTCCTCCACATGGCTTCCCCCATAGGGACGGAAGGTTGATCCCTATCCACTACGTGTACTTATAACTAAGGAGGGTTTGTGCTTATGTTAGTATAATGACTTATATCTAAAGGTTAGTACTTAAAACTAATTGTGTACAGCACAGTTTGTTGCTTACATACTATTCCATCGACCTGGAACAAAAGAAAGCCGGTTGGTATTGTATTCACAAATATGTGAATAGTTCTTCATTTTTAATCTGAGAAATATTTTATGCAATTTTATAAAAAATGTGAAACTAATTTAGAAATCTCTAAGATGTTAAAAATTTTAAAAATAAATTATTTTTATAAAGAAACCATATTACTAGTAAAGTTAAATAAAAATAATAAACATTGTTTCATACCTTGTTAATGACAACAAGTTTGGTTATTGTTATCCATCACCGAGTTCGCTATAACTCTTCCCAATTTAACATTTTAAATGCTTAATTCCAGCATGATCGAATTCTTATGTTTATCATTTTTTTCTTATACCATTTGTCCTGAAACAATAAAAGAACATATTAGTTTAACTTGTTTTACATATATTGTTATTTTTATTACCTTTTTTATAAAAAATATTTCTGTGTCTTTGCTACATTATAATTTTAATATTATCTTCAATATTATTCATTTAACAATAAATACATTCGTATATGTGCAAAATTTATATTGTCATTATTTAAAAAATTAACTGCTAACTTTATATCATATTTTTAACATCTTTATATGAAATATTTCTCAGATATAAAAATAAATTCATATTCACACTGATGAAATATATTTACCTATATTGTTGGTGGGTACCAAGTCGAGTTTCACTCCTCCACATGGCTTCCCCCATAGGGACGGAAGGTTGATCCTTATCCACTACGTGTACTTATAACTAAGGAGGATTTGTGCTTATGTTAGTATAATGACTTATATCTAAAGGTTAGTACTTAAAACTAATTGTGTACAGCACAGTTTGTTGCTTACATACTATTCCATCGACCTGGAACAAAAGAAAGCCGGTTGGTATTGTATTCACAAATATGTGAATAGTTCTTCATTTTTAATCTGAGAAATATTTTATGCAATTTTATAAAAAATGTGAAACTAATTTAGAAATCTCTAAGATGTTAAAAATTTTAAAAATAAATTATTTTTATAAAGAAACCATATTACTAGTAAAGTTAAATAAAAATAATAAACATTATTTCATACCTTGTTAATGACAACAAGTTTGGTTATTGTTATCCATCACCGAGTTCGCTATAACTCTTTCCAATTTAACATTTTAAATTCTTAATTCCAGCCTGATCGAATTCTTATGTTTACCATATTTTTCTTATACCATTTGTCCTGAAACAATAAAAGAACATATTAGTTTAACTTGTTTTACATATATTGTTATTTTTATTACCTTTTTTATAAAAAATATTTCTGTGTCTTTGCTACATTATAATTTTAATATTATCTTCAATATTATTCCTTTATCAATAAATACTTTCGTATATGTGCAAAATTTATATTGTCATTATTTAAAAAATCAACTCCTAACTTTATATCATATTTTTAACATCTTTATATTAAATATTTCTCAGATATAAAAATAAATTCATATTCACACTGATGAAATATATTTACCTATATTGTTGGTGGGTACCAAGTCGAGTTTCACTCCTCCACATGGCTTCCCCCATAGGGACGGAAGGTTGATCCCTATCCACTACGTGTACTTATAACTAAGGAGGGTTTGTGCTTATGTTAGTATAATGACATATGTCTAAAGGTTAGTACTTAAAACTAATTGTGTACAGCACAGTTTGTTGCTTACATACTATTCCATCGACCTGGAACAAAAGAAAGCCGGTTAGTATTGTATTCACAAATATGTGAATAGTTCTTCATTTTTAATCTGAGAAATATTTTATGCAATTTTATAAAAAATGTGAAACTAATTTAGAAATCTCTAAGATGTTAAAAATTTTAAAAATAAATTATTTTTATAAAGGAACCATATTACTAGTAAAGTTAATTAAAAATAATAAACATTATTTCATACCTTGTTAATGACAACAAGTTTGGTTATTGTTATCCATCACCGAGTTTGCTATAACTCTTCCCAATTTAACATTTTAAATGCTTAATTCCAGCATGATCGAATTCTTATGTTTATCATATTTTTCTTATACCATTTGTCCTGAAACAATAAAAGAACATATTAGTTTAACTTATTTTACATATATTGTTATTTTTATTACCTTTTTTATAAAAAATATTTCTGTGTCTTTGCTACATTATAATTTTAATATTATCTTCAATATTATTCCTTTATCAATAAATGCATTCGTATATGTGCAAAATTTATATTGTCATTATTTAAAAAATTAACTGCTAACTTTATATCATATTTTTAACATCTTTATATTAAATATTTCTCAGATATAAAAATAAATTCATATTCACACTGATGAAATATATTTACCTATATTGTTGGTGGGTACCAAGTCGAGTTTCACTCCTCCACATGGCTTCCCCCATAGGGACGGAAGGTTGATCCCTATCCACTAAGTGTACTTATAACTAAGGAGGATTTGTGCTTATGTTAGTATAATGACTTATATCTAAAGGTTAGTACTTAAAACTAATTGTGTACAGCACAGTTTGTTGCTTACATACTATTCCATCGACCTGGAACAAAAGAAAGCCGGTTGGTATTGTATTCACAAATATGTGAATAGTTCTTCATTGTTAATCTGAGAAATATTTTATGCAATTTTATAAAAAATGTGAAACTAATTTAGAAATCTCTAAGATGTTAAAAATTTTAAAAATAAATTATTTTTATAAAGAAACCATATTACTAGTAAAGTTAAATAAAAATAATAAACATTATTTCATACCTTGTTAATGACAACAAGTTTGGTTATTGTTATCCATCACCGAGTTCGCTATAACTCTTCCCAATTTAACATTTTAAATGCTTAATTCCAGCATGATCGAATTCTTATGTTTACCATATTTTTCTTATACCATATGTCCTGAAACAATAAAAGAACATATTAGTTTAACTTGTTTTACATATATTGTTATTTTTATTACCTTTTTTATAAAAAATATTTCTGTGTCTTTGCTACATTATAATTTTAATATTATCTTCAAAATTATTCCTTTATCAATAAATACATTCGTATATGTGCAAAATTTATATTGTCATTATTTAAAAAATTAACTGCTAACTTTATATCATATTTTTAACATCTTTATATGAAATATTTCTCAGATATAAAAATAAATTCATATTCACAGTGATGAAATATATTTACCTATATTGTTGGTGGGTACCAAGTCGAGTTTCACTCCTCCACATGGCTTCCCCCATAGGGACGGAAGGTTGATCCCTATCCACTACGTGTACTTATAACTAAGGAGTGTTTGTGCTTATGTTAGTATAATGACTTATATCTAAAGGTTAGTACTTAAAACTAATTGTGTACAGCACAGTTTGTTGCTTACATACTATTCCATCGACCTGGAACAAAAGAAAGCCGGTTGGTATTGTATTCACAAATATGTGAATAGTTCTTCATTTTTAATCTGAGAAATATTTTATGCAATTTTATAAAAAATGTGAAACTAATTTAGAAATCTCTAAGATGTTAAAAATTTTAAAAATAAATTATTTTTATAAAGAAACCATATTACTAGTAAAGTTAAATAAAAATAATAAAGATTATTTCATACCTTGTTAATGACAACAAGTTTGGTTATTGTTATCCATCACCGAGTTCGCTATAACTCTTCTCAATTTAACATTTTAAATGCTTAATTCCAGCATGATCGAATTCTAATGTTTATCATATTTTTCTTATACCATTTGTCCTGAAACAATAAAAGAACATATTAGTTTAACTTGTTTTACATATATTGTTATTTTTATTACCTTTTTCATAAAAAATATTTCTGTGTCTTTGCTACATTATAATTTTAATATTATCTTCAATATTATTCCTTTATCAATAAATACATTCGTATATGTGCAAAATTTATATTGTCATTATTTAAAAAATTAACTGCTAACTTTATATCATATTTTTAACATCTTTATATTAAATATTTCTCAGCACAGTTTGTTGCTTACATACTATTCCATCGACCTGGAACAAAAGAAAGCCGGTTGGTATTGTATTCACAAATATGTGAATAGTTCTTCATTTTTAATCTGAGAAATATTTTATGCAATTTTATAAAAAATGTGAAACTAATTTAGAAATCTCTAAGATGTTAAAAATTTTAAAAATAAATTATTTTTATAAAGAAACCATATTACTAGTAAAGTTAAATAAAAATAATAAACATTATTTCATACCTTGTTAATGACAACAAGTTTGGTTATTGTTATCCATCACCGAGTTTGCTATAACTCTTCCCAATTTAACATTTTAAATGCTTAATTCCAGCATGATCGAATTCTTATGTTTACCATATTTTTCTTATACCATATGTCCTGAAACAATAAAAGAACATATTAGTTTAACTTGTTTTACATATATTGTTATTTTTATTACCTTTTTTAAAAAAAATATTTCTGTGTCTTTGCTACATTATAATTTTAATATTATCTTCAATATTATTCCTTTATCAATAAATACATTCGTATATGTGCAAAATTTATATTGTCATTATTTAAAAAATTAACTGCTAACTTTATATCATATTTTTAACATCTTTATATGAAATATTTCTCAGATATAAAAATAAATTCATATTCACAGTGATGAAATATATTTACCTATATTGTTGGTGGGTACCAAGTCGAGTTTCACTCCTCCACATGGCTTCCCCCATAGGGACGGAAGGTTGATCCTTATCCACTACGTGTACTTATAACTAAGGAGGATTTGTGCTTATGTTAGTATAATGACTTATATCTAAAGGTTAGTACTTAAAACTAATTGTGTACAGCACAGTTTGTTGCTTACATACTATTCCATCGACCTGGAACAAAAGAAAGCCGGTTGGTATTGTATTCACAAATATGTGAATAGTTCTTCATTTTTAATCTGAGAAATATTTTATGCAATTTTATAAAAAATGTGAAACTAATTTAGAAATCTCTAAGATGTTAAAAATTTTAAAAATAAATTATTTTTATAAAGAAACCATATTACTAGTAAAGTTAAATAAAAATAATAAACATTATTTCATACCTTGTTAATGACAACAAGTTTGGTTATTGTTATCCATCACCGAGTTCGCTATAACTCTTTCCAATTTAACATTTTAAATTCTTAATTCCAGCCTGATCGAATTCTTATGTTTACCATATTTTTCTTATACCATTTGTCCTGAAACAATAAAAGAACATATTAGTTTAACTTGTTTTACATATATTGTTATTTTTATTACCTTTTTTATAAAAAATATTTCTGTGTCTTTGCTATATTATAATTTTAATATTATCTTCAATATTATTCCTTTATCAAAAAATACATTCGTATATGTGCAAAATTTATATTGTCATTATTTAAAAAATTAACTGCTAACTTTATATCATATTTTTAACATCTTTATATGAAATATTTCTCAGATATAAAAATAAATTCATATTCACACTGATGAAATATATTTACCTATATTGTTGGTGGGTACCAAGTCGAGTTTCACTCCTCCACATGGCTTCCCCCATAGGGACGGAAGGTTGATCCCTATCCACTACGTGTACTTATAACTAAGGAGGATTTGTGCTTATGTTAGTATAATGACTTATATCTAAAGGTTAGTACTTAAAACTAATTGTGTACAGCACAGTTTGTTGCTTACATACTATTCCATCGACCTGGAACAAAAGAAAGCCGGTTGGTATTGTATTCACAAATATGTGAATAGTTCTTCATTTTTAATCTGAGAAATATTTTATGCAATTTTATAAAAAATGTGAAACTAATTTAGAAATCTCTAAGATGTTAAAAATTTTAAAAATAAATTATTTTTATAAAGAAACCATATTACTAGTAAAGTTAAATAAAAATAATAAAGATTATTTCATACCTTGTTAATGACAACAAGTTTGGTTATTGTTATCCATCACCGAGTTCGCTATAACTCTTCTCAATTTAACATTTTAAATGCTTAATTCCAGCATGATCGAATTCTAATGTTTATCATATTTTTCTTATACCATTTGTCCTGAAACAATAAAAGAACATATTAGTTTAACTTGTTTTACATATATTGTTATTTTTATTACCTTTTTCATAAAAAATATTTCTGTGTCTTTGCTACATTATAATTTTAATATTATCTTCAATATTATTCCTTTATCAATAAATACATTCGTATATGTGCAAAATTTATATTGTCATTATTTAAAAAATTAACTGCTAACTTTATATCATATTTTTAACATCTTTATATGAAATATTTCTCAGATATAAAAATAAATTCATATTCACAGTGATGAAATATATTTACCTATATTGTTGGTGGGTACCAAGTCGAGTTTCACTCCTCCACATGGCTTCCCCCATAGGGACGGAAGGTTGATCCCTATCCACTACGTGTACTTATAACTAAGGAGTGTTTGTGCTTATGTTAGTATAATGACTTATATCTAAAGGTTAGTACTTAAAACTAATTGTGTACAGCACAGTTTGTTGCTTACATACTATTCCATCGACCTGGAACAAAAGAAAGCCGGTTGGTATTGTATTCACAAATATGTGAATAGTTCTTCATTTTTAATCTGAGAAATATTTTATGCAATTTTATAAAAAATGTGAAACTTATTTAGAAATCTCTAAGATGTTAAAAATTTTAAAAATAAATTATTTTTATAAAGAAACCATATTACTAGTAAAGTTAAATAAAAATAATAAACATTATTTCATACCTTGTTAATGACAACAAGTTTGGTTATTGTTATCCATCACCGAGTTCGCTATAACTCTTCCCAATTTAACATTTTAAATGCTTAATTCCAGCATGATCGAATTCTTATGTTTATCATATTTTTCTTATACCATTTGTCCTGAAACAATAAAAGAACATATTAGTTTAACTTGTTTTACATATATTGTTATTTTTATTACCTTTTTTATAAAAAATATTTCTGTGTCTTTGCTACATTATAATTTTAATATTATCTTCAATATTATTCATTTATCAATAAATACATTCGTATATGTGCAAAATTTATATTGTCATTATTTAAAAAATTAACTGCTAACTTTATATCATATTTTTAACATCTTTATATGAAATATTTCTCAGATATAAAAATAAATTCATATTCACACTGATGAAATATATTTACCTATATTGTTGGTGGGTACCAAGTCGAGTTTCACTCCTCCACATGGCTTCCCCCATAGGGACGGAAGGTTGATCCTTATCCACTACGTGTACTTATAACTAAGGAGGATTTGTGCTTATGTTAGTATAATGACTTATATCTAAAGGTTAGTACTTAAAACTAATTGTGTACAGCACAGTTTGTTGCTTACATACTATTCCATCGACCTGGAACAAAAGAAAGCCGGTTGGTATTGTATTCACAAATATGTGAATAGTTCTTCATTTTTAATCTGAGAAATATTTTATGCAATTTTATAAAAAATGTGAAACTAATTTAGAAATCTCTAAGATGTTAAAAATTTTAAAAATAAATTATTTTTATAAAGAAACCATATTACTAGTAAAGTTAAATAAAAATAATAAACATTATTTCATACCTTGTTAATGACAACAAGTTTGGTTATTGTTATCCATCACCGAGTTCGCTATAACTCTTTCCAATTTAACATTTTAAATTCTTAATTCCAGCCTGATCGAATTCTTATGTTTACCATATTTTTCTTATACCATTTGTCCTGAAACAATAAAAGAACATATTAGTTTAACTTGTTTTACATATATTGTTATTTTTATTACCTTTTTTATAAAAAATATTTCTGTGTCTTTGCTACATTATAATTTTAATATTATCTTCAATATTATTCCTTTATCAATAAATACTTTCGTATATGTGCAAAATTTATATTGTCATTATTTAAAAAATCAACTCCTAACTTTATATCATATTTTTAACATCTTTATATTAAATATTTCTCAGATATAAAAATAAATTCATATTCACACTGATGAAATATATTTACCTATATTGTTGGTGGGTACCAAGTCGAGTTTCACTCCTCCACATGGCTTCCCCCATAGGGACGGAAGGTTGATCCCTATCCACTACGTGTACTTATAACTAAGGAGGGTTTGTGCTTATGTTAGTATAATGACATATGTCTAAAGGTTAGTACTTAAAACTAATTGTGTACAGCACAGTTTGTTGCTTACATACTATTCCATCGACCTGGAACAAAAGAAAGCCGGTTAGTATTGTATTCACAAATATGTGAATAGTTCTTCATTTTTAATCTGAGAAATATTTTATGCAATTTTATAAAAAATGTGAAACTAATTTAGAAATCTCTAAGATGTTAAAAATTTTAAAAATAAATTATTTTTATAAAGGAACCATATTACTAGTAAAGTTAAATAAAAATAATAAACATTATTTCATACCTTGTTAATGACAACAAGTTTGGTTATTGTTATCCATCACCGAGTTTGCTATAACTCTTCCCAATTTAACATTTTAAATGCTTAATTCCAGCATGATCGAATTCTTATGTTTATCATATTTTTCTTATACCATTTGTCCTGAAACAATAAAAGAACATATTAGTTTAACTTATTTTACATATATTGTTATTTTTATTACCTTTTTTATAAAAAATATTTCTGTGTCTTTGCTACATTATAATTTTAATATTATCTTCAATATTATTCCTTTATCAATAAATGCATTCGTATATGTGCAAAATTTATATTGTCATTATTTAAAAAATTAACTGCTAACTTTATATCATATTTTTAACATCTTTATATTAAATATTTCTCAGATATAAAAATAAATTCATATTCACACTGATGAAATATATTTACCTATATTGTTGGTGGGTACCAAGTCGAGTTTCACTCCTCCACATGGCTTCCCCCATAGGGACGGAAGGTTGATCCCTATCCACTAAGTGTACTTATAACTAAGGAGGATTTGTGCTTATGTTAGTATAATGACTTATATCTAAAGGTTAGTACTTAAAACTAATTGTGTACAGCACAGTTTGTTGCTTACATACTATTCCATCGACCTGGAACAAAAGAAAGCCGGTTGGTATTGTATTCACAAATATGTGAATAGTTCTTCATTGTTAATCTGAGAAATATTTTATGCAATTTTATAAAAAATGTGAAACTAATTTAGAAATCTCTAAGATGTTAAAAATTTTAAAAATAAATTATTTTTATAAAGAAACCATATTACTAGTAAAGTTAAATAAAAATAATAAACATTATTTCATACCTTGTTAATGACAACAAGTTTGGTTATTGTTATCCATCACCGAGTTCGCTATAACTCTTCCCAATTTAACATTTTAAATGCTTAATTCCAGCATGATCGAATTCTTATGTTTACCATATTTTTCTTATACCATATGTCCTGAAACAATAAAAGAACATATTAGTTTAACTTGTTTTACATATATTGTTATTTTTATTACCTTTTTTATAAAAAATATTTCTGTGTCTTTGCTACATTATAATTTTAATATTATCTTCAAAATTATTCCTTTATCAATAAATACATTCGTATATGTGCAAAATTTATATTGTCATTATTTAAAAAATTAACTGCTAACTTTATATCATATTTTTAACATCTTTATATGAAATATTTCTCAGATATAAAAATAAATTCATATTCACAGTGATGAAATATATTTACCTATATTGTTGGTGGGTACCAAGTCGAGTTTCACTCCTCCACATGGCTTCCCCCATAGGGACGGAAGGTTGATCCCTATCCACTACGTGTACTTATAACTAAGGAGTGTTTGTGCTTATGTTAGTATAATGACTTATATCTAAAGGTTAGTACTTAAAACTAATTGTGTACAGCACAGTTTGTTGCTTACATACTATTCCATCGACCTGGAACAAAAGAAAGCCGGTTGGTATTGTATTCACAAATATGTGAATAGTTCTTCATTTTTAATCTGAGAAATATTTTATGCAATTTTATAAAAAATGTGAAACTAATTTAGAAATCTCTAAGATGTTAAAAATTTTAAAAATAAATTATTTTTATAAAGAAACCATATTACTAGTAAAGTTAAATAAAAATAATAAAGATTATTTCATACCTTGTTAATGACAACAAGTTTGGTTATTGTTATCCATCACCGAGTTCGCTATAACTCTTCTCAATTTAACATTTTAAATGCTTAATTCCAGCATGATCGAATTCTAATGTTTATCATATTTTTCTTATACCATTTGTCCTGAAACAATAAAAGAACATATTAGTTTAACTTGTTTTACATATATTGTTATTTTTATTACCTTTTTCATAAAAAATATTTCTGTGTCTTTGCTACATTATAATTTTAATATTATCTTCAATATTATTCCTTTATCAATAAATACATTCGTATATGTGCAAAATTTATATTGTCATTATTTAAAAAATTAACTGCTAACTTTATATCATATTTTTAACATCTTTATATTAAATATTTCTCAGCACAGTTTGTTGCTTACATACTATTCCATCGACCTGGAACAAAAGAAAGCCGGTTGGTATTGTATTCACAAATATGTGAATAGTTCTTCATTTTTAATCTGAGAAATATTTTATGCAATTTTATAAAAAATGTGAAACTAATTTAGAAATCTCTAAGATGTTAAAAATTTTAAAAATAAATTATTTTTATAAAGAAACCATATTACTAGTAAAGTTAAATAAAAATAATAAACATTATTTCATACCTTGTTAATGACAACAAGTTTGGTTATTGTTATCCATCACCGAGTTCGCTATAACTCTTCCCAATTTAACATTTTAAATGCTTAATTCCAGCATGATCGAATTCTTATGTTTACCATATTTTTCTTATACCATATGTCCTGAAACAATAAAAGAACATATTAGTTTAACTTGTTTTACATATATTGTTATTTTTATTACCTTTTTTAAAAAAAATATTTCTGTGTCTTTGCTACATTATAATTTTAATATTATCTTCAATATTATTCCTTTATCAATAAATACATTCGTATATGTGCAAAATTTATATTGTCATTATTTAAAAAATTAACTGCTAACTTTATATCATATTTTTAACATCTTTATATGAAATATTTCTCAGATATAAAAATAAATTCATATTCACAGTGATGAAATATATTTACCTATATTGTTGGTGGGTACCAAGTCGAGTTTCACTCCTCCACATGGCTTCCCCCATAGGGACGGAAGGTTGATCCTTATCCACTACGTGTACTTATAACTAAGGAGGATTTGTGCTTATGTTAGTATAATGACTTATATCTAAAGGTTAGTACTTAAAACTAATTGTGTACAGCACAGTTTGTTGCTTACATACTATTCCATCGACCTGGAACAAAAGAAAGCCGGTTGGTATTGTATTCACAAATATGTGAATAGTTCTTCATTTTTAATCTGAGAAATATTTTATGCAATTTTATAAAAAATGTGAAACTAATTTAGAAATCTCTAAGATGTTAAAAATTTTAAAAATAAATTATTTTTATAAAGAAACCATATTACTAGTAAAGTTAAATAAAAATAATAAACATTATTTCATACCTTGTTAATGACAACAAGTTTGGTTATTGTTATCCATCACCGAGTTCGCTATAACTCTTTCCAATTTAACATTTTAAATTCTTAATTCCAGCCTGATCGAATTCTTATGTTTACCATATTTTTCTTATACCATTTGTCCTGAAACAATAAAAGAACATATTAGTTTAACTTGTTTTACATATATTGTTATTTTTATTACCTTTTTTATAAAAAATATTTCTGTGTCTTTGCTATATTATAATTTTAATATTATCTTCAATATTATTCCTTTATCAATAAATACATTCGTATATGTGCAAAATTTATATTGTCATTATTTAAAAAATTAACTGCTAACTTTATATCATATTTTTAACATCTTTATATGAAATATTTCTCAGATATAAAAATAAATTCATATTCACACTGATGAAATATATTTACCTATATTGTTGGTGGGTACCAAGTCGAGTTTCACTCCTCCACATGGCTTCCCCCATAGGGACGGAAGGTTGATCCCTATCCACTACGTGTACTTATAACTAAGGAGGATTTGTGCTTATGTTAGTATAATGACTTATATCTAAAGGTTAGTACTTAAAACTAATTGTGTACAGCACAGTTTGTTGCTTACATACTATTCCATCGACCTGGAACAAAAGAAAGCCGGTTGGTATTGTATTCACAAGTATGTGAATAGTTCTTCATTTTTAATCTGAGAAATATTTTATGCAATTTTATAAAAAATGTGAAACTAATTTAGAAATCTCTAAGATGTTAAAAATTTTAAAAATAAATTATTTTTATAAAGAAACCATATTACTAGTAAAGTTAAATAAAAATAATAAACATTATTTCATACCTTGTTAATGACAACAAGTTTGGTTATTGTTATCCATCACCGAGTTCGCTATAACTCTTCCCAATTTAACATTTTAAATGCTTAATTCCAGCATGATCGAATTCTTATGTTTACCATATTTTTCTTATACCATATGTCCTGAAACAATAAAAGAACATATTAGTTTAACTTGTTTTACATATATTGTTATTTTTATTACCTTTTTTATAAAAAATATTTCTGTGTCTTTGCTACATTATAATTTTAATATTATCTTCAATATTATTCCTTTATCAATAAATACATTCGTATATGTGCAAAATTTATATTGTCATTATTTAAAAAATTAACTGCTAACTTTATATCATATTTTTAACATCTTTATATGAAATATTTCTCAGATATAAAAATAAATTCATATTCACAGTGATGAAATATATTTACCTATATTGTTGGTGGGTACCAAGTCGAGTTTCACTCCTCCACATGGCTTCCCCCATAGGGACGGAAGGTTGATCCCTATCCACTACGTGTACTTATAACTAAGGAGTGTTTGTGCTTATGTTAGTATAATGACTTATATCTAAAGGTTAGTACTTAAAACTAATTGTGTACAGCACAGTTTGTTGCTTACATACTATTCCATCGACCTGGAACAAAAGAAAGCCGGTTGGTATTGTATTCACAAATATGTGAATAGTTCTTCATTTTTAATCTGAGAAATATTTTATGCAATTTTATAAAAAATGTGAAACTTATTTAGAAATCTCTAAGATGTTAAAAATTTTAAAAATAAATTATTTTTATAAAGAAACCATATTACTAGTAAAGTTAAATAAAAATAATAAACATTATTTCATACCTTGTTAATGACAACAAGTTTGGTTATTGTTATCCATCACCGAGTTCGCTATAACTCTTCCCAATTTAACATTTTAAATGCTTAATTCCAGCATGATCGAATTCTTATGTTTATCATATTTTTCTTATACCATTTGTCCTGAAACAATAAAAGAACATATTAGTTTAACTTGTTTTACATATATTGTTATTTTTATTACCTTTTTTATAAAAAATATTTCTGTGTCTTTGCTACATTATAATTTTAATATTATCTTCAATATTATTCCTTTATCAATAAATACATTCGTATATGTGCAAAATTTATATTGTTATTATTTAAAAAATTAACTGCTAACTTTATATCATATTTTTAACATCTTTATATTAAATATTTCTCAGATATAAAAATAAATTCATATTCACACTGATGAAATATATTTACCTATATTGTTGGTGGGTACCAAGTCGAGTTTCACTCCTCCACATGGCTTCCCCCATAGGGACGGCAGGTTGATCCCTATCCACTACGTGTACTTATAACTAAGGAGGGTTTGTGCTTATGTTAGTATAATGACTTATATCTAAAGGTTAGTACTTAAAACTAATTGTGTACAGCACAGTTTGTTGCTTACATACTATTCCATCGACCTGGAACAAAAGAAAGCCGGTTGGTATTGTATTCACAAATATGTGAATAGTTCTTCATTTTTAATCTGAGAAATATTTTATGCAATTTTATAAAAAATGTGAAACTAATTTAGAAATCTCTAAGATGTTAAAAATTTTAAAAATAAATTATTTTTATAAAGAAACCATATTACTAGTAAAGTTAAATAAAAATAATAAACATTATTTCATACCTTGTTAATGACAACAAGTTTGGTTATTGTTATCCATCACCGAGTTCGCTATAACTCTTCCCAATTTAACATTTTAAATGCTTAATTCCAGCATGATCGAATTCTTATGTTTATCATATTTTTCTTATACCATTTGTCTTGAAACAATAAAAGAACATATTAGTTTAACTTGTTTTACATATATTGTTATTTTTATTACCTTTTTCATAAAAAATATTTCTGTGTCTTTGCTACATTATAATTTTAATATTATCTTCAATATTATTCCTTTATCAATAAATACATTCGTATATGTGCAAAATTTATATTGTCATTATTTAAAAAATTAACTGCTAACTTTATATCATATTTTTAACATCTTTATATTAAATATTTCTCAGATATAAAAATAAATTCATATTCACACTGATGAAATATATTTACCTATATTGTTGGTGGGTACCAAGTCGAGTTTCACTCCTCCACATGGCTTCCCCCATAGGGACGGCAGGTTGATCCCTATCCACTACGTGTACTTATAACTAAGGAGGGTTTGTGCTTATGTTAGTATAATGACTTATATCTAAAGGTTAGTACTTAAAACTAATTGTGTACAGCACAGTTTGTTGCTTACATACTATTCCATCGACCTGGAACAAAAGAAAGCCGGTTGGTATTGTATTCACAAATATGTGAATAGTTCTTCATTTTTAATCTGAGAAATATTTTATGCAATTTTATAAAAAATGTGAAACTAATTTAGAAATCTCTAAGATGTTAAAAATTTTAAAAATAAATTATTTTTATAAAGAAACCATATTACTAGTAAAGTTAAATAAAAATAATAAACATTGTTTCATACCTTGTTAATGACAACAAGTTTGGTTATTGTTATCTATCACCGAGTTCGCTATAACTCTTCCCAATTTAACATTTTAAATGCTTAATTCCAGCATGATCGAATTCTTATGTTTATCATATTTTTCTTATACCATTTGTCCTGAAACAATAAAAGAACATATTAGTTTAACTTGTTTTACATATATTGTTATTTTTATTACCTTTTTTATAAAAAATATTTCTGTGTCTTTGCTACATTATAATTTTAATATTATCTTCAATATTATTCATTTATCAATAAATACATTCGTATATGTGCAAAATTTATATTGTCATTATTTAAAAAATTAACTGCTAACTTTATATCATATTTTTAACATCTTTATATTAAATATTTCTCAGCACAGTTTGTTGCTTACATACTATTCCATCGACCTGGAACAAAAGAAAGCCGGTTGGTATTGTATTCACAAATATGTGAATAGTTCTTCATTTTTAATCTGAGAAATATTTTATGCAATTTTATAAAAAATGTGAAACTAATTTAGAAATCTCTAAGATGTTAAAAATTTTAAAAATAAATTATTTTTATAAAGAAACCATATTACTAGTAAAGTTAAATAAAAATAATAAACATTATTTCATACCTTGTTAATGACAACAAGTTTGGTTATTGTTATCCATCACCGAGTTCGCTATAACTCTTCCCAATTTAACATTTTAAATGCTTAATTCCAGCATGATCGAATTCTTATGTTTACCATATTTTTCTTATACCATATGTCCTGAAACAATAAAAGAACATATTAGTTTAACTTGTTTTACATATATTGTTATTTTTATTACCTTTTTTAAAAAAAATATTTCTGTGTCTTTGCTACATTATAATTTTAATATTATCTTCAATATTATTCCTTTATCAATAAATACATTCGTATATGTGCAAAATTTATATTGTCATTATTTAAAAAATTAACTGCTAACTTTATATCATATTTTTAACATCTTTATATGAAATATTTCTCAGATATAAAAATAAATTCATATTCACAGTGATGAAATATATTTACCTATATTGTTGGTGGGTACCAAGTCGAGTTTCACTCCTCCACATGGCTTCCCCCATAGGGACGGAAGGTTGATCCTTATCCACTACGTGTACTTATAACTAAGGAGGATTTGTGCTTATGTTAGTATAATGACTTATATCTAAAGGTTAGTACTTAAAACTAATTGTGTACAGCACAGTTTGTTGCTTACATACTATTCCATCGACCTGGAACAAAAGAAAGCCGGTTGGTATTGTATTCACAAATATGTGAATAGTTCTTCATTGTTAATCTGAGAAATATTTTATGCAATTTTATAAAAAATGTGAAACTAATTTAG
The DNA here is from genome assembly GCA_035578165.1 of Stenolophus ochropezus. Taxonomy (NCBI): domain Eukaryota; kingdom Metazoa; phylum Arthropoda; class Insecta; order Coleoptera; family Carabidae; genus Stenolophus; species Stenolophus ochropezus. The sequence continues at coordinate 21,863,708 of JAQOWZ010000008.1, forward strand.
AAATCTCTAAGATGTTAAAAATTTTAAAAATAAATTATTTTTATAAAGAAACCATATTACTAGTAAAGTTAAATAAAAATAATAAACATTATTTCATACCTTGTTAATGACAACAAGTTTGGTTATTGTTATCCATCACCGAGTTCGCTATAACTCTTTCCAATTTAACATTTTAAATTCTTAATTCCAGCCTGATCGAATTCTTATGTTTACCATATTTTTCTTATACCATTTGTCCTGAAACAATAAAAGAACATATTAGTTTAACTTGTTTTACATATATTGTTATTTTTATTACCTTTTTTATAAAAAATATTTCTGTGTCTTTGCTATATTATAATTTTAATATTATCTTCAATATTATTCCTTTATCAATAAATACATTCGTATATGTGCAAAATTTATATTGTCATTATTTAAAAAATTAACTGCTAACTTTATATCATATTTTTAACATCTTTATATGAAATATTTCTCAGATATAAAAATAAATTCATATTCACACTGATGAAATATATTTACCTATATTGTTGGTGGGTACCAAGTCGAGTTTCACTCCTCCACATGGCTTCCCCCATAGGGACGGAAGGTTGATCCCTATCCACTACGTGTACTTATAACTAAGGAGGATTTGTGCTTATGTTAGTATAATGACTTATATCTAAAGGTTAGTACTTAAAACTAATTGTGTACAGCACAGTTTGTTGCTTACATACTATTCCATCGACCTGGAACAAAAGAAAGCCGGTTGGTATTGTATTCACAAGTATGTGAATAGTTCTTCATTTTTAATCTGAGAAATATTTTATGCAATTTTATAAAAAATGTGAAACTAATTTAGAAATCTCTAAGATGTTAAAAATTTTAAAAATAAATTATTTTTATAAAGAAACCATATTACTAGTAAAGTTAAATAAAAATAATAAACATTATTTCATACCTTGTTAATGACAACAAGTTTGGTTATTGTTATCCATCACCGAGTTCGCTATAACTCTTCCCAATTTAACATTTTAAATGCTTAATTCCAGCATGATCGAATTCTTATGTTTACCATATTTTTCTTATACCATATGTCCTGAAACAATAAAAGAACATATTAGTTTAACTTGTTTTACATATATTGTTATTTTTATTACCTTTTTTATAAAAAATATTTCTGTGTCTTTGCTACATTATAATTTTAATATTATCTTCAATATTATTCCTTTATCAATAAATACATTCGTATATGTGCAAAATTTATATTGTCATTATTTAAAAAATTAACTGCTAACTTTATATCATATTTTTAACATCTTTATATGAAATATTTCTCAGATATAAAAATAAATTCATATTCACAGTGATGAAATATATTTACCTATATTGTTGGTGGGTACCAAGTCGAGTTTCACTCCTCCACATGGCTTCCCCCATAGGGACGGAAGGTTGATCCCTATCCACTACGTGTACTTATAACTAAGGAGTGTTTGTGCTTATGTTAGTATAATGACTTATATCTAAAGGTTAGTACTTAAAACTAATTGTGTACAGCACAGTTTGTTGCTTACATACTATTCCATCGACCTGGAACAAAAGAAAGCCGGTTGGTATTGTATTCACAAATATGTGAATAGTTCTTCATTTTTAATCTGAGAAATATTTTATGCAATTTTATAAAAAATGTGAAACTTATTTAGAAATCTCTAAGATGTTAAAAATTTTAAAAATAAATTATTTTTATAAAGAAACCATATTACTAGTAAAGTTAAATAAAAATAATAAACATTATTTCATACCTTGTTAATGACAACAAGTTTGGTTATTGTTATCCATCACCGAGTTCGCTATAACTCTTCCCAATTTAACATTTTAAATGCTTAATTCCAGCATGATCGAATTCTTATGTTTATCATATTTTTCTTATACCATTTGTCCTGAAACAATAAAAGAACATATTAGTTTAACTTGTTTTACATATATTGTTATTTTTATTACCTTTTTTATAAAAAATATTTCTGTGTCTTTGCTACATTATAATTTTAATATTATCTTCAATATTATTCCTTTATCAATAAATACATTCGTATATGTGCAAAATTTATATTGTTATTATTTAAAAAATTAACTGCTAACTTTATATCATATTTTTAACATCTTTATATTAAATATTAGTCAGATATAAAAATAAATTCATATTCACACTGATGAAATATATTTACCTATATTGTTGGTGGGTACCAAGTCGAGTTTCACTCCTCCACATGGCTTCCCCCATAGGGACGGAAGGTTGATCCCTATCCACTACGTGTACTTATAACTAAGGAGTGTTTGTGCTTATGTTAGTATAATGACTTATATCTAAAGGTTAGTACTTAAAACTAATTGTGTACAGCATAGTTTGTTGCTTACATACTATTCCATCGACCTGGAACAAAAGAAAGCCGGTTGGTATTGTATTCACAAATATGTGAATAGTTCTTCATTTTTAATCTGAGAAATATTTTATGCAATTTTATAAAAAATGTGAAACTAATTTAGAAATCTCTAAGATGTTAAAAATTTTAAAAATAAATTATTTTTATAAAGAAACCATATTACTAGTAAAGTTAAATAAAAATAATAAACATTGTTTCATACCTTGTTAATGACAACAAGTTTGGTTATTGTTATCTATCACCGAGTTCGCTATAACTCTTCCCAATTTAACATTTTAAATGCTTAATTCCAGCATGATCGAATTCTTATGTTTATCATATTTTTCTTATACCATTTGTCCTGAAACAATAAAAGAACATATTAGTTTAACTTGTTTTACATATATTGTTATTTTTATTACCTTTTTTATAAAAAATATTTCTGTGTCTTTGCTACATTATAATTTTAATATTATCTTCAATATTATTCATTTATCAATAAATACATTCGTATATGTGCAAAATTTATATTGTCATCATTTAAAAAATTAACTGCTAACTTTATATCATATTTTTAACATCTTTATATGAAATATTTCTCAGATATAAAAATAAATTCATATTCACACTGATGAAATATATTTACCTATATTGTTGGTGGGTACCAAGTCGAGTTTCACTCCTCCACATGGCTTCCCCCATAGGGACGGAAGGTTGATCCCTATCCACTACGTGTACTTATAACTAAGGAGGATTTGTGCTTATGTTAGTATAATGACTTATATCTAAAGGTTAGTACTTAAAACTAATTGTGTACAGCACAGTTTGTTGCTTACATACTATTCCATCGACCTGGAACAAAAGAAAGCCGGTTGGTATTGTATTCACAAATATTTGAATAGTTCTTCATTTTTAATCTGAGAAATATTTTATGCAATTTTATAAAAAATGTGAAACTAATTTAGAAATCTCTAAGATGTTAAAAATTTTAAAAATAAATTATTTTTATAAAGAAACCATATTACTAGTAAAGTTAAATAAAAATAATAAACATTGTTTCATACCTTGTTAATGACAACAAGTTTGGTTATTGTTATCCATCACCGAGTTCGCTATAACTCTTCCCAATTTAACATTTTAAATGCTTAATTCCAGCATGATCGAATTCTTATGTTTATCATATTTTTCTTATACCATTTGTCCTGAAACAATAAAAGAACATATTAGTTTAACTTGTTTTACATATATTGTTATTTTTATTACCTTTTTTATAAAAAATATTTCTGTGTCTTTGCTACATTATAATTTTAATATTATCTTCAATATTATTCCTTTATCAATAAATACATTCGTATATGTGCAAAATTTATATTGTCATTATTTAAAAAATTAACTGCTAACTTTATATCATATTTTTAACATCTTTATATTAAATATTTCTCAGATATAAAAATAAATTCATATTCACACTGATGAAATATATTTACCTATATTGTTGGTGGGTACCAAGTCGAGTTTCATTCCTCCACATGGCTTCCCCCATAGGGACGGAAGGTTGATCCCTATCCACTACGTGTACTTATAACTAAGGAGGGTTTGTGCTTATGTTAGTATAATGACTTATATCTAAAGGTTAGTACTTAAAACTAATTGTGTACAGCACAGTTTGTTGCTTACATACTATTCCATCGACCTGGAACAAAAGAAAGCCGGTTGGTATTGTATTCACAAATATGTGAATAGTTCTTCATTTTTAATCTGAGAAATATTTTATGCAATTTTATAAAAAATGTGAAACTAATTTAGAAATCTCTAAGATGTTAAAAATTTTAAAAATAAATTATTTTTATAAAGAAACCATATTACTAGTAAAGTTAAATAAAAATAATAAACATTATTTCATACCTTGTTAATGACAACAAGTTTGGTTATTGTTATCCATCACCGAGTTCGCTATAACTCTTCCCAATTTAACATTTTAAATGCTTAATTCCAGCATGATCGAATTCTTATGTTTATCATATTTTTCTTATACCATTTGTCCTGAAACAATAAAAGAACATATTAGTTTAACTTGTTTTACATATATTGTTATTTTTATTACCTTTTTTATAAAAAATATTTCTGTGTCTTTGCTACATTATAATTTTAATATTATCTTCAATATTATTCCTTTATCAATAAATACATTCGTATATGTGCAAAATTTATATTGTCATTATTTAAAAAATTAACTGCTAACTTTATATCATATTTTTAACATCTTTATATTAAATATTTCTCAGATATAAATATAAATTTATATTCACACTGATGAAATATATTTACCTATATTGTTGGTGGGTACCAAGTCGAGTTTCACTCCTCCACATGGCTTCCCCCATAGGGACGGAAGGTTGATCCCTATCCACTACGTGTACTTATAACTAAGGAGGGTTTGTGCTTATGTTAGTATAATGACTTATATCTAAAGGTTAGTACTTAAAACTAATTGTGTACAGCACAGTTTGTTGCTTACATACTATTCCATCGACCTGGAACAAAAGAAAGCCGGTTGGTATTGTATTCACAAATATGTGAATAGTTCTTCATTTTTAATCTGAGAAATATTTTATGCAATTTTATAAAAAATGTGAAACTAATTTAGAAATCTCTAAGATGTTAAAAATTTTAAAAATAAATTATTTTTATAAAGAAACCATATTACTAGTGAAGTTAAATAAAAATAATAAACATTATTTCATACCTTGTTAATGACAACAAGTTTGGTTATTGTTATCCATCACCGAGTTCGCTATAACTCTTCCCAATTTAACATTTTAAATGCTTAATTCCAGCATGATCGAATTCTTATGTTTATCATATTTTTCTTATACCATTTGTCCTGAAACAATAAAAGAACATATTAGTTTAACTTGTTTTACATATATTGTTATTTTTATTACCTTTTTTATAAAAAATATTTCTGTGTCTTTGCTACATTATAATTTTAATATTATCTTCAATATTATTCCTTTATCAATAAATACATTCGTATATGTGCAAAATTTATATTGTCATTATTTAAAAAATTAACTGCTAACTTTATATCATATTTTTAACATCTTTATATTAAATATTTCTCAGATATAAAAATAAATTCATATTCACACTGATGAAATATATTTACCTATATTGTTGGTGGGTACCAAGTCGAGTTTCACTCCTCCACATGGCTTCCCCCATAGGGACGGAAGGTTGATCCCTATCCACTACGTGTACTTATAACTAAGGAGGGTTTGTGCTTATGTTAGTATAATGACTTATATCTAAAGGTTAGTACTTAAAACTAATTGTGTACAGCACAGTTTGTTGCTTACATACTATTCCATCGACCTGGAACAAAAGAAAACCGGTTGGTATTGTATTCACAAATATGTGAATAGTTCTTCATTTTTAATCTGAGAAATATTTTATGCAATTTTATAAAAAATGTGAAACTAATTTAGAAATCTCTAAGATGTTAAAAATTTTAAAAATAAATTATTTTTATAAAGAAACCATATTACTAGTAAAGTTAAATAAAAATAATAAACATTATTTCATACCTTGTTAATGACAACAAGTTTGGTTATTGTTATCCATCACCGAGTTCGCTATAACTCTTCCCAATTTAACATTTTAAATGCTTAATTCCAGCATGATCGAATTCTTATGTTTATCATATTTTTCTTATACCATTTGTCCTGAAACAATAAAAGAACATATTAGTTTAACTTGTTTTACATATATTGTTATTTTTATTACCTTTTTTATAAAAAATATTTCTGTGTCTTTGCTACATTATAATTTTAATATTATCTTCAATATTATTCCTTTATCAATAAATACATTCGTATATGTGCAAAATTTATATTGTTATTATTTAAAAAATTTACTGCTAACTTTATATCATATTTTTAACATCTTTATATTAAATATTTCTCAGATATAAAAATAAATTCATATTCACACTGATGAAATATATTTACCTATATTGTTGGTGGGTACCAAGTCGAGTTTCACTCCTCCACATGGCTTCCCCCATAGGGACGGAAGGTTGATCCGTATCCACTACGTGTACTTATAACTAAGGAGGGTTTGTGCTTATGTTAGTATAATGACTTATATCTAAAGGTTAGTACTTAAAACTAATTGTGTACAGCACAGTTTGTTGCTTACATACTATTCCATCGACCTGGAACAAAAGAAAGCCGGTTGGTATTGTATTCACAAATATGTGAATAGTTCTTCATTTTTAATCTGAGAAATATTTTATGCAATTTTATAAAAAATGTGAAACTAATTTAGAAATCTCTAAGATGTTAAAAATTTTAAAAATAAATTATTTTTATAAAGAAACCATATTACTAGTAAAGTTAAATAAAAATAATAAACATTGTTTCATACCTTGTTAATGACAACAAGTTTGGTTATTGTTATCCATCACCGAGTTCGCTATAACTCTTCCCAATTTAACATTTTAAATGCTTAATTCCAGCATGATCGAATTCTTATGTTTATCATATTTTTCTTATACCATTTGTCCTGAAACAATAAAAGAACATATTAGTTTAACTTGTTTTACATATATTGTTATTTTTATTACCTTTTTTATAAAAAATATTTCTGTGTCTTTGCTACATTATAATTTTAATATTATCTTCAATATTATTCCTTTATCAATAAATACATTCGTATATGTGCAAAATTTATATTGTCATTATTTAAAAAATTAACTGCTATCTTTATATCTTATTTTTAACATCTTTATATGAAATATTTCTCAGATATAAAAATAAATTCATATTCACACTGATGAAATATATTTACCTATATTGTTGGTGGGTACCAAGTCGAGTTTCACTCCTCCACATGGCTTCCCCCATAGGGACGGAAGGTTGATCCCTATCCACTACGTGTACTTATAACTAAGGAGGGTTTGTGCTTATGTTAGTATAATGACTTATATCTAAAGGTTAGTACTTAAAACTAATTGTGTACAGCACAGTTTGTTGCTTACATACTATTCCATCGACCTGGAACAAAAGAAAGCCGGTTGGTATTGTATTCACAAATATGTGAATAGTTCTTCATTTTTAATCTGAGAAATATTTTATGCAATTTTATAAAAAATGTGAAACTAATTTAGAAATCTCTAAGATGTTAAAAATTTTAAAAATAAATTATTTTTATAAAGAAACCATATTACTAGTAAAGTTAAATAAAAATAATAAACATTATTTCATACCTTGTTAATGACAACAAGTTTGGTTATTGTTATCCATCACCGAGTTCGCTATAACTCTTCCCAATTTAACATTTTAAATGCTTAATTCCAGCATGATCGAATTCTTATGTTTATCATATTTTTCTTATACCATTTGTCCTGAAACAATAAAAGAACATATTAGTTTAACTTGTTTTACATATATTGTTATTTTTATTACCTTTTTCATAAAAAATACTTCTGTGTCTTTGCTACATTATAATTTTAATATTATCTTCAATATTATTCCTTTATCAATAAATACATTCGTATATGTGCAAAATTTATATTGTCATTATTTAAAAAATTAACTGCTAACTTTATATCATATTTTTAACATCTTTATATTAAATATTTCTCAGATATAAAAATAAATTCATATTCACACTGATGAAATATATTTACCTATATTGTTGGTGGGTACCAAGTCGAGTTTCACTCCTCCACATGGCTTCCCCCATAGGGACGGAAGGTTGATCCCTATCCACTACGTGTACTTATAACTAAGGAGGGTTTGTGCTTATGTTAGTATAATGACTTATATCTAAAGGTTAGTACTTAAAACTAATTGTGTACAGCACAGTTTGTTGCTTACATACTATTCCATCGACCTGGAACAAAAGAAAGCCGGTTGGTATTGTATTCACAAATATGTGAATAGTTCTTCATTTTTAATCTGAGAAATATTTTATGCAATTTTATAAAAAATGTGAAACTAATTTAGAAATCTCTAAGATGTTAAAAATTTTAAAAATAAATTATTTTTATAAAGAAACCATATTACTAGTAAAGTTAAATAAAAATAATAAACATTGTTTCATACCTTGTTAATGACAACAAGTTTGGTTATTGTTATCCATCACCGAGTTCGCTATAACTCTTCCCAATTTAACATTTTAAATGCTTAATTCCAGCATGATCGAATTCTTATGTTTATCATATTTTTCTTATACCATTTGTCCTGAAACAATAAAAGAACATATTAGTTTAACTTGTTTTACATATATTGTTATTTTTATTACCTTTTTTATAAAAAATATTTCTGTGTCTTTGCTACATTATAATTTTAATATTATCTTCAATATTATTCCTTTATCAATAAATACATTCGTATATGTGCAAAATTTATATTGTCATTATTTAAAAAATTAACTGCTAACTTTATATCATATTTTTAACATCTTTATATTAAATATTTCTCAGATATAAAAATAAATTCATATTCACACTGATGAAATATATTTACCTATATTGTTGGTGGGTACCAAGTCGAGTTTCACTCCTCCACATGGCTTCCCCCATAGGGACGGAAGGTTGATCCGTATCCACTACGTGTACTTATAACTAAGGAGGGTTTGTGCTTATGTTAGTATAATGACTTATATCTAAAGGTTAGTACTTAAAACTAATTGTGTACAGCACAGTTTGTTGCTTACATACTATTCCATCGACCTGGAACAAAAGAAAGCCGGTTGGTATTGTATTCACAAATATGTGAATAGTTCTTCATTTTTAATCTGAGAAATATTTTATGCAATTTTATAAAAAATGTGAAACTAATTTAGAAATCTCTAAGATGTTAAAAATTTTAAAAATAAATTATTTTTATAAAGAAACCATATTACTAGTAAAGTTAAATAAAAATAATAAACATTATTTCATACCTTGTTAATGACAACAAGTTTGGTTATTGTTATCCATCACCGAGTTCGCTATAACTCTTCCCAATTTAACATTTTAAATGCTTAATTCCAGCATGATCGAATTCTTATGTTTATCATATTTTTCTTATACCATTTGTCCTGAAACAATAAAAGAACATATTAGTTTAACTTGTTTTACATATATTGTTATTTTTATTACCTTTTTCATAAAAAATATTTCTGTGTCTTTGCTACATTATAATTTTAATATTATCTTCAATATTATTCCTTTATCAATAAATACATTCGTATATGTGCAAAATTTATATTGTCATTATTTAAAAAATTAACTGCTAACTTTATATCATATTTTTAACATCTTTATATTAAATATTTCTCAGATATAAAAATAAATTCATATTCACACTGATGAAATATATTTACCTATATTGTTGGTGGGTACCAAGTCGAGTTTCACTCCTCCACATGGCTTCCCCCATAGGGACGGAAGGTTGATGCCTATCCACTACGTGTACTTATAACTAAGGAGGGTTTGTGCTTATGTTAGTATAATGACTTATATCTAAAGGTTAGTACTTAAAACTAATTGTGTACAGCACAGTTTGTTGCTTACATACTATTCCATCGACCTGGAACAAAAGAAAGCCGGTTGGTATTGTATTCACAAATATGTGAATAGTTCTTCATTTTTAATCTGAGAAATATTTTATGCAATTTTATAAAAAATGTGAAACTAATTTAGAAATCTCTAAGATGTTAAAAATTTTAAAAATAAATTATTTTTATAAAGAAACCATATTACTAGTAAAGTTAAATAAAAATAATAAACATTGTTTCATACCTTGTTAATGACAACAAGTTTGGTTATTGTTATCCATCACCGAGTTCGCTATAACTCTTCCCAATTTAACATTTTAAATGCTTAATTCCAGCATGATCGAATTCTTATGTTTATCATATTTTTCTTATACCATTTGTCCTGAAACAATAAAAGAACATATTAGTTTAACTTGTTTTACATATATTGTTATTTTTATTACCTTTTTTATAAAAAATATTTCTGTGTCTTTGCTACATTATAATTTTAATATTATCTTCAATATTATTCCTTTATCAATAAATACATTCGTATATGTGCAAAATTTATATTGTCATTATTTAAAAAATTAACTGCTAACTTTATATCATATTTTTAACATCTTTATATTAAATATTTCTCAGATATAAAAATAAATTCATATTCACACTGATGAAATATATTTACCTATATTGTTGGTGGGTACCAAGTCGAGTTTCACTCCTCCACATGGCTTCCCCCATAGGGACGGAAGGTTGATCCGTATCCACTACGTGTACTTATAACTAAGGAGGGTTTGTGCTTATGTTAGTATAATGACTTATATCTAAAGGTTAGTACTTAAAACTAATTGTGTACAGCACAGTTTGTTGCTTACATACTATTCCATCGACCTGGAACAAAAGAAAGCCGGTTGGTATTGTATTCACAAATATGTGAATAGTTCTTCATTTTTAATCTGAGAAATATTTTATGCAATTTTATAAAAAATGTGAAACTAATTTAGAAATCTCTAAGATGTTAAAAATTTTAAAAATAAATTATTTTTATAAAGAAACCATATTACTAGTAAAGTTAAATAAAAATAATAAACATTGTTTCATACCTTGTTAATGACAACAAGTTTGGTTATTGTTATCCATCACCGAGTTCGCTATAACTCTTCCCAATTTAACATTTTAAATGCTTAATTCCAGCATGATCGAATTCTTATGTTTATCATATTTTTCTTATACCATTTGTCCTGAAACAATAAAAGAACATATTAGTTTAACTTGTTTTACATATATTGTTATTTTTATTACCTTTTTCATAAAAAATATTTCTGTGTCTTTGCTACATTATAATTTTAATATTATCTTCAATATTATTCCTTTATCAATAAATACATTCGTATATGTGCAAAATTTATATTGTCATTATTTAAAAAATTAACTGCTAACTTTATATCATATTTTTAACATCTTTATATTAAATATTTCTCAGATATAAATATAAATTTATATTCACACTGATGAAATATATTTACCTATATTGTTGGTGGGTACCAAGTCGAGTTTCACTCCTCCACATGGCTTCCCCCATAGGGACGGAAGGTTGATCCCTATCCACTACGTGTACTTATAACTAAGGAGGGTTTGTGCTTATGTTAGTATAATGACTTATATCTAAAGGTTAGTACTTAAAACTAATTGTGTACAGCACAGTTTGTTGCTTACATACTATTCCATCGACCTGGAACAAAAGAAAGCCGGTTGGTATTGTATTCACAAATATGTGAATAGTTCTTCATTTTTAATCTGAGAAATATTTTATGCAATTTTATAAAAAATGTGAAACTAATTTAGAAATCTCTAAGATGTTAAAAATTTTAAAAATAAATTATTTTTATAAAGAAACCATATTACTAGTAAAGTTAAATAAAAATAATAAACATTATTTCATACCTTGTTAATGACAACAAGTTTGGTTATTGTTATCCATCACCGAGTTCGCTATAACTCTTCCCAATTTAACATTTTAAATGCTTAATTCCAGCATGATCGAATTCTTATGTTTATCATATTTTTCTTATACCATTTGTCCTGAAACAATAAAAGAACATATTAGTTTAACTTGTTTTACATATATTGTTATTTTTATTACCTTTTTTATAAAAAATATTTTTGTATCTTTGCTACATTATAATTTTAATATTATCTTCAATATTATTCCTTTATCAATAAATACATTCGTATATGTGCAAAATTTATATTGTCATTATTTAAAAAATTAACTGCTAACTTTATATCATATTTTTAACATCTTTATATTAAATATTTCTCAGATATAAAAATAAATTCATATTCACACTGATGAAATATATTTACCTATATTGTTGGTGGGTACCAAGTCGAGTTTCACTCCTCCACATGGCTTCCCCCATAGGGACGGAAGGTTGATCCCTATCCACTACGTGTACTTATAACTAAGGAGGGTTTGTGCTTATGTTAGTATAATGACTTATATCTAAAGGTTAGTACTTAAAACTAATTGTGTACAGCACAGTTTGTTGCTTACATACTATTCCATCGACCTGGAACAAAAGAAAGCCGGTTGGTATTGTATTCACAAATATGTGAATAGTTCTTCATTTTTAATCTGAGAAATATTTTATGCAATTTTATAAAAAATGTGAAACTAATTTAGAAATCTCTAAGATGTTAAAAATTTTAAAAATAAATTATTTTTATAAAGAAACCATATTACTAGTAAAGTTAAATAAAAATAATAAACATTATTTCATACCTTGTTAATGACAACAAGTTTGGTTATTGTTATCCATCACCGGGTTCGCTATAACTCTTCCCAATTTAACATTTTAAATGCTTAATTCCAGCATGATCGAATTCTTATGTTTATCATATTTTTCTTATACCATTTGTCCTGAAACAATAAAAGAACATATTAGTTTAACTTGTTTTACATATATTGTTATTTTTATTACCTTTTTTATAAAAAATATTTCTGTGTCTTTGCTACATTATAATTTTAATATTATCTTCAATATTATTCCTTTATCAATAAATACATTCGTATATGTGCAAAATTTATATTGTCATTATTTAAAAAATTAACTGCTAACTTTATATCATATTTTTAACATCTTTATATTAAATATTTCTCAGATATAAAAATAAATTCATATTCACACTGATGAAATATATTTACCTATATTGTTGGTGGGTACCAAGTCGAGTTTCACTCCTCCACATGGCTTCCCCCATAGGGACGGAAGGTTGATCCCTATCCACTACGTGTACTTATAACTAAGGAGGGTTTGTGCTTATGTTAGTATAATGACTTATATCTAAAGGTTAGTACTTAAAACTAATTGTGTACAGCACAGTTTGTTGCTTACATACTATTCCATCGACCTGGAACAAAAGAAAACCGGTTGGTATTGTATTCACAAATATGTGAATAGTTCTTCATTTTTAATCTGAGAAATATTTTATGCAATTTTATAAAAAATGTGAAACTAATTTAGAAATCTCTAAGATGTTAAAAATTTTAAAAATAAATTATTTTTATAAAGAAACCATATTACTAGTAAAGTTAAATAAAAATAATAAACATTATTTCATACCTTGTTAATGACAACAAGTTTGGTTATTGTTATCCATCACCGAGTTCGCTATAACTCTTCCTAATTTAACATTTTAAATGCTTAATTCCAGCATGATCGAATTCTTATGTTTATCATATTTTTCTTATACCATTTGTCCTGAAACAATAAAAGAACATATTAGTTTAACTTGTTTTACATATATTGTTATTTTTATTACCTTTTTTATAAAAAATATTTCTGTGTCTTTGCTACATTATAATTTTAATATTATCTTCAATATTATTCCTTTATCAATAAATACATTCGTATATGTGCAAAATTTATATTGTCATTATTTAAAAAATTAACTGCTAACTTTATATCATATTTTTAACATCTTTATATTAAATATTTCTCAGATATAAAAATAAATTTATATTCACACTGATGAAATATATTTACCTATATTGTTGGTGGGTACCAAGTCGAGTTTCACTCCTCCACATGGCTTCCCCCATAGGGACGGAAGGTTGATCCCTATCCACTACGTGTACTTATAACTAAGGAGGGTTTGTGCTTATGTTAGTATAATGACTTATATCTAAAGGTTAGTACTTAAAACTAATTGTGTACAGCACAGTTTGTTGCTTACATACTATTCCATCGACCTGGAACAAAAGAAAGCCGGTTGGTATTGTATTCACAAATATGTGAATAGTTCTTCATTTTTAATCTGAGAAATATTTTATGCAATTTTATAAAAAATGTGAAACTAATTTAGAAATCTCTAAGATGTTAAAAATTTTAAAAATAAATTATTTTTATAAAGAAACCATATTACTAGTAAAGTTAAATAAAAATAATAAACATTATTTCATACCTTGTTAATGACAACAAGTTTGGTTATTAATCCATCACCGAGTTCGCTATAACTCTTCCCAATATAACATTTTAAATGCTTAATTCCAGCATGATCGAATTCTTATGTTTATCATATTTTTCTTATACCATTTGTCCTGAAACAATAAAAGAACATATTAGTTTAACTTGTTTTACATATATTGTTATTTTTATTACCTGTTTTATAAAAAATATTTCTGTGTCTTTGCTACATTATAATTTTAATATTATCTTCAATATTATTCCTTTATCAATAAATACATTCGTATATGTGCAAAATTTATATTGTCATTATTTAAAAAATTAACTGCTAACTTTATATCATATTTTTAACATCTTTATATTAAATATTTCTCAGATATAAAAATAAATTTATATTCACACTGATGAAATATATTTACCTATATTGTTGGTGGGTACCAAGTCGAGTTTCACTCCTCCACATGGCTTCCCCCATAGGGACGGAAGGTTGATCCCTATCCACTACGTGTACTTATAACTAAGGAGGGTTTGTGCTTATGTTAGTATAATGACTTATATCTAAAGGTTAGTACTTAAAACTAATTGTATACAGCACAGTTTGTTGCTTACATACTATTCCATCGACCTGGAACAAAAGAAAGCCGGTTGGTATTGTATTCACAAATATGTGAATAGTTCTTCATTTTTAATCTGAGAAATATTTTATGCAATTTTATAAAAAATGTGAAACTAATTTAGAAATCTCTAAGATGTTAAAAATTTTAAAAATAAATTATTTTTATAAAGAAACCATATTACTAGTAAAGTTAAATAAAAATAATAAACATTATTTCATACCTTGTTAATGACAACAAGTTTGGTTATTGTTATCCATCACCGAGTTCGCTATAACTCTTCCCAATTTAACATTTTAAATGCTTAATTCCAGCATGATCGAATTCTTATGTTTATCATATTTTTCTTATACCATTTGTCCTGAAACAATAAAAGAACATATTAGTTTAACTTGTTTTACATATATTGTTATTTTTATTACCTTTTTTATAAAAAATATTTCTGTGTCTTTGCTACATTATAATTTTAATATTATCTTCAATATTATTCCTTTATTAATAAATACATTCGTATATGTGCAAAATTTATATTGTCATTATTTAAAAAATTAACTGCTAACTTTATATCATATTTTTAACATCTTTATATTAAATATTTCTCAGATATAAAAATAAATTCATATTCACACTGATGAAATATATTTACCTATATTGTTGGTGGGTACCAAGTCGAGTTTCACTCCTCCACATGGCTTCCCCCATAGGGACGGAAGGTTGATCCCTATCCACTACGTGTACTTATAACTAAGGAGGGTTTGTGCTTATGTTAGTATAATGATTTATATCTAAAGGTTAGTACTTAAAACTAATTGTGTACAGCACAGTTTGTTGCTTACATACTATTCCATCGACCTGGAACAAAAGAAAGCCGGTTGGTATTGTATTCACAAGTATGTGAATAGTTCTTCATTTTTAATCTGAGAAATATTTTATGCAATTTT
Source organism: Stenolophus ochropezus (assembly GCA_035578165.1). NCBI lineage: Eukaryota > Metazoa > Arthropoda > Insecta > Coleoptera > Carabidae > Stenolophus > Stenolophus ochropezus. The sequence continues at coordinate 21,879,661 of JAQOWZ010000008.1, forward strand.
ATAAAAAATGTGAAACTAATTTAGAAATCTCTAAGATGTTAAAAATTTTAAAAATAAATTATTTTTATAAAGAAACCATATTACTAGTAAAGTTAAATAAAAATAATAAACATTATTTCATACCTTGTTAATGACAACAAGTTTGGTTATTGTTATCCATCACCGAGTTTGCTATAACTCTTCCCAATTTAACATTTTAAATGCTTAATTCCAGCATGATCGAATTCTTATGTTTATCATATTTTTCTTATACCATTTGTCCTGAAACAATAAAAGAACATATTAGTTTAACTTGTTTTACATATATTGTTATTTTTATTACCTTTTTTATAATAAATATTTTTGTGTCGTGGCTACATTATAATTTTAATCTTTTTAAAAAATTTATACGTGCATACACATTATAAACTAAGGTAGTACAATTCAGATAAAAAGTGAAAACAATAACAGAATTGCGAAAACTAGACAACACCGTTAACTGAATAATAAATATTACTGTATACTTCATGTAAGTTAAAATTTCCTTTAAAATTGATTATTAATTATTGTAACAATAAGTACAATAATTGTAACAATAAGTACAATAATTGTAACAATATGTACAATAATTGTAACAATAAGTACAATAATAGAGGAAGGTAACCTTGGAAACATCTATGAAAATTTTTTCCTAAAATTTCGAGAAAATATATGGGTTTACAATTTTTCTCATAATATATTTCCCCAAATCATTGATTAGTATGTCCAGAAATATAGATACACATTTATTACATACCAAATTAATTAAAGCTGTGGGTTTACCACATTCCTAAACATTTAACATTGTAAAATATTATTCTACGGCATCCCCTAACACTTGCATTTTATCAATATATACATATTATGATTACGCTGATATAAATATAAGCAGTAACTCAATAAGCATACAATTTTTTTAATCCTACCTTATCTGACGGTTTCTAACGCCCCAACCGAAGTAGAAACCTTATTACTAGTGAGTACGCAGTGAGAAACCATTGCCACTGCCGTACCAGAAACAGTCACACACACACGAACTTCCTGAAGGAGAATTCATCCAAAAATACACTAACACTGAAACACACGTCTACACTTTATGGAGGTCAATGAAAAACTGATTATCCTTAGCAACGATTTGTACAACAGCAACAACCGTAACTATTGTTGAAGTAGACAACAAAGTAATGTAATTTTGATTTGTCATTGACATATGTCAGCTTTATTACAATAAACGCACGAACTATCATAATTTATACTAAAATTATAGTTCCCTAACTAACTTTCTTAATTCTATAGCGACTGAATTTAGGTAAATAAACCACAGCTACTTGGCTACTTGTTTAAAAAGTAAATCAAATTGAAGGTGAGTACCCTTGTCAATACATGACATTTATTGTGTCATTTTTGGAATTATGCATCTTCGAATTTAAAGACATTCAAATACAAAGCTCTCATCATCATATTACTTATATTGTCTATATTCTTGTTATAAATAAAGATCAATTGAAGATATCCGAATGTTATGACGTGAAAGGTAATAAGACTTACATAGCTGTTTCAGGTTCCAAGTCATAACATAGTGAAAAACGAGTAAGCACACACAAATTTAAATAGATAATTTGAGAAAAGAATAATAAAATAACAGAAAGGATACGGATAGAAATGTCAAAAATAATAATTATGTCAAAAGTGTATAAGTTAAGATTGAAAGACAGCCATCATTGCGACTGTGTTGCAAAGGAATAAACGCTCTTTATATTAATAAAATAATGTCCAATCAGAAAATTTCAGAGAATCGAAGACAAGATTAGCAATGCTCTTCGTCTGCAGCAATCAACTGACTATAAGCACGTGAGACATACAGGTGAAACCACATGTACTCACACACATATTACACAATAATTAGATTTTATCATACTATACATAAGAAGGTAAAACTTGAGTTAAAGGTATTGTCCTTAAAACTAAATAGTGTTAAGAGTGGATGTGAGCTATTGTTGGCCACATAACATATAACAACATATTGTGTAACAGAGGCACGATCTCTATAATATATTACATGGGTAGGGGCATAGCATATGCAATAGTGAAGCCTGTAGCGGTCATTTTGCTGAGGTCTGAATCTAATCAAATTGTCGCAAAATATCAATAAAGTCATTAATATTTATAATTTATTTAAGGGCAGAATTGAAAAGAAGCAGGAAGAATGGGGACAAGAAAAGAAAACACTAATAAAACGAAATGAAAAATTAGAACAATGGAGTGAGCAATAAGACAAAATGAACAGAAAAAACAATATAATCTTATAGGATATCAAATATAAGAGAACAGAGGAAAAAACATTAGAAGAAATACTATGAACAAAAATATAGCTAGATATCGAACTCCAAAAAACAAAAGTACTCAGTAGAGAAAAAGGAAAGAGAATAATAAGAGTTGCATTAAAATCATGGAAAGAAAAACAACAAATAATGAAAAACAAAAGTGCACTGAAGGGTACAAACATTTTCATTGAAAATGACCTCACACTAGGTGACGGAAGAATACTAGCAGAAATACGTAAAATAGCCAGAACACAAAAAGAAAAAGGAAAAATGGTAAAAATAGGATATAAAAAAATAACAATAAATGGAATAGACTATGTATGGGACGAAAATGAAAAGGGAGTCATCCAAAATGACCAAAATCCTAAAAAACTATTAAAAAACAATAATTTAGACTCTCAGAAGACGAACACGGCAACGATAAAGGAAATGCACAAAAGATAAAAATAAAAATAAAATAAATAGGAAGTAGATATAGAAATAGGAAACACTGGAGAACAATATACAGCATTGGTCGCTTATGGACCCAATGAAAATGAAAAAAAAAGAAATAATAGAAGATAATACAGATAATGAAATAATTCTAATGGGATACCAAAACGGAAGGGTAGGGAAAGAAAATAGAGGAATAGAAAGACACCTCGGACAGGAAGGAAAGGGAACAAGAAATTGGAACATCAAGAAAATAATCGAACTAAGCGTGGAAAACGACCTAGTGATAATGAACTTGAAATTTAAACACAAAGACATTCACAAATACCCAAAGGAGCAACCATCGAAAAATGAAAAGTCAATATTCGACTATTTCATAGTAAGTAAAAACATAGAAAAAAATGTGAAGGACGTAAAAGTTAACAGAGGTCCAAAGATAGGGAGCGACCACTTCCTCACAAAAATGATCTTTTTCATATACTATGGCCCATCCAGAAGTGTATTATAGAGATCAGTGGATCGATGCGTATCATAACGAAGCAAAATGGCAGCGACATGAATAGGCACATTACAATGTATTACAATTTATTAAAAATTAAAAAATATATATACGTGCATACATATTATAAACTAAGGTAGTATAAATCAGATAAAAAGGGAAAACAATAACAGAATTATGAAAACTAGACAAGACCTTTAACTGAATAAAAATTATTACTGTATACTGCATGTAAGTTAAAATTTCCTTTAAAATTGATTATTAATTATTGTAAAAATATGTACAATAATTGTAACAATAAGTACAATAATTGTAACAACAAGTACAATAATTGTAACAATATGTACAATAATTGTAACAATAAGTACAATATATGTAACAATAAGTACAATAATAGAGGAAGGTAACCTTGGAAACATCTATGAAAATTTTTTCCTGAAATTTTGAGAAAAAAATATGGGTATACAATTTTTCTCATATATTTCCCCAAATCATTTATTAGTATGTCCAAAAATATAGGTACACATTTATTACATACCAAATTAATTACAGCTGTGGGTTTGCCATATTCCTAAACATTTAATATTGTAAAATATTATTCTACGGCTTCCCCTAACACTTACATTTTATCAATATATACATATGATTATGATTACGCTGATATAAATATAAGCAATAACGCAATAATCATATAAATTTTTTTTAATCCTACCTTATCTGATGCTTTCTAACTCCTCCAACTGAAGTAGAAACCATTATTACTAGTGAGTACACAGTGAGGAAACATTACCACTGCCACTACCAGAAACAGTCACACACACACGAACTTCCTTAAGGAGAATTCATCCAAAAATACACTGACACTGAAACACACGTCTACACTTTATGAAGGTCAATGAAAAACTGATTATCCTTAGCAACGATTTGTACAACAGCAACAACGATAACTATTGTTGAAGTAGACAACAAAGTAATTTAATTTTGATTTGTCATTGACATATGTCAGCTTTATTACAATAAACGCACGAACTATCATAATTTAGACTAAAATTCTAGTTCGCTAACTAACTTACTTAATTCTATAGCGACTGAATTTAGGTAAACAAACCACAGCTACTTGGCTACTTGTTTAATTAATAAATCAAATTGACGGTGAGTAACCTTGTCAATACATGACATTTATTGTGTCATTTATGGAATTATGAATCTTGGAATTAAAAGACATTCTAATATAAAGCTCTGGTCATCATATTACTTAAATTGTCTACATACTTGTTATAAGTAAAGGTCAATTGAAGATATCCGAATGTTATGACGTGAAACGTAATAAGACTGACATAGCTGTTTCAGGTTCCAAGTCAAGGCTTAGTGAAAAACGTTTAAGCACACACAAGTTTAAATAGAAAATTTGAGATTAACAGAATAATAAAATAACACACAAAGATACGAATAGAAATGTCAAAAATAAAGAATTACAAATTAAATTCAATTGATCTGTCATAGATGGTGTCTTCCAAATTAAATTATTATTCGAAACTCGAATTTAATTTATATTTTCTAATTTATTATTTTATATTACTGTACTATGTATTTAAATTAGGTATGTGTATTTTGACATTTATTTACTTAATTATCATTTTTGAAAACTATCCAAATTAATTGATTTAATCAGTACCCCTAACGCTATATTGGTTACTTTTTCAGAGAAGCATATTCGATAATAAAGTAGATATGTCAAGAAATATAACCTACAATCACAATTTCGATTTTAACGATTTAGAAAATGTGCTCCATTTTACCAATTTTTACTTTATTTATATAATAGTTCTGTCGATTCTTCTTCCACAAAGATATATTACATACTTTCTTTGTATCTATTGATTCAGAATAGGGTGTTATATTTAAATTTATTTTTATTATTTATTTTATAGGTTAAACGATCTTTAATAATATTTTTTTTAATGAACGGCTCTGATTCCGAGACGCCGATTAAGTTTCTCCTTTGCTTTTGAGAGCATTGGGCAACAAGCGATTTACATTTTACCTATCTATGGCCCTAGCCTCGACATCATCCCAGTCCCATTCCCAATCAATCTCCAGAGCCTAGTCCTGTAGCAATGTATCTTCCTCCACAAGACTTCCTGTAATGTAATCTCCACGTCAGCTAGAGTATCCGGTTTATTATTCATTTACCCGTTAAATACCAAAGAATTACGTTTGTATCTTTGGGGCATGGGCGCCCGCAGGGGGGGTCGAAAGGGTCGAAGGACCCCCCTTTCATTTATGAATTGTATACCTTTTTTTAATAAACATATAATTATATTTTTTCGGTCTAATGTATCTCTTGTTTTATAATAATTATTAATAACAATATTTTTTTCAAATTTATTATTGCTATGTATTATTATATGTAAATACAAACAAAGGAAATAGCTGAAGTTTTATAATAACTCAATGAAGAATGGTAATCGATAGATAGCGTTGAAGTTGAAAATGTATTTTTCGTCTTATAGTATTTAAAGATGGCACGACAATATAATGACATGTGATCATGTGAAGTCAGTGAATCTGTGGATACTAGTCGAACTCATAAACTTAAAATTTTTATATGTGCTTGTGCTTTGATACTGAGTAATTCTTACAACTGTTTTAAGAAATCCAACAAATTGGAGATAAAGAAAATGTTACTTTCGAAATACCAAGACAAACTAATCATCAGCAACAAGGAGGTAATGTGGTAGCTAATAACGCTGAAGAATATTTTTGTCGAATTATATTCATTCCGTATGTTGATTCGATAATACAATTATTAAAATCTAGATTTAACATTAAACATGACCATATCATAGAAATGAATAATGAAAATTTTAAACAAATGATATTAAAAATATTAAAAATTTTGTTGCCGAAAGTCCAATTTAATACTAAATATGGCACAATAAGCGGAAAACTAATTTTATCTACTCTCACCCTATAATGATTCCATTATTTTGCAAGTTATTGCATGTGAAGTGTGTCATTAATGAAATCGTTTAATAATGAATCTAAATCATGCCTAAAAGAACAATGTAAATTAAATGGGACTTTCATTATTATAACATTTCTTTTAACAAATGAAAAACATGTTTTTGAAAGAATGGTAATGTACAACACCGGTTAGTACTGCTAACGATATAGTATCGCAGAAAAATATAGTACAAATAATCGTATTTGGATTTTATACAATTTATTTTTTATTGTATAAAATTGTAAAGCCGGCTTCCCACGACGCGGGGCTCGGCGAACTTTTACCTGCTTTTGGCGAGCCTCGCGCCATGGGAATGGGGTGAATCGTGGCTCGTTGGTTCGGCTCGGGCTTCCCGTCAGTTGTCGGTAAATTTGACACAAGTCAAAGGAAATGCGCCGCTCGCCTAAGCTCGGCTCGTTATGTCCTTTCCAACGTTCCAACAGGCTCATTGTTTGAAAATAAAACTTATTATTTTTCCGCATTATTTTAAACTACCTCAGCTAAACTATGTATCTTTGATCTACATTTTAATTATTATTATGTTATTATTATTATTATTATTGGAAGTTTAGAAGAAGCTACAATTGAATACAGGGTGGTTGGCGAATGGCTGGCACCGAGAATATTTGTCATCCATCAGCGTCTTTTTCTTTTGGTCTGTTGTTCTTTTAAATACTCACCTCTCAAAATGATGTAAGCAGCTGCAGAAGCAGCAATCTTATTCCGTCGATTATTCATTTTCAACCGAATGGCTTGGCAGAGCTAGTACAAACGAGCCAAAAACCCTCCACAAGCCACGAACCAGGCGCCGTGGGAATAGTCAAAGCGCGTTAAAGCTCGTGCACGTCCCAAGTCCAAGAGCGGCGCGAGGCTCACCAAGCTTCGCGTCGTGGGAAACCGGCTTAAGAGTTTTATCTCAAATTGGTGACATTGCATCGGTGTCATCTCAGAAGTATACTGAACGCAACCTACCATCATACACCACTTTGTTTTGCCGCCAACAAGGAACGTTGTTGCTGTAATCATATTGGTAAGAAAATGAATTATATACTTTATTGTAGATGTAACGAAATTTTTTTATTTAGGACTCGTTATCCTATACAGTGATTGTAACATGGATGAAGAAGAAATAATGTGTACACCGCCAGAAGTAGCGGAGATGGCAAGTACAGTAACCTCAAATTTGCTCCCTGAGAAATCTAAACAACTGTACAAGAAAACATATAAGGATTTTCTAAATTGGTGTGATTCAAAAAACGTAAAGAACTATACTGACAACGTCTTCCTTTCTTATTTTTCTGAGAAATCTACTAGTTGCAAGGCATCGACGTTATGGTCGCGTTATTCGATGCTGAAAGCGACTTTTAATTTAAACAAAAACATCGACTTAAGTAAATTTACAAAACTTATTACGTATTTAAAACGTACATCAGATAATTATCGCCCCAAAAAATCAAAAACATTAACTCTACAAGAAATAGAGAAATTTATTTATGAAGCTCCGGATCAACAATATCTAATGATGAAGGTAAAAAATGGATAATATGAATTTAGTATATATAAAGGTATTTTAAAAAAATTACTCTTTAGGTTGTGGCAATTTTTGGTATTTCGGGAGCTTGTCGGCGACATGAATTATCGGATATTCGAATTGATGATATTCAAGATGCAGGAACTGCTTTAATAATAACTAAGAGAATGCAAAAATAAAATACCTAGAACCTTTACTGTTGTTGACAACAAGGATAAAACTCCAAGTTTTTTACAAATTTATAGAAAATATACGTCCTTACGACCACCAGAAACTAATCACAAACGATTTTTCATTTTCTATAGAAATAACAAGTGCACAAAACAACCAGTTGGTATTAACCAATTTGGCAAAATACCTTCTCTAATAGCAACATTTCTCAATCTACCGCATCCTGACACCTATACTGGTCATTGTTTTCGAAGGTCGTCTGCCTCCTTATTAGCAGACTCGGGTGCCGATATTACTGCAGTAAAACGGCTTGGGGGATGGAAATCCTCAATTGTTGCAAAAAAATTATATAGAGAACTCACTAAATAATAAGAAACAAACAACAAAAAAAATATTTGGCATAAATAACCAACAAATACAATTACATACCGAATCATCAGTTTCTGAAGCCTACACTCTAACAAGAGAAGTTCATATTGAGGAAGAAAATGAAAAAGATAAAAATATAATAATAAGTAACATCAATAATTGTTCTAATTTAACAATTAATGTAAACATAAAAAAATAATGTCAAATATGTAACAACAGATAACCTGTCTACCTGTCATATTATATAAATATAATAAATTATTACAATTCTATTTATTTTTCTAATTGGTTCGTAGATAAAATATTGTATGACACTCATGTGTGAAGTACTTTTATGCACTCATTACGGTTAAGACACTCGCTTTCGCTCGTGCCTTAAACTCCGTAATTCATGCCTAAAAGTACTCCTTCACACACTAGTATCATAAATAACTATTATTAATTTGTTAAATCATATAAAAAAAATTCCCACTATGTAGCAAGCAATTATTATTGCACTTACACTTCCTGTAACCACATGCAGTATTGAAAGAAATGTGAGCACACTTAGGGCCGATTTTTCCATCTCTGGTTAAAGTGCTGGCTATTTAACCATCGGTTAATGGAAAAATATCGCGTCGAAAAAATAATGTAAGTTGTCAAAACTATACCTACGTAATTTACTATTTCGATGCAATATTTTTTTACTAGCCGATGGTTAAGGTAACCGGCACTTTAACTAGATGTGGAAAAACCGACCCTTAGAAGAGTAAAAACCTTGGTTGGGCTCTATATTGGTGGAAGATTGATTAAACGGCTTGTCTATTAAGCATCCATAGAAAATAAATTACAGACAATCAAGATATATTGGTACAAAAGGTTATTGATAAATTTGGACAAGATGCAAGAAGAATGCAATTTTTATTTAAATAATTAATCAAAATACATATTGTATACAGGGAGTTTTAATTTAAATGGTACACTATTGCTATCTCGGGAACTATAAGAGCTACAAGGTCGGTTAAATTAGCAAACAATTTATATTTTATAAGACTACTTTAATGAGGGAAACAAAAAATTTTTTCGATCATTTGTTTTCAAAATACTGGGTACAACTTTCTTATTTGAAATGGGAACCTACTTTTTTATTTGCTTATTCGATTTAGTATTTTTTTCTGAATTCAACGATATTCATATGATCATATGTAATACCCTTACATAATAAAATTTTTAAGAAAAATTTGGTACGAAATTTTTGAAATACTAATACTGAATCGAATAAGCAAATAAAAAAGTAGATTTCCATTTAAAATAAGAAAATTGTACCTCGTACTTTGAGAACCACTGCTCGAAAAAAAATTAATTTCCCTCATTAAAGTAGTCTTATAAAATAGAAATTGTTTCCTAATTTAATTAACCTCGTAGTTCTTATAGTTTCCGAGATAGCAATAGTGTATAGGTATAGCTATATGGTTTAGATAGTTTTGTTAATAATAAAAATGTTTTCTATTCTCTACACATTCTTTATAATTTGTCTTTATCAAAAATTTCGACCCACCTTGTAAAAAAGGTCTGCGGGCGCCCATGCTTTGGGGGGATATACAGGTGTTCTATTTAAATGTGCCACTATTGCTATCTTGAGAACTATAAGAGCTACGAGGTTGATTAAATTAGCAAAGAACCACCATTTTACAAGACTGAGAGGAAGTGTATAATGCGGGTCACATAATCTTATGTGGTGTAACCGAAAAGCAAGGCCACGCAAATAACTATTTCCACTTCCATTTAATAAGAGTCTTTATTTCCCTAATTTTATTTGGGCTACTAATTCCATTATTTCACTAGTAAAATAATGCGATCATTATTTCAAGCGAAATCAAATTGTAAAATAAGCAAATATAGAAACATTAAGAGCTTCACATTTGTGTATTTTTAAACAATTATTTAACAAATAATATTTTGAATCAGTCAGTATCATCGTATACATAGACGTCGACAAGGTGTGGAAAGCTTCTTCCCCTTTGGAGTATGTGAAATATAATAATTTATTCTTGATAATTATTTTTCCTAATTTTTATTAAAATGATAACATATTTTTGTGCTTAGAAATCGATTTCTGTATATTTATATTTTATTATTGTCCCCTTATTGAAAATTTTATAGGCGCGTTAATGATTGATTAGAGAAAAACTCGAGCCACGAAAATGTGACGAAACTTTCCGATTTTAAATGATGAACCCTTCAAATTAGTTGGCTTTCCCCATCTCTCTCTAATTTTCGTTTCTCTGTCTTATTGTCGCTTCTGTATATATTTATCAGGGCTATGACAGCTGATAGAATTTTGTGATAGAAGCAAAGTATATGAATTCTTAAGGTATTCTTATACTGTGATAGAAGTGGGGGAAATGCTACTACTGCGATGCCTTCTGAGACGGCAGCACATGGTTTATATAGTTGAATGAGTTTAATAAAATAAAACAGAGATGGCAGCAGTCAATAATAGTGTTTCGATGTCCGATGATGGCGTGTACTATACGTGATTAAAAAGTTTTGACAATTTATTTTTTCAACATCTAGTATCAATGTAATTTTTACACATTAACTCGATTTCAAACAGTGTTTTTGGAAGAAATTTTTTAGATTTAAATTTAAATTTTAGTTTGTTTAGTATTTATTAGTGAAAAAATCTGGAAAAAAATGAGTCGTGTGGAAAATGTATTTTTATATATTTTTTCGAAATGTACATAAAATTAGCTTTACAATGATATAGTTGGACAAGAGATCTCGAGTTGACGTTTAAATTATTTTATGGTTGTGGTATCTATTCAAAGTTTTTCCCTGAGTGAAAGTATGGAAAGAAATGTGACCTTTATGCGTTCTGCTATAGGGTATAGAATTGTACGAAATCCATTACAATACACTGTTTGTTCCAGTACCCAGCTAAGCACTGGATTTGGAAATCCCAAAGTAATATTAGCATACCTTGCTTAATATAGATGGATTACTGTACAACCTGGAAATAACCAGACAGGGATATATTTAAAATTTTAATACCATGTTTTATGAAAAATACTCTAATAATTGTCACAAGGTGTAGTAACGTTGATGTACTCTTGGTAATAAAAACATTATGTTATCGCAGTTTCGTTTTTATGCAAAAATTGTTTGCAATTCCACGAAGATAATGATTATTGCTAAGAAATTAACGGTATTAAAATTTTAAATACATCCCTGTCTGGTTATTTCCAGGTTGTACAGTAATCCATCTATATTAAGTAAGGTATGCTAATATTACTTTGGGATTTCCAAATCCAGTGCATAGCTGGGTACCTGGAGCAAAACTTTGAATAGATACCACAACCATAAAACAATTTAAACGTCAACTTGAGATCTTTTGTCGTACTATACCAAAATATCGTTGTTTTACTTCAACCATTTCAAACTGGCGACACTTATTTTAAAAATATTTACTAATAAAAATTCATAAAAAATACACCATAGCCAGCTATTTGAGATTTTGTTACCTGAAACCAAACAAATAATGTCAAAAAATATTAGATCTACGTTTCCTGACGATGTAATGGCAGAATTTGTTATATGTGACAAATTGTGTAGAAAATGACGGCTGTCATTTTGAGTATTTTTAATTTTAATTTTGTTTCTTATATTTAGTAAGAGTTTTTGTATTGTGCTGATAACTTATAACATATTTTTTTTCGTTAATTACCTATAGTTGTAAGTACATAAACATGAAAATAAATTGTCGCTATTTTGAAATGGTTGAAGTAAAACTATGATATTTTGATATCATTGTAGAGCTAATTTTATGTACATTCCGAAAAAAAATATAATAATACCGATTCCCTATGCTAGAATCAAAGTTGTACACACTTCCGCTAAAATTGGTAGTGAAACAAAAATCTTACTAAAATAATTTTGAGACCCTTTGACTAGTTTAATTTTGTTCCGTAACATTTTTCTGTATCTCTCATAATAAACGAATTATTCTAGATGCCGGCCTTTCGTCAAACACCCTGTATAACATGAAAATAATAAAAAAAATCATATTTCAGAAAATGAGAATATTTTATTGTGTTGTTCCTGGCTGTATAAGCAACTGCAAGAAAAATGTCTTGTCGTGGCGAGCAAGCTTACAAAAATTACCCGTTTTTCATGAAAAGAAACGACTAATTTTAAAACTGAACTGATTCATTATTATAATATATTATAATGAAAACATGTTAATTTGTTGTAACTTCTGCAGATGGAAACCATGGTTTATTGGAGGTAGAGTACCTGTATACACGAGTGGCCCCCATTGTATTCTGATAACTTTTGTTTTTCCTTTTACACCTACTCCGCCCTATAATATATAAATTATGTTTGTTTTTCATACATTATTACTATTTGTATTGTTGTTATTCATAAAATATCGAAAACATTTTTGATATTAAATTGAATGTCAAAAATGTTTTTGATATTTTATGAACAAAATGTTTAACTTACTTTAAATTTTAAACTTCAAGAGAGGCACATTGTCCGCATTACACACTTCAGTTTCGGAAGCCTCGTCAGAGGCTCTACTGTCGCAACCCCTACTTCTATCTTTTAAAATAACACGGAGCTGTCTCTATATAGATGATCCGTGATAGTGATAACTATTCCATGACAATAATACGTACAAAGTTGTTCATGTAACAAAAGTCTGCAGTACGAGATACATTAAATATAAATAAACAGTAAAACTTTCGTTAAAATCAGGCAGTCATGGAAACCATTAAAAAAATATCTATTTTCTGTGACGTAGATGTTAAGGTAATAGGGTATAATATTACCATTTTGCAGTAGAATATGAAAATAACGTATGGTCCTAAAGTTTTGAGAAAACAACTAATGAGAATTAATGAAAATATATTATTGAAATATTACTTCGTTCGCGAACTATAAAAGATTAAGAGTTCGATTCTAAATACGTCACTTCATCTAATACCATCTTAGTGATAAATAATATCATATTACTTGTTTTCATTACAAGCTATTGTGAGAATAGCATCAAATAAAAGAAGTGATATTTGGTGAAATTTTTCACTTATTTTCTCTGCAGTAATAATTGAGCAATTTCAATGTTATTTGTCATCTATTCATAATGTATATTAGTTGTATGTATTATACCATTGATATAAAATAATACTTATTACAGTGTATGAATGTATGTATTTTGAAAAAAAATATGCATCATATATTTTAAATTTTCTTGCCTATGACGTCAACAAGAGTGTGTATTTATAGTTCGTTTGTTATTGAAGAACATAGGAATATTACTAAATGTAATAAGTAATAGGTGTGTTACAAGTGTTTTATGATTGCAAATAATTCATGTTAGAAAAAATTATTATGATACTGAATTAGAAATTAAAATTTATATTTAATATAATCTATTTGAACTTTTTATAAAGTTACGATAATTTTTATTTATTGTCTATTCATAATGTTAAATTCTTGTAGGTATATATTAAATCATTCATAAAAAATTATCAATGTATGTATTTTTTTTAAATTTTCAACATGTGTTTGATTTTTACTTCCTCGTACGAAGTAATGGAAGTATTGAAATTGCGAAAAATTGCGGTTTTCAAGTTTCAACGAAAATATCCATTTTGACATCTCTGAATCCATTTTGACAAGTATCTCACATAACTCAAAACTGATTAACCGTAGAATATTAAAATTTTGTATATGGGACTGCTATAACATCTAGATGTGCACCTTTTTTTTATTGCAATCGGCAGTTCGCAAAAGGGCATTTTGTTCGTAGTGTTTCTTTGAATTTTTCGCATAACTCAGAAACGATTAGCCGTAGAATATTGAAATTATCTTTATAGAATTGCTATAACATCTAGTTATGCGCATCTCTTTTTTATTCGAATCGACCTTTTCAAAAGGGTTTAATAAAAATAAAAATTAATTGTTTTTTTAATTTTTGAAGAAAACATTTGATTTCTTGTTAATAAATTGACATTGACAACTGTCAATTTGATTGATTTTTTCTAAATTAAATTTCATTCAATAATCCACTATTTTCATTTATTATTATTAGGGAAAGGAATGTTTGACACATTATACTATTTTATTGTAAACAGAGTTTTTAATAAATCCTGAAGAATTAGAAGTGTTTTCCAAAATTTCCTGCACGCTAATCTCTGGAAGACAGCATAGATTTCCGACGTTGCTTAGGTGACGCGAATCAATAGATTTTATTGTAAATTATATATTTTTTGCCCTCTTTTGAGTTTGTAAAGTTATTTTTCATACACTACTGCTTGAGAAGTACTTTTCACGCACTAGTACTTGCTAGGCAACGTAATCACATTTATAAATGGTTTCATTTACTTTTGAAATTAATTTTTATTAATATTTTGGTTATAGGAAAAATATTGAATGCAATATATGTGTAACATAGTTTTTAATCGAGTTCTGTTTAATGCATGGGGGAATTATAGTACTTTACACATAAGTAACTATTAATCGTTCAAAAACACTACGAACAAAATGCCCTTTTGCGAACTGCCGATTGCAATAAAAAAGGGAGGTGCACATCTAGATGTTATAGCAGTCCCATATATAAAATTTTAATATTCTACGGTTACTCAGTTTTGAGTTATGTGAAATACGTACGTAACATATGTATGTCACACCAAAACTTCTCAAAATTGATTCAGAGATGTCAAAATGGATATTTTCGTTGAAACTTGAAAACCGAAGTTTTTCGCGATTTCAATACTTCCATTACTTCGTACAAGGAAGTAAAAATCAAACACATGTTGAAAATTTTAAAATAATACATACATTGATAATTTTTTACCAATGATTAAATATACAGCGTGTTCCATTTAAAAGTGCCACCATTGCTATCTCGAGAACTATAAGAGCTACGAGGTTGGTTAAATTAGCAAAGAACCACCATTTTACAAGACTAATACAATGAGCAAAAAAAAATTTTTTTTCAACCAGTGGTTCTCAAAATACGGGACACAACTTTCTTATTTTAAATGGGAACATATGTTTATTTTTAGGTTATTCGATAGAGTATTTTTTTCTGAATTCAACGATATGTACATATCATACACTAATATAACAAAATAATTGAGAAAAATGCACGTTAAATTTATATGTATTTTATTTATATCTGGCTGAAACAAGAGTGCTATGGTTAGAAAACATAGACATAATGTTCTGTCTAACATTGTTTGATTATTTTTTGTTAAATTTTATTTTCTTAAACTGTCAGTTTTAAGAAGAAAATGAATTGTTTTCTATCCAAAGCACTCTTATTTCAGCCAGATATAAATAAAATACAAATAAATCTACCATGCATTTTTCTCAGTTATTTTGTTATATTAGTATATGATACATTTATATCGTTGAATTCAGAAAAAAATACTCTATCGAATAACCTAAAAATAAACATACGTTCCCATTTAAAATAAGAAAGTTGTATCCCGTATTTTGAGAACCACTGGTTGAAAAAAATTTTTTTTTGCTCATTGTATTAGCCTTGTAAAATGGTGGTTCTTTACTAATTTAACCAACCTCGTAGCTATTATAGTTCTCGAGATAGCAATGGTGGCACTTTTAAATGGAACACCCTGTATACAAGAATTTAACATTATGAATAGACAATAAATAAAAATTATCGTAACTTTATAAAAAGTTCAAATAGATTATATTAAATATAAATTTTAATTTCTAATTCAGTATCATAATAATTTTTTCTAACATGAATTATTTGCAATCATAAAACACTTGTAACATACCTATTACTTATTACATTTAGTAATATTCCTATGTTCTTGAATAACAAAAGAACTATAAATACAACACTCTTGTTGACGTCATAGGCAAGAAAATTTAAAATATATGATGCATATTTTTTTTTCGAAATACATACATACACTGTAATAAGTATTATTTCATATCCCTGATATAATACATACAACTAATATACATTATGAATAGATGACAAATAATATTGAAATTGCTCAGAACGTATTACGTCACAGCACGTCGCAATAGAATTTAGGGCTCGATTCTCAATTATCACTGCAGTGAAAATAAGTGAAAAATGTCATCAAATATCACTTCTTTTATTTGATGCTATTCACACAATAGCTTGTAACGAAAACAAGTGATTTGATATTATTTATCACTAAGGTGATATGAGATGAAGTGATGTATTTAGAATCGAACCCTTAATCTTTTATAGCTTGCGAACGAAGTAATATTTCAATAAAATATTTTCATTAATTCTCATTAATTATTGTATATTTTCATATTCTACTGCAAAATGTTAATATTTCGATAATGGTACAGGACCCGATACCCTATTACCTTAACATCTACGTCACAGAAAATAAATATTTTCTTTAATGGCTTCCATGACTCCCTGATTTTAACGAAAGTTTTACTATTTATTTATATTTAATGTATCTCGAACTGCAGACCTTTTGTTACATGAACAACTTTGTACGATTATTGTCATGGAATAGTTATCACGGATCGGGTTGCGACAGTAGAGCCTCTAACGAGGCTTCCGAAACTGAAGTGTGTAATGCGGACAGTGTGCCTCTCTTGAAGTTTAAAATTTAAAGTAAATTAAACATTTTTTTCATAAAATATCAAAAACATTTTTGACATTCAATTTAATATCAAAAATGTTTTCGATATTTTATGAATAACAACAATACAAATAGTAATAATGTATGAAAAACAAACATAATTTATATATTATAGGGCGGAGTAGGTTTAAAAGGAAAAACAAATGTTATCAGAATACAATGGGGGCCACTCGTGTATACAGGTACTATACCTGCAATAAACCATGGTTTCCATCTGCAAAAGTTACAACAAATTAACATGTTTTCATTATAATATATTATAATAATGAATCAGTTTAGTTTTAAAATTAGACGTTTGTTTTCATGAAAAACGGTTAATTTTTGTAAGCTTGCTCGCCACGACAAGACATTTTTCTTGCTGTTGCTTATACAGGCAGGAACAACACAATAAAATATTCTCATTTTCTGAAATATGATTTTTTTATTATTTTCATGTTATACATTCCACACGACTCTTTTTTTTCCAGATTTTTTTACCAATAAATACTAAACATACTAAATAAAAAGTAATATATGTAAGATTATGTTTTTTTGTGTGTATAAATATTTATTAATTTGGCTGAGTACATTTAATCCATAAAATCTAAAGAATTTCTTCCAAAAACATTATTTGAAATCGAGTTAATGTGTAAAAATTACATTGATAC
The DNA here is from genome assembly GCA_035578165.1 of Stenolophus ochropezus. Lineage (NCBI taxonomy): Eukaryota > Metazoa > Arthropoda > Insecta > Coleoptera > Carabidae > Stenolophus > Stenolophus ochropezus. The sequence goes on from JAQOWZ010000008.1 coordinate 21,897,313, forward strand.
CAGATATTAAAAATAGTTATTTACATAACAAGCGGGGAAAGTGGTGAATAGCAAGCGTGTGTAGAGATTGAAGAACGAGGCGTGTAGCGCCGAGTGATTTAATACACGAGCGCTGCTATGCACTTTCAAGCGCGTTATGTACACTATTTTTCAGACGACCACAAAATATTATAATAAAAACAGGGTTTATACAAAAGTGTCAATGTCAAACACAACTCACGAAAGCATTGACGTTTGGGATTGAGGTTAAGTATCATTAGTTAACCGGAAACTGATTTGAAAGTCTATTATGTATTATTTGAACAATTAATAAAACTATCAGTACATTTTGACTCTTTATTTTTGTTATTAATTCACTACCAATTTTATAATCGTAGCTTTAAGCAAATTTTCATTAATTTTGTTACATTTCATTATCAAAGTTCCATCTTTTGACCACTAATCGTCATATCCGGTTATATAACACACTAGTGTGTTATTATAACGCACGCTGTGTACTATGTTACATTTTCTGGTGTTAATTACATTGTAAATATGGCTACTTTCATAAGTGGTCGTCTGAAAAATAAATTGTCAAAACTTTTAGTTGTATATCTATTCTGTGTCTAGGTACCGTGAGTTTATTGTAGGATTTGCCATACTCATGGTTTCGATTTCACATTTGATTGACAGCAATGTATCACTTTAAAATGAAACATGGGTTGTAAAATTTACATCATTATTAACTTGATATTTTTTTAATAACTCATTTTCACGTCGTTGAAATTGTTGGAAAGGACGTGGTGGACAAATAGAGTGGCCCGCTAAGTCTCTTGATCTCATAACTCAAAGTACTTGATTTTTTTAAACTGGGGAATAAGAAGGAAATTATTTGATGATAAGATCTATAATAATTAAAGAATTAAAATATAAAATTGCTCCAGACACATCAAACTGACTATATATTATAAATCTGACTATATTTTGTTCAGGAGATCTTATGTGGCGAGCGGTGTAAGTTAATCTTTACAGGGCGAGCTGGAAGTATGTGAGGCGAGCGACGAAGGAGTGACTCTCATAATCAAGTGAGACCTGTAAAGATTAATTGCACAATGCCGCAAAATTTTATTTCCACCATCATAGCGCTTTTTTTATTAAGTTACTTTATTGTTTCAGAAAAAAATGACTCTATTTTGGAATTAAAGGTAGTTGGCGTGGGAGAAAAATTTATAGCTAGACGTTGTCAAATAAGTTTCACCAGTGAAACAAAATGTACTATAAATGTGTATAATTACTCACATAAACCTAATGAAATTAAGTTTGTATTATTTATAATAAAATGCATAAAAAACTTTTATTATTTTCTATTATTATTTATGAGCATTGTAAAATTTTACAAGGCTGGTCTTATAAATTTTTTCAGGTTAGTTACTGTAATTGTTTATTTACTTAGCTACCAAGAAGCCTGTAAAGTGACAATTATATAGAAGGTGGAAATAAATGATATTAAAGTAATCATAATAGTTTACTTAACAGGTAAATTATAACATGCGAGATGCGAATGTTTTTAATTCGTAGAAGGTATGATTTAAATTACGCGCTGTTATTCTCCCTTGCACACCGATCACCTTGGAAGGAAAATTTGCCGAGTGTCGCGACTGTATTTTGTTTATACTGTGATAATATTATCGCATAGTCGCCAATTGATCATGACTTCAACACTTTCTTTGTTTTCAAGAATGTAGGAATATTATCAAATTTAATAATTATTTTATGGTGCAACTGTGTGTCACGTGAGAAAAATAGCCCACGGGGCCATTATGCCGAATGCTGAATGAGAAACTTTTCTATATATTGTAAACACATGGGTGTAATTTTTAGTATGACCTCTAAAATGAAAAGAAATATAAAAATAACAATATTTTAAATGTTTAATAGTGGATAGTAATGAATTATTTGTATACTTCAGATTTTTGACTTCTCTTTTTGACCGTCAACCATTGTTTTTAAATTTTAAAATACTTGTATCAAATACTTTTCAAAGAAGAATTATGTTATTTAATTAACAATATTTCCCATAGCAAATATAATTTTAAATAGGTTATTGTTTAAGTGTAAGTAGGCCTTTGTCATCAAATATATTAACTACTTATTTAATACGATTATCAAAATATGAATAATAAAATAGAGAGGATAATAGCATCCTGGTTGCATAATCAGTTTTACTATGTTTTTACGACACTGCATTAAATTTAAAGTTATTACTGTTTTCATGTAACGGGTTATTATCTAACATAGGGTGTGTCAGCTCATTGATAGAAAACACAGCCTCGTGTATTAAAGTTAGAATGCTTCATTTGAACACAATACTTTTTCGTAATTGTTATTTATATACCAGAGGCATTATGAAAATGTTTATGTCTGATGATATAAACGTCAAGTAATGCTCGTGTTACATACAATAAATTAAGGGACAATATCGGAATCTTTCTATCAATTTCTATTTATGCTTATGCTTGAATATATAAACGTCAAGTAATGCTAATGGTAATGTGGTGCGATTTTAACAATTTCATTGATGGGACAATATCTGAATCTTTCTATAAACTTAAAATATATAATTTTTTATTGTAATAAATACCTTACTTTAAACTAAAAATGAAATTTAGCCCACAGGCAAAAAGAGTTCGGCGTATGACAAAAACGCATCACATGAATATTACAAAAGTGCACCAGGGTTTGTAATTGAAATGTTAACATAATAATTAATGTGATGAAGACTATTTATTCAATGATGGAACCTTTCGGCTGTATGAAAGAAGCGCACTGTTCTTATTTTTAAACATTTCATACGCGCACCAAACAATTTAACCTAAACTGACCTACTCTGATCTAACATAACCTGACCTAATCTAATCTAATCTGACCTAACCTAACTTAACCTAATCTAATCTAACCTAACCCAACCAGACCTCACCTAACCTTACCTAATCTAAACTGACCTAAGCTTACTTGATCTAACCTAATCTATCCTAACTTAACCTGACCTAACCGAATCTAACCTGACCTAACCTAATCAAATATAACCTAACCTGACCTAACCTAATCTAATATAACTTAACCTGACCTAACCTAACTAAACTTACGTAACCTAACCTAATCTGATTCTGTGGTCACACGCGCACATACATACATGATACATAAAATTATTATGTATAATTGCTTCTTTGCTTCTATTTGTAATCGTTCTTATCCAACATTTTGTATCAAGGAGAAAAACGAACTGAAGCAAATGCATTTCGTACGAAATTAAGACTTCTACTCGATATGAAAGTTCCATCTTTGAATAAATAGTTACATCAAATTAATTAATATATGAACATTTCAATTACAAACCCTGGTGCGCTTATGTAACATATTTCGTCGATTACTCCGACTTCGTCAAGATGTCAGCGGACAAACAATCGGAGGACCTCTTGAGCTGGGTTACCAGTACTAATGACATAGGAGTTATCGGCCCTGCGACGGGATTCGTGGTAAAAGTTTTCGGGCGTATCGACAGCTGCTTAGGTCATGACGATCCATGGGGGACGTTGTACCACATCTGTCGTGGTTTAAGGGGTGACGCGGACATTGTCATAATGGGGTATTCTAATGATTTTTTTTCTGAAACTCACGTATTTTTTTATTACAAATCTAAAATTTGGAGTCCTTTTTTTTTTAATTTGAGCGAGATATGAATTTTTTAAAATTCCTTGAAAATTTGAATTTTACCGGATGTGACGTATGTGGGACTCATGACATATAAATGGTGGGGGAATGATTGCAAACACAACGCTTGGTGCTGCAGCCTATCTGTCATAACTCATAAGGCACAATGGCGAAATAGCTGTGGTACAGTTTCTACAAAAAATTTTTTAGATATGTCATGAGTTCCACCTACGTCACAACCCACGTGATACCTGTTGAGCAACAAAATAAAATAAAAGAAAACACATGTTAGGAATAACTTTTTTTTAAATTTGTTTCATAATTCAGTCATTTTATAGCATAATCCACAATGTTATAACATTTTTACTTTAAATTTTACTACATTAGAATACCCCATTAGGCATGGAGATCAGGTAGCCGAGTCGTGAGAAAAAAACGGGAACTTCTTGTTGGGAACCTTCTTTCGGCCGTGGACGAAAACGAACCGACTATAGCAATCGATGCCATTAGTAGGGAACGCGAGTTTAGTTGGGTCAAGATTGAGTCGACAGTTCTTTCAATGTCTGTCGGTAAGTCGCCTGGTGGAAGCGACAATGTTCCGACATGTATGCTCAATGGAAGCATGAACATGTGTTTGTACTGTTGAAATCAGAAGATTGAGTACGGGATGATCGCAGTTCGTACCAATCGATTATCTTGCTAAGTGCTCAAGCGGTTGCTTGTTGAGAGATTGTCTACTTTGTTGGATGGTCTTCATAGGCAGCAGTATGGCTTTTAGAAGGGGAAGTCAGTCGACAAGGCATGAAGAGATGTGAAGTCTATGTTTCGGGAGTCCGGAAAGAGGTATGTGTTGGGGGTATTTGTAGATTTTAAAGGCGCGCTCGACAACCTGTTTTAGAATTCAATCCTAGACAGGTTTTGCGAGTTGGGTTGCGCGGAAATCGCGATCTGGTGGGATTTTTTCCGTAGTGGTATTGCATGGAGGGATGTAGATCACAGGCTGCATGTTTGCGGCTTACACCGACGATCTCTTCCTGTTAGTTGAAGTAGTTGACTTGAGCTCGAAACGAAAGCGTCTAGATTATTCTCACTCGTCTCTGGATGGGTGGATGTGTACCAGCGAGGGGTCCCTCACTCAAGAAATCTTTGTACACTTGAATAAGAATCTTATTATAATCTCTAAAATCTTTTAATCAATCTTTTCAATCTTCACAATCCGCTATACAATCTTAAAAATCATTATAATCTTTATGCAATCTTAACAATCTTATAGTAATCCAAGAAATCACTACTGAAATCTCAGCAATCTTTCTTGCAATCCTTCCAATCTCTGACTTGTTTGTGCTTGTATGTTCGGCAAAACCATGTTGCGTTGTATCATATTGTGTGCAACGATAAGTGAAACTAGTGTTACATCGTTAGGCAAGTAAATATAATGCAATTTTAATATTAAACTAAACTAGATATTTTAAATAATTGTAAAAGACAATATTTGTAGTTTATGTTCAATTTAAATTATTATTATTATAACTGCGTATACTAACAATCAATTTTAATTTTTAGATTTTACTTCTAAAAACAATGTGTACTTATAATAAAAAAGTATTTGATGAGATTGAGGAAACAACGGGAATAGAAATTCCAACTTATTTAAAAAATTTATTAACATTCACTGGTTATGATTCAAAAATACCAATTTCGAAAATATCAGAGAAAGACATTGCATATATGCAACAATTTGCCCGCACACAATTATCTTCCTTTGTGAAAGAACCATCTGCAGATTTCTATGGAATATACGCTAACATGCCAGAAAAATTTGAAATAGTCGAAGGACATAAATTAATTTTATTAGAAATAAAAGAAATATTAAGTAATAAAATACAGAACAATAAACGAAAATGTGAATCATGTATTGCAAATGATTTACGAAAGAATACAAACTCAAAAAAGAAAAGAACCTCTATAAATCTTAATTTCAGCGTACAAAATAAGTTTAAAGGTAACAATAACATTACTGAACAAACCACTTCTACATGCACAGTACAATCAGTAAATATTGGAAATGATACTACAGCAAAAAATGCTGATGACGAGAAATTATATTTATTAAATAACATTAAAAAATGGTTGAAAGAGTTTTGTGAGAAGGTAAAAACAGGAAATAATAACACCGATATTACCGAAAATATATTAAAAATGCAGCAAGCATTACCAAATTTAGACATTCAATTAAAGTATAATGATCGTGGTGAATTGGAAGCTTTAATGTCATGTATTTTATGTAATACAATTATAAAGACGCAAAAAAAATGTGATAACAACTGGGTTTTATCTAATTTTTATCGCCACGTAAAAAACCATTTCAAAAATAAAGAATTTCAATCAAAAAGCAAACCACAGTCTTTAATAACATATTATGTTTTACAAAATAATCAACAACCTGATCAACAATCTAGTGAAACAATTCCTATAATTATATCTCCAGTGCCACCACCTATAGCAGAATCTACCACAATAAATTTTGATGATCCAGTTTTATTAGAGCATCAGGATTTTTGCAAAAACAGGTTTAGGATAGAGGCCCCTAATTCCTGTTCGTCACAGGCCTCTCAATATACAAGATTAGAAAGAAGAAAAAGAAAACGTGGAAAACATACAAATAACCAGTTAACAATTACAGATTATTTTCCAATACTCAATGAAGTAGATAAAATATTTAAAGAAAATGTAGACCTAAAAAATATGTTAGCTTCAAATAGATCCAAATTTGAAACTTTTGGTTTATTAAAACGAGATCAGCTATCATCATTTAATATGACTGATTTATTAAAAAACACAAATTTGCAAAATATATGTCATAAAACTGCCAATGGTAACAGATTTAACAAAAATTTAAAACAATTTGCAACTTATTTATTTTTAATTGGTGGTCGTCTCATGTATGAAACTTTACAAGCTAATCTAAAAAATTCACTTCCATCTATATCGACTGTAGAAAGAATAATTGGCAACAAAAAAAATATTACAGAAGGAGAAATATACATGAAAGAATTAAAAGACTTTCTTGTAAAAAGAAATTTGCCATTACACGTTTGGATAAGTGAAGACCAAACAGCAATTAACAATTGTATTCAATACGATGCAAATACAAACAATTTGATTGGTTTTGTTTTACCTCTTAATGAACACGGGTTTCCGAAACTGAACTGCTATGCCGCAAAAAGTGTTTCACAAATCGAATATTATTTTACGAATATGGAAAAAGCTTCTTATATTAATATAATTGTTGCACAACCTTTAGTTGATAAGGCTCCATCATTTTGTTTGTGTGTATATGGAACAAACAATAAATTTCACGCTACTCATGTACACAAAAGGTGGAAAAAGCTGGAAGAACTTGCTGAAAGCTATGGAATAAATATCGAAGGCTATTCCTCAGACGGAGACCCAAGATTATTAAAATGTATGAAACTTCGAACAAATTTTCCACTACTAAATAATAATGAAAGTAATGACTGGTTTCAAATTAACTACAACAGTAACTACCCTGTCTGCATACAGGACACCGTTCATATAGGAACGAAATTAAAAACCAGATTCTTGAAACCAAATATTGTTTTGCCTGCTGGGAAGTATTTTGTTACAGTATCACATATATTCGAACTTATAAAAACAGTATCAAAAGACAAACATTGTTTAAATGATAGCGATTTAAATGCAACAGATAAAATGAACTTTGAGGCAATTAACAAATTATCTAGGCCTGAGGTTCAAAATTTATTAATCGAACATGTTGAAAAATCTGATGCTACAGCTACCTATCTAAAAATTACGCGTTATGTTCTCGACGCATATCTAAATAAAAGTATTTCAATACTGGAACGTGTGTTTAATATGTGGTATGCTGTATTTTTTTTAAGAATTTGGCGACATTGGATAATTAAACATGATGATTATACTTTAACAAATAATTTTATAACATTAAACACATATACATGTATTGAATTGAACGCACATGCATTAATAATATTGTGCAACAAATATCGTGAAAATGAAAATAGCCATTTACTTTTACCATGGCACATGAGTAGCCAGCCTTGTGAAAAAGTTTTTAGAGCTACCCGTTCAATGACTACAACTTTTTCCACAATTGTTAATTTTACTGTTTTGGATGTACTGCGCCGTTTAAAAAGAATCCAATTATTGCAGGAAATTATAACTGACACAAGTACAAAATCAGGTATGTATATGAATAACATCAACGGTTAAAATAATCAAGTGATATTTTTTTAAATTCTTTTAGACGATAGTGATCTACTTTATACTTTTCCAAGAGAAAACAAAGATAATTTAAGCAACACAGTTAAGGAAATACCAGATAAGGATGAAATTAATGCTGTAGTACTCAGAGCTAAACAAAATGCTATAGAAACTGCAAGTAATCTAGGAATGACCTTTGAAAACGAAAAAGAATGGCTTGAGATAAAAATTAAAAATCAATGTACTTCCAATAATTTTGATGAAATTGTTTATGACGAGCAAGACCATGACAAAGATTCAAAACTGTTTGATAAAGGTTGAACAAAAAAAAATAATAAATATTATTACAATATTAATCGTTATTTTTTTAGATTCAAAGGACTTATTAGAGGAGAAATGTCCAGAAGATTTAAATTTTTTAAAATCTCTTCCAAATTGGGAAAATTTAGAAAGTTTGTGGTTAACAGATTATTCTGATGTTGAAAATGAAAATGATTCATTTATTAAAATCAATTTAAAAAATAAAACACAAATCATAAAAAAATCTTCTTTATGTTGGTTATTATCTAACGAGAAAAAAAGAATAAGTGTTGATCGTGTCAACAGATTCAAAAGTTCCTCGAATAGTTCGTACAAAAAAAAATCGCAACCCCAAAGGACGATAACAATCGATTCTGATTCTGCTAGCACCGATTCAAATATTAGTGAAAATATTTCCTTGAGAAGTGATACATTATCAGAAAGTTTTACAGATGATGATAATGAATTTACTTCTGAAATCATTTTGCTACCAGAAAAGTATTACTCTGTCTTTTATTATGAAAATTGGTACATTGGAAGAATAATAAGCGTACATGAGGGAGAAGTAAAGATAACATTTTTGAAAAACAAATCTGATAAATACTTTTGGCCAAAAAGAGAAGATGTACAACTTGTAGAAAATAAATATATATTCTATGGTCCATTAAATTTAATTGGAGACAATCCATTTCAAATTAAACGAGCGGATTATATACGAATTGTACGAATGTATAAAGAATTTAAAAAAATATAAGAATACATGTGTATCTATTTAGTTTATATATTGTATCTAGCTGGGAGAAATATACATTATAAAAAAATAAGTTTTTTGTTACCAAAAATCCTGAAATCTACAACACAAATCTGTACAATCTTTATAAAAATAAGATAAATCTGTAAAATCTTTTACCAAATCCATACAATCTTGAAAATCACATTTGCAATCCTTAAAATCCCTAGAATCTGTAAGCAATCTATACAAATCTGTAAGAATCTTAACAATCATTAATGATTTCCAATCTTTGTACACTTTGAAGTCGAGTGAAGGACCCCTCGTGTACCAGTGTCTGGTCCTAAGTCGGTTACCATGCTGTTAAAAGGAAAATTGTCAGCGAATCGGGCCTCCAGTGTTGCGATCGGGGGGTATGAATCTGCGCCACGTGCGAAGTGTTACTTATTTGGGAGTACGAATGAGTGAGGGAAAGAAGTTCCGAATGCATGTGAAGGAACTGCATGGTAAGATAGTTCGGGTTGTAAGCATGATGCGTAGGGTACTGCACAAGGACTTGGATTTGTCGTGTCCTGTATTATTGTCAACAGTGTTTTGTATGCATGCAGTGTTTGAGTTGATATATTAGAATTTGATTACGGGGTTTACGTGTTTTTCAAACTAAATTTATGTATGAGATGCAGATGTTGTTGATGTACCGCGTGAAGGATGTGGAAGTACTAACACCCATTGACTTGTTAAGTGAAGAAGAGGTTAGGAGACATAGCCTGGGCCAGGTGAAGTCTCTGTTGACAGAAAGAGTCATTTAGGTCTAGTAACGTGGGTGGAACGCCTTGGACAAGAGTAGGGTAATCTACTCATTTGTCCCGGACGTGTCATGCGCTGTCGGAGTCGGTGGTTTGATTCTAACCTAAAGCTGACGTTTCTCTTAGCAGGTGGCGGTAGTATAAGGGAGTTTTTCTGCTAGGGGTTTAGCGAATGAAAGTGCGTGTGACTGTGGTGAGGGTGAGGAAACCCACGTGTTGGTACGGTGTCCGGTGCTGGGGGACGTTCGCGACCTTCGCCGCCTAGAGCAAGTCCAGCGGAGAAATGGGTTCATAGTTGCAGAACTGTTACAGGACGAAGAAACCTACCAGGAAGCGAGAACTTCGCGTCGGTAACCTTCACAAGGCGGGAAGAGAGACTACGGGATAGGCAGGGGGTGGGATAGGATCAACGGATCGAGGTTGGAACTGATTGATGATGGATGCACCATGCTGCAGTGGTGGGGATCTGGACACCTACTATGGCCAGAGTGTGGAACCTTGGTGGTGCCGGACAGATTAGATTAAACATAGAGGTAGTGATACTTCTACTTAGTTTGCATGAGCCTAATTAAGGAGCAGTAACAAGGTTTCGACAGGCAAATGAGAGTACTTCGTTCATCCCTGAGCAGTGAACGAACGAACGAACGAAAGAGCCGGCTCACTTGATTGAACGCGATCCGGTAAGCCGGCTCAGTGAAAAGATCCGAAATACCATATACCTATTAGTAATATACCGCTGATCCTCCGCGATCCACACGTTCAACAAAGCGTAATGGAGATATATCTTGCATCGCACATAGCCGTTACAGTGCACTTGATGCGCATGCCCATCACGCAAAAAAATAGTGTTTCAAAGTCACATTTAATATTTAATACAAAATAAATAAATATAGAAATTTGAAGAAAGTAATGAATTATTATACATAATATTGTTTATTCATAATAAAATTACTACATTGCGAAATTTAAAATATTTTAAGCTATGTTTTGTATACTATGCATGATATGATAAAGCGAAATTTATTTTCCCAGGTAATAATATGTTACCCTTCAATTGACAATCGAAATTTTGATAGCAATATAGTTTGTGTCACTAATAAAAGATGTTTGAATTTGTTCATTTAAAATAAATTTATTGGGAAACTAAATATAACTGACCCGGCATAAGAATTTATTATATTGAACTTGTTATTTTAACTTGTCATTATAAAATTTAAAAAATTAGCATAGTATACGAAACAGCTTAAAATATTTTAAATTTCGCGCTGTAGTAATTTTATTATCAAAAAACAATATTAAATGATTATTACAGTGTTATGTACAATAATTCATTACTTTCTTCAAATTTCTATATTTATTTATTTTATTTTAAATATTAAATGTGACTTTGGAACACTATCTCCTTGCGTGATGAGCCTGCGCACCAAGTGCACTGTAACAGCTGTGTGCGATGCAAGATATATCTCTATTACGCTTTGTTGAACGTGTTTCCATTACATTGGGGAGGTACGAGATCAGGGGTATATTACTAATAGGTATATGCGAAATACCCATCTCTAGTCGACACCGTTCAGTTTCAGCCAATCACAGCACAGAACGGCCGCTACGTTCGCTATAGACCACGTTAGTGAAGTTAAGATTTACATTTGGCGCGAAACCTTAATTCAAATCTGAGTGTATGCATTTCTTATGGGAGTACATTTTCAATTCACGATATTAAAGCATAGGGTTTTTTTTATATTCTAAAACATTACTCTTTGGTTTCCGTACAGAATAAGTACAAATAAAAGAATAAATTTAGAAAAATTTGATTTTAAAGAAAGTTGTAACGCATATAGTAACATATGTCGTTACTTGGTGCAGCAGGTTAAAAACGCCGCGTAAAAGTGACAGGTTCAACTGAATACTAAGACAGCTAAGACATACTTTTTCAGAAATTTGTACCTACTGTTTAAATTGAAGTTTATTAAATAATATTATGTTTTTTGGGTGTATATATTACATTAGAAAATAGATAAAACATTAGAGATTAGTATTTATAAGGTTTAATAGTTAAGATTTGCATTTTATAATACTTTCTAGCAGTTTAAAGATATCAGTGAGTATTTAATTACATATAGAGGAATAAGGCCCATGTTGAAAAGTGTAATCGTTCGAGAACTTTGTACACCAGATAGCACCACCGACGAAAAATAGTTCTGAACTTTGTTCGACAGATGGTACTGTATTTTATTGCGCCATCTATGAAAGAAAAGCGAAATTAAAATCTAAATTTCCACGAACCCACTATGGGGTTAGTTTTTCTACCTGCGGTTAAAGTTTCGGAATTGTTGACAGCCTGATGAACTTATCCGATACTTACTCAATGAAGATATCATACTTTTATTCCCATAAGAATAACATGGACGTATAAATCGGCAGAGGCGAGTTAGGGTTTAAGTTTGAATTTGGCGCCACAAAATGACCGTTACACTAATGCAGTCTATTCCAACGGAGTTGACGGCTCATGTGAATCTAGCTTTAGGTTAAATTAAATCAGATTAAGTTATGTTCGATTAAGTCAAGATAAGTTAGTTTGAGTTAGGTCAAGTTAGATAAGGTTAGGTTAAGTTAGATCAAGTAATTTAGATTAAGTTGAATTAGGTTAAATTAGTCAGGTAAGATTAATTTAGGTTTTATCTAATCAGGCGCAAACACATGTACATCCACTAAATTCCTAAATTTTACTAGTGCGCTTTTGGTGCGCTTATGAAATGTTTAAAAATATGAACAGTGCGGTTTTGTGATACAGCCGATATCATCAAGTTGTAATAATTTAAAATAAGAAACTATTAATATACGGGATATCTTTATAATATATTTATATATTAAGAAAATTATATAACTTTTATTATAGGTATAAAATAATAAATCACAAAGTCAAATGATAGTTTTGAATTTTAATTTCATACCACTTTATAATCATTTTTATTAAAATATATTACTAATTAATGAAAATTCATACTTATTTATATAAATTATATTTATGTACAACATATACTTACAAATGATAGAATACATTTATTTCAAAACTATAAACTATGATGCAGTATAAATGTTCAAAATAACATAAACTTGTTTTTTAAATTTTATCTCGTTTTTATTTTTGTATTGAACGCACTAGGCGTATTTCGCTAAACAATACCATATCATTTGCAAAGGTTATTCAGAACAAAAAAATTTCACTTACTTTTCTAACATGCGATTTTTGATATAATTTTCCCTTTTTAAGACAATTTTTTTATTTCTAAAAGTTGTTATGTTAATTGTTTCATAAGCATAACTTATTACAATAGACAATTTTCTCCTGCAAAACTTTTTTTATTTTATGAAAGTTGCACTTAATAAAATAATAAATAAATAAATAAAATAAAATGATGACATTTGAAATGATATCAACGCTAATTATGGAAAAATCTATGGGATGGCGCGCGGATCGACAAGAACAGCAGTTTCATAGTGTGGAAATAAATGTTTTATATTTAACAGTAACAATTATTATAATTTACAATGAAAATGTTATAAAAATAATTATCAAATATTCTAAACGGAATTGTACTAATACTGTAAGTACTAATTACTTTAAATTCAGCGGTCAACGCACGGATACTCATATAAAATATAAATATTATCAGACACTCATGGAAATATAAGAAAATATCTATGTCAGTTATGACAGTTAATGATATGTCATTACATATAATCTTATAGGTATTTTCGTAATATTTCTACCTATATTATTAAATACACAGAATCTAATTCAACTCTAATAATATTAAAATACAAACAATAGGAATTACAATTAATGATACTTCACTAAACTGTCACATGAATATTTTTTTTATTGCCATGCCTGTCTGACTTTTACCGAAAGTATTACATTAAAAGTTAATATATCTCGTACTGCAAACATGCTGTTTTAACAATGATTCTCTGTGATGTAGAATTTAAGTTTCAACGTTTTATTGAAATATGAAAAATATGAATGTTCAATATTAAAATTGAATCAGAGAAGGCTCTCAACTCATTTTTAATGTAGTAGTTGGTTGGCTCTAAATGTTACAGAGGGGGTTGAACGCCCGCTTAGCTACGGCCCTGATCGGAATACCCCATTAGACTATTTTAAATACTCATTATACTTCGTATGTGACACATTTATAACACCTATTCTATTAATGTTTTATTTACTCAAATAAATATGCCGGAATCACAGGTTGGAGGGGTAGTTACCCCCATTCTTTTTCTTTTGTTTCCACGGTGTGTAACACAACAACTAACAATGCCCGCGCGGGAATTATAAACCTTATAACGTACCTCGGACACAAGTCATAAATAGCAATCATAATACTTGCACTGAATGTGTAGTAACCTAGTTCGTCATATAAATTTTAGCACAATATTAGTGTAAACAAAATAACAATTTTGTAACTTTTGAACAGTGTTTTTATTTATATGTATACCTATCACAGCTTGTGTTGTGAAATGACGCAATGTTATATGCCTGATTGGTATGTACACTACGTTTGTTTGTATGTGTGTGGTTTGGTTATATATACCACTACTGTACCTCACAGCGCGTATTGTAGTGTCACACATCTGTGATTGTTGTTTGTTAGTGTCAAAATATATTAATAACAGGAAAATTGTAAGTTCTAACCACGCTTTCTTTATATTATTGTAAGATAAATATATAAAATAAATAAAAGTATTCTCAAAACTGAAAACCTATTACCCAATCTGGGTGTGTCAATCTGCTTTATCGCAGTAGTCAATTATGATTTATAATGAAGAATGCGTTTACCAGTCGTCTTCTTCCGGGCACTCTAGCTGGCGTAGAGAGTGCTTCACACAATTTTAAGAGAGAAATAGTTTGTAAAAAATAATTAGTCCATTATAAAGGTTGCATAAAAATCCGATTAAAAAAAAAATCGAAAAATCAGATTTTATTTTTATTTAAATCAGATTTTTTTGATTTTCTTTAAAGGTATATTATAATTTCAAAAACGTGTTTCACAAAATAACATTTATTGTAAAATAAAAAACATATTGTAAAGAATAAGTAAAAATTTAAAGAAACAATAACAAATTAATAAACAGTAAAATCCGTTTATAACGATATTGCTTATAGCGACAAGCTGGTTATAACATCTAACTACTTGTTTAAAAGCCCACATAAGCTAATGTTATTTTATTTTTATCGGTTATAGCGACAATTTTTTTGGGATACCTCTGATGTCGTTATAACCGAATTTTACTGTAACACATTTCAAAGTAAATTTTAAAAAATCTCACATTAGTGCATAAAATTCTGGGTTATAAATTCAAAATAATATACCAGTAAAGTTGTTTTACCGATAATATTGAACAGATTTAGTTCTTAAAAATATTGTCAAATAGTAATATACCCACTAGCTTTTTCCCCCCATTTACGTAAATCTGAAATGTTAAATAATAATTGCAGATCAAGTTATTTAAATCAACGATTTTTTTAAATCAATGTGATTTAAATCTGATTTAAATAAATGCAATTCTGAAATAGGGTAATGGAACCAATAATGGACACTTTAAAGTCTCACTTAGAATGTTTTATTTTCTTATTTTAAATTAATATGTTTCTATACTCTTTTAAATATATTTATTTTAGCTAATAATACTTACTTCTTGAATTATCACCCATTAATTTAATTATTATAAAACCTGGTAAAGAATAATTTTATGAAAATTTAATTTTTTAAACACAAATGCATGACACCCCTAAAAATAATGTTATCCCAACTTTAATACCAATAATTGACACCTACAATTTTCAAAATTATGTATCAAATGAGAACTCTGAAATATTTCATGCTTATATTTGAAGGTTAATTAACATGAAATTAGGCCTTACAAACAAAATAAACCAAAATGCCTTTGCAACTATAGATAACAATGCGAATTCACGGATAAGTATAGTTCAGAATTGAGTCCCAATTTGACACCTTTACCTACATTTAAATAAATTATTGTAATTAAAAATTAACCAGTAATTCGATAAACAAAAAGAATAAATTATAATGTAATCAAATAACAATGCAAAAAGAGAAATAATAGCCTGCTATAGAAAATAATTTGAAATAGTAATGCTTAACATACCTTTTATGTACTCAGTAACAAGTTAACATGTGTTGATTGATGTAATACACAAAAAGCAGTAATATTTTTATGTTACTATAAGAATATTTTTATATCACACAATGACTGTTTGAAATTAATATCTATACTTAGTAAATTATCGTACATAATATATAAATAAAAATCATCGCAGTTACTTTTTTAATAATAACAATAATGTCAACAATTGGGACAGTGTCTATACCTGGTGCCTTTATACACCATACCATTCTGAACATTTCAATTTCTTTACAAGGTTCAAGTATATAACTGTATTTAAATATTGTAATTAAATGTTGTGTTTTTATTATTTCTAAATATAGATATAAAGCAGGGTTGGCTTAATTTAATCTTGTTATTAAAATCATGATTAAATCAACTAATTTTTTAAATAAAAATAATTGATTTTTATGAACTATATAAAAAAAATACAAATTATAATAGAAATTTAATTATTTGCTACAAAACTATTAATAATAAACTAAATATATTCTGTATATAATAATATGTTCATATTAAATGGTATTTTATCACTTTGTCATATAACAAAAGAAAAATGTAGCTGTTTAAATATGTAACTAAAAGCAAAAATTCTTGTGTTACTCTTCCTAGTTTTACTCAGATGAATCGTTTGGATTTATTACAGATTTCGTTTTCTTTTATGCAGTGCAGTAACTCTTATATATCTTCAAAAATTAAAAATATCATAATTTATTTGATTTTTTTTAATCAATGATTTTTGATTTTTTTTAATAAATCATAATTTTTGTCAACCTTACTCAAAAGTAATGAAATCAGCTGAGTTTTAAAACACAGTAAACAGTGAAAATTTGACATTTTTTTTTAATAAACTTCGTATTATAAATACCTATATTCTTCTTTTAAATTATAATAAGAATAATACTTCTCGTAAAATTCTATGTTTCATAAATATTTATTATACTATTAAACACAACTGTACTATAGTAATATTATTATATAAGAAGTATTTTAGGACAAATATCTACTTAAAATTCACTCAGTTTGTAAATATTGATATACCACCAAAATAAAGCTTACAAAAACCATTATATAAATGACCATGTTTCTACGCTATTAGCATGTTAAGCACGTCTACCAAAAGTGTAAGTAAATGTATCTTTATAAATCACGCAATTTTTTGATTAAATTTTATATACTTATGTCCATTTTTAGAAACATAGGTACATATCATTGGCTGCATTTATTTGAGAATTCAACCCTAAACTGATTTTAAACTTACCCGTGTTGGTATCAAATAAGCAATCAAATTCAAATAGTTGAAAAAAATTTTAAGTAAATTTTAGTTATTTATTAAAATTTTTTATTTAAGTTTTCCGTTTGAACCTAGAAAAAATATAACTTCTGTCAGACATGGAAAGAGAAAGAAGAAGAATATATAGAAATTTTATTAAAAAAATTGTAGAGGATCAATCGGAAGTGATAGTCACGAGACATGCGTAGTTCTCAAATTTTATTCCGCGGAAATAAATAAGACAAAATGCTGTCAATGCTTCAAATGTTCAAATATCCCTTACGTTCTTTATTTATTTATTTCGAACAGTTTTTCTAACTTGTTGGTTTAAATAAATAAATAAATAAATTATATTTGTGAATATAAATAAAATTACTAAAATATATTTTTTATAATAAAAACTCGCAAACCCATGAACTTAATTATCCAAATTTAAAGTATAATTTTCATGTCATTAAAGAAAATTGTATTGTAAAAATGTATATACCAATCATAACAATTTTAAAAAATCAAAAATCAGTACAATAGTATATAATACACCAATGTTGAGAAAACTATCATTATTAACTTAGCGCCAATAGGGTAAACCAACCAATTATTGGACAAATATATAACTTTCATTACAGTTATTATTATTAAATGAATATAATAAAAAAATCGTATAGCTGCATATACTATGTGTATTTTTTAGCACAACAGCGACATTTGTACAAGCAGAAAAGCTGTTTTCAAAGCGTTCCTAGTTATAAAAAAGCATTTTATGCATTTATTACATACTTTTTTTAAAATGAAATTTTCATACACCAGTTCAAAAATGTTTTGTATTTTTTTTTCTAATTACATACTTTTGTATTTGTATGTAAATAATATTTGTATATTAATGAAACTAAATTTAAAAAATAAATTCTTCATTATTTTCATAATTATTAAAAAATATTTGTAGATAGTTACATATCTTAGATAAGGTATAACAGTTATACTTCATCTAAGGTACATATAATAAATAGATTTCAAATTAGCGAAAAAAAAATGTGTTATAAAATAATAAACTTTTTTTCTAATTCACCTATTATTTTTATTGCCTACTTCCTTTCTATACAAAGTCAATACCTAGTTCGATTTTTTTAAGCTTTAACCTTTGAATTTCAGATTTCGAATTTCAACCTGAAGTCGAATTTAGAAATTTTCGAATTTGGATTTGTTTTTCAAATGTACATTTATTACATTATATTTTACTCTAGTTCTTGTTCTTATTTCTTCGTACTATTTTTTTTTCTGAATGTGTATTTATTGCCTCAGTTATTTGTATTCGTATTAAGTTCATAGTTTATTTATTAAAGCTGAAATTTATATATTTTTAATAATTTAGGAAAAAGTTACATAATATTTATTTGTTATTTATGGTCATGTATAACACACAAGTATTATTGAGTAAGTACAGAAAAAAAAACACATGTTCTAATATAATTAGCAAATTTTGATTTTATGTTTTTCGGGTAGCACTAATGAACAAAGCAAACTTTAAGAGGAAAACTAATAGACATCAAATAAATAGACATTTGTTAAGTTCACAGAAAGAGCTCAAGCAAATTTTATTTCTTCAAATATTTTTTTGTTCTCGTGTTCAAATATTATTTTTGTCATTTAAGTACCTACATACTTGAGACAGAAATAAAACAATTATATCATATACAAGTCATTACCCTATGCTTAAGATTTTTTGTCTTATAAACTGACTTTGTAATATACAGGTGCAAAAGAAATGCATTATATTTTCCGCAGTTGTTCTTCACGTCCTCAATTTCTGCTGCACTAATTATTAAACGTTCATCTTGCATCTTTATCGTATACGCATGACATATATGAGACTTTATTCGCTATCTCATTATCGTATGCCACAAAGGGATATATGGTATCAGTATCTAACCAAAGACAAAAGTAAAATAGGAACAGTAGTGTAACCGCAGTAACGGATATTTTCAAACATTTCAAAAACTTCGAAATGTTATTAATGTCATTCCTGTCTTTTATTAAGGTGATTTTGGCGTCCACAATATGTGCTTCATTGTGTGTTGGTAGATTCGTTAGTTTATTCTATAATTCTTTTCGTACGTTTCATCCATTACTATATTTGTATATAATACTGTCAATTATAACATTTTATTTACTTCGGAAATCACACGATTTCACCCGACAAGATGATGTCATCAATCCCCCGTCCCCCAATGGATATGAATTTATAAGTGCATTATAGTCATGTAGTCATTATAGGGTCATGAACCTATTTTATTTATAGAAACTCTTAAGATTAGAAAAGTATTGTTGGCGCTGTTAGAAAAAAAACTCAATCCCAAACGTAGAAGAAATTAATCTGAAGGTGATAATTATAACTTTTATTTTTAATCTATTGAAATATTAAGTATATTTAATCTTTAGTGGACAAATATTTTTCATTAAATAAGACCCAATTGATCTAATAAATCATAAAAAAAATCATATAAATATATGATTTAAAATCTTCTTTTTTAAACATCTTTTTCTAAATAATCATAATGAACAGAAGTAGTTCTTTTAAAGATTCATAAATTAATATATTGAATAACAATGGCTTTCTTTATGCAGATGAATT
This sequence comes from Stenolophus ochropezus, assembly GCA_035578165.1. NCBI lineage: Eukaryota > Metazoa > Arthropoda > Insecta > Coleoptera > Carabidae > Stenolophus > Stenolophus ochropezus. The sequence goes on from JAQOWZ010000008.1 coordinate 21,917,193, forward strand.
TTGTATAAGTTAGAGTTTACATTGTTGTACATATACAAGGTGGAATGCGAAATTGACAACACCCTTTTTCTTTGAAATTATTACAGATACCGAAAAATTATTTATATAAAGTTTTCAGTACTTATAATAAGCTAATTAAATATGTATAAATTTGGTTAAAAAAGTTTAATTTTCGTAGATATTGCCATATTTTAACTTTTGTTAAATGGAATACCGGTATATTATTGTACTAATTAATAAAAAATAATTTTTGCTCTAAAAAAGTTTACAAGTTCTTACCTTCTAAACTTGATAGTTTTTGAGATATTAATGAAAATATTTAAACGTTTGTTCTCAAAATAAAGTTTGCGTTGAAATTTTTTAGCGCAAATACCATACAAAATATCTCAACTGTCAATAATTTTTGTTTTATTGTAGCAGATTTTTTAATTTTAAAATATTACATAAATGCAACGCTAAAAAAGGAAAAGATATTTCATAGTTCTATTCTACTCTACTATGGTGTTACAGGCGATAATCCTTTGCTTCATCCTTCACCACAGTTGACGTGAAATTTACATTCTGTTATAATACGTTACTGAATTGTTATTATAGTTTATGAATCTATTGTTGAACAGTAAACTATGACTATTTACTTTTCACTTTTAAAGATGATTTTGTTTGTTCCAGATGGGATTTCCACATAACTTAGACTTCATAATACTAAACAAATTATTTATTGTGATATTACCATGCCTATGTGTATACTTATTGGTAAATTCTAACTGGTTCAAGAAAATTTGCCTAGCTTTTCGTTTGAAAGGACCACCTGCTTTGCCTATTATAGGCAATTGCCATCTTGCTGTCGATAGTCGAGGTAACATTAATATAAGTATATCAGGGCATGTAACCGGTTAAAAAAAACCGGTAACCGATATTTTCAACGAAAATTGCGAACTTTAACCGTAATTTTAACCGATATTTTTCAGGCCGAAAATACCGGTAATTGTTAACCAAAAAAAAAAAAATAAACCGGTTTTAGCGAACATTAACCTTTATTTTAATATCATTTAGAGAGAAAAATTTTAATATTTTTTTTACATCTGTGTTTTCTATTTCTATCTGTGTTACGACAGTTTTTATAATTAACATTTTATTGGAGAGTCATAAATGTAGGTAGTCAGTCTCTTTGGCCGTTAAGGTTATTTAAAAAGTCCCAAATAAATACGGCCTTTGTCAACACAGGCAAGTTTAAAATTGAAAAGTGATCTGCGTTTTTCTGAAGATATTACGGGAATTTTTGTGAATATTCATTAATTAAATTGCTTTTTTTAATTGTTATATGTATATTTCTCAGATGGTAATTTTTTATTATTTTTTTAAATTAATTATTCTGTCATTTTTTTAATCAAATTTTTATAATTACTTTTTTTTAATTAATTTTAATTATTTTTTAACCGATATATTAACCGGTTTAAACCGGTTTCCAATTTTTAAAAACCGGTTTTCGAACTAAAACCTTTATTATTTTAACGTTCTCTATAAGGGTTAACCGTTAACCAGTATTTTTTTCGGTTACATGCCCTGAAGTATATGCATATTTACTGATTATTATCCATTGCTGGGTTTGTCACTTTGCTTTCACAAATTTCGGTATTAATGATATAAGTGTCGAAAAAATTGAATTCATATTCCATTTATTTTTAGGTTAGAACAAATGTTACCAGTATAAAAATCCATATTTTGTAAAATTTTATATACCTAAAATAATAATAGTTCGTAACTTTTAATCTAATATTTTGGATACTTGATTTTTTTGACATGGTGTCCTTTATATTTATGTCATTTATGTAATAAGAAATTTTCATCAAAATGTTTCATAGCAAAGTAGATAAGTTTATCCTTAAATTTTATTATCATAGGAAAAGTGAAATTTTTTTTTGTATCCCGATTATCCACATCCATCTCGTTATCAAATTCGTAATGATTTATAAATTTGGCCCTTCTCTTTATACAGGGTGTTTCACAAACTTTAACAGCTTATTCCTGAGGTTATTTTGAGGCGAAAATATAATATGAACGTAGGTCCTATTCCTACTAGTTACCAAAATACAAGAGGTTGAAGTTCTATAAATAACACGAAATTTTCTAATTTTTTTAATCAAGGTACTTTCGGAAAACAAGAGTTATATTAAAATGTCATACCTTATTTGTATTAATTAATTTTATTAATTAATTAATTAATTGTCTTAATTAAAAAAGGTACTTTTGTTTGTTTATAGGGTACAAATAAACACGCGTGAACAGTTACTTGCACGAATTATGAAAGCATGTGCTGCCATTCGTTAATACAAATAAGGTATGACATTTCAATATAACTCTTGTTTTCCGAAAGTACCTTGATCACCCTGTATAATATCTTAATAATAATAAAATAACTGACCCACCGGGAATTTTCCCGATATCCCGCCAGGCCCATCCGCCCCTGCTTAAGTCTAATTTATATAGTTTAAAACATTATTATTATGTTTTAACTATGCCTCTCTAATTAATTCTACAATGAATACACTCTAGTACAGGTATAGTAGGACGTTTGTATGTCAAACAATGGAGTCCTCCATACCAATAGCAAATTAGGAAATTTATCACTTATTAATCCAGACCTTAATTCTTTTATTTTTAAGTTTAAAAAAAAGTTATTCGTTTTTGTTATTCGAGTTTTTAGTGCCCATCTACGTCACAATATCTACTAAATTCCAAATTCATAGATTAAGGAAATATATTCTTCCTACTGTCAATGTCAGACGTCATATTTAACAATTAATCTGTAGCTGGTAATTAAATTTAAATACAAAGCATATTTCAGGGCTGATCTAAATTTTTAAAAAATAGTTAAATATTGTGGAATCAGGTAAAGTTGTGAAAAAAAAATATTCATGATAAGGCAGCAAAATCCAGTGGCTGTCAGAACTCGGACTGTAATATTCGTAATCATTTATAAATTATTTTATTACAATTCTTATTATTTTTGCATAAATCCAAGTAAGGAACACAATAGTTATTTAAAACGTATTTACAATATGTTTTCATAACAGTTGAAATAGATCAATTGGATCAATTTACGTAATTGAAATTTTTAGCGAACCCCACTGTTTGAGAACCGAATTATTTTAATATCTACGTTACAAAACACTTAAATAGTGTATGATATGAGTAATATATCAAAAACAGTTATTTTAATTTTAACGTTTTACATTTCCAATAAAATAAAATTAAATATTTTGACAGAATGTAATGCTAAAATATTTAAGTTAGCATTCCTACATTTTGCCGGCCTAGGCCAGCAAGTTTCTGGACGATTTTGATTTCTGTAATACTAGTCATAATGGATCGGACGCGCGAAAAATATATTACGGCTTAACAAATAGTATTAATATATAAATTAAGACTTTATGAAACTACACCTCGCTTTCAAATTAGATGAAGTTTCCTATAAATTATTTGTCCCGCTTTTGAAATTTATTAATCTGACAGCTTACTAGTACCACTATATTACTATATGCGTTGTTTCCATAATTTGTAAACATCTTTGTGAGAGACGACCAGACTGAATTAAATATAGAAATTAATTATTGAAACATAACAGTACACCATTATTTTCCGATGTCAACATAAGTTAATACAGAGTTTCCTATATTTAATTGACTATTTCTATGCGGTAAGCATGCTGTGCTGTGTTATGCATATCGCTAAGAATGAAAGCAAAACTAACAACGGATACCAACGCAACTCTTTTCGCTACTTCGCCATTGATGATGTTTTCTGCATGGATATGTCGGAATTATAGTATTGGAAACTTGATCATATGTTTTGTTTATCATATAGAAAATTAATATTTGTGGCTTTGTATAGTATGAACTATATCACCTGGGTCAGATTGAAGAAAAAACGCTCGCCTTTACTTTGGGTTAATTAATTAATAAAATCGTTTATTGGCGTTGGTAATTCATAAATTCCAAAAATCCGATTTTTATTAAAATATTTAGTTAGCAAATTCATTTACATTGTTTAGAATACAGGGCGTTCTAAATTTTACTAAGCATTTCATTAAGCAACTCACTGCACTTATGCTCATATACAAGGTGTGCAACGAAACGCGGAACATAGGACTTTAACGTGGAATTCAAAAAATTGTGGATACTCTCTCTCCTGATGAATTTAGAGCAAAATTACAAAAGCACAAAGTTGTTCAAAATTAAATTCTACGTCAGATAAGATCGTAATTGTTGCAACAGCACGTCTGCATTACGAGATTTATTAAATATAAAATGTAATATTTTTGTTAAAAATCAGACAGCCATGGAAATAAAAGAAAAGAACTATCAAAATCTTGCAGTTTTGTTCTAAATCTATTAGGAGAGAAAGTATCCGCAATTTTTTTAAAAATCCCATGTCCCAAAGTCTTATGTTCCGCATTTGATTGATTCTTACATAAACATGTTAAGCAGCAAGAAACAAAAGAGAGGGAAACATGGTTCTATTTCCCTCTCTTTTGTTTGTACACACATTTGCCAACTACCGACACTAAAAAATTTGGGTTTTTCTAGTTTGCAATAAACTGAATAACAGAACCACGAATTTTAAAATTATTACCTTATAATGGTGGCGCTGCAATCTACTATCTACTTCCTACAAACTGAATGATTATAGCGCGAAATTCGATTTCATATGTATTTCATTTTTAATAATGGTAATAAAATTGTCATATATTACTAAATTTATAAATTGTAATAGATTACTTAAAGATGTACTAGTGTACTAATAGTTATTTACATAACAAGCGTGGAAAGTGGTAAATACCAAATAGCAAGCGTGTGTAGGTGTAGACATTGAAGAACGAGGCTTGTAGCGCCGAGTGATTTAATACACTAGCGTTGCTATGCACTTTCAAGCGAGTTATGTACACTATTTTTCAGACGACCACAAAATATTATAATAAAAACAGGGTTTATACAAAAGTGACAATGTCAAACACAACTTACGAAAGCATTGACGTTTGGGTTTGAGGTTAAGTATCACTAGTTAACCGGAAACTGATTTGGAAGTCTAGTACGTATTATTTGAACAATTAATAAAACTATCAGTACATTTTGACTCTTTATTTTTGTTATTAATTTACTACCAATTTTAAAATCATAGTTTTAAGCAAATTTTTATTAATTTTGTTACATTTCATTATCAAAGTTCCATCTATTGACCACTAATCGTCATATCCGGTTATATAACACACTAATGTGTTATTATAACACACGCCGTATGCTATGTTACATTTTCTGGTGTTAATTACAGTGTAAATATGGCTACTTTCATAAGTGGTCGTCTGAAAAATAATTTGCATTGAACTAAATCTAGTACAATTGTACTAAGAACATCAATACTGCTAAACTTTAAAATGGTTTATCGAAAATGTGCAGAAGAAAACTAATCAGGCACCTCCAGTAGTAACAATAAAAATTAAGATTTTCGTGAATTATACATTAACTATTATTATTTTTGTTCCAGAGATGGTAAAAATAGGAACCAATGCCTACGAAGAATACGGCTCTTTATTTCGAGTTTGGATATCCTTCATTCCTTTTTTTGTAGTTTCGGACCCTAAAGATTTGCAAAATATTTTAGGGTCTAGTAGAAATACAGACAAAAACTTCCTTTATTCTTTAATGCTAAATTTTCTTGGAACTGGTCTTCTCACTACAAGCGGTAAGTTAATTTTCTACATATAAAATTTCAAATTTAAGAAATTAATCACTTCATCTTTAACCAAGTCCGGATTTAATTAATTTAATGTGTATATACTGGACAATTAAAAAAAAACAGCCTTGAAAACATCAAAATTCAGTTATTTGTAACTTAACTAAATAACAAGGTAATTATGCCTCTATGTTATTTTATATTTAATAACTGATTGCATACTACAAAAAAAGTCATTACGTTGTAATTTATTGAAGTTAAAAGTAATTGAATGTTGGTATTTTTACTGTTTTTCAGTTGACTCTTTTTTGAAATTTTTTAATGTACTTGTTTATATATATTTATCTTTCTTCATACCGAAATGCGTCAAATGCTTATAGAAGTTTTTTATCGTGTATTGATAATCTTAACCATTTTTTTACATTAAAATATGATATGAAATCTCTTATATTTATTAAAAAAAAAGTCATATACTAAATATTGATTTTCAGTTTTCATTCCGTGTTGATAAAAGGGTTCCCCAAATTTTTGCCAACATAAATCCGGTCCTACTTCTAATAATTTATATGAAAATACAATTCTTATGAAAAAGCCAATCATAACGCTTGAAAATGTTGTACCAATAAGTGGAAATAATTTATTGCCACTATAAAAATTCATTATTTCTAATATATAAACAGAAAATTATTTAACAGTTGACAAAAAACTATCACCGATTAGTGAAAAGTATCTTCTAAACGCTGGGGATATTTATTATAATGTTTGTTTTTCTTTGCAGATCTTTCTTTCTTGTCCTCTAGCTTTTTTAAGATTTTTATTGTTTCAATGCCTACATTTCGTTATTCATCTTTTCCTTACTGTCTTATAGTTCTTTAATCTCTTCTTTAAAAACTATACTTACTTAGCTTAAATATTTATTTATCTTTGAGATTTTGTTGTTGTAGTCACTTTTTAACAGGGCATGTAACCGAAAAAAATACTGGTTAAGGGTTAACCCTTATAGAGAACGTTATAATAATAACGGTTTTAGTTCGAAAACCGGTTTTTAAAAATTGGAAACCGGTTTAAACCGGTTAATATATCGGTTAAAAAATAATTAAAATTAATTAAAACAAATTAATTATAAAAATTTGATTAAAAAAAATTACAAAATAATTAATTAAAAAAATTCGAAAAAAATACCTTTTGAGAAAAATATAACAATTAAAAAAAACCAATTTAATTAATGAATATTCACAAAAATTCTCATAATACCTTTAGAAAAACGCAGGTCACTTTTCAATTTTAAACTTGCCTGTGTTGACAAAGGCCGTATTTATTTGGGACTTTTTAAGTAACCTTAACGGCCAAAGAGACTACCTACATTTATGACTCTCCAATAAAATGGAAATTGAAAAAACTGTCATGACTCATGTTCAAATACAAGTAGAAAACACAGATATAAAAAAATATTACAATTTTTCTCGCTAAATGAAAAATAAAGGTTAATGTTCGCTAAAACCGGTTTATTTTTTTTTGGTTAACGGTTACCGGTATTTTCGGCCTAAAAAATATCGGTTAAAATTACGGTTAAAGTTCGCAATTTTCGTTAAAAATATCGGTTACCGGTTTTTATTAACCGGTTTTTTTAACCGGTTACATGCCCTGCTTTTTAATTATTTATTACATTCTTTTAGATCTATTATATCCTTACTCATTGATTTTATAATCTCTAATATCTCATCCTGCTTAGTATCTACAGATTCTTTTCTTTTTCTCGTTGGTGATTTTGATACTTTTGCGCTTTTTCGAAATAGATTCTTTACTTCTTTTTTTCCTCTACTTCTTTTTGATGGAGTACTTTTATGTGGACTGCTACTGTTTTTTAGTCTCCTAAGAAGCCGCAATATGCACATTGCATTTTGCCTGAGCTGTCGTCCATCCTACGCCTGATTTATTACTATGCTAAGCTGGTTGCCTGATGGCGTATAGCTAGTTAAGTCTGACGTTTACTGTAATTCAAAACCAGACCCGAATACTCCCTGACCAGTTTTGTTTTTGCGTGATAGTTGGCGTTTCCATACGGCAATTCAATATCACTGCAAGCAAGCAAATTTCATGTCCTCGAGGCAAACCTACGATTTTTAATTCTATTTTATTTGTTTTTATGAGTATTTGAACAGTACTATCATACTTCTTTGTTGTTCCTTTCAATTTGTTTCTTATCTAGGTACACTATTCAATACTTTCTACTATTATTTTTCTTCAGTTTATTTTACATATTTACTTATTCCGGAGCAACGTCCACTCTACACTAGGAAGACACTTATAAAATAAAAAAAAATCACATGAAGTACAATTTTATTTTATCAAGCAACTATAGGTAATAGGACCAACAATACTTAGTGGAAACTTTGAATACATGTCAAGGAGATGCGAAAATTCTCAAAAACTAACAAAACTGTGATAATTTTTGTTTTGATATATGCTCTGTTATTTAGTAGGCGTTTGTCTTTATTTATTTCGAATTCTAGATAGTTTATATTCATAGATACTTCTTTTCAATTAAGTTTATATTATTTATTTTGTTTATTAGTATAGTTTTCTTTGTTTAATTCATATTTTTGTTTTCTATACCAGTTCTTTGATTTGATTGAAAACTTAGAATGAAATATTAAATTCAAAGAAAATAATAAAAATATTTTTCCAGTTATTATTAATATAGGTTGATATTCTTTTTAAATTAATTTCTTGTTTTTCTATGATCAATGGTACGGTAATGCGTAAAGCTGAAATTAAAAGAATATTTTAAATGTGTACATTGAGGGAAAGAAGTTTTAGGTGCTGGACTTATTATGTTACATTTTAAATAATAAGAATATATAAAAAGACATTTCTAATATCTCTTTGTCAATAACCTATGCGGTATAAATTGAAAATTTTCACATCTTCGAATACTTTTTTTAAATTAGGTTCCTTATCGTTTTCTGTTGTTTGTGATATGTTGAAAGGAATTGGAAACAGTACATATCATATAACAAAGAATAATAACTGAATTAATTAAATACGTTTCTATTAATTAACTTCTACAAAAGTAGCCATTCTTTTCAAAATATAAAAAACACAATTTCATATAATCTGGTTAATTGGTTTTCTTATTTTTAATTTAAAAATCCAGTCTTCGAATTTATCCCTTTTTGCATTTTCCTAATTTATTGTAAATATTTACATTCTGCCCTTCTTAAAAAAGAGTGGAAACTTATATTACTATATTGTTATAAACAATAACAAATATGTCAAATCAGACCATATTTATTTCCTTATTTGTTTTAGGGCACAAATGGAAAAAACACAGAAAATTATTGCAGCCTTCTTTCAATTTAAACATTTTGGAAACATTCGTTGACTGTTTTTCGGATAGCTCAACATATTTAATAGATAAGTTGAAAAGTTTACCAGACAATGACAAAGAAATTAATATTACTAGTTTCATAAACAACTCTGTGTTAAATGTTTTAAATGGTAAGGATATATGGATATATTTATTATTAAAATATATCAATTATGTTATTTTTTAGAGTCAGTCCTGGGAATTCCAGTAGGACATAATTCCATAGAGAACTCACCCTTCAGACAGTAAGTTAATTATTTATTTTGGATTTATATTTTAATTATATGTAGGTATTAGGGAAAAATAATATTTTTTATCTTCATTATAATGTAATGAATCCTAAAAATGATTTACAAAAACAATTTCTTCAAAAGCTTACTTTGATATTATTAAATTAAAAAGTATTAATTTTTAATAGTTTCTATTTTAAATTTTTACATTTGTGGTTTTACTGAAAACTATTAAAATGATCAATTGTCAAATCTAAAGTTATGTGCAGCTAAATATAGATACTCATGATCATGAGGAAACTATTGTAAATTTTATTTACAATCAATTATCATGAATTATGCCATTGTTTCTTATAATACATTTTTTACTTTCCATCATTATTCATTTTTTTTTATTTTTACATAACTTTATATCATTATAATAAATATTTTATTTTGCAGGGGTAAAGTAGTAACACAAGACAGAATAGATCGTCCTTGGTTAATATTTGATTTTATTTACAATTTAACTAGTAGTGGAAAGACTGAAAATAGTCATAGGCAGAATTTAATCTCATTTTTAGAAAAGGTATAAATATATATACAATGGATCCACAAATAGTGAATTCCCATAACCTGAAAACTAATTTTACTTTTTTTTGGAGATATATTTTTATCATTTACAGTAAAACAATTTGAAATAGCAAATGAAATGTTGTCGTATTTTAAAAATTATTTTATTATTTAATTTTTTCTTTTGATAGACGTTGATTCTATGATTACTTAATTTTAAAGTCCCTAGATATATAAAATATCGAAATCATCCGCCATTTTTTGGCAAAACAACTCGAGAAATTTGTACTATTTTACATTATTAGGCAGTTAAAACTGAAACCTGGTGTCTAATATACAATAGTTTATGTGTAACTAAATCATAACTGAATCTGTACGATATATTATTACCGTAATGACTTGTTAAAATAACATGGGGCTATTGGATAAAATAACAACATCCATGGCACAGTATAAGTAAATACAGTAGCGACACTGAAAAAATTATGACTCAAATTTTTCGTGTGCAATTCTGAAAAATAACCTTCATTGCCATGTAAAACGACAGTTGTTACTTGGCGACTTTTATGAATTTTATTTAATGAAATACGTTTCATTTGATTAAATACGTACCTATACAAAATGGCAATGAAAGGTGGTAGCGTGTGTGTCATGAAAAATATGCCGCAAACCGTAAAACTTCAGAAAAAGTTAGTATTTTCAGATTTCCACAAGATCTATACATTAAAATTTATAAATAAAAATTTTAAAAAATAAAAAAATGTTAGAAAAAAATATTTTGCTACATCATTAATTTTGTATTCAGTATTTATCTTAATTTCACAATGTTCATAATAAATATTACTAAAAATTATCCTTTACCTAAATTTAATTATGTTTTTTAGTTTTGTTAAACGAGTATGCATATTTATTATTTGAAATTAAAAATTGCGATTTTATATATGGCTACCATGAGTCACTTACATCAAAGGTGCCGACATCGAGTGTCGCTGCTGTATTTATTCTATATGCTGTGCCCATGGCGTCAAATCAACCCATACAGAATTGACCAAAAAAACGTAATTGATAAGAGAATTTTATAAAATAATAATAATTAATACTGTTCTCATTTTTTAAACTTGGTAAATTATTAAAAAAATTACGGATTATATCAGGGTTTTTGACGTTTTAAAATCTTCGTTTTATTGTTTGAAATTCAATTGATTTCTACGGCGGTTATTATATTTATAACAATCCTAGATATGTTAATAGCTATAACCTTATCAATTTATCCTATTTCACTATTATTTCAATTTTATTTCTTATAAATAGATAAAAAGCAGATGATTAATTTTGTGATTTTTTATTGATGACATGAATTCACTATTATCGTACAATGACTATACCAAGAAACCGTATTAATAATTATTTATAGGTAATAGAGAAAAGAAAAATTGAAAGAAGTAATGGAATTTATTTAAAAGATAAAACATCGTTACTGGAAAGAATGCTTGATATACAAGAAGAGAATCCAGATTTTACTAATGAAGATATTATTAATGAAGTTAGCACCTTTATGCTTGCCGTAAGTCATATTTTTATTAATAATATAATTAGACCCATTTATTTACTTAAAAATATATTTAAAAAATATATATTTATCTCCAATTGTTTATTATTATTTTTAAATGTAAAGTTTCGTGTTTACTTATTATTGAAATTAATTTGTAAAACAAGTAGGTAATAAATTGTAAAGAAATGTACATAATTTTTATTTTTATAGGGCCAAGAATCAGTAGCAACCGCAGTATCATTTTGTATGTATTTTCTGGCCAAACATAAAGACGTACAGGTAAATATTGTTTGCATTTTTCACCTACCTTAGGAAAGGAATATAAAGTCTGTTTCTACGAGTTGATCCTTATGTCATCAATTTCTACTGCAAAAAATATTAAATTTTTATTTAACATCTTTAGCCCTCGCTTTAGCCTATTATGGTGTTTCATTATCATAATGTTACAGACAGAGAGGTATATAATACTATCTGCGTCCAATCAGTGACAAAAATTAAATAATAATTGTAACCGCCGTAAAGAATATTTTCAAATATTTATGTATTATGTCATCCATTAATATGATTTTGGCGTCGACAATGAAGTTTTGCAGGTTTGCAGGAATAATGAAAAATATGAGACCCGTATTTTTCGTTTTTCCCTAAATTGATTTTTAATAATGAAAAAAATTGCTATAAAAAATGATATACTTGAAAATGCGGCTGAATTTCCCCTCTCTGGGTTCTTTCTATACTTCACTTCGTTCTGAAAATATAAGATGGTTACTGGGATTCAGCCATTTTTTATTGTATTCACACTCGACCTTTCGACCCCACATGAGTCTTCTTCAGGAGTTGAATTTAAGTAATAATTGTGGTGTTAATATCGTGATGAAATGTTATTTTACAAACATGAAAATAGTCGAAAATTAATATAAAATAAATATAATTTTTTTTAAACATAATTTAACAATTTTCGATCTTATTTTAGTAATTAGAATTATAAAAATATAAAATGTAAAATATGAAAAAGGCGGTTTTTCACATCCAAACGGACAACTTTAACTTCGTTCGTTTCAATTTCAAATATAATGTATTAACTATAAAATTTTACGACTTTTTAAAAGTCTGATATTTTAAAACGATAATATATAATATGAAATGTAAATAATTTAGAAATTAATTAAATAATTCGAATTAAACCAACAAAATGTTCACCTAATTTTTTTTGCAAGACTTCATTTGTGCTTCAGAGTTTGTTTCATTAGTTTATAATTTATTTATTATTGCTTTATACATGTGCGTTCTTTGAATTTTAATAAAAAAACAATTCGTGGAAACAGACTACGTATCCAGCACATTTTAAAAATATTATGATTTTAGTAAAGTTCGTTTCTTTATCTTTTAAATACATTATTAACTAAACAATACCCAGGTTTACTTAAGTTATATAATTCGAACTCTTATAGAGGACAAAGCAATTGACTTGAGATATATTTATGTTAACCTAATGGTAGGGATTTTAATGTTAAAGAAATAACTTTTACGAATAAAACTACAGAAGTATTTTTCTCTGTTTCGGAATTAGAATATCATATTCCAGCACGCTTATTGATGTTAGAAGGAGCTTCATTCTTAAACGATTTTTGGTTATATTTTGTTATTTGAGATTGGCATGACTGCATTAAATACACAAAATATCTAGAGTAAACGCAAAATCTCGTGGCACAACTCCGCGCATGGGCGGGGTTATTTTAGATAGAAAAAGTGGTGGGAGGCATATTTTATTAACTAACTTAAAAACGTTGGTCAATTTATTTTATTTATCTATTAAGTTGAATAACTTGTCAGATACAAAATTAAAAAAAAATACATCAATAACAACTCTAGAGACCTGCACCGTACGAACGCTACAAGATAAATGAGAAATTTTACAAGTCAATGTTTTTGTGTTGTACAATAGTCAGTGGCCGGCCTACAATGATGAATTTCGCTTTGTGCGCAGGGCCACGAGATTTTGCGTCTACTCTAGGCAACTGACAAAGTAATTCTAATTTACCTAGGCAAGAGACGAAACAGAAATCACTGTCACCAACCTAACTATTCTATCAAAAAAATCCCTTAATGGAAATTGTCAAATATTATTATAAAAAATAAAGTAAATAAAAGCCGAAACAGAGAAAATAGTATAAAACATTCGTTATAGAATGCAATTCAAGCACTCGTTCGTTCGGGCACTCGCTGCTTCGCGCTCGTTCCCGAAATTCAAACTCGTGCTTGAAAAGGTTGCCTTCTACAACTTATGTTTTAATATACTATTATTACTAATTTTATTAATATGAATTTCAGACTCGGTTGTATGACGAACAGTGTTCAATTTTTGCCGACTCCAACAAAATGCCAAACATGAAAGACTTACAAGAAATGATTTATTTAGAACAATGTCTCAAAGAAACTTTAAGATTGATTCCCAGTGTGCCTCTTTTGTCTAGAAAACTAGGAGAGTCTCTCAAAATCGGTAAGATGAAAAGACAAATATTAAATAGTTTTGTAGTTTATTATTCAATAACATAATTCATGTTTTTTTCTTATAAATTTAATATAGGTAATTATTTTAGGAAATCATGTCTTGCCTGAAGGGAGTAACATTCTAATAACCCCCTTCATTACTCAAAGGATCAAACATATTTATCCTGATCCAGAAAAATTTAATCCAGAAAGATTCACTATAGATAATAGTGAAAAAAGACCACCCTGCTCTTTCATTCCTTTTAGTGCTGGACCAAGGAATTGCATAGGTATAGAACTGATCATTTTTACCATAAAACAAGTATTGTCCCAATTTACATAACAATGCAGTCAGAAACCCATATAGTTCACAAACTCACTACACTTGGAACAGTGGCGTAGCTAGAAATTTTAGTCCTTTAAGCAAATGTAGCCCAGGGGCCCCGTTAAAAAATATATAAATGTAATAAAAAAATTTAAAAAATTCTATACAGACTGTTCCGCGAATCGTTATACATAACTTAAGCCTCTATTCCTTGTATAATTTTAAGTCGAAAATACCTTCTACTATATTAAATTTAATAGATCAGGGATAAATTAATTATAACAGTGAGGCTGCAGCTTTATTTATGCTAACCAAACCTGATACTCTTTAGAGAGCTATTTCTTCAATAGAATACAGAACTAGCCGGTCCATATCAGGGCGGGAAATTTGATTGTATAAGCAATTATCATTGTTATTGACTTTGAATTATAAGTATCACAATTGAAATTTTTAGGAGAAACAAATCATGATCCAACAAATTACTGTTTCAATATTATCAATACAAATTTTTGTTGTTTTGAAATGTCTCTAAATAACTATTTTATCGTACAGTGATTTTGTACTTATACCACAGAATAGCTTTATACAAAAGCGACAGTAAGACAGAGAAATGAAAATTAGAGAGAGATGGGGAAAGGCAATAAATTTAAAGGGCTCTTTGTTTAGAATCAGAAAGTTTCGTCACATCTTAGGGAGAGATAGGGAAAGCCAACAAATTTAAAAGTCTACACAATGCTCCAAGGTCATACAACTGAATAGGGTAACATGAAAGGTACCGACACGGATTGTTGCTTCTGTATGTAACTATTCTGTGCTTATATCGTGAGTTTATTTTAACGTGAAACATAGGATTTGCCATATTCATGGTTACCGATACAAGTGTCGGTTAGTTGGTTCAACTGTTTGCCGCGAATCACATTATTTGTTTGATTTTATATATACATTTCTAATATGGAGGTATGAATGAATTGGTTTGTTTCACAGTTACTTTATATTTGTATTGTATTTGTGAAATAATGGTTAATTAAATTCTTCCAAAAATCTGCATTGTATTAATTCATTAACGTTTTCCATATTTTAAGTTTAATATATTAACGATTCACTGTCAATCAATAGATCAGTCAACTGACAACTGACATACGCGTTAGATGAACCGCAAGGGTTCCGAAAGTTACCAGAAATTTTATTAACCACAAAGTAACCGGTTCCGTGGTCACGGTTATTTTGTTCAAGTTTTGGAGCAACTATAAAATATAATTGCTTCCCATGTAATTTTGATAAGACAGTATGGTAATAATATTACCGTCCAGATTTGTCAAAATAACATGGGACAATTGGATAATATAGCGTCATATCAACCCATATAGCCTTGATCACGAAAACGTAACTGAGAAGAGAATTTTATAAAATAATATTTATTAATAACGTGAAACCGGTAAACTGTTGTACAAACCACGGATATCATATATCATACCAGGCCTTAGATGTCTTAAAATCCTCGCTTTCCAATCTCGAAATTCAATTGACATCTGCGGCGGTTAAGATACTCATAACTATCCTAGGTATGTTAATAGCTAATATTTTTGACAACTGACGTCAGTTGTTCGATGCGATAGTTTTCTATTAACCGACGTTTAATGTGACCTGCCCTGTATCCAGAAGTAAAAAAATGGCTCTTATTTTATAATTTTTATAATTTATTTTGGGTTGTAAAACTTGTTTGCCTAGCCTATATATACGGATGACAAAAAATTGTTAATTAATATTATTATTCATTATATTTATTTAATCTAGAAATTTCTTCCTCTTGCCACAAAAGTAAAAAACACTGTGGTAAACGACCTAATTTTTATTTGTACATATTATAAATGTAATTTAAAAATACAGAAGAGAATTTTATAAAATAATATTTATTAATAACGTGAAACCGGTAAGCTATTGAACAAACCACGGGTGTTATGGATCATAAAGGCCCTAGATGTCTTAAAATCTTCGCTCTCCGAGCTCGGAATTTAATTGACATCTGGGGCGGTTATGGTACACATAACTCACCTAGGTATGTTAATAGCTTTTAGAAATGTTTAAATTAATAAAATTATTTGATTCGTTGCCAGGCGACTAGAAATAACTACTATACGAAATATATTCCTGGCCAATGATGGAATAATTCAATTTCAGGCTGAAAACAACTCAGAAAGTTATCACTTTTCTTATGATCGGAGAAAAATTGTAGATATTGTATATACAGAGTGTTCCATTTAAGCGTGCCACCATTGCTATCTCGAGAACTATAAGAGCTACGAGGTTGGTTAAATTAGCAAAGAACCACCATTTTACAACACTAATACAATGAGGAAAAAAAAAATTTTTTCGACCAGTGGTTTTCAAAATACGGGACACAACTTTCTTATTTTAAATTGGAACATATGTTTATTTTTAGGTTATTCGATAGAGTATTGTTTTCTGAATTCAACGATATAAACATATCATATGCTAATAAAAAAAAAATTTTGACCAGTGGTTCTCAAAATACTGGACACTTTATTTATATCTGGCTGAAATAAGAGTGCTATGGTTAGAAAACATACACGCATATTGTTCTGTCTAACATTGTTTGATTATTTTTTGTTAAATTTTATGTTCTTAAACTGTCGGTTTTAAGAAGAAAATGAATTGTTTTCTATCCAAAGCACTCTTATTTCAGCCAGATATAAATAAAATACATATGAATCTAACATGCATTTTTCTCAGTTATTTTGTTATATTAGCATATGATATGTTTATATCGTTGAATTAAAAAAAAAATACTCTATCGGATAACCTAAAAATAAACATATGTTCCCATTTAAAATAAGAAAGTTGTGTCCCGTATTTTGAAAACCACTGGTCGAAAAAAATTTTTTTTTTTGCTCATTGTATTAGTGTTGTAAAATGGTAGTTCTTTGCTAATTTAACCAACCTCGTAGCTCTTATAGTTCTCGAGATAGCAATGGTGGCACGCTTAAATGGAACACCCTGTATACGTTGCTAAAACGGGCCAACAAAAGTTGAAAAGTTGATTGATATTTCGATGTTTGTGTTTGTATAGATTGTTCTTGCCTGTAATTGATATATTTTTTATTTAGATCGGATGATTTCTGTATGACTCTTATCAAACTATTTATAATTTTATTAATTTGAGTTTTGATATCATTATTATTTTTGTTATACAACATACACTTTCAAAAATTCACACTCCTGGTCCTAACAAACATTTAAATTTGAAAAAAAAAGAAATGATACCAGATGATTTATTAAGGTTGTTCCAGAAGATTTTGATTCACCGTGGGAAAATATTATTTTTCTGTCTATCGTGCATTTGCAATGTTTTTATTAACGTCGATGGACTTTCTGCCTTGTTTATTCTTGCTATATGGTAGCTACGCCTCTGACTGGGACAAACTGACAATGGGAAGGCTTCGTGACACACACTCACACACACACACACAAGAAACCCTTGAAGATTTTTTCATAAAAATTAATTTTCATTATTTTAGGCTACAAATTCGCAATGCTGGAAATGAAAACGATTATGTCAACTTTAATTCGACACTATGAATTGGTCGTTCATCCGGATTATACAGTTAAATTAGCCTTCCGTATTACCGTGAGAGCAAAAGGTGGAATATGGATTAAACTTAAACCAAGGAAAATTAATAATAATGTAGAAATAATTACAAAATAATATACTTCTGTAATATTTTGGTGTAGATAAAAATATATTTAATAAAAAATGGATTTACGTTGAACATAATTACTGCAGTTTAACATGTAATTTTTACCCTATTTTTATGACATTCTTAATTTTTGGAACAAATTTGATTTATGCTATGTAGGCAACACCCAACACAATCTCTTGTCGCCAATACATAAATGCAGGTGGGTATTTATCGACTCGAACCATTGGTTTCTCCAAAATCGTAAACGTATGCAATTAAATTGTACAAAAATTTGCCTCTTTACATAGAAAATAAAAATGTGTAATATACTTATTTGTTCGGAAATTGTTATTGATTATAATATGATTATTGTAATGTAGATATGTACGTCATTGTAGATAAATATTTTTTTTAATTAAATTAAATATTCCCCTAGATATTGCCGAATACCGAATTTTTTAACGCTTAGGGGAATCCCTTTTTACTAAATCAACTGAATTTAATTTTGTATTATATTAATGTTTCGTCGTTGTTTCTTGTTTATTAAAATATCAAGAAATAAACAAAAAATAATTATCAATAAACTTATTTAAAAAAATCTAAATGTCATAGAAGCTTTGGAAGTTACAGGTAACTTTTGGAAATTACGTGAGTGTCTTGGAAGTTAAATGGAAGCCTTGGAAGTTACATAGAAGTCTTGGAAATTTCTTTTTTCGGAAGTTTCTTGGATGTCTTAGAAGATTTTGTGATTCGAAAGTGGATAACCTCTCGGGGAAACTGAAGGTGCTAGTAAGCATTAAACGTCATCTGTTAGTCCGCACATGAACTGTTTTTTCTTTCCTAAGGAATAGTGAGATTTTGTAGGTTTGGACCGGCAAATGTCTGTTTGCGCACGCACACGCAGGAAAATCTTATTTTCAATATGTGAAGAATAAAAAAATATTCATATACCTGTGTACGAACTTGTATTTAAATAAAAAGTAATAATAAATAATTAAACAATTGTGGGAAGATCCAATTGGCAGTGTCCGATATATGATTAAGAGGAAATTTAATTATTCATGTACATTTGTACCGAACAGTTATCAACCAATTTCAATTTGGCTCCTATCTAACACAATTCAGTCTAACAATTAAATTGTAAGTTAAGTGTCATGTAAATCGAAGAGTTTAAATTATTAATAATGGTGCAACATTTGCAGCCAAATAAAGCTCCATCCTGACATGGAAGTCGCAACTCTCGTTGTCCAAGGTATCCAGGGTCGGAGCGAAGCGCTCGCCCAGATAGTCCCGCTCTTCATCTCGGTACAGCCGAGCCATAAGGTCCTCACACTTCCTACACGACTCCAGCTCGGCCTCTCTTTGCTCGCGGTTGGTGGCGTCTCACCTCTACCGAGAGCGTTGCACCGTCCCAGCCTTCCAGTACCCTAAACAAATTATTGATGCTTATCGTTAATGCCAACTGCTACTGGAGCAGTAGGTGCTCCTGCGACAGAACGGGCTGCGAACACGTGAAATCGTGTTGTCCTCGGCGGACGTAAACGCGGAAGGTGAAGTTAGAGGCTACGCGTGGCTCGTCCAGCAGTCTTACACTGTAGTACAGGTTGGCAGAAGCCACGATACCCGCGTGAGCAGCAGTAAGAGAAACTGATGCGTTGAAATCAAGTAATCGGTGCAAAGCGACAGGCAGAGGTCGGACGTGACAAGGACGGGGTGGACAGCATACGATTCGGGTCACAATATAAATATAAGTAGTAGCGACACTCTGCTTACATTTGGGTCGGAATTTTCTACGCGCTTGCGTGAAACGTCACCTCGGAGAATATGGACACCAAACCGCCTGGGCATGTGCAACAACTGTCATCTGGCGTTTTAATAATCTTATAATTATTATATTTTCGTTTGATTGTGATTAATTATGTTTTCTGTATTATATTTATTTTTATTTTCGACTCATAATAAGCCATCAATCATTGATTATATTTTTATTTAATTTAAGTGTAAATTATTTAAAGTACACCAACATAAAAGATTGTCTAAATTACATTGTAAGATGTGGTAGTCATTAAGTGTTTGGATAGTAGTAAAAAGTTTAAGATCATCAGCAAATAATAATTTGTCACATGTGATGCAGTCTACAATATCATTGATGAACATAATAAAAAGTAACGGACCTAGGTTGGAACCTTGCAGTACTCCAGACACAGCTGTAAAGGGCAAGGAGGTGGCACCAGCATATTGGACGCAAACCTGTCTATCAAGAAGATAGGAGACAACAAGTTTAATAAGAGATGGGGACAAAGAGAATGACTTAAGTTTAGAAATTAGAATTCTATGATCAATCCTATCAAATTCCTTGGCAAAACCGGTGTAGATGCAATCAACCTGGCCTTTATTTTCGAGTGTATTAGAAGCAAAATGAGTGAAGTACATGAGATTGCTAGTAGTAGATATTTTTGACATAAAACCATTCTGAAAATGAGAAATGAAATTTTTAACTTTAGGATATAGGGTAGAATATATACTGATTTCAAAAATTATGCTAAAATTACATAGCATGGCAATTGGTCGATAGTTCTTTATGTCGAGAGGATCACCGGATTTAAATATAGGTGTTAGCCTAGTCTTTTTCCATATGTCAGGAAACGTGTTAGATTAAAAATATGGTATAATACACTTGATAGTAGGAAGTCCTGAGGATAGATTAGCTTTTAGTTTTTTTATTGTTGATTCTATAGTACCTCGGGGGATGTGGTCTAAAATAATAAGGATCTCAGATACAACTATAGGTTTAGACGGCGGGTTAAGTCCATGAGAGGAGTATACTGACGAAAAGAAGGATACAAAACCGGTAGCAATATCATTTGGAGTTGAGAGAGAACAATCAATATGCATCATAGTTATATGAAATGAAGATGTTTTTCGTTTAGAATTTACATATATAAAAAATTAAACTTGATATCTCATTTGTAGATAGTAAGGGGTATCCATGAAAAAATTTAGGGGTGGTCACAAGGGGTACAAAATGGATTATTTGATACATGTAACTTACATGTTTTTGTAGAATCAATCCACTCATGTAATTCATATCTAATATGTTTTCTGGTTGTATTTAATTCCAATTTTAATATAGATTCTAAATTTTTAAGTCTCATTTCAATATTTCTACTCGTTCAAAAGTTATTAGAAAACTGTTTTAATCTTCCTTTTTATTTTGTCGCAAATCAGAAGGAAATAAACATTTGGTTTTATGCCTTATGTTTAATTCACACGGGCAAGTTGTAAAAAAAATTCTTGCCTGAAGAACTGAAAGTTAAAAACAAATATGAAATGATTTACAAAAGTTATTTTAATAGATGAGAAGTTAGTTGTTAGTTAAAACTTAAAACTTACCCGGTTTTATAGGCGCCATTAACTTTCCGACAACTTTTCAGTACTTCTTTTTTTCAGGCAAGAAATTTGTGGCAACTTGTCCCATGTGTACTATGCATTATGAACCTTTTTCAACTTTAAAGCACTGCGCATTATAAAATTGTCCATTAAACTTCATCATTTCGAATCCAACGTTCTACAAATAAATGGTTACAATAAATAAATAATTGAAGTAAATATATTGTTTTTGTAAATATATTTATTAAGGAAAGAACAACATTTTACAAAAAAATATTTCTTTATTAAATCTACGTCTTATATTTCAGATACTGAAATATAACTTTATAAAATGTAAAGAAATAATCATATCAGATGAGACACAGAGGATTTGGCGTCTGATCTGAGGCACAGCCGAGGTTGAGAGGAGGTGTAGAGGTTAACTTTCCGCGCATTTCTGTATATTTGATATACATTCCGTCACCACGTCCCTGTACTTCAAATAGCCGTTCTTTAGGTAAATGCACAGGCATAGGGACAGCTCGATGAACTTGTTGAACTTTTCAGTGTTGTAGTTGCTATCTGGAAGGACAGAAATCACATATTTCTTTATTAAAACAATATTTATAACTCGTTAAACTGAAAACATAAATTATAAATTACTCGCACGCATAAATCCATTAATTTGAGTGGTAGAAACCATAAACTTTGAACCATTTTAATAATCAATTTTTAGTTTCTTAATAATTCATATAGAGCAAAAAACCTCTAGTTCAGTATGAAAAATAAGATGGAACAATTTTTTTTAAATGTGGGTTCATAAAAAATACTGGAAGTTTCGAAGTTAAAACAAAATTTTCGCGTGATGTAAATCTAATTCTGAGATGTCAATTGCTAATTTTATTTGCGGAAGAATTATATTTAAGAAATAGACCATTGCAATAAACAGATAAATTATGTATTAAATTATTTGTTTCGAAATATATTTAATGCTTTTAAAGTATAATTAAAAAACTTGAATTATATTTTATTCTTTTTGAAATAAAATTATTTAAATTTTAAACTTAGCTTAGCCGTTAACTGAAACTTATAATTTGGATTTTTCAACTAATTAAATTAAATAATTTTATAATTTTTTGAAGTACTTATAATTTCTGAGATACTCGTAAAACTGACAAGTTAAATTTTATCATATATGAATAATATTAAAGCGAATATAATGTTCAATTTTCTGATTTTTATTACTCTAATAACAAAATGAAACTTTAATGCTTTTAAATCGAGGTGACTAAGCACGAACTAAGAAGGGAACAACTCTCCTCATTTGATTTTAGATCAAAAAGAACGATAAAAATAAATGAACTAACCAAGCTAAACTGATTTTGTATAAACACTGAACCGTTACTACAAAAACAAAATTCCCTCACCATTGGGATGCCTCCTCATGAACTCAGCAAACTCATCCACCTTCGCCCTCGCCTGCTTCTGCAAGTGGAAGCCGAACACAGCGACCCAGTACTTGGCGAGCGCTTGCAGCGCCTCCTCGGCCGTGAAGGGCGGCTGCGGCCCGCCCATGCGGCTCCACAACTCGCCGTACGCCTCCTGCAGCTCGCTGGAGATGATCTGGGTGAGCAGGTTGCTAAGCAGCAGCTTCAGTTTGGCTACCGAGTGGACTGGGGTTGATGGTGTGGGAGAAGCTAGAGATGCGATGTCTGAGTGAGAGTAGGAACGGATGCTGTGGATTAGGGCTTTGTTGCGGAGGTTCGTGTCGTTGGAGAGTAATACCTACAGTTAGAAATAATAAAATTAGTCATATTTTGTTAAAAGAATAATAGTTATTTATGATATGTGTTAAAAGTAACATTTTATGAGTGAGTAGGGAAGTTTGTGAAACGAGGCGAAGTCGAGTGTAACAAACCCCACGAACGAAATAAAATCACTTTTAACACAAATATCATACACTATTTTTCTTACGACCCTAGTTTTGTATTAGTAAATAACAACTAAGCATTATAGAATGACATTTATGACAGGTCATGATGTATTTGTTATGAACAACTGACAGCAAGTGTTAAAAGTAAATTTGTTTTTTACTTTTAATTCGTTTTTAATGACAATGATTTAAAAGTATTCACTGTATTAATAAACTGTATTTTTAACTTGCTAAGCAACCGTTAAAAATAACTGTTTATAACACAGTGAATACTTTTAAATCGTTGTCATTGACAACGAATTAAAAGTAAAAAACAAATTTACTTTTAACACTTGTGTTAAAAAGGAACTAAATCTAGTTACCTGTCATAAATGTCATTCTATAATGCTTAGTTTTTATTTACTAATACATAACTATGGTCGTAGGAAAAATAGTGTATGATATTTGTGTTAAAAGTGATTTTATTTCGTTCGTGGGGTTTGTTACACTCGACTTCGCCTCGTTTCAAACTTTTCCACTCACTCATAAAATGTCACTTTTAACACTTATATCATAAATAACTATTAAGGTAGCTTTATACTGACGCAAGGTAAGAGCACACGGGAACACAAGGTAATATAAAAAGATGATCACTTATTATGGCTAAAAATGATTCACAAAGCAGTAAAGTAAAAAGTAAGGTAACAAGGGAACGTTGACCAATAAAACATCAATATTTCGTACAAATAAATTGTATCGTTTGTGTTTTACTTATCCGGGTTATACACTTTCAATACTGGGTTTATCTGCAAATGCGAAATCATCCTTAACTATTTTATTAAATTTTTTTCATACTCACGTATAACAAAAATAGTGATTTTTATTTTAGTAAAATAACTTTTGTATCACTTCAAAGTATTAAAATTGATTTTTTTGTATATGTTGTAACACGGTCGCTTGGCGGCTGTGTATTTTTGTAAATTTTTTTAGTACAGTACTCCAGATGGAAATGGACAGATTTATGGTTGAGGACGCACTTTTTGCGACTTCAAGCTTGTTTTCAAAAGACATAACTGTCCGTTTCCGATACGTGATGCCCTAGGTGGACATCAATAGTTGGGGTATTTTTAGCATAGTTTGTACCCTGATCACATATACAATCAGATTGACCAAATACGTTTAGCGCGAGGCTACACCAAAATGCCTTCCTCCACCAGAGGCCAACACTTGTTCTCAAAAATTTTTGCCTTCTTTTGTTAGATGGCGTTAGTGTGCAAAATAGACAAGGACGGCTATAGAAAATAGGTGGGACTTAACCGACCAATTAAAATCGTTTGGACTCTTACATCGGCATACAGACCAAATATCTACATTTATGCAGTAAGAAGATGAATAAAATTAATATTTAAACATACCGTTTTAAAATTTGGAACAACAATAATTTTTTTCATAACATTATAACAATATAATCAAAATTTTAAATCGTTTCACTATGAAATATCTTAATAATAACAATATATATATATATATATATATATATATATATATATATATATATATATATAAAATAATAAATAAACGTTATTAACGTTTATAAAAAAATATTTATTTAAAATTACAACAACGGAAATAATAGTTTTATTTGTATAGAAAATAATAGATGTGAATACTTCAGTCTCTCAACTGTAATTAACTACAAAATGTCACAATTTTTTTTTACAATTTCAAACATGAATTCCAAAAGATTCAGATTTTTTCTATTATATCAAAGTCTGCATGAAAAATTTATTTTAAGATAAATATACGCTTTCGTAGATAGAATATTGACGGATACGCATTTATAGTAGAGTGCCAGCGGCCGAATAAAACGCTTAAAAATTAATCCCGTGGGGGTTTTGAACGAAAAGGTGGGACCTTCAGAATCTTGAAGCTTATACCTCATATAGTAAAATGCCAGAGTCGTCAAAAAATTGTTCTGTGCCAAAGGACCCAAATTAAAATTTTGGAGTTACGTACAAGAGTCGTTATGAAATGCAGTTTTATACCTACTGTCCAAATTTCATTAAAAAGTCTGTACAGGTTTTCCATTAAAATCAAATTGAATTTTTGATTTAACACGGGTCTTTATGAGCCCAGTCTGAAGAACTAATTTTCATAATAATAGATAGTCGAATGAAATCCCGCAATTGTAAGGAAAACAAGTGATCCTATATTGGGTCCGGTACGTGTATGGGTCAAAACAATTGCCACAATGTCACACCAGCATTCCAGAAAGAAATCCTACAACCATCTTCAGAAGAAAGCGACGACTGACTGATAATTGCATTTCTATGATTTTTACAAATTATTTAAGTTTATTCTAAATAAAGTTTTGTTGATTCAGTAATATTAATTTTTGATTACCATTAATATTATTAAAGTATCACATTTATACTTCACATATACTTATAAATATTCAAAATATGATTTCGTACAAGTAATAATACCTTTTTTGCCTTAGAAATATTTTTTTTTTATTATTTATGTTGAGTTGCTGTTTGGCGAATATACAAAGTTGCAATGGGCTATATGACCACTCTCGAATTGAAAGAAAAAAAGTATAAAAATTAAAAATTAACCATTGTGACTACCAATAATAATGATAAAAACTAAATATTATCTTATAATTTCACTGAAATTCGCAATTAATATGTAACAGCGCCCTATCTCTGACGTCACCTAGGAGAATGAGAGAGCAGTTTACAATGATAAAAGTAGGAATTTAATGAACTAATTTATTTTACTTAAATTAAATTATTGAATTTTAAGGATGATTACAAAAATGAAAACATATTACAATATTACAATCTACAGATTACATTAATGAATGGGCTATATGACCACTCTCGAATTGAAAGAAAAAAAGTATAAAAATTAAAAATTAACCATTGTGACTACCAATAATAATGATAAAAACTAAATATTATCTTATAATTTCATTGAAATTCGCAATTAATATGTAACAGCGCCCTGTCTCTGACGTCACCTAGGAGAATGAGAGAGCAGTTTACAATGCTAAAAGTAGGAATTTAATGAACTTATTTATTTTACTTAAATGATATCGAATAAATGTTGTTAATGATAAATTAGTCATAATTATTAATGAAACAATATATGAGATATCAATTTAGGAAATTAATAGAATAAAATTAAAATATTTTGATATTACACAACGAATGTTATAATATAAATCTGGTTGGCATTGAAGTCCCTGACGAGTCTCAGTGTGTTTATTGTTTGGTTACCATGGTTACGGGTTAGGATCAGGTAGCAAAAGGTTCGCGCGGGTCGCACTATATCTTTCTCTTTCTATTAGCATGTTTACGCTCCACCCATCAGAAACTGATCTCAACTCAACCCATTTTTGTGTAACTTTTTCATTGGCATGCCATCTATTGCTAAATTTTTAAATTAAATACACTATTCTTGTAGTGTAGCCATATGCTCCATAAGGTTGGTCAATCTGATTGTATATGTGATCAGGGGTTTGTACTTAGGGGATGAGAAGAGCCGGACAAACATAGGTTGAGAACTTCTGGATTTTTACTATTCGTGGATTACTTTTGAGGCAAGTAAAACTCATAAATTAAAACCCTTGTATGTCAGGTACTAGATTTCGTCTTAGGCGGCCGTACCTGTTACAATGTCATCAAATCTCGCATCAAATAGTATATTTAATATAATAAAACATTTAAATAAAGCAAATATTTCTATTCCAAAAAATACAAAAGTTAATGGGGGGTAGGGAGTTCGTATTCGCAGATACATCCAGTATATTGAATTCATATTTTTTTTTGAAAGTATGGGCAAACATAGCTACAAAAAGTAAATGGAAATCACAAACTTGTACGCAAATAACATGAATTAAATACAAAAAATACTGTCAGCAGTACGAAATTAACAAACGAAGTGTCGTTTTCTGATGAGCTAGCAGTTACTGTTCTGCGTTTGTTATTAATCAGAAAAATTTTCTTGCTTCACGACTTCGCTTTCCGCATTCACGTGACTTCCAACCAATCATGTCTTCGAAATTGAAAGAATTTTAAGTTAATATTATTTATGATTATTTTTGAATGTCACTTCAATATCACTACAGCAAAAATAAAGACTTCTTTCAAATATCGGACAATTGGGCTCTAAATAGAATGAAAAAGTTACATTGCTCGGAATTCACATATCGATAAGAAACATTTTGTATAGAAACCAATTTTAATATTACGAAATTTTAATGAATGGTCCACAAATTAAGATTTTTACAGCAGATACAATATTTTGACTACTTTTAGCGAAAACCGAAAACGAATTTTAATTAAACTTCATATCTTAATCTGCTGTATGTGTGTAACTGTATTTTTTTAATACTCATAAAGTGTTACTTTCCAAATAAATAAATTATTAAACATTTAACTAATTTATCTTATTTTAAATAATTGTTATTATCATCTATGGCGAATACAGTTTATTTTTCGATAAAGATTGGTTAAGGGAGGATTTGAACCCCAAATCTCACTAACTTTTCATTTCGAGTCAATGATAATAAAATATAACAATCGTTTTTACACAGGTTTTTTTCATTATTATTATGAAAGAATTAGAGTTTATTTTCATATTTTGTTTTATGATCTCGTACCTTATTATTAAATTATGATTAATAGATAAAAAAACATTTTATTATAAATTAGATTTAGACTTACTGTGTGTTTTCCTTTTTGAATTAATTGTAAACAGCTAAACACGATCCCGTCGTCGGGATTTGCGCTGGACATTTCTGACTTAGCTGCATCCATTACAGTTTGTCCTAAAACACACAATTTACGTGATAAAATAGATTAGAACAAACTTTGAATTACAACTTCCTAACATTTGCATTTACTGAAACAACAATGAATAATGTGAAATAGATGAATTATAATTGACATTTTTTGAAATAACTGAAAGATTGTAATAAAAAAGAACATGTAATATATTTATATTTTTTGTAATGAATGGAGTTAAAATCTGACCTGTAAAGTGTGGATCCTTAGCCTGCAATAGGGAGTTGATGTAGCTGACAGCTTTCCGAGCTGCTTTGGAAATTTTCCGACTGCAGTGTGTGTCCTTCATATAGTCCAACTCTTGCAATACCATCCATGGCACAACTACCGTTACTGCACCCAAACCTGACTACCACAAACATCATCACAAATATCTTTCCATAAAATGTTTTAATAAATATTGTTATTTATTAGTAACAATTTTAATTTTTAAATAATATTCAACGCACATACCTGCGATATGTTTTCCCTTTAATTCGGACAGCAACATCAGTTGAGATAAAAATATGTTAGTGTCTACTACAACAAACACTCCATCGCTAATAAAGCACATGGGGTTGTCCAAGTCTTTTGCCAAAGGCAAATTTTTGCTATAATTAAAATCTTTACGCAGATCAATTACCTACAAAAAAATAAAACAGTTAAGATGGGTATTTTACAGGATTTTAATTTTGGTGATGATTTTTAAAGAATTTCTTATCGTAAATCAATTGTAGACTTATATTCTAATGACGTAAAATATAAAATAGTTACAAAATAATTATTAGTGTCCGACCAAAGTTTCGGTTTCGGGCAGAAACTAGATGTTGATAAATAACTAAAATCTTTTCTTATTTAATAAAAACAGAATCTCTACAAAACTAAAATGGTTTTCTAGTAAATTGAGGTCTTTATTTAATATAATAATCGAATAATACCTTAAAATGAGAGGAGAAAACTAGATTTTCCTGTTTAATAAAAATGTAACAAAATTTTAACTTAACTACATAAATTTCTGTTACGTTTTCGGCCGAAACTAAAAGAGAAGTATAAAGTTATGTTGTGTTTTGGTTTTGGCTGAAAATCGTGTTTCGGTCGGACAATAATTAAAATAAAAAAACGTCATAAAAGTGAAATTTTTGTGACTTGATTCACAATGTAGAAATTTAATTTCTGTGCGGACGGAGTAGAAAATAATGCCACTTTTATGATGTTTGAAGAAAATTTAATTGTAAAAACGGCAAGTAGTAAATAATTTTTTCAAATATCTACGCTGAAGAAAAAGCAGAATGTGTCATTTAGAGAAAAAGTTGTCTTTGTATGCTTAGCATGCAATGAGGTATATAACCAAATTTTTACGTATATAATTCTAGACAAAAATAAAATAAACTCATATTTTTTTAAATCGATTCATTATTCGTAGTTAACGATAAAATAATTATTAAAGAATTGGGGAAGGGATGCTGTTATATCATCATTGGAGGACTGTAAAAGAAAAGAGGTAGCGTACGAAAAAGACTACAAGCCTTTTTCCACGATCCTACCATACTGACGTCACGCGTCCCTTCTCCAGAACATTAAAATGTTAATAACATTATTATTGCAAGCAAATCTTTGGTTTTTATTATTATAGTGAGTCGCTATAGTAGTTAGTTTTTATATTTTATGACTTATATAGTGAAATTCAATTATGGTCACATACTCCACTGCAACCTGCCATGCTCGCCAAACAAAATTTCACTTTTACTTCTAATAACAATAAATATCATGCCATTTACATCAGAAGATTTTTCAAAATTTATTTTCTTTTTGTAGAATATTCTTTTGTAAAATATTTACGCAAATATCCTCATATTATGATACAGATGTCCTTCGACTCGACTCGACACTAAAATACTATATTCACGCATATCCGAAACATTACAGAATTTATGGGCGATATTAAATTTAATAGAGCAGGCTGCAGGCCATGATTACACTTTTTTGTTCATTTATAACAATTATTTCTTCTTTGTCGTTTCATATTTGTGTTATGTTAACGATAATTTGCTATGGCTACATTTTCACATGAAGAATATGCCGATATTCACGTAATTCAATAGGATAACATACCGCCTTATTTTCATAGAAATGTTTGAATCTAAATAATAATTTTGCTAACCGATGGATTAGACGAGAAGCTTCAGTTCTCTGGCTATTTGTTGCACTAGACGTAACGCCTCTCGACAATTATATTTGGAGACATGTGAAGAATTTAGTTTATGCAGAAAAATCCCAAACCTGGAATGAATTAATTCATAACGTTATAGCTGCATTTATAACATTATGCGAGCGAACTTGATCATCTTCAGAGAGTTTCTTTTTCAATTATAGGAAGGGCTAGAATGTGTATTCAGACAGAGGGAGTCTGCTCTATTAAATTTAATATCGCCCATAAGTTCCGTAATATTGAGTTTCGGATTTGAATGCATATGGTATTTCTAACTTAAAATTACACGAATACACCCTTAAGTTATGACTGTCAGTAAAAATCGATGATTTGGCTTAAAAAGCAATCAAAATTGGCGAACAATAATATTTAGTGTTTAAGATGAAAATTTAATGCAAAGTAAAAAAGTAAATAACTTTTAAATAAAACAATTTTGTGGAATAATAGTGAAACAAATTAAGAAATTAAAATCATTTTTACATATTAATTTAAATGATTTATGACTTACATCATTGACAACGGTCTTGTCGTCGATGTCGGTCCAATCCATGCCCTCATCTTCAACTTGTTCAGGCACAGACACGTTCGCAACGTTTCTAACGCTAGATACGTTACAAATGGGTGAATTTGTATAATTAGACGAATTTATAACACTAGAAAAGCGGGTTGTAGAAATATTTTGTGTAAAAGGAGACGAATTTAAAATAGAAATTCGATTTGTCTCACGAGTTGAGACATTCTGTGAGATCAAAGATCTGTTTGACGGGGTACGTAAAATACTAGAACCGAGGCTAGTCCCGTGAGTTGAGACATTGGGTGAGATCAAAGATCTATTTGACGGAGTACATAAAATGTTAGAAACACGATTAGTCTCACGAGTTGAGACAACAGGTGAGGCGAGAGACCGATTTGAAGGTGTAGATGAAACATTAGAAACCCGATTGTCACGATTTGAAGAACTTGGTGAGACTAGAGACGGATTTGATGGTGTAGGTAAAAGATGATTTGATTTCCTTTTCAATCTGTCATTAACTGGAGTTGAAGAAGATGTGTTTGTGTTGGAAGAGTTTAGTTTTGGTGATGTTGGACTCAACGGTGGAGAACTGTAAATAAAACTACATTTCAGACAAAAGAAATTGCACTTGAATTTCTTATTTTATGTTTTAAATAATTAAAATGGTTGAGAAATATATTTGACTTACGTATTGACGGCCATTGCACTCTGCCCACTCTCTGAAAGTCTTCGCTGGCTCTCCAAACTACTCCTCAAGTTCTGCAAGCGCTTCGCCGCCAAATTTTTCGTCTGCTTTGACGGTGGACTTGAAAAAGAACTCCTCTCATTTCGTGATACACTATTATTCCTTCTTTTATTTGGAGGCTCAGTTTCTTCAGCCTCATGGCCTCTTTTCTGTGCTTGATTTGTCTACAGCAACAAATTTATAGTAATGACATTTACGAAAATAAATTACTTACTCTAGGAATTGAAGGAGGAGGATTTGATCCACGATTAAAAGATCTTTGATCGTGTCGTTTTGCAACCAATATTTTTCTTTGAGACATTTTTTTGAAATATGTTGTTGACAATCATGTAAACTGAAATTGAGGTTATGATTTGGTAAAATGTGTTTACATGAAAATAGAAATTAAAAATACTTTTTGTAATAAAAATTGAATATAAAATTATAAACAAAACTTACTTTGCGTATTAAAACCTTAAAAAACAAGTTTATAACAATTACTCGCGTTTAAAACCCACTCAAATTACACCAAACAAAACATTGTCTTGTCATATCAAATTTCCTGTCCTACGTTGATAAATAACTTTATCTTTAAAAGACTTTTTTATTTATTATCAAATTACAAAAATACAACCTAAGCACTAATTACATAATAAACACATTTTCCAAACAATAAACAACTTGAAATTTAAGAACTAACGTTTCCTTCGGTTATTAATCACAGGTTCTTTTATTTTTAGGGTACTATCAACTTTTTCTGCAGCTTTTAACATGTGGTCAACATTACTATTCATAACAAGAATGTCTTTTTTAATCAAGGTTAGACTTTGTCTAAATTTTATCATTGTGTCTAGGAACACGGTTAAGTTTTTTATTTGATCTTTTAAAGATGATTGTTCATCCTAAAATAATTTAGTATGTAATAATTATGTATTATGATAAATAAACTTTGTTTACTGTCAACTGCTGCATTTTTATTTAATATAAAACTTTCTGGGTATTTTCTTTAACTCCGTTTCATTAGGCCATATTCCATGAGTAACTCAAAATTAAATAGTTGAAAATTGCATGCTAATAAAAATAGTGTACCTAAAGTAATCGCATTATTTCATTTTCATCTATAATGTTTATTATTAAATATATATTTTAACTTTTTGTAATTATTGTTATATTTTAATTTTACTGATTTATCAATTTTATTATGGGAATCCGGGCACTTGGTATGATTAGTTTTCTTTAGTTGGTAGCGTTGCTCTAGCGGGAAGGCGTAAAATCGTTTGACAATTTGACATCAATTTGAATTTAAACGTCAAGTTCTAACTGCCAATAGTCATTCTTCATTCATGGCTCAAATTAAAAATAAGTAATGTGAAAGTGTAAATTAAAGTTTTTCGTGATTTTCATTTAGTTGTTTACACATAAGTTTAATGTTCAAAATGGTGAGATATTCAGTTTTAAAAGGTTTATATGAAATTGAAAAGACAATAGGATGTGGAGGATTTGCCAAAGTTAAACTTGCTACTCACATTGCAACTGGGGAAAAGGTTGCTATTAAGATTATGGAGAAGACTGCACTTGGGGTTTGTATAAAACAAATTTATAAATACCTGTAATATTTATGGAATTTTTCTGTGGGTGTATCAATGTGGTTTAGTATAAAAAAACATGACTGAAAAGTTATGTAAAAGTGAATGAAATAACAAAAGTTGTTCTTTAAATTTTATAGGATGATCTGCCTCGCGTCAAAACAGAACTAAAAGCTCTCAAAAACTTATCACATCAACATATTTGCAAACTTTATCAGGTAAGTTAAGTTTAACACAAAATTATAAGTTTTTATTAATGGTTTTATCTTTAGGTGATAGAAACAGATACTCACTTCTTTCTAGTGATGGAATATTGTTCTGGGGGTGAACTTTTTGACCACATTGTGGAAAAAAATCGCCTGACAGAATCAGAAAGCCGAATGTTTTTCCGGCAAATTTTGTCAGCTGTGGCGTATCTTCACAGTCTTGGATATGCTCATCGAGATTTGAAACCTGTAAGACAAATAAATTATATTGTATATATTATTAACTTTAATAAATTATTAATAACAAGTTTTCATTGTCTGTCTGTGATTTTGTGTTTGAAAGAGAATTATTTCTTTTTAGGAGAACGTTCTCTTAGATCACACACAAACTTTAAAATTGATCGATTTTGGTTTATGTGCGAGGCCAGAGGGGGGAATGCAGTCCCCCTTGTTCACGTCGTGTGGGTCCCCCACGTACGCTGCCCCCGAGTTGGTGTTGGGGAAGGAGTACCTGGGGCCCGAAGTAGACGTGTGGGCCATGGGTGTTCTTCTGTACGCCCTGCTGGCTGGGTGTCTGCCCTTTGATGATAGTAGTGTTGATATGTTATACCGAAAGATATTGGTAAGTTATAATTAATTATAAAATGTATCCTCAATTTTTTTTTCAAATGTTTAAAGCAACTGTTCTTCATTGCTATTAATTATTGAAAGTATATGCAATAATTATTTATATATCAAGGTCTGAAATTAGATCTTTACAGTATACAAAGATACGTTCAATCAGAACTTTAAATTTAGTTTAAAATTGAATAATAATTTTAACCAATTTTTATTATAATAGTTTGTATTTTTATTTTTAACTGCATCATAATAGTACTTCATGAAAATTAAATCAAAACAAAAGGTTTGTTGTCATGATAGTTAACATGTCAACGACATAAACCCATAAACGTGCATAGTGCTGGAAACTAAAGTTGAGCTATGTGGCAAGGTAGAGATTTATCAAATACGTCATCAAATAAAAGCGGCGCATCTTTTTTTTATCGGAAAAAAACAATTCAAAATAATGAATATTTTTACATTAAATGAATCTTTAATCTGTTACATTTTACATCTTCTTTACAAACTCCAATGACACATGTAATACTTCCTACTGCACCGCTTTTAATTTGCTCTTTACGATTCAACATTTTTTACAATTAATATTAATAACCGCCTAAATAAATAATAAAATAAAAACAACTTTCGTTTTAGTTTAATTTTATTTTAATACGTTTCACCTAGTACCAACAGCTTCTTCCATCGAATTAATTGTTAAAAAATACAATTAGCCAGTTATATGCTTCTTGAACAAAGCGATAAAATCACAAAAACTTATTTGGGAAACTGCAATATAGTTATACTTCGCAACACAGTAAATCAAACGGGTGCATTATTATTCTAAGTTAAACAAAATTTTAAAGCGCGTCATACTAATAGTGATAAACGTTACATTCTTTTGGTAGATCTTTTGTTGCCAGCACTATATATTTAAAAGAGATCTACAAACGTTTGAAGTAGCAATGGTCTGAAAATATGTTTGGTTTACAAATGTCAATAAAAAAGTGATTTTTCTGACCGATCGTTTATTTTAATAGTTTTAAACTTTTCGTTTGATAAAAATGTAATAAAGACGTGTTTACTAACTACTTCACTGCCATTAGTTCTTGTTTGGGGGCATATACGTGGCATATCTCAGTTATTCTGTCTGCTTTTTTGTACAACTTATTCACTCGTTCTTCTCCTCACTTTGATGAAGTCCTAGAGCTGTTGATTATTTAAAATATGAAAATGATCTTTAAGAGCAAAACACTAATTCCCTTTAACTCCATTTATTATCTTCCGACTTACCGAAGTGTAGTCACTGCCGAGTTCCCAACTACTATCGAACTCCCATTTAACATCAGACTTCTTCATCGCTTCTCAATGCAACAAAATATTTATTTAGTGATAATTTATTTTGAAACGTCCACAAGTACCGATAACGACAAACATATGTATTTCAAATGAATTTCAATGAATAATATATAACTTGGGTAACTAAAGTGATATTAAACAATTTCCAAATTGTTGTTTGTTTCATTCTTATCAACGTACTGCAAAGATTAATCATCTTAATTTTTGAATAATAATAGATACTACGCAAATTATTAAAAAATAATCTTTGATAGCTTAACAGAAAAATATTTTTCCTACAATCGGGCGTATGTTGATTTTATGACCTCTTTAGAGTTAGTAAAGAGTGACTTTTCAGGCACTAATGCAGTAGTAGTGCTTTTCACGCACTGGTGGCACATTTATTAATGGTTTTATTTATTTTTGAAATTAATTTTTATTAATATTTCGGTTGTAATTTCTTCATTTGGCTACTCTTCATGCGTTAAACAGCACTCGACCTAAAACACTTTACACACTAGTTGTATGAATAACTATTTTTCAATATTTTGTTATAGAGTAATGCAATAATCATGGAGTCGCTAGGAATGATTATGTCGAGTTATGAGAAATGTGTGAAAAGTCAATAAATATTTTGAAAAATAAAATTCTTGACTAAGAACAATATAACACAAGGCAGTGCCATGAAATTTTAAAAACAGTAAAAATATGTTTTAATATTTTCGGTTAACTATGGGAAAGTTTAGCGTATTTTTTTTTCTTTATTTTATCAATATTGTCCTGAAAAGTAATATTCTATATTTTATCCAACACCATGTAATTATAACGATATAAGTATGCTGTTTTTAGATAAATAAAGTAGGTCATAAGTCACTAGTGAGCTAAATATATTAGCTCACTGTTTTTTGGTTCGTATCATAGTAACTACGTTATAAAACCTTCTCTACACTATTTTGTTCCTAAATGTCATTTCGAAATTCCATCTGTCAAAAATCGTATATGTATTTTATATCAATGATTAAAATGTGTTGGATAAAATGTTGTATGGCACACGTGTGTTAATTATCTAAGTCACTTGAAAAAATACCACACTCGGCCTAACGGCCTCGTGAACTAAACTTTTCCCACGTGACTTGTCTCTAATGTAACACACTTGTACCATAAATAACTATTATTTCACCCAAAGATGCCTAGATTTTATACAAAAATGACGTCAGTATGGCTCGCGGAGAACGTATCGTCTATCTTAACCAGCGCGCACTGGGTTCCCATGGCAACAGAGAAGCGTGTGGTTTAATACCTCAAAATACAACCTACGTTCGAAAAGTCAGGTCTCACCACCCTTTCTGCGCAAGCGCATAACTCATTTGTGACGTCAGTGTGGGTCGAAGATAAATCATTAATTATAAATAATTGGCAACATAATTTTAACTTTCAATTACATTTTAAGTTATAATTATTCATATACTTACGACTAAAAGATATTTCACATCTAATTTCGACCACGCTAAACTTCTCCATTGCTCTATAGGCCTGTTTCACTATCCTGCTTTTTAAAAAAAAACATGTTGCATCTTAATTTTAGTTGCGAATAGAATATAATAAAATAGAAAAATGGTAAATTATTGACATTTTAATATTACTAATTATCAATTAAAAATTCACTGTGTTCAAAACGAACGCTATTTTGCTGACGAAAGCCGTACGACTAACGCATGCGCACAACAGTCGTAAACAAGTAGTTGTGAAGAACGTTTGTCTTTTCATACATCATTCGAATGTTTGTGTTTGACGTGTATTCAGAAAGAAACGAAATACGCCAGGTATTATCACTACGCCTGTTTCACTCATTCCAGACTTCTCTTTCTAAGCAGTGAGCGTGCCGTCACTTTATACTACTGTTTCTCGTGAGAGTATATTTTTGGAACTTTGTGAATTTTTTGTGGCTATATGCAGTATTTTTTTGCGAAATAAAAAAATACGTATGTCATATTTTTAAATATAGATTAACATATAAAAAAATCAGAAAAGCATAAACAACCCTATTGTTATGTCGAAAACGGTTTAATAATATTGGATATTGTTTATTGTTTTCAGTATTATTTTTTTTTGGGAAATTGGTACTTCCAATTACGGTAAAATCAAATTGATAACCTCAAATATTTTAAAATGTTTTTCAATATTAAAATTTCGTAAGTCTTAATTTGAATTTTTTTTCACTATATTATAAATGAATTATATGTATAAGTATCCAACTTCATTCAACAGGGATACCATATTTTACATAAATCCCTAGATGCTCTTAATTAATTTTTCTAATTTAAATTTTTGAAATTTTTATAAAGTAAATAACACAAAGTATGAAAAATAATACATTAAATTCGTTTCATACGATTATTCCATTCGTGTTTTTGGAACAATGTATCGTCTTAAAAATCTCGTATAATAATACATAATTAAAAGCTACACATTTAATTCATATTAATACATTATATTTCTGAAAGTATAAATTTTAATTCACATTTGTCATTTTTTCAGAGTGGCAAATACGAAGAGCCTTCCTTCCTATCCCCATTATCCCTAACCCTAATCCGATCCATGCTCCAGGTCTCTCCCTCGTCCCGCATCACGATTTCCGCGCTGTTGTGTCATCCCTGGCTCACCATGGGCGTCTTGGAGCCCGTGGACTTCACCCCCCGAGAAGACAAACTTCGAGACGACGACTGTGTGGAACTTCTCGCCAAATTCAAGGGACTTTCCGTCGACGATATGTGGAGGAGATTGTCAAAATGGGAATACGACTACGACACCGCTACTTACATGTTGATGATGGGGCGCAAACAACGGGGAGGCTGTGTTAGATTAAACGGAAGAATCAAAAAAGAGGTAAATATATAAATGGAATCAATTAACGTGTGCCAAAATTTTTTATTAGAAAATACTGACTATAGGTAGAATAATTTTTACTTTTAATTAATATTTTACGACTATTTGTTTTTTGCGATAATTCTTAGTATTAAAATCTCATGTCATTTGTGTACAAGACAAGAAATGAAAAAAATATGATTTATTGACTTTCATAAATGTCATTTTATTTTGTAAAATGTAAATTTGAAACAACAACTACTGTTTTTGTTGTTTCGTCACAATTTCAAAATTTAGGGAATTTCATGTTAGTTGGTGATACTGCTATGACGTTTGAAATCTCAATTGTCAAATACACTAATCTTAGCTTAAAACTTTTTTTTGCTCATTACTATTTGGGGCCTGTTTCACAAAACTACAAGTCTTGTAATACAAGTGTATCACTAAGCAACGCTTATCAAATTAAATTCTATTGGCACATATTGAAAATTTGACAAGTGTTGCCTAGTGATACACTTGTATTACAAGACATGTAGGTTTGTGAAATAGGCCCCTGATATATGCCAATGAAAACAAATCTACAGATATTATCCCCGGAAAAAATCACTGGAGGTTTATTTTCTCTATAATAATGACAGGATTGGTTAAAACGCAGACACGTGAAAAACAATGACATGAACTTCTTTGGTTTAATGAAACGTCAAA
Organism: Stenolophus ochropezus; assembly: GCA_035578165.1. Lineage (NCBI taxonomy): Eukaryota > Metazoa > Arthropoda > Insecta > Coleoptera > Carabidae > Stenolophus > Stenolophus ochropezus. The sequence continues at coordinate 21,955,994 of JAQOWZ010000008.1, forward strand.
AAATAATAATATGATTGATAACAATAAATTATTTCAAAATTACAATATTTATACTTTAAAAGAACTTTTTGTAGTTATTTTTTTTAATGTAATATTATCATTTTTTATATACGCTTGAATTTTCAAATTGCAAACTAGGTAACTTACTATTTTTTAATCCTGTTTTTGAATTTACTTTAAAACTGGAATAATTAGGTCTTTGATTAATTCACCCTTTTTTTTAGTTACCAAAACCGGACATCTTGAAACCTCTTGATTTAAATATCCCTAAATTATGTTCTCCCTCTAAGCCAAAACCCTCGAAACCAAACCCCAAGCCCTCTGTACTTACTCCTACATCAGATACTCCTGATTATGCGGCTGTAACTCCGACCAAAACTCTAGCGGTGCCCAAAGAAGATTGCGTGACTCCCAACAATATGATGAGCCCAGGGGGAGAGTTCGTGGAGCCCAGGAGACCCAGCAGCATTAGGAAACCCATGAAGAGAATCCGGAGTCCTAATCTCGATGGAGAGTGCTCGCCTGGTAAGTTAAGTTTTGTATTAAATTATATTATGAATATCAAATTTAAAAAAAGCATAATTTTGGGTCATTTTTATAACATGAAGTTCACCACTGATTAAACAAAGAAAAAAGATAAATTATTAAAAAAACTTTTGAAATGAAAGTCAATTAATAAATTCCAATAAAACACCAACCTTTCGAATGCAAATCAGTGTTTATCATGGTGATAATGGGGTCATTTCACATTTTTTGTTTTATTTTTTTCCTGAAAGTCTACCGTCTACAATATATGTAAATAATATTTTCATGTCATTTGGGTACATTTTTTTGTAGATATAATTTTTTGAAATTAGACTTCGATTTCAAATCTCAACAGGACGCCATTTGCCAATACGTCACGAATCAGAATGATCAGCTCACTCTTGCGGACGAAATGTAAACTTCGTTCATCATGCTTTACCTAAATATATAAACAAAAACCTGTGTACTTTTCCTCTGACAACTACATAAATTTTAGGTTACTTTACATCACAAACTATAAAATTATACTTCCTGCGTTACACTGACATTCAACTTGTAGCGCCTCGGTGTACGAGTATGTGTGAGATGTATCTTTGTGTGAGTTTTTGATTCGTGACGTCACGAAATTCGCAGCGCGAATATCTTATAACAAAGTTATGAATGAAAAGTATTATATTTCGGCGTACATTATATTGCAATATGTATAGTAAGTGTCGCAGGTTCCATATATGTAAAAAAAATCGTAACATTTTTTTTTAATGACCCCATTCTTATTAAAAATGATTAAACACTTATAAATACATACTTTGTAATCTTACAATAAAATCTGTTGATTCGCGTCACCTAAGCAACATCGGGAATCTCAATTTCCACGTTTTCACCAGATTAGCGTGCGGGAAATTTTGGAAAAAAAACACTCCTATTGTGTATCGAGTGCAGAAAAGCATTCATATCCATGCGAGTACAGTTTTTGTGGCACGAGACGTACTCGAGGGTCGCAATTTTATATTAGCATGGATATGAGATTTTTTTGACGAGTGGCACACTATATTTTTTAGGCGACCACATGAAAATCTAACGTATTTGACACACATTTCAATCATTTTCATACAAATATCGGCTCATTGCTTGTTGATTGGCTTTGAACAGAATAGAAATTTTTAAATATGATATATTTATTTGTGAAATATTCATGTTTTCACAATAAATCAGATAATTAATTGAAGAATATTTCTATTAATTTATTGATAAATGTAATACATTTTTTCACTACTAGCCTAGACAGCCACTATTATTAACCTTTATTTGACATGAAATAGTATATTACATGTGAGGTGGGAAATGTTTCATTACAGCCGAGGGCTTATTATATGACCGAGAGGCGAAGCCTCGAGGCTCAGATATAGCGCAAGGCTGTAATGAAACTCCCACCGAACTATGTATACTATTTTATTCACAACTATCCAAATTAACTTCTACTCGTATATCGCCTTTTTCCAATAAACTAAATTAATGTACGGTAGTAGTCTATGAAAACAAACGTTTAAATTTATTTAAATAATTTGACATTTGCTGAATGTTTGGTAGTTTATAAAAGTGTCCGAAAGTTCAGATAGTGATATGGAAAAATATACTCCCCCCGAGTTAGAAATGCTTCCGTTCAAAATTTATATTGTAATTATTGATGTTTTTTGTAATTTTAAGGTTATATCAATATGTTTGACACCACTGATTTTCAGAGATTTATGACAGTATTACTAGGCAACCATAGTAAACACTTCCCCTCCAAGGGATTTTAAAGTAATAATTTTTAAGTAGTAAATGACATACGTTTCCAACCTTTGACAGGTTAGGAATTGACATATTACAATAGTGGTTGTGAATAAAATTGTTTTTCACTACCGTTTACGTAGTAATTATGGACACGTAGGTCAATGGTAAATTATTATTAACCATGGTCGATATTGTCTGAATCATTTAACTTAACAAAAATGTAAAGTATGGTCACAATTTAAATATGCAGTCTAAATTAAACAAATCAATCAAATAAAATCATAAGAGAGATTGACAAAATGAAACATCATAGAAAAATTATTGTCAATATAATTTTTCTTAGTAGGATTGGGATTGAAATGGTAGAAGTGAAAAAAATAATTATTGTATTACTACATTATTATATATAATTATATGTATAAATGAACAGAATAGGTAGTTTTTTTTTTGTTTTATGACTTGTTAATATGTTAATAGGAAAATATGAAAAATATTCATATAAGAATTCCTATTATAAAAAAATATCTGCATTTGGACATTTTATTTGAAATAACTTATAGAAAAAATATATCAATATTTCGTTAATGTCGTAGTTAATTTTAGATTTTTACTATGCAGAATTTTATTCTTAAACAGTTCATCATTAAGTATTATTTGAATAAAAAAATATCATATATAATATTGATCAACATATATTAAAATGATACCTTCGCCCTTCTTTTTGACCTGTTGTTTGTGTGGATGTAAAAATGCTACGTCCTAATGTAGGTATAATGTGTTATGTGTAGCGCAAGGCAGTTTGGAAAGATGCGCGATGAGTTTCCAGTCCGTTTGCGTGTTGTTTATGTCCGTGAAGTCCTTAAACGAGTTTAAGTTCCCCTAATAACAGGTTCGGGGAAATATGTCCCCGTAGTTGAGATCGGCCACCGGGGGGCCGTAGCTCACGCCTGGCCGGACAACTTTCTTCCCGGCAGTTCGCGTAATTGGATGGCGTTTTAGATGTTTTGTTTAGATGCTGCTTTATTGCCTATCTGCACACAGGATTTATCGCGGCCCGAACTAACTTTCACGTCGTTTGTATTCTTAAAACGACACACTACTTGCTTTATTACCGCCCTTATATCTCCTCACAAACAACAACCAACAAAATTTAACTTAAGTACCCATTACGTTACGAGGAATCACTAATGTGCATTTCTTGGACCTTCTAGGACCGTATCCTTCAAATTCTCTACTCAATAATAATTTTAATCTAGGAATCTGGAATCTTGGTCACAAAATCCAATACAATGGAAAACACTACCATTTTATTTTTCTAGAATATCTAATTCATTTTTAATTCTTTTCTGTGCAGGGTGTCCCAAATAACATGTTAAACGTTCTCGAGAATGGTAAAAGATACGAGGTCGGTTAAATTAGATCAAAGTTGCGGCAATAAGAGACCATTTTAACGAAGTGTTTGTTTATCTATAAAAACAAAATGAATAGGTTATTTTATATGAACGAAAATGTAAATTTTACGGTATTTAACTTTTGCACATAACTTTCAAAATTAAAAGATTCGGTGATTTTGTTAGCACCTTCTTCAAACACTTTTTAATAATAAATTTAAGGAGGTTTTCAAAAAAATTTTATCGCGTACCGGTTTCAAGTTATTGGTGTCATCTTTAATTTTTCATATAGAACTTATAGTAGGTTGAAATAATTTTGAATATAGTTCTTTTTTGCTATTCAACCATATAAAAAAAGTCTTATTTTATTTTAACAAATAATAAGATAAATTATGAATCATGTTGTATGTCCTAGCTAGTTATGTAATCAAAATTAAAAAGTACTTGTGAAATACTCAATGTTTGATAATATTATCGACAACAACGGTTTTCGATAATAGTGAATACTATAATGGTCCCTTAATTCGGCAACTTTGGACTAATTTAACAGATCACGTATCTTTTACCGTTCTCGAGATCCCCATGTTTAACAAGTTATTTAAGACACCAAGTCCCATTTTAATTTATGTCCTGGAATATCTCGATAAATATGCATGAAATCAAAATATCTACAGAATCAAAAGTTTAAACATTTGAAGGACGATCTACGATTCTGTCAAAATATTTGTCACACAATTGCAAATGGGTGGGCGACGATGACTGTGAAATCATAAATATGAACTTTTTTGCAGATTCGGAGAGAATTACTTATTAAGTACATTTTAAATGGAGGACCCATTTTTTTGCTGCACATACGAATAGTAACTAAAAAACCATTGAATTTTAATTCGGGACATTTTTTCCAATGCATATTTATCGAGATATTTTAGGATATAATATAAATCGCAGTATACCCGTACGACAGCAACCAGCACTACATTATAAGTAGACTGGTCAAGGAGTAGTGTATTGGCGTCTAACGGCAGGTTGCACCTTTTGCACAAATTTTTAGTTTTCCTTAAATGAACAATAATACATCGGAATAAAATGTCAACTGAACTATTACATATTGCTATAATAAATATCGATTAGATTATTTGTGTTTAAGTGTCGCTTAAAATTTAAGCCTGGTTGACGCAACTGGCCATTAATAACATTTATTAAATTAGTCCATAGAACATAAAATTTATTTCAATTTAATGGCTATTCTAGACTATTATATTTTTTCCATTTTATAAATCATTAATTATGTACCTATGTAATTGTAATGAACATTTAGTTTTTTTTCTTCAAATAATATTTGCACCCCTATTTTATTTCAGAATACGTCACTTAAAATTATAATACATTTACTTTTGTAAATCATTAGGTAAACATCATAGTCAATTCAGTGGCGTAGTAAGGATTAGAGTTTTGCTATGCTAAATATATAATGAGCCCAATAAAAATGGTAAAGTTGAATGGTAAAAAAATGAGTACTTGCATCATAGCTAACTGAGACTAGCTGGAAAATGATAAAATATATTTAATTCACATACAAGCGCTTTTAGTTAATGTTTTAATTTTTCTTACTATCCATATTTTTGCAAGCGCTCAACGGAATTTTGGGGCACTTGACCGCCTCCAAAAAGGGTCAATTAATTTCAGAAAGTATATATTTTAATTTAATATCAAGTTAATAATTATAAGTTATTCAACATTTATAAAATGAAATTTCAAATTAATAATTGAAATATAAAGACTTATATTGAATTTTGTTCTGAAATGCGGTTTAAAAAAGTAGTTTAATTTTAGTTAATTGTAATTTTATATTTCAGTACCCGCAAAACAAAAGATGATGGCAGCTCCTGTGACTCCTTGTTCAGAAAAGTAAGTTTATATTTTAACCATTAAGGGCCGGTTTTTCCACCTCTAGTTAAAGTACTGGTTACCTTCACTTTTAGTTAATAGAAAAATATCGCATCGAAAAACTGATTTAGGTTGTCAAAAATATAAGTTGTTTACAATTTCGATGCGATATTTTTCTATTAACCGATGGATAAGGTAACAAACACTTTAACCTAAATAAAAAATATGTCGCGTCACCCACTTTGATGCAGAAGCATATTTCGGTGGTATGTATATATTTTTTCCTATTACTGATACATATTGAGTAGAAAGGAAAGAGCAATAATGTGTATTGGTGGTAGGTTAAGTGATGTTTGGGGTGAGGGTAGTTTTTCCCGCAGTGGTTTGGTTTGTAGTGTTGCTGCTGCAGTGTAATTGGCAGTATGTCACCGCGCCAAATTAGTGCACTAAAGTGTGAAGTGTACGAGCCGGGCCGGCCGTAACTCTGCCGCCCAACCCTTCCGCAGCACAGGGGTGGCTTACGGAAAATCAGTCGGGAAAGAAATAACACAAGCTGGAGTATAAAATAATCTTTACTTTTCATTTTTAGAGCTAAATTTAATTGATAAAATTAACAACAAAATACAAGATGATCAATCGGAAATGTTGGTCACGTGACCGGCTATTTTTTTAATGACATCAAAGCTATACTCTAGGGAAAAAAGTTTTATATTTAAGTTCATGGGCTTGCGAGTTTCTTATTTTACATAGAACACCTATATATTTTTACATATTTGGAATCTATATAAAATTACATATCCAATGATATGTTTGTGGTTAATTTTTAGTTAAAAAATAAAATCCCAATGTTGATATTAAGTTTGTATATTTTTATCTGAAAACAGAAGTTGCCACGAATAAATAGAAAACAAACGTCAAATTCTGCGTTTTGTAACTAGATTTTTTATTTTAAATATAGAATTAGCGTGATAAGAACAAAGAATTACATTTTTTTATTTATATTCTTTCATAGTCTTGTAATATGGCAAATATTGTATTTCTTCACTTTTTTTCCAAATATATTTCAGAAGTTAGCCAATTATAATTGAAAAAATTTCAATTAATATGGTGGATATTTCACCCATTAATATTTCATTTCACCAATAACAAAGCAATAGCATAGAGCATAAGAATCCAAAATTTAAAATTGGTATTTATTGCTTATAAAAAGAGCTGCATCCGAAGAGGCATCTATTATTTGTATTTACTTTTACTGTAATCAAGTTACGCTAAAAAAAAATTTTTTATTGTAAATTTAAAATTAATGTATGTAATATTTTTCACTTCAATAGTAATTTCAAATAATAATAAAAATAAATTAACGCAGCTAACTCGACTGATAAATCGTTAAGCATTTGTTCATTTTTGTGTGAATTCCATGGCTTTTGCATCATTTTCATACATAATTTCTGAGCTTACAAGGCACTTAAAATTAATTTTGCTTATTATTTGGATACAGAATTTTATGCTTTACTTAAAATAATTAGGGAATCAAGAAGTTACGAAAATATGATTTTACTTATTAAATCCCACCTTCGAGAGTTCGAGTCCACCACCCTGAATATATATTCTATAAAATTAAATTTACGTAGAGTGCAGGAAATGGAGAAGTACGGTCCTGTGTTTAATTCAAAGAGGTACAGGGGCGTTCTGCGTCGTGGTTTACTTGTTTATTTCAACTGTTGACTACAAATATTTCCTAATTCGTTACTGAACTTCTGCAACTTCATCTACACAGAGGTACCCAAGTTGCCGCCATTTAAACTCTTAAATTAATGCTGATCATTACAACGAACAAAAATATTTGTACCGTAAAATGTAATTGTAGCTCATTGGTTAGAAAAGTATAAGATTAATTGATTAAACAAATAAAATACCGATTACATACATAAATTGTCACGGAAGGAGTATTTTCAGTAGGCTTTATTCATTCTAAGAATATTGTACCGTATCTGTAGATAATTACAGAATTTTTAGCTGATATACAAGTGTGCCACCATTGCTATCTCAAAAACTATAAGTGCTACCAGATTGGTTAAATTAGTAAAGCACCACCATTTTACAAGGCTATTAAAATAAGCCAAACAAATATTTTTTTTAAATCAGTGGTTCTCAAGATATGGAACCCAACTTTTTTATTTTTAATGGAACATCCTAATCATTTTTACATATTTGGATTCTACATAAAATTACAAATCTAATGATATGTTTGAAGTTAAATTTCAGTTAAATAATAAAATCCCTATATTAGCATTTATTTTGCATACTTTTACCTAAAAATAGTAGTTATCTTGAATAAATAGAAAACAAACGTTAAATTCTGTATTCTTATCACACTAATTCTACCTTTAAATTAAAAAACTGCTATTTTCAGGTAAAAGTATGCAAAATAAATGCCAATATAGGGATTTTATTATTTAACCAAAATTCAACTTCAAACATATCAATGGGTTTGTAATTTTATGTAGATTCCAAATATGTAAAAATATATAGGATGTTCCATTTAAAATAAGAAAATTGGGCGCCATATCTTGAGAACCACTGGTTTAAAAAAAAATTTTTGCTCATTGTGTTAGTCTTGTAAAATGGTGGTTCTTTGCTAATTTAACCAACTTCGTAGCTCTTATAATTCTCGAGATAGCAATGGTGGCACTTAAATGGAATACCCTGTAGAGAGTAGTTCAAGATGTATTTTTGCTAATATAATTTGTTTGTAGGAAACAACGTTCGGCAATGAGTAACCCTTCAGCAACTCCAGGATCAGCGAAGAAGGTCCTTTTAGGCAGCATAGAACGCGGTCTGACCCGAGTACGTCATGTGCTCACCCCTAGTCGCCACAAACCTGACAGTGAGGGTCATGATCAACCCCAAACACTTTCAAATAAGGTGAGAACTACATTTAATTTACGAAAACTATGACAATAGCACTGATTTCTATAAGTATTATACAGATTAGTGAACAATAGGCTTGTAAATGATATTTTTACGTAAGCATCATACGAATGTAAAAGCATGAGAAACTGTGAAAATTGAATTACAAATTTAATTGGAAATGTTAAGGTTCAAATAAAAAATTTCCTATGTAAAGTATGTGTTGTACGATAACTGATTCATAATTAGTGGTAGGTAATCTAACTTGCTGAAAAATGTTAATTAAATTACGAAATAAGTTATTTTAACTATTATTATGTCAATATAAGAATAATAGAAGATATTATTATATGTAATGTAAATTAATTTGTAATTTTTTTCTAATTTTACAATGTCAAAGTTTATTGGTGGCTTTAGTACACAAGTGTCCGTTTTAAGAGACTAACCATTGGTATCTCGAGAACAGTAACAAATACGAAGTCACATTAGTTGGCCATTTTAATAAAGTTTTTGTTTTCCCGAAAAATGCGTAGCTCACTAGATATGAGTAAAAAACTGATTTCGGTAAATTTACTCTTTGACTTATAATTTTCTTGTTTCAGTTCTTATAAGGTTCTAGTTTGCACATTCAACAGACACTTTTTTTTGACAGCTGTCCTCAAAATTTTTGAAACTCGAACATTTTTCGAGAAATTCATGCCATTAAATTGAATATAAACTAAGAAATTAGAAAATTATTGATTTTATTTATTTGGATCAAGTGTGCTTTGGAAACAAGATCGAAAACCTTTTGTTTCAAAATGTTGATTAATAAATTCAATTAGTGGTTAACTGTGCATTTTACTGATAAAATTTTCAAATTAAACCACGCGGGATAGAAATAAGCAGATTACTTTAGGAACATATCTTCAGCGTAACCCAGAAAGGCTACGTATTTGCTTTTATTATGTATAAATTTAGGCGAATATTGAATAGAACTGATAAAAATTTGTTTCGAACAAATGATTTTTTATTTTAATTCCAAAGCACACTCGACTTGAATTTGACTAAAATCAAAAATTCTCTAATTTCTTAATTTATTTTCATTTTCCTGTACATGTGTTTTATATCGTTGGAAAGAGAAAAAAATCTCTATTTAACAGGACTAAAGACAACTTTAAACCCCATATGAAAATTGAAAGTTAGTATGAATTTCTCGAAAAGTGGACGAGCTATAAGTTTTTTAATGATCACTATGAATTCCTCGTAAAAAGTGTCTGCAGAATATGCAAACTAGAACCTTGTATGAACTGAGATGAGAAAGTTATAAGTCAAGAATAAAATCGGCCAAAATCAGTTTTTTGCTCATATTTAACCGATTTCGTATCCCAATGGTTAGGCTCTTAAAACGGACATCCTCTAGTGGAACTAATAAATATATTCTTTGCTAATGCCACTGACATTCTTACGTACAGGTACCAAACATGATTTTTATATGTGCCTGCCATTTTACAAATACGTTAATTCGAAACACATCTTTGAGTATCAAATAATCATTTCAATATTCATAATATCACAACAAAACAAACAAGCAAATATAAGAAAGGAAATTAAAGAGCAACCGAACAAACTTGAAACATCCGAAAGAGTATCTGAGCTGAAGTTATCTGAAGTGAAGAAAGGTTAATATCATTGGTTCTTGCACAAGATCATACACGATACGTTACCAAAACGACAATGCTCCGTTTCTTTTAGAGGAAGCAATTTGTAAAATCAGAAAAAAACATTTTTCAAATTTTTCAAGTATCACATTTCATACTTTCGTTATATTTTAACTGTTTTTATCTATGATAGACAAGCTTATTATCAAGCCGATGAAATTATTTCTACGGTTTACTCTAGGCCTAGAAAAGTTATGTTGGTACTTGGCTACAACACTACAGAACTTCTAAAACCAGTAATGATTTATGCTCAATTAAAACAATTATAACTCACGGCTGTAAACTTGAACAATAGAATAAATTGTTCAGATACTTGGAACAGCATGACCGTACAGAGTTAATGAATTCAAATCAATGATATTATTTTTTATTTGTTTTATTTCACAGGGTTTGTGTAACGTATCAACAACACAATGTTCCGATCCAGAACTAGTCATAACGGAGCTGGCCAAAGCTTTAGGAAAACGAGGCATAGTTTGCAGACGAAAAGGGTGAGTTTAACTAATTTATATTTATTTTTGAATAACTCTTAATTGGCGAAAAATTTCAATGTGGGAGACGTCTGACGGCAGATTTGTGAACTAGAGAAATAAGGAAAAGTTGATAGCATACATTGAAACGTATATAATTTTAAACAGACTTAATTTATATTTGTTGTAAAACGAATTGAGATATAAAGTATATTTTATATTTTTGGTTTAAATAATGACCAGTAAATGTCATAGAAACTGCTAAGTGCTACAATACAGAAATTACAAGTCAGTTGACCCTACATCCCAAGTGACAAAATATTACCCAAAAAGGGGGCAATTGCACTTCGGATTGGCAAGTCTAGTAACTAAAAGAATGTATGTCTGTTCCAATCACTTCTGACCAACTAATTTTCACCCGTGTAAGTTGTCAGAAGTATTTAATAGAAATATAAATTGCAATAATTTCATTGATTTCAGTTCGTCATTATTCCAGTGATATTTAAAAACGCGAAATATGAATAAAGTCATTAGTATCTATAATGAAATATATGAAATCTTTTTAAATTTGATTTGTTTTTTTTTTTATTTTGAATTGTTTTACGTACCTACTTATGTAAATGTTGAATGATGAATTTATCTTGCTCTCATGATAACAAATTGCACAGCAGAATGATCGTTCTAAAATTGAATAACTAAAAAATGGATTATTATCTAATATTTATGAGCATCAACAATCATTATAAAAATAATCATTTCCTAAATATGAATTTTTCGTTTTTATTCCGATTTCAGACACAAATTCAACACTGCATTTTATATCATGTAAAAATAGAACTAAAAATGATATTCCGAGAATTTTATAAATAGTATTTTTTTACTGGTGATTTTGAATATTTCATTAGATCTTCTTTTACATCAAACATTAATAAATCTATTATTTTTTGGGCAGTGCGTTATGCGTTTTCGTTTTATATTTTACTTCTTTCCATCATTCTATCAATTCAATAAATGGGTACTTTAAACAATTTAAAATAAAAAAAAACTAAAACAAATCAAATTTAAAAAGATTTATCATATTTCGTTATACATACAAATGATTTTATTCATATTTCGCGCCGATTAGATTAGTTTCATACCTCAGGAAAATGGTCGCCACGAGCTTCACTTTTTCATATGCTATGCCCTAACTAGGTTTTATATAGTGATCAATGCTCGAACTGTATTATATTCCGAAATTCTAACTGCAAGAAATAATGATTCCGGTTCAGTTCCCGATCATCTTTTTTGTTTAGTTCGGCTTTTATTATAGTTTAATTAATAAGTGATAGACAATGTTAGTATTTATTTATTTATCTATTTACGTAATATTCGCTGCATGTTCTCACGGTTGCTGGGTGTGTGTACGTTAACAAGTTGTAAGTGTATTTTTGCGCGCAGTTTGATTTTATTTTGCCCGTTCCTCGTTTGTTTCGCATTCGTTTACGTCGGCTCCGCTTATTGGTTAATAAATGCAGACGGTTGTTTTGCTCGCGCACTTCAACATGATGTATTAGCGCCGAGTATTGGAAACTATGCGTCTTTCACCTTCATTATATTTTTATACTTCTGCTTATTTTATTTTCTACTTCGCAAAGGCTTCATGTTTCGCTTACAACTTAAATTTGAACGAAATTCTATACCATGTACTAGCATTTCATTGGTACTGGTCACTTTATCATAAAACAATATAAGTATTGCTCTAATACTTTAGCTTTGTAAAGACGGTCTAAGAATTAAAATAAATTTAATGCGTATGTTTATCAGTATGTCAGTACGCAAAAACATTAATCCTGTTATTTTTGAGTATACCAAAAAGAGATCAAATTTTTATCAGTATGTAACAGCCAATTGTCAAATTTTATTTTAGAGCTGCGGAATAAATAAGTTCTATCGGAAAAATAATTAAAGTCAGTTCACTTTCAACGTGAATATATTCTATAATAATCCATATAAAAAATTGGGTTCTATTTTAAAATGATCACCATTCAATGCTTGAAATATGTGAAAGATAAAGATTTTTTCTGCAAACATTTAAAAAATAATGGAATAAATTTATAAAAAGAGCATTTTTTGATAAGAATTTGAGTATGTGGAAGTTTAACTTTAAATTTTCAAATGTTAGAATATTAAAATACATCTTCTTAGAAAAGGAATGTACAACCAAAAGTAAAAAAAATTTAAACTATTGTTTATACAATAAAAAAAGACAGTATTTCATTTATTGTTCGTGATATCGTTTTTAAACATGAATTTTAATGAAATTTATATTTACAATAATTTTTAAAATTATATTGTAACAGTTTAAACGATGCGGTCGTGTAAATTGTTAATATTTTTAAAACAGTTTCGTTTTCTTTTATAAAATTAATAAAATATTCTTAAATTTGATGTTTTACATACTATATTTTAATTTCAAGTAAAACCGTTAAGTAGTTATCCGAATAAACATTCTTTACAATTATTTCAAATAAACAATTATTATGATAAATTATATAATTATAAATGTACTGTCTAAAAGTATACTGTACAAAGAATAATATATTTAAAAATCATTTTCTTTCCCAACTAGTTAAAGAATAAGTTTAATAAACATGTAAACAAAAGCTGTATAAAATGCTGATCATTTTGAGTATTTATTTATGTATATATCATATCTTTGTTTTTACACATGTTAAAGAAGAATGTGATGCATGAATTTTAAAAATCGAACGCCTAATGTAAAAGTTTGATTCCGACGAACTATAATTATTTCTCCGATAGTAGAAATATTTTTGTGTATAGATATTGAAATGCAAATTCCCATTATGATTCCAAAAAATTGATATTTTTTTTAAATCCATATTTTTTTATCCTGCTTTGTCCCATATACATTTATTTTTTATTGTGTTATTTTTAGTTTTGATATTGATTGGTATTTCTTTATAAATTTGCTGTTATTTAGAAAATTAGACCTGTGGTAATTTAGTAATGAAAAAGATTAGGATTATTTTTTATTTTGAGCAAATATTTAAGTACTTACGCTTTAATAATCATTTCAACCCTCCTAGGCATGGAATCTGTCAGTATTTCACTTTCTTTCTCACATGTCTTGAAACCTTATCTTAATCACTTTCAACTTTTTTTTTGTATTGCAGTCCTTTTTATGGCGAAGGAATTCTGATGTAAATCCTATTGAAAATTTGTGGGTTATAATTAAAAGAAGACTGGAGAAAAGAAAGGATTGTACAAAAAAAATGGTTAATGAAATCATTTTATGAACTGACATGAAACAAATTAGTAAGAAAAAGTAGATTTCATGACAAAGAGGGTTGAAAAGATTATCAAGGAGAAGAGATATCGTAAAAGTACTAAAAAATTTTGAAATAATAAATTTGTGCAAAACGTTGTTCACATTTTTTTATTCAAATTGACGTTAGGATTAAACAATTAAGTTTTGTTACACTATAATCTATTTAATAACTAGGAGGAGTGATCTGAAGTTGGCGCATTAAAATAAATATTTCTGATTGGCTGACGTAACGCCAGTTTTACACTCAACAATATTTGTCACTTTAGCTATCGTGTAAAAAAGTGTTTCAAGTTTCGTTTCACGGTTATCAATTTTTTTAGTTCATTATTCTTATCACGTTATTATTGTATTTTATATTTCTTTGTGATATTTCACAAGTTTTGTGTGCTTCAAACTTTATTGTGATCTATCACAGTGTAAATGTGGCTACAGCATTCACTCCTCGTAGTTTTTAAATAGATTATAGTCCTAAGACATTCTGTATATTTTTTTATTTAATTGTCACAATTTGGTTTTTTTTAACTTACCCCATTTTTAACTGGGAATAAATGGAAGATAAGCTGGTTGATTGTAGCTGGGGTGGGCGTGAGAGAAGTTTCCGTAATGAGCGCGCGTTTTTCTGTCCCAAAACGGAAATTGTGTGTTTGGATAAAAAGCGGGGAATGCGCGATGCCGCCCGCACCGCAGTCTTTTGTTTCAATATGGCCGGTTTTTTCCCAGCACCGCGGCTTTTTGCGGCAAAACGAGAAACGGCCGCGTCATTTAAAAAACGCGCCACAAATCACGTTCCGTCGCGGTCAGCTTCACTTCCGGCCCACGATTGGAAATCATTCTATTCCGACTATTTGCTTTTTTACACCCGGCATCATCAATTCATTCCCATATGATGCCATGCTCACTTATTAACCCAATCTCAATACTGTCACTTGCAATATTATATCTTATATTTTGTCTTAATGGGGGTACATAGGTTGTTTCACAACTTCAGGAGATAAAGGAACTGACAAATACTGCCTGATGTATTAACGAATCAAAAACAATTAAATTCGCAATATTAAGGATGTTTTTTTATAAAGAGAAAAAATAGTTCTACTGATTTAATATATGTTTTTAATATTTTATTTAGATATTAACAATACAAGCAATTATTTAATCCTATAAATATCAGATTTTAATAATTGGTTTTTTTGAAAGAACCGAAATCAGTGAAATTAAAAATGTGTATTATAATTAAACCACCCTTAATTATGTGAATTAAATTTTATTAGTAGAGTTAATTTAAAAATATATAGATAGGCAAGCCTGTATATTTAAGCGTACCGCTGTTGGAATCAGATTCCACAGAGCCATGCAGTTCTTGATTCCATGAACTACTTTGCAGAATTAAACAGACAAAATATCAGATAAATAATAGTAATTTATGTTATAAGTCCGGTAAGTGAGTTTTTACCGTAAGAATAAGTTGTTGTGTAATTTCGAAAATCATTAACGGACAAATGACGTACAACGTTTTATTTCATACTACTGTATAACATTTTTCAATTTAAATGAAAGAACTGATTTTGTTACTTTGAAAAGAGTTGTAGAATAAACTAACGAAACTACCAACATACAATGAAGCACAAATTGTCGACGCCAAAATCACCTTTACCGCGTTTACACTACTGTTTCTATTTCATTTTCTGTCGTCAGTTAGACACAGATAACTCTGTAACATTGACGATAATGATATAGGAAAAAAAATCAAAGTAGCTGGTGACGAGAAAAAAAAAACTGAAAGTGTGGAACACTAAATTTCGTTAATCTTTATACAGGATGTTCATTTTAAATAGGCCACCATTGCTATCTCGAGAACTGTAAGAGCTACGAGGTCGGTTAAATTAGCAAACAATTTCTATTTTACAACACTATTAACATGAGATAAAGAAAATTTTTATTAAACCAGTGGTTCTCAAAATACGGGTCCCAACTTTTTTATTTTAAATGTGAACCTATATTTTTTATTTGCTTATTCAATAGAGAATTTTATTTTGAATTCAATGATATAATATTATCATACCCCAACATAACGATTTTTTTAAGAAAAATGCATCTGAAGTTTTATATTAATTTGAATAAAATATGACCTGCAATTAGAGTGTCTTGACAGAAAGAATATACCTTTATTCACTTCTTTCTGTCAAGACACTCTAATTGCAGGTTAAAAAAAGACTTGTATTCCGTTTTTTCCCGTCATGGCACTCTTATTATTGTCATATTTTAATCAAATTAATATAAAACTTCAGATGCATTTTTCTCAAAAAAATCGTTATGTTAGGGTATGATAATATTATATCATTAAATTCAGAATAAAATTCTCTATTGAATAAGCAAATAAAAATATAGGTTCACATTTAAAATAAAAAAGTTGGGACTCGTATTTTGAGAACCACTGGTTTAATAAAAATTTTGTTTATTTCATGTTAATAGTGTTGTAAAATAGAAATTGTTTGCTAATTTAACCGACCTCGTAGCTCTTATAGTTCTCGAGATAGCAATGGTGGCCCATTTAAAATGAACACCCTGTATATCGCAAACAAACACAATATTTAAATTTAAATTAAATAATATTATAGCCTGCTGTTCACAAATCGTCTTAATTTCATATTTATTTTCCACAATACGCAAACGATCTTAGCGTTGTTATACTCACTCGACGCTGAAAAAGATGCAAGTTAAATTTAGTAATTCTTGCACCAGAAATTGATGACATGAAGATCAACTGCGGGAAATATACTGTATATTTTTTGTTCTGTTCATACATGATTTTTAACATGATTCATCGTTGTTTATTTAGATGATGGAAGACAAAAATATGTTTTCATTTCAATATTAACTTTGCTAAACTAATATTTTATACTAATTTCTAAACAAAACAATGGTAAATGAAACCGTTGTGTATAACGATGCGGACTGAGAATATGTTTGGGTTGGTTTGAGATGAGCAGCTTGAGGCCGATGAAGAAACCGTATATTCTCATGGTTATTAACACGTTGCGGGGTTACAACATCCCAGACCGGGACGTCAGCGCTCGCCCATAACTCATTTGCTAATCATCGATACTTCCACGCATATAATTACCATCACACTAACTCACTCCACTTATTTGCTTTGCGGGGCAAATTCTACCACTCACAATCTTCCCGTTATACATAACATTAGTCAACAACACTTCAGCTGCGGTCGTATTCAGAAAACTTGGGCTTCGTAGGAAAATAAAAAATATAAACTGTTCTATCTGAAATTCGATTAATGGAATGGTTAATTATTAACAACTGTATCCAACTATAACAGCACCTTCAAATTTTATTTTAAAAACGATTATTGAAATTTTAGAGAATAATAGTAATACTGAATTGGAATTAAAAACTTTGTCACTAAAAGTTTTTCTTTTTGAAATTAATTTAAAATGATGTTTATGAAAAAAAAATATCATTTCTTCAGAAATTGACACCTACCATTATTTGACATGAAGAATTGTTTTTCACTACCGTTTACTAAGTAAGCGGGGTGACCTAGGTCAATAATGCAAATTGTCACATTATAAAGCCATTCAAGCTTCCAAAACCAAATATTATTTGCCTCAATAAACTCAAGAAAATTCAAACTATGAATTCAGTTTGCCATCTAATTTAAAGTCTTGACGTAGGTCAACATTTATACAGAAGTAATATCTGTATCTGTTTTTGAAAAAAACAAACGCCGATCGACATAGTAAATTTTTGTCATTTCTGCATGTCAGCCTTTGTCGAGTTCTATCATTTGATACCAAACGCGACATATTTCTAAAAACTTTTTGCAAATAACAAAAGTCGATCGCCATATCTAAATTTGAACACTTGTGCACGCCCTACCTTGTCATATCTTTTCATTTGATATTAAACATGACTACTTCTGATATTTTTTCAAAAAAAAAGAACAATAGCCGTTGGATTTGTAATTAATCAATATTAGAATATTTAGAATTCATTTGGAATTACTGATTGGAATGATACCGTAATTAATTCTTAAATTATTTATTGACAATTTTTATATTATTATCATTGTCTTCAATTTGTTTTATTTAAGAATATTTGTTAATGATATACGAATAAAACCTTTAGTAACAATATTTTTTTGTAGTTAACTAAATTTCAAACAGCTTGATTTGGACTAAACGGAGTGCGAGATCTAAGTAATTGAAACTCGAACGTCACCAACTATTAACTAAATAAAAATATCGCTCTGTCCAAGTGGTTCTGAACCTACCATTAGTTGTGGATCACTTGAAGAGATTGTGGCTAATAACCTACACCACTAACAAGACAACCTTACTTCAACATTTTTTGGTATCAAATGAAATATGCCAAAGCCAAAAACCCTCGTTCTTTTTTAAATTTTCAATTTTCATAAAATTCGAAGCATTTTGAAATTCAGAGTTGTAGTATGGTTAATACTACCTGGTTTTAAACGGTTTAAATTGTCCTGGACAAAATCAGTTTTGGAAAGTGGTCAAAATGGAAAAAAAAATAAACCATATATTTCACTTAAAAATTACACATTTACATTAAAAGAAAAATTGAACATAAAATATTTCTACTATTTATTCATATCAAACCATGAAACACAAAATAAATAAACTACAGTAAAGAATGAAGAAATAGGAGCCACAGTCACATTAAACAAAACAAAAATGAAAACTAATGTTTAATATTCATCTATAGAAGAGTTATCAAACTTAAAATAATTAGATGTATTTAACATTTTATAATACTGTACAAGTTTACTGGCAGTTTCTAACCCTAATCTATTTCGTATTCCAGTAAAAAACGCGATACAATTTTGTAAATAGGAATTTTATAAATTTGTTATAAATCTTATTTTCCATTAATGACCATCATGTTCTTTGCTGGTATAATATTCTAATGTTATAATATTGCTGAATTCAAATAATATCTATTTTCCCGTCCATAAACAAATAATAAAAACATTTTATTCTTTTTTTGGGTTTTATTGAAATTAATGAATTTTCTTTACTTTTGGACGGTAAAAACCAGTTTTAGACGGTTAAAGCCAGTTTTGGCCAGTGTTAAAAAAGTAGTTTTTACAACCCTCTTTGAAATGCTTGAAAGCTTGAATTTTGATGTTAAGATTCATGTCAACCTATTTAGATAATTCGTCCAAGCCGTTCAAAAGGTGAAATAAGTAAAATAATTGAAATTTTCTAAATCACATATCTTAACAAAAATAAACGAGGGTTTTTGCTTTTGGGACATTTCATAAGGTACCAAAAGAAATCAGGAAAAAAGTCGCTGACATGTACTAACCGACACTAATTTTCTTCAGTGACTCTCTGCACACTCTGACCGATACTAACTCACTGATCTCCATAGACCGCCCGATACGACCCTTAATACCTGCCGCCAATTAATCTCTAGAACATTCTAGTGCCTTCTGGACTCCATAAAATTCTCGAACAATAGAGGCGTCGCTCCTATCTCACTTGACCTTTAACGCGATTATCTGTCCAGGCAGGTCACCCGTGATGACTCATCTGCGTTGAGTCTTGCTCGTTAACAGTATCTATAAATTCCATTATTTTCTGTTCCAGGTTCACCCTACGAGGTAAAACCCCACCATCCCCCCTCGGTACAGGCTGCAGCTTCGAGCTGGAAGTGTGCTACCTCCCCAGAATGGGCGTAGCCCCTGGAGGTCGGGTGGCCGTCCGTCGCAAGCGTCTAGAAGGCGACTCCTGGTGCTACAAGCGCGTCTGCGAACAGGTGCTGGCCCTGGCTGCTGGAGGGTTCACACCCAGTATGGGTCTGTGTAGTCCCTTACCCACCGAGTCGCAAGTTTAGGCTGGGGATATGAAAACCAAATTCTAATGGTGGGTGGAGAAAAGGGTTGGGAAATAAATGGGTGTTGTATCAATAACATTAGCTTTGTAAACTGCTGTTAATAGTAAAAATATGCGTTTGAGACGTAATTACATACTCGTATAATATATTTCTGTGTGCATTACTTTTCGATATTTGGATGTGGTTTGTAATATTATTTTTTACAAATATAACGTTTTCATATATGTACACATGTTTTATTTTTCTATTATTTTTAAAATAAAGGTATTCCATAATAATTGAATTTATTTCATCAATCAATCGAACTTCAAGTACAGTAAGTATTTATGTCATATACAGTGGGTGCAATGAAACGCGAACATAAGACTTTAACATTTATATAGTGGCTTAACACCCCCATGGGGTTGCGCCGCTTCCTTCGAAGCTTTCAGATCCAATTTTATTGGAGTGGATCAATCTCCGTTACTATTTCTTAGATGTTCTTTATAATCTTCCTCCACAATTCCCTATCTCTTGTTTTGTTCTTCCAGTTGCTAATTCCGGCTGCTTTTAGATCTTCTTGCACTTCTCTCAGCCATGTTGATCTGCACCTGTCTCGTCTTCTTCTTCCGCCTGGGCTCCACTCGACTATTGATCTAATTGTATCCCTTTCTTCTGCTCTTCATACATGGCCAAGCCATCTCAACATTAATTAATTATCAACAAGAAGGAAATTAATAGAAATTTTGGTAAACCGAAAGTTTTAAAAGGAACGAGAATAATAATATCAGAATATTATCCAACAGACATTGCAAAAGAAAGAAAAGTATTGATACCGCTGATGAAAGACATAAGAAAAGAGGGTAAACATACCGTTTTGAAACACAATAATTTATATGTTGATGGAATAAAAATAGATAACAATGAAGCGTCAAAATTAATAAAAGAAAAGAACGGCAAAAAACGAATGCATTCTGAAGAAAAGGAACAAAAGAAAAGTCAAAAAACATATGAATATAACGAAAAAAACAAAGAAGAACAATATGCAGAGACAAAAACAACAACCCAATAAAGAAGATATACCAACAATTTCAAGTGTCAGAACTCAATTTACAAGTAGACCTAGAACATAGCTACGATGAAAAACCAATAAAAAGTAATTTATCAAAACAATAATAGCAACCAAACAAAAATAAAGTAACAGGTAACACGGTAACGAAAATGGCTAATAAAAAGGAATTAGAAAATAAGTACAATGAAATGGCAACAACACACACCCGCAATTACAAGTCAAAGAAAGAAAATAAATAGAAAGAAAGATAAAAACAAAAAATAATAAGTTTAGAATTAGTACCTGGAATGTCAGATTATATTAAGAACTACTATCTACTATAAAAATATTAATCAGTGATACTTCTCTAAACTGACAGATAGATATTTTCTTTTATTTTTAAATATTAAATTTTATATTTAATATATCTCGCACTGCAGTAACAAATAAGATCTTATCTTAGAATTTTATTTTGAACAACTTTGTACTCCTGTAGTTTTGCTTTAAATCTATCAGGACTCCTGATAGATTTAGAAGAAGAGAGTATCCGCATATAATAATAATATAAAGAGATCCATAAATGTAAAAATTTACGTATAGTTGTTGCGTAGTAACAGACAAAGGATTACCAAAAAATGATATTTTTCGAGAGCGAAGATTTGTTAATTATTATTGTTAAAGCAGCTTAATGTAAGAAAATATTTATATATAAAAATGTAACTATAAAACAAAGGAGGTGGAAATCCAAACCGGAGAAGTTCAAGAGGCATCCATAAAGGGAGAAGAGATTGATTTTATCATAGTTGAGTGAATTAGTAAAAGTGATGTGATAAATTGTCCGAAAAGAAAGAATCTATTGCCTACATCTACGCTACTGGTTACTAGAATGTTATATTCTAAGCAACCAGCTTTACATTTCAGATAAAATGGTCAAGGTGTTCTTCGAAGTATACTATCTACTGCCTATTGTAATCATAATCGTTGGTTTTTCTCTACGTACTAAGGTCCTAAATTTATACAGCCAGTATAATAAAAAATAAAAAAATATTCATTTCCGATATAACTAACATTTATACCGAATTAATTTTTCTTTTGTTAGATCTATATACAAAGCAGAATAAGACTGAACTTAAATTCGGAGTTAGCTACAATTTTTTCCGCTTTAACTTTTATCGTCACAAATCAATAACTTAAATGATACCATAAATTGACTAGAATGAAAATTAGTTACTTTTCAGTTGCTTTTTGTACTGTATTTTGTAATATTAGAAAGAAATTATTAAAATAGAAACAGAAAATATAGCAAAATATTTTTTCCGATTATTAACATTCATCTCGATTTTTGCACATTGTAAAAATCAAAATAATTTGAACTGAAATAAGTAAATACCCATATTTAATTACTATACTATACAATAAAAAAGATTAACTTTAATGTTTCTGATTGATGTAACACGAATTTAATAAAAAAAATGATTATAACCATGCTTCAATGAATGCTTTGCGCATGCGAGTATTCGTAATCAGAGTATTTTACTTCTAGGTTGTCAAATATAGGTGTGGACAGAGTTTTAGTAATTTTGGAAATGGAGATATCTTGTTTATGGCTTGTGCGTATCAATAAAATTAAGTTTTTTTTTTATCTTATTTTTGACGAAAGTTTTTTTGCCGTTTTATTTAAAAACGAAAAATAAAAAGTCACTTATAAATAATTTATAAAACAATACATTTTTTCATTGTAAGAAAATTGATTGATGTTTACATGTGTGTCTTATAATATGTAATTTATATTTAGAAAACGATTTAGAACATTATCCAGAATAGTATTTCGTTCAAAAAAAGTGTATCCAATGAATAAATTTGGCTTATTATGTACTACAATTTTTTCTAATTGGATAACGCAGTACATACATCTTTTCGCAAATAATTTGCCACGAAAACCATTAATATTTTGCCATTATTATTTCACAGATTAAGACAATTTATTAACTTATTTTAAAAGAAATATATCACATTTTGCAATATAATTTAAAAAAAAACTTCTTCTGCTAAAATCGTTAGAAGTTTCAGTTTAAATCAACTTTTTAACAAAAAATAATGAATTATTCATATATCTGAACTTTTGCTGGAATTTTTTTTATTGTTACGAGAGCTCATGTAAAGCAATCGGGAAATTTGTCAGGATTGGTATTCGACTGAATATTTCCAAAGTAAAAAAAAAGTGAACAAAAACCTACTTTGCAAATATATAAACAATAAGTTTCTAGGCACTCTTAAAAGGTCAAAAAAATTTCGCTTAACAAAACTCACTTACTTTAAACTATACCATCTTATTGGCTTAAAGGATGCTAAATTTTCTTTGTGACGGTGTTTTGTCAAAAATTAATCTTGGTAACTAGGTAGAATCTTGAATTTGGATTGGTTTATAAATTTATGAGTGAAATAGTTTTGTTAGTTTTAATTTGTCAATGGAGGTGCCCGGGCAGAATATTAGAATTTATGTTGATAAAAGTTGAAAAAACTATATTACAACTACTTTAAGCAACTAGCATTGCATATCAGACTAACTGGTCAAGGAGTCTTGTTTAAGTTACCTATTGCAGTGTAGCCGAGTCTTTTTAGAAGCTATAGGAAAGCAGTGCTATCTATGTTTTTCAAGACAATTGGAATAATACTAAATTTGTTTAATTATATTTATTTTGAAATTCAATGTAAATAATATTTTTGGCAATATTACATTAAATTATTGGTGGAGTTTTATGATTGAATTTTGAATTCAACAAAGAATTTTATTTTATAAAACTTTAATTTATTATACATTGTTTGCCGAAATGAAGGAAATTCAAATTTTAAAGAAATGGTGAAAAATTATTAAAAATAAAAAAACGCCAATGTTACAAGTAAAAAATGTGCTATACAGGAAGATTCAGCACAAGTGTTCCAAAATAAAATCATTTATTGGGAGAGTCATTTTTAGTAAAAAAATGTTATATGAAGGTATGTCGGGAAACTTATCCTTACAGAATTATAACCTTTTGAATGTGCACCTCATCAGACACATTTGTATTACTAATTTTACATTTTTGATTGTTTCTTAACTTTTATTTTTTTTGTGTACCTACTTGATTTTTGCTAAAAATTAAAATATCTCAAAAACTACTGCGTATATCAAGTTTCATCGAAAGTACTTTTTTGTGTATTTTTTTATTGTATGTAATATTTTAAAGGCAAAAATTTAAAATGTTAATAGATCAAAAAATAACTATAATAATATTCATGACTTCCTCATATGAGACACCTTTGGTTCAGATACAGAAACAAAAGAAAGTATAAATATGCATCTAAATAAGTAGTATTCTCCTACCAAGTTCCAAAAATTTAATACAACTAGTACTTGAGTACATCAAAGGGCTGTACCTCTGTAATGAAAAGTTTCCGGACATAACTTCATATAACATTTTTTATTTAAAATGACTCCCTGAATACATTGTTTTATTTTGCCGTACTCGTGTTGAATCATCCTGTATACTACTCGTAAATAAATAAAATAATTATATGTATACGCCAAGAATATATACTTCTATATTTTTATTTAATATTGTTGTATTGGGATTATTTTACAAAGGGTAAACAAAATTCAGATTTAACTAAAAACTTGCCATGCTAGAACGTTAATCAACATCAATTCTTCCTTTTCAATTAATGCGAAACAAGTAGCAGTCAGCTGTCATCGTTTAATTGCAATTTACTTCGCATATATTCTCGTGATATGAATTAGTAGACAAGTGAGACAATTAGTCCTTCTTTCTACCCTAGAGCAGAACATGTTAGCCAGTCATTTAATTATCGTAGAATGCTTTGCCCGTAGCACTGAATATATAATTACTTATTAGACAATTAGACTGTAGGGTGATTAGTTATATCATCTCCGCTTATTACCTATTACTGGGTGTGCCAATCTACTTTGTTGCAAATATCTGTAATGACGACATAAGCATTTATCAGAATCATTTGACACAATTCTTATTATTCTTTTATAGGAGGTAAATGTTCCTAGAAGTTGTAAGAAAAAATAAAATGGTCTTCACATAAATATATTACAAAATAATTTTTAAAATGGAATGTTGTAAAAGTTCACAACAATATCACAATTCTTATTTTTTATCAAATGCAAGGCCCAATATAAGTCATTTAATTTTAAGAATTTATTTTTATGTTAAATTATCTAAAGTGTCTGCGCTAACTTTTGCCTTCAAATTACCAATAATACAGGGCCGTATTTATACACAGACTATCAAGGCTGCAGCCTATGGGCCCACTCCACAAAATAAACTTATTCGAACATTCGACGCAGTTATTTTATGTGGGCTAATTCGGTTAAACTCTTTAGTGAAAAGGACAGCTTATAACTGATAACTTTGAACCTCCATGTTGGATGACAGGCTCAAAGTTTTGGCTTTACTCAACATAAAAAATGATTTTTTAAGGCAAATAAGTTATGAAGATACAATCATTAGCTTCATTAGTATAAAATGTAAGCACACACTAATTAGCAACTAAGATAATTTGATATTTTCATTTCTATGTCTAACGAAAATATACGTTTTGAACATTCCTGAAACCATTTTGACTATGGCGTGACGTCTGTACGTACATATGGACGTATCTCGCATAACTTAAAAATGATTAGTCGTAGAATGTTGACATTTTATATATAGGAATACTATAAAATCTGGTTGCGTAACTCCATTTTTTTATTGCAATCAGCAGTGTCAAAAGGGCACTTTACTCGAAGAATTTTTTTAATTTTTCGCATAACACAAAAACGATTAACCGTAGAATGTTGACATTTTCTATGTGGGATTGCTATAACATCTAAGTGTCAAAAGTGCACTTTACTCGAAGGGTTTTTTTTCGCATAAGTCTCAAAAACGATTAGCCGTAAAATGTTGAAATTTTGATTGTGGTACTGCTATTAATATTTAGTTGTGCACTCCTCTATTTATTGCAATCGACAGTGCTAAAAGACACTATGCTCGAAAAGTTTTTTTTTTTAATTTTTCGCATAAATTAAAAACAATTTGCCGCAGAGTGATCTCATTTTCAAATGTAATACGTTTAAGAAAAGTGCAGCAAAGAATGTTTATAATTTAATAGGCGTACAGGGAAGTCATGTGGTGTCCACATCAGATTTTTTATCTTACGTTTTTCTAACATATTTAATTAAAATTATAAAATCACCCCAAATAGGGCCCACACCATAGATTCAGCCTAGGGGTCTACAGATCCTAAATACGACCCTGAAATAATACTCAATAAATAATATACTTCGACGAGATGAGAAAACTTAATTTAGAGCCCAAAACAACGTCAACATTATATGAAAATTCAACGTTTACGGTACCTATTTATTTTGAATAGAATAAGAAAATAGCACAAAGGAAAATATTGAAAATAACACTAGTATCACTAATATTTGAAAATAGGAGTAAATAATTAAAATGTACTATAAACTAAACAAGAATTAACGTGAGAAGCATAGTGTAGAAAATAAAACAAAGAGATACATTGCTAAAATGGAAATCAAATAAAACAGATACTCAGAAATTAGTTCTGTGGAACACAGGAGAGAATTTATAATTTGGTGTTAAATTAGTTATTCAGGTAAATTAGATTTTTTAGTAACTAAAAGGGGAATAATTAGACAAATTCAGGTAGTTTTTGAAATAATGTAGCGATCCCAAGGTCACGTTGCGGGCGACGGCCGTTGGCAGACTTGTCAAGAGTTGTTCGCTGCCCTTCTATTGTACCGATGCGTCGAATATACCACAATATTTTAGAACTAAATTGCTTTATTATTTAAGCCTGAGCAGAAAAGACATAAATAGTTGGTAGAGATAAATATCGTGTAAATAAATAGTGTGTTAAATGTTTAAATGAATAATTGTTTTTTTTTTTTTTTTTTTTTTTAGGTTGAAAGGCATCGGCTGCCAGGGCCATTAGCCAAACTTAAGGTAAGTATTTATTACTTTTATTCCTGTTATGACTAGAATTCCACAGGTAAGTACCCATATATTAGGTACTTATAAAACAAAGTTAAAATTTTATTATTATTTTTAAGACATCACAGACACGTTAAAAATTTCGTTTATTGCCCGTCGGCCTTACTAAGTAAGTTTAAAATATTGTTATTTTATAGGGACATCACAACATGTTAAAATAATATCACAGATAAATATCACTGTTTATAGCCCGTCGGCATTGTCAAATGTTAAAATTGGATTTTGGACAAACACAAAATAATTTAACATATATATGACAATACAAAATAATTTAACACGTTAAAATTAGTAAATTAATAAAAAGATAAAAATCGCTGTCTCAAAGTCCTCATATTTTGCTGTACAGGTCGCAGGCTTTAAGGAAGTTAATGACTTCCTTAATCTTCCCATGATCTGTCAGCATAAGACGCAAGTCATCACCAAGGTGAAATAATTGTCTCACCGGTTGTAAAACAGGACATGTCACAAGTACATGCGGTACAGTCAACGGGACCTGACAGTCCTCGCAGAAGGGCTGAGGTTCCCGTGCAAGCCTGTACCGATGTGTAAGGCCTGTATGGCCTAGACGCAACCGGTGGACTTTCACTTGGTCCTGTCTGCTAAGATCATGGGGAAGACTCGTGTGTCCGATCACAGGTTTGACTCGGCGAAGGTGGTTATCCACCCTGTCCCAGTCCTGTTGCCACAACTGGGACAATCTCCGGTACACTGCATTTTTCGCATCGGTATACTTGATGGCCGGTACCTCTACTGTGTCTCTTTCAGCGGCTTGACGTGCCGCTTCATCGGCTAGTTCATTCCCTCTGATTCCTACGTGGCTCGGAATCCACATACACCGAACCCGTTTACCCATGTCAGACAGATGTTTTATCCTGGATAAAATCATCTGAATGACAGGGTCTGATGTGGAGTGGTCGGTGATAGCGTGTAGAACGCTGAGGGAATCACTAGCGATGATGTAGTGCAGCTGAGTATAATCGAGATCACAGTAGAGCAATGCTTGCCATATGGCATAAGCCTCGGTAGTGTATACCGATGCATCACAATGCAGAGACCAAGAGTGGGCAACGTCGTTGACGACTAGAGCCGAGCCAGAACCTTCATTAGTTTTTGACCCGTCCGTGAAAATGACCTTCACTTCCGGGTACATACTAATGATTTCGAGAAACTTCTGAGTTATCAATACCGGTGGGCAGGAGTGCTTGTCATACTGGAGAAGATCCAGTATGACTTCGGCCGGGGGAATCAGCCATGGAGGGGTTTCTGAAAACCCTATGCCCATGACCTGCGGCAAAAGGTAGTTGATGCTACTCAGAAGTTCTCTAGACCGGACACATAATGGTCTTGTTAAAGTCTGCGACCTGATGTTCTCCCTGAACAGGATCGTGGAGTTCTTATGGTTGTATTGAGCTCTCATCTTGCATACATATGCAGCGATGAGTTTCATACGCCTTGTACGTAGAGGTGCTAGTCCGGATTCACAGCAAAGACTTGCCGTAGGTGTTGACGGGAAGGCACCGATACAATATCGGATACCTGCATGGTGAACCGGATCTAACAACCTCAGAGAACCCTTCGCAGCGGACGCATAAACAATACAACCATAATCGATCCGGGAGAGTACTAGGGCCTGATACACTCGCAGGAGTGTTTGAGGCTCAGCACCCCACCTAGTACCAGCGAGGACTTTGAGACAATTCAACGATTGCGAGCATTTGGCTTTCAGTTCCATTAGGTAAGGTTTCCAGGTTAGTTTCGGGTCAAACGTAAGACCTAGAAATCTAACCCTGTCCCTACACCTAATGTTTTCGTCTCGAAGATATAACATAGGGCCATAATGAGGACGATTCAATCTGCAAAAGTGCATGCATTGCGTCTTTCCTTGGGAAAACTTAAACCCGGTACCTACAGCGTTTTGGTCAATCTGATTGATTGCCGCTTGCAATGTACGGTTGATGTCTCTCATTTTCTCTGAACGATAGAAAACGGTGAGATCATCAACGTACATGCAGATACCAACAGTGTTGCTGAGGCCGGATATAAGGTCGTTGACCGCAATGATGAACAACGTGACACTCAGAGTAGAGCCTTGTGGTACGCCGTTCTCCAGGGACCTGCTGGAGGATAGGACGTTACCGACTCTAACTCTAAATGTCCGGTCACTAAGGAAAGCGCGAATGAACAGGGGTAGATTACCCCTGAAACCCCAATTATGCAACTTTTGCAGAATATGGTACCGCCATGTCATATCGTAGGCCTTTTCGAGATCGAAAAAGACTGCTACCAAATGCTCGCGATTTTTAAAAGCCTTGTGTATTTCATGTTCTAGGTACACTAGTTGGTCGGTGGTGGATCGGTATTTCCGAAAACCGGCTTGGTGCTCGCTCAATAGACCTCGGGTCTCGAGACACCAAACCAACCGGTTGTTTACCATCCGTTCCAACAGTTTCCCTATACATGATGTTAGGCTTATAGGCCTGTAGCTGGAAGCCGAGAGAGGGTCTTTCCCTACCTTTGGAATGGGAACAATAATTGCTTCCTTCCATACGGTAGGGTAGTTTCCCTCGAGCCATAGCGTGTTAAATACGGAAAGCAAGGAGGTTTTGAACGCCGGAGTGAGGTGTTTAAGCATCTCGTTGGAGATATTATCCTGTCCCGGGGATGAAGACGATGCATGAGCAATTGCAGAGTTAAGTTCGCCCATGGTGAAAGGGTCATTGTATGGAAGTGCCTGTTGGAATTCTGGAGTGAAGTCCAATTGCACTTCCCTTCCACTTTTGCCCAACAGAAACTGCGGATCATAGTTTTGAGAGCTACTAGTGCCCTCAAACTGATCCGCCAATAACTCTGCAATTACGTTAATGTCGCTCGTGATCGTTTCTTCATCCCGTTTCAGGTGGGTCAACGGGGGTGAATAACCCCTACCCGAGATACTTTTCACCCTTGCCCAACACTCCTGAGTGGTTGTCTCTGACGAAATGCCAGAGACATATGCGTTCCAGGAGGCTCTCTTGCTTTCCAGTATTTGCTTACGGGCTAATGCCCTGGCTCTTTTGAAGGCTATTAAATTAGCCTCAGACGGTGTTTTCTTGAATCTATTAAAAGCAGCTTTCTTGGCCCGTACAAGACCTTGAACCTCCGGGTTCCACCAGGGTAATCTACGTTTGTAGATACCCGGTTTGGTGGAAGGTATAGCCGTGTCTGCTGCTTTTAATAGATTGCTTGTTAGATCCATTATGGATAATTGAACATCCTCCGTAGGGTCTGGTGTTACTAAAGCCGCTTCAAACTCTGGCCAATTCGCTTTGGCAAAGAGCCACTTGGCTCGACGAACCTGGTTGGTAGTGATGGTGTCCGTAGTGATCACTATAGGAAAGTGATCACTACCGTGCAGGTCGTCAAGTGCTCGCCAAGAGAATCTACTCGCTAGTCTCGGAGATACCATGGTCAGGTCGATACGGGAGAAATCCCTCGACCGCGCGTTAAAATAGGTGGGTGAACCATCATTCATTAGAACAAGATCCGTGGATTGTAAGAGGTCTTCGATAATGAGCCCACGTGGATCTCTGTGATCAGAGCCCCAGAGCTCATTGTGGGCATTGAAATCTCCAAGTAGTACAAACGGGGTGGGCAATTGTCCTATGACATGACGAATGTCATGTAGGTCCCAGCCTGCCTCTGGTAGGTAGATGTTACACACCGTGAGGACAGTTGGAACGGACATTCGAATTGCAACTACTTGGAGATCAGTATCGACACGGATTTGCTCGAAGATAGCATCTTGTCTTAGAATGATGGCCACTCCACCTCGAACCCTGACGTTGGGTTCCATGTCTCTCCGGACTATTGAATAGTTCTTCAGCGAATATGCTTGGCCAGGTTTGAAGTGAGTTTCCTGAAGACACGTACATAACGGGTTGAACTCCGTTAGTAGCATCTTCAGTTGGCAATAGTGGTACACACAGCCCTTGATGTTCCACTGGAGTATATTATCCATAAAAGTGTGGAAAAAATGGATCTAAACACCGTCTTTCGGCTTCCTCGGCTTCCCTAGAGGCCAACCTTTGCCTCTTTTCTTCACTTGTTGTGAAGAGTTTTGTGAGGAGGCGGAGTATACTGAGGAATCCTCAGAAGAGGATTCTCCTCCCTCCCCACGTTTGCGTTTTTCCGACACCTCAGAGGGTGTCGGGCTGGTTGCTCTTCTCGGAAGAGCGCGTGGTGCACGCGTTTCCGGATGAGCGAAACTATCTTTGCTGACGAATATTGTTTTCAGAGCAGCTACCAATTGTGGCAGAAGCTCTTTAACAATTGAGGAAGTTTCTACTGGAGTTTTCTGGGTCGAGGTCACGGCAGAAGCATACGATACTCCCGGATTGGGAGTGCGAACGACTATTTTATTCCTAGCCTCAAAGTAAGTGATGTTCTCTCGGGTTTTCAGCTCTTGGATGGCAGCTTCCTGTTTGTAAATAGGGCAGTTTCGGGAACGAGCTGAGTGATTACCTTTACAGTTAACACACTGTAAAGGTTCCTCACAGCTTTTACCCTCGTGCAGTTCTTTTCCGCAGATGCAAACCTGAGGGTTAGTGCATCTGGCGGAAGTGTGTCCGAAACGCTGGCATCTAAAGCACCTCATTGGTGCCGGTACGAACATCCTTACTTTGAGGGAATAAAATGCTACCCTCACACTAGCCGGTAGTTTAGGAGTGTTGAAGGTGAGAATGTGGTTTGGTGTGTCCACCAGCTCTCCATTCTCACGCTTCTTCATCCGCCTAACCTCGACAACTCCCTGGTCCCTCATCTCCTCTGTTATCTCCTCAGTTGAGCAATTAAGAAGGTCTCTGCAATAAACTACTCCTTTAGAGGTGTTCATAGTCCTATGACTAACTACGTCAATAGAGAAATCTCCCAGTTTTTTAAGCTTTAGTAGCCGTTCAGCTTGAGCTATTGACGTAGTCTCTACGAACAGGCCTTCCTTTATCTTTCGGGCTGTTTTGACAGTACCAACAACTCCATATAGCAACTTGTGTAAAACGAAAGGGCTAACCTTATCAAAGTTTCCCTCTAAATTCTTTACTACCAGGAACCGGGGTACAGGGCCCACCTTTTCCTGGCTCGCAACACTAACACCACTGACCGGTGTACTCTCCTGCGGTTTCGGAGAACCGCTTGAATTCCCAGATTGGGAGACTACATTTTTTTGCGGGGTTTTGTCCCCGGGGGTTTTTACCGTCCCACCAGACGGGCCTTTTTTGTCGGCTGGCTTGCCGGGTGATGTTTTATGTTTGTCCTCCCCTTTGTTCATTCTTTATATCAGTTTGTCCAGCGCATCGTGTGAGAAGGAGCGGGCCGGTAAGTTGGGAACGGGTATACCCTCGGACGCATCCTACCCCAGTTCCCCGGGGCCCAACCTAAACCGTTTAACCGACCCCGGAATACACGGACGGGTCGGACTCGCTCGGGGCAGTAGAGGTTCCGACACCTCTACCCATCTCACACTTCCTGATCAGGGCCCGAAGTGGCTGGCTCCTGACTCCTGTAGCTTCGACGCATCGGCAGAGCAAGCTCACATCAGCCCTTCCTCTCTGACGCCGCGGGAGGACTCCCGCACCAACCAGCCCTTTCGGCATCAGAGCACCCGGGCACTCCCAGCGCCTCTACTACAGGAGCCGATCAACGTAATCCAGGTACGAAAGCAAAAGTCAATATAGAAAAGATCCGGGACCCGTTAGTTCCCCCTCTGCTGGCAACAGAGGGGTACTAAGCCCCCCCACCACGACAAGGTGGGCCCGCGGGGGGGATGAATAATTGTTGTGTTTAAGTCTTTATTAATAATTATTATTTTTAAATTAGTGTTAATATTGGTTCATTTTAGGTTTTAGTTACTTTTATTATCTTTTTATAATTTATTATTCATTAATTAAAATAATTCATATAAATATTAGTATTTCATTTATTTTTACGCCTAAATAAATAAACGTTGCAATATTCCAATGCTGTAAAGAAGATGCTAGCTTTTAGTAACGTTACTAAAAATTTTAACCAATAGAAATATGTGTAAAAGCTGTCATTTTCATATTTTATTTAGTGTCTACTATTTTTATTGGCTAATGATGTTAGTAATGTTGATAAGAGCTAGTAACTTCCTTACAGAATTGGGGTAATTATATTAATGTGAGCAATTTGAGTAATTATTTGTTGGATTTATAGATTTGTGTGGTATTTGGATGGAATTACCGGCAATAAGGATAGCGATGGCTATCAGTGTTTAATAACCCCTTTGATCCGCCCGCAGTATTTCACTCTCTCGTCTCTCATTTGCACAGAATCGTACAGGACAATACGCTGACGCCCGGACGCGCTACAATAAACCAAAAATAATTGTCGCGCCATCTGATCGCATCGCAGATCTCGGCGATGCTGATAGCGGCGAGATATGGGATTTACATACGTGAGAGAAGAACCGACGTAAATTCAACCTACTTGAAAATGGTGCAAATTTGAAGGCAATGTAATGTAGGTTCCTTGAATCTACTGTCATACATTTGGATGCACAAAAAAGATGGAATTTATATAGCGCGATAAGATAACGTAAAAAATATTGAAAGCACGACAAAATACATATTTTAAACAACAAAGTATTTTTGATATGTTGAATAATACCAAAATAAATGAGATAAATTCCAACATCTAGTTTTTAATCAATCATGATGCGAAACAATTGGAAATTCAAACAATGGGAACAATATTATACTGATTATTTATTGTATTTATTATTTATTACACAATTTTTTAGTGAAAAATTTGATAAACACCACATTTTATGTTTGAACTGTTGTCATTTTCGTGAAATAATTAAGGGAATATAATTCGAGCTAGGAATTGTTATTCGGGTCAAAAATTATTTTAAAATCACTTCAGCTTCCCTGTCATGATTTGAATGTCATTTTTGTCACTCGTTTGTCTGTTACTATACAACTACTGTTCTTATTTTTTTCTAATAAATTCATGGCTCTTGTTATATAACATATAATAAAATTACATTACTCCGATAAATTTTCGCTACCAAATAAATAAACAGTTGTAATTGTTTATAATTGTCAGTGTGACAGTTAATTAACATATCCAAATACTAATAAGATTGTTTCATTTTGCGTTGTCTTTGACCAAATACAATCAACCTCTTTCCATTTTCTAGATAAACTTTTATTTTTAAGCAATCAAATTTTATTTTGTTGCTAAGAAAAAAGTCGTACAATATATAAGTTTATAAATAAAATTAGGAGGATTCGTTATTAGTTTTGATAATTTTCAAAATAAAATAATTGTTTAGAACGATAAAATTATACAGCTACACGATATTGCACAATGTAACAAAATTTAATTTTTAGTCGAAAATGTCTTAAATATGTACATTCAAACCAATTAGTCTCCGTACACCAGTAAAGGAAAAAGTATTCTATTATTTTAAAGTTTTTTGTTGAATATACATACACTAAATAAATTTTTATATATTATACTTACTATATTAATAAATAAAATGATGTATTGACTCCTTAAATATTTCGTAATGAAATCGAGAAAAAAAAAATTCTTATAACAAGTAAGTATGCTAATGTAGTAACTAAGTACGCCAACGTAGTCTCTGTACATCTGTAAATTATATTGAATCAATGATCTTTTGAACTGCCATTCATTGTAATTACTTCACTTAAATGGTTTGTCATACTTTCCACTAATTTTCTTGGAGTTTGGTAGTCAATTTTATCTAATTTTTTGACCATAAATGTAGAAGTTCTTTTATATTTTTTGGGCGTCTTCTTTTACACATTTTTTAAAATAAATCAGAGTTGTTCAATGGATTCATATTTGGAAACTGTGGAGGAGTTTTTAATTGTTATCTACAATGGGGTAGGTGACCAAGGTAGAATTTTAATGAAAAAACTATTGAATTATAGAAAGTATATTTATTTACTAACGTTGACATTAAAAAAGTTAAATATTTATCAGCAATTGTTTAGTAATTTGCGTTAAATAGAAACAGCGTCCTTTACTATGACGTTCACTAAGTTAGCACTATCTCACTCACACCACCTATTTCCGTCTGTCTACCTTCGCCGCTCTCATGAACTTCGTTGACGTCATAATCCCCTCCCAAGTACTATATTATTTATTTACTTCAAAACAACATATAATTAACAATTTTAAAAAAATACGGGTATATTATTTTTGTACAAGCTATCACATATACCAAATTTAGAAATTGGTCACCTACCCCATTGTACAATAACTATTCTAGCAGTTTACGTGTAGTATGTTTCGGTTCATTATCTTGTTGAAAGATATAAGAATCCCTTAAATCCATTTTTTTTGCAGATTTTTCCAAATTCTCTTTTAAAATATTCAAGTAACCCACTTTCTCATCAACAAAAATTAAGTTTGCACTCATGCAGCTCCATACAAGTACAGAACCTCTTCCATATTTCAATGTTGGCCACATTTTTTGTTTTCATTTGTTCATTCTTCCTTTTTTAAAGAATAATTCTTCCTTTTTTATATATTTAAAAAACAAAGCAACGATTTGTATACAAGTTAATTTGAGTGTATAAGGAATAATAAATTAAATGTCAAATAATGATTGGTACTTAATAATGTTCTACTTATCACCTTATCAGATTGTTTCAGGTATCGATCAAGAAGTATGTATTTGTTATTTATGAATTATTATGTATTTATGTGAGTATGTATAGCGAATTGAATATACTTATAATTGCGATATTTATAAGTATATGATTTATATTGTTATCTGTCAAGTAATTACCTCTAATAAAATTTATGTGAATAACTACCAGTCAGCAAAAATGACAAATTTATTCATAATTTCAAATTAAATTTCCACTTTTCCTTTCCGTTACAATTCCCCAATTTTTTTGTCCATTAATGAGCAGTTCAGTGTCCGTAATTACACTAATTCCAATGACTCGGAACCGGATAGCATCTCGGATCATATGTTGAACCTGTCCAGCTGTTCAAAGGACGTTCGTCTACATACACTCACACATGCGGGTCCCACACATCACCATGGAGGTGAACATGCTGAGGGTTTGTTTGGGCGATTGTAGCTAGTCTACTGGTTCTTACATATGGTAGGCAGGGTGCAAGATAGTGCAGGTGAATTCGCAGGGCCGGATTTAGGGGTATTTGGAGAATAGAAATATTAAAAAAAAACAATATTCATAATAATTGGTAATAATCAGGGCTGAAAAAATATGATGAAAATCAAAAAAAAATAGAAATCGTTGATTTTTCTGCAATAATGAAGTAATTGTTTTCGAAATTCATTATAAAATGTTGTAGAAAAATAAACATTAAAAAATTTGAATATTAATACATGGATACATCACTTCAAAACACTATAATGAAACCAGAAAATTATAAACCTGTCATGAGTACCCTGTATGTATGTCTTTTTGTGTACAAATTTTTATATTTTTAATTCCACAATTCAGGTTAAGGAGGTATGTGAAGTTTAGCATTTGTGCACACTATAATAATTAATTTATTAATTTGATATTGTTTTTCTACGATCACTAATGTAAAAATAGCCATTATAGTAAAACTTATAGGTTATCTAAGGGTCACATTACGGAAGGCCATGTGTAAAGTACGCGATCACACAATTAGGGAATTTTTGATTTATCGAAATTATGTTAGGAGTATAAATAAGGCAAAATAATTATATTGAATTTAAAATATTACGGCTAATGAAGAAATAAACAAGAAATGTTCTACACAGTATTTTTTATAGGGTTGTAAATAGTATCAATTCATTATTGACAATTTAACACAATTGTTTTTATGTTTTGTAGTTGGCTCTATTTACTAGTGACGTGTCAATTCTTTCAGTACATTCTGTGTTAGAGGTGTGATAAAAAACAAGTCAAATAATAGTCGAAAAAGTAAAGCACATAATTCAAGTTTTGATGTAATTACGCATTTGTGGAATTACAAATTCACCATTTTGTGGCTCTCGTGTAATTTTTCCACTTCGTGTGTAATACACATCTAATAACTATGTTAATATGTAATATACAAATATACTATTAATAAATATCGGAGGTGGCGTTTACTAGAAGTCGATCTAACTTAGAGAATGTACCACAGAGCCCATTTTTGTGTCAAGTTTTAATATTGACAATATCTATTTATCAGTAAAATCCTACTACAACTAAATGTCACTTCTGTTTTACTTGCATTATAGAGTTGTAAGCTGTCAGCTTAAACCGATTGCAAGGTTAGCACACACCGAGTCATTACATTACCTTTGATTAGACGGATTTTTTAAATTATTATACTGGTTAATAATATTTGTTTATAAAACGTCATTTTGAAATGTTAAATTACTACTTACTGACATCAGACAACTGGGGTGCGATTCCATAACTCATATCAACTACAAATAACAATTGTACTTATTATATTAATTTCTAACCTCAATTCAAATTTGCAATGAATTTAAGAAATTCTCACTGTAGACTGTAGACTTGTAGAGTGTTTTTTATATGTTTAAGTACTTATTAACCACGAATAATGATTACTGTTATAGAATTACAAGCTCACTTTGTAGTTGATATATGCAATTGATATCATAACAAGTCCAAATCATAGCAACCGAAGTTATGGAATCCCACCCCTGATTGTATTTTCCTTAATTGTTCTTATTTTCAATACGATTGTATTTTCGAGAGCCAGTTCGGTCCTGTCCTGATTTCTGTCCGTTACAGCTCGGCATGAAGACAGGTGAACATCACACGCGACACGTGGCCACGTGACCCAGCAAACACGTGCTACCTCAACGATCTGTCAAGGCAGATTGGTATTGTGTGTTAAACGTACGAATAACGACCTTTAACGGCTACCTGTTCGCTAAGAATAGATTTCCGCCGACTGCCACTATTTCCGGACTGCGAATTCCAACATGACTTTGGCAATAAATAAACGGCAGAAGACTTTGCTCATTTATATTAACATACATTATAACATATCATTCCAATATCCAATGAGGAACATAGGCCAGATAAAATTGATATCAAACTACAAAGTTTAGAAATGATCTACAGCTTTTTCTCTAGTGGGTTTCAAATTTTTTAGACTCAGTAGTATTTTTATTCAGTAAACAAGGTAAGCGTGGTAGAAGGACGCCAAAATGTGAGGGGCGCCGTGCCGTCCAAATAAATAAGTAAATGACAAAAAACACTTGGAAGTTATTTGTAAAATTAAAAACTGTAAATTTTACATTTTCGCCTATATTTATTTTTTTTTCTATAGCAGATGTTAAAGTGCAATTTTATCAACTCAAAATAGTGGATAAAGTAGCACTTTAACCGCAAGGGTAGATAAAGTAACACTTTAACAGCAAGGGTAGATAAAGTACTTTAACTTATGTTTATTAGAAGTACATTTCCATAACAACGCACACTACCGACATTTTAAAATTGTTCTTAAATAATAATTTAATTTTTCTAATTCTTTTCTCTTCAAAACCTGCTATAGAAAAAAATAGAATTTTATACACGACGATAAAATTAAATTTTTCTATAACCACTGGGAAATATTTAAAAAATTAAGTTCAATAAGAAAAGCGAAACATGTTTTTCAAATTAATTTTAAAATAGTAGGTTGTTACTTGTTCTAATTTTATCGCATTTGTCAACTTGTTGTCTTGGTGACAAAGTATCTCTATCTCAAGGGATAGAAATACTAATACTTCTGTCCCTTGAGATAAAACGTGATGTTTCTGCAACTGGCAGGAGGTATGAAATGTCATCATTTCATATAGGTTATAGAAAAAATTAAATTATCGACTCGCGAAAAATAATTCACTCGCGATTATATCGCTCGTGAATTAACACTTTCCGCTTGTCGATAAAATGTTATTTTATCGTCTTGTAAAAAAAATAACTATATTTATTTACCTTATGACGATTACTAGGAAGTGATTTTATACAAACATACTCGTATAATGGATCTATTTTTTTGTTCCTGATAATGGTAATTCATTAAAATAAATTCCTGGTGGGGCGATTTTTGTCTAATTTTTCGAAAGTTGCGCAACCGTTTTTATATTCTGGGCACAATAGGCTTGTTTACCATTTTTATATTACATTTTATAAAAGAATTACTTCTAAAATGCTCCTCGACAGTATTGTACCATTTTTCTGACTTAAGTAAATAGATATTCTTGTTTGTGTGTTTATATAAAAAAAGGTTTCAAACACAAGCACAGGACCCGCCCTCCCACTTGCAATCTTTTACATACATTATGAACATTTTTACTTCCATATACTGTTGTACCGTCCACTCAGGGAAAAAATTAGAGGAAACATTGCCTGCTTGTATAGCAAGTGGCGAATAAAAATTACCTATAAACAAAATTTAAGATCAACCATCTTTCAAGACTCGTCAATCTTGTAATGATTGCAATTGAAAGTGACTTATGCGACAAATTAAGGATGAAATAATTTGTATTTTCGTGAATAGTAACTAAAGCTCGCAAAGTTAAAATCTAATTACATAAATGAACATAAAATGATTATTTAGTTAAATAAATGTTTAAAATGTTCGAAATACTAAGGAAACATTTGAAAAACAAAATATGTCTAAAAAATTATTATTTTATAAGTTCCCGAAGGGTGCCACTTGCCCTATCACCGGCTTTGAGTGAAAGCAACATTTATTAACTGTGGAATATGCATAAATTAGATATATGACTACCAAAAAACAGTTCTTACTTTATTTATTATTACAATACAAATATTAAACTATTTTACCAGCAAAATAAAACATACTACTTAAGTAAAATACATGGAGACTTCGACGTTCAATCAAAAAAGAAACCTATGATATTTTTTTTCTAAATGTTTGTAAATTTCACAACCTTAAATTTTTTGTTACTATTAACATAATTTTCAAACCATTTTACAATATTGTAGCTAGTTTACATGAAAAATATTATGTATTAAAAAATAAAATGAGTGGAAACTTCAACGCTGGATCAAGAAATAAACTATAATATCTTTTGCAATTTGTTCACAATTTTATTTATTATTATATTACTTACAGCGAATTAAGGAATTTCACAAGATACGAATAATATTTATAGAACAGCTTAAGAATATCAGAAATTATATAGTATGTACCTGGATAGGGTTTAAAAGACAATGGCTCTACGAGCTCACTTTTATAATAAAATCGCGATTTTATTATAAAAGTGAGCTCATAATACGGGTCAATATTTTTTTATTTCTCATTATAGAGAAAACACTAGTCTACATAAAAGACATGAGAATAAAAAGGAAATATTTATTGTTGTACGAAAAGTCCTATTTATTAAAACATTCCTGGTTAAATACACGTAGACTATGGCCCGTATTACGAGCTCACTTTTATAATAAAATCGCGATTTTATCGCTCACTTTTACATCAAAATCTTTTGTAAAAACGAACGTTAAAATCGCGATTTTATTATAAAAGCGAACTTGGTCACTTTTATAATAATATCGTGATTTTAACTTTCAATTTTACATAAAATTATGATGTAAAAGTGTGCGTTAAAATCGCGATTTTATTATAAAAGTGAGCTCGTAATACGAGCCAATGAGTTTAAAGAAATTTCTGCTTACATGTTAATATGAAAATATGATGTAGGTATTATACAGAACCATCATATCTGCGTCTGTTTAATTTAATGTTCTGAATTAAATGAACTAATAGCACTAATCTGTGAGCAGATAACATCGCTTCCTCTTCCGACTCTGGGAACGGAATATTTATGTAGTGGATAAAATAATCAGTGAGTCCGAGTGTAGTGAGGTCGGGGTGTATAAATGTAAATGAAGCTGGAATTTAAATATCTGGCCTGCCATATGGCCTGACGGTTGGGGCTTTAACTCGGCGCCCCGTGCAGCCCAAGACCTCGCCCAACACCTTGCACCGCTTCCTATTTCCGGGCTGCCTCAAAATCAGTGGCGGAACTATAGGTGGGCCAGGGTGGGCCGGTGCCCACCTTTAAAAGTGTTGGCCCACCCTCGTGCCCACCCGTAAACAATTCAGGCATCAATAAAATATATAATACCATTATTATAGTAATTTTTCTAAAAATTTGTAAAAAGAAAAAGACGGCGTAATCTTTGTCTTGAAATATTTAATTGGTATTATTGTGTCTACACGGTGGTAGTGCTTGTATAACCAAAGAATTGCGCTAGGGGCTAAGCCGATTGATGAGGCCGCTCTTTTACGTAGAAACTTGTGATAGTCATTGCCGCGCGCTTTTACAAAGCATGCCGATTTGATTTATAATTGATGTCAACTGACCGTCTTCATATCTGCCACTACGTCTACAATAGATCAGTGTATATGTAGTTTTCGTGTCTTTTAGAACATGCAGTTTATGTGAATTTTGATGATTAGTGCTAGTTAAAATGAATAAAAGTAAAATAATAGATTCTTTCGCGCTAACTTCAAAAAAATTTAAACCTGTCGTTCAGTTTCCATGACACCTACTGAAAATTGCTTGAATATTGTAAAAATTATTTATTATTTTATCCAACACCGTGTAGGTAATTATAACGATAAATGTAAGTATGCTGTTTTTAGATATATAAAGTAGGTCATAAGTCACTAGTGAGCTAAATATATTAGCTCACTGTTTTTTGGTTCGTATCATAGTAACTACGTTATAAAACCTTCTCTACATTATTTTGTTCCTAAATGTCATTTCGAAATTCCATCTGTCAAAAATCTTATATGTATTTTATATCAATGATTAAAATGTGTTGGATAAAATATTGTATGGCACAAGTGTGTTAATTACCTAAGTCACTTGAAAAAATACCACACTCGGCCTAACGGCCTCGTAAGCTAATCTTTTCCCACATGACTTATCTGTAATGTAACACACTTGTACCATAAATAATTATTTTAAATATATAAGGGCATTTGGCCAATTCTTTTTGCCTCATTGGATGCAGTTTTTATTTCTAAACAAATACATATCTCACAGTTTGTTCTAAATTAATAGGTAATAAACTCGGTAATAAAGACATATTGAAAAATGAAAAAAGTAACATTGAATTTCCTATGTTCAGAAATTAAAGTAGACACTCGGTATATAACAATGGCACGGCCCACCAAGATTTTCCGGTGCCCACCGCGTGGCCCACCTAACATTTTCCCTCTAGTTCCGCCACTGCTCAAAATAGATACACATTAAGTATATGGAATTAGAATTTATTGTGTTATCAAATAATAGTTATTTAAGCTGCAAACAATGTAAGAACATTATAATAATCGAAGAGGTATGAACTGAGGTGAAAGAAAATATACTCGTATTTTTATACAAAGAGGATTCCATAGTTATTTGTCATCTACTACTGATACATGATAACTTGTCGGTGATTTATACAAATTTTATGCATTGCTACCTGCGAAGAATTTGGCTAAAAGAAAACTATAAAAAATTGATTAATTTTACCTAGCACCATTAATTGAAAAATATATAGATAGGCAAACATGTATGTTTTAGCATACCGCTGTTTTGGAATCAGATTCGACAGAGCCATCTCGTTCATGATTCCATGAACTACTTTGCGGAATTAAACAGACAAAAGTATCAGATAAATTAAGATGTTTTACATATTTACTGAATTTTTTGGTATCTATTAAAATGGTTGTTTCAATAATTCATTGTTATATTTTAAAGTAGAACTAATTTGTATTATTAATTATTTGACGTTTGCACTTTTTTTTATAATATTTGACAGAAACGCCTGATATTAACCCAAATGCAACCAGACACACAGTTATGTAGGTGAAACGAATTTGCTCATAAGCTTTCCTATCTATATAATTTTCCATTAACGCACCACGTTTTTTTCAACTTTTTTGCTAAATATTTGCTTATATTTATTATTCATTATTTTATTTATTTTTCAAAAATTAAAATAGATACGAACACAACGTGTACAAACGTAGTACATGCCAAACAATCAAATTTGTGCATATGTATCAAGATATGACATACGTTCTTGCATGTTATCATATCGTTCAACCATACAAATTAAAATGAGATAGTAATATGGAGACGTTATGTGATTATCGAAAATTGAATACAAATATTTTTCGCGGCACCAGCGGCAATTAGGTTCAAAGAATGTTAAATATTTGTTAAATGTGTGCCCCTTGACAATTCAGATTTATTAATTTGTAACTTTTTATTCATCAGATTGCCCGTTACTAGACGACCAAATATTTATACGAAATTCCTATGTTTTCTATAATTACCCTGCTAGTAGGACAGTTATTTCCTTATTTCTATAACTTCCCGTTAACAATGGTAACCAAATAACAAATATTATTAAAAACTGAAGAGACTTAAGATCTATGTTGCTAGGGAATTAGTTATAATAATATCAACGGTGACGCGATATAGTTATTTATCTAACAACCCGAAAAATATAACAGATTTACTGCCTCAACTAGACTCTAGATTGAGCAGTAAATATATATTTTTTGCCGACTGAATTCATATGAATTTAATGATTCTTTAATATTTTGAAAATTATTGTCATCAAATTATATGTATATGTATATTGCGATGCTTTTATTGAGCGGTTGTTATGTGCATATTTTAATTATATATTACCAATTCTTGCAATTGCAGGATATTTACCGTAAAATACATGATACACATATGTGTTTAAGATACAAATTAAGATTATATTGATGAAATATAGAAATGTTAAATTTATTGTGTCACCATATCAACAATAAGCAATAAAATTATGTGCGATTTCACCTTACTAAGGGCCCGAGTTTCAATTATCACAACAGTGAAAATAAGTGAAAAATTTCATCAAATATCACGTCTTTCATTTGATGCTATTCACAACAATATACAATAGATTGTAATGAAACCAAGTGATATATTCTTTATCATATCAGTAAAGGTGGGTTTAAGCTCAAAAAATTAAGAATAAGGAATAAGCATAAGCGTAATTTTAAGCATAAGGATAGAGGTGTAAATGCTGCCAGGAATTAGAATAAGGAATAAAAGTAGTGATGTAATATTTTTAGGTTAGTCAAAAGTTGTTGTATTTATTATTTTGGCATTGTAATCGACTTTTATAATTGACATTTACAAGTTATATCCTATTTTGACGTTTGTCTCGCATGTGTATTTCATTAGCAGGCTTAAGAATAAGACGTAAATTTAAAAATTGAGCAAATTTTGCGTACGCCTAATTCTTATACCTTATTCTTATTCCTGTAGCATAAACCGACTTGTATATTATAACTGTTTTAACTTTAAGACTATTCTTATTCTTATTCTTAAATCTAGTGACTATAAACCACAATAAGATGATATCACATGAAGATTACAGAATCAAGCTTATAGCACACAAACCCCCAATAACATCCTTTTAATATCAGTCAGTAAAAATATGATTTTATTGTTGTGTTCGTACTAATTAAATTTTCTTTCTTTAATTAATTTGTAATTCTCGGCTCTAGGCA
This sequence comes from Stenolophus ochropezus, assembly GCA_035578165.1. Classification (NCBI taxonomy): domain Eukaryota; kingdom Metazoa; phylum Arthropoda; class Insecta; order Coleoptera; family Carabidae; genus Stenolophus; species Stenolophus ochropezus. Next base: position 22,000,521 of record JAQOWZ010000008.1, read on the forward strand.
TTTTTCAATAATTTTGAGAATATACTCCAGAAAACACAGAAATTCATCTAATATTAATCTACATATTGTATATTCTTAGTATTTCATTTAGTTCCTAGTAATTGTCCTTATTTCTCCCAGCATGCGTTTTATGTCTTGCTACAGAATTAGCTTTAATTTTCAATAATTATTTGCTCTATAATGTGTTATGTTTATTGTTTTACATTCTTGCTGTGATTTCATTTTTTCAACATTGCATTAATTTTTTGCCTTAGATTCTAGAATTTACATCAGGATATTGAAATTCTAGAATATTTTTTTATGTGCTTCAGTATTTGTTCTACTTTCAGTTCTACTTATGTGTCCAATATTTTACTCTAATAAGTACTCTTTCTCAAGGGTCTTTATATTTTATGTAGAAAATGAGCTTTTATTATTTGATTAATTAAATGGATACTGCAAAAATTTTATATTTTATTTATTAGTGCTATACACGTTATCTTTAACTTATGTATAGATTTTTCTTGGCTAATGTGTATTTAATATCAAGTTATAAACTTTTTAGAATTCCAACAGGAATATTTTGCATATAATTTGTATATCTGCATTTCTACCTCTTTTTCCATACGGAACACGAATTAATAATATTTGAATCGTATATATTATAGTCTGTAGTTATTAATTATAAAAATACAAATTTCATTCGCGTTTCAATATAAGATTTTTTTACATAGACAAATTTTAGTTTATTTGTTATGATTAAACCCATTATTAGACCAAATAATAAAAAATATAAAAATATCTTTATGTATAATAATTTTCTGTCTTGTGTTATCCATTTTTGCTTCTAAAATAAAATGAGTATTTGTTTTTACATTATAAATTAATGTTTTAATATTTATTAAAGTACAGAACTTCTTTCAATATTATTGTCACAATAGGTTATAACGTACTATCAAATAATCGTCAAAGTGAAGGCAGAATTATTATTATTATTAGAAGACATAGTCGATAATACATGATGTCCCTAGTCCCTATACTTACATATTGATATTACACATCGTCAAGGAATCCCCTTCCTGAAGTCCGTTACGTTAGAGCAATTAGAGAAGATCGTTAGAGCATGTGGCTGGTATGTTGGCGCGAAGACGCCATCAGCTGTTGGGGAAGACGCGTGTAACCGTCTCCGCACATGGCACTGCTGCACCGCCAAGACAGAAGGAACAAATAATTACAGATAAGGATGTACTGATGGGGATATAATAAGATACGATCGGAATCTCTACGTGGCATTCTTACAGGATTTGTAATTATCTGAGTCCTATTAATGGACAGTGGTGGATGATTATATTTGGACATCAACTCAAGTTTGATCTAATATAAAAATAGCAGAATATATTATATTTGATATCAACGCTGTAAGTATTTAAATATTTTTATCTCAACTAAGCTGTCCCTATAAACATTGTTCTTAGACAAAACCATGACTGTTTTCTTAATTTTTTTTTATCTAAGAGAACCAGTAGATACAATACTAATAATAGGTGCCCATAGATATTTTATATCAAATTTTACAGGCTTAAAACTGAAGGATTATCTATACATAGTGTTCATTTGCTATGCTCGAGAACTATAAGAGCTACGAGGTCCGTCAAATTAGCAAATAATTTCTATTTTACTAAGACTATTAAAATGATAGAAACATTTTTTTAAACTAGTGATTCTCATGATATGGGCCTAACTTTCTTATTTTTAGTGAAGCATTCTATATATTTCTACATATTTGGAATCTACATAAAATTACAAACCCAATGATATGATTCAAGATAATATTTAGTTAAAAAATAAAATCCCTATGTAGGCATTAATATTTAATGTTTCACAAGAGTCTTGTATTTTTCTTTGTCTTGCTTCAGTCTTGCAAAAAATACAAGACAAGAATAAGATAAGACATACAAATTTCAAGACAAGAAATTGTCTTCCAAGAAACATGCAAGAATAGCAAGATATGTGTTTTTTTTTGCTAATTTGAAATCTAGGTTTATTATATGTACGTACCTAATTTATGAATGTCATTTCCTTACAAGTACAAAAATATGTAATTATTAAAATAATGTCGGCGGGTTTAAAATGTTACAATATATTGTAATATATGTCAATCATGTATATTTTCTCATATTTTATGTTTAAGTATCATTAAAAATGTGCATATTAATCAAATAATGTTTAAAAAGATATGACGAGAAAAATAAAATGCTGTTTTTTTGTTTTTATTATTATATAAACAATATTATGACACTTTTTACTTCCTTGTACGAAGTACAAGAAGTATTGTAATCGCGAAAATTTTCGAATTTCAGATTTCAACGGAAATACACGTTTTGACTATCCCTGAATCCATATTGACTAGTTTCGGCGTGACGTCTGTATGTACGTATGTACGTACGTACGTATGTATGTATCTCGCGTAACTCAAAAATGACTGGCCGGAAAATTTTGAAATTTTGTATATGTGGCTGCTATAACATCTAGATTTGCACCTCACATTTGTGTTGCAATCGGCAGTGCCAAAAGGGCACTTTGCTCGTAGTGTTTTTTTGATTTTTTCTCATATCTCAAAAACTATTAATCGTAGAATGTGGAAATTTTGTTTATGGAATTGCTATAACATCTAGTTATAAACCTCCATTTTTGGTTCCAATCGGCCTTTCTAAAAAGGCAGTATAATTTTGGCAAAATCTTAATAAAATTAATAATTTAGTTGGCTTTTAATTGTTTTAGGAAACATTTGATTTGTTAAATTGACATTGACAATCTGGAATAGTATATTAAAACAAAAGTTGTAGAAGGCAACCTTTTCAAGCACGAGTTTGAATTTCGTGAACGACTGCTTGAATTGTCTTCTATAACGAATGTTTTATACTATTTTCTCTGTTTCGGCTTTTATTTACATTATTTTTTATAATAATATTTGACAATTTCCAGCAAGGAATTTTTTTGATAGAATAGTTAGGTTGGTGACAGTGATAAATTAGAATTACTTTGTCAGTTGCCTAGATTTTTTGTGTATTTAATGCAGTTATGCCAATCTCAAATAACAAAATATAACCAAAAATCGTTTAAGAATGAAGCTCCTTCGAACATCAATAAGCGTGCTGGAATATGATATTCTAATTCCGAAACAGAGAAAAATATATTCCTGAGAATTATGTACGAAGTAAACGAAAATAACATCTCTTTTCTACGAGATTTCTAGCGATTATAGTAATTTTGTGCAGTGCAATAAGGAAAAAACTAAAATTACTAGCGTATTTATTATTAATTAAAATTATAGTATTTGATAAATTAAAGACAAACTTTTACTCTATTCTCATCTTTCTAAATGTTTATAATAAGATAGTTGAATTAATAATTGTAGAAATAATGTTAATAAAAACTAATATTTTAGCAATTGCGTAACTGCCCCTGTTTTTCAAGAATAGAAAAATCGTATTTCACTGTCAACTGAAATAAGTTTAATTGACGGCAGCAAAAAATTAATGTATAATTTAATAGTCGTACAAGGAAGTCATGTGGTGATTTTTTACTTTTTGTTTGTAAATTCCTTTTCTAAGGAGATGTGTTATATTATAATATTTTAAATTTGAAAATAATAGTTCAACATATTCATTAGTAATTTAAAATAAACTTGCTCGAATTCGTATCAAAAAATGTTGTCTTTTTATACATTTCTTCTATTATTTTTTAAATAGCTGTACTTATAAAATTCTTATCTTTCATATATATTAAGAAATGAGTCATAATTATTTAAAAGTTAACTGCAATTTTTTATATGGATTATTATAGAATATATTCAGGTTCAAAGTTAACTGACTATAATTATTTCTTCGATAGTACTTATGTCAATAAAAAATAACGATAAATTAATATTTCCTTATCATTAATTTTTAGTTACGCAGAGACGATCTAAGAATTGATAAAAAATTGTTTGACTGTATGGGCTTAATACATGAGATTATTTCGTAAAACCTTGTGCAGTAAGTTTTTGAGATGGGTTTAGATCTCATTTCATAGTTATATATATATATATTACATTAGAAATTATTTAGGAGCCTAAAATTAATCAAAAAATACTTATGTTCATTACTCATTAAATTTCCTATCCCTTTAGAAACTATAATCATTGAAGCATTCCATTTCGCACACCTGCATAAGTTGGCCAAGTGTTCTCCAAGTACATAGCAATTTAAGTGGTTATTTATAAGCAGGGGTAAGAATTCTTTGAAGACGCTGTCCACGTAGCGTAACGTCCATCTGCCAAGATAATTCCTTGTCTCTAGTCATCCTCCACTGACCACCCCAGGAGTTCACTTCCTCTGCACGAAGGGTTGAGAACCAGCTTGCACAAAGCAACAAATAAACGCATTTTCTATGGTTTTTCTAAATTAAATTGTGTGAGAACATTGTGGTTTAAAGTTCACAGAAAGTGATTTATTTTTTTCAGAAGACCGTTGACTTGATAAAAAATTTAGTGTACAACTTCATTACCAGATTTTTTAGGTGCAAAGGAATAGAATTAACTTGGGAAAATCTTGAATAAAACGTTTTTTTTAGTTTTATTAATTTTTGTTTAACCCAACTTTTTCCAAGTACTATTAGTTCGGATTTTTTTTATTGATTTGGGAATATCTGTTTTATTAAAAATATAATTTATTGGTCACGTGACATGTTTTCCGATAGCCAACATTTGTAATTTCCGTAATTAGCAGTGTATCACAGGGATGATAAAAAACATTAAATTATCACCTTGTTTACATTCGTTACTAAGGTAAACAGCTTCCTATTTAATAAGAAATATATTAAAAACAAATGATTTTGTCATTAATTGAAAGATCTCTATGTGCTGTTTCAAAATTTTCAGTTAAAATTAATTCATCTCTTTTTCCGATATTTTACCCTAGTGTTGGGGTTGATCTCTACACTTATTTGCCAGAAAATAAAAAGTATTGGCTCAAAAAGTTTTTCGTCGAAAATAAAAAGCATATCTATTATATTATAAGGAGTAAAGGTGATACCTGATACCAGTAATATTTACTCGGAGTAACAAATATTTCTTCAAAAACTGAAAATAGAAATGATTAAATTACAAGAAATATGTGTTCGAGTTCTCTTGAAATTATTAAAAAACTAAATAATGAGGTTATTCAACTATTACCAACAAAATATACTCGTGTTTGTTTTTATGATATTGTATTCCGGTGGTGAAAAAAACAACAACTTATGTTTATATAAATAACAACGTACATTTATAACGTTGGAAGAAAATATATATTTTGTTTCAATTTTCTTATTTGTTACATAATCGTTGCGAAAAATGTATAGGCGAAGAATGGTAAAGTCGTTATATGGAACCATTAGATAAAGTCGCTTATATAATATCTTTAGGTACACATTGAACTCAAAAACTCGATTTTTGAGGTGCTACTCTAAGGAAAAATATCTCAGGAATAAAAGAGACAATGAGTTCTTGCATGATTTTTCATTTTTAGCTTTAATCGGTAGAATAATGAAAAATATTAGACCGTATTTTTTATTTTCCCCAAGCTGACTTTTAATAATAAAAATCTGCTATTAAAAATTATATCCTTGAAAACGGGGCCGAATTACCTCACTTCATCCCTTGTTCAGTGACGTACATTGTTAGCCAACTTCGCTCCATTTCCAAAGTCAAATATAATATTATTAACTTCCAAACTGACAAATTAAATAATCTTCTGAAAACAAAGTGGCACACAAAAGCCTTAATGTTTTAAATCATAAACTTTCCACTTTACCAACTTTCAAACGCGTCAAACCACAATATTTAGCATCCACACGTGGATAACTTCACATCAAAACGTCACAATTTTTGCGACTTTTTAAAAGTATGATATGTTGAAACGATATTACATACATAAAATGTAAATAAAAAAATAATTAATAATCATATAGAGCAACAAATTAGATATTAAAGGTTCGATTTAAACAAAATAAAGGTTCACTTAATTTTTTTTGTAAGACCTCATTGGTTATTGAAAATCAGTAAACTAAGATTTTTATTTCACTAATTACTACTTTTTAAATTCAAAAATTTCCATTGAAATATAAGTTTGGAATATTTTAGGAATCCAGATATAATAATACGTTTAATCATATGTTGTGCTAGTGTCAGTCACATCAGATTTTTAAATATTACAGAACTGTAGTATACAGTAACATTGGTAAATAAATATGAATTCATATGTATTTATTTAAATATCGTTCCAGTTACTGCTTTTCTACAAAAAAAATCTTGCATAAATTAGTAACAATATAAAATTTCTATTTTCTGACACCATTTCAAACAGTTAATATACTTTTTAACTTGTGTAATAATAGCTATTAAAATCTTACTAGATAAGTACAATTGTTTATACTGCTATTTTATTTGGCAAAAAGTGACATTTTTAAGAAAAAGCCATTACTAGGTACACAAGAAATAAATGTAGCGTTGTTGAGTTCTTTTTCAACACCTTACCTCTACCTCTCAATTATACACTGCACTCAATTCCAACGAGAAAACTAAGTATAATGTTAATAATAATACGCCAACGACAAAGAGCTATTATTACGGGAGATCAAAAAGGTGTAAACAATAAATATACTGAAAATTGAAGTTGTTTAATAGTAGTTATTTTATTTTGTGAAAGAGATATTGAATTATTCTAAGATATAAAAATTTAAAAGTATTAATATTTCTCTTACGACGTAAAGAAATGACATATAATTTTATCACATTTTATAATTATATACATTTTGGTCTAAATCTAAAAATACAATTTATAAAATATTGTATTTACTTTTATTATGTATTGTCATATCACATTTAAGTGAATTTTAGGAAACGGCAATCATCTTTCCACTTTTTTCCAATGGAAAAAGGATTTATTTCGTGCATTTCTATCTTTTAATTTGAACTATAAAGCACATTCCTTGTTATCTGACAGGTAATTGTTTTGCTACACGTTGTTGGAATGTAACGAATAGAATCATAGTACTTATCAATAGTGTTTTTTTTTAGTCAATTGACAATTTGATGATGCTCTCTTTTATTAAAACTTTTAGTAATGCTGATAAAGTTGCATATTTCCGAAAGAATATTGAGGATTGCAGCTCAGAGAGACTCTATGTGGTGGCCAGAATTGGAATCCTTGCATGTTATTTAAGTTACTTGTCAATAGTTTTGTGCTACAATTTTAGGTCGTCTTATGTAGTGTTTGCGTATTATTTACGATCTTGTTATAAAAAGTTTAATACAATGGCATCTAATAATTGTGCCCACAGTGTAATTCTTAAAAAAAACGACATCTGGACATTAGTTTTCACAAATTTAAAAACAGAGTTTAGTTTAGTAAATTCATTAATATAGACGTAAAGTTTGGATAAATACATTAAAAATTAGCAAGAACGTTAGCTCATACATAAGTGTATGTTCCCTTCATTTTACTGAAAACCATTTTTTTCGAGGTACGATAAAGAATTATTTATAATAATGAATTGATAGGTTATTTTTATTATTAGTTTTACACTGTAATTTTAAAAAAACTGCTGTTCCTTCAACTACCACCAATTGTTCTTGGGGAAGCTTTGTATCTATTCATCTTGAAATATTAACTTCGACTAAAGATTAGAAAAATATTTTTTTGTATGCAAATGCATTTAATTTTGTAGTTATCATAAAAAAAAACTTAATATGAATATATTTTTAAAACCCAATGTATATTTATCTGTAACTCTACGGTAGTATAGATCATTCTAAGAAAATAATAGCAATGATAATAAAATAAATGGAATACATAGAAAATTTCTTGGAGAGATAAAATGGCTGATTTTTTATGAAATATTTTGACAAATACGATAAAAAATTCTTGATTGTCTCATTTATTTTTTCATAGTTGTGATGCTATGTATTTACAATGGACATCGCTAGGGAAATTTTAAATGAAATACGACAGAGCACGAAACTTAAGAAAAAGAACATTGGTTTCGACATATTATCGATCAGGATTATTAAATATACCATATTGCTGACAGGAGATAAAACAAAACTACCAGAAAATTCAAGAAATTAAGAAAGTCATCAATACAAAACAAATAAAATATAGATAATGATGAAATAGACTTTATACCGTCCTTCTCCTTCATATAACTAATTTCAATTAATATAATTTTAAAGAAATAACCTGGTGATAATCAAAACCTAACAATTTCAATAAAGAAAGCAACGTTATATTTATCGAGACTCTCATGTTGATGTAGTGACTAACATAAACGGAAAGCACAATGCGAAGAGTTTTCTCGGTAGATATTAGTTGAGTAGTGAAAATCGAATAACACGATAACATATTCAGTTTTTAAAATAAATATAATATAAAATAATAATTAATCATATGAATCAAAAATACTAATTAATAATGACCTTAAGATTCAAGTGTTACAATACCTTTCTTCTACTTTGTATAACTTATTTCAATTAATATAATTTTAAAGAAGGAACCTAGTGATTATCTATAGATTGAAATGAAGAAAGCAACGTTACATTTGTCTCGACTAGCATGTTGATGTAGTGACTAACATAAACGGAAAGCACAATGCGTTGAGTTTTCTCGGTAGATATTAGTTGAGTAGTGAAGATGGTGCATTCTCCTTAGCGACTTCCTGGCAGCAGCGGTATTGTTCCTCGCTCGGGCGCCCAACCGCGGCGGCTCGCGCGGCCACTTCCGCGCACAACACGTGCCGTCACTCCGAGATCCTCTGCCTGATATACGCACTCATTACGCTCAAGTCAGCTACTTACGAGAAACTCCAGTGGGAAGACACAAAGTTATGTGTACAAGCACAGCAAGTGGAAGAGAAGTAGGCGTTCATAGTATGCCTAAATGCAAAAAGTATACAAAGCATAAAATCTATTCTTTAGATATTATAATGGGGTAGATGACCACGGTAGAATTTTAATGAAAAAAACTATTGAATTATAGAAAGTATATTTATTTATGAACGTTGACATTAAAAAAGTTAAATATTTATCAGCAATTGTTTAGTAATTTGCGTTAAATAGAAACAGCGTCCTTTACTATGACGTTCACTAAGTTAGCACGCTGATTGGTTAAAATTTGAAGGTGTGGCAATAAACCTATCTATCTCACTCACACCACCTATTTCCGTCTCTGTCTACCTTCGCCCCTCTCATGAACTTAGTTGACGTCATAATCCCCTCCCAAGTACTATATTATTTATTTACTTCAAAACAACATATAATTAACAATTTTAAAAAAATACGGGTATATTATTTTTGTACAAGCTATCACATATACCAAATTTAGAAATTGATCACCTACCCCATTGGATGAGGTTCTTTAAACATAAAATACTCCGTCAAGATCCTCTGCCTGATATTTAAACTCATTACACCACAGCCAGCTACTTAACGAGTAAACTCCAGTGGGAAGACACAAACTTATGTATACAAGCACAGCAAGTGGAACTTCGAGGTAGAGAAGAAGGCGTTTATAGTGTACCTAACTGCAAAAAGTATATAAAACACAAAAATCTATTCTTTAGGTATTACAATTGGATGAGGTTCGTTAAAATAGAAGAGCACAAGTCATAATATACAATGTTTATACAGAAGCGACAGTAAGACAGAGAAACGGAAATTAGAGAAAGATGGGGAAATTCAACAAATTTAAAGGGCTCATTGTTTAAAATCGGAAAGCTTCGTCACATCATAGTGAGAGATAGGGGTAGACAACAAATTTAAAGGTCTACACAATGCTCCAAGGTCATAGAACTGAATAGGGTAACATGAAAGGTACCGGCACAAAGAGTCGCTTCTGTATGTAACCATTCTGTGGTTTAACATCAAAACCGACCACCGCCATTATTTTCTTTATTATTATAGTAACAAAAATATGCTATACAATAAAGTTGTAAGAGACCAAGAGGGTCATCTATCAGAGAAGAAAATACTCTGCCAAGATCCTTTGCCTAATATACGCACTCATTTCACCACAGCCAGCTACTTACAGCTAAACTCCAGTGGGAAGACACAAAGTTGTGTGTACAAGCACAGCAAGTGAAACTTCGAGGAAGAATAGAAGGCATGTATAGTAAATCAGATCAGGCCAAAAAAGAACATTTGCTCGAGGTGTACACAACATTTTTTAGGTAATTATAACAAAAAAATACAAATTTTCATTTAAAATCTAATTTTGACATCTGCATCTACATTTACTTTACGGTCGCATTCACTTTACGACCACATTTACCATGGTCGTGTCGCGTGTGTTATTTTCCAGATGTGCAAGTATCAATTCTCAGAAAAACAGACTATCCCTGCTATAAGTGTTTCGTGCCCCAAACTACTTCACATTTTTTGTTTTGTTCTTATCACCCCCGTAATTTAAGAGTGTTTGTAAACCTAGCTGTTAGAAATATTTTTATATATAGCAAGAGTCAAGATGTAGACATTGTACACATCGCCCCGTTAGAATAAATGTATTAAACCAATACAATCCACATTTTATTCAGAAAGGACAGAATTCAATTGCGAATTTCTGCCGAACCACAACCAGCAGCTATTGTTACTGGCAAATTCATTACTTTTTAATTAATATACAGACTGGTGACTCCTCTGCCTGATATGCCAGCTACTTACAACAAATTCCAGCGAGAAGACACAAACTTATGTGTTACAAGCACAAGTGCGTTCACTTTGAGGAAGAAGAAGGCGTTCATAGTATATCTAAGAATTTACAAAAAGCATACAAAACACAAAATCTATTCTTTAGGTATTATAAATGGATGAGGTTCGTTAAAATAGAAGAGCACAAATCATAACATACTGGGTGTAACACCAAAACCGCTCACCGCCATTATTTTCCTTATTATTATAGTTACAAAAAAATGCTATACATAAAATTGTAGGAGACCAAGGGGGGCACCTATCAGAGAAGAAAATAATTCGCCAAAATCCTCTGCCTGATACACGCACTCATTATAGCCAGCTACTTACAACTAAACTCCAGCGAGGAGACACAAACTTATGTGTACAAGCACAACAAGTGGAACTTCGAGGGTGAATAAAAGGCATGGCTTAAGGTGTTATCACACGAGAACAATATCCACGATTGAATGATACAGACGACTTCGAAATCGACATTTTTTTCTTTTACATCTTGAGTATTTAATTCTTGTTGGTTGGCAATATTAAGTGCCAAATTGACACTTACTGATTTTTTCTGTTACTAAATCAATTAAAATACTTTAAAATTTTTTTTAATGATAGTCACTTCAAAGATTTTTTTATTTTTTGTTTTTTTTTTTATTTGAATCTAGGGACATTTTCATTATTCAGATCATAGAATTGACAACTCTCACCAAAGTTTTCGAATATGACCGAATACTAGTTGCTCGAAATCAGTCACACTATCACATGAAAAAAGTTGCTCGAAATGACATAAGTTGTCGGAAATCAACAATAAGTTGTCGATTTTGAGTCCCGTGTGATAACATCTTTATTATACCTAAGAATTTACAAAAGACATACAAAACACAATATCTATTCTTTAGGTATTACAATTTGATGAGGTTCGTTAAAATAGAAGACGAGCACAAGTCATACGTACTGGGTGTAAAACCAAAACCATGGTCATTATTTTCTTTATTATTATAGATACAAAAAAATGCTATAAAATAAAGTTGTAAGATACCAAGGGGAGAACCTATCAGAGAAGAAAATACTCCACCAAGATCCTCTGCCTGATATACGCACTCATTACAGTCAGCTACTTACAACTAAACTCCAGCGAGAATACACAACCTTATGTGTTGCAAGCACAACAAGGGGAACTTCGAGGAAGAATAGAAGGCATAAAACGATAATCTTGCGTAGTAGATACATACACAGACTTAGTATAGTCATATATCCTAGAAATTAACAAGGAACACACAAAACTATATTCCCTTTTTGTTATAATTATAGAAGGTTTGTTAAATTAGAAGTAGAGCAAAAATCATAAAAATCTAATTCTTTATATCAGATTAAGTGCATATTCCTCAGATAATTTTAAGACGAAAATTCTTTAAAGATTGAATGGATTTCAATTCTACTCAGGTTTAACTGAACTCTGTCATGTTCTATTAGATATATGCAAGGACAATGTTCTTGACCTCGAAAGGGTTTATCTTTCTCACACTGTGAGCCCGACCCCATCTTATCGTGAGGTAAATCGGTCCTTCATGACAGTATTCGAATTATTAGTTTCAACAAATTTTCAACCAGTTAGAATCTTGACATTAGATCTAACTGCAAACAGATATTAATAGCTCTTACCTCTAAGCCAGTTTTCAACTTGCCCAACTACGTAATAAAGCTTTGGAGGAATAATCACAAACTCATTGTCGAAGTATTTACACAGGTATCGTATCTTGAATAAATTCGCTTTGCAGAAGTTGTGATATGGACGATGAAACAGTGACGCACATTCTTCAGGAATTGACCTCTTTATCGATAAAAAGAGGTTCCATATTTGAGAATATGTGTGGCCCTCTGTGGCCACACTCAACATAACCCCACCCGGAGGTAGTCTCCACCACAAATTTGAATTTGAAGTCGACAATACATTATACATTCATATCCGAAACTCAATATTGCAGGATTTATGAGCGATATTAAATTTAATAGAGTCGGCCTAGATTATACTTTTTTGATGATTAATTGTATTCACTTTCTATTTATCAACAAGAAGATCCATCCTGTTATTTGACTACCAGATCACCGCCTCTTGATTATATACAATCTTTGAGGTACACGTCATGACTTTAGTTTATGTAGAAAAATCTCAAATGAATTAATTCACAATATGGCTGCAGCTACATTCATGCAAGTTGAACGTAATACTTTTTAGAGAACTACTATTTAAATTTTAGGAAAAGCTAAAATATTATACTCAGAGAGAGAAAGGACATTTTGAATAATTATTTAGTAATTAACTTTGTGTAAAACATAATTAGATAAAAAAGAAAGTATAATCATTGCCGACTAATGGATGTCATGATAACACACCTGCAAGCCCAGACAAAATGGAAGAAGAATGGAGCAAAAATGCTATTTTTTCTTATTTTACATTAAAACATGCCACATGAGTCTTATTACATTACAAAATAACCAACGGATATAAAACTCGCATATATACAGGGTGTTTGGCGAAAGGCCGGCACCCAGAATATTTCGTTTATTACGAGAGATACAGAAAAATGTTACGGTCAAACAAAATTAAACTAGTCAAAAGGACTCATAAAATGATCTTAGTAAGAATTTTGTGTCACTTCCGGTTTTAAAAACGTTATTAAAAAAAAATAATTCATTTCACTCATTTTAATAGATTTAAACTACCCCCATACGTTGTTTAAATTTGCATGTTTAAATTGATGTTTAGTTACGATGACTATGATGAAAAAGTGTCTCTGAATGAGAAAAATTTGTTTAAACAGGGTTACTAATGATAAACACTGTTTAAATTTAAACAGTGTTTAAGGATTTAAACAGTTACTAAAAAAGTAGTCTCTGAATAGAAAAATGAACAAAATGTTAAAATTAAACAGTGTTTAAATTAAACACTGTTTATATTTTCGTTTCTGAATAGGCGTGTTAGAGGGCATATATTTAAAATTCAATTGATATACATATTTAAGTTTGGGAAACATCAACAAATGTCTGTAGAAGTCTCATTTGGACTAAATTTGGTAATGTTTTTTTATAGTTTCATTTGAACTAACTTTGTAAATAGTGGCCAAGTATACTTAGTGTTTTTTTTTGTACTCTCATTCTTAGTAAACTTTGACTTAATATTATGCATTTCAAATTTGTTTAATATTATTCTACGATACAATCCAAGTTTACTGCTAGTGCAGTATAAGCGAAAGGTCAGTGAGTAAAGTGTTTTTATGGTTGCTCTCGCGTAATATGCAATTTAGTTTTAGACAGGACGTGACATTAGATAAATACAGAGCACTTTAGCAGCGTGGCTGTAACTTATAACGTTTCCAAACACTGCATGCATTACTCGCCTATTACATGCAACTTCACTCACCGCGCGAAAAATCCAAATTGAATATGGATCACGATACACTTCGTGACACCGGACTAAATTGATGTGTAGGGAACTGTCTGCTGTGTTTGCTTAAGTGATTTCGAAATTACTTTCAGAAACTGACACTGGTGATGTAAAATAATGTAAACTGTACTTATAGCGACAATAAATGGGCTTTGGAAATTTCATCATTATACCTTAGGAACTCTAATTTTAACATCAATGTTTAATTATATTATCATTTTATTTCCCGTTATTATGTTAATTAAATGTTTCTTATATATTCATTTTATCTTTATGAATATTACATATACAGGGTGTTCATTTTTAAGTGGCTACCATTGCGATCTCGAAAACTAGAAGAGATACGAAGTTGGTTAAATTAGCAAAGAATCACCATTTTACAAGACTAATACAATGAGCAAAAAAAATATTTTTTTCGACCAGTAGTTCTCAAAATACGGGACACAACTTTCTTATTTTAAATGGGAACATATGTTTATTTTTATGTTATTTGATAGAGTAATTTTTCTGAATTCAGCGATATAAACATATCATATACTAATATAACAAAATAATTGCAAAAAATGTATGTTAGATTTATATGTATTTTATTTATATCTGTCTGAAACAAGAGTGCTATGATTAGAAAACATAGACATATTGATCTGTCTAACATTGTTTGATTATTTTTTGTTAAATTTTATGTTCTTAAACTGTCAGTTTTAAGACGAAAATGAATTGTTTTCTTTCCAAAGCACTCTTCTTTCAGCCAGATATAAATAAAATACATATAAATCTAACATGCATTTTTCTCAGTTACTTTGTTATATTAGTATATGATATGTTTATATCGTTGAATTCAGAAAAAAATACTCTATCGAATAACCTAAAAATAAACATATGTTCCCATTTAAACTAAGAAAATTGTGTCCCGTATTTTGAGAACCACTGGTCGAAAAAAAAATTTTTTTTGCTCATTGTATTAGCCTTGTAAAATGGTGGTTCTTTGCTAATTTAACCAACCTCGTAGCTCTTATAGTTCTCGAGATAGCAATGGTAGCCACTTAAAAATGAACACCCTGTAGAATTAAGGAAACATATTTGTGTGTCTTTTACTCTGATAATGATATGTCCGTATTATTAATACTGTGTAGCAAATTTATTAAGTATCGAAGAGGTTTTAACTATTTTCAATAAAATTATAAGATATACAGGTATTCGTTCATTTTAAATGGTACACTATCTCGAGAACTATAAGAGCTATGAAGTCGCGATTAAATTAGCAAACAATTTTTTTACAAGACTATTTCAATGGGTATACCTATATTTTTTTTTCGACCAGTGGTTCTATTCTACTATTCTATGTGTTGTTCACATCAGATTTTGAGAAAAATGCATGTTTAGATTTACCTATACTAGCTCTATTCTCAATTCTCCCTTTATCTATCTCTTAAAATGAACACGTTGTATAAACACTAAAAGATCTCCTTTTAATTGTCAATTTTATTTATGTCTGTACCGTGAGTTCATTTTAATGTGAAAGATGGGATTTCTCAAATTTATGGTTACGAATTTGACAGTAATGTATCTAAGCGTTCTTTTTGATATTTCGATTTAATTGAAAAATGAGATCTGCACAATATATTAGCTTTCGCCATTATATCTTTAATTTCCTATTCTTGTATAATCTTTTGAATCAAAATTTTACTTCATGCAATTATTATGTACGATAAAAGAATGATACTTACATATTTCTTGAACGATTATTGTAGCAATGATAATGATTTATATTTTTTTAAATAATTATTTATATTACAAATATTATAATTCGTAGATATAATAAAGAATATAAATAATGATTACATCAAGTTTCACAATAGAAATTATAATATGATATGTATCTATATGTAATGTTTTTAGAATTCATTTTTCTTTCTATGAATGAAGAGAATGACAGGATAGAAAGATTTTATCAGCGGTATAATATACTCGCACTTACAATACTCACAAAAAATAGACTTGTGGAAAAAATTGGTACAATCATTATTTTAATGTCTTTCGGCAAGGTCTTTTGCAAT
Source organism: Stenolophus ochropezus (assembly GCA_035578165.1). Classification (NCBI taxonomy): domain Eukaryota; kingdom Metazoa; phylum Arthropoda; class Insecta; order Coleoptera; family Carabidae; genus Stenolophus; species Stenolophus ochropezus. The sequence continues at coordinate 22,016,752 of JAQOWZ010000008.1, forward strand.
TTTTTTAAAATTTATGCGTCATGTATGCATAACTTAATAAAAATGTAGCAATAAAAAACGTTCTACATGTATTTGACAGTGAGAGTGACACTTCGATTATACTAAACAGGGGACTGAAACAGTATTGCAATGTGTGAAACAGAGTTTCAATCTAGGTCTCTTTAAAAACTTTTCCAAAGCTGATTATAGATGTCACCAGTAGTTCCAAAATTTAGTATTTTTTTTAGTAATATTAGATTATTTTGTTTTTTGGTGACATTTCTTTAAAAATTTATTTTTGTCATCAAGTATCACATGAAATTCTTTAATTTTCTATTTTCTTTGACATTTTAAACAAATATTTTTTCACCTAATGGTTACTCCCTAATATTGACAATCTTACTAAAATATTTCTTCATGATATTATATGAATTACAATATAAAGAAATAAATGTCAAACAAAAAAAAAATTAATTTGAAATGTGGTGATGCACATGTCAAATTTAATTCCTGAAGCCGATCTTAAAGGGCGCTAAAAAAACTTTGTTTTCACAGGTGATAAGGTCTCCAAAAAAATCCTTCTTTTTATAAATAATCTATAAATAAATAAAGGCACGGGAAATACAAACTGTGACAATTAATTTTTAAAATTCTACTTTCTATTTCTTTATGTTAAGAGCAAAACCAAAGATACTTTATCGCGCGAATCGTGCTTTGATCGCGGTTATTGCAGTTCACGAATTTTAGCAAAAAACCGAGTTTGGTTATATTACCAGAATAACTTATAAATATAAGTCTTTACTACTCCAGTACATTTTAGAGTATGCGTGGAGTACATGTGTAGATATATATTTATAAATTTAACTTAATATAACTGTTCGCTATTATTATGGATTAAATGATGTAATATACATATAAAAAAATCCCTAAATTCAAGTAAATTCGCACAAAAAATATGTATATCCTCAAATGTACAAGAAAATCTTTACTTCTAAGGATAAAATCCCTAATATGGCAACACTGAGCTTGAGGTATGTTTCAATTTAGTGATATATGTGAGATGTTTTTGTAGTACAATTAATTTAAGAGTAAATTGTGAGTGAAGTCGGACAAATAGCAGGTGGTGTGTGTAGCCCAGCGCGACGAATGTATTCTTTTTGTAAGGGAGCGGCGTTCTCACGCCAAGGGTGGTGTGGAAGGACACTGCACACTACGCACGATCCTCGATTACCGAATCATTCCCATCGGCAAAAACTAGGCCCTTTGTGCTGCACCGAAACGTTTGTTTTACTCCAATTGTAAGATTTGGACTTCGTCGTCATCGTTCGCTAGAAGGTCTCAGGAGAGAATAAGGCAAACAGTCAGTTATTCGTTTGAAATATCATCATATGAAAAAAATACTTTTCACAAAAATTAGGGCCGCAAGTATTCCATTTTTTTTAATGGTACTGTGGAATAAATTACTGTGTAATTAATAAATTACATACCAGGTATATATTTAAAATATCACTTGAGATACTACATTCTCAGAAAGAAGGATTTGAAGTATCACATATAGGTCTTTAAATTTTAATGACGTGATTGAAACTTTGCAGCGGAAAAGGCGAATAAAATTACTTTTTGATCTATCAAAACCACTGTTATCATAGTGAGCTACAAAATGAAATTGCTGAGGCTGAAATAGAGAAACCAAGAACATTTACGAATAAAATAGAACGAAGAATTAGTTTTACCGACTAGATGTTAATAAAAGAAGGTCTGCTTTGGAGTTGCAGTCAAGAAACATTTGCGAATAAAATATAACATTATATCAGAGTAGGATTGGTTTTATCGACTGGATGTTAATAAAAGGTCGTTTTGGGAGTTGCAGTCTTTTAATAAAATCCACTAATAGACCGACGTTTCGACTGTAAATCAGTCTTTATCATTTATCACCCTGATGAAGACTGATTTACAGTCCAAACGTCGGTAGATTTTATTAAATGACTGCAACTCCAAAAAATACCTTTTATAATATCGGAGTCTCAAAATTATCATTTTGAGACATACTTTTCATAAAGTTTTTTTTTTTTATATATTATTTATTAAAATAAAATAGAACTTTTTATATGGTTGAAGTGCAGAAAAAGCTCTATTCAAAATTATCCCAACCTATTATAATTGAAAACCTCCGAAAATTCATTATAAAAAAGATTTTGAAGAAGGTGCACACCAAAATCACGTACTACATACCACATACAACCTTCATATTGCATACTACATACCACATACTACATACAACCTTCATACTGCATACTACATACCATATACCACATACAATGTTCATACTGCATACTACATACCACATACTACATACAATCTTCATACAACATACTACATACCACATACAATTTTCATACTGCATACTACATACCACATACAACATTCATACTGCATACTACATACCATATACAACCTTCATACTGCATACTACATACCACATAATACATACAACCTTCATACAGCATACAACATAGCACATACAACCTTCATACTGCATACTACATACAACATAATACATACAACCTTCATACTGCATACTACATACCATACACCACATACAATGTTCATACTGCATACTACATACCACATACTACATATAACCTTCATACTGCATACTACATACCATATACCACATACAATGTTCATACTGCATACTAAATACCACATACTACATATAACCTTCATACTGTATACTACACACCATATACCACATACAATGTTCATACTGCATACTACATACCACATACTACATATAACCTTCATACTGCATACTACACACCATATACCACATACAATGTTCATACTGCATACTACATACTACATACTACATACAACCTTCATACAGCATACTACATACCACATACAACCTTCATACTGCATATTACATACCACATAATACATACAACCTTAATTCTGCATACTACATACCATATACCACATACAATGTTCAAACTGCATACTACATACCACATACTACATATAACCTTCACACTGCATACTACATACCATATACCACATACAATGTTCGTACTGCATACTACATACCACATACAACATATAACCTTCAAACTGCATACTACACACCATATACCACATACAACCTTCACACTGCATACTACATACCACATACAAACTTTATACAGCATACCACATCCCACATACTACATACCACATACCATATACAAACTTCATACAGCATAGAACATCCCACATACTACATACAACCTTCACACTGCATACTACATACCACATACAAACTTCATAGAGCATACTACATCCCACATACTACATACCACATACCACATACAAACTTCATACAGCATACTACATCCCACATACTACATACAACCTTCACACTGCATACTACATCCCACATACTACATACAACCTTCACACTGCATACTACATCCCACATACTACATACAACCATCACACTGCATACTACATACCACATACCACATACAACCTTCACACTGCATACTACATCCCACATACTACATACAACCTTCACACTGCATACTACATACCACATACCACATACAACCTTCACACTGCATACTACATACCACATACCACATACAACCTTTACACTGCATACTACCTCCCACATACTACATACAACCTTCATACTGCATACTACATCCCACATACTACATACAACCTTCACACTGCATACTACATACCACATACCACATACAACCTTTACACTGCATACTACCTCCCACATACTACAAACAACCTTCACACTGCATACTACATCCCACATACTACATACAACCATCACACTGCATACTACATACCACATACAACCTTCACACTGCATACTACATACCACATACCACATACAACCTTCACACTGCATACTACGTCCCACATACTACATACAACCTTCACACTGCATACTACATACCACATACCACATACAACCTTCACACTGCATACTACATCCCACATACTACATACAACCATCACACTGCATACTACATACCACATACCACATACAACCTTCACACTGCATACTACATCCCACATACTACATACAACCTTCATACTGCATACTACATCCCACATACTACATACAATCATCACACTGCATACTACATACCACATACCACATACAACCTTCACACTGCATACTACATCCCACATACCACATACAATCTTCACACTGCATACTACATACCACATACCACATACAACCTTCACACTGCATACTACATCCCACATACCACATACAACCTTCACAGTGCATACTACATCCCACATACTACATACAACCTTCACACTGCATACTACATACCATATACAACCTTCACACTGCATACTACATACCACATACCACATACAACCTTCACACTACATACTACATACCACATACAACATACAACCTTCACACTGCATACTACATACCACATACCACATACAATCTTCACACTGCATACTACATTCCACATACCACATACAATCTTCACACTACATACTACATACCACATACAACCTTCACACTGCATACTACATACCACATACCACATACAATCTTCACACTGCATACTACATCCCACATACTACATACAACCTTCACACTGCATACTACATACCACGTACCACATACAACCTTCACACTGCTTACTACATACCACATACCACATACAACCTTCACACTGCATACTACCTCCCACATACTACATACAACCTTCACACTGCATACTACATCCCACATACTACATACAACCATCACACTGCATACTACATACCACATACCACATACAACCTTCACACTGCATACTACATACCACATACCACATACAACCTTCACACTGCATACTACGTCCCACATACTACATACAACCTTCACACTGCATACTACATACCACATACCAAATACAACCTTCACACTGCATACTACATCCCACATACTACATACAACCATCACACTGCATACTACATACCACATACCACATACAACCTTCACACTGCATACTACATACCACATACTACATACAACCTTCATACTGCATACTACATCCCACATACTACATACAATCATCACACTGCATACTACATACCACATACCACATACAACCTTCACACTGCATACTACATCCCACATACCACATACAATCTTCACACTGCATACTACATCCCACATACTACATACAACCTTCACACTGCATACTACATCCCACATACTACATACAATCATCACACTGCATACTACATCCCACATACCACATACAACCTTCACACTGCATACTACATACCACATACTACATACAATCATCACACTGCATACTACATACCACATACCACATACAACCTTCACACTGCATACTACATCCCACATACCACATACAACCTTCACACTGCATACTACATCCCACATACTACATACAACCTTCACACTGCATACTACATCCCACATACTACATACAATCATCACACTGCATACTACATCCCACATACCACATACAACCTTCACACTGCATACTACATCCCACATACCACATACAACCTTCACACTGCATACTACATACCACATACCACATACAACCTTCACACTGCATACTACATCCCACATACTACATACAACCTTCACACTGCATACTACATACCACATACCACATACAACCTTCACACTGCATACTAAATCCCACATACTACATACAACCTTCACACTGCATACTACATCCCACATACTACATACAACCATCACACTGCATACTACATACCACATACCACATACAATCTTCACACTGCATACTACATACCACATACAACCTTCACACTGCATACTACGTCCCACATACTATATACAACCTTCACACTGCATACTACATACCACATACCACATACAACCTTCACACTGCATATTACATCCCACATACTACATACAACCTTCACACTGCATACTACATCCCACATACTACATACAATCATCACACTGCATACTACATACCAAATACCACATACAACCTTCACACTGCAGACTACATACCACATACAACCTTCACACTGCATACTACATCCCACATACTACATACAACCTTCACACTGCATACTACATCCCACATACTACATACAACCTTCACACTGCATACTACATACCACATACCACATACAACCTTCACACTGCATACTACATCCCACATACCACATACAACCTTCACACTGCATACTACATCCCACATACTACATACAACCTTCACACTGCATACTACATACCACATACCACATACAACCTTCACACTGCATACTACATCCCACATACTACATACAATCATCAGACTGCATACTACATACCACATACCACATACAACCTTCACACTGCATACTACATCCCACATACCACATACAACCTTCACACTGCATACTACATACCACATACCACATACAACCTTCACACTGCATACTACATACCACATACCACATACAACCTTCACACTGCATACTACATCCCACATACTACATACAACCTTCACACTGCATACTACATCCCACATACTACATACAATCATCACACTGCATACTACATACCACATACCACATACAACCTTCACACTGCATACTACATCCCACATACCACATACAACCTTCACACTGCATACTACATACCACATACTACATACAACCTTCACACTGCATACTACATCCCACATACTACATACAATCATCACACTGCATACTACATACCACATACCACATACAACCTTCACACTGCAGACTACATACCACATACAACCTTCACACTGCATACTACATCCCACATACTACATACAACCTTCACACTGCATACTACATACCACATACCACATACCACATACAACCTTCACACTGCATACTACATCCCACATACTACATACAACCTTCACACTGCATACTACATCCCACATACTACATACAATCATCACACTGCATACTACATACCACATACCACATACAACCTTCACACTGCATACTGCATCCCACATACCACATACAACCTTCACACTGCATACTACATACCACATACCACATACAACCTTCACACTGCATACTACATACCACATACCACATACAACCTTCACACTGCATATTACATCCCACATACTACATACAACCTTCACACTGCATACTACATACCACATACCACATACAACCTTCACACTGCATACTACATACCACATACAACCTTCACACTGCATACTACATCCCACATACCACATACAACCTTCACACTGCATACTACATACCACATACCACATACAACCTTCACACTGCATACTACATCCCACATACTACATACAACCTTCACACTGCATACTACATACCACATACCACATACAACCTTCACACTGCATACTACATACCACATACCAAATACAACCTTCACACTGCATACTACATACCACATGCCACATACAACCTTCACACTGCATACTACATGCCACATACCACATACAACCTTCACACTGCATACTACATACCACATACTACATACAACCTTCACACTGCATACTACATACCACATACTACATACAACCATCACACTGCATACTACATACCACATACCACATACAACCTTCACACTGCATACTACATCCCACATACCATATACAACCTTCACACTGCATACTACATCCCACATACTACATACAACCTTCACACTGCATAATACATCCCACATACTACATACAATCATCACACTGCATACTACATACCACATACCACATACAACCTTCACACTGCATACTACATACCACATACCACATACAACCTTCACACTGCATACTACATACCACATACCACATACAACCTTCACTCTGCATACTACATACCACATACCACATACAACCTTCACACTGCATACTACATACCACATACAACCTTCACACTGCATACTACATACCACATACTACCTTCACACTGCATACTACATCCCACATACCACATACAACCTTCACACTGCATACTACATACCACATACCACATACAACCTTCACACTGCATACTACATCCCACATACTACATACAACCTTCACACTGCATACTACATACCACATACCACATACAACCTTCACACTGCATACTACATACCACATACCACATACAACCTTCACACTGCATACTACATACCACATACCACATACAACCTTCACACTGCATACTACATACCACATACCACATACAACCTTCACTCTGCATACTACATACCACATACCACATACAACCTTCACACTGCATACTACATACCACATACCACATACAACCTTCACACTGCATACTACATACCACATACCACATACAACCTTCACACTGCATATTACATCCCACATACTACATACAACCTTCACACTGCATACTACATCCCACATACTACATACAATCATCACACTGCATACTACATACCACATACAACCTTCACACTGCATACTACATACCACATACTACCTTCACACTGCATACTACATCCCACATACCACATACAACCTTCACACTGCATACTACATACCACATACCACATACAACCTTCACACTGCATACTACATCCCACATACTACATACAACCTTCACACTGCATACTACATACCACATACCACATACAACCTTCACACTGCATACTACATACCACATACCACATACAACCTTCACACTGCATACTACATACCACATACCACATACAACCTTCACACTGCATACTACATACCACATACCACATACAACCTTCACTCTGCATACTACATACCACATACCACATACAACCTTCACACTGCATACTACATACCACATAAAACCTTCACACTGCATACTACATCCCACATACCACATACAACCTTCATACTGCATACTACATCCCACATACTACATACAACCTTCACACTGCATACTACATCCCACATACTACATACAACCATCACACTGCATACTACATACCACATACCACATACAAACTTCACAATGCATACTACATCCCACATACTACATACAACCTTCACACTGCATACTACATACCATATACTACATACAACCTTCACACTGCATACTACATACCACATACCACATACAACCTTTACACTGCATACTACGTACCACATACCACATACAACCTTCACACTGCATACTACATCCCACATACCACATACAACCTTTACACTGCATACTACATCCCACATACTACATACAACCTTCACACTGCATACTACATCCCACATACTACATACAACCTTCACACTGCATACTACATCCTACATACTACATACAACCTTCACACTGCATACTACATCCCACATACTACATACAACCTTCACACTGCATACTACATACCACATACCACATACAACCTTCACACTGCATACTACATACCACATACCACATACAACCTTCACACTGCATACTACATACCACATACCACATACAACCTTCACACTGCATACTACGTACCACATACCACATACAACCTTCACACTGCATACTACATCCCACATACCACATACAACCTTTACACTGCATACTACATCCCACATACTACATACAACCTTCACACTGCATACTACATACCACATACCACATACAACCTTCACACTGCATACTACATCCCACATACTACATACAACCTTTACACTGCATTCTACATCCCACATACTACATACAACCTTCACACTGCATACTACATACCACATACTACATACAACCATCACACTGCATACTACATACCACATACCACATACAACCTTCACACTGCATACTACATCCCACATACCACATACAACCTTCACAGTGCATACTACATCCCACATACTACATACAACCTTCACACTGCATACTACATACCACATACCACATACAACCTTCACACTGCATACTACATCCCACATACTACATACAACCTTCACACTGCATACTACATCCCACATACCACATACATCCTTCACACTGCATACTACATACCACATACCACATACATCCTTCACACTGCATACTACATACCACATACCACATACAACCTTCACACTGCATACTACATCCCACATACTACATACAACCTTCACACTGCATACTACATACCACATACCACATACATCCTTCACACTGCATACTACATACCACATACCACATACAACCTTCACACTGCATACTACATCCCACATACTACATACCACATACCACATACAAACTTCATACAGCATAGAACATCCCACATACTACATACAACCTTCACACTGCATACTACATACCACATACCACATACAAACTTCATACAGCATACTACATCCCACATACCACATACCACATACCACATACAAACTTCATACAGCATACTACATCCCACATACTACATACAACCTTCACACTGCATACTACATACCACATACCACATACATCCTTCACACTGCATACTACATACCACATACCACATACAACCTTCACACTGCATACTACATCCCACATACTACATACAACCTTCACACTGCATACTACATCCCACATACTACATACAACCTTCACACTGCATACTACATACCACATACCACATACAACCTTTACACTGCATACTACATCCCACATACTACATACAACCATCACACTGCATACTACATACCACATACCACATACAACCTTCACACTGCATACTACATCCCACATACTACATACAACCTTCACACTGCATACTACATACCACATACCATATACAACCTTCACACTGCATACTACATCCCACATACTACATACAACCATCACACTGCATACTACATACCACATACCACATACAAACTTCACAATGCATACTACATCCCACATACTACATACAACCTTCACACTGCATACTACATACCATATACTACATACAACCTTCACACTGCATACTACATACCACATACCACATACAACCTTTACACTGCATACTACGTACCACATACCACATACAACCTTCACACTGCATACTACATCCCACATACCACATACAACCTTTACACTGCATACTACATCCCACATACTACATACAACCTTCACACTGCATACTACATCCCACATACTACATACAACCTTCACACTGCATACTACATCCTACATACTACATACAACCTTCACACTGCATACTACATCCCACATACTACATACAACCTTCACACTGCATACTACATACCACATACCACATACAACCTTCACACTGCATACTACATACCACATACCACATACAACCTTCACACTGCATACTACATACCACATACCACATACAACCTTCACACTGCATACTACGTACCACATACCACATACAACCTTCACACTGCATACTACATCCCACATACCACATACAACCTTTACACTGCATACTACATCCCACATACTACATACAACCTTCACACTGCATACTACATACCACATACCACATACAACCTTCACACTGCATACTACATCCCACATACTACATACAACCTTTACACTGCATTCTACATCCCACATACTACATACAACCTTCACACTGCATACTACATACCACATACTACATACAACCATCACACTGCATACTACATACCACATACCACATACAACCTTCACACTGCATACTACATCCCACATACCACATACAACCTTCACAGTGCATACTACATCCCACATACTACATACAACCTTCACACTGCATACTACATACCACATACCACATACAACCTTCACACTGCATACTACATCCCACATACTACATACAACCTTCACACTGCATACTACATCCCACATACCACATACATCCTTCACACTGCATACTACATACCACATACCACATACATCCTTCACACTGCATACTACATACCACATACCACATACAACCTTCACACTGCATACTACATCCCACATACTACATACAACCTTCACACTGCATACTACATACCACATACCACATACATCCTTCACACTGCATACTACATACCACATACCACATACAACCTTCACACTGCATACTACATCCCACATACTACATACCACATACCACATACAAACTTCATACAGCATAGAACATCCCACATACTACATACAACCTTCACACTGCATACTACATACCACATACCACATACAAACTTCATACAGCATACTACATCCCACATACCACATACCACATACCACATACAAACTTCATACAGCATACTACATCCCACATACTACATACAACCTTCACACTGCATACTACATACCACATACCACATACATCCTTCACACTGCATACTACATACCACATACCACATACAACCTTTACACTGCATACTACATCCCACATACTACATACAACCTTCACACTGCATACTACATCCCACATACTACATACAACCTTCACACTGCATACTACATCCTACATACTACATACAACCTTCACACTGCATACTACATCCCACATACTACATACAACCATCACACTGCATACTACATACCACATACCACATACAACCTTCACACTGCATACTACATCCCACATACTACATACAACCTTCACACTGCATACTACATCCCACATACTACATACAATCATCACACTGCATACTACATACCACATACAACCTTCACACTGCATACTACATACCACATACCACATACAACCTTCACACTGCATACTACATCCCACATACTACATACAACCTTCACACTGCATACTACATACCACATACCACATACATCCTTCACACTGCATACTACATACCACATACCACATACATCCTTCACACTGCATACTACATACCACATACCACATACAACCTTCACACTGCATACTACATCCCACATACTACATACAACCTTCACACTGCATACTACATACCACATACCACATACATCCTTCACACTGCATACTACATACCACATACCACATACAACCTTCACACTGCATACTACATCCCACATACTACATACCACATACCACATACAAACTTCATACAGCATAGAACATCCCACATACTACATACAACCTTCACACTGCATACTACATACCACATACCACATACAAACTTCATACAGCATACTACATCCCACATACCACATACCACATACCACATACAAACTTCATACAGCATACTACATCCCACATACTACATACAACCTTCACACTGCATACTACATACCACATACCACATACATCCTTCACACTGCATACTACATACCACATACCACATACAACCTTCACACTGCATACTACATCCCACATACTACATACAACCTTCACACTGCATACTACATCCCACATACTACATACAACCTTCACACTGCATACTACATACCACATACCACATACAACCTTCACACTGCATACTACATCCCACATACTACATACAACCATCACACTGCATACTACATACCACATACCACATACAACCTTCACACTGCATACTACATCCCACATACTACATACAACCTTCACACTGCATACTACATACCACATACCATATACAACCTTCACACTGCATACTACATCCCACATACTACATACAATCATCACACTGCATACTACATACCACATACCACATACAACCTTCACACTGCATACTACATACCACATACCACATACAACCTTCACACTGCATACTACATCCCACATACCACATACAACCTTCACACTGCATACTACATCCCACATACTACATACAACCTGCACACTGCATACTACATACCACATACCACATACAACCTTCACACTGCATACTACATCCCACATACTACATACAACCTTCACACTGCATACTACATCCCACATACTACATACAACCTTCACACTGCATACTACATACCACATACCACATACAACCTTCACACTGCATACTACATCCCACATACTACATACAACCATCACACTGCATACTACATACCACATACTACATACAACCTTCACACTGCATACTACATACCACATACCACATACAACCTTCACACTGCATACTACATCCCACATACTACATACAACCTTCACACTGCATACTACATCCCACATACCACATACAAACTTCATACAGCATACTACATCCCACATACTACATACAACCTTCACACTGCATACTACATACCACATACCACATACCACATACAAACTTCATACAGCATACTACATCCCACATACCACATACAAACTTCATACAGCATACTACATCCCACATACTACATACCACATACAGACTTCATACAGCATACTACATCCCACATACCACATACAACCTTCACACTGCATACTACATACCACATACCACATACAAACTTCATACAGCATACTACATCCCACATACTACATACCACATACCACATACAAACTTCATACAGCATAGAACATCCCACATACTACATACAACCTTCACACTGCATACCACATACCACATACAAACTTCATACAGCATACTACATCCCACATACCACATACCACATACAAACTTCATACAGCATACTACATCCCACATACTACATACCACATACAGACTTCATACAGCATAGAAAATACCACATACTACATACAACCTTCACACTGCATACTACATACCACATACCACATACAACCTTCACACTGCATACTACATCCCACATACTACATACAACCTTCACACTGCATACTACATACCACATACTACATACAACCTTCACACTGCATACTACATACCACATACCACATACAACCTTCACACTGCATACTACATCCCACATACTACATACAACCTTCACACTGCATACTACATCCCACATACCACATACAAACTTCATACAGCATACTACATCCCACATACTACATACAACCTTCACACTGCATACTACATACCACATACCACATACCACATACAAACTTCATACAGCATACTACATCCCACATACCACATACAAACTTCATACAGCATACTACATCCCACATTCTACATACCACATACAGACTTCATACAGCATACTACATCCCACATACCACATACAACCTTCACACTGCATACTACATACCACATACCACATACAAACTTCATACAGCATACTACATCCCACATACTACATACCACATACCACATACAAACTTCATACAGCATAGAACATCCCACATACTACATACAACCTTCACACTGCATACTACATACCACATACCACATACAAACTTCATACAGCATACTACATCCCACATACTACATACCACATACCACATACAAACTTCATACAGCATACTACATCCCACATACTACATACCACATACCACATACAGACTTCATACAGCATAGAATATACCACATACTACATACAACCTTCACACTGCATACTACATCCCACATACTACATACAACCTTCACACTGCATACTACATACCACATACCACATACAACCTTCACACTGCATACTACATACCACATACCACATACAACCTTCACACTGCATACTACATACCACATACCACATACAACCTTCACACTGCATACTACATACCACATACCACATACAACCTTCACACTGCATACTACATACCACATACCACATACAACCTTTACACTGCATACTACATTCCACATACCACATACAATCTTCACACTACATACTACATACCACATACCACATACAACCTTCACACTGCATACTACATACCACATACCACATACAAACTTCATACAGCATACTACATCTCACATACCACATGAAACCTTCACACTACATACTACATACCATATACTACATACAAATTTCATACAGCATACTACATCCCACATACCACATACAAACTTCATACAGCATACTACATCCCACATACCACATGAAACCTTCACACTGCATACTACATACCACATACCACATACAAACTTCATACAGCATACTACATCAACCTTACCACATGAAACCTTCACACTGCATACTACATACCACATACCACATACAAACTTCATACAGCATACTACATCCCACATACCACATGAAACCTTCACACTGCATACTACATACCACATACAAACTTCATACAGCATACTACATCCCACATACCACATGAAACCTTCACACTGCATACTACATACCACATACCACATACAAACTTCATACAGCATACTACATCCCACATACCACATGAAACCTTCACACTGCATACTACATACCACATACCACATACAAACTTCATACAGCATACTACATCCCACATACCACATGAAACCTTCACACTGCATACTACATACCACATACCACATACAAACTTCATACAGCATACTACATCCCACATACTACATACCACATAGAAACTTCATACAGCATACTACATCCCACATACCACATGATACCTTCACACTGCATACTACATACCACATACCACATACAACCTTCACACTGTATACTACATCCCACATACCACATACAACCTTCACAGTGCATACTACATACAACCTTCACACTGCATACTACATACCACATACCACATACAACCTTCACACTGCATACTACATCCCACATACTACATACAACCTTCACACTGCATACTACATCCCACATACTACATACAACCTTCACACTGCATACTACATCCTACATACTACATACAACCTTCACACTGCATACTACATCCCACATACTACATACAACCATCACACTGCATACTACATACCACATACCACATACAACCTTCACACTGCATACTACATCCCACATACTACATACAACCTTCACACTGCATACTACATCCCACATACTACATACAATCATCACACTGCATACTACATACCACATACCACATACAACCTTCACACTGCATACTACATACCACATACCACATACAACCTTCACACTGCATACTACATCCCACATACTATATACAACCTTCACACTGCATACTACATACCACATACCACATACATCCTTCACACTGCATACTACATACCACATACCACATACATCCTTCACACTGCATACTACATACCACATACCACATACAACCTTCACACTGCATACTACATCCCACATACTACATACAACCTTCACACTGCATACTACATACCACATACCACATACAACCTTCACACTGCATACTACATACCACATACCACATACAAACTTCATGCAGAATACTACATCCCACATACCACATACAATCTTCACACTACATACTACATACCACATACCACATACAACCTTCACACTGCATACTACATACCACATACCACATACAACCTTCACACTGCATACTATATACTACATACCACATACAAACTTCATACAGAATACTACATCCCACATACCACATACAATCTTCACACTGCATACTACATACCACATACCACATACAACCTTCACATTGCATACTACATACCACATACCACATACCACAAACAAACTTCATACAGCATACTACATCCCTCAAACTACATACAACCTTTAAACTGCATACTACATACCAGTAGTTGAGTTGAAAATTTTGTTTAAAAAGTAATAATTATTATAAAATAATACTTTTCTCAAGAAATAATCACTTAAGTCCTGTAATTACCACAACGCGAGACCCTACTAAGTAATTTATTTTAAACTTTTTTTTAAAAATTAGTAATTGGTACCTCATCAACGATTATAATAATAAGTACAATAATGGGGCTACGTAACCATGGAAAAAATAGTGAAAAAATATTTTTTTGTAATTTAAGGAAAAAATAATTGTTTTTGCGCGTTTGTGGAACTCTAAATCATATAATGTATTTGTTCCAAACTTTAAGTATTATTTCGAAAAATGCTTAATTGAAAAATACACAAATTAATAATATGTATATGCAATAAACTTGTAATACTTTAACGCATTTATGATTATAAAGTATTGTTAATAAGGCTTTCCAAATCACTTGCATTTTATCAATATGTGTTGTTACAAATTATTATTAGTCTTGTCTAAATACAGGCAATAAATAAATTTAAAAAAATCCTACCTTTTTTGATGCTTTCTTATACCTTCAACGAACAACTTCAATATAACCATTATATATATGAGAAACAGGTACCCCTAGAATTCCATTCCACTAGAAGAATTTACCAAAAATACACTAGCACTAAAACACGTCTACACTTTATGCAACTCAATGAAAAATTAGTTATCCATAGAAACGATTTTTACCATGATAACAATTATAAGTATTGTTGTAATACGCAACAAAATAAAATAATTTTGAGTTGTCTTTGACACGTGTGTTTTATTTGACAGTTTAATTTAAAATTATAATAATAATAATATAATAATAATAATTTTATTTTGTTAAGAAAAATAATTTCATACAAAATGATTGGTACAAGTATTTTACAATATGAATATATATCTATGATAAGTTACAATAAAATGTTTAGATGTGTTTTTACAAATTCAAAATAAACGCTTTAATTCTTAGAGCAGTTTTAAAAAAGGTATGTATATCAAATAGTTTTTCTTTGGATAAATCAGCGAGTAGATTGGTTGTGAAGTTGGCTGGGCTTTCTCTGTTCAGGTGTTTCGAGATATAAGCGTCTCTTATGGAGTTATACACGGGACATCTAAAAAAGAGATGAGAGACAGTGTTGTCTTCATGAAGGTTACATATGTTGCAGATCTCATCCTCTGTAAATTTGTGGAGATAATCGTCTTGGTAGTAGTGGAACCTATTGGGATTGGATACTCTTAGCTGGCTAGCTAATTTAAGGACAGCGAAAGGAATGTCGAGAGAAAGATAGTTGTGGTTTGTAATGTAGGTTTGGTAATTGTTATAAGAGGACTTGATGATTCTAGCTGTGTCTTCCTCATATAAAATTTCGTTATAGGCTGTTGTTATATTATTGATCTCATTTTTCGTTATAATACAGCTTTGTGATTCCCATACCCAGTCGAAGTTGGCTTTGGACAGTATGAGTTGTAACTGCCTGGCCCAATTGTATTTCATTTGCTTCTCTTCTGTAATAGCATGAGGTGACTTTGTGTTAAGAGTGAGTAATTTGTTGTAGCTCATTTTAATATATCTTCCTTCAGGCATAAGTAGTATTTGTAACCAGAAGCGAAGCATTTTTTTAACAATCGTAAGTTGTAAATTCTGTTGTCCAGTTTCTCTTCTAACTATGTAACCAGGAGTGTTTTTCGGCCATGAAAATAATGATTTGAAGAACAACGTCGATCCTTTTTCTATATTTTCAAATTGAGTTGGCCCCCATATTTCTGCCCCATACAAAAGAGTTGGAATAAGAGTGGATGCATATAATTTGGTGTAAGTGTCCCAGCAATACATTTTTGCACGCTGCATAATATTTTTTACAGTACCTGTAACTCTTCGTGCTTTACTTATATTGTTTTTCGTATTTTGATTATACTTTCCCGAAGCTGTTAGTTCTATACCTAAGTAAGTATATTTGTTAGTGAACTGAATTTCTTCATTTTGGCAAATGTGTTTTATAATGCGTTTAGGAGATCTTCCTAGATGGAAGTGAACAATTTTTGTCTTTTCAGAGTTGACTTTAAGTTGTAGTGAGTTGCAATATTCCGTTAACGCATCTAATTTTCTCTGCACGTCTGGTGGTGAATGTGCGAAAAGGACTATGTCGTCGGCATACTGTAGCGACATAATGTCTGTTTTATTGTTTATGAAAAAACCCTGTAAATTTTTCTGTCTTAGATGTTGCTCTAAATCGGAAATGTACAATGCAAAAAGTAGCGGACTGGTGCACTCTCCCTGCAGGACACCCTTGGTGATTTTTATTTCTTTTGACAGTTCATTATTAACATTCACTTGTAGTGTTGCTTCGTTATAAATATTTTTTAAAAGCCTGGTGATTTTACTGCTTATGCCTAATTGATGTATTTTGTTCCACAGAGTCTCATGTGGTATAGAATCGAAGGCTTTACGAAAATCTATGAAGATTGCATAAATACCTTTTTTGTTCGTTAGAAAAGCTGATTGTATTATTGTATTTATAACAAAAATGTTATCTATACAGGACCTTTTTTTCCTGAACCCCGCTTGGGCTTCGGGCAGAATGTTATTACTCTCTATCCAGTTTTGCATGCGAGCGTTTACAATAAAGGTGAATACTTTCGTCACAGAATTTATTAAGGCAATTCCTCTATAGTTGTCTTTGTTCCGTCGGTCACCTTTTTTATGGAGTAGTATTAGTTTTATTCTTTTTAATTCCCTGGGTAGATCTTCTTGTTTTAGGAAGTTGTTAAATAAATGACGAAGATAAATTTTCCAATTATGTGGCAGATTTTGTAATTGCTCATATACTAATCCGTCTGTTCCGGGGCTTTTATTAGACTTAAGTTGTTTAAGAGCATAATGTAGTTCTCCTGGTGTGATGTCGCTGTCTAAATATGGATTGTATGTGCCAAAATAGGTCTCTTCATAAGTAATTTTATTGCCATATAAATTCTGAACGTATTCCTCCCATTCTTGAGGTTGTATAGGATTTGAAGCAAAATTTGAAGGATGTAATGCTTTAATTGCTTGCCAAAATTGCTTTTGATCTTTAATATTTTCCAGCTTATTTTTCAAATTGATTGCATACTTTTTCTTTTCTTCATTTATAGCATTTTTATATAACTTTCTTGATTGTATGTACTGCTGTAGATTATCCTTTGTATATCCATGAGTTTTGCAATGCCTGAGATGTTTTCTTGCAGTTTTTTTAAGTTTTCTACAAGTTTCGTTGAACCATTCTTTATTTTTCTTTATATGTGGCTCATTACATATTTTTATTTTTCTTGTTATACCAATTTCCTGAGATATGTTTTTAATTTCTGTTTTAATAATCTGATATTGTTGATTTATTTCATTTTCTTCAAAACCCTTGTATAATTTTGTTTGTAGAGCTGCATTATATTGGTCTGCTTTTGTAATATCCCATTTGGTCTTTATAATGTCAGTATATACATTGTTTTGATATGCATTATGTTGTTTGGTGACGTTTTTTATTTTAATTGAACAGATAAGATGGTCTGATACAATTATTTCTTGTATGATTGTGAAGTCTATTACTAGTTGAAGTGCTTTTATATCCATCCATATCAGGTCAATAATACTCTTTCCGTTCGCTCCTAGGTAAGTAAAGTTTGCTGGAGAATCACTAGGTGCTCTTCCATTCATAACAATTAAATTTTCGCTTTCCATAATCTCCAGTAAATCTTTTCCTTTTTTGTTTAAAGTCTCATCATGGACTATTCGATCGGCTACAAAGTTAGTATTAATACAAAGTTCATTTTCAATATTATTTGAGTTTCCAATTCTGGCATTAAAATCACCACATATTATAAAACAGTGATATGGATATTGTTTCATGATGGTTTGCAGGCTTTCGGAAAACAGTTCAAGCAGTACACTATACTCATACGAATGAGAAAAATAAATGGCACCAACAATGAAATTTTGGGTAGAGTTACTGAAGTTAAGAAATATCCAATGATTTTCTTGTTCAATAATTGAAACGTTTGTAAATGAATTTAAAATTATAATTCGCCTAATTAATTAACTTCTATAGTGACAGAATTTTAGGTAAACTTTCCTTAACTACATGTTTAATTAGCAAATCGCAGAGGAGTTGGTAACCTTGTTACCTTGTAAATAGATGACATTTATATTGTCAATGGAATTCTGCAGAATGTAACGACCTTATAACACAAAAGCTGATCTCCTGTTTCATTTCGTTCTCTTCTGATAGTACTTATTGTCACACATACCTACATATCAAATCTGAAACCAATTGAATTCATGAAGATTTTTCGATTTCTTTAAAAGAGAGTGTGACGACTCACCTGTCACAATCAAGTATTCATGATGTTTTTGCCTGTTCTAACCGTCTGGAAGTGTATTAAATACTGAATTGTTACTGTCTGTTCTGCCCTGATAATTTTTTAACATATTTCAGTCATTTTTCTCCAAGAAATGGTACTTCCGTGTTACTGTCAATCTGTTGTGCAACCTAGAAAGCGTCCGTTAATTTATTTCATGAATATTTGTTTTTGCTTCCCTTACCTTTGTTTGATTTATATTTGTTTTGTATTTATGATCTTGTGGCGGCATGCGTACGGAACGCACCCCAGTTGCTATGCTGACTGAACGAAGCGCTCCCCTACTAGTAAGCTAGCCTTACCACTGCCGCAAGGTGGACATTAGGCTGCTTGCAAACCCTGCCGCAAGGCGGATACACTGCCGCAAGGCGGAGAACACTGCCGCAAGGCGGAGAACACTGCCGCAAGGCGGAGAGCACTGCCGCAAGGCGGGAAAACACTGCCGCAAGGTGGAAAACCAGTTTCAGGCCGACAACGACGAGAAGCTGGCTCCCGGTCCTCTCCATCGCCACCGGCCGAACGCGGCTAAGGCACGCCGGAACCGTCGACGCCAGGTGGAAGCGGACTCGGCCCTCATCGCCGCACACGAGGCAGCAGTCGTGCCCCGAGCCATCTCGCCGCTGCCGCCTACACCACCAAAGGCCAGGCAGAGTCCAGTTGGCCGTTCCCCGGTCAAGCGACTCACCCGTCCGCCGACCTCACCGAGGAAGCGGAGCCCAAGGAAGTTGCCACCATCCAGGACCCCGGCCTACATCCTACGGCCCATAGACGTGCCAGTCGTCACCCCGCGGTCAGTCGATCGCACCAGAATTCACCCCCTTGATCCGCGTTTAGTATGGTTGTAGTTGTAAATATGTAAATATGTATATATGTAAATAAACACTGATCATAAAGTAAAAAGTGAGACTTAATAACCACACCAAGTCCCACAAATTGGTGACCCCGACGTGATCAGTGTACAGAGAAAAATATATACATATTGAAACATGGAAGGGGAACAGACTGACCCGGCTAATCAGGTGCACCGCATTCAAATGAAGGTTCCTCCTTTCTGGCACCAGGACCCAGAGATCTGGTTCATGCAATTGGAGCATTCCTTCGCGCTTAGCGGTGTCACAGCGGACGACACTAAATTTAGCTATGTAGTAGCTAATTTGGAGGCGAAAATTTTTAATGATGTTAGAGATGTCGTCGCAAATCCACCGGCGCTTAACAAGTACGAAAAAATAAAAACAGAATTAATCCGTCGATTGTGCATAAGCCAAGAGCAAAAAACCAAACAACTTCTGGAGCACGAAAATCTCGGTGACCGCAAACCATCCCAGTTCCTTCGGCATCTTCAGGCATTAGCAGGAACCGTCATCCCCGAGAAGCTCTTGAAGTCGATATGGCTAAACCGGCTACCAGCACACGTCCAAGCTATACTCGCTACCCGCGAAGAAGACACATTGGACAAATTAACACACACGGCTGATGTTATAATGGAAACAAACTTCCACAGCAGCATAAGCGAGGTCAAATCAACTCCAGAACCTGCTCAGCCATG
Organism: Stenolophus ochropezus; assembly: GCA_035578165.1. Classification (NCBI taxonomy): domain Eukaryota; kingdom Metazoa; phylum Arthropoda; class Insecta; order Coleoptera; family Carabidae; genus Stenolophus; species Stenolophus ochropezus. The sequence continues at coordinate 22,040,046 of JAQOWZ010000008.1, forward strand.
GCAAACTGCTATACAGCAATTAGAGGGAAATTTACGCACCCTTGCACTGGAGCTAAAAGGACAAATTTCAGAGATCACAACACAGCATAAGTCCGGAATGAAAAGTCCGCAACGCCAACGTTCACCATCCCGAACTCGTTACGAACTATGCTGGTACCACTACAAATTCAAAGACCGTGCCAGGAAATGTACACCTCCGTGCAACTTCAAGAAGACGGAAAACCCCAACAGTGGGCACTAACGGCGGCCAGTGACCCACACGCGACGCCTCGCCGCCTGTACATCTGCGAACAAAACACGAAACTGAATTTTCTAGTTGACACAGGTGCCGATCTTTGCGTCTTCCCAAAAAAACTCGTACATCGGAAATGTACACCCACAACATACGATCTGTACACCGCCAACAACGGCGTCATTCATACATATGGAACTATTGCCTTAACACTCAATCTTAAATTAAGAAGAGATTTTTCGTGGCAATTTATCATAGCGGACGTCTCGAAACCTATCATTGGCGCGGATTTCTTATCCTATTACAATTTAATAGTCGACATCAGACACAAAAGACTGATAGACGGGTCAACGACGCTAGTCAGCCACGGGCAACCAGCGGAGGAGAAGGTAACACCCAAAATCGCTACTATCAACAACCCGACATACCAGAAAGTGTTACAAGAGTTCAAAGGGCTTACTAACCCAACGGGCCTGCCAACTATAGTGAAGCATGCGACACAGCATCACATTCACACGACACCAGGTCCGCCAGTTGCAAATAAGCCACGACGTCTTGCTCCTGACAAATACAAAATAGCGAAAAATGAATTTGACACTATGGTACGTCTCGGAATCGCTCAACCTTCAAAAAGCGCGTGGGCAGCGCCTCTCCACCTGGTTAGCAAGAAAAATAACGAATGGAGGCCATGCGGTGATTACAGAGCACTAAACAATCGAACCATCCCTGACAAATACCCGATTCCACACATCAGCGACTTTGCACACCAACTTCATGGCCGGGTAATATTTTCAAAAATCGACTTGGTCAGAGCATACCACCAGATACCCGTAGCACCCGACGATATTTCCAAGACAGCCATAACTACTCCATTTGGTCTGTTTGAATTTCCTTTCATGACGTTCGGACTCCGCAACGCAGCACAAACATTCCAGCGTTTTATGGACGAGGTTTTAAGAGGATTAGACTTCTGCTACGTGTACATAGATGACATCCTTGTCGCGTCGGCCTCCGAAGAGCAGCACCAGCAACACCTACACATGCTTTTCAACAGGTTACAAGAGTATGGAGTCATAATCAATCCTTCTAAATGCGTCTTCGGCGTCAAAGAAGTGAATTTTCTGGGATATCAAGTGTCCGAGAAAGGAATCAGTCCGCTACCAGCAAGAACAGCTGCAATACAATCATTCCCAAAGCCACAATCAGCCAAGCAATTGCGACGTTTCTTAGGCATGGTAAATTATTACCGTCAATGCCTACCAAGACTTGCAGAAAATCAGGCACCACTGGATGAAGTGCTAAAAAAATTAAGAAAAATACGGAAATCAGCTGGACTGTATTAGCCGACAAGGCATTCGAAACGCTGAAAAGCCAGTTAACAGCAGCAGTACAGCTAAACCATCCAGATCCTACAGCGAGACTATCGTTAGTATGCGACGCATCAGACATCGCCGTAGGAGGAGTACTTCAGCAACGCTCAGAAACACAAGAATGGCAACCACTAGCATTCTTCTCATGTAAGCTGTCTAAAACGGAGCAGAAATATGCAGCGTACGATCGCGAACTCCTCGCAATTTACCTATCAATAAAAAAGTTTCGTCATCATTTGGAAGGTCGCGACTTTACAATATATACAGACCACAAACCGATCACGTATGCTTTCAAACAAAAACCCGAGAAATGCACACCCAGGCAATTCCGACATTTGGACTACATCAGTCAGTTTTCTACGGATATTCGCTATATCAGCGGACAGGAAAACATAGTAGCTGATGCATTGTCACGCATTGAAGAGGTATCTACAACCATCAATGAAGAAGAGCTAGCACAGAGTCAAGCTAACGATAAAGACCTCGCAGCGTGCATAACAAAATCTAGTCTCAAACTGGAAAAAATAAAGACACCTGCAAATGTTGAATTGTACTGCGACACGTCTATGCCTAAACCACGGCTATATCTAACGCCAGAATTTCGCAAAACCGCATTCAACATGTTGCACAACCTGTCTCATCCTGGAATAAAGGCAACAACAAGATTAATATCGGAGAGATATGTTTGGCCCAGCATCAAAAAAGACTGCAAGGAATGGAGCCAGCAATGCTTATCTTGTCAACGTAACAAAATTACAAGGCATGTCATCACACCAGTCGGCTCGTTCAAAACACCTTCAACACGCTTTGAACATGTTCATGTCGACCTGGTAGGCCCACTACCCATTTCGGAAGGATACCGATATATATTTACATGTATCGACCGGTATACGAGATGGCCCGAAGCTATTCCACTCGCAGACATCGAAGCAGAAACTATCGCTCGAGCATTTTATGAAAACTGGATTACACGATTCGGTGTACCGCTACGAGTAACAACCGATCAAGGCCGACAATTCGAATCCCAGCTTTTCAAGCGACTCGGAGATATTCTTGGATACTCACGTATTCGAACAACCGCTTACAATCCAGCAGCCAACGGCATCGTGGAACGCTTCCATCGACAACTAAAATCAGCACTTAGATGTCATGATAATCACCAGTGGACCAAGACATTACCAACGGTCATGTTGGGGATCCGAAACTCTTGGAAAAATGACCTCCAATCCACTGTCGCCGAGCTTGTGTACGGAGAACCACTCCGTCTACCTGGAGAGTATCTTTTGTCTCCGCTAAAAAGCAACGAATGTCAGCCAGCAGACTTTGTAACAGAACTTCGCCAGCATTTCCAAGAACACAAGCCGACACCTGGAACCAAGCACGATGAACGAAAGATCTTCATTTTCAAAGATCTCGCTACTTCCTCACACGTTTTCGTTCGCTACGATGGATACAAGCACCCTTTGCAGAATCCGTACGATGGACCTTATCCTGTAGTTACAAGAAATAAAAAACACTATGTAATCAACAAAAGAGGCCATCACATCACGGTATCCATCAACCGACTCAAACCAGCATACCAAGATACAGAGGCACAAGAGTCAGTTCAGCAACAAGCAACTCCATCAACAGCAGCATTACCGTTTCCAGAAACCACCAGAAGTGGAAGAATAATTCGCATGCCAGTACGATTTTTATCGTGATTACTAACATAATCACTGGCGGGGGGGTACTGTGGCGGCATGCGTACGGAACGCACCCCAGTTGCTATGCTGACTGAACGAAGCGCTCCCCTACTAGTAAGCTAGCCTTACCACTGCCGCAAGGTGGACATTAGGCTGCTTGCAAACCCTGCCGCAAGGCGGATACACTGCCGCAAGGCGGAGAACACTGCCGCAAGGCGGAGAACACTGCCGCAAGGCGGAGAGCACTGCCGCAAGGCGGGAAAACACTGCCGCAAGGTGGAAAACCAGTTTCAGGCCGACAACGACGAGAAGCTGGCTCCCGGTCCTCTCCATCGCCACCGGCCGAACGCGGCTAAGGCACGCCGGAACCGTCGACGCCAGGTGGAAGCGGACTCGGCCCTCATCGCCGCACACGAGGCAGCAGTCGTGCCCCGAGCCATCTCGCCGCTGCCGCCTACACCACCAAAGGCCAGGCAGAGTCCAGTTGGCCGTTCCCCGGTCAAGCGACTCACCCGTCCGCCGACCTCACCGAGGAAGCGGAGCCCAAGGAAGTTGCCACCATCCAGGACCCCGGCCTACATCCTACGGCCCATAGACGTGCCAGTCGTCACCCCGCGGTCAGTCGATCGCACCAGAATTCACCCCCTTGATCCGCGTTTAGTATGGTTGTAGTTGTAAATATGTAAATATGTATATATGTAAATAAACACTGATCATAAAGTAAAAAGTGAGACTTAATAACCACACCAAGTCCCACAATCTTATTTATTGTTTTTGACATGTGAAACTCTTCATTTCCGTAAATTATTTGAGATCTGTGCAGTTAATGTCATCATTGCACTGACAGTGCATTGTTAGCTCATGTCAAAATCCGTGACAACTGTCAAATGTAATCATGGGTTGAAATCCACTCGTTCGGTTGCACGACGTGGCAAGTGTATGCAGAACATAGCAGATCCCCACACGTACAAATGAATCAAATTAAGCACTTTTCATTATTATCAAAAATATATATATAACAGATTTATAATATCTATTTCGTATTTTTATGTCTTTTTGCTCCACTTGACAAGTTGAAATGTCTTGTTTCCTCCATTTTTATTCCAAATTGAAACGTCAAATTCAAAATATAAATACTTATTGACCACAAGATTTAAAATTCGTAAGTCTATAATAAAACCAAACTGTATAATTTATATTATTATACAAAAAAGACAATCAAAACACACCTTTAGACTGAAAAGAGCACTAATGCCCATTTGCACCGCATACACTTAAATTTACACTTAACTAAGTAAAACTTTTAAATAAGTGCAACTTAAAATATCGTTACGTTGCACCGTTTATATTAAGTCAAAACTTAACAAAGTCTAGTGACTTTTTCCTTTAATGTTTTGTAGATAGTTTCACTACGGTTTTGAACTGTCATTTACAATGTTTTGAGCTGTCATTCCTGTCATTTACTTATTTAATCTTATGGTAATTATAATGTATTTTTGTTTTTTACTGAATTCCCATACTAACACTTTAAAGTATTGATCTGAATAGAAAATATATATAATGTAAATACATAATATATTTGCTAAATCTTAAATATTTCTGGACAATGTCGAAAAAGGAAGCAAAGTAGTGAAAAGATTTATAAATTTTATCAACGATGATAAATTACTGGCACTAATATTGTAAAAAATATAACAATAAATATTAGAAAACAAAATAAAAAGTGCCATTCCATGAAAAAAAAAAAAGATGGAACTTAGGATAAGATAGAAGAAACATAATATAGTCAATCATGAAGTACATTTAAATCCAAAGATAAATTAAAGAAATTTTATGAAAATAAATTAAAAGAAATAAGGACATATGCTCCGAAGAGAAAAAAGAAATGTACGCTACAGGGGGAGGATTACAAACAATAATATAAATAATAATGCTTCAACTGAATAAAAGATAAAAGATTTGATAAAACATTCATTTCATCATTGTCTAACACATCAAAATTCAATGTAAATGATACATACTTCTTATTTATAGCATGTAAATGAATTAAGTCAAACTTTAAGTCACAGATTTTCTACGCTTATTTAAGTGAAACTTAACTCCAAATAAATTTAACTTAAAAGGCGGTGCAATTTTACTATTAAGGGTAACTTAAAGTTTAAGTTAATATTTTAATTTTGGAAGTTTGAGCAAAAATTAAAATCAGTAAAATTTACATTTTCGTTCATAGTAGTAATCTACGCACTTTTCAGGAAAATAAAGATATCGTTAAAAAACTTTGATTTAATTTACACGACCTCGTAAGCTCGTATCTCTTACCGTTCTCGAGATCCCCATGCTTAACAAATTATTTGGGACATCTATATTTTAAATGGGATTGTTAATTAATCATTTTGTCTTCGAATTTTATACAATTATTATGCGTACAATTTTAAAATACTTTACAATATCACTATTAAAATGACTGTAAATACAGAAAATGACATCCTGAATAGAATTGCAAAATAGGAACGGTACATTCCATTTATTGTATTCATAGATAATTCATTCTTCCGAGAAGGATTTTTTTTTAACTTTCTACTTTTTATCTCTACCTCTTCCTAATTTTTTCAAACTATGTGCAATAATTCTTAGGTTTATACATATAAAAAAGGTAAAAATGAAATTTCGTTTAACATTCAGTAGTTGTCTGCAGTGGCGGTTCGTGGCTTTAAATCATTGGCATGCTACAACGTACGAAATTTTCAATGGCGCTACACGTATATGCATGTTTCGATAAATATCAAAATTATCGTATGTATTCCGTATCTTTACTTTTTGGACAGTATAATTTAGGGCATAAAATATTTCACAGATTATATTTTAGAACATTATTAGAATTATTCATAATTATACGATTAATTTAACAAAGGAGCTGCTTGTTTTGCAGTGCCGAATTACGCTTCTTATTGAGAGCGTAAATGCTTGCGCGCGCATTGATATAAGCTATTTTGGTATTTGACATGACACTGTGATAAATACAGTGCTGCTAGCATTCTTTACCCTTCTTAATGTTGCTGTATCTTTGATTCAAAATAAGAGAACTATACACAGTGTGTGCAAAGAAATGCGGAACATAGGACTTTAACATGGAATTTCAAAAAATTGCGGATACTCTCTCTCCTGATAGATTTATAGCAAAACTACAAGAATACAAAGTTGTTCAAAATTAAATTCTACATCAGATCATAATTGATGCAATAGCACGTCTGCAGTTCGAGATTTATTAAATTTAAAATGTAACATTTTCGTTCAAAATCAGACAGCCATGGAAATAATAGAAAATATCTATGTGTCAATTGTGACAGTTACTAATCTTACTTTGTGTACAGTACGTTTTTAAAATTATATTTGCAATATTAGCAAATTGTTAAAGAAAAAAAATATAAACTCAACTTAAATAATATTAAAATATAGACAATAAGTATTTTAATCAGTAATACTTCTCTAAAGTGACAGATAGATATTTTCTTTTATTTCCATGGCTATCTGATTTTTAACGAAAATATTACAATTTATATTAAATATATCTCGTAATACAGATTTGCTGTTGCAAAAAATATGATCTTATTTAACGTAGAATTTAATTTTGAACAACTTGTACTGTTGTAATTTTGCTCTAAATCTATCAGGACAGAGAGTATCCGCAATATTTTAAAATCCCATGTTAAAGTCCGCATTTCGTTGCACAGCCTGTATATAATTACCCATGATAAAATTAATTATTATAAATACATCAACAAATATATTTACATATCGAGAAAACTTGGGGGTACTGCAGTTCCGCAGTGCCTTACATGAACCACCCCTGGTTGTCTAAATGTAAATCAACTGGTGGTATAGCACCCCATAAACAGCTTGCAACAAAGGCTGCAAGAACGCCAACAACTGGAAGTTTTAAAAAACACCAATTTTTTCAAAGACTGTGTAATAATTCTTAGTTTCCCGGCATTTAAAATCGAAAACTATTAGGAATTTCAATAAAAGCAGCAAGCAGGCTGCAACCAGCGATCAAGTCGGGTGTTTTAATAATTCAAACATAATTTACGAGTTTGGGCCGGGGGTATGATTAGTCGGAGCTGTCCGGCGAGGGGGGAGGTAACGGAGGCGCGGGAGGCAGAGGTCACGCCGAGCGAGAAAATTGCACACTAACGCGAGATCGGAGGCCGGACGGGGAAAATACACCCAGTCGTAATTACAACAACACTAGATCCCTTTCAATACTCCCCAATTACATTACGGATTTTGCGTCATTAGTTCCTTCCTATTTCATAACATGTAATACTGATTTTAAAATATGAGTGCAACATAGTATCCCAGCTAGGATGGCTGATTTTAAAAATTGAAAGTCGATTTTCAACTTTTTGAAAAATCGATTTTTATCGACTAGTCGAAAATCGTCAACTATTTAAAAAAGTTAAAAAAAAATTGAAAAATCGAAAAAGTCGAAAAGTTAAAATATCATAAAATATAAATATAATGTTTTACAGAACTTTTGGTAAAGAATCTTTTACGCAAGCATTTTTTTTCTATCGTCTAATAAATGAAATGTACACCTGAAATTTACGTTGAAGATGTTATTATTATTTTTATTAAAGTTTTCGAATAAAAATGTATTTTAAATGTACTTTGTTTACCTTTTATATTATTTATTTTGTCTTATGTTTCTATTATATATTTTCAGTAAACAAAATTTGTACCAAGGAAATGCAATATTAATTTGTTACATAAAAAGGCCTGAGATAAAATTACAATAAATACTATAAATTATTTGATTTATTCTACTACTCTAATATTATAAAAGTTTAAGGGTAAAAAATTAAAAAAGATTTTAATGTTTCAGATAATCGAAAAGTCGAAGTCGAAATCTAAATGTCGATATAGTTATTTGAAAACAAAAGTCAACAAAGTCTAATTAATGGAAAAAAGCCGACGATAAAGAAGTTGATATTATCGAAAGTCTAAATTCAATGAATGCTTTTCAAAAATCGATCGATCGACTTTTTTAAAAAGTCGACTAAAGTCGATCGTCTTTTTTGCCAGCCCTACTCCCAGCTATTAATTTGGTTTTAGTCTTGTTATGATATTTTGAGTCTCGATATTAGAGTTATATATATGATTATTAATTGAACAAACGTACATTATTAATCATAACATCATAAGTAATATAACGAGAGTCATTAATTTATTGGTAAACTTTGCGAATAGTTGTCGCGAAGTAACATATAAATGAGTATAATATAAAATTTAAATCACGACAGCGAAGCTGAAGTGATTTAGAGTAATTTTTGACCGGAGTCAAAAAATTCGGAGTTGGAATTATTAGTAAATTGTAACAATTAAATTCAAAGCTCAAGTTATATTCGCTTGATTATTTCACGAATAATAACAGTCCTGCGGTGTCGCAGTACCTTACCATACAAAATGTGGAGTGAAGAATTTTGCATCGTACCTATGTACTTTTAAATTTCAATCTTCTAGAAATTTTAAATTTAGCGTACAATATGTCCACCTAATAGAAACATACTCCACTATATACGAAAATTGTTTAATAACCGTATTAATAAGTTAGCACTAAATTTATTAGATAATTCCTCAGAAGTAACAAAATTAAATAGAACTAAACATCTAGATTTGGCATCGAAATTATGAAGTGAAAACAACATAAAACTGAAAAAACTCCGAAGGGAGTTATTTCTCGCACGTTATTTTAATTTATAACATTTGTTTGTTGTTTTTCTATTCCTAACCAGTTGTAAATAAAGATTTAAATAAATCAAAAATAAACGATATATCCACAAGATCTAGTTTTCAAATTTCTACTGTTTTCCTGTCCTATATATAAATATTCTCCTGTCTCAAATTTCATTAATGTGTGTGTACGACTGAACTGTTTTTGCTATACTTACAGTGTTTATCGATTTTTTTCTCGCTGCACTATGTGATTCAGAAACGAAAGTCTTCAGACATACCTCAAGTAGTTTCTGATTGGTGATGTTTGAACTGTTGTCATTCGTGAAATAATCAAGCAAATATAATTCAAGCTATGAACTTAATAGGTAAAATTTACTCTTAATTCCTGCGAAGTAACGACAACTCCGGTCATATTTACAGTTCTTCAAATATAGTACAAGTGTGGGTGTACGTGGACGCCGGATATCTTTGGATTTTAAATTTAAGTTTCCTTTTAAAAAATAGCAGCCGTTTCTTCTGGTATGCATATAATAAATGACGATGACTGATGACATTGACATTATTAATTTTCTGATAAATGAATGTAATTTCAATAAATTTTTATTCAGTTCCTTTCGTTTGCCTCACCAAAATTTTATTTCACGAACCGCCACTGAATAAAACATATCATCGTCCTATTGAAAATAACATAGTTGGTCCTCATATTTTAAAAAACACTAGTTGATAGAAAATCATTTTATATTCATTGAAATAGTCTTGAAAATAATAATAGTTTGCTAATTTAACTGACTTCGTAGCCTTTATAGTTCTTAAAATAGCCATTGTATAGTTACCACTTAAAATTAACACCCTTTTATTTTTTTTCAATATTCGGACAAAGCTTACAATAATTGAATTATTCTTTTTACATACCATATCGGAGGTAAGAGGGATGCATCTTTTGTTCAAATCATTTTATAACAAAATAAAATACAGTTACATAGTTACATTTAAATATATGTAGAGACTTCAACGGTAGGTGAAGGCAAATAGATATTTGTTACATATGTACCTCCTGATCTACATTAAAAGGGAAATAACTGTTTTAGCTCTCGTTGCAACGCCAAAATTTAGATAACAAAATTCTACATTTTTTTGATGTACTTTTTACTTCTTGTATGAAGTAAAAGAAGTATTATAATAGCAAAAAATTTCGGTTTTCAACGAAAATATCCATATTCACTACCCTTGAAACCATTTTGACTAGTTTCGGCGTGATGTCTGTACCTACTTATCTTAAAAATGATTAGTAGTAAAATTTTGAAATTTTGTGTATGGGACTGCTATAACATCTAGTTGTGCACCTTCCATTTTTATTGCAATCGGCAGTGCCAAAAGGGCAATTTGCTCGTAGTGTTTTTCTGAATTTTTCGCATAACTCAAAAAAAATTAGCCGTAGAATGGTGAAATTTTGTTTATAGTATTGTTAACATTTTTTGATCCAATCGGCGTTTTCAAAAGGGCAGTTAAATTTTGGCGAAAACTTAAAAAGAAATAACAATTTACTTGGCTTTTAATTTTTGTGGGAAGTATTTGATCACATTTTATTTCTTGTTAGTTAATGGACAATATGGACATTGACAACTGTCAGAATACATTCCTGAGAAATATGTACGAAATAAATGAAAATAATATATCCTTCTTTGATTTTTTGAGCGATTAAAATAATTTTGTGTAATGCAATAAGGAATTGTGATATACATTTGAATATAATTTTCAAAAGATGATCCATTTCGAAGGGAACTTTGAAGAATAATTGTTAAGAAAGTATCCGGTGTGTGATAGGTGATTAATTTTGGATAACCGTCATACTGCTATGCTTTGTCAAACTATTTTTGAATTATTGTGTTCGAATTGTATAATTATAAAAGTTGTAAGTTAAATTTGGAAACAATAATCTTCGAAAAACGTTTTCCCATATTAAATTCATGTTCGGCTTTCAAGAATTCACCTGAAAAAATAAAGGTACTGTTTGTGGTTTAATTCCCAGATCATTATTGGTAAATCCATTTTTGTTATTTTTATAATAATATTTCTTTTCATTTACAATAACTTCGTTATTACAATGTACAAATAATAAAATAAAGCGAGAGTGCAATGATTTTTGTTTTCCTGTTATTTATTAAGTTTATGTTGAGGTAGTTTCCAAGTTAGATTATTACAAATTTTTGCACAATGTATAAGGTCAGGAAATGGAGCGATCATAGGTAGGCATTAATCGTGTTCTCCAATCAGTTTTACAACATGTAACTGCTCGAAATTACGTCAATTTAGTGATTTACAAAAACTAACAAAAGCACGCACACACAGCGTACAATCATAGCAAGCAACAATTACTTTAATTTCGCTGTATTAGAGCCGGCAGAGTGCTGTAACCTTTAACAAAAACCTTTAATAAATTTCGCTCCACATATGCGCGAACTTAACCTCACTCGCGCATTAATTCCCGGTTGTGTTTGTTTTGTTTGCGGCTAGTTCCGCGTTCGTGCGCGCGGCGCTGAAGCACGCGCATGCGCCGTAATTGTCAGGTGTGAGGTTAGGTTGCGTAATGGATGACGTCGGAATTACCACTTAGGAGAAAAACTGTGACTGAATGACGTATCATGGATTAAGCAAGCTCTTGCTGCCTTCACTCACTTCCTAGCTCAAATTCACATGCATAACTTCATGCTCATTTCATACTTTTTACCTTTACTTAAACGATAAAGTTTATACAAGCTCAAATACTTCACCTACTAGTTGTATTAGTATTTTATCTTATTTTTATATTCTCTAGTTAACTATAAAGATAAGAGTCTTCAGATATCTTTACTTGTATTTGTTGTGGTAGTCAGGCTGTAGCTTCTGCAAGCTTATAATAGGTTTAGAACCGCTGGGATACAGCGTCTTTCTTTTTGTTAATAGTTGATAACTCAATCATTCTGTATCCATTTAATATCTGAACTTTAGGCAACGTCGGATCAAGGTTTTTGCCACCCCAAGTCTTGTTTGAAATTGGCGTCTTAATGTCGCAATGACAGCCAAAATAAAACGTATAGAAATGGCTAGAAAAGCATTGTCGTTCGCAATGTATTTCTATCCATTGTTTGTAACTTACAAACAATAAGTGATAATACATTTGTAAATGTATCTACTCATTTTTCTTTACAGGGATCACTACATTTGCAAAATTATCCCTTATTCTATTCCTATTCACCTGCATTACTTGCCAAGATCTTGACCATCTCTTATTACTGTTGTAGCAGAATTGGTTTGTTGTTATTTAAATTTTTGCCGTTTCTTTAAGTAAGGTATTACGCCATTACTCGTATTTGCATTGTAGCGATTCAAATTATTTGACTTAAGGAGTTGATACTTGATAGTTGATAATTATTTTGAGAAAATGTCATTGTTGGTTGGTCACTTCAACGTATATGACGTATAACCAAAGAATAGGTTCATACAGAAGCGACAGTAAGACAGAGAAACGAAAATTAGAGAGAGATGGAGAATGTGCACAAATTTAAAGGGCCCATTGTTTAAAATCGGTAAGTTTCCTCACATCTGAGAGAGAGATAGGGGTAGAGCACAAATTTAAAGGTCAACACAATGCTTCAAGGTCATAGAACTGAAAAGGGAAACATGAAAGGTACCGACACAGAGTGTCGCTTATGTGTGTAACTATTCTGTGGTATAACTCACTAGATGCCGTCACCCTCTTTAAATCAACTTTAGACACTGTTCAGAGTGCTATGATCAAGTAAAATTTAGCAAAAAGGTTTCTAATTTTTTATTAAATATTAATTTTTAAATCATTTTTTTTCCTGGTTCAGTTTAAGCTCATTTTGAAAAAAAAAAATCGAAATTTTGTCTGGATTTTGGATGAAATTTTTAGATGAAAGTAAAAATTCTACAGTATTGATATCACCTTTTTCTTCTTATTGCACAATATTCCTACGAAGCTGTGATTTGAACTCAGACGCCAGACTCTCTCACTCTGCAAGTTGGAGCACGCTACCCTAGTGAGCCACCGCTGCCCGTTTTAGTAATACCACGTGCACCTTAAAGAACAATAGACAGACCGTATCTGTTATAAATGTTTCCTTAATTTAAAACTCTCGCATTCTTGTATCGTTGCAAACTAATAAAAATGAGAAAAGAGATATCATATTTTCCCTATTCTTTATAATGTTTTTCCATTTTCAGTTACAATTATCAAAATCTCGGAAACTCTGAGTTAGAGGTCGGTTAAATGACAAAGATAATAAATTTAATGCTAGGCTCAAATATTACTGCCATTTAAAAAAAGTTCATTTGTATCGGAGTACTCTTTCCGATATCCCAAGGGTGGTATTCTAATATAGGTCGCATTGGGTTGGGGCACAGTAACCTTCCTACTTTCAATAGATAATTGTAAAGGGAGGGTACGTCTTAGAAGGGTGAGGATAGTCCCAAAAATAGGAGATAAAATCAAACCATGTCGAGAGATCGAAATTTTAGTTTATACTTAAATTCTATGAAAATGTTTAAACATCTATCAAAAATAATTATAAAATATCGAAAATCAGTACATTCAGTACAGTATGTAAAACATCAGTACAAAATATGTTACAATTTGTTTATCAGTACAAGGGTCTGAAAATCAGTACGAATGGTCACTCTAAATGAAATGTATTTATTCTTTTTTGCACACCCCCCGGAACACAGCAGTACATGTTACTCATACTTATATAGATGCAATAAAATAATATTGAGTTAAAAATCATCAATTAGTACTTTTATAAACTTGTAAATCACTTGAATTATTCTATTTCAACAAATAAATATCTATAACCTAACAAAATGAATACCGGGTATTAAGCTTCCAATTTATCTCGCTAGATAGCGAGCGCTAGGATGGCATCGCCAATACCTGTGGCCGTCGCCCGCGTCGAGATCTTGCTATCATTACAGTATCTATCACTTTCATTACTTTTTCAAAAAATTTCTCCCCCTCATGAAAAGAAGTCTACCACAAAAAATTCAGACTATAGTAACATGTGATGTTAAAATTTGAATTTTTATCTTTGCTATTCTTGTTATTGCGTATTTTAGTACTAATCCAAAAACAAGCATAATATTAGTAGGGCTAGTAAAGCCAGTGATAATGACAAATGAATGTAAAAACTCCACTTCCATTGTGTGTAGTGTGTCGTTAAATATGCGCCTTGGCGTCCAAGCGGTCACGGTTGTGGCCGCGGAATATGATTAAAAACTAATTGTAATTGTTATTTTAATTAGTCATTGTCGCCGGCCACGTCCGCTCGCATTGTCCGCCGAATATCCTCGCGGCTGCCGTAATGACCGCTCGTCTCTGGCTTCCTACATCCTACTCCGCCATACGAAATGGCCCGCGCTTTTTCATGTTAATTTTTAAGTATTTACATACGTGAGTATAGAGACATTTTTGTGCTAATATGAGCTTCCGCTTGTAAAAAGGAAATAATTTTATTAGATGTATTACAGGGTACAGGGAACAAAAAGAAAATTTATCGCTTGCTTCAACTGAAATTCAAATAACAGTTCGTGTGCAAGTATGGGAATTGTTTTTGTGATAAATGGTGAATGTGTTAATTAAGCACCAAATTATAATGTCCTTCAGAGCAATTATCAATTATTTTTTTTTAGATTATTTTGCTGTGGACAGAAGAATTAAAACCGATTGCCCAAAATCACAAGACAATAGACCATTTCAGAAGTGATTAGTTGGAAAACCCACGAGGAGGTGAGCTTTTGGACTTTTGCTAAACAAGGATTATTTACTAGCTAATGATAGGATAATACGGCATTTGATGTGATTGCTATTGTGAGAAATAAAATTTAATTGGTGCTTCCCGACATGAAAAAGGAAGAAAGACCCTAGAAGAATTTTGATTTAGATTTATTTCATAATGTTATGTGTTTAGTTGGAGACATGGAGACTGGTTAGCATTTATTGTTACTATGAGCACTCTTTACTTTGCAATATGTTGTCATGAAAATAATATCGACTAAACAATCTATCCTCGACTATTCACTATTTTTACATTCATTTTATAGTATTTAAAAATTTCAGTTTGGCATAATTATAATATAATCTCTCACTGAATATGGGATGCACACTATGTTTTCTTTTTGTACCATTTTTTAGACGCCTATAAAGCAAAGCACAAGTTAACGCTTTTTTGTTTTTCATTATTGCTACTCCTGAAATATAGTTGGTGATTCTATTGGTAACACGAAATTATCCTCAATTGGATCGAATGTATGCGCATTTTCGCGACTAAACAGTTTAGTTATGATGAAATCGCGACGTCTACACAATTCGACTAAACAGTTTAGTCTATGTAAAAATTGTATGTATGTGCTTGGC
The DNA here is from genome assembly GCA_035578165.1 of Stenolophus ochropezus. Classification (NCBI taxonomy): domain Eukaryota; kingdom Metazoa; phylum Arthropoda; class Insecta; order Coleoptera; family Carabidae; genus Stenolophus; species Stenolophus ochropezus. Next base: position 22,055,475 of record JAQOWZ010000008.1, read on the forward strand.
CTTCCACGAAAAATTATTAGTTAGAAAATATCCAATCGAATCCTTGTATTTCTAATCACGTGTGCAAAACAAGCCAATCAAATCACACTTACGCTGAAAAGAGCCCTAAGAGTCTTACCATTTTTGTAATGAGGTTGCTAGATAAATGACAATTGTTAATATTTGTCAAACATTAATTATTTTATTGTTTTACCTTCAAAATGTCCTATTTAGGGTATGGTGTTGGCATCTGTCATAAAATTATGGCGTAATTATTAATGATCAGGTTAACTGGAGAGGAATAAATCTTGCACATGACACAAAAACAATCAGTATAACTATTGAACTAGTGATTGAATTACAAAAAACATTTTACCTAATGTTTATACACAATATTTCAGCATATTTATCTCTAAAATACTTAAAATATTTACTGTAATTGTTTTATCAAAATAAACTTGATAAATTCTTAAAATTTTGAGGAAATCCTTAGAATCTGGCAACACTGATTTGAGCTAAAATCTTAGCGTGCCTTTTCAAATGTCATATCATGCCATTTTGTTGGTTGCCCACCGCTGACCTAGGGATGTAGCTAAAAATGGATCGATTTAAAGAAGTTGATATTTTAAATGGTAAATAGGTACTACCAAACAACTTTTAAATCACAACTTGTATTTTTGCACGCTTTGTATGTTAAACAAGGATTACAATGTAGTTTTAATAAAAAAATACTATATTTTTTTAATTAGCTGAATTTTTATTATGTAATGGTTATGTTACGTTATTATCCTTGTTGTATTTATTCCTGCAAGGTAATTTTTCATGGCATGTAGGAAACGCGAAGCGGGCATCACGTAGCATGCGCACAATTCATAAAAGTCGCTGGTACAGGTGCAGAGCAGGCAGCAAACAAACAACCACGGCAGCGCTGACTCAGCGCAGATTCCTGCAGCATTTTTCCTGCTTTCCTGCACAACCGGTGACACTAGTTCAAGGTCACAAAGAATGCATAATGGATTGCTTATCAAACCTATTTTTACACATTCTCAACTATCGGTTATTGTTTCCTACATTCTATTATGAACTTATAGGATCGCATTCTTCGTAAGGTATTACAATCTTAAAGTGTTTCTAGCTCTTTTCTTGTATTAAATCAATTAATATCAAATCTTCTCTCTTTCTCAACCTCTCATTTCTCTTCTATCATCATACCTCTTTGATAGACCAATCTTTGTCAAATTTCTTAACAACAAATCGTCCATTTTTATAGAAACTTCCGGTGTTCCACAAGGATCTAATTTATGTTCTTTATTATTTTTATAAAACTCACCTTATAAATTATGCGAGTTTGCTTTTCGCTGATGTTCTGAAAATATTTTATTCTGTCAACTCGTAATCTCTGACTGCACTTTTCTTTAGCAAGATCTTAACAATTTGCCCCACTGGTGTCTACCTTAAAATTGCTTCGTTTTATAATTAGAAATTCAAGACAACTTGCAAATCCTTCTTGCTTAGTAACTCATTATAAGTTTGTTGCCCTCTTTAAAATTGAATAATGCTTGCGTAATCTGGTATCCATTTTATGAAGTACATCAGAAATGGAAAAAGTGCAAAGAATATTTCTCATATTTTTATATTTGAAACATTATAATGCTTACCCTGATAGGTCACTGTCATTGTGCACTTGCTTAATACGTTTAATGTTCGTAGTTGTTTACATCGTATAGACAAGTTATATGCGTTCACTATCTATCAATCTAAATTCACGGGACATTGGATGACCCTCAGTTTGTTTCACTTCATAATTTTTATACTCCTTCTGTGCTCACGAGAAATTCTGAAACAATTTATTTACCTTTAGTACATACTAACATTTTCTGTACATCGCCTATTTACCAGATGTGTCTAATTTATCAACTCAATTTTTGTGATATAGATGTTTTTCAGTATTCTCCTAAGAAATTTTATTATGTCATTGTTTAAGTATCGTTTTGTCATCTTATTCTTATTTTCTGTCTGTAATGCCTTTTTGTCATTGTATTTAATTGACTTGGTTTAAATTGTTGAGTTGAGTTCGATTTTAAAGTTCAGTTTTTCAAAAGTTCACTTTTAATGTTTAATTTAGTTTTTAATAATTGGAAAAAATGTAATAAATAATAATATGCATATGACCTAAGACGTTGAGTTCGCTTAGCCACAATAAAAAAAAAAAATGGAAAAAATGTAACAAATAAAGTTTAAATACATATATTATAAATATATGCGTTGTATATTTTATGAGACATAGAAAATGGGGGAAATTTCCTAAAATAAGTTTACGTAACATCTTTCAACAGAATATTTAGGGCCGATTTTACCACCTCTGCTTAAAGTGCCGGTTACCTTAACCATAAGTTAATAAAAACATATTGCATCGAAATCATAAATAACATTTATTTTTGACAATTTGCATCAGTTTTCCGATGCGATGTTTTTCGATGAGTAAAATAACCAGCACTTTAACCAGATATGGAAAAATCGACTCTTAGTGTTGCCGTGAGACAATACAAATGTCTCATCTCGTCACGGCACTGGTTTATCTCAACAAAATTTTGTCGCGAATGTCTCGATCATGATAATAAATTATTTTGGTTTATTTAATATTTTTGTAACATACTCGCTAGTCGCTACTTTCTTTGCGGCTGTTTATTTTTATAATTTTTTTGACAGTAGAACTTTTCATATGGAAACGGATAGATTTATGACGAAAATTTGAAAATTTAAGCAAATAATTAACTTATTTCGTCACTGTGTTTTCTCGTAAACATTTCAGTAATATTCCTTTGATTTAATTACATTCTTATTACCAAAAAAGAAATTATATTCTTTTTCGAGTATTTTGGAAATATTATATTTAACTCCTTTTGTATTACCTACTATCTTTCATTTTACTGTTCGTCATTCCATTTTTAACTTCACAAATAAGACAAATAATGGTATTTGTTGCCAAATTTTATTTCTTTTAAAATAATCTAAAAATTTTTAAGTATTGATATTGGTGAAATGATGCAATTTTGTTGCTAGTGTGGCTTATTGATATTAAAATTGCCGTTCTCAGACTCACTACTGCTTTCAAAAACAAAATTTTTATTTTTTCTTAAATTTCGTTACTATATTTCACATAATATTTATTTTTTCAAAAGTGGTCTCACATTATGAGGACCGACTTTGATATTTTAATTGGGACTTACATTTTTATTCAATGAACTTTTTTTTTCTGAATTCATAGATATAATGTTAATATACCTTAGATAACATTTACTTTTTGAGAAAAATGCATATTTAGGATTATCAGTTTTATTTAAATATGACTGAAATAAATATGCCATGGATTTACTAAAATATATTATGGAAAAAAATATTGTGGCAAATTGAAAATATTTTTTGCGCCTCCGTCCCATTATCACTAGTATTACAGAACTCAAAATCGTCCAGAAACTTCATGTTTGCCGGCCTAGGCAGGCAAAATTTAGAGATGCCAACTAAATATTTTAGCATTACAATCTGTCAATTTTTTTAATTTTATTTTATGGGAATGTAAAACGTTAATTAAAACAAATATGTGTAATTTATTATTCATATAATAATCGTATTCTATGATTATGATTACGTTAATTGTTGAAAAATATCAATTTAAGTTCGTTTTATTTTTTAGGTTACAACAAATGTCACTAAATTTTTTGAGTGAAATAAGTGAATTGTTTATATATCCACGTGAACCGGATATATTACTGACGTAAAAACCTATAGTGCATAAAATTTTAAGTAGTAATGATATTTCTTTAATAAATTAAAATGTCATCGGCGTAAAAAATCTTGTGTACCACACGCCCAGAAACTCTTTTGTGAGATCTCGAATTATTTGCAGGCCTCGCTTTCAGCTCTGTGTCTGAAAAATTAAGTTTCTGGACTAGTGATACAAATAACTATTGAGAAAACAACTGTAATACATGTAACGGTTTGCAAGACTACTCTTTTCTCACATGTGTTATTTGCTACATAATACACTTGTGCCGCAAATAGCTACTCATTAAACATTTAATTTAAATGTGAACACCTCGTGCCGACATATTTATTTTTATTTGGTTGTTCCCTATAGAAGGTAAGTAGAAGTATGATGGGTGTGAGTAAGAAAGAAGTTGATTATAATGTAGGTATATAATTACATATTTTACACGTTTGCACCGATGGTGCGGTTCTCGGTACTGGTAATTCACTGCCTCGCGAAAGCAGATTGCAAACTACAAAAATGCGCGTACTTTGATGAACTCTGCGATACACTCCTACAGATATTACATTCTACCTTTTTACTGTTATCAACAAAATGTCTAACGCCTTTTACTGATCGCCTAACATTTTCTTTACCTTTAAATTATTTCATGAAGACGTATATCTATTTTCATTTAGAGCTATTTGTATTACACGTATATATTTTCCCGTAGAGAATGTGGCAACCACTAACCTAACTTTTATGCTGGTTTAAATTTAAGAAATGAGAAAAATCTACAAAGTTCTTCATCCATAAATCTAAGAAACTGATAAAATTGAAAAGTGCTAATGGGACAATAAGTTTATTTTAAGAAAAAAACTTATTTGTACACATGACTTCTTTGTACTTACTTCACTTGAAAGTGAGATCATTCTACAGCTAATCCGTCTTTATCTTCTATTTATTTCTTATCTTTTAACTTCCCTTCGAAATGGATCATCTTTTAAAAAATTTATCAAAATGTTTATCACTATTCTTTATAGCATTACACAATAGTATATTGTGCAACAAGTGCAGAAAGTCGCCTATTGCCCACGAGTTGTGGAAGTTTCGGCAGAAGACGAAGTCGAGTACTGGAATTACATAAGGTGGAAAATAGATGATTCTGCACGAGTAGCACACTATATTTTTTCTACGAACTAAACGTTAAGGAACAAATGGCCCACGTAACTTTCACGTATGCGCAGTGTTGACAATAACTGTGACAAATGACAAATACTGTCAGAAATGATTTGTCACATGTTACCTCACGTTCGTGAGAAGTACTCAACTTTGAAGCTTCACATAGTGTGAGTGTTAGTGTGAGTAAAAAGTGTTTTAATGGTCGTAGAAAAACCAGAAAATCGAAATTTTTCGCTATTATAATACTTCCTTTACTTTGAACAAGGAAGTAAAAAGAGATGAATTTTTATCAGTGTGTATAGGAAGAATTTAAGTATATACTTTAATACTTTGATACAGAATGTCAGCACTTTTCTATTTTGCCGATTTCTTCGATTTATGGATGAAGAAAATTCTGGTTAATATTAATTTCACTTGTTTTATAACAATATGGTATGTTTTCTATTTTGTAACGTGAAAGCAGATGAATCATCATGACTAACCTTTGTGGATAAGTAGTCGCATTGAAGGTCAAGTGGGATAGGAGCGACGCCGGAATTTTATAGAGTCCAGAAGGCTCTGGAATGTTCCAGATTAGCTGCCCGCAGGCATAAAAGGATTGCTGAAGTCAGTCAGTGTCGGTCAGAGCATGTCAGCGACATGTGAAGTAAAAATAATTAAATAGTTGGTGCTATAAATATAGTCTAAATATATATTGAGTATAGTTTTAAGTGTTTAAATAAATGTTCTTAGTGTTTAATTCTTTATTAATAATATTAGTACTCTTAAATTAGTGTCTATATTTGTTTATTCATTGTGTTACTTATTTTTATTAACTTTTGATAATTTATTATTCGTTCATTAAACTTAGTTATGTAAGTATTCGTATTTCAATTATTTTTATACTTCACCCAAATAAATAAACGTTACATTATCGTGTTTCGATACTTGAACTTGCAGTCAGAATCGAAACGTGCTAGTCATTAGTAAATGTCATTCTGGATTCGTGGGAAAGTGTCTAAAAGCAGATTAGTTATTATAAAATGTGGTAAGGGCAGTAGGGTTTGATATCTGCTCAAAAACTTACTATATTTTGTAATAACACGTTGTTTCAAAGCAATGAGCTCTGATTGCGTTGCGTTCAGTTATTAAAAGTTAAATTTAAATTACGTTTTCCTTACAAATAATTATCCCTTTTTATGTAATTAGTAATTAAACAGGGTGATGACGTAAATCTCCGGTAATATATGTATATAAAGTATTTATGTAATTTATAATCTAGATGTAGATATAACTTGCGACTTCCTTCTATTTATATCCAGTGATCTTTCCATGAAAAATGCTCGCGTAATCTAATTACAATCACAAAGGGTTTCCACTGGTCGCGAATGAAAATTGTATAAAAACAAGCATGAATATTAACCAGCAGGCCACTTGCTGAATTCATTATTTCGAATGAAACATACACCGCCAGTGGTAGCCCAACTATTTTGTCGTAAAACAATTCAAAATATTACTCTAAATATATTTGAACAATGCAATGTAATAAATCAAATTAGCATACCCAGAAATGAATAATCAGTGGAGAGTGATATTCTTTTTTATTTATTGCAATATTGTGACATTCGTTGTCAGTTTTTATTGTTCACTTCTTAATAGTGTAGGGAAGTAAAAGGAAAAACTATTTTTGATGTTATAGAATGGCTAGATTGCATTATTACATATGTTGAGAATAAACGCGGTACTTGTTGAATGATAAAGTTAATTCACGGATTTCTCGGCGGAAATTTGGTAGGAATTTATTAATAATTCATTTCAAAATTTTGTAGTTCATTTTTATTTAAATCCAATATTTCGTAACATATTTTGTTACTTTATCAGAGGGATAAATAAGTAATTTTGTAGAAACATAACATTAGTCTGTAAAAAATGTTGTACAAAGTTTATAACATGATTTTTTATAATAATTTTTATAATCACAATTTAATAAAAAGTTATTTTAAGTGAAATTACAAATTTGGAGACACATGGCTCATAAAATAAAAAAACTAACGTAATTCTTATTATTTGTGGAAAATGTCATAAATATAGCTAAAAAATTTCTACTTAGCATTTATTTATTCAACTGTACATCTATTATTATGAACCTAGTGTAGAGTGACCATTCGTACTGATTTTGTCAGTACAGTACTGATTTTCAGGCCCTTGTACTGATAAACAAATTGTAACATATTTTGATAGATGTTTAAACATTTTCATGTAATATAAGTATTAACTAAAATTTATATCTCTCGAAATGGTTTGATTTTATTAGTAAGTAACTTGTTTAAAAGGTTTGATTTTTAAGGGAACTGTAAACTTTAGTAATAGCAATAAAATTGCAGCAGTAATATCGCTTATAATTTTTCAATTTGTTTTTAAAGCTAATGTACAAAACAATATATTAGAAGCTATATTTGGATTTATAAATGTTTGCTTGAGAATAATAAAAGCCTCGAAGAAATCAAATTTAAAGAAACTAATCAGTATTTGCTAAAACACTGCTTAAACACAATAGAATAATAATAATCATCGCATATGGCATCAAATTTCATTTTACTTTTATCACTTTTTTTAAATATTATATTAAATGATTTACTATAAACATTTCCATGTAATATAGTCAATAAGTAATCTAAATATAGAACAGGTTTTGTACTGATTTCATTAAAAAAATAAATGGTCACTCTAACCTAGTGTCTATTATTTTACTGTGTATCTATTGTTTAAACTTGGGATCTATTTTTTAATGAGCATTCTATATATAAACTTATTGCCTGTTATTTCTACAGAACATTTTAAAAAATTTTATGAAGAGAAATTATTATTTACTTGGCAAAAAGTAACAAAGAAACGAATTAATTAGGCCCGATCTTTCCAAGTACGAATAAAATGACGGATAACTAAATTGTAAATAAATTTATTACAAGTTGTTATTATTATTAACATAACGAAAATAATTATTTCGATGTTAGCTGCAATGAAATACCGATTACTGACTTCGCAGATGTTTAGACAAGTTGAATATATAATGCATAATTTCTACATGTTAGAGAAGGATAAAAATAATATTTTGAATGCCACATACGTCACGGGTATTTCAAAATGTCAAAATTTAACATGTAGATTTGTAGTCAAAGATTCCACAATTTTGCAATGCAGTTTTGTTCCAAATGTAGTGATACTAGGTGATACATTTCCCTCTGTAAAAGATTGCAGAGAAATAATTATTCCTCTAGCAATAGAAAGAAAAAAAAATGAATAAGAACGTTAAGGAGAACAGTTATTTTTGAAGCACTTTATTTTATGGGAGGTATTTTATCAATTGAAGTCAGATGATTAATATTTTAATAACAATTATGTTTAAATAATGATAAACATGGTAAGTAAATGGTTATATTCACAAGAATTATTCATTCTTCGACATTTCATTTTTCAAATTATTTGTACTCGTTCCCTTACTCTTTATGGTCGACGTTCTGAATTTACATAATCATCTATTTCTTCTAATTCTTGGTGCTCAAGTTTTTCGAAATTATTAAAAATATCTCTTTTGAAATATTATGTATAGGTAGGCTAGCATTGACAATTATAAATAAAAAGAAAGGACTCGTGGCTTTTCGGCACACTTCGGTCACTATTCACAACCTAAATCAGTTTATTTCGAAGTTCAAGTTCCCAATAACTTATCTATCAACTATCAGATTAAGCTAGATATTCTTCGAATATATATTATACTGCGATGAAAAGACCGATGTGATGTTTATTTGACAGATATACAGGGTGTTTGGCGGAAGACCGGCACCCAGAATATTTCGTTCATTTTGAAAGATACAAGAAAATGTTAAGAAGCAAAGTTAAACTAGACAAAGGGACTCATAAAATGGCCGTAGTAACAATTTTGTGTCACTTCCGGTTTTAGCGGAAATGTGTCCAACTTTAATTTTAGCATAGGGAATCGGTATTTTTATATTTTTTTTCGAAATGTACATAAAATTAGCTTTATAATGATACCAAAATATCATTGTTTTACTGCAACCATTTCAAAATGGCGACACTTTATTTTTAAAATATTTACTAATAAAAATTCATAAAAAAATTGAACATATCCAGCTATTTGAGATTTTGTTACCTGAAACCAAACAAATAATGTCAAAAAATATTAGATCTACCTTTCCTGGCGATGTAGTGGCAAAATTTGTTATATGTGACAAATTCTGTAGAAAATGACGGCGGCCATTTTGAGTATTTTTAATTTTAATTTTGTATGTTATTTTTAGTAAGAGTTTTTGTATTGTGTTGATTGTTATAAGGTATTTTAAACATATTTTTTTTTCGTTAATTACCTATAGTTGTAAGTACATAAATATGAAAATAAATTGTCGCCATTTTGAAATGGTTGAAGTAAAATTATGATATTTTGGTATCATTGCAAAGCTAATTTTATGTACATTCCGTAAAAAAATATAAAAATACCGATTCCCTATGCTAGAATTAAAGTTGGAGCCATTTCCGCTAAAACCGGAAGTGACACAAAATTTGTACTAGGATCATTTTATGAATCCCTTTGTCTAGTTTAGCTTTGTTCCTTAATATTTTCTTGTATCTCTCAAAATAAACGAAATATTTTAGGTGCCGGCCTTTCGCCAAACACCCTGTATTCTACAATTTCAATTTTTTTTCATACTTGGAAAGACCGGGCCTTCTGACAAATATTTAAATACATAATTATTGATTTATTTACCAAGATTTAATTTCTTTACTTGGTATATCTAATTTTAACATAGCAATAATTTTTTATACTTAGCAATGTAACTTTGCAAAATATTATAATATTGTGTGAATAAATTTTTGCGTTCTCATAATCCCAGCTGGACATTCGCTAGACACTAGCTAGACTTGAGGCTACAGGCTTTCTAGTATTTAAATAGAAAATAATTGAGTACCTAGATTTTCAAACAACACTAAATAAGTGGACGATGGCCAAAGTATATTTGAAACCAGACTATACTTCCATCATATAATTACATTTCATTACTACATCCACCTGTATTCCAATTTCCTAATATCCAGCTAGTCATCCCGAGAATAGAATCTGTCTATCAGAAACCGGAAGCGAGTAAAGAGCCATTTATAGGGCTATTTCGTAGCACACCCTGTACTGCGTAACACAACCGTCATTTACAAAGGGGGAAAGTATCCGTACGGGATGGGAGTACCTGTTGGCTGGCGGAAACGCCGTCACGGCCCAGAACGCCCTCTCGGACGCCGGAAGTGCCAGTGACGTACAAGCCGGCCACAAAAAGGCACAAGGAATAAATGGTAAATGAAGAAATACCTCAACATAAACTCATTACATTTAAGAATTTTTATTTTTAGCACTAGGGGTCCTGTTGATTCTAAGAATTTTGTGCGAATGGTTATTATATGTACGGGCAGCGGTGGATTACTTGGTCAGCGAGTTTCGACTCGGACTAAGAGGAGTGTAAAATCTGGGGTTCAAGTCCGACCGGTTCTGAACCCATTATAAGTTGTAGATCTTTTGCATAGGATGTGGGCTGATAATATATACCACTACAATGTAAGAAAAACTTGCCACAAAACAAGTACTGTTAAGTTTTTGAGGTCCTGTGTCATCTAGCAATCATACGATTAATACTGAAAGGAATCTTCTAAAGGGAGTTTTTTTTCACATATCATTTTATTTCATCAGCCTTGCTTGTTAAATTTCTTTTTCATCAGTTGAAAGTAAGGATATGTGTCATAATTCATTATTTATTACTGGATGTGCCAATCTATTTTATCAAATATTTTTTCCTTTTTTTGGTTCATGCTTAAAAACAAAACAGAATTAAACACTGAAATAGAAAAAATAGGAATATCATATCACCGAATATTTAAAATTATGTCTGTATGACTGGATGTAAGCATGCATGAGAATATGAATTTCTAGAAAAAGTATAGTGTATCATTAGTGCAGAATTACCAATTTCCCACCTTGTGTGATTCCAGCACTCAACTTTGACTTTCACACTTCGTAGGAAATAGACGACTTTCTGTACTGGTTGCACAATACACAATTTACTGTTGTAGTAATAGTGTAAATGAAGCCTATAACCTCTGGACAAGCAAAACAAAAAATCTTCGCATATTTTTTGTTGAGATGATTATATATATGCTTTAAATCTGAATATGATATTTCACCAGGATTAACAGAAATGAGTATAATAAAAAAACAACAGTTTTCTTAAATATTTTTTTTCACTCAATGATGCGTTAAACGGAAACGGACCTCTCCTTTCTGTCATGGGCCCTTGACAAATGTTAGCTTCGAGACCCGTTAAACTCGCCTCTGATAATTATATGTACACATTTTTTGATAAAAATATAAGAGATACGTAAATTGTAGGTTTTAATTTATATTATGGGGTCCCCAAAAATTTGTAACGCTTCAGGCCCCTTATATGTTAAATCCGCCACTGAGAACTAGAGATGCCTGAACTACAATCAATCGCATAACGACACATAATCAAATGAAATGATTCCTAAAAAATCTGATGTGTCCAACACAATACCTCCCGCCACTCTAGTAATACATAAATATTCTATATAAGTTATTCATAATACATTTAATTTGTAGTTTTAAAATTAATTTGTTATTGCAGTTCATAATATTTTTAATTCATTTCATACCTAAAATTTCCTTCATAAAATTTGTATGACCAATATGATAGCTATTTTTGACGTTACTAAAACCGGAACCGAACTTACCTTGATTCACGCATGCAAATACATATATGCCTTATATATTTCTTCCACTTTTTCTAATTTTACAATAAAACTACTTCATATTTACTTATGTTATCTTTTACATTTACTTACATCATATGTCAAATTTTGTGAACATATGAATAACTCATCGGTTTTATCGAAATTTCTTAGCCTAAACGATATGTAAAATTATTATAATTTATATATTTTTTTCCTATCTAGCTAGAAGTTATATATAAACGTAATTACGCAGATCGGTAGAAAATTAAAAAATCTTTATATTTAATAATAATGTAATTTGCGAAAAAATTGTATTAAGAGGTATTTTTTTGGAAAAACGGTTTAAAGCTTCAAATAAAGTACTACTTCCTGTTAACCAATTGTAGTCAAAATCTAATCAGTTCATCATATTTGAATATAAGTCATAAATACCAAATATTATATTTTTTACATGTCTCGTATTGGGGTTATCGTGGACGAAAAATCGTCACAGACACACAGACACACACACACGGACATACAGACATCACGGTAAAAATAGTAAAATAGTATTCTAGGGACCTTAATTCGTGCTCATATGTTGAAAACTCATACTCGAGAAATCTGACCAAAAACAATACCTCCCTTATCTATATATTGATAGGCGGGAGGTAAAAAGAATCGGATTTCCCATCTCTAATACATTGTCAACTACATACTTTAACTCGTTCATATATAATTATTATATTGAAATATTCTCTAAATATACCTTACAATGCAGTGGTTAATAAATAATAATGTGTTCCTATACCTCTTAAGAAGAGCATAGGGCAATCGAACACACCAAGCCACAGCTCTAACTGCAATACTGTCGGCTGTTTCATATGTCAGCGCTACTTCTATTTGAGATGTGTAGGTATAGATGGCAAGTCTATAGCATTCGAGTGTGATAAACGTAAGTAGCTTTTTTTTATTTTTCAACAATCACACGTTGTTGGTCGCTGGGACTTGAACTCACGATCTCAAGTTCAAATCCAGCCGATACAATTAATAAATGCAAATTAAATAATTAAACGATGTTTAGTTTCTGTACGAATGTGTATTACTTTATAGAAGGGTGGTGAACACAGAATAGGTTTATACAGAAGCGACAGTAAGACAGAGAGAATTAGAGAGAGATGGAGAATGTGAACGAATTTCAAGGGCTCATTGTTTAAAATCGGAAAGTTTCCTCACATCTTAGAGAGATAGGGGAAGGGAACAAATTTAAAGCTTTACACAATGCTTCAAGGTCATATAACTGAATAGGGCAACATGAAAGGTACCGACACGGAATGTCGCTTCTGTATGTAACTATTCTGTGGTGGTGAACTCAAATGAAATACATTTTAACACTTTCAGCTGACAGCTTCCGAACCATTCAATGTGTTTAATGTTCCGAAAAGAAGATAAACTGAAGTTTAAAGTATAGAAAATGAAGGAAAATAGTTTAGCGTAGTGATGAATACGTGTAGTTATATGCAAATCAAGTGGTATCGTGCGATGGAACAAAGTGTAGTTGCAGTGACCGTTAGGCAATCAGCGGGGTCAATTGGCGCTGGTGCTGCCGGCTGGTGGCTGCTGTCGGAAGCTGCGAGCGCTGGCTGTCACGTACGTGATGCGAGCTTCATCCCAACACGCCATAAAACGCTGAACCCACGTCTAACATGAAGAATTACTTCTCTTCTATATCAGACACATCAACAAAAATTCGCGTCCAACGAACTACAGGATTCTTACTACCATGTCGTATGAGGCATTCAAATACTTCACTTCTAATACCAAAAACCATAACAATTGATAAATAATTAGGACAAGCAGGGTCTGTAGGGCCCTAGGCTGATCCTGTGGTGGGAGGTGGGAGATAATTTAATTTTTAGTAACCACGTTAGAAAAATGAAATATAGAAAAATCTGATGTACGCCTATAAATTACACACATGCACTGCACTTTTTTTTAAAAAACTTATTTCTTGTAAAAGTGAAATTATTCTACGACAAATAAAATTTAAAAAAATCCTTCGAGCATAGCGCTTTTTAGCGCTGCCGATTGCAATGAAAGAGGGGTGCACAACTATAATAGATATTATAGCAGTCTTAAAATCAAAATTTCAACATTCTTCGGCTAAACGTTTTTGAGTTACGCGAAAAAATTCGAAAAAACCCTTCGAGTAAAGTGCTCATTTGGAACTGCTGATTGCAATAAAAAAGAAGTACACAATTAGATTTTGTAACAATCCCACATAACAAAATTTCAATATTCTACGGCTAATCGTTTTAGAATTATACGAGATACGTACATACGTCACTTCGAGACTAATCAAAATGGATTCATGGATGTCAAAACGTCGATTTCCGTTGAAATATGTAATACAATATTTAAATAATCAGACTTAGAAATGAAAATATCAAATATTCTTACACTTAATACTAATGAAGCTAATTATAACATCTGCATAACTTAGTTGTCTTAAAATACCACTTTCTATGCTGAGCAAAGTCAAAACTTTGAACCTATGTCTTTTAACATGGAGGTTCGAAGTTATCAGTTGTTCTATCCACTGAAGAGTTCAACCGAATTGTGATCGAAGTAGTTCACATAGAATAACTGCGTGAAACGTTGACGTCTTTTACGGAGTGCCCGCACCACATTTTTTATTTTAGTGTATTCAACATTTAAAAAAAATTAGTTTATTTTATGGCTGCAGCCTTGATAACCCGTGCATAAATACGGCCCTGAGAACATGGCCATATCATCCTGCGATATAACATTCCTAGATGGAAAACAAAACACAATCCTATCCTAAGGTTCTTATTTCGTGGAAAATTCAACTTGTGCCGCCACCGGCCCTATAATGTATTTATTTAGTAGTTGCACGTGCCGAATTAAATGCCAGATTATTTTACTTTACAGCTTACAATACAAAAATAATACTCTAAAGAAGAATTAAAGGTAGACTGAAACGTATTTTTCCTTTTCATTAGCTACTTCAAAATGGAGAAATCTAACATAAAATTAATGGATTATTAAATATTCTAAGTAAATAAGTCTCAAGTAGAAGAGATGTGTAATTAATATACGAATTGTTTGTTAGTAATATAGAGTTACAGATTATATCACGAGAAATCGAGAAATCGTCACAAGAAGTATATAGGTACTACCCACATTGAGTTCACAAGGAAACCTCAATTTATATCAATCATAAATACGACTAAGTATATTATCACTGCAATATATACGAATATGCTGCTATTTTGTCGTAAAATGATTTAAGTTTTGAGCAAAATTCGCAAACGGACTTATTATCAATGTGTATGTATGACATATATTTTCTTATATGTTTATTTCAAGCCAACGTTTGAACTAATACATTAGTCTAAACCAGCGGTCGGGGAACCGGGGTAAATTACCCCAAATGGGGTAAAAATGAAATTTTGAGGGTAAAAATGAAACTGTTGTGAATAAAAAGTATATATTTTTAATTTGCTATTTTATAAACCTGTTAGTATTTTTTTCAACTTAAGCAATTTAGCGACATATGCAGGCGATTTCGTTTTTTTTTTGCTTTTCACCATGGGGTAATATCAACTTACACAAAAATATTTTGGGGTAATGATTAAAAAAGTTCCCCGACCGCTGGTCTAAACCAACGTTTCGACTAATATATTAACCTTCTTCAAAATTAATTACACTTTTTTCTTGCCCTGAAGACGACTAATGTATTAGAAACGTAGAAACAGAACAATGCTAGTCCGATTATTTTCCCTGGAACGATCTATACATCAAAATTGTAAATTGCATTATATTTTAAGTAATTCATTTTCTATTTAACACTGTTTGTAGTTTTTAAAAACTACTACTGTTTGAGAAAACAGCCAAAATCTGAAAAACTCTTTCCAATATAAGAACACGATTAGATAAACATTTTTTTAATAATAGTTTGGTATACAGTTTGTCCAGATTTCATCGGCCACCATTGGGATCTCGGAAATTATGTGCATCTGGAGGGCGATTTTAACGGTGTCCTTGTTATCTCAAAATTCTCCATAGGTCATGAGAAAATGATGGAAAACTGATTTTGGTTAATTTTTTCTTCACAAATAATAAATAAACAGTTGAACATTCGGGATAATGTTATGTGTCTTGTTTCCCATGACAGGTATGAAAGCACGGCGGTTAGTTTTGTAAGTAAGTGTTATATTCAAAGGGAGATAGGTATAACAAACAAAATGAAACAAACGACACATGGTTTGATGTTTATTTTAATAACAAAAATATGACATTATTTTAAATTTATAGCTAATTTTGCTAACATAAAATGGAACATTCATTTGGAAGTAAAACGAGATACTTCTGGATCAGTTCAGGGTTACACCTCAAGGTACCAAATAAATACGGCCATTATTGTTAATAAAAATTTCAAATTCCTGAAAATCTGATTTTAATTTATCATCTACAGTTTCAATCCATCTCAGAATTACCAACAGTTCCCTGAAGAGCTAGTAAAGCCAATGATAATAAAAATCCCGATTGCTCTACCCTGTACGTGTATAAATAGTTGCGGTCTCGTCCGTCAATGAGTGATTGGCGTTGATGTATGGGCGCATGCGTGCCGGCATGCGGTTATTGTTTTCCCGCTGCCGTTTTGATCGTTTTAGCCGAGTGTGCGCGCGGTCACAGGTCACCTGAGTTATTACTTCACTGACAGAATTATAATGTTCGCTGCCCGGTTATTTATACCATTGCTAACCAGGAATGCCAACATAATTATCACTTTATGCCCAGTCAAGCTACGGCCTGTGCAAAATAAATAAACATCGTCCTTCAATTCAGGAAGGCAGGCTGGATTGCTTAGCCAACACTCTCAAATAATACAAGACCAATGACGATAGCTATAGTTGTGCAAATTACCGTGGTGTCTTTTTGAATGTATCACATCGATCATATGTATCGAAAATTTGTTACGAATTTGAAATACTGTCCCTCTGTAATGTGAGGGTATTGTATTTTCTTTATTGAAGCCCAAGTCTGTTACTGCAGAAGTGCAGAATTGAAATTGAAAAACGATCGGAGAATCAAGTCGGCTTTGCTGGCAGAACCGTTGCAGAGTTTTATTGGAATTGCTGCTTTTTTGCATTTTTTTGCAATTTTGCTTAATATTTGCTTTTTTGCAAATTTTAAATTAAATAAATTACATACTTTAAAGTAATTTATTTAATTTAAAATTTTTCTGTTATTTTGATTATTTCACCCTATGAACAATGCCACGAATTATTTGAAAATAGGTTCAGCGACCCAAAATACATTTATGAACCTACTGTCAGGTAATTCGTCCAAGCCAAATATTTTATGTGGATACCACATAACTTCCTCGTACACCTAATAAATTATATCCTTTTTTTTCTGCATTTCACTTAAACTTATTTCTATTGAAAGTGAAATCCCTTTGAAAAGCCTTTTTGGCGCTGCCGATTGCAATACGAAAGAAAGGGGTACAGAAGTCACGCTGAAACAAATCAAAATGGATTTAGCGATGGTCAAAACTGATATTTCCACTAAAATTTAAAACCGAATTTTTTCGTCCTTCACTTTGTACAAGGAAGCAAAAAGGATCCAGGTTTTTGACATTGAGACTTTTTAGGTGGTACCAAAAGAAATCGGAAAAAAAGTTATTTCAAATTAACATCGATTTGGCATGTACCGACGTTCCCATTTGAGAAGCCATCCCCATCAACGTTAATTCTCATACAATACAAAATACAATCGCCAATAGAAAATTATGCACCTAATTATTAAAGGAACGTATTCGACGGAATCAAAGACTTTGATTTATCGCATTATCGCAACAAAAGGTATAGAATTTATTTTCACTTTCGAAAAATCCTATAGGTACTAGGTTGGACAAATATATTTCCCCTGGCCCGAAACATTACCAGTCCGCCTCTGTTTACTAACCTTACAAAATAATAATTACTTTAGCTCTAAACAGTTCTACAACATTGATAAAAATCCTTTTTTTTGTTCTGACTTCTGACGAAAAATTTCAAACAAAATTATATTTCCTTTAATATACTGTTTAGAAAAAAGCAAAACAAAATTTATTTTTATTTATGAAAAACGTATTAAAATACCCATTTATTTTTTTATATTTGGTATTCACTTTTGATTAAACGTGAACATATGAAACGATATAGATGATTATATCTAATAAAAACGACACATGCATTTGCATAGAAACCGTTCTTTATTCATCAGTCATCATCTTCCAGAGTTAGAATATCGGAGATTCCGCAATTACAACCAATGAACTATATTTTTTTGTAACCTTATAATCAACATCTACTAAATCACTCATCGAAGTACAGTAACTCAACCATAACTAGCTAACCAAGTCTCCATCCGATGTGCAACGCTGGCTGCCTAGTCGCTGTTGAGAGTGAACCATGAACTTGTAACTTGTCCGCTGCGTGTTTACGTTTAACGCCGTGTGCAGGTGGATGGGCAGCGCACCCTTGAGTGAGTACTCCAGGTACAGTTACGTGGTGCTGCACACCCACAATGCGTGGCCGCATGGATGGCTGGTGAACCGAGCCACCCTCGCCTGACCTAGACCCGCTACTCGCTTGGAAAACGTAAACAAACAAGCTTCAACAACACCAACAATCCAATAACAAATGGGCGACAAGCTGAGTTGGTGTTTTATAATAAGGTTGTTTGTTTTTCTAAGGCTAATTGTTTAAGTTCATATTAAAATTCATTCTAATGTGGTTTAGTCTTCCATATACTGAGGTCAACTCTTCCGTTCTGGGAAACCTCTACGATATAGAGATTGCTACAGTCTACGGTATAAATATATCATTACCGATATTTACGACACAGAAAATCTGGAAACACAATGGTTCTTGTCTGTTTTGACTATACTAAAATTTGATTGGTAAAATTAATGTGGCACTTTTTAAAACAAAGAAGATTGAAAATAGTAAAATTATTGTGTATCATATCTATATCAACGATTAGTTGTTAAAGATTTAATCTTATACTGACTGTTGAGTATAGGAATTGAAGGACCAGTTGTAGAAATACAACAAATAAGTTTGATAGGTATTTATTTTACTACCAACCAAGTGTCTACAAGATCTCTTTACATTTCTTTATATACCCCACTTGGGGGTGAGGACAACCCTCCTACTTTGGTTTACCAATAAGGTACATGGAATATCGAACACTGACAATTCCATTTGTAATGTATTGTCTAATTAAATCACAGTATTTTGGTGAATTGAATCAATTACATTCAAATTTCATTGAAAATTATCTGCAGTGGTAATTGCCGTAGAAATTACACGATTAAATAGACGTTGCTTAGGTTAAAATTGTAGCACCTATTGTCATGACGTCAGCCAGTACGGTTGTGTGGTCGTGGCGTGTCTTGTCTGATCGTGTAGATAAGCAACATAGCCCGCCCTGTCCATTTGGATGGGTTGCCGCACAACGGCTCGGTGTGTGCTGGCCTTGCAGAGACTGTAGGCTGACAACCTGCATCGCTAAAAATGCAAGTAAAACATGTCACGAAACAAGTACTTCAGGTACTTGAGGCCCTGTTCCACATAGGAATGTTGTGCCATTGATTGATTGATTGTCATGACGAATACTATTATTAATCATGTTGAGAACACCTGTTCTGGAGTGTGTTCTGGTTTCATCTGGTCAATAAGAGTAATTCTTAATTCTTGACCTATAGGAAATATAGATTTTTTCAGAGCATCAATATCTGCTGTGAATCAAAATATTTTGTAGTATTTGTTGTAAGTCTTGATCTCCTGAAACTAGAGCATATTATGGAATATTAATATCTCCGGAATGTGAGCCAATTTCAGTAATGCAATAATTAGAGTAAACACTTACGAATTTTCAGTATGTCAACGTACTAAAACGTGATGCTCTAAGATACCACAGGGACGTTTCACAATATCATATAGATACAGGATTAATTTTTCCATAATACTCAGGTTATCTCTTTAGACTAAAGCGTTCAATTATTATGATGATAGATGGTAAATTAAATACTACAATAGTGTAATATGACTTTTAACAGGCTTGGTTAGAGAGCTCCGATTTAAATTGAACAAAGTGCGAGATATGAAATTCAAATTCCAGCCTCGTCACTCTGTAACTAAATAAAAATACCATTGTGTTCGAGTGGTTTGCTTTATCTCTAAAATTCAAGTTAAATTTGTCATAAAGCAAGTACCTTATATACTTAAGATCATATTCCATCTAGGAATGTGGTGCCACAGATGATGATAGTCGTTCAATAATGTACGTGAGAAGGGTTAGTAAAACTGCAGGTGATAATTGAAAGGTATAGTTTTCTTTTCTCGTAGTAGATAAAAAATATAGTAGATGTACAATTCCAAAGAGACGAACAAGTAGAAATGATTAGTTAGTGAGCATAATGGCAGTTATAAGTTGAAAGGTATGTCCGCGGTATGACAGTGCACATTATCATTAGAAGAAGACCAGCTCTGCGTCTGTAGCAACTAATAAAAGAAGCGCAACGAGTGATAAACATCAACCACACACGTCTCCGGCCAATTATAGATTATAGGCTATCTGAGAGGGAACTAGACACTTCCGGGTCCGGCTCGGCCATTCTACTATCATACTATTATATAACTTTAATTTGTTATGTCGATATTATACAGGTGTCCCATAACTTCAGGTACATATTAGAAGGGCATATAGTTCTTAATGTCCTGATTTCGGAACAAAAAGAATTTTTTCAAAATTTTTGAAGGAAACAGTTTTGGGACACTGGTTGAATAGGTAGTTTTAATATTAAATATTACGTTGTATTGTATCTAATTAATAAGAAATGTTAGCATAATACAATCAGTTCATTAGGTTTCTAGTAGCCGGCGACATAAATTGTAGAATCCAGAAGTACAAAAAATATTCTTCTTAAGTGAACTACCCTTAATTATAGGAATTTTGAAAAAATTCCTTTGCTTGGAAATCAGGACATTAAGAATGGAAAAATAAAAACAATAAAACGTAAGAAGAACACAATTTTAACTAAACTTCCTAGAAATTTTAGAAGTTAGTGCTGCGAACTTCATTTATTATCTGCATACCAGAAAAAACTGATCGAAATTTGAAATTTCAAGACAAGACATTCTTTCTTGTTCTATATCAATACAAGAAAATTCAAGACAATTTTCAACACTTTAGATTAATTAAAATTTTTTAATTTTCGAAATTGATTTAAATAACGTAAGTATAAGCACATTTCATTTTAAATGACAATTATTTTTGTGAAATGATTAAGTATTTTTTCAATACATATAAAAAATCTTTAATATTTTTTGAAGTCTTGGTATGCAGAGACGATTTGAAGACTAAAGGAAAAATTGTGTTTATGTTTACGTAATGTTAAGAAATTTCTGCCAGTATATCCGTATAAAATTCTTCTGAAGATATTATATTGTTTAAGTACGCATATTGGGGAAATATTTAAACTCTATATTACACTGTCTATATTAAAGTTTATAGTGATTGTTCTTGGGTCAGTTAAAGTCCCGGTTATCTTAAACGTCGCATCAAAAAACTGACGTAAGTTGTATACGTTAATTACCATATCGATATGATACTTTTCTAATAACCGATGGTTTAGGTAATCGACATTTTAACCAAAGATGAAAAAAGCGGCTCTTACTTATCTATCAATATAGGTTTTGTGGAAATAAAGTTATATTATGTTTAAGTAAATAGGCGACGTTTCGAGACTAATCTGGTTCATCATCAGCTACAAAATACATTACGTAGGGTAAGGGTGGATGAGAATACTTGAAAAACAAAATTTATTATTATTTATAACGACATATTGTCTAGGCTTAATTATAAGAATAAGGAAAAAAAATATTCGTATTCACAAAAAACCAGCTCTCCTCCACTATATACGTGAGACGGACCAAGATTATGAGAAAATGAACTAGTTAACAGATTGTTGTTATTTGTCATATGTGGTACACTTTTCGTGTAAACAGCGACAACAAATTACACATTTTATCCAATAATCCTTCCCTGCATCTCGCATATCCGTTTTTATAATCTTCAGCTTCTACATTATCATCACCCTCTATGACCATTTAACAATAGTTCTTCAGAACTCATGGAATAGCAACTAGATTGTCAACAATTCTACGTGCGATTGATTTTTTTCCTGTTTACCGGTTGAATTGATCTTTTTAACAATAAAAATATTCTGGTCCATCTCTACTCAGCATAGGTGGTCTAATTGTCCTCAGAACAGAGGTTAAATGGACCAATAAATTACTTTTATGACT
Organism: Stenolophus ochropezus; assembly: GCA_035578165.1. Classification (NCBI taxonomy): domain Eukaryota; kingdom Metazoa; phylum Arthropoda; class Insecta; order Coleoptera; family Carabidae; genus Stenolophus; species Stenolophus ochropezus. Next base: position 22,077,537 of record JAQOWZ010000008.1, read on the forward strand.
GTGTACAAATAGAACCACATTTTTAGATTACGTTAAGTCTTAAGCACATGATTATGTACGTACATACATTATACATTATTAGTTTAAACCTACCAAAGTAGTAATTAACTAATTGTGTATATAAAGTCCAAAAAAAAATTGGCAATTTTTAAAGTAAATCTTAGATTATTTAGTATTGACTACATTAATTTTCAAGCGGCTATTTACACAGTCTCTAAACAACAAAATTAATATTTTCAATGACAGATATCAATCTAATGTACTTTTAAGACTAAAAGTCCATCTCTTCTACCGGTTCATCTCTCCTCCACTTACCCTCTATACTCTATATATTTTATAGGTAATTTAGGTTTGTCTCTCCTCCACTTACCCTATATACTCTATATATTTTATAGGTAATTTAGGTTTGAAACGTCCAATATTTATAATAAGTAATTACAACAGGAACATAAAGGCCCATTAACATTTAATAAATTTAAGATTTACATACATAAAATAGCACTTATTTTTTATAACGAATTTTGACTAAATCAACAAAAATCTCAAAACCATGTCGATATTGTAACAAACAGATTTTGTTTATCGAAATATTTTGTTAGTTTCGAATGTCATAATAATCATACTTTGCTGTACATCCAAAACATATTGCGTGAAGAATGAACATAGCTTCATTGAGTCAATCCCCACACACTCCCAGTTCGTTTACGCTGGTCCCCAGAGCGTGAAGCAACGGAAACATCATCTAGGCTGTTTTCTCCCGTAATTAGCGAAGAGCATACAGCACATCAAGATGGCGTGTGCCGGCAATTGTTACAGAGGGGCAGGAAGTCGGCGGGGAGGAGGTCGGCTTGCTTCAGTGAAGGAACTAGACGAGGCTTCATTCAACATTCAACATTCAACAATTGTTTCATTCAACGACCAAACTGCTTTCTTCAAACTTTAGTAACAGTAGATGAAAGGTGGTCAAAAGTGATTTATATGAAAAATTATAATTTATTTATACACTTATAACGAACCCTATAAATATTTCAAATGGCTTTAAAGATAAATTGTAATAAATTTTGTTATAAAATGGATAAAAATAATAAAATTAATTAGGCTGAAATAGAAAAAGCAAGTAGGAGAAGCTATTTACATTTGTTACCAACCGTTCGAAATGTTTTAAATCAAAAATATTTTTTTTAATACCCATAGACCTCGACAGACACTTGACCTGGCAAAAGCACATTACAACTAAGCGTAACAAACTATATTTAAAATTTCAAAAACTTTATTGGATTTTAGGCCCCAAATAAAAATTACCAGCGGAAAATACGCTATTAATTTATAAAGTAGCGCTAAACCCAATTTAGACCTATGGTCAAAAATACTGAAAAAAATAATAAACGCTCCCTGGTTTGTAAGTAATCATGCCAATACACACTGATTTAAAAAGGAGGACAGTAAAGGAAGAATTAATATATGCCACCGAAAAATACCTGAAGGGAGTAGAGATTCACCCCAATCACAATGTCATGAATCTTGTGGATAATAGCCAAGACATTCAGACTAAAAGACACACATCACTAGACATTCTTTACAGGTTTTAATTTTAACTTAATTTTAATAATAAAAAAGCACATGTCACGAGCATTAATCCTAAGTACTATTAACGCAATCAATTATAATATTTACTTATTGTAAGTATTGTACAGATTGTAATAAATGATTATAATGAAAAAAAAATATTATAGAAATATTTTATTGGAGCATACTCGCAAGTGTTAAAAGTGAAACATTTTTTTGAGAACATTTTCGAAAAAAAAACGATTATAGACGATTTCTGCTGATTCAAATTTAGTAGTTAAGAAGTTCAAAGAATTTGAATATAGGGTTGGTTTCATCGACTGGATGTTAATAAAAGAATAATACCATTTATCAGCCTGATGAAGACAGTCGAAAGATTGGTGTATTAATGGATTTTATTAAATGAGTGCGATTCCAAAATAATTCTTTCCAACAACCATCTATGACATCTCTGTTTTTTTCTATTTATTTCTATTTGTTCTCTTCTTGCTACTACTATTTCTAAATTTAAAATAATATTAAAATATCATATTGTTTCTGTGTCATTCGATGAACTAAAATTAGATTTTTTTTGAAATATTTCAATAAAACCACCAACCTTAATAAAATGAAATAGGCTATTAACAGCATTCTAATGAGCTGTAAATAAGCATTTGTTCTGGATGCGCTATAGAAAATAGTATATATTGTGTATCGAGTTCAGAAAAGCACTCATATCCACACGAGTATAATTTTTGTGGCATGTGAGAATGGATGAATTTTTTAATGAGTTGCATACTTTGACACTTTTTTCAATCATTTTCTGACATACAATCGGCTGGCTATCAAATGTTAATAGTGGTAAGCATAGCACCAATAAAAAATTAGAGATCATCGGTTCACAGCTTGTTGACTGGCTTTGAACGGAATGGAAATAACTTTGTTTAAATAGGATTGGTTTTGATCAAGACAGAAATATTTATATCCGTCGCCTAATCATAAGTCGGGGGCAATTTTTTTTTGACAGTTGAAGTATTAAATGAAAATGTATAAGTGTTCCCCTAAAAAAATATGCATTCAAGAAAAAAATAATTGTTGATAATCTCTGCTGCTTTCTATTAAATGGGTAACTAATTCAAATTATTTGTTTGAAACAAAATCAGCAAATAAAAAGATCATCAATAAATATGTATTAAAGATTCACTTCCAACATTAATGTCTCAAAAAAAAACATGTTTTGAATAACTAGTTTGCAGAACAATGACGTGATCACCTTTATGAAAAAAATGTAAAAGCGATTTTGTTCTAGTTCATAAGATCTGTCATATTTTTATTGCTTTATTTGCTTTAAGTTTTCTATTAAATTTAATTTGTATTGAAAAATAAGTCCAAACTTCCCTTTTCAAACTTTGATCTATAAACAAAAGCAGATTATTCGGTAGTGCCCAATTTAATTTGTGCAGAATGAATAAAATGTCTAATGTAATTAATACGTGAAAATGAGCTACTAAGCCAATTATTTTAATTAAGTTATATAACGAATCATAAACTAAACTATTTTAATTGTGTTACTGTAAAATCGTGAACTTAAAGTAATTCATATTATTTAAAAAATACAAGGAATTCATTGTTGATTTAATAGTCGTGTTTTTTATTAATTGTTAATTATTATTGTATTTATTCTACAAATTAAGAATTTACTTCCTCATATTTGCATTGGAAAATTTATTTATTTATTTTGCATAAGTACATCGTACATTCCATACTTTTAACTTTTATTAATTAAAAATGACTATTTTCTATTCTGAAACTATTTAAATTTTTGGTTTTTATCTTCTTATTTCCGTTTCTAAAAGATCATGATCATAAATATTTTTATATCAACAAAATCTAGGCATGACTATGATACTATGGTTTTATCAATTTTTCACTAAGAAACTGCCTATTTCCAGCAAATGAAGCGATCTGATTGGATGAAAATTATTGGTGTGGAATAATCAGTAATAAAAATATAATTATTGTCAATATCAAATAATTTTTCTTTAAAAAAATGTTTTCCATAAAATTTTAATTGCTTATTAATTTAGTTTGGCGATTATTTTATAAATGTCGCTCAAGATACAGAAAATAGAATTCGGGCATGTGTTTTTGTAGGTTATGTGTTATGTGTCATCTCCAGTTTATAATTTATTTTTAAACAGAAAGTAGCTTAATATAAAGATATAAGATTATATAAATATGGACAATGAAATGTTGTTAATTATAATTGGACGTTGTCAATTTTTCCATATATTCTATGCTAAATAATGTTCTATGTTTTATATCACTTATATAAATCAGCCTTATCTATGGCTGATTACATGCTCAATAGTTCACAGTCTGCTGTTTCATTTTGTTTTTATAGTCAGTCTTCTTCTTGTCGTATTGGCTGATTTTCTACTAAACTGATTAATTTTACTTCGTTCATTTCTTCCCTTAAACACGGCGTCATGCAATAAGCAGAAACATGATTTTCTTGTCCCTCTAGTAGAATTTGTTTGTACTACCACGAAGTATTCCGAATCGCACCGAATATGCACGAACATAGACATTGGTTAAATCCTAAATTATGCAGATATGTTTTGTGCTCCGTGTTTCTTATAAATGGATATATCAATTTCCTATCACTTAATTCATATACTTTCTTTGCTAAATTATTTTTTATCTTCTCTCATTTTAAATCAGCCTTAACCAATCAGGACACTATTGCTCATCCTTATATAGCGTAGAAAAAATAAATAAAAAATATTTTATCGAATTCAAACAATTGAAACAAGTCTTTTATTTCTATTTCTATTTATTTTGTTTGTACAAATTTGGAATTAATTTTGTGACAAAGAGTTTGCGACGTTTGAAAGAGCAGTGGAGATATGTTTAGAGTATATTATTTTCTAACAATGGTAGCATATTACGATGCGCGTTATTTTTGCAGGTTAAGTCATCATGCATTGTGTTAGCTGTCAACGTCCTTCGCACATAAATTAAATGATGTATAAATCGTTTCGCGGACTGTTGTGCAATTTTTATTTTATTATCTATTATTGTCAAACGATAACGTATATTTTATTTTACAAGGATAATTACATGCTAATTACATGGAATTTTTATCTCGTTTTACAGCTCATCAACAAATAGCATTTATCTCTTTTCTCTCTTACTAACCCAAATGCAAATTCCTGCCAAGTTTTCCGTAAAAATTGTCTAAATTTGTCAAGACAATCATTACACAAAAAGTACACAAAATAAAATAATGATATCAACATCAGATACTATTATTATAAACAATTAATAACAAAATTTTCAAATATGGCCCTTCTAGGATTGTGTTGGTACTTATTGTATAACATTTTAAAAGAATTCAAATATCTTTGAAACTGATACTGACCTAACGATTTCAAAAATCTAAAATTACTTTTAACACTTATATGTGTAGATAAATATGAATAAATAAATAATTATATCACTCACGGCTATTAGTTCATGTGCCAGAATTTCTTTACCACAGATACTGGTAATAAAATACTTATTTCATAATGGATACCAACCAGATTTGAGCTGACGTAAAGAGGAAACCACAGGGACCATTTTTATTGTTTCTTATTCAAATATGTATATTTTTTTAATAAACTTGGATTTATGTGACAAATTCTTTATTAATAATAATTAAGCAATCATTGTAATAAGGAAGAAGTTCTTGGACAAATCAGTGAATTTATTAAAATACAATTCACACCAACGTTTCTACTTCAAATAAGTCTTCTTCAGGGTTTTAGTCAAAGATACAATAAAACACATTAACAAAGAACAAATTTTACATACAATCACTTTCTTTGTTAATGTGTTTCATTGTACGTTTAACAAGCACCCTGAAGAAGACTTATTTCAGTCAATTGTATTTTAATAAATTCACTGAATTCTCCAAGAACTTCTTCCTTATCATTCATTCAGTCGAGTATTGATGTCCTTTAATCATTGTAATGTTTATTACAAAATAGATAAAAATCAATGAAAACTATTTCAACTGAAATTAAGAATGCACTAACTAGAGAGGGTTTAAAGTAAAAAAAAATCTTGCTGTACAAAAAGTCATAATCATGTATTCTTTTACAGTGAAAATAATTCGAGAAAAAATAATATAAAAACATATAGAAAATTGCAATAATATTGTTTCATTTCTGCATTTGTTTAGTAAAATAACAATATTTTTTTGTTGTTTTCAATTTAGAACGACATTCGGGTACCAAATATTTTACCAGGATGACGTTTCAATGTTTCAAAGAGTTCCGAGCTATTTTCTCTGGAACTATCATATTTTTATGAACTAGATTATTTTCTGCAGTAACTTCTTTAACTTTGTAATAAATATAACAAAGAACTACTGTCGTTTTAAATGGTTAGCTATGAGTTTATAAAGCTATCATTTAAATATAAAGATAAGTATTGGCATCGGCAAAAACAGGGGTGAAACAAAAAAAAATCAATTCAAAATTTAAAATAGACCAGTGGCGGCTCGTCAGGAAAGACAGGTGAGATAGTGCTTCATCATAAAAAATGAGGAGAGGAAAATTTCGCATTGTATTTTTAAACTTCTGGAAATTTTTCAAATTCCCTTTGTTTTTCTGTTCTATATATACTGTCGACTAAAGCAGAGGCAGGACAGGTCAGGTATGACAGTACTGTTTTTACAATGCTTTCAGCATTTATCGATTTTTCTCTCGCTGCACTACCTGCTTCAGAAAAAGGAGTCTTGAGGCATGCCTCAACTGCTTTCTGATTGGTCTGTTTGTACGGGGGCGAATCGAACATGGGACAGAACTGAATACTTTTGAAATTTTGGCGCCTGCATTTGCAGTAGTTCAAAAGTGGACGGATGTGGACACCGGATATCTTTGGATTTTGAATTAAAGTTTATTTTTAAAAAATGGTAGCAATTTCTTCTGTTTTGCAGATAACAAATGACACTGATTATACTGTTAATTTTCTGATAAATAAATGTCATTTTAATAAGATTTTATTGAGTTCTTATGACCTGCCTCACCAAAATTTTAGTTCGAGTTGCTACAGAAATAGACACAGAAATGGAAACTAATGCAGATATTATCTAGAAATTAATGCTTTATAATGCTTTTTTCTTGGAATGAATTTAATTATTTTTGTTCTTGATGAAGTTAGTGAACTAGTAAAAATATTTTTCAGTAGATGTCAAATGCAGTTGTAGAAAAATGATAGTGTGTAGTAATTCTTTAAATTAAAAAGTTGAACCTGTAGTAGAACAAATATTTGGTTTTATGCTTACATATAATATTTTTATATTATCAAAACATCAAAACCGAATGTCATTATTTGGCGGAAAATTAATTACAGATTTCAGCCAAATACATTGTTTTGAATCATTTGTAGGTCCTTTCCACTCTCTTTAGTATTCTTTCAGTGAGCCTCGTAAACTCATGAATAAAGTTACTGAAAATGGTAAAAATTCAATACTTATTTATTGTCAATTGTAGAAAAAAGAAAATATGTACTAATAAAAATAACGATTTATAGTTATTAACATACCTAAGATTGTTATGAGTATTATAATCGCCACAGATATCAATTGAATTTTAAGGTCTGGTATGATACATAATATCCGTGGTTTGTTCAATAATTTACTGGTTTCACATTATTAATAAATATTATTTTATAAAAATCTCTTGTGAGTAACGTTTTCAAGTCTGTATGGGTTGACATGACAGCTGTAATATCCAATAATCCCTCGTTATTTTGACAAATCTGTTCGGTATCATTATTACCATACTGACTGAATATATACTTAGATTACTATTATGACATAGTTATCCTGCTTATATTTGTTTATGTTAAAAAGAGTTAATATCCAGAAACAATTACCTATTAAACAACTGTTTCGGTACAACATTTTAATATCAAATTTGAGATCCTGGATAACTGATTAAAATCTCAATAAATGTTTAATATCATATGTACCAGAATATGCAAGGTGTAAAACCTAACAAAACACTGCTATATACTCTTTTTTATAAACTCGTTGTATAATAGACTGAAAATATGACCAATAAAATTTGATCAGAGTTAGTACAATTTAGTATCATTACTAGCGAATTCTCGGCTACGCCGAGCATTCCCTAGAGCTCCGCTGTCAGTGCAAAAAACAAATGCCGATCGACATGAAACAATTATTTCATATTTGCACTCCAGGCCTCTCCAAGACCTTTCATTAGATTGCAAACACGATATACTTCCAATAATTTTTTGCAAAAGACAAAAGCCGGTCGGCATGAAACATTTTTGTCATTTATGTACCCCAGCCGTCACCGAGACCTTTCATTTAATACCAAACACGACATACTTCTGACAACTTTCTACATAAAACAAAAGTCGATCGACATGAAACATTTTTATCATATCTGTACGCTAGCCCACACCAAGACTTTTCATTTGATACCAAACACTATATACTTGTGACAACCTTTTGCAAAAAACAAAAGCCGATCGACATTGACAATTTTTGTTAATTCTGCACACCAGCCCTCATTGAAACCTTTCATTTGATACCAAACACCATACACTTCTGACAACTTTTTGCAAAAAACAAAAACCGATCGACATAGCACATTTTTATCAATTCTACACGCAAGTTCTCAACAAGACGTTTCATTTGAGACCAAACTCGACATACTTTTGAGAACTTTTTGCATAAAACAAAAGCCGATCGGAATGGAACATTTCTGACAATTCTGCACGCTAGCCCTCAACGAGACCTTTTATTCGATACCAAACACGACATACTTCTGACAACTTTTTGCAAAAACCAAAAGTCGATCGACATGGAACATTTTTGTCAATTCTGCACGCTATCCCTCTACAAGACGTTTCATTTGAGACCAAACTCGACATATTTCTGACAACTTTTTGCAAAAAACAAAAGCCGATCGACATGGAACATTTTTGTCAATTCTGCACGCTATCCCTCAACAAGACGTTTCATTTGAGACCAAACTCGACATACTTTTAAGAACTTTTTGCAGAAAACAAAAGCCGATCGAAATGGAACATTTCTGTCAATTCTGCACGCTAGCCCTCTCCGAGACCTTTCATTTGAGACCAAACTCGACATACTTTTGAGAATTTTTTGCATAAAACAAAAGCAGAGCGACATAGATCATTTTTGTGAATTCTCTACGCGAGCCCTCGCCAAGACCTTTCATTCGATACTAAACACGACATATTTCTGACAACTTTTTGCAAAAAACAAAAGCCGATCGACATATAACATTTTTGTCAATTTTGCATTTCAGCCCTCAACGAGACCTTTCATTAGATACCAAACACGTCATACTTCTATTAAATTTTTGCATAAAACAAAAGCCGATCAACATAGATCGTTTTTGTCAGTTCTGCACGCGAGCCCTCAACAAGACCTTTTATTTGAGACCAAACATGATATACTTTATACTACTTTTTGCAAAAAACAAAAGCCGATCGACATAGATCATTTTTGTCAAATCTCTACGCGAGCCCTCGCCGAGACCTTTCATTAGATACCAAACACGACATACGTCTATTAACTTTTTGCATAAAACAAAAGCCGATCAACATGGAAAATTTTCTTTTTTGTACACCAGCCCTCACCGAGACTTTTCATTCGATACAAAACACATATTTCTGATAACATTTTGCAAAAAACAAATTCTAATCGACGTAGAATATTTTTGTCATTCGTGCACTCCAATCCACATTGTGTCGTTTCATTAAAATCCAAGGACGACCTACTTGTAACAACTTTTTGCGCAAAACAAATGCAGATCGACGTGACATATTTTTCTTTGTCATTTCAAAACCGGCCCTTATGGTTTTTTTTCTTTTGATATCAAACACAGCAAAGTGTTTAGGAATATTCGGTTTTAATTTAGTTACTTTATCACACATTTGGCAACATTGACTTTTGACATTGGAAACGTCAAAATTTATATTAATTAAATACGTTATGTTTTAAACTTAAATTAGTTGTAACACCTTTGCTCAAGACTAATATACTTGATACTGTATTTACTTCTTTAATATCAATGTTCTAAAAAAAGTTATAATCGTTTAAAGTTCATAGACAGATTGTCAAAAGTGACGGATGACAGCGTGACTCTTCTTAAATTTAGACATGGCCACTGGGATCCATTGTTTCAAGTTATTAGTTTTGCACAGTTTTTATTTTTTTACACAAGAACCACTCACAGTAAAAATATGAGACCCCCAAAAGGCACAACTACACATTATTCCCTGCAACCTAAAAAAAATTACAACAATACCTTTCATAGTTAATGTAGTTAGGCTTGTGACAAAGTTTGGCGATCGTCATGATGAAAATAAATAAACATCACCGACATGTTTTAAACTTAAATTAGTTGTAAAACCTTTGCTCAAGATTATTAATCATGATACTGTATTCACTTCTTTAATATCAATGTTCTATTTGAAAATACAATCCTTTAAAGTTCATAGACTGATTGTCATAAGTGACAGATGACAGGTTGTTTCTTTTTTAATTTAGACATGGCTACTAGGATCCTTCTAAAATTTTTTGTTTCAAAATGAAAAAAGTGTGTAGTTTTTATTAATTTACGCAAAAACTGCTCGACGTAAAAATATGAAACACCAAAAAGGCACACCTACGCATCATTCTCTACAACTTGATATTATACATATCAATTTCATAAATGGTTAGGGCTGTAGGTTTGTCCGAAAATTTGGCGATCGTCGTGATGAAAATAAATATAGATTAGGACACATGCCTTTTAGTATATAGGACTAGCGAATGCTCAGCTACGCTGAGCGTTCCCTAGGCCTCCGGCGTCAGTGCAAAAAACAAATGCAGATCGACATGAAACAATTATTTCATATTTGCACGTCAGGCCTCTCCAAGACCTTTCATTAGATTGCAAACACGATATACTTCCAATAATTTTTTGCAAAAAACAAAAGCCGGTCGACATGAAACATTTTTGTCATTTATGTACCCCAACCCTAGCAGAGACCTTTCATTTGATACCAAACACGACATACTTCTGACAACTTTCTACATAAAACAAAAGTCGATCAACATGAAACATTTTTATCATTTCTGCACGCTAGCCCACACCGAGACTTTTTATTTGATACCAAACACCCTATACTTCTGACAACCTTTTGCAAAAAACAATAGCCGATCGACATTGAAAATTTTTGTTAATTCTGCACACCAGCCCTCATTGAAACCTTTCATTTGATACCAAACACCATACACTTCTGACAACTTTTTGCAAAAAACAAAAACCGATCGACATAGCACATTTTTGTCAATTCTGCACGCTAGCCCTCTACAAGACGTTTCATTTGAGACCAAACTCGACGTACTTTTAAGAACTTTTTGCAGAAAACAAAAGCCGATCGAAATGGAACATTTCTGTCAATTCTGCACGCTAGCCCTCAACGAGACCTTTCATTTGAGACCAAACTCGACATACTTTTGAGAATTTTTTGCATAAAACAAAAGCAGATCGACATAGATCATTTTTGTCAATTCTCTACGCGAGCCCTCGCCAAGACCTTTCATTCGATACTAAACACGACATATTTCTGACAACTTTTTGCAAAAAACAAAAGCCGATCGACATGGAACATTTTTGGCAATTTTGCATTTCAGCCCTCAATGAGACCTTTCATTAGAAACCAAACACGACATACTTCTATTAACTTTTTGCATAAAACAAAAGCCGATCAACATAGACTGTTTTTGTCAGTTCTACATGCGAGCCCTCAACAAGACCTTTTATTTGAGACCAAACATGATATACTTTATACTACTTTTTGCAAAAAACAAAAGCCGATCGACATAAATCATTTTTGTCAATTCTCTACGCGAGCCCTCGCCAAGACCTTTCATTCGATACCAAACACGACATACTTCTATTAACTTTTTGCATAAAACAAAAGCCGATCAACATAGACCGTTTTTGTATTAATTAATATTGTCAATCCTAATAAACTGCCACCGTCTTCACTGAAGTTAGTTTAGGAATATTCGGTTTTAATTTAGTTACTTCAATCACACATTTGGCAACATTGACTTTTGACATTGGAAACGTCAAAATTTATATTAATTAAATACGTTCTGTTTTAAACTTGAATTAATTGTAACACCTTTGCTCAAGACTATTATACATTATACTGTATTTACTTCTTTAATATCAATGTTCTATAAAAAGTTATAATTGTTTAAAGTTCATAGACAGATTGTCAAAAGTGACAGATGACCTCGTGACTCTTTTTAAATTTAGACATGGCTACTAGGATCCATTGTTTCAAGTTATTAATTTTGCACAGTTTTTATTTTTTTACACAAGAACCACTCACAGTAAAAACATGAGACCCCCAAAAGGCACAACTACACATTATTCCCTGCAATCTAAAAAAAAATTTACAATAATCCCTTTCATGGTTAAGGTAGTTAGGCTGTCCACAAAATTTGGCGATCGTCGTGATGAAAATAAATAAACATCACGACACATGCCTTTTTAGTATATAGGACTAGCGAATTCTCGGCTACGCCGAGCATTCCCTAGAGCTCCGCTGTCAGTACAAAAAAAATAAATGCCAATCGACATAAAACGGTTTTTTCATATCTGCATGTCAGCCCTCACCAATGCCTTTCATTAGATTCCAAACATGATGTGCATGTAATAACTTTTTGAAAAAAAACAAAAGCCGGTCGACATGAAACATTTTTCTCAATTATGCACGCCAGCCCTCACCGAGACCTTTCATTTGATACCAAACACAACATACTTCTGACATTTTTTTTGCATAAAACAAAAGTCAATCGACATAGAACATATTTGCAATCTCTACAGGCTAGCCCACACCGAGAACTTTCATTTGATACCAAACACTATAAACTTCTGACAACTTTTTATAAAAAGAAAAGCAGATCGACATAGAACACTTTTGTCTATTCTGCATGCTAGCCCTCAACGAGACCTTTTATTTGAGACCAAACTCGACATATTTCTGAAAACTTTTCACAAAAAACAAAAGCCGGTCAACAATAAGCAATTTTGTTAATTTTTCACGAAACCCTTATCAAGTCCTTTATTTTGATACCAAACACCACATACTTCTGACAACTATTTGCGAAAAACAAAAGCCGATCAGAATGGGATATTTTTGTCAATTCTGCACGCTAGCCCTCAATGAAACCTTTCATTTGAGACCAAATACCACATATTTCTGACAACTATTTGCGAAAAACAAAAGCCGATCGGCATGGAATATTTTTGTCAATTCTTCAAGCTAGCCCTCAATGAAACCTTTCATTTGAGACCAAACTCGACATATTTCTGAAAACTTTTCACAAAAAACAAAAGCCGGTCAACAATAAGCAATTTTGTTATTTTTTCACGAAACAAGTCCTTTGTTTTGATACCAAACACCACATACTTCTGACAACTATTTGCGAAAAACAAAAGCCGATCGGCATCGAATATTTTTGTCAATTCTGCACGCTAGCCCTCAATGAAACCTTTCATTTGAGACCAAATACCACATACTTCCGACAACTATTTGCGAAAAACAAAAGCCGATCGGCATGGAATATTTTTGTCAATTCTGTAAGCTAGCCCTCAATGAAACCTTTTATTTGAGATCAAACACCACACACTTCTGACAACTTTTTGCAAAAAAACAAAAGGCGATTGACATGGCGCATTTTTGTCAATTCTGCAGGCTAGCCTTCAGCTAGACGTTTTGTTTGATACCAAACTCGACATACTTATGAGAAATTTTTGCAGAAAACAAAAGCCGATCTAAATGGATCATTTTTGTCAATTCTGCACGCTAGCCCTCAACGCGACGTTTCATTTGAGACCAAACTCGACATACCTTTGAGAACGTTTTGCACAAAACAAAAGCCGATCGGAATGGAACAGTTTTGTCAATTCTCCTCGCTAGCTCTCAATGAGACCTTTCATTTGAGACCAAACTCGACGTACATTTGAGAAAGTTTTGCAAAAAGCAAAAGCCCTTATCGAGCCTTTTCATTTGATACTAAACACTACATACTTCTCACAACTTTTTCCAAACACAAAATATAACATTTTGTAAAAAACAAATTCTAATCGACGTAGATTATTTTTGTCATTCGTGCACACCAGTCCACATTATGTCGTTTCATTAAAACCCAAGGACAATATACTTCTAACAACTTTTTGCGCAAAACAAAAGCAGATCGACATGACACATTTTTTTGTTATTTTAAAACCGGCCCTTATGGTTTTCTTTCTTTTGATATCACAACAAAGTGTTCAATTTATTTTATTTAGAAATATTTGATTTTTATTTTGTTACCTACTTCATAATTTGGCAACACTGTTTGTATTAAAAAATAGTAGTTAATTATTAAATTTATAAATTAATATTGTCAATTCTAATAAAACTGTCACCGTCTTCAGAGAAGTTACTTTAGGAATATTTGGTTTTAATTTAGTTACTTCATCACACATTTGGCAACATTGACTTTTGACATTGGAAACGTCAAAATTTATATTAATTAAATACATTCTGTTTTAAACTTAAATTAATTGTAACACCTTTGCTCAAGACTATTATACATTATACTGTATTTACTTCTTTAATATCAATGTTCTATAAAAAGTTATAATTGTTTAAAGTTCATAGAAAGATTGTCAAAAGTGACAGATGACCTCGTGACTCTTTTTAAATTTAGACATGGCTACTAGGATCCATTGTTTCAAGTTATTAATTTTGCACAGTTTTTATTTTTTTACACAAGAACCACTTACAGTAAAAATATGAGACCCCCAAAAGGCACAACTACACATTATTCCCTGCAATCTAAAAAAAAATTTACAACAATCCCTTTCATGGTTAAGGTAGTTAGGCTGTCCACAAAATTTGGCGATCGTCGTGATGAAAATAAATAAAAATCACGGACACATGCCTTTTAGTATATAGGACTAGCGAATGCTCAGCTACGCTGAGCGTTCCCTAGGCCTCCGGCGTCAGTGAAATATTAACATTTGAAAGCTAATTTTATTTCTGCAAGGCAGGTCTTGTCGAATGCTTTCATTTAATATCAAATACGGTGTACTTCCGGTAAGTAATTGTAAAAAAACAAATGCAGAACAACCTGGCAATTTTTTGTCACTTCTGCACATCAGCTCTCATCAAGACATTTAATTTGATACCAAACACGACATATTTCTAACAGCTTTTTCCAAAAAACAAAAACGGGTCAACATGAACCATTTCTGTTAATTTTACATGTCAGCTCTCATCAAGACCTTTCATTTTATACCAAACACGATATACTTCTGACAACTTTCTGCAAAAAAGAAAAGCCGATCGACATGAAACATTTTTGTTAATTCTTGACATCAGCACTCAATGAGACCTTTCATTAGATACCAAACACGACATACTTCGATTAACTTTTTGCATAGAACAAAAGCCGATCAACATAGACCGATTTTGTCAGTTCTGCACGCGAGCCCTCAACAAGATCTTTTATTTGAGACCAAACATGATATACTTTATACAACTTTTTGCAAAAAACAAAAGCCGATCGACATAGATCATTTTTGTCAAATTTCTACGCGAACCCTCGCCGAGACCTTTCATTAGATACCAAACACGACATATGTCTATTAACTTTTTGCATAAAACAAAAGCCGATCAACATGGAAAATTTTCTTTTTTGTACACCAGCCCTCACCGAGACTTTTCATTCGATACAAAACACAACATATTTCTGATAACATTTTGCAAAAAACAAATTCTAATCGACGTAGAATATTTTTGTCATTCGTGCACACCAATCCACATTGTGTCGTTTCATTAAAATCCAAGGACGACCTACTTGTAACAACTTTTTGCGCAAAACAAATGCAGATCGACGTGACATATTTTTTTTGTCATTTCAAAACCGGCCCATATGGTTTTTTTTCTTTTGATATCAAACACAACAAAGTGTACAATTTATTTTATTTACGAATATTTTATTTTTATTTAGTTACCTACTTCATAATTTGGCAACACTGTTTGTGTTAAAAAATAGTAGTTAATTCTTAAATTTATAAATTAATATTGTCAATCCTAATACAACTGCCACCGTCTTCACTGAAGTTAGTTTAGGAATATTCGGTTTTAATTTAGTTACTTCATCACACATTTGGCAACATTGACTTTTGACATTGGAAACGTCAAAATTTATATTAATTAAATACGTTATGTTTCAAACTTAAATTAATTGTAACACCTTTGCTCAAGACTATTATACATGATACTGTATTTACTTCTTTAATATCAATGTTCTATAAAAAATTATAATCGTTTAAAGTTCATAGACAGATTGTCAAAAGTGACGGATGACCTCGTGACTTTTCTTAAATTTAGACATGGCTACTAGGATCCATTGTTTCAAGTTATTAATTTTGAACAGTTTTTATTTTTATTTTTAGACTTTTTATTTGATACCAAACACTCTATACTTCTGACAACGTTTTGCAAAACAACAATAGCCGATCGACATTGACAATTTTTGTTAATTTTGCACACCAGCCCTCATTGAAACCTTTCATTTGATACCAAACACCATACACTTCTGACAACTTTTTGCAAAAAACAAAAACCGATCGACATAGCACATTTTTGTCAATTCTGCACGCTAGCCCTCAACAAGACGTTTTATTTGAGACCAAACTCGACATACCTTTGAGAACTTTTTGCAGAAAACAAATGTTGATCAGAATGGAACATTTTTGTCAATTCTGCACGCTAGCCCTCAACAAGACGTTTCATTTGAGACCAAACTCGGCATACTTTTGAGAAATTTTTGCATAAAACAAAAGCCGATCGACATAGATCATTTTTGTCAATACTCTACGCGAGCCCTCGCCAAGACCTTTCATTCGATACCAAACACGACATATTTCTGACAACTTTTTGCAAAAAACAAAAGCCGATCGACATGGAACATTTTTGTCAATTCTGCACGCTATCCCTCTACAAGACGTTTCATTTGAGACCAAACTCGACATACTTTTAAGAACTTTTTGCAGAAAACAAAAGCCGATCGAAATAGAACATTTCTTTAAATTCTGCACGCTGGCCTTCAACGAGACCTTTCATTTGAGACCAAACTCGACATACTTTTGAGAATTTTTTGCATAAAACAAAAGCAGATCGACATAGATCATTTTTGTCAATTCTCTACGCGAGCCCTCGCCAAGACCTTTCATTCGATACCGAACACGACATATTTCTGACAAATTTTTGCAAAAAAAACAAAAGCCGATCGACATGGAACATTTTTGTCAATTTTGCATTTCAGCCCTCTACGAAACCTTTCATTAGATACCAAACACGACATACTTCTATTATCTTTTTGCATAAAACAAAAGCCGATCAACAAGGAAAATTTTCTTTTTTGTACACCAGCCCTCACCGAGACATTTCATTCGATACAAAACACATATTTCTGATAACATTTTGCAAAAAACAAATTCTAATCGACGTAGAATATTTTTGTCATTCGTGCACTCCAATCCACATTGTGTCGTTTCATTAAAATCCAAGGACGACCTACTTGTAACAACTTTTTGTGCAAAACAAATGCAGATCGACGTGACATATTTTTTTTTTGTCCCCCTTACGGTTTTTTTTCTTTTGATATCAAACACAGCAGAGTGTTTAGGAATATTCGGTTTAAATTTAGTTACTTCATCACACATTTGGCAACATTGACTTTTGACATTGGAAACGTCAAAATTTATATTAATTAAATACGTTATGTTTTAAACTTAAATTAGTTGTAACACCTTTGCTCAAGACTAATATACTTGATACTGTATTTACTTCTTTAATATCAATGTTCTAAACAAAGTTATAATCGTTTAAAGTTCATAGACAGATTGTCAAAAGTGACAGATGACCTCGTGACTCTTTTTAAATTTAGACATGGCTACTAGGATCCATTGTTTCAAGTTATTAATTTTGCACAGTTTTTATTTTCTTACACAAGAACCACTCACAGTAAAAATATGAGACCCCCAAAAGGCACAACAACACATTATTCCCTGCAATCTAAAAAAAAAATTACAACAATCCCTTTGATGGTTCAGGCAGTTTGGCTTGTGACAAAATTTGGCGATCGTCGTGATGAAAATAAACATCACGACACATAAATACGTTATGTTTTAAACTTAAATTAATTGTAACACCTTTGCTCAAGATTATTATTCATGATACTGTATTCACTTCTTTAATATCAATGTTCTATTTGAAAATACAATCATTTAAAGTTCATAGACTGATTGTCATAAGTGACAGATAACAGCTTGTTTCTTTTTAAATTTAGACATGGCTACTAGGATCCTTAAACAATTTTTTGTTTCAAAATGAAAAAAATGTGTGGTTTTTATTAATTTACGCAAAAACTGCTCGACGTAAAAATATGAAACACCAAAAAGGCACACCTACGCATCATTCTCTACAATTTGATATTATTATACATATCAATTTCATAAATGGTTAAGGCTGTAGGTTTGTCCGAAAATTTGGCGATCGTCGTGATGAAAATAAATATAGATTGGGACACATGCCTTTTAGTATATAGGATAATTTTCTTGTCAATGGGATTAAAATCTACATTTATGTTGACACTTCTCTCGTCACTTGATAGCCAGTAGGGACATTACAACGCGTTGCGTTTCTATTTTACACCGTCAGTAGAGTACCTAATTCTTTCAAAGTACGTTTTGGTGCTTTGCATTTTCAAATAGTATCAATAAAATTTGAACAAAACAAATAAAATTTGGTATCGTCGCAGCTGAAATTTTTGATGAAACAGATTATGTGTGAAAACTTTCCATTTCCCGACATGACAACGCAATATCTTGTGACATAATTTCGCAAATAAATGTGTTTTTAATAGCGACGGAATGTGTATGCGTTAATTTGATGAATAACACGTATATTTAACAAAATCCACGCTCTTTGTGCCGCTTCCGGCGACCGTCTCCGGACCGGACGTCGCTGACTAATCATTGTTATCATTGTACAGTTTTTATATCCCATCCACAACCAACCTTGGAAATTAAACATTATCTACGGACCATCTAGACATCTATCACTGCTTTAAATACAAATAGTTAATTATTAATTGCGAATTTGGGATTTTGGAGAACCAAGGCTAAAGCTTTCATTATTGTGTTAATTAGCAATTTATTCATAACATTCCGAGAAGCAATTGGACCTCAAATAGTTCAAGTATTTGATTTTTTTTTTGATAATTTTAATGGTTCAAGTTCATTGTTTTCGAAGAACTTATTTGATTTTGGTTGTAATGGTTGAAATAGAAGTTGTATTTTACTTAAAGTTCTAATCTTTTTTTATAAAATATATAAGTTGTCAAATGTTTCACGAAATTAATAAATATAATTATTAAATACGAAGAAATATGCAAATATGTATGTAAAAGTAACCGAAATCTTAGAAGTAAGTTACGACATCACAGAAAACCAGAACAAGACAATCTCATTTTGCTTTTGCACACAGAAGAATTCACGGAAACAAAGGAGCAGAAAAAGTCACCAAAGAAACCCTCGAAAAAAAAAACAGGTATATCAATTACTACTAATGACATTACAAACCATAAAAAAATTAAATATACTAGAAACAGAATAAAGAATGGGAAAAAAACAAGAAACAATAAACTCAAAGAAATAAAATACACTAAACGTAAAAATATCATCAACCAATAGAAAGCATCATGTGATCATGAAACGATTAAGAATTGGCCATACAACAATAAAACAAAACTACAATCTAGAGACAGAACCACAAATACAACTCTTACACAATATAACACCGAGAGACTCTTCTAGAATATCTCAAATACACTAAAAGAAGCACTATAAATACAAACCGAAATAGAAAACACACTTATCTATTTTAAAGCAATAAATGGAATAAACAGAATGTAGTTGTCTTATAAACTATAATGCGAAAATGTAATTCTATAATATTATAATACGGGTGTCCGTTTAAAGAAGCTAAATAATAGGTCACTAGATATGAGCAAAAATACTAATTTTGGTCAATTTACTTTTTAACTTATAACTTTCTTGTTTCAATTCGTACAAGTTTCTAGTTTGTACATTCTAGGGACACTTTTTTTACGAGGAATTGTTAATAATTCTCAAAATTTTTGTAACGCGAACACTTTTTGAGAAATTTATACTAACTAGCAATTTTGGGGCTCAAAGTTTTCTTTAGTACTCTAAAATAGAGATGTTTTCTCTTTCCAGAGATATAAAATACATGTACATTAAAATGAAAAAAAAATTAAGAATATTCGCCTAAATTTTTACAAAACAAGTATACAGAAGCAAATACATTGAGTGCGGTTGTAGCTTTTCTGAAAAAAGCTGAAAATATTTTTCTAAAGTAATACCTTATGTCGGTTAGCAGCATAATAAATCCCTAGCTAATTGAATTGATTATTAAAAGTTTTGTTTGAAACGAAAGATTTTCGTTTTTGTTTTCAAAGCACACTTGACCGAAATGAATAAAATCAATAATTTTCTAATTTCTTAGTTTATGTTTATTTTAATATGCCTAAGTTTTATATCACTGCCCCGTATGAAAATTGAAAGTAAGTATGAATTTCTCGAAAAGTGTTCGAGTTACAAAAATTTTGAGGACACCTGTCAATTCCTCATAAAATGTGCAATCTAGAAACATGTATGAATTGAAACAACAGAACTATAAGTCAAAAAGTAAATTGGCCAAAATTTTTTTTTGCTAATATAATTGAAATTGCCATGAATGCGACAACTTTGCCGCAATTTAACTGACTTTGTATCTCTTACGATTCTTCAGATCCCAATGGTTAGCCTCTTGAAACGGGCACCTGTATGTTGTATTGCCTTTTAAATACAATAAATAAGAAAAGAAAAAATGTATAATCTTCTGCAAACAATTAAATTTATAATACGGTGTAGTACCTAATGTATGTTTATTACTTGGCGAGTCAAGAAATTATAACAAAACCACTGTTAATTATTAAATTCTTCAACCAATTCTTGAAAATGTTTGTTAAGAAATACCTCTATAAAAAAAAACAATGATATATTTTTATATATCATATAATTGAATACCATAATGTACCCACATGTATTTAGAAATTGATTATCTGTAATCTATAACGTAATCAATAATTGAATTTGATTATAGATAATAGATTATTTGTTTTCAGTTGCAAATTATATCTATAAATAATGCTTATTATGCTTGAACATATGTTCTCAAGTACATAATGAAATAATTTTATTATTGGACAAGGTACTTATTAATGTCAAATTTCATCATTTTTAAACTGAAAACCAGATTATTTTCAAGCTACAAAGTACTCGAAGTGGATGGAGAAACATGGGATTCGTCATATGTCATATCTATAACTGCGACTTGACATTTGATTCACAGCAATATATTTGCTTGTTTCATTTAAAATGAAACATGGGGAACGAACTTCACATTTATTTTTTTTATTATAAAATTTCAAATACAATCGTATGAAATGAATGTATTATGCATATGTTATTACAAGTTTAAGGCAAGTATCAGACTTGCAGGTATGGAACATCAATTCCTACAACAACATCTACATCAAGAGCATCAGTAATTTTAATAATCATTGGTAGCTTTAGAGGAACTTATTGAATAGTATAATGGCCTGCTGTATTGTACTCTTTAGAATACTAAGGTAAGAAAAAATAATACATCTTTATTTCAACGAAATACGTATTTCTAAAAATTGTTTTTTTTTTATGTTTCTACTAAAGGAAGCCTAGGTCCATGAATGGCTGTTGAACTATTATTTATACGGTTATATTATAAGTATGTACATAACAAAGATATTGGAGACTCTAGAATGGCATATGATTCCTATGACTATGACAAGTGTCAGGTCTTTCTTGGAAGTACCATTCGCGTCTCTCCTTCTTTCCATACCGTGTTCTCAAAAAGCTGAGAAATCTTCCATGAAGATTCATCAGCCGTATTTGTAGATTATTTAGCCAAAATATAATTTCGTTGCCCATGATGCACCAATTGGAGATTAATCTACTTTGCATCTGTCCCTAGTTATTAGTGGGAGATGGGTTATATATTAAAAATATATGTATTACCATTATATCGTATTGTTTCTTAATATAAAGTACAATTACCAATTTTAATTGTAAATACTTTTATAAATATTAAAATATTTCAACGTAAATATTAAAGAAATGAAAAAATATTATAGGGGTTCTTAGAAACCGAAGTAGAACATCTTTAACCGTTTAACTGTCACATACAGGGTGGCCCAACGAAAATTATCAGCGCAATTTTTGGCCACTTAACATCAATTTTGCAAAAAACGCTCGAACACGTCAATTTTAGTATAAAGGGGGACACCTGAATGGATTAGTACTAATGGCATAACTTTAACCCTAAAATGGGGGTGAAGTGCACCTTAAAAAAATTAAATGGAAAAGGGTGTCAAACATGACACAGTTCGAAAGGCCTATCAATTCTCTTTTCAACAGTTTTTTTATTTTTCAAATCCGATCATTAGTTCCAGAGAAATATTGTTTAAAACAAATTTTATCAGGTGTTTAAAATTGCATTCAAGTAGGCTTAAACAAATGACAAATATTAAATAAACAATTCTTTCGACAAGTTGTTTGTAATGGACAAGTAATTTATAAGTTAGATTTCTTTTTGAGGGGTTATTTGAAGTCTGAAGTTTATGCCACGCCACCCGAATCTTTAGAAGATTTACAGTAACGAACCGCAGTTTCAAAATTTTGAGCAAAATATTTATTATTGTATGGAAGTTACAGGTAGTTATTTTGAACACCTCATAAACTGATACTTGAGTTTCTGTCATTTGTTTCAGCTTACTTGATTGCAGTTTTGCACATCTAATAAAATTTGTTTTAAACGATATTTCTCTGGAACTAATGATCGGATTTGAAAAATAAAAAAACTGTTGAAAAGAGAATTAAAAGGCCTTTCGAACTGTGTCATGTTTGATACCCTTTTCCATTTAAAATTTTGGAGGTGCAGTCCACACCCATTTTAGGGTTGAAGTTACGCCATTGGTACTAATCCATTCAGGTGTCCCCCTTTATACTAAAATTGACGTGTTCGAGCGTTTTTTGCAAAATTGATGTTAAGTGGCCAAAAATTGCGCTGATAATTTTCGTTGGGCCACTCTGTATATATTTTTCTATTATTTCCATGGCTGCCTGATTTTTTGCGAAATTACGATCTTATCTAACGTAGAATTTAATTTTAAACAACTTTGTACTATTGTAGTTTTGCTCTAAATCTACGAGGAGAGAGAGTATTCACAATTTTTTGAAATCATGTTCCGCGTTTTGTTGTATACATCATGCTAATCGAATTCCATTTTGTTATTGTTATACAACGATACAAAAGACAAACTGTCAATATTATTTTTTAAATGTAACCATACTTTTCAGTTAAATTGTTGACAAACTATCGGATTTTGAACCTTAAATTTAAAACAATCGAACTCATTTAAACTTCTCTACAGTGACGGTGAAATATTTTTAAAGAACACTTAGAGTAAAGTTAGTGTGCAAATAATTGATATTTAAATAACGAAAGTAGAAATAGGAATTTAAAGCAGACTAGTATAACCACTAATGGGACAGATAATAAATTAATTGAATATTAGCATTCAGATATGTAACATATTTTTCGGTATGCTTGCATTCAGCTGGAAATGATTTTCACTTTGCCATTGAACAATTATGAACTAGCAACTGTTTCAAGTACATGTATGAAAGTGATTGGAGCTACATCATCCCCAATTAGCCTCACCTACCAGGGTTGGGCCACGCCCACGAGAGAACAATGGAGATTACCTCATTTCCCTCACACGACATCATCACGACTTCCGTTCTACACACACAAACACGTTGCATTGTTTCACATATGATGTCTTCATTAAGTCAAAACGATAAAAATAAATCAAACATCATCCTGAATGTTGTTGGCTATTAATAGTAACAATTAATATAAAATTAATCTTACCCTTAATAAATAAATGCTGAACGGATATGTGTTTTTTGACTGGAGTTCTGGAGTGTCGTTAACTATTAATTAAATAAAACTATCGTTGTGTTCGAGTAGTTTGGAACCCAATATAAGCTGTAGGTTGTTTGTGGAGGTAGTTAGCTGACAACATTTTCACTACAATTCAAATAAAAATATCCATAGCATATCTAAGTCTAAACGCTTAACAGCAAAAGAAATAATTGAAAAAGAAAGAAAAAAGTTTACAGTTTTGCCTGATTGACATGGTGAATAGTCTGAATATCTCCCATTGATAGTTTTTGGACTTTTAGATTGTATCACGAGGAGTTGTTGGATCGTAATAAAATGCTTGAATCACTTAAGAACAGTGATTCTTTCAAACAATTTGCTTCGGTGGGGCATTTTTGCAGACCGGTGAAGCAAAAGTAAATGAACTTAAACCTGTGAAAACAGTACAACTTTTAATTAAATTTGAATTATACACCAGTGATGGCGAACTTATGATTCACAAGTAAAAGGTAACACACCAAGACATTTTGGGTGACACGCATTGTTTACGGACTGTCTTTGCATTTTCTTTTAAGTCCTTTTGCAAGACCTTATTTCCGTCGATAATTATAATATGAAACCGACTGTAATCAATATAGTAGCGTTTGCTTGAGTTTAAATTGAATGAAATACCAATCTTCAACTGAAGACTGAGCAAATTGAACTCAGCAAGAAAAAGGCCACTGATGGAAAAATTATTTGTTTTCGCTTTATTAATAAATAAATACATGAAAATTTTTTAATAGGGTGCAAATATTACAAACTTATATATTTCTAGATGCGACTCCCGACACCTGAGTTAAGACACGTCCTTTCCGAATTTTGACAAATCGAGCTGAAAGATTTCGTATTTCCTTTGCAATACACCGAGGAGATGGAGTGTAATTTCATATGTTCAATTCCCTTCTTTATTTATTCCGGGGGGGCATCGATTTTCCCCCACACCCAGGAAATATGCCTAAAAGAAACACTGCTTAAGAAGTGATCTAAAATTTATATCTATCGTAAATGAGACTAGGCATACAAAAATATTATGAGAAATAATTTGTATGGTATAAAATTCAAATCATCAAATCATAGTAATACAATCATTGTTAGGTAATTTCTTATTTTTGTGACAAGTTTCGTTGTGTCTTTGTGTACTTCTGGATCTGGATTACATATGTGCATTTCCCCATATTTTTTTTCTTTAATCTATGGAATCTGCATATTCAAACTATAGCCTATGTAATAACTAATTGTTTGAATCTCACTTATACGATATCTAAAGCAACAAAATTTTTATCTCATATTAACTATAAATTATTACCTAATTTTTTTATTCTTACTAATATCAATCTAACAAAACAAAATCAACTTATACTTCTACACCAAATGTCGTCATAATTATTGGTTCTATTTAGACAAAAAATCATTACTTTTTATTCATGTCTTAGGACTAGTATTCTGCATTTATTAATTAGATTGGATAAAATGAGTTTATTCTTAAAATGTCTCAAAAGTCATTTCTTTTAAAAAAAAATTGTTTTAAAAGTTAATGATTTTCTTATTCATATAAAAATGTAACTATTGCTAGTTACAATTGTACGTAATTATACATCTTAATAATAATTTACATTATAAGTCCGGTAAATGAGTTTTTACAGTACGAATAAGATGTTTCCGAACGAGGCGGACGAAGGAGCCGATTTAGGAATTTCAAAGTGAGTACTGTGAAAATCAATTAAAGGACGAATGACGTTCTTACAATATTTTATTTCATACTGTATCAGATTTTTCAATTTAAATTTTGTTGCTTTGAAAATTATTAAAAAAGCAAAATAAATATCTTAGGTGTCACTCTGTCACTTATGAGATGGTATTCACAAACTTTTAGTATATTTATATTAAAATAACGTCAAATTTAAAGAATCTAAATTTATTATTACAAAAATAAGATTGTACAAATATTTTAAAATCATTCAAAGGACGTACAAGTTAAAATTTTTGAAATTTATATACAGTACCTTAAAGAATAATAGTACCGTAATCTCATTTACCGGATTACAAAACATTTTTTAAAAGTAATGTAAATAAAACAAGTCGAGACTAATTATTTGATGACAATATTTAAAAAATTTTGGCAAATTTCTTTAAATGTTTATTTCAGTTTTTGCCTTAGCCTTTTGCTTAACTTGTAACTGCAAATTATTGCCCAACAAACAAAATACACTTGAAATAGTTATTGTAGTGGGTACTTGGTGGAACATATTTGAATATAAGTAAACAAAATATAACGTTTAATTCTAATAATACAGTCATTATAAATAATAAATGAGTAATGTACAAATTAATAAATAAGAATAAATAACACTTTTATCATTACTTTTTTTGTATTAAATATTCATATACATGTGTTCATCAAAACCTGACAGAAAATCAACTAAAATTACATTAATTTCACATTTGCCATAATATATATACATATTTATTTAAAATTACATAATAATCTGTCTTATGATTAATATATAGTCTTATTCTTAACAAATAAAATAAAAAATATTTATAAATGAATCATACGCACGGTATAAAAAGTTGGTTCAATTCATTTAAAGAACTATTATCATATTATATTCGTATCTGATTTTCAGAAGAAATAGTTGTAAAAATAGTTATTTATTGTTTTTTACACTCATAAAAACTTAAAATAAAAAATGAGTACAAATAATGATTTTCAAGAACAAATATCTTTAATTCATACAATAAACAAAATTTTAGGACAATCTTATTATAGTGCATATGGATACGAATGGCAAAGACAATACAAAATTAAATTTCCTGATATCGTATTAATGACATCCAATGTGATTATTCTATTTATAATAATAAAATTTCAAATGGCATATCTGATTGTTGCTAATGCAAATAATAGTTTAATAACAAAAATTGTAAGTGTTTTTATGGGGTTTAATGTACCATTATTGGTATGGTCAAACACAATATTTATAATATTCAATCATAAAAAATATTATATTTTTTTGAGTAACTTAAGTACAGTTATAAAAAACAATATGCTACCAAAAAATTGTATACAAAATTCTGTATGTAAAATAATAATTTCATCATTTACAATTTATATTTTCGGTTTTACCCTTTATATTTACATTATAAAATCTTCAAAATTACCATTATTTCATCCATTTTTGAACTGCTTAATATATATTTACAAATGGGGTCTTCTATGCGAATTAATCGTAATTTTAAATGAAATTAAAAGACAATTTAAATATATAAGATTAAATTTAAAACATAATACTAAAGAAAATATGAAGATTAAAATAGTTCTGAAGAAAATGAAAAGAATTATTGAAGATTATGAATTACTGCAATATACAGTGAGATCTTTTGATCAACTGTATTCTGTTCAAATGAAAATATTATTCGTGACGTCATTCACGAGTAGTTGTTCAACTCTGTTTTATTTGAATAATGTGTACGAATACGCTGGGATATCACTAGTATTGTTAAATGTTCTAGTCTGGTTATCTATGAACATACTAGAAATTTTATCTATAATAGTATGTTGTACATTAATTCAATTAGAGGTATGTATGAGTTTATATTAATTTCATTAAATTTTTATAATACAAAACATGACTTGGAAAAAACACGACTTTTAAGTTATTAACCAAAATCATTTAACAATGTTGTAGAAAAATTAATATAAAAAATTTGATGTGGACACCACATGACTTCCTTGTACGCTAAATTATACACACTTTTGCTGCACTTGATTTAAGCAAATTTCACTTGAAAATGAGATTATTCTACGACTAATTATTCTTCAACTTCCATTCGTTTTATATCTTGGAAGTTTCCTTCCTTCCTTTCATAAATTACCTTTCCAAAATTTTATTAAAATATTTATCATTAACACTATTTCTTTTTGCATTAAACAAAATTATTTTAATCGCTCAAATATTTGCAAAGAACGAAATATTAGATTATATACTCTGACAATTGTCAATGTCAATTTATTAACAAGCAGTGGCGTAACTAAATTTTTACAAAGGGGGAGGAGTAAATAAAACTTGCCAAAATTCAAAATACCTATACAGTGTGAGCAAAGAAACGCGGAACATAGGACTTTTAATATGGGATTTCAAAAAATTGCTGATACTCTCTCTCCTGATGTATTTAGAGAAAAACTATAAGAATACAAAGTTGTTCGAAATTAAATTCTCTATCAAATAAGATCATAATTGATGTAACAACACGCCGTCAGTACAAGATTTATTAAATATAAAATGTAACATTTTCGTTCAAAATCAGAGAGCTATAAAAATAACAATATATGTATATGTTGTGAGAGTTTATGACATGTCATTATAGTTAATTTTATTTGATATTAATTACTAATTTTTGTAATAATCTAAAATTATTTTGTATTTATTTTATTTTAAGCTAATATTTTTATGATATTGGCATATTATTTCAGCAAAAGAATCTAAATTCAACTTAAATAACATTAAAATACATACAATAAGAATTATATTCAGTAACATTTCATTAAACTGTCAGATAGATATATTCTTTTATTTCTATGGCGGTTTGATTTTTAACGGAAATATTACATTTATATTTAATATTTCTCATACTGTTGCATCAATTATGATCTTATATGATGTAGAATATAATTTAGAACAATTCTCGTAGTTTTGCAATACAAAAATAAAATTGTACTTTGCGCCACTGTTACCAAGAAATCAAAAGTTTCCTACAAAAAATTAAGGCAATTAAATTACCACTTTTAATAATTTTTTCCCAAAAGTAAACTGCTATTTCAAAAACACTGATTGCGTTATAGTAATTACATAAACAAAATTTCAACATTCTACGGCCAATCGTTTTTGAGTTTTGTGAAAATTAAAAAAAAAACTACGAGCAAAGTGCCCTTTTAGCACTGCCGATTGCAGTAAAAAAGGAAGGTGCAGAACAAGATGCTATAGCAATACCATATACAAAATTCCAATATACTACAGTTAATCATTTTTGAGTTATACGAGATATGTTCGCCGAAACTAGTCAAGATGGATTCTGAGATGGTTATGAAAATTTTGTTGAATCTATATCGACGAGTGTAAAAATGTTAGATCAAATAGATATTTGTATTCAAACAGATGTTTGACTTTTGCGATTTTTCGTATTTTTAATAAATTAAAAAAAACTTCATTAATAAAATCGCTGTAATAATAAGTAATCATATCAATGATAACGCCTGAGTTTTAGTAACTTGTATTTAGAATATTTATATTCATAATGCTTCTTCAATCTTCAATGTCTTTATAACCAGATTATTATTATATTTAATTTAGATTTTTGTAAGTTTTATTTTTAGACTAGACGAGTAGGTGATGAACTGATTGTAGTAAGAAGAAAATTTTTAAAGAAAAGTACAGAAATTAATGAATTTGTAAGCATACATCATAATTGTGATATTAAATTATAATATGAATGTCTGTATTGCAGATACTTCATTTGTTTTATCTAAACTCACGAAATTCATTTACTACAGGAAGATACTTAGACTTGAGTTTCCTTTTTTTGACGGTAAGAACACAAGTTTTTATAAATATATTTTTTCTACTCCTGTACGAATTATTTCAATTTTTTCTATTAATTATAGTAGCCATATTTCAGTACAGTGAAATATGACTCATAATTCACTGTTCTCGGCCAATCACAGAACCAGAATTTAATTATTAACATTTATTGTGGATTACCCTTCCTACGGCCGTCTGACAGCTGCCAATTTGTCATTGTGAATTTTTATGTTGTCATTTTAAAAAATATTTATGCGTTTTTCAGTATTTACAGGAGTAGAAAAAATACAGTATTATATAAGGAATTATTGTCATTATTCGTGAAGTTTCATCATCTAAGTGTATAATGACAATCATGCTCATATAATAATATACTATTATACTTTTTCTTTTTTAGTACGTTGGTAGTGCTGTGATTTATACTGTGATCCTAAAACAATTTGATGATATTTTTCACTAAAAATAAGATTCAATACAAATACGATAGAACTAGGTATTATTAGGTTTTTGTAGAGAACTATAAGTAATTTATTTTTAATATCTGCCAATAATTTATTTAGATATTGATAATTAATAAAATGTTATATTCTTACCAATATTTCTTTTTGGTAAACATTATCACCCAGATTTATAAAAGGGATTAGCCATTATCTTCATATTTATTCCCGTTTTTGACTCCGTTTCGAATTCATAAAAGAGATTAATCACTAACTCCGAATAAAGTTAGGCCCAAATCTATACCAGTTGTTAACTTCATGAAATATCAAACTAACTCAATTCCCAATTCATAAAAAGGATTAAGTATATTATTTAGTCCAAATGATAACTCCATAGTTTAGTTGTTGTTAGAATTATTTGTAGATTATCAACATTTCTATTCTAAATGATACAGAAGAAGATTTGTGGTGATATTTGACAAAATTTACATCATAGGTATTTAAATCACATTGATTTTTTTTTAATTATTGACTTAAATCACTTGTGCTGCAATTGTTATTTAACGTTCCAGATTTAAGAAAATTGGGGGAAAAAGCGTGTGGGTCATGTTAGCATATGGCAATGCTTTTAAGAACTACTAAAGTTTAACTTTGTCGATAAAACGATTTTACTGGTATACTATTTTGAATTTATAACTCAGGTTTTTTTGCATTGATGTAAAATTTCTTGTTAAATTTATTTTGAAATGTGTTTCAGTAAAACACATTTATAACGACATCGAGGGATTTCAAAAATTTCATCGCTATAGCCGGATCGCTATAACAAATAAAAGTAAAATAACATTAGCGTATGTGGGCTCTGGAACAAATGTTCACAATTTCGACGTTATATCCAGTTTGTTGCTATAAGCGATATCGTTATAAACGGATTTTACTGTAGTTTTTTATTGTTTCTTTAAATTTATACTTATTTCTTTACATGTTTTTTGAAATCGAACAAATATTGTTTCCGCAGAGTAATCATTATATTACTGTATATCATTGCATTATTTTTCCATATAAGACAATGGTGATGTGAAGTTGGTTATCCCGATTATAATAATAGTAAAGACACTAGTGCAACCTACTATTTTTTTGTGGATATTTTATATTAAGGAGGAAAGAGACGTCACAGACATGGAAAGAACATTGCAAAATAAAATAACCGACTGATATTAATATTTAGAAACGCAAGAAGAAAAAAATGCTACTATAAAAAAGGTACATATTCACATTAATGATATTTCCAATAATTTTAAAAATGAAAAATAATATTTATTGCAATATCAATTTATTGCAAATAATTCTATTGAAATTTTTTTCAACACATGTTAGCTACGAATTGATTTGATTATATTTACATAAGTGATTTAATGTCACGCCGATCTTTTTAAAAAATCAAAAAATCTGCTTTAAATAAAAAAATCCGATTTAAATCAAAGAAATCAGATTTTTTTTAAAATATCTGTGTTGTGACTTATTTGTCGTGAAGAAGCCATATTTTCGTTGTTTTCTTCCTTGTAATATCACGTGAGTAACGTGACATGTGAGAAAAGTGTCACATTGGTTTAAAATGGCCGACATGTCTCCAAATTTCTCAGATAAACACGGATCCGAGATCCGAATATTTCGGCAGATCACAGATTACTTACATTATAACACAAGATCTACAGTTCTCTCACGTTTTCACTAAAAAACTCTTTTAAAAGTTGAAATTTTTGTGAAAAGGAATACTATTTTTAAAAGAAATAAATATATCTGATGTTTTATGATATTGGTTTTTATTGTTATTAGTTTCTGTTCGGATAGAGAGTGGTTATTATAGGATGAAGACAAGAAGAAAGTGAAATAAATTAAGAAAATAAATAGAGAGCCAAATTTGGGCAATTAATTACTACAAAGCCGTTTAGTGAATATAAGTGATATCGTATTTCATTACAAGGATTTCTAATTACTCTCACTAATTGTTTAATATGCCAATTTATCAAAATGTAAAGGCTACAAATCAATCAGAAGTATAACATTCCAGGACCGGATTATAGAATTTTCAATTTCTATTTCTTGAACTCTTCTGGCATCTAACATCATAATATAATATGGCATGAAAATTTCTCGAAATACCTATATATTTTAAAAATATATAATTTAAAAAATTTTTAGCAATTCTTAGGGCTCTATTCTCATTACAATAATGATAGGATTGGTTAAAATGCAGACACGTAAGGAATAATGAAACATTTCACTGGTTTAAAGAAACATAAAAAAAAATCAATAATTCATATAACTGCCGTTTATTTTTAATTGTCGTGACATTGATGACCCCACACTTTGATTGGTCTACTATTAATAGATGATAGATAAAATGAAAAGTCATCTTTATTTCAACACAAAAGTTTGTCAAATTACAGTCTAATATAAACGAAAACATTTGTTCTTATTTACCAGTAGAATAAAAATTATTACGTAGTTGTTAAAGTCTGTCAGTTGAATGGAAATAAAAATCTGCATTTAATAATTTGATAATATGCAGATATTTCTTAATATTATATAAATATACAAAGAATAAAATTAACATAAGTCAATTGATGATTTTTAAAAAAGTTTTTTTCGATCAGACGAAAACTGATATCTTTCTGGTGTGTGTTTTGAAGCAAAAAGTGCATCATTTCGGTATTTTAGTAGTTAGGCTACCCTGACCACATAGAATAGGTGACTTTCCGGCCCACGGTTCGTCTCGCAATTTCCACCATCGTCCGGGAATATATCACTTTTCCTACTAGATATACAATACAATATTTTATTTTGAATTACATTTGGTGGTTCTTGAAAAATGAATTAAAAAATGGAAGTAGCAGCAGATTATCAAGTGCTATGTATTTTATGAAGATTACCTTTACTTCCACTACTACTGCAATGGGCATTTGGTTCTAATACTGAAATACAGTTTCATCTCAATACGTTTATTTTAATCATGTACAATCGAATGAGACATGAAATACAAGATATCAAAGATAATCTGTATAGGTGACAAAAGAAGCAGTGACTTTGACTTTGAAGAGACAGATATGTTCTGAATATCACCGCCATCGGAATATGAATATTATATTTTTCCGAAGTCCGTCTCTGTGTGGGAATAGAATTCGGAACGGAACAGCCACGGTATGGATGGGATTTCGAGGAAGAGGCGCCTGTGTAGAGCGGCCCATGCCGCCCAAATATAAATCAAACTGATCAGATACACCGGCACATCATAGTGCCCATTACAAACCAATACCACGAGTATAACTATAACTTCTATAACTTCTACTAGTATTTTACTTATTTTATTTAGCTCAATTTGATTTCACTAACATTGTAAGATAGGTTTAGTAATCGTGTGCAATATTTAATGTATGTTTTTGAGAACCTATACTATCCGATTTAAATTTATTTTAATTTCTTTGACATGTAATACGATTTTTACGATCTTTACTTCCTATTCATTCGGAAACAGCTTACTTATTTGCAAATTTGATAATTATTGTAATGAAATCAATATATATAAAATAAATATAAACTTATAATATCAAGAGCAGCACTGAATACATCAAATATTTATTTTGAAATTTTTTAATATCTTTGATAACACATTTCTTAAGAACTACTCACTAACATATAAAACTGTTTCATTATTAACCGCACATATATGTTATCTGTTAGATAATAAAAGTAGCGTAGCTAGGGGATCTAGGCGTCGCAATTTAGAGGGCGGAAAAATCAGATTTGAATTACCAAACCAGTAATGCCGTAGTTGTATTTCTAAAAGTTTTTTTTTAATCAATAAATTTCTGGAAAATACCCTCATGTCACATAATTCATTACTAATTTTGCAAAATTACTATATTATTATAAAACCTTATTTATTGATAAAATTCCAATAAAAGTATTTTTGCTGTTTCATTTTTGACAAAAATCAAATCTGTTACATTACGGCTAGGTTTTTATCACCGTAAGGATTTAAAGGATCTGCAAGAATTTACAGATTTTCTGTAAGCTACAAACGTGATCAGAATTGCCATAGGTTTGTTCGGGCAGCAGTTTGTGATAGTTTTATGAATTTTTCCATTGCGCATGCTTCTGATTCTGACTAGTTTCAAATCAGTTGCAAATTTCAGCTGCTCGAACGTATTAATTCATGCAAGTACCGTATTTTCTATATAATTTTCAATCTTTTGCCTTTTTTGACACAATAACATCTTCATAATCTTCCTCTGATGAAAATAGCGATTCGATGGAACTAGTATCGCTACTTGAGCTGCTTATATCTGACATCTAAAAATCAAAAATTAAAATTATATTTTACTTATGAAAATTATTTTAAATAATACTAAAGAAAGAATTGTTACCTACCTTCACAATTCTCTTAGATGCACTAAAAAACAACAGCTGATTTCAAACTGCGCTACTGCGCATGTTTCAAACTTAAAATTTGTAAAGAATCCGCAAACTTTTCCAACGGTTTGAAATGGTACCAAACGGTTTCTAATTGCTGCACGAACATCGTACTTATAGTCAGAATTTGAAATTGTTCGCTGCCCGAACGCCAAAATAGTACTGCGCATGCTCCTGACGGTTTGTGACAGTTTCTGACTACTGCCCGAACAAACCTAAAGAACGTAGGTACGCATTACAGGTCTTACGGATTTGTTTACAGATTTTATAGATGTGAAGATAATCGACCCATAAATATTAAATGAATAATAAATAAGTAAAAATTATTTCGGTTTATGGTTCAGGTTCTATGTCTTTGTATGCTAGATTATACACATGTTTTGCTGCACTTCTTTTAAACTCATTTCGCTTGAAATTGAAATCATTCTATAGCTAATCTTTCTTCAACATCCATTCGTTTCATATCTTCGAACTTCCCTTCGAAATGGATCATCTTTTGTAAAATTTTATAAAAATATTTATCACTTTAATACCTTATTGCATTAAACAAAATTTTTTAAATCGCTTAAAAACTTGCAAAGAAAGAGATAATATTTTCATCCCCTTCTGTTTCTTACATATTTCTCACGAAATATATTCTAACAGTAGCAAATGTTGTCAATCATATACCTACACAATTTCAAATTAAATGTGTCCTACAAAAAATAAAAGTCAACTAAATTATTATTCTTTTAAGTTTCTGCCCAAAGTAAAGTGACTCATTGAAAAGGCTAGTTGGAACTAAAAATGGAGGCATAACTAGATAGTCTAGCAATTCCCTAAACAAAATTTTAACATTCTATGTTTACGTGTTTTTGAGTTACGCGAAAAATTAAAAAATAAACACTAAGAGCAAAATGCATTTATGGCCCTGCATATTGAAATAAAAAAGAGAGATGCACAACCAAATGTTATAGCAGTTCCATATACAAAATTTCAATATTCTACGGCTAATCATGTTTGCGTTATGCGAGATACGTATGTACAGACATCACGCTGAAACTACTAAAAATAGATTCAGCGAGGATCAAAATGGATATTTTCGTTCAAATAAGAAGACCAAAATTTTTCGCGATTACAACACTTCCTTTAATTCATAGAAGGAAATTAAAATGAGTCAGTTCAAATGATATGTTATGCCATTCTGTTGATTATTACAATGATAGCAAATTAATTAATTTTTTTATATAAAGTAATAAATAAACAAACAACATCCGATCGCACAAAACATAAAAAGTGTATAATACTTTGAACAACACATCTGCATTTTTATTATTTTTATAATGTATGTTGCGTCCTACAGACTCAGCCAGAAACCTTCACTACAGCTTATAGGTATCAAACGAAAATAAATAAAAATCGTCAACAGTGATTTCCGAGCAACGAAATAAACAAACAAACAACAACTCATAAAAAGTGAATAATAATTACAGCAACACTTCTGCAATAACTATATTTACATGTGCACGAAGCACGGAGGACAATAATAATTACCGCGCAATGCACAAAATGCGGAATACGAGGCAGAGGCTGCAAATAGAAGAGCAGTGGGAAAGAGACACGCGGATACAGACCAATGTGGGAAGGAGTGCAATAGAGATACACGGGAGATCTCGAGAGGTTTTTATACGAAGCGCGCGTTTCATTTTATAATATTTATTATCATGATTTAAATTCAGAATTAAGGGTGTTCCAGTACAACTAACAACTGCTAGAGTAGTTCGTTAGTGGTTCTCAAAAGGTTTGGCTAATATTATTGTTTCACAATCTTAAAAGATGTACTTTTGCACTACCTAATTAATTAAGACATGATAATTAATTAAATAGTTATAAGGTATCAATAGGTATGATAGTAAGTAAAGATGAAATATATTATTAATTAAGGTTTGTTTCTCCGAGTTGATCCGTACGTCATCAATCCTAACAATGTGATACAGTGATTTTGTAGGTACTTATCTAGATACCAACACTACTAAAAAGTTTGTTGTCATCAAAGCAACGATATACTAGAAGCATTATCTTTGTTTGAAGTATAGAAATACCAATGATATTATCTCACTTGCTATCATTATTCTAAAATAGACTGTCTTTATCTGAGGTGTATATCTTATCTATAGTGTTATCTCACTTGCAATTACCTTTTTAAATAACCTCAAAAAATGCGCTAAATTTAAAATTTTGTCATTCTGTCTTTATAAATTTAGTATTGACAGCGACATCGACTATAAATGTCATTATGACTGGGTGTACACAACAGACCATCATAATATTTATTCCAAAGATCTGGACTTAATATGGAGCCTTGTGTGTTTTTTAGATGTACGTTACACGAATTCGTTCAAAATTACCCTTATCTTATGGGCACCAAAACAAATAGAAATCTCAGAAAAACACTTACGGAAAACCTTCCCTGGGAAAAAAACATCCTATAAAATATTTTATAATTTACCTATGAAATGAAAGCTGTGAATCCTACAAATTCGAATGTTTTACATATCAAACATTTTGTAACAATTGTCTCTAATATTATAATGCATCAATTCAGCCAAAACACGCTATAAATCTCAGAACAGCATTAACAAAACAGCTAGGTTAGGTAATAAGTGAGAACTGTCATGAACTTCAGTGATAAGAGATATACACTTTGTTTCATACTGATTGATTAATCACTAGTGATAGCAAGAGGGAGAACAATATATTAATATACGTACTTTAAAAAAAGATAGCGCAAAAGATATGGTACACATGTTGGAAACACTACGTTATATAAGACTTATATTGCATATTGGTATCTAGATAAGTATAAAATCATATATAAAAGCATATAAAAATATGCTAGTAGTAAGAGATAATTGAAATCTATTTGAAAATTTAACACTAACCCTCTAAGATTGGTAAGCCTCAATCAGAACGGTTGTGTGATTGTATCGTGTCTTGTCTTGTTTGATCGTGTTGATAAGCCTGTCCATTTGGATGGGTTACCGTACAACGATTGAATGTGTTTGATCTTGCAGACTGTAGGTTGACAACATGCATCAATAAAATACAAATAAAACTTCACACTAAACAAGTACCACAGGTACTTGACGTCCAGTTTCATACAAGAATGTTATGCCATGGACGTTGTCATTGAGATTGACTTATTTTTTTCAAAAATTTTAGAGACGAAAGATATTGGCTCGTATTACGAGCTCACTTTTATAATAAAATCGCGATTTTAACACCCACTTTTACATCATAATCTTATGTAAAATTGAAAGTTAAAATCACGATATTATTATAAAAGTAAGCTAGTTCGCTTTTATAATAAAATTGCGATTTTAACGTTCGTTTTTACAAAAGATTTTGATGTAAAAGTGAGCCTTAAAATCGCGATTTTATTATAAAAGTGAGTTCGTAATACGGGCCTTTGTCATTTTTAAAATTATGCACTACACATCTAAAACCAAGGGCGTTGCCAGTCAATAGACCAGGGAGGGGCAAGATGATAGATAGAGGAATTGAATTGTAGGTAAAATAAATAAAACTTGTAAAATTTTAATCTTAAAAAATATTAATTAAAACATAATCTTGATTTTCTTCTACTACTTTATTATTAAAATCTTCTAAATTCTTAATTTTTTGAGTGGCGACACACTTGTGTTTCGTTTTTCTAAGCATTTGGAAAATATTTGTACGCGCAAATTATGAAAAAAGAATATAATTATATTTGTAGATTTATAGGTTAGAACTTGCAAGAGGGAATGTCACTCTGACAATTTCTTTTCTTGTCGATTTGTATAATCTAATATCAGGTATACCTTCTTACATCGTTTTTAAGGAAATATTTATAATATATCATTGAAAAATACAGGTATTTTTCCATATTGACTTGTCAAAATTACATGGGATACAATTATGAAACTCGGCCCATAATAATTAAAAATGAAAATATGCATGCTTTCAGCAAAGTTTTAGATATTAAAATATTTGATAGAGGTCAAAGGAATTTTTATTTAAAAAATTACAGTCAATGTGAAATATGTGTATATCAAAACGTTAGTTTTTTTTAAATGGCACACCTTTGAGAATCTCTAATTCAACTTGCTATCAAGAACATATCTTTACCTACACCATTAATATCGAGAATAATATGTTCTATTTCGAAATATCATATCATTAGTAGTAATGTTAATTGTTATGAATTTAAATCTCTTCTTTGGCTACGGTTTGGTTGAAGAGGAAGGCCCTTATCGCGGCTTGAACACCTGTTGAGATCGTGACTGGCCGGACAATCGATGCTCTGCTCTGTATCTCACTCACACACACACACTCACTCGCCGAGCCACGGCTGTACACACGTACACACACACGCACGCACACAAGAGGAGAGAATTCGTGGCCTGCTAGATCAGTTTTTATCACTCATCGCGCGGTTCTTATTGCCCGATGCTCATTTATCCGTTTAGGTTTTGTTTTATAAATGTTGATGGAGGTAATTTGGAGTCTTTACCACCTGCGCGAGATGTGGACCAATATTTTACTCCTGATATTACTCTGTGTAATTATTTATTTCCAGAGCAGAGATAGCTGAATTGTTAGCTGGCTATATTCGCAAATGAATTGGAGTTTCATTCTTACAGTTGACTACCAGTGACCAAAATATTTAATAAGAGGTCGAGATCTATATACGCTATTTTCTAAAACCAACATTTTCCATCAAATGCGCACATTTTTGAATATATCAGAAGTGTAAACATATTTACGTTAAAAACTAAAAATATATTTTACCGAAGATCAATAGTTCTTCAGATGGATTTATAATAATTGGTTCGACCATGCTTACTATTACAAAATAAAAGAATAAATTAAGTTAAATGTTATATGTTTCAGTGTTCGTAAGAT
This sequence comes from Stenolophus ochropezus, assembly GCA_035578165.1. NCBI lineage: Eukaryota > Metazoa > Arthropoda > Insecta > Coleoptera > Carabidae > Stenolophus > Stenolophus ochropezus. The sequence goes on from JAQOWZ010000008.1 coordinate 22,116,757, forward strand.
GTTCATATTTTTTTATTATGTTGTTTTGTTGCGTCCTCAAGAAGTATACATATCCTTTGGACCAGAAAAGAACAACTTTCCTACTTAGCAGCACAAATAACTATTTAATACTTTGTATATGATGGTTATGAAACATACGACCATGTAATGAAATATATTTCATCAGGTATTTTACACCCTATTCTATTTTAGTATTTTGTGTTATAGATTATAATTAATTACATAAGCCGATGATGATTAATTTGACATAATATTTAATACAAGAACATGAAATAAAAGATGAGTTCTGTGACAGTGAAGAGTGTCGAATATGTTTGATAAGTTGTATTTTTACCAAATTTTGTGATTGTCATAAAATCTTATTAGGACAACTGCAATAAAGTACTATCAGTAAAACGTGTAGGAAAAATATTAGTTTAGGTTTAAGAAAATAGTGATGCGCTTCATACTAATAATAGTATCCTATCATTCCATTCAGGAACAGCAGATGAAATTCCAATTATTTGATTTTCATAAAATCTTGTAAGGAAAACTACAATAAATTTCTTACGAAGTGTAGATGTAAATATGTAAAATATTAGTTTATATTTAAAAAAATAATTACGTGCACTATACTAATAACAGTAGCCCATAATTCCGTTGAGGAACAACAGAATAAATTCCACTTAATTCTAGAATACTTTACTTGCATTTTAGCGGATTAGGATGTCTGCCTACAACGAAACAGGGTTTTTTTTTATTTAGTTAAAAAATTGTAAAGCTGGGATTTGATCTCAGATTTCATTTTCAACTCAGTTCGAATTAGCGCGTGCCAAGTAAATAATTCACCGTTGCCTATGTGCTTTGTACTATCTATCATTAAAGGTTTAAGCGTTATATCTATGACACAGCCCTTACTTAGTTTTCCAGAAACAGTCCCAGTTTACTGATGAAGCCAATTATAGGTCCAGGAGTTAAATTCTTGATCTGCCGTGCCGTAAGATATCTCTTACCTAATTGATTGAGTCCCTGTGTGGTTACGGCTGGGCATTCGCACAGTATGTGTTCCGACGATTTCTTGTCCTCTTCACAGAGTCGACAGATGTCATTTTTAGCTTTACCAATTTTGTACAAATGGTAATTTAAAAAACAATGACAGTAAGGACTCCTGTAATAATTATAAGGTCCTTTTTGTTGAAAGTTAGTAGCTCCTTGGCGTTTGTCTTAGCTGGAAAAATTAATTTGCTTGCTTGACTGAGACCTGGAGTGTGTTTCCAAAATGAATATATGGTAGATTCCTCCCAGTTTTTCACCATCTTCTTATAGTGACTTTGTGGAAGACCACACGATGGTTCCGATTCGTAGACTTTTTTCAAGTTTATCAGCTTTCTCGTTTTCTAGGATTCCCTTGTGCTCTGGTACCCACCATAGGGTGACGTGGTTTGCCTTGGATAGCAACTGGAGGGTGTTCATGCAGTTCCAGACTAGTTTTAATTAGCAAGTGAAGGCATTTAATGCTTTTAATGCTGCCTGGATGTATGTCATTATTTTGATTGTTGCTCCTTTTAGACATTTCTCTAGGTTTAGATGAGCACAGAGATTTATTGCATAAATATTAGTAGTGTTTCACGAGAGTCTTGCACTTTTCTTGGTCTTGCGTTAGTCTTGCAAAAAGCAGTATAAGTACAAGGAAATATCAAAACAAGATAAGGCAAGAAATTGTCTTCCAAGAAATGTGCAAGAATAGCAAGATTTTCTTCAATTCTTGATTTTTTTTGTAATTTTAAACATATATTAATTATAAGACGAACCTTTAAATAAATAAAAGTACAAAAATATGTAAGTATTAAAAATAATAATAATAATTCTAATATAGGTATGTAAATTTTATTTTCAAAAAATATGTAATGTACGTGTGATACAAGATTATTTATATATTCATTTATTTGCGAATATTAACATGCAAGACAACAAATGTGCAAGAAAATGACGATCAAGACATTATTTTTATATACAAGAGTAATGAAAGACAAGCTATGCTTAAATATCTTGTCTTGCTTTTCAAGATAAGACAAGAAATTACTAAACAAGACAAAAAATCTTGTCTTGTGAAAAACTAAATATCAGCTTGAAAAATTGTGGAGCTACGTAGTTAAGTAGCTTAATTTTTATTTTTTTGTGACTCTTTTAAACCTTTATTATATCAAAGTTGCTTGGAACACTATAAGTAATGTAAGTAATAAAGCCAATGAAGATGATTTTTTGTGAAAGTCCGAACTAAGTTGTTCCCGTGTAGATAATATATGACCAACGTCTGTTATAATCTGCATTTATTCCTCCGTATAACATATCGGCAATGTAATCCTTTGCGATTTTCCGTGTTCCTAGTGTGCATATTGATGCGGAGTGATGGATGGTCGTGACCCGTTGATCAAGTATGAGAAAAGGGCGCAGTCTGACACGCGATCCTGCCAACCGCTCTTCATTTCATTAGCAAACCAGGAAAAACAATAACAGCCGGACTTTACCGTGCCTGATATGTCTATTACATTCAAATTACTTAAATTAACTTAATTCATGATTAACTGTTTATTGTGCTTTGATATATCTTCGAATTGGGTGAATTATAGAGTTTTAGCATTTCCATTAATAACTAAATATAAGATGAAAGCTGCAGGAATTATGTTTCTAACAAAAATAGTAAATAAAACAATTGTAATTTAATAATAAAAACAAGACATATATTAACAAAATTTAAATATAAATGCAATATATTAAATTATTTTCAGATTAAGGTAATATTAAAGTTTAATTACTATAGCAACTCTGGTTGCATATTCTTTATATCTAATTATTTGTATCTTTGTTTAACTAACTAAAAAGCGTGCGAAAACACAACATTACAACACGCCGTGTTTTATAGTTTCTAAGCAACAATAAACTTATCAACTCCTTCAAGTTAATCTTGAGTAGTACGACATCAATTAATTTGTTTTACAGAAATTGAATTTTCTGTTATTTTTCATTGGACTGTCATTTTAAAATTACTTGTTTCTTTATCTTTCTTTTATTGAAACAGATGTATGTATAATAATTAGTACAGAATACATTCACATAGTAATACAAGCAACAAATGTTAATCAATCAGACGATCAAACAGAAAATTATAAGTAAATAATATTAAATATCTGATGTGGCCAACACTTAACCTCTGGCTTGTCCTCTTTACGCTTTGTAATTGTTTTAATACTTAAAATTTTTCTTATCAGCTACATATTTTTGCTTCGCAGATTTTCTCTTAATTTTCTGTAATATATGAGTATCCGTACGTTGACTGTTGACAAGGTAAAATGAATTATTAAAGTAGTTGGTACTTACAGTATTAGTACAGTTCCCTTTAGAATATTCGATAATTATTTTTATTATATTTTCACTATCATTTATAATACATTTATACCATAAGTAAACAGATTAATCGTAATTGTGTGTATAGTTAAATGGGGCCAAGCACAAATAAATTTAAACTATAAAATTTTAGCTAAGGACGTAATATTAAATTATTATTTACAAAAACTCTCACAAATTCATAATTAATTTTGATATTTCAGAAAAACACTTCAGATTTACATGAAAATACACCACTTCCGGTTGTACGATTAACACCAAAATCTAATCAGATATAATATAGGGTGTATATTAAAATTGCGAACAAGGAACTTCAAAACGTGCTTATCCATTGAAAACTTACTATCCGATTTATAGCATGATTTCAATACCTCTCTTATTGAGTGGCGAGAGGTAAAAATACTACTATTCAGTTCCATTTTACAGATTATAATACAACTGTAATAAAAAAAAGCATATAACAAATCTGTAATGACAGTATTTTTATTAATTTAGAATTTTCAATTTCTACCTTTTATCACTTATGTTTTTATAATAAGTACGGAGAAGGACAGAAATACAATATTTTTCAAGCATTGAGAGAAAATCGCAATCTCTTCTGAGATAAATGTATATGCTATGTTTTCTTGATTCAAATGAAAATTTTAAAATATTTAGTAGACTGCGAAAAAATTATAGAATTCCTTGATAACTGTGAAAATTTGGACAAACTATTTCGATTATTATAATTATTATTATAGTAATAATAACAGTAGTGCCCTTAAAAGCATTCGTCAGGCATGGTTTAAAGATTTATTTATTCGCTAGGGTCCTACAACATTATTAAATTAAAAAAGAATAATTAAAAAATCGGTGACAATTCCAGGCCAAAATAAATTGAAACAAATATTGTTTCAGGAACTCTCTCCGGAAATCTGGGACAAATAAAGAAATTAGAAGGGAATGCTGTAAAAACGATAAAAAATGGGTATTTAAAAATAAAAGTAAATAAGAATGTGAACTGTGAAGATTTGGTTAGATGTCCTATTCACTATTTCCTTCCATTATGGTCCGTAGGAGTTCCCAAGCGAGCGATAAAAACCCACATCTATTTCCGCCTTCTGGTTCGGTTTAGGCGGTGACAATATCTCCTAATGTCACGGTTAATCACGGACAAGGAATCACTGATCGGCGTTTGGTTCCCGCGGCTTTTTATATTCGTTCTTGTTTCCACAACACTCTCCGATCCAACATGGCTACTACCACACTACCGGTGATTGGGTGGTGCAGGAACAAAAGGCGGTGCACCGCTTCAGGTTTTGTCGAGGTTTTTGCAATATTTAAATTTTCTGCGGAAACTAAACTTTCTCTCTCAAATTTGTGAGAATATACACAGAATGATTTAATATTCATTATTGCATTATTGCAAATAACGGTAATGATAAATTTATATCGCGCAAATAGACACCAAACATCACTTTCATACTAGTTGATGAGGAAAGGGTACCACAGGGGCCGTTTTTAAGTGAGGAATAGTAAACAACTTTGACATCCACAGGATTGTATTAAAAAAACGTATTTATCGAAATATCATTCTACTTCAAGTAACAAAAGTACTTGTTTCCTAACAACATTATTACTTGAATTTTAGTGGTGCATAATATCAACTTATAACTTCTGAAATTTATAATCAGTTTCCAATCACTCGAATAAATTTTTAATAAAGCTAATAATTTTTTTACTTCATTGTACATTATAAAGGAAGTATTGTAATCACGAAAGATTTGTGTTTTCAGATTTCAACGGAAATATCTAGTTTGCCTATCCCTGAATCCATTTTGACTAGTTGTGACATGACGTCTGTATGTTGAAATCTTATATACCTATGGGACTACAATAACATCTAATTGTGCACCTCCCATTGCAATCGGCAGTGCCAAAAGGGCACTGTGCTCGTAGAGTTTTTTTGAATTTCTCGCATAACTCAAAAACGATTATTCGTAGAATGGTGAAATTTTGTTTATGGAATTGTAATAACATTTAGTTAAGCACCTTCATTTTAGGTTCCAATCGGTCTTATCAAAACTATGAACTTATATTATCGTAATTTTTGGGCAACAGTATAGCTATCTCTCTTTAACCCATAGGCTCTATGGATTGCGGAACTTTATATTTATTGATTTTATTTAGGTACCCTTTCAATCTACAAGTAGTAATTGCCTCCGTCCGATATGATTGTAATTACAAAACAAAAAATTGTACAGAAACTCTGTTTGCCGGCGAAGGCCGGCAAAACGTAGGAATGCCAGCTATATTAACATTGTATTCTGCCAAAATTTTAAATTTTATTATGTTGAAAATATGGAAAGTTTATATTAATTATTAAAAAATATCAATTCATATTCGTTTTATTTCTATGTTAAAATTTTTGTTGGCAGAATATAGGTTGTAAAAGTGTCTTCGGGGCAAAAAACCTTTTGTATTACACGTCTAGAAACTCTTGCGAGATCTAGCAAAAGTTCAGTTTCTGGACTAGTGATACAAATAACTATTGAGATCTTGCAGATAATATCCGTGGTTGACTATATTTCTTTCACCTACAATACATTTAAGACTTGATATTTAGGATTTATTCTAATGTACATATAAAGAGCTGATTAGTTTTTGTTCCAACAATTCAATATCTTTATAGTTTTGAGATCTTTTTCACTGATTTACAAGTGGTATAACTTAGGCATTACAACTTTGAAATACGTTGAACGGTGATTTCCTGCCGTCGGGAAGGATGTGCAGTGAAGTGTCGCGGAGTCACGTGCTGCCTCTACCGGCGCGGTGTTGTACTGTGACGGACATGTTGCTACAAGCAGCTGCTGGGGACTTACCGAGTTCAATCTCACATCTCGGCTTTCAACTAGCCGACGGGAACACACAAATTACTCTCTTTATGCTTTAAGAAGTGTGAAAATATTTATTTTAAGACCAACATTATAAGATTTCAAGGGGAAACAATTCTCATGGACCCTTCAATTTAGTTTATTTAAAATACTTGTTTTTTTTTTATAATTTCTTTATTGTAACTTAAGTTTGGATGAAATACTGGATCAAGAGTTTGATTCTCTGAATTGATGAATATACTAATTTAAAAAAATGATGAAATGATTTGGCTCTCGTAGAATATTTTAATATGAATAAGAATTTTATTAAAACACTCGGTAAGTTTCAAAAATAAATATGTTAAAACATGATGTACATTTCGACATTACGTCATCATCGGAATGTATGATACTAATTTTTATTACACCTATTTATTCTGTTTCTTATTCTGTTTGATGATCAAAGTTCTGTTTAAAAATAATTTGAGATCAATACAAAATTACATTCAGAAACATAAAATTGTAGAATTGAATATAACACTGTGTTGCAAAATGTTTTGTACATTCTGTATACGTGTAATGCGTAATTCATTACCATTCAACTAAAATATAGTTTTAAATTAAGTTTGAATTCAATATATTTATATTTTGTCTGAAAAATAAAGTACTGAGTTGATTTGAAATTGAAAAAATGTAGCATATATTTTATTGAAGTTATTAATAGAAAATAGACCAATTCTGAACAAATCTGTAAGTCTTACAGATCTGTAAATCTGTAAAAAATTTATAAAAACGCATCTATTTTTGTTGATTAATATAAAATTATAAATAAGAGTGGTTACTTTCGTTGCGATTTTGTTCATTATTTACAAATTTGGTGATCTGTAAGTCTTACAGGTTTGTTCAGAATTAATAATAACTTAATTAAATATGTCAAATAGTTGTATCATTTTATTTTGAAAATGTTGTGTACTGGTATATAGTCTATCATAGTGCAATGCAGAAAATATTAAATGAAATAGCAATTGACGGTGAAACAATTTATATAATATCCGTGGACCTCCAGGTCACAACAAATCATAATGGTCAATATGGACTCATAGAAAATGTTGCAGTTAACATAGGTACCTCAAATGAAATACACTTGCTAATGATCATCATATTTATTTGAGCCCTACCTTTAACTAATATAATCCAGTCGTCTACTTCTAATGGATGTTTAGTATATATTATAAGTATAAAAATATAATAATACAAAGAAAAATTCAAAACATTAGCATTTTCATGTTAAGTTGTGTACATTACACAAACAGGTACTCGAATAAACAAATAACGTACATAATAACAAAAAAACATTTTTTTTTTAATAACATAGACTGTTACTATAGATTCAAAGGTAATTACCCCAATTCTGTAAGAAGGAAGTTAATAACACTTAGAAACGTTACTATCATTATTAGCCAATAAAAATAGTAGACACTAAATAAAATATAAAAATGACTGCTTTTACAAATATTTTTATTGGTTAAAAGTTTTAGTAACCTTACTAAGAGCTAGCAACTTCTTTACAGAATTGGGGTGAATATGTCTCCTATTGGACGCAGACATTTGTTAATTCTACGTAAGAAAAAGAGTCCTTTCATTTATTGTATTAATAAAGTGCATAGCAATAAATTTTTGACAAGCTTAGATTATAATCTTCTTCATAGGTTAATTTAACTATTTAATTAACGATGTAGAAAGTTGATAGATGACCATGGTCATTAAACGTGGATCTTGTATTTTATATGCGAAAAAAAATCATAATTCTAGTATACAATAATTACTAAATTATTTAGTAATATCATTCACCGATCAAATATCTGCTAATTACTATTTTATCTTTATTAATTAATTTTGCTATTGGTGAGTTGACTATCATGTCGCTGGATTATGTAGTGGTTCAGTAAATAATGAATGTAGAACGTATATTGAATATATTTCCAGCAAATAACGTATTTAGTCCATATATTTCTTCAGTAATTTTTTAATTAAATTACCTTGGTGCCCTTTAAGGACGGCGCCCAGATGAAACGTATCGTCTACTTACCGCCTGGGGTCGGTACTGTATATCATTCTTTGGTTCAAAATTTGCTAGCAAGAATACAAAAATCGAATAATATTCTGCAAATATAGTAGTATATAAAAGCTTTACATTACTTTAAATCAGACAATCCGCATTGCTAACTTTTAAACGCGCCAGACCACAATATTTGGGATCTGGCATCCACACGTGGACACCATGTAGAGCAACAAATTAGATATTGTAGGTTCGATTTGAACAAAAAAAGGTCCACTTATTTCTTTTTGTAAGACCTCATTATAAACAATAAAATATAGAGTTAAGCATAAAATTTATTAATTAACAAAAAATTATTTAATAAAAATTTATCTTCGGATTAAACAAAAAAAACAATACATCAGAATAATTATATAATCAAATTTGGCGACGGCTTTTCGTCGATGCGTATCGTGCCAAACTTTTCTCGGATCCAACTACAACAAGTTTTATTAATTTATAATTTTAAAAGATATGTATAGACGTAGCCACACTTGCTTGCAAATTAATTAAAAAAATATATGGATCACACTGTTTCATTATTTGTTATTCAATGTCTATAAGTATAGGAGACGCCCTTGCACTCCAGATTTATTAATTATTATTATTGAAATCAAAAAACCTTGCCTGTGTAAAAAGCGGGATTGGTGTTATCGCCCGTTTCTAAAAAACAAAGTCTGAAATATCTAATGTATTTGGTTTTTGACAAATTATATTTATATTTTTGTGGGAACTACACCTGCAGATATTTATTGGATATTAAGCAAAATAAATTGGGTATTATTTTAAGAATAGGTTTGTTCCTACAGCAGTACGAAACTGTCCGTGACTGTCAGGAGTCTGCGCAGTTGAATTATAGGTGTTCCAACAGCGGTTGTGGAAAATCCGTGACTTGTCCCTGACTAAAAATCCCCTGTTTCTACAGCACCACATGACAGTTTGCTGACAGTCAGAAAAGTTTCTGTACTTTCCTCAAATTTGAAATCCACGCATGCGCATTCAAAATTGTACGCTGTAGAAATTGAAATTGAGAGTGTAGCTGATAGATTTGATATTACTATAATCAGTTTACATCGATTGATAAATTATGCCAGTAATCTATTACATTAAATAATGAAGTGGCCTAGTAAAGACGAAAAAATAATACATAGATGTATTTTCGTAAAAATAATTAAATTTCTACGTACCGTCCATATTATAATTTTAACCGTTATATTTAACGTTTGTTTGTTAAAAATGGCGCATGATTCTTTTGACCATATAGATACCTATTAGTAATTACTAATAGGTATATGCTTCTGACTACTGATCATGTGTTCCAACAAACAATCACCGACATTTCAAAACAGTCCTTAACTTGCACATGCGCGTAATAAAAAGTACGAAACTGTCAGGAACTCGTCAGGGATTTGCAGTAGGAACAAACCTAATATCGATTTTGTGTATTTCTGTAAGAATAACTAGCGTAGGTAATGTAATGAAGATCCAATTTGAAGGTACAGTTGAGTAAGTTCTGAATGGAAGTGAACAGGAACTGGTAATGTTCCCGATGAGTGATTTTTGTAGATGTACAGCTGCTTCGGTTTACCACAAAATAAACTCATCGTAATTGGATTCGAGATTGAACACCGAATGCAACATTCGTCGCGCAAATCGCATGGATCTTCAATTAGATCTTCAAGGAAATTTATCACTAGCATAATTTTTTTACATCGAAGTGAACTATAATTATTACAATAGTCCACAATAATGGTGATTTCAAGCCATCAACAAAAAGTAACAAAAATAGTGATTCATTTGGAAAGGTTTTATATTTAGATAAGGATTGACAGCGTAAAATCCTCTTAATCATCTTAGTTGTATACGTTGTATACGTATGGCAATGTTGCCAATTTGATGATTTTGTTTGTCTAATGTTTTTAAATGACAATTTCAGAAAAAATTCTTGATTTCCGAGTTCAGATATGTCTGATTTAGTGTATTTTACTAATTTGTCATCGCCGGTTATTTTATTGTTAATTTAATATTAAATCAGTTACTGAAGTTATGTTATTGTTTATTGTTCGTTAAGAACGTCGCTTCCTTGGTTCAAAACACAGCAGTGGTAGTAGTTAAGAGACCTTTTCTTTATTTATGGACAGAATATATTAATTTTTATAGATATTTATTTACATAAATTATTTTTATGGTTTATGTAAAGTATTTTTATATTAATATTTTAAATTTCGAGCGCCTCAGTCGAAATAAATTTTGGTGCCCTTTTTATCCGACTACGTGAAATTTAGATTATTCATCTATCAGTATCTATTATATTGGTCTTAAGATGAAATAATAAAATATAGTTTTAATACATAGTAGAATTAACCTGGTTTATTTAACACAGCAGCAATATTACGACAACGCCCCTTATTTTTTTAAATAAAAGTGTATGATCCCCACTTTTGTCATATAGACAAAGATATTAAGAAACTTAATTTAATAAAGTTTCTTCCATTTTTTGAACTTAATTTTAGGTTACTAGGTACTATGAAAAGTATATACAAGAACGTGAGCTATACTCTCATATCTTTTTAAATTTGAAATGCAATACTATCACCTCTACATTTACCGGGAAAATGTACTAGAACTCTACTCTATATTTTTGTTAAAAATGGCTACAAATGATTATAACCGTTTACCGTAGAATTTTAAGCTAGCTTGAAATTTAGCTAACTTTGAATTTGATTGTAAATGCTCCTTAACATCTTTGCTGCAAACAGTGCAAACATTTAATGTTTTGACAAATATGGTACATTTTTGAATCAAAATCAGATATTCGTCAACCTACTATTGACAACACTAGTGCATGCCAAAGATGAGACTTTATTCATTGTCTCATTATCGTGTTACAGAGGGCTATATGTGCTATCTACGTCTAATCAACGATAAAATGAAGTAGAAATAGTAGTGTAATAGTGGTATCGGAATCATGGCATATATGAATGTAATTTTGGAGTCGACAATTTGTGCTTCATTTAGTGATGGTAGTTATATACTTCTGAATCACATGATTTCACATGAAAAGATGATGTCATCAATCCCCCTTTCCCTTGGCGATTTGAATTACATGGTTACGATTGATGACGTGAGAATTAACTCATAGAAACCGATTTTTGTCGTTTATTGACTATATTTTTTGAATTCGATATTTTTACTTAAATTTAATCTAAAAGGTATCATACACATATTGATTTCCGAAGTAAGTTAGTTTTTAATTTTTGAATATTTACTTCGCTGTAATCATGTAACTGTTTATACTAATTATTTAAATATTTATTCACATCGCAAGGCCATTTTAATTAAAGTTTTTCTAAGATCGCTTGGACTTCCCGAATCCAACAATTAAAACTAATTAAAAAAGACAATGAAGCATTCTAATGGCCAAAACCAGCACAAATCTGAAATTTCCTAAATTTGCACGACTCATCACTGTTCTCGATTGTCAAGTGTCATCGACCTGGAGCTGTGATTGGTACACCTGCACATCACGTCACTCATTTCTTCCCGAATCGTAATTAGAATGCGGTTATGGTGTTGCGGTAGGCAGGTGGAGAAATCGATGGATAATCGATTATGATTTGGGGGTGATTATGGAACAAATTAGATCAGTGTTTTTGGGATGGTCATTTGAAAAGAATATTAGTAGAAATTGATAAAATATGTTCACGGAATTGTCGGCAGAAGACTGATTCGAATTTATTGTAGTTGTAACAGGTTATACGTAGTATAATAAATTCGAAACAGTCTTCCGGCCATGTGACTTCAAAATTGTAAACGTTTCAATAATATCATATTTTAAACAATGTAACACATTAAATGTAACAAAATTATTTTATACGTGAGACTAAGGTTATGTTTCCATCAAAATTTGTCAATTTCAACATAAAAGTTAAAACTTATTTGTAAGTATTATAACAACAAAATTTTTGCCTTTCACAAAATAGAAATGTACATTTTAGTATATCTGTTGAAGTAAGAAAACAAGCTACGAAATATTGGATTTTAATAAAAATTAACTAAATTTCTACATGAATTATTAATATATTTCCTGCCCTAAGTTCGCCAAAAAATCCGTGAATATATTTTATCAATCAACAAGTACGGCGTTACTTCTTCTCAACATTAGAAGAAATAATATTGTCATGGAGATGAATTTTTCAGGATTATTTACAATCTATAACACCTATTATATTAGTGTTCTCCTTTTTATATTAGGTACTTTTCTAATATTTTGTATCTTCTCTATTTTTTAGTCGCCCTGTACGAAATTTACTTATATTTTTAACGAAGGTACGATAATAAATAGAAAATAATATTTTTGTTAAGAACATGATTTCGGCTTAAAAAGTTATAGCACAAATTTATTGCTTAACCCAAAAAGATGAACTGGAAGGATAAACAGTCAGAATTATAAGGAGACAAGTGTAATAATTGCATATAAATAGCAAAACTGTTAGAAGATATTTTTACTGCACGCTAATACCCAAGGATATTAAATTTAAAGTATTGAAGTATCTATCTTATAGTATTGTTTTTGTACCTAATAATTATGTTTCTGTTACTTTAAAAGTCCTCAGATCGTAATATTTATTTAAGTATAAATGGCAGTAAATGCTTCCGACTGGTTGATCGAAGAGAAGTCGTTAGAACACTTACTGCGCGCAATGCTTATTATGTTTTTTATACAACTAGTGCTTTAATGAAATTAAAATGTAGAAATATATGAAAATTATAATTTGATAAGAATTGTCTTTTTACTTTCTTGTACAATGTAAAAAAATTAACAAAAAAGTCTGCAAATAAATGAATATATGAGATACTCGGAATGTATATATCTAATCAACTATTACTTATACTACGGAAACATGAATTCGAGTTTCGCTTCAGTTCATACCTCTTTGAAGGTTTAGTGTACTTACAGCTTAAATAACTATTATTTAGTTGGCAACTCACACTATAGTTAATTCGGGTTGGAATGCTCTAACCAATTGACATTTCGTTGCCCATCTTCAACTATTGTAGTACATGACAAAAATTAGCGTATTTTCTTAAGGGATATAGTATTCAATTCACATTATAATTATCATTTAATAATTCCTTAACAATAGGTAGTATCATTGTTTAAGTTTTAGGTTCACCGAAGATTGTATTAATTAGTATTTTTTTACAATAAACAGAATGCTTGCAAAAGAATGCGACAGAATACTTAATTTCCTGATACAAGCGTCTATGGTATAGATTGTATAGTCACCTACAAATATATCGTATTATATTACTAATTGATAATTTTTATATGTTATTATATTATTCATCATACTTCACTTATCTACCGTACTTGGTTCGTGACACGTTTTACTTGTATCTTATATAGGGCCGGTTTTTCAATCACATATCAGAATATATTTATCTGGATGGTAAGTAGCATATATTTGCTGTATTCTTATGTAAACAATTGTCATTTTAAAAAATATGAATGTTGTATTAATTTTGACTAAAAAATATCACAGTTTGGATAGGTGACTTTTCAATGGGACAATTGTAAAATTTTTGTAAATAAAATTTTGGTATTTAAATTTTAATATATTTACGAAATATTATATACTACACATAATTTTATTTATCTGCTAGTAGAAAACCAAATAATATTTTCTACATTTTGTAAGAAATATATTACTCTATTTTTACTAAATCTTAAATCTTTCGAAAAAATCATGATCACTCTAGATATTTAAATTATCTGGTTGACATCTTACAATGTAAAGTTTCCTATACATAACATTAATAAAATCGATGAATTCTTCTTTGTCGTCAAAATGGATTATATTAATTCCATATTTCGACAATATTATCAAAAATTGTCAAAATTTTGACAAATAATAGAGAATGTTTTAAATTTGATCATGTTCGGACCAACTTCGTAAATTTGTCCTACTGACAAAATTTTAACGGCAGCATGAACTAGCTGTTAGTTTATCTCCCTGTCATCTAAGACTGTCCTGTTGGTAACGTTAACAAGTTATTGAAAAACCGAAATTCATGATTACCATGAAGATTATTTTAACAGTGATTTATCAGACACTACAACCTACAGTCTCTACAAGGTCAGCACACATCGAGCAGTTTTACGTTCACCCATCTAATGGCCTATATGACCATTGTTGAATTCAAGGAAAAAAGGTATAAAAACTAAAAAATTACCATTGTGACTACCAATAATAATGACAAAAACTATAAATTATGTTATAATTTCACTGAAATTAGCATTTCAAATTCAAATTTATGTAACGGCGCCAAATCTCTGACGTCACGTAGGAGAATGAGAGAGCAGTTTACAATGCTAAAACTGGGAATATAATGAATCTAATTTTTTACTTAATGATATCGAATAAATGAGAAACTAGTTATAACTATTTATAAAACAATGTACAAGATATCAATACAGGCAATTCGTAGAATAAAATAAAAATATTTTGATATTACAGATTGTTTTGATGTAAATTTGGTTGACATTGAAATGTCTGTACTCATATGTCAAAATTGTCAATGTGCTATGATTTTTTAAGGCTGTTTAGTGTTTAGATACATAGTTTTAAAAATGGAACCTGGGTATCTTACCAAATGCACATTATAATAAATGATTTTTATAGAATGAATTCAAATTCTTTATCTAAGTCTCCTATGTGACATCACATATCCCCTCTCCAAAACTTTATTGTTGTTTTACTCCGAAATCATAAACAATTAAGCGATTTAAAAAAATACGACTATAATAAAATGGAGGAAAAAATATGGTCTTATTCCACATTGGACAGATAACTACACAACCGTACTGGCTGACATAATGTACGAGCCAATCGAAGGTAAGATTCGCAGATTTAATTAGGGAATTTGGTAATGTTTTGCCACTCCTACAAATGTTTTCAGTATAGTTTCTCAAGAATAACTTGTGCCATTAGTGCATTCTTTAATTTCAAGATAGGTCTTGGTACGTGCAAAATTTAACAAAGGAATTTGCCTTAACCGTGTCATTGTTCTCTCCCTGTTACAGTTGTGTTCATATAGTTTCTTCAGGGGACTGGTGTCTTCAATATAATTTGTCAAGTTGAGTCCTTGGCAGGTCTTGGCACGTGACAGATTCAACCAAGAGATTTACCTGAACAGTGACAACATCCTATCTTCATGATAGTTTGTAAAGAATAAGACTTAACCATGCCAATGTTCTCTCCCTATTACAGTTGTGTTCATATAGTTTCTTCAGGGGATTTGTATCTTCAGTATATTTCCTCAAGTTGATTTCTCGGTATGTCTTGGCACGTGATAGATTTACCCAAGTGATTTACCTGGACAGTGACGTCATATCTTCATGATAGCTTGTGAAGAATAAGCTTAGCCTGTTGTTCCTCGTTAGGTGTATGCGCGTTCCTACAAATATTTTAAGTATAGTATCTCAAGAATAACTTACACCTGGGTGCCTATTCTGTAACTCTTAACACTAGTGATACGCGTTCAAAAGTGTTATAATCTGACTAGCGGTTTTTGAGTGCAACAGGGCAACATGACGTTACTCATTTTGTAAATGATTCACTAGCGCGAAGGGTAGTGTTATATTCATTTCACTAGTGTTATAATGACGTTTGGTTTGTGCGCTTGACGGTATTATTTGAAATTTGAGTGATGACATTTAGTAAAAAGGTTATATTGTAGTGTTGGAAAATTTTTGTGGGTGCATTGAAGCACACAATTTTGCATAATTTGAAAGTTGTGCCAGGGAGTAGGCACAATTTAAAAATTATTTTACTAAAAATTTCAAACACAAAAGTTTCTAAGATTATAACATTGTATATTTGACATGAGACGTCAATCAATATAACACTTCAAATCGTTGAAAAGTTACAGAATAGGCACCCTGTAGTGTATTCTTTAATTTTTTATTAGGTCTTGGTACGTGGAAGATTTAACCAGAGAATTTGCTTTAACCGTGCCAATGTTTTCTCCCTGTTACAGTTGTGTTCATATAGTTTCTTCAGGGGACTTGTGTCTTCAGTATATTTTCTCAAGTTGACTTCTCGGTAGGTCTTGGCACGTAACAGATTTACCTTCACAGTGACAACATCGTATCTTCATGATAGTTTATGAAGAATAAGCTTAGCCAGTTCCTCGTTAGACTTGGCACGTGGCAAGAGTAGGGTGGCCGGAGAATGTGTTGTGCCGTTGCTGGCGTCATTATCCACGCACTGCCAGCCACTCGAGGCGAAGCATGACGCCGAGCACGAGCCAAAGGCCCGTGCCCTCTGCAGCTTCCGCTACCAGAGGTCAACGTGGGGGCATGCTATCAGGAAATGCCCACAGATCTTCTCCCAAACAAGCTTGTCACTTACCTCGGGCAAATCAGTCTAATGAGGCCACATCTTTTCTGCAACGTTCTTAACGTGTTTGTCTACTCAACCACTGCATTATTTCATATTCACGTTTGGTACTTGGGTGTAGATAGTGGTGTAGATTGTCAGCCTACAGTTTATAATATGTTCTCAACAATTTGGACAAAACAGTATTTTTATTTGGATAATAGATATTAAAATTTGCACCCCAGATCTCAAACTTTCGGATTAAATCGAAGTATGTTGATTATTTGGTCATTTATATTACACACAACTGGTAATTTAATTTAATGAGAGGATATCATCTCTAGATAATAGATATTAGAATTTGCACCCTAGATCTCAAACTCTCGGATTAAATCGAACTATGTTGATTATTTGGTCATTTATATTAAATTAAAAAATTAAATTAAACAGCCGAAATCGATTAAGGATTAAATAAACCGATTTGTGAAACTTACATCAAGTGTTTTTTCTAAAATATTAATAATTTTATTTATATTAAACACAACAGGCAATTTAATCTAATGAGAAGAGATCATTTCTTGATAATAGATATTAGAATTTGCACCCTAGATCTCAAACTCCCGGATTAAATCGAAGTTTGTTGATTATTTGGTTATTTATATAAAACACACCATGTAATATAAACTAATGAGGAGACCGTATCTAAATCAGTGTTTCTTTACTAAACGACTGCAGTATTTCATAAATGTCCTTGATACTATACTATAGATAGGGGTCCAGGATATCAGGCAGTAGTTTATAATAGGCTCCGAACAATTCGGATATATCGAAATTTGGTTGATATTTGGCGATCGAAGAATTTGCATCCCAAATTTTAATTCGGATCAAATTGAAACACTTGAATTAATTGAA
This sequence comes from Stenolophus ochropezus, assembly GCA_035578165.1. Classification (NCBI taxonomy): domain Eukaryota; kingdom Metazoa; phylum Arthropoda; class Insecta; order Coleoptera; family Carabidae; genus Stenolophus; species Stenolophus ochropezus. The sequence goes on from JAQOWZ010000008.1 coordinate 22,134,387, forward strand.
CCACTGATGTCCGTGTCTTGTAGTTAAAATAAATATTAATAAATATATCATACATGGCTTAGGTATCCATTTCTTGTAGCGTCTTACACCAATACAGTGACAGTGAAATGCAAGACTATGAATTAATTTTAATAATTCAGTTGGTTGATAACTGTTAGTAACATGTACGTATGTGTGTTTTATCTATGTTTAAAGAAAGATTTCTGCAAAATAAATTACATGTTATACTTGACAATATTTTAATATCATTTATGTAAGTTTGATACCTAAGTTAATGGTATGTCTGTTTATTTGATTGTAAGTATTGTATGTTATCAGCACCCTAATGAAGACTGATTTACAATCGAAATGTTGGTATACTAATGAATTTTATTAAATGACTGCAACTCCAAAAAATACCTGCCTTTCATTAAAATCCAGTCGATAAAACTAATCCTATGCATAAATTTTAAGTTTTCCTTAAATGGAAATATGACAGTGGAATAACATATCAAAGGAAATATTCAACACTGCTTTAAAAAATTATATTAGCATTATTCTGTTTAAATGTTGGTTAAAATTTAAATATTGTTGTCACAATTAGATATTAATGTGCATCTCTTTAAGGAACTCTAATTTCCATTGAAAGTGATCCACATGAGTAATTTTAATATTAGAAATAAATTATTTGACTCGACTGGACTTAAAATGGGGTTCTTCGAATTACAACTTAACCGTTTACGTGTGAAAAGGAAAAATCAGCATTTTTTTTTTAAATATTTCTGAAAACTTATTTCCATTTAAATAATTTTTAAAGTAATTAACCATATAATAAAAAGAAAAATATATTGTATTTTACTACATTCCTAGAAGGAACAGAGCCTCAAGTATCAGAGATACTTGTTTCTTGTCAAATTCTCAATCTAGAGCCACTGCCATCTACAATTTTTAGCGAGTTTCTAACAACTAGGGCACAGTAGTATTTTAATTTTATTAGACTAGTAGCTGTTGACACTGGGAATCAAAACCCAGAACAGTAGAACTCTCTCCAGCGAGTTCAAAGTATGCTAAAAAATTTAACCACCACTGTGCGTATGTAGATTTCCAAATTCCATGTATACCTTTGTAGAGATTTTAGCATATTACAAGTTCTTTTTTAATGCTGACTTATTCAAATTTAATCAATTATAGTAAATAATAAAAATAGTATTTAAATAAACCCAAAGGATAAAGGGAAGTACAGAGTAAGAAAAATAAATTAGAAGCAAAGAAACAAATGAACGGAAGTGGATGTGGTTGACAAATAACAGATTCAGTAGAGGAAGTGAATTATTATAAAGAAGTTACGATGATTGTGGCATGTGCCTAGTCAATGACATTTTTTCTCTGCGTGTACTGAAATAATGAAAGTGATTCATAAGTGGAATGTTTGAATGAAATTTGAAGAAATTCTCAGAAACAATTAAAATTGCTAGCAGTTTTTGTAAGGATGTTGTTACTATATCATATATTAATTCTCCAATTAAATTAACACTTATTATCATTCTAATGAGTTTGAAACAATGGAAAATGACTAAAAAAGATAAAAAAATTCATTAATTTTCTACTATACAAAAATAAATAACACCATCGTCATCACTGATTCTACTTCCAAAAGTATAATACTTTTCATTTCAACTAGCCACAAAGTTGTAAAATTATTTGAATAGTCACCTGATATCTACCATAAATACTATTTATTCGTGAGGTCTATTGAGATTTACGAATGAGGAAACATTGGTCTATATGTGCATATGATGTTATGAAACATTTACATTGTCCATGGACGTAGTAAGAGAGAGAAAGCAGGGGAAGGGTAAACGGAAAATTATAATTATTTTTGTGATGTAATTTGTGACTGCTACTTTCCAATATTTGTGATTTTAAAGAATTATTGTGATCACAGCTTATTGTACAATTAAAATAAGGATTTTTTTCAATAATCGGAATTGTTTAGAGATGAGGGAAACTGCTACTTTTGAATCATAGTATGATTTGTAATTGCCACTATATTTATGATTTTAAAGCGGTCGAGAGACACAGATTTATAATAATAATTTTGAGTAGTAATCACGACCTGTGATTCTTATATATCAGTAACTAAAACATAGTACGTAAAATATTGCTCATAACTAGTATAAATATAAATCAAATAATATTATTTTGTTGTTAATATTATCATAAGAACTTATAATGTTAGCAGAAGTATTTATACCCTTAGTGTATAAATCGTTGCAAGACAAATTGATTACTTAATATAAAACATGCTATTCAATTTAAGCATCTCTCTTAACCTAACGTCATGCACTAAAATTTTGGTGAGGCAGGCGACAGGACTGAATAAAAACTTCTTGAATTGACATACATTTATCAGAAAATTAACAATATGATCATTGCTTCGAACGTCATTTATTATTTGCATACCAGAAGAACTTGCTGTCATTTTTACAATTAACATAAATTTAAAATCCAAAGATATCCAGTTTCCACGTCAACCATTTATACATTTGAGTAATTGCAAATGCAACGGCCAAAATTTCAAAGGTATTCAGTTCAGTCGCATATTCGTTTCGACTTCGTGCAAAAAAACCAGTCAAACAGAACTTGAGGCATGCCTCAAGACTCCCTTTTCTAATCGATAAACGCTCTGCGACTAGATATTGTAAAAAAGCAAAGTCGTACACAAACATTGATGAATTTTGAAACAAGAGAAATTTTGCCTTTGCACTTCTGTAGTCGGCACTACGCGGCTTTATTCGACAGTATATAAGTATAGGAAAACTATATGAATTTGAAAACTAGATCTAGTGGACATATTGCACGCAAAATTCTAGAAAATTGAAATTTAAAATACAATGAAAAATTCTCTTCACTTTATTTTGTGTGGTGAGGCACTGCCTCACCTGCCTCCCCTGACGAGCCGGCACTGTGTTATAAATATGGACGTTACATTTGCCCAAATGCCCAAGGCGTTAAAAGACGCATAAATCCAGACGTAATATGATATTTTGTCGCAAAAACTGGCGAAGCTAAATCCGACTTCTTACCAATTGATTCATACCAAAGACCTACCATTTCTATGCATTTTTGTTATAAGCGAATTTCCGTTATAAGCGAAGGTGTTATAAATGACTTTCATTGTACATAACATTGCTCGTTAAATTAAAGTAATAGGTTTGTATGAATATATGGTTTTACGACACAAATTATTTAAATAAAATGATCTAAAATTAGATAAGCTTCTTTCCAAACAATAACAAACCTTCAAAAATTTAAAAAATTCCATACACAAAATGCGCATACATTTCCCAACATTATAAAACAGAATTGTAAATGACTTTCTTACATCTAGGTATAATTATAATAAAAACAATAGTAAAAACTTAGTTGTTAGCGCGTGCGCGAAAATAATCTCAGACTTCCGGAAGTAGAACAATGAAGAAGCACGAGCCGTCGCACGCGCCTAATTACACACATCGTGCGCAGGCGCATGTGGCACCATTGTTGTACTCATTCTTATGTTTCTACCACACTGCGCTAGAAAATTAGATGTTAAAAAATGTCATACACAACTCCAAATTTCGGTTATGTTATTGTTGTCATTGTATGAGATCGTAATTGTAGTTTTTAACAAAAATAAGATTTGTGGTACTTACACTTTGCAGATCAGTGGCATCCTTTTCATTGCTACCAAAATATTGAATAAACATCACTGGCACACTCATTAATAGGAAGTTTTAAGATAGTGAAGGTATCTTTCTTCATTGAACATTGAAGTCTCTGTATGTATATTGCTCTTCGAGCATATATTAACTAGAGAGAGTATGGATGCTTTTGTTGTGAAGCCAACATGTGGGGTTCGGGGAGCGGTGCGGTTCCCCTATAACGGAGTATAGCGGGTTGCTGTTGGAGTACACTTTGACCTTCGAACGTCGAAGACTGACAGATGCATTCATATTTAAATGTAATAATTTATTTATTATTATTATTTTAGGTTTTTAACAAGTTTAGATAAATATTTTAAAATTATTACGAGTATGTTATGTGAATATTTATATAAAACTATCAATATTTTTTTACAAAGTATTTTACTGATTTTTAAAAAGAATGGTTTTTGTTAATTTACTTCTAATTCTGTCTTTAATATCGGAAAAATTTTTACTTGTGTGAAACAAACGCAAATTAAAATATTGTTTTGTAATACTTTTAATAATTTGTATCCCATGGTTATTTAGAGGTTGATCTTCTAATAAATGATTTAAATTAAATTCATTTAAAATATTGTGTGGCATCATGTTCATTAGTCGAATTAATAAAAATTCTAAAATATTTTTCCTTCTTAAACCTTGTGCTTCTTGTTGTCTGTAGCATTTTTCAGCTAATTTGCATAGTTTAATTACAAATGTGGACACAAAACCACGCGTACGGCACGCTCAAATGACATTTGTAAACAAAGAATGCAACAAGCAATACACCGTTATAGGGGCATCACCCTCCCTCCCACTTCATCATGTTTGCTACAAAACAATGTCTACCCTAGCTGGCGTATACTGTCTCTAGTTAGTATATGCTCGAAGATATTGCTTATATGCTGCTGACTTTGCAGAGATTTCTTGAGGTTGCGAACCAACACATGTATGTATCTAATAATATATCATCATCATCATCATCTGTGGTCAGTACACACAAACCAATCCTACGCTTAAATTTTAAATTTCCCTCAAATGGAAATATGACAGTGAATTCATATATCAAAGGAAGTATTCAACACTGCTTTCAAAAATTATATTAACATTATTCTGTTTAAATGTTGCTTAAAACTGAAATATTGTTGTTACAATTGGGCTAACTTCCATGAAAAGTGAACAGCATGAGTAATTTTAATATGAGAAATAAATAATTTGACTCGACTGGACTTGAAATTGGAGTTCTTCGAATCACAACTTGATTGTCTACGTGTGAAAAGGAAGATTTAGCTAATTTTCTTGTAAAATCTTTCTAAAAATTTATTTTCATAACTATTAAAGTAATTAACCGTATAAAAGAAAGAAATACATATTGTATTTTAATACATTCTTAGATAAAACAGGGCCTCAAGTCTAGAGGCTCTGCCTCTGCAAGAAACTTACAATTTTTAGCGATAATAAAATTAAATAATATATCATCATCATCATCATCTGTGGTCAGTACACACCGAGCCGTTGTGCGGTAACCCATCAAATTACTCTATGTAATATTTAAAAAACAAAATTTGTTTATAACATCATATAATGTAGGCTTAATTATAAAAATAAGGAAAAGAAATAAACTGTTTTCGAAATCGATACTAAAGTAAGGGATATCATTTCGCGATGTTAGCCAAAGTAGTAGCTAAAGTAAAACTTTACAGACTCTTATATGAAGATTTAACTTTAGGGACAAATCTGTCAAATTGAATTAACCTATATATTTTAATAGTATTAACTATATTTTTGCAGTTTATTTTCGCACTACTGAAAATAATAAACATGTCATTCTGTAATAATACTGATGAATTTATTTATTATTTACCTTTGATAATAATTTATCTGATTTCATGCAGACGACATCTAAGCAGGTGTAAACATAAATGAAAATTATAAATTTGACCTTTTGACAATACGTTTGTTATCACAACCATCCCCGTCTTATTAGCTAGCTGACGTTTTACAAGCACACAATGCTATTTATTTATGTTTTTAATTAATAAATTAACGTTTTCAGGCAAAATATAATGTAGGTAGGTATATCTAAGGAATAAAATATTTCCATATGCGTAATAAAAAAATATAGTTTAGTCCTTTGCTATACAAATAACTATTATTCTGAAAGCTACAACAAAATATTTTATTCGGGTTTACAAAAGCCAAATTTTCCTCCACTATATAGGTGAGATTGACCAATGTTATACGGAGATGAATTGGTTAACATATTGTCGTCACAGATGGAGTCCTGGACCATTTTTTTACTGAAAGAATACAGTTAAATAAGCATAATAGAGAAAACGAGACTTGAAAAATATGTCGTGGTAACTAGATATCAATGTTTTAAGTGAAAATATTGGCCTCTGATGTTATCTGTCTTCGCCAGTGGTGAACAAACTGTTATGTGCACAGGGTATTGGTTATTTTCAAATGCATATAGCTAAACTATGTTTGTATACAAATTTATATGTATATGAATGAAAAAAATATTATTACGCATGAATGACATTTATTTTTCGTAATAGAAACAAGAATACGCAGTAACATTTTGACACTGCCAGGCCGCAGGTATATCTCCCATTCGCAAATTTTAAGAAATGCGGACCCGCGATTTTCTTTCTAAAATCAGACAATCAGTTAAATTGCTAAAGACGGATGATATCACAGGATATCGCAACAAAATGTAATTCGCGAACGAATTAATATTTAAATCAAATATTTTTACTAATGCTCATTGCTATATATTTTGATATTCTTCTGCAAAATGGTAATATTTAGACATTCAGGAACCTATAACAGATTTTATCGAAACATTCTTCTGTATTGCTTTTTTTTAAATAATTTTTCTTGCATCCCTCATATTCGTTTTCATAATCTTCAGCTTCCTCATTATAATCATCCTCTGATTAACCATATAATAACAATTTTTTAGAACTTGTGGAATAACAACTAGATCGTCTACCTTTCTATGTGCCAATGATTTTTTCCTGTTTACCGTTGTATTGATCTTTTTAACAATAAAAATCCCCGGGTCCATTTCTCCTCAGCAAAGATGCTATATCTGTTCTTAGAGCAATTAACCAGTTTTGTGGTTGGACAACTACAATACAGTTCTACTTCGCAAAAACAGTAAAGCGTAGAGAAATTAGTCTTGGTTTAACAAAATTGTCAGGTGCTTTATATTAATAGTGACAAACGTTGCATTCTTTTCTTGATAGCACTATGTAAATTATAAACAAAAAATAATTACTTAAATCGTAGACTATTCAAGATATAAACAACACAGTTAGTTTCTCTTAAGAAAAATCTTTTTTGTAACAATGTAAGTCGCAGACTATTTTGATCGATTATATTATCTAATAAAGTTCTTAATAGTTTATGGTTAAGATATACGATAAGATTTTAAATAAGTGATTAAAATTCTACAAAATTTCTAATCTATTAAAATGGCTTAATTATAATGTAAGTAGGCGTGCGTGATTTGGACGAGAAACAACGGTTACCTATTGTTTTATACTCAGTCAATTCGTTCTTCCTAGACTTTACAGTTTTAGTACCATTATAACAAATCCATCAGGTCTAACGTTATTTATTTTTAGAATTTTTTAATGAATCTCGTATTTATATTTCATATATCTCAGATATAATAACAGGTATTAAACGAAATTAATAACGGGCACAGTTTTTGTGCAGGACCGTACCAAGAGAAGTACTGAATATTTAAAATATGAAAATATCTTGGGATGAAAAATCTGAAAAAGAAATTTATTATTAATTTAAAATAATAAATTGCATTTTTTACCTTCTTAAATTTAAATTTTATTTTCTGAAAGAACAGAGTGAACGCGACTGAAAATTTATAAAATGAAAATTATGGCTTCTGACGTCGTCTGTCTTAGCCAGTGATTAAGAAATTGTTAATTGTACATGGTATTGATTATTTTCACATTCGCATAGCTAAACTATGTTTATATACAAATTTGTTTCTACATAAATTAAAACATTATTATTAGGCATAAATAAAATTTATTTTTACCCCATTTTTTTCAACCGAAGAATTATCAGAACAGATTAATTATGTAGAATACATACGAAAAGCTGACTAGCCAGTTTTTAATTGCAACTGATAAGTTCTGCATTATAATTGCTACTTTCTGAAATGTTATTAACGTATATAAATTAAAAGTGATATATTTCGATATAAAAATAATTAATCTAATATGCTAATTGGAAAATATAAATTATATTGTTAAATAAATAAAATTTCTAAATAAATGCAGTAATAACTACCTTAAATCGTTAGTGACTTTTCATACAAATCATCGTGATGTATAGAATATAGAAATACTACATATAAGACAAGAAGATTTTCTAGACTGGTTGATGAATATGAGAGCACAGTAATTTCTGGAATTCAATTAATATTGGGAAGACTTTATTTCTGCCCCAACTTACAGGTTAAAATCTGTTAGAGCAGAAATGAAGTTTTCACAATATTGAGTGAATTTCAGAAATTACCGCGTTCTCCTATACTAGATAAAATTGTAGATGCTGTAAGCTGAAAATTATTAAAAATTATGGGTATGGTCTTGTAAAATGTATGTCTATAGTACTTATGTCCACAACTTCAATTATGATTGATAAAACAAATAAGGAATCAATGGTATAACACAGACGCCAACTTTTCAATATTTTCTTGGGGTCAAAGTTTCATATGATGGCCAAAATAGAATAATGAAATTTCAGAAACAAACAAATATTACGATGGGATAACGAGAAACTAAAAACCTTAAATTAATATGTATCTGTGAGTAAGTTAACATAATTTTACAACTTGCTTCGGTTTCAGCAGGGCAAGAATCAAAACATTCTGCAGTATTTGGACTAATTTTTAAACTACTGAAACAACAGCAAAATCCAGAGCATCAGTGCACCAGAATGCGATCTGGTATAAGCAGGCAAAGAATAAAAGCACTTTGAATATTGGCTCTAATTTTTGGTCAATTGAAATCAAAGCGTAATCCAGAGATTTATTGCTCCAGAATATACTGTATACTTTAGAATATTCTAATTCTTGGCCCACTGAAACAGGAGTATAATACAGAGCATCGAAACCTGCTTCAGAATGTGCTCTGTTTGCAGGAGGCAAAAAATTAAAGCAAACGTTTCAAAATGCTTTAATTCCTGACCCACTGAAAAAAAAGCACAATCCAAAGCAGCCAAACTATTCCAGAATTACTTCTTTCATCCATTCTTGTCCTGACCCTAATTCACCTAACAGGAATTCTTCTTCTCTTGCTTTTCTCCGAACTTCCTGTATGATGTCCTTAGATGCCCCAGAGATTCGCCTCCTGTCCTCAAAGCCTACACCTTCTCTCGTCATTTGATAGTCAGTACATATTGTTTTTTTCTTCGTTACCACACCTGAATCTAGCAATCAGCTTGAAGTTTTTCTTGTCGTCTAGTAGATACAGAGGTATTGATGTTGTTTGTATTAGTTGTATCAGTTTCATTCATAATGCTCTTCAGGAAAAGTAGATGAATATTTCTCAAACGGCCATCCAATCTATTTTTTGATGTATTAACTAAAGTATGGAAGCTGAAGTAAAGGCAAGAGCTATACATTTTATTGATGAGTTAATTCCAATTTTTTCTTTTGTAAATTTGTAATGCTTTTTAATTTTAACTTACAGCTTTTTACCAATAGCCAGTACATCGGCCTAATATAATCAAATAAATGAATAAAATCCTTAAATCTTTTTTTTAATAGTGAGTTTGTACCTATGTCTTAGAATCTTACTAAAAGCAATTTACGCCGAGTTTAAAATGCTAGAAGAAAACATGTGAGTTAAGTTCATTTTTATTGCTTCCAGCATAAAGAACTTACTAAACGGAATTTCAATATAAGAGTACACTTAATAATTTCAGGTATCAACTTCTGTTGTACAATAACTAAACCCCTGTTCTACCAAATATAACAAGCTAGTAAATCTATGTAATCCCGTCCTGTCGGCGTATCAATATCCGTCAGGCGCGTTCACAGTTTGACGTACGATGAGTTTAATAACTCTATTTACCATAATGGGCCTCGGATTCGGGCTGCGCCTAAACACACGGCTTGTGCCGTGAAACTGATAATTGGCCCCAGATCTACGCAGCGTGAGATTGTAGGTGGTCGAAGTCTTGCCAAACTGCATGGGAATCCAGAGCTCACATCAGCACACAGAGAGAGTGCTGGTGAAATTTTTATTGAAAATTATTGCTCTATCAAGATGTCAGTTCAAAATTACATTGATATACATAGCGGCAGTGATGGCTAGTGATATGTGATGTCTGAAGTTTGATTCCCAGAGAAGTTAAGTATGAAGAAAACTAAATACTGCTTAACTAAATAGTACGGAACAGGGCAGGCGGACTTTAAAAACTGACTAATCGAAATCGTCAACTATTTAAAAAAGTCGAAAAAATTGAAAAGTTGAAAGTCGATACAATTAAAAAAGTCGAAAAAATTGAAAAGTTGAAAGTCGATACAATTAAAAAAGTCGAAAAAAATGAGAAGTCGACAATGTCGCCATAATTAAGAGTAAAAATATCAGAAATATTAAAAAAGTTATATTATCATAAAAGTCTCAAAAATATAAAGTTTTATAGAACTTTTCGTAAAGAATTCGTTAGGCAGGCAGTTTTTTCTATCGTCTAATAAATGAACTGTACTCGCTATAACGACTTTTTTGCTAGCCCTAGTTCGAAATCTATTATACCAAACGTGCAAAAATTATATATCTTAAGTACCTAATATTAGTTGCGTTCTTTTTTTGTCATTCATCTCGTATCAGCATTTAATGTAAGTTGAGCTGATATATCAAGTAGAAAAAAAACGATAATTGTAGTACTTATTAACGAAGATTGATGTCGCTTTTCGCTCATGGGAACTAAATGTCTGTATTATTTACATTTTCATTTCATTATTGCTCATAATGATAATTTTACATTTTAAATTGATTTCTACTGGGATAAGTAGGAGAGATGGACTCTTAAAGTACAACATTAGAGTGATATCTCTCGTAGGGAATGTAAATTTTATTTTTTAGAGAAAGTGTAAGTAGCCGCTTGAAAATTGATGTAATCAATACTGAATAATCCAAAATTTATTTAAAAATTGTACCTTATATACACAATTAGTTAATTACTACTTAGGTTAGTAGTAGGTTAGGTTTAACCTAATTATTCATGTACTTACTTTTTAAAAATTTGCATAAGACTTAACGTTACCTAAAAATATGGTTCTATTTGTACACTGTCATAAGAAATGTAGTGCTCTGACCTCTGAGGACAGATAGACCATCTATGCTGAGGTGAAATGGACTAGAGGATTTTTATGGTTAAAAAGATCAATTCAACCGGTAAGCAGGAAAAAATCATTCGCACCTAGAAAGGTAGATGATCTACTTGCATTCCATGAATTCTAAAGAACTGTTATTAAATGGTTAATCAGAGGGAAATTATTAGGGAAACTATTAAGAAGGATAATTGGATAAAAAGTGTAATTTGTGGTCGCTGTTGACAAATGACAACAATATGTTGACCAGTTCATCTCATAACCTTGGTCTATCTCACCTATAGAGGATGCTTTTGTTTCAAGACGATATTTTCTAAATTTAAAATATTAGAGAAAAGTTGTTCAAATAAAACTTATTCATTATTATGTACATATTTCAAATACATGCATTAAAAACAATTTTTTTGGAACGTATATGTATATATTTTTACACTTTCAAAAAGCAAATAGTTTTCTGAATACAACGAAATAATACATTTATAGTCTCACATAACAAACATATTGAGAATAATGTAAAGGATAAATTATTATATTTCAATTTCAATTTAATAGAAATGACAATTCTTTGACAAAAAAAAATTAAACGAGAGTAGTTATTTGTATCACTAGTCCAGAAACTGAACTTTTGCGAGAGCGAGCTTATTTTGAAATAATGCAAGATCTCGCAAAAGAGTTTCTTGCCGTGTGATATATAAGATTTTTTGCGCCGATGACACTTTTAATTTATTAAAGAAATATTGATACTTAAAATATTATACGCTATAAATTTTTATGTTAGTAACAGTTTCGATTCACATGGATATATAACCAATTCACTTGTTTTACTTAAGGAATTTAATAACATTTAGTAAATTCGAAACTTTTTCAATAGAACTGTTTCCGAAACCCATTTATCAAATACCATTAATTTAAATGAGAAGTAAACTTGGTAATTTTCAGGTTCAAATTTATTATAAAATGAAAAAGTTAACCTATTTCAATTGAAACAGCCGTTGAAATTAATAGAGCTATTATTTAGACAATTTGAACTTGTTTGCTACCAAATCAAAGAGTTCATCATCAAAAAGGTTTTTTAACATAGAATTGTTTTACTTTTAGCATTAGAGCCATAAAATAACTCTAAAAGTGTTTGCAATGTATGTATATAAAATTTGAATAAATGAAGATAAAAAGAAATTTGCATATGAAAATAATCAACATCTAATGATTCCTGTAATGAATCGTCATCCTTGAGTGTGAGGTTAGGATTCGCCGGAAGTGACACAAGCGGAAAATCACCGCAGCTTAGGAAACAAGTGCCACTCTCGTTTCACGGAGGATTATACCATTATGTGATCACGACGGCGACCATTTCATTCATACTCGTACGAGCCCAACCATTAAAATGTGTGGCAAGTGACTCATGTGTGTTTACAACATAACGCGACTTTAATTCTCGGTACTTGTGCTGCAGGATGCGCAAAAAATTAATTCGCTATTGTTTTCTAAATGAATAATGTTCATAAGTGCTATTCATATGTTTAGCTTGTTTTTAATTTAAACATATTTTTAGATAGAATATTTTATTCACGGTTCGATTGGTGCAATTAAAATAATACCAACACGACTTAATACCCAGCCCAGAGTAGAAGGTAATATACCAATCTGCTTTGTTCTTGTGTAATTATAACACACAAAAGTTCATTGAATATTAAGTATATTTTTCTTTTTTGGGCTAAGTACTACGTGCAGATTTACTCTGGATATTTTTTTTTCAAGAATCTTCTGTTTCTTCTAAGTTCTTATTTATCGAATTTTATAAGATGAGACTGTGGTTCCTCTATTTTCTTCACTATGTCCTTTCATTTTGCTTTATCATTGATGCAGACTTCGTCTCCTTCTTTTAATACTTATAAAAAGGACGATTCTATACTACATTCGACAGTCAATGTTATTCATCAATTATCACTAATATTAGTTACACGTTATTTTACGTATAAATGCAGAGACACTGGACTAACAACGTATATCCATAAAAATGCAAGAAAAATGTCACTATACAAGTACTTTAGCTACTTGGGACCCTATTCTATATAGGAATGTTGTGCCATAGAAAGAAAATGTTCACTAAGCAAGGTTACCACTATACAGGTGTCCGTTTTAAGTGGCTAACAATTCTGATCTCGAAAACCGTAAAAGATAGGAAGTTGGTTAAAATGGGGCAAAGTTGTTACATTACTTGACCATTTTAATAATTTATTTGTTTTCTCAAAAAAATGCATAGCTCACTAGATAGGTATGAGCAAAAACTGATTTTGGCAAAATTACTTTTTGACTTATGACTTTCTTGTAGCAATTCATACAAGTTTCTTGTTTGCACATTCTAGGGTCACTTTTTTACGAGAAATCGACAGCGGTCCTCAAAATTTTTGTAACGCGAACATTTTTTGAGAAATTTCTGCCAACTTTCAATTTTCATATTGGTCTCAAAGTTGTCTTTACTACTGTTAAATAAAGAGTTTTTTTTCTTTCCAACGATATAGAACAGATATACATTAAAATGAAAATAAAGTAAAGAAGTTTAAAATTATTGATTTTATTCATTTCGGTCAAGTGTACTTTGGAAACCAAATCGAAATTCTTCTGTTTCAAACAAAATTTTAACTAATCAATTCAATTAGTGTTACCTGTGCATTTTACTGACAAAATTTTTAAAGAAAGCCCAGCGGAATATGTTAGGAGTTAGAAGATTATTATACTTCGCTCTTCGCATCGAAATAAGCAAATTACTTTAGAAACATATCTTCAGCGTTACCAAAAATGGCTACGTATTTGCTGTTGTTTTGAATATATATTATTGAATTGTTTGAAATAAAAGATTTCTGATTTTGTTTCTAAAGCACACTTTCATTTTAATGTACATGTGTTTTATAATGTTGGAAAGAGAAAAATGTCTTTGTTTAACTGTACTAAAGACTAATTTAAGCCCCATAAGAAAATTGAAAATTGGCATGAATTTCTCATAACAAAAAAAGTTACAAAAAATTTGAGGGCCGTTGCCAATTCCTTGTAAAAAAGTGCAAATTATAAACTTGTATGAATTGAAACAAGAAAGTTATAAGTATATCATATTTAGTGAGCTATGCACTTTTTCGTGAAAACAACTATTTGATTAAAATGCCCAACTAACGCTACGACCTTTGCTCCAATTTAATTGACTTCGTATCTCTTACGGTTCTCGAGATCCCAATGGTTAGTCTCTTAAAACAGACATCTGTATACTATTTGTCTTTTACTTAGTTTGCTCATAGTTAGGTCATGAATTTTGTATTAATTTACTATTAATAAAAATAAAATCTAGGAATAACTATCTTTTCGACGATTCTAGTTGGTGAAACAAATTTTTGGATAAAATAGGGAAATCGGATATCCGGGAATGTTTTACAAAAAAAAAACAATCTAAGAGTCAGGTCAGGTTATGTTTAATAACAAACCCTGTAACGATGTAATTTGAGGCAGTGTTCTACTACACTGTTGAGCGGTTGAGCCTTACACGTGCTTGTTGTAAATGTAATTCGACTCATTGACTGTATCTTTGTAAAAAAATTGAATGTTTTCAAAATAATAACTAATTGGTTAGCTCGCTCCGACTCTAACTGAATGGATTATAAGTGGTGGTGGAACTGATCATTTTTGGCCGGATCGCCCGAATCAATCAATTTCGGTAAAAGTGCCTTTGTATGACCCGCATTTATTTGTGCAAACTTCCACGATCGCCACACAAAATATCACTTTTACTTTTAATAACACATGGTATTATTTTGTGATTTTGAAGAAATAAATAAATCAGTACATGAAACTGAATTAAAAATCTTATAATATATAATTAAGATTCGGCCGGATTTGTCGTAAGATTCGGCCGGATTTGTCGTAAGATTCGGCCGGAACCTCTCATTGTAGTCGACTTTTAACCAAATAAAACAACCGCTTTATCCGAGTGATTATATAAACCTGTAAGTCCCTTATAGAGCCAGTTGGTTGACAACCACTGCACTAAAATAGAAGTAAGTATGTTCCGGAGAATTTCCAAATCTCGACAGATATCAGCAAAAAGTAATCGTATTTAGTGTTCTTTATCTATATATGTATGTTGTAGTTGATATTTGCAATTCATATCATAACAAATTCAAATGAAAATTATAGCAACCAAAGTTATAGAACCCACCCCACATGTCTTCTAACTTCAGAAACACAGAGTCATGCTAAAGAATATTTAGAAATCAATATTTGTATTCTATTTGTGTATTTATATAATACAAAAAACATAATGTCTCCATTTCAAATAGGAAAAAATATAATGATCATAAAGAAGCAGTGGTTTCAGATGTATTTAATACCACAAAGTTTTTAGTTTGTATAATTACCATTAATAGTTTTCATATACAACAAATGAAACATTTCTTACTGAATACAGATGAAGCAAGAAGAGTTGTTATGAAGTAATCACTTTGCGATTGACTTTTATAAACATGAACCAGTCCAACGTGTTACAGTATCTTCATCTAGCGAATCCATTAACATTTTTCAGCTCTAATCCCACATTTATTCAACACGTCCCAGTAATGAAGAAATATATTTCTATCTTCTCCCAGATGTCTTTGCCAGCTGACCATCTTCATGCGTTTAATTATCTAGCTATCACACGTTTTTGTGCCATCTATTGACGGGAAGCAAAAACCACATAAGCGACATATTCCGAGGCATTCCTGGGGAAAGAAAAATACAAAACCTGCGTGGATCATTCTTGTGAAGGTCACCCAAGCAAGTTTTTATTTCTCGGGGAAAAAATTGTGGCTTTACTCGGAATTCAACGGCGATATATCAATCATATAAGGACTAATATTGAATGTCATAATGGGAATAATTGTAGGGTATGCACGCTCAAATATGCTAAGGACATCATAATCACCTTAACTAATTATCATTATATATGGTTGACCATCATATTCAATTTAAACTATGGAATTATTGAACCTTGTGGTATTAAGTACTACAACGACGGGCATCGACTTTTCAAAAGTTCCTTGGGGACAAAATTTTAATGCATTACAAAAAAAAAAAAATACTGAAGAGATGGAGGGAAAATAAAAACCTAATGAAAAATACTTAAAATAATTTTTATTATTTTAATGTTCATTTTTAAAACAATAATAATTTAGGGCGCTAAGGAAAATGTCACCGTGAAGGCACTGCCACAAGAAAAGTTTTCCTTGGTGGTATGAGCCCCGACGTTCCCTTATAGTCGGCGGCCGTACCTACAGCTTAAAAACTTAACAATACAAATAGGAACAGATAAAACGAACATTTTATATCACCTGCAATGATGTTCATTGTAACTGGTACACCATTGCTATCTCGAGTATTTTAAGATTTACGAAGTCGGTTAAATTGGGAAACTTTTTTTCATTTTACAACACTATTTAGTAGTTCTCAAACAATGGGACCCAACTTTGGTATTTTATATATGGAGCCGTATATTTTTAGATAGAATATTTCAGTTTGAATTCAGTGATATAATAAGTATTTGCATACCCCTAGATAACATTTTTTTTGACAAAAATGTTTAATATTTAGATATGTTATACTTATTTACTTATTCGTAATATCATAATAGATATAAAGCACTTTATTGTTTTGAAATTGTCTGGATGTGTATATTGTAAAGTAATTTTTTTTTGATATTTTCAAATTAAATATTGATATTTTCGTTTCGTGGCGGCGTCAAGCTGTTTCTACAGTGACTTGAACCACTGGGAAATTGTCCCGAGCCATTGTAGAAATTTTATTACCGCATGGTTAAAAAGAAAACAAAATTTTCGAAATCTTTCACTTTTTGAGTTAGAAATTGGTTTATGCATAGTACACAATCATTTTAACTGATGGATTCATTCAAAATTAAAATTCATCTACATCTCCATTCCCAGTTAAACTTATACAGTTAACAACTTCTAGTTGTTTTTAGACCAAAATCTTAGTTTTTTTACAAACAGAATTTAATTATTGGTTTTCGTTCTTGAGATTTTTGCTCTCAAAGTTGTAACTCAAAAGTGTGTATTTTAGGTACATCTCTTAAATGGCTAGATATACAATCTCTAGAGGCGCATACATTTCTTGGAACGAAACGGTGAAAAATGAGAAACGCGAAAAAATCGGAATATCAGTTTTTCACTCTAGAACTTTTTTCTCCAAAATTTTTATTTTCTGGAAACGAAATTCATCAAAAATCGAGAAAAATCTGAAAATTGTATCCGTTGGATAAAAGTCTGAAAATTGGTATACTTATATATTTTTCCCGTAGAATCGATTGGTGGGTTATGTTTAAAAAAACCTCTTTTTTAAAAGGCTGAGCTTCTGTTCTCTACAATGTCAAGCGCAGCCACGGGTTTTGTTAACGTCAAATTAATTTAAAGAAATTATATTGTTGTTAATTAAAGAAATTTTATATTGAAAACAAGTTGTTTCATAGCCTCTTTTATTATACATCTCCGCAAAATTTGTATTTCATTTTTACGTAGTGAAAGGCTTGCGAATTTTTATTTTTGATATTCGGAATACAGCAAATAAATTCTTGTATACTGCATGTATGCATATTGTCATATTGCAAAAAATTAGAGCGGGATGATCCCATACAACACCTCGTGGGGCATTATTCCGCGCCGGGGGAAACAATGGCCTGTACATCTCGCTCCGCGCCGCCATTAAATAAACACAACAAACAGAACAATGAATATATTAGATGCCACACATAGCGATAAAAAAACACTGGAAAGCGTGAAACAATGGCGGCATAAACAATGTGGCCAAACAAATGCTAGCAACGGGGTAATTTGTGTACAGCGCGGTCGTGACCACGCAAATCAAACATTCTTCCTCCTTATCAACAAAAATGCACCAAAACTAAAAATCATATTCGCATACATTAAACTATATCTTTCAGTAGCATTGACTACTTCAGCCATTTTACATGGTATTTTCTAATTATAATGTGTTGCAACTAATGTCTACCTTGTCATTAATTTGGGTGTTATCCCAATTACAGAGTGTCCGTTTTACGAGTCCAACCATTGGGATATCGAGAACCGTAAGAGATTCGAAGTCCATTAATTTGGGTCAAAGTTGTTACAATAATTTGGTCATTTTAATGATGTATTTTTTTTCCACAAAAAAATCGCATATCAAACATTCTTCCTTCTTATCAACAAAAATGCACGAAAACTGCACAATAATATTCGCAAACATTAAACTGTATCTCGCAGTATCATTGACTTCTGGAGTCCTTTTACATGATCATTTCTTTTCAATTATGATGTGTTTCAACTGAAATGATCACCTTGTCGATAATCGATTTGGATATTATCCTAATACAAGTGTCCGTTTTACGAACCTAACCATTGGGATATCGAGAACCGTAAGAGATACGAAGTCCGTTAAATTGGGTCAAACTTGTCCCAATAATTGACCATTTTAAAGGTGTTTTTTTCCCCCAAAAAAATGCACAAGTCACTAGATATGAGCAAAAATTGATTTTGGTTGATTTACTTTTACACTTATAACTTTCTTGTTTCAATTCAAATAAGTTTTTAGTTTGCACATTTTACATTGGTTTCATTCGTTTCACCCAAGTCTGTAATGAAAATAAAATTAAAAATCATTTGTTACAAAGTTATAGCACTTCAATTCAATATTCGCCTAAATTTCTATAAAAAGAAAAAATAATTTGGGTTCAGTTATCGCCTTTCAGAATAATGCTGAAGATAAGTTTCTACAGGAATCTACTTATTTCGATGCGAAGTATAATAAACTTCTAACATCCAACATATCCCGTTTGGTTTCATTTAAAATTTGTCAATAAAATTCACTATTAAGCACTAATTGAATTGAATAATGAAAATTTTATTTCAAACAAAAGATAGTTGATTTTGTTTCCATAGCACATACTTGACCGAAATAAATAAAACCAATAATTTTCTAATTTCTTTGTTAAATTTCGTTTTCATGTTAATATGTTTTATAGCATTGGAAAGAGAAAAAATCTCTATTTAATAGTATAAAAGACAATTTTGAGCCTCATACGAAAATTGAAAGTTAGAGTGAATTTCTCGAAAAAACTACAAGCTATATAAATTTTGAGAACCGCTGACAATTCATCGTAAAAAAGTGTACCTGAAATGTACAAACTAGAAACTTGTATAGATTGAAACAAGAAAGTTATAAATGAAAAAGTAAATTTACCAAAATCAGATTTTTGATCAAATCTCTATTTAACAGTATGAAAGACAACTTTGACCTCCATACGAAAATTAAAAGGTAATATGAATTTCTCGATTGAGTTACAAAAAATTTTGAAGACCCATGTCAATTCCTCGTAAAATAAGTTCCTGTAGAATGTGCAAACTAGAAACTTGTATGAATTGAAACAAGAAAATTATAAGTCAAAAAGTGCATGTATTTTTGCCCATATCTAGTGAGCTATGCATTTTTTCGGGAAAACAAAAAATCATTAAAATTGCCAACTAATTCGGCAACTTTGACCCAATTTAACTGACTTTATCTCTTACTGTTCTCGAGATCCCAATGATTAGCACCTTAAAACGAACACCATGTATAGCAGAGCAACAGACAACACGCTTGGATGAATTTAATGCCCCAAATACAGAACTAGAAGCTATTTCTACCAAAGTTTTGGAAAAATTTGAGATCCACAAAAACCATGGACAATATTATATAAATTTAAATAGTCGAACAATGACGAACAAGCTTGATATGAATTTAACGTCTCAAATAAAAAACTAATTGCTAAACCTACCAGAACTTTAAAAGGATTTGAGCTCTAAGTAAATCGTTGACAATATGAAGGTATATTCTTTCAACCGGACATGATAAATGTTTACATTTAAAATAACGACGAGGTATATCACATAAAGTAGAGTGCAATTATGGTAATAAATAAATGATGACTATTCTAATATGAATTATCTGAGAATCTACCCACGTTACTAAAGCATGGCTCATGTTTGGGGATAAAATTTTATTATTCTAATATGCAGAATATTTCATTCATTTTGAGAGATACAAGAAAATGTTAATGAGCAAAGTGTAAACTAGGGAAAGGGGCTCATAAAATGGTCGTAGTAACAATTTTTTGTCACTTCCGGTTTTTGCGCAAATGTGTCCAATTTTAATTCTAGCATAGGGAATCTATATATTTATATTTTTTTTTGGAATGTACAAAAAATTAGCTTTACAATGACCAAAATATCATAGTTTTACTTCCACCAATTCAAAATGACGACAATTTATTTTAATAATATGTATTTACAACTAGGTAACTAAGGAATGAAAAGAGAATAATAAGAATCAAAACAAAACAGAAACACAGAGTAAATATGAGAAACAATATAAAAATTACAAATGCTCAATATGGCCGCAGTCATTTTCTATACATTTTGTCATACGGAATAGAAACTCTGCCATTACATATTGCACGTGAGCCATTATTATTATAAAAAAAAATTGAAATTGAAAAAGTATAACAAAACTAAAGTAGATAATAGTATATTGTGTTATTAAGAGTAAAAGTGAGACTTTGTGTGGCGAGCATGGAAGTTTGCACGACGAGCGAAGCGAGTCGGACAATTGCATGCGAGGCACACAAAGACACTTTTACTCTGAATAACACATGCTATTTTTTCTTCAAACTTAGAAATTTAAAAAAATAAACTACTATTTGACGTTTAATATGTAGGTTACCTGTCAGTTATTCATAATTTTTAGTAACTTTATTCTTAGGTTATCTAGTTTTTATAGTGACATTTAGGGCGATATTACAGATTTCTATTGTACAAGTTACTTCTTATTGGCTGATTCTACATACGGCGGCGACAATATTATACGGCGGCTAGAATAAAAAATTATATTTCGGAGGCATAGAAATTAAACTTCAACCTTGTCAATCACGTCACAGAAGATGTCACTTTTATGACGTTTGAAGAAAATAGTATATTGTGTTATTAAGAGTAAAAGTGATACTTTGTGTGGCGAGCATGGAAGTTTGCACGACGAGCGAAGCGAGTCGGACAATTGCATGCGAGGCACACAAAGACACTTTTACTCTGAATAACACATGCTATTTTTTCTTCAAACTTAGAAATTTTAAAAAATAAACTACTATTTGACGTTTAACATGTAGGTTACCTGTCAGTTATTCATAATTTTTAGTAACTTTATTCTTAGGTTTTTCTAGTTTCTATAGTGACATTTAGGGCGATATTACAGATTTCTATTGTACAAGTTACTTCTTATTGGCTGATTCTACATACGGCGGCGAAGAAATTAAATGGCGGCTAGAATAAAAAATTATATTACGGAGGCATAGAAATTAAACTTCAACCTTGTCAATCGCGTCCTAGAAGATGTCACTTTTATGACGTTTGAAGAAAAAATACTTTTTGACATATGGTTTGCTTTCACGTAACAAAATTATTTTCATATAGCTCGCTATGTTTTACTTTTTTAAGAATTTGATTAGTAAATATTATAAAAATAAATTGTCGCCATTTTGAACTGGTAAAACTGTGATATTTTTGGTATCATTGTAAAGCTAATTTTATATACATTCCGTAAAAAAATATAAAAATACCGATTCCCTATGCTAGAATTAAAGTTGGACCCATTTCCGCTAAAACCGGATGTGACACAATATTTGTACTAGGATCATTTTATGAGTCCCTTTGTCTAGTTTACCTTTGCTCCTTATTATTTTCTTGTATCTTTCAAAATAAACGAAATATTTTGGGTGCCGGCCTTTCGCCAAACACCCTGTATAATTGTATGTAGTTGCTCATGTAGGCTAAGAAACATATATAAGAAGAGGAGCTAAATGTTGGGAAGATGTGACATGTAAAGCAATTTGTCGGATGTAATGAACTAGTCGGAGTGAGTCTTGTTTCATTCCTGATTTCAGTATCGAGTTCTCATAGCCGCTCGCTATGGCAGCCATCCCAGACATGCTGCACCAATTAACTGCAGCCGCAGTTATGGAATTCACTGTCGATGATGACTTTATAATTACCACAAAAATATCCTATCGCAATTAGCTCATGATTATCGACGAGGGAAAATGCGCGCTATTTGCAAAATTCTATATTATTAATATTACATACTACATATACCTACAGAGACCAGGGTACAGATATCTCAGTTGGTTAATCTATGTACGTTTAGAAATAAACTACATCAACTGACTGCCTATTTGATCATTCTCCATATTCCATCCCACAACAATCGATCATCAAATTCCTTCCATTATACTTACTGGACACTATACTAACAAGTAACAACATGGACAACATCATTCATCAGTGCCCTGAAATCGAAACGTTGGCTTAGAAATAAACTATATCAACTGTCTGATTATTCTACCCTACTACAGATTTTTGTTGTAATAGTAATAAAAACTTAAAACTACTTTCTATAATATATGTATTAATAGCAATTTAATGTTCTGGAGAAGAAATATGTGACGTCAGTATATAGGATTGTGAAAGAAGGCAGGTAGACTGTATCTTTCGCTTCCAGTTTATCTCTCGTATTTCAGGATTCTTCCATGCTGACGTCAGAGCACAACTTCCTCAAATTTTTAATAATTAGTTTCTTGTAAACTACGAATAATAAATCGATACGGGTATTTTATTTTTTAGTCTAATATCTTTTATCTAAAAACCAAAATTTGGTCACGTACCTCATTTCATATAGGTACATTCAATCGTTTAGCAACAGACAAAATTAACTATAAATAGTTGTAAATAATTAAATATGAACTGTCAAGTGACCCACATTTTACAAATACTTTAATATTATTTGAAGTTAATTTCTGCTAATGCCACAAACATATAATAAGCGACTCGGAGTGTAAGAACCTAATACTACTGTCGTATGGTAATATGTCGTCTGCGCAAGCTTCAGCTCAGTTCATAACTGCTCGAAGGTTATAATGTGCTGATATCTTTTGCTAACATTTCTTACAGCTTAAATAAAAATAACTAAAATAGTGTATACATAAAATTTTGATCTACATTATTATTACATTTCGTGAAAAAAACAAAAATTGTTGTCGTGTCATATGAATAAAAGTGAATTAACATTAAATGAAGTTTACATACAAGTATCTTTCGTACAGAGTTAAGATTATTATAGTTTTAACCAGTTCAAATGAAAGATACTATTGTTTGATAAGTATAATTTATCTTAATTATTTGGAATCAGCAAGAAGACCGTTGAACCGAATGACAACAAAGCAAAACTCATGTCCCTCATTCACATAGTGTCCTACCCACACATAGAGTGTTACGAATATATATGAACACATACAGAGACGAAGCAAGCTCGCAGTGAACGGAAACTGTAGCGTGTGCTGGGCACCGGAAGTGGTCTGTTGACCTCTCGGAAACGCGTCAGTGCCTGCCTGATTTATACCTGCAGCAAAACAACGAGATTGTACACTTGATGACGAACTGAATGGGAATGGAGAACAGAAAAGCTGTTGATGAATCAGAGAAAACCATGAATGAAGAAGCAAAAACGGTCTTTTATTTTACGTGATGGATAATTTCATTCTCGGAATGCATCTTTGAAAAAGTTGATGTAAAAGTGTACAGTATTGGCTACTTCTCTTGTATATTTGTAGAATTTAATGTTCCTATTTCTGGAAGTAAGCTTTGCACTTATTAACTGTAATAGTTTTAATTTAAAGCAAATTTTAAAAGATCTTCTAAAAACTATTTCAGTTACCAGCACTATATTTCAGACTCAGGTTATAGAAGGGCCAAAGATTTTGATGAAAGGGCAAACTAGAATTTTATAACTGGAGAAAAATACAAATAGGTACATATAAAACTATATTTCAAAACATGAAAATGGTGTAATACACACGATAAAATAGTAGCAACTTTCTATTACGTAAGCAGTTTTTTTTTTAAATAAACCAAAATGAATACCTTCGATATTTTCTTTTTAACTACAAGAAACACTGCCATTTGTTTGTGTTATGGTGTTCTATAGACATTTTCATTTTTATGTCCACTTTCAATATGGAAATGAAATCATACAGACAAAAAACTAAAAATTAAAATAATATAATCAAATAAAATAAACAACAACACTATGAATAAAAGATATGGGTCGGATTTGGCAGGTTTTCTATTCTTAATAGGACACAATTTATATTATTTTACAAATAAATAATATAATAATTTTTAAGAATTTTAATTGTAAAATAATAATGGATATTTGCACTACTATAAGTTAAAAATGAAGATAAGTTAATCTTCATTTCAACGTAACTATCAGTTAATTTTAACTTATGTTGCATCACTTGATGTTAACTACGGATTTCGTTAAACTACAGAATAATTGGCAACACATATCTTAAAATATTATTTAATATATAAATTTTATAATTATATAATCTTTGTATCTGAAGAATCTCTTCTGGAGTTGAGGGTAATTTTATATATTCCAGGTCCAAGCGAGTTATTGCTTTCCCTACATATACTACGATTCTAGAAACCGTTGAAATATAGACTCTGCCAAAATTAGTTATTGACAGTTAAAAAAAAAATCTAAAGAAGCATAAAACTATATATGGAAATTCCAAATGCGATTCAATTTGTGGCAATAAATTCAAAAAGTTGCTTTTCTTACACGGATTCTCTTGAAGAAATCATGTTCACTTAACTCATAAATCTGATTACCCTGTTTCAGAATAATATCAAAATAAAACAATTTATAGCCTTCGTGGTCAAATACCACATTATCTTGAATTACATTTGTAGTTCAATATCTGTTTATAATAACTACATTATTAGTATATTTTTAACAATCAATTATTATTACATTCTATATTACAATACTTTATCTGTATAAAAGTATAAAAAAATTAGTACGTATACTTTTTTTTTTACAAAAATACTATTGAAAACAGATTAACCCACTTCTTAAATCGTAAAAGGAGTCGGGGTTAAGTTAAACTTAACAAACGTCACCTTAACCTTCGGTTAAGAAACTGTGCAATGAACACAAAAATTTAAACTGAACTTAATCTACACATTAGCGTTATACTGTGGACAAACGGTATAAATAATGATCATTAGGTAAATGTTCATTAGAAAAATATGCAGACACACTGTCATTAATTAAAAAATCTTGCACAAATTCAAAGTACCCTTGACAAAAAAGAAGATAGAGGGTCAATAAAGACACCGTATTCATTGTTTATCATCAACCCAAATAAGAATAATTGAACTAGATATCAATATTAACGTCAACATCAACAACCTCAACTGTCATTCGAGTTGCGATGACAACCGAAGGCTTCCGATCATCGGTTTTAAAACTTCATCGGAACTTTACACATTATGAAGTATGAAATAATCATTACCTAAATGGTCATATGATCATTTAGGTAAAGATCGGCGATTAAATTAGATATTAACTGTTAATGATAATTAATTTTCGTCGTATGTCCTGGGTCACCGTAAAGTAGATAGGAATCAACTTTCGCTCCAGAAAAGATTTCAACATTTTACGGCTAATTATTTTTTAGTTATACGAGATACATACGTACCTACATACATACATATGTACGTATGTACAGACGAAGTACAAGGAATTAAAAATAATGTTTTTTTTTTCTGAAATATTTAGAATTCAGTCAATTCGGTTTCGACTCCATTCTTTTATAACTAGCCACTAAAATCCAACTAAAAATTTTGGACAGTTATCACCAACGTTGCAACTATCTCCACTCTAATATAAATATAACCGAATTACATTCCAATTCCATGTTTCCCCATAACCCAGATCCTCGTATCCATCACGTAGCTCTGCGGCAAGGCGTCGGTCACTCAATATCCGGTGCGGAGACCGAGTCCGTGTGCCGTCCGCAACAAGGATGAGTGTTGTCTGCGCGGAACGTGTATCATTACCGACCGCGGCTACTACAACTGGATATTGGATTTTTTACCGGCCCGGCCAGTCAATGGGACTTAAATTGTGTGAAATCTTTCTTTACTTTACTTGCCATGATTACTGTCATTATAGACATCGTGAGCAGCGAATACAGAGATGGAATCGTATGAATTTATGCCAGATATTTGTGTCATTCGTTACTCCTCACAAACCTACATATATATAATATATTTCTTTTATGTTATTTGAATTTTACATTACAAAACTGCAGTATTCATTATTGTATTATTTTAAATGATATACCTAAAATTTGGTATTGCATTTGTTAATTTATGCAAATATAAATAAATCATCAGGAGTGGGATTCTAAATTTAGGTTACAAAATATTATTTTAACTTATATCAACTAAAACGTGAACTTTCTGTGAAAGCAATCGATATTTATGGTTCATACATAAAGAGCGGATTCTATGCAATTGCTTCTGTCTTTTTTGTTAAGCATATCAACAAACTCTTTTCATATGTTCATGTTTCATCGAAAGTTAATGTAAAATATAAAAAAATAATGCATATTTAATGATACTTTACTACATATTTTGAAATTGTTTGCATATTAGTTCGTATTTTAATACTTTCTTCAATTGTCTTTTTTTGAAAGCAGCACATTACAGGAATTATAAATTTGGTCGTACTTTTAACAAATGAGCCTTTATATTTATAAAATGTACTCATTGAAACCATTGCAATCGTATTTAATATTCCTTCAGAAGAAAAAATTGTAGTAGCAATTTTCACGTAGAAGTTGATTTTATTTTGGTGTTTGTTCCAAAAAAGGGCTTGAGCTATTTATGAATTTCAAACAATAATTTGGTATTATATGCTTAGTTATTTCTAGATTTTTTTCATTTTTGTTAAAATTACCTGTCATATTTATTGTATTTACACATGTCATGAAATTTTCTAAATAAAACACTGCATATAAAAAGTAAATAAGAAAATGTTTTAGTAAAAATCATTTGACATTTTTTTTGCATATTTTTATTTTAAAATGTATATTTACATGTTTTTTTGCAAATATCATTCATATTTGGATGATTTTTAAAGCACATTGCCTACATATTTTGACACTTTTTTAATGCATATAAGCCGCTCTTTATTCATAAGTAACAAGACAAATAAAGTACAGATTACACAGATTTGAAAATGTCTTCAATTTATTGCAAATTTGTATTCTCGCCATGAGGCATCTGTAATTTGATTAATTGATTTGATTTTGATGATTAATGAGGTTAACTGTTATTTGTACTTGTTATGAGTTATGGAATTCAAGAAAACAAGATTTTATTAAATTGTACAGACCGGACGATTGATAAAAAAAATTGTAAACTTTGGATAAATCCAAAATATTTGATTGAGTTTTGGTCATTTGCACTATTTAAAATTTATTTGATATTTTATTACAATGCGTTATTTCCTATTTGAGGCAAATTTCAAAATTAAGTTATATTGAGAAAACTAACTCGTTTATAAAAAAACACCAAAATAAAATAACGTATGCATACCTTTTTTATAAACAATAAACAAGTTTTTTTTACAGTTTAAATGAATAATCAAAAATTTAATTTCATATTAAAAGAAATGAAGATTTAAATACGGACTAATCTTCTACAGCAATATATTTATCGTACATAATTTTTTTCTATAAACACTAACTAGAAAAAGAATCCAAAATTAATTGTTTTTAGTACAAATATCAGATAGCTCATGACTCTTTTTGATCATTCAAATGTATTGATTATATACATACATGTGTACATACATTGTTGAGTTAATATGAAATTACAGTCAATCTTGCTTATTTGAGAAACAAATATACGAGTACAGTTCTGATTTTTCCTGATTAAGGTCTCATAACAAGTAGCTACAATTTGCACCTGAGTTGGAAACCTTCAATCAAATCAGAAGTGAAAATGACTCTGCCCACCTTTAGACTATTGCTCACCACAAAAAAATCTTCTCCGAATCCGAACGTTTCTTTGTATTATAATCGTATTCGAGAACCTACTCTATTATTATAAAGTGTTAAGAAAATATATCAATATCAATATCGGTGTCGAGGAGATAATAATAAAATAATACGGGCAGTGGTTGTTGATTGTATGATTAGATTAGTACGCCTCCCGTAAATTGAACAGAGTGAATCAGATTTGGGGTACCATATTCAGATACTGTAAGTATTAACTAAATAATGTTCCTCTAACAATAAAATGTAAACAAAAGTGATTGAAAAAAGAAATTTTAGCATGGGAAGAAAATAATATATAAGTAATAATTGTTCCGAAGATACCTAATGAGGTTTTGTACGGTTTTTTGTTTTTAGCTTTAATCGATAGAATAATAAAAAATATTAGACCAGTATTTTTTATTTTTCCCCAAATTAATCGTTAATAATGAAAAAACTGCAATTAAATACGATGTGCGTGAAAACGCGGCTGAATTACCCCACTTCCCCTCTTGTCTAGTGACGTATCAGGGTTCTAGCCTAACTTCACTTCTTTTCAAACGTCAAATATAATGTTTTAACTTCCAAACTGACAAATTGAATAATCTTGTGCAAATATAGTGGCACACAAAAGCCTTACAATGCTTTCAATCACGCACTGTCCACTTTACCAACTTTCAAACAAGCCACTATGCCCCTTCCATGCGTGGATAACTTCACCCCTAATAAAAATTATATTTCAAGAAATAAAATGTGTTATATTATTACATTTAATGTATACTTTTCATATATATTTATAAACAGTTGATCAGAAATTTTAATTTACATATTTTTTCTTTTCTAATTTTTATGTCTCATCAAAAAACAAATATGTCTTCCAAAAGATCCTACACACGTCACAACATGGCTGACTTTTTGCAACTTTTTAAAAGTATGATACTTTAAATCGATTTTATGTAATATGAAATGTAAATAAAAATGAATTAAATCATACATAGCGATAAATTAGACTTTGTAGGTTCGATTTAAACAATAAAAAGGTTCACTTAATTTTTTTTTGCAAGACCTATTGGAGAGACTTGATTCCTCTACAAGAGAAAATTTGTTTTAATTTTTTATGGATGGAAATGATGGATAACAGACTAGGCAATAGAAGACCATGAGGAAGACCAAAACAAAGCTGAGTGAATAATGTTTTGAAGGTATAAGGTCTAAGTTATTCATATTATTTATGTAAGTTTTAGTAACTTAAGGCCGATTTTTTCTTCTTTGGTTAAAGTGCTGCTTATCTTAAACGTTAAAAGACGATTAAAAGAAAAATATTGCTTCGAAAAACTGTGAAGTTACCAAAAATATATGTTATTTACTAATTTGATGCTACACTTTTCTAATAACTGAATTAGTTACTACGTACTCGAACTAAGTGAATTTTGAAATCAGGGCCTCGATTCTGTAACTTAACGACTGTTAATGTTGCTGCAGTGATGATGTTAGTAACAACAGTTAATAGTCACACTTACAGAATCGCTATTTTTTTAATAGATCCGAAATTAGTTCCAGAAAGTTTTTCATAGGTTTAATTATTATTTTTTATAAATTCCGAATCCAAAATACCGAAAAGGTTACTCAAATCCCTTACTGTTCGTCTCATAATTCGGGAATTATTCCGTTCTTCATTTTCTAATTCAGCAATTACCTCCAGAATCGCATACAAATGAGCCATTAAGTTAATGATTAGAAAAAAATTCAGAAGAAAAAATATAAATCACACAATCTATATAAAAGAATGATTCAAACTGTCAAAAGTCGCCTGTAACAACTGTCGCTTCATTGCAGCAACACTTCCCTAACTGTTGCTGCAAATATGTAGTCATATCGGACGTACAGTACATTGCCGCTAGAGACCAATAGTGAATATAATAACATGTAGAGTTGCTATAAGTTACAGAATCGAGGCCCTGGGTTTAATTTCCAAGATCTAACTACTAACCAATTTCTGTGTTAGAGTTATAGTTTACAATACTAATATGTAAGTAAAATTTGTTATAAAACAAGTATTACGGGTATTTAGAGCGTCAAGGAATGTTGTGCCGCAAATGATGTAGTGATGAATCTTTTTATATAAATAGCACTATATTTTATAAGTACTTGCAGGTCTAATAAGGAAATAGATTTCTAGTATCATTTAAATATATTAGGATATGAAGTAAGTATTACATGCTACATGCCTCTGTTTTATGACCAATTGTGTAGCGCTGAGGGTTTCATATTTTGGTAAGCACCTAAAAATAAACGCAAACTTTAACTTTATTTTTTAAATGAACAATAAAAACAGCGTTATTCAGTTATTTAAAAAATGTACAACTCTTCTGTTTTTTCTTTTAATGCAGAAATAGGGGTTATTTGAAATAAATTATTTTCGTACTTGAGGCAAAAAATATGTAGCTTATAGGATGTTCTCAAATTGACTTGTTTTATTCTAGTTCAAATAATATAAGGTTGACAGCTACTTCGCTTCTTTGCATTTGCGTTTGTCACTCTTATAGAGAAGTTTACCAAATGGTTCCGACCTCTCTAATTTATTAAGAATGTAGAATAATATATAATCATATTTAAATTGGGATGCTATATGTCACGGGATAATTTTGACAGTTATAATATAAATTTCCCTATAATATACATCAAAGTTACCAAGAAGTTATAGAAACAACCGAAATATTTAGCAAATGAGTTACAGAGTACAACTGTCGATAAATCTATTTGCTACCACTAGCTAGCTAAATATTTAGCAAAATTCCCCTTAGAGTTTTGATTTCTTTGAAAGTTTTGTGCTTTAAAAATAAGATCTTAATCACTGATCTATATTCCACTTTTTCCATGTTTTAAAATGGGGTGTAAGTAGTAAACATTCTATGTAAATAACTAGTGTCGTTGCAATAAGAATGATAACAAATTTTCACATTAATGTTTTCATAGATTGCGAACTTAAAAAACTATTTTTTTTTATTAGTACTGCCCTCTTTTGTTAGGTTCACTATTTCTTGATCCGCACCTTCGAATATTAAAAAAGGTGAAATTAAATAGTTTTTGCCAGAACTAACTGGTAAACAAAGCTTACTCTGTCTGCACACCACTGAGTACAGTAGTTTATTTGATATGTGGAGAAAACAAATTAATTATGTCTACTGACACAATAGCTACTTTTATGTATTTAAATACGTGCAACTAGCACTCATATAGTAGGTTTGACAATGATGCAGTCGTATTCTAGGAAGCGTCCTTGCAATTTGTTTTTTAGTAATACTGCCCTCTTTTGTTTGGTTCACTACTTCTTGATCTTCCCTCGAATATTAAAAAAGATAAAACTAAATAGTTTTTGCCAGACTAATGGGTAAGCAGAGTACTCTGATTGCACATCACTGAACAGTGGTGACAACAGATTAATTCTGTTTGCTGACACAATAGCTACTTTTATGTATTTAAATACGTGCAACTAGTACTCGTATAGTATAGGTTTGACTATGATGCAGTCGTATTCTAGGAAGCGTCCCTGTAATTTGTTTTTTATTAATACTGCCCTCTTTTGTTAGGTTCCTTACTTCTTGATCCATCCTCGAATATTAAAAAAGATTAAATTAAATAGTTTTGTCAGAACTAATGATTAAGCATAGCTTACTACGACTGCACATCACTGAATACACAGTACTATTTTATTTGTGTAAACAACAAATTAATTATATTTGCTGACAAAATAGCGACTATTATGTATTATGTATTTAAATACGTGCAACTAGTACTGGGATAGTAGGTTTGACCATGATGCAGTCGTATTCTAGGAAGCGTCCCGATAATTTTATTATTAATACTGCCCTCTTTTGTTTGTTTCACTACTTCTTTATCCACCCTCGAATAATAAAAAAGATTAAATTAAATAGTTTTTGCCAGAACAAATGGGTAAGGAGAGCTTACTCTGACTGCACACCACTGAGTACAATATGTTCTTTAATGTGTGGAGACAACACATTATTTCTGTTTGTTGATAAAACAGCGACTTTTATGTATTTAAATACGTACAACTAGTACTGGGATAGTAGGTTTGACCATGATGTATTATTAATACTACCCTCTTTTGTTAGGTTCACTACTTTTTGATCCACTCTCGAATATTAAAAAAGATTAAATTAATACTCCGTTTTTTAACTATAGACAGCACTAGACGGTCAAATTTACACCACAGCGTTAATGAAATACTAGTAGTTCTGAAAACAACTGGTATTAATCGTGAAATATCACAAAAAGAGAAATGAAACAAGAAACACGTGCAAATTCAGCAAGTGATTTGACAACTACTGAGAGTTTGACGTTTCAATTACGTTTGAGAAGGTTAACTTGAAATTTTGTCTGGTTAAATGTGGCTTCATGAAATGACGCAGCAGCCAACCACAGGCTTTGATTTTCTCACTAGAATTTCTAGTTACTGTCTATAGTTTAAAAACAGAGTATAGTTTTTAACTAATAGATAAGCAGAGCTTACTCAGACTACACCTCACTGAATACAGTAGAGTATTTAATCTGTGGAGACATCTGATTAATGCTCTTTGCGAATTTTATGTATTTATATACGTACAACCACTACAACTCAGATAGTAGTTGCTGACACAATAGCGACTTTTACGTATTTAAATACGTGCAACTAGTACTCGGTAGGTAGGTTTGACCGTGATGCAGTGGTATTCTAGGAAGCGTCCCTGTAATTAGTGGACTTCCTCCGGCCGGTAGTGTCCAGTGGGAGAGCCGCGTGATGCGGCACATCCTCCACATCCGCAGACTTGGGGCTGAAGGGCCAAGGGCGGCGTTTCCGTCGGCTGCCCACCAGACCGGAGCCGCTTAATCACACACGCCAACCTGGGAACTATATTTCATACTCTATTCTCCATTACATTCCCCAACAACTTCTGTTCCAGTTCCAGAAAATACTGAGGACAATGAACATTAGAAACTCAAAAGACAAAAGGAATACAACATATCGCCTGGAGGACTGTAAACAAAAACGCCAATCTGGAAACTAAATATTTCGTACTCTATTCTCAATTACATTCCCCAACTCCAGAAAATACTGAGGACAATGAACATTAGAAACTCAAAAGGCAAAAAGGAACAGAAAATATCGCCGGGATGACCAAATTATCATGAAACCACCAGACCGGAGCAGCTTAATCACACACGCCAACCTGGGAACTATATTTCATACTCTATTCTCAATTACATTCCCCAACAACTTCTGTCCCAACTCCAGAAAATACTGAGGATAATGAACATTAGAAACTCAAAAGGCAAAAAGGAACAGAACATATAGCCTGGAGGACTGTAAACCAAAACGCCAACCTGGGAACTAAATATTTCATACTCTATTCTCCATTACATTCCCGAACGTTCCAACTCCAGAAAATCCTGAGGACAATGAACATTAGAAACTCAAAAGACAAAAAGGAACAGAACATATCGCCTGGAGGACTGTAAACCATAACGCCAATCTGGGAACTAAATATTTCATACTCTATTCTCAATTACATTCCCGAACTTTTGTTCCAACTCCAGAAAATCCTGACGAGAATGAATATTGTAAAGTCAAAAGGCAAAAAGGAACAGAACATATCGCCTGGAGGACTGTAAACCAAAACGACAATCTGGGAACTAATTATTTCATACTCTATTCTCAATTACATTCCCCAACAACTTCTGTCCCAACTCCAGAAAATACTGAGGACAATGAACATTAGAAACTCAAAAGACAAAAGGAATAGAACATATCGCCTGGAGGACTGTAAACCAAAACGCCAATCTGGGAACTAAATATTTCATACTCTATTCTCAGTTACATTCCCAAACAACTTCTGTCCCAATTCCAGAAAATACTGACGACAATGAACATTGTAAAGTCAAAAGGCAAAAAGGAACAGAACATATCGCCTGGAGGACTGTAAACCAAAACGCCAATCTGGGAACTAAATATTTCATACTCTATTCTCCATTACATTCCCGAACGTTTCAACTCCAGAAAATACTGAGGACAATGAACATTAGACACTCAAAAGGCAAAAAGGAACAGAACATATCGTCAGGACGACGGAAAATCAAATTTATCATGAAATTCTATCTGTTGTCATTAGGGATACTAGTTATAGAGTTATACAGTCTACGTCCC
This sequence comes from Stenolophus ochropezus, assembly GCA_035578165.1. Classification (NCBI taxonomy): domain Eukaryota; kingdom Metazoa; phylum Arthropoda; class Insecta; order Coleoptera; family Carabidae; genus Stenolophus; species Stenolophus ochropezus. The sequence continues at coordinate 22,168,679 of JAQOWZ010000008.1, forward strand.
ACAGTTGATCATCACGTCACCAATCATAACCATGTGATTCAAATCGTTGGGGGAAGGGTGATTGATGACATCATCTTCTCGAGTGAAACATTGTGATTTCCGAAATAAATATATGTCAAAACTGACTGTACTATATACACAAACAGGGTGGAAATGAACTTAATGTCATAAATTTAAGGGTGAGTAGTGTGACATGTGTAGATTACAAAAGTGAAAGAATTTTTTAAAAATTCTTAAGGAAACTTTTTTTACTGCAGTTTTAATTGATATTTCATTAAAAATAAGTTTATAAAAAATACATTCAAAGTTAGTTGTGTAAGATTTTATTCTTAATAATTAAATTAAATAATATCTTTCACGAAAATAACGTTTTTATTTACAGAAGAATGGAAATGCGTTGCCAGTGGTCCAGTAATACCAAAAATGTTTTTTTAAAAATTCTTTCACTTCCGTAATCTAAACATGTCATACTTACAATTCACCCTTAAATTTATGATATTAAGTTCATTTCCACCCTATATAATAATGGATGAAACATACAAAAAGAGTTGTAGACTAACTAACGAAACTACCAACACACAATTAAGCACAAATTATCAACGCTAAAATCACCTTCATAAATGACATTAATGATATGAATGACCTACTCATTTTTTTAAATATTTGAAAATATCCGTTTCTATTTCATTATTGTCGTTGGTTGAATGTAGATAGCATATATAAGCCCTCTGTAACACGTACGAAAATGAGATAGCGAATAAAAGTATCATCTATGCTGTGCGTATACGACAAAAATGCAAGATAAAAGTTTAATAATTCTTGTAGCAGAAATTGATCATCTGCGGGAAACATAAAACCGTATTGTTCCAGATAAAATCCAACATAAAGTCGATTTCCGGGAGTTAACCCTCACGTCAGCAATCGTAACAATGTGTTTCAAATCACCAAAGAAAATAGGGAGATTGATATCAACTTGTAGGGTGAAATCGTGTAATTTAAAAAAAAAATTGCTGTAGATTAAACGAACAAATTGTCGACGTCAAAATAATTTGATCCCTTCTATAACATGTACGATGAGCGAATAAAAGTTTCATCTATGCCATATTTATGTATACATGTATAGATGCAAAATGAATGTTGAATAATTCTTGCAGCAGAAAAGGATGACGTGAAGATCAATTGCCAAACTATAACCAAAATTATTGTACCAAGCAACCATTCGAATATTTTCATAATTAGTATCTATTTTAAAATTATAAGGACATAGTAATTTTAATGAAATTGGGAATCAAATTACTAACAATTTCATCATTACAATTGGCAGACACTAAAATATCTAATAGATATTTGTGGTTTTATCGTTACAGTAGACAATTATTACGCAAAAAAATACCGCCGTGTCTCGGTCGATGAAACCCATCCTTTCAGAAATTTATGATGAAGGCTGATTCTGACTATGCGGATGTCTCATAACACCACCTTAATAGATAAATTTCTCTTATCTCAGACAGTTTCTAGAGAATACAACAGTTTTAATATTTCGGTAAAACAGCATTCTATATCTGAATCTGCGAATATGAAGGTCCCTCCTCCCCTTTACCTGTTTACCTCCCGCCACTCAGTAAGAGAGGTATTGAAATCAGGCTAAAAATCGGATACTGAGATTTCAATGGATAAGCACGTTTTGAAGTCCCTAAAACTCTATTTTAATATTTTTACGATGTTGTCTGTCCATGTGTGTGGTTGGACGGTTTGATAGATGAATTACTCAATTTTGGATAAAACATTCTGACAACTTAGATTAGGTCTGATTAGATTTTGGTATTAATCTTGCAATCGGAAGTGGTGTTTTCATGAAATCTGAAGTATTTTTCTGAAATACCTTAATAAATTATGAATACATGAGCATTTAATATTACGTCATTATCTAAAATTTTATACCTAGGCTCATTTAACTATATAAGTAATTAAAAAATCTGTAAATTTGTCACAATTGCGTTTACGTATGGAAATAAATGTTTTATATTTGACATTGAATATTATTTTAATTAATAAAATGGATAATGAAAATATTAATTATCGAATACTCTAAAAGGAATTGTGAATATACATATTAATAAAAAGTGTAAAGAGAACTTTCGAAAATTTATGTGCTGGCCATATCAGAATTTTTTTATAAGGAATAGAAAAATTTTCATTATATAAAAGATTTTTCATATTCACAGATACATCTCCTGTATGTATACAATGTTTCAATGAACAACATCCTTTATTAGAGCAAGAACAGAAGAGGAAAACGTTTGCACTGCAGTAATTTTAGATTTAGTCAAGCGTTTGACTTATTTTATTATTTAAATCTTATTTTTCAGGCAGATGTTTTCAAGGAATGCACGAAGACGTCTGTTAAGAATATTATGTTCATTTGTTTTTTGTTTTAATGTAGTTGGGAACACTGTTTTTCACTTTTGTAAGCAGCTATGTTCAGAGTTAGAGAGTGGTGAGCTGAGCGTTGTGATTGTTGTCATATAAAAAAACCAAGCAAGCTTAGAATAAACTAAAATCAGTGTATTATTATTCATTGAAGTATCATACAGTCCATTTTCGAATATTTAACAACGTCTACTTCAAGTATTACCAAATAAAATCTGGGGAACTGCCGGGTAGTATACTGGGCCCAATATTTAATATACCAGATCTATCTTGTCCGAAGAAGACTACAGTAGCTACATATGCAGATGACACTGCAATACTTGCATCTCATAAAGACCCAGTGCTAGCTTCAAGAAATCTCCAAACGGCATTAAATGAAGTGGTGGAATGGGCGAAAAACTAGCGTATCAAAATTAATGAAAATAAAATCAGTTCACGTGACATGTACAAAAAGACATGTCATTTGTACCGGAGTAACAATTAACAATGAAGTAATACCCTAAAAGACGGAAGCAAACTACCTGGGCATGTATCTTGATAAAGACATAACATCGAAATGCTTCATTTAACATGCAAAAGTAAACAGGCGGATTTAAAAATTTAGAAAACTCTATTTGCCCATAGGAAGAAAATATTATTATTATTATATAAAGCTGCAATTATTTCCGTATGGACATATGGAATACAATTATGAGGCTGCGCTAAGAAGTCAAATTTACATAGTATACAAATATTTCGAAATAAATGTCTACGCCTAATTGTAAATGCTCTGTGGTATGTCACAAATGAATCACGACATTCAGATTTAAAAATTAAAAATATTAAGGGCGGGATGGAAATATACTATACTCGATATGAAAATCACTTTTATTCACAATCATTATAGTAATATGCCGATTCCTAACTTTTTGAAGGTTTGGAAGTTAGTCATTCCTAACTAAATTGACAAATCTCGGGTTGGAAGTAATAAATTGCACTTGCATCTCTTGGGTTGGAAGTATTTATGTAGAGGTTGCCTAGTAACATTGTCATAAATCTCTACAATAAAATAGGTTAAAACAAATTATAGTAGTTGTCAAAATATACTGTACCTTATGTAACAATGAACTGTACGTCTGCTTTGTATAATTGTGAATAAAATAGTATACATACCTCGGTGGGAATTTCATTTCGCCTCGCGCTATATCTCACCTCTAGGCTTCGCCTCTCGGTAATATATATAAGCCCTCGGCTGAAATGAAACATTTCCCACCTCGCATGTAAATAACTAATACAACTGTATTAATAATTTAGCACTAAATTTATTAGATAATTCCTCGTTCCTCAGAAATAAGATTGGAAAGAACTAAACTTTTACATTTAACATCTACATTATGAAGTAAAAGCAATATAAAAGTGAAAGAACTTCGATGGGAGTTATTTTTCGCACGGTATTTTAATTAATCACATTTGCTTGTTGGTTTTTTTCCTAATCAGTTGTAATTATAGATTTAAATTAAAAACTTTATTTTTTGTACTTGTACAAATAATATAATGTTAAAGACAGGAAAATCTCTATTATCCTTTCAACCCTTGAGAACGGCCACCAGAGAACTTCCTCTCCTTTGGAAATCAACTAATCTACCCAAAAGCAATCTTTCTCTACATTTCTTCACATCCTTTTCACATCTGACAGTTTGTTATTCCTGTAACAATAAGAGTATCTGTATCTGTCTAGCTCTAATCCAATAACCCCTAAGTTGCTGAATAACGCTGCGTTGTTTGCTGCGTAATCTCCCATTCTTGATTGGATAATTATGACCTGTCACTGATTGGAAGTAATTGATTAGGGAGCGATCACAGACGCAACAATCAACAGGGCAGTATCTTGACGTCTAATTAACCCAATACATTGTTATAATTGCTTGTTTGTTTTAAGGAAGTAACAAATCAAAATCAGATGAGAAATAATGACTATCTATTTTCAATTTAACTACAAGTCTTCCAATTTTTCTTATTGCACAACACTATTCTAAATTTTGGTTTCAAATTTTACTCGCATGATGATGATGATATAAATTATCAATCTACTGTAAATAAAAAGACAGACGTGAAATAATATATTTGGCCTCTTGAAGTGTAAAAAAATCACACATCGTTGACGCCTACGGTAGTAGGTACTAGCGATTTTACCAACAGGTTATTAAAAATAGTTATTTATGATATAAGTGTTAAAAGTGACATTTTATGAGTGAGTGGGGAAGTTTGAAACGAGGCGAAGCCGAGTGTAACAAACCCCACGAACGAAATAAAATCACTTTTAACACAAATATCATACACTATTTTTCCTACGATCCTAGTTATGTGTAAGTAAATAAAAACTAAGCATTATAGAATGACATTTATGACAGGTCATGATGTATTTGTTATGAACAACTGAACATAAGAAGTGTTAAAAGTAAATTTGTTTTTTACTTTTAATTCGTTGTCAACGACAATGTGTTAAAAGTATTTACTGTGTTATAAACTGTTATTTTTAACTTGCTAAGCAACCGTTAAAAAGACTATTTTTAACAGTGGTCGTAGGAAAATTGTTTTATGCCTATCATATACTTTTAATATTCTAATTTCTAAATTTATTTTCATTTTAATGTACATGTGTTTTATATCATTGGAAAGAGGAAAAAATTATATTTAATAGTACTAAAGATAAGTTTGAGCCCCATATGAAATGAAAGATTTGTTATGAATTTCTTGAAAAATTTTGAGGATCCCTGTTAATTCCTCGTAAAAAAGTGTGTGTAGAATGCAAACTAGAAACTTTAATGTAATGAAACAAGAAAGTTATAAGTGAAAAAGTAAATTGGCCAAAATCAGTTTTTTGCTCATAGCTAGTGACCTATTTATTTTTTCAGGAAAACATAAATATCATTGAAATGGCCAACTGATGCGGCAATTTTTCGTATCTCTTATGGTTCTCGAAATCCCAATGGGTAGCCACTTAAAACGGACACACTGTATTTAAGAAAAACGTTTTTGCGCATGTCTGGCTCTTTTTTTCTCTCAGTTTTGGAGCCTGCGTAGTAGTGCTGGCAACGGAGACCGGATTTTTTAGAGTCCGTACTTTGGGTCCGGACTAAGTCCGGACCCTATTAATGAAAAAATCCGGACCCGTCCGAGTCCGGACCCGTCCGTGTTCGGACCTGCGATAGTCCGGACCTGCGATAGTCCGGACCCGCGATAGTCCGGACCCGGCTGGTTCCATCCTAAAAAAATATTTAGCATTCTTAACTTAAATAAGTAAAAGTATTATATTATACCTCGGCCCAACTAAGGCTGTGTTATAAGGTATAATGGTTGTAAATAAGAGGATTAAGAACAACGCAGATGGCAACAATTCTTTTCTTTTTCAATGAAGAATCGGAAAACCCATTATCTTAGGATACCTGTAAACATTTTACAGTTAGATCCAAATAATTCTCAGGATTTTATTATATTACCTTCCCAGAAAATGCAATACTTATTTCGATTGTCCAGGTTCATTGTTTCATTCGTCATTCATTCGTGTTTAGTGAAAGAAGTCGAAAAATATTAGTGCAATTTCGTTCATACTGTTTATTTTATTCTTCATTGAAGGTATGAGTTTTTTTTTGTATTATTTTTATTAATTCTATAGAGTGATAAGGAAAACTTCCGTGCAAATTTATTTAATTTAACATATAATAATCGGTTTTCTTTCTTTTAGGGTATTAAAATCATTGCTGTCAAAAATATACTTTTCACTTAAACTTAATTTTATTTGCTTCGTAAATATATTTATGCACCGCACCGGACCGGACCGTGCACTAGTACACAAATGCACCGGACGGGTCCGGACCGTGAACGTGCATTTTACACTGTTCGAAAAGTTCGGACTTTTTTAAGTCCGGACTTTTTTTTTCTTTGGGTCCGGACTCAAATTTTTTCGGACTTTGCCACCGCTACTGCGTAGTGTTACATATACATATACAGAAACCATAAAAAATATTTATTATCATTTAGGTATTTATGAAAGGGCTCTTCCTATAATTTTCATTTTTTTTTTTCAATAGTAGAAGTTTCTGTATGTACATTTTTCATATTTTCATTTCCGTTTTAAGACAAATAAGAGAACAATAAATTGTTATAAATTCCGAACAAATTAGTTCGTGTCGTTTTTATATCGTCGCAGTAGACATCTGTGGTACCAAAAAACAAGAAAATGAGAACTATCTTGTTCAATATGTAATAAACACGAAGAATAAAAACATAAGTATAAATATATGTAAATATAACAACTGAGTACTCGTTGTTGATAACGAAAACAATTTTTTTATGCTGTGTAATATGTTCGTGTCTTTCATCTTATATGTCCATTTCTAGAGAGGCACTGATACGTCACAGCGAAAAAGCGGTAAAACTTCATAAGTTATTATAAGTAAACTATACACTTTTAAGGGAAATTATATATTTGTTAACATTGTTTTCCAGCAAATTATTGAAAACATTTTCAAAGTATGTTGAATTATATGTAATATGCGGCAAGAGCGCTTATTACTGATCGAATATATCAAATTTAAATTATGTTTTTTATTTATATCTTAAATTTAAAATAACATTTATGATACGTAACCAACCTGATACAATAAAAAACGATTTTATCCTAGTTTACATAAATCAAATGAAGAATACATGATTAATTTATAATCTTTTTATTGATGACGTGAATTTACTGTTATCGTTGAACGACTACTCTAACATACAAAGCAGAAATTTCCATATCACTTAGATATGATTTATACCAATCATAATTCCAATCTAATAACAATAACAGTAAGTCTTGTAGGTACTTTGCAAGTCAATCAATAACTATTACACGGAGTTATCTTGCCGTTTACACACACATACACAAACACTCACATGTCAACCTCTTGTTGCATCTTAATGACGAAGATATTAATTATACATCAAGCTACAAGCCCAGCGATATGTCACATGCTGTGTCATTAGTCTGTCATATTTGTGGCGTGACAGTGTCAAGATATTGATATTAAAGCTAAATGTTCTGATTATGTATGAATATATTACAATATATAAACTTGGCTAGTAGCTTAGTACATTCATGTATTATGAGAGATTATTATGCATTAAACGGACAGTGATGGCTGGTGATTAACGTGTTTCGATATCAATTGAGCAGAGTGTAAGATCTGGGATTTAATTCCTAAAAATGACATCTGCAAAATTATAACGAAATAAGTTCTAATGTTTTTGGAGACTGTATTCTTTAAATGACTGATGTGCCGTAGAAGAAACAAAATATATACTTTGATAATCATTTTCTTGTGGTTTTCAATTATTTTTTGATATTCAAAAGTATTTTTAATAATAATTGTTAAGGGAGTTTACTATTAGAGGATACAATAATTTTCATATTGAATCGAAGGTGATAATAAAACTGAATTATTGATTCGTGTATTTCGGGTTTTAAAAACTATAAGCAATTTTGAAATCTTATTTACATTAAACTAAGTATGTGTTTTATTACAGAATTACTTTCATATATTTATTTGAGTTATGTTAACTAACAGTGGTGTGAGCGGTTTGGTTTCTACAGTCGATAATTATTAAATTAAAAATACCATTGTTTCATATTTTTGTAAAACTAAAAATCTTGAACAGTAAAATTGAAGTATATGCTGGAATTCTTATTTTGCTTTTTCTTTTTTCTATTAATTAATCAGTTCCATTACAATGTATATTCCCCACATCCCAGTGCAAATTGTACAGCCTGTTCGAAAAGGAAAATATCTGAATTAGTGCACACTTTTGTAATTGAAAGAAATGAAAAAATGTCTTTTTTCTGTGTACTATCTGCCATAATATCCCGATGTGGTCTCATTTAATTATTATTCGTTTTCGAAACACAAAAAAATCATTGGAACACCAAAAACTTTCAATAAAATTAGATGGTAACTGGAAAACTATATTGATAGTCGTGGTTTGCAGAAAAAGTGTGTTATTTCAAAGACCAACTATTTATCAATACGTTTTTCAGAATTAGTTATATACAATATGTACAACGAATTGAGAAACATGGGACTTAACATGGGATATCAAAAAATGCGGATACTCTCACTTTTGATAGATTTAAAGCAAAACTACAATAATTTAAAGTTGTTCGAAATTAAATTCTAAGTAAGATAAGATCATTATTGATGAAATATAAGAAAATATCTATGTAACATTTGTGATAGTTAATGACATGTCATTACAGGTAATGTAATTTGGTATTAATTATTAAATTATGTTAGAGTCTAAAATGAGTTCATGGATGTTTCGTCTGTAAATATAATTAAAATTTGTTTTATGTGATATACTTATCTTACTTTTATTTAATACTTTTTAAGTTATATTTGTAATATTTTTGTAATGTTGGTATATTATTAAAGAAAAAGAATATGTATTCAGCTTAAAGAATATTAAAATACAGACAATAATAGTTATTTATGGTACAAGTGTGTTACATTACAGATAAGTCATGCGGGAAAAGTTTAGCTCACGAGGCCGTTAGGCCGAGTGTGGTATTTTTTCAAGTGACTTAGGTAATTAACACACGTGTGCCATACAACATTTTATCCAACACATTTTAATCATTGATATAAAATACATATAAGATTTTTGACAGATGGAATTTCGAAATGACATTTAGGAACAAAATAGTGTAGAGAAGGTATTATAATGTAGTTACTATGATACGAACCAAAAAACAGTGAGCTAATATATTTAGCTCACTAGTGACTTATGACCTACTTTATTTATCTAAAAACAGCATACTTATATCGTTATAATTACACGGTGTTGGATAATAGTTATTTATGGTACAAGTGTGTTACATTACAGATAAGTCACTTGAGAAAAGTTTAGCTCACGAGGCCGGTAGGCCGAGTGTGGTATTTTTTCAAGTAACTTAGGTAATTAACACACGTGTGCCATACAACATTTTATCCATCACATTTTAATCATTGATATAAAATACATATAAGATTTTTGACAGATGGAATTTCGAAATGACATTTAGGAACAAAATAGTGTATAGAAGATTTTATAACGTAGTTACTATGATACGAACCAAAAAACAGTGAGCTAATATATTTAGCTCACTAGTGACTTATGACCTACTTTATTTATCTAAAAACAGCATACTTATATCGTTATAATTACGCGGTGTTGGATAAAAATTATAATACTTCACTAAACTGATAGAGAGATATTTTCTTATATTTCCATGACTGTCTCATTTTTAACGAAAATATTACATTTTATATATTTCGTAGTGCAAACGTGCTGTTACAACAATTTTGAAGTACTCTGACGTAGAATTTAATTTGGAACAACTTTGTACTGTTCTAGTTTTGCTCTAAATATATCAGGAGAGAGAGTATAAGCAATATTTTGAACTCCCATGTTAAAGTCCTATGTTCCGCATTTCGCTGCACACTTGTATATTCAGGTAATGACATATGATGTATTTACAGATAGTTAATTTCTACACATTGATAATTTTTGGAAAAATGAACAATCCAACACTATACTTCACTGTACTATTGTTTCACCGAACATATACCTACATTGATGCAACACTCTTTTACGATAAAATGTCCAGTTGTAATGAACCAAATGATAGTTATAATTATTATAGGCACATACCGTTTCCCATCCACAAATCACGCACACAATAGCATCGCTAAAATCAGTTCACACGCTTTCATTCGATCATTCCCATTCTTGTATAATCAGATTGAACCTCACGCAGTGTGCGTACCACGATCACATTACCGTGGCGTGTAGCTAGCACGCCTACCCCGCACACTAGCGCTACACTCACACCTCTGCGTGGTACGCTCGCCTAGCTGGAATATCTTTATATGTGGCTGTCAATGCACATGTTATCGGTATATTACAGCTAGTTAGCAGTTGTTAAATACTTGTTAACTCGTAGATGGGTGATAAGGCTCGGATAGGTTTTTGTGGAGTTCAATCGTGGCTTATGATGGTGTGATATCAAATTTGGAACTGCACGAAGATATACAATATATAAGACGCTTATTGTAACGATGAAATGATGTAATTCTGAGAATACTACACATCGTTTTTATTATCAAAATTTTTAAAATGATGCCCTGACTAGAGAGACAGACAGATCTAAGAATCCAAGTTTAAATTCTGAGAAGTCGAATTTTTACTATCTATTTTCCAAATATAAATGACCCTTTTGTTGTTCTCTCCACGTCAGTTAAAATAATATACGTCTGGTAAACGCCTTCTACAGTATAGTTTTAACAGAAATATAGTAAAATGACCTGACACAGTAAGCTGTGTATTTTACCTTTCACAGACGGGGATGTATGTAGAGATATATTTATTAAAATTTTAAATACATCTAGCTGTATTTATTGAATTCAAATACCTCTTTCTAGAAGAGAATAATTATTATATTTTTCTCTTATTCTTCTTCTGTTTGTTTCGTAATTTTATGGTATTCTCTGTTGATATAAAATCGACTTTTTTACTTAATACATATAACGCATATCATATTTAAAGTATCAAATAAAAATCTAAGTGCAACTTTTAAAGCCGTGGGCGTGGTGTGAAATTTACATCGTAGGTATGTTAACAATTCTTGGATCTGAGCATTTGAACCTTCTTCTTCATACTGATGTTAAATAATTGTCCAAAGAATGAGTATTGAATTTTGTTTACGAATTATAAGTTCAACTATCTACTAACTTTTTTTGAATAAGAAAATAGACTTAAATTTCGTAAATTGTCGAAAAATAAATTTGATGAAATGAATTAAGTAAATTCTAGCATGCAAAAAAGAAGACCTATAAATTTGTTAAAATCGTCCGATAAAATTAGAACTTTTGAAGACAAGATAGAATTTAGGAAATTGAGGTAAATTGGAAATAATTACAAGAACACCTAAAACGCATGTCAACACTAAAAGTACAAATTTGCTACTATTTTCCAGATATATCTATTGATAGTTTTCACTAAATACATTGCGTATGAAATATACTGAATTTTCATTAGAAACTTACTGGATATTTATTCAGAATAAATATCGCAATATAGGAGCCAGTGCACTTCGAGTTCTACTTCAGTTTTCTTCGTGAATGTGACCTAAGATTTTATAGGTTTGTTAACATCGAAACTAAAAAGAGAGATTAAAATCGGTAAAACATGAAATGCGAATATGTTTGTCCAGAATACACTCAAATATAAAGGTATTATGTAAATTACATCTAGCTCATGTATCATATGTTTTCCTAAGATTAATAACATGTTCTAGAAGCCTCTACGATCACGCATTCGGATCGGAGACTACCCCCGAACCACCATAGTTCTGAAGGAGAGAAGAGGGATATTTTTGTATATAACCTGAGACAAAATCTGTACTCGGGGGTCGGATCCAGAGCTCTACTTATGCTTGTCGTGTTCGAGGTAGGTCCTCCTGCTCTCCAATTTCGCTTCCCAGCACTCTACGCTATGGTCATGCCAGGAGCAGGTGTATCATCACTATATTATCATCCAAGTATTCTGCGCTTTGGCTATTCCAGGAGAGGATGTATCATTACTATTGTAACAAGATGGAAAATACGGCCCTGGTTTCCATCTTGTTTTGTAGACTACATTTCTTCTGTGAACTATGATTTTTTTATCGGCATAGACGTTGACATTTTTGGTAATAAAAATTAGAAATTATGAGGCCATATACCGAAAAGATCATATTTCAGAAACACAATTTTGTATTTAGATAAGAAGTTGAGAGGGTAGATTTGCCTTTCAACATAGTTTTGTAGTCAATCTTAGATAGGTTTAGCTGTAGATTGCAAGCAGACACAATGTAGTCTGTTAAGTTAATTGTTTAATTTTAAATTAGTTTAGTTAAGTTTTGTGTTACTGAATATAAATAATGTAAATAAAATTAGTTTAAGTACAAATTAAAATGTACATGTGCTCTCGTTTCCCATCGTATTGTGTTCCTGTGATCAGTCGTCATCATCGTAAATGATCAGTCAGCAACATAAAGGTACAGAATCATCATCATCATCGCTTCTTTGTTATCCCCCCGTGTTACACTATATCAGGGTTTCTTAAACTTTTTGCAGTCACGGACCACTTTCACAATATAAATAATTCCACGGACCCCTATCAAAGAATATCTTGATATTAAGTAAAGAAAACAAGCTAATTTATATTGAAAAATCACTTTTATTAGTTGGTAGTAATAATGGCACTACTCTTATTTCTGATCTAAAGCTAATGAGAAGGATGTTGCTGTTTGAACAACTGCGCTGATAAGAAACCCTGCCCAGTTTAGTCTTTGTTCAATTTACTCATGTTTTGTGACTGTTTTTTAACTGACCTACTGCGGACCCCTGGTACACATGCTACGGACCCCCTAGGGGTCCATGGACCCCACTTTAAGAAACCCTGCACTATATCATCCTCCCAGCACTCTGCGTTATGGCTATTCCAGGAGCGAATGTGTCATCACCGTATCATCTTCCTAACAAAAGCACCAGTACTCATCTCGAACACACTAGGTATATATGTGTTATCTTTCTATGAAGCATCACAAATAGTTCCTAATTTAACACCGACGGGTGTATTGTGAGTCTATTTTGTGAACTGCATATTTTAAGATAAACAAATAATACTTATGGTTGTCACAATGATATCATATTTTTACTAAATATGTCCGATCTAATATTGGTTGTCTAGCAATTGTAATTTGGAAGACTTTGTGCTCTGCACAACTCTCAAGCTCAAGAATGTGTCGTATCAGTACCTACGTCGGTTTGTCTGCGTACTTGGGTATAAATAAACAATACACAGCCGTGGTGTGGCACCGGTTCCACGAAGGCATGCGGCTACTCAGTAGCAATTGCATAGACTCGCCAGCTCAGCTCAAATTGCTATTCTAAATTATTGGGACAACTCTTTATGAATTGAATGTAATCTTTATATAATTGTTAAATTGTTAAATTGTCAAAATTGTCTCTCTATCTCAGGTTTTGGCTGTGGTTTACTTCAGGTTCATAAGGCGAAATGCCAGAGAGCATAATATTCCACGGCACATTTGACCAAATAATTATAAATGAATTAAACAATTTACGTTGTCAATAAATGCATAAGACCAGACTTTGTGCCTTTCTTTTGGAGTGAATATCATTCTTTAATTTTATGAAATACCTGTCCAGATTTCTCCACTGTTAACAGATACTCTATATTACGACAATTAATGATTAGTCTTCTGACGATGGTGCAAAAGCCGAAATCGCGATTAAGATAAATATATCAATTGTGAAACTTAACCGAGTGTTGTTTATGTACTTTATTATTTACGACAAAGAAGAGTTACTTATTTAAATAAATACAAAGTAGGGTAAGTTAATTCATCCAATAGATGATCTTTGGCTAATTATACCTATAGAAAAGGAGGTAGGTACCGTTTCAATAATGTAATTTTTTTTCAAAATTTAATCAATATAAAGTAATATTAACAATTATTTCAATAATAATTAAATTGGGGCAATACTTGAATTACTTTATGATAATTGGTCAGTTGAAATAAAGCATTATAGATGCAGATGGAAGGTATTGATTTGAGAGTACGTAGCAAAAGCAATGATGAATCTTCACTGAAGACCTTGCAAGGTTTCCCAGCAAAACAAGGCGCTTGGCGTTTTTGTGCGGTACAGGTGTAGAGTCGCTGGTGTTCTTCAAACAGCCATCTAATTGAATTTCCAGCTAATTGAATTCATAAATGAGAGCGATCGGCGAGGCGAGATGCGGCTGCGCTGCACAAAAACAGCCCGAGAACGTGTGACAGGAAACGCATTCGCCACGCTGTCCATTCATAGCCGCCGGCCTACTCGGAATCCACTATCACTACAAAACCAATCACAAACCCTAAATCTTTCCTATCAACGCAACTAACTCTTCTACATTTTTTTTTTAAGTAACAAAATTCACATTTTCAGTTGACATGGGATGCATGTTTGACCAGGGGCAACTTGCGCCCTCCTCCTCCTTTACCCTTTATCTCCATAGGTTTTTTTTATCACATATGATCACCAGTGGTTTTGAATAAATTAAAAACCAGATCTACGTATTATTTGTGATTATTGTTGCTATTTGTTCCTATATGGTATTTTTTTTTAAATTGTCGCCCGTAAATTTTGCCGCCCCTATAGCCCTCCCCTAAATCCGCCACTGTGTTTGGCAATCGTAATATAGAAAAAAAAATCTATAAAAATAACATCATATATTTACTCCTCTATTTATTATTTACTGTTTTAATCCTTCTACACTTTCGCATATCATTTGTTGTCTAAAAATAAATATTGAAATAACCAAATATATCATATTATTCTTATAATCAAGTACTAATTAATATACAATTCATTTTCAATTAAAAATTAACATTTTCATTATTTGGTACTTCAGTTTCTTTAGGCTTTATCATTACAAGGTGCATCCTGTTGATGGAAGTAAATGTTTAGGTATTCGATTTCTACCGAATAACTCTTATCTTTGGTTTTTTCAGGTCCTATTTTTTTTATTTTCTTCTAGATATATTGAATCAATGAAAGACAGATAAAGAAGAAAAGTGTTCATTGAATTTAATCGTTACAAAAGTAAAATATCCGGATCGTGGTCTTAGTTAGATAAGAACCCTGGACTTTAGACAGACTCTTGTACAATTAAGGTTGTCAACTTTTCTCTATTTGAGGACAATTCTATATTGGAAGGAATAGTCATCCCGTCTTCGTTTTATTAATAATGTTCTTCTTTAGAATTATAAGTTCTGTTATTCTTGGGCCCCTATTTCATAACTTCGCTTCGTACTTCAACAGAAAAAATTATTCGAGTGCTCGAAAGAATGATATTCGGACTGGATACGAATTGCATTCGTTTTCGCTCTCTAAATCACAAAATCGGGAGGGTATCGTTTCAAGATTTTATTCTCTCAACTGAGGTAACAGTTGTCATGTTAAGAATACGCCACAACTTCACGACATGATTTTTTTTGTTATTAGTCCATTGTTTTTTATTAGTTAATTCTTTTTGGTACAATGTAATATACTTTGTACAAAGTTATTTGAAAACGTACCTGTTTGGACTTCACAGCGGGTAGTTTCTTAAAAGGATTATAAGGGTCACCGAACAGGATTGTAACAAATAAATCGAAACTTCTTTAATTTAGTTTGAATATGCTTGCAATAACTACTTAATACGCCAACAAGCTACATTTGAATGATATTACATCAAATTTTTACAAATTATAAATAAAACCAGGCATATAATTAGCGATATATTGAGAGAATGCCACTACATCGCTTGACAAATTTTAGTAATACTCCCCTAACGCATAGGAACATATAAACCCGTAGTACGAAGTCAAGTTATTTGCCAATATCCTGGTACAAACTATAACATTATGTACAATAGACGTTGCTCTGACTTGGAGTAGGATGGAATTCACTTGTATAAGTGGCCAGGAATTCTTTAAGGGACTTTATAACTTAGTTATCAAATATCCTACTAGGTATTATAGAAGGATCAAAAGATTTTTAAGAATTACTTTCTTCAAGAGTAGGCGTGTTTTTTTGTATGAAAATTCTTAATTGTGTAGAAACTTTGACAACAGGTATACCAGATCCCTTGTCAAAGACAATATTTGGATTTAAGTTCTGTAAAATTTTTATTAATTTACACAAAACTGGTTATTTACCTGACGAAGGCAGCACTGACCTGTCGAAACTTTGTAAATTAATAAAAAATTTACAGAACTTAACCCAAATATTGTCTTGGATTAATTATGAGTTCTAAAAGCTTCTTTCAATATCAGATCCCTTGTCTTACAAGCAACATTTTTGTTGTCCTGTTCCTTAAAGGAATGTGGCACCAGCGATGATTATTTATCAACATAAGTAGGTATTATAAAATGTTCCATACAAGTTTTTGCTTCTTATCATGCAAGCCCCAGCTTGTCGGTGGCTTGAAAGACATGTTTGTAATTAAGTCCAGGCAGTAACTAAGTTAAATGACTGTGTATTACACTGTTGGTGCTATACCGCTGCGCAGAACCTAGCGATCTAATCAGCTCGCTTTTTATGCCGGGTACTTGATTGGCTCGCCGTAGACATGGGTTACGCTGGCATAAAAACTCTAATTACATAATAGGCAATGGGTTTGTGTTCTTGTAGGTAGCTTGAACTTTACACGATAAACATACTTCTTTTTCACTACCTACGGACATACTGACATTATACACATTTCAGAGATACATGTACAATAGTTCGTTAAAGAACTAGTTTCATTATTGTTATTTTATTCTGTGAGCGTATTGTGTGCAACCCTTAGAACAAAATAATTGACTATAGAAGAAATTATTTTAACCGAACCGCTGATTTAATTTATTCGCTTTGTTATTTGTTTATTTGTCAAAGGCAAAAATAGTAAATACAATTTGAAATGAAATAATTAATAAAACATTAATAAAGATATTCGATTGCGAATAAATATTCTAAGAGAACAATTAAATATGTCAGGAAAGTTAGGAACAACTGACAATTTATTATAAGTGGATATCATTCTGAGAAGTGGGGCATTATTAGCAGAATTAGTTCTACAGCTTGACAATGCAAACAGCATTTGTGATCTGGTAGAATATGTAGGTATTCTAAAAGATATTTTGTTTAGAAGTACTGGGCAATTTATTATTTAAAAGATTAAATAGAAAAGTTAAATCTGAAATCACCCGGCTTACTCGCAAAGCACCGAGTGAAATGGAACAGTTAAGAAATTTCATGTTTATGATGAAAATAAATTTACGTTGAATACCTTCTATACGATTTATATAAGTATAGTAAACTGATTTAATTTATTCGCTTTGTTATTACCAGACCTAGAAAAATTACAAATTGTTTTGAGAAAAATATTTGAATTTCGTTCTCCTTTCTATAGTATATTTGAAGTTTAAATGTTTGTTACCTGCATTTAAGTCGTAATAGGAAAAGCACAATCTTAAGAAACGTTTATTAGTTCTATCATGTAACTCATCGCTTATATTAATTGACGTAGCTTAATTTTAGCTATCGAATATGTTTTAAGCAAGCATTGCTAAATTGCTCAATATACAATATCGCTAAGAGAATAGTTAAAAAAAATTACTGACATTGATAATAAATTAGAGTGACGGTAGTAACAATAAAGGAAAAAAATATATTTGACGATAGTGTAAATTTGTATATCTGCGATTATTTTGACGTTTCTGTTGTTAAATCGATTGAAAAAAATAGGATCCAGTAACGTAACTGAGTGATATTTAGTTTGTTTTGTGCTACCATGTTTTGATTGCTACCCAGAAACTTAATAAATATAATAATTTAGTTCGCTTTTAATTTTTATACAATACCTTTGATTATCTGTAATAAATACAGTAGGATTGACAAAATGGACAACTACTGCCAGAATATATTTTGTGAAAAATAGTAAGCAAATAATTATCTATATCTTTGCAACATCTTTATGTGGTTCGAAACTCACTATAAGCTATAGATCCCTTACAGAGGCTTCAGGCTAACTACTTGCTCTATCAAATATGTAAGTAAAAATTATCATGGAACAGGTGAAGTTCACTTCTCAATTTCACTTGCAGCCAAAATCTTATGGATTAAGATATACTGATAAGATAACAAAAGTATTTTTTTTAATTAATAAAATTAAGGGTGGTGTATTTAAAATAAGCATTTTACAGTATTAGCGAGATAAAATGGTTTTTACTGGTGATAGGAGGTAACAACTGGTGAGCCATTTAGTCTAGCCTGGCATCTTCTAGAAGCAGTAAAAACTGTTATAACTAAATTCTGATAGTAACTAATATTAATTTCCCTGGCGTAAAAAAGTTCAAATTAAATACGGTTTAAAAGTGAGTTACAAGTAAAACTTTATTTGTTACTCACTTGCAAACTGTAATTTATGTATACTGATTATACACCACGGAAACAAACATTTACAAGCTTGTAATAGTAGTTGTCAGTTTTACAGGTTAGTATTTACTTTGTTTACATTATTGAATGTCTTTTATCGCTGTCATTCAAATTTTTGACATAACACTAGTAACTATCAGAATTTGTCTATTCTGTAGCTTTAAGCAACTCTATATGTTATTATATTCAATTCTGCTCTTTGGCGGCAAAGTACTGAACGTCAGATACGACTACATATTGCAGCAACAGTTATAGAAGTGTTGCTGCATCGAAACGACAGTTGCTGCAGGGGATTTTTAACGTCAGTTTAAATTATTCTTTTTAAAAAGTTATTTGTGACTCATATTACTTCCATTGTTTTTCAATTTTGAATTAGAAAATGAAAATGAACGAAATACTTCACGAATTATGAGACCAATAGTAAGGGTTTTAAGTAATCCGTTTAATATTTTGGATACAGAGTAAATAAAAAAAATCGTTATAATAAATGGCAAAACTGTTTATGAATGAAGTTAGAAAATCTATAAAATATTTTCTAGAACAAATTTCGGATTAAAATAGCGATTCTATAAGTGACTATTAACTGTTGCTACTAACGTCTTTACTGTAGCAATACTAACAGTTGTTATGTTACAGAAGAGGCCTTGGTTTAAATTTAAATTTTATTTAGAAGTGAATAACAAATAAACTATTGAACATATTTAAAAATGTAATAGTTTCATTGTATCAAGAAGGTGACAGACTCGCCTAAACGGTTTGCTAGTCATTTCCTTCTATAAGCTGAAAAAACTTATTTACGTTGCTAATAATGTAAAATATTATATTTGGGTCTTATATTACATAATAATAATAATAATATTTTTATTTCCTGTAGATCAAAATACATGATATAGGAAAAATCAGAAGAATTGTTAAAAAAAATAATGTATAACTTAAATACACAGTACAGATAACATAAAATAATTTATAACTTATTATTAAAGAATTCATTTATACTATAATAGCTCTTAGATACTAAAAATATTTTAAGATCAGATTTAAATTTATTTTTAGTATTAACATTTTTCATAGCCAAAGGCAAATGATTAAACAATTTTATACCTAAATGATTTGGGTTGTGCATTGTTTTACTTAAATTGATTTTTGGAATTACAAAATCATGTTTGCCACGGGTATTATAACTATGGGTGTCACAATAAGTAGGGAACTTATCTTTATTTTTCCATACGTGCATTAATGTATTAAATATGTATATGCATGGTAGAGGAAGAATTAATTCATTTTTAAATTTCTTTACATGACGATCTGTGTGTAAATTGAAATATATTTCTAATGGCACGTTTTTGTAATTTAAATACTCGAACTGATGAAGAAGATAATCCCCAAAAGATTATACCGTGACTAAGTATAGGATAAAATTTAGCGTAATAAAAGGTTTTTGCTATATGTCTGTCTGTGAGTTGTGTTATTCTTTTTAACAGATAGCACAAGGATGTTAACTGTTGACAAATGTTATCAATGAGGGTCCTACAATAGGTTTTCATGTATGTCGAGTCCCAGTATTTTACATTTACTAACTTGTGGTAAAGTTTGCTTATTACAATGAACAAGCAAACTTTCATTGCGTTTTTTACTTGAAAAATTGATAAACTGATATTAACGAATTCAATTTATAACAGTTTATTATTAATTTCAGCAGAATTTTTGCCTTTCGCCACTCAAGAGTGCTAAAAATCGGATAGTGAGTTTTCAATGAATAAGCACGTTGAAGTCCCTAGAACACGATTTTAATATTTTTACGATGATGTCTGTCCGTGTATGTGAGGATGGATGGATGGATGTTGTAACGATTACTCAAATACCAATGTAGAAAAAGTTGAAATTCTTGAAATAACATTCTGACACATTAGATTAGATCAGATTAGATATTGGAGTTAATCGTGCAAACGGAAGTGGTGTTTTCATGACGATTTGAAGTGTTTTTCCGAAATACTTCAATTAATTATGAATATATGAGATTTTTTGTAAATAATAATTAAATATTTTTAGTTTAAATTTATTTCTACCCCGTGCCATTTAACTACTACAAGTAATTAATGATTCGACAAAATTGTTACAATTGCGGTTAATTCGTTTACCTATGGAAATAAATATTATATATTTGACAGCGACAATTATTGTAATTGTTATAAACATAATTATCGAATATTCCAAAACGAATTGTACTACTACTGTAAGTACTAATTATTTTTAACAATGACATTACTGTCAGTGTCAAATATTAATATTAATATTAATAAAAAGTCTACAAGAAAACTGGGGTGGAATTCTATAACTTTGCTTGTTATCATAATATAATATCAATTGCAAATATGAACTATAAAGCTGATTGATATTTTAACAAGTGCAGTTGTTATGAATTATAGAATTCCACCTTATATTGGCTGCCCCAGTAACAGAAATTTTAATAAACCATGATGATATATGATTGTTATTAGACAATCTATGTAAACGAAGAACAGAATCGTATTGTACTCCCGTTCCTCTATCAGGTTGAATAGTGTTTGATGTGTGTTGTACTCTGATCGGACTACCGGGAAGAGCTAGTAGCTGAGTCAGTTGCGGTAATGAGTGGTTTAGCCGGTGGTCCCTGGCGGGCGGTCCGGGTTCGAACCCCGCACACTGCCGGCTTTGTCCGACACGCTGTTACACACCTGCGTACATGCGACACACTGGGCATACAACGACCTACACCGGAGATCTGATCTCAGGAGTTTATACTCATCTAGGAAGTCAAATGGTTACTAAATACACACTAAATAAGGTAAAATTTTCTTGTGATTGTAGTACGGTAATGAAATTAAATTGTTTAGAGTAAAGTAGTGAATATGAGCTACTAATTTTAGCTCACTGTTTACCAAAGTAACTGCGGAGTTTAACTATTTTCAAATACATTGATCAAAAAATTAACAACAAAACTTGCGAAATAAGAATATCTATATTTGAAGATATGTAAACATTTTTTATCCGTTTACCTAATTCATTCAGGGTGGGATTCTGTAACTTTGGTTGCTATCATTTAGACTTATTATGATATCAATTGCAAATATCAACTACAATGTATACTTGCTATTCTATACCACTAAAGGACATTTATGGTTGATACGTACTTAAATTATACTCATACATGTATAAAGAACACTCTACAAGTCTACAATGTTCTGGGAATTTTGTATTAATTACCAGCTATTGATTAATTATCAAATATAACATCTGACTCTAACAGTTGGGTTAGAAGTAGCAAGAATTTGGATTTGGGTAGATGTATGAGAGAGAAAGGTTCATTATTGGTACGTACATGTTAAGGGTATAGTCCGAGTAGTAAGCGAAGAAGCCACCGACGTCATATGCGCAGTTACATATGTTTGTGATTGTTATAACAACTGCTCTGTAAGGACTTTGTTGATAACTAGATATTCCTCACGGTTTGTGATAACTTCATGTATCAGTACATGTATCATAGTTTGCTTTTTGTATTAATTAAAGAAAATTGGAATAAAAGGACTGGTTCACCATAGCAAAGAATGAGAATTGATAAACAATGTCTGCAATTTTACGAAGGAGGCTGAAGAAAGGATTACTATCCTTATACAAAATCACAGGTTTTTATATCTTTCTTAATTAGTAACTGTTCAATAACATATTGTTAAAGTGGTGTTATGAAATAAATTATTTTATTTTCTCTCCAGGAAAAGAACTGGAGTATCTAGATCTACATACCATAGAATTTCGGAGGAATATAAAAGAATTCAATGGTCAGGTTCTAGTATTTAAATGGTATGCCACTGATTCTTGACTAATAATGATGTAACTAGGTAATGTCATCAATTTCGCGCATGTTATCTAAGACGTTAGTGGCTTCTTTTCTCAGTAATCGGCCTTTACTAAAAATTAAATGTGTTTAACAGCGCAGGCATTAAAAAAATATTTAGTTAATAACGGGATTCTTCGAAAATCGAAACAGATGTCATTCTCCTCTCAATACTAATCACTGCTGACGGTAAGCCTTAGTCAAATTTGAAAGTAAGTTAATCTTCCACTTAGATACTTGGAAGTTGTCGTTCCCATCTATTTCTTGCCGGTTCCTGCAACAGCTCTGCCCGTTATGTTCCTCTTCCACGTTGGGCGTTTTTCTGCTGGGAACCTAATCTAAATGAGCATTGTGGCATTGTGTGCCCGCTCCGATGCGGCGTGTCCGAGGATTGTGCTCGAGTTAATTGGAAGGAATGAGTCATTACTCCGAGGATGTCCACTGCCATTCAATCACTTATTTAGATTCTAATTTTACAGACCCATTCACCCGGGGTCTTCAGCTGGATAGGTTACTAGCTTTGCAACACAATTATAATACCTCTATTCATAGTTTTTTCAGCTATTTATATTTTTTAATCAATTTCTAAACTTGTAAAAAATCATAAAAGATTTATTTACCGGAAGCAAAATGATTATGCTTTATTGTAAATTGAAATTAACTTGGTACAATGAAAAGATTTTATTAATCGCATTATCATCATGGCGTGATTCATTTGAATTGATTACTATATTGTAAAATGATTTAAGTATTGCTCCACAATAATCTACAATACAGTGGGTTGCCACTCATCATTTTGGCATACGCTCAATTCTTATATCTTCAGGCATGATCTAAAGATTGAACATGAATTTCACAAAACCAAATAATATGATTTAAGAAACAAAATTTTAGTTTCTCTTGATTTTTCAAGCTTGTTACAATTCTCTACTGGTTTTGAACTTAAGTTTGATAAAACAAAATTGACTCAATAAGTAAAAACAAACTACTTAGGTATGCATCTTTACAAAACACTCACATGGAAAAGTATATAACAGTGACGCTTGGGAACTGAAATTATGGTGCAGCAAGTGATGGGAACTGAATAAAAAATATAAACTGCATACTGGAAAAACTTGCTTCTTAAATTTAAATTCTAAAGATACCCGGTGTCCAGATCTGCTCACTTATGTTACATTTGAACAATTGTAAATGCAACGCCAAAAATTTCAAAAGTATTCAGTTTTGTCGCATGGTCTCTTCATCCCCGTGCAAACAAACCAATCAAAAATGCACTTGTAGCATGCCTCAAGACTACGTTTTCTAAAGTAGTTATTGCACCGAGAGAAAAATCGATTACACTGTGAACAATGTACACACACATTGATGAAGTTTGAGGCAGAAGAATTTTTGTCTCTGCACTTCAGTAGTCGGCAAACAGTGGGAATTTGAAAACTAAATCCTGTGGACCTATTGCGTATTAAAATTAAAATTTCTAGAACATTGAAATTTAAAAATATAATGCAAAATTCTCCTCTCCATATTTTATATGGTGAGGCATCGCCTACTTTGGTATATGGCAAGCAAAAAAAGAAACTGATTTAAAAATTAAAAACTTAATAGGCTTATAGGAGGATAATCAAAATTATCATTTCATTACATAATTTTATTACAGTGAAAATCATTTATATTAACATCGCTTATAAGGACGAAAATGCTAGGTAATGGTAGGTCTCGGGCATGAATTAGTTGTAAAATAAGTAGAATTCAAAATAGTCTCCCTCAAAATAACTTCATTGAAAAGCCACACAGTGCTGGAGACGGTTCTTCCTATCCTCATGGCAATACTGGAACTCGGACACTGGAAACACCTTCAGCTGTTCAGCTACAGCGGTTTAAATGTTTTGATGTGTCTCAAAATGAGTTACTTTGAAGTGATTTTTCAATCTCGGGAAGAACCAAGGTTAAACTCTCATTTTTTTAAAACCATTTTTGGGCAGATTTTTTTTATAAATTAGTCAAAATTTGTCAATGGTAGTGAATCAAATTTAATTCTTCCCCAATCATTCACTACTGTTAACCGACGATCTGAATGGAATAGATCCCAGATTCTGTCGACATTTTCATCAGTTCTTGAAGATGAAGACCTTTCGCTACGTGTTTCATCTTTCATCGAGTCTTTTTCTTCTGAAATTGCCTGAAACCACCGAAAAATCTAGCCCCATGGAATAATACTGTCTTTGTAGATCTGCTTAAGTTTTGTAAAAGTTTCCACACCATTGTTTGAAATTGACGTTACTCATTTTTAAGAGGGATAAGAAAAAATATAAATTTTGTTGCCGCCGTAAGTAACGTTTAGGCGTATGTATTGCCCATATTTTCAAGTCTCTTGACAAGAATGAAATGCGACTTTCACTAGATATAAAGCCATAATTATCTCCTTGTGCACATAAGGAATGTAATTAAAGAGATGCGCTACAAAATCAAATATATATTATCCAAATACATGTTATAAAAATAAGGGTTTCAGTTCGAAAACCGGTTTTTAAAAATTGGAAACCGGTTTAAATCGGTTAATATATCGGTTAATAAAAAAATACAAAATGAAACACGAATATTGACAAAAATTCCTATAATACATTCAGAGAAATGTAAGTCATTTTTCAATTGTAAACTTGATGCCTAAAGCTGACAAGAGACTACCTATTTGATATGACTCTCCAATAAAATGTAAATTGTAGAAACTGTTATAACTCATAGTCATATTGAAATATAAATAAAAGACATATAAAAAAAACAATTTTTTCGCGCTAAATGTTATTATTAAAATAAAGGTTAAAGTTCGTAAATTTTGTTCAAAATATTTGTTACCGATTTTTATTAACCGCTTTTTTCACCGGTTACATACACTGGCACATACATAAATATAATCATGTTAATAATTTAGCATTAATTTTTTTAGATAATTATACAGAAATAAAAAAACTAAATAGGACTAAATCTCTGGATTTAACAGCTTAATTATGAAGTATCAAAAACAACAAATCTGATACAACTCCATAAGGAGTCTAATAAAAAAAATCTTGGCTTGCATTTAAACTTTTCAAATTATTTAAAAGCTTTATCATATTTCTCTGCGCAAACATATTACGCTCACTATGGCTATAATTTACTATTTACTATACCCTGACAATTACATTCTGGCCATCCCCCTGAATTTAACACTGAAAGAGAAGCATTTTTCTCTTTCTTTAATGGACGCTTAGCCACTGCAATACGGTAGAATCATTATTTTATGAATCACCTAAGAAGAGAAATCTTTATCTTTTACAACAATTGCTATCCAATAAAGGAAACTTGAATTGAATTACAATAAATTAAAAAAATAAAAATAGTTTTATTTCCCACGGGAATCGTTTCGACAATTGATATTCTGTTAAAAAGTATCAGTATCAGGCATTTATGTGTTCTGGTGTTTTTCTGGTACGACTGCAATGTTTAATTACAGAATTAAAAAGAAACAATGTGGGCATTTTTTCCCAAAGCGCGGGAACGCCGCTTCCAATTTGTTTTGGATGACGCGAAATAAACAAATAAATAACGCGGCGATCGCCATCCTTCACCACGGCGTGGAGAAGAACACGCGTAAAAACCGCGACGAATCGGAACAGAAGCCGCAGCTTCGGCCGTCAGCGGAGCTGTTTAGTGCGGCTTTTTGCGCTCTCTACTCGCTAGTTAGCCAACCCGGGGGATCGGATCCAAGCGCTAATTTCATGCGGTTGTGTCACTCTTGCATTGCTCATTAGAAACTTTGCCAAAAACACTACCAATACGAGATTATAATATTTCTACACATTTATAGAAAACTGACCCCAATGCAATTGCAGTAGTGCAGTCATGTGTCAAATGTAGCAGGTTTGAATCCCAGCTAGGACATATTATTTATTTGTCTTATCCTATCATCTCTATCAATAATACGTGTCAATGAAAAATATTATAAAAAGTTCATGAAAAGCTATTTCATCCACCAAAATATAATAAAGTGAAAGAGTTGATGTTCAATAAAGAATTATTATTAAAATTATTGAATTATTTTTTACCCAAATTTAAAACAATGATATTTTTCTAACACAATATATTTATTAGCATATTCAGCAGATTAAAATCACATTGATTTTTTAAAAAATATCTTTGATTTAAATCACTTATTCTGCAATTCTTATTTAACATTCCAAATATACGAAAATTGGAAGAAAGAACTAAAACTGTTTAACTTCGTCGGTAAAACGACTTTACTGTTACATTATTTTGAATTTATAACGCAGAAATTTTTTGCTCTAATGTGTGATTTCTTGTTAAATTTACTTTGGAATATATCACAGTAAAATCCGATTATATCGACATGGAAGGGATCCCAAAAATTTCGTTACTATAATCTATAAAAGTAAAATAACGTTAGTGTATGTGGGCTTTCAAACAGGTGGTAACAATTTCTACTGAAGTTTTAACACTTATAAAATCGATAAACTTCAATATTGTTTATCTTCACTCGTAAATTTACAAAAAAATATATTATGTACACTTAAGTAATTTTTTATATTCCAAAAATATATAATTAAAGTAGGCGTCTTTGCGGCAGTGTCAGTCGAGTCTTGTTAGTGTCAAGTGTCATTATCTGACTGGGGCTCTCGATATTGTTTTTTAAAATTAAATGCTCATGAATAACATTACCAACTTCAAAATTAAATACATTTGTATATGAGTTAGAATTTAAGAATAAAATGATGTAGGATGCAAGTACAGTTAACCAATGATTTAGGTACTAAATTTGGTAAATTATGTCCGCTTTTCAAAACAACACTTTTTTAGGTAAAATAGTGGGTTTCGTCACGTAATTTGTATGTCGAATCCAGAAGAGGTACTTTTATATTTCATGAAAAGGACATCCACTTCATGGAACGGCTCCTCAGTGTAATTTCAAAGTTTTTCGCTACCTGAACAAAAATCACATCCATTTCATAGATAGTAAGTTAGTGACTCGTTAGCAGTCATTTGAGATGGTTCAGACTGACTTTAAGTCAGAGCTGCTAGCTTTGAAAGTAAGTTCAGTAGTATTTGCTTTGGTTTTGTTTTAGTTTTCATTAATTGTAAATAATGTAAATAAAGTTAAAGTTTAGTTAAAGCAAATATGTGTCTCATCATCGTTTGGTATCATGTCATTATCATTGGTTCATCAGTTATCATCATGAGTCCTCATCGTAAGTAAAGTCACTTTCATCACTTTTTATCTCCGTCATCCCCTTACTGTTACAAATGTGCCGCCAGTGTATGAAAAGTGACTCTTTATAAACTATAAAGAGGTCATGAAGTATGTACTTTATGCCCGATTGTAGGAAAACAATATTTTGTGTAATAATTGTTGCGTTGTTTCAAGTGGATGTCCACTTCGTGTTTACTGTTATCGTACCTACAATGTATTAAAGAGGGAAGAAAAAAGAGTTTTTTTTTAATGTATTAAAAATACTTAAAGCAGAATCGACCTAATTGACTATTATTAACACTAAAGTAATGTATCCAAGTGATTCGAAATGAGTTGAAATTCGGAACTCGATTTCATTATCGAAACAAAATTATGTATTGGTACATACCTATGTCTTCACCCAACCCTTTATATATTTAGTTCCTGTTCCTGTTTCTATATATCCTAACCTAACCTAACCCGTCATATTGCTTGCTAATTGTGGTATGCTTTACGAGACCTGAATCCTCGATCGCCAATTAGTACGACGATAATGATGTAATACCGACAATAGGCGATATACTACTCCGTATAGACATATAATTATACACACCACTACATACATGCATATACGATTATATGGAACGTATGAAATTGTAGTAGTATGAGTTGCAGTAAGGAAGGTACTTGGTACTTAGTCTAGGGCGTAGAGTATTTGTGTGTGTGTGTGCTACGCGGTGTGTTTGAAGTATGCGTGGGCAGTGGGTTCAACTAGTGACCCCAGGAAGAAATGATAATAGGATAGAAATTGTAACAAGTGTAATAATAACAGATTTGCAAGCTATTATATGATTTTTCGTTTTATGTTTAAAGATCTTTTAACAAACTAATGGTTTTGTTATTATGTTGACTTGAATATAAAGATAAGTAATGGTGATGATTAGTGGACAGGAATTAGAAAAATTGAGTACTCTAACAACTGAGGATGAAATAGGTACATGAATTTTTTACTAATTTTAGAGCTGGTTATACCAATATATGGTCTGAAGTGGTGCGAAAACTATTTAAAAACTAGATAATTGTATGTAGGCATGATACAAAACTTGCTCGTTTCTACTCCATTTACAATAAGAAAGGGAGTTCCACAAGGATCAATTTTAGGGCCATTTTTTTCCTAAATTTATATTGCTGATTTACCTAGTACAATTAAAATTCTGTGATATGTACGCATATGCTGATGATGCTTAGATTCTAGCATCAACAACTTCTGCTGATTTAAATGTAAGCTTATTAATTCAGATCTGGAAACATTCGCGACGTGCGTGTGATACAATGGTCTTAAAATTAACCCGAGTAAATCAATATTGCTAGTCTTACACAAAATACCACAGATATAATTACGATATAATACGAAGCAGTGATGTTTGTAAGAGTTTAGGAACTTACCTAGACAAATATTAGAATTTTCGTATACACACAAACCAAACTTAAAGTAGCAATGATTAAATTGCAACGTCTTTATCAGAAGAAACACCTTGTTACTGCAAATTAAATTACGTTTAGCCAACTCACTATAGTACTGTGAACACTCGATTACTGTGCCTATGTATACATTCCAAATTTGACTTGAACTGATAGACATCGCATTACCTTATTCCAAAATTCCTGCCTGAGGTACGTATACGGTATGTATAAATATGATTATATTTCACAATATATAGATCTCTTGCAAAAATGGAAGATATTAGTGTTAGATTAAATAAATTTTCGTATGTTTCACATATAAAGTTAAAATTACCTCTTCTCTTATCTCTTATCTACATAATAAGTTAAAAATTAAAAACTACGACTATGGGTTGACAGCTAAGGATTTATATTCGATTCCAACTTTTCATAAATCCAAATTTAAATGTTCTTTTTCTTATCTAGCACATACATTTTATAATTCCTTACCAGTCAAAATGTCTCTAACGCTCTTTAAATGAATTTTAAAACAAAAAAACTATTTTTTAATCACAAATTCTGTTCATATTAATATTTGCATTTCGTTAAATATGTATGGCTTAATTAATATTACTTGGTAAACTTTGTCATTATAAGAGCAAACTGATTTATTTACATATATTCATTGTGGCATTCATTATAAATATACATATAATGTATATTCTTATAGGAATGTATTGGTTGGGTCGGTT
This sequence comes from Stenolophus ochropezus, assembly GCA_035578165.1. Classification (NCBI taxonomy): domain Eukaryota; kingdom Metazoa; phylum Arthropoda; class Insecta; order Coleoptera; family Carabidae; genus Stenolophus; species Stenolophus ochropezus. The sequence goes on from JAQOWZ010000008.1 coordinate 22,198,457, forward strand.
GGAAGGAAGAGCAACCTTTGGTTGAACTCCGTCATCGACGGATGTCAATAAAGTTATGATTATTATTATTATCATATTACTTAATTTTTAAGATTTAATTAAATGGAAAATATCACATCGATATAAAATGTCATATGACCTATTCAATAATGCTGTCAAAATTACGATTGGTATTTTTTTAAATTAAAATTTAAGCCCTGTTAACTTTAACGAGTATTAGAACTCGTCTAGAAAAACAATATTTATTAATAACTTTTTTATACAGCTTCCAGAAATTGAGTTAAAATTCTTCAAAGTTTTGTCCCAAATTTCATTAACCACCTATTCTTGAATAAATTTCAAAAGCGATTGATCAAAGGCCAGCACAAAAACAATGTTTTCATTGTTTTTGCTACTGGATCAAATTATTATGAAAACGACGGGTTCTATTACTAGTTAAATTTAATGTACTGGTTTCTATTATACACACTGTATTTTATAACATATTTCGTTGCTACCTAATTATTATGGGCATGAGATAATGAAACTACAACTTACAATATCAATACATATAGAACATAGGTCGCTAAATTTTAGCCTAGATATTTAAAAAAATTAACTACATTACAGGAATTATCAGGATCCAAATTCGTAAGTTCGGCAGTTGTTACATTATTGGATATATTAGGATGACAAAGTAGGCAGTTAAAACAAAAGGCAACTAGAGACCATGTTCTAGGAATGTCGAATCAAGAATCAACAAAAATCTGCAACACGGGAAAACAATTTACAATCCACAACAAAACAAACATTTGCTATTAATTCTGAGCGAATGAGCAAATAAAACTAGTGTAGATGTAATAACAGACACACGCACATGTATGTGATCACGAGTAAAAATCCCCGCGCTATTTCTCTGGGATGGAGAGAACAGAGGATTAATCAACATTCTCTGTAATCTGCGCGCAGATAAGCAACACCTAGCCGGGATCAAATTCTCTTCTAGTGGGAGATGCTATCACCAGCGCGAAAATTAATCAGAATGGCGCAAGAAAGGACAGGCACTTATGTCTCACAGTGCAGGAAACAATGTGTATACATACGCCAACTACTAAGTAGAAATATCGTTGCTTGGTATAGTGTTTCATTTGAACTGGCTACTTTGTCATAAAACGATTATTACCCCAAAGGACAGTATATGGTGTAATAGGTGCGTTCTTTTCACACTAATTATCACATCGCTTTAACTAATTTACTTATGGTTCTTTTAGTCGCAAATCAATTGTGATGGTGATGAAATCTCTTATTTCAATTATAATAATAATATTGGAGATATTGTGGTAACTTTGTTTTATTCATAAAGAAATAGTTAAAAACGACATTTTATATCTATTAATATACCTAGGATAGTTATGACTGTCATAAACGCTGTAGATGTCAATTGAATTCGGAACTCGAAGAGCGAGGATTTTTAGATATCTAAAGCCTGCATGGTATAATTCATAACATCTGTGGTTTGTTCAATAGTTTACCGGTTTCACGTTATTAGTAAATATTATTTTATAAAATTCTCTTGTCAGTAACGTTTTCATGATCAAGTCTGTATGGTTTGTAATGTTATGATAATTGTTCCATTTTATTTTGAGAATTCTTTACGGTAATATAATTTTTCTAAGATTGTATGGAAAATTCATAGTAACAACATTCAAAAGAATGTTGAAAACATCCGTTAGCAAGATTCAATGCGGCAACAATCTTGCCACACTCTGAAATTTCTTGGCACCCACTTAAAGAAATGTGTTTTAAATCATTTATTTCATTAAAAGTACAAGAATAACAAGTACTTATTTAAACGTACTTTTCTTATAAATTTTGTGTATAAAATACATTTTAATGGGGTTGAGATGACAGGAACCCCACACACAAGCATGTCTTACGAAGACCCCTTGATAGTGGATACCTGAGCACCATAAATACTTAAACTAATACTAGAAAAGAACTAATTTCTGAGACAGTATCACTCTTCGAAATCCATAATTTTCTTCATTTACTCTAGCGAAAATGTAAAACGGTTTGCTTGACGTGTCTCGATGACAACTATTTTGGGACATATCATGATTTTATATTTCATTTGAAACAATAGATGATAAAGGTCAGATTAAGATAATTACATTCTTATGAAGAAATAATTAAAGTTCACGATCATAGAACAAATAGTAAGTAACGCACGTGTGGCAATGGTCAATGTAAAACTCATATGATTGAATGTTCATTGTATTACAATATACAATTTTCTGCGACCATTAAGATTTTTGCTTGTTGTCACGATACCCACGAAAACCATAGAAAACGTTAAGGTATAAATTCATATCTCACAGTTCTGTCTAAAATCGTATTATTTAATTTTTGTTTTGTAGCTATAGTTGCTAGAAAGTAGTGAAATGAAGAAATCTTTATTATTAAAATATAAATGAATTACGAAATAATATCTTGGTCGTAAAAAAAGTTGAGTGAACAACTCGCTTGGAATGTCCACTTCATACTGTCATATTCCTATGAAATGAGTCCATTCCAAGCTTGTTGTACAATATATTATTTTGCGCGTCCGTCCGATATGATTAAATAATATAACAGAACTCAAAATCGTCTAGAAATTTTCTGTTTGTCGGTCTAAACAGGCAAAATGTAGGAATGCCAGCTTAAATATTTTACCATTATATTCGTCAAAATTTTTCATTTTACTTTATTGAAAATGTAAATTGTTAATTAAAATTAATTGATTTATAATAATATTATACTCGCGTTATACGATTACGATTACGTTAATTGTACTTTGTATTTGTTATCACCCTTTATGTCTTAGTAGATGTGTGTTTAACCTGCACCACTACAATACAAGGCAAATTAATGATTATTTAGTTATTTCTTGTCCCCCTCCTTGTGGAAAGTGTAGAACTGCAGCTCCAATTTGGCGACAAGCGATAGGATCGGTGCAGCCCGCGGCGCGTGGGCGGTAATTGCATTCACGTCAGCGGACCCGACCCAGCACGTGACCGACTTACGGCGAAAGAATCGCAGATATATGGATTTCTAAATCACAGACGAGTACTCGCTCGTGATCTCACTAGATATATGGCCTTTTCACTTACCTGCACACTGCTTATGACTGCCTGCAACAATAACACAATTCTCAGTTCTGGGTTAAGACAAGTTGGTTTTAAAATGGGAAGTATGTTGTAATTTGATTTATGATTATATGACTTTTTAATTGCAAACTAAAAAAATCCAATGTGAATTGTTATAAACATACATGATAGTTGTACGAAGAGATATTTGAAATTGACTTATGTAGAGTATACAACCTTTTATAAAGAATTGGGTATTTTAGTGTTCAGGCAATATAATTTATTCAATGGTAGATGGATTTTCTTGACTGGTATATTAGATGAGGGAAGAAATTACTAGAATTCAGTCAGTAGAAAAATGTTTTGTTTCCTCTCCTACCGGTTTCAACCGTGAAGAAGACACATATGCGTAGACACATACGCTAAAATCTCTGGGGGTGCTAAGCACCCCCACAAATAAATAAATATTTAAAATTTTGATGTTCAAATATTGTTTTTTGGAATTATATTTATTTTACATATACATGAACATACATTAAAGTAATTATTTTTAAACATAAAAAATTATGCTTCAATGCAAAGCAAATCTGGTGCTGTCCACTGGTGAAAAATTTGACATTAGAAATATCTGAAAAAAATTAACAGCCTATTTCAACTGAAACTTTAAGAATTTCTAGCTATAATGCTCGTATAGTCAAAAGGAAGCCTCACATTTCCAAATAAAATAGAATAGAGACTCGCACTTGCAAACAGTATATTAAAAAGGATTGTGAATTTTGGAAATCGGTATTTTTTCGGATAAAACTTAATTTAACCTGTTTGGGTCTTACAGTAACCTTACGTTTGAAGAAACCCAAATATTATGCTTAATAGCTGCAAATTATATAGTACAATTAATAAAATGGACTACCTGAATATTAAATTAAAATTAAAAACATTCTGCTTTAACTTGTGAGCAACCTCGGATAACAACAAACCCGCTTCCTAGGCCCATATGGGGTTGAAACCGGTAGGCGAGGAAATAAAACCTTTTTCAACTGACTGTATTCCAGTAATTTCTTCCCTCATAAATTATACAATTTTGAAAGCATAACTCGAAGGGAAAGAAATGGATCGTATTAAACAAATTCATACTGTAATTTACTTTGTATAAAATTTGTAAACTGTAAATACATACCTACTAAGAAATAAGACACAATAAATACAAAGTTTTAGTTTATTTATCATATTATTTTTATGACTTGTTCAAAACAGAAAATAGATTTTGCATGTAACTTGAAAGAAAATTTTCTCTATCCCTATAATATTTTAGTCCCTTTTCAAGTTACAAATCGAAATACGAGTACATGCAAAAGTACTTCTTCCAAATGTCCAAAATAAAAGTTCTTTACGCAACTTGCGGAAGCTTGCAGCGCCGAAAATAACTGCTTCTATATCAAAACAATGCTGAGAAATAAAAGAAAGCATTAAGCCCATAAGTAATATCGATGTAACAGGTTTTTAATACGTGTATGTCAAAATGCTTTAGTCTGATTATTAATCTAAAGTTAATATATTAACAGATTAACTAAATCTGTCTTCAATATGTCAGTATCAGCTGATATTTAAGCCCACACATATACACATACGTTGCACAATATAAATTCATTTTAAAATAACTCCTGAATTTACTAGTACTATATTCTTCAATGCGAAATATTTAAAATTAAGCTATGATGAATAAGTTGTTTGACAACTGCCTTTGACAAATAATTTGAATGTCGATCCCCAAAATCCACAACTATTAAATGAAATACCGCTGTATTTATTCGTTACGCATTTAGGTAATTTAGGGTTTCACGACTTGACTTGATAGTCAAGCAGTAATAATCAAACTTGCTTGTCTCATTTAAAATGAAATATAGGGAACAAATTTGACATTTGCTTTTTGCGTTATTAAATTTTCTAACAGGCATACGCCAAGTGCAAATTTTCTTGCTCTTTGCCTTATTATACAAATAAAAGTAAAAGAATGGCTATGCCGGCTGTTGTAAAATAATAAAATAAGTAATTAATAATATCATTTGTCTTTTAGTTTGCGATATATTCTCCAGTTTAAGTCCGAGTGTTGTTCGAGTTTCTAGAAATGGAGTAAGTACAACTGGTAACTAACAATGTAATGAAATATACCTAGATACCTCTAACAGCTGATCTGTCACTTAATCACTTCGAATCAGTTATTTCCTATTTTTCCCTCATTTCATTCTAGTTCTAGTGGTAAATTTTAAATATATGAAATCAAATTTTAAAAAAGTATATCGATTTGATTAGAAAATCAATTTTCAAAAGCATATACAGATACATGTATCAGTAAACTCCAATAAAATTGATGAATACACAGGTATTTGAAATGCTTTAAGATTTGTTCCATCAAATTATGTCGTGGCCATGATGACAATTGCAACTAGGATGAAGACATTCTACATTTCCGGGATTTATAATTTATTCTTGTTTTTGAGTCCTTTGTTCTGTTGTCCCGAGGAACCTTTGCAGGACATCCATTTGTCCCGATTATCCGATTTTAAATATATTATAGTCTATTGAACTTTGCCACTTTATTATTTACTAACATTGAAAGTATTAAAAAGGTATGAAAATAAATCAAGTAGCAAATAACGCAGATGTAGAAAACGCCCTTTTTAAAATAAATATTCCGTGGCTAAATAAACGGAATGTTTAGATTTATCTAATTTGAATATTCATATTTCAAAATACATTACGTGTGTGATGTGTATTTGTATAGGTTTCTTATTTTGAAAATTGAAAATATTATACGTACATGACCTTTAAAACGTTCCGCTTTTTTAAATTATAAGTCTGATCACCTAATAATGTAAAAATTATGTAAAATATAAATAATATAAATAATTACTTTTTTGAATTTCTATGTGTCTTTCTTGAGCGTTGAAGTCTCTCCAAGATAAACTTATTATTTTTGGATATAAATTTCATACTTTCATTGTATTTATGCTTATGTTTAATATCTATGTTATGGAGTTTGCTAAGCATGTCGCAATTTGTGTATTTTAATTAACAAAAGAAAACAATGACAATGAACAAACAAACAGAAGAAGAAAACAGTCTCCTTGGCCCGTATCCGTTGGCGTTGCCATGTCAACAGCTGTTTGGCTAAGCCGCAGCCAGGATTTGACAGTAATGAACATAATCCACTTTCCTCTGACTTCGGACAGACACTGATGCTTGATTGAAGCGTTTCGCAATGAGTAGCGATTAGCGTCTAACATACACATGCCTGAAATATGTACAGTTAAATATACCCGCATTTACGTCTTTTCATCATCTGTGCCACAACATTCCTATCTGGAACAGAGCCTCAAGGATCAAGGAAGTACTTGTTTTCTTACACGTTTTACTTTCATTTTAGCGGAAAGGTTGCAGCCTCTTGAAAGGGAGTTATGCGTTGTACATCGCCAGCATTTTATTGTTTAATTAATAGTTGACGACACTCAGTTCGAATCAGTGAAACCTCTAATGCTTCTCTTTTCATTTCGATATTTACATTATGCTGTTTTTATTTATTTCGAGGAAAAAAATAAAGGGTATCTATATATTATTTTTATACGAATTATAAACTTTTGCACAAACATAATTAATGTGTTATTGAAATTAATACCTTGTCACCAAATAAAACAAACTTCACTGAATCGGCTGTAAATTCTCGTTGAAAGATGATGATGATGATTAGCTCTCTAGGCCAGCGGTCTGCAACGATTATGTAACGAAATATCACATTTTATAAACTCTTATATTTCAGCTATCTCAAGTGCCACTAAAGAAGAAGACAGAAGTTGAAATAAAAAAATATTGTAATAAAATAAGTTGTACTCTTTAGGGACGTAAACTTAAATCTCATTTAGTACCACAAAAGGAATACTTTAACCAAGTGAAGAGGAATAACCTTGCTCAATAACTCTAGCAAAATATTATTAAATTTTACTTGATTGAATAAAGGAAAAGTTTGAGCTCAAATGAAGTAAAGAATAAAGTTTTTGAGAAGGAAGATCTTGTACAGGACTCAAACACAATCAGGATAACTATTGAACAATTGTTGTAAATTTAATAACGCCGTTTATTTAGTGCTTTTTGTATTTTCTTATTTTTAATTTTAATTATTAGTATAAACTTTCGCATGATGAATATCGTTCTTCACAACTACTCGTTTACAACTGTTGTGAACATGCATTAGGCGTACGGGTTACGTCATCAAAATAGCGCTCGTTTTAAACATAGTGAATTTCTAATTGATAATGAGTAATATTAAAATGTCAATAATGGACTTGTTTTCTATTTTATTATAATCTATTCGCAACTAAAATTAAGATACATGATTTTACTTCCTTGTACAAATAAAGTATTTTAATCACGAAAAAACTCGGTTTTCAGATTTCAAGGGAAATATACGTTTCGACTATATCTGATTCCATTTTGACTAGTATAAGCCTGACGTTTGTACGTACGTATGTATATAACATGACTCAAAAAAGATTAGCCGTAAAATTTTGAAATTTTGTATAAAACAACTTTTTTTATTTCTAGTTCTATATTTTTTTATTTATTAAACCCAAAATTTAATTACAGAACTAAAATTGAAAAGAAAGTTATTTATTCAATTACTATGAGGTCTAAAATATATTTTATTAATTCATTAATATATTGTTCATAGAATTGTTATAACATCTAATTATACATCTCCATTTTCTGGTCCGGACTATTCAAAAGAGCACTTTACTTTTGGCAAAAACGTAATAAATATAATAATTTAGTTGGCTTTAATTTTTGCAAGAAAACATTTGATTTCTTGCAACTCTTGTTAATAAATTGACATTGTTAACTGTCGGAATATATTTCGTGAGAAATATGTACGAAATAAATGAAAACAATATCTTTTCAAGTTTTTGAGCGAATAAAATAATTCTGTGTAATGCAATAAAGAATAGTGATAACCATTTTAATAAAATTTTACAAAATATTTCTAAGGAATATTCGAAGTTGATAAAGGATTAGCCGTAGAATGATCTCATTTTCAAGTGAAATAAGTTTAAACGAAATGTATCAAAAATGGATATAGTTTAGCGTACAAGGAAATCAGGTGGTGTCCACATCAGATTTTTTTATGAAAGTAGGATTCTTAAATAGGCCTATATACGAGCTGATTTTTCTGTATGTTTGTTTATGCATTAGGGTACCTGTTTCTTGAAGGTTTTAATTTTGCTGTTATACAACGTACTTTGGTTTCGAAAACACTTTTCTTGGATTTTGATTAGTCTCACTGATGACAAAAATTCACATAATGAAATAATTCGGCGTTTACAATTTCATGATAAATACTAATTCTAGACATAAAGTAGACTACTTACTTGGTAAGTAAAACTTGAAAAATATTGTAGCTAGTTTAGTATCGATTTACTAAAGACGATCAGTATTTATATAGAGCAATCTCGACATACGACACGGATATTTATTTATTGTCCTACTCAATAATATTCTCTCTATCAGGTTTGTAAATTCGTTTGATAAACGACTGGGCAGGATGAAATGAAACAGTACAACACAGTGTGCACACGGATAACGCTGTTATTTATAGTCGCACTTGTATCTAGCCATCGTGGCCTCTACATCAAACCTCGACAAATTCACTATTTATATCGCCAGCCGAGAAAATGCTTTGTGGGTGTGTGCCACACGAGAAATACTACAGTGTGAATGTGAGAAATCATACACATACATCTATTCAATTACTTACATGATCTACTTTACTCTACCATTCGTCATGGCTATTAAATATATTCTTATCGTGAATTAACTAAATGTCGTATTAATGATATTGTTTCGTATTTCGTAATAACTTCAGTATGAGTTGTATTAGGAAGATTTTTCTGTATGTATGGATCAAATTTTACGGATATATAAAACAATGTGCATTGATAACAGAATGAAAAAATCTGATGTGGCCAACACAATACCTCCCGCTACTGTAGTAATTTATTCTATATAAGTTTTTCAATACATTTAATTTGTTGTTTTAAAATTAATGTGTTATTGCAGTTAAGAATATTTTTAATTCATTTCATACCTAAAATTTCCTTCATAAAATTTGTATGACCAATATTTTTGACGTTACTAAAACCGGAACCGAACTTACTTTGATTCACGCATGCAAATACGTTCCTAATACATTTCTTCCATTTCTAACAAATTTAACAATAAAATTACTTCATTTTTACTTATTTTATCTTTTACACTTACTTACATCAAATTTGACATCACATGTCAAATTTTGTGAACATATGAATAATTCATCTGTTTTATCGAAATTCCTCAGCCTAAACGATATGTAAAATTATTATAATATATATATTTTTTTCTATCTAGCTAGAAGTTATATATAAACGTAATTATGCAGATCGGTAAAATAAAAAAATCTTTATATTTAATAATAACGTAATTTGTGAAAAAATGGTATCTTTAGGAAAAACGGTTTAAAGCTTCAAGTAAAGTACTACTTCCGTTTAACCAATTGTAGTCAAAATCTAATCAGTTCATCATATTTGAATATATGTCTTAAATACCAAATATTATATTTTTTACATGTCTCGTATTGGAGTTATCGTGGACGAAAAATCATCACAGACACACACACGCACACACACACGGACATACAGACATCACGTTAAAAATAGTAAAATCATATTGTAGGGACCCTAATTCGTGCTCATATGTTGAAAACTCATACTCGAGAAATCTGACCAAAAACAATACCTCCCTTATCTATATAGGTATTGATAGGCGGGAGGTAAAAATATTACGAAATTAACACAATATTTTTTTACTAGCTGAAACACCTGAAATAGTTGTGTACATATCAAGCGTAGGAACACCATTTTTTCGGATAAGTATTTTGTAGCGCTAGCTTCCGAACGAATCCGGAAAAAAAGTTCTCGCAAGAGCTTTGTACAATATTTTCTGTACGAAAGACATAAAATCAATAAATAGTTTTTCGTTTCATACAAATATTTTTATTTATTATATACATACACTGTGCTGAGACTATGTGTATCAGTACAGCGTGAGTACAGTCAAGTGCTGTCAACCTGTTAACATGGTAGCAGTTGTTGCCAACATTGTATACCAAATGCACTAAATTTATTATTGTAAATTGAATTTCATTCAATATACCACTATTTTCTTTTATTATTATTAGGCCAAAGAATGTTTAAGACATTATACTTTTGTAATGCAAACATAGTTTTTAATAAATGGTTTTAGAAGTACGAGTGTTTTTTTCCAAAATCTGGGGATGACGTGGGAAGTTGAGATTTCCGACGTTGCTCACGTGACGCTAATCAACAGATTTAAGATGTAAGAGTACAAAAACACTATTACGTTTGCCAGAAGGAAAACAGGAATTGAAGCGAAAATCTTCGGTTTTATTTGGTATTCGACACATTGTATCATAATTGCGTGTCTTTGTCGTCTTTATTTTTAATTAAAGTAAAAATGTATAAAAAATATTTAAACTTATGCCTGTATTCATAGTCAATGCTTACTCAAGTTACTTCGCCAAGCATTACTCCGGTCGTACTCGTCTTTCAGTATGTGATATGTTTCATAATTGAAACTTCGTAAATTCTCAGCTAAGTATTAACCTCAAGGTAGCGATTTGAAGAAATTGTAATTATTGAGAATATTTGTAAATTTGACAATTTGACAGCATTTGACAAGTACTCAAGTATGAGTCAAGGCGAAGTACCGACTATGAATACAGGCATTAGTCACTCAGAACTGAAACGAAAAACAAAAAAAAAATTAAAGGAACGAAAACAGAAACCATATTTTATAGAGCCTAGTTACGCATTGTAGTTTAATTGAATTGTATAAATATTTTTGATCGGGGTTGATTATTAAAATTTATGTAAATTTGTAATTATTGAAATTAATTTCGTGTCTAATTCAGCCATTCCTAACTCGACGTTATGACGTGGTAGTAGAACGCGTAGTTAAAACTCTAGTGTTTTAATAACATTACCCTGCACCAATTTGACCATAAAGTAACCGCATCTGTTAACATTATTATTATTCCATTGTCTACTTCTATCACGACAGACTTTAAATGAAGTGATAATGGTGGCAGCGACTATCGTTACCCTTGTCTAGTATAAAAGTTGTTCATTAATTTAATTCGTGGATTATTTTTGAGGCAAGTAAAATTCATAAATTAAACTCATATGTCAAGTACTAGATTTTGTCTTAGGCTACCGTACTTATATAGTAAACTTGTCAAATGTGGTCGTTCAGGTCATGCTGAATAGGGAAGTTTAGCGTGGTTGAAATTACATGTGTAATATCTTTTAGTCGTAAGTATATGAATAATTATAACTTAAAATGTAATTGAAACTTAAAAATATGTTGTCAATTATTTATAATTAATGGTTTAACTTCGAGCCACACTGACGTCACAAGTGAGTTATGCGCTTGCGCAGTAGGGATGGTGAGACCTGACTTTTTGAACGTAGTTTGTATTTTGAGGCAATACACCATACGCTTCTCTGTTACCATGGGAACTCAGCGTGCGCTGGTTAAGATAGACAATACGTTCTCCGCGAGCCACGCTGACGTCATTTTTGTATAAAATTTCATTTTTTGAGAAATCTAGGCATCTTTGGGTGAAATAAAATATAGAATATAACTTTTTAGGGCAATTTTGATAAAATAAAAAAAATAAAAAAAAATATGCTAAACTTCCCCATTGATGGGTATATTGAGGCAATATGAATCGTTGCACATGAAAGTGACTATTTTAATAAAGCACATTCTGTTTGACGATCAGTTGGTTGGTCGTGCGAATGATGATGTAGAAGAGCCATCCTCGAATTCCGTTCCCGTTAGGCGACTTTCCCCACACAATGGTCTTCCGCACTGGTCGCCCATCGGTCTTTAGCCGTCAATTAACAAGTGCAACAAAACCCACTGACAAACAAGAAGAATTCGTCCGCGCAATCGCCGCGTCAATCTGCGCGACAATGGCTTCGTGACCCGCACGCCGGATCAAGACGCGAGGGCACCATTGTTGCCGCTGTTGACAAAGATGATTTGTATGGGCACTTGATGTAATTGTTAGCAATGAGGTTACGCTTTCCAGCGACGGGGGTATTGTTGCTTACCCACGATGGACAACAAGACGTTTAGTGAGCTAAACGTCCAGTGCACACCACTAAACTCTCATGTAACAGAACGACATATTTATCTTTGATTTAAATTACATGAAACTTTGGGCTTTAAAGTTCTATTAAATTTTATTTCCCTGTAGAGGATTTATTTTACATTAGGACGTTTCGGACAAAAATCGGTCTATGATTAGCACGATTTTAGTCGGCGTATGGCAAAAGCGCACCAAATGGTATTTTTTTTTTTACAAAAGCGCACCAAATGAACTTTGCAAAGCGCTATGTTACTCATTCAATGATGGAAATAAGGTTAGGTTAAGTTAGATTAGGTCAGGTTAGGTTAGGATAGATTAGGTTAGTTTAGATTACTTTAGGTTTTATGAGGTTAGGTTAGGTCAGGTTACGTTAGGTTTGATTAGATTAGGTTAGGTTAAGTCAGGGTATGTTAGGTTATGTTAGATTTGATTATATTAGGTAAGTTTAGGTTAGATTCGGGAAGAAAGAGCAAAACTTGGAGGCATAACTCTGCGAGTATCTATTTAACCCGGCGTCATTGGGGTTGGGTCAAAATTACCCGGCTTGATTTGAATTTCGAATATTTACGAAAATTCGCGTGCGACGTTGCCGTTCTGTGCAGTAGCTGGAGACAATAGTGTGTTCTAAACGTTTTTGACGAGAAATCAGTTTGGCGGCGATCGCGCTGGGAGTAATATGCGTTTAATTTTCAAAAAGGTAATTTTGACCCATCCTCACAGTTAACGTTGCCATTTTGTGCCATTCTTAACTAATCATTTTTATTAGTGTTTATTGATTTTTGGTGTGTATATATTAATATTTTTCCTTCTTTTTTCTTTATATGTTTCTATTTTGTCAAAATGTACTTAATTTAAATTAAAATGCCTCAAATATATTTGCCCGGAAGTAGTGTAGTGACTGCATCTCTAACGAAGATTCTAATATTTTTTTTTTTATATTTTTTAATAAACATAAAACTTCAGTTTATAAAAGTGCCATAAGTAACTAAATAGACTTATTATTATAATAAGAATATCCCAAAAGCTTAAGAGATTTCTACTTTGTTACGTTTTTGTGAATTTATGTAAAAGTTGATTATAAGTAATTAAACGTTATTGAATATTTTTTTTTCTTTTTTATTTTTAACAACTAAATACCCTAATAATTGTATAATAACACAATTTACGAAAATACTCAATAACTAGAGAAATATCACGATATAATTATACGGGTTATATTGACCCACCTCAACGCCCATGTACCTATTTCCTACCACAATGACGCCGGGTTAAAAAATAATATTCGCGAACCGAACGAATTCACTTGTATTTTGATCTACTCAGATACACACATACATAGGTACACACTAAATTCCTAAATTTTACTGGTGCGCTTTTGTTATATTTTTTGTGCGCTTATGAAATGTTTAAAAATCTGAACGGTGCGCTTTTGTCATGCAGCCGATTTAAGTGCATTACAAATCCATTGTAAGTATATGTTGTTTTACAAACCTTTCCTCATTTGATTTGAAACAAATTTCAAATAGTTGCAATTCAGGGTGACAGAGGAGGCGCTGAATATTGTATATTACAGTGATTCAGCCCTTAAAATAGTACCTACATAATTTTTTTTTCGCTTCAAGGTCAAATATGAAAGATACATTTTTTTCAGGGATAAGCAGTGGCATGTTTTATCCCGCTCTCTTCGCCCGCGGAATTTGTATTCATTTTTTAATTCAAATTTAATTTTTATAAAATATCTACCTAAACAATAATAATTGTGAAATACAAAATCTCAATAACTTAATGAACTTACGCCTAATATTTTTTGTGTTTTAAATTGTATAATATTGATTTATTAGAAAATAAATAATTACTAAAATTTCTACAGTGGCTCGGGACAACTATCCACTGTAGGGTGATTTATAACGAGTGTATCTAACTTTAATAGTTTTAGATGTTATTTTGAGTCAAACCTCATTATGAACTTTAGTCTGTAACAAATTAAAGTTTTATTACTGATAATAAATTTACGAATTTAATAACATGTTACCGCTGACAAATAATATAAAACAATCGAGAATTAAGTAATATTATTTTATATTTTACAACAAATGTTCCAAGTAAGCTGAGTACAGACATGACAACGATGAATCAATAAGACTGATGAGAATCATATCAACATTAATAAGAATTTGAACTACCATAATTCTTTCCACCAAATGTTCGCGAGTTTTTATTTTCACTTTGAATACGAGTTGTTTTTAATGTCACCATAGATAATACTCCAAAGGACCTTACTGGCCATGCGACAGGGTATCCATGTCCAATCCATCTATCTGGATAGTTCAAATATAACCATACGTTCACTTGTTTTTCAGAATGGTGTGGTTCATCATCACGTCGTGTATACATCTTTTACTGTATGTTAATATTAATCATGATTGTGGTATAGCAGATTGGCACTTCCCAGGAAAAAAATAAGACTTGAGTCATATATTTATATTGTGTTTATATTTTCATTATAGAAGTTTACATTGTAAGTTGTTGTATTAATTTGTGGACCACAGATTCAATAACTAAAATTAATTTCATTTCAATTACTTTGTTGTAAAGTGATTTCAGAATTGATACAATATATCTAGTAATACATGGTTTTACTTATTATATAAAAAATTAATTATTGTTCAAATCTTGCGTATAAAAGTTTCTTCATACAGCAAACATTCCTTTGTGGAATGGCTTCAAGTGCCTAAGGTACTTGTTTCTGACATTTTACTTGCAGCACTGTAGGTTGTCAGCCTACAGCCTAACTTCAAATAATGTCAAAGAATTTGTGTAATGAGTATGATTTTCATAATTATCCAACAAGTATGATTAAGGGCCAGTTTTTTCACCTCTCGTTACAGTACCGGTTATCTTTTTGACAACTTAAGGCCGTTTTACCACTTCTGGTTAAAGTCTGGTTACCTTAACCGTCGGTTAACAGAAAAATATAGCATCGAAATAGTATATAACGTGTATTTTTGACAACTTCCATTAGTTTTCCGATGCGATATTTTTCTGTTAATTATGGTTAAGGTAAGCGATACTTTAACCGGAGATGGAAAAGCCGGGCCTAACTTTAATATTTCGATGCGATATGTTTCTATTAACCGGCACTTTAACCCGAAATTAAAAAACCGACCGTAATTGTTATCAGAAACTTACGACTTACGTTGTTATAAATGTAACTTATGCTTATATCAACGGTAGCGTAAAAAAATTATAAAATATCTTGAAATATTTCCACAATTTATAACATTTTTAATTTTCTTACAGCTAATGTGGAATGTTTTTTGATTTCCCACTAAACGTTTTGAATAGAGTTCTATCTCCTAACCGTTATATCCTCATAAATTGTGAAAGTACAAATACAAAAAAATTAATATATTTATTTATTTATATTTTTAGCTTAAAGAAATCAAAAGAAATGAGATCTTGCAAAAATGTAAGAATCGCGAAGGATGTGTAACATTGACATAAACCGCAAATACAAGCAGAATATCTGTTTCAGCAGGATCAAGTTATCCGTGGACACCGTATACGGCCCATTGTTTCCACTGGCAACTGGATGGAACAATAGCGCGAGGTGACATTTCACACTGCAGTCCAGATCTTGGCTTTCCCTACCGCCAAGGGAAGTGCAACAAGAAAAATTCAGACTACGTATCAGTAACTGCCACACTATACCGAGTGGACTGTGACGAAGCAACAAGTGTCCGAGTGATTTGGGCACCACTGCAAGGTGTTAATAAAGACAGTTGAATATTTGGTAAAAGTTAACGTCACTTAAATCAATCATTATAAAATGAAAAATTCTGGGTTAAAATTGAAAAATAAAATAGCCTATGATATAAATAAAACAATACCAATAAATCATTCAAAGTTAATATGAAATAAATTACAGTTGAGTCAAATTTTGTCTTTATTATTAAAAAATTGCAATTGGTTTGGCAAATTAGTTTATTAGTTCTGACTATTCAATTGATTATGCGTATATCATAAATAGTAAGTGTTCACCACTTATGCCTACAATGACTACAAGGATGAACTGACGATTGAGATAAAATTTATTCATATGTATATCGAATGTTACAAAATCCTCATATTGCCAGCACTTTTTTTACATAATAAGGGTGAGTTTTTCAGCTATTATAATGTTCTGAGAATGCAAATATAAATTATATTTTATATTTTCTAAAAATACCACCGATAAACTAAATAAAAACTAATTTTGAATGTTTTGGATTGATAAAATGTAATATTCTCGTTAAAAATGTATCAGAAATTTGCTATTTTTTACACAAAAAACAGGTGTCGCAAATATTATTTTATTGACAGATTCACTTATAATATATCATACAATTAAATTGCATTGGCATGACAGTAACAAATTTCAATAATGTAAATTGAAGCGTCTAATAATAATTTTTGAGTACCAAGTAATTAATTGAAAAAATATTTATTTCCAAGAAGGTCAATTTTTGTCTACAATTTTACCTGAAATGTTGCGTCCTACACTCCTCTTTGTTGCTTTAGTCAATCGTAGGAAGTAATAATCATGAAATCAAAAATTACCGGTGAAATTTTGCTCTACAGTGGTATTATATATGACAATTTATAATTTTCTAGCTTACTATTCTACAAATTTTGCAAGAAATCTGCTGTTTCAAGTTTAAAATGGATTTTACACTAGTGAGAAACATGATTTCAATTAAAACATATAACCAAGAATAAGAACACAAAAAATATTTATTATAAAAAACGAAAAAAATGGGATCTCTGTTATCTAAACCTTATACATTTTTTACTAAAACACTGAATAATCCTAAATTACTAAATTCACGAAAAAATCATTTCTACCCTAGCAAATGTCCGTAAAATGACCCTTACTTCCGTTAGCACTCCCGTATTGCGCTCTAGCTACGTGGGTGTTCCGTACTGTCCCTAACCACTAATTACACACTTGTTTCGTGTGCTAAACCGTGCAGCAAAGCCCTAACGCCGCTGAGGTATGGGGTTGCAAGTCATTGGCGGACGCTTTGATATGTGATAGGATTGATGGGATGTTTGAATTGGATTGTTTTAAGATTTGTCATACTGAGGTTGTAGACAGTGGCTTGTATCCAGTTGACCAAAAGCCAAAACTAATGAACTATTTCCAGGGTACTGATTCTAACACCTATCATCAGCACAGCATGACATTGTCAGAAGATATAGAAAACTTTATTTGAAATTGCCATTCTGTTGTAAAATTTAAGTGGGGAGAGGGGGGCTCAGTGGACATAGAGGTATAGTAAATATTTGTTTATATAACGTAAATTAAGCGCGATAAAAATGTGAAACCATAAACATTAGATGACATTCACACTATCTACACTTCACTCTTCAAATATGTTATGGTTGGTTACTGTCGATATTCTGGAATAATGCACTTACTCGTTGTATTTTGGTATCGTATTTTAGTGTAGTTACTAGGCTACGAAAAATAACAGTTCGGGAATATTTTTTCCGGCCGGTGTCAAAGCATTCCCATATAGTACGTAGTCCATTGTTTTCCGTAAATAAAAATACAGTCGTATTTATTTTATTATTATTGAATATAAACTGATCTAAAAAATAAAGTATGTGTATCACGTAGGAAAAGTGACTTCCTAGACTCCTGGTGTTACTGGCCTCGCCTACGGCTCGACTTGCAATTTCCACCACCGTCCGGGAATATATCACTTTTCCTACTAGATACACAATATACTATTATTTTTCTGCAGAAGTGACCATTGTACCCTTCTTTCCTACTCCAATATACAAAATAAGAGTTTGCTAAAAGTTAAGCAGAACTACAACTGTTTCATGGTATTAATGTACATATTTATATATTAATTTAATTTAAAAAAATGTATCCTATAATACTTTTATAGTGTATAAAAATATAAGAATAATACATAAATATAACTTACTTGAATGTTATTATCCCGCGGATTTCAGCTTATCTTCTGATACAAGTTTCTAACTTTATAAACTTTAGTATGTCACAATCACTTTTATATGTTTATTCTATAGATACCTATAATTATGTACAACAATTGGCCAAAATAATAACTTAAACTATCAATAATAATTCATAAATGTCCACTACTAAACTACACATCCATCTGTCTTCATATGCCCCGATCAACTGGTTATGTTTGTTTGGACTGGTTCATAATTGCTAATAAAGCAGATATGCGTACAAGTAGGTGCATCAATGAATTTATTAATATAATATTTAAGTACAATTATCAAATAATAATAACATTACTATTAAAAAAAAACTGATAACAATGTTCACTTATATTGTTTGTTTAAGAGAATTTAGAATGCTGCATACACCAAATATATTTTCTTTTATTTCCATGGCTGTCTCATTTTGAACAAAAATATTACCTTTTATATTTAATAGTATAACCACAGATAACTTACATATATGTAAGTTATCTGTGGTATAACTGTTACTGCAGGCGTGCTGTTGCATAAGTTATGATCTTATTTGATGTAGAATTTAATTTTGAACAACTTTGTACTCTTATATTTTTGCTCCAAATCTATCAGGAGAGAAAG
Source organism: Stenolophus ochropezus (assembly GCA_035578165.1). Taxonomy (NCBI): domain Eukaryota; kingdom Metazoa; phylum Arthropoda; class Insecta; order Coleoptera; family Carabidae; genus Stenolophus; species Stenolophus ochropezus. The sequence continues at coordinate 22,217,438 of JAQOWZ010000008.1, forward strand.
CATCCGCAAAATTTTGAAATATACATAGATTGCGTTTTTATATCTTATATTTACTTTTCATTACTGATTTGGTTTTTTTTAATTGCCTGTTCAAGTTAGATGGTAAATTTAAATTGTGACTCCATAATTTACAACTTTTGCATTATTGAATCAGTTCAATAATAAATAAATGAATTGACCTAGGTCAATAAAAATTATGTTTGACCTAGGTCACCAAGGATACTAAGCAGTGGAAGTAAAAATCAATCTCTCATGTAATAAAGGTAAATTGTAGTGGGTGTCTAAACTAGCTGAGAAAAAAAGTTGTTATTGGTTACTCTAATATATACAGGAACATCAAAATAATTAAAAAATAAATTAGAATCATTTTTGTATACCCACATTATTGAAAGTATAATTCTATTACAGTAAGGAGTTATTGTTGCATGTTATACATTAATTTATTTGTTGTATGTATTTCTTAGTCTTTGTTTGTAATTATTAACTATTTATTTTGCAAATTTCTTAAACATTCTGTGAACCCAATTGTACATATGACTCACAGTCTCCTAATTTGCAAACTTTCCATTGTATCTCCCAACATTCTTACATAATATATAAACATCCCTTATCCAAAAATCTCAAGCAAATCCTTAAATTCTTCCCATCAGAATCTCTCATTATTATCCTGACAGTCAAATCCACAAAAAACCTGGTTAAGAAGTTAAACAGATGAATAGTAAATCAGGAAACTCATATACATATTTAAACTTGAAGACTTTCATTTCAATTAAATTCATCAAATTAGAAAATATGATAAAAAGGAAGTCTCGAAGAATCCTGAATAAAACATAACATCAGTAGCAACCTAAATGTCGTAGGTTTGTTTCCCGTGAAATCTTTAATGAGAAGTAGAAGTAGGCATGTAATTTAAAATATTGCCTTGATAGGAATAATTGAAAATCAAATCATGAGTGTCCGATACCCTATATCTACACAACAATATGTGCACATAATGATGAATTAATGAAGGAAAACATATTTATGAATCTATTTATGTTTGCATATTCTGTAAATTTCGTGATGAATGTTAGAGCATAATATATCTGTGGCTGCACAATATATAATCCAGAGCGAGTTTATGGTATCTGTGAGTGTAGGCTTGAGTGTAACAATATAAATTAGAGGCCGAAGCAGGGCAGAGTTATCTGCACTTTCTTCTGCGCGCCGGTGGTGCTGTATCTCTCGACAGCGGAATCGTGCGCCTCACACCACTCTTGCTCACAGCCTTTCTTCTGCTAATCGTGATACACTCTTTCGTGCTTCATTACAGGGTAAATTCATATTAATTCTCTACAATACTATAGCTGTTTTGTATGGAAGCGTAGAAGGGTCGTATGCAAAATATTTTAATGTTAAAATTCATCTTTTCTCTTGAAATTTCAACTGTAAAAAACTTGAAATTTCAACATTTAAACTTGAAATTTCACCTTTTAACTTGAAATTTCAACTTTTTAAAACTTGAAATTTCACCTTATAAACTTGAAACTTCGCCTTTTTAAAAGGTGAAATTTCAACTTTTAAACTTGAAATTTCAACTTTAAAACTTAAAATTACAACTTTAAAACTTGAAATTTTAACCTTTAAAACTTTAAATTTCAGCTTTTTTTTCTTGAAATTTCAACTTTTGAAAACAAGAAATTTCACCTTGTCCTAACCTAACCTCACCTAACCTAACATAATCTAACCTAACCTAACCTAAACTTAGGTTAGTGCCTCCCTCAACCTAACTTAGGTTAGTACCTCCCCTAACCTAAGTTAGGTTAGTGCTCCCCCTTACTTAGGTTAGTGCCTCTCTTAACCTAACCTAACTTAGGTTAACAGCTCTTTCTTTACTGATTACATATGATGATAACCGGGCACATTACATTAAATACTTTAACAAAAAATTGCATTTTAAAACATTTTCTAACCTTCAATTGGACAAATTGTTCCAAAGATTCGTCATGAAATAATGACTATAACATCCCTTTTAATTGTTAATATTGAATTTAAACTATCATGCGGCTTAGTATATTTATTTTTAATTAACGACCTCTACTACTTACTATGATACAACTTTTTTTGGGTCCCTTAACGTCATAGGGCCGTGGGCCAATATTGCCCAAGGGATAATCCCACTTACTTATTATTATAAGTAGAGTAATTTATACTTCATACTCTTTAATTCTAAATTGTTAATTTTAAGTTGTTAAGAGTATTGTTTAGTTTCATTTGTGAGAATTGCTATAACAAAATATTAAAAAAGTGCAGTGCATTGAAACACAATCCATAACAAGAACATTACAGAAAAATATTAAAATGAACTAAATATTTTATAGGTTAGTATAGGGATTTGCGTGTAACAATGTCAGACGACTGAGTGAACTAAAAACTGACTGGCATTACGAATAAACTAAACTATTAAAACTAAGCTAAATTAAACTGTTTACATTACTAACTACTACGACCGAAGTACGAATAAGACGATACATTGTTTAAAGGTAGAAATATATCCTCTCGACTCCTTACCTAAATATACAAACATGTCTCGTCGATATTTCGTGTAACAACGTTTAATTTTTATGACAAAGTTGTGAACGTCTAGATGGCGAAAAAGAATCATAGCCCACAGAACAAATGCAGAACTAGAAACGAGAATGAAAGTAGAGTCTTCATCTTGTTACAGTTTATTCTATAACAAATCGATAACCTATGACAGCTTTACAAATTTTCATCTTTTCTTATTATGAATTTAAGCGGTTAAGTGGATAGTGGATTTCAATTACAAATAAACAAAGAAATACGTTTTGAGTTTGATTCTTGTATAATTCTTTGCAATATGGAATGGTATTGCTACTAAGACAAGACCTTCCAAAAATAAAAAAAATAATGAATAAAATATTGTATTTTAAATTCATTTAGGTAAATCTTCTTTAAAGTAACATCAACTAACAACTGTAATAAAAATGGCATTCAAGTAATTACTCCCAGTGGAGTTGTTAAAAGCTGTTAAATCCAAAGGTTTAATGCTTTTCAGTTTTGAATTATCTAACAAATTTAGTGCTACGTTAATGACATGTTGCCATGATTATATATAAACAGTTTTCGTTATCCATGGAATATATTTTATATTTATATTAATTCTTCAGTAATCTGTCGTGATCGAACATTAAAGTCTCCACAATTTCTTGAAGAATTTTGCGAAGAATCATAATATCTTTCATTTAAAAATAATAATATACTAACTATTAAATTAAATTGAAGCTGATTCTCAAAAAAACTTAACAAATTATTTATAAGAATTGCAGTATTAATTGAATAGAAGTAAGTACATTTATAGATATTTTTTACATTATCCATCTTTTAATTTATATATAACTCATAACTTAATTCATACAAAATGACTGTCCTTAATGATCACTAATTAATTTAAAATTTAATTTCATGAAAAATAGTTTCCTGAAAACCGTTTTGAGTACGTTGATAAGGTACGGGTTGTTAAGGTAAAGACAAGAGCGATATATTTGGTGCTAATGAATGTGTTGTAGCTGTGGTTCGGTGCACTACAAGCCGGCAACAATGTCGGACATACAGCACGGCCACGCGCCGTACGACCACGCACTCATTATGCTAATTGACTAATTAAACGGGAACATAAACCTACCTGCGCTGATAATGCCACGCCGTCATGTGTGCTGATTGCTGCTTGTAAACCGGGAAACTCTACGAGGATATTCCACATAATCGTTCATATTTTATATCGTTATGTTTAAGTACATTGAAATTATTGATAATTTATGTAAACAAAATATAAGATTGGTAAAAATCCAGAAAGATATTAACATTTGTTGTTTAATTGTCACCAATGGTGATATACTAAAAAATAATAAGAATTTAAAGGTGAAATGAAGAAGTTTACAGAAAACATCAGACGAAATGGTTTTGACTAAAAAGAAGCAATAATTATTGTTTGATTCCAAAAAAGGATATTGTTTGATGCACAAACCTAGCGAGGACGGAACGAATTTCGATTTTCTACTAGAATCAGGGATTCGATTTTCATTGTCTGTAGTTCATTTCTAAATAAAATATGGTAGTATAACCTGTATGTCACTTGCAGAGGCTGTAAACCTACTATACTATAATACAAGAAAAGTTGTCACAGAATATAATTAACTAAACTAAAATTAACTTTTCACCCAAAGGATCGTAAATATCACTTTTTATTTACAATCGATAAAGATGGTGTAGTAAGTACATCCCAATTCCTGATTTTAGTTCTTTAAAATGCTAGTCCTAAAACCAAACTTGGATTTATCTCTAGCGTTACCTGTCTAACTTTATTAGAAATTAAAACTTTTATTATTTGTGGGTTATCGTTCTTCACTTTAAAGTTTACAAATGAAGTAGTAAAAGTATATAATTCTGAGCAGTAGCGGACCGGGCCAGGCACAAAGAGCAATCCGGCCCTCATATTTAAAGTAACAAATGATATCAAAGTGTTAGCAAATTTATACAATTAAAAAATAATATGGAAATTTGTATGTAACTATCACTAGAAGAATATAATCAACTCAACTCGTAATCTGCGTTTCAATTAAACCACAGTAGTTACATTAACAATTTTCACTAGTGCAGCCGCGGTAATTTTACAACTAAATAGGCTAAGCGTAGATACAAGAAATGTTATTTTTTTTTGCAAAATATATGATATATCGAGGAACTATCATGATCGAATACTATTCGTGACTAGAATTTTATTTACAATTTTTGCATAAGCTCACTTGTGCTTGTTGCTTTAAAAATTGTCACTCGTGCTAGCGTAGTCGTTTTGATTTTCAACGCAGTCATGATCATGATGACAAAAATTGCCGGTAAAATTCACTAGTGTGATATTGTATATGAAAGTTCAATCGTGAAGAGTAAACGATTGGTACTTGGTACTATTGTTATTATTCTAATTCTAAATACAATATACCCTCCGAATGGAGTATTATTCTTAAACTCTTTTCTTTAATAAAAATCCATCTATCTCCCTTTGTGGCAAGTTATTCATAAGTGGAACAGTTTCAAGTACCTAAGGTACTTGTTTCATGACAGGTTTTACTTTCATTTTAGTGATGCAGGTTGTCAGTCTACAGTCTCTGCAAGGTCAGCACATACGGAGCCGTTGTCCGGTAACCCATCCAATTGGACAGGGCAGGCTATGTTGTATTTATATCCCGGACTAAGCAAATTTCCGATTCCGACGTTTCCCAGCGTCACCGAATATTAATCAAATAAAAATAGCGTTTTGTCAGAGTATTTCGGAATTCACGTTATGTTGCAGATCTCTTGAAGAGAGGCTAGTAAGATATTTCACGAACGAATGAAGTCCACTTATCAATTTCACCTGCAGCCAAAACTCTCATAGCATATAACATAACTAAAACACTAAGTCCGTAACAAGTTTTGTTTAGGTATATTATAATTTGAAATTGTCAGTTTACAGCCTTGTTAGATATTCAGTCTTCACGATAGGCTATTACGTAAACCGTAAGAAAATATAATATTTTTTACAAATGTTAACATATTTTCTTGGTCACACAACCATTCTGTTTTACAAATTTAAATGATCGTATTATAATTATTAATATGATCTTGTTTTACAGAACACACTTACTCCTCGGATATTTTTCACCTTTGCAGACCCAACGCCCTTCTGATTCCGTCCGCCTCCCACTCACACGTCCCCATATAATTAGCGGCCGGGCTCTAGTTAGGCGGTATTTATAGCCGCGGCCGACGCATTAGCCGCTAATGCCTCCACGCACAGCCCACCTCGCCGTTCGCACGGTGCCAGATAAACACATGAGTTATGTCATTCCGTGATGGGGCACCAGCAGAGATCCCATCGTAATTGGAGTGTGGAGTGTGGACTATGGGAGGGACCGACCACTTCTCTTCTTCCTTCGACAATGTAACTCTTGTTCTTTTGTGTTATTGTTTTCATTATTAAAAATATCGAGTATTCGTGGGTGACTTATTAATGTACTGCGACTAGATTTTTTGAATGGTAATGACAATTCCACTCATAATTTGTCATCCAATTAAATCACAGTGTTTTGGGTATTAAACTCAAATCTCAAACTCTATTAGACTCAAATCTCACTGACAATTGTCAGTTACTGGAAATTGCCGCGAAATTTACACGACTAAATAGGCTTTGCTTAAGCGGGTATCAGACGTATGCACATATCTGCAACTGATTTGACAGAAGTTTCTGCGACACGCAACCTGTGATATCAGACGTACGCAAAATTGCATGAAATGCAGTAATTTTTTAATTTTTAAGTTGGTACTAATGGTTCTAGTTGCTTTGCAATGGGGTAGGTGACCAAGGTAGAATTTTAATGAAAAAACTATTGAATTATAGAAAGTATATTTATTTATTAACGTTGACATTAAAAAAGTTAAATATTTATCAGCAATTGTTTAGTAATTTGCGTTAAATAGAAACAGCGTCCTTTACTATGACGTTCACTAAGTTAGCACTATCTCACTCACACCACCTATTTCCGTCTGTCTACCTTCGCCGCTCTCATGAACTTCGTTGACGTCATAATCCCCTCCCAAGTACTATATTATTTATTTACTTCAAAACAACATATAATTAACAATTTTAAAAAAATACGGGTATATTATTTTTGTACAAGCTATCACATATACCAAATTTAGAAATTGGTCACCTACCCCATTATAGATTGTTAAATGGATTATATTAGTATTTTATCGAAATAATATTGTAAATTATTTTATTTGTCATTTGCTTGATGTATTTTTTTCTTCAATTTGTAGTAGGAATTCCTCGGCTGCCATAACACTTCTTCATTGCTCATTAAAATCATGATGTTATAAAATTCTTAATTTTCCATTTTTACTGCCATTTTAATACTTGCACTGCTAACCATATTTTCCAAACATATGTCAAACAGTCTAGGGTATTTTGCCTCAAACAATTTGAGTACGCATGCGCATTTTACAAGTCGCAGGTATCTGCAACTAATTTTTAAACAAAATGTAAAACTAGTTGCATGAAAATAGTCGCACTATTACACGTCAAAAGTTGCCCGAAATGCTTGTGGTTGCAGATTATATGCGACAAGTTGCAGTTATGTGCAGACGTGTGATAAGGCCTTTAGATGCAACGTCCATCAAAATTGTGACATGTAATTAATTGAATATATATATATATATATATATATATATATATATATATATATATATATATATTTATAGGTATATATTTATTTGGAGAAATTGTAATGCCAAATACCATTCTTAATTAGAATTTTACTTGTAATTTTTACCTAACTCATACCTGCTTCTTGCTTTGGAAAATTGTCACTGTCCTGCGGACTCGTTTGATTTTTGTCGCAACAATTGGTCGTGACCATAAAGACAAAAATTTCAAGTAAAATTCTAGTTACTTATGGTATTACATATGATAATTCCGATTTCTCGAAATGTAGCTGTAACCAATTTATTACCCGAATACCCAAAATGTATCTGATAGCCGTTTATTGCCGAATACTTAAATCTAGTTGTTACCAAAAAAAGTCAGACTGGCGTGCATGATCAGTTGCGACTAGATCAAAACATTAGTATCAAAAGATATTTGAAAATCATTATAATATAAGCCAATTGTCCTTTATAAAGTTTTATAGAACTTGCGTTAAAGATTCCTTTAGGCAGGTACAATCCTGCGGAATGAAATTGAATGCGTTGAATTTTTGCACAGACCTTTATTTTGACATTCTAAAAATGGACTGAAAATTCGGCAATGAGATCGCGACAGCTAATCAAGATAACAAAGGTCAAAAATATTGTTTTTTTTTTTCAATAAGAATCAACAGTTTTTTTAAAATTTATTATCGAAAGAAATTGATTTGTAAATAGTTTAGGCTTCCACCGAGGTAACATTACATTACTTGATATACAATTTTACTTTTCCCTTGTAGATTTGAATAATTGAACAATAGGTAAGATTGATTTGGCCAACCACTGCATTGTTTGATATTGAGGGTATCATATTTTGGCATGAATGAACTTTTCCAGTGACTTGGGTTATTTTCTATTCTCCTTATTTATTAATTTGAATTATCTGATTTATGTACCAAATTTCGAGTATTCTCTATTTCTTTTTCCTCACTTCATTTTTTTTATGTTTCTATATCGTTATTTATATCCACGTATTAGCTTGAACTTTTCCAGTGAATTGCGTCTATTTCTATTCTTCTGTAATTTGGATTATTTGATACATGTACCGATATTTCGAGCATACTCTACTCCTTTTTTCTTCACTTAATTCTTTTCTATATCTCCATATCATTGTATATATCCACGTACTAGCTTGAAAGTAGAGTTGAAGGAAGTATGTGCCATTACGCATAAGTACTCCTATAGTCTCCGGTTGAACCATTAATAGCTGTGAGGTGTGCAACGGTTAGCTAACTTCGGCGGTGCATCGTTTAAAAGAAACATTAATATTAGCTTTATATTCCGACATGAATCTTGACCTTTCCAGTGAATTGGGTCCTTTTCTATTCTCCTTCAATTTGGATTATTTGATCATGTACCAAGATTTCGAGCATATTCTACATTTTTCCTCACACTTCTTTTCTATTTATATATCATTATTTATATCCTCATATTAGCTTGAAAGTATAGTTGAAGGAAGTATATGTTTGTTACGCATAAGTACTCCTAGTCTCCGGTTGAACCATTAATACCAGCGAGGTGTGGAAGTATTGAAATGAAATGAATCGGCACGCACCAGAGATGGAGAAACGCGAATCAGCGCATCTCACGACGCGACCCCAGCGCCCCCCGCACATAAATATACATTAGTGATGTAAGCGATTCAAATGACCACGGATTTAGATATATCTAAGCGAAATGCGTGCAGCGTTAATACATCCGCAACCTTTCATTTGTCCGTACTCACTATTATAATAGCGAGTACTGGGTCTCGACTAAATGATTATTAGATTTGATTGTGACAGGTATACATGTGTGGTACTTGAAAATCCGAAACTCTTCTACTATCGGCGAAATAATTATAGTCAGTTCACTTTGAACGTAAATATTTGCTATAATAATTCATATAAAAAATAGCGGTAAACTTTAAAATGATCATCATTGATTTCTTGATATAAATGAAAGATAAGGATTTTTTAAGTACAGCGATTTTAAAGACAATAAAAGAAATGTATAAAAAGACAGAATTTTTTGATACAAATTCGAATAGGAGGAAGTTCAACTATAAATTACTAATAGACAAGATGTACTATTACGTTCAAATTTTAGAATTATAAATGCATCTTCCTAGAAAAGGAATGTACAAACAGAAAGTAAAAAATTTCCATAGAATTGTTTATATAATAATAAAAACAAAAAGACAGCATTTCATTTATTGTCCGTGATATTGCTTTTAAACATGAATAGTTTATTAATGTGCACATTTTTATTAATACTTAAACATAAAATATAAAAAAATGTACATTACTTACGAGTATAATAATTTTTTAAGGTTATATGGCTACATTTTAGACGCGCCGGCCGTGAAAATTATTAATATTTTTAAAACAATGTCGTTTTCTTTGGTGAAATTAATAAAATATTCTTAGATTTAATGTTTTACATAACATATTTTAATTTCAAATAAAACCGTTGAGCGGTTTCTCGAATAGACATTATTTATAATTATGTCAAATAAACAATTATTATAATAAAATATATTATTTTAAATGTACTGTCTAAAAGTGTACTGTATAAAGAACAATATATGTAAAAATCAATTTTTTTGGCCATATAGTTTAAGAGCAATATTAAGTTTAATATGCATGTAAGAAAAAAGCTGTATAAAATGTTGATCATTTTGAATATTTATTTATGTTATATAAATATTCTACTAAAACATAACTTTGTTTTTACATATGTTAAAGAGGAATGTTTAGGCTTTAATGTGAGGTAAGAATTTTAAAAATCGAACTCCTACTGTAAAAGTTATTGATGTTTATTTCCGACTGACTATAATTATTTCGCCGATAGTAGTTATAAATATTTGAGAAAGTGTTACCTTTGTTTTGGATTAAATAAGTAATGTGTTTAAATCGTCTTCATCAAATTAGTCACTTTTAATTCTACGAGCGTCAATTGTAAGTTATATTATAAAATTATTTTCAAGGAGGAATCAATTGTATTTTATATATTTTTTTAAAACTTACAAGTTAAAAATAAAACTAACAAGTAAATGTGATGAAATAAAAATGGCTGTGAGAAATAAGGGGCCGTTCAAATATTACGTAAGCAGATTTATTACAATTATTTACCCCCTCTCATCCCCCTTGTCAGCAAAAGTAAGCAAAGCTCTTACCCCCTTTTTACGGTATGAATTAAATGTTTCCCGACGAGGCGAAGGAGTTCAGTCAGCAATTTCGAAATGAGCACAGCGAAATTCATTAACGGACGTATGATGTACAACGTTTTATTTCATACTGTATCACATTTTTCAATTTAAATCAGAGGTTGGATTTTGAAAGTAATTAAGGAAACAAAATAAAAATTTTAGACCTCATTGAAAAATTTGATAAGAAAAACTACACACTTATGATATATCAGTAACAAACTTTCAATAATAGTAAATTATTCAAAGAGCATGTAATGTATGCTATTACTCATGAGAACGAATTTTACCAACACGAGCGAAAGGGAGTGTTGTAAATCATTCAAATGAGTAATAGCCATTACATGCGAATAGAAAACTTTACTTTACCACAACTATAACATAAAAAATATATGTTTATTATGAGATGACCAAATATGTCATCACACTTTGACAGATACATAACAATAGCTCGCGTCATAGTTTTACAACTTACTTAACCACACTTAACGCAAGGCAATTATTTCTAGTGTTATTTAACTACAGTATAAGATTTATAAAAAAAGAGTAAAGTATTACAAAACTAGTGTAACTTTGGATGTTTACGTAAAAAAACTACTTAAAAATAATTTGGTTTTTTTGACAGAAAAGATTCAAATTTGTCATAACGATTAAATAATATAATTCAATCGAACTTAATACTATTCCTATTAGGGTAGTTTCTATCAAGGAGTTTTTATTTAAATTTCATTTATTACGAATTTTACAAAGAAATCTCAATAATGTATGAATTATAAGTAAATGACATTTTCGTGACATAGTTGTTAGCATAAATATGTCAAAGAAAAAGAAGGTGTAACGTCCTTCTTTTGTTACAGGGACACAGTTACTTTATTTAAAATTCTTTTCTCGGAAAACCCCATTGCTTCTCTCCTGGACATTGTATTTATTATCTTACCATTTTCACCAGCCGTAAAGAAATTTCTTTTCGTTATTGCATGTACCAGTCTTGCCGTGTTGGGCGGCATAAAAAATAAGTAAATCTTAAGGTTTAATACTTGCACTGCATTGTGAAACGTTGTAATCAATTGTAAATCCCCGAGCATCTCATCGGAGAGTTATTTATATAATTTTTTATAGTTATTGGGAGTGCGATCTTGATTGAACTTTGTATAGCAATAATTTTGGACATGATGAAAGCAAAAGAAACCGTTGGTTCCAACCTCACGAACTGTGCGTCGTGAACAGATTGCTCTCCTTAATGGACATAGACAAATTGTGTTATGTTTGCGATTATATTTAAATTACTATGTTGTACCAAACGATACGTTTATATTAATCATTTTCGCAATATGATAAATGCTAGATACTTCTAATAAGTTTTTTTATTAAGCACAAACAGATATATATTGTTCATGCAATTATAATTACACGGAATTTTTCATGCTTATATATATATATATATATATATATATATATATATATATATATATATATATATATATTAAGTTTCTGCCAAAAGTAAACTGCCATTTGAAAAGGCCGATTGGAATAAAAAATCTAGATGTTATAGTAACTACATAAATAAAATCATAATATTCTACGGCTAATCGTTTTTGATTTATGCGCTATTCTAACCTAACCTGACCTGACCTAACTAAACTGATCTAACCTAATCTGATCTGTGGTCACTATATATAAAATTATTTTGTATAATTGCTTCTTTGCCTTTAATTGTGACCCTTCTTATAATTTCTGACATTTTGTATCAAGAAGAAGAATGATGAACTACTGGCTAACATGAAACAAATACATTTCGTACGAATTTAAGACATGGGTTTGGATTTACAAATCTAGACCTTTTTATTCTGACTTCTACTCAATATGAATTATATTTTATTTATTTTATTCCATCTTTGAATAAATAGTTACATCAAACTAATTAATATATGAACATTTCAATTACAAACCCTGGTACGCTTATGTAATGTTCACTTGGTGGGCTTCTGTAACGAATAATACCATTTGGTGCGCTATTGTCACACGCCGATTTAGGATTTAGACTTGCAAAATAGCTTGCTGTTGATTATTACGAAACTATATATTTTCTTTCTTTTAGGTAATATTAAACATTATAAACGTTTATTTTTATGTTTTTTAACGTCATTACGTTGGACGTTATTGTAATTATTTGTAAAGACGCATATCATCACGAAATATATATACGCTCAAAAATCTGTATTACAAATATATTTATTGTTAAGACAAATATTTTAGGCGTGTGCTTTACCCGACCATTGAAGTCTCCGCAGTTATTCTGTCTAAATTGGAGCTGTCTACGTAGTTCTGCAACTATGTGTCGTCAAGTGTGCATAAGAGGCGCCTTTTCTAAATTGTTCTTAGGATCAGCGTTCTGGCGCATTTATCCAACAACATCTTTAAATGCAGTCCACTACTTCTAACTCATCTGAACACCTTACATTCGATCCTAATATATTAAAATAATTTCCTACATACCCTATGTCATTGAAAGGAATTATTGGATTCTATTTACTCGTATATGAAAATTTAAACTTTGGCAGACATTTTTTTAATTAACATTATTCGGAGATCCATTGCAGTGTGGAGCAAATTACATGACTTAATAAATCAGCCCGAGTAATACTATCATAGAATTTGTTAGTATTTCTACAAAGAACTGTGTCTTTATATCTGATTGACGATGGAACCTGCTAGAAGTAGTAATGGTGTTGTTGTCCATGTTGCAGGGTAGTTAGTTCCGGCTGTGTTAGTATACACGCGCCTGGCTGGGCAGCGGAGCGTCGCGGTAAGAACGCGAGCAGCGCGTGCCCCGAACATCGACTCTAGGAGTAATTAAATCCCAGCGTTCGTTACCGGCCGCTAATCAACACTGACCCTCAATACAATGACGAATACTTGTAAATATATAGGTGATAAGTCATTTTGCTGTAGTACTGCAATTCTTTGTGGGTTTTGGTTTGTTTTGTTATTTCCTTCCATTGCTTCTTATTGTAAACCTCTATGGTCCAGATTTGAATTTGAATTACCTTTAGATCATGAACGACTTTTTCTTTCTATTATCTATCTATCCTTAGCCTTCCTTTCAGTATTTTATGTTTAATTTTATTTACACTGTCCAACAGACCGACGTCCAGTAAAACAACAGGAGACTAAATGAGCATAAGTGAGACAAGCAAACATATTGCTGTCAATGAAAATCAGTGTCAGGTCGTAATCATGGATAATAATATGATAAATCCCAGTTTCCCATTAAAAATACTCACGGTATATTGAAGTTATATATGTTAATGTTAACTCTGTTATATTTTGTTTATAATTGCCTACAGATATCAGTTGTTCAGTGTTTACAGTAACTAGTTTATTATTTTTACAATAGCAGCACTTTCCTAGAAGGAATTGATTGTCACGTAACTAAATTATATTACTCAAGACAAACTTTACTTATTTAAAGTTCTTAATCTTTATAATATATTTGGCCGAAGATGATATAAAAAAATGAATTCGCTCGTTCCATTCTAATTTTAATTTTTATTCTAGTTCCTTGGATCTCACTAAGTAATCCGCAACTGTACATAACGTAAATTTGACAATTATTATACATAATACTTATTTAAGCTATTATAACTTTTGAGTATAAACTGAGGCGGAGAAAGCGGAGCCGAATTTCATGCTACCGAACGGAAATAGTTGTATTAGTTACTTAGGTATATACCGAGTTCAGATTTATTTATTTATAACTTTTTATAATTAACTTTACGATCAAAGACCAAACGTATATGTCCTTAGTATGCTTTTCATACTTACGTACACTAATAGTAGGACTGTTACAGTCTATAATATTCCGTTGACAATGATAACAAAATAATAAATGTTATCATCTGCTTACATATGTTGCTACGGAAGTAAGTAATGCATACATCAATAGTGTCTCGAAAATTTAATAATGATGACAATATGAAACATGAATTAGAATTAGAATGTAGGTTAGTGAATTCCCTATCTATCACACTAATTACCCCAAGACCTTTATAGAGTATCCCACACTCATAATCACTAATCAGCTGTGGCTGTATACCGCGTGCTCTAGTTGTGAATGCTACATAAATCTCTGGGCAGTGATAACATAATACACACACGCGCCTTATTGTCCGCTGAGATACGGCCGCGGCCAGCTAATCGGTTTATTGTGACTTAGGTGCCAAGTCTGTGTGTGGCGACCATACCCTACTTCTTACACGGGAAGCTTAGGAAAAATCTTAAACTTTATCATCGTTAGGTGTTACTCATTTCTGGGTGTGCCAATCTGCTTTCTTGCAAATTTTGGTGATTATTGTTTGACGTTTCTTTAAGGTTCATTGTATGTCAGGTGTTTCTGTTTTATCTAATGCTGTCTTGAGAATAAACCTTTATACTATATTTTCCGTAGTTGATCTTCACGTCATCAGTTTCTGCTGCAATTTTATCTTGCATCTTATACTGTCAGTTTTAACATTCATTTCGCCCGACAACATGATGGCAACAATCCCCCTTCCCCACGAATGATTTGAATCGAATCAAAGCGTTACAATTGACGACATGAGAATTAACAGTGGAAAATAGAGTGTAGCCATGTAGCTTTTGTTTCTGTGACGTCAGTGTGGCTCGCGGAGAACGTATCGTCTATCTTAACCATCGCGCGCTAGGTTCCCATGGCAACAGGGAAGCGTGTGGTGTAATGCCTCAAAATACAACCTACGTTCAAAAAGTCAGGTCTCACCATCCCTTCTGCGCAAGCGCATAACTAACTTGTGACTTCAGTGTGGCTCGAAGATAAATCATTAATTATAGATAATTGGCAACATAATTTTAACTTTTAATTACATTTTAAGTTATAATTATTCATATACTGACGACTAAAAGATATTTCACATGTAATTTCAACCATGCTAAACTTCCCCATTGTCTCGGTTTGGTTAATTAAAAATCTGAGAGCCCTGCGCAAGTGTATACCCTGTATTTATTTGACTTTTTTCGAGTGTTTTAATTAAACTCATAAATGACGTTGATATTACAGTATCAAATAAATATTATATATTTTTATCAATACTTTACATAAATTTACAGTGAAATTTTTTTTCGTGCACAAAATATTCAGGTATTTCCCATGCACTTGTGACATAACTATTGAATATTGCAATGATTTGGCATTGATTTCTAAAATCTCAAATTTAACTAAACTTTTTATTTTTTAGTAATTATAAACAATTAAGAGAAAGAAAAAATTGAATTAATTTCTTTTTAATACAAACTTGCATAAAATTATAATTTGCTTTATATAAAAATGGAATATAATATTGTGGTTCAAAGAAATTTACAGTGTATTTGGATTAAAAGGTAGGGCTTTTTGTCAGTATGGTTTATAACATATTGTAAACAGGAGAAACATATATTCTCTAAAGTTACTAATTCCTCGGCTTACGCTTTGGCGTATTGCAACTTCCTCGGAAAGAAAGACGTACTTGCATTACTTGTAACTTAAATGACTATTTCGAAAACTATCATGAGAAGTTAATATTTATATGAAAAGGTTATATTCTCAAAACTGAAGGATTAATGAAAATTATTCCCGATGTAATAAATAATTTAGTTTATTCATGCTCAATTTTTAAATAGATATGCGCTCAAAGAATCATGATTTGTTTTTAAAATGATTTGTACTAGATTTGTTATTTGTTTACATATGTATATAAACCTATTCAGTAGTTATGATATTCATAACAATACAATATGTTATTAGCTATTACTTTACTTTCTAACTAATAAGTAAAATCATATAGTAGAATGAGTACAATTAAATTTTACTTCATTGTACGAAGTAAAGTAAGTATTGTATTCTGACTAGTTTCGGCGTGACGTCTGTACGAACGTATGTATGTACGTAGGTATGCATTTACATATGTATCTCACAAAACTCAAAAATGATTAGCTATAGAACATTGAAATTTTGTACTTATACATGGGACTGCTAAAACATCTAGTTGTGCATCTTTTTTTATTGCAATCGGCCAAAAGGACACTTTGCTTGAATGATTTTTTCGCTGTCGAAAACTATTAGTCGTAGAATGTTGAAATTTTGTTCATAGAACTGATTGGAGTATCGTATGTCACTTTCGTAAGAAATAAGTTTCAATCAAGTGCAGCAAATATTTAGTTGAATTTTATAAACGAGCAAAGAAGTCATTGGTGTGCACATCATATAATATAATTTTCTTAGAGAGAATTTTAAAACATTTTGTATCTAGGGAATAATTTGTTACTTATCTCACAATTATTTTGTCATACAAATAAAATACTGTGGGTCATGAAAAATATATATTTAAATTAGCAATGACGCTTTCCAATAAGTTGAAAAGTAGTAGATTATGTCGGTGTGAAGCAATGCCGTCATACTGAACGGTTTCGCCATTTTGGTTTAAAAATAACCCGAATAATAACTAGCAATGTCATGAGTTGCCATAAAGAAACCACGAAAACACCTTGAGTTCAATCCAAAGTAAAATACAAATCACGCTGCTGCAATCAGAGTTGGCTGGTGCTACTGCAGACGTATATAGCCGCATCCTGGTTGTCTGTTTCGGATAAGGACACCAACTGCCCAAATGCTGTTTTTATATACCCCGTTTTCGGACTCATATTTAGCAAGACCACTTAACATGAAATCATAAATAATATTTGCAGCGTGTAACTTGTTATCTTTCAGTCAAATATGCGGAGAAAAAATATTAAACATATTAACAGATTTTTTAAAATAAATAATTCCGTGGTGTTTAAGATTGATGTTTTGTGCATTATTTGACTTCACTAGAGAATCAAGCTTTTCTTAAATTCACTACTTTAGTTGACTTGATTTTCTATCTTAGCTACTTGTGTGGATATCAACCAATTTCAAGATGCTAGATACTACTTGATAAAAAGATTTGTTATTTAAATTACTTTTGAATTTATCACTAGAACTAGAATCAGTGGCGTAGTCAAGATAGGAGATTTGCAGGCGCTCAGCATTTTAGACAATATTTATCTATAATATCTTAGCTATACTAGGCCCAAAAAAGCAAAAAAAATGAATGGTAAAAAAAGTTAAGTAATTGTATCAAATATCAAAAAATAAATAACTAAAATTATACTTGCTAAATAAATTGATTTTTATTGGCGATGCCATAGTACAATGTCAGTGCTACACATATAATTAAAATATTAATATATGTATATGTGTTCAAAACTAGCACAAAATAAATTTAAAATACAGTAAACGTTCACAAACTTACTTTCGACTAGTTTAAGACCTGACAGATATACCTGGTATTAGGATTCCAAATTTGGCGCAAGATAGAGAGCACTTGACTGGGATCGCCCATAAAATTAAATTTTAATATCAAGTATCAAAAAAATTGTTTTAACAAATGAAATTGAGTTAACGATGGATAAATTGCTATAGGCATCCTTGAAATTACGGACTTTATTTATAGAAGACACAAATGATATTATTAATTACTTGTTTTATTATTTTATAACAGCACACATATAAAGCTTATACTGTGATGTAAATCGCTATCCTCAGCTTTCGTTGAAAGACACGACTGCTCTCAATACTACAAAAAATCCGCAATACTTTAGGTGATAACTTTATTAGAAGCCTCATGTTTATTTATATTTTCTTAACTTCTATCATTTATTTTTTGTTAACAAGTTTCAGATTAGAATTATTGATGATTTGGTTTTGTAAATAAAAGTCTTTTTCTGAAATCGGAGCGAAAATATTATTTCGCTCTAAAATGCGGCGCGAAAGTTGCATTTCCCTGACTATAGTCATGAAAATATTTAAACATCCAGTTGTAGGTACCTCATTTTTTATTTTTTGGACAATAGATCTGCTACAACATCTATTGCCGCTTCTTTCATATCTACAGGAACTTCGTCGCTGTGATTAGTTTCGCAAGATATTGCACGCATCAAAGATGCAAAACTGACTGTTTGGTTTTTGTTCATTTACAATTTATTTTCTGTCACCTTACAAACGAAAGAAGCACACTACTAAATACTTATAGACAATCTGGGGTGGGATTCCATAACTCGGCAACTATAAATAACAATTGTACTTTTCATTATATCTATTTCAAACGTCAACCGTCAAATGTTGCCATAAATTTGAGACATTCTCGCATGAGTATAGACTTGTAGCGTGTTTTTGATATGTGTAGGTACGTATTAATCATAAATAATGATGACTATTACAGAATTAAAAAGCTCTCTTTTGAGTTGATATTACAATTGATATCATAACTAGTCCAAATGATAGCAACCGAAGTTATGGAATCCCCTCCCCCCTGATTTACTTATTAAATTTAAAATATTTTGTAATTGTAATTTGTAATTCCTTTAAACTAAATAATAAAATTGATGAAAAAATCAGGTAATCTTGAAAACTACTTGATTTTTTAAATACTTGAAATATTACTTACTACTTGACTTGATTTGTAATTCGGCAGTTATACTTAATTTTAAATCAAGTCAAGTCAAGTAGCTTGAATATCAAGTCAAGCTGTGAAGTCCTAATTTTATATATTAATAATATTCTAATACCGATGGAGGATGCTGTTGGTGCTCGGTGAAACATATTGGTAAAAGATTTGAAAAAACATTAGGTACTATTAACTTAATATAATATAAACTCTTTATTGCAATTTCGACAATCACGTCATCATCAGAAGAACTCTTTTGAAAAAAGAGTTTATATTATTTTAAGTGAAATAGTACCGAGTGTTTTTTCAAACCTTTTACTAATAATCTAGATTGAGTGTTTGTGGTCGATGGTTCCAATTTTCATATGTGATGGTTCCTACTGACGTTTGATGACAATGTGATAATTTCTCGTACGCTCTGCACATATGAATATGACATCGTGCGTGATAATCTGTTCCATTTCTATCCACAGCGCAGTTTCCCCAGGAATGCCTCCCACATTCCAGCGACAGACAGATCTGAACCGGACATCAGCGCCACTTTCATTTCAATTAACGCGCCGAGAGATATTGTCATTAGCGGCAGGCTAATATATGGCCCCACACATTTCAATACCAAATGGCACACATACATATCTTCTATTTACATCTTCAATTACTACTTGGCGTACTAATTCCGCAGCTGTGGACCTTATTATGCTAGTGTAAAATGAAAATAGAGTAAGGTCTGGGGTTCGGTTTCCAGAATTCACAACTATTTACATCTACAATTAGTTACTGGAATTCTAAGTTTCTTAACTGTAGAAAAAAGTTAATAACTTGTTTAACGTATGCTCCGATTCGAATTAGAAAAATAAAAATCTAGTTTTAAAAACCTTTGAAAAATAATTTTTTGTCACTCACTTGTAAATTGTCGTTTATTTGAACTGCTAATTCATCAGGAAATCTAACAAATAAACTCATAACTAACTTTTAAATTTTATTATTTGCATTGTAGTATAATTAATATTGAAAGTTGTGTTTAATTACAGTGATACTAATTTTTAACACATTAGTACATGACAGAAAACAGTTTTATTGCTTAGTGATTGCTTCAAGGAGGTTACAAGTTTGCTTATACGGCTCACTACTCATTTTCTTCTATCAGAAGTAAAAACTTTTTGTTGCTAATAATGTAAAGTAATATTATCTTCTTGGTTACTGTTGGCTTCCCAAACATCTCAAATAAATAAATAAATTACTTATGTTTAGGGTTGATTTCCAGAAAGGCCAATAACATAATCGAATTTCAGTCATAAAATATAAAAAGTAACCACTACAGTTTCTCATTATAATGATAAAAACTAAACATTTTCTTGCAATAATGAAATTATTAACAATTTAATGTTCCGGAGAAGGAACGCGTGATGTCAGTATGGTAGGATCATATAAAAAGACCGGGATAGTCGCCTTGGTGTATGCTTTTGCGTCATTGTTTTTTGAAATGATAACCAACAACCATACTATCTGCATACACGAGTGTGTGAAAATTGACTATAATAGTTTATCTTATTTTTCAATGAGTAATCTTTTGTTGTAATATTCTACAATATCTTTATTAAACAATCGAAGTAGTTGTAGTTATAGCATTGTAGTAAAAGAAAAACAATAAAAATATAAACCTTTGAAAAGACTTTTCTTTGATATTTACTTGTAAATTGTCGTTTATTTGAACTGTTATTCACAAGGAAAACTAACATTTACAAACTACTTACCTGTAAAACTGAACTAATTTCTATAAATTTCTGATAACATTAGTAACTGTTAGGATTTGGTTTAAATTTTAATATTATCTACAAGTGAATAACAAATAAACCAATTTACAATATACACCAGGTAACAGATTTACTGCTTCAAGGAGGTGACAAGTTCGCCTATACGGCTCTTCAATCGTTTCCTCCTATCAGCAGTAAATACTTTTTTACGTTCATTACATAACAATGTAAAATAATATTATCTTCTTGATTACTTATGTTTAAAAAATGAAGGGCCTCTAAAAAATATTTAATTTATTTAAAATTATTACATAATATATATAAGAAATTGACTGAATATATCTAACTACACAAGAATTTTCCGCCAATCAAGCTCTTAGTTTTAGAGGGACGAGTTAAGGATTAAAAGCAAATTTGAATTGAATCCAATTAAAAGTAGGGTTCAAACATTATCTCGCTTTTGTCACTTGTTGGTTTTCCAGAAACACTAGAAAAAATTCTAGATTTTTAATAAAACCAATTGTAGTTTCAAAAATCAAGTTCTATCTCTTCTGCTGTATGTTTGTCTCTTACCTAGTTGCATGAGTTTCGGCTAAGTATTCACATACCCTATGTGTTCTGGATGATTGTCCTCTTTACAGAGTCAACAGATATCATTTTCAGTTTTACCAAATTTGAAGAAATGGTATTTTAAAGGACAATGGCCAGTAAGAATTCCTGTTATCATTGCAAAACGTTCTTTCTATCAGTGTGATTTTGGATAGTACTAGAATTGTACTGCAGGGGTTGTAATACTATTAAATAGTATATTGCACCAATATTTAAATCGTTTGACAGAAAATTATACTTGAAATGAATCAGTTTTATCGCTAGATACACTGCGACACTTGGTACCAGTACAGTTAGAAACGAACGCATAGTTAACACAATTTGTTTATTTGTAAGATTTATGAGTTTAGCAAGCGAATGTCACCTAGGCAGCGTGGATTTCACTTCCTCCTGCTAATAACAGGCCTGGGACAAGACGCCCGCGCGTGGTATTTGAACACGCGTGTAAATTAATAAGCGATTAGGCTCCGCTATGCCGTGCTCTCAGCTGATTTATAACGCTTCGCTCTGTCAGCCTATCGGCCCTGCCCACCGCGTCACGCTTTTACACAGGCCACAGATAAAACTCTGGAATTTGCAAAAATTATGCATCGGCTAGTTTACAACGTTTTCTCCCTGCACACAAATCTGGTTACCAATAGCGATAGCTTGGTTCGCTGGATTTTACCGAATTCTTTTGTAACAAGATGGAAAATACGGCGCTGGTTTTCATCTTGTTTTGTAGACTGCATTTCTTCTGTGAACTATGGTTCTTTTGTCGGCATAGACCGTTGACATTTTTGTAATAAAAATTAGAAATTATGGGGCCAATGCCGGCAATGCCGAAAAAATCATATTTCACAGACAAAATTTTGTAATTAGATAAAAAATTGAGAGGGTACATTTGCCTCTCAACATTGTTTGTTGGCAGTCTTAGTTAGGGTTAGCGGTAGATCAAACGTAGACATAATGTAGTCTAAGTTTAATTGTTAAACTTTACATTAGTTTAGTTCAGATTTGTTTTATTAAATATGTAAATAAAATTAGTTTATCTACAACTATTGATATATGGGTACATTATACGTGTGATACTACATATAATATACTACTCATATTACACAAGTGTAATATGAAATGTTATATTACACGCCACACTTTTCTATAATAAATAGAGCATATAATTTAACACATAACATTTTAATAAACTGTTAATTTATTAATAATATATCTTTTATTATAAATATCAATATAAATGATTATAAAAGTATAATAAATACAATTTGAATAGTTATTTTGACATTTAAGTGCTACTGTGGCGCCATCTGTGAAGCTATATATGAACTACTCACAGCTAACAGAATATTTAACAAATAATATCAGATTTTTTTATATGCCTGATAGTTGTAGATAAGGTATAGTATTTGACTCGCACAATATGGCTACATTACACTCTGATGATTAAAAATACTCGCTACCGCTCGTATTTTTAATTAAATCCTCGTGTAATATACCCTTTATATTATCCTTGTTAAATAATATACTATTAAGCAAAGTAAAATGTGAACATGTGCTCCCGTGTTCCCAACAAACTTGTTGTGTTCCTACATCTTCTAGAAGATACATTGAAGAAAATAAAATAGCAGAAAATCAAATTGCTGGGACTTGAAGACGAAATAAACGGATACAATAAATTAAATCTACCAAGGAGGAAAAGAAAACTAGAAAATCCAGGTCAACATTGCTACAAGACATAGAAGAAATCTTGAACAGAACTGTCACATAGATATTTTCTTTTATATCCATAGCTGTATGATTTTTTAATATTTAATATATCTCCTATTGTAGACGTGCTGTTGCATCAATTATGATTTTATTTAATGTAGAATTTTATTTTTTACAACTTTGTACTGTCGTAGTTTTGCTAAAACTATATCAAGAGAGAGAGAATATATACAATTTTTTTAAATCCCATGTAAAAGTCCTATGTTCCGCGTTTCGTTGCATACCATGTAAATGTAACTGTCACCACGCAACATTGAAGAAAGGAAATGAATCTATATTTTCTATTTTATTCACATCACATGTCCAAAGCTCTCCTTTAAGGGTCTGGACATAAGTTCATGGATAATGGGTCTAGTTATCTAGGGTATTTTGCTGTAGTATAAAATCCCTGCAAGATTATAGTAAATTCTAAACTGTTGAAACATACCAGAATTTTATTTGGTTACAACTGACGCATCTTCGAATCAAACTCCCTCATTTCAAACAGCAGCAGTGATCCACTGCCTATTCCCTATTTACGTATTCTTGTTATCTGTTTATAGGCGATTGAAATATCAGATGTATTCATTCCTAGTTTATCTCGCGAACAAGGAAAGCAACTTCCACCCACGCAGTGTCAACATGCGTGCCGCGCGTATCTCGGCTGCTAACACTCGCAAACCTCACGCATACATGCTTCGATATATGCCACTAGTACAAGTACGAGTACCACTACTGCTTGTATTAGTAGTCGTTATGTGTACGTGTTGTTTACGGCACGAGTTGATGGAGACAGTTATCGATGGATATGTAAATGTGATTCAGAAGTGAAAAGGTTTGTTTGGAAAATATAGCAAATAAATAAATGGATAATCATGGCTTATTATTTCTTAGTAAATGTGCTTATATATCCAGTTATAGATTTCAGAAATGATTAGGTAATTAGATTATTTTAAGAAATACGTGAGAAATCATAAGTGTCATCCGTGTATAATTGATTAACTGATTCGCATGAAACTGGATAGTAACAAATCTACAAGACAGAATATTAATTCTTGCTTTATTAGTTAGTTACCTGATAATGTTAAAAGGCAAGATTCTTGTTTTGATGAAAACTATTTCTACTCATCATCTGTGACACTACAATCCTAGATGGAACATTTTTTTAAATAAAGGTTTATTTGTATTTTATTGGTATGTATTTACTTATTTAGTCTATAAGGATTAAAATAATAAATAAATTATAATGAATACTTATCAAATATAAATATATTTCCCTATAACTAATTAAATATTATTGTCCGACCGAAATTTCGGTTTCGTTTTCGATGTTTTATTATTATTTATTTGTAGTGGCTGAAGCTATAGTGTTTGTATCAAGTGTGGCGCTTTCGAATTTCTTCGGAACAGATTTACTCGCTTATTTTTTTTTTGTTTGTTAGTAAATAGTTTTTTTTTGTACTTTATTTCATTTTTCTTGCTTTCGAAGATATAATTATTATTTTATTATCGTTATTTTGAGGCTGTTAGTTTAATGGGCAAAAGTGCAAGATAAGGCAAGATCTCATTAATTTAATTTGTAGTACGAAAACAACGACTTATCGTACAATTAAGAAAAAATAAGTAATATTATTTTAAAAGAATAGCACACATTATAAAATAATCTGTTAATTACTCTACTTATTTGATTGTAATTATTTGGACATTTGTGAGGTGGGGACAGATAACTAAAGTCTTCATTTTTTTATTAAAGATTGTGCCCCGTATTCCGAGCTTACTTTTGAGTGCTTTTGTTAAAAGTGACGTTTGGTCTCAGAAGATTATAATATAAAATCAGGCTTCCTAAAAGCGACTTTATTATAAAAGTGAGTTCGGAATACGGGCCATTACCTGTACAGGAATATAGTTATCTTCTAATAAATTAAAGGTAAGAAAAACAGTAGATTTCCGTGTTTAATAAAAATTTAACTGAATTTTAACTTAACTACATAAGTTGGTCGATTTTGGTTACAGTTTCAGCCGAACCTAGAAAGAAGAGGAGCCGAATATTTGATTACGGTATCAGTGTTGATTGAAAATTGTGTTTCGGTTGGACACTATTACAGGCACAAGTTAATTTATTTATTTTGCTCTGTTTCCCACAATATCAAGTACTTGGAATAACTTTATTGATACAATCATTGAAACAATGTATCATTATAAGGGAGCTAGTTCGTTAACCTAGGAAAATAGCTAGATCATAAATTAATTTGGAAAGTACATATCTTGAAAAACGAATTTATCTAAAAATTATAGAAATCAATTAAATTGTTGTATCACTTAGAAACAAATTACTGATTTATGAAGCTATAATTAAAATGATACAGAGATACGGTTTTAATGATCTATGGTAATAACAGAATTATACATAGATCTCAATTCTAAAAATCTTCGAAACATAAATAATAGTCTGTAGTAAGTAGATCTAAAGGTATATGCATCATACAAGAAAATACAAGTATACGACTGTAACCTGTAGGCAAGACAACAGAAGATAGACAATATTTTGGTCACTAGATCTACATAAAATATATGGTAGGTAGTATCATTGCATGCAATTTAATTAGTGATGTATAAGTTAGTATTATTTAATAAAATGTAATTTTCAGATTAAAATTTTAAATGATGAGTGTTAGTTTCAATTTTTGTTAACTAAAATATTATTATAGGTTTATTTTATAATTTCAACGCAGTTTATACACTAATATAAGAGTTTCAATACGGAGATATCAATGCCTGCATAGAGCACAATATATTTTAGAGTGTTGTGTACGAAACAAATATTTTTGTGCAGTGATGTTATGAATTTTTTTATTGTTTGCATATTAGACCGAAGTGATTCATAAGGGCTCTACTACATTGCATTGTTAGGTGTATGATAATACTTAAATCGATTCCGGTAAAGTTACTAATTCTAATGACGCGCACTACAGTAAAATCAGTAATTATTTATTTGTTCCGTACTCTTCCTATTTTTATGAATTAAAATATCAAATTTACAATGTACATTCAAAAATTCCGTTCTATCACGAGTAATTCATTTTTAATTAGGTTCTGCAATTACTTTGTCAGATCTGGTAATGATAAATGAAAAGAGAAATTAAATACAATTGCAACACTTATTTTGGCACACTTAGTTAATTAATTAATTTATGCATGGTTTTCACATTAGGAAAAGAAAGCTCTATCTTTACATTCGAGTACACACGTCTTCGAGTTGCAGGAAAAGCAAGTGTAAGAAGTAGGTATAGTATATTTCATAAAGTGCGTTTCATTTGAGTTGGTTATGTTGTTGTACAATAATTTATGAGTGGTTTTCCAAGAGAACGATTCTTCAAGATATTTTCATTAAAAATTAATCTGAGAATAATGACATCGAATCTCTAACTAAAGATCAGTTTGTTATACAGTTTTGTTCAATAAAGGAGGACATCACTACTTCTGTTTCTGTTTCACATATTGTTCCGATAGCTATGTTACGAAAATTAAAATATATGTACATTAATCGTATTTTAATGATATAATAGTATATTGTGTTATTAAGAGTAAAAGTGATACTTTGTATGGCCAGCATGGAAGTTTGCATGACGAGCGAAGCGAGTCGGACAATTGCATGCGAGGCACACAAAGACAATTTTACTCTGAATAACACATTGTATTTTTTCTTCAAACGTAGAAATTTTAAAAATTAATTACTATTTGACGTTTAGTATGTAGGTTATCTGTCAGTTATTCATAATTTTTAGTAACTTTATTCTTAGGTTATCTAGTTTTTATAGTGACATCTAGATCGATATTACAGATTTCTATTGTACAAATTACTTCTTATTGGCTGATTCTATATACGGCGGCGAAGAAATTATACGGCGACAAGAATAAAAAATTATATTACGCCGGCGTTGAAATTAAACTTCAACCTTGTCAATCACGTCACAGAAGATGTCACTTTTATGACGTTTGATGAAAAATTATTTTATTTTATTCAATTGCATTCGAACAAAAAATAAACAAATATTTGATAGGTATGATTTTATATTCTTTTAATAATTTATAATAGGTACAAATTATTGTTTTCAAAAATGAATAATTTATTTAATTATTTCATAGTAAAACTTACACATGATTTTTTTTTTGTAAATGTACATACATAGATTTTACTAAATAAACTAATAAAAGTTATAGTAAATATTCAGAGACATTGGCTGTTTTACTACCACATTCTGACAGATAAATAGTCAAACATTTTTTTTTTGTTCAAATCCCATGTCTATCTCTTTTATTAAGAAATTAAATAAATTTAAAAATGAATTTTACCATTAAAATATAATATAATGTACTTGTGCTATAAAATAGGTGTGATTTGATGCAGAATTTTTTTATTTTCCTAGTGATACTAGACCCATTATTGTCAGTTAAAACGGGGGGGCAACTATCTGCAAAAATTTAAATTCTCATATTAATCTCTTATGTGTACCTTGAGAAAAAAACACCCGATATTTCAACACCTCATTACTATTATAATAATGTAAACCAATGTAAATTTTATGTGAAAACTGTCGCCCCCAATAATATCGCCGTTTTACGAGTATATACGCAAATAAACGAAAAAGCGTAATAATAATACATTATTCAATGAGCATGTAATGTGTGCTGTTGCTCGTCAGAATAAAGTTTGTAACACGAGTGAAAGAGAGTATTGCAAATCATCCGTGTGAGTAATGGTCACTACATGGAAACAGAATATGATACTTTTTCTAAAACTATGAAATGAAATAAATATTATATTTCATCAAATTTTTGACAGATAATTAACAATAGCTCAGTATCTTCTCTTAACGAAAGGAAGTCTCCAGTGTAAAGTAATGAAAATTCCAAAATATGATTGGTTCTAATTATGTTGAGTAATGGAAAATCAGAGTTGAACAATGAATAATATTATTTACAATAAATAGGGATAAAAAATATAATTATATAAAACACACAACATACATAATAGTTATTTGTGTACCAAGGGTGCAAAGTGCTACATTGCCGTACGCCTATAAAGATTGAAGCTCGGAGCGAAGTTGAGAGCTTTAAAGCTGAGTGGGAATGTTATTTTGCACTCGTGGTACATACATTATATTTCTTACAATTGCTTAAATACAAAAATAAAAACATTTAACGACATCAGTAAAATATTCTAATATATGGAAACATTAATATTGTTTCGAAAAGACAATGAAGAAAAGTTTATTTGTCAGTTGTAGGAAAATCTATTTTTTTCTTTAATATTCATCATCACCTAGTATGCAGTATTATGAGATCTATTGAATCTAAACTTACTTTCTGACAAAATAGAAATGATGATGAAAATATAATTAAGAATGAAAAAATGTAAAGTACTCCACATTGCAAAGATACTTGTAATTAGTGTATAAGTAATAGAATGTTAGTATGTTAACGATCTTGGAGCTCATCTTCACATTAACCCAGTCGGTTCGCGAGTAACTGTACCTGCAATTTGATATAAAGTGTACGAGACGTTAGAAACTTAGCGAGTGTTATAATTATAGCATAAAACCTGTACTTAACACTTAACAGAACAGAACTGAGTGCTAAGACGCACCACCTACCACCTACGACTATCAAGATCTCCGTTCACAACAAATTATAATTTACAAAAAATAAAACACCTATTTCGCACGTATAACTTATATACTAGCATTTTTATATTCTTCGACACGACTGTAGTTTCTATAATGCAAATAACTTTTTCGCACCACCATCGAGGTAAAAATAACTTACTTCCATAGCAAGTTTTTGATATCCTTTATTTCTTTGTTTGTCATTGTCATCACAGTGTTATAGAAAATAACAGTTCTACTCGTAGCGTAATTATGTAAATCGTACTAATTTCAAATACATTTGATTGTCTAGTAATGACAAATTTAACTATATATTGTGTAAAAAGTTTCAAATAAATAAATCTGAACTGTTAAGTGGTCCACATTTTATAAATATTTGGTAGCGCAAAAAATATAATAAGCGATTTGAAATTTAAATACCTAATACAACTATTCTTATATGGTAACATGAACTTCGAGTGGATATAATGTACTTACACTTACATTCCTTTAAATATCCATTTTAATTCCCAGTTTATACATAACAGATCTTATTTTTACTACAGCAATTTTCAGGATCCCTACAATCAATATTTTATGATGTCCACTCGTACAAGTATGTATGTGCGTATGATTAGAGTACTGTTTCATGTTGATAAGTTCAATAAGTATCAAATAAATTTAGATTTTTGTGTTTAGAATTTATTGTTTGTGTAAGGATCTGATTATTTTTTGGTAATTATTAGTCAGTCGGAAATAATACTTAAAAATTTTAAGTTTTAACTAATCATTTCACACATGTCATTTTCACCCAGTTAATGCATCATTTGGTGGAAGGTTTTTTTTGCAAAAATACAAAAGTCGTCAATAACTGTCAATCACAAACTAAATGCTGCAACTATCTGAAAATTTTATAGTTTTATGACAATTAATCATATTTACGAAATATAGCATTGTCTTGATGACTGTGACTTCATCCGAATATTTTCGAACGCTTTTTATACTATTAATTCTATAATTTAATTTAGTTTTGTGAAAGTAAATTATTTATTTATTAAAAGTTGATTTTCTTTTTAATTTACGTGATATGTGGGGCCATAATAGTGTATTATACACTGTGTGACTACTAGTTTCTGTAGTGACAGAACAAGTAATTCGAGCTATGAATGTACTCATCATTTCTGCTAAGTAAGGACAACTCGGGTGAAAAATTATTCTAAAATCATTCCATGTTCGCTGTCGCGATTTAAATGTCATTTTGGACACTCGTTTGTCTATTACTAAGCAACAAATATTCGTAAATGATAAATTCATGGCTCATATTATATTACTTATGAATAAATACAATTGCTGCATTAGTGAAAAAAATCTTAAACTTTATATGAAAAACGTACCGCTGAGTACGTGGGCCGATACCTGGCATTATCTAAATTAAATACGTGAAACTAACGGGCATGGTCGTTGGTATTAATTTTATTTTATATATTGCTGATTTCATAAATATTTAAATAACATAATATCTAACATCAATCTGTAGAAAAATGTTTCGTATATTTTAATTCTTAAAGAGCCCACAAGATATAATGTTCATTATTTGATACGCCAGATCAGATAAATATTGTATTTGAGATGAATGCCAAAGCCTACAATATACGACTGATAATGGTTAGCGCGCTGTATTATACAGGGTGGCCCAACGAAAATTATCAGCGCAATTTTTGGCCACTTAACATCAATTTTACAAAAAACTCTCGAACACGTCATTTTTAGTATAAAGAGGGACACCATAATGAATTAGTATCAATGGCATAACTTCAACCCTAAAGTGGGGGTGGACTGCACCTCAAAAATTTTAAATGGAAAAGGGTGTCAAACGTGACACAGTTCGAAAGGCCTTTCAATTCTCTTTTCAACAGTTTTTTTCATACTTCATACTCACTGGTAATATCTTATTACGTTCATATGTTCAATGATGGTTTTTATTTTGTTATTAATATTGAATACTGTTTATAAATTAAAGTAAGTTTTTTTTTCATTATTATAAACAATGATTTTTTTGGGCCGGTCACTAAAAAATGCCCGGTAAAATATAACGTCCCAGTCCGGTCCTGATCAGAGGAGACGGATCGACAGAAAATAATAATTCTTCCATCTGTCTAAACATAAGGTCAAACGGTTCTACAAGTAATATCCAAAATTCAGTATCCAATGGTTAACCGAAATTAAACGTAAAGGAAATTTTGGATACAATGTCATAATTCGGTAAGTACATACTATAAGTTTATTCAGATACATTATTTTCCATAATAAAAAGGCAAACTTTTTCTCAAAAAATGTTTACTTTTAGTTTTAAGTTATTTCGTTAAGTTAAGATTTCGATCATTGTTACTACAAATACATATTAAATGACGTTCTCTATAAATACTCAAATGTTAGTACGAAATATATATAAATATGATAATAATTATATAACCTAATTTAATTGTAAATTCATTCAGAGAGAATTTTTATTTACAGGAAATTATATTAAAAATACTTAGCCTAAAAATATATCCAATCGATTTCTTGTATTTCTGATAACGTGTGTGAGACTAACCAATTAACATACACTTAGACTGAAAAGAGCCCTATGTCTCTTATCACTTATATCATGAACTTTGTAGGAAAATAACAGTTGTATCTGTCAAACATGAATTATTTAATTTTACTTTCAAAATGTCATATTTCGGTTACGGAAATAAAAATAAGGCAAAAAAATATCACCGAATATCCCTTGATTATTGATTATTAACTTATAATTTTACGACAACTTCCTCAAGCACGTTGCTTATAGGTAACAACCCAGGCGATTACCAAGCAACGTGCTTTCTGCAACTGTCATAAAATTATTGCATAATTATCAATGACCTAGAGATATTATAGCCGAAAATTAAATTTTGATAGTGACCGTATCCCTGTGATATTAAATCTCGAATAGAGAACGATTTGTCATAAGCTTATGTTCACTAGAAGAGGAATTTACTATATCTGTTTCCTTTTCTCAAGTTACTCAAGTATAAAATCAATTTTTTTACTTATTCTCCTTATAAAAAATGATGCCAGTGTCCTGTAATGCTTTTCCAAAACATCTTTAGTACACGAAAAAACGCAATCACAACAATTTTTTAAGTAAAACCTAAGTTTCGTAAGATTTTGTTCCTGCAAATCTTTCCTTACGGTAGCGACACATATCTCGGACTTACGCACGCTAGCTCCGTGCTAGTGTGTGTGTGTGTTTGTATGTGCCTAATTTATAGAAGGTAGAGCACAGTAGGTGGCACTGGGCACTACACACACTACACACGCTGTGTACACACATGCGTGCTCCGTGTTACATGTACGACACTAAGAACATGCAGTTATTTATGCTGTTTGCAGAAAGGAATTTATAACTCTATTACGGTGCTGCTTCAGCTTACTTATATGTATGTTTATGGAATGGAGATATTAATGGCTAAACTAACTTATTTATTTTTCTTTCATTATTTGTATGGTGATAGTTCATTGGAGTTGAATTGATAACTTTTTTGTGAAGCAGTTTATTTATTGATTAATAAAATATATTGTTAGTTTCTATTTAGAAGATGTAATAAAACACACGTATTGGTATTGTCAGTTAAACCCTGTGTATTAATAGCATATTTGGAAACTTAACCAAATTAACCACGAAACCGGTTACTATATGGTTAATGAAATTTTCAATAATTTTCAGAATGCTGCGGTTAATCTTACGTGTACCTGTTATGTATCTGTCAGTTGTCAGTTGACCGATCTATTGTTTGACAGTGAGTCGTTAATGTATGAAACATAAAATATGAAAAATCTTAATAACTTAATGCAATACAGATTGATTGAAGAATTTAATTATCCAATATTTTTAAGGGTGTGAATTTTCATCCCTGTAAATAAGATCCTCACAACAGTAACAGTCTTGAACTTCTTTGTTAAGGTTATGTATTTGACAGTAAAACAGAGTAAACAAATGTGTTCTGGTTCAGTATGCCATGAATTACAGTACACTTTTCAAAATTCTTTAATTCCTGATCCACTGAAAACAGAGCAGCCAAAATTGCTCCAGAATGTGCTCTGATTTTAGTAGACCACTAATTAGAGCAAACTTTAAAAAATTCTCTAATTCCTGATCCACTGAAACCGGACCACAATCCAGAGCAACCAAAACTGCTCCAGAATGTGCACTGGTTTCAACAAGCCGAAAATTAGAGCAAACACTTCTGAATGCATTAATGCTTGAGTCACTATAACCAGAGCACAATCCAGAGCAGCCAAAACTGCTCCAGAATGTGCTGTTTTCAGCAGCGCAAGAATTAGAACAGTAGCTGAAGTGTACTCAAATTCCCGGCCGGCTGAACTAGATCACCTTCAGGGCATGAGATGCTCTGGAAGGATCTTCGGTATATCCTGAGACGCACATTATTACCGATCATGAATTCCTATTGGTTGATATTCAAACTGTAATTGTAGCTGTTTGTATGTTTTCATTAATAAAAATTTGTAAACTTTTTAATAACAATACACTTTTAACAGTTGTGCAGTCAATAGATTGTAAAAATTTATTTGTTGCATTGTTTTTTTGGAAGACATTTTTCCATAGGACTGTCATAACAACAATTTCTGCCTTTTGGGATTAATATACATTGCTTATTATAAAATTGATCGATTACATTTTTCATTTTGCTTTTTTAACATTTTGTCTATTAAGTTTGAATTATAACAATTATTTGCAGCAATATTTTTAATACTTTTGTTTGTGGTATGGTAATTAATCTGTCCAATAAAGAATGAGATGTGCAGGTTTGCTTCTATTTTTTTTTACATTTTTGAATATATAGGATAAAGTGATAGTAATTTTAAATTAAGACTAAACACGAGCAGAACAACACATTTGCCGACCATGATAGTAGTAACAATCCGATCATTCATCCATGGGAATTAAATATTTTAAATGTAGCAGAAAACATATTATAACATAATTGCCTGGCAAATATTCAGATTAAGAAATGCATTATTTAAATTAAAATATTGCCAGTGACCAAATCGATATATGCTATTCCCCTTTATTTAATTTGTAAAATTACATACTGTTAATTTGTATATCAGTGAACAGTGTAAGGATAACGTAATAAATAAAATATTTATTTATACGTAAAGAAAATCATTTTAGAAACTATAAATGAACCAGGTATATATCCACAAAGTAGTTTACATTCCTGCATATTTGGGTATATCGAAAGCAAAAAGAACCTTTGTAAGTGCAAAGTAGCAAAGCAAATAGGATTTGATTGCTCCCAGGAGCGACAATCCAGTCACTCGGAACCAATGCAGCCTAGTATTTATATAGAATACAGCGTAGTTATGAAATAATGAAAATAATCTATTATAAACATACTATAAAGTTTTACCGTCGAATGTAAACTTGAACGTAATTAAATTCGTACATATGAAATCATACTTGTTGTCTCTAGAAAAAGTGTAAAGTGCGCCTGCCGTTAAATCCGCCACAGAAACAATAGCTATTTTTAGTACAAGTGAGCAAAATATGTCTTTTTCTCACGGGCCCAGAAATTGGCCACACGAGCGAAGCGAGTGTGCCAACTGGACAAGTGAGAAAAAGACATGCTCACGTGTGCTAAACATAATTTTTTCCACAATCTTAAAATATAATTTAAAAGAAAAAACAAAACATTGTATTTTTTTATTTAATAATGAAAATCTCAACAGTACAATTATGTTTATAAATTATAATTAAATTTATTGTAATTTAATGTAAAATGTATTATAATGTCTGTAATCCCATGAAAACATTGTGCTCAGAGTTAGTGTATTTTGCTCACTAATGTTATTTACTTTGCTCACTTGTGAAGAAATTTATTTACTTTGCTCACTTGTGATTCAATATGCTACTTTGCTCACTGTTTTAAGTTGAATAATGATGTATTTTGCTAACGATTTTGGAAAAAAATAATTATGGAATTAATTTCGGCAGGTTATTAAATTTTTGGAAACAACAGGTCGCAAAAACAGTCATTAAAACAGCAACTTCCGGCTAGTGATAAACAGATCCATTAAACCATTCTCGGAAGCCACCGTTACTTAATAAATAATAAATGAAACCATTACCGAATCCCTGTCAGGCGCACGCTCCACTCAAAAACGCGACTCGCGTGCCACCGTCAATTATTTCCCCGGCCGTATAAGGCGCGCACACTGTGTGGCCGGCCAACCCCCCGCGCCCCGCACAAAGCCGAGTAGCGGTGGCGTTTTTGCCCCATGTTCATATTTTTAATTGATGGAATGGCGACAATTACAAGAAATATGTCTAGATGCGGCCGCGCTGATGAATTATGGAGACTACGTTTCCAATTTGCACAACCATGGAGATTTGTCGGCGTTATTTATGTTATTACTTTTATGGGCTACGTTAAAGTTGACGCTATATTTACCGGTTGCCACTGCCATATACATGAAGATTCAGTAAAAAAACATTCTAAAAATACGCACGTCAAAATCGTAAAAATCTGATGTGGACAGGTATCAGCACATTAACTCTCGTTGTTGAGTTTTTCATTACGTACGTCTTGATTACTAGAACAACCTAACTTCGGTTCTAATTTATAAATAGAGTAAATTGTATTACTTATATTATATTTTATATTAAACATTTAACTTAGTGTAAAATTTATTGTTCGATCTTTTTCAACTGCAAATCGATCAATTATTTCTTCAGGATCTAAGTAGATGTCTCTATGGATGTTCATAAGAGCCAAACTG
Organism: Stenolophus ochropezus; assembly: GCA_035578165.1. Classification (NCBI taxonomy): domain Eukaryota; kingdom Metazoa; phylum Arthropoda; class Insecta; order Coleoptera; family Carabidae; genus Stenolophus; species Stenolophus ochropezus. The sequence continues at coordinate 22,253,001 of JAQOWZ010000008.1, forward strand.
GATAATCTCTCTCGTCCTGTGTAGAATTCCTTAAATACGTTATTAAACGACTAAGAGAGAAAAATGAACGTTCTGGTGTACACGTTGAAACAGGAAGCGTAGTTAATACTTTTAACAAAAAATGTATATTTGGAAAAAGAGTTTTATTGCAATGTGACAATTTTTCCAGTTATTGAAAGATTTTGTTACTAAGTTCCCTAATTTTTGATGCTCTTCTTTACCTGCACATTCTTTATAAAATAAAGTGCAATATTTACAAAGCACTCCTTGTTCCCCAATTTGTGTGTAAACTAACCAAAGAAAACGTTTGAACCAAATTATTTGAAATTTTATATTTCTTCCACTTGATACAGGAAACTTAAAAAATTCATCCGGTATCCGGTTTGAACCCCGAAAACCCCCCCTGGGTACGGCCTTGATTATACCGAACGTCACTGAAACTATCTAAACATCAACTGGTCATTACAAAGCAGTTGTTATGACAACCACCAAAATTTGTTACTGCGCATTTGACGTCGGTGGCTTCTTCTCTCAGTAATCGGAATTTAACTTAAATATTATAGTTTTTTCAATTACTAGAAATGTAAATATATCTATTATAACAGTAGAGGTGATATGAACTGCGACGAAGCTTACGGAGTCTAAGTTCATGTTACCGTACGTGAATAGTTGTAGTAGGTAGTACCTACTAGGTACTTTCATTCCGAGTCGCTTATTATATTTTTCGAGTCACCGGCAGCATGAACTGCGAATAATAAATAACCACTTAAGAGTTCAGATTTATTTATTTGCAACTCTTTATAGCGTATATAATATTATTTTGCCCGTTGCTAGACGACCAAACAGTCCCGAATGAACTCTTAAGCCACATAGGTCCAGGCCTAGGGTGGCAAAATTTGGGTTTTTGTCAAAATGAGCTGTAACTGAGCTAGGAAGAAAAAAAATGAAGCAAAATATTAAAAATTAATATTTATTAGAAATTAAAAATTTAGAAAACATTTTGATAATTTTACTTGGTCAGTGCGTTCTGAACAATGTCCAAAGTCGATTTAAAGGGGGAATCTAGTGAGTTATACGTCTTATACGCTCAATTAAGTGGCAATTGTACCAACCAACCAACACTGACATTTTCTAAAAATAATTATGAACTATCAAGTATCAAGTTTTTAATTCAAATAATTTGAATCGCTATAGTGCAAATATAAGTGATGGCGCTAACGAAAGAAAAAAGAGAAACAAAATACCGCATTTAAAGAAAAGACAAAACTTTAAATATTATTCAAGAAACTGGCTTGTACTGCAAATGTAGTAAGAGACGGTCAAGTAATGCTGGTGAATAGGAATAGGATAAGAGATAATTATGCAAGTATATGGTAATCCCTGTAAAAAAAATATGTGTAGTTACAAACGATGCATAAAAATTCATTGCAAATAACAATTCTTTTCTAGTCGTTTCTGTTTAGAAACATTTGATTGTAAGTTGCGATTTTTTTTCGTAAAACATTTTTTGTGCCTTCTGAGTAACGTCAATTTCAAACAACGGTGTGCTATCAGGTTTTGCTTCAGAATTGAGCACAGTGCAATGGAAATTTTTACAAAACTCAAGCAGACCTACGGAGACAGTGTTATTTTTAGGGCCCAGGTTTTTCGGTGGTTTTTGGCATTTTCAGAAGGAAAAGATTCGATTGGAGATGAAACACGCAACGGAAGGACTTCATTTTCAAGAACTGATGAATGTCGCCAGAATCTGGGATCTTGTGCATTCATATCGTTGATTGAGAGTACTGACTGATTAGTGAGGAGTTAAATTTGATTCACACGACCGTTCATCAGATTTTAATTAATTTATTGGGGATGAGACTTAATAACAAATGTCAAAAAAATCACAAAAAAATATACGGAAAAATCAAAGTATGCATAATATAAATAAACTTAAGACGCTACTGTAGGTGTCCCATTCAGCGCGAAAAACGGTGTTACAATATTTCGTTTCTTGTCTCTATTATTTAAGCTTGTACATTGATATTTTAAAAATAAATTCTTGGATAGTACTTCAACACTGCTACACAGAGATAAATGTAAAATTGTTAATAGAATTTGAATAATTAAATGGTAAAAGTGCCAAATTTGCCTTATATTATACGTATGTTATATTGAATTGACTAAACATTTTAAGAATTTTCTCTCTGTTACAGTGTGATGAATGAAGTAAAGAACCGTTTGCCCCAAAGAAAATTTATTACCTTACTTCAGTAAACTAATAATTCGAAATATTAAATTAATAAATTTAGTTCTACTTTTTCATAAGAGATGCCGCTAGACGCAGTCGATGCCTGTATCGCCACCCCTTTATATTCGTAGACCGAGTAGGGGTATTAATTTCGAAGAATTAGAAAAGTGAATGAATGATTAAAAAGTATAAAAATATTTTCATTCGTTCACGAAACATGTTATCTCTCTCATTTCGCTTTTACACTTTTAGTGGGGGAATAGTTACGGTCCAACCCCCTAGCTACCTCACCCCTTACACTTGCAAAACCTTAGATGGTTTGGGATTGCTACATTACAGCCTTAAGGGTCGGACGTTATATATACCAGACTTTTTTTATAAATACTACATACAACCTTCCTAAATCCACAAATTAATTAAGATTACGAAATTGTCAAAATCCCTTTGACTTAATTGCATTTTGTATTTCGTTTTACAATAGTCTTACTCATAATCTAGTTACAATTACTCAGAACTCATTACCAAATCTTTGTTTACTTTAAATTACATCTTACATAAGCAACCTCTATACTAAAATCTAAATCTCAACCCAATTATTTTTGACATAAAGTACGCACAACAAAAATCATCCACTGAAAACATAATTTCAGGCGGCCTTGAAGGCTGTCGCCCCCCCTCACCCCTCTGCAGGCCTGAGCTAATTTAAAATGATCAGATCAACCAAGGCTGAGCAATTAAGAAAAAACACTAACCGCGAGATGAGGTAGAGAGCGTGCGTGTTAACATGTATGAATGTAATGATATGTAAATATTGGTTGTTACAGTTTCGCTCTGTCATCGCTGTTATTAAGGCTATTAACAACACCTGGGGTTATTGAAGTGTGATTTTTATGGGCACTTTAATTGATGTATAAATATGTTGTTTGTACACGATCATCGACATTTCGTTGATTACTTTATATTTTTATCTGGTGGAGTATGAAATCTGGTGCACTGGTGGTTCTCTAGGTTATCTCGTTCTAGATTGAACTCAGTGATTCTTTCAGACAATTTGCTCAAGGCGGGCATTTTTAAAGACCGGGGGAGCAAAAAATAATTACATTTGCATGATATACAATGCACCTGTAATGGCGAAAAAAGTTTCCTCTAAGCTGGGCGGCTGCGCGACCGCTTACTAATTTTTCGAAAGTTGCGCAGCCGTTTTTGTATTCTGCGCACAATGGGCTTGTTCACCATTTTTTTTATATCATTTTATAATAGAATTGCATCTAAAAATAGCAAAAATCCAAATTTCACAAAAAAAACCGAAAATTTAGAGGGTCAAACAAACTTTTTAAATCGGCCTTACATATTTAAAACGTCAAATGAAATCTCTTTTGTTTACATCATCTACATCATCAGGCGTTTGCTTGATTTCCTTTAAGTTAAGTGTGAGTTTTGTACACAGCACAGCGTGAATGGTTGCACTCAGTTGCTTCCGAGAGGTGCTACTAGAAAATCAGGTTTAATTATTAATTTTATGTTTTATTATAGTCCAAGGTTTCAGAAAAAAATGAATGTATGATTCGTCAGAAAAATGTTTTTACTTAACTCGGAGCCATACAATATTCGGCACATATAGTGCCTTGAATTTCAATATATGGTTCCTCGACATATAACTATTTTTGTTTGTGTGCTCTCAAAATACTTTAAAATGTAATTTTAAAGAGGATTTCTTTAAAAAATGACAAACATAAGCACAGGACCCGCCCTTCCTTTTAACATTTTTTTTGTACTTATTGAACAGTTTTGCTCCCATATACTTTTGTACCGTGAAGACAGCGAAAAAATTAGAGAGGACATTGATAGTGAACGTAGGATATGCATATTAAAGGAAACAAGTTAGTGTTGCCGTCTAGACAAGACTTTGCAAAATCTTGTCTTGTCTTGAAATTTCAAGACTAGACGTGACTAAGTTCGAAGACTAGATTAAAAACTCTTGTTCTTCTCTTGTTTAGATATTAAGATTCTAGATTGTTTCAAGACTCTTAATTTGAGAGAGATTTTATATTTATACCGCTATTTTCTCCTGTATCTGAGCCTTTATCAAATTATTTGAACTGCGAAGTATAAGCACACCAATGATTTTTCTTTTATAGTACCTATATCTACAGTTTTGGTTTTTGATAGTACAAATTTTGAAAGGATTTTGATATCCTGTTTTTTGTTTTGAATACTTATTATATTAGCTTATCAAAGTTGCAGTGTATTTTTTAATAGAATTAAATTGAATGTGAAGGATTCGTGTATAACAATATACACTATATTTTCCGCAGTTGATCATCACTTTATCAATTTCTGCTGCAATAATTATTAAACTTTTATCATGGATCTTTGTCGTATACGCATCTCATAGATGTCACTTTTATTCGATATATAATTATCGTACGTGTTACAGGGGGGTAGATATGCTATCTGATAAATCCTTGTACAAAAATTTTTGCCCAAGAGCTCAAAAGAATGTAACTTTTGTTAACATATCAGTATTTTACTAAATTGGGACATAAACTAAAGAGTTATTAACTATTACAACATACATTTGTAAGAAATAAAATTCGTCTTAAAAAGCTTTTTGGTGAAGTAACATTAGTTAATTTTCCGCCATTTAGACCCTTCAAATTCTCAATCTTAGATTCGCCAGGCCAATACAGAGGCCGTCTGAAGACGCATTAGCTGCCGTTTGCGGTTATGAACAAGTAATGAATATATAATAACCGGCGATGGTAAGAGTCCATGAAATGTGCGTATTCCGCTTATGGGCCTCGAGCTACAAGGCAAATGCGCAAGAAAGAAGACAAATTTGGTTATATGTGTAGTTCACACAAACCATGGTGGTCTACATTAAGATTAAATCAAATTAAGAAAGGAGGTGAAGTGTCAAAGTGATGTATGAAAATAAGTAGGTAGCTGTGGAATTAAATTATTTAAATACACACGCAAATATCCTTTTCCTTTATACTCTACATATTTTTAACACGCGTAATTTCATTATAATTTCTGTAACTAAACTTTATGATGGTGCTAATATTTAAGTGGATTAACGCATCCTAGAAGTTCTGTTAGAATTTTAATATTTCGCTCTTAGTTCAAGTACTGGTATTCTGATAAAATAAAATTCGATACACCGTTCCCAAGAAATAATTTTATTTTCATAAGTAATATAATAAGAACTATCAATTTATTGCAAAAATTTGCAAAGTAATAGGAAAACGAGAGTCAAAAAGTACATTTAGATTTAAGATTTAAGAGGAATTTTTGACCCGACACGTTCCTTCGGAGGTATTATGAGTAAATGTAACCAATTAAATTCATAGCTCGAATTATATTTGCGTGATTGTTTTACGAATGACAACAATTTTTTTATTTATATCAGCAAAATGTAATCATGTAGTTTTATCAAAAATCTTCACTGCAAAACTTCCTACGGTCATCAAATCAAGCATTCCCATTGGGTGAAAATGACGTGTATGGAATAATCATTTGAAAATACCAACCCTAATGGAAGCAAAACTTGGACATTAAATCAAAAATTGAGAATTAAAAGGCGGTAGAAACGAAATACTTGAGAAAATGAATAGGCGTCTCAAGATCCGACAGACTAAGGAAGGAACTTATAAGAACTAAACTATAAACAGAAAAAATACAAAACACAATAGAGAAGGAACAATGGTCATCTAATAAGAATATCGGAAGACAGATGGACTAAAATAGTATGGCATACGAGAATGGGTAAAAAATAGGAGAGGAAGACCACAAAAGACTTGAGAAAATAACATAAAAACTATTAAAAATAAATAACATCAGGAAAGGATTAAGAAATACAAGAAAATAAACACGACTGAAAAGTGAAAATAATCTTCACTCCCACTATATATAATATTTAAACGATTACAATATATTCAGAATACTTTTAGACATAATTCTCAAATCCAAATTTTCACTAGTTTTTCATGTACACTAATATGGTAACGGTCTAAGAATAATGAAAATACCAAAAATCATGTAAATTGGTATAATAACAATGGTTGTGATTTTTGTTTTGGTTCTGTTTATTTTAAATTTCGATGTTGTTGTGTTTTTGATTATAAGTTTCGAATCTATAATATGTACCGTAACTCAACCAAGAAAACCAGTATCTTCTCGAAAAATTTTACCTATTTCGGGACACTTTGTCTTTGAATCACGACATTTTAAAATTGACATAACCTAGCAAAAATGTATATATGAATAAAAAAGATGATAATGTTGAATATGACAGCGAAATTGAACAATACATTAAAACTAAAGAATTAATGTTTTCAAAGGTTCATACATTCTTTTATTAGATGATGTTAAATGTCATACTGTTCTTTAGCTATTAGATGACAGTACGTAGTATAGTTATAAAACCAAGAAAACCAGGAATATTTCTTGGTTGCTGTGGTCCGACATTTTACCAACCATTATCAGGAACCACGTTCCAAATAGAAACCGGTAAATAAATTTCAGGACTTACGAAGTTGTCAACCACAAACCTGATCGAATCGGTTGCATAACGGATCCTTCTATAATAAAAAATAACACATAAACTTTCATTGCAAAAAAGTAAACAAAATTATGCTTTTCAAAAGAAAATATTATTAATCTGTAAAAATTAATCAATTTTTGTTTTGTGCGTTACGACAGATCAACAAACAGGTTACTGTGAACTAATCTTACATAGTATGCTGAAAGATACCTCTGATCATGAAAATAAAAATCGACTTGAAAAAACTACAACAAGTTTCGATTCAATTCTCAAAGTCCTCAAGTACGACCCAAATAAAAATACCAATCTGCCCGAATTACTTGGAAACCATTACAAGCTGTAAGATCTCTCACAGAAGTTAGAAGCGGGCAAGGGACAATCAATGTAATAAAATGCAAGTAAAACTGTCTAGAACCACATGCTTTAAGTGTAAATCTTTGAGGTCTTATTTAATCTAGGTATGTTGTGCCAGATGATGAATGCTATCAACAGAAACGTATAAATATTTGTACATATTTGTTAACATTCGCACAATGCAAATTATTCATAACATTTTTAAAATACGTTCAGTTTAAATGGTGGCAAGATACCACTGAAGATTAACTGAAAAGAAATTAATTAAACCGAATTAGACAGTAACTAGAAGTTTTTAATATACAACTAAAAAGTTATAGGAAAGTCAATAATGATGTTCTCTTTCGGAACCATCCTTCTATTCAAAGCTGATTATAAATAATCTAATGTGCAAACAATTCCTAACACTTTCAATTCTCAAATTACAATGAAAGTTAAAATATTGTGTAACTATAGTTTTGTGTATTAACAATATGTTCGCTATTAGATCTCATTTAGAATTTACGACGGTCGGTCTGCATCTGATGTCAGAGAAAGTCAGTAAATAGCCCCTAATCATAGAGATTACTCGTATACAGAGTGTTTATGTGTATTAACAAATGTTACAAGTGTTATAATTCCACACTGAACCCATTATCAAGTCGCAAATTGAATAGGAGCACTTACACCAGTAAATGGAGGAGAAAGCAGACAATGAGCTGGAAATATTAGCAAATACTTCGCACCTCTAACGGAAAATCACTATTCTGCGCATACTTTTATAATAACATATTAATTCCTCGACTAACAGTCAAAAACCTTAAGCCTATATGAATCCACGAGGCTTAAATAATAAATTATTTTAAACAAAAATTCTAATCTGATCTAATAATAATCATTTGACATTTAATTTTGACGTAGTATAATTGTGTATATGAGATAGATATATTTGTAGTCTTCCAATCACAAAACATTAACTTACAATAAAATCTGTTGATTCGCGTCACCTAGGCAACGTCAGGAATCTCAATTTCCCAGGTCTCCCCTAGTATAACATGCGGGATATCCTACTATTAACCTATTTATTAAAAAACTATATTCACATTAAAAAAGCATAATGTCTCAAACATTATTTTGCCTAATAATAATAATAAAAGAAAATAGTGGGATAAATAATGAAATTTAATTATGAAAAATATATTTAGTGCATTTGATTTATCAAGTTGAAGTATTGAAACACATAACCACAAAAACCAAAAATAAAAACTAATTATTGATTTGTTGTTTTTCGTATAAAATATTGTACAACATCTTGCATGAACTTTTTTCACAGATTCGTTCTATCGTTTTTCCGGGAAAATGGCGTTCCCACACTTGATATATAAATAACTTATAAAAATAGTTTTAAAGTTAAATCATAGTTATAAAATGTGACAAACATCAAACTAAAACCTAGTCAAACATAACCTGCGAATATAGGTATATTGTACTGATAAATTATCGAATAACAATATAAACTCTTCATATAATAAACGTCAATTATAAAAGCCGGTACCAATACCAGAATAATAAATGTAACCACTTTTGACTAACCGAAAATATATCACTACTTTTATTCTTTCTTTTTATTCCTTAAAACTCGTAGCAACACCTTTAACATTCCGGTTAAATTATTCTTAACACTACGCTTATTCTTAAATATTTGAACATAAACCTACCTTTATTCCTGTAGCATAAACCGACTCATATGTTACAAATAGGGCTGCGAAAAATGTTCGATCAAATCGATTTCATCGAAAGATCGATCGACCGATCGCAATGATCTCATTAAAAAAATATCGATCTGATCGTTTGATCGGTTTGATCGTTTAATCGATCCGATTATTTGATCGATCTGATTTTGAATTAAATAATTAATTTAATCGTTTGATCTCGATTGATCAGATCGATCTTCATTAATCAAATTGCTCTAAAATGATCAGATCGATCTTGATAATGAGTAGGATACGGTCAACGCGTTAGTATGCCTACACTGCATTTGGGCCTGGGTAGAACGCTTTCAACTCTCATTTCATATTTCTCGTATTTTTTTACCTATGAATATTGAACTTCGATTCCAGTATTATTAATAAAATCGATCTGCAGTTGAGATCGATCAGATCAATTAACTACGATCTGATCAAACAGGATATTTTTTTCTGATCAGATCAATTAAGATCGTTCAGATCGATCTGATTAAAAAACGACAAGATCGATCAAAAATTTCCCTGATAATACAGCTCTGGTTTTTAAAACTACTCTTAATACTTATTTCTTATTCTTAAATCTGGGGACTATAAACGCATGTCAAAAATCTCGATTTCCTTCATTTTTATTTTTAATAATATCTTTGAAAATACATTTTAAGGTAAAGGATAACTTATATATCAATAATTTATAATTCTTGCAAATATTAATAAACATTTTGAAACAAACACCTCAGCACATTAATAAGCAACGAAGCACATTACATTTTTTCCTTGCAAGCAGCTAACAACTAAATTACTCCAGCTCTAATAATGCAAAGATTAATTCATTTCCTCTTGGCATTCCTCACATACTCTTCTTCTTGTTTGTATTTGCGAGAAATCAATTAGCAATTACGGGCTCAGGTGTGAGAACCGATTGCTTGGCTTTTTTACACATGCGCACATATGAGGATAATTTATGCATGATTAGCAAATGAATGAAGCAATTAGAAGCAAAGAAATATAGCGTGATGTACGGATAGGAAATGTGCAACTATTTTTCACTATTTGTAGCAATTGATGGTAGCGAATGGTAATTTGTTATAATAAATAAATGTATCATTATCATTAGAACATTATTTATAGAAAAAAAAATTTAAGTACCACAGACTCATGACAATTAATATCTACCTCTACTTTTTAGCGTTTTATTTAAATAATTTACTAAAAGGTAGTAAATCATTGCGCAATATTTAGAAGTGAAAATTTCATTACGAGACGAAGTCGAGTGCTGGAATCACCCAATGTGGGAAATAGAATAAAAATACATGCACGAAAGCTGATTGACATAAAAAGAACAAAAAGTACCGTCACGCATGCGCAGTGTTGGAAATAACTGTAAGATATAATATTTCTGACACTGTACATGCGCAGTGTTGGTAAATACTGTGACAAATGATTTCTCACACTTTAACCTACGATTGTGGGTTATACGTAACTTTGAAGCTTTATATAAGGCGTATTCCATTTGCCACTTGGATCTAATCTAACTTAAACTTCTGAATCCGGATCACTTATTTTTCATTCCATTTGACCGAATCATTTTACCCCCTCTACTGTATTTATTAATCTCAAGTAATCCAGTCGCAGAGGGAAATCAGAAGGTTCAGTTCAGGTTGTCTCGTGATTTTGCTGTATTTTTGAATAATTGAAAAAGTAAATGGAGAAATTGCAAATTTAATATGCGGAAAAAATCAAAACTTAAGTTTTAGAATTACTATCGGTGATGACAGACAAGGCAACATCGGATGTTATTCAACTTATGTAAAATAATAGTAGCAAAATTAAAATTACAACCGCTACACAGGCTAAAGTCATTCAAAGGCATAAAATCAGTTGTAATGTAATTTAAACAAAATAATAATAAAAGTAAAATTACAACCGCTTCACGGATTAAAGTCATACAAAGGCATTCCATTTGCACCGAAAAGTGAACTAATCCAACTAATCTATCTGAACTGATCCAAATAAATCGACTTGCAAAAGGAATACTACTATAGTGTGAGAAAAGTTTACTTTCCATCGTGCTCGTAGAAAATATAGGTTTGTTCGGGCAGCAGTCAGAAACTGTCACAAACCGTCAGGAGCATGCGCAGTACTATTTTGGCGTTCAGGCAGCGAACAATTTCAAATTCTGACTATAAGTACGATGTTCGTGCAGCAATTAGAAACCGTTTGGTACCATTGCAAACCGTTGGAAAAGTTTGCGGATTCTTTACAAATTTTAAGTTTGAAACATGCGCAGTTTGAAATCAGCTGTTGTTTTTTAGTGCATCTAAGAGAATTGTGAAGGTAGGTAACAATTCTTTCTTTAGTATTATTTAAAATAATTTTCATAAGTAAAATATAATTTAAATTTTTGATTTTTAGATGTCAGATTTAAGCAGCTCAAGTAGCGATACTAGTTCCAGCGAATCGCTATTTTCATCAGAGGAAGATTATGAAGATGTTATTGTGTCAAAAAGGCAAAAAATTTAAAATTATATAGAACATATGAATTAATACGTTCGAGCAGCTGAAATTTGCAACTGATTTGAAACTAGTCAGAATCAGAAGCATGCGCAATGGAAAAATTCATAAAACTATCACAAACTGCTGCCCGAACAAACCTATATATTTATATTATTAATGATGCTGTTTTCTTTAATAGATCTCATCTATTACCTAACAGTGGGTTATAAAAAAAACTTATTGAGTACACTCGACGTTAATTGTGGCTGATCAGCCTCCATCGTGGTGCTAGACAGAGTCTGGAGCGTACCAGATGTCGGTTACAGAGGTAGGGTGGGTGGTAAGTCCAGGATCCGACTTCTCGAGTACAGATTTTGTTTCAGGTTATGTACAAAAATATCCCTCTTCACTCCTTCAGAACGAGGGTGTTTCGGGGATAGCGTTTTCCATCTTCACAGCCACGATCTAACCGCGTGATCGACGAATCTTATAGAATCTGTATATCAAACACTCGGGTACAGGCTCAGCGTCTCGAAGTCTGAGCCTTGTAAGTGGTTTTGCCGACTGCCTTTGGCGCCAGGACGTGAAGTTCATGGGCGTGCTGATAATCTCTTGAGTAATTTTGTGCATTTCAAATATATGTACCAACAAGCATTAAGTTGTTAAAGTTATTTGTACCTAAATGACCACTGGAAAAAACATGGATTTTACCTATTGACATTGAAATAGATATTCCTGTTATCAAAAATATTAGATTGTCAAATCTAAATGTGTTCAATAAACGTAATGTCGAAATAACTATTAATGGTGATATGTTTAATAGAATTTTGTAAAATCTACGTCTATGTTTAAGTGTGTTTACACTATTTTATTTGTGGCAAGTGGCCTGAACAATATCTCTCGCAGATAATATTAACACTAAGATGTCAGAAATTGCTTTGAAATATGAAAACAGATGCCTAAGAACTTGTTTATAGAATATTTTGTATTAATAGGGATGTGCAATATTATTAATAACAAAATTATATATGCTAGTAGTACTGTTTCAGTAATAGGTACAGGTATAAAAGTTAAAGCTTGTATCCAACATAACGAGACTTATTTGTGTGTACTAGACTGGGCCCTATTTATGCACAGGCTATCTAGACTGAAACCCATGGGCTCGCACCACAAAGAGGCCTGATGTACAAAAAAAGAAAACAGAACAATTAAGTTTTTAAATTGTTTCAATAATAGAAACATAATAAAAATTATAAAAGAAATAATATTACAGCATTAATAAATAAAGGTGAAATCATTATGTTTCTCAACTTATTTTTTGTGAACTTTTTCATTACATATCAATCCTTGTTATATTATTTAAATATTATCTTTTTTATTAAACAATAAACAACTCTAGCGAAATAACTTATAGTAATATTAGTTTGTCGTATATTTTAATATTAAAATTTATTGTTACATTAACACCCTTTTTTACTTACAGATTTGGAAGATTTTAATCCTGGCATTAATCTACTATTGTTAGTTAGTAACTACAAACTGATAAAAGAATAAAATAAATGTAGACGCACCAGACGAGAATGCATTTGTACTATTTGTAGTATATTAGACCTGCCGATCTGGTCCGCAAAAGAAATATAGCATAATTTTACAACAATATTCCAATGTAACATTATCAATAATACTCCAGTATTATACAATAATTATAATCATTGTGAAGATTTTTAAAAATTTAATTAAATAAATTGAATTTTATATCTGTTCTCAAAATACCCGGCAAGTAGTGCTTGTAGTTTATTAGATTTTGTGCAGAGTTATGATGAAAAGATTGGATAGATAATATTTCAATACTATTAATTTTTAATATATGTAATATAAATTATAAAATAATTATCATTTTTATATAGTTATTGTGTTTGTTTTTGTAAAGAAAAGAAAAGATACACTTATAGTTATTAAACCTAGTGTTAATTAGCGACATAATTAGTAGAAAGTGTAACTCATCACACAATCTGTCACTGTTGTTCAAACAAGTTTTTATGTCACATTCTTTGACGATACATACTTTCGGATAGATGGAATTTACTTAAATTTCTTCCTCAGACTAATTAGAAAGCAGTATTGTCCGTGCAATTAATTAAACCATTTTTGATGTTATCATTCCACTGAATTTAATTAACTTTTTCCACGTTAATTGCAAGAAAATTACTTTAATAAAATTAAGGTTTTAAATGAGAACATTTCATTTAAAATAAAAAACATATCCTTTCAACTTATTGCTCGTTACTTTTTATTTGATCTTCTTTGTCGCAAGTTTAGGTAATGATGATATATTTGTAACGTTAAGGGCGTTTACCAGAAGGGCAAAAAATTGGCTAAGTAGTCTCATTGGATGGAATTGAGCCATAATTAAGTTGTAATTACCAATCAATTTGTTTAAAAATTAATGTTTTTACAAATTTTTCATATAAATAGGTATAAATTATTTTAGATAAGTCATACAGCAATCATTAAGATTAACCTAGCCCCATTCAACTATTATCAGTAATTAATAATACGGTAAATTTGTTACAATTGCGATTAATCTGTTTACCCATGGAAATGAATTTTTTATATTTGGCAGTGACAATTATTATAATTGACAGTAAAAATATTAATCATTATCGAATACTCTAAAAGGAATTGTACTAATACTGTAAGTACTAATTATTTTAATAATTCATTTTACCGTGTCAGCAATCAACGCACACAAACTCATATATTACAATTTATAGATGTTGCAACAATAAGAACCAAGAGAAGATCTGCGAAGTAAAAGATGTAGAAGATATGAATTATAAAAAGAAACATAGAAGTGATCCTGATTATAATGGAAAAAGTAAAAGGGCAGGAGAGAGCTTATATGCTGGCCACATCAGATTTTTTCTTAGGTCTAAATGGATATACTTTTCTTACTGGTTTGCTGTCTGTTACAACAATTATATTTACTCTATAAGCAGACACAGTATGTAATATCTCTTTATTATAAGTTCTTGTGCTTGTTTCATTCGTTTCAGATTTTACATAATTCAGGTAAATATCAGTGATTTGTAAGTTGCATCTTCTTCTCATTTCCTACATTTTTAATTCGTGAGATATTACTCAAAAACTAATAAAATATTTATTTACTTTAAGTTTAATTTAAGTTTAATAAAGTCTGACATACCTACACGGTAAGATGTTCTTGAGTTGACATCATCTGTAATTACAGTCGTTGTGTATATATTTAATTAGAAATGTCACATTGGCTTAAAGTGGACGTTTTTGTCACATTCTCGGCAACTAAGCCACTTTAGCTCGACTTGCGATAGACTTAATTACAACATGTGTTTTGATCGCCCGTTGAAGTCTCCTCAGATTAGAGCTGAAATACTCCAGTGACAAGATGAAATCAAATCAGATTAAATTAGATATTACCAGATTAAATAAATAAATAAAATTTCTTATACAAATACGTTCTTAGATATATGATTCGCAAAGCATTTACTGTCTACTGATAATTTCTATAGTACAGAATTAATCATAATTGCATCCAAATAATTCAAAATCAATTATAAGGTGCCATGATAACCTACACTATAAATAAATAAAAATTTTCTGTAACAAGAAATCGTTTAGTGCGTTTTATTTTAACTAGTCTTTTCCTCATAAAATAATTTAAGCTATGTTCCCATCTCTTACAATTTAATTTTGATACATAAACCTTGTTTGATGTTTGACACTCGTGAATGCGGTTGATCGTTACCACTTACTGTTTTAGACATAGTTTAGTCTTTATCATTGCGCATAGACACAAAGTATGTAAAGTCTATATTATACCGTGAGTATTTTTTTAACATAAAACATGGAGATTTATAATATATTATAACGACATGATATTTGATTGACAGCAATGTACACATGCTTGTCTCATTTAAAATGAAACATACGGAGTGAATTTGACACAAGTATTAAATTTTAATATTGTAAGCAATTACAAACAATAATTACAATAAATTTCCAAAAATCCATCTATTATCTGCTAAGCAATATCTCAATCTGCTATAAAATTTTGGATGATACTTGGGCAATTGTAATATATTGAGAAATGATATGAATTTGAACTTTAAATTACTCTAATTTTTTATGATTTCTTCCCGTACAAACTTCTGATTTTAAAGGTTACCAATAAAAATCATCTAGACGTGTAAGATCAAATGATCTAGCAGACCATTCTACTATTCTACCATTCATCTAAAGTTATTAATGATTCTTAAAATTGTTGTTACACTTGGCGTAGGCCTGTCAAAAACTTTTACAATCCAAAAATTAAAAATTCATTCGCTATGCTTCTTTTTAAATGAGACAAACAAGTATACATTGCTGTCAATCAAATATCAAGTCGTAACCATGGATATGATAAATCCCATGTTTCACGTTAAAAAATACTCATAGTACCTACAAAGAACAAAGATAATATTTAAAAATGGAGTTTATGTAATTATGTAACTGAGTGTCAGTGAACATAATCCCTCAGATTATAATTATTATGCTATAACATTTACTTATTGTTCAGAACGACAGCATGACAGCAAATAAGATAGAGAGACTTTCAGCTGTCAAAAATATTTTGGCTGATGGTTATAACAATACTTTGTTGAAATATGTAACAAAGACAAAAATTTAAGACAGTAACTATGTTCAGAGGTGGAAACGTAGCTTTAAGTATTGTCATAAAATATTTATAATAATAAAAATGGTTTGCTACCCATGATCAATCTTCACAATTGTTAAATTCGTAAGTTGACATAGGTGGTCTGAGGACTAAGAAAAATTAGTTTGTTTGTACGTGACGTTATGAAACGTCCGCATAGTGTGTTCTTGTTAGCGAGTTTTGAGCTGTAGGGATCGAACTACAGTAAAACATTAGGTTCATTGTAACAATATTACAGTTCATAGGAAACTCCCTAATGCAGTATTCTACAAAAAAGCGCCTGACCAAGGTAAGTCTAAAATTTAGTATCTGTTAAAATTTCATTGCTATAAAAAATATCTATGAATAGTTTGTAGGTATTGCATCAAGGATTTAGATCACTAACTATTCTTTTGAATTTGGTATTTGAAGCATAGCTGTAGAAATTTGTAGCTTACAGATGATCAGTACGCAGACGTTTATAAATTTACAGATAGGGCACTTACAGATGTTAAAATGGTCGGTTCTGCTTTCTGCAACTAACTTCACATCAAATAGTTTGACAACAGATTTTCTGTAAGCTACAGACGTGATCAGAATTGCCATTTGGATCGTCAATTTTAAGGTTTCTAAAGTGAACAGATTCGACCCGTAAATCTTTGAAATTAAATTTTATGTATTAATTTAGTTGGTTTTATTTAAGTAGTTAAGGACACTATTGATACTGATACATTTTGTATTTGGAAGAGAGGTCACTAAATGAGCTAAAAGTGAAATGTTGTTGTGTTATGTAATTGATATTTAGACGATTCAGTGTATGTTGAAGAAATTGTCCATTACCTCTGTTGGTATTATGTCGGAGATTAAGACCGTTAACGGTACTGACAGAATATATTTTGAAGAACAGAATTATAAAATAGTTGTTGAGTTACGTATTTGAAATTTAAACGTCCTAGTATTTTAGAAAGAATTTGTGTATTAATTTTGTTCGTTTTACCTCAAGATTGAAGGACATTGACTATATTGATATATTTTGTATTTGGAAGGACAGGATTCGAAAAAAGCTAATAATCAATCATTGTTGTGTTGTAACACTAATATTTAGATGTTCTAATATTTGGTGACTTTCTTTGTGTTACTTCAGGGAATAAGAACACTAACGATATGCGACTTTGTGTCTGGAAAGGAAGAACTCCAAAAGAGCTGATACTGAAATTTTGTTGAGTTATGAGTATAATATTTAGACATCCTAGTACTTGTTGAAGAATTTGTGTATTAACTTCGATGTTTCCTAGGGATTAAAGACATTTGGTATACAAAGACGTGTCTCTACAAGAACTAATATAAAGGAAATGATGAAACATTGCGTTGGATATAGTATTTGCATTAGTATTAGTGTTATAATATTGAGGTGGAGTATATTTAGAATGTTGAGGAAGTGTGGTGGAGGAAGTAGACCGTGTCGCACGGAAGCAACGAACTGTAAGGCACAACATGGCCGCCCGAACACTCTGTTATTACTCGTTATGACTACTGTTGCTTTCCACTACACTACACACGTACGTTCACCATTCTTCCTGGAAGATTCCACATTCAATCACACCATACGTATACACTCAAGCTCAGACAAAACTTAAATCTCATGCGCTTGTACTAAATAACCTAACCTGCAAGTCGTCAGATCGCCAATCGCAAAGCTTCTAGAAACTGTGTTCGTTCACAATGGACGTAACCACAAAACGAGCATAAAACGTAACATTAGCACAAACGTAATTTTGAGATGCAATGTTCACAAACTTTAAAATAAATAAATTATAATTTCATTATTTTATAGTCTTTTCCACGAAAATGTGATCGTACGTCATACCTAGTAATAAAATTGTAGCCAAAACAGCAATGTTACTATCCCTAGCATATACCCAGTAAAATACACGGAACTTATTGTCTTTTACTAATAAATGGTTGATAATCCTGTACAACGTTGCCATTCTCGAAATTTCAAAAAATAATATTATTTTTGAAAATTGTCAAAAAATCGAGCAAAAAATTTAGGAAGTTGTGCACAGAATATGGTGAATTCTGTAATAATGTATTGTAACAGTACGTTACCTACCTCCTTCACAAACATTCATAAATTGGCCAAAGATCATCTAGTGGAAGGTTTAACTTACCCTACGTTGTGTTTATTTAAATAAGTAACCCTTCATCGTCGTAATACAGAGTAGCTGTTAAGAGTGGAGGAATCGGGACAGGTATTCGATAAAACAAAAGAATGATATTCACTCCAAAAGATAGATAAAATATCTATCTTGTGCATTTATTTATAATTAAGAAAATCGTAGAGTGCTGTGGAATATTACGCTCTCTGGCATTCACCTTAATAACCTGGGGGAAACCACAGCCAAAACCCCAGGTAGAGAGACAATTTGACAATACAAGAATTATATAAAAAAAATTATATTCAATTCATAAAGAGTTGTCCCAATAATTTATTATAATCATGTATGGTGAAATTGAGTGACTGGGACCAAACTTATATTGGTTGTCAGTGACAATTGTAATTGTTGTTGTAATTGGTTTGAATTGTATTGTTGTCAGAGTCGGCATGCCGTTGCTCTGAAGTCTTTTGTTTGTAGGGCGCTCTGTTTTGTCAGAGGGCCGTTATTTATATTGTTATAGATGGTCTGACTCGCAAAGACCGGCCCATGAGCTCACGGTTCTACCGGCCCTAAGAGCACACAGTAATCGTGAACCGGCCACGGCGAGCACACAGTCAAAGCTATCAGAAATATTTGTTGATAGTTGTATTTGATGCAGACACCCAGCTGAGCTGGCGAATCTGTTGTGTTTGAGTAAATTTACAATTGTCTGACAAACAATATTAGATCGGTCACATTTAAATCAAGAAATGTGATATTATTGTGACAACAAGGCCTTTTAACCAGAGTAATTATTTTACCTTGAACCGACAGTTCGTAAATCCGTACAGAAGTGTGTTCCTCCGTTTTACGCTGATGATTTGGTGTTCCTCGGACAAGCCAAGCATACGTGGAGTCCTGGAACCGACTCCCCGTGTACAGCTTTGGACTCGGGTTATATACAAAAATATCCCTCTTCACACCTTCAGAACTATGGTGGTTCGGGGGTAGTCCATGATCCGAGCACGTGATCGTGGAAGCTTCAAGAATATTTTTAATATTCCATCTCACTTGGATGCATGATAACTTCTTTGTCTTAATTCTCGTCCGAAGATGCTGATTTGTAAACAGTTCACCCGTACGGCGACGCATCGGCTTGGAAATATCATTTTTTCAAGTGGTTGTAACACCCTGGCCTGCGCTAGACTAAACAATAAACAGATAAGGTCTCGTGCCGTACAGTCGCACAAAAATTCATTATACAAATTAAATATTTTACGTAAAATACTTTGTTCATAAAATATTTATACATATTAGAGATTATTTCTAATATTATTAATAACAAAATTATACATGCAGACAGTACTGTTTCAGTATTTCGAACAAGAACGTGACAAACGAAGATACAGAGGGGGATGCTGAATAAATTTAATTTGTTTTATGTAAATAATTCACAATATGATATATACACACATGGCATACTATGCAACCATCAATACTTGAATGTACCCTACAAATACTTGGCATCAACATTGCATCAGGGAACATTATGACGTGCGATCACATTTTCGTGAAAAAGCCTATATTTCCTTTTTGCTGTGTTGAACTAAAATTAAGTTAATCATACAATAATTACATACTCGCACTTGTTGTTCATTGTACACATATTATTTGTAAATTTCAATTGACAACATAAACTACTACTACCACAGTTTAACTTTCAAATGTCACTGGTTTTTACACATAAAATAAACATAAAATTTAACCGAATTCAACTTTACGTAAGCACGAAAACTTAATATGTAATCATTGTGTACACTTCCATTTACAGATACTATTTAAACTTTGCGAATTACTTTTCTTTTATGTCAGTGTTGTGCATTACGTTCAGTTTGTATGGACTTTTAAGTATACACTTTCATAAAGTTATAAGTGAACACTGCAAAACTCGTAGTCTAAGAATATTTTTTTAGGACTTTAGGAAAAATATACAATTAGATATTTTTAAGAATATGAGAAAAATTTAATAAAAATTCTTATCCCTTAATGAAACGGATATTTCAGAATCTAAAAACAAAAAAATATTGATTAATCAAAGAAAAGAGATGGTAGCAATATCTCATAGAATTTCTAGTGTAAATACAATCATGCAATCACATAACAAAAGATTTTGTTGTAGATTAATTATTTCTTATTTAACTTTCTAAATTATAAAATTATTTCAGTAGTCGTTAGACAAAATTGCACGAGAATATATTCTAGTGATCTAGACTTAACATAACGGAAGAACCTTAGATCATATATAACTAGTTACATAAGACAGGTCAGATTTTGGTCAAAATATGAAGCAGAAATATTCATTGCACATGCCTAACTTGGTTGCATTACCAAGTCGAACATAAACATCTATGTAAAAATTGGTGTTAAGCGACTGAAGGGATGATGTAGTGAAGAAATAAGTAGGATTGCAGTCAACTGATAAATTTCGGCCTTAGACTAATAAAATTTATCAGTTGACTGCAATCCTGCTTATTTCTTCACTCCATAAACTATTATTGTAATTCATAATTCTTCCAAGTATGTTCAAAGCCATTCTTCTATTTTTAGTCAAAAATTTAACACGTACAATATAGGAAAGTCTGTATCTAGTGATATATGATCTAAGGAGATAACTTATTTTTCGGAATGAACTTTTCTTGTGATGGAGAAACACATATTTAATTTTTATTTGCCACCAAATTTTCGCAAACTAAATGGTAACTTTGAAAGTAAATGTAAATTATAGCTACTTCTAACTGTAAGATGTAGCTAAGTAACATTTTTTTATTAAAATAGCTGTAGCTATTGCTTAGCGACTATTTATGAGTATAGCTTGTCCAGCTCTCTGTTACTTATCACAATCACTCATTTATTTACAAGACCGTATTTTATTGTTCGCAGTTCTTCAATTTCAAGATTCTTGAAAATTTAATGAAAGTATGAATTACTAATTAATTTTTTAGATACACCATAATAGTACATAATTACGTTTGATAAACTTCATTTTAGTAACGAGTATCTAAAAATATATCTAAAGAGATTACGAACGATTAACATACTTTTTCGATAACTAAAAATATTTTTAGTTATAAGTACAATATCACAACTGTTCAGCTCATACATTAGTATTAGCTACTAAGTTGAGACGATTCAAGCCGTTTATAAAACGGTCTGCACATCTTATCAAGTTGTAAATATTATTTTGCCTTATAGAAATAAGTTATATTGTAATGGGAAAAGAAAAAAATATTCATGTCTCGTTGGTATAACAAACATTCCCCGAATATTTCATTATCAGAAATCAGGGTTCATTGTAGTGGTGGCTCTTGGCGCCTAAGCTGGGTTTTGGAATAGGAAATGTATCACTTCTACTTTTCTGTACTTTATTCGAAGATTCCTTCTTGTTGCATTTTATTTTCTATAAAAAAATATTATTTCTTACATGCAACAAATTAAGCAATAATTTCCATTACTTTATATTTGAAAATTGTTATTCATATTGTTATTTCAAAGTTAAACTTTTCGTAAGTACGCATTTGATATAATTTAAAAAAATCAGCATAACGACAATAATTCATTATTGTATGAAATAACGTTTTAACAAAACTCGTTAAATTTTTTCGTCATGTAAAATTGAATTATTGTTTGTAGAATACTACTGTACTAATATAACGATTCGCTATCCAATAACGAATACTTACAGAATAGGCCTATAAATGTTAAGAGAATTCAGTATTCAAGTATATGTGAATAGCAGCGGTGGTGCTCCTTATAATTATTAATTTATAGATTTGATAATATGTAACAGAAACTGAATTTTGGACAATAATATATAGTGTTATTAAGACTAGAAGTGATAATTTGTGAGGCGAGTATGGAGTTTATAGAACGAGTAAAGCGAGTCGGACAATTGCATGCGAGACACACAGACACTTTTACTCTGAATGACACATAATATTTTTTTTCACATGTAAATATTTAAAAAAATAATATATTGCTTTTTCTATGTTTGTAGATTTTCAATAAAAGTAAGTCAGTTGTTGGTTTTTATAATTTTATACTCAGGTTATGTAGTTTTATATTGACGTTTAGTTAAGAGTTATTTTTATTCGGTATGGCTTACTTATTTATTTTTCTTTTACTCCGGCGGCGTGAAATTAAAGTTTATTCTTGTGAATCACGTTACAAAGGATGTCACTTTTATATATTTTGTAAAATTAATATAAATCAATGATTTTCAAAAAACTAACATAACTGATAGAGATACATCTGAAAACAAGTTTTTTATGAAGTCCTTTTCATGGAATTACATATAATTTATTGATTTTTCCTTTGTCTAATTTACTTCTTCTTATATTGTTAATTTAATATCGAAAGACAAGATTCGCCGTTTATAGAACCACTTCAAATTCAACGAACATAACCCGTTAATTTACACAACCATTAGCTCATATACGAAAGGGAAAGAAAACAACAAAACTTAAGTTTTAAAGTGGAGAATTTTAATGTTGTAGTCCATATAGAGTAAATCAACTTCATACATTTATGAAATTTGGTACCGTACGAACACAACCTTGATTTCCACTTTTTTCCGTCCATTCATGCGTCCCATTGACAACATCGCCGGGTCGTTCTGAGGTTGAGGAGTGAGTTTTTACGGCCGAAAGCGAACGTGGCTGCCATTGTCGACCTTAATTGGATATTGATATGATGATGATGGCTTGCGGCCGATATAACAGTCGCCCAGTACAGAAGTTCTTATACTGAATAGGAAGAAGTAGAGGACGAGTGGAACTGGATGACTGGAAACACATGAGCAGTAAAAAGTAGACGCACTTCCGGTGGGCTGTTATTTGGTGGCGGTTTACACTCCAGAAGATTTGCTTCATGAAATAATATTTACAAGCAAATATAAAATATAGCCACATTATAAAACAGTACATTCAAACCATCATTAACATAACACAAATTAATTTCTTACTCTTCTTCTAATTTATATGTTAATAATAAGTATGAACGTATTTAAAGATATTTATGTTACTACTGAGTCGTAGACCTTTGTTTCTAGTCTCTAAAGAATGTTTTACGGACTAGCCCAAAAATATTACGGGCTGTTATACAAGTAATATTCGATCAGATAGTTTAATATATAATGTTTCACGTTTGAATATTATTTTTATTAAATTATTTGCGATTTAGTACACCATAAAACATTGCACAATACCCGCCTGTAAAATTCTAAGTAACGATCTTTTAATGTAATGTATTAAAAAATATACGGCTCTATCATATAACACATCGTTTAATAATAAGTAAGCGACGTAATTAAACGTTTCTAAAGACATTGGTTATAAAATCTTATTATTATATCAAATATATACGCGACCGTAGGTAATAATACTGACTAAATTGTTAATATTTAAAGACAAATGACGAACTATATCTAAAATATAAAAGACATTCTTTTAATGTGGAATATACAAATTTAACAAATTTTCTTCTTCTTCTTGACTTTGAATCAAATATTAAATAGGTGCAGTAAAGTCATATATTTTAAATAAAAAGTAACATTGAGTTCCATGCGTATACAATTTCTACAAATTTTCAATTATTATCTTTCGTATTATTCATCTAGAAATCTTTATAACACGAACAATATTTTTATGGAGATGTATCATTACTTCATCTTCCATTCTTCCACTTGCAAAAACAACTAGATCATTATTTTCACTTATTTGCTAACTATTTCTCACGAAATATGGATATTCTGATGACAGTAAACACAATTTGAAAGTTATGCCAGGGGGTTGTGTCAACTTAAAAAATATTTTACCATAACTTTCAAATACAAAAGTTCCTAAGATTACAACATCGTACATTGAACACGAGACGTCAATCAATATAACATTTCAAATCGTTGAAAAGTTACAGAATAGGTACCCAGAAACGTCAAAACAATCGCAGATATACAAATTTCCTAAATTGTTACTACCGTCACTCTTATTTGCTATCGACGTTGGTAAAATTTAAAGTTTAGTTATTGTCTTATTAATATTTGTTATATATTGAGTAATTTATCAATGCTCGCTTAAATCATAGTCGATAGATAAAATTAAGCTACATCGATTAATATACATGATAATAGAGATAGAGCCGATAATCAACTATGTTCACCAAAACAAAATTTAAAAAAGGGCAATAATTAAAAAAAATAAACAATAAGAATTTCTGCTCACATTAAATGTTTGGTTTTTGATCCCGTTCGCATTTTTAAAATGAAAACGGTTTTAATACCAGAAGTTTATTTAACCTGAAGCTTTCAACTGTAAAAACATCTCTAAACATTTTTTCTACCGATTTACATTAATACATCTGCATGGTTTATCGGATATATTGTTTTTAACTCACTAAAATGCAAGTAAAATTTATCACGAAACTAGAACCTTAGATAGTGTAGTTAAAGTATGGGAAATGAGTAAATCAAAATTAAAACAAATTAATACCGAACTAGCTAACATAATATAAATATCTTGATAATCATTCGGTATCTGTTGAAGTAATAATTTCAGATTAATTTTGAAGAAGAAGTGTTCAAACCGATTGATGTTACCAATTCAAGTTTGTTTAAAGATTTTGGAATCGTAATATTAGAGGCTTAGTTCTAGAAATATTTTACTTCTATAGCAGAAAAACGTTTCTTTCGCAGAGAAACTCAAAATTGATATTCAATTTGAAATAAATTGTTCATTTCAATTTCGATTTTAAATAATCGTGTCTTGTTAAAATTACTTACAATAAGTTGGGGTTTTCTCTAATCAACGAAGGTATGCTGTCATGAAACACGCTAATTTGCAAAAATGAGTTTGTTCACCATTTTACCATCACTGTTCGTTGTCAATACGAAAATATGCGGAAACTGAATTTCCACATTCCTTAATAAAATAATAAAACTTTATAAGTCAGGAGATGATTCACCAGCAAATTCTTTGCGCAAACATAACATGTACAATCTACACGTCTTTCATTCTATTTGATTAGTTTTGTGCACGTAATGAGTTCCCTAGTATAACCTAGTTATCATAACATAACCTCAGATATGTCCCATGTCGGTTTACGACCCAGCTATCCGGTTGTTCTTGCCACACAGCTTGCTTGATCGCTGCTCGCATGCGTAGCTTGCGTGCCGAGAGAAGGAATTAATATTCTTTATTGGATCTTTCTTTATAGGCGATTAGTCGTTATTAAATCTTTGTTATTTTGTATGTTTATTAATGGAGGTAAATATACTCGCTGCTTTATAAATAACGATTTAAAGAAACTAAATAAACAATGTATCATCAGAGATTATTATTCACTGCTGTGTGCTGTGTAATGATTTAATAAATTTACACTGTCCAGCAGACTGAAGTCTAGTAACAGGACAAGGGATTTACAGCTTATAGTGGGTACCGAACCACTCGGACACAGCAGTATTTATTTCAGTTATTGGTTTGGCTTTACTAGGATTTGAATCTCAGATCACCACACGTCGCTCAGTGAATATTTTTTAACGTAAACCACGGGGATTTATCATATCTGTTGTTACCACTTGATATTTAATTGTCAGCAATGTATACTTAATACTCCCTGGTATACTTGCTTGTCTCATTTAAAAAAAAACTAAGGGAATGAATTTAATAGACGTATTCAATTTAAATATTGTAAGAAATTACAAAATAAAGAACTAACCAACCTACTAACAAACAAGTAAGTATTATAACTAAAAATTAAACAATAATTACAATCAATTATGAAAAATCCTTCCATTAACTGCTAAGCTATGAATCAAACTGCTATAAAACATTTGAATTACATACGATCCAATTTGGGCAATGGGGTATTCCAAGTTTTTTTCATTTTTTAATATGTTATTCTATGCATAAAAATATTAGACCCGTATTTTTTCTTTTCGCCGAAAGGTTTCAAACACACCGGAAAAAAATTTTTAAAGTTTCAATAAATTACACCCCAGAAAATCGGCCGTGCGTGTGACGTCACGGGCACTGAGAACATACGTTCGTAGGTCTGAGTGAGATGGATATATGACAAACGCACGGAGTACGTCGTTTCGTACATGAACGCGTAAACAAGTACATAACCTTTAAACACTTGTTGAATTCTGCTCATTCACATCTTTCCTAATAAATATTTCACATTTTCAAGGATATTTAATCGAATATTTTGAAGAAATAGTGATTGTGTATATAAACCAGGTAAAACATGAGTGCTTTTAGTAAGTTTGGAAATAATTAATAATATTTTTCTATTTTAAGAAATGTACGAGGACGATTTATTATTTTACGTATTTATTGCTACTATGGGTATGATAATACTATTAGCAAGCATTTATATGGTAAAATACTGTTTCGTACCGGGTTGCTCTAATTCTTCAACAAACAATCCAAGAAAAATATATGTGACGGTTCCAAAAAATGAAGAAACACGTGCAAATTGGTTTCAAGCTGTTGCTCCTAATGAAGTTGTGACGAGAACTGGAAATCTGTATGCTTGCGAAGATCATTTTGATGTACGTAAATTAGTAAATAAATACCTAGTTTATATTTTATTGCGTTATCATCAGTTTTCAAATAAATAATTATTTGCAGTTACCGAATGATGCAGAAAATTGGACGTACTACAAAACAATTGGTAAAAGTCTACGGATGAAAAAGGATGTAGTACCGAAAATAGCAACCACCGCATTTTGCCATATGACAGATTCTGCACAGAAAAGAAAAACTGAAAATATTGAAATGTATGAAAGTTCAAGTTGTAGAAGAAAGTTGGCGTTTGAACCGCAACCTTCAACTTCTACAGCCATTAATATTACGCCATCAGAATCTTTAAAAACTATTTCGACCCCAACGAAATCAGAGCCTCCAATATTTGACTCGTTTGATTCGCCTTCTGGTAAATTTCATGTTGATGAATTTTTGGAATTAGTTCATGAATCACCAAAATTTAAACATAAAAAAATTCAAACGTATTTTCCGAAAACCACTCATTTTAAAAGTGTAGGAACAATGGCCAAAGTTCAAACTAATTCAAAGAGTACAATGTGTGCTCCGGAAGATTTCAAAGTAGTTATTAAATCACCACTTCATTCCAGTCCATCATTATCAGTACAATCTTCCTCCATATATTCGCCTTCTTCTGTGACTTATTCTGGATCTTCGGTTGGGTCAAAATCAAAAACCGATATTAAAGAACAATTTAAAAATAACACCATTAATAAGATTGAAAATAATAGTAGATTTTACTTAGGCATTCCAAAAGAAGAGTATTTTTTAATAAAATTTACAGAAAATGAATTGAAAATTAAATATGAAAAAATTTTAATAACTTTAAAGAAAATTAGAACTAATGACCCTTTCTCAAGATTAGCTATAGATTTTTGTTTAAGTACTAGCACTGTTTGTAACCATTTTCTTTCAACTTTGCCGAATATAGCTGGTTTATATCAAAATTTAGTATTTTGGCCTGATAAGTGGGTTGTAAGGCGACTTTTACCTGTATCTTTTCGGTACAGATATAGTAACGTACAGTCTATTATCGACTGTTTTGAAATTCAAATACAAGTTCCAAGCAATCCAACTTATCAGGCTGTTACTTGGAGTCAATACAAAAAGGCGAACACAATCAAATATTTAGTATCTTGTACACCATATGGTTTTGTTAACTTTATATCAGAAGGATATGGAGGAAGGATATCTGATTTTGATATTGTAGAAAGGAGTGGTTACTTGGATGCTCTTGTTGCAAACACTGCAGTTATGGCGGACCGCGGTTTTAAGAACATAGCGTCACAACTGCAGACAAAAAATTGCATTTTAATTAGACCACCATCAGTTAGCGCAGGTTCAAGAAGTTCTAAACAAGAGGTACTAGAAAGCAAGCGAATCGCATCTCTTCGCATACATGTAGAAAGAGTCATAAGAAGACTTCGAGAATTCGAAATGCTTGCACCGTATGCTTGTGTAAATATTAACACGGTGAAATATTTAGATTATATTGTTATTGTGGCCTGCGCTGTTATAAATATACAAGGTTTATTAATTAAATAATATAATAAATTGTCAAAGCTGACGCCTCTAGTTGTGTTACGGTGTTTTGTTAATTTATTTATGTGTTTGACTTCATGTATTTCAATATTTCGTGAAAGATCTTGTAATTTCATTCTTTTCTGTAGGTATTTATTTTTTAAATTTTTGTATGTTTAGTTTATTATTTTTAATATTATTGTACTGATCCAAAATGAATGTGGGTTAGTCATTAAAGAAATGTGAAATTATTTTCAATAATTTTTATTTACAAAAATGACGTTTCGAAGCTTCCAGCATCATCTTCAACTTCGTCTTCGTAAGGCTACATTTGAGCTGATGATGCTTGGTAAGCATCGAAACGTCCTTTTTCTAAATAAAATGTCACATTTTTGATGTTTTATTTTTACAAAAAAAATATCTATTATGAAAGGATTAAATAAATAATATACATAATATTTTATTTGTCATTATAAATTAATTTGGGGAATACTGCGCTATTCCAAAATGTTGTTGCCTGCTCCATCAACTGCTGACAAGGTTCGTTATCAAATTCAATTTCAATAATTTTTACTTTTCTGTCTTCTTCAAAATTTGGAGAAGCAACACAGAAAAGCCCATGTGTTTTCTTCGCCATAAGCATCTGGAGTTGAATTTGGGCTAAACATTTATTTGCAATTTTCCCTTCGGTGCTGATATACGTTGATACCGTCTTTTCTTTTGATGGACATTTAATTTCTATACAGTATTTATCAGATACTGCGTCAGGAGACGCACCAAATATTGGATAGTCACAGCGTAGAAGCATTCCACACTTTTTTACAGTGATATTTCGTTTTTTTCTAATTTCTGCTAATACGGCGTCTTCCAAACTTAATCCTCTAACCATTGCATCTGTTTGAGGTATTTTACTAGCCCCGAATAGTTTTTCTATTAATACTCCATCTTTTGTTTTGCATTTTGCGGCTTCGTATAACCTTGATGCAGTTATACGGCAATATCTCGCTTCGTACCATTTAGAGGTTTTAGATTGTGTTTCTGTTTTTCTTGTAACAATTAAACAGTCACTCTCTATCATATTCTCTTGGCAGAATATGAGAAAATCATCTGCAGTAGCAGCTTCACCTACCATTTCCTTTATATTGCAGTACTTTACGATGAGATTGTGGATTGAAGTTTTCTCCACGGCATCTTCTTCTATAAAGTGTTTATTAAGAAGGCTTTGGCTACATGTTTCTCTTCCATAATCAACAATTTTATTTAAAAATGTATCACTCCTGCAGGGTAACGGATCTCTTTTAAACATGTCCTTTAGAGACATTGATTTTATATTTTTGACCCTAGATAAAGATGACGCACGCCAGTAGCATTCTACGGATGTTGAAGCTGGTTCTAATCCTCTGCGATACAGCCAGAATAAAAAGGCAACACTATGTTTGCAACCACCTTAAATGATATAAAATTTTCAAATAATAACAGGGCAGGAACAGCTTTGCTAAGTATATATAACAAAATACTAACCAAGACTTGCTGCACATCCATAGCACTGACAAGAAATAATATTTTGGTCATCTTCATCTACTTCAACCATTACATCATATGCTTTATCGTGCACACGATGTTCTGGAGTGACTTTTCCTTTGATAGTACAAATTTTATTTTTCCGCTGTACTTGTACATAGCCAATAGCTTCATCGCCATACACTTCTCTAGTTGCTCTGTAAATTTTATTTATTATGTAACTTATTCAATAAATTTGCGCACTAAATATTACACACCTCTAGGTTTTCACATTTCTTATTTCAGCACTAACAAAATTAGGATTTTCTTTGTAAAATAGATGCAACATAATAGCATTAATACATGGTAAATTACGGCTGTCTGCTTTTACAAATTCAGGATCCATTTCTAAAAAAAGCGAACACAATAATTTTTATATAAATAATATTATTACTTTTTTCTTGACTTACTTCTTTTTTCAAAATATTCTTCAATAAAAATCAAAGAAATTCTATACAAATTCTGACTGCTAACCTCAAATGTCGAAAGAAACACGCGTTCTAGCTGGAATGTCACGTTCAAACTAGCGCGAAAATCGGAGGCGTGGCGTGTTCGAACAAGAGCCAATAGGCTGAAGCGAGTGCCAACTTCGTCACAATGTGGGCTGATACTGAATTTTACGTACTCGATTCAAATGCATTACAATTTCATTTTGATATTATGGTATTAAAAATCAGAAAAATAATGATTATATTCACTTTAATATTACTTATATATGGTAAACAATGATATCCAATAAGAATTTCTTTAAAAGCCGTAGGCTTGGAATACCCCATTGTGATATGTTAAGAAATGTTTTGAATTTGAACTTTTAATTGATTAAATTTTGAGTATTTCCCCCAGTACAAACTTCTGATTTTAAAGGTCATCAATAAAAATAGTCTAGCTGTGTAAGATCGAGTAATCTAACAGACCATTCTACTTCACTATCATTTCCAATAAAGTTATTAATGATTCTTAAATTTGTTGTTGCACTTGGGGTAGGCTTGTCAAAAAAAACCCAAAAAGCAAATGTCAAATTCGTTCCCTGTGTTTATTTTTAAATGAGACAAGCAAGTATACATTGCTGTCTATCAAATATAATGTAGTTACCGTGGACATGATAAATTCCATGTTTTACGTTAAAAAATACTCACTGTATAAAATGAGTCATAGGGAATGAATTTTACAGAAGCCATGACTCAATCTGCTATAAAACTATTGAATTACATACGACTATATTTGGGTAATTGTAATATTTTGAGAAATGTTTTGAATTCCAACCTAATTTCCCTCAGTACAAACTTTTTATTTTAAAGGTCACCAATAAAAAGAATATAGTTTCGAGTGATCTAACAGGTTTTTCTGCTATTCGACCATTTCCTATAAATTTATTAACGATTCTTAAAATTGTTGTTGCACTTGTAAGTAAGCTGTCAATCAAATATCAAGTGCACATATTTTACCATAATTCACTTCTGACTAATTGACATCGATAAAATTAAATTTACGGGCAAAGGTGCCTTATCTCGGTTGCGCGCTCTGATTTGAACGGAGTGAGGTCTGGAGATCAACCAGCGTAGCCAATTTTTCATCATTTATAGCATAATATTCCTAATAGAAACAATTCCTCAAGAACCAAGTACTTGCTGCGTGATAAGCTTATTTGTATTTTAGTGATGCAGGTTATCAAAGTCAGCATATACCAAGCCGTTGTGCGGTAACCCGCATCTAAATGGACCCAGCGAGCTTGGTTGTTTATTTACACGATCAGACAAGACTCGCAACAACCACATAACCGTACTTGCCACTAATTTTTAACTAAAAATAAATTTCACTGTGTCCGAGTGATTCGTCATCCATTATATGCCTATGGCCCTTACAGAGGTTGTAGATTGACAATCACGCCACTAAAAATGCAAGTTAAATTTAGATATCTTAGGTACTTGAAGTCATGTTCCATATAAGAATGTGTCGTGGAAGAAATTTAACTTATTCTCGTATTATCAAAATAACAGTTGATCACTCGATTTAGTAGTCTAAGGTCTTTAAAAGTAATAACTATTTGATTTTTAAATTATTAAAATTATAACGAGATAACCGCATTCACAAAAATGAATAAGTAAACTACAAAAGAACAGTTTAGCGCGGTATAAGAAAAAATGATTTGGGTTTGTAAAAATATTCGCAGTTTCCATGTATGAATTAAAGAAAAATATTTAACAATCTTTATCCGTTAAAATCTCCAAATGTTAAAATCGGTAAGATTACCATATCACCTTTATTGTAATTGAAGCGGAATAATTTTAATTTGAAGTTTGTCACTTTGTATGTAAGTTATAAAAAAATAGAAAGTAAATTATTTTTCTCTAAAATAGTAAATTATGAACAAGTGCAGTCGCTTATTGTCCACTAGTGGGAAATAGGTGATTCTGCACGAATGGCACACTTTACTTTTTCTACGACCACACTACTAAACGTTACAGATCAAAAATACCTGTACGAAAGCTATTTGACATAAACAATAATATGGCCCCTGTAAAATCACAAGGAGTACCTTCACGCATGCTCAGTGTTGGTTTTTACTGCGAGAAATGATTTCTCATACCTTAACCCACTATTATGGGAAATAAGCAACTTTTTATTGTAGAAAAAAATAGTTTCCTTTTTAAATTCATCTGTTTATAAACGATGTTGGTTGTATGTTTACTTCTATACATATTTTCCTATCTATCATAGACAACTAGCTCAACAAAACAAACAATTTCAGTTTTATGTAAATTAGTTGAAGAGTACATGATTAATTAAGTAATATTTATCGATGACGTGAATCCACTGTTACCGTGGAACGACTATACTAGATTATAATCTTCAAGTTTGGACGAAGTGTAGCCGTTAATCCTCGTGATAGATTGATGAAGACTGGTATTATAAAGAAATTAACTGTTATTATTTAGCATTTACTTCCACATGTTGAAAGACGTGAAGCGTTTACATCTCCACGCAGATAAGATGCTAATAGAATCCTTACATATTCATCTCGGCCGCTGAAGCCCAGTATATCAATAGCCGTATTAGGTTTATGACAGTTGTTAAATGGGTATCGCTTAATATTCATACGCAATCTACATCGCGCACATGTGGTACTTCTTGTAATGTGGATGGCGACAGGAAACACTTTTCGCTATTCATTTCCTGTTCCACGCCTAATCTGTGATTAATTTGTATTAGTGGACCACGAGTTGAATTGGTAATCATAGGCGGAGGTACATGATATTTCAAATCAAAAGGTTCCATTTGAGGTACCGATTATTGTCTCAATATCTAACTAGACTTAGCCGCTCGTCTTAACAACTGCTGTGTCGTTAACTCTATAAGGGCCTGATTATAGTTCGTTTAATATAGAAATGAACCAGTGCGAAAGACGCATTTTCATACATATTTTAAGCGACCAATAAGAGAAGATACACCCCGTTGAGTTTTTTACCAGTGGTGTAGTTAGTTCCTAGTTCACACGGGGACACTATTAGTTCGAAATTAAAATTTAAGGAACATGAAAATACAATGAACAAAAAACAATACAGAATTTGCCAATTATTGTATTAGCAGGTAATAATCTTTTATTGCAGTGGTGATTCAAAAATTTTACTTTTAGTAGAAAAAAGATTAACAATTGGCTGAAAAATCTAGAGATTAAGAAAGCGGTTATTCAAAAAAAAAATACTGGCAATGACCAAACAGATGTAATCCATTCCCTTCTACTTAATTTAAAAAATAGTATATGTACTGTTAATTTGTACATCAGTACACAGAGAAATGATATTCGAGAGGACAAAACGATCATGACAATAAAAAAAAATGTTTTTAATTTATGTAAATTTATGGCAGATGAAGCGATTAATGGCGTATCATTTCCACTAACTAAAGTATTTTAAAATATAAATATTTACAAAAATCCAGCCCACTGGTAGAACACTTTCCCATTTTAGTTTCCGCCCCTAGCTTATTATTATTATCAGTGCAGTTTTCAGCTTGGTTGATTTGGATAGGTATAGGTACTATATCCCTGTACTGTACTGGACCACTAGTACGGACCGGCGAGACAAGAGTCTACGACGGTTGCAGTTTATACTGTACGGCATATTGCACAACATAGGCGTCTCCTTTAACTTGATTGTTGCATTAGATGCGCGAGAATGATTAACAGGTCCATTTCTATTTGAGACGAGCTATAGGAGATATTTTTGTGACGGGACATTCACATTACCACTACGAATTTATGACCTGTAAAATTGTATGCACAAAATGAAACTAGTTGTTAATCTGTTATTGTTAGTATATATTATTTGTAATAGAGTTAAAAAATTATATTCATAATATCCAAAATTATTCATTATTGAGGATAGTTACCAATATAAAAATATGTTTATCATTGTCCATATTCATTGCCATCGTTGTTTTCGGTGTATGCGGTTTCATGTTTATTAGTTTTTTCCCTTTTTCGTTTTCGGGACGAATGAGACATTCATGCGTTTCTCTATTTATTATTTTCTTGTAGCCTATTTTTCCTTTATACTTTTCATTCCTAGCGATTTTACGTAGCTCCGCTTGTATTCTACATACGTACATATTATATTAATTACAATTTAAAAGAATCCAAATGCAAAGAATCTCCGACTGTCAGATACTGATCTCCCCGCTGAGTTGGGTATTCCAAACGATCAAAAAGTCAAAGCCATAACCCTAGAGATCCGAACATACTACCTAAATTTACTTGTATTCGTGACATATTACTTTATTTAAAAGTAGTTTAGATCGTCAGCCTACAGCCTATGCAAGGGACCTGCAACTTATAGTGGTTCGAAACCACTTGGAGACAGCGGTATTTTTATTTTTGGCGTCGCAGGAAATCGAACCACAGATCTCACACTTCATTCAATCAATTACGATCACGCGAACACGGTAAGCTACCGCCACTGACCGTAAAACAGAGTTATTAAAGCTATTAATAAATACTACTAGTATGTGCTGAAAAAAATGCATAATTTATTAAAATAATATTGAAACAAGTGTATTATCCTAAAAACATTTTTTCAAACATAGCATTAAGATTTTAAGAGGTTCATTAACATCAAAAGAATTTAAAAATGAATCTGTTGCTGCTGGAGATATGGAAAAGTATGTACCAACAAAATTTACCAAACCAAAAACATAACTGAATAAATCGGAAAAAAAGTACAAAAACAGGTCAATTGCAATATAAAAGCCTAAATATGAAATTATTATTATTATTATTATTAGATACAAAATCCATATAAAAAATAAAAGGTTCAAAATAAATTTCACTTATTATATACAGGTAATATTTAAATCGTTTACCATTAAAAAAACCAGTTGGACAATTACCAAGTAAGAATGATATGGGACTTTTCTTTTCTTTTTAGCTTGCCACAAGTTCTCGTAAATTTTTTAATATGTGCGCCTATGTATGTATCTGTGGAGATTGAAGTGTAGATACC
Source organism: Stenolophus ochropezus (assembly GCA_035578165.1). Lineage (NCBI taxonomy): Eukaryota > Metazoa > Arthropoda > Insecta > Coleoptera > Carabidae > Stenolophus > Stenolophus ochropezus. Next base: position 22,288,373 of record JAQOWZ010000008.1, read on the forward strand.
AGTGTCAAAACAAACAAATTAGTTATGAAGCTGCGCATTGGCGAACAGTAGAATTAAGATAATTTCAGTTTAATTTGAATGGGATGCCCCTTGGCTATTCCAAGTCTAGTGATGTGAGAAAAAATGAATATCATTCCGTGCAATCATGCGAGTAACGGGTCCTACGCTCATTTCGGTTAATTACACTCACTGCTCTATATTCTGCCTTCCTGCTAGCTGCTGGTGCTAATGGATTACAAATATCTAATTATCACTTATAATCATTGCATATCTATTCTTACAAAACGACAAAAAAATTGCTCTATTCACTAAACGATTCTATAAACATTCTTTAGGTTACTTGTTTCGCGATAAGTTTTATTTGTATTTTGGTGCTATAAGTTTTCAATTTTCTGCCTGCAAGCTAACTACACTATACCTTGTAGTTAGCACAGAATTGTTCGGAGACAGGGATAATTTTATTGGTTAAAAGTTGGCAACGCTGGAATTTAAACTTTGCATTGTCATCCTTGTATTTGCAAAAGTTGTACAGATTGTAATAAGTTTCTAATTATGAGGACACAGCCTTATTTTTATTTGATTACAATTTGAACCCTAGATCTCATACTGCCATTTATTTCCAGTACGAGCAAGCCATCACTCCTCGTTGATAAAACAAATTTGATGATAATAATATGTAACAACCATTGATGCTATATAATTGCCTCATTATTAAAAAAATATGTGATAGTGTTACACTTTGGTCGTTGTATATGTCAAATGATAATGGAATTATGTGTTATGTAAATTATTTTTAAAATTTGATTTGGGTAAAAAATGCATTAGTAGTATTAAAGCAGTAAACATTTCATGTGATAGTAGAAGTGTTTCTTATATAGACCACAGTGTAGGTAAATAAGCAATAGCGACACTCTTGATGACCGGCATGTATAAAAAAAACTATGTAATAGTAAAATTATTTAAAAATGTAATAAAAAATCTATATTAAAATAAATAAATAAATTTGTATTTTATTTTACTTGCTTTGCTATGCCCACAAACCAGCCAAGTGATGCTTTAAGTAATCTTTATACCTTCCTTATCCATCGGTTAAACTATCGTATCGAAATAGCAAACAACTTACGTTAGTTTTTCGATGCGATATTCAGTTAATTGGCACTTTAAGTAAAGGTAAAAAATCGGTCTTTAATGAAACAGGAAAAGTACTACGTATTATACCGCAATATTAAATTTCGGAAAGTAAATTGGCCAGGGAATTATGTTTTGAATTACTAAATTATAATGTATGTCATATGATTTTTCCTGATACTCTTGACAAAATAAGTCAAAATATAAATTTATTTCCTTAATGCTCAGATCATTTTTATCGACATCTACAATATATTGAAGTTTTGAAGCAATACTTAAATCTTTCTACGACAAAGTAACCAGTTCACGAAACGTACTCTACTTAACCAAACTCTTGTTATTAATGTAATCCTACTGAATAAATTAGTTAATAACATCTTAACAATAATTTAACGGAATTTTAACTTCCACATTCCACCATAGCATCAATCATATCAAACAGAAAAACCAAAAGGCAATCCATCATTCCAAATTACTTCCAAGGTATTCGGAAAAACGTTTTTCCCTCCAGCTACTTTTTTTTGGAAATTTTTGAAATCCCCCTTGGCGGCCCGTTGCATGCGGTGTTGATTTAATTAGTTCTTGCCTTACAAAACACAAATGTCTTCGTTATAAACACAAACGCCTAGAGAAGAATTATGCAAGATGAGTTTTCCTGGAAAAGTGATAGGTTTGAAAGAAAAGTAAATACCCGAAAGAGGTCATTACAGATGAAATTTATTATTATTAGTTTAAAAATGATGAAACTGGTTCTAGAAAGTTAAATAAAAATACAGATTGTGAGGTATTAGTGGGTGGTATATCTCACAAGTCACAACATATACTTAATGTTTTAATAAAGTTATTATACTAATTTATCTCGGAATGTAGTATTCAATTCTCACAATATTGTGTTAAAGAAAATAAATAATTTGTTGCACTCATACAATGACGGTGGCTCACTTGGTTAATGTGATCCGTTTCAAACTTAGTTGAGTATGAAATTTGAATTTCATATCTCAGCGTTGTAATTCTTTAGCCAAATAAATATACAAAATACATAAATAATATTTTGCAAAGTTACATTGCTAAGTATAAAAAAAATATTGCAATGTTAAAATTAGATATGCTAAGTAAAATATTAATTCTTTGATAAATAATTATATTGCTATGTATTTAAATATTTGTCATAGTAATTAATTCGCTTTCTAGGTTACTTTATGTTTTGCCCAATCGATAATAAATTATTTTTGTAAAAAAAATTAAAATGTTCAACAGAAATGACAGGCAATAGGTTTGTATATAGAATGATCAGCAAAATAATAGAGGCCAAGTTCATACAATTTTTGGCCACTTAACATCAATTTTGCAAAAAACGCTCGAACACGTCAATTTTAGTATAAAGGGGGACACCTGAATGGATTAGTACCATTGGCATAACCAACCCTAAAATGGGGGTGGGCTGCATCTCAAAAATTTTAAATGGAAAAATGTGTCAAATATGACACAGTTCGAAAGGCGTTTTAATTCTCTTTTCAACAGTTTTTTTATTTTTCAAATCCGATCATTTGTTCCATAGAAATATCGTTTAAAACAAATTTTATCAGATATGCAAAACTGCAAACAAGTAGGCTTGATATACAGAAAGAATATATTTTTATTCACTTCTTTCTGTCGAGGCACTCTAATTTCAGGTTAAAAAAATGATGTGTACTTTCCGTCATGGCACTCTTATTATTGTCTTATTTTAATCAAATTAATATAAAACTTCAGTTGCATTTTTCGTTATGTTAGAGTATGATAATATTTTATCATTGAATTTAGAATAAAATTATCTATTGAATAAGCAAATAAAAAAATAGATTCACATTAAAAATAAAAAAGTTGGACACGTATTTTGAGAATCACTGGTTTAAAATAATTTTGTTTGTTTCATGTTAATAGAGTTGTAAAATAGAAATTGTTTGCTAATTTAACCGACCTCGTAGCTCTTATAGTTCTCGAGATAGCAACAGTGGACAAAATAAAATGAAGACCCTGTATATAAATATTTTAAATTTTGCTAAATACATTTAAACAGAACTCGATTAAAAAACAGTTATTTTACACACTACTTGCAGAAATAACTATATATAAACAATACCAAATCCAAATATTATTGTTTAAATGTATACAAAAACTAGTAGTACAAATTTTCTTACTTTTTGTTAATTTTTTATTTTAAATTTAGTAAACATACCGAATTATGGAAGTAAATCCACAGGTACTTTGATAGCAATTTTTTTTTCAAACCATAACTAAAATTTTAATAATTTGTTTCTAATGAATAAATAAATATATTTCGAGACATACTTCTAAAATCATGCAAATCTTTGGTTTACTAGCATTTTACTGACATGTGCTACATACACTAAGTTTGAACTTGAAATCAAACTTCTAATAAGACTACACGCTCAACAAATCAATACTCCCGCATCCACCCTCAAGGGCCTGCCGTAGTTTTATTTTTGCTGCAAAGATGTCTCTGGCTGTTTCTCAATCCTGTCTCTAGTTTTCCGAACAAAGAAAAGTTATTTATTAATAACACAACGACAAAATCTTATTAATGTATTGTGTCAATTATTATTTTCTTATTGCTAACATCTTAAAAAGTAAATGTAGTGAACAATTTACTAGAAAATACAAGATGATACGTGTTACTTCTACAGGGTTACATACCATCTCTTTGTGGAATATAAGGCCAGTACAGTATTATAATTTTGTTAAAATCATAGCACAGTTAGGAATCAAAGAACTTGATTTTTTTGAAAGGGAGCCTATAGAGCTACATCGGCGAGCTCCCGTCAAGAGAATACAAACATAGACTTGAAAATATGTTCATTGTCACAATTAAATTAAACAATGTAATTCTTCCTTTAAAGAACTCATCAGTGAGAATTGTTCGCGAAGCAGTATATAATATAAGGTAAATATGATACTGTACGGAATACAAAAGTCGTTAAATGTTGAGTAACGACGCGTTTCGATCTTTCTATCATCATCAGAAACTGGAGAGCAGGATTTGGGTTTTATAGTGTCAAGTAGGAGTACTTTTGAAATAAATTGTGAAAAGAATATGTCAACCGTCGGGATTTGAACCCGAGACCTACATCTTGCCGGGATGTTGCTCTACCAACTGAGCTACGGCTCACTTGGCTGTTCTATCACGTCGGTTGACATATTCTCTCACGGCATTACTGTTAAGAAGTCTTTTTAAGACTTTACTAGTCACATGTAAGATGTGGGGTTTTTTTAAATACCACTTCATTCAAACATCTAGTGACGCGTTATATTTAAATCAGACCGATATCTCGGCCATATTTGAAAGAAAGGAACTGATTTAACAGTCGTGTACAAACTGAAATAAATTGTGAAAAGAATATGTCAACCGTCGGGATTTGATTTTTTTAGGAGTACTTTTATTGGACAAAAGACATACATAGACCTTAAAAACACTTTGATGTAACTTGTATAAAGAAATTGGCAGCATAAAGTGGGCTGGGAGTAACTCTACCCCGAAAAATTTAGAGGGGTTAATTGGTACTTCTATTTCTGGGAGAAAAATTTAGTAACTCTTAATTTTTGTATGAAATTTACAATAAAGAAAACTGGACAAACATTGTTAAATATAATTGCCATCTTGTCAATAATAAAACGAATAAAAAAATAAATAACAAAAATCAAAGATTACGTTCTGATTTTAATAAAGCAGATATCGTAAGTAATATAAACGCACATTTGAAGCAAAAATTAATAATAATAATATTTTTCCAAATTTACTTAACCACGTTTCAGATCAGGAGCTATTAAATTATTATTTGTTGCAAATTATAAATTTAATTTTAAAATATTATTTCATTATAAGGATTTATCATAAGTTTACCTATATATATTTTTTTATTTTGCTTAGACAAAAATTTTCAAACCTTATTTTGTTCAGGGGTCAGAAATATTTTTTTGTATATATATGTATGTAGATATGACTTATATTTTTATATAGTTACATATGTATTTATTTGGTAGTATGTAAATACTTCTCATTTAAGTTTATAATTTCTTACTTCAAATTGTCAAAATATATAATACTTTAATTTAGCATTGTAAATATTATTAACCCATTCACTCCCAATCGATCGTATTAGCCTTTAATTAATAGCTATACGTGTGATTAAAGTTATATAGCATAAAATCTGAAATCTGTACTCGTAATTGAGTAAATTTAATTTTTTTTACGTTCTTGTTAATTAAATAGTGTTTTTTAAATATTTTTATAAAATAAACGTATCTGTATTTAAGCATGTAGTTTACTTTTTATTTAAATTACATTTTTTTAAAATAAATTATCACAAAATATCTATTTCAACACATAAAACCCATTCCAGCAAAGAATATTTCGTCGCAACCCACATAATTAAAATCATCTTTCTCTGTCACGCACAGGCAAACTTCATATTCCACTTCTTTATCACTTGGTTATATCAATGTACATATGTCGATGTGAGCCGTAATATGGACAAGGGAGTATCTAGTAGTAGTTATTAGATCTTTGTTATCATATCAATCAGAGGAGACGTAACAAAATGAAATAAATAAGTAAACTTAATTATTTTTGCACCTTTCTTTGTATTACGATTAATTAGAAACCAAAATTGTATAAATAATTTTTAGATATAATAAACAAATTATATGAAATGTATCAAAAGGCTTATTTATTATTATTATAATTTGACATTTTTAACTCCCGCCTAGCAATATATAGATAAGGGAAGTATAATTTTTGGTTAGATTTCTCGAGTATAAGTTTTCAACATATGCGCACGAATTAGGTGTGTCGTGTGTGTACCTGTGTGTCTGTGACGATTTTAAGTCCACGATAACTCCAACACGATACGTAGAAAATATAATATTTGGTATTATGTTCAAGTATGATGAACTGATTACATTTTGACTACAATTGGTTAACCGGAAGTAGTACTTTACTTGAAGCTTCAAACAGTTTTTCATAAAAATACTTCTAAATACCATTTTTTTCGCGAAATAAATTATTATTAAATATAAAGATTTTTAAATTTTCTACCGATCTGCATAATTACGTTTATATATAACTTGTAGCTAGATAGAAAAATAGTTATTTGTGACACTAGTCCAGAAACTAAACTTTTGCGAAAGCGAGTTTATTTTGACAAGCCGAGCTGAAAGCGAGGCCTGCAAATAACTACACAAGATTTTTTACGTCGATGACACTTTTAACTTATTAAAGAAACATTATTACTACATAAAATTTTATACACTATAGGTTATGTCAGAAACATTTTCGGTTAACATGGGTATATACACAATTCAGGTGTTTTATTGAAAAAAAAATTATGACATTTGTTCTACTCTAAAAATAAATTAACAATTTTGGCAGAATGTAATGCTAAAATATTTAAGTTGGCATCCTTACATTTTGCCGGCCTAGGCCTATAAACAGTGATTTTCTGGACAATTTTGAATTCTGTATAATACTAGTCTTAATGAAACGGGGGCGCGAAAAAATATATAAATTATAAAAATTTTAAATATTGTTTAGGTCGAGAAATTTCTAAAAAACAAATGAATTATTTTTATGTTCACAAAATTTGACATTATGATGTAAGTTTAAAAGATAAAATAAGTAAATATGAACAAGTTCTGTTGTAAAATTAATAAAGGTGGAAGAAATATGTATATAAGGAATATATTTGCATATGCATGAATCAAGGAAAGTTCGGTTCCGGGTTTAGTAACGCCAAAAATAGCTGTTTCTTTTTGGTCATACAAATTTTATAAAAGAAATGTTAGATATGAAATGAATTAAAAATGTTCTGAATTGTAATAACAAACTAATTTTAAAACTACGAATTGAATATACTGAAAAACTTAAGAATATATTACTATAGTGGCGGGAGGTAATGTGTTGGACATATCAGATTTTTTATTAATGTGTCTGTGCTGTAAGTGAAGTAAACGGGAAGCAGATTCAAATTTAGCAGAGGGTGATAAAAATAAATAAAAATAAAAATACAGCGGTTTCCGAGTGGTTCGTAAACCACAAGAAGTTGAAAACACTGTTCCATTACAATTGTCATTTGCTCTTTATAAAAATGTTGAACAATAGAAGATATTGTCATCACATGGATCATTTTTTTATAGAATATATCTGTTCATCGTATCTGACCTCGGATCGTAAGAATTACAGTTTGTTATTCTATACACCAAGTACTATAGCCAACAAACATTTTTATATTTATTTTGTTAGTTTTGTATTGCTTTACTATAACATCAGGTAATCGAGTATAACTATTCTCGTTTATCCACGTCATTTTCTTCTATTTTCCTTTTCTACTTTCTTCATTTTTCACTTGTTTCCTCGATCTAATTACTTGGGAACATCTGGTTAGCCATGATCTAAGCCTCCTCTGATTTATTCCTTACCACTTTGATTGTAATTTGTTTCTTCTTTAGTTTTTACTGTATGTTATAATATGATTTATAAACTATATGATATAATTAATCATTGAGAAAAGTCCACAAGTAGATCTACTACCGGTTCAGCTAATTACATAATATTAATTATTAGTAAGTGAAAAATTTTTATGTTCAATTTTTTGAAGATGTGAAAGACTGTTTCCTATAGTACAGGTGTTCAACTCAAGAACAAAAAATTAGTTTGTCATTGTAGAATAAGCAAATAGAATAAAAATAGATGAAATTGATTTTTTCTAATATATCCGGGTTCTGTAACTGTACTTACAAAACCAATTAATTACTTAATTGCGTTGTTTTCAATTATCAAGGAAAAAACAACAATTTAAATACAAAATTTACAATTATATTCATTTTAACGCTCATTCAACTAGTACAGTCATGTATAGGTATTTATTATAAAATTGGGTAAATATTTAATGTTAATGCATTTTTTTTTTATTTTGGTCAATTCATCCAGAATTAAATTCAATATTTTTGTTCGCAAGATATTAGCCTTTAAAATTATCTAAGTTTTATAAATTTTACATAAGAGATATAATTTTTATGAGGAATAGTCTGTAAATGGAATATTTGCGTAGTTTTTACTCAATCAATTAAAAATTAATTTCAATGTCTAATTTTCTAATTTTAAGTGCAAATATTACAAATCAAAAAGTGTTCATATTTCACGAATCGTGTTAATTGTTGTTCGAAATCATTACAATCAGTCTATTAAGAGTTTGAAAATTTTAGAGAACAATAGATTCACTAAAGTCCATTCCTCTAAAAAAAAATTCAAAATGCAAACATAATGATAATAAGTAATAATAATATTTAATTAAGTCTAATAGAAAAATACGTTTAGTGTGAAAATATGAATTAGATATTTTTAAAGTTTAAAACAACAATATGTAATGAAATTTTAAGAAAGAAGTAAGTAACTTTGGTTATTTATTTGGGAAATTTATTGCTTTTACTAATTTCAGGATTTAATAATTCATACATATAAATATCTAATATACATACGAGTACATTTGTTATTTAATGATTATTTGGAGACCATCAAAGGAAAAATAATAATAAATAATGATGTTTTACTTTATTTCTGAAACAAGAATATCAAATTGTTTCATTTCCTTTTGAAATAGTGAAAAATCTTTTTTTTTCTTCTGATAAGTAAAGTTTATACAGTAAAAAATTTTTAAACAATAATTATCGTAAAATACAAAATTAAAAATAAACTTTGCTTTGATATTAAAAGACCAACTTTACTCCTTTGATACCAAATCGGTATTTGATTTTCATGCTTATATTAGGAAACAAAGATTAGATGTGGTTTTTAATTCTTAATCAAAAATATATTTGATTATGGAACCGAACATAGGGATTGAACATATAAAATCATATTTTCGTAATTTACTGCTTCCCAAATTATTTTCGGTAAAAACGCTTCAAATATCAGTTGTACAGCATAAATAAGCAAAAATAATTTTGCGTTCCTTGTAAGCTTAGAAATCAGATATGATGTAAATCCCCCTAAAAATAGCGGTAGCAATGGAATTGAGCGAAAAATAAACAAATGTTTAACGGTTTATTTTTTAAGTTAGGTGCGTTAGTTTATTTTTATTTATTATTATGTGAAATCACTGTTAAAGTGAACAATATGACATAAATTAATTTTGAATTTAACAAATAAAAATAAAATAAAATTGCTATGTTTTTTATCGTAACTTGACAAAACAGTAATTACAAATAATAATAAAAGTAAAGTAACGCTGCTAACTGGGCAGATAAATAGTCACCATTTTGTAATTTTTGTCTCAATTTCATGGCTGCTACTATTTTTGGGGTGAATTACATCTTCAAACTTAATTTCGGGGCTTACAAGGCACTTAAATAGTATATTACATGTGAGGTGGGAAATGTTTCATTACACCCGAGAGCTTATTATATGACCGAGAGGCGAAGCCTCGAGGCTCAGATATAGCGCAAGGCTGTAATGAAACTCCCACCGAACTATGTATACTATTTTATTCACAATTATCCAAATTAACTTCTACTCGTATATCGCCTTTTTCCAATAAACTAAATTAATATACGGTAGTAGTCTATGAAAACAAATGTTTATAGTTATTTGTCAAACTAGAGACGAAAGCGTATCTTTTTACTACTCGAGCTCGTGTGTGACTCACGAGCGCAGCGAGTGAGGCATTCGAGTGAGAGTGGAAAAAGTGCTTTCCTTTCGTGTTAGACACAACATTTTTTTCACGACATATTTCAAAAATCCATTTATTTGAATGAATAGGCGCAGCAATATGATAAGTTAGGTTATGACTGTACTGACTGTACTATAAACTTTGACGTTTACCGATGCAGTTGTTTATTTCCAATATGTTAATTTAAGTTGTTAAATTGCGAAATAATGTGAAAAAAGAAAAGAACAAAACATAATTGCTATAATTTTTTTAAAGAATATCATTATTAAATAAAAAAATTTAATATAACTATGAATTTTTCCAATATTACGTACTATACTGTTGGTAACACTGTACATTTTCTTCTCTAGAGAGGGAAAAGTAACTTTCCTCTCTATATCGCTAGAAGAAAGTAGAGCTTTCTATGCATGTCGTGAAAAAAATTTATTTTAATATGTTTGACCACCTTACTTTTAGAGATTTATGACAGTATTACTAGGCAACCATAGTAAACACTTCCCCCCCCCAAGGGATTTTAAAGTATTTCCCACTCGTGAGATTGTCATTGCAGTTAAAAATGATATACGTTTCTAACCTTTGACAAGTTAGGAATTAACATATTACAATAGTGGTTGTGAATAAATTAATTTTACTTATTGATTCGGATACATGTTAAATCCGTATGTTTGGGTGTTCTAGTTGTTGCAGGTTAATATATTTCACTACTACAATACAAACAACGTTGGAAACTAAACAGATTAAAATCTTATTTGGATTTCATCTACCTTTTGCTTGCTAGGTTAGTCTAGGAACTAATACACGTCTAAATTTAATTTTAGATCCTTTATATTGTATCCATTCTCATCGTACAAAAATAGTGTGTAGTTTTTTCGGTAGCTGTTTTTTCCAGCCCTTGTACCTGTATAAATCACCTGTACAGAATGTACATTCCACGTCATCGCCTTCTCGGTTGATTTGCTTGAGCGGCTGTGCTCACGGTAGCCACTAATCTTTCATAATTACTCCCAGGGCAGAAAAAACCAACACGCCAGGTACAAAAACACCGGCCGGCCAGGACCAGGATGGAGCTAATGTATTCAGTGTGAACTACAACTGCTTCCAGATAAATTCAGATAAATAACAAATCGGTGTTGCTGTTGTAGTGTTGGTTTACTAACTGCTGTCATTTGTCATCAAGTCATACATATTGTTGGGTATTTTCAATTAAAATAATTTTTATTTATTTAACGCGGATAAAAACTTGAATATTATATCTGAAAGTTTGGTAGCCGAGGCAAGAAATAATGATGTTTAAAACTGATTCCTGAGGTACTTATTAATTTTTGTGTTGACTACTAAATAGGTAAACAATTCGCAATTTAATATATGACAATATATTTAAACAATTCCATAATTACCTTTACATTAAAATATTTACACAGAACTGTATTTTGAAAGGAGCTAAACATTGTTTTCCTATAAAATTTATTTTACAGTAACCTAAATTTAAAGTTTATATTGGAACCCCACACATATTTCAAATAGTCAGTTTTTGCTAGATATACTTCTTTTCTGATTTATTTTTTAAACAATTGAATAACAAGAGTAAGAGAGAGGTTTAGACAATTATATAAGGGTGAATACTGAAAACCTTGACATAGGGAAATAACATGGGAAAACAGTTTTTTGCTGTTTCCATCTGTCACGCTAAATAAAATCGGGTGTATATGGTATCGTTAGTTAGATTACTTAATTTTGCATCTAATAAAACCAAATGTTGTGTAATATGGCCTTTTCTAACTGAAATATTTGATAAAATAAATTGTATTTTGAAAGTTATCCTTCATATTTTCGAATAAGAAACGTCAAAAACAATATGCTCCATAGCCGAGTGGATACGAGGGCTGATTCATAACATACATAATCTACAAGACCTGGTTCGAGACCACCTCGGCCCTATTTTTTTTAAATTAAATTATACTAAAAATATTGTTTCGAAACATGAAATACAAAATTATACACCAAAAACTAAATTCGAATTAATTGTTAAGTTTGACAGACAGCAAATAATAATTCTATTAAATATTTGGATTTTTTTTATTTATAAAAATATGAATATTGCTATTTTATTAAAATAGTCTGATATAATAAAGATATTTTAAGCATAATTTAATTTAAAAAAAGTAGGGCTGAGGTGGTCTCGAACCAGGTCTTGTAAATTATTTATGTTATGAATCAGCCCTCGTATCCACTCGGCTATGGAGCATTTTGTTTTAGACGTTTCTTATTCGAAAATATGAAAGATAACCATCAAAATACAATTTATTTTATCAAATATTTCAGTTAGAAAAGGCCTTATTACACAACATTTAGTTCTATTAGATGCAAAATTAAGTAATCTAACTAACGATACCATATACACCCGATTTTATTTAGCGGGACAGATGGAAACAGCAAAAAACTGTTTTCCCATGTTATTTCCCTATGTCAAGATTTTCAGTATTCACCCTATATAAGTAAATATTAGTAGAAAGTTTATTGTTATAGGAGAGAAACAGCACTCCCCTTGGTAATGGTAACTTTTAATGTAGGTCTGTGGCTCTGTGGCATCATAGCTCCCAAACAGATGATCCGATATTGATTTGTTTTTTTTTTCTTTGAAAGGTGAGTTGATCGTTGTTATAACTATGATTCAAGAAAATCAATTTAGTCGTTTGAAGATCATCAGTTCTTTGATGTTGTGTTGATGAGGGGATAAGAGCTACTTCCACAGATCTAATATTCGAAATTTGGTATCAGGTTATTTTTAATGTCGGGGGTTTTTTAATGATAAATTATTATTATGCTCGTTTCAATAAAAGGGCAAACTCATAGGGATCTACAACCTGTACAAAAACTAACTAAAATTATTCTAAAATATTCCTTTCTACCTGCACTTTTATGCTTTGTATGCGTTTGTTCATACGAATTATTGCATAATGTAATATTATACGAGTATACTTCTCACTGATGCAGTACATGTATAGTGTAACGAAACATATAATTATCCATTTTTGTATGATAAAGATTAGGTAAAGAGTACCTACCTGCGTGATTAAATTGGTGACTTTATTGCTTACATTTAGTGTACCGGGAAATAACTATATAAATGAACTCGATAGTAAATTGTTAAAATCTGTAAGTTTCTTTTTAAATTTACATATTGAATCCCTTTGTTCAGGTGTTCGACTCCCCAGTCTATCTATAGGTCAGTTTCCAATTTCTCTTTATACAATTAGAATACCATTAATTTAAATGATTATATGGCCTAGTTTTTAGCATTATAAACAAGTTAAAAATGGTATTGATAATAATGCATCAAGATGTTTTTGAATGTCATATATCTGACGATCGTTTGAATTTGCTCTTAAAAATATTAATGAAACAGCTATTAAATAAATTAATAGGTAACTCAGTAAATCAGATACACATTTTTAGTTATTTGTCTATTTATATAATGTTATAGTTGCATAAAAATATCCTGACATGAGTACATTTAAAATTATTAAAGCTTATGTGTATTAATGAAGTACGTTTCATTTGCGAAGAAGATGTAATACTAGAAAGTAATTCGCGAAAGTTCAAAATCATAACAACTGTTTGGCTCTTAGGTATAATAAAAGAATATAAGGATATGAAATATCAAAATTGTCAGTAGATGCATCCAGGCAACAATTAAATTGCTTTACAGAAAACGAACCAACTTAAATGAAACACACAACAGAAGTAAACTTGGAAGACCGAAAGTTGGTACTTGGAAGACCATGACTCTAGATTGTAAGAACTAGTAAAAACAATGTTGAAATCTTTGTATAGAAGAAACCTCTTTCCTTTGAATCCACTATCCAAGAAGGAATTTCATTCATAGCACCAGTAGCTCCGTAAAAAACAAGCAAGTATAAAAAGTGAACCGTTAGCCACCTTCGATCGAAATATCGAAAGGAAGCCCACGCCATCGTTTGCATACATTATAGTAGCTGTAGTCGTAGTCGCTTCCTATACTCGTGCCCGTGCCTCCATTCATCGGTTATAGATGTGCGCTTGGAACTAATGTGACAGCCTGTTTTGGTTTCGGACTTCATAATTATAACTATTTTGATTGGAATGAAAAGTTAATAGCTTTGATAGAAAGAGAAATTGATAGGAATATATACGATGAGGAAGATTAGTAAACTTGATAATAAGTAAAAAGGAAATTGTAAATAACGGGTGTCCCAATAAGGATGCACAATTTAAATTTCTCGCCATGTTAATTTCTTCCAGATGACAAAGTCTGCAGTTGTTTAGTTGTTATCAACTAACATTGCGATTAAAGAAAATAAATCGCTTTATTGTCCAACAATGTGAAACATATTGATGTCTTCAGATGATGACGTGATTGTAGAAATTGCAAAAAAAAAATATTTTAAGTGAAATAGTACCGAAGGTTTTTTCAAAACTTTTGATCAACATATTATTATCGATAAAAAATATTTCAAAAACAGGAAAAGTTCGTTAGATACACTCAGAAAATTGCATACAACATTCGGTCGACGAGATGTACCCGATTCATCGACAATTCGAAGAATAATTAAAAAATTCGAGCAAATTGGTTCAGTTACTGATATTGAGATACTAAAACAACGTCGTAACTGCCAGTCAACTGAAAATATTGCCTTAGTGAGTGAGAGTGTTGCCCGAAGTCCCCGAAACTCGATTCGCAGTTGTTTATAACAAATAAACATTTCTAAGAGTATCATGCAGCGAATTTTGACAATGGATCATCATATACACCCTTACAAGCTTCAACTAACGCAACAACTACTGCCCATCAACCACATGCAACGGAATGAATTCGCCGATTGGGGGTTTGAAAATCAAAATACGGATGTCAATTTTGCGAGTATTATCTTTAGCGATGAAGCGCAATGTGACGCCATTTGAGTTTTTTCTGAAGCGAAGACGAAAAAACCGAGAAATATTCTCGAGTTAAAGGACGAAATTGAAGATCGAGCCACAAATATGTGAATATGTCAATTACAAATTTCGTAAAAAGAGTAAGAGTTTGTCAACAAGGTTTTGGCAGTCATTTGTCCGATTTAGTTTTCTACAATTATCACATTGTACGCTGATTAGTTTAAAATAAAAATGTTTAAATTTTTGTAGTATCTAATGCGTTTTATACAAAAATTAAATTGTTCATTTTTGTTGGAACACCCTACATTATCGGATATTGGTGGCTTAATGGGGTTTCCAAGTGGATGTATTTTAAAGAAATTTATATTGCACATAAAAATTAATATAAAATGTTAAATATTTATAAGAGAATTCCGAAAATTAAAAAGGGGGCATGTCCCTGTTACGTCATTACTCGATCTACGTGCCATAATGCACGAAACAAAACACAGATGTCATGCTCAAAATACTGTAACTTCATAGCAACCTTGCAATAAAATAATAAAAATGAAAGCAACTAACCGAGTATTCAAATCAATGGATGGTGATAATCATTACACGTATATAATATTTTTGTGTAATAATTTATCATTAAAAAACCACCGCCACAAAATAAACCTAATAACAAATTTCGAATCGATTAGACCAGTGAGAATTGCTCTTATCGACCCATCAACTAGGAAAGAACTGATGATCTTCAAACAACTGAACAGATTTTCTTGAATCATAGCTAAGAATACTTTCGATCAAGTCACCTTCAAAGCAAAAAAAAGCTAAACCGAAATCGGTTCATCCGTTTGGAAGCTACCATGTCACAGACACACAGATATACAAATACACATTTTAAACTTATAATACTCCTTTGTTTGCGGCGGAGGTTAAAAATTAAAAGCCAACTTAATTATTATTTTTATTAAGTGTCTGGGAAGCAACAAAATGACGGCAGGACAAAACAAACCGATTTTTTTTTTAGTGGTGTACAGTGGGTATTAATTTTGGGTAGTTTCGTTAGTTTAATCTACAACTCTTTTTTGTGTTTCATCTATTATTATAGTTGTATATAATATTGTCACTTTTGACATCTATATACTTTTTACACGATTTTACCCGACAAGATGATGTCATCAATCTACCTTTCTTCAGTTCTTCAAAATTACTTGATTACAATTCTAACATGTAACTTGTTAACAAACAGTAATATAAATAAAATTATCACCCAAACTATTGCTGATTTTTGTAGTAGTTAGAGCAACCCTGGAAAACTGTCTTTCAACAGGAGCTGAGGATTCTGGTATCAATAAAAAAAATAGCCATTTACATTAATTTCGTAAAAAAAATGCTTGGCTACCCTATGTCACATGCATAAATTCTCTTTTATTTTTAACAACCTACTTCTAAGCAAATCTCGCAATTTTTAGGTTGCCTAGCAATTTTTGGAGTCAAATGGTGTATGGGGTACCTAGGTAAATCGAGCTCTTGCTCACTTCACTGTATTCTAGTTCCAGTGATGAATTTAAAATTTAATCTGCTTATCAAGTAATATCAAGTAGTTTGAAATTGCTTGATATTAAGCTTGATTTTCAAGACAAATCACACAAACGTCAAGCTAGTTGACTTACTTGAAAAAGCTCTAGATATAAACACAGCACTGACTACCGACTGCAGCCATCGAGTCAGCTCTTCCGGGCTAGAAGATGAAGCCTGCTTACAGCCGCCTCCTCGTGTTAATGCGGAGTGCGTGTGCCCGCGATTACCGCGGCTGCGGGCGACGTGGATCTCACACAGGACGCTATTGATTACATGCTAATCACCTCGCCACAGTCGCGGAGGAAGCTGGCAGATCGCCGAGCGTAGGTTACGAGATTATGTCGAGGAAGTTGAAATTGATACGGCGTTTTACACCATCATTGCGGACATGCTTTTATTTTTATGGACATTCCAGTTAAGGGCAAAAACTAACTTGCTTGTAATGCTCACATGTATTTAGATAGTGTACATTTTGTTCGCAACACGAAATTAGTTATTGGTTAAGAAATTAGAAAACATTCACGCGAAATAATAAATTTAGTAATAACACTGTTTTATACTGCCTGCAGCCATTATAAAAGACCTATAGCTTTCAGCAGGGTTGCATTGATTTGAATTAGATGCTTGATTTAAATTAGTGGTTTAAATTTCATATAAAAATCATCGACTCAAATGACTGTTTCTACAAATGATATTTAACATTCCAGATATACAACAACTGGGGGAAAGAGCGTTTGGATGATGCCATTTAGCAACGTATTCGAAAACAATAAAACAAATTTACTGTTGTACATTGAATGCGATTCAGTAAAATTCGGGAATAACAACAGTTCTTCAGACCTCCAGGAATAGCAACTAGATCGCTTACCTTCCTACGTGCCAATGATTTTTTCCTGCTTACCATTGTATTGTCCTTTTTAACATTAAAAATCGTCTGGTCCATCTCTTCTCAGCATAAGGTGGGCCACCTATCCTCAAAGCAGAGGTTGACAGTGTATAGATAGAACCACTTGTTAGGTTACGCGAACTCTTATGCACATGTTTATAAAGTATATGTATAAACAATTAGTTTAAATATACAAAAGCAGTAATTAAATAATTTTGTATATAAGGTACAAATTTTTTTGGGAATTTTTGAAGGAAATTTTGGTTTATTCAGTGTTGACTGCGATAATATTCAAGCGGCTACTTACACTGTCTCTAAACAAAAAAAATAACATTCCAAATGGAGAGATATTACTTTAATGTACTTTTAAAATCAAAAGTCCATCTCTCCTACCGGTCCATCACTCCCCCACTTACCCTAACCAGTTTGTTTCTTTACAATACATTTTTTCATAATAAATTATTTTTTTTGAACACGATTTTGAAAATATACTACAGTGCAGTATAAAAAATTTAGAGTTAAATAAAGAAAATTATATTTAAATTTAAATATTTGACCCTGGCTTACTGAGATTCCAAACACTCAAACGTTGCTTTGTTCCTATTTGGTTTAAGTTCGCCAAAACAAAATCTTAGCTACAAATATCACACTCTGTTAAATTAAAGTTGAAACGCACTAAGCAAATGAGCTATCACAGATATAAACAAATATTTTTACTTTTACTATTTGAGTGATGTTGATTGGTTTGTCTTTTGGTTAATGGAATGGCACGAGTTTTAGTAAAAGCCTATCTATTGCACAACATTTCTAGATGGAACGAAGTTTCATGTAATCAAGATAGTTATACTTGTTTTGTGGCAAGTTTTTATTCGCATTTTAGTGTTGTGCATTGTCAGCCTACAGCATCCTCAAAGGACATACAGCTTGTTGCCGTTTCCGAATCACTCGGACACACCGTTTTTTACTTGCTTGTCCAAAGTAAAGGAAGTAGAAGTCGCGAAAAATTTCGATTTTCAGATTTCAACGGAAATATCCATTTTGGCGTTCGTACGAATATACGTATCTCGCATAATTAAAAAATAATTAGCCGAATAACGTTGAGATATAAATTCATATCTAACAGTTCTGTCAGAAATAGTATTGATTAATTTTTCTTTTGTGTCTAGCTACTAGGAAGTAGTGAAATGAAGACATCTTTATTATTAAAATAAAAATTAATTTGGAAATTAGATCGTGGTCGTAAAAAAAGTATAGTGTACATCTCGTTTGGAATGACCATTTTATATTCGTAATCCATGCTGGTTGTACAATATACTATAAATGAAGTGCAACAAAAAATTTCTATAATTTAGCATAAAAGGAAGTCATGTGGTGTCCAAATATTTTTTTTTTATTTGAATAAAGATTTGCGGAACTGGAATTTGAACTACAGATTTCACAGTCCACTCAATTCGAGGCGGAGCGCTCAAACCAACTATGTCACTGTAACCCGTTCAGTGAAAAAATATTATTAAATAATTGCAGCAATTTTCTACTCTGGCTGATAGTTACATTTTACATTATACGCGTGGAGCTTGCAAATCGTTACATTTACCAGGTGGTCAACTGTAAAAATCGAATCTCAAACATTAATTAGCAAGATTTTCTTAAGAATAAAAATAATTTATATATCAATAGGTATATACTTACAGTTTTTTCTCAGGAAGCTTAAAAATTTCTATTCTATAGAAGTCTAGGTTTTATGAGATTTTCTTATTAATTCTTAATTATTGGGTCATTCGAAAAAAAAAAACAGTTTCTTAGGAATAAAATTAATTGACAACATATGTTTGCACCTTTTGTTTTTTTTTTTCAGGAAGCTAAAAAAATTCTTTCTTGTAGAAATCTTCAGGAGACGAAATATTTTCTTTCTAATAATGAAAATAATAAAAATTAAATTAGAAATTTTTAATTCTTCCACTACAAAATGTAGCTAATTAGTTTGAAGATAGCTACATTTGATGACAAGCTATCAATATGTCGAAATAAAGACGAATGTGTTACATCCTTGAAGGAAGGAAGGCAGCCGTTAGGCGAGGTGTTAGGTCAATCAATTATTCGATTGACACGAGCGGAAATTAGCTCGTGTTATGGCTTCATCTTTTTCTCTTTCGACATGTTTAGTGTTTAGTTTATCTCTTCTCTAAGATGCTGTCCCCGTGACACTCGTTGACAGCACGTGGAGAATTATATTAATGTTTCTGGAGGATATTATCTAGTTTACTAACTGTCTGCCTTGGTGGCTGAATTTGTTAAATAAGTGATATTATTCTCCAAATATAAGAAAGATATGTTTAGATGTTTGTTAAAATTTTGAGTTACAAATATGTCACCAATGCTGAAATGTATACTAAAAAAAAAGTAATTTTCTGTGATGATAATTTTTTGTATTACTAGTTTTATTAAGAAGAAAAATAATTGAATACAGTATTTCTAGTGTTTCTAGAGTGTCATGACTCGTCTCGAATTTATCT
The DNA here is from genome assembly GCA_035578165.1 of Stenolophus ochropezus. Classification (NCBI taxonomy): domain Eukaryota; kingdom Metazoa; phylum Arthropoda; class Insecta; order Coleoptera; family Carabidae; genus Stenolophus; species Stenolophus ochropezus. Next base: position 22,308,103 of record JAQOWZ010000008.1, read on the forward strand.
CGTTTTACCTTTTAATACAAAATTTGAATATTCGAATTGATATTCTGTACATATATGTACCTATACAGGGTGGCTGATTTTTCATTGTCCAGGCCATATCTCCTGAAATATTAAATATACAAGAAAAAGCTAAATAGGAAACTTCTGTAATATGACCTTGCCTATAAAATAGCGTTAACAGATGTTTCCATGGCCTACTGATTTGGCGGAAATATATTTAACTTTGGTTTTTTAAATGGAACACCCTGTACGTTTTTACGGAATAAGATTCTACGTCAATTTCTCTTTACAATTATGTATAACAAGTGGGGGTTTGCCTTTAATTTATGCTTAATAATGTAAAAAATAAAATTTTGTGAGACGGCTGTGATTTGCTATTATTTTATTATTTATACCTGTAGACAACTGCCAAGAAACATACAGAAGTATTTATTTGTAGAAAAGGTGTTTTACTTCGTAATTACAAAAGAAAAACGAATTTCACAAATAGTGAAAATGTTGATATGCTATGCTGTTTTCACAAATCAAATAATAATTAAATAAAAACCATAAAACACTTCTAATAAACACTTGTATCAGATTTATAAAAAAAATAGTGATTAACAATGAAAAAACACAGCCGACTTATATAATTTTATATTTTGCATTATTAAGCATAAATTAAAGGCAAACCCCCACTTGTTATACATAATTGTAAAGAGAAATTAATGTAGAACCTTATTCCGTAAAAACATATAGGGTGTTCCATTTAAAAAAACAATGTTAAATATATTTCCGCCAAATCAGTAGGCCTTGGAAAACGTCTGTTAACGCTATTTTATAAGCAAGGTCTTATTACAGAAGTTTCCTATTTAGCTTTTTCTTGTATATTTAATATTTCAGGAGATATGGCCTGGACAATGAAAAATCAGCCACCCTGTATATGCAGTACTATGAAAAAGTATTTATAAGTATTAATTAATAAGTACTTTTAAAAAGTACTTAAAGTATTCATAATATTTAAAATACTTTTTGCAACATATTTACGTATAAAGTATTTCGTAAAAGAAAATATATCTAATTACTTAGATAAAAATACACCTATCTGGTCTCAAATAAAATTTTGCAGCATGCAGGTATATTAATATATATTCATTGAAGATATTTTAATAGATAAATAAAAAAAATCTAAATCGATATATTAACACATACAGGATGTTCATTTTAAGTGGTACACTATTGCTATCTCGGGAACTATAAAAGCTACAATTTCGGTTAAATTAGCAAACAATTTCTATTTTATAAGACTACTTTAATGGCGTAAACAAATTTTGTTTTCGACCAGTATGTGTCGTACAAGGTACAACTTTCTTATTTTAAATGGGAACGTACTTTTTTATTTGCTTATTCGATTCAGTATTTTTTTCTGAATTCAACGATATCCATATGTATTACCCTTACATAACAAAATTTTTGAGAAAAATGCAAAATTATGAATGTATAATTTTTATTTAAATATGACTAATCAAAGAGTGCTGTGAAAGAAAACAAGTAAATCAAATGCAGAAATAATAGCAAAAATTTTAATAATTTTTTTCAAGTTGTGAGTAATTATTTCTGCATATGATTTAAAATTAAAAAAAAAATTACTTTAAGTACAAAAGCCTCCCGAAAATATACTAATATACATGCAAGATTCAATCAAGGATGACGAAATAGATACTGATTATTTATTTAAAAAGACTGGAGAAACTAAAGAATACTGGAAGTGAGTGAAGATTAAATAGATATTTAGAATCTGAGAGCCACAAAAAATGAAGATTTAGTGTAAACATACACTTTTAACTTGTAATTACTGCATCGTGGCACTGAAAATTACCTATGGCATTTACTACCAATTATTTAAACCTGAAAATGTAATACACACTATACATGTCACTTTCTTTTACAACAAATATAAATTAAACCTGTTTAAAGTTATATATGTACTTCAATGTTTGCTATTATCTTTCTTTATTCTTTTAGTTCATAAATCTGTTGCTAGATGTTACTTACATTGAATTATTTCACCAATAGGAGCAATTTGGCTAGTATACTTGTTGAATATAGGAATGTATCTGTTGGTACTTTTGTTATTTCTAATTTGTATTTTGTTGGTATGTGTAGAGTGCGAGCAGTAGAGCATGAATACAAGAGGGGTGCTTAAATTCTCACTTCCGTTTCCTCTCTGGCAGACAGAAAGACCTGTTTACTGATTTTTAATTCATTTTTTTTAGCTGTAGTAAAAATAAACACATTTCAAACGTAATGTGTTCTATTGTAATGTAATATATTCGTAGATCAAAGAATATCCTGTTACAATGCATTTCATTTGACTTTATCAATTTATCATAAAATAATTTGCCTACTAATTCATTTTATTTAAAAATACAATGCTAATCATTAAAAATTACAAATTCACTACGGAGGGGCGTAGAAACTATTTTACTTTAGTTTTTAGAATTTAAAGAATGGCATTCGATTCAAAAGAATATTTCGTGTCGTATCATTCTCGAATTTTGATGAAAGTCTCAATTTGTCATTGAATACTTCAAAATAATAAGAAATAAGAAATTATTTTCTTAGTTTACATGTATGAAATATGAAACAGGGAAATAGTACCATGTTTAGATATTTATGCGGTTAAATTGAATAATAGGTAATTATATAAATATTAAATATTTTTGGAATAATATTTTACGTTTCTCATTTTATAAAGCTTGTAATTATTTGCTAAGTATTTTATAGTGTTTTTCAAAGTAAATAAATTAAATTGCTATTTATACTTAAAACGTTATAACATTAATTTTGTATGTAGATTTTACACTTTATTCAAAATATACAATGTATAAAGTATAATAATGTAACATTCTAAGTATTTTAATAATTTTTGCAAATAAAAATATTCTACGCTCAAGTAGAAGTATCAGAGTAGAATAATGAAATTTTTCAAAATATTTTATTAATTTTGCTCTATACAATTTATGGACGCTTGACGAATATTTTATTGGCATGTTAAAAATGGCAATAGCTATTTTTAAAAGATAGTAAAGTATAATTTAGGAACTTGACATAAAGTACACTAACCAAACCTAGATATTTTACCGTGGGTGCCCGAGTACCCATGGCACTCATGTACCCGGCGCCTATGGTGTAAGCTAACTTGTTCTACTAAAAATTATGACAAAACATTTACTAGTGCTAATCTCTATACAAAAAAACATTCACAAACAATTAATTACCTCAAAACAACAATCAACTGAGAACCAACTTGACTTCTCATTGTCTCCCTCCTCCTTCCTCACTCCTCACTCATCACCTCAGCAGTCAGCACCGAATTCCCGGCGGCCTATCAGCACGGCGCTCCTCAGCAGCCAGCCAATGAGCGACCGGCGGCCGGGGGGCGTGGCCGCGGTGACGTACCGGCTCGGCTGACGGACTCGCGACGTGTCACGTGACAGCACCGACAGTGTGGGAGGCCGGTGCAATATGGTGACATGCTGTCACGAGACTGAGACTGAGACTGAGACTGGGTTGAGGGATAGTGTTAAGGGATGTGCATGTGAGGTTTAGGATTTTATATGCTGCTATTTTACAAATAATGCACTGTTGTAGTGTTGTCGTCTAGATAAAGCAAGACAAGACTTTGTAAAGTATTGTCTTGTTTAGAAATTTCAAGACAATACTTGACTAATAGTGCTATCCTGTACGCTTCTATAAGGACTAATAAGTTCTACCTTCCTTAGTTATAGAATGTAAGGAAATGTATGCTTGTGTAGTACTGTAGCGACTATAGTCTAATAAAATTTTTGTAAGATTTATGGCGAGTATTTTCTGGCCCTAAGTCGTTATAGGTTATAGGGCTTGATAAGAGATAACCTTATGACATTTTATAAACTTTAAAATATGAATTTAAATTATCCAATGTCCATTTTAATACAGTTTACTTATTACCTAAAGTAAAATGATAAGTACATTGATATTTATCTTATTAAAGAAAATATTGTTAAACTATTAAAAATATTTTAAACAGAAATTACTACATGATTAAAGACAAGCAGTGGTATATTCTACTGTCAATGTTAAATTTAGAAATCGTCTGTAACTGAATTTAGAGGTGATCTCTAAGAAAAACGTATTCTACAGTCAAATTTGACCGCTGTTAGCGCTAACATTGTTCTGTAATAGTAGAATAACATCACCTATAAAAACTAACAGTCACCTCTAGCTAGAGATCGTCTCTAAACAACTTTAACAGTGACTGTAGAATGCCACTCTATATTTTTAAGAGATCACAGATCAGCAACGTATTTCATAACGAATGATTTTATTGTTGTTATTATTAAAATAAAATTAAACTTTGGTATTACTTTTAATGTAATTTAATTAATTACATATATAATTTTCAAAGTACTATTTAGCAAAATCCTTTTTTTTTTCTTGCCATTTTATTCCCATAAAAACGTCTCCTAAAATAAGATTTGCAATTCTATTACAGATAACAATCATTTTTACATCAGAGTCCACTTTTCTTCATATTGATTAAAAGATATATAAGATATTTTAACAATAAACATTTAATCAATTTTAAGCATGCCACTTAAATTCAATATAATTGTATCCCACATTAGGAATAATAAAATTCACATAGGTAATCAGGAATGCCAACAAAATGACATAATGCAGGTTTATTTACTTTTATTTAATATGATTTTTTGCTAGTAAGTCATGCACTCTTGTCGTTTAATTACAGAACCAGAAATCAATTATACTACTTATTTTAAATCACCCTTACTACGTCTGACAGCTGACGGTATAATCATTTGTCGTTGTGTATTTTTATGTTGTCATTTTCTAAAATATTAATGCATTTATCCGAATTTACAGGAATAGAAAAAGTTTAGGATTACTTATATTTGGGATTATAGTCATTTTCACTTATATAATAATGTACTATTTTCGCGATTAATATAAATCCATTTACGCGAATTATTTCTATTTAAATTTTCCTCAATTACTTCTACAATTATAGGTAATAAAAAACTTTAAAATATTTTGTATCTTTATAATTAATCAAAAAAAATTCTCTTATATCCTTTTATATAATAATTTTACGTATAAAATAACGGATTGGGAAATTTTATTCATTATTTCATTGTTTAAATTTAGATTTTTAAGTTAAGCATTAATCATTAAAATTTCCTAATATTGTAAATTTCACACAAAATAAACTACAAACAAATATACATATTTATGAGTTCAAGACGTAAAATACGTTGTATACTCCTACTCGTAAACAGGAAATAATAAAATTATGAGAATTATCAAATTTCCTCATACATTATAATTTTGGTTATGAAGCTTCCTTGTCTGTTGTTTATTTAGAAAGGTTTGTAATTTGATTTTTTGACAAGAAATAAATTATTTTTGGTTATAATAGCTCTCAAATGAACTATAAAAAAATTCTATGCATAAAGGCAGAAAAGAAACAAGCATGGAATGGTATTCATTTCATACGAGTATGAAAGGGACATTCCAAGTGAGTTGTACACTACACTTTTTGTACGACCACGATATTATTTCCAAATTAATTTATATTTTAGTAATAAAGATGTATTCATGGCATTACTTATCACTAGATACAAAACAAATATTAAACAATATGATTTTTCACAGAACTGCGAGATATGAATTTGTACCTTAACGTTGTCTAGGTGCGTGAAGTTAGCAGAATGAAGTAAAGCACTAACGAAACAATTTATATACAAAGTTAGTGCCTCGTTAGTGCTCTTTGGTGCTTCTTCAATTTCTATAATAGGAGTCACCATGCCGCTACAAAAATCATTCGATTTTTTTCCTGCCAAGTTCACACTAGCAGGAACTTTGGAAGATAAATTAATGAACTAGGTTTCAAAAGTTAGTACTTCGTTAGTGCTCTTTAGTGCTACTATTAAAAAAATCACAAGTCATACTATATCGCTACTAGGAGCATTCGACTTTTTTCCTGCCAAGTTCACACTAGCAGGAACTTTGAAAGATAAATTAATGAACTTGGTATCAAAAGTTAGTGCTTCGTTAGTGCTTTTTAGTGCTTCTATTAAAAAATCACAAGTCATACTATATCGCTACCAGGAGCATTCGACTTTTTTCCTGCCAAGTTCACACTAGCAGGAACTTTGAACGATAAATTAATGAACTTGGTGTCAAAAGTTAGTGCTTTTTAGTGCTTCTATTAAAAAAAAATCACAAGTCACAAAACGTCGCTACAAGAAGCAGTCGTCATTGTTACTCACTCTTTATTATTACAAAGAAACTTTATTTCCCAATAACCTCTAAAAGCTAATAAATATTGAGTTACTTTACCACACAGTGATATATAATGCTCCCAATGAGACATTTCCCTTAGCGCGTTATTTTTTTAAAGCATTAATAAACTAATAAATTATTTTTATTTTAAATATGAGCTTGCGTCATTTATTTTCTGGGTGATATAATGTAGTCTAGAACCTAAAAAGAAATTAAAGAAAATAAAAATAATGTTAAATATTTCTTCTTAGAAACACATTAGGTAATAGTAAATTTTGATTTGAATTTGCCCCCTAAGAAAATTTGAAAAATCGGCACCCCTGTTTATAATTCAGGAGACCAAAAAAAAGTTCTGCACACTTCGAATACTTTGTAATGTAGAAAACAGCTGCTTTCCACAAGCAGAAACATAAACTTTCAGAAATATTGTATTACAATCAAATACAAAAATAATAAATTATATAAGCCCATATAGTAATTTTCTCCATTTTCTCTTTAATTTCCTTATAATTTCCTAGTGACTAATAATTTTCCACTAGCACGAGTTCATTGCTTTTCTATTGGTAATTTGTATGATGTAGTAATTACCTACTTATAGTGCCCATACTTCCTCAGCTCGTACCTAATCACGCCAAATTATACACACTCGTCATTTAGACAAGAAGAGGATATTGGAGAAAATAATTATGAACATTGAAACTAGTCTGAGTCTCATTAAAGTAAATTAAGAACATTTAAATTAATTCTACGAGAAGATAAATTTGCATAGGATGTAAAATATAACATAGGTTAGTATTTGTAAATGCAAAAATATTTAATTATATTATAAACAAGTTAAATTGAAGTTAAGTATTAAGTATAGTTTATTAGATATTAAAAACAGAAAATGATGGATAAATATAAACCACTTATTCAATAATTTTATATATAATTATAGATTAATAAATTTATAATATTTGGGTAGCAGTCGCTTACTTTATTAGCACGGTTCATCAAGCGAATGATTCACATCCTAACGGAGTTTTTTTTAACCAATAATAAACAACGCAGTATCCAAGTGGTTCTAAACCTGCAATAAGCTATAGATCCCTTGGGGGTCACTAAACCAATAAAAATGTTTTTATATATAATATTTTTATCACATGAAATATATTTTATTTTTCTACTGATCTGTATTATTTTTTTTTTCATTAAACTTGTGGTTAAACTAACAAAAATTTATAAGTCATATTGGTTTTATCTAGTGGTCACATTGTAATTTAAATAAAATAGATAAGTTGTTAAAATGTTTTAAAATTTGTCAAATTATACGTGGTATGTGGAAAGTTAAAATGTTAAAAGATGTTTTTTTTTTATATTAAGATGATAAAAGATAAATAAAGTATGTATATAAATATAACAGTATAACAGTACTTAAATTAGAGTGTTACAGGCAGGAGTAACTCACTTGGTTAGCGCACTCCAACTCGAAATGAGCGAAGTGTAAAATCTGAGGTTCAAATTTCAGCTTCGCCAATTTTTATCCCGATAAAAATACTAGTGTGTCCGAATGGTTCGGAACTCACTGTTCGTGATTAAAATTATTACCGCTACTACCGATAAATCACCTGTTTTGTCAAATTAATCGTAATATAATTCATTATTGAAAGTATTTTTTAGTTGAAGGGTAGTATTTATGGTGTATTATTTGATTATAAGTATATTTTATGATAAGAACCTGTTATAACATTTTTATTTGCAAACAAAAATGAATATTTTTGCCAAGTTGTCTTTTTTATGTTCATGTAAAGCAAGAAAAAGGTAGGAAATGTAAATAAATTGCTGCTGTACTTATTTATCTCACAACGTGTTTTTAGTTTCATTTTTATTTGACTCAGAAGCAAAGAGAGCATTTTCTAATATTTTTTTTTTTTAATTTTAACCTTCTCTTCTTCTGATCATGTGACTAAATGAAAACTAAGATTTTTGTCTTTTAGTGTTATCTGCGTTTCAAAAATTTCTCAGAGATTTCTGTGTTTCAGTGATACTGGTTAGGTCGCCTAAATATATTTGTGAAATAAATAGTTTTAAATATCAATGCAAAATAATATATTATAAATAAAAATTTTTCAATTATTTACCGAACAAAAATTTGTAATATATAATTATAACCAAAAACCTATTCATCTGTCACTACCACCACCAGTTGAGTATACTTTTGAGAAGTTTCAATTTACCTCGCTAGGTGACTACGAATGAATTTGAATTGCGAATAAACCGTAGATTTCTTGTAGAGGCTACAAGCTGACAACCTACACCACCAAAATGCAAGTAAAACATGTTACTAAACAAGTACCTACACTACGTATTTGAGGCTCTGTTCCATATTACCAATAATGAAAACGAAATGGAAACACCTTAGATTGCTGTATACTTTGATATTTTTATTGTCAACTATGGATGATGCATATTCCCGAGGAGGAAGTCCCGACACAGTTTTTATGATTCCTAACGAACTCGAATCCGTTGATCCGTACTCCACCTGTACTGGCCATTACCAATTAACTTATGAATACATTTCAACAAGTGCATGTGCGTGCGAGAGAGACAGCTGCGTCATGCGAGCGTCCAGCACTTGTGGTGAACAAGGACAGACGCAGTGAAGAGACGTTAGCAACAGGTGCTCGGGAGGTCGTTACGCTCTACTCACACCCTAACGGAAACCAAGGGTGGAAACGGAAAGTAAAGTGTACCATCATCTATTCGTGAGAAAGAAGTTGTTAATTTCATTATTTTTACAGAACGCCTACTGGAAATTATTGCAAATATATCGATGTTGGTGTTTCAATACTATGATGATTGTTTACAAATTAAGGTTGGTCAGTCCGTACATCGTAAGACATGTAGAAACGTGTAAAATAAATTCGGCTAAAGTTATTTTTATAAAACTTTGGTAAATTAGTAGTATAAATTTACCTGAGTTATTTTTAAATTTGCTTATAGCGATATCTGTCTTGATCTAACATTGAAGTCTCCACATAATATTACCTTATAACAGGTCTTAGAAATATAATACACTAATAAAAATAAAATAATCTTAATAAACATAATTCCGCAAATTACCTAGTTATGATTTATTATTTATTTTTAATTTTAATAATATGTAGATAATATAGTACTCTCTTATGTATTTCAGAATTATTAAACAAAAATACGATTGTAAATGTCTAATTTAGAAATTTTATATATGCGGCAAAGTTCTTTTGTCTCAAAATATACACTTAATAAAATTGGGTTATTTATATTCATCACATTAATTGTAACCGTACATACTACCTGGTTAACTTACTGCACCAATCTCCTACCCTTAATGCTTCTGTCAGTGTCACGATATCGGTACAATGCAATATTACCAATGTTTAATTGAACCTTTAAAATTCTTTATAATTCTTTGTACTTGTCAATGCAATGTCAATGTCAATATGGCGTGTTTCTAGCACAGGAGGGAAAAGAAGACGCGGAAGACCCAGATCTAAATAGCTAAGTAGAAGAAAAATTTAAAAAATGGGAGTAAGAAATTGGAAGAAGACATAGAGAAGAATCAGCAGCCTAACCTACAGCAACTCCAATAAAAGGATCTAGAGAGGTTCGAAGAAGAGGCCTTACCTAATCTAGGGGTGTTTAGAAGTTCATGTACATTGTTTAAAAATTATTTAAGCAGTATTTTTGCTACTACGAGTACATTAAGCAATTTAATATTTGTTTCAGTTAAAAATATGAGTTTTTGACACTTCAGAGTAAAAAGTGCCACTTTTAAGACCAGTAATCAAAGCGAAACATTCATAACTCTAAAATTAATCTTTAAAAATTGTTGCAGTCAGAATAGTTTTATTAGAGCGGTTAAACTGGCAATCATGTACCTATAAAGCTACTGAATAAGTCAAATTGTATTGTATTCATTAGAATCAATATAATAGTTTTTACAACTTGTATGTGTGTAGAAAAATAACAAGGAAAAGTGATTTTACTATGAATAAACAATAATAGAATAAATACTTTATTAGATTCCAGTAATTGTGGACAATCAAGTAATGTTTATTATTTCTTTTATTATTTAAATTTATTTCATAATCTCATTTGTAAAATAAAATGGGTCTTTCTACATTCACATCATAAGTATTTATAAAAAAGGTCATTTGTACTTACGAGGTATGTAAATTAAATTAAAAAAATGATTATTTTTTTTTAAATGGTGAATAAAATTACAACTCAATATTAATAATTTCCTTGGGAAGCCACATAGTGCTGGACACGGTTCTTCCTATCCTCATGGCAGTACTGGAACTCGGATACTGGAATCATCTTCAGCTGGTCGGTTACAACCGTTTAAATGTTTTAAAATGTCCCAAAATAAGTTACCTTGAGGTGATTTTTCAATCTGGAGAAGAAGAAAAAGTCACAAGAACTCAAATCAGGTAAATAAGGAGGCTGAGGAGCCATATGAATGTTTTTTGCACAGATATTTCTAATCCCCAATGAATTAGTCAAAATATTATGAATAGTGGTTTGAATCAAATTTAACTCTTCCCTAATCATTCAGTACTGTCAACAGACGATATGAATACACAAGATCCCAGATTTTGGCGACATTTTTATCAGTTTTTGAAGATGAAGGCCTTCCGCTGCGTGTTTCATCTTCAATCGACTCTTTACCTTCTGAAAATGCCTAAAACCAGCGAAAAACCTGGTTCCTTGAAATAACACTGTTTTCATTGGTCTGCTAAGTTTTATTAACGCTTCCATTGCACTGTTCCCAAGTCTGTAGCAAAACTTGATAGCACATATTTGTTTGAAATTGATATTATTCATTTTTAGAACGTACAAGAAAAAACTGTTCACCTGCCTTCTCTTCAAATCCCGCGTCCCAAATGTTACCAGATCGAACGCTACGTTGTCCGTCTTATTACTTTATTTCTACACCTCGTATAAAATATTTAAGGCCCTATTCCATTTAAAAATGTCGTTTTACAACATAGTAATAACTCGGGACGAATAGCCTACAGCCACAGAGAAGCCAATAATGATGATTAATAATAATAAAATCGCGTAGTATTAGCATATACTCGCTAATTACTACTTACAGTATATCATAGTATCACTTACTGCGCAAACAGGACGTGATTCAGGTGTTTTTCTGTAGGAAACACATGCACCACTCCGCGGTAAAAATCACCTCCGCTGTACTTAGGCCGTGCCAGGAATGTGCTGACATCTACACCGTGATTTTATATCAATCACTTAACTAATATGTTCAGTACGGCAATTTCCTCTAGGTGTAGGAAATTTATTTGAAATTTAAATGATATAAAACGAAGATAAGTTGGGTTAATGTGCATACTTATAGCTAAACACAACGGTTAAAGGTTGGCAAAATGAATAAAATTTGTACGACAGGTTCTCGTGCAGGATCTGACTTGTAATGTGTTTGTAGTTTTAGAAATATTGTAAAAAATAAACTTGATACAGTTCGATATATTTAACAGTATATAATTTACTATTTATCTTTGTTTGGCTTTCAGTCGTTAAAATAATATGTAGATGCGATTCCCTTATCATTTGTGTTTTTCAAATGTAGTGTAAGGTACATTCTCAGCTATTAACGTAGCCAAAGTTTTATTTTTTCGACGTAAGCATAAATATATGTCGAACAAGAATACGGCTGAGCATTCACACCTCTTAACTTTATTTCTTGACGTAGGCGTAGACGCAGCACAAGCGTAAAGTTTGCAAACTTCATATACTCGACATAGTAACTCGACAAAGACACAAGGCTATTCTTTTTCAAGAGCAGAAAATATACGTAATGTAACAAAATATGTTTTATTTCTAAACAAATATCTGCCATTTGTATTTAATAATAATAAAATTTATACTTTATCAATATAAATAAGTATTTCAAAAATTTAAATTACCGTATTTGATATATAATAATTTGTTCACCTCTGTAGTTAAACATATTTTTTGCTATTTTTTTGTATTTGTATGCATTACATAAATTATAATGTTATTATGTTAATAAAATTGTTATACACCTACAAACATATCATTTCTTAAAAATGTAGTAATTTATTTTATTAGATTTTGTTGTGATTTGTATGTGAACAAACATTTACTGTGACGAGAGTTTGTGTGAAGAGCCTGTGACTGATGAATTTTTTTACCGACTACGTTGGAAATTAAAGTTCAGTGATAACGACCAAAAACAGTGTTTATGTTAGAGATGTGAACCTAGCTTATCATAAATATAAATATATAAAAAGAGCCATGAATTTATTGGAAAAAAATTACGAATAGTTGTTCCGTAGTAACAGACAAACGAGTGTCAAAAATTACATTTATATCACGATAGCGAAACTGGAGTGATTTAAGAATAATTTTTGACCCGAGTTGTCGTTACTTCGCAGGAATTATGAGTAAATCGCTTGGTTATTTCACGAATTACAACAGTTCAAACATAAAATTTACATATCAACAAAAATCGATGGCGATGGCTACTATGTATTTCAAAATTTTATTTTTCACTGAAAAACTACATATTTCCATAGAATTAAGCATTCTAAGTGGATGAAAATGATGTGTGTAAAATAATCAATAACACCTAGACTCATAAAAGTGAATAGCCACTAAACCGGAATAGTTATACCCTTTTTTAACTTCCTGAAAAGTCAAACTAACTCCAATTCCAATTCATAAGAACGATAACGGCACTAGTTTGGTGGAATTTGCAATATTTATAGATGATTATCAGCATTTCTTAATGATACACATAATTAAATTTATGTATTTTTTTATTTCAGTTCAAAATGATTTGATTTTTACAATGTCTATACTGGAAGATCGAGATGAACGCTAAAAATGAGAAAAAATAAAAAAAAATAATTACTACATTATAAAATGAATTGCGACTGGAGTTGATTGACATTTCAGGACATTAAAATGGGATATAAGTAATCCGGGTTAGTAGCCATTCCCTTTTATGATTCTGAGTGTAAAATTACATGAAGCTTTTTTTAAGGTACTACTGTAGTACAAATCGTTCAATTTGAACAAAGCATTTTATAGAATATTTTATTTGCAAGAACTGGAGTAAAAACTGGTGTCTACGACACAAAATTCTGATAGAATAAAAATAATTCGCTAGGTAAATATTGTAAAATAAGAAATAGATAATTGTACATTATCATTTAAAGATAGGTATGTTAAAACTAAAATGTATTCATTCATTTCTTAACTACATCAATTATTTTTACAAGTTTTTTTTACCAAAAATAAATTCAATTTAAATTATGCAAAGCCTACTAAAATTTAAAATTATGAGCATTGCTTATAGATATTAATAAACTATATTACCGAACATAAAACAAATTCTTTTTGAATAAACAATTGGTGCCCGATAATTTATCCAATATACCGGGTGTCCCAGCTCGACCGACACATGGGAGTTTTACATGGGAAATCAGTTAATTATGAATATTATCTCCCCAGTGCAAGATATTAACTTGAAATTTTGTATACTTATAGAAGAATATTAATTCTATGGATCACACTTATTTGAAATATGCAATTTCGTCTGCAGGGCGAGATTTATTTAATTTAAATTCTAATATTTTCGTTAAAAATCAGACAGTCATGGAAATAAAAGTAAATATCTATGTGACAGTTCTGACAGTTAATGACATGCCATTGTAGATATTTATATTTTTGTAATATTGGTATATTATTTAACAAAAAGAAACTAAATTCAACTTAAATAATATTAAAATACAGGGAATAAGAATTAAAATCAGTGGTAATTCACTAAACTGTCAGATAAATATTTTCTTTTATTTCCATGGCTGTCTGATTTTGAACGAAAATATTACATTTTAAATTTATTAAATCTCGCCCTGCAGACGAAATTGCATATTTCAAATAAGTGTGATCCATAGAATTAATATTTTCCGATAAGTATACAAAATTTCAAGTTAATATCTTGCACTGGGGAGATACTATTCATAATTAACTGATTTCCCATGTAAAACTCTCATGTGTCGGTCGAGCTGGGACACCCGGTATATCATAGGTATATGAGGACACTAATTGTTTTATAACTAGTTAGCGAGTAGAACTGAAACGCTGTATAGATCCACAGTAGAGGTATTGTATTCGCACTGATGGTCGTGCTGCGAATTCGTCGATAATGAGCGGCCTGGCCGCGCTGGTCACTTAGCATAAAATCGCGTCGTATAATAAGCGGGCTATGATTCAGATAGGTACCTAATCGTCTGTGTAACCAATGTTACCCACGGCTGCCGCGCTACCCAATGCAAAGCTTCACGATTTAATGCAAAATTTGAATATTTCTAAAATTGCACCACCTTACGTAACTTTAGAAAGTATCAATTTCTATTTAGAAAATATTTGATTACCTCAGTAAGTGTTAATTAAAAAATGAACAAATTACCTTTTGTCAGGAATATCGATCTGATTTCTAGAAATACAGTTATTACCTATAATATGTATTTAGACTCTAATACCTATATATGTGTATATCTTATACAATGTATTTTTTTTACTTTTATTTTTGAAGAACCATCTTCCTACATAATTTTTTATATTAAAAGTTTTTTCTGCAAAGTAACGAAAGATCTAAAGAAAAGTCTATTATGCAACAAGTGCAGAAATTTGTGTTCCGCGACACGTGACAGTTTTACCGCGATACGAAGTCGAGGGTTGGAATTATAGGAGTCGGAAATAAGTAATTATACACGAGTGGCACACTATTATATCCTGTTATACCCTGAAAAAAAGAAAATTTTTAAATTAAACATAACACTCTATTTCTAAACGGTTTGTAAATTCCATATGTGTAATGTATAATTCATCTTCATTCAAGAAAAATAAAATTTAAAGAAATGTTTCATTTCAATAGTTTGTACGAAAACATTATTCAATAATATTTGAACGAAAATATACTACTGAATAAAAATGGAATTGAGTAATATTTTTTCAAAACTTATAAATTTTGAATGAAATATAAATGTAGCAAATACAGCATATTTTTTATTATTTAAGTTATTATGTCTTGAATTAATATCTAACAGATTAATGGGTCGTTTCTGTTCACATCTATAAGATCTGTAAGCAAATCTGCAAGACCTGTGACGCTTACGATCCAAATGGCAATTCTGATTACAGAAAATCTGTAAATCCTTACAGATCCTTTAAATTTTTACGGTGACAAAAATCTGGCCGTAAGCTTACAGGTATGACTTTTTGTTAAAAATGAAATCTGACAGATACATCAACTCCATTTGAAATTTCTGTTTTTTTTTTACGAAAATGTTTACGACTACAGCATTATAGTTCTGTGTAAATTTGGATCCATTTATTTATTTATTTCCTTTGTAAGAGATCAACTTATATTTCGTACTAATTAAATTACTCTAATAGTTGTGTTCCTTGTAAGTTTTCTTTTACCTTTTTTTTTCAGTTCTATGTAAAGATTATTTACAATTCTAAATTTAATTTTTATAATAATATAAATAATCATGAATTCGAACCTAATAGTTATGCCATATATATTCAAAAATATCTAATATCGAATAATCACGTTTCAAAATTGAAAATTTTGCATTTTGACGTTAACTTTGTCAATGTTAAGTTATTTGCAGGGAGCAGAATTGAACATTTTAATATCTGTAACTCACCTCGTTACAGACATATGATCAGAATTGCTCTATCTGTAAATTCTTTAATGTCTACGTACAGATCATCTATAATTAAAAATTTCTTTAAATGTAAACTTCATTGGTATTGATGTATATTTTTTTTGAAAATAAAATTGTCATATAGCTATTTATTGTGCTGGATTTGAACTCAAGTGTCGATATATAATTACTCCAGTTCAAGGATGGTCAATATAAAAATGTTTGTAGTATAATTTAAAACAGGAAATACTGCGTTCAATTATTATTAAACAGTATATTTACCTACAAAGTAGAAAATAATTGTTCACAGGCTAATAATCGACATTTGAAAATTCAAATAAAATATTAATGACAGGTGTAATTTTTATTATACTCTAGGCATCAAAGGTGGATTCCGAAAATTAAAATACAAAATGAAGGATCTCCAATTTAGTTGAGATTTGAATCAGTAAAATCAGTATCCGTTTAGCATAAGTAGAGAGAAGTGGTGTATAATAAATAGTCGGGTCGTTAGGGAGCGACACTTGTCTCCGCGGTGTCACTAGCAGTTAAATAACGAACTCCACTGCAGGTGCATCCCGAGATGATTAAACACATGCACGTGGTGGCCGGGCAATCCTTACACTGGCTACTCATTCGCACTATTGCAAAAGGGAATCCATGTACGAGTACATATTGTAACATTTTATTTATTTAGGTGAAGTGTAAAAATAATTGTAATCAATATTTTTAAAACGATGTTTATTGAACGAATAATACATATAATAAATATTAGTAACACTATGAATAAACAAATAAACACTACTTTCAGAAGAATAATTACTAAAAAAGACTTAAACATTAAGGGCCGGTTTTTCCATCTCTGGTTAAAGTGCCGGTTACCTTAACCATCCATCAGTTAATAGAAAAATATCGCGTCGAAAAACTAATGTAAGTTGTCAAAAATACACGTTACTTACTAGTTCGATTTTTCTATTAATCAAAGGAAACCGGCACTTTAACCAGAGGTGGAAAAACTGGCCTTAAGATTATTTATTTAAACATTTAACACTACGCATTATTTATTTATACGCTATTCATATTACCAACTATTTATTCATTTTTACTTTACAAGTCGCTAACATGTACTGACCGATACTGACGTTCGTCAGTGACTCTTTACACACTCTGATCGATACTAGCTGTCTTCAGTAACTTCTGCACACTCTGACCGATACTGACTTCCTGAGCCACCAGCAGCGACCCTTTAATACCTGCGGATAGCTCATCTTGAACATTCCAGAACCTTCTGGACTCTAATATTCGCAAACAATAGCGGCGTCGCTCCTATCCCATTTGACCTTTAACGCGACTTCCTGCTCAGACAGGTCAGCCGTGATGACTCATCTGCGGTGAGTTTCGCTCGTTATATTATATTATTTTTACATATATATTTTTGGCGACACACTGGTTAAAAACAGTTTAAATCGCTTCAAACCATTGTATTTTAACATTGCAACAGTGACGTCATTGATGCAAGTGCGTGAACCGTATTCAAACCATTTTTTCAGCCGGTTCGAAATAGTTTGGAGGTTATTTATTTTCAGCACAATATATTCTTGTCATCTTCCATTTATCCTTAAATAATATTTTTTAGAAAAAGTATTTGTTGCTTGTTTAATCTATAAAAAGTAAAATAATTTTCTATTAATAATAATCATTAAATAAATTCCCAATTGAAGTTAATGTTCATTAGAAAAATATACAGACATACGGACATTACTTGAAATTTCTTGCACATGCGTAAATGTAATGCACCCTTGACAAAAAAGAAGATAGAGAGTCATTAAAGACACCGTAGTAGTTTCTAGATTTAGATTATTATTCATGCCACTTTACTTCATTGTCAATCGTCAACCCAAATAAAAATAATTTAACTAGATATCAACATTAACCTCAATATCAACAACCTCAGCTGTCATTCGAGTTGCAATGACAACCGAACCCATCCGATCACCGGTTTTTAAAACATACAAATACAATAGGTACTGAGTACCTAAATGATGGCAACTAAATTAAGTATTAGCTGTTAATGATAATTAACTTCTGCCCTGTGTCCCGGGTATAACTTCAGAATTCTGAACAGACTATACCTACAAAGCCATGAAAATTGCTAAGGTGGAGCGATTTTTTATTTTAAACAATTTTCGAGTCAAATTTAGTGTGTTCAATTCACGAAAAATTGCCATTGCCGCTATCGCTAGTTGTAGCAAAATATTTAGCATATTTGAACGACTTCAGTTGATAGTAGCATCACATACGTAGTATTGTAGGTTAGCATAGTGGATTTAAACAAAAATGTATTTTTAATGGACTCCTGTGAACGGAATAATCTATTTGAAATTACTGCAATATTAAGAGTTTTTCATTTTCATTGGTTACGTTTAAATTATTTTTTGTTTGTTTACTTACATTGACTATGAACCATTACATGTATTTTATATTGATTTGTACATAGAGATCCATCCACATTTGTTAAATATAAATATTTTCTTAGCTTTCCATTATGTAGAACATAGACGCAACTATCATGTATTTAAATTTCCTGCGCTGTCTGCCCCAGAAACTG
The DNA here is from genome assembly GCA_035578165.1 of Stenolophus ochropezus. NCBI lineage: Eukaryota > Metazoa > Arthropoda > Insecta > Coleoptera > Carabidae > Stenolophus > Stenolophus ochropezus. The sequence continues at coordinate 22,326,763 of JAQOWZ010000008.1, forward strand.
TACCTAGCGCCGATTTTAGGCTCTTGAAATTTCTGCTAGATGCTCGAGTAGAATTGTATTTAGTACATCGTTCAGAACGAAATAGCTTCTAGTGCTAGCTAGCGTTAAGTGAATTGAACCAATGCTGTCTGTTACAAGGTCGATTTGTCAAACTGAAATTTATTCGAAGAAAAATAATGCTAGATTGTTATTTGGTAAAAAAGATAAATAACATTTTACCACTTTCAGAAAGTTATCTTCCTAGTTAGTCGCTCTCAAAACGATATATTTTTCTTTGTGTCTTATTTTATATAAGTTAAATTATTAGTAATAAAATCCTGAATTGTTATTATTTTAAAGATGAGCTCACATCATTTACTGTGTGATATGACGTGAGCTTGAAAGTCAGTGCACTGTGACTTGTGCTTCAATTATCGCAGACTACAGGGATTTATTATGCACGTGCTTCCAATGATTTCCTAGTTAAATATAAAATATATAAATATTTTTTATTGAAAATTAGGTTTTCAGATACTCTTCACCCGTGTATAGTATTTCATTTTAAACGAAATGCACTAACAGTAAATTTAATGTTTTTTTTGGTTTTAGAGCTGAGACATGTGAAACTCTATTGGACTTTAACATTTGTTCATACCACAGATTGTAGAAAACGACAGAAATGTAACTTAAATTGTATAAGAAAACAAATTCATTAATAATTGAATTGTATTTATAATATATAATTAATACTTATATGTTACAAAATTTAAACAATTAAAAAATATATTTATAAAAATTATAATATTTGTAAATTCATAAAATTAATGTATACTTATTAAGTAAACTAGAAAAACATGAAATTGTACTACAATATTCGAGTTTCATATGGAGATACAAATGCGCGCATGGACCACAATACTCTTATTAAGTTCGGCTGTAATAAATTATACATACATACAATATATCGACGAATTATGCATTTGAAATGTAAACTGTAAAGGAAAATCATGTTGATCTATTTCAAGTAATGGACATTTTGTTATGAAATGTTACCGTTTTTGAAATGAATTTTATATCATAAGAACAGACTGCGTAGTATTATATTATAAAAAAATGTTACAACTTCATATCACTTTGTATTATTTTCGATGCTGTGTAATTGTCGTTACGTTTATATATAAAAATGCATGTAAAATTTACCATCAAACAAGGTCCATCTAAAATGTTCTATTTTGTTATAAAGCTAAAATGCAACGCATTGCTACGAAATGTGCTTTTTGTGTCCTGAAGTGTAAATATAACAATCACACATCATTGACAGTCTACGGTAGTTGCTTTGCTTTTAAAAATTAATTTAAAAATAATAATACTTCTAACAAAAGAGAGTGCTACCTACAGTATCTATCATTCAACAAAGTCTTGGAGACATACACATTTTTCTGATTTTTTTGAATGATTTTGACGTTTCTCGCAATATTTGCAGGCGTCGCTTTTAGCTCGGTCTGTCAGAATAGGCTTCCTGTCGCAAAAGTTTAGTTTCTGAACTAGTGATACAAATAACTATTTCGCTGTTAATAAACCAAAATTTTGGCTTCACATATTTTCAGTACGAATTTGGTTAATACGGCCATTTCTTACCACAAGTGAAGCCTTCAAGCCGGAATAATTTATGATACCTGACAACTAAGGTTCTGTCTATATAAAAGATTATTAATTTCGCATAAGTCTTTTTCAAATATTTCATACAAGAATTTTAAGTTAGTATCCACTCGACTTCCGAAGTACGGTAGTGTTAAACAGTAACAAAAGCTGTTTTATGAAAGTCAAAGTAAAGTCAAAGTACATTTAGATTTTGATAGAAATTTTGGAAACTCACAAGCTAAATAGCCAAATCTCGATATTGAATGGAATAATTTATGACGCCTGACTACTAAGCTTACTAACCCTCTATAAAAAGTTCGCCTAAGTCTTTTTCAAATATTTCATACAAGAATTTTAAGTCACTATCCATCCGACTTCCAAGTTACGGTAGTGTTACAACAGTAACAAAAGAGTCTTTTTCAAAGTCAAAGTATATATAGATTTTAATTAAAGTTTTGGAAACCCACAAGCTAAACAGCCAAATCTCGATGTTGCGGAGTTAGGAATAAGTCACAATCTATCCGACTTCCAAAGTCGCTTTTTCAAAGTTACAGTGAAGTCAAAGTACATTTAGATTTTGACAGAAATTTTGAGTACCCGTCAGCTAAATAGCCAAATCTGTATGTTGCGGAGCCAGTTGCAGGTAAGTCACTATCCATCCGACTTCCTCCTGGTAGGCAGATCACTTCCCCACCAGCACCTGCGCGGGCACCGCTCTGGCTCGCTCGTCGAGCCACTCGTCCGGCACAGTCGGTCTTGCGCGGCTCTGCCAGCACCATCCGCTCTGCAGTCCGCGGCTCTCTTGCCGCTCAGTGTCGTGTCCGCCAGGGTTGGAGCCTTCCTATTGCCTTACCACCGAGTTCCAATCAGTGAATCCACCAGGAGGTAGCTGCCGCTTCATTGAAACCACCGGGATCTGGCTGCCGCTTCAGTAATATCATCAGCAGCAGATTTGTCTTGTTACAACAGGGTTGCTTCATCGACGGGTGGACACACTAACCAACGATCCAAATCGAATGTATTTGTACGGACAAGTTACAACAGTCAAAGTGTTATTAATTCAGTGTTCATAGTTCTTGCTTGATCTAGTATTGATATCTCCAGCAACAACTGGTTTTCAAATATATATAAGGGTGTCTGTTGTGACTGAGCATTGAAGTCTCCCGTTAAAACCTGCAAAATTTGTGCTTTTTCTGCGAATCCTACAGCAAAATTGAAAGCTTTTTCTTACAAGTGCTGAAACTCTGAAAAATTTTATTTTTATTTTACGGTTTTGTGTAGTGTAATTGACTGAACTTTTAACTCTAATAGTGTAAGTGCGTGCAATGTGTATAGATGAATTTATAAACAAGTGCGTTAGGTGACAACAACGAATGACACATCGAGTGAACAAATGAAATCAAATACTCGGCGAAAGAAACGATTCTGAAGCTCGAGGACTGAAAGTTTGCAGTGATAGACTGTGCCAAAGGATTCACAGCTTTTGCAAGGTAAGGAAGACTTTAGTTATTTTAGAAACGATCTTGAAAGCTTTGCGACGCGTTTTACAAAACAAAAACTTGAGGTAATTACGAATTAATAATTTTAAACAAACGTAAGTACAAAATAAATACGAGTACATATTTTCCAATAGGATATGATGATATTAACGATCTTGGAATCTTTATATACATAAATGAGAGACGTTTTTTGCGAAGATATTTCAAAAAGAATAATAACTCAAATTTTGAGTCATGTTTTGTTCATCTTATTTTGAAGCTATTTTTGAATTTCATAGCAAATGAATGTGAATGTAAAATGATAAAAGAAATAAAATATTACAAAACAAATATAAACGTACATATAAAATATATACATATCATGCAACAGGATTTTAAAATGATAATAGTAATATAAAATTAATCAATTGTATTTCAAAAAAAAAAATTGAAATTCAAAATTTTCACGTTTTAATTCAGAGATAAATTTATACTTAAGACAGACTTATTTAGTTATTTTATAAACGATCATGGAAGTTCTGTGTAAGTTCTATATGGGACGGTTTTTTTTAAAAAGAAAAAAATAATAATTTTACTAGAATAAACTATATTTTAAAAAACAAAAATTATGAATCAAGTATTTTAAATAAACGTTAATAAAAAAATGTAGATACTGATGGACAGGGTTTTTAAAATGATGATATTAATATCAAATTAGTCAATTGTATTTTAAGAACAAATAAATTTATCCGTTGTAATTACAAATATTATCTTTGGAATAAAATGTTTCAGATATTGATATATTCTTACAGAAAAATATTGAAATGAAAATGTATTAATTACAAATACGCTTTCTGAAATAATTAGAATAAAATGGACGCTTTCTGATGTGAACTTATCAAATTTTAATTATTATTTTCCGAACAGTAAAATTGAATTATAACGGTTACTTTCGAAAATAAAAATGTTTGAAATACAATTGTCGATTTGTAAAATAAATTGATTATTCTGCATTAAACGAATCGTTTTCTAAAGTACGAGCAAAAAATATGTAAAAATCTAATATAAGCAAAATTTGTCGTAATATACATATGCATTCTCCTCAGCAGCTAGAGTGTTCAGAAAGTGATACTTAAAATATTTAAAACGTACAAAACTAGGGTATAAATATATTCATATGCAATGAAGAAAATTGAAACACACAGCATAAGTTTTATAATTAGAAATTATTTTTAATTAAAAAATTTAGAACAGCGATTTCAATTACGAAATGTTCTAGAACTATACTCTGTACTAAAATACTTTTGTATAATAAACTCTTTACTTGAATACCAAGTTGAATACTAAAATGCTCATAAAATATTATCTCTTTGCAAATATATTAAAGTAATTTAAATTGTTCACATTTTTGGAATTTTACTTAAATTCAAAAAATAGTAATTTTAAGTTTGTAATATTACTTACAATACACAAAATAAGAGAATATATTATTGGTTAAATTTTATATGTTGCGCTTTTTTCAATATATAGATGGAGAAATTGAAAAAAAAATAATAGGAATAAATAGAATCATTATTTTTCTGTCACAAAATGATACAAATGTATAATATTTGAAATGTCAAGTTTTGTTATAAAAATTACAGTAAAGTACAATTTTTTCCTTGCAAATATTTCAGAAAAATAAAATTTAATCGTTATTATATTACATTACTTATATTTAATTATATATTTGTATTACATACATATTTATACATTGGTAAATATATTAAAGTTTATTAAAAGTGAATAAGTAACAGCATTAATTTGTATCATTAAAATGTATGAAAATACATTACCGGGTAATAAAATATGTTATTTTCTACGGAAATTCATATCAAATTATGTCAAAAATAAAAATTAATATTTAAAAAAATATATTAGCACAAGCCTTGAGTAGATGAAGGTTAATTCTAAAATACGAATTTGTTAAAAATTCTACTTAATGATACCATTATAACTTCATTTTATTTATTTTAATGAATTCGTTTTTACAAATTACAAATAAATTTAGAGGAATATGTTAAAGTAAAAATAAAATTAAATAAATCCAGATTTAAAATTCTACTAAAATTGTAATTAATAATAATTTGTACAAAATTATTTTATAACAAGATATATATTAGCAATCCTTCTTCATAAAATGTTTTATTCATGTTTGTCAGATATGCTATGCCAAATTTATTTTGAATGTCGATTTAATTTTTATATTTATTAATTTTGATGTTTAAAATTTATTAGAATATATTGTGGTTTAAGTTGTCAGATATAACAAAAATATAAATTAAAAAAGAGTTTTAAATAAATGTGTTTTATTTGAGTTATATTTTAAAATTCTACAAGTTTATTATACAAGCTACTATTACATATGTATACAATAATTACTTCATTATATACGAGCATATTAGAACTATAATCAAATTTTAGAGTCAAATATAAAATGTAAATTAAATTGAAAAATGAATGTTACTAATTTTAATGTATTTAGAGTACTTTGTACAGAGTAAAGACATTTTCACTTTTATGGTGTACACGTAATTTCTTATTTAAAAACAATTAAAAGATTTTAATATTAACATTAAAAATGCATGAGAACTTCTACAAATAACTGTGAGTAGATAATTTTACATTACATTATATATTTCTAGCATGTACATATAGGTACTTAATGCCCAGTTATACCAACAATGCTTAAATTTTAAACAATAAGTATTTAAACAAAAAAAATGTTAATCGAAATTTTGACAGCAATGTTGAATAGTTCATTTGACATTTTATTCCGAAGTGATTTTGTAGATTTACGGAACACTTAAAAATAAGTAAGTAATATTTGAGCAACCGGACATAAATCTAGTGAAAATTGAAAAAAATGAAAACACACTTTTATAATACTTTGTGCCTGTATTTTAAAAATTTAGAAAATTTTATTGTAATTTGTGATATTGAAGTAAATTTGAAAATTCAACTATAGTTTGACAAGACAATTGTACTTATACTTTTATTCTTTGTATTTCTGTATTATTGTAAAAAAATTTAAATTGAAAATTATAAACAATTGTTTCTTTATTTAAGTCAGGTTTGACATTTGATAATTTTTGACATATTTCAGCATATCTACCAACTTTAAAAAATAGTACCTACTAGTTTAGAGCCAGATTATAAAAAGGATATTTTACTAACTATTTATTTCATAATATTTATCTCTTTTTTCTAAATCATTTTCACTAAATATTCGGAGTTTTTAAGTGTTGTAAATTTAAAATAAACACACAACTAATTATTTGAATATTGATTAATTTTTTTAATTATAAACATTTTTGCGCCCCCTAAAATTTGACGCCCTAAACCATGGCTTTGTTAGCCTAGGCAATAATACGGCGCTGACTAGGCTATAAACGCACTGTAATGATTTCTTAATGCACTGTTTTGAATGTTAAGTCAGCAAAATAGAAAAATCATTTTTATTGCATTTCCTACATTGTTAAGCACATGTTACAAATAACTCTGAACACTTGCAGACCGTTTTGCGTTGTGTTATTAATTTTTCCGTCGTCTAATGCCCCATACTTACTCTCTATAATGTTGTGTAGTCTATTACTTTGTATTAGCTGGTACAGTTACCACAAGGTGATGATTGTGAAGAATTAAGTCCATTAAATACCCGTTGCTGAGGTTAATGGGTTAGGAAACGAATAGATGGTACATATTAGCTCTGTTCCAATGCCATTATTGATAATTTTCATCATTTATTGGCTATTATTAAACAATTCTTTCAGGAACTAGGTTATTAGTAGCAGGAAAAGAATATTTTCTATATTTATAAAATTAAGAACCATTTTCGAAATTTGTTACTGTTATAATAATTTGGAATTGAATTCGGAAACATGAGAATAAAATTTGAAGATAATAATTTGATCTGTAGTTAATAACGCCCACTTCTTGTAAATTTTGGATTTTGGTAGTCGGATATTGGACAATAGGGAATTTCAAATGAAAAACAAGTTCTCAATTCCTCGACATTTCGATTAAATTTTAATCATTATCAAGAACTGTAATAAAGTATTACATTGTAGCGATGTATAGGTATATAAATTTGCATTTGGAATGAGTAAAATTACAATAATTGAGAAATAAACATTGTATGAAAATACATCAATGTCACAATAGTGTCAAAATATATAATACAAGAAATACAAAAATTCAGAAATACAAAAATGTACATACCGTTAGATTGAGATTAAGTTATACATTGTTGAGTTTAAAGTTGAATGATTGTATCGAAGTACCATAGTTTCTACTAATAAAAAAATAAAAAATGATAATAATTTGAATTTAGGGGAGAGTAGCCTAATTTGGACCGTAGCCTAATTTGGACCGCTGTGGTATCCAAAGATTGATAAAATCTGTGCGATTTTAGATAGACTACTTGTTATACGTAGAGGTAGACCAGGTTAATGTAATCGTGTTTGTGAAAAAATGTCTCATGGTTACATTAAGAGAAGGGTTATTTGTTTGACTACGAAGTAAATTTGTTATTTTGATGTAAGAGTGAAAGCCGTTAGTTCGTCCAAACGTAAGTAATTACAAGTCCTCTTATATCATTACAAAGCTTACTTATCTATCTATAATTTTCTGTTACAATTTTATGATTTTATGTTACTTTGACATTTTTATATAATTTTAAGTATAAAATATTCAAGTTGCCCAAGTTGGACCGAAAACAGTTGCCCAAATTGGACCGACAAAAATTGTGATTACGGCACAGAATAGTACATACAGAAGCAACACGTCGACATGTTGGTACCTTTCATGTTACCCTATTCAGTTCTATGACCTTGGAGTATTGTGTAGACCTCTAAATTTGTTAACTTCTCCTATCTCTCCCTAAGATGTGACGAAACTATCCGATTTTAAACAATGAGCCCTTTTAAATTTGTTGCCTTTCCCCATCTCTCTGACATAATGCGAAACATAAAAAATGGTGATTCATGGTTTTGTACATTGTGTGAAGAAACCAAGGAAGAAAATATAATACAATATATGAAATGTCGCACTTGGATTCATTCTCAGTGTGCTGGAGTTGGTGCTGTAGTTAAAAGGTTCTATTGTTGTAATTTTCGTTAAGAAAGCTAATGGTCCAATTTAGGAAGCTAGCGGTCCAAATAAGGAAACCGGTTTCCTATATTGGACCGATGACAAGATTTTTTTAAATTTATTTTTTACTATTATAAATGGTATTTAAAATTTAATAAATGGTTTGATTTTGAAGATACACTTAGTGAGTTTCTTTTCTACTACTTAATTTTTATTGACACTTCTTCCGTGCCTTTATATAGTGAATATTATAAAATTGGTCCAAATTAGGCTACCTTCCCCTATATTCGTTTAGAGAAGTACAAAGTCAAAAACCCAAATGTCAGGAAACAGTTCAAACATGACAAGAATAATTTGTAGCATTTGTGAAATATATCTTATTACGTTCCTACTAACTGTCACGAAAAACTCAAATATAATAATCCTCTCTAATCAACTATAATTTCACAGACGGATTTCAACCGGATGTTCAGTTCTAGTAAAGCACACCATGTATATCAAGAAAATAAGATTTACTTATGTACATAAATATAACAATAAAATATACAATACTTTTTGAGAGAAAAAATCTGTGTTACTTATAACATGTGTACAGGGCAAAAACAGTGAAACAATTTAATGCCAAATACCTAAAACGACTTGAAATCAATTCAAACAGTGCAATGAAATTGTTAGATAGCGGTAATATAACAATGGACATGTTTTAACTAATATTATATACTTAATATTTGGAGTTTAGGTGAGGAAGAAAATCCTCTTCATGTAATACATTTTATATATTTTTACTTATTATCTTCGCTTTGTTCATCTTTACCAAATAAAAATATTGGTGTAATAAAATGGTCATATACTATTACAGGGTGTAGGTTTCTTACACAGGCTTTAGTAAGACAACTATATTCCATCAAAATATAAGTAAAATTGTAATGGAACAGGTGAAGTTCACTTCACAAAATCATCTCCTTTAAATACCGTGAGTATTTTTTAACGTGAAACATGGAATTTGTCATATCCATGGCTATGACTTGATTTTTGATTGAATGTATATTTTCTTATCTCATTTATACTGAAAAATAATAAAAAATAATTTGACGTTTGCTTTTTGGGTTATAAATTTTTCTGACAGGGACAGGCCTATACCAAGTTCAATAAAAATTTTAAGAAACACTTATAACTTTAGAGAAAATTGTATAATAGTAGAATAGTCTACTACATCTAGATTCTTTTTATTGGTGACATTTAAAATCAACATTAAGATCTATTAAAAATTCAAAACATTTCTCAAAATATTACAATTGCCCAAATATTATCATATATAATTCAAAAGTTTTATAGCAGATTGAGTTATTGCTTAGCGGTTAATGGATGAATTTTTGAAAATTTTATAATTGTTTGTTATTGTACTTGTTTATTAGTTCTTTATTTTGAAATTTCTTGCAACATTAAAATTTAATATTTCTGCCAAATTCAGTCCCTATGTTTCATTTTAAATGAGATAAGCATATACATAGCTGTCAATCAAATATCAAGTCGTAATCATGGGTATGATAAATCTCCATGTTTCACGTTAAAAAATACTCACGGTAATATAAAATAAACTAGTAAATACAATTTTACTCTACCTGACTCATTATTTTACTTTATATTTCTAATGGAAGTCTAATGATTGCATGTTTACATCTTCACATACTGTCATACCTGTCATTTACAACTGTATAGGCAACTAGTATAAGAAATATAAAACGAGCTTGACTTACCACATGTAAATCAGGTAAAGAGTACTTGATTAATTTTGTAATTTTAATTGTTGCTATGAAATCGCTTAAACCGACAATAAACAAAAAAAATTAATATGTACCTAAGAGCTTCTAACTCAAATTTTACTTGCATTTTAATATCAAACATACCTATATTTATTCTGTATAAATTTTAACAAACATGTTTTGTGTTCCATCCTAGCATAGATATCTCTTCATAAAACATAATGATTTATGGTTTTATAAAATTATTTAAATAAATTGAGAAACATTGTAAAAGAAATATGATGGTAGATAACACATTTTATTGAAAATTACTAATATTAATAATGTCCCAATAATTTAAATGGAGAGTTAGATATCATATTTTAAAATCTATTTATTTATTTGCAATATATGAAGATTTGTTTCTTATAGGAATGTTATGTAATAGAAAAGGTATTTATATATTGTAAAGATATTTGAAATATGTATCCTTTGTGAATTAATTAATATAATATGAATCGCGGGCAGGAAGCAAAATATTTCGTATTCAATTACATATAGAAAATATGAAAATGCGCGATAATATCTGTTAGATTTATGCTAATCCAATACGTTATTCGATTGGTTTGAAATCTCCGCAAAGGAAACGATTCAATATATTGATTGAAGATAACAGTTTAGCTATAATTAATTTCCTCTTTATCGCGAATTTGAATAAATTCCGTATTATAACGCAAACAAATAAATTATAGCGCACAATTCTCTTATTTTATAACTAGCTGGCTTAATTACATTGCGAAATAGACTTACTCTTACCGTTCGAATTTACAAGTGGATTATGATTTTAGCAAATATTTGCTAACACTTAATTATTATTTGTCTAACTTTTAATTAGTTGATTTTATCTATATTAATTTATAAATAATAGATAAACATCTAACCACTTCCTAAATTCGGAGATTGTTTAATTTTCTATAATGTATTTCTAAAGTAATATTTTTTTATAACGACATCGAAAATACCTTGAGATTTTAGTTAACTTGTAATAAAAAAATATTAAATAAACTATCACTCAATATAATTCGTAATTTAATTTTGTACGTAAATATATGTGATATAAAATTTATAAAGTATAAATATAAAATCATGTCAATCACTTGTCTTATAAAACATAATAATTGAAATTAATTATTTGAGTCAGACAGTTATCCTGTTAGATAATTGTTTATGTTGTTAATAAATAAATAAATTATTAAAAACACCTAACAACTCTATTGTACTAAAATGTGTATTTTAAATAATTTGATAAAATATTTTTGTTGTGTGATAAGTTATTTGTACTATGCCATTCTTAATATGTACCTCAAATTAAAGTATACAGGTGGTGACTCGAACTTAGGAACTTCAGAAGTAAAGTCATATTTTTGTAATTTCCTGCTTCTCTAATAATTTTAAATAGAAAAGCTTTAAATAAAAAATGTAGAGTATAAAATTCTGCATCTGAATCAATAAGCAAAATTATCTTTACTTGCCTTATAAGTTCAGATATTAAGTATGAAAATCACATCTCAAATTTCAATATAGCCATAGAATTGTGACAAAAATGACAAATGATTATCTGTCAAGTTAGCTGCGTTAGTTTATTTTTATTATTATTTGTAATTATTGTTTTCTGTTAAACATAGCAATTTTATTTTGATTTTATGTTTTTCATTTAAAATTAATTTATGTAATATTATTCACTTCGACAGTAATTTTAAAAATAATAATAAAAACTTTTTATTCTGTTTCCTATTCAGGTATGGATACCTTTACAAACAGAACTTTAAACTTAAAAATATTATGTTTCTTGTATCATAATTCATAATTTTGCTATAGTAGTGGTAGTAAAAATATAGAATTATAAGTTTGAACCCTGTTTCACTACATCCCACACAAAATTGTTTCTGTAGTTCATTCTATATGTTAGTTGAGAGTGGTCGGAAGCCAACACTTGCTAAACACCCTATTGGAATAGATTAGAAGAGCAAACAATGATAAACAATATATTCTACATTATATTACAAATATGTATATTATTGATGCAGTATTGGAGTTTTTATAAAATACTCCAAATTATAATATTTTCCATGCAGTATATTTTTAAATAGTGTTCCTATTATTATATAATGTTTGTTCTGTTCTGTAGAAAGTATTATGTACATATGTACCATGTATCATTTCGTTCTAATTCACGTGAGATAAGAGTAATCTAGTTTGCAGTAATCTAGAGTGGTATCTACAGCGGGTGGAAAGTGTTATTGGAATGTGTGTTGGGGTCCTATGGTGTATCTAGGGTCACAGGTCAAGGGTTACTACAACTATGCCCCGGTTATACTAAACGTGACTACTACGATCTACTGCATTGTCAACTACTATACTCCGTACACACGTGGCTACTGACTTACATATGAAATACTGCAAAAATTGTTTAATTATTCGAAAAATATAACCCTTCTACGTTAAAGAGCATTCACATTATCAATAAGAAGTTATAAATTCTCAACTAATCTTTATCTAACTTATATGAATCAAGGCGAAACTAATTTTAATTTCAATTGACAGTTGTTATATGACAATTTATAAAGATATAAATAAACAATAAACAATGTGAACAAATAAAAACAGTAACTGAAATTGACAGAATGATACAGATTAAAATTTTGTACAATAATTATTTCAATGTAGACGTATTGTAAAAAGTTGAAATGATTTTTCTAAAGAGATGAAATAGTTATTTGTCAAACTAAAATTCGGAAAACTTGTTAATATATTCTTTGCTCTTTATTCCGTATTGTTTGGAAATATAGGGCATTCTTTTGACTATTATTAAAACCACCTTTTTTAAAATTGAAATAAATGTTGTTATTTCAGATATTACTGATGTTAAATTTTTCACCAGTAGGCAATTTTGTAGCAAACATTTTTGATATTTAACAATAATTACTTCAATATATGTTTTCATGTTTATTATTTGTGCCCAAAATTATTACCATGGGTGTATAGAAACCCATAACACTGACATACTCGGCGTTTATGTAGAGAAACAAATAATAACTAAACTAATAACATCTGTTAGTTACAAACTTTAAATTAAAATAATACCAGCTGTCCTCTCCTAAACAATAGCTAAATCTTAAAGTGTCCTAATGTGATCTTGAAACATATGTTGTTCATTTTATTTGTAGTATATAGTTAAATTTAACTACAGATCTACTATTTACTGTTTGATCAACCTAATCAAATAATTTCATTTTTTTATTTTGAGCACTATGATAATAATTGAACTACTGAAAACAATTGGTTATTTATATAAAGCAAAACTATACAGGATAAAATATGATTCGGAGTAGGTATGTAAAGAGGAATACATATGTAATATGTAAGTTGAGCTGGTATATATTCTAGAGGAGATGAAGATCGAGTATGCGTGCGTCGCTGTGCCGTGTATTGTTTTACAATCCGCGCCAGCTCCGAACACTCTGTGCATAGCAAATTGCACTCTACATACGACCTCTACCAACGCGATACACTGTTCATGGAATTGCTACCATTATCATTCGGAAAACTCAAATACCTGAGCAAAAGTAGATCACTGATTTAATATTAAATATTTATTAGATTCAAGGCACTGTTCAAGAAATAAAAGATGAGTTACTGAAAGAATGTAACTTTAATCACTTTTAGTTTAAGGAGTATGATGTTTTGTTAAATCTAAATTATTATTTTACATAGCTTCTCTGATTTACAGAAATATATTGCAATTTTCATTAGTAGATGCTAGTAGTTTGCTTATAAAAACCACAGAACTGGATAAGTATATAATATGACAATCAATTAAACAAGAAGCAATAATCGTCGTTCGTACCATTAGCTTCAATATTTTGTTACTTATTTAACGAACTCTTGTGCCTGCCTTGTATTTCACGCACTTAATGGGGAAGTTGTTCATAAAAATGTTAGTATTTTGAATAAAAACTAATTTCATTTTTACGTATTAATCGGTAAAGAAGTTTAAAAAACATTTCTTACCATTCTTTAGATTATGAATTTAAACATCTACAGCCAGACTCAAGAAACTGGATTAGCTCTTAAACCAGTTTAAATATGTCACATTCAAGCTAAATTATTATTTAATAAGAATACATTTTTTTGAATAAAACAACTTTTTTAGTTTTGATTCTGTATTTTTTTTTAATTTATTAAACCCAAAGTTTCGGCAACATAAACTGCTGCCTTCTTCAAGGTAATGACAAATACAACAAAGCAAGTAAACAAGGAACTAAGAAACGAATTATAACATATTTAATATAGGAAGCCATGCTTTACTAATTTCCAAACCGTAGTTGTGATTGACATTAGTATTCTTAATTTTTAAAATCTCAATAGCTTCTCTAATTAAATTTGTGTTGAGATATCTTGAAATAAATTTCTTGCCTTGAAATTTTATTTCATGAAAATCCTCCTAGGCATGCTCTGCGACAGAACTAAAACTAAAAAAGTTGTTGTTAATTTGAGACATACCTCACATTGAGCTATTGTGACACTTAATACATCATTCCATGGAGGAACACAGGGTAGATGAAATAGAGATGAGAATTTAATGTGTTATCAAACAATTTTCATGCTTTTTATTATTGTTGTTGTCAGTCTACAACTTGCAGCTCCTATAGGTAAAAGACCTACAGCTTATAATAGATTTCGAATTTCTCAGATTCAGAAATAATTTTACTTAGTTAATTTAGGATTGAACACTAGACTTGCACGCAATACAAGTCGGAGTGCATTAACAGATGAGGCATCACTGGTTACTTATATTTAAATATTTAATGTTTGTTGATAATTTAACTTCATTATTTATAGCTAAGATGACTATGTGTACACGTAATACAAATATGTGTGTGTATGTGTGTATAAATTAGTGTGTTACTAATGTGAAACCATTAAAAACAATTTGTCGCATTAAAGTGCCACTTTCATTTTGATATTTGCTCAATTAATTATTTTGATTTGTATAAAAGGAGAAATAAAATTGACTTGTTAAACTTAATTGCTTTTTTATTGCCTACAAGTGATAATTGTAGAAGAAATGTCATTTAAATAGGTACTTTCGTTTTACCAAAATTGACTTCAGATTAAATAGTGGAAAAAGTTTAACTAGTTTCCTATAAAAATCAATTCTTGTTCGTGAGAACAAACATTATACTTAATATAAAATTAGAAATACATCCAGCAAAAAAGTAATAAGAATAAATACACTGCAAATACTTTTACATTGTTTACTTTGACACAAAACGATCTTATATTTCTTCAATATAGTTAAAAACACTGTACAGTGTGGTTAGAATCTCACAATTCACTAACTGACTACACAGAGACGTGTCAACACTTTTATTGTCGAGCAAATAATTGAACAGTTGATAAAATTGATAATAGGTGGCAGAATAATGCATTATAAGGTTAGATTAGAGGATATTGACTGACAACTTTCCCTTATAATTTATAAATTATAAGTAAAATCATTAAAAAGAAGGTGGAATTCAGTTCTTCATTTATACTGAAATCAAAACCCTTTTGGGGTGTCAAACAAGAATACTATAAAGTATTCTGCTTAGGGATATGCGATAGGTGTATGAAAAATATCGAATAAGAATTAATACTAATATTGAATCAAAAGAAAAGTTTCGAAAAAAATGTAGTAAGCAATAAAAATGAATATTTTATTTATAAAACGTGAACATATTTTCTATAATTCTTATGTTTTGTAATAAAATTAAGTAAGCCCTTTTCCCAGATGTAGATGTACCACGTAGGAAAAGTGACTTCCCGGACTTCTGGTGTTACGGGTCTCGCAATTTCCATCACCGTCCGGGAATATATCACTTGTTCTACTAGATACACAATATAGTATTTTCGATACCTGGTTTATGTACCAATATATACAAATATCGAAATATTGCTATCGATGCTACAATACTGGTAACAATATCGTATCGATTCTGGTATCGTATTAGTAGTATTGGAATTTTGCTAAACAAAAATATGAACCTAATATTTTAATTGCTTAATGGGGTTTTCCAATTAGATAAATTTTTAAAGATATTTACATTATAAAATCATTTTAGGATTAAATAGAAAATAATGATAAATAAACTATAACAAAGTGTGTAATATTTCTAAATAAATAATTAACAATGACAGGAGAGCATTTTTCTGTGAAATTGAATCCCCGACTAAAGAGAATCTCACTTCTGTTTTTCTGTCACTTATTGTGCTGATAGTTACCAGTTGCGCCACGAAAATTTTATTAATTTATTACTTGGTTACCATTGGGCCTTTTACAAAATAAAAAATATTTCTCTAATATTGTAATTCAATTTATACAAGTATAATAGATATGTGTATCAGTAAATAGACATAGTAAGAACATGTATGTTAAGTACAAGACAGTGCAATATTATTTTATAGACATATTGCAAATCTTTATTAAATTACACGTGTATAAATAAAAAGCGGTGTGTAATAAGCAAGAACAAAATAGTAATTTGAGCCCACGTAATCGCAGCAGTTACAACCCGATTGTTAACCTATAAATTAGAAAACATTACCATAACCTAAATTACACATTGCAACGCGTTACCGTCTTACAGTGTAGTGTAGCGAGCGGGGAAACTGTAGCAGGCCACGATGAGATCGCAATTTGCAGATTATATTAAAGCTGGTATTAGATAACTCGCGGTTGTATAACGCGCGGGACTTGAGACTTGACCTATGCGCGCAGTATACTCCATAGCGTTGGACACTTCGTTATAGAACAATACCAATATTACCCCTAAATACCTAACCAGTAACCACAGTTAGCTGAACATCAACCAACAAGTTAGTTGTTCTTACTGTTGCCATGAGACGACACTGATTGTCAAGACTCAAACCGTTGACTGAAAAATATATAGATAGGCAAGCTTATGAGAAAATTCGTTTCACCTACATAACTGTGTGTCTGGTTGCATTTGGGTTAAAATCAGGCGTTTCTGTCAAATATTATAAAAAAAGAGCGAACGTCAAATAATTAATAATACAAATTAGTTCTATTTTGAAACATATTAGATACCAAAAAAATCAGTAAATATGTAAAACATCTTTATTTATATGATATTTTTGTCTATTTAATTCCGCAAAGTAGTTCATGGAATCATGAACAGGCTAGCCTATCTATATATTTTTCAATCAATGCTCAAACATTTAAATCTAGACAAAATCGAATTCGTTTCCTTGCAAGGCTAAAAACAATTGCACTTGATTTGCCACCTTTATTTAGAAAAATATAATGACGATCCTTTTGGAAGTTTCACTCAATATTGAATATAGGTGGAAGGGGAGGGAGTGACCGGTGTGAATCTCTCCTTGGAAGAATGACGAAAAAATATAAACAAATATATTGTTACATGTATAGGTAAATAGGCGGAATATTAAAACAGTCCACAGATCGTGTATAACTGCACCTTCAAAGATATTGGTATATGTTTATATTGTACACGTCATATCGCAAGCACTCCAACTGAAGTAGAGAGTGTTCTACAGTGAAAACTGTTTACCTAAGCAGGCTTCAAATCACATCCGGCCATTCATAAGACTACATTCTTGTGATATAATATTTTTGTACACACTATTAAATTATTTAACTGAAGACTTTAATACTACATTAAGTAAGAAACCAATTTTACTTAGGTATTTATATTAAAAACTATCTATTATGTAAATATGTTAATTATAACTGAATACGAAACAATCGAATGCAATATTAAATTTATAATTAATAAAAATTGACCATTAAAATGCTTATTAGCAAATGCAAGCATTCTAACCATTTAAGTTTTTGAAATTTAAATCACGCATACAGTATAATATAAAAAAAACAAACGTATAATAAAAATAAAATCATATATCACAATAAGCAATGTGCCATAAAATTTGACACAATATAACAAAAATTAATAGAAGTACACAGTATAATACAACAAGAAAATATATAAAAACAATAATTTTAATAAAATACTAATATAATTCACTAGAAAAGTAGCGAAAATATTGCACTCAATTTACAATCGTTGAATTTTAATTTTCTAAATCTGCCCTACCTACACTATCCAAAATAATTTCAATTTAATCCGTATTCCATAAAGGTGTGTAGTGAAAACTGAAGTTCTCAGGGATAACGCTAGAGGCGCCACGGATTGACGCTACTTATAAGCGCAAAATAAATTTCGTTGTCCTATTAAAATTATAGCTAATAATCATTATTTTATTAATTTCTCTTCAGCACTCCTTAGATATCACTCTAATCTACTGGTTTCTAGTAACGAAATTTTAAATTTCAGCTTCGTTCGTATTTTAAATGAACTTGTACTTGACCAAATTGATGAAATTTATACGAAAGTAAAAACAAATAATACAAATTTGAACACTAGAGACCAGTTGGAGAATGCACCACAATAATCAATTCTTATTTCAACTCATGTTTTCAGAACAACATAGGGTCACTTTACCCACTAGATCACTGACCGTTTGGGTATAAATTATAATATTATTAAAATACATAAGTACCGCAAACTAATGTATTATTTATTTGCTACAAAACGAATTTAAGTGTAGTAATTACTAATCTACAATACAGTAATTCAAAGTTAATCAGTTCAGAAATAATGAAACATTCTTATTTACACTATTAATTATCGCAATTAATTCTGCCGGTAACTAGAACAAATATGTAAAGACAATTAACCGTACGTGTGGTTCTGCCCCGTTGGACTTGTCAAAAACCTAACCTAATTTACACGCACTGCGCTTAATTGCAGAAAAACTCTCCTTCCACCAGTAATTAATATCGGTTAGTGACAAGTCGTAGTTTTTTGCAGGCCACGAATTCTTAAGAGTGATTTATTGCGTATTTACCTACCTGTGACACTACAGGTATATTATTGTAAATAAATTACCTGTTAACGTTTAATTTAACAAAATGTCATTCAAGTAAAAAGCCAGCTATGGAGAATATTTTGTAGTTTCACTTATATTGAAAGTTTTGATTTATAGCCTGCAGAAATATCTAAATTGGCAGCGAGGAATTTCATTCTGTTTTAGAAATACTGTTGCAAGTAAATTTATCATTATTATTACGGCATTCCTAGGAGGAACAGGGATTTAAAAACTGAAAATTTCTTAACGATTTCTCTAGCATCTTCACAAAAGGATGCTTGTAGTATATAACGCAATTAAATATTATAAGTTAAAAAAACAAACGAAATACAAAAAAAAATTTTTCATCATCATTAGAGTACTTCTTTCAGAACAAGATTTTTTATTTTACAATTGATAAAAATAAAATTAACATGGTAGGTACTAAAATCCAAAGGTATAGTCCTTTTCAGTCTTCTTATTTTCTTAAAATTGTACAACAAATTTAGTGCTACATTCTTGACATATGATTATGCAAATGATTTTCGTATTCGACATTATTTATTCTGTAATCATTGTATAGTGCTAACCAATTAATATTTTTATTAAGTGCACAATTAGATTTTGTAGCAGTTCCATACACAATATTTCAAAATTTTACGGCTAATCATTTCAATCAAAATTCAGGGATGGGTAATATATTTCAAACGTACATACGTACGTACAGACATCACGTAAAAACTAGTCAAAATGAATTTAGGGATGGTCAAAATTGACATTTTCGTTGAAAACTGAAAATCAAAATTTTTCACTATTTTACTATTTCGCTTACATTGTGCAAGGAAGTAAAAATAGAAAAGTATAACTAAAATAATATACGAATAAAATTTACATGATAAGATGATTTTGGCAATCTTTCTGGTTTATGATTTTTCCATTATCTCTTAGAATATCAATAAATAAATACTCTTCACCGAATTTATTAGGACAGGTTGTTTTATATTTAACGGCAGTTTAGCTGCTAAGACCACATAAAATCGAATGAGAGTGATATATAGAATATATAGATCCATATCCAATGAGATTCGAACCCAAAACACTAAATTTGCGAAATCTGTCAGTTAACCACTAGCTTAATGGTGTCAGCATACTTTTAAATCTCGCAAATAAAAAAGTAAAGAACCATTTGATTAGCAAGTAGCAATTACTGTCAGTTACTTCTCTGATTGTTAATGAAAGACAGTAATTTTAATTACTAAAACAAGTACAATTATCCGTTGTATAATTGCCCATTTCTTTCAATCAATTACCCGGCGTATCTGAGGAAGTGGTGCTGGTGGCCGTTTCCTATGGGCACTTTCTACACTTGTTCTCGCGGGCTGCTGGACAGCGTCGAAATGGTTTGTTTGGAGTTATTTCTATAGAGTTACTGCAACAGATCGGTTACGTAAACCTGGATTTCTACAGCCGGATGCAGATTGTTTGATATTATTAACTATATACAAACGTACTGTGTATAAACACGTACCCACTACATGGAATGCATCAAAATGCCTTACTTTACTTAACCTTTATATTAGACGCAATGGCATTTCATTTACCCAAATCTAGGTAATACAAGTAAGAGGAACAAGCAATTGTTCTCATAGATCTTTAGGTTGGAATGACAAAAGTGCTTTAGCCCTCTGTCTCAATTATAATAATAATAAGTATACTTTAAAAATCAAAGTTGGATTTAGATATTTTTGTTTGATGATTGGAATATAACGGCGAGAATATTCCATACTATGCATTATATGTAAAGGTGTCCTCTACCATAGTAACCAAATTTAAAAATTCATCCATTTAATGTTAGTCTAGATATACCTACCATAAAACTGTTAGAAAAAAAGTTATTAGTTTTTAAATTATTCTAGTTTTAAGTGTCCGTTACATCTAAGTTGCCAAATTACTTTTTTTCGAAAACTGACATCTTGGATGTAAAATTCTTTTGTATCCAGCATTTTTTTTTTTAGGTAAAATAAAGAAGTATTGAAATATTTCACTAGAAAATTGATATAATTTAAAACATTTACTTGATTTCTGCTGTCAATTAGCTTTCAATAATTGTCAAAAGAATATCTGATTTGATAAAGGTCAAAATTTTCTCTTTGCATTTATACTAATTTTGGGATATAGTTTCCGAAAAAATGTTATTTGATACTTGATTGCGAATTTCTTTATCATTTTCGAATACAAAAGTAATATTCCGCTAACTAGAATAAAAAACTATTTTTATTATAATGCTTGTTTGAATTTATTTATAAATTTTTACAACTCTTGAAATAGATTAATTTATGTGCAATTATTAACAAATTCCAATGTTTGAAAACAAAATTACCTTAACATCTATGTTAAAGAATGTTTTAAAAATTTGTACAACAAATAAATAATAATTAAGACTTTCTGAAACTATTACATATCGCATTCAGATTAGTTTCATAAAAAGTATAGGAGGACTCCATTAACCAAATTAATAAATCTTATAATAACGATATTTTTTTTTACAATTTGGAATTTCTGTACAATGCGTACAACTAAGAATAATTAAAATTTTATATGAAATACATTTCTACTAGCAATCTATATGCACTCCGTACTGCGAAAGATCACACCGGGTACTGATTCAATTTAATTCTTTATATTTCTGTTAGAAGTCAGAAGTATAACAGTATAATACCTTATGTATAATCACAACAGAACATAAATACTAGGACGAAAGCTATTCGACAGAAACAATTATACAATATGATACCCAAAATAACATACAATACATACACAAATGCGCAGTACTGGTAATTACAATGATAAATGTTATTCCACATGGATAAAATTTTACATATTATTATTATTATTATTATTATTTCATTTCCTAAAGGAGAGCCATGTGAGGAATTAAAATATTTTTCAACTGACTGAATTTCAGTAATTTCTTCCCTTACCTACTACACCAGTCTAGAAAATCTTCCAATATTATTATTAAAAAAAGTATTAACTCATGAATGTAATGAGGATATGTATTATAAGATTGTTGAGATATTTCCTATAAATTCTTGTCGCAATAGTCACATTTCCCGGCTGAATTTTTTGAGTTAGCAATTAAAGTAAGCGTTTCTAATTTGCTTTGTTTTGTAATGAAGTATTACAGAGTCGCGCAACCTTCGGGTTAGTTGCACACCGCATTTGAATCACTATCAGCTGATAACACACACGTGTTTTGTTTCGCCCAAACTTGGACCGGAAGTGGCTAATGGCTGGAGTTTGTCACGACGCGCAATTCACTCAAATTTGAAACGTATTTAACGAATTCGAAGCAATTTTAGGAAGATGCAATAAATGTAATTGTAACATAATTAAGAATTGTAATATACAAAATAATTATTTTGATACCACATTGATATTTTTGGTTGCCTGATTGCTATACATGTTCTAAATTTTTTAATTTAATAAAAACAATTAAAAAAGTAAGGTAACTTCAATAATTAGATTGTCATTAATGACATATGACAAAACTTTAATGAAAAGGTTAACCTTTTAACCATTTTCTAAACAAAGTACATAAAAAACTATTTTTCTGAAACACAACGTTCAATGATGAAGCAAAAGGACAGATAACGATCAAATCCCACCGAAATAGAATTTAATTCGCATAGATTCAAGGTTAAATCTCACTCAGTACAATTATCGAACATACGAGATTTTATCTCCGTTTGACACTTCAGTTATGCAGTGACAAGTGAAAATTAATATTAATAAACAAGGTTTTGTTCTATCATTGAAACAATTATTAAAATCAGATATAAATTGATTTAAGTATTTTCCTAATATACCCTATAACAAAATATAATCAGCTCACAATCTCACTAAACGAGAAAGCAATGACAATATCGATGTTTATTAAATTCATACTCATACGATCACATTTCAAGCTTATTATATCTCAGGAACGAAAAGAAAAGAGATAAGTGTATAGATGATGACCCATGGACAATGCTTGAGTACCGGGTTTCAAAATAAGTATAAATAAATTGTTGCGTAAAACGTAAAAGATTATGTGCTGGTATATCAGCCTTTATTTTAGTAGTGTAAATTTTTCTTTTCGTCCCATTATATAAACATCTCGATAACAAATCATTGCTCTGATATACTGCCTTGCATCTGTTTGCTACAGACGATGATACGCGACTCTTATAAAATATGGTAAGTTCTAAAGGGCTGCACGGATGCCACTCTCTTTCCTTAGTAATCTGCTTTTGTCACTTTGTCACTAATCCAGAATTACAGTTTGGCGATACATTGTAATTTTTACGAAAAACTGACGTGTTGATTCTACATGTAAGATCAAAAGTCCAAAGGCCCAGGTCCATCGAAAATGGAAAAAAATGATGTATAAAATTTTATGTAAACAAACTATTTTAATTTTAACTTGTATCACAACTCACAATATTTGTTGAAAATAAAATATTATAAATTGTTTAACAGCCAAATGTTTCAAATGATTGTTTGCGTAATTATAACCTTAATTATGTGAATCTACGAAATAATATTAACAGTAGTTTATAATGTCGTAGAAAACGTATACTGTACAATTCTAGTGGAATGCTCATATCCTGTTTGGATGCTTGAAGCACTCTGCCTGCGGCGTCGTGCCCAAATTTTATTCTCAAGAGATATGAGCATCATATCCACTATTGTGGACATTAAGAAGATGCGTTGCTTTGGTAACCCGATATTTTGTGTAAACAACGTAAGCAAGTTGCAAAAATATAAAAATGCCAAATATCAAGCATGGGGCTTCATTTAAAAATTGTTTTCTAAATTTTGTTACAAGCTTTAGTAGATTAATGTTCTGGTACATACAAATACAAGATATTACAAACCTGGAAAAATATTTTTGACATTTTATTTCGCACCCGGCGGCCTTTGGCTCTACTTTTGATTTCCGTCATAGTAACCAAAATGTAACGAAACAATTTAAATATAGTGCATAAAGTACGTTTTCAACACTTGTCATAGTACTAACCCTAAGATTAATTTACTTTAAATGAGTCAAACATCACCACTACCATAATGACAGCAACATTCCCACTATAAATTCCCAATAAGCATATCCCAGCTCCGCCGTCCATCCTGCGTGCTCCATCCCGTCGGTATCAAGTCTGAGCGTGTTAATTGAAGCGGTAGAGTGGGCAGTAAACAAGCGGTAGCGGGCGATAAGCCGTCGCCGCATCCACCGCGCGAATCTCTCCGGCCAGCGCTTCTCAAGTGATACCGCGTGACTAATGGCTGCTCAAACCACACGTCATGAGAATTTACTTCGGGGGTATGTTATCTATAGTTGTAGAGAGTTATGTGTAACGCAATGGGAGTTCAGTAGAGAAAAGAAGAAAATATAAAGCAATTGGCAATTGGTTTAAAAATATTATTTATAAAAATGAAGATCGGTTAGTCTGATGATGTCCAACAGGTGAAACAATCTTTAATATTAAATTGACTCTTGGGTCAAGATATTGGTGCATGGTGAATAATAAAAATAGATTTACAAGAGAGTTATGTTTCTTTTGCGATTGGTCGAATGAGAATAATAACACAAAAATATTTCCCTAAGCAGGTAAACATACACCCAAGGACTGGGATGAAACAAATTTCCCTTACCACTCAATGTACTTATATGAGTGAATTGTATACAATAAATACCTTAACCAAAGAACTTCAAAACTTCGTTTTGCATTACTAATGTCACAAAATTGAATGCAGTTTCTTCCATAAAATTGAATGGTAAAGTCGCTGAAAATTTACTTCATATTTTAGGTTTAAACCTAAATACCTGTGTTTTATAATCAAGCATATCTCGAGAATAAATCGATAAAATTGAATTCCATTCGGTGCATCAACATCTACTTAGACCTATCCAGAAGTTTTGGATAAAGTTCCTCTGGGATAATTTTCGTTTTTTCAACTTTATTATTTTCTGTAAAATAAAATGATAATAATCTCCGAATTGGTATTTCTAGCAATTTCCTCTTTGTTATTATAAAAAACATATTTTTTGAGGTGCAACTTTCAAAACAAATTTTTAATTCTCTTTGAAAAATTGATATTTTTGAATCAAATACGTATAAAGTATAAAATCTAAATGGAAGATTGATTCTTCGAGTTGATAGTTAAAAAAGAAACTTTATTGGGGTAGCAGTCATTTAATAAATTTCAAAAATATACCAAAGTCTTGACTGGAAATCAGTATCCATCAGGGCGACAATTGGTTATTAAAAATTATTGAAGAAATCTTTTGTCAAAAATAGATATATTCACACATATACATTCATATTATTTAACAGTCATGAAATAAGAATTGAAAAATAAATACATTTAAGTACCTATGATATTTATTCCAAAATAAATTCTCCTAAAAAATATAAATGTATAATAATACATCTCTTTGTCACATTTTCTAAATTAAAATTAATCTGTTTTTTTTTTTAATTACATATCCTAAACGATTAGAAAAGCCAATAAAACTTTTAAACTCTCATCTGTTAAACCAGAAGATATTTTTTGATGACTCATTCTATTCCAAGCAGACTAACACCTCTCAACAATTTTTCCATTTGTCAGATCCGTATAAAGAGCAATACATTTCTTGCAATATCAGTGCGAGTAAGTAAATAAATTCCTGCGATATCTGCAGCTACTGTTGGCTCTTTACATGTCTCTCACGTACTACGGGGCATTAATAGAGCCGTAAAGCTGATTAGCGTTTGCCGCTGTGATCTCGCAACACGAAAACGGAATTAATCCTACATCACTATCATTAGCTCGCCGAAATACGCGCTGCTGCTGTGATTCACTACCATAAAACAGCGAAACTGGTCAAATGAAAGGTATGGATGCGGGAATTATAAGTGGGGTGTTGGTTTGATAAAATGGTATTGCTGGTAAGTACAGAGGCAGCTTCCTGTCGTACTTCGCACATTATTAATAATTAATAACAACAAAAAGATAAATTGGGGAATTTTAATCTTAAAATTATATGTTACTTTTGAGTGCAGTCATAAAAATTTATAGAAAATGACTTCATAAAGTCGTTAAAAAAAACTGTTAATTCTTGACGTCAATAAAGTCAATATATTTATAAATTCATCTTACCCTAATTTATGAGATTATTAGGTGTACAACAAAACAATAATAGGTTTGACAATATACAGGTGACCAATGAAACTATTTAAGCATGGGGATATCGAGAACTATAAGAGATACGAACTCGGTTAAATTATACAAAAGTTGCTTTATGTGGAGATAATTTTATACTTGTTTTTCCCAAAAATTGCATAGGTGACTAGATATAAAAAATGTAAATTTTTCAATTTTCTTTTTGTATTTATTACTTTTATATTTTAATACAAAAATATTTTAACTTGCACATTATTCAGGCACTTTTAACGACGAATTCACTGCAGTACTCAAAATTTTTATTTCTCTTATCGTTTACGAGAAATTGATACCAACTTCTATCAAAGTAGGCTGTGAGACCGTTAAATAGTGTTTTTTTTTCTATATTATAAATATGAAACTTATTTATCAAGAATAATATCTCCCCATTCGGAGATGAGGGATGTAATAATAAATCAGATCATGATAATCCAATAAATATGAAAATATGGCTTCTGGTAAAATGGAATACTGAATTTGGTATGTTTTATATTGTAAGAAAGTATTAGATAAATACTCGTATTACTCGTATACATATTTTTTGGAAAGTAGCCACGTACTTGTAATAATTTAAATTCAAGTAAAAATTCCATTACCTACAAGAAAATTTCGAAAATAAATTCTTTGTTTCCCGTTTTTAATATTCGCACAAAAAAGGAAGTAGTAAAGTATAACCGCAAATAAATGTTTCCTAGAATTCACTAATCGCGTAATTTAGTTCTAGTTATGATTGTTTATTTTTAGAAATTAGAATACTTTTGCGGTGAACCAAAAAACTAGCTGTTATTCAAATTTAAATTTGTAATTTGTCAGACTGAATTATGCTTAAATATCAATAAAAATTATAAATTTGATTCAACAAAAAAAAGCCGCAAAGTATATTATAATAGTAATCTATATAACACTAGACCCAAAGAAATCGTGCGTTTTTAATCGTAATAAAAAATAATATTAATCTTTGTAAAAACTTTGATCGTTTAGTAATAGTTATTACGAGTAATGCCCGAAGTGGAGCCGAGGGCATTTTCAGTTGCGAGATTATCAAAAAAATTAAATTACAAATTATACTTTTGGAGAAATCTTTTCTCGGTATCATTAATCTATTTTTTTTTAGTAAATCCGGAAAAATTTCCGTCTTAAGTTTTATACCCCGAAATCTATAAATTGATTTATTAAAATTCTTTTCCTCTTTCTTCACAGTCCCAAATACTGCTTTGGCGTTTTTCTAGAAAAACTGTATCTGCATTTTAAGATATGTAGACTTTGACGTTTACTTGTCCTCCTGTATAAAAGTGAGGTTATAGGTTTGAACATACTCTATTCACAACTTTATAATCACTAAAGCATTCACATTACAAGCCAATATTTTTTATTCAATTTCCCTAATAATGTTTACAAAATAAATTTCGTTTTGTTCGACTGGTTTGGAGAATTACCATTAAAATACAAATGACCATAACTTAAAATTATTCCACCTATAGGAATGTATAAAGAATAAACTACTAAAATACGAAAGACAATAATGTTTCGTAGAAAAATGAAGGTAACAAATGAATCCTGCGCACAATCAACAAAACAAAACACTTTCAGTCTCTTCACCGGAAGTGGACAAGGCTTTTTATCGCGTAGCAGGGATCCAGTGTAAACTGCTACAGTCGACCAACCCGTTCCTGAAAGAGTTGCTGTGCGTGTACAGCACGAGAACTTGATTGGCTGGTTATGTTGTTACAATGTCTGATGTGACGCGGTCATGTGAGTAGACATCAATTCCGAATTCGTTGGAGGGGAATTTAAATTGGAACGCGGTTTTAGGTTAGGAAAATTACTGCATTTTCTAAGTTAACGCTAGAGGAAAGAATAGGAAGATTAATAAATAATTTTTCCTTGTTCTTACCGGCAAAATATTTGTACGTAAATATGTACTTCATTTTAACGTTTTATTATTAGTAATATAGAAAGGGGTACCGTAGCACCCTATGTTTATAATATGGGAACGCTAAGAAATAATAAAAAACCGAAAAAATTAAAATATTTTTTCTAAATATAGAATAGGCATAAAAACGAAACCGATATCAAAACTATTATTTACAGCTTCTTCTGTAGAGTTTCCAAATTCTTCCAAAATATAATAATTTTACTTTTTAAAGATAATTAACATCATAGACTATATATATTCGTTTATTGACGATAAGTTTTGTAAATCTGATTTTCTCAAGAATAGTTTTTCAAAATCTGTCTTCAGGAAAACAAATTTGGAAGTAAAATCAGAATTTTAATTTTGTTGTAATTAAAACTGAACCTAACCTCATAAAATGGATTTGCAAATGTATTAATGATACATTTTGTCAATCTAATTTTTTTTTCCGAAAAACTGTATTTCCAAAACCTAAGTTTTAATTTCGTAATAATTAAAACTGAAACTGTAATCTTTATTCAATTTTACTTATTTTTTTTTTCTTATTAACAACGCGGATTATTTCAGTAAAAATACAAGTAGAAAAAGCAAGTAATAGCTACTTGTTATCTTCAAGACCAAACCAGAAGAGATTACGTACAGTGGTTTAATAAAAAATGCGATCATAGGAGTGTTTCACTTGTAACACTGGCATTTTTAAGTTTAGGTGTAGAAAACAATGTTTTTGTGTCCAGTCCGAATATCCTCGAATGCGTGGGAGCAGAATCCAAGGCCGAACGCAGGCTTCCCACAATTATACCACCTCTACAACACAAACTAAACCAGTACGAGTACTAACTCACCGCGAAATATACACCATTCATGCCAGATCACAAAGAAATCCATTTCTCTCTCAGTGTATTTCGGTTCTTTATACTTCCTATCAAACATAATTTAATTAACCGGAGCTAACCATGTTACAAGTGCTACTTTGAAATTTTATGCTTATTATAACTCGTAACTAATAAATTTGTAAAATATTGTTGGTTATAAGCGGAAAATTAAATTTGCAGAATGGCGAAATCTCGCAAAAAAGTTGCAGGTGGGTCAACAAACTGATGAGAATTCTTTTTTATATTTATAAAAAGAAAGTATACAGAAATAAAATATTGCCAATTCTTATTATAGAGTACCTAAGTGGGGGGAGAGATGGACCCATAGGAGAGATGAACTTTTGGTCTTTAAAGGACATTAGAGTATTAATTTTGTTGTTTAGAGACAGTGTAAGTAGCCGCTTGAAAATTAATGCAGCCAATCCTAAATAACTCAAGATTTAGTTACAAAAATTTCCAAAAAATTGTTTTGCCTTATATACACAATTCCTACTTCGGTAGGGTCAAGCTGTTTATTTATGTACATACTTTATAAATATGTGTATAAAACTTAACGTAACTTAAAAATGTGGTTCTATTGGCACAAAGTTATAAGTAATTTAGTGGTCCATTTAACCTCTGCTCTGAAGAAAGGTGGACCACCTATTCTGAGAAGAGATGGACCAGAGGATTTTTATAGTTAGAAAGATCATTTCAAGTGGTAAACAGGAAAAAATCATTCGCACATAGAAAGGTAGATGGGATGCCAGGAAAATTATTAAAAAAAAAAGTAGGATAATTGGATAAAATTTATAGTTTGTGGTCACTATTTGCACGAAGAGTATATCACATACGACAAATGAGAACGTCTCACCTTTATAGTGGAGGAGACTTTTTGAACTCGAATTTTTGTAGCGTTCAGAACTAAGCATAATGTTTTTCTTTATTCTTATAAGTAAGCCTAGATTATATGATAAATATTTTTTTTTAAATATTATTCAATATTACAGAGCAATAATTATTTATACAAAAAGTGGTCCGTCTCACTCCCACTTACCCTACAGTGCACATTAATTGTTGCACAACATTCATAGAAGGACTAGGTCAACAAGTATAGAAGACTTGTTTTGGTGTCTAGTATTAATTGAATTTTGATGTTTTTTCCTACAGTGTCTGATTCTAAACAAAATAATATCAACTTACCATCTTCACTGGGAGCTTGAGTCTGTCATCTTCTGAAAAATAAAACAATTAGTATAAATTATAAAGAAATATAAAATGTATTTTGTGGTAAAAACCGCTGTTTATTTTAACGGTAAAGTGGACAGTTTTCAAATGAAAAACAGTATGTACACTTATTTTGTGTTTCTAATGACCGGTTCGACGAAATTTATTTAAATTTTAAGGTACCCTTAAATGGACAATAATCATATACGAAGAAAATGTTAAATGAACTATTGAATATTACTATCGAAATTTCGATTAGAATTGTTTTTTAGTGTAGTTTAAAATTTAAGCCTTGTTGGTGCTACCGACTACATGTTTGGTGCCATATTTTACTTATATTTTAGTACTGATGGGTTTCGATTATTATTACAGGTTATAGCCTCTGCAAGGTCACAAAAAATATTGTTCGATAACTTATGAATTTGGACGACATCAATTTCAAGTAAATATTCAAATTTATACATTAACTATCATGCTCAGTCCTTTGGACAAACAGCTAATGAAAGGGAATTTGTATATTTCAACACCCATATGTTTGTGTAAAGTTCCCTGTTCGCTGATAACCTAACCTTGAAAGCACATTATCACCGTGTTTAGGTGTTCATGAATTGTAGATTAGTGCTATCACACTAGCTACTAAATCCTTTTTGTATACGAATGTACGGTGATGAGTATGTGACTAGGGCAGTCGGTTGGTCACGCGAACTTTTTCTTTCTTTCCGTCGCTCGCAGACGACATATCCGGTGGGTGAAGTAGGGAACATCCGGATTTAATTAACCGCGCACTGGCATTCACGTAATTTATTATGCGCTACATTTTTTACTTATATTATTAATAGTTTTAATAAGAAACCATTATTCATTCTTTAATGCGATATTCATAATTAAATAGTACATTTATATTAATTGATCAATCTATATGTTTTTTATCATGAATCTAAATGTAAACCATTAGTTGTATTGCTGTATATATTTGAAAATAAGGAAGATAGTTATTTACGCTATAAAAATTTGTAATGAGTTCTTTTAAAAGATTAAACATTAAAGGAAATATTTATTTATCAGAAGTTGTAACAAACCTAAGGCTGCCATGATACCAGCGAATATATTTTCAAACAAATTACAACTTCCAACAGTTACAATAACGTATACGGATTCGGTTGGATCTAGAGTTTAAACGATAAAATTAATCGAATTATTATATTCTCTAAAATTATGTCCTTATTTTATTGAATAATGGGACTCCGAATGTTATATAGGTTAAGTGGGGGTGAGATGGATTACTTTTGGAAAAATAATTATTACTCTATAATAATGAATAATATTTAAAAAACAAAATTTATTTATAACGACATATAATCTTTTAGTCGGGTTCAAAAAAGTCTAACTCTCCTCCACTATATCGGTGAGATGGACCAAGGCTATGAGGAGATGAACTGGTTAACAGATTGTTGTCATTTGTCATATGTGGTACAGCCTTCGTGAAAATTGTGACCACAAATTACACATTTTATCCAATCATCCGTCTTTTAAATAATTTTCCTTACATCTTCAGCTTCTTCATTATCATCACCTTCTGATAAATTATTTAACTCATGGAATAACAACTAGATTGTGTACCTTTCTATATGCGAATAATACTTTTTCTGTTTACCGGTTGAATTGATCTTTTTAGCAATAAAAATCCTCTGGTCCATCTCTCCTTAGCATTAGGTTGTCCATCTGTCCTTAGAACAGTGGTTAAATGGATCATTAAATTACTTATGAGTTATGACTGTGTAC
This sequence comes from Stenolophus ochropezus, assembly GCA_035578165.1. NCBI lineage: Eukaryota > Metazoa > Arthropoda > Insecta > Coleoptera > Carabidae > Stenolophus > Stenolophus ochropezus. The sequence continues at coordinate 22,358,747 of JAQOWZ010000008.1, forward strand.
AAATAGAATCACGTCTTTAGGTTACGTAAGGTCTTATACACATGTTTATAAAGAAGTAAGAAGAAGTTATAAATATTTTAGATATTTTTTTAAATACATCTTAGATTATTCAGTGTTAAATGCGGTAACGTACAATGTCTCTAAACAACAAAATTAACATTCCCTGTGATCGATATCACTCTATTGTACGTTTAAGACCAAAAGTATATCTCTCCTACCGGTCCGACTCTTCCCCAATTACCCTATCGTATAATTAATAGTTCTTCAAATTTATTCTCTTATAAATTGTTATAATTTTAAACCGATTTTTTTTATAAAACCTTGTTACCTTTAAGAATTCGATCAATCGTCACCTTCCTCTGCGATAATCTATCAAAACTCCAAGGCATATTAAGGTTTAAGTGTTGTAAACAATCTAGCATTAACCGAATCCAATGCAGTGGGTTTTTAGTGTAATGAGCGGATTGCGCCACTGGAATTGCCCAATGCAGCCGTTGCAGCTCTGACCTCCCACGCTACTTATTGTCACAAACATCAACAAATCCTTAAGCTCGCTATGTCGCTTATTATCATAATTAGAACTTAAACAACTGCTTTTACAACAGCTGTGAACGTAATCTCAGCTTCCATCGCAACTTACCAAAAATTTAATACTTCATCCTTCTATGGGTTAATTTACAGATCTTAACCAAAACATAACGGAAAATGCGTTATTTTATTATTGGTTAATTATCTTTTTATAAAACAAGTTCCATTCTTTAAAGGTAAAGTTGAAGTCTTTTAGATAGGCATATTTTGCCAAAATGGTGTTTCCTTGACAGGAACAGACCTTTATACTTCTAGAGTTTATAGAGTTACGCCTTTTTGTCTTTGTGTAGGTGCAATTCTGCACTTCTAATGTTGACATTACTTGGTTCGTTTCCTGATAGAAGCTACGTGTTTCCGACGTAGGAGTTTCATAATGGTAGATTTTTATGTGAGTAGATTGGTGGACCCAAAGCACAACCCCCATTTCGAAGGGTTATTCATCTGTTTTCATTTGTCCTGAGGTGGTTTTTGACTGGAACTATTTGCATACGGTTAACTTAGGTTTCCGGGGTTCATCAGCTTGTAGGTGAAAGTCAGATTTGAGCAGGAGAGGACAGATGGATCTTATCCAATCTATACCTTGCGCTTCATAATCCCTTCGAATCTCAATTTGTAAACTCGCCAACTATTACTTACGATACATTTAATTCGAAGATAAATATATAAAAAATAAATGATATGTTTAACGACCAGTCTACTAAGATCATGTATAATGGTACGAAGGTGATACTGATGGAATACACATTTTTTATACTATGTGAGCTAATACATACAATATGTACAATATAATTATAAAATAATGTAATAAATCCAGATTGAAAAGCCAATTTTAGCCTTCTCAGAACATGCGTTTAAATTGACAGTTGAATCAGATTTAAACATCTATCTTTCCCGGTTCTAAAACAATATAATATTGTCCATGATGTTCCTGGAAATGCAGCCAGATTCACAAAACAGGCCTAGCAGTTAAACTGGTTTAAATATGTAGAATTCAAGCTAAATTTGACTTAAACCGGTTTAAGAGATTTTCCTGTCTTGTGAATCTGGCTGGAAATGATTATCTCATACAATGTCAAAGCTTAATTCAGTCAGATTCACAAAATAGGCCTAGCAGTTAAACTGGTTTAAATATGTAGAATCCAAGACAAATTTGATGTATGTAAACCAGTTTAAGAGGTAATCCTGTCTTATGAATCAGGCAGGAAATATCTCATACAATGTCAAAGCTTACTAAACACCTTGAGACATTTGGGTTTGATTTGGTTATGACATGTAAATAGCTGGTTGCTGGTTGTTACGCACAATGCTTAGGCATTTCTCTGCTATATTCCACGCACGTACGTAGAGATAGGTTAATTACAGCGAAGAGCTAAGCCGTGCACGGAGTCCTACAATGTAATTGTTGATTGGCATTCCACTGGAGGCCGTGGCGCTAACGGTAACATCGCGGTGTGCTTGCACCGGCCGATGCGGCGAAAGTGATAGGGTATCGAGCATCTCTCTGGCGCCAAACATGCGTAACTTCGGAAAACAGACAGGTGATTAAGGGCTTTGACTTTGCTGGGTGTAATCATTGTGAAATACATATCGTGCGACACTTGATCATAAAAATCCAGAAGAAAAAGTGATATATCCAAATGTTGGAATATAATATCTAGGTAAACATATGTGATATAGAACTAAAAAATACCATTCATTTTAAAATGAAGTATCATTACATACTACTACTATACCTCCCTAGCATTCAAAAACGCAATACTCAAAAATAAACATCTTGAGAAACGATTAGTTGGAAGAAAAAATAAAGTAAAAAAAAAGAAACAAACAGATAGGAAAATTGAAAAATTTTATTGATTTAATTAATAGAAGATGGTTTTTCGAATTCAGCCAAAATTTATTCTCTTAATCTTGACAGTTTCGTCTCCATATGGTTCTTCTTCTTCAGGGGTCAAAATTGTCCAGGTTGAGAGTATAAATTTTGTCTGAATTGCAGAATCCATCGCCTATTAATTAACTATTCAGCCAAGAAATATCAAATTTCTAATTTATTAGTTCGTTAGGAAGAAAATCAAAATGGTTAGGTACTGTAAAATCTAATGTTACAAAATAAATTATACCGTTTCATTGTACTCGTAAATGCACTGTGGAATGTCACAAATAAAATACAAAATAACCATTTAAAAATTAAATATATTAAAGTTTTTATAAAGATATACTCCACAAAACAAGATTATCATTAAATTACCAAAAATTTGACACTGAATTTGTTTATATGAGCTTAATTCAAGTATCAAGTACTGGAAACCGAAAAACTGAAATAACTCCAACTGGTGTTACTCTTTGCATATTGTTTATAAATATTTAAATAAACTTAATAAAACCAATTACTTAAATAAATATTTCTTATAATATGCGAGTATGTACAATAAAAATTATAAATATCTCTTCATTTAAATTGCTAAGCTAATTTTCGTTTCAAGATCCTCGAATAATTGTTAAGTAAGATATGTATTAGTAATATATCATTTTTTTTGGAATTAATCAATAATCAGCGTGCATTATCTAACAACACCATTGTTGTAAACGTATACCTTGCTCAGTTGTAAAACTATTTAATTGAACATGATTTTCTTGCGCCCTCAATTTCTATAAAAACTTTTATGGAGTTAACTATTGATTCTTTATTTTCGGTAAAAGAATCATATCAGCTCGTTTTCCATTACGTAACTACAATAAATCCCTTAGTTCAATTTTGTGTACAAATTCATATCAACTTATTTGCCATTATGTACTTAACTATACTAAACTATCCATCCCTTAGTTCAACAATTGATCTATTAATATAGAAATGGAACAAATTTTCATGTTCAGGTTATCCATATAAATATCATTTACGCACTATACCTATAATATATTTATCTTCACAAGCTATAAACTCCAAGAATCTGCTATACTCTTAGTCCAGTTTCTCGAAGTTTATGTCACCAAAAACAAAACCTGCGGTTACAGTTAGAGACATTAGGTCCGCGAAAGACCAGCTCCGTCCTGCATCTCAGTGAGTTGTGGACTTATGCAAAGTGGGTAGGGAGGCAGTATGTGAGAAGCATCAACACATGCATGCATAAGAGATGTTGATGCGTTGTCATGACACCCGGGAGGATTTAGTGCAGCGAGCGCAGGCCGCATGCCAAAGCGTCTTACACAACACCTAATTTATAGCTACTGCACTTTCATTCATACGCTGTGCTCAACATTTACATATCGAGTTGGGAAATATACAACGATACGTTACATATTTTGCCAATTATATTATTATAAAATTGTTCGTTGTCTAGTAGGTCTTAGAACTAGAGATTAAATTCTACGAAGTCTAACTCTTACCATATATTTCTCATATGAAATGCACACCAGCTAGAGTCTCCGGGATTATGACATCTTCTAATCGCTCTCTATAAATAAAGATCAAAACCGAAATTAATAATAATAACTACATTGGTTATTTGGAATAAAATAAAAATTTGTCTATATGTACAATTCATCTTTTATATTTACTCAAGAATTCAAAGAAAACAGGAAGTTTTCATCTTTGGATATGGATGCTATTCTAACTAATTGAAGAATGAATAAATTGCGGAAACAATTAGGGTAAGTGGACACTGTCCATGTTACAAAAATTGGTTTTGAGATATTTAGGTGCTAGGAAAAAGTACTCGCATTTCTTTTTTTTTTTAATAAAAATACCGATATGTTCCTTGCATTATCTAAGTTGGATGATACGAGAAATCATTCAAATTTTCGTAATAAAGTAATAAATTCAATTAATTTGTCTATTGATAAATACTTATTTAATTTTTCTGTGTGGCCTTCGGTTGACGATAAAAGGGTACAAATTTATTATCATTCCTAAAATATTTGCGAAACACAATATTATGTTTGAAAAATATACATGTAAATATACAATTAATCAAATTCCTATATGTTAAAAATTTAAATCAAGATTATTATTAATGCAAATTAATTACAAAAATAAGTCATTGTATCAAATTTTGTTTTATAGAACTACAGTTTCAATAAAATTGATTCGGTATACTCCTATATTTGTACATTTACCAAATATTTGATGTAACACGGAAAGAATAATAATAATATTTTATTACTAAAAAATTTGAGAAATTCAATACTATGTTTCACACATAAGGTACATTTAAAATTAATAAAATTAGTTCAAGTTAAAAATTTAAGTCAAGATTAATTTTAATGTCAATTTACTACAAAAATAAAAATTATTACTTCCCACTTTGTTTTATAGAATTATAGTTTCAATAAAATTAAAAAAAAAAATTAGACATATTCGTATATTTGTACATTTACTGGACATGGACCTTTTAGCTAGGAACAACATCAAATTTTAATATTCTCCTATTATCAATTAGGAAAATTTTTCATGTTTTGAAGCCTAAAGAGAAAAAACATTTTTAATTACATCCTAAGGTTAGGTACTTACTTTTTAAGAAATAAAGCATTACTACTTAATACTCTAATAAGTTTATCTGTCATATCTTTAGAAAATGTCTACATCTCTAGGCTTTTACTATGTAAATAGCTTTAATGTTTTCTCTACTAATGCATTTATAAATTTTAATAATAACTATTTCCTTAAATAAAACTTACCTCGTCAGCAGTATTAGGAAATATGTATATCTCTATTAGTTTTAAATAAAAGGCGTGTAATAACTACTTACAATCTTAACTGCACTTTTTCCTAATATAAATTTGAAACAATATATGCCCGAACAGTACTTTCACTGGAAAAAATTAATGAACGCATTTTACTGTACGTGTGTAATTACTGCTTTACGGAAGTCCTATCACCTTTATCTTGCAACACAAATGTGTGTATGAAAAAAGCATTTAATTAATAAGCAAGCATAAAGAGATATTAGTAACATTGCCTCGTGCATACTACAGCTAGAATAGAAATTAAACTAGAAGGTATACTGTTGTAATAGTAATCGTATGTTCAGATATCGGTATGTGGAATGATGAAAATGTTATATAAATAGATTGTTGTTGTTTTGAATTTTGAAATTAACTTTTACTTTGTAATTTTCAATGATATATGTCAAAAAGCAATGCGTTTCTCAATTGGACAGTTTGCTGTAAAACGATTTAAGAATTAATACCATAGACTCTGTAAAGTTTTACCAGTAGTCATTAACCTTAACAAAGTTTTTTGGTTTAAAAATTATTAGATATACATATATTTGATTTTAATCGATCATTGAAGTCTCCACGTATAATACATTTATGACATGGGCAGCAGTGAGCAAATAATGCACAATTAAAATACGAATAAATGTAGTTTTATAGAATGGAATAAAATATTAAAGTATATTACATGTTTATTAAACTAGTTTTAAACAATTAACTACAATTCTTCATTTAGAAGTGGTACTTTATTTGAAGTTGTAGAACTATTGTTCTATGAAAAATACTTTTCGATATATAGGGTGCTTTTGTATAGAATCTTTAACAACGTATCATATTTGATATACTGATTATAGAACAAAAATATTTTTTTAATTCGCAAAAATAAGATTACTTTATTCCTAGCGAACATTTTTAGTGCCACTGGTTTTATTGTAAATTTAATTATTTATAATAATATTATTAATGAAATGAAATGATAAACATTGCCTACAAATACTTATTTCTTAATTAATTATTATATGTGTCTAATACCATATCAATAACATAATTACAAATAATTAAATGTAGGTACTATTAAACTAGTGGCACTAGAAATGTTTGCTAGGAATGAACTACTCTTATTTTTGCGAATTTCAAAAAAAATCTTTTTGTTCTATAATCAGTATTTCAAATTATATATGTTATTAAAGTTTCGTGCGGATGTATAAAAACACTCTGTATATTTCTATTTTGCTTCTGTAACAAAACTACAAACGAGGTCGTTTATAGCTAGTTTGGATGTTATTAGAGCTTATCATAGTTTAATTTTTGAATGGGTCTGCTGAAATATCATAATATTAAATGTCCAAATTAGTTAAATAAACAAACAAAAACTAAACAATTTTTTTTGTAAAAATTTTAATTCAAAAAGATGTCACAGTATTAGAAAAATAAAAGTTAAATTTGCAAATGTCACCTCTGTATTAGCAACTATAAGAAACTTTATTATTTGGGTACAAATTTAAAGCATATAAATTAGCTTTTAGTACCTTCCGAATTCACTCGGATGCAACAGTATTTTATTTGACTAATAGTACAGGCGCGCCACATTTCTCATTTCGAGTTGAAACATGTTAATTCTTCAATCACTATCTAAAAAAAGAGCTACCCGTTTTTGGGAAGGTGAGCTTGCGTAATGTCGGAATATTGGTAAAAATAGACCGTGAATTCCATACGACATTTTGATTTATTTTGGATATAAGTTCCAAACTTATAACTCTGCAAACATTCGGTTGTTTTCAAACAACTGAAACATTTATTTAGTAAAATATTTAAAACACTGTTCCTTTTTACAAGAGGTACATTTCGACTACACTGTAGTCATCTTCAGTTGTACAACTGAAATGTACATCTTGTAAAAATAAACTCAGTGAAGAAAAGGAACAGTGTTTTAATTATTTTATTGATTTCCTTCACGGTAACTCAACACAGTAGTAGTTGGCAACTTTGTAAAACAAACCCCAAATCTTGCAGGTTCTCAACTTGGTTCGAGTTGGAGTGCGTTTACCTTTCGAAAAATTATTATGGAAGCATTGGTATCCCTTTTTTGGGAAGCTAGCTTGTGTAATGTGGGAACGCTGGAAACTTAGAAAAAGGCATCGGAGTAAATGAAAAGTAGGTTTATAGTTTTTTGGGGTCACATTGTATCCACAGGCTGTCAGCGCGCTGCTGGTTTTTTCAGTGTAAAACTGTAAAATTTCAATTATCGTGGTTTTGTTTTATGTTATTTATGTCGGGATTTTTAGAAAGCATGGCTTTTTACATGCACCACGCTTTTTCTTAATTAGTATGGGATTGTGAAACCGATTGCGAACTTATGTCGCTCCGTTTCCTCAGCCCCAGTCAAAAACTCTACAGGAAGTCGCGATGCTAAATTGCGTCGATCATGTAGAAAATGTAGATCCGTTCGGATGATACGCATCACTCTAGCTGGAACATTGCCATCTAGTTTCATTCTGCATCATCATTGCCGACACTATACTGAAGACACTCGATCTTCGATTGTTCCATTTAGTTTCATTTGTAATTTATAATATAATCACAGGCGGCTTTATAATTTTACCTAATTTAGCTTCTGATTATTTTGTTGAAATAACTAAATTATTTAATCTCTTGGTAGGCATAATTAAAATTCATACGTCCACAATATTCGAACACCCTAATACTTCACGTTTAAAGTGTAAATACGCCTCACAATATAACTTCTTAGTATTACTTATTTGAATTCAACAACGAAGTTTGAATTCGAGTGAGTCGAAACACACTAGAAATATAGATCCCTTGCAAAAGCTGCAATAGAAATTCAAGTAAAACAAGCCACGAAACATATCTACAGATAGGTACTTAAAGCTCTTTTCCAACTAAAAATTATGTACCATGGATGATAATGATTAGAGATGGAATCGAAACCGAATAATTATTCGATATTCGGGAAAATTTTCACTATTCGGTATTCGGCTTATTCGGCCTATTTTAATACTGAATATTCGGTTACAAGAAATAAGTGAAATACAACGCTATTTTATTACATGAAAATACAAAATTACAGAAAATAAATTTTAAACAAAAGATATATGTTTAGTTATTATCAATGTATCTACATTAAAGGGCGATTTTTCTAATTCTGGTTAAAGTGCCGGTTACCTTAACCGGCGGTTAATAGAAAAATATCGCATCGAAAATCTGATGTAAGTTGTCAAAAATATACGTTATTTACTATTTCGATGCGATATTTTTCTATTAACCGATGATTAAGGTAACCGGTACTTTTAACAAAGATGGAAAAACCGGCCCTAAGAGTAAATAATGTATCTAGTTAAATTATTTGGTGGTAAATCATTGAATTTTTCTTGAAACGGAAATAATTAAATTTAATAATAATTAAACAAAAATTTACCTTAACAAAAAATATATGAGTTTCGACACATCAGAATAAATATACCCCTCTCAGCAACGAGGACCACCAATCACGCATTCCGATTATAGAGAAATGTATTATTATGTAATGCCGAATATTCGGCCAAATATAATAGAAGATATTTACTAGTTCAAAGTCCTCTATCTACTCGTAGTATATCCAATGACGAATTTTAAATCGGATGAATCACTTCAACATATCTCGCTTTAACATCCAGGATAAAAACGTGGAGGAATCCGTGCAAATAAACGATCTAATAAGACAATTACCTCCGTGAGGACTGCAGATACGTGTCCAACAGAGACGGACAACACCGTTTGAGAGGACACAATGAGAGAAAGAAGGATGGAGACAGACACTCCTTTGCTATGGGATAATCTTCAATTAAGATCTGATACTAGTCGCGATTGTTTATCATACTAATTACTAATGTCCGCGTAAGAGAGATGTACACTGGAGTTGAAGATCTCGTATAGAAGATGCAAAAAGAAATAAAATGTTATAAAGCAGAGATACTCAGGTATGAATGTATCAGGTTTCTAATGAATTGAATGTAGATGTAAGGCATTGCAAATTATTAATCAAATAAAATATGGTTCAAAATATAAAAGTCAGTATAACACAATGTTTGTCAATATAGCTCAATCGTATGCCAGTAAAACAGTGCCGAAGTAGTTCTTGTCAGGGCGATTCAATCTTGTATCAATTCCGCATTAGTACGAAACAATCTGTTTCTTTATAACGTAGACTGTCAATCTTCTGTAACTTATAAATCAAGCAATTATCCACCATAATCTTTCCATTTCAGTTGAGTCTATAGGAGTTCTGTGCAGTAGTAAGTATGGATCAATCTTGTCAATCCATAACAGTTCTTTCCAGTAGTCAGTATGGATGAGTCTTGTCAATCCAGTTAACCAGTAACTAAATGTCCAGTTAGTTCGGTTTAGTCAGTAACAGTCATTGCAAACCAAATAATAAATATACACCGTCTTGTAAGTTGTGCTATATATTAATTTGCTCGTTGAAACCTTCTATAACCTGTATTGTATAACATTTTGTAATGGCTGTAGGCTGACAAATGTTTTGAATCTATCACATATGTATGTAAATTTTTTTATAAATGTATATTTCGTGTTCATATTCACATTTATACTTATTTAATTACATGCCATTTCATTATTTTTCATATATCAATAATTAGTGTCATCATCATTGCAGTAGTTTCTCTTAGATGTTCCGGTGTTTCTTCTCCTGTTTTGCAAAGTTTACATAGTTTATCTTCTTTATTCATCCAATATTTGTTTACGTTTATACCTCATATACTTGAAGCCTTGTTTCATTTATAAATGTGTTATAGAAAATGAATGTTAATATGCAAATATTAAGTTTTAGATTCGTCCGCTTTTATCTTTTATCTTCTTCAGTACGTATGTCTTATTCTGTTTTTTTACCGATTGGTACATATAATACGAAAGGAATTGTTAAATATTCAGATTCTGATTCTTTACAACAATTTTGACTGTTTTTAGCGTGAGCGTGACATCTGAGTCTGTCCGTAGAGCAAATTCAGTTCTGACATCAATGGCACGATTTCATCAACTTTTGTTTTATTATTGTGATTTTTAGATATTTTTGACATTTATCGTATAAGATAACCTATATATTCGATACTGGTAGTTGGTTCTGTGTTTACTACAAATTTATATAAGAAGAGTATCGTGTTTTCATAATAGAGATTCTCAATGTTCTGAGATTATTCTGACATTGGCCTAAGAGAGTTTAACGTCAGTAAGCAGAGAAAGACATCTTGTATGCAGTTGGTAACAGCCAATTCCCATGTAATGGGCGCGATAATGAACGTTGATTTAGATTTGTGTATTGTGTAGCCCAACACTAACCGCTCGTAGTCGTAGACAAGAATGCCCGACACTGCAAATATCCTACACCGGGTAGTAATTATCCTACAGAAACGCATTCTACAGCAGTTTGCTTGTTCATTAGATAAGCTTTGGCGTAAATTTGCTCGGAATAGCAGAATAAAACTATTCATTAATTATTCTTCAACCTTAGATTTTAGATATTAGATATCTGCAGGGCCCGACTAATACCGTTGGGGGCCCTAATCACTACTTCACTTCGTTTCAAACTTCAAATATAATGGTTTAACTTCCAAAATGACAAATTGAATAAACTTCTGCAAATATAGTGCCACACAAAATCCTAACAATGCTTTTAATCACAGACATAATGTTCAAATGCGCCAAACCACAATATTTAGTATCTGGCATCCACACGTGAATAACTTCACACCAGAACCTACGGACGTCACAATTTTTGCGACTTTTTTGCGTAAGATATTAGCTTCCATCAACAGCAATATCTGTGGAAAAATCTTAATAGGTATCACATATCGAGAATAAACAAGTTGTTAAACATTAACAGATTTCAGATTTTTTCAGATAGCAATAAGCTCTAGGTTTCTTGTAGAGGCAATTGGTTAACAATATTTCCATTAAAATGCAAATACGAAAAATGTCCAAAGTGTTTTTCAATCTCGATTCTTAACAGCAAAAGAGCTCACTGAAGAAAAAAGAGTAAAATAATATTCGATAATCTATAAATAGTTGTTTCTTGAATTAATTTTGTTTGTAAAGATATTAGGTACAAGCTTGTATAACTGGACTGGTTATATTAAAAAATTATCTCTATACAGTAAATATTATAATAGCAAGAGCTAATGCGTCATACATATTAGTTTTTATGGCTAAAATTTTGATGAAATTTCCATAAATTACAATATATTTATTCCTATAGCTTCCTGTGAGCACAATATATTACAAAATTATTAAATCTTACTATAAATAAGCACCTTCCGCAAAATAATTACGAACGAAATTACAATATTAAAAGCTTGTAATTAATCCTTCAGCGAAGTGGTTCGGAGTGAATCCGTAATGATTTCCGCGCGCAACAATTAAATTTCTTGTAATTAGATGAGGACTAATTGTAGACACGAGCTATTGCCGTGAACAAGCTATTTTTAACCCAAGAAGGAAACAATATATGAAAATCGCCATTGTTTAATGTGAATCATGCAAATTGTAAATAAGATGGTAAGAGATTGTTTATTGTATCCTGTTTTCTAGGAATAATTAATCACAAATACGAATATTAAAATACCAAAAGATATTTACATTTGCACCATATTTCAATGAACATGAAAGTTTGCCACGAGACAAGGTAAGACATGAGGCTAGTTAGTTAGAGTTAGTGTCAAATTATGTGCTTTTGTTGCGGTCTCGAATTACTTTTGACTAGTTTTGTCTCGTGTGAGTGTTAAGTCTTAACGTGTTTCGACATTTATTTGTTTATTAATAGGAGTACATTGCAAATAATATTCGAACTAACGATGACTTAAATCTCTTCGCTGTCGTGATCTAAATGTCATTTTTGATACTCGTGTGTCTGTTACTATGCAACAACTATTCGTATTTTTTTCTAATAAATTCGTAGCTCTTATTGTACATATTACTAATGAATAAAGATTGATGATGAAATTTGGACTCCAGATCTTAGACTTCACTCAGTTCGAAACGGACTACGTAAAATAAATGAACCAGTGCTAATTTATGTGTTAAATATGAACATAAAAATAATAATTTAGTTTTTAATGCGTCATTTCAGAAATTATAGTTTGAATATAAGAAACATTGTAATAAATCTTTGAAAATAAAAGTAATATTTACCATGAAATAACTTCCGTAGTTACATTTTACGTATTTGCCATTATATGACAAATACTCAAACAAATAAAAAAGTATACATAATTTTATAATGACTTCGTTTCGGTATCGACTTTTATATCTCCACTTGAGTTTACTTTTCTTCCTCTTATATTGATTACTGTGCTGAATTCCCATCACTGACAGGGTTGTTAAAAAGACCACTATTTTCAATTTTCGGGACATAACACGAAACTGGTTTTAATCGTTTAAAAATTAACAAAATAGCAAAAACCCATTAATTTCAATATAAAGTTAAAATATTAAATTAAAATTTCATCATAATTATAGGAATATCTCTTAAAATCCTTTTGTAAGATTTTTTTTTCTGTTAGAATAAATGACACTGGAAAAATAATTAATAATAATAAGTTTTATTTCTCATTTTTAAACCGTCGTTTTCTGGTATTGAGAGATTATTTTCAAATTACAGATTCATTCAAAGTGAAATTAAAGACAAAATATTACCAAATATTAAATTCTGATTTATAAATAGGGACACATCTACTTTAGGCGAATATTAGCTGTGGTTGTTTCTGTGCACACCAAAATCTATTCAGGTTCTTATGTTTTTATTTTTTTTTATATTATCTGTAAGTTAATTCGGGTTAATTCGGTGCGTAGAAATGTTTATAGACAATTAAGTAAAATTTATTTAAAATATGTCTACATACACAATTTTAACTTTTTGACCGTTGCACAAAATCAAATTTGTCCAAGACGGTTGTATTACAACCGATTAAAAGCAATATGTCCAAAATCTTACAAGCATGATTATGAGTACGCTAAACATCTACAAATGACATCCATTTCGACTATACGGTATTTAATTTGATTAACAATTGTCTAAAAATTCAACCCCAATTCTTACACTACTTTAAAAACTAATTATATTTCATCCTTATCCACAAACCATATATTTAAAATTCAAGTTATAGATGCATGAAGCCATGAATCCCATTATACAATGTGACGTTCCGTTCATTAAAATTAATCACTTTCGTTATTTCCTCCAGGAAGTGGTCTTGGGCATATGTCGCTGAGACCTAGGGGTGTTTGGCCCTTGGCGCGTGGCTGATCTTATCTACCTGCCGCGTCTGTTTCTTCTAACGGATTCACCATATGCTGTGGTCATTAGCTCCTTAGACTTTCCTTTTCTTACCCTGCACCCTTTAATTTCATGACATTAGGGTTGTAATCAAAGGTTTGGAAAGGAATTAGAAACAGATTAAAGAGAAAGTTTATTTTAAATAATATATGCGACATTTTTTGACTAATCCTATATGTATATAAAGGTGCTTACTCGTATATAGAAACTGATTTTTGATTGATAGTATGGTATAAACTATCTATAGAACTGTAGAAGTAAAGGCTAAAAAAATAATTAAAATTAACTCCAGCCCGCCAAAGATGCCGGAAACCACAAAAATCGAACAATACCGGAAATGGAAGATTCTGTACTTTTCTTTTGTGGTTTTGAAATAATGTAAAAGTGAAATTTTTACAATTCAGATGGAAACAATTATAAATATAAATAAATTTGTTAATCCCAAACGTAGAAATAAAAAAAAATATACCTACTTCTTTAAAAAAATTAAAAAGTTTCCAATATATAAGTAATGATATATCTAAACCATACAAGGTGTTTTCTAGTTATATAATTTATAATCTTGTAACCTTCCGAGCACTTTAGTTAGAGTGAGGGATTCAAAAAGGATAATGAAAACAATTTGAAACCATCATTTTAAGTTTAAACACTATTTTAAAAGCAAATATTTATTTATTTTTGTAAAACATCTTATTATATTCACTTTATTTCATCTTTGTTCAACGAATTTTTATTTTAACGTATATAAATTAATTGTTATTAAAACAACTTAAAACTAAAAACAGTTGTAAATACCAAGGTAAATACATACATTTCCCAAATTCAAAATATGTAACTAGGTTACGGCATACCGCAGCAAAAGCTAATCTTGAATTCAATTAATCAATTATTACACTCATCTACAAATGTATTATATTGTACTTACTGTTTGTTGTAGACGCGAAGATCATTTTTCTTTAAATCACAACAGACTAATTTCACTAGCAGTCTTTTGTCATTAGTTGAACACCAAGTCAACAAAAGCGTCACATATCTTTTCAAACTTTATTCACCATTCGATTTCTCTATAATTTCACTCCTAATTTAATTATAAACAGCTAAATACACATAAAGTAGTAATTTGCGTCAACTATTCAATCCCTGACAGACCACCCAGCGCTGCCAACATAATGCTACGAAATTAATTGTTACACTTTCTATGAATATTTTTATCTGTACATCTACCAGATGGTTGTAAGGCATTGAATAAGTCTTCCTTGTTAAACAGATTGGTAGTAGACTTGAAAATAAACTATTTAATACTAGAAAATTAATTTTATGGAACATATGTTCTTGTTTATATTTATAGTATTTTGTTTTGTTGTATTTGTTGGTTGGCAATGCGTAGTACTGCGCAGTAGAATGACAAGTGACATTCGGTTTAGTTAATGCAGTGATTTTTTTAATTTTTAACTGTTTTTATTTAAAAAATAGTAATAGTAATATAAAATGTGTTTAATTGTAATTTATTTAATATTACAGTAAGCTACATTGTCGTATTTTACATTTATGATACACAAAACTGTTTATATGAATATTTGGATATTGTAATTTTGTTTATATATTTCTCACAACCCTTGATCAATCAACTTCAGACACTTACAATTATTGTTAAATGAAGTACTTCATTAACAATTTTATGAAATATGTAAAGGATGTTACAATATGACGGATTGATGTTAAACATTAATTAAGAATCAATGGTGAACAAAATTGAAGATTTCTTTAATGAAACATGCTATTTATCTGCCAATTCCTGGTCACCGCTCCAGCAGTAAACGTCGAAGTTTTTTGTAACATCTCATCTCACCGATGTGCCGTGAAATCTCGTCTTTGAGTTGCTAAATTGTGGTTGGCTTGTTGGCATAAACTTTACTCTTCGGATGGCCCCAATGAAAGAAGTCTAACGGTGTCAAATCTCCAAGATGTCAGTCGCTAATTGAAATGTTATTTCGGGAGATTATGCGCCAGGAAAACTTCTCTTGCAGTATTCATTGTGGCGTGAGCTGTGTTACATGTGGTACCATCTTGCTGAAACCAAATGTCATCAATGTCATAATCATCTAATATTGGATTTAACATTCTGCGGGAACGAAAAAATACGAACAGCGCAAAATACACTTTTGTTTGAACTTCCATTTGTTCAATGCTCAACATTTCCATGATTCAATTTGTAAACGACTGAAGATGTCAAAACAAAAAAACTGATCTCAAAAAACAATTGACGTTTAAGTTCCATTTACATTTAACATCTATCCAAACTATTGCATCATCTTTTATCTTGGCATGTTACCCATTGCTGAGTGTACCACTGTATTTTATTATAAATTTCTGCTTGTGTGTAAAGTGAATTGTATGGTTTACTTTAAGATTATGATGTAGATGTATATTTAATGAATTGAGGAATAATGCGCTTGTTTTTTATGTGTTTCAGTGGTGGCTATGATAACGATGGAACTTGGGGGAGGGGTGGGAGCGGGGCAGCTGCTGCTGGACGCTGGAGGTACGCAGCCGCCCCCCATGTTACAGCACCCTCAGCCCCAGGAAAATGACCACAAGAAGAAACGTAAGTACTGTCATCATATAATATCTAACATTATAAGTATGTTTTCTTAGTCTTATATAAATCAAGGTTTGTTCCAACTAATCTCAATCAATTTAGAACTGTGCGACGCATGCGCTTTATGACAAGGGCGATACAACAAATTTGCAAATCTGCTATTCCTACTGATTTTTAGACGTTTACAAACCAGACTGAATCGGAAGATGTTACAATATTGTTTATTTGTTTTATAAGTAAAACTTTCCTAATGCATAAGGAATCAAGCAACAATTTGTTCAAAGTTCCAACTAACACATGGTCCAGAACTATCCATCGCTCCCAACTGTTTATATCAAGTTACATGAATCAGGAATAAGTAGTTAGAACAAACCTTTAATTATTTATAATAATTATAATATAATCTTAATTAAGTTTATTTGAAAATGTGCATGCCCGCTGAGAGTGACAAGTTATTATTGTCTTACCGTTAATAGTATATCAAACTAGCTAATTTACACTATTTTCTAGAAATTTGTGTTATATAACCATATAAAGGTTTTTCCTAAAGGTGTCCTAAACCTCTAGTTACGCCACTGAGCCATTGATTATTTTTATACTTTATCCCGTACCTACTATATCAACTTATAACATCCGCATGAGTATTATAATAATAATGTACGGCATTTTAGTAAGACAGAAACATCTTATACATATGGGTGCCGATTACTCGAAAGCACCGAAATACAAAATACGTGCATGCATATCCCTATAGCTTAGATAATTCTGCACCTATATATAAATAAATTTATTACAGGGTGTGCCAGTTTGCTTTATTGATACACATACATACATATTCATATAAGATCCTACTACTGAATACAGGACAATTATATAACTTACATAATCAATTTAAACTGAAGATTACTTACAAGCAATGAAAAACAAGAAATAACTTTAACAGCTTTAACTTTTCCATCTATATACATAAATAAATACCCTATGTTAGAATTCTATTAAAGGTACCTTTTTGGGTATCCACAGCTATTGTTAGAAGTGCACACACTACACACATATTTATTTATAAGTGGAATGAATGACCATGGTGCCATGTAGGTACATATTTAAGTATAAATCTGTTGTGTCCTGATTCTAAAGTGTATTAAAATTTTTAGTATCGCCGTCGACTTGGCACCAAGGTCAGTCATCCACCTCTCCCCCTTGGTACGGATCTGAAGGTAACTATCATCTTACTCTTAAACCTTTTGCTACACTAAATTAGTTAGTGTTAGTACAGAATAGGTTTATACAGAAGCGACAGTATGACAGAGAAACGAAAATTAGAGAGAGATGGAGAAAGTCAACAAATTTAAAGAGCTCATTGTTTAAAATCGGAAAGTTTCGTTACATCTTAGAGAAAGATAGGGGAAGTCAACAAATTAAAAGGTCTACACAATGCTCCAAGGTCATAGAACTGAATAGGGTTACATGAAAGGTACCGACACGGAGTGTCGCTTCTGTATGTAACTATTCTGTGGTGTTAGTAATTATGATTATTAGTAGGTAGTTAAAAGAATAGAAACAATAAGGTGGTTGCACATTTTTTAAAAATTATTTTATTAGAAAGAGTTTGTAATTTAAACACAGGAAATAAAGAAACAAAAATTTTTTTCGTTATAGTTTTTGAAATATTAGAGAAAAAATAATCGCGCCAAAATTTCTTGCTTATATCTACCCCCCACTCCTATGACGTCATTGGTCATGGTTCTTAAACTGCGCATGTTCGCCAACCAGTGAAGCTGTTTACTTGTTGGTGCACTGTGACACCATGACCAATGACATCAGCAAATATTGGACACTTTAAGTCACGTGATTTTTTTGAAAATTTACACATTTTTCAATCATTAATAACTCTTAATTTATAGGGATTATTACCATTTTGTTTTCACAAATAATGTTTAAATAGATAAATGTATCCATATATAATATAGATTTCCGAAATCAAATTTCTTGCAACCACCCTATTTGGATATGTCAAAAAGAAATATTGCAATTTTTCCTGATTCCCACCCTGTGCGATATGTATGGTATACAACTTCTCATAGCAGATACATTACCACGTGCAATGTTATAGCTACGATACAACTTGTTCGGCGCTTTACAGCACGGCCTGGCGGTCAGTTCAAGGGATCGAATACCCGATTTATTACTTGCTACAGGGATCAAATGAATTAAACTTGTAAATATTGTTTATTACATTCCGTGTAAATAATTTAAACCAGAAACAGTTTAGTAAGTTTTGTCAACTAAAACAGATATTTTAATACAATAATATGAATCTCTCGATTAAACTAGGTTTATTTTTTATTTCCTTTTATAATAAAATAATAATTGTGGTAAAAGTCTCAGAGAATAAATATATCATAAAGATATCTGCAATAAAACCAATTTTAGAACATCCATGACGTGAGAGGTACATGCAAATATTTATTTTGCCAAACTGTAAATATTTTATTGAATAATATAAGATAAATAAAAAAATGTCGGTAAATATATATAAACGCAATATTGAGATATTCTATATTTAAATAAATTTTGAACCATAATGACAAGTATTCTATAAATATTGCCAGATGCATTGGTAATATAATTTGTTTCATCGTATTAAAAAAAAATATATAGTATTTTTATTTCATATTTTGCTTAGTAAATATTATCAACTTAACCTAACTTAACATAATAACAAAATTTAATTTTCTTTGTCATACAATAATGTTATTTTTATGAAGTTACCTGGATTTATTAGAAGCATGTATTATTTTCAATGAACATATATATTTTTTCTGGATTATCATTATTTTTAGGCTTATTACTTTTATTGTGCATTTTCTATTTCTATTATGCATTTATAATTTTTATTGACTATATAGAATATATCTGTGAGTGTTTTAAAATTTTATTATTTTATACTATTATTTTAATAGCGAATTAATTGTTTTTTTATTAAGCTGTTACCATTTTATGAAAGTATTTATTACTTTTTGCGTTTACATTTATTAACGAGCAATTATTATTTTTATCATAGTAATAGTATTTTATCGCTTTCAGGATATTAAGCCTTTGTATACATAGACAAAACCAAATATAGTAAGTCATAATTGCATCCCGTGTAATTTTATCAAGTAGGTATTGTAACAGTACGTATCCACCTCTTCCGTACATACAATTATATTTTAGCCAAAGATCATCTAGTGGAAGGTTTAACTTACCCTACGTTGTGTTTATTTAAATAAGTAACCCTTCATCGTCGTAATACAGAGTAGCTGTTAAGAGTGGAGGAATCGGGACAGGTATTTGATAAAATAAAAGAATGATATTCACTCCAAAAGATAGATAAAATATCTATCTTGTGCATTTATTTATAATTAAGAAAATCGTAGAGTGCTGTGGAATATTACGCTCTCCGGTATTCACCTTAATAACCTGGGGGAAACCACAGCCAAAACCCCAAGTAGAGAGACAATTTGACAATATAATAATTATATAAAAATATTGCATTCACTTCATAAAAAGTTGTCCCAATAATTTATTATAATCATGTATGGTAAAATTGAGTGACTGAGACCAAACTTATATTGACTGTCAGTTACAATTGTAATTGTTGTTGTAATTGGTTTGAGTTTTATTGTTGTCAGAGTCGGCATGCCGTTGCTCTGAGGTCTTTTGTTTTGTAGGGCGCTCTGTTTTGTCAGAGGGCTATTATTTATATTGTTATAGATGGTCTGAATCGCAAAGACCGGCCCATGAGCTCACGGTTCTACCGGCCCTAAGAGCACACAGTAATCGTGAACCGGCCACGGCGAGCACACAGTCAAAGCTATCAGAAATATTTGTTGATAGTTGTATTTGATGCAGACACCCAGCTGAGCTGGCGAATCTGTGGTGTTACAATTGTTCGACAAACAATATTAGATCGGTTATATTTAATAAAAATATGATATCATTGTGACAACTATAAAAAAATATATATAAATAACTCATACCTGGCCTGTCCGAGCAGCGACGTAGTTGGTAGGAATTTAATAGGATTTTGACATAAAACGGAGACGGTTTCAAAGAGTACACTAGGTCGTCTTGGTGCCAGACATTGCCTGAAGCTGCGTCAGAGACGATTCTAGTGGGTCGGGAGGTCTATCGTGGTGCCAGACATAGCCTGTAGCTGCGTCACGACAGCGGGTTCAGAGGTGCACTAGGTCGTCTTGGTGCCAGACATTGCCTGAAGCTGCGTCAGAGACGATTCTAGTGGGTCGGGAGGTCTATCGTGGTGCCAGACATTGCCTGTAGCTGCGTCACGACAGCGGGTTCAGAGGTGCACTAGGTCGTCTTGGTGCCAGACATTGCCTGAAGCTGCGTCAGAGACGATTCTAGTGGGGAGGAGAGTGGGTATAAGGAAGTGGAGTCTAGGAGACCAGGAGAACTTACTCCGGACAAGCCAGACATAAGTGGAGTCCTGGAACCGACTCCTCGAGTACAGCTTTGGACTCGGGTTATATACAAAAATATCCCTCTTCCCTCCTTCAGAACTATGGTGGTTCAGGGGTAGTCCACGATCCGAGCACGTGATCGTAGAAGCTTGTAGAATATTTTAATATTCCATCTCACTTGGATGCATGATAACTTCTTTGTCTTAATTCTCGTCCGAAGATGCTGATTTGTAAACAGTTCACCCGTACGGCGACGCATCGGCTAGGAACTATCATTTTTTCAAGTGGTTGTAACACCCTGGCCTGCGCTAGACTAAACAATAAACAGATAAGGTCTCGTGCAGTACAGTCGCACAAAAATTCATTATACAAATTAAATATTCTACGTAAAATACTTTGTTCATAAAATATTTATACATATTAGAGATTATTTCTAATATTATTAATAACAAAATTATACATGCAGACAGTACTGTTTCAGTATTGTAATAATATTAACGTAGATGTATAAAACGAGATAAATGGATAATATAGCTGTAACCATGGCGTTCTATCAAATAATATTTATTAATAACGTCTTCATTTTCTAAAATCGGTAAACAGTTTTCAATAATATAAACAATGCAATTACTAACCTGATGTAAAACTGACAAATACTTTTACAGATTAGTAGCTTGTAAATGCTAGTTCAATTAAATTACGGTTTACCAGTGAGTAACAAATAAAATGTTGAACATGTCAATGTCTCACCTCACTTGGGTAGCGCACGCCAATGAAGCGGAATTTAGTGTTCAAATCACAGCTTTGCCAATCTTTATCCAAAAAAACTGTAGCCTGGTATCCTGCATACCTAAAATGCAAGTAAAAATTGTCACGAAATAAGGACCTTAAGGTATTTGAGATCTGTTATATTTACTGTTCAATATATGATGAAAATATCGAGCACCTAATAATCATCAATATTTTATAATTATATATTTACATTGTTTGGCAAACATTTCATTTCTAACTTTTTGACCGACTACGAAACCTCTTACAGACTAATGTTTGCAATGGAAAATCCCTTGTATAGACTGTTGGTTGGTAAATAAACACTAAAAAGTACCTTACAATAATTGAAGCTCTCCTTCACTTAGGAATGTTATGCCATAGGTGATGAAAATATATCAAGATTTAATCCGAGGGATCATTTGTGCCCTTTATTTATATATTACGCATTTACAATTATTTGGCAAACAAATTCGATTTTATTTCTAATTTTCTGGGCGAGTACCTCTTGCAGCCTAATGTTTGCAAAAGAAAAAAGTCCCTAATCACAACAATTTGGCCATGAGGCTATCACCGCTTATTAATCCCAATATCTCACTCGGTTGGCCGGGTCTATTCCGCTGATGGCCCATTAGCCAAACAGGATCAATATAGGATCAATATCGATTGATTAGCCTACAAGCCGTCGGCTCCGGTGACTACAGGGTCGGGTATTGCACGTGGCCATTACCCCGCAAATTGCATTTTTATGTCCCGCGGTCACTTTGATCTGGGATTTATCGCGGAATCGTGAAAACCAGTAGGACAGCAAATTTCAGACAATGTAAGACATAAGATATCTTGTACAGGTAATTTTAATTTAATTTTGAATTGTTGTACGATGTCTAGACCTAACATCTTTTACTTTATTAGTCTCTTCTACTGTACAGGTGCATGAACTCCTGAACCTATTGTTAAAATAAATAATAAATAAAACAAAACTATGTTATCAAATTTCAATTAAGAAAACATTAGAATAAATACTTTCAAAAATTTATTTTAATTTGAAGAAACAAAATATACATACATAATAAACACCTTACCGGTTACCGGATATTGCAGAAGCAGTGAAAAAAAATAATTCCAATTACTGTAATGTTCATAGCTCTGAATACAGTCATTGCATTTAAGAAATTTAAGTAGAAGTGTAACTTGTAACAGTTATATTATTATTAATAGACAAAATCATCAACTTTTAATATAAAAGTCAATATTCAAAGCAAAATCTTATAAGACTGTTGAAGAAAAGTGTAATTATAATTACGAATATACAAAAAATATCTAAAAAGTATATATAGGGGAAAGGTGTCTAAAACGATTTCTTTAAGGGAGAATTGATATAAAACGTACACCTCCACTAATTCATTAATTTCGATAAATTTAAACTAATTTTCGTAAGCTAGTTCGTCTAGCTTCAGATGGCGTGAAATAAATTTAGCTACCTCATTAACAATAATTTTAGTTTATATTTTTTACAAACTGCGCAAAGGATCATTTTGAACTATTTTCCAGTATATCACAAAATGAACGGACGCAGCATTTATTTTTACTTTATGACTGCTATTGTGGCCCGTACATTTCTTTGTAATTTCTAGTTTAGGGCTTATGTAAAATGTTCTAAAGCTACCCGTTAACAGCTTGTCAAATTTTGAATACAATGTTATTTAGATCTGTTGAAATTACTGTAACACTGGAGTTTGAGTTTGGCTGCGACGAATTCTGTACCATCTATTTCCCTTATAAAATTGGATCCTATGATACACTGTCCACGTTAACTGGAGTATCCATAAGGTAGCGTCTAATAATGCTATCTATAGAATGAATATGTCGTTACCAATATATGCGATTAGATTGGCACAATCACCAATAACACCTACATTGCTTACTTGTTAGGTTTTACGACTACTTTTGATATAAATACTCAATACTCATTCTGTAGTATTCTCTATTGAAACCATATGGATGCAAACATCTTACTCAGTATATAAAGTAACCAATTCTCAGCTTCGCTTCTGCTGTATATAATTTGACTTGTATATCAGTTTATAAAGTTGTATCTTCTGTGTATACCAAACATAGCGAATAAAAATTGGAACAAAGCTTTATCGGCCATATCAAAGGCTTTATAACAGGTTCAATGTGTAAATTTATACAGCCTTAGTTTCTTCAATACAAAATATTTTCCATGCAAGGTACATCATTATAAATAATGTTTTATTATTATTTATATTATTTAAATCATGTTAATGGACTCTGCCTACTGAGTAGAATGACCGCTCATGGTTCAGGGAACCCAAATTCGAGTATATTTTTTATCATTATTTCCAAAGATATTATTTTCTCCATATCATCGGAATCTACTATAATTATTTCAACTTGTGACCCGAAATGCCTGAAAAATTACTTTAGCGGATGATTTGAAATGGCATTGTATAATATACATTGATAATATTTCAATTTGCTACGCCGAGAAAAATAGAATGAATGCATTTTGAGTCTTACATTTATCCAAATTGCAAATTTAATGGTCTTGTGATGATTAATAAGACTACAAATACCTTTAATCGATGTTATTGATCTCAGTAGTAGAAAACACTTATTTCTAAATGTCATTTGCATGTTTCCATAACAAATGGCCTTGCATAAAAAACAAAATAGTGTAACAAAAACGATTATTTAGTCTAAAACTAGAATAATTTTTGTGTTTGTAAATCCAAAAGATTGAACTTCGTTTTGATTGCTTTTTTATTATTTTTTTTTCAAAATCGGAACTTCCAGCCCCGATCTCCTCTACTTGTTTCGTGACACGTTTTACTTGCACTTTAGTGTTGCAGGTTTAGCCTATAGTCTCTAAAATGGACTACAGCTAATAGTGGGCTCCGAATCACTGTGACACAGTGATATTTTTTTTGGGATAAAGATTGGAGATACAAGGATTTAAACCCCAGATCTCACCATTATTGTAAATAGAAAAAGCGTTCAACTACTACTTATTTGTGTCCTTCCTATAATATGACAACTTGAAAATATTGGAAACAGTTACGAAATGAACTGGCCATTAATGATTTATACATTCGAATACATAAAAGAACTGTTAATAACTTGGTGGGTGTCCTGAGAAAATGGTTTTGATTGTAATGTTTGTTTTGCTAATAATTACATGTATCCTTTTTTATTTCCGTTTAATTGTTTTTCATGTAACTCGGCTGTACGCAGCATTTGCTATTATCCCATCAACGTCTCTGTAACTCCTGGAGTGCGCTATGTAATCCGCAGGCTCCTGCTAGCAGGAACACCGCCAATTAGCTATCCACCAGCAGGATTTCTTCTTTGAGGATATCGTTTGAGGAACAGATATTATCTCTACTGTCTGTCGTAAAATATTATAGGAAAATATGTTCAATGAAGAGTCATTACTAATATACTTGATACAAAACGAAATAGTCTAACATTAAATCCAAGATTCGTAAGTTCTAACTGAAATTATAAACGAAAACTAGTGGACACCATTAGGCTGGTAGACAGTGCTAGTAGAAGTTTTGCAACCCAGTTTAAAGAGAATTTTAAAAATATCATCTGTTTCTTTCCATCAAGTCATCATTATTCGACTATATATCATATAGAACAAATTATAATAAAACTGAAGTTTGTTTATGATTGAAAGATCTAGTTTCTAGACTTTATTAATTGATTGAAAGTTGACATTAGCAATTAGCAAAACAAATATATAAATAAACATTCACAGAACACTCTTGAATACAATTTATTTATCTTGCTGATAATTATGATAACAACCTTTAGATGATTTCATAAAATGCTACAATAATGAAGTTCAAAAATATAACTTCAAATCCCAATAACGACAAACCTATAAACAAAATTAAAATATGTACAGCTGTATCTAAGTAGTTCTGTTCTCACTATAAGCTATCCCTTGTCTTATTACTGGACTTCAGTCTGTTCCTTAATCTCTAATAATCTGTGAGTGTTTATAGACATATGAGAAGTTCGTTTTTTTTTCTTTATACAGGCTGTCCGTTTTAAGAAGAGAGAAGTCGATTAAATTGGGGCAAAGTTCCCGCATTACTCGACCATTTTAATGATGTTTTTGTTTTCCCGAAAAAACGCATAGCAAACAACTGATTTTGGCAAATTAACTTTTTTACTTTGTACAAATTTAACCGACTTACAGTTCTCGAAATCCCAATGGTTAGACACCTGTATATTGAGTTCATACGTTGTAAAGTTTCAGACCACATTGAGTCTCTGTTTTCAATACAAGCCTCCAAGACATGACTTCCTAAAATTTTGTTTACTTTAATTTTATTAATAATATTTTTTTTTTCAGTTTTTAAGAGATGCCAGATAACTTGGTATTCAATTTAATTAAAATATGAAATGCCAGATAATCAAAACATCAACAATATCACTAGAATTTTTAGTTAACATTAGTTAGGTAATATAAAAAGTAGGTTATAAAATGTGTCTCAACACCGCCTTTGTCTGAATGTGAATTCGGCCCATATAATCTGAAGCCAGTCCTGCGTTTATTCTATTTCTTTTATTGACAATATCCCCACTGATTTACGTCCTCGCGTCCCTTTAGCAACAATAACATCCACAAATGATTCAGAGCAACAAAACTCTTACAAGCTCTTCTCGCTGAGGATCGTCAAACGGTAGAACAAGCACATAACTCTGCCGCGATCCACCGGGAAAAGTCAATCGCTACAAACGGCCTTATTTCACTCCATCATCTATAAACAACCCACGACAAAGAGGGATACCTGCCTCTTTGTTGCTCCTACTAGCTTGCTCTTTACATTATTATTGCATTGTTCAATGAAACTTGAATGCTCTAAATACGAATAGTTTGATATTCTAGGTGTAGTACTTCATTGTACAAAAATGAAAGATTAATCTAATTACAATAATGAAAGTTTTTGTTAATGACTTATTTGTAAAAATATAAAATATTATATTTTAAATTGTTTTTAATCTACTCTATACGTAGATATAATATTTCTAAAAATATATTGTCTGAAACCTAAAATTAAGTTTAACTTGAATTCACAACGATATAATTTTAAATTTTACTCATTTTTTGTTTTATTTTACAGAAGATGGCGGATCTCATGTTGGCAGTGGAGATGGTAAGTTGACATTAATTTATTTTTACATTCAAATTATTATATCTATTTTAATATTAAGTAAGTTAGTTAGGTTACATATGGTGGAAGTAGAAGTACAAAATTTTATATTATAGTAGTTATTTTATCTATCCAAAAACATCCTCAAACAAAAGGAAGCACTTATTATTTTTTTGCACCATCAGCGTAATAATGGAATTTATATTTGCGAAAAGTCGATGAAATAAAAATTTGGTCGTTTTTATGTTACCATTTATTGATCAATTGCCAAATTATTAAGTTCTATTAGAAATCATTTACCAATCATAAATTTGTAATCATAACTTAATACCTTGGAAATCCAGTTGGTAAATATAAAAAATATGCTTATTCAAAATAATTATTTAACCCTGGAACTACCAAGATTTTTTACATCCAACACTTACCACTACGGATCCAATGGACCCATACAATTTTCCGGTAATAATTTAAGTAATAAATTTTAAAAATAGGTTACTTAATAACGTATCTAAGAAAAGTAAGAGATATAAAGTCATACCTAAAAAGAGTAAAAAGTTTATTATATAACAAAATCCTTAACTGGATCCATTATTTAATTATTAACAACAGTAAAATTCCTTATCGGTTAAGAAACTTTTCGTTTAAATCTCAAATAATCCGAAGCTGGTAGAAAACTTCTGCCTACAATACTTATTAGATATGTTTTTTTTATATGATCCACAAACTAACAAACATAAAATTTAGAAATATTTGTAAAATTATTTCACCAGAATTGTATAAAATAAGTTTGATTGTTGCTGTTACTTTTATTTTCTTACCTATTTCCCCATCAATAAATCATTAGTACTTTGTAAACATAACTTTCGCGATAAATTAAACTCTTCTTATTTCCATGATCACAACAATTGGATTTAGTATGTTTATATTGCCAACATGCTGTGTTATATTTTTGCTCTAATATGTATGCTAGCTTCTAATAACTACTCTATTTTACTGAATACTTCATGAATGAATTTATTATATGTACTATAATGTTCTTTATATTAGCATAAATGTTCAACTTTGTCGTTATTCCCTTATCGCAAATATCAAGTACTTCTCATCGATTTATGCAAAATTCTTTCCAAATTGCTCTCAACTTCTTCATGTTGCAACGTCTGAAATTACGTTGTACTAGATTCCATGTATACTTAGATGGCGTAACAGTCTGCAAGCTTCCATTACTAGTTCTTCCAGCGACTTATCGGCCGATCATTGAGTAGGTGTACCCATTCCGGGATCGAATACGGGACCAAATACTAGTCATATGAATATAGCAAAATAGTAAATCATAGCAGGCGAGGTGATAAGTGTTGTGGTTACATAGGTGTGAAACGCAACACCTGTACTTTCAGAGAAAATGCAAGGAAATAATATGTTGGAAATGGTTCAAGAATATGTGAGAAAAGAGTTATCAAAATTTATGACTTAATGATTGTAATAGACAAACTAGACTTAGCCTTAAAGTATAGTCGTTCCACGATAACAGTGAATTCAAGTCCAATATAAAACTTACCACATCTTCAAGTAGTATAGTACATGCCAAAATAAATTGCGTTGATTTCATAAAATCCTCACAACAGGTAAATTGAAAAGAGATTAAAAGGATATTGTACTTGAATAAAATTTATAAAATAATTTAATTGCTATTTCGAGAAATATAAGATGGACAAAGAAGGTTAAATAGCTCTATTTCTATTTTACAAGATAAATTTAAAGAAAAGAAACGAAAAATATATTTTCAACCAGTGGATCTCAAAATTCGGAACCCAACTTTTTTATTTTAAATGTGAATATATATTCTTTATTTGCTTATTAGAGAATTTATTTCTGAATTCAATGATATAATACTACATACTCATAGTGCGTAAAAAATGTATGTACCTATTCAGTTTTTTTATTCATCTACTATCTACTGTTTCTCAAAAAATGATTATGTGAGTGTATGATAATGTTATATCATTGAATTCAGAATAAAAAAATATGTTCACATTTAAAATAAAAAAATTGGATTCTGTATTTTGAGAACCACTGGTCAAAAAGTTATTTTTCTCTTCCGTAAATTTATTTTGTAACTCTTATAGTTCACGAGATAGCAATGATGTCCTATTTAAAATGAACACACTGTCAGTTTTGACATTTATTTATTTCGGAAATCACACGATTTTACCCGACAAGATGATGTCATCAATCCCCCTTTCTCCAACGGTGTAAATCACTGATGAAGTACGTGTCAATTCCAAGGAATACACTGTACGAGTATGAATTAATGTAATCGTGTGTGTGAAACATTTCCACATCATAAAAACTACCTCTGGTATATTTTGGACATTATGTTATAGTGCCCGGAAATTTTTTTATCTGGAAATCGCTGTTCGGTAAATAATATATTATTAACAATTGTTATAAATAAAGCAATTTGGCATACCCATCAAGGGGTAATATACATATTTATAAATTAAATTTCTGAGATATTATTTTTAGGGGCTTGGCTTTGATGATAATAATTTTATATTTACATTTATGTAGTTCAAACCGGGGAATACAAACCATTAATGTAGTTAAGATTTTTCTATCCTCTTAATTTAAATAACGCAATTTATGTACTAGTTTTTTATTTAAGAAAATTATAGATCAACATAAACCTATAAGTAATAAACGTCATTTTTGTCTCATTTTAAAATTGCAGATTAGCATAAACAAGCAATAATCTACAGGCGTATAACTACCTCTTGTTAAGTGTTAATAAAAATTGCTATGAATAATTGTAAAAAAGTGTTAAACAAACTATACATTAGTGCATCACACGCGCCTGGGTATGATATTCCTAGCGCCTAGGGCCGGGTTCCCAAGGCGCCGTTTAATCAATTATAAAAAGCAAGAGCAAGAGCCGGCGTTTAGCATATAATTAGACAAGTAATCGATAGGAAATATGCACAAACATCGGCCGGTCTAATCGCCTTAATTACATTTAATTCACTTAATCAACGTCCACGTCGGGACGTAATCGCGAGCTGCATCAACCTAACCTACTTTATGTGGGGATTTGCATAAGTGCTGTGACAACACCTACGGATTTTTCCTACGAAAAAGTTATTGCCTTTATTGTTTTTGCCAAACATAACCAATAATAAGGTATATTAATAGTCGACTTGATGAATGATAAGGAAGAAGTTCTTGGAGAATTTAGTCAATTTATTAAAATACAATTCACACCAAGGTTTCGACGAAATAAGTCTTCTTCAGGATAATTATTGTTAAAATTTAAATTACAGAAATTGTTATAAAATAAAAATAGTCGCAGAAGCTGCTAGTCAAGGGACAACACAAAGTATAACACATCCACGTCATTCAATATTATTCGATATTATTCAATATTGAATGATGTGGACTTATTTAAAGTCGAAACGTTGGTGTGAATTGTATTTTAATAAATTGACTGAATTCTCCAAGAACTTCTTCCTTATAACTAATAATAACATCATATTTCCACAAAAGTACAAGTACATAGGGTAAGTGGGGAAGAGATGGACCGGTAGGAAAGATGGACTTTTGTTCTTAAAAGTACTTTAAAGTGATATTTCACATAGGGAGTGTTAATTTTGATGTTTAGTGACAGTGTAAGTAGCCGCTTGAAAATTAATGCAGTTAATACTGAAAAAACCAAGATTACTTAAAAATTGCCCAAAAGATTTTATACCTTATATTCATAATTAGTTAATCACTACTTCGGTAGTTTTAAACTAATTATTTATGTACATACTTTATAAATCTGTGTATAAGACTTAACGTAACCGAAAAATGGTGGTTTTATTTGTACATAGTCGTAAGTAATACAGTGGTCCATTTAACATCTACTCTGAGGACAGATGGACCACCTATGCTGAAGAGACATGGACTAGAGGCTTTTTATTGTTAAAAATATCAATTCAACTGATAAATAGAAAAAAAATCATTTGCAAATAGAAAGATAGACGATTTAGTTGTTATTCCATTAGTTTGGAAGAACTGTTGTTAAATGGTTAATCAGAGCGTGATGATAATGAAGAAGCTGAGGATTATGAAAACGTATATCTAAGATGCAAGTAAAATTATTTTAAAAAACGATAAAGAAGCATAGAATGATAAAATGTTTAATTTATTATTACTGTTTACACGAAGACTATACCACAAATGCAAATGACAACAATCTGTCAACTAGTTCACCTCCTTATAGCTTAAGACCGTCTCTGTAGATCTAAGAATTTTATAATTGGTGAAATTGTTTACACGTTTACGGATTACTCATTGATGATGAGTTTTTAGTACATGAACTCGTTTTAAGAACTGTAAAAAACCAATGTATGTGTACAATCTTTCTTATATAAAATATCGTGAAAAAATTATAAATTCAGTTTGCAGTATTTAAAATGTATTCCTTAGTAGTTGTTGCTATAATTGAGTACCGAATAAAAGTATTAATACTTGTAGGGCGTACTAGTAATTTAAAATTGTGACAAACAATTACTAGATCATTAAAAAGTACATACGAAACCACATACATAGAATGAAACAGACAAATGGACCAGCTACTACGTCTGCTAATTGGTCGGTATGCATCTCGGTTTAGTAGCTGCCATGCATGACCTAACCTAACCTCACACACGGCATGTTCCACAAGGATGATTTGTACCTGTCCCAATGACTAAACGCTCACAGAACTTCGATACCGATACCCGTTGATCGATTAGTGTTGGGTTTCCATTGTGGTCAGCTTCACTTACGCGCATTTGTAAAGCTCTGTCCGGCTTTACACGACCAATTAGCAAAGAAGGATGGATGGTTAGTGGAAATAAGTATATCATCTCTGATTGTTGTCCGATAATGATTTATTGTGGAAAAAGTGGGATAACAGTAAGCCTAGGAAAACGCGAAATGATTATAAAACAAAAAAAAACTGATTTTCCGCAATTGACTTTTTTTTAACTTTTTTGTTTCAATTCATACAAGTTTCTAGTTTGCGCATTTTTTGTTCGAGAAATTGACTGCGGTCCTCCAAATTTCAATAGCTCGAACGCTTTTCGCGAAATTCATATTAATTTTCAATTTTCATATAGATCTCAATTTCGTCGTTTTCATTTTAATGTACAAGTGTTTGATATCATTGGAAAAAGAAAAAAATGTCTATTTAATAGTAGGTACTAAATACTACTTTGAGCCCCATATGAAAATTGAAAGTTAGGATAAATTTCTCAAAAAGTGCTACAGGTACAGAAATTTGGAGGACCATTGTTAATTTCTTATAAAACAGTGCAAACTAGAAACTTGTGTGAATTGATAGGTACAAAAAAGTTATAAGTGAAAAAGCAAATTTGCCAAAATCAGTTTTTCGCTCGTATCTAGTGACCTATGCATTTTTTTGGGAAAACAAATACACCTTTAAAATGCCCAACTAATGCAGCAACTTTGACCCATTTTAACCAACTTCGTATCTCTTAGAGTTCTCGAAATCCTAATTTTAGTTAGGTAGCTTCGAAAAACGGAAACCCTGCATATAAGTCCTGAAGAAGATCCATGTGAGGTCGAAAATGGAAATTGAAAAATAAATTTGACTGAATTCTAGAAACTATAGTAAAGAACGGCGTTAGGTAATGTTTTAGGTGGGGTTATAAGGGACTAAAGGGTATCAAAAATTATTCAATTTTACAATATGTAATTTAATGACGGCCCCAAAGCGATACGCATGAGTCGAAAGTGAGAGAAACCTTGCCTGACACATACTACAATCTGTTATTCAAAAATTTAATAAAATTCAATATTTGTGATTAATTCCATAATATAGTAATTATATAGCTAAAAATGATTTAAAATTCAAATAAAATTATTGAAATCTTTAATTCTAGTGTATATACCTCAAGAATGCATTGTTGGTAAACTGTTTCCACTTGAAGTTGGTAGTAGGCGTGCAGGCATGGCCTGTCTATTAGAGGCTTTTTGCCTGGCACACCACAGAGTACAGAGCAGCATGCCGCAGTTCAAATCACTAGGAAGTATATCTTGCATCTGATGTATTTATACCTGACTTGCACTTCATCATTACTTGGTATTTATAACCAACTATTTACGGGAACACTTGATATTTGCAAGATATGCTTACTTTTTATTAATGTTTATGCGAACTAGGTATTTTTTATATAACTATACTCATAATCGTTTCTTCTCTTTGGACATCTTATTGATAATTGATTAAACAGGGTGTAATTTGTATTGTTTTATTAAATTTTCTTCTAAATATTAAACCTCATTACATGTCAAATCTATTTTACTTTAGAATAGCTATTTTTCGGTATTTTTTTTTTTTTTGGTATCAAAAGAAACATTACAAAGACAAATCCGTCAATATAATAAAGATGTGTTTTAGAAATTTTTAATTTTTCTATTATTTTTCTTATATCACTCTAAGCCCGGGTTGCACAAAGCTTCGTCAATTTTGATTAATGATTAATTTTTTGACAGCAATGTATTTTTAATACATGGCCATGGTAACAACGTCAAATTAATCAGTGATTTTTTTTATTAGCCTTTCTGCAAGCGGGCATTATAGTGTCGCATTCTAATGGCTTGGACGAATTATCTGCAAGTATATTCTTATATTGTTTTTGCGTTTCTGAACCTACTTTCATATAATCCATTTAGCCATTAAAATGCGTCGCTCTTATGGTGAAATAAGCAAAATATAAAAAAATCAAAATCGCATATCTTCAATTTGGTACCAAAACGTAGAAAATAGTTATTCCGTATTGATACTTATTTGACTAGTAGAGAGGTTCCCTTTTAAGTGGTGACTACCAATTCGCTTATTTTTCAATATTAAATCATAATGTAAGAATATAAAATTATAGTGAGCTTTGATTTACTAGAATATACAGATTCTACTTACTACTAATTCGAGAAACTGCCTTATTCAATCATTGAGAAAAATACAAAGACATATAAAACAACAGGTTAAATAAAATAACAATGTATTATTCATATTTCAAATATCAAGTTTCTGCTCTGATTGATCGCTGATGTCTTCAAATAAAAATATACGTCTACATGTAATACGGACAATGGTGACTGACTTGTAACTAATAACTGATCTTTAAAATTTGGCAGTTGTATTGATTGTATTTGCCAGTGAAACAGATGCAATTATTGTTTCCGTTTTAGAATGGTAGTACGTTTTACAATTATAATTTAAGGAAATAAACGTTAAATGAAAATAAGTGCATGATAAATTTATGAGTAAATATAAATGAGAATGTTTATGTTATGTAAATTTAGCATAAATATCTGTGCAGTGTTCCACATTAGAAAGCAACCACAATACCTATCATTTACTCTGTAAAAACGTAACCACTTGAAAACTATAATTCCAGAAAAGGAATATGATTACGCTGCTTTAAATATCGTTTTCTCTCCTGCACACAAGGAACTGCACACATTCAGCACTTTGTAGATACTATCAAACTTGGCTTATAAATATGACACAGTTTCCTGCCATAATCAAATCTTACAAACTTGTAACCACATCATATATAACATTCCTGTACAAAAACAAGGTATTTTATTATATGATTTACCATCTACTCTCAATACATTTAAATATTGAAAGTTGCTCCTTTTCCAAATCATGAGCAGCGTTGGAAAAAGAAAAAATATCTATATCCTATATAATTCTGGTAGGACAGCTAGTGGGAAATAGGATACTTTCTGCACTTCTTTCAAAATATACTACTGGATATGTTCCCAAAGTTATTACTTTCCTTCGTACTGTATATAATACAGTATACATATCTATAAAGTTTTGTATCGTTTCAAGTAGAAGTATTAAAAACAGGGAGGAAATGTCCCAAAAATACTTACATATATTGTAAGTAGCAATTATTAAATTTAATACAATAACCCCCCTATTCTGTAACTTAGCGGTTAATATTTAACCAGTTGCTAATTTTTTTCTCCAATGAAAATAGTTAGCACTTGAGAAAATATCAAAACATCATTTGTAATATTTATTTTTTTTTGTCAAAAATTTTAGCAAATGGTGATGGTTAATTTATGCCAATGAGTTACAGAATAAGCCCCTAAGAATAAAAATTTCCTAACCAATTGTCGCTCTGAAATAAGATCTTGGAAGGCTCTGGCCGAAGAATAAGAATCAAGGAAGGCAGTAATACAATTTCTGACAATCAATGTTTCTTTACTTGGAAGAAAATGTCTCTAGAAAGACCAACACCAATTATTAAATATAAGACAATAACACTGAAAGGATCTTGATCCATAGAATAAAGATCAGAGACTGAAATGATACAAGTCCTGATAATCAATGTTTCTTTACTTAAAAGAAATGTCTGTAGAAAGACCAGCAGAATTTTTGAAATATAAGACAATAAGACTGATGACCAGTAGCCGCCCTGAAATAAGAGAATAAAAGGATCTTGGATCCGTCGAATAAAGACAAGAGACTGCAATGATACAATTTCCGATAATCAATGTATCTTTACTTCGAAGGAAATGTCTCTGGAAAGTCCAGCAGCAATTATTAAATATAAGACAATAAGACTGATGATCAGCTGTTGTTTTGAAATAAGAGAATGAAAGGATGTTGGATCCGTAGAAGGACCAGGGAAAGCAGTGATACAATTCACGTATGATTTATTCCCGCCTGCACAAGCGGCTTGTGGCAGTGCAGTGTTTTGCTGCACTGGCTGTCCTGTTGTTTTGTTCCACTCACACTAACGGTAATATAATATCTGCCGATCTAATTTACTGCTGCTTCGGCCGCTTCACTCTCTACCAGTGCATACGTTTACTTCAACACCGAATTGTACATGCAAACACCGTAATTCTTCACTAATTCCAAACCAAAAAAGTATTGGATGAAGTAATAAAGCTTAACGTTAGTATAACCAATAAACTTTACCCCCCAATAAAGCTAAGTGCAAAAAACATTCATTTGTTAAAATAGTATCCAAAATACATAATAACGTATGATCATTCGAAACACATTATAAATGGAAGATTAAATAGCTTTAGATTTGAGCATATTTTACTTTTTTACTAACAACTAAAGCTTTAGATAGTTCATTAGTATTATGACAACAGCGTAATAATTGTCAACCTGTAGATTTAAGTTTGCGAGATTGCCAAATGTTCTGATAATATTCTTGAAAGGAATATTTACTTGGTTCTGATTATGAGTCTTCAGATAGCGGTAACGCACTTAGTTTCCACGCTCTGGCTCGATCTGTGCGGAGTATGAGGACTGGAGCTTGATTCCCACTGTCGTCGACTAAATGAAAATACAACTGTATCCGATTGGTTCAGAACTCATTATAAGCTGCAGGTCTCTTGCAGAGGCTCCATGCAAGAAAAATTGTTAAGGAAAGGGTGAGTTCACTTCTTAATCTTACCAGCGGCCAAAACTCTCCAATGATTGGTTTTCAGTGTACAACCTTCTTGTATATTACAAGCCATTCTTATTTTTCATTTAAATTCTGATTATCATATGTAGGTACATATTAATTTTTAAAAAGTTTTAAATATTTTTATTAGTGTATTTATATTTCAGCATAATGTCATATCTATTATTTACAACTACATAGATGAGTACCATAATAAAATATAAAAGAAATATGTCTTACCTGTCATATAAATTAGATAAACCTGATTAATTTAACAACTTTTTATTAATGACGTGAATTCACTGTTAGAGTGGAACAACATGCATACGTACCATCAACCTATCAAAATGTTATTAAAAGTTTAGAATTCAGTCATTAATCTTGTGTTTTCTGAAAGTTTCTGTGAGCAGTGGGTTTAGAAAAGCGCGAGTTGGTCACGAGCAGCCGAAACACAGCCCCACAATTACAGATCGGAACACGGTTGAGCAAGCGATGACGAGACCGTCTCATCGGATTGCGGTTATGTAACTATCGGTAACGAAACCAGCGGATAAACACACAATTGCTAGTTGCTGGGATACCTGAAGATGGTAGTCTGTGCTTAACTATTCTCGGAATTAGGCTTCGTAGGTTTATTGTTTACACATTGTAACTTCAATGTTTTACCAATACGTTATTGCTTATAAACAATGTTAGTAATAAGTACGTACGATATCAGTTCAGGTAATGTTGACAACAAATTGATATAGACGTTAGAATAACGTGAAGAAAAAATCAATCGTATTTATAGACAACTCACAAATTTAATTTCTAGATGGTACAGAGCCAAAAGCATTTTATACCCAAATTCATAGAAGTGTTTAATACATTTTTGAGTCCCTTTCGTTTTCATAAAAGGAATTTTGACTATATCTCAGGGTGGAAAAATCCAGGAGCGATACGTTAAAAAAATACCATATAGATACAACTCACAGCAATAATCACAAATTATTTGTAGATCTGGTTTTAAATTTATTAAAAACTACTGTTGGTCTAAATTAGGGTAGTAATGATTTTATGATTTTGAGAAACCTATTGAGATAAAACAAGAAAGAGTGTGGGGGGGGGGAAGTTATTAGTAACCTCTAGGTGGCAGAGTTATAAATCCGCCACTGACACCGATTAGAGTTAGTTCCAAAGTTATTCCCATTCTTAACTCCATGAAATGTCAAACTAACTTTGGTACCAATTCATAAAAACGATTGATTAGGTATATTATATACTTCTAAAGATTAGCAGACAATTTATTTCTGATTAAGGTGAAGTTTGTTAATTTTTATGAATCTTACTCAAGTGGTTTTCGTTAAAATACTACAACTTTTGCAAGGTACCTACATTATACAGTGGATTCCGAACAACTCGAGAATAGTGTTATTTTTATTTTGATAAAGTTTGAAAACCTGAAATTCAAACTCCCACTCAAGTCAAGTTGAAGAGTGCTAACAAGTGAATCAACACTGTCCGTTCATAGTACATTATAGTATACTAATATAAAAAAGTCGTATTTCTCTCACGTGTGATAATAGACGTTTTATCTTACAGCAGGAACTTTAATTTGAAATTAGTTTTATAAAAAATGCTGATAAAAGGACTCCCATGATTATGCAGTTTAAATTTTTAAACGAAGAGTTTATAAGATACAATAATAAATAAACTACTTACCATGTCTTGATTCAATATTTATATTCTTGGATTTCTAGATCATTACAATAAGTATTTTATTATTTATCTATCAAACGGTACATTTAATTTTCTAGCACATTTAGTTTTTCTTACATAACTATAACTATGGATAATTGGTCAAAGAGTTTTACCTTACTTATTGTGTTATTTAATATTTAATTTCTCTAATTTAACAACGAGAGATTAAATTCTTTCAAAATCAATTAAAAAAATTGCCAAGATATTTAAAATATAAAGCTAAGGGCAATGTTATAATATGAATTTTATAAATATCAATCCAAATGAGAATGTTTGTAATGGTAAGTCCAGTATCACTTTCGTTGAGGTCCATTGACAGAACTCGGGCACGTTGCTTGTGACCTGTGGTCATTAGAGCTGACCTCTGACCCGAGCCTCGTGCTCCGCTAAGCTATCGTCACTTTCTACTCCCGCAGCACCGAACAAACAACCGACAACTAACTCACAAGATATACAAATATTTAAACTGTATTTGTACGAGATAATTGTAAATCCGATGTGAGAATTACACATGACGATAAATTTACTTGCACTTATTTCGTCTGTTCTATGTTTCTCAAAGAAATGATGGGTTATTATTATTAATAAAATTACTGTTATATTATTTGACACATTCATTTTATTTTTATTTTAAAAATACAAATACAGGCCTGTTCAGGGTCTGCTTATTTATTTCTTTCAATGGATGATACTAACTAACTTCACGTCAAAAGAAGGTGAAAAACGTTAAAAGTCCTTGTTTTATAACAAAAGACATATAATTATTTAGTTTATATATTTATTGGATCATGTCCTTGAAGTGTTTGCAGATTTCGTATTTTCAGAGTAGTAATGAATTTTTGAGCAGCCGAATTTTTATACACTTTTCCACAAAGAAGTATCATTTCAGCTAATTCAAATTTAAAAATTAATATCTCTCTTATTTTTTAAGGTATTTTAACGTGATTCTCCTTCTTTTGATCTGTAGTATCACTGATTTAAAAGTAAATGAGAAGACCATAAAAACTTTGTTCAACTGTTATTACATACGATAAAAAGTAAATTGAGTTATTAAATAGTTATTTATAGTATAAGTGTGTTAAATTATAAATAATTCACATGAAAATTTTTTAGCTCACAAGGCCCTTAGACCTAGTATGATATTTTTCTCAAGTGACTTAGTTAATTAACACATGTGTACTATACAACATTTTATCCAACACCTTTTAATAATTCATATAAAATATATTAAAGTTTTTAACAGTTGCCATTTCAAAATGACATTTAATAAAAAATAATTTAAAGAAAGTTTTACAAAGTAGTTACTATGATACGAACCAACAAACAGACAGTCATTTTTTCTAACCAACTAATGAATTATTATCTAGTGTATTTATTTAAAAACACCATCGGCAGAACGTTATAATAAAATGGTGTTGGATAAATATTTGAAAGACAAATACCATTCTCTTATCAGTTGTCCTTTTGATAACTCATTCTAGTTAATGGGGAGTATCTTTTTTAACCGTAAGATATCACTCCAATATATGTCTGTACCTGTTTGTACCTAACAATGCAATATTGATCAATGGACACACAGAAATATTTCGGCTATTTAGACCTTTTTAACGTGAGTAATATACACAAACTTATTATTTTAATCATTAGATTGTCCTTGTAGACCGCAGTGTTAACAGTTGTTAAGATTGATGACAGGCTGTTAACATCTGTATTAAGGCAATACTTAAAACATTTTACGACAAAGTGGCCAATTCAAACACAACGCACTACAAGATGATATGATAAAAAATAATGATCTGTTCACGGTTTTAGTATTTGAATCCATTTCGCAATAGGAAAGTATTGTTCGCAACGATTTGATCAAAATGAAAATGAGGGATTTCTCAACGTAATAGACTGTTGATTGATATTTATAAAGTGAGGCCATCATCAATCAAGCCAGAGTCCAATACGGTGAAGTATGTGGGGAATAGCATTGCAGGTTAATTGCGCCGAACATTAATAATATCTGGTAAAAACCTGGAAACAAACAAACCAAATACAGTCAGCGCATGCACCTGACGACTGTAAACTAATTTTGTAGACATTGCAAATTATTTGCACAGTAGTTCAATCCAGGGACGGTCTCGGAAAATTCGTTCCCTAACAACATATTTAAGAAAACAGTACTAATTTTCACTTGATTTGTCCACATATTTATAGGGACGATCGTTTCGTTCGATATCGTCAAACTCTGTATGAGTAAACTAATTGTAATTATATATTGTTTCTTTATATAACCATTGACTATATCACTTACTGTCTATACCATATACCTACTATTATAGGTATATGGTATATACCTACAAATCTAAAGTATATGTGACACCAATCACCGAGCTTTCAAGAACATTGTAGAAAGAGAAAACTGTCATAAATATAAAGAATACATTTGTTTTTAATAATTTGAATATGATATCGATAATTTATATGGTATAGAGTGTGCACTAATCCTTATCTTATTTAGCAGTTTAACTGGCATGAAAAATAAATAATAGTATCCAGTTTATGAGAGAAAAAGATGCTTACAAATTTAATAGAAGAGTGGCATGAAATTATAAAATCATTAAAAAATTTTTTTTAAATAAAAATATATTATTTAATTTACACTACAATAGAGAAATTCTAATTTTCGTAATAAACAACGGATTTTCTCAACTGGTAGATGAATGGGAGATGAAATAAAGTACTCTAATTCAGTCGTTTTTCAAAGGCTTTATTTCAGCTCTTCCTCAGGGAATGAAAGTCAAAATTTGAAATGAGTCCTCAACAAATAAAATCGGTAAACTATGGATGAATCATATGGTGTTAAAATTATTTTTAACAAAAATAGAAAATCGAGTGTGTACATAAAAATTTGTGAGTGAAATGCATATTTTTTTTTATAAAATTTTATTAAATCGGTGACGTAGAAAATAGAAAAATTATAAATTTACAAAACTATGTCTTCTTGCACCAGCGGTCAAGAACTTAGTTCTTTTAGTTTTCAAATATATGTTTTATGCATTCTGAAACCTGAAATGAACTTTTTACATTTTTTTATAACTAAGGGAAGTACCTATATAGATTCATTATTCGATGCACTAAGAGAAGTATATAAAATCATTTAAAAAAATATCCGAAAATTATGGCTCTTCTCTATTCGATGCTTCGGTTTTGACAACCATTCATTCTACGCACTAGATTATGAATTTGAGTACCAATGAAGTAAAAATAATAAATATATAAATTCAGTTGCTTTTTTGCTTTTGCTTCTTCAAAATGTAAAAGTCAGTAATATCAAATTTTCTGATTTAATTCTTATTGTATTGCATTGTTTCTATGAGGGAAAGATAAAATAAAATAATACATTCAAATGTTTTTCTAATCTGAGTCCGTCCCTGCGTGACGTGGCGTTATTTTCCGTTTGGATTTCATTTACGGTTAGTATTTTTGCGCTGGCAAACTACTGCAGCGGTGTATAATTGCTTCGTTGATTTGTTCTTAACAATAATAAACACTTTCTTCTGGAGCCAGCGAGACTGGAGCACTCTGCAAGTCAACGCCTACTATGCCGATACTATTCGCTACCTATTACCGCTCGCAAACATACAACACAACATATTCAATCGCAGTCATTACTCTCCTTTGGTTACAAAAATTTTATTTATGCAAAATTGTATTTATATTCAATTATGTGTGAAATTTATAATCATGATATTAAACAATTATATTTGTGAACATGAACCTCTGTAGAAGTACAGTTCTTTTACTGGAATTTATTGAAGGATGGATAATATTATTGGACTCCAGGTCCAATAATATTATCAATGTTTAAAAAGTTTTATTTCAACTATTTACTACAGGTGTCGCTGTCATCTTGAACAAGACGTACGTGAGGCCGAAATTGGTAGCAGTTGAAATACATTTTTTTTTTAAACACTAAGCCCGGGTTGCACAAAGCTTCATAAATTTTTATTAATGATTAATTTTTTGACAGCAATGTATTTTTAATACGTGGCCATGGTAACAACGTCAAATTACTCAGTGATTTTTTTTATTAGAGCCTGATTAGCCTTTTTGCAACCGAGCATAAGTGAACTCTAAATTTTATCCACATCTGTATCAACCAATTTCAGTCAAGAAACTTGTACTTTCATAGAGATTCATATTTACAAATATAATTGCTTAATTTCACGTTTTAAAATTTCATAAAAACAAAAATATTTTTAAACATTTGAACTCCAATAATTTTATCCACTCATTATGAACAACTATAATTTACAATATTTCAAAAAAGTATTGTACTAGATCTAGAGTCAGATATATAATCGGAATGCTTCTTTTGATGACCGTAGGTACATAGGTTTTCATTGTAAAAATGATTTGCTATCATTACTGTTATATTTTTTTTTACACTTCATCCATAACATTTACTTTTTTATAAGTTCTATTTAAGGAATTAATGATTTTATGTTGCATCTAACATTGAAATACCTGTCATTGATAATTATGTATGTATTATACAGTATACTAGCCAAGTAAGTTCATTGTTAGAGCGAAACGACTAAAAATAACTAACCTTTCAGAATTCGATTACCTACAAATTATAAGATAACATAGTAAATGCAGAAGCAATTAAAATATTGTTAAATCTATTATCATCAAACTACTATTACACGAAAATGTGCTAAATAAAATATGACTTAAAACTATAAAACCTTAATTTGCAAGAAATATAATGAGAGTTATATATTTATGTCAACCATATGGCCATATACATAGCAGTGTTTATAGAGCTAAGTAATTTATTTATATAGAGCAATGCTTATTGCTATTTTAGTACCCTATAACCGAGTGCGAATCGACTTCTGCATTTTCAGTATTATAGCCGGTATAAACTACAAGAATTAAATTCTCTCTCATTTACCTATATCTTGACTTGAGATCTTATCATTCCTAATACGGGTAATGATATCTTGGAGAATTTAACTGGGACATTATAATGCTAAGAGTATTTATATTCAGATTAACATGTGTTGATGTCGTTGAAGCTAATATGAAGAAATTGATGTGACATAGATTTGTAGCATTTACATTGAAATCGTTACATTCATTAAATAGCTATCGTTGTTATTATAAGATATGTATATGTGTATATCTTATGTATACTGTATTTCAATTGAGGTGGCTTCTTTCTCGTAACCGATATAAGTATTGTTTGAAAGTATCTAACTATAGTTAGGAATTCATCATCAATTTTACCAACTTTTGAACTTTATAACTTTGCACTGAATAAAATAATAAATAAAAGGATTTTGATCGTATTGAGTAATTCGTTAAAAACATTTCATGATGAATTAATTTTGATAAAATAAATTGTAAAGTAATATAGTAATTCATTTTATATTCTATTCTAATATTGCAAATTATGTTTAAAATACTTCTGCTTATTGTTATTTGTATTTACATCTTTATATACTGTCACAGCTGTTATTGGAAAAATATATATTTTATACTTTGCGTAGACAACTGCTCTATTTTTATATCGTAAATTATTGGTACTTTTGTTATTGTATAATTGGTACTTCTAACAACTGCACCCTACTTTAAATACCAAATTGATAACCTCAACTATTTTTAAATGTTTTTTAATACAATTTATATTAATTCTGAGTATGAAAACCGAACAAACAAAACTAATTTAAAAGGAGATTAAAATTTCGTATGTCATAACCTATAGGTCTATAAATATTTTCAATATATTCAATAATATGACAGAAGAAGAAGATTCTCATTTTGATTTGTAAGCTCTATTAGTACTGATTTTACCAGGGAACTTCTGTATGGCAATACATTTAAAGTTTATTATGAACATATATTCTGTTTTTTAAACTTTAGTCCTTGTATGTATATTATACCATAAGAAGAAAAATTTAATTTACTAATATATTTTCATTGTACTGTACCTTACGAAGGAATAAGGAACCAATATTACAACACTTATTGTGTTTGGAAGTTTTGTAATGAAGCATGAAAGCGTTTTATTAGAGAATAAGAGTGAAACTGTGTTAATGAATCCAGGCATAAGTATCAACTTTCCTCCTTAGCCGGAGAATAATGCAACTAATTAAATGCAACAATTATTTAAATTTATTTGGTTCAGTAGCAGCGGAATATCCGCTTGCTCCAGATTTCTTAAGACGTGCTACAGTTTTACTGCCGTATAAAATTAAACTGTTATGTTTATTGTGTGATTACAAAACATACTCTACTACAGATGATTTATAGTTGCTGTAGTTCAAGTTTTCATTAAAATTGTCTAGTATCTACAGTTGTAAACACTTAACCAAAACATACCTTGTATACGAGTAATTTGAAACCCACTGAAAAAAACCATAGCACGCTTTATAAATTGTTATCTGTACAAGAAACAGATGTGAACACTAACTAACTAACACACCATCAATGAACTGACAACGATATCATACGTGAGTGAATCGTGATTATTGTTGAAAAACATGACAAAAGGTAGATTTAACAGAGATGAAATTTATTTGAAGATTAACAGGGAATACTTAACCTGGAAGAATAAAAAGTACAAAATTAAGAGAAATGATAAAACTGGAACTAATAATGATGGAATTAGGAAAAAAAGTATAGTAAAGAAGGTGATTGAAATGAGAGACAAAAAGAGATAAACGATGTAAGACCAGGATAGATAAAGTAACAAAAATAGGAATGGGAAGAAACGCTTGGATAAAATGAAACATGTTTCGTGAAATAGATCAACTAGGGTTTTTTTTTTCTGTTACGTAGCTTATAATTATTTCATTCAAATAAGTATGTTCTTAAGAACAATGGTGTCTCATTCCTTAACGAAGGATCTCTGTGTTACCACGATAATAGGAGATTTCACTAA
Organism: Stenolophus ochropezus; assembly: GCA_035578165.1. NCBI lineage: Eukaryota > Metazoa > Arthropoda > Insecta > Coleoptera > Carabidae > Stenolophus > Stenolophus ochropezus. The sequence continues at coordinate 22,403,555 of JAQOWZ010000008.1, forward strand.
TTTTTTATTTTTTTATGATATTCTTAAAAATATATACATAGGTACGATTTTTTTGTTTACTCATACAATGTCCGATTTCGCTAAAAGAACTTTTTTGAAAATATTGTCCCTTAAATTGTAGTAGTAGGTATTTTTGTACTAGTAATTGAAAATCTACTTTTGGCAATAAGTTGTCATTGAATTTTTTTCGAAATTTATTATTTATTTACAACATTTTATTTTTGTCATTAAAAGTGTTGAAATAATAACAATCATTGAAAGGAACTTTATTTTTGTTTCTTCATTGTGTGTGACAGTTTCTTCTTTCTTATGTCTTATATGTTTCACGATTTTGGTTTGTTGTGTGACTCCCGACTAAATGCAATGAAAAGTGAACCTTAATATTCAAGAACATGTAGATGTTTTATAACATCAGATACCTAGACAAACAAATTTTCTTTATGCTGAGATCATCTTTGTAGACCTAAAGTTCACAGTTATTCAGATTGAAGATGAGTGGTGGTGTCATAGTTGGTTAGCGCCCTTCCACTCAAATTGAGCAGAATATTTATATCTAGAAATCAAATATGGTTTTGTGTCCGATTAACTTGAAACGATTATAATCTGTAGGTATCTACAAAATGGTTACTTCAAATAAAAAACATCCTGTACTGAAAGCTCGTTCCTTATATTCAAAATGTTATCTCTCGTACAATTTTACGATTGTTGATATCATAACAATCTCGCATCAGTTTTTGATAAGAGATCAGTAGATTCAGGGGCGTAGCTTAGCTAGCAAGTAATAGCCTCGGCGTGATTCGAACCCGGGACAGTAGTGATCATAGACTACGGTCGTGACCTGATGCTAGATACTGCAGGTTGTGAAATAAAAACGACGAGGAGGAGGTACTAAATAATTCCCTAGGTACGATCTTGTGCTTGCGTACACCTTATTATTTTGATTGTACATTATTATTTAAGGTTAGTTCATTCCAACGATGTAAGGATAATAATAATTAAAGTTATAATAAATATTTTTTGAGTAAAATAAAATTAAATCGTTTACTAAGGAAAGTGGATACAATTGGTAAACTGAATATTTTACTGAAGGTCTTTGAATTTTAAATGATTACCTCTCAGCAATTTATTCAAGAGATCTACAGCTTATAGTGTACCTACAGAAATACTTTGCTTAAGATATCTCAATTACCCTTTTTTGCATTTTGCTAACACTACAGTATCATTGCAATGGTTACATTTTGTTAATATCAAATATTTTATGTTGGAACTATTGTCAATCGTTAAATAATCAAGCAATAATAACTCGAGCTATGAATTTAATGAAGTAACGACAACTCGAGGAAAAAATGATTCTTAAAGACGATTAATACAACTTAAATAATAATAAAATACAGACAATAAGAATTATAATCAGTTATACTTCACTTTTATTTCCATGGCTATCTGATTTTTAACGAAAATGTTACATTTTATATTTAATAAATTTATTACTGCAGACGTGCTGTATCTTATGTAGAATTTAATTTCGAACAACTTTGTACTTTTGCGGTTTTACTCTAAATATATCAGTAGAGAGAATAGTATATCCCATGTTAAACTCCTATGTTTCGCGTTTCGTTGCACACCCTGTGTATGGATATATCACGGTTGAGAAGACCATTATTGACCAACGCCTTATGTCACTCGGTTACTTTGCACTTCGGGACACAACTTGGCTAGGTCAATAATGATAGTCTTCTCAACCTTGGTTTATAATATACTATTGAAGAATAAATAGTTATGTTGCACAGGTGATATTATTTATCACTTAGGGCGCTGCGATTCTAATTGAACGGAGTGTGGGATTTGGAGTTTAAATCCCATTTTTTAACCTTTACCCAAATAAATATAACTCTGTTCGGAATACACTAAAAAGCAAGTAAAACTTGTCATAAAACAAGTACTTTAAGATCTCGGTTCCATCTAGGAATGTTGTGTCACAGATGATGATTTAGATGAAAAGGTATGGTCTATTCTACTTAACATGAAGCTTGTAGCGTTTACAAGATGAATACTCGTAAGAATGATATCCAAGAGCGATTGGCATGTATCGTGTGCGTATTTTTGTGCATAGGCACATTCCTCCACCCATGCAGACTTTCATCAGCCGAATCGCAATGTTTACGACCGTTACTACCGACAACGCAAACAAACAAACGCACGAGCAGCGCGCGGCTTTCACAAAAACGAAATGAAAGACACTGTATGCAGATAATAGATCGCTGAGCATTTAACTAGATTGTACGCTGCGATTTTTAACCTCTTTGATTGATTGACCAGTGAAACCCGCGGTCGATCACGACCAGCTTCGCAATATGAATTGCAGAACCGACCGCAATCGCCCGAAATCCAGAGGATGCCACGGTCTATTCACTCTTTTCCACATACATTAGATCCTTCTTCTTCCTCACATCTCTTTTGCTATTATACAGTGGATATTTTACTTATGATTAGATATTAGGATATTTCTTCGCTTGGTAGTTTATTAAATAGGTGGTGGATTCTGGAAATCAGCCAACTTTACTCTTTCAACCTCAACACATGCATTTTCTTCAGGAGATAAAAATTTATGAAGATACAAATTTATTTATAATGTGAATAATATGCCTTTCTAAATTTGCATCTCCTAAAGGAGAGACATATGGTGTCGAAGCTGTCAAGGGTGAAATAATAAAGTTGGCAGATTTCTAGAAACCATGGCCTATTTAATAAAAATAAAGCAAACAGCATCTGCAAGAGATTTCCAGTGGTATTTTTATTCAGATAAAACTTATGAAGTTCCACTCATTTTGTATCGTGCCATCGCTGTCATCATTCATCTGAATGATAAAACAAAAAAGACTTTATAAAGAGACATCAACAGCTGATCAAAAGAGAAACCTACTGTTATATCAAGTAGGTATTTACTTACAATGAACATGACATTCCTACAAGCAATAGAATGTCAAATATTTATGTCTAATTGCCTAATACTTGGATACAGTGTCTTCTGTTAGTAGAAATTTGAATATTCTAGAAGTAAAATATAAAGAAACAAAAAGTTAACCTGTTGATAACAAATTTAAATTAAAAATGTACAAATAATGAGAAAATTACTAATTTAAATAACTTCAAGGGTTGATGAGAACTCGTATAGAATTAAATTTTTATTTGTAGTCCTATATTATTTGTAGGTGGAATAGAGGCTTAAGTACTTATATTTAACCATTAGGAGAGAGAGATCAACGCAAATCTACTAGCGTGTATCTACGTTGTTAACAAGTCAGCAAACAATTATGAATATCACTGAATAATAATTAATATACTATACTCTTTCATTTCCATAGCGGTAACAAATAAAAAATATTCCATGTGTTTCTACACAATTTTTAATGGTATTATAAATATAGTCTCTTCATGGAATATGTATCTTATACTGGTACAATGATATTTTATTTAATAACGGATTTTGATTCAAAAAACATACTGATACTGAAAATAACAAAATCGTCATCACCATAGTCAGATATTTCCACGTGATGTCACTACTACATTTAATTTAATTTTTCACTCAAATTCAATAAAAAAAGGACTAAAATAGTTATTTATGATACTAGTGTGTGAAGGAATACTTTTAGGCATGAATTACGGAGTTTAAGGCACGAGCGAAAGCGAGTGTCTTAACCGTAATGAGTGCATAAAAGTACTTCACACATGAGTGTCATACAATATTTTATCTACGAACCAATTAGAAAAATAAATAGAATTGTAATAATTTATTATATTTATATAATATGACAGGTAGACAGGTGATGGTAGGTTGCGTTCAGTATACTTCTGAGATGACACCGATGCAATGTCACCAATTTGAGATAAAACTCTTACATAAAATCCAAATACGATAATTTGTACTATATTTTTCTGCGATACTATAGCGTTAGCAGTACTAACCGGTGTTTTACATTACCATTCTTTCAAAAACATGTTTTTCATTTGTTAAAAGAAATGTTATAATAATGAAAGTCCCATTTAATTTACATTGTTCTTTTAGGCATGATTTAGTTTCATTATTAAACGATTTCATTAATGACACACTTCACATGCAATAACTTGCAAAATAATGGAATCATTATAGGGTGAGAGTAGATAATAGTATATTGTGTGACGGGTGCAGAAAAATATTTATATCCTTAGAAGTATAATTTTGCTGCACGGGACATAATCGAAGGTCGCAATTTTATATGAGCATGGAAATGAGCTTTTCTTGACGAGTTGCACACTAATTTTTTTGGGCGACCAAATAAAACTAATATATTTAACACTTATTTACTATTATTATTATTATTTAACACTATTTTCACACAAACAATCGATTTGTTATCAAACAGTCAATAGCGGTAACCATAGCAACAATAAAGAGAACAGAGAACATCGGCTCATTGCTTGTTAATTGACTTTGAACGAAATGGAAATAATTTTGCTAAAATATGATTGATTGTGGTCAACACGGAAATATATATTTTCATCGCCTAATCATAAGTCGTGGCAATTGTTTCTTTTGACTCATGGTGTATGAAATATAAATAAATAATGTTCTGTAGTGGCCTCTTTAGAAGTATTTATTTAAATTTTGAAAATAAAATACTTTAAAAAAATTTTAAGTGATTTGTTGTAATAACCTCTTGCAAATTTAACACATCGCTCAATTTTACTTATAGAATACAGTGTGCCACTGTAACGAATAATACATAATTCGTAGTAAAATCTATTATAGAGATGAGTGTAATGTAAATATAATTTCTTGCGCTGAAAGGCTTAGAACAGGTCGACTCCACGCTTTAAGAGACTTAACGCGTGAAATAAAACAATGAGAATATTCAGCGGGCAAACAAAAATGTCACGCTTCTTATGCGGCGATGACGGGGCTGTCGGACGGCTGGTCGGCTAGCGGTGCCTTTCTTCTGCCAGTGACACTCGGACCTGATCAATGTCGACAATGCGCTGCGATGCCCCCATAGTGATAACATAACATCATTCGGTTATTCTATTCAATCAAACCAATAATTATATCTATTTTTAAAATTGTTCTTTGTGCATAGTCGAGATACCAATTTAAAAATCTAGTGTGGTCGGCAGAGAACTATTCCGCACTACAATTTGTTTATGTTATTTTAATATTTTTATACTGTTTTGATCAAGAATAAATGGCAGCTACTACAGTTTTTTTAAATCAAGGAAGAATTTTTAATTAAAATTTATATATTTCTTTGAATTCTCAAATTGTGTCAACTCACAGTTGAATCCTAAAATATAGAATTATAAAAAGTTTTAAAATTATATTTTACATGCCCCAAAACGTGGATTTTCGTGTCCAAAAAATACTGTGAGAAATTATTTATTTATTCTTTATCACGATTGTGGGAAATAAGCAACTTTCAAACTTTATATAGTGTGAGGAAAGTGCCACTTTCCATAGTGGTCGTAAAAAAAATACATAACTATCAGTTTTTAGATTTTTTCTCCAATGATAAAATATTTACGAAAAACAAACAAAAATAATAAAAAATAAAAAAAAACGCCAAGCCCAGGATATTTTCCGATTTCAGTCTAATATTAATCACTTTCAGGAATTCTCCGAAAAACTATTTTGTTTGATTTGCTTTAAAAGCAAATATCCCGACAATTAAAAGAGGATATTTTGTTTATGTTTAAAAATTTGAAATCAGTACATGAATATTTATTGGAATCCTTATTATGGGAAAAAAGTTCATCGTTAAAAATTGAAATAATTGAACATTGATCACATTTTGTGTAACAATTTCCGAAAATTGAATGGCAAAGTCCTTGAGATGTCTAGCAATTGAAGTATACACAAAAAACTCATTTTTTGCGAATCATATTTGAGAGCAAATATATCAGGAATGACAGTAGATAACGTAATACTGTTTAAAAATTTGAAATCAACGCAATAAAATCGTGAAATATTAAAAAAATATTTGAAAAATTACAATTTTTTTTTAATTGACAATGATTGCAACTGGCGATTTCTCCTGGTGTAGGAGAACAAGTGCATTGGCGCAACAACCTACAGCACTACGCATGCGCATGATTCATTACGCAATGTGTGCACTCGCGTTTTGCACTGTTCGAATCGCAGATGCCTATCTACGATAGGCCGAAACTAGAGTCAACAGGTTCCTGCAGCAACTGGTCTCAACCTACAAATTACCAATTGACAGCAAAAATCCATTTCGCACGTGTCACATGTAATTACGCAGATCAAAAATGCAAATGTTGTGATTAATAAATGGCGGAAAATTTATAGCACGCTAATGCTGCACTTATGCATGTAATTCTAGGGAAATTTATTTATTACTGGCTCATATTTTATATTATTTATACCTGTCAAAGTGTTATTAAATCAAATGTGATTATATTTTTGTTTAATAAATTTTAAAATGTTGACACAATTTCTTTGAATATTTAACATTATTTATTAGTAATAGCTCGCAACATATTAATTTTGGATTTTATGGTTAAAGATATTGTCGATACTCGATACAATCTCCTGATTTTAATGTATAACCAGATCTCTCCGTTTTAAGCCCGATTCGAAAATTTTATAATCTATCGATGTTTGTAATATTTATTTTATTATATAAAAATCTAGTGGTCAGGCAAAATGGACGGACAGCGATGGTTCACTTGATTAATAATAGAAATTACAAATAAATATTGTTGCAGTATGGTAAATATAATTATATATTAACAAATGTATGTAACAGTTGTATTTTAAAACGTTTTTAGGAAGAACAGAAATTCAGCTACCACAAGTACTTGTTACATGAAAATATTTCGTAATTTATAATTACAAAATATACACGGAATCTTTTGTTGAATAAATACTTTATGATGAGACAAAAAATCGTCTAGATTTATCTACTATGTCATTCCAAGAACAACGGTGGCTCACTTGGTTAGCGTGCTCTAACTCGAATCGAGCAGAATCTGTCTAAGGTTCCAATCCTAGATTCGCCAAACTTTATCCAAATAAATATATCGTCATGCCCGACTGGTTCGAAACCTATTATAAACTTGTAGGTACATACTTTGCAGAGACTGTAGACTGACAACGAATGCCACTAAAGAGCAAGTAAAACTTGTTATGAAAAATGTACTTTTAGATATTTGGGACCTGTATACTATCTAGGAACGTATTACCGTAAATGATTATGATGTCATAGAAAAAGGAATATAGACATTCAAAGTGTGATTGTGTTATATACTTGTAAGTCTGTCATTATGCACATGATTTTTTTTTTTTTTTTAATTGTACTGTCTAACAGACCAAAGTCCCATAACAGGACAGAAGAAAAAGCTTATAGGGGTTTGTTTATCGTGATTGGACACTGCCCATAAACGGAGTATGGATTTAAAAATTATGCATATGTTATGTTCCAGTAAAAAATGTTCATAGTAGAGTAGATTGTCGTCTACAGCCTCTGCAAGCTAAGTAGATTCCAAACTATTTGTAGGGATTTGAACCCGAGATCTCGTACTCAGTTCAAATCAGCGCGCTGACCAATTGCGCAACAGCTGCAGTAGTGTTAGTAGAAATAGTCTATTTCTGCAAAAAGGGAAAATAGGTTCATGTACAAATAAAGCTTATTTCTCTTTATTCTAGTTATAATTTGATAACTATCAGCTCTCGCTGCAGAGCTCGGGTACAATAAAGAAGTGAAACCAATTAACACAAGCTAATAACTAATAAAAACCAGATCATTCTGGCGAGGAAACATGGCGGTCCGAGCAACATAACCTCACATAACGACGCGGCGCATGCGCGCGCATTAAGATAATATCACGCAGTGAGCAGTTTATTGTAATTAGGCAGCCGATGAGATGCGGCACGGAAAATAGACAAGCAAGGAGCACAAGTCATTTCACTTTGTAGTCACTGCTTTTATTATTTTACTCGTCAGATCGTCACACTTTCCACTCATTCTTTATATTAATTTATCTCAGGACTGGTCTTGATTGATTTAAGTATTTTGATTTCAAATTTAGTTACAGAAATAAGAAGATTGAAACCGACTATATCCTAGATTTGACATTTAGATTATGAAGTACCAAACACCTTCAAACTGATAGAAGTCCAATGGGAATTATTTCTTGTTGTAAATATATATTTACAAATAAATAAATAAATATTTTGAATAGGTTTTCAAGTTCACTTAAGTAATAAAATATAAAATTATTTTTCAAAAAGTGGGATAACTCGTATTAGACGATAATAAAAGTTTTAGTTTCTGTATGATTCTGTATAAAATTTCAGTAAAGAATTTCTTCATACCAACTTTTTCTTTGTTTTGCTTAACTATTTGGTTTTTATTGTAATTTATATTTGATTTTATTAAAATATTATTTTTATTATAATTTGAGAATGTCATGTTATAGTACGAGAGTTGTAGCACTTACATTCCGAGTCTTTTTATAATTAATAAAATATAATAATGACCCGAAAAATATTAATGAACTGATAGAATGAAATGTATCTCTGATAAATGAATTTACCAAAAAAGAAGTATATAAAGATATTTTTCCAATGGGCTCTCTCAACATATTTTGATTATGTTTTCAATAATTTGCTTCAAAACAATATTAACAAATATATAATTTCACTTAAAAAGTATATAGTTTACTTAAAATTAATTATAAAGTTTTGCCGCTATTTCGTTGAGAGGTATTAGTGCCTCGATAGATATGGACATACAAGATGTCAGAGAAGAACATATAACATGGCGCAGAAAATTTGATCTTTCTTTTGTAGCACATAATTATATTTTACATATAATTATACTTATATTTTTATTCTTTGTACTTATTATATATTTGAACAAAATAGTTCTCATTTTTTTGTTTTGTGGAACTACAAATTTCTACTGCGTTCAAAAATGACTTACAATTGGCTGTTTAAATATTTTCATGACTAATAAGGAAAATGCAACTTACGCGACGCATTTAAGGAGCGCAAATAATACTTTTGCTCAGGTTTCAGAAAAAATAATTTTAAATATTGTGGGAAGAGCCCATTAAATTATGATTAAGTTGTTATTTAATTGAATTTAAAATGGAGTCAACTCTTCACAATATAATAAAATGTTGAATATCAACTTTTATAATATTCTGAGTGATAGCAAACACGTAACATGATTTATGTATTACCACAATAAAGCTAACAATGTAGATTATGGTAAACTGGCCAGTTTAAATGAAACTATATCTGATTCTTGTTGAGATACTCTCCAGCTTCTGCACCGTTTCAAATTCAAAAACTCTCCATCGCCTGGAACTTAGTACGCGTATTGATATTGTTGTGTGTTATTTGTGTAATGTCGGGTTTGTTTACTCTAATGCATTTGATTGGCCGCTTATTTGTAATCCATAAATCCATCGCGCGAACATTTCTGAATCAATTTTTCGTGATGGGAGCGTCGCTGGCAGCTTGGCAGCCCTCTAATCAGCGCATAAATCTCACTGTAATAACACTCTTCGGCCCCATAAATAACCTCTAATCCCGCAAAAATCCCCACAACTGTAACATCTCAATTTATATCTATCCGCCATACCTCCATCGTAGAACGCACTCGCGCACATAAATCCTCCCCAAACATCAAATTTGCAATGTAGCATTTATACAATGCTCTCTTACAAGCGCTACAGTCGCCCAGAACAATACTCGGACGCTACGCCAGACGCAACACGCAACAACTAGCTGGGCGACCGCAAACACAGACAAAATGATTATTGGTTACATATTGTAAGTTTACTATATGAGAAAATGTAACAAGATCTATTGCAATGGATCGGTATGAGCTAACATCAAAATGCGAACTATTTATGAAAAGCCTAACCGATCTTCTTTTGTTTTGCAATTCTAAATTTTAACATTCCTTCTATAATATACTACAGCATTAAACATTAAACCATTATTCCACTATCGTAACAGAGAATTTTGCTTGTTCCTGAACCATTTTACTTGCATTTTAGATATAGGTACTTCTATACTTCTGATTCAAACTAATATGAAAGTAGACGAAAAAGCTCCATAAATTTTCTGTCGTATGTCACAATTCACTAAAGAATCATTTCATTTGAATTTAAAAATTAAAAATATTATGGGACATAAGACATTCTCTACTCGATATGAAAATCGCTTACATGACCATATTAATAATTTAGCAATAAATATATCAGATAATTCATCAGAAATAAAAAGATTGAAAAGAACTAAACCTAAATTAAGTAAAAACAACATATTATTTAATTACCTACTCACATTTGCTTGTAGGATTTTTTCCTAACCAGTTGTAAATAAAGATTTAAGTAAATAAAAAATAGAAATAAATCAGTACATTACTTATTGCATATAACCATTATGGATGTGCCAATCTTCTTTATCGTATTTATCTGTATTAAAAAAAACTGTATTCAAAGTTTTGAGTGCATAGAATGTTATTAAATTGAACTCAAAAATTAGGACACAATTTACTTCGTCATATATGTCCTAAATTCAGGAGCTAAATTAATTTTCTTTCTACATTTTCTTTGGTTTTTAAGTTTGTGTGCTGACGCATCGTTGAAGTCTCTTGCAGGCAGTTGTCGTTTTTTGTGTCTGTTGCGGCTTACGTAAAATCAATCAAGTTTAATGTAACATTGTAGCAAAAATCATGAATGATAAAATGATGAATTGATAAAATCCAAGTTAATTACAAAATACTAATATGGAATACAGCTAATCATCATTACAAAATACTGTTTTATGGAATTCTTGTACTACTTTCTAAATTTTATCGCAGAGTTTCATTTATCATAAAGATTACTTCAAATATTAATAAATATAATAATATAATAAATAATCCTACATATTAGACTACAGCTGTCTACAGCTTCTGCAAGCTTATAATGAATTTGAATTACTCTGATACAGCTGTATTTTTTTTATTTAATAATTGGCGATTCTGAGAATCAAATCATAATATGGATTATCCTTCTCAATATTAAAATTTCTTTATGGTATAGAGTCATTTAATTTTACAAATTTTATCGGAATGTCATGTTCCAACTATCGTCAAACCCAAACTCTGACCATTAGTCGACTATTTCTATTAATAGTGTAAAACAATAATTTCTAAAATGTAGTCAATAATTAGAAGACTTTATTTCGGTTTTACAAGTTTCGATCCCACATAGTGCCAAACATGTAAAAAATGGTAAACCGTGGTTACATCCCTCAAAAAAAATCATAAAAAAATTAAAAGTAAGAATAAATACGATTCCAAATATGTCAAATAATATTAACCCATACCTACATAAGGCTTAAACTTTGCAATTTGAATGGGTAAATCTTTTAAATATTTTGTTATATAACTTTATTTGGGTTCACTGGAAATAAATTTTAAGATAACTACTTCAAAGCTTGTAAAATATGACTACAATTCGAGTTATTTCGATAAAAATTAACGGATTGGCGCCAATTTTAAAATTAGGATTTCCAATTCCAAAAAGCACTAAAAAGAGTATTATCGGATCATTATATTTTCGAAGATATTCATTCAAATTGTTGACTTTTGGCTTCTAAAAAAACAAAATATACTGAAATTTGCGTATGGTACTTCGAGAATACTTTGTCACCGACTGGAAAAAATATTCTCGGTCTTTTATTTTTCGTAGGCCGGAAAGGTTTCCTCCGACAGAAAAATAAAAAAATTACTTAGCGATAAAAATTAATATTAATTCACACATACGATTACGGGCTGTGGTGGTTTGTTTACTTGGTAAGTGCTCTTCGATTTGCTGAGCGGAGTGTAAGTTCAAATCCCAGTGACATCGAATCTGTAACCAATAACAAATATTGCTATGTCCAAGTGGTTCGCAACCCCCCATAAGCTGTAGGTTCCCTGTCCTGGTACTGAACAGTGTAAATAAAAAAATAATAAAAAAATATCTGCCCCCCCGCTAAAACCTAAAATCACTTACTAGTGGGCCAAAACCCCCAAGTTGAGAAACCGTGGTCTAGATCATCCAATTGCATTGCATTGTTACGTGAATACCACATGAAATAAATACCTGTTAAATATGAGTATTATCTTCATTCAAATTAGAACGTGTAAAAACACTCCCTATTCTTTTTGACAGATTACATATTACTTTTTTGACAGATCACTCATAACTAACTATTTTTTGACAACAACCTTGATTCATTTAAAGTTTTACAATACTTCACAGCCCCTGTGACATCACATGCATACTGCATTTAGAACAGTTTTTCAACTGATTGTTTGCCAGGTTATCTCCCAGATCTGTCTCTATTCGATTTAGGATTGAGTGTCCAATATCCATGATTCATACATCCTCGCCAATTCCTACCGAAGTCCCAGCATTCCTGCGGGCCTTACACAAGCCGAGCATGTGAGTGGCGCAGCGGGAGTCCCCGACATGTGCCGGACGTGCACGACTGTCACGGCCGCCTGATGGACACGGACACGGACAGCTTCGGCAGCCGCCATTCTCCGACGCCTGTCAAAACCCACCGCAGATATTGTAATTACCGGCTACTGCACTTTTATACCGTCACGCCCTCTACACACGCACAAACGCGCCCGGAAAGATAAAATCAAAGAGTGGACAGATATAAGAGAAAAAAGGAGAAGTGATCGAAATGTTTAATCGTAGGAGGAAAGGATAAGAGTTTTTTTTGGTGAAAATGAAAATAATTTTGGAGGTATATTAAGACATTTTAACAATCACCACATTTAAGGGAAGTATTGTGTATGAATTTTGACATTTTAAGATTTCAACTAATCCTCAGGATTAAATCATACGGTTTCTGTCTGGACAAATGTGTACATTGTGCACATGTATGTAGAGCAAATTCGAATAATGAGATTTTAAACAAACTTCATATTTAACAAAAAATAATAATGGTAATCATTTCGTGACATTTTTTTGGCATGCACTTAAATTAAAGTTTAAAATCAAACGTTACTTCTAGATATTCTAACTGGTGTGACGAGTGAATCAAGATGATTTTTGTGTGGATATAAGCTTGTAACCTTCATGAGTAAAATACAAGAATAATTTTCCGGAAACAAGAATTATACTACTGATATAGGTACCTGTAATTAGTGTGGAAAGTCATCAACAAGAATCATTTTTGGCTAAAAAAAGGAATTAATTTGAAAATTTTGGCTAAAAAAAAATTTACAATCGAAACTCTGTATTTCTGATCACGTATGCTAAACTAACCAACCAAATACACTTGCACTGAAAAGAGCATTAAGACTTATCATTTATGTCATGAAGTTGCTAGGAAAATGACAGTTGTTGACATCTGCCGAACTTTAATTATTTTATATTGTTTTACTTTCAAAATTTTTTAGGTGATGGAAATAAAAAAAGAAAAAAAATTCTAACCGAATATGTCTCCATCGTTAATAAATAGCTTATAATTTTATGACAAGTTCCTGAAGCACGTTGCTGGTACATAACAGCCGTCCGCCTTCGCCCTTGGGCTGTTACCAAGCAACGTGCTTTCGGCAACTGTCATAAAATTATTGCGTAATTATCAATGATCTAAAGATATAACAGCTAAAAATATATCACTCATGTCTTGTTACCCATTGCTAGATACCCCAATCGTCTTATACACATTTCTATAGTACTGGCTTATTTACATTTACTATAAAAGACAATTACCAAAATTAGTGTGTGGTGTTTCAAAGAAGCTTTGGCATCTTTTAATAATTATCAGCACAATGTATTGTTCTTCGAGTACATTTTTTTCATAATAGATAGTAGAGAGACTTTACTACTAATACAATAATACGCTCATTTACAAAATAAGATCATCGTTCGATTTTTACAATAAAATTCTAAAATACCAAAATATAGAACAATTAGCTGTGCGACTTTATTAAAGATTAAAGGACACTAAATAAAGGGTAATTCTTTATAAAAAGCACTTCTGACAACCCTAACTAAACCTATAATAAGTAAAGAGACAGAGAGTATAACACAGAAGTTATTTTATATGATAAGCCTCACATTGATCCAATTCTACTTAGATATAATTTATGACACAAACCAGTTCCCATATGTAACCCACGGTACCTTTTCACACTTCACACTAGCCCAACTGTGGCTGCCCACCAATGGGCACCCGGTCTGCGTCCACTCCTTTCGCCTGAATTAATTACTCATGGGAGATTTTTGCCGGTGCAAGGCGTAGCGATATCTGCGCTCGTATCAGGCTAGCTGCGGCATGTACGCGGGATTTTTCTCCCGCTGACTGCTGAGCGATGCTGATTGTACAGAGCTGATCTGAGGATTAACGGGGATTGCGTTTTTATACCCGGTGCCATTACTAAATAAAATATTATTCTTTCAAACGTAAATGTTATCAGTTTCTGTTCTGATCGACTATTGAAGTCTCTATACAAATTGTTTGCTTTTCAAGTTTTTTTGTGTTACTTGATTCTTCTAAAGCTTAGACATGTTGTTTCATGTTTAGTTAACATGCTCTAACAAGAATAATTTAGGTTTGACTACCAACGTCACCAACAGTCAAATCTAATGTTTCTGAATCCGCGGAATTTGAAACCTACTACTGCAAAACCCGTATGGCACAACACAATTTGCATCGGATTCATATACCAAATGAAGACATATTTTATTAAAAAATATATTAGGTTGTGTAAATCACCCAATAGGGTTGTGTTTGGTTGGATACAATTTGATGGGTTACCGCACAACGGCTCGATAAGTGCTGACCTTGCAGAGACTGTAGGTTGACAAGCTGCATTACTAAAATGCAAGTAAAATGTGTCACAAAGCAATAAAACAAAAATATTTATTTTGATATTTTTCGCTGTTTAAAATAATCTTGACAGAAGCTGATGACAGGTTATGCTACAAATCTCTTACTAATTTTTAAATACCTATAAATAAACTAACTAATATTGCCGTCTAGATCTAGATTTTCTAGACTCTTGTCTTGATATTTCAATACAAGGAGGTCAGCCTTTTTTGACAACATGTGCCACTGAAATGCAAGCAGAAACTCGTAACGAATCCATCACTTCGGCTTCTTAAGTCACTGTTCCACCTAGGATTATTGTGTCAAAGTTGTTGATGAGTATATCTCGTACTCACTTCATTTATAAAAAATATCTATAATGACATGTCATTTACTGTCACAACTGCCATATAGATATTTTCTTTTAATTCCATAGCTATATGATTTCTAATGAAAATGTTAAAATTTATATTTAATAAATCTCATATTGCAGACATACTGTTGCATCAATTATTATCTTGTCTAATTTAGTAGTTTTCCTCTAAATCCATTAGGAGAAAGAGTATCCACAATTTTAAGAATTCCCATGTTATAGTCTTATGTTCTGCTGTTACACATACTGTTTAATAATAAATTTAGTAATTTATATTGATAAGTACAATTTCCTATAATCCACAACCTTTACTAAAAATATACTTGTTGAGGGAAAGGTCAACCAGCAATGTTTGGCACAATCACCTGTTGGTATTTTTGTCTTCCCTTCCGGATTCCCGCCTAATTCCCCGCAGTTATAAAAGTGTGATTACCAAACCAGTTTTGCTCTAAATCCATCAGGAGAGAGAGTATCCACGATGTTTTTAAATCCCATGTTGAATTCCTACATTCCGCGTTTTGTGCACATTCTGTATAATAACAAATTTAGTAATTTATATTGCTAAGTTAAATTCCCTATAATCCACATACAACTGTATTAAAAATGTACTTATCGACGAAAAGGTCAACCAGCAATGTTTGGCACAATCACCTGTTGGTATTTTTGTCTTCCCTTCCGGATTTCCGCCTAATTTCCCTCAGTTATAAAAGTGCGATTACCAGCACTAGTTTTACTATAAATCCATCAGGAGAGAGAGTATCCACAATTTTTAAAACCCCATATTAAAGTCCTACCTTCCCCATTTCATGCACATGCTGTATAATAAATATCAAATTTAGTAATTTATATTTCTAAGTTAAATTCCCTATAATCCACACATAACTTTATCAAAAATGTACTTATTGCTCGAAAGGTCAACCTGCAATGTTTGGCACAATCACCTGTTGGTATGTCTTCCCTTCCGGATCCCCGCCTAATTCCCCGCAGTTATAAAAGTGCGATTACCAGCACCAGTTTTGCTCTAAATCCATCAGGAGAGAGAGTATCCACAATTTTTAAAACCCCATATTAAAGTCCTACCTTCCCCGTTTCATGCACAGGCTGTATAATAAATATCAAATTTAGTAATTTATATTGATAAGTTAAATTCCCTATAATCCACACACAACTTTACTAAAAACGTACTTATTGCGCGAAAGGTCAACCTGCAATGTTTGGCACAATCACCTGTTGGTATGTCTTCCCTTCCGGATTCCCGCCTAATTCCCCGCAGTTATAAAAGTGCGATTACCGGCCCCGACCAGCACTGCACCCAGCCCAATCTGCCATCAGCGGCCCCGCCCTCGCTGATAACCGATAGCATCGCGTATGTGACTACCAGGGAGCAGAGGTTAACCAGGAGAAGATAAATAGGGTTCTGTGGGAGATCGTTACGATAAATTGTTATGGCTTTTATCACTACGGCTAATTTTATACCAAGCGATCTATGGGGGTGTAAAGATGAGGCAATCACTGAGATGACGTCACTTATATTACTTATATTGGGTTTCATATCTGTTTTACTAATTTAAAATAACTGGTAAATTGTTCAGCGCTTGATGTAACAAATGTAGTTTCATAAAAAAATATTAGATTTAATTTCAAGCTTAAATATTTTTTTTTTTTGTATTTGCATCTATACTGCATTGTATTGCATAAATATTTATTAAATCTCTAGAATCGTAAATTTGTTATTCATAGAAAAACTTCTAAATACAAGTTTTATTTCTTTTGCATTGGATATTAATTTAAAAGTAAAGAAATGCAGAATGTATTCCATTATTTTACCCAGTTTTAAACGGCATAACTTCAACAATGGATTAAACAACAAAAAATAAAGTGACAAGTTCATTTGAGCAAATTCCTTAAATAATTAATTCCAGAGATATTCATGTTTTTCTTATTGGAACAGAATTACTAAAAAAAAAAAAAACAATTTCATATCAAATATTATTTTATTAAGATGTTATATAATAATATAAGTTTATCCACAACCTACATATTATAGAGGTATAATTACACTGATTTTAGTTGAATTATGGGGCTTATAAAACTTTATATTTCATAAAACACTAGTGTTTTATAATTAACAAGGCACTAGAGAAAAATTAGAAATAATTTTATTAAATCATTTATTAAAATTTACATTAACATTAATATTAAACGTCATAACCTTGTTAACTTCATCGCATTCCAACTTGTTTTCATTTGTAACATTTTGTGGATTGGCTACATTCACGCAAAACGTATTTGATGACGGATTAATAACAACTGAGGGGTTTTCTATTTTAGAAGCGTCCCTTTGGATCCTCTTTGCTATTTCTATTTTATTTGTAACGGATTCTTCAATATAGCCTTCGGCGACGGTTGATGACTTCCATCCACCGTGGCGTTTGATGGTCGTAATATCACTACCCGCATTAGCCAATAAAGTTGCCGAAGAACGCCTCATACTGTGACCAGTGTAGGTCTCCGCATCTTTTAGTTTCAAGAATGTAGCAATTTTGGAAGGTATTCTCGACAGTGTATTAATTCCGACAGCTTGCATCGTGCATTTTTCATTTAAATATCGTAAAAAGAATCTACCGTTGGAAATATAACATTTAGGGCGTAAATGCATGTACTTTCTACAGATGTCAAGAGCATTAACTGAAAATCCTTCTTCCATAACTGTGAAACTTCGTGAAATATTGGTTTTTGTATCTGGTATAAGAATATACAGATATGATCCTTTGTCTTGAACATCCTCAATGTTTAGATTTGTCAATTCGTTACACCGACAAGCACCAGCAACGCCTATTATCAATGCAACCTACAAAAATTCGAAATTAATACCTACACGAAAAAAAGCAACTATTAGATTATTACCGTCATCATCAAATATTCCTCATCGGGTGCCTCCTTCAAAAATTGCTCGATGTGTTCTCTTTCGAGAATCTTTGCTTTTTTGGGTTTGTATGTTTTAGATGCGCTTTTCAAATAAGCAATCAGCTTGCCATATCTTGAAATATCAATATTTTTATGTGTTTTTAAAGTTGCCTTTAACATTGAATACTTTGTCCACATAGATGAAGCCGCAAACTTCTTTTTAATATTTAAAAAATATGCCAGCAGAACATTATTGCTATTACACCTCTTTTTTCTCTGCAGTCGTTGAACTCCGCCAATACTTTTTCGTAGGCATCCCTAGATTTCACTGGCAACAAATTCAATGTCGCTTCTTGAGCTTCTGCAATAATTTCTGCTGGAATATTCTCATTATCTTCCATTTTCCACAGATATTTTTTCACAAATTTGACACCATTCAATAAACAATAAAGACACAATAAACAAACAACTGCAAACAATCACTTAACAACCATTTCATGACCTACCATATTTTGAGAGAACTAGCAAAATCAACGTCAAACGTCATGTCCCATCTTATTCGGTGTATATTTATGGGTTGTGGATAAAATTGTGTATTATATTTGTGTTTTATTAGTATATAAAACTCTTAAGAAAAATTAAACACTCGACCTACGGTCTCGTGTCTAAACTTTTCTTACGTGTTTTATATACCTAATAAAACACTTATAAGGTGGATTCATGCAACATTCATTTTAATTTAATTTAAATTTCATTTCAATTACATTATAATTTCATTTTCAATAAAACCGTAGGGTGTTCATACAAGTTCACTGAGCAAATGTAAAATGAACGGCGCATGTGTTAGAAAAGTATATTCTAAAAAAATTGACAATCACCTTCAATGCACATCAGCCAAATTATCGTAAATACTATATTAAAAATGAAAGTATCAAGAAAGAAAAAGATAACATTACTGGCTTTATCGTCTACTTTAGTGTCGCTTCTTTTTATTAAAAAACGGAGAAAGAGAAGATCTCTATTAACGCTGATTTATCCATTTTTAAAGTTTACAGGATTTACAGTAATAGAGACAAAAGATTATTTACATCTAGAGAGGTTATAAACACATTAAATCAACGTGACCATAGATGTCACTTCGTTTTTCACGCACGCGCAGTTGTGATTTCATTACATTTCTAGTGAAAATGAAATGAAAAGTTAAAAATTGGTCAACTTTGTAATGTATTAGTGAAATGATAATGTAGTTAAAATTAATAATGAACTTGCTTGAATATGGCCAATGATTTACATTATTTTAACTTTTTAGAATTAAATGTAATTAAAATGAAATGAAAATGAATGTTGCATGAATCCACCTATACAAGGTGTTTGGCGAAAGGCCGGCACCCAAAATATTTCGTTTATTTTGAGAGATACAAGAAAATGTTAAAGAGCAAAGCTAAACTAGACAAAGGGACTCATAAAATGATCCTAGTACAAATTTTGTGTCACTTCCGGTTTTAGCGGAAATGGCTCCAACTTTAATTCTAGCATAGGGAATCGGTATTTTTATATTTTTTTACGGAATATACATAAAATTAGCTTTGCAATGATACCAAAATATCATAGTTTTACTTCAACCATTTCAAAATGGCGGCAATTTATTTTCATATTTATGTACTTACAACTATAGGTAATTAACGAAAAAAAAAAAATGTTTAAAATACCTTACAATAATCAACACAATACAAAAACCTTCTAAATATAACAAACAAAATTAAAATTAAAAATATTCAAAATGGCCGCCGTCATTTTCTGCACAATTTGTCACATATAACAAATTTTACCACTACATCGCCAGGAAAGGTAGATTTAATATTTTTTGACATTATTTGTTTGGTTTCAGGTAACAATATCTCAAATAGCTGGCTATGATGTACTTTTTTATGAATTTTTATTAGTAAATATTTTAAAAATAAAATGTCGCCATTTTCAAATGGTTGAAGTAAAATAATGATATGTTGGTATCATTATAAAGCAAATTTTATGTACATTTCGAAAAAAAATATAAAAATACCGATTCCCTATGCTAGAATTAAAGTTGGACACATTTCCGCTAAAACCGGAAGTGACACAAAATTGTTACTACGGCCATTTTATGAGTCCCTTTGTCTAGTTTAACTTTGCTCCTTAACATTTTCTTGTATCTTTCAAAATGAACGAAATATTCTGGGTGCCGGCCTTCCGTCAAACACCCTGTATAATAAATAACTATTATTTCATACCTAATTTCAATTGGCAAAAATAAAAACAGTCAAAACAAATAATAACATTTCAGAAAAAAAATGATTATGTCTCTTTTTAATAAGATAATACTTGACAAGTCGTTATGAAATTGACTTTTTAAAGTAGCTATGTACCAATAAGAAAAACGTGAAAATCTCTATTATTAAGCATTTCCAGACATTTTCTCAAATGAACTTGTTATTTTATTTTTAGGTATTTAATTTATTGGGAAAGTTATGCTGTTTAAATTAGGGACATTCTGTATATTCACTTTGTAGAAAATGATTCGCATAATGATTTTACTTAGGTAGGTCAGGCAACTAACGAAAAATTTCCAAGAAATTTTCATATTACCAGGGTAATCATGCTTAATACAATGTTTCTATTGGCTGTTAATTAGTGTAACTAGTTGGTATACAAAAATAGTTCCAAAATGTGACAATGTATTTAAAATTGAAATGAAATTGGTATTTGCTTCACAGTACTTTACAAGAGGAAAATTATATTACGGTGTGAAATTCATGTAGGTTTTACATGACAATTAAATTCCAATACACATTTAGAGCATTTCATTTAAAATGACAACTTCTTTTTAAAAAATATACTAAAGGTTTCCCACTTATAAAAAATAAAAATATTGTGGGTAGTATACATTAACAGTTTAAAACATGAAACGATCTACTGATCTACACCTGCAATACTTACGTCCTTTAATAATGCAAAAATTAAAATTACGAAACGCTGTATTTTTCTTTGCTATGATGTATCAATTATGAACATACAATTACAGTAACAGGTATTACTTGTATTATCCTGCTATAAAATTACAGAGAGAATTAATGACTTGTGGCAATAAAATGTATTAATCTAAGCGTTTTTGCAACCTGGATGAAACGCTGTTGTCGGGTCGCGAGTGTAGCTAATCCGAAATGGCAGTCGCAGTGCGATTGTTGCCACAATCAAGACGTTAATTGAATGCAGCGATCATCATTAGTCACCACGGCCTACTTCTACACTTCCGGACAGGAAATCGGATTTTATATTAAATTGGCACATGCTAAGAGTTATACATTGCTGTTATTATTCTTCATTATATACAAAAAACACAAGAGTCGCAACTCTTATAAATGGAGAAATAGAAATTCTATTTTGTCTTTCTACAATAAATAACAATAAAATTATATTAATGTGGATGTACTGAATACAGAGAGATCTGTAGAGCAATTTTCAAAGAGGCTAACTAATATCGAATAAAATTCTGTAATGTGTAATTTAGAAGTCAGTAAACTTTTTCTTAAAGAAATAAGGAATTCCTGCGACATAACCTCATACAATTCCTTAAATTCATCCATTATTAGTTTTATCATAAAATTACTATTTTTATATATAAACCTGTATATTGTCATCCTTCATCCCCTTCCTGGAAAATTCGGAAAATGTTAACCTTTGTTATATGTAATCTTCCGACCAGATTTTTGTCAGCATAAGAATTTACAGGGTCGGTAAGGATTTACAAATTTTTCTGCAAGCTACAGACCTGATTAGAATTGCCACTTCGATCGTTAGAGTTAAATATCTTACAGATTTGCTTACAGCTCTTACAGATATGAACAGAATTGATCTATAAATATTATCCTGTAAGTGAGATACTTATCTGTAATATAAGCAAGATAAAAGGTATCTGCATTTTTTCAAACACACTACAAATATGTTTTTCTACGACCATTAAGAAATTTGTTTGTTGTTTGTTATTGCTAAGGATTCATAGTGTACTGTAAATATATTTTCATTACCCACGGTAATAATAGACAACGTTTAGGTATAAATTCATATAATCTCATTGTTCTATCAACAACAGTATGTTTAATTTTTGTTCTGTAGCTAGATGCTAGGAAGTAGTGAATTTAAGACATATTTTTTGTTAAAATATAAATGAATTACGATATAATATCGTAGTCGTATAAAAAGTAAAGTGTATAGCTTGCTTGGAATGTCTATTTCATACTCGTATGAAATAAGTAACAAATATATTGTTATTATTATTATTATCATATAATTTATCATAAAGATCTATGATTGTAAAAATGTGAAAAATATATAAGAAATATAAACAAAATATAATGAAAAAGGAGATTGTAGCTGGAAAAACAAAAAGAAGAAAGGAAGGTATACTAAGAAAAATCTGGATAGAGTGATGAAATGGGAAAAAGAGACGGAAAACTATTATATGATTTAAAATCCACGAGAGGACAAAAAAACTTTAAAAGAAATAGATTAATGATTTTAGTAATATAACGACAAATCTGACGTCTTTGCAAGTTGAGAACAATGTGAGACGACAATGGTCTCACAAAGTTTTGATTCGTTTTAGCCGCGAGAATCCACTATAGTCTCACATTAAGCAAGGTTAGTTCTTACCTTCTAAACCCGTCTTACTATATGTATTCTTAACATACACTTCTGGAAAAGCTCGGCCAGCTCAACTTTTCTAAGTATAAAAATTCCACTATGATTTCTTTCATGTATTTTAGAAATAATATTAATTTTTGACAATAAAACAAATGACCAAAAATGTTTTATATTTATTAAAGTACTTATTTGAAAATAGGAGTTATATCGCATTATTTCCACTGGTATTAAATTACAACCAATCATTAATATTATTAGATAGTAAAACATTCCTCACATTGCTGTACATTAGAACATTGATAGATGATTAAGATAGTTGCTTGGTGCGAACAGCAACCAGCAACCAGCGAGTTGTACTTGTGCTTCTCATATACCGTGCGATATTTTCTGCTTTCCACATTTCTCTGGTTACGCAACAGCTCCTCCGGCAGCACCCGCTCTTAATTCCGCGCTGACTCACTCGCGGAATAAGTGGATATTGCACTGCACCAGCTCCATGGTGTAATTACTAAATTGCTGTTAACTCCGCTTTTCTAGAGAAAGGTGTTGCACTTTGGTACTAATATAAATAACAACAACAGATTTCAACCTGGTAAGACACGTTTATAAAATGTATCATTTGCTATTCAAAACAAATTAATAATTGTAGTTTTGTAAGTTTTCGCAGGATTGTTATAAAACGCTAAAACCTCACATTTAAGTTTGCAAAAAAACCTAAATTTATATCCGTATTAGTAAGACTAGGTACAGTGTCAGTTATTCTGGGGTTTTACAGTATGTAGTTGTTTAACTTGGATTACACAGAGACATTGTCACAAAAGAAGTTTCAATTTTTTCATTAATTCACCCCAGGACCCAGGAAACTGCAAATATTCTGACAAAACTAAAGCAATTTGCAATAAACTGCTCTCCACGGCTTAGTAAAACCTTCAACTATTTGACATGTTTATGTTGGCAATTATTCTAAATTTGATGCATAATTCACAACATTGATTTTTGCGTCAAATTCATTTGTTTATATTTTTTTGACAGTGTCAGGACATTGACACGGTAATATATAATTATCACCTTATTTCCAATTAATATATGTAATTATTATTTATTAATATTTCTTGTCTAATTATTTGATTATATTTATTATAGCCAATAGAATGACGACCAGAAAATGCCGTTAAAGTTATACGGAGAGAAAAAATAGTTATTAATTGCAATTGAAAATTACAAAAATATAACTGAAAATAAATGAAAAACAAATATTCTTCACTATGCGGAATATAGATACCTTACAAATATTTTGATTTTCCTCTATTGCAGTATTAAAAGACACTGGGCAAAGAAATTGGAACATGGGATTAATCTTTTGTTTTCGTAAGATTGTATATTATCGTCAAAATAAAAAGAAGTACATTTTTGGAAAGTCTGAATCTATTTCTAAAGTCGTTATAATATTCAAATAGATTATATTTTGTAATAAATAATAAAAATAATCTTTATTGTCATCATCATGATCTGTGGTACAATATACCGAAATGAAACAGAGCTTCAAGTAGCTGAAATACTTGCTTCGTGACAAGTTTGCATTTCAGTCAATCGTATATATCGTAATTATAAAGCAGGTCGAATTTTCATTAAATAAGTACTTGTGGTAGTTAAGTTTCTGTTCTTCCTAGTAATGTTTTAAGTCATACTACAACAATATTTATTTGTAACTTCTATTTTATATTACTACATAAACGTACATGTTATAAACGATATTTATTTGCAAACTATTCCACCATCAATAATTGAAACAATCGGCACTAGTGTGGATATTTGCACGTAGTTACCTCCAATCAATCACCCATCATTACCAATCAATTCCGTAGCGCACGTCGTAAACTGAGAAAAATTCCGCAGCGCTTATGTAGCAGGAGGGACCGTACAACGATCTATACATCAGCTGTGATGAGAGATCCGGCACGATGCGCTCCAGGCTACGTATGTATCGCTAGACTTGGAGGAATGATATCGGAGGAAATGATACGAGTTTGGTGGATTGCTCTAACTACTCGTACGTTTGTACAATGGATTTAAATGGCAGATCTGTACTCTAGTTTATTTCAAGTGGCCACCTTGTGGTAAAAGAGGAGTGTGTTACTTGTAAAAGTAGCAGTGGCTGACTTGGTTAGCGTGCTTTCAAATTGAGCGGAGGATGAGTTCTGGAGTTCTAATCTCAGCTTTGACATGCTTTATCCAAATAAAATAGAGTTATATTCGAATGGTTCAGAACCTACTAACAGCAGAAAGTAATACAGATTTTCAACTAGGAATGATATCGGAGGAAATGATACGAGCTTGCTGGATTGCTCTAACTACTCGTACATTTGTACAATGGATTTAAATTGGCAGATCTGTAGTCAGTTTGATTCAAGTGGCCACCTTTTGGTAAAAGAGGAGTGTGTTACTATAAAAGTAGAAGTGGCTTACTTGGGTAGCGTGTTTTCAAATTGAGCGGAGTGTGAGTTCTGGAGTTCTAATCTCAGCTTTGACAAGCTTTATCCAAATAAAATACCGTTATATCCAAATGGTTCAGAACCTACTACCAGTTTAAAAAGGTTTAACTCTTAAATCGGTTTCAATATGACAAATTCAAACTAAATATTTTAACCGGTTTATGAGCTAATCTCATTTGTGAATCGGACTGTATATGTATTAGAATTCTTTATAAATATCCCTGTTTCGTGATTTATAATCTGTTTACTAGCAACTGGAATTTGTTGTTTAAGTAAAAGATGTATTAAGTACTAGGGTAAGGAAGTGTGAGATGGACCATAATTTGGAAAAATGATTATTATTCTATAATACTGAGTAATATTTAAAAAACAAAATTTATTTATATCAACATATAATCTAGGAGTAAGGAAAAAAAATAAACTATGTTCTGAAAGTTGCAAAAAAATATTTTACTCGGGTTCACAAAAGATCAAATCTTCTCCACTATACAGGTGAGACGAACCGTCTATGAGGAAATGAACTGGATAACAGATTGTTGTCATTTATCATTTGTGGTATACTCTTCGTGCAAACAGAGACCACAAAATTACACATTTTATCTAATCATTCCCTTTTATAATCTTAAGCTTCTTTATTAAACATTTAACAACAGTTCTTCAGAACTCATGGAATAACAACTAGATCGTTTACCTTTTTAAGTGCGAATGTTTTTTTTTGTTTCCCGTTTGAAATGATCTTTTCCATCTCTGCTTAGCGTTAGGTGGTCCATTGTCCTCAGAACAGAGTGAAATGAACCGCTAAATTACATATGACTGTATACAAATATACAAATAGAATCACCTTTTTATATTACGTTAAGTCCTGTGCACATCATAATAAATAAAATTATTACTTTAAAACTACCGAAGTAGTAATTAACTAATTGTGTATATAAGGTATAATATTTTTTTGGTAATTTTTTAAGTAATATTTGGATTATTCAGTGTTGACTGCATTAATTTTTAAGCGGCTACTTATATTGTCTCTAAATAACAAAATTAACATTCCCTATGAGAGATATTTTTAAGACCAAAAGTCCATTGCTCCTACTGGTCTCTCTCCCTACTTATTAACCGACTGATAATTTTACTTATATTTTTGATAAGTTATAGCTTGTAGTAGTTCCGAATTATTAGAACGCAACAATATCCCTTATGAAACATATCGGTAATAATTAAATTTTCCTATGTAGGAAGTAGTTCTAAATAATAAGAACGGTATTTAAACATATTCCACACAAATACATGTTGCCAATTGGATATCTCGTGGCATTGATATCTTCGAATGAGTTTTTCTTGTGGCATCGGCTGGATTCGAACTGAGAGTAGAGTATTCCACGCATAAATACCTTGAAGATGTCGGCAGATAAGCAAAGCTGAGCATATTTCCCTAATGAATTCTGTATTGTCCGTAGTTATAATAACACTTGCGCTATAAAAGCTGGTTAATCTTGGCCTATAAAGTTAATCGTGATCCCTTGTCCCGGCATAGTCCAGATACCGCGCAGCGCATCAGATAGCGTGGCAAATCGTCTTCCCAGAACGCCCGGTGTTAATAAGACATTTCAGATATCGGAGAAAAAACCCCCGCGTCTATTTGCTCGCGCTGGTGGTCCAGCGGTCGCTTTGATCTACATTTCATTAGCGCGACAAAAATGTCCCATGGGGAGACATCGATGACAAGTTGATTGAAAGCTGGGAAAAACTGCAACGGGTAATGTGTTTGGACAACATCTATTAGAGCAAAAAATCTCATGCATGCGTTAATATTTAATATAGCTCGGATACACTGCATTGTTTTTGTCTATGACTTAATATGCAATAGTCACGATGTTCCTGTCATCCGCCTCAGTTTAAATTTAAAGTGAGCTGAGCTGAGATATTTCAATAGTTAAAAGAACGGAAATTTTGACCTATGGAATACAATTCTGAGGAACAGCAAGCAACTCCAATATTGAAATTCAACGCTTTCAATCTAAGTGCCTCCAGACAATTACAAATACGGCAAATGTAAACATTCACAGAGACCTCAACATCTGTACAGAGTGCTAAATCTCTAAAAATCCTTAAAGCCCACTAAAACACAAATGCAGAAAAATTGTTAGATAGCAGTGAGAACATAAGAAAAAGGGTCGGTTTTTCAATCATTGGTTAGTGCTTTGGTTAGAGATAATCATGGTTAAAATGTGCAAATGCCTTTTTTAATTCCTAATCGTGGTTAAAGATTACTGTTATCCGATAAATTTTTTGCCTGTCTAAATTGGCGTGTTAGCATCTTAACCGCAATGGATTAAACAATATCTAACGAAGATTTTGAGTTAATTACTCATATGATTAATGAAAAACGCTATACTATAAAACAAATATAAGAACATTTTAACGAATCGGATGATTGAGAATTTTATTGAAGGTTTCATTTAAAGAAACAACTCTCTTTAATTCAATCTCACATTGTCAGTTGTAATTTATAATTTAAAAGTAATAAAAATAAGAGAAAAGTAGTGAAAAAACGACAATTATTCCATTTTAAAAGGGCATAAAAGAAAATAAAACAAAAAATGTAATTAATTCATTTGGTTATTTTGTTTACAATGCATTGTTGTGTTCATTCTTTTAAATATGTAGATTTATTACAAAGCATTAAATTTTAATCAAACTTTCTATTTATTGTTAAATAAAAAGTATACAGAACCTGAATTGCTAGAAACTTATACAAAATAACATAATTTGGCGTGAACATTATCTTCTATTTGAAACTAATTATGTGTTTTCTTTATCTAAACCGATTGTTGAACCTAAACCATATGTTTTGTACTTATTAAAAGCTGTGCATCTTCCATCAGCCTTCTGTCGGATCTTATTAAACGTAACAAACTGCCATGTTGAGAGATGATGCTGTTGATAACTGATTAGTCATAGTTCTCGCTTTCAGCAGATATGTTGGCCCTAGGCCCTACGTCCTCAACATGTTGTCTGTCAGCCCTTACTGCAGATTCAGCCCTTGAAGGCTTTGTTTAGGAGTTTCGCTAATTAGGAGACGGACAGGGATTCATTTATTTTGGCGAAATTTTGGAAATAACTAATGGTTTTCATTTCATTATGAACAGAGCAAAGTTTACGGGTATAAATTCATTTATTATTGTCGACGGTGGTGGTTCACTAGTAATTGTGGAACATAATAATATATCTAATCTTTAATCTCTAAAATTGTCTGAGACAAGTAATTCATAAAGTCCAGTTCCTCCAAGGAATATTGTGACTGGTTCCTTGAACAATTTCCCTTAGATATATAATGTTTGTTTCTTAAATTGCATAGCATGGTACATTTACTTGAACAATTATAAATGCAAGTTAATCTGTGATATTTAAAGCCAATAAGGAAATTTTTATAATTCTATTTCTAGAAGAGATAAAAAATTTTAAAAAACAAAATTCTAACAAAAGCTACAAAAATTAGAATATATAAATGATAATAAGATCTATAACATTATATGCAGTTGAAATTCGCACAATGACCAAAAAAAACGTAGAATATTTAATAATAAGGGAAAGCAAAATAGTAATAATATTAGGACTAATCAAGATATCAGAAAATGAATATAGAATAGGAATGAACCATGAAATAGAACAAGGATTAGAAGTAGAAAATACAGTGAAAAAAATAAACAACAAAGAATAAGATGGTTTGGTCACATATGGAAGACAAAAAGGATAAATAATATGGTCCGTAGTCGAGTGGAATCCAGGCAGAAGAAGAATAAGAGATAGACCCATACCAACAGTGAAGTGGAAGAATACATAAAAACAGCAGAAGAATTAAGCAAGATATAGGGAGTTGTGGCAGAACATCAAAAAGAAAATTATAAATACTATAATACTACTATATATAGGTACATTCATAGAAAAAAGCTACTATATGGGATCTCTACTATAAACTTTCATCGTTTCATTGTGCACATTTTAAGAAGGATAGACCTCGGTGTTATAATCAACTGAACTACTAGGGCATTTTATCCAACAGTACAAGAATATATTTCTTATGATTCAAATTGAATAACCGGCAATTCAGGACTTTTAATTATTTGGTTGAATGCAAAAAGGATTGACGGAATCATATTTTCTAAAAATTCCGATAAAGGCAACAGTGCAAAATAGTAACTAACGTTAAATTTATGCCATGAAGATTGTTTTTTGGATCCATAGATTTATTAAAATAAAACCACCAAATATCTTTTTTTTAATTCACATATTAGAGGAACAATTTAAGTTTCTGTAATAACATATTTTCGAAAAAGATCGTATTATATGTACAGCAACACATTGTATTATAAAAACCAACTATTAATTTCTCAACTTTATACCTTTCAATTTCTTTCAAGAATTTCTATAGAAAAATAGTGTACGATATAGATATGATAAATAAGTATGGTAATGTATGTATAACATGAAATTTGAATGTAAGTCGGGAGTGACACAAGTGCTGAGTAACCGAGTCACCCGCTACAAAAAGCCAGGCCGATAATGCAGAATAAAGTTCCCTTTCACTAAATCTCATTACAGTTTAATTTAGCTTACAAGGAATTTATATGTGATGTGTTTTATTTCTCTACCATTTTTTACTTTTCTCTCGACTTTCAGTTTAACCTTATACCGAGCAAAGAAACACCACAAAGAAACCAATTTCGTACTTTAATCAAATTAAATTTATTACGAACTAAACAAGAAATGCAAATGGAGAAATTCATAAGCAATTCGTATCGCTAAAAAGTTGTCTTGTAATAAATTATTCATTTTTGTGATAATATACCGCTGAAACATTAAGTTAAGTTTATAATGCTATGAGAACTACATTTAAAATAAATCGTTTAGAATATTGTTAAATCACCACTTCCCACAAATAAGTCGAGCCGAGAAATAATGAAGCATGAAAATATTCGCAAATGTAATAGGTACTATTAAAAGTCAATATAGATAATAATTTTGTAGCAAATAAGAAGCAAATCCTGGAAAACAATTTTATTTCTTATGCACTTGAAACTATCATTTCTATTATTAACTGTTTATTCAGGAGGAAAACGAATTTTTTTAATATACTAATCTGTACAATATTTAGAAGTTAGGGGTCAATTTTATAGATTAGTAGTTGCATTCTTTATATTATTAAAATTGTGTTTAGTTTCTATTATACAAATTTTTGACACAATAATTATTTAAACTACAAAGAATGTAAGTATCTACATTATAAAATTCGAGAAGGTATGAACTGAGGTGGAGCTTGCAGAACCGAAGTTCATATTACCATAAGAGAATAGTTGTATTGGGTTCTTACATTCCGAATCGCTTATAATATTTTTCACACCACCAGTTACTATTAACTTCAAAAAGTGTAACAGTTCACTTGGCAATTCAAAAATTTATTTATTTGTAATTTCTTATAGCTAATTTTAACCGTCGCTAGATGACCAAATGTATACGAAATTCGTATGTTTTTCATAGTTACTCTGCTAGTAGGACAGTTATTTCTATAACTTATCGTTGACAGTGGTAACCAAATAACAGAAGTTATCAGGAATGTTACTATGGAAGTAGATTAAACTTAGTAACTGACAGGGTCCTGATTTAAATCACATTGATTTTTTTAAACCATTGCTTTAAATCACCTTTTCTGCAATTATTATTTAACATTCCAGATTTACGAAAATTGAGAGAAAAGTGTATGGATAATGTTATTATGTGGCAATACTTTCAAGAACTACAAAATTTGTTTAACTTAGTCGGTAAAACGACTTTACAGTATAAAATCCGATTATAACGACATCGAAGTGCTCCCATATAACCGATAAAAGTAAAATTACTATAACATATATGGGCTTTCAAATAAGTGTAATTTAAGGTAGTTTTACTGTTCTTTTAAATTTTTACTTATTCTATACCTACAATATTTTTGTTAAACATATTTTTGAAAATATGCTATACAATTTTGAAAAAATCAAAATAATCAAATTGAAATAATAAAAAAAAAATCAAAAAATCTGTATTTTATTTTTAAAAATCGGATTTTTATGCATCCCAGAATTTTTGTATGTTTTTTCTTTAATTAATAAAAATAATTCGTTAAAAAGGATCATCATTCTGTCTCTGTAATGCTTTTAGTACCTACTGTTATTGAGTACCCGTTTTTTTTATTTTTTCGGATTTCGTTTTAATTCAAAAGCCTTATTGCATTGGTGGACGCCCTCATCTTACAAAACTGGCTGTAGTATAAAACTTCATTGGGAAATTACATGACTAATACTCGAAAAATAAAACCATACCACCTTATCCCATACAGCGGGAGGTATTAATCTCTCGTTATGTCGTCCCAGCTTGTAATAAATTTAGCAGAGTGGCATTTTTGTAGTGTTAGATTCGTTGTTATCTTCCATTGGCAGTATCTGAGCTAATGAAGTATCCGTGCTACCGCGATATTCCTTATCACCTCTCCTTATATCAAGCTGCGAGATGTATTCATTACCGGGGGAAAAATCCCCGGCTCGCATCATTAATTACCGCGATAACCCGTGCTCGATAATCCGCACTGACGCGAGTGGTTTTGTTGCGACGCGCCGAGGACTTTTATACAGCGAGATTGAATGCGGCTGCGGTAATGGAATTATTGTTGCAATTAACTTGGGAAAAATGCTGATGTGTGCGCTCATACGAGTAATTACAGATAGGGAGTGATGTTTGTATTAGGTATTGACATCTCGAGCGATGGGTTATCTGATTCATAACACTACAAAAAATAAACCTTTCTATCGGTTGTACACACATAAATATTCTTAATATCTATACGCGTACATCCAGACATATGGATGATTTGTTAACGTAAATTGTAAGAAAGTTAAATGTAATAACACATATTTTGCCATCCTGAAGAAAAAAGTGCTTTTATTCGAATTTTTTTCACCAAAATGTTTGCAAGAAAACTGCATATATTTGACCAAAAAATAAATAAAATAATACTTTTAATTATTGTGTAATTCATTAATGAGTAGTCTCAAATAAGTTATTTTATGATATTTTTCACTTTTTTACGATAATAAAAACACCGAATGTGCATTTATTAAAGGTTTTCATAAAAAATATTATTTTTTTCGAAAACTGTCAAGCAAAGTTAATATTTACATGACAACTATCAACATGCAAAATTATTGTTTTATGTCTGCAGGATGCAAAAGTCTTTTGCTGATATAAACACAATGAAGTGTGAGTATATGCAACAATCGTCACAGGTTGAAAAACTGTTTATAATGTATGCTTCTCCTAAAGTACTTCAGTTTGATCTGTTATTCGAAGTAAAAATTATATTTCCTTAATAAATACTGGGGCTAAACAACAAGCAGCACAAAATAAAACTATATAATATGTAAACTATTAAAACTACTTCTTAAAGTCAAATAGTCCTTACCTTCTTAATTCTTGCAACTAATTTTAAATACCTTTATCCTTAATAGTCTAGTAAAATTGTTTATTCTCACGTAGACGACTCATAAAAGATTCTGACATTTGTCGGTTTTCATAGCTTATTATTCAAAATAGACAGAATTTTTTTTCGATGTTATACTTTAGATCATACGAGGTGTATCAACTTTTGTCAACACAAAGCCATGAATCTTGACTATCCTCTTTCCATTAAACTTCATTTTTTAATTTCTTGGAATTAATAGTCATCCTTTGGATGAATCCAGTTTATTTTGTCATACAAATCGCAATTTCGACAGCCATCTAACAAAATGAACATAAAAGCATTAATTTCACCCTTATCTAAATCAACAGCCACTTAACGCACCCTATGCATCCCTTTATCGGGCCATTTCATCAGTCTTTTGTTAGGGCACGAGCCAAATCAACAGGCGTGTGCCAGGTGGTAGACCCACTCGTCCAGGTAAACGTTGGTTGGGGAAACCGCCCTCACACCTATCATTAGCTACTGTAACTGATATAGCAATTAGCTAGAGGAAGTATAACTTGTACTGTTATGTAAGAATAGGTACTAAATTAAAATATACTAGTATTTAAATTTCTAAATAGGAAGTCAGCACATTTTTTTATCTAAAATTGTTGGTTACAATTAGGTATTAGATAATTTGAATGTTACTCTAAGTTTAATAACTTTTGAAATGTAATATGTAGGATACAAGTATCAATGTCGACAATTTTTAACCAAATAAATATATTTTCCTACGACCACTGTTAAAAATAGTCTTTTTAACGGTTGCTTAGCAAGTTAAAAATAACAGTTTATAACACAGTGAATACTTTTAAATCGTTGTCATTGACAACAAATTAAAAGTAAAAAACAAATTTACTTTTAACACTAGTGTTAAAAAGGAACTAAATCTAGTTACCTGTCATAAATGTCATGGTATAATGCTTAGTTTTTATTTACTAATACATAACTAGGGTCGTAGGAAAAATAGTGTATGATATTTGTGTTAAAAGTGATTTTATTTCGTTCGTGGGGTTTGTTACACTCGGCTTCGCCTCGTTTCAAACTTCCCCACTCACTCATAAAATGTCACTTTTAACACTTATATCATAAATAACTCTTCTGTGCTTGGATAGTTTTCAATTAACTATAGGCTGTAAGTCCCTTGTATAGGCTGTATGTTGATTTAAACTATTAAAATTCAAATAAAAATGTCCATTTCTTGATTTATTTATAGTCAAAATGTTTCTAGTGTTATAAAGCCAGAGAAATGTAATTTATATGAATTTTCTACATGACAACCTCGATATAAAGGACTTCCGATATAATGGGCAAAATGTCTTGTGATATATGATTTTTTTAAATACATGTTAATGTTAGTGTTACACATATCTAAATCCAACTGTCACCCATCATGAAAGAAACACTAACGTTTGTGTTGAGTTGCTTTACACATGTACATTGCTAGTCAATGTAGTTTGAATGCATTCGGAAACCTTATTTTTCATTACAGCCTTTCGGTTTTAATGGACGTTATATTAAGATTCTAAGTAATGTTCCTTAAAATAATTTTGTCTAAATCTATAATCTAAAGCGTTGAAAGGAACAATTTGAGGGTATTTTTTTATGATGACCGCCTATTGAATTAGACCGTGTGTAATAAGTTTGTGGTATAGTGTTCTGACCACATTGTATAATTAAATAACTTGCAATAATTAAATTGATTTACATTGAACTTTTACACAAATGCATTAAAAAGCTAATAAAACCTGTGACATGTATATACATTATAATTATCTATTTAAAATTACAAAATACAAATACCTTTAAACATATAATTATAAATTACAAGTATCTTAATTCATTTATCATTCAAAACGCTGAGTTCAACAACAATCAAAACAAAAGCAAAAAATCTTCAAAACAAGTAGCAGAGTATTAACCTTCCTTGTAATGAATATAATAACACCTAACACCCTACAAACATAATGTTTTAATGTTAGTATAGCATAGAATGTGAGAAGGTATGATAATTGATTAGCATAACGTGTAAGACTTATGTGTATGTGTGTGTTTAGCCGGATAAGTTAATGGGCAACGATTATTACTCGTGTAAGTAATTGCAGATATTATAATTATTGGTTTGTTACAGGTAAGCCAGATTTTTACTATGGACTCTGAAATGGTTTCGTAAGTGGTGAGTCAGAAATTTTATAACTTATTTAAAACGCAAATTGTTATTGTTTCCTCGTTAACTAAAATCAATTATTTTACTTAGAAGCTGTAAGATATATAATTGTATTTTGGGACAACTTCTCGATGTATTACTTCACCTATGATTTTGATGAAATTTGGAAAAAAGTTCGTACTAAGCATGACAAATATGGGAAAATAATAAAAAGGCGATCAGACTCGGTTAACTTTGAGATCGCATTTATTTGTTTTTAAACCTATTTAATACAAAAAGTTTATACCTAACCTAATAAATATCTAACCTTACCTAACCTAATAAATACCTAACCTAAACTAACCCAACCCAACTTACTCTAACCTAATTTAACTAAACGTAACCTAACTTAACCCAACCCAACCTAACCTAATCTAACCTTATCTAACCCAACCTAACTTAATTTAATCTAAACAGATTAGATTAGGGTAGGCCAGTTTCCGTAATATTGGTTTAGAATAGGTTAAATTACGTTAGGCTAGGTTGGGTTAGGTTAGGTCAGATTAACTTAGTGCGTATGTGTGTGTACACACCTTTAGTGTCAAATAGCTTTAAAAACAAATAAACAGTGATTTCAAGTACAAAAAAGTCTGGCCGCCATTTTTTTTTCCAAATTTATCATGTTTAGTAGGATCTTTTTGCTAAGTGTCACAAAATCAGAGGTGACATCGACAAGTTGACCAAATTTTGGTAAAAATTTTATATAAAACAAAATATATTATTTGTTTACTTATGTATATACTAGGTAAATGCACTTTGAAGATGTTTATCAACATCAGAATTTTATAATTTGCGAAATAGTCGTTATCTTCATTGTTTATTCCAATGTTAATTTGTTGTCAATATTACTATAATAGTAAGACATAAATTAAATAATAAATATTTAATATGATACAGATCTTAATATCTAATGCTACCGAAGGTATATGGCAGATAAAACAGATAATATTTTTAACATCTGTGATTAATCCCTTGAAGTTATATGTAGCATGAATTATTCACAGAAAAATATATCGATGCCTATGCTACTAAGTTTGCATGCAGTTATTTATTCTGTATAATCGTAGTTTGCGTGTAATTTCCGAGATAATCTATTAGAAAAAGAAACTAACTGTTATTGAGTTGCATTTCTTGTGATAATAGGATGAGATGAAATCGTTTGTGGTGTAGACATGAGTAACAATAACTGTTATTGACATACCATTTTATAGGTGAACTTATTTTCAACATCTAAAAATAGTTATTGTTATTATGATTTAATTTATAATACTATAATTACTTGCAAAGAAACCAAAAGTCATTAATAAAAAGGTACTAAATTAATCATATCTCCTAATTTACATGACAAAACTAAATTATTTTATATGTACTAGTATTACTTTATTTTATTACCTATACAGTTGTAATAACAGGTTTGACAGTAAGTAAAGATGTAAACATACAATTAACTTGTCAATTATATATGTCTACCAAGAGACACATAAAAAATTGTAAATTATAATAACATTATATGCATTATATTTTATTTTATACAATTCAACCTATAGGTATGTTAATTAGATTTGTAAATATTGAAATGGAATAAAATACTAACCAAAAATAGCGCTCTCTAGCTTCTTCTTACTAATAATATCAGTAAATATTAATAATTATTTAATTATAAAACAGACTTATGAAGTATTCAATTAAGATTCTATCCTGCAACTTTTAATAGGAATTCGTTTACTGTAAAAATAAGAAGAAATCAAAGGCTATTGCTTTGTTTAGTTCTGCAGTTTGGTATGGTGCGTAGAGTAAAATTCTCATATTTCATATTTCCACATTAAATTCCCCATTCATCTCAATCAAAAAACCCATTGCAGATAACATCTCTATACAAACAAAACCCACAGAAATTACCCAGTCAGGTCCATTGATTGATTACTCGTAATACTATTAGCGATCATCATTCCCTTAACACCCATAGCAAGCCGTGGAACAAGCGAACCTCAGCCCTACGTCACTTGTCCATAAAGCCGAAGCTTTAGGCCAGGGACCACCTCATAGATAATATAAGACGGCGATTTAATATCACAATCACCCAATTAGTTGTTGGAGATCAGTAAAGAGACGGATACGAGCAGTAACGAACTGGGCAACTGGAAAATTGTAGTAAATCATTGGGAGTTTGATTCGGAGCACTGAGAATTAGTTATTGTGTTTTTAGTAAATATTTTTTAGAGAATGAGTTATGGGAAAAGCTGACAAGATAATTTGAGCAATTTGGTGCTGTTATTTTTGGGTAACCCAGTAAAAATTGAATAGAAAATAATTTAATTTGAAATCGAAGTAGAACAAATAAAAAAAAACAATCAATAAAAGATCAAAAAAAAAAAAAACTTTATTTCAATTATTTTTGGTAAGACCAAAATTCATTGAACTGTTAATAATTTTTGTTTGTATTAGGTAAAACAATAAAAAAAGGATAGTACTTCTTTTATTTCATGTACAAAAATCTCATTTTCAATCGAATACCGAATAATAAAAGAAAGCTAGTTTCCTTCTTCACCTACCGTTGAAGTTTTTAACGTATATGCATACACATATACCCCGCGAAACAATATTTGGTTCTCTTTTGCGTAATTTAAGCAAGTATAAATATAGAAAATAACAGATGTGTATTCAAATAATTTTTACTATGTTTCATTGATGATGCACATTACTTGTAAATTACTTTCTTGGTCACTAAATAGACCTACATGTAAAAGTACACAGGTATACAATAGTTATTTATATATTAAGGGCATAATCAAATTTCTTGAGAGAGCTATAATCTTGATTATGCCCGTGGTACATACGTTTTATTTCATTTTGGTACTTGGAAATGAATAAAAAATGTAGGTATATATCCCATGCTGTGATTTGAGTTGACATTGTTAAATTATTTGTTTTTAAACAAATTTAATATAACCAAAGTGTCACTGTCATTGTCAAATATATATAGACCGTCACTTTCTGATTATTCGGGCGAAATATCAATGGAATTTAAGTTTCTAAAAATTCAAAAGATTTATATGAAAAGGAATTTGAAAAGTTCTATGAATGCTAAATACTTATTGAATCAAAACTAAATTTATTTAATTGTTTGACGTTTAATTTGTTTATGTAACTATTGCTTAACAACTTTATACGCCCTCGGGCAGTAAAAACTAAATTACGCCCGCATTTTAGGGCGTATAAACAAGTTTTTGATTCCAAAGTGAGATTAAAATATTTAAAGATAAAACATATATACTCCAGATTTAATATCAATAGAAAATGTATTTTCAATCATAACAAATTAAAATTTTATTAAATTCACCGGTGAATCAGAGGTAGTGTCACTACAATTCGAAAATTTTGCTTGTTAGGTAGATTTTAAACCATTCTGACAGAGCAATATATTTTTAAATAGTCATACCTTACAAGATGACCATTCTTCAAAAGATAAACCATACCGATTACTGACTCAAGTCAGTTTATATTAATTTAGAACTATTCATCCTAGTGTAGTAAGTTTGCGAGCTTGATTGTTGGTACATAGGGGCAGCATTTAAACCGTTTTTCTCGTGTTGGATAAATTGGAAGAAGGAAACAATTCGCCATCTGTGGTCCGTGGCTGGTGATTATGTAAATTTCGTTCTGGAATCATATCGGAGTAGGAACAGTCATGACGGCCTAGGGCCCACCGCCTACGCCGCCACACATGCGCGTGTCCCTGTCTCCGAGAAAGTCAGAGTAGGGCCGTGGCCCTGCTTTGCATAAGAGAAATGAGAATGATTCTACGGTTTGCGAGGAAAGTGCCGATTCTGGAGATAAGCGCATTCTAATGCATAACGCGCATGCTTTGATGTTTCCTTCTTATGTGATAGTCACTTGGTACAGGCGATCGAATTCTACAGTCATCTGAATAGTTTAGAAATAGCATTATGACTAAATTTACTAAATGTGGCAGATATTTTATATTGTAGCGATCCCAAGGTCACGCTAGCGGACCTGTTACGACTGGTTCGCGCGCTTCTATTGTTCTGTTATCTAGAGGATACGAGAACATGTCTGAACGTCCGAACTTAATTGTTCTACTATATAAACCCCGAGGAGGATATCGTGAGGACAGTCTGATATTAATAGGTGTAGTGAACATAAATAGTTGGTGATATAAATATATTGTGGAAATAAATATTTCATAGTTTTAAGTGTTTACATAAATAATCCTGGTATTTAAGTTTCTATTAATAATTTTTATTCTTAAATTAGTGTTTATATTTGTTAATTCATAGTGTTAGTTATTTTTATTATCTTTTTATAATTTATTATTCGTTTATTAAACTTAGTTATATAAATACACGTGTTTTAATCATTTTTACACTTCACCTAAATAAATAAACGTTACAATATTTTATTATGCTAGTTACTTAAAGATACATTTGTAAAATTCTAAGGTTAACCAACAAAAAATGGTACTTTTGTTTGACGACAATTGACACATACTAAGTATGAGGAAATAACAGTTTTTAACATACCTAAAATAGTTATTAGTATCATAACCACCGCTCAAGCCAATTGAATTCCGTACTCGGAGAGCGAGGATTTTAAGACATCTAAGGCCTGGCATGATTCATAACACCCGTGGCTTGTTCAAAAGTTTACCGGTTTCACGTTATTAATAAATATTATTTTATGAAATTCTCTTGTGCGTAACGTTTTCGTAATCAGATCTGTATTTTTCAGTTGTCCTTCGTTCTTTTGATAATGTGTACGGTAATATTATTACCGTACTGACTTGTCAAAATTATTTTATTGCCCTGTTTACTTTAGTCTATGTAAACAAAAGCTTAATATCCTGAAACCGGCAAAATAAGTAACAGTTATTTTAATAACTAATCTCCTTGACTACAAAGTTTTATAACAAAAAATTATAACATAATTGATTATTTGTACGCTTGTCAATTAAGAATTAAGCATATATAAATTAAATTATTTATATTTAATGATGGCAAGAAAAGTTTTGTTTGCATTTTTGGAATAAAGTTCAGCCCCTTCTTGGGCATTAATTATAGTCTTGGAAATAAAACCTTATTTTATTCCCTTAGTACATAAATAACTATTATTATTTAACTTTAAAACTACATACAATAGGCAAAGATAAAATTGAATCATAAAAGATACATTTGCGGAGACTTAACCATTAAAATTGTCGTACTGAAGAATATAATTACGTATATCTATTTTTAGTTTTAAGTACCAACAGATAATTTTCTATTGAACATGAAAATTAGGCAAAAAATAAAGAAACCTCTTTTTAACGATTGTGGCAATTTTCAAACTTTACTTTCTATTAATTAATAACTTTTGTTCAAAACGTATATTTAATATTTTAATTCTGATCTCGACAATCAAAAAGGAAAAATTAAAAAATAAGTCTACATACAATGCAAATTTAGAAATTTAATTGTTCGCCGGGTAAAAACAATTTTAACCTATACCTGCAATACTTGATGTCTAAATGCCATACTAATAAAATGTATAGGAAATTTAAATGACCGTATATGAATAGCATAGGATAGGATACAATACTGACTCAACTAAAATGAATGTAAAATATTAACAAAACAGCAATATTTCAATTATTCTGTGCAAATTAAATAAAGAATTACTGACCTGTAGTAGTTTAAATCAAGCTTAACAAAGAATATATGTTTACAAAGAAAAGGAAGTACCAGTCTGAAAAGTGTTATTTTCAATAAAAAACTGTAACAATGGCACAATGAGTAATCCCTTCAGTTTCCCAGTCCATCACACAGCGAGTCCTCGGGCCCATTACAGTGTTTAATTGCATCCTCAGCCACTCTCACAAAGGAAGGAAGTCCAACACCTCGAGATTTGGACGCGAGTTTTTGTGCGGACACCTGTCCACCGGAATCTGTAATGCCGGTCATTAACTTGTGTATACTAGGATTGATGGATCATACTGTTTGTTTTCGTCTATAGGAAATTATCATCAATTTCCGCTGAGTGATTTTAATTTGGAAATGGGATAGAGCTAGAGAAAACAAATTATAAATTCATATATCATCACTAAGCAAATTTTAACGGTCAACGGTAGCTTACTTCGTTAGTGGGTTTTGACTTG
This sequence comes from Stenolophus ochropezus, assembly GCA_035578165.1. Classification (NCBI taxonomy): domain Eukaryota; kingdom Metazoa; phylum Arthropoda; class Insecta; order Coleoptera; family Carabidae; genus Stenolophus; species Stenolophus ochropezus. The sequence goes on from JAQOWZ010000008.1 coordinate 22,444,767, forward strand.
AAAAGTGGGATTCAAATCAAAACCTTGCCAATCTTTAATGTAAAAATATCGTTGTGTCCGAGTGGTTCGGAACACACTAAAAGTTTTTGTTTTCGAATATTGACATTACCATCATGGATATGCATATAAAATAATCACTCCCTGGTGAAGGCCTAAGGAAGGCAGAAACCGGTTAAAATTAACTTTTACACATTGACTGATTTCCAATATTCATCCATACATCAACGTTTCTCCAGTTAAAAAATATTCATCATCCATAAAATAATCTATGTGTATAAAAAGGTGAAATTAGGATCTCGATTTCATATGTTCTGTATTTCTCAATGGAATGAAGAAGCCTACATTTTTCTCTTATCGGTGTCTGGACCATTATCCTCATTTGTCGCAACATTCCTAGATGGAGTAGGTCTTCAATTACTTAAAGGTACTTGTTTCATGATAAGTACTACTATTGTAGGTGCTGGTGATCCGAGCCACTCAGATACAGTGGTATTTTTATTTGAATAAAGATTAGCGAATATGGGATTTGAACCCCTTAATTTTAGTAAGAGCGTGCTAACCAAGTAAGCCCGTAGACAATTACACTATAAATCTAGAAATTTATGAGGGAGACAAAGATGGTTTTAGGATTTCATGTCACAGATTAGTTTTATTTCAAATTAAGATCAGACGCATATTATTCACGTATGTTCGTGCTTTGTTCTCTTTTCGAAAAAACCAAACTGGAGCTTTAATTGGTTTCATTAAATATGAAAAAATATATGCTATAACAAAAGGTACAAAACGCTTAAACCCTTTTCTTCGATACAAATACAAAATTCAAATATGTAACTAAAAGTGTATGGTCGTTCATCATTTATCATATTGTAAGTGAAACCATCATTGACATATCTCACACATCCCCTTACGTATTTAATAATATACGTGCATTTATCTCAAAGCCTTTACAAAAAAATCAAATGACGAACTTTATGAATCAGGAACATTAGTTACTATAGAAGAAGAACCAGGATATTATATTGTCTCACCTATAAACAAATCTAACCTTGTCTTTTAAATCAACTAAAAATCCAATAAATTAATATCAGTGCATAATAAAAATTGTTTGAAGCCTTCTTGTACGTAAGCTTACCAACTTCTTGTTCGATAAAGGTAAAAATGTCAAGTTATAGTATCGGAATGACCACCATTTACATTTGTACAATTATACTCGTACTGGTATTCGATTGGAAATGATGTTTATTTTTTGAATGTGGCATAAGGTAGGAAGTCCCGTGACTTCCGGCAGCAGCGCCGAGGGCGCCGTGCAATCGCCAGGTGAGCGGTTACCGATCATTAGAGAAATCTGCCTTATCGGCGACCTTATTTAGGGCGCCGCGAGCCAGGCCGCACCGTGTAATTTTCACTATTTCGCACCTTACAAGTGTCAGATAAGGAAATTGCGAACCTGGACTCCGCTCGCCTCTGCCTCGGCTGCTGTGCACACCTTCCCAAAGCTGCAACTAATCATAGTTGTTTGTTTATAAGCGCAGATAAACATGATTTTACTTCTTGCCCTGGAAATATAATACGTATGTGGCGAATTATACTGCTGATTTTTCAGATTGTGTAGAATGCGTTCTATGAATTTTTATTATTACAGATCATCTTGAAACTGTGGAATACACATATTATTTTCACGCTTAGAATTGCTAAACAAACTACAATGTAAGATCAGATATCTGGGGTGAACTACCCACAGTAACCAATTATTAATGATTGTATCCCATCATTTCAGGGAGGAACATAGAACAGATGAAATTGAAACCCATCTGTCTATAGACAATTTTGCTTACATTTTATTTCATAATGGAAAAAAATAATTACAATATTGATTTAAATACACAACTGTATCTGATGAATCACATGAATATTAGAAGTAAATTCATCCTATCAATCCATTGAGGAACTTAAAGCAAATAAAATCGAGATAAGAAAGCAAATATTTCTAGAAGGTTTTACTTACATTTTAATTATTTTTTTTATATAGAATAGAATAGACCCCATTGTCTATTTAAAAGAAACTTAAAATTTAAGTAATATTGATGAAACTGTCCAGAAGACATAAAAGTATTTCTTTTGGCGATGTTGGTATTGGCTCAGTTGAAGTAGAAGCGCGTTATTTTTTATATGGATTATATTTCTTCAACTTTTAAAACTGAACCCAAAATTTCATTCTCTGCTTATTTCGAACCGAAAAATCGTTTCTCTTTAATAAGTTTTATACGATACGTTATCCCGTCTGTAAGTAGTAGCTGCTTAGATATAAAAGGGCCTCAAGTACTCAGTAAGTTTTGCTTAAACTTTAGTAGAACGATAACTGCTTGCCGTGGTAGCTGGCAAAATATTAATAATATTCCAGCGATATTTTCCAAGGAGTGCAGCCATATCTTCATCTTTGCATCTCTCACAGCAGGAATTTATGAAATCTGTGAAATCTAGCCTCTCGAGATAAGCCGGTGATAAGGCCGGGATATATAGGCTACACACCCGATCTAATTTTCTACTACACTTCATAATAATAACGTGCTGCTCGTCCAAGATCCCGAAGCACTCGCTAAGATTTTTCTATCGCTTCTGCGATCTCGATGCCAGATACCTACCTATCCACACTGTAGGATTTGCAATATCTTATATCTCCACGATTTACTTGTGCTTACTAACATACTTCAAATGCTTATTAGCACTGTTATTCTTCCGCCTTTTATATTTCTGCATGTCAATATAATTGATAAATAGTTTTGGTGCTTTTACACAAACTCTCAGTGTATCTTAGCTCACCTCAATTGGCTCACTTATATTGTATGTTCTATTTTTCTCAACTGAGCTCAGATAAAATGAGGTCCTAGTAAGGATAGTTATACCCCCTTTGCCGTTGCTGAATCAGTTCGTTCATTTGATTTTTAAATTTAAAATGAGCAATATTATTGAAGACATCTTATTCGTAAGTTTTAATTTTCAATAGAAGATTGATTTTATTCGATTGGATAGTTAGTAATTGGTAAAGAACTTTTGGAGTTGCAGTCCTTTAATAAAATCCACAAATGTACCAACGTTTCGACTATAAATCAATGAGTACTAGGGTAGTATTTTGATCAACGTTTTAATACTATTTATGACCCTAGTGAAAACTGATTTACAGTCTAAACTTTGGTGTATTAGTAGATTTCTAGATTTTATTAAATGCTAGGTACCCCGGCAGTTCTTTTCTAATTAGTAATTACTTTTAATTTTGTTTGTAAACAAATTTGTAACAATGTCTTAAACTTATCGTCAGGACCAATAATTAAATGAAGTTGTAAATGATTCGGATATTAATGTCTTATTGACATCTAGTGGAAGAGACTGTTCTGAAGCTGACAGCCTCAGAGACATCAATCATTCTTTTTACTCCCCAAAAATATCATTTTAGTTCACATTAAACTGAGGTGACATGATTCGGATAACGAAAAGAACACGACTTACCTATATTCAATGAAACATGCAGGTTTCAGTAGCTTAGATAGCCAAACTAAATTTTTATTTCCAAATTGGTCCTATTGTGAACTGAAGTGCAGAACATTAGGGTGTACACCATCATGAGTGCTCGAGGGGTAATGTCTGATAAACTCCTTATACGATATAAATATATCACAATAGATTTCTACAATAAAACAGATTGGCACACCCAGTAATAGGTAATAAGCCGTGAGTTATATATTTATTACAGCGGTATATATATGGTAATAAATATAGTCTGAGAGGGTCAAATACTGGGTAAATTGTGGATATACGTTAGCTAAGAATTCAGTCATTACAAATATTCATGTTTTATATGGAGACTCCAACGACCGATCAAAACAAAAACTGAATATTATATACCATTTTGTTATCATCTTTTCCAGATGGAACTTTTATGTCTGACTATTTTACTTGAATGTTAATGGTACAGGTTGTCACCTGTACTAACCGAGTGTATACCGCTATTGCTTGCAAGATTTAACCTAGAAAATCGTAAGCTTCAAGTGTTTGATAGTAGCGTAAGGTCACGGCAAGGTCACGGCATAATCGCGACTGACACAGAGCGGCAGACAGCGGCGTCCGTTTCTGGGCGTGGGAGAATCAGGGCATCATCACAGCTCAATTCTGGGAAAGTCCTTGACTCTACACGTGTGAATTTATGTAAATATCACTCGCTATTGTCTGCAGGGTACACTTAGCCTGCCGGCCTGCTGAACTACTGCATCTTACGATTGTTTAGAACTTTTCACGATGAAAGAGAAATTACTTCTAACTTACTTATATCATTATTTTTGGAGGATTGATTTGTCTATTGGATAGTTAATAATTAGTCATTTCAATAAAACATCAACGTTTGTACTGTAAAATCAATCACCCTGATGAAGACTGATTTAGTTTTTTGGAATTTATTAAATTTGTTTTTCCTTATTTATAAGCGATATCTTCTTTTATTCTTTGGGTATTGAGATTTCCTTTACTCCTCTGCTTCTACTTCAGTAATGATTTTGTATCTTTTTATTTCTTCTACACCGCCATCCTAAATCATCAGATCTTTCTGTTTTTACCAATCGTTCTTATTTCCCAAATTTTAAATATTTGTATTGTATCGATAATCCAATTTAATTTCCTGAAACGTAGAATTATTAAAATTAAAATTAAAAGTTTTATATTGTTATACTTGACTTAGGAGAATTGTGTCTTCATACAGAAAAGAATGAAACAATCGTAACAATAAGTACAGTGAAGTCATTTATAACAGCGTTCTTTATAACGAAAAGTCGGTTATAACGACAAAAATGCAAGGTATTGGTACCTCTTTGGTATGAATTAATCCAAAAATAAATTTGGGATCTTGTGCATTTAGATCGTCGGTTGACAATATTGAATGATTGAGGAAGAGTTTGATTCACACAACTGTTCATCAGATTTTGACTAATTAATTGGGGATGAGAAAAATCTGCGCAAAAATAGTTTTAAAAATGTTTTGGGACACTTTAAAACATTTAATCGGCTGTATCCAACCAGCTGAAGGTGATTCCAGTATCTGAGTTCCAGCATTGCCCTGAGGATAGGAAGAATTTACTCCAGCAGTGTGTGGCTTCCCAAGGAAGTTATTTTGAGGGAGACAATATTGAATTGTAATTCTATTCGAACAATTAAAATACAACAGCCTTATTACTTATTTTACACTCGTCGTCTACATATATACTTATATAAAGAAATAATCAGCTATATTATTAAGTAAAGCTATATGTTTATCGAAACCATTGAATCCAAGGAAACTTTCTTTTCAAAAGATTTTCATCTTTAGTGGGTTCTGTACCAGACATTGCATAATTTTAGATAATAGTAATCGATCCTGTAGATTGAATCTGAGATTACTCGCTGTGATGAAATGTAAATGCAAGCGCGCTAATCATAGCAACTTCCAACCAACAGACAGTATTCCATTTGCATGGTTATATATGTAAATAATAAGTGCAGCGTTTGACGGATTCTCGGAACGAAATAATAACTCACCATTAGCGACTTTGTCCTGCGGATATTGCTGAAATCAATTCATTAGCAAATAACGAATATTCGCTATTAATCTCGCCTAATATATGCGCTGAATATAAGAATGCAACGTGAAAGATGCTAATTAGACACTGGGATATATATCACCATAACAACTATCATATCAACAAAACATACAACTCCAGGAATTCTCAATATTTTATAATCATTTCTACTCAAAGATCTCTAGGATTGTAAACTGCATATTTTATTACATTTCTATATCACTCAAATATTTCTTTCCCATCCAGAGTCGTTCTACGATATATAGGTGCCGTGGACTAAAAGAATTAGCCCCTTAATCACATGTCGCCATCATCTAAATTAACAGAAATTTTTCCTAGTCCACGATGCCCTTTAAAACATGGTATCCTAAGGACACAGTCCTAGGTATATTGTGGCTGAGGCACCCCCTGGTGTCTAAGAAGCTCTCTAGATCCTTTTTTTGATATGAATCAGTCTCCGTTTCTTTATGGTAGATTGCTGATTCTTTTATATGTCCTCATATTTCCCGTTTTTTACCTTCCATTTATTCCTATTCTTTTTAAATGCTTTTCTATTTCTTGTAGCCGTTTAAATCTGGATCTCCCTTGTTTTCCCTTCTCTCCTGGTTCCCAAAGAAACATTGATTTTATTTATCTCCATAAGTGTCCCAGCTATTTCACTCTCTGTTGCTTTCTTTCGTCACTATGTCAATCCTGTACAATTTCTTGATTTATTTTACTAGTTCTACTTAATCAAATGGTAAACGTGACCTTATTTCCAATATATACTAATTTTATAGGTCAAAAATAGTACACTTTAGTTCTGTTTTAATTCTAGACTTGTAACACGGAAGAATCTCAACGACTAACAGAAATGGTTTACTCACTTACGACGATGGTCATAAAACTCTATTTACATTACAGTGTTAAAGTAAAAACCAATAAAAACCTAAAATGGGTAGTGGATAACACATCTACCTACTACTACATTGTGTATCATTTCTTTCAGAGGATCATAGCTCTTCCAGAGACAATAGCTCTGACCAGAAAGCGACTGACTTACTCAAACGTCTCCACTGCCACTAAAAAGTAACTTCTTAAAACTTGGACAAAAGGCAAACCCTATGTTCTCTTTAACTAAACTAATAACAATCCAAATTTCTTCCTAAAATAATAATTGTGCAAACACCAATACAAATATATATTTGGTTACCAAAAATTTAAGCTTTCAGCAACACACAGAAACAAGGACTTGATTTCTACCCAGTTACACTAATAGGGAAGAGACTAGAGTATAGTTTAGTAACATTTTGAAGACTGCACAATGTCGTGTAGCCTAGAGGCCGGTAGTGCTCTGTCACCGAGTGTCCTGCTCGTTAATTGCAGCCGGTGAGTAGTCCCAGCATAACAGGCTGTCTGCTAATTATGACTTATTATTCCGTATTATGCTACATTATATAATCGCAATCAACTGCATTCATTTCACTTAGGAACACTTGCTCTACATACATTGTAACTCCTGCTCACAACACTTCACATTATTCTTAACAAGTGAAGCTTGTGTGGACATGGTTAATGTTTGGATGGTCTTCCTGATGTCTAGGACAAACAGACATGCACATGCGCGTATGCAATGCAAAGAGACATTGCCATCAATAGTCGAAGATAATAGATACCATTACTGATTTTTAATGCCAGTAAGTTCGTCATCGCAAAATGGAATATATTAAGATACCAACGCCAACACCCACTTAAATAACTTTAACTGGCATTCGACTTAAAATTTTTGAGCGATGACAACCGAAAGCTTCTGCTCCTAGCTTAAACTTCAACGGCACATTATTTACATTTTGAAGTTTAAAATGACAATTACCATAATAATCATATGGCACATAACAAATTAATATTATTAAACTAATTAAATATTTTATTATCTGTGTCTGAAGTTCTTAAGGAAAATAGAGGATATAATAAGACTAGCCAAATTAGAAACGAAAAGATAAGGACAAATCTACAAATAGAAAGCACACAAAAAAACAATTGAGAAAAGACAGTTGCCTTGGTACGGACACTTACTAAGGATGCCGGAAGACAGACAAGCAAAAATAGTATGGAATACAATAACAAAAATAAAAAGGAAGAGAGGAAGACCAACGAAGAGCTGAAAGAGCAACATAGAAAAAATTTTGAATAGGAACGAAACAAACTGTCAAAAAGCAAATAAAAAAAGCAAGGAACAGGAAAGAATGGAAAGAATTCATAAATAAAATTGTGTAAACAAGAACTATTATCTATATACCCGAAAGATATGTTATTTTGAAATATTCAATTTTTTTATTTGATTATTTCAATCTTTGAGCTACGAATTACCTGAAAATAGATTCTTATGTGTTCTTTGAGTGTCTGAATGGTTAAATTTGTATTAATTACATCCTATCTACTTATAAAATATCTTAAGAAAAAAAAAGAAGAAGTGTTTTTGGCTTTGGGAATTTTCATGTGGTACCAAAAAAAATTAGAATATAATTATTCCAAATAAATATCGATTGGACATTTGTGAATTGCAACAAACAATGCGAATAAAAATTGAGTTGAAAAATAATAAAGATTGTTGGCTAACAATTACGATTTAAATAAAAATAAAAAAATAAAAATTAAAAACTATTAATCTCGTCCTGTACATGAATAGGGAATAAATATCTGTATTTAATACAATTCTTATAAAAATATTGCCTACGGGATAAAATGACCTAGTGTAGTTCCAAATTGAGTTCGTGTTAAAAAGGCCTCTGTGGTAAATTCTCCACCGTAGCAATAATTCCTGGAAGGTATCGTCTGCTAAATATTATTTTTATATATAATTAGCGACAAAATTTAAGAATATTTGGTACTCTGAAAAATAAGTAAACTAGATTTACAAACAAAGCTACAAGTATGATTAAAACTCATGATACATTAAATTTTCGGGTACTTTACTTACAAAAAGCATAACAATAAAGTCATTAAGTAACTTGAATTCGGTATGATTACTACTTGATTACTTATTCCAGTGAAACAAAACCTCAATCTTTTGTTCTGATTTCACACGTCCAGTTCCCCCCACCATCTTCTCCTCCCTCCTCCCTACTTCCGGGGGAAATTACCCTGCGCAGGAATGTTTCCCGCCGACATTTTCCCAGACGGAGGTTGGTACAACTGGTTATCTACCATCGCTTGGACGGAATATGTAGAATAAATATCATAATGCCAGTTGGTGTTATTGTATATAAATGTTTATTATCGATCATTTATCCAGTTTTTTGTGACAGTTCTTGTTGTAAATGTAAATTAGATATAATTATTAATAGTTACATTAGTTACAAGTCGTAATTGTTATAATAAATTACAGATGTACATGTCTATTAGAACATGTTATTTTTAATAACACTTATAACAGTATTTAATTTCATTTTATAACGTTATAAACAATACTTTTCGTATAAAACGATATGCATATAAATATAACTAACAAAAAAATTTTATCATTAAACTGAGCGGGCAGCGGTGACTTCCTTGGTTTGCGCCGTCAATCTTTATCCAAATAAAAATACCACTGTATCCTAATACTACTAAAATGCAATTAAAATTATCTAAAACAAACGGAATTGTAATTTTCACACCTTGTTTCCTCATTGGACTGTTGGGGTACTATTTTTTTTTTAATTTTAACCGTTTAACACTTCTAAGGTCTGTATACTGTTCTTAAGTTGCTGTTTCATCAAGAAATGTACAAATGTCGTGTCAATAATATAATAACAGTGTCATATTTCCAGTATTAACTTAGGAAATATACTTTCCCTTGTTAATAATTAAAAATTTATTATCTCTAAATCACTAGATATTAATTAATTTTTAATGATTTCCAACAGGAACCCAGAGTGATGCGTGTATATTAATCAAGCAGATTAGATATAAGATCTAGAGGCCAGTGACAGAATGAATAATAAAACAAATTAGATAATGAATACGTTAGTGTTTTATTGTGGACGCGCTGATGATAAATTAATACCAAATCAATAATGTGGAATGATTTATTCTTGGAAATACCGTCAATAAAAACTGCAGAAAAACTTGTAAAATTACTCTATGGATAAATTTGTATAAAAACCAGTTTAGTAACGGATTTAGAGAAAAAAATGGGGTATTCACCAATGCAATTTTATTGAATTTTTTAAGGAATTTTCATTACATTGTTGCATATCGTTATTATAATCAAATTAATCAATATTATAAAACATATATAATAACATACTACTGTGATATTATATCCAGTCGCGTACCACTATGTTGTACAAAAAAAAAGAAAAGAGCGTATATAATTTTTATTAGCTTAAAATTTTTTCTCACATTGTTTATAAAAATATGTTATATTAATTTTAATTATTATTTAAGATGGAGCGACAAACGATGAAAGGTCGAGTTTAATTGTTGTTATTTTAACCTCAAATTCAAACCAGGTTTCAGTTTATATCCAATTTTATTTTCACCAGTGGTCAGTAGCGTAACTAGAAATTTTTGAAGGGGGGGCCCAAAGATAACGAGATGCAAATACTAGGATATGTTAAAAAAATTATATATATATATATATATATATATATATATATATATATATTATGAAGAACCTGGCGTTTAGCGTAGTTCCCGTTCCTTCATTGTCATCTTTAAAATATGAACAAAACAATACAATAACAATACAATGGCTTATGTTAACTATAAAAAATCTGTTTTCACTAAAATCAGTAAAATTATTTATATGAAACAGTAACTAATGTTAAAATCATAATCTTTAACCTACAGTGCATATGTCAAATAATGTACACTATACCGGGTATTGAGCTTTCAATATTTGCCGCATACGACGCTGACATCTACGATGGCATCGCCAATAGTGAAGGCACGTTAAGTTGAGACTGGCCGATGCGCAAACACAAATCAGAAAACATTGACTGGATTAAGCTTGTTGCTACTTGCACAATTCAACTTGAAAACATTCGTCTGATAATTATGATGCACGAATTTTGGTTTGTACGCACAGAAGGTCAGTCTCAACGTGCGCTTTCTATACGAACATTCTGCATCTTAGTACAATACATAAACGAGCGTGCTTTCATTGCAAGGATAGTACGCGTGTTCAATATGCTACCAATGTCGGAGTCGGAAGAGTCACTCAGGCGCAAACGGGTGTAAGCTAAAATGCATTTCTACACTTTCAGATTCATGAAACAAATGTAACACCAAAAGTAATACCCATATATTTATATTGAAAATTTAAAAATAAAATAGCTAATTTTTCATTCATCAGTATTGTGCACTAAAGTAAAAATAAAAATACAAAAATCCAGAGGGGGGCCCGGGCCCCTTGGGCCCCCCCCTAGTTACGCCACTGGCAGTGGTTCTGCTTGCGTACCACCATAAGAATAGATAAATCAGAAACTCAAGTACTACTTATACTAGGGCAAGATAAGCCAATGATAATAACTCTAACTCTAAATATTAAATATTTCTGATCTATATGAAGTTCGTAGTGTAGAGAATAAAATGATCGACTGTGTTTTGCCAATTATTTCTAACATAGAATCAGTCCATTTTTATATTTGACATTTTAGTAGTTTCAAAATAAGTGGCTTTGGTTCTTGGTAAGGTCATGATTCTAGAGAATCTAATAAAAACAAAAGTCATTGAAACTATTTTGACCAATTGTTCCTAAATGTGTCTTTAGGAAACCTGCAGCATTTTATAAAAAAATATTTTTCTTTTTTGATTGAACTTTTAACATAGTCTTACGATTATACAGGTACTATTTTTCTACGAAACGAATATATTGTAATAATTTTAATTGTTTAGAGAAAACGCAGTATTTCTATCTAAGGGCTTATATACAGTTGAACGCCGTTTACTCTTCTAACCGGACTCAACGATCTACAGTTCTCCAAACCGCCGTACTACCGGTTACATTTCAGCTATTATAGTTAAGATGTGTAAGTGGCAAACCTGAAGTATCCGAGCATAATTTTTATGTAACGACAAATAACACAAATTGTAGGTTGACAGGTCTTGAACTAGCGATCTCTGATTCTAGGTGACGTCAAGCAAGTTAGGAGATGTTCGCTAATCTGCTCAGCAACCGATCCGACTAATTTTATTTCATTAATAATAGATTCTTTGAACCTCTTCTTTTTGGCACAATATTACTAGGCAGATCAAGGCCTCAAGTACCAAAGGTACAGCTTATAGATCGAACCAACCGTGTATATGAATCTATATGGTTAATAGTTGAAGAATCTTCGAATTGCAGAACTAACTCAGCTCTCAGTTACAATCGAAGAGCTTTAACTAACCACCAGCCAATACCAGAGTTATTGCATTTTGTAACCTGGCTATGGATGTGTCCCGGTGACATAATAACATTGAAACCGAGAGTGCGTGTAACTCGTGTTGTTGCTGTACAGCGGACAATGTAACGCATGTAATGATGGGAAACCGCCGGGCGACGCGACATTCAAACAGCCATTGTGATCGTGGGAGCTTCTAAGTGGAATCGTAAAAACTGCCTTATTCATTTCCACAGAGGATGTTCTGCCCTTTAGGAATTTCTACAATAACACACACGTTCATATTTTATCTTCTTTTATTTAGCTCAATTGGTTAACGCGCTTCGACTGGAACTTAGTGTGAGACCAACATCAATAACTATTTTAAATCCAAAAAGGAATCAATGTACTATCGGTTTTAGTGAAAACATTGTAAAAAAAATATGATGAGAAGATAGCCGGTTAGGTAGATCTTTGCCAGGAATATACTAACATGCCTAAAAATGGCCTTATAAGCCGAAATACGAAATAAAATTTAAATATTTTGGAATTAACCAAATATATTCTCATTGATGTTTATTGACATGCTCATTGAAATAACCTGTAGCACCTTTGAAGAGGTATATTTTGCTAGGTATTATAATACATCATGACTTTTTACCAATTAAAGACTATATTAATTTGTTTTGCGGTTTATAAAACAATATGTAGATTTATACTAATATATGGTTCCGTAACATGAGTAACATTTCAAAGAATGAAACGTAAAATACAGGCACTGGAAATTAAATATCTGAGAAGAGTACACTCTTGGACAATAAGAAACGATACAATAAAAGAAAAGTTGCAATATAAAACAGTCCTAGACTTTATAGAATCGAAACCGGTACGTCAAATATGAATGGCAAAAGTAAAAGAAAATATGGACCGTTGAAAACCAAGCGACACCTGGGATGCCATCATCAACAAGATCTTTTTAAATTTTTTTAATTTAAATTTAACTTTTAAAAGCGGATCTTCATTAGTACGTTTAGACAAGAATTCAGATGAATATGAGATCTGGGATTCAAATCCCAACTTCGCCAATCTTTTTCAAACAGAAATACCACTGTATCCGAATAGTTAGAAAACGACTATAAGCTGTAGTTCTCTAACTATAGCTAGAAGCTATAGGCTGACATGCACGTAAAAACGTCATGAAAGAAGTACCATAGGTACTTCAGGCCCTGTTCCATCTAGAAATGTAGTGCTACTAATAATGAAAGAATTTGCTAGATAGTGTGTAACTGCTGAAAACTAATGCTGTGATGTAAGAAATAATTTTTAAATATTATTTGTACATTATATGAACCCCAAAATAAACTAACTAATTTCACAATGTGCAAGACAATTTTAAGTCTGAAATTATTTCTTACATAAAAATTATCCACCGGTATCTCGAAGTACCTATAAGAATGGCATTATCATAATCTATAAAAAATTAAATTGGTGTACTAAAAATAGATGGAATATAGTCCCAAACACATGTGATAATTAGAACGTGACAGGAGTAACTTACATTTTAGTTTTGTAGATTGTCAGCTTATGGGGGTTCTGAACTATTCAGACATAGTTGTATATAATTTGTTTAAAACTGGCAACGCAGTGCAAATCATATTGCTCTGTTTATAATATTATATAGAGACTTCAATCAGAATAAAAATCTTACATTTAAAAAATTTGGAATATTATAGATATTTAATTATACAATTCGTAAGGATCGAACCTATGGTTTGTTAAGAAATCACACGTAGTAACCACTGAGTCATTACTGCCCATAATAAAATTATTGAATATACGATTATAATACGATTTGCAACAGCGTAATGGTATATGGCACAGCATCCAAGGATACACGCATAATTGGCAATGATAGAAAAGCAAAAAACGACAAAAACGCCAATAAAAAGCCAACAAACAATTTAGCAAATAGCCACCGTGTTACACATTGCAACACCACAAACCAGAGCGCTCTATAAATAACATCTGCTCTCCAAAACAACGACGCGTAGGCAAAAAACAAAAGAAAAACCACAAATTCCACTCGGGTATGAATCACTCACAACAACATTGCCGCATTCCGAAATGTATCGGCCAAAAAACCTACCGATATTAAAAAAACAAATCTCTGTTTTTGGGAATTAATTTGGACGATTGAGATTTTTTGAGGAGGGGGAATTTTAATTAGAATATTTACACGTTCTTTTTTGAGGTTGAGGAACTTTACGTCCATTCATAGTCTCACAAAACTAATCGATTTTTCTAATTTTTGATTCTCCAGTAATAGACTATTTTACTATACGTTGCTCTCAAACTTTTTGGAGCTATTTTTATACGAAGTTAATTTGTCTCTATAGATACTTTTTTAAAAAATGTTTGTAGACTTGTGTAACTTTTACTAAGGTACTGTTATTTGTACTTAACATTATACAAACTCGGCAGACCGAATAGAATTTGACTTCATTCAAAAACGATAGTAGAATAAAAAGAAATAAAAATTTATTAATTAAGTTAAGAAAGTGCATGTTGCTCATCGTCTGAAAAATTCGATTGTTGCTACAGAAATTTTAAAATTATTTTACCGGTTTCAGGAAGTTTTGTTTACATAGACAAAAGTAAGCAGGCTAACAATGTCATGATTTATTGTCCCATGTAATTTTGACAAGTTAGTATGGTAATAATATTACCGTACATAATTGTCAAAATAACATGAGACAGTAAATTGTCATATCATATCAAACCATACCTACAGATTTGATCACGAAAACAGTACTCACAAGAAAAGTTTATAAAATAACTTTTATTAATAACGTGAAACCCGGTAAACTATTGAACAAACCAAGGATGTTATGAATCCTAAGTAGTTTTCTTTTTTATAATATAGAATTTATGTAGGTTATATATTATTAGGTTCAGATAGAATTTTTGTTCGTTGAAAAATATTCTAGTAATTAATTATGTTTTGCTAAAATATAATAATAAAATATGTCATAATTTTTTGTTTTGATATGACCGTCAAAACAAATATTATGTCGAATAACTGTTACCGATCTATTTGTACATAATCTTTTTCTTAAGACAAATTATTGATATAACGAATTCGGAAGAAATGATGAACAATATACGTTAATATAAGACTAATAATTGTTGCATAAATAAGCAAAATTTGGTTAATCACGTTTCCCAACCTGAATCGTGTTTGTGTTTCGCAAATATTATCACAAATCAATGCTTTCCTCACTCAAACAACTCAATTTGACTGTATCTCTCCTTGAACTATCACAACGTGGAAACAGAGTTCTTATTTCAACACGTTAACTGCCACAAATCTAAGAGCGCTGAGAAATGAAGCCTGGATGTCTGTGTTTGTGCATGCACCAGTTGTGTTGATTACATACAACGCTATTCATACAATGTGTTTTAATATCAGACCTGAGATATTAGCTGCAGAAATGTGGCTTCGTTCTTGATCTATCATTGGAGTCTCCTTGTGTGTGTTTTACAATTTCAAGCGTAAACGATACTGTTGTTTTATTTTTATTAATAGTAATATACTATTTATACTTTTTTCAAATAGAAAATCGTGACATTCTGTATATATTTTTTTAATACTAATTTGTAATTATCAGGAGTTGAAAGATGGGAATGTAGAAATTAAAAAAGACTTTTTATTCAAATGATGTAAATTTTTAAATTTATTTAAATCGGCGATTGATTTTGGTCGGATACGGGTCATGAAGAAATATTGATTTGCAGACTTGTAGAAGTCATGTTAAAGTTTATAAGAAAATATTTAATTTTAAATTGTTTTTTTTTCTCCTTTCTGGCCTAGAACCAAAATCGATCACTAATTTAATTAAATACAAAAATTTATACTATTTGAATAATTTCCAATTTATGCATTCCTAACTCTCAATTCCAAATAATTAATATAATTATTAACAAGGCAGAACAACCTGAAAATTTGTATCAATAAAATAGTAATTTGTATTTGGATTATTTACATAGAGTAGCGTAACCTGTCAAGATTTAGGTGGTTTTTCAATAATTTAATTAATTTTTTTTAAATTCATCTCAATAAACCAATTTTAATAAATGTATGTATATAGTAGTAAAAAAACTTATACATTTTTTTATTTTACTTAAATAATTGTGTTTTTATTTCGAATAGACAGGTGTTCATTTTATTTGGTCTACTCTATAAAAACTGATACAAAATTAACATGCATTTTTCTCAAAAATAAATGTTTTCCTAGTTACTTGGACTAAAAATTATATTTCAAGTCTCTCCCATTTTTAGTCCTAATGAAATAAAACTATTATTGGATTTTGCGTTTGTATTTTATGTATTAGTTTTGTTTTAGTTGTTTCTGTTTCTGTTTTACTGTATTTCTATCACCGATCATTTTTTAGTCTTTTCCAATTGCTAATTTATTTCTTCTACAAAATAATTATCTGATTCGTTTACAAAAACGTAGTAACGATTTAGAATATCATTAAATTTATCAATCAATCAATCAATAAATGTGGACATGTAACATGTGGGGATATAGAGAAGAGATAGCTTTATTTATAAGATTTACAATTACGATGAAAATAAACTAAAATTATATCAAATCGTTACGAATTAAAAGCGGTTACATTTTACTTACATTATTTTTCAGCTCATTTAACTGAGCCATTGCTCTGATGAACGTGCATCTTCATCACACGTTTCTACGCGAATCTTCTACAAAATATGTTTTCTAGGGATGAGTAGAAATCGTAGCCCTCCCATATCTTGCAAAGACTAATCTTTTAATGACAGTTATGCGATAAATTTTGAACTTTATCAGAGATGAAATTCCATATTGTTGCAAACAAACAACAAGCAAAATTTTGTTGTCAACTACGAATCCTCTTAGTGTAACTTTTATTTTCTTCATACAGTTATAAAACAAAACGTAACAAAAGCATTGAGACAAAATCAATTACAAGTCAATCAACATCCAAGCATCCTCAGCAATCACACACGTACATGTGATTGTGTGTTCGTGTAGTGATGTAATGAAGTGTAGTGACAGAGTACAAGTGTGCAGAGCGGCCATTAAAGCAGATTGCAGTGTTAGTTCTGCTCTAGTGTTGCAACGACCAGCGGTCACTACAAAAACGCGGAGAAAAAACCTGGACTACTTACCAATATGGAGATTACAATAATTTGTTTGTTATTGTTACTATCAAAACGCATTCTATACATATTTACCTACATTATCATGAGAATCTCGGAAATTTTGTTGTAATTCATGAATGCAAAATTATTTTTATTTTAAAATATAATAAGACATTACTGCTAAATTCTCATCTAATATAGATAAATAAAAACCATTTGATTTAGTAAAACAGTTATTTTTAAACTACGAGCTGAATTTTTTTGGATGATTGTGAAAAATTTGAATAAATACATATTTCACTAGTTATATTAAGATGCCTTCCTATAATGTAAGAGAAGCATAGGGCAACCGAAAACACCGAACTGCAGTTCAACTGCCATACAGTCGATTGTTTCATATGCCAGTGCTACTTCTACTTAAGATATATAACGATCGAGTATGATTAACGCAAGTAGCTGTGTTTCTTATTTTACGACAAATCACACGTTGTCGATCGCTGGGACTTGAACTCACAATCTCATGTTCGAATAACATTACAGCGAGTTGGAGATGCTCGCTACCTCGTTTAGCCATTCAATCGACATTAGGATTTAATAGCCACTTAATTTAATAATAAAATTTAGGGTAATAAATACATTTTAGGTATGCAATGCTGGCTCACTTGATAACTGAAGGTATCTTGCAAATGCAAGTGAAAGAATATCTTAAGGAGATTTCATTTTGAGGCTTTTAGTTAAACCTATTGGTATCAGGTTTTTCATTATCACCATACCATTCAGTATGTACTACACATTTATTTTTGTTAAGACAAACAGGTTTCGTAATTTTTTTTTTACTGAAACAGTATTTCAGAAACTAATCTACTAAAAAATTATTTGTAGTACAGTCTTCAAAACTGATTGTGAGAGTCGTTACACAAAAAAGTTTGACGACCACTGATGTAAAATATATAAGGTACATATAAATCTTCTTGTGTAGAACAACATTCATAGATGAAACAAGAACTGCAATGTATAAAATAAATGTTTCATTGTAAGTTTTATTTGGTTAGTAGTTGACTAAGAATCAAACACTAGATCGTATAGTCCATTTAATTTGAGTCGAAGTGTACTACCCTTAGATGAGGAATAACATAGAGATATGGCACACTCCTATAGCTACGTACTACTGAGCAAGCAAAACATGTATGTTCGAGAATCGCCTAACGCCAGCTGAGTAGTGCACACTTTCAGTTAGACGAACGAAATATTGGTCATAGTGTTAGTCACCTATCCTCATTATTTGTTTGGTTGAGTTTTCCATATAACTACTCCACTGGTCCACTGTTCTCACACTGCTGGCTGCAAGCGATTTTAAACCTTAGATCTTTCGACAATATATTTGGGCAATGTCATTTCTCTATGTTATACCTCATCTAAGGTACTACCGATATAAGCCACTAGTACATTTCTACTTCCAATACTTTAAACATTAGAAATGATATAGATTATTAACGGGATTTGAATCCCAGACCTCGTAATCTACTCAGTTCGTGTTTTCGTTTATGATCTTCTAGAAATATATTAAACCCTTTTTTTGTTTTTCTAAATCTAACTAGATTAAGAAATGGTAATACAGTATTAATCCACTTTTTGTATTGATCAGCAAATATTGATTTTGCTCGTACAGCACGTAATGACCATAACCTATTACACAACTGGAAGTATAAGCGCGTGCTGAATAGTAGAAACGCTTGTTGAGCGGGTGTAAGTGTAAATGTAGCGAACAAGTGACAGCTCCATGCACTGCTCCACGTCATATTAATCAGCGCCTGACATTTACCTCGCCGCTAGAACAGCAAAGAATTGGAAAAAGGAAAGGAAACGTATGTGGGTGTGCTTTCCGAAATAAAGATATTTAATATTAACTCATTCTATTGTTAGCACTTATTAGTGAAATGTATTGGAATAATTAAATAAATACATGCATACATATCTATACACAATTATCAGTGGCACAACATTTCTAATCTGAGATACTTGTTTCATTACACCTTACACGTTTTACCTGTATTTTAGTGTTACAGATTGCCAACCTATAAACATATACTTATACAAATTTTCAAATATACCTTTAACTAAATCAAACATTAATAAGATATATCTTATTGGAGAAAATATTTAACGAACCGTTGTAAATATAACAAACGTTTGTGAATACAGGCATTATAGTCTTATAATCCCCAATCAGAGAAGATATTAATATTTTTCTATAAATACTAACTATAAAAATTTATCTGCATATAATATTAATATTTATTTGTGACACAAGTACGTAAAGCAAAAATTCAGTCATGAACGAGTTTTAAGATCCGAAAGAGACTAAAGGTGCTTTAGATGTACGTATCAAACAATATTTTATATTATATTATATTTAACGGGATCTAGGAATATCAAAAATATACAAAAATTCTTTTAAATTTGAATTAGGGTCACTGAATTAAATAACAACTTTGCTTTGATAAGAAAGTTTTTATGTCTGCTAACCAGATTTAAATATCCAATAGTTCTACGTAGTACATAATATGACGTATAGAAATTATATACTTATAATATAAAGGAAATCATATGTACATAAGATAAAAACGTATGTTTCATAGCTATCTATTTACTCTTTTGCAATCTTAATATTAATTAAATTCTATGCAATTATTGTTTTCTCTTAACTTCAACTTATTATTATATTTGATATTTACTCAATTTGTATGGTTACCAATTTATAATATAAAATGTTACAAGTGAAAATTAGTCCATTTATATACAAATTTCCAATATTCTACACAAATTATATTACTTATTACTAACTAAACGATGGCTCAACCGGTTAGCGTGCTTTCGAGTTGAATTAAGCTGAGTATGAGATCTGGATTTCAAATTTTAGATTCGCCAATCTTTATCCAAATAAAAATATCATACCTGAGTGGTCCGGATTCACTAGAATATATAGCTCAATGTTGTTTGACTAGTAGTTCAGAAAATTCAAAACCAAATCCTGCATTTCAGTTTCTTTCCCAGATATTTCCTACATGAAAATGCTAATATGGTATATGGTACACTTTCCACATCAACTTGAGTCTCTGGAAGTACATCTGATAAACGCACTTCATCTTCTTTTAAACATATCAATAATTCAATAGTCTGATTTGGCTCCTGGAAATCAGAACAATAGTTTATTATTAACCGAGCTGGAAAGTGTTTCATTACTGTAGAGAGCGAAGATAGCTAACCAAGCCGCGCAACACAATCTGATATTAATGTTTTGGTTTGGTGTTGATCATCTGTCACATGAACTGTCAGTTTGACTTCTAAGCTTAAAAATTGGTTTTATGGAGGTTGGAAAGTGTGAAGTGAATATAGCTGGAGTATGGAAATTGTCACTTTCCAACTCCAGCTATACTCACATTATAATATCAATTTCATGGAAAGTGAGGTTAACAATAACTAACTTCCCAACTTTTAAAGTCAGAAATTGTTATATTACTAACCGATTGTAAATAAAATATATTTTCAATGTGGTCTTTACAAGATGTTCGGAATATCAATACAACAAAAACAAACTTGTCTATCAAGTGTCAATAGAGAATTTGATGGCATATTTCTCTTAGGAAGGTATGTTATAAATTATTTATTGTGTTATTAAATGTAAACCATATATTATAACAGGTGTAATTTCCATAAAGGGTGTGTAGGAATGTATATCATGTGGGACATTTATTAATTGTAGTTTAATATTATTAAATGATTGGAAATGATTCGGAGTTACCTTCCGTACGTAAGCAGTAATTCCATATATGAGTTAATTAGTTTTTGCCTTTCTTTAATGAATATACATCAAGTATTGAATGTCAGCGTATTATCAAGAGCAATTATTACTATGTACCTTGTAATTATTCACATGTACATTTAATTAATGAATTGAAATAATTACAGATTTTTAATTAAATTAAATTTTCGTATCGCAAAAAAATTATCATGAAACAATGAAATACAAAGTTATCTTACATTTTAAGGCCGTTTGAGACAAGCCTATAAAATTGTACAAGATCTTGCACCATTTTTGGTACAATTTAAATTGGCTAGTATCAAACAACAAATTGGTTGAAGTATTGTATATGATCGTAAATTTGTTGAAAAACAGAAGTTTTATTTTTCATACAATCTGTCAGTCAATTTGGCTGTGAGCATGTACATATATGAATTTTATGATCTCACGTGTGATTATAGAAAATTTAGTATTATTACTGATAAAGTTATAAATATTGCAAACATTAAATATTCAAGGAAAGTGCACAGAATCAGAGCCAATGTATTGTACAAGAAATTGCATTAATATCACACAAAACTTCATCAAAGTTTAGCAATTTTGGTACAAGATATAGTACCATTTCTTGTACTATATATTGTCCCATATATTGTCTAGTCTCAAACGTACATCCTTTTTTTATCCTTAATTCTAAGGATTCTAGATTTATTGAGATTGTGGTACGTATACAAAAAATTCCTTTAATGTGGATAGTTCAAATGTATTGCTTTATGCCTGTAAGATTTCTAGTTCCTTCTAGGAATGCTGTGACGATAATCTTTTGTTTGTATATTAATTATCTCCACATATATAGAGTAGTAATAACGAAGCCAGCTCAGCATTTCTACAAGGAACTGGTACACTTTGGCGCGTGTGTATAGCACGATAGAATGAAAATATTAATTATTAATAAAGTGTTCTGCTGTACTTCCTTGTACGGCCTGGCGCTGGTGTAAACTATATAACACTACAGTCAATGTGAGATGTAATTATCGTCTGAACACCAAGTAAATATTGAATGAAAAGACAAATTAATGAAAACACAGTTAGAAATTTATATTATTTGGATACACGTAGCGTTTGAGGCATTCCTTCTAGAAATGTCGTGCAATGTTTGATAATGCAAGCATAAAAATGTCTTTTTTTATGTGTCTAAATAAAAACTTATAGAGGAGAAGAAAACATTTGTCTGAATATTGATTCCATGCTGGTATCAGTATCTGATTTGGGTTGAGTTTCAATTTCAACAACAAAATGTTTTTAGATATTTATTTATTCTAATTCTTGACATACTACATCTAACACATACTAATTTTCGCTTGGCTTTTGTGATCTAAATGTCATTTTTCACACTCGTTTGTCTGTTATTATACAACAACTATTCGTAATTTTTTCCAATAAATTCATGGATCTTATTGTATACTTCTGAGACAAATAGCTCTTATAATTTCGAGTAGTAGGTAATCTGCTATTGCTACTCGAGAACTTTGTACAAAATAACATAAACAGCCTATCGGTATACCAAATTTTATAATTTTTCAACAAATATATTACCTACAAGCTTTTTAACGTAAAATCCAGTTTAAGCTTGTTTCTATACTAATATACAGGATATTCAGTTATAGTTTTAAAAATATCATTATTAATACTTATAGCCATCAACAACAGCTGTATACGGAAATCTTAGTATAATAATACAGTAATTAACCATATGTACCTATATTCATAAAATATCGGTTTATCGTAGCAGATCGTAACCAATATTGAGTTAAAGGAATAAGTAAAATGAAAGAAAAATTGTCACAAAACAAGTGTTAATGATAAAACTGAAGATAATTTTTATGGTAGTTTATTATCTGTCAGAATTAAATACAACAACATGAACAACTGACCATCATATATTTTATTATATTTAAATAAGCGCGAAGGTAATTTAGATTAATTTAAATTATATATTTTATCATAACTTTAACAAATATCTATCCCTCCCTGAATATTGAGCTATTGAACCACAGCATCAATTAACTAAGATGTCCTAATACGATATTCCTGCGCCACTGTAGATTCTTTCCCGGATCCCAATTAGACGGCGGACATTTAATTATAAAAGAGAACACGACGGAGTGTGCCGTTATGTGTAAAACGCAGGTTAATCGCCAGGCTTGTGCCTAATGGTAATACCGCACAACAACGCCGCATTCGTTATAATTGTGCCTCTGATGCAGATAAATAATCACCGATTGCAACTGTTATTGGTTAATGAACGCTGTATCAAACAAGCGCTCGCCTCATGAAACAAACTGGTTATTGTTATATACCAATAGTATTTAATGGTTTACAACAGAGCAAAACCTTATAAACTCAAAATCGTTAAATGTTTTCAAAATTTTTACAATAATATCAGTAACGGTTTATTATCCATTATTGGGACTACCAGTTTTTACACACTGTAATTAAAAACTATACTGATATCTAGCTAAATATTATATAAAAAAGTTCCTCTCTTGTTTCATACACATTAGATGCAAAATATATTAGTAACTTGTTGTTGATGAAATAAATTTATACTTATTATGGAACAAAAAATCGAAAATATCACTTAATTTTTATAGGATTTAAAAAAAACATCACAATTTTTTAAATTCTGAGGTTTTTTACACTCAAAGTTATACCTACCTCAAAAAAGTGTGAATTTTGTGTGCATCACTAAAATGAGTACCACTTGAATCTGAGGGCAAAATTACATAAATATTTTTTTTCTGCATGTACATTTTTTTAATGATTAGGTGAAAAATGAGTAAACCGAAAAAAATTTTAGTGTTTCTCTCGAGAATTTTTTTCTCCAAATTTCATTATTTTCTAGAATTAATGAAATATTAATGCGTTGATTCCAAATTTCAAAAAAATTCAATTATCTCTTAGCATTCTCGAAATACTTCGGTTGAAAATTAGATCTAGAAAAAAGGGGAGAAAAATTTAATGAATCTTGAATTTTTTATTTTGGCTACTTTCAGTTTTTCCTTTGAAATAAAAATCTAAAAATTGGAACACTTATGTAATTTGCTCGTAGAATCGATTGGGCTATGCTTGAAAAATACTATTTTTTATTTTTTTTATATCTAGCGCCGCCATTGCTAATACCTAAATTATTTTACCGAATTTCTAAAGGCTTAACATTCAAAATTTAATTTCCTCCAGAATTAGTAACAGAATGAACGAAATAAATCATAGAAATTCCAATTTGAAATGACGCTATAAATGAAATATTAATATGAAAATAATGTCCTTTTTATGTTGCCCGTGCCTGCCAACAGATGTAGCAGCACGTGCTGTTTACGTGCGCTAGCTGCGGACTTTCTTTGCACTAGAATTTTAAACGGGGCAATAAAATCCCGGTTTACACAATAACATTTCATACGCTGGCCTGTCTGTTTTATGGATAAAAATCATATTAGTGCACACTTAAAGTTATATGGCACTTTCGAAACTATCCTACGTACATTCTTCTTCCTATCTCCCACGAATAGCAACGTTT
The DNA here is from genome assembly GCA_035578165.1 of Stenolophus ochropezus. NCBI lineage: Eukaryota > Metazoa > Arthropoda > Insecta > Coleoptera > Carabidae > Stenolophus > Stenolophus ochropezus. The sequence goes on from JAQOWZ010000008.1 coordinate 22,469,260, forward strand.
ACGTTTCATAACTACCAATAACTATATCAACAGGGATTATTTATTTCACTGGAGACTTCAACGACACGTTAGAAAAAAAAATTACTATAGTTTTCCTTTTCACGTAGGTAATGAAAAATATAATTAAAAATCACTTATAGAGGTTTTTATGAATAGTTATATTTAAATATCTACAATCTATTTTAAAATTTCTGTAACGATGTTTGTATGGGATTATGTGTACAAATTAATTCAATTTCTGTCAAACAGTAAACTATAAAAACTGGACATTTTCTTCTACTGACTTTGGTTTCGTTTTAGTGGAAGTTAATCTCAACTAGATTTATCTTGTCTTGATGTCTAGTCTCGATTGGTCTTTGATAATTATTGTATATTTTCAAATAACAAATAAATGTCTTCACCTAATTGTAATTACTCAGTAGTCTGTCACAAGTGAGTCGCTACATGACGATTTAAAAATTAACATGTTTAACAATTAATACAAACATACGCCACAAGACACGAAGATAACCGTATGACTTCGTACTTATCCATTGAAAACTCACTATCCGATTTTTAGCATGATTCCAATACCTCTCTTATTGAGTAGCGAGAGGTAATAATGTTTAATATAAATCTAAACGTTTGTATTTTTTACTTAATTTTATTAAAAAAAAAATGTTTCGAAGTTGTAGTACGTAAGAAATAAAATAGCATTAAAAAAATTACTCGTCTTGGAGGTTTTTGAGTTTGATGTATTTGGTACTTTATAATTTAGACTTCAAATCTAAAGGAAGTCTTTATCACTGAAAGAAAAAAGAATTTAAATATTAAAAAAAAAGAATTAGGGATCTTTCTTAAAATATATATTTTCTTGCCTTCTTATTATTGATAATTAAAACTATAGGTAAAGGAACTAATTTTAAGTTAAGGTACGAATTTTTAAACGTTTATGGAATATTGATTGGAACACAAATTAAAATATTTTTCCAGTTCCAATTGTCATTTTCCCTATTTACAACAATTAGATACAATCCGACAATACTCGTTTTACATCAAACCTTTATGGAACATTGATTGGAACACAAATTAATTTATTTTTCCATTTCCAATTATCATTTTCATTATTTCCAACCCTTACATAGAATCCGCACACCGCACTACATCATACCACAATCCATGACCTCACATTCGAATTCCACCTCTCAAGCATCAACCTGTCGACTTGACCGGCCGGAAGCAGTTACCGGGATATGGCGGCTTCCTCGCCCGCGGCTGCCCGGTCCTGCCTCTCCTGCTGCTTCCTGCAGCAGCGCGTGGGTCGCTACCTCGTGGAAAGCAGGAGTTTATAGCTCTGTAGCAAGTAAAACGGAAAGTCTGGTTTCTAAGGCCGCGCGTTCAAGTGTCGGCTTTGCTAGCTGCATGTGTGCATAATTGTTGGTTTAGTATTACTTATTTACTTGTTTAATTTTTGCTTAAGATATCAACGTATTCTCTTTAGGAATTAAAATTATTGAATTAAGCATGTACTCGTACTAATTTAGATGAAGTAGTACAAGAATGTTTTATAATTTGTAATGCTCAGTTTGGTTTTACATATTTTAAAAATATTAAAAACTGATCAATATGATTTTTAAAACAAAATTATTCATCATATGAGCTTTAGCACGATTTCTAGTCCTTTATTTTATAGATAACGTGAGCCTTGTGATAAAAAGAACAAATGAAATATGCGATATTTAATTAAATTTGTAATGAGCTTATAAGAACTCTAATTTTAACATCTCTCATTATCTCTAAATACATAAATAAAATCGAAATTAGGTTTTAAAATTTTGTTGACACATATGTATATGGAGTCATTCGGATCTTCAGAACTTAGTAGTGATAAAACGATCACGAAAAAAATTAATCGAAATCGCCAATTATGCTCAATAAGCCTACGGCAAAAGTATTTAAATTTACTTTTTTTTACAAATTTATTTTCAACCGTCTTCTATCTGCTTCCTCTCTTCTCCAATCACTAATATTCAATTGTCTCAAGTCTTTCTCCACGATTTCTATCCATCTCGATCTCGGTCTTTCTCTTCTCCTTCTTTCAATGGAATTTCTACGTAATACCAGCTTGGATATTTTTTCGCCTGACTTACGTACTACATGTCCTAACCATTTCATTCGTTGTTCCTGGACAAATATTGTATTTTTTAGATTTTTTTGTATTGTTCGAAACTTCCTGCTTGATTCTTCTTCTCCAGTCCTCTCCGGTATTTAATCCACTCAGAATCATCCTTAATATTTTCGTCTCATTTTTCCAACTGTTCTTCTTCTGTTTTATTTTTCAAAATGTCAAAATATATGAAAGTAACAAATTTTATTTATTGTGTTGTTACTCAAAATGTACTGGACAACGAAATTCTGCAAAATTACCGTATACATATGATATGTCCTTAGCAATACCAACTAACATAAACAAAAGCAAAACCATTCATAAAAACATAAATCTAAAACTAGTTACTATTAGTAAATGCAATTTTATTTTAGTACATCGAAAAAATAAATAAATATTCCCAAAAAGTTTAATTCATTAGTGTTCAAATTTTATGCGAGACTAACTTTTATCGTAACCCGACTATAAACGCGTAAATCCGTGTACGTTTTGTTAGCACGTAACACCACTTAAACTCAATTGTTCTAACAAAGTAGCAATTGTAAAATCCCCACGGCTTAAACACCTGCAGTGATCTTCTCTTGTCTAATTACCGATGTGAACAATCAGCCATATAACTTGACGTAACGTACCCGTGCCTCTGGGAAGTCATTGTGGCCTGGGAACCGCGATTTAAGGTGAAGGTGAGATAATGTGTGACGCGGGAATCCGCGATTCGCTTTTCTTCTGACTTCTGAGGTTAAGTTTACGTGCCATTGTTATGAAAGGGAAAAACTTATGTATTGTTGACTTCAGCGCATGTTGCTAGGCTAAATGGCGTGGTTAGTGTTACAAAACAATACGGGGATTGTTTTCTAACCTTCAAATGACCAGCGAAATATGTGCGAAAAAAATTAGATACCTAATCCTGCAGTCTTTTTATGATAATATTAATTTAACATCATCAATAAAGAAAAAGATATTAAATTAATTGATTTCCTTTTGGAATTGTAAACTTGATTGTTTACAATCAAGTAGTGCACACTTACAGTTAGATGAACGAAATATTGGTCATAGTGTTTGTCACCTATCCTCATTATTTGTTTGGTTGAGTTTTCCATATAACTACTCCACTGGTCCATTGTTCTCAAACAGCTGACTGCAAGCGATTTTAAACCTTAGATCTTTCGACAATATATTTGGGCAATGCCATATCTCTATGTTATACCTCATCTAAGGTGCAGCCTCAAATTCCATTAATATTTCGTCAGAATAATCAGTACCTGACGTACTATATATATTTGACAGTGATAATGACACTTCGATTATTAAATTTGTTTAAGAACAAACAATCTAACAATGCCAGCATGGAACATACGTTTTTTCTTTTCTCATCAAGTTTTAAACATTCCGTTTTGATTATGCCCAAAATACATGAATAACTAATATTGTTGTTACATATAATTATTTATGTATAAATTGTTAAAATAAAATTTAATTCGAATTTTATTTTAAGTTTGTGCAAGATGATGACCTGAATTCTTTGTAAATTCATCTACTTATTAAATTATAATGAAAAATAAAATATTACTCTTTGCTGAAATCTGGTGACACACTTTTACAATTTGTATAAAAGTTAGAATAAGAAACATAGTTATTACTTGTCATGTTTTTAACTAATTTTTCTATCTTTTTCAGGTGAGTACTGCTCCAAATTTCATTTTAACTTGGTCACTTTTTCGCACGGTTGGTAAGCAAATATAAAACCTATTTTATTTTACTTATTTTACTTCTTACATTATTCTTTGTGAAGACAGACATTACTATTACTACTTAAAGAGAAAATGCATTGTTAACTCTTTCCCAATAACATAAATAACTTAAATATTCCAGGAATCTAAACATTGTTCGTTAAATTTCAATAAGTATAATGATTTGTACCACACCTTTTGGGTATTCTAACTGATGTGGAAAGTGCACAAAAGGGATAATAATATTTAGTTTTTCTCATTGTTTACGGAAAGAGCATTTACCACACCTTTAGGGTATTCTAACTGATATAGAAAGTGTACAAAAGGGACAATAATATTTTGTTTTTCTCATTGTTCACGGTAAAGAACATTTACCGCACCTTTTGGGTATTTTAACTGATATAGAAAGTGTGCAAAAGGGATAATAATATTTTGTTTTTCTCATTGTTCGTCGTAAAGAACATTTACCACACCTTTTGGATATTCTAGCTGATATAGAAAGTACAAAAGGGATAATAATATTTAGTTTTTTCATTGTTCCTCATTTACGTATGTAGTATGTAGAAGTTGTTGCTCCCAAATTCCGAAGTTGATTACTTATCCAAGTAGTCACAGAGCTATCAAAATGAAATTAGCCGAGTGCGGTAAAAACAGTACACGTGCACGTCACGTGACCTGGTGCTCACGTGCCTCCAGCCACGCGACGCTTCCTCAGAAGATGCCGCCCAGGGCTCCACCAACTGTTACGGCAATTACTACAAATTATAAATAAGCATAAAAACGAAATTTAGAAATTAACTCTGAAAATGTTTTATTATAATCTGGTACAAGTTTTCTTCACTGGAATGTTGAATAGTCATGAAGTTCTGGAATTCAGTTACACCACAAAAAAAAATCCAAACTGTGACTGAATTACAAAACGTAATTTTCCTATTTTATTATAACAATATTAATTTGAAAGCAGTATTTTATATTTTATCAGGACTCGATGCATACTAGTACAATAGTTACTTTTTATAATGAAATTTGCCATAAGTGCATGTCACTAAAAAAAGTATTTTAGGAATAGAATGGGCAGTGAGGTCTCACTTGGTTAGTGTTCTCTTTCTAAAACTGAACTGAATGTGAGGTCTGGGGTTCAAATCCCAGCGTAGTTAATCTTTAACCAAATTTAAATATACCGCGATGTTCGAGTTACTGAGGCTATATTTAGTGAATAACAAAAATACAAGAAACAGATGGAATTCTCGTCTTAATTTCATCTTTCTTATGTTCCTCAATAAAACGATAGGATATTAATATTTACTATTTTAAGAATCGAACACTAGGCCTTACATTCCTAATTAAAAATCTAGCGTATACTACCTAAAACTTCATGACGTCAAAAATAAAAAATAAAAATCTGAGATGCTAAGTAAATTCATATTTTGAACATGTACAGAGAAATTATTTAGTATTATTGCTATTAAAAATAAAAATTATTGATAACCTAACGGATTTTTATTTTTCTGAATGAATTTTAATAATGCCAAACATTAATTGAAATCGTCGCTTCGCTCTTTCTCCAGACAATCCTCTATCGGTAAAATGTCCTTACCGTTCTTAATGCTTAATATACTATTACAAGTTACTGATCAGAAAGTGATTTCAAGCATTATTTATCTACCGAAGGATCGGTAAATAAATGGTATATACCAGCGATCAAAGTTCAATTTAAAAATAAGAACTCTTGTCATATAAAAACTTTAACCATTAACAGCTATATTTTTAAGGTAGAGTATCCTTACAAAATATTTTTCTAACAAATGAATAAATAGGTTTTTTATTTATTTTTCTCTTATCATATAGAAACTTTAATTATTAACAGCGATATTTTTTAAGGTACAAAATATTTTTATATCAAATGAATAATCAAGTGTTTATAAAATAATTTATTAATAAAATGTTCCACTCTTTCAATTATGAATAAATAGGTGTTTAGTTTATTTTCCAATACAGTATAGTTCTTGCAAAACAAAGATCGTGTCCACATTGGTTTTAATTTGAACAACCCACCTCGTGGATGGCGTGTTAGTGCAGTAGATCAGTGTTACACTCAGTGTTAAGTACAGCGTACAAGAATGGGTTGTTAGCAGCAACTTTCACGACTAGCGTGACCTGTGACCCCGCACGCCTTGCCTGGTCACTGTGACATGGGGTGACGCCTACAGCCTTCCTCTACAACTGCAGTCGTTTCAGTTTTATTACGCTAATTTTAACAAGGAAAAATTGTAATGAGATATCTTAGAGCTGAACATTATTTCATCTAAAGTTACTTCAGTTTAATTGGTTAATTACAAATATAATGTTTTGAAATCTAAATACAATTTTGCTTGTCAAAAAAAAACAAAAGTAAAAACTATTAATAAAAAAAATGCTTATCTGATATGATTGTGGTCAATTATATAGATAAGACAAGATTTGTCTTATCGACGTTTAAGTATCATGTTCGTGGTCGTCATGTTAAATAACCGAATAAGTTACCGTCAGGGCCTTTTTATCAAATTTTCGAACCCATCTTTCCCTTTTACAAAAACAATAAACATATTTATATATTTACTATATGGGTTTATTAATTAAATTTATGGGAACGTTAACAACCGTTTTTAAAGTTGATAATGGTTGGAGAAATTACTCGGAACTGCAGTCAAATACCTTTTTTCTATAGTGGATGTTAAAGTGCAATTTTATCAACTCAAAATAGTGGATAAAGTAGCACTTTAACCGCAAGGGTAGATAAAGTAACACTTTAACAGCAAGGGTAGATAAAGTACTTTAACTTTTGTTTATTAGAAGTACATTTCCATAACAACGCACACTACTGACATTTTAAAATTGTTCTTAAATAATAATTTAATGTTTCTAATTCTTTTTTCTTCAAAACCTGCTATAGAAATTATCGACTCGCGAAAAATAATTCACTCGCGATTATATCGCTCGTGAATTAACACTTTCCGCTTGTCGATAAAATATTATTTTATCGTCTTGTATAAAAAATAACTATTTATTGAATTAAACCGACATATGACCAAAACATTGAAAAATCGAAAACTAGTTAATATACTTACACAAAACAAAAGGCAACTGTAGAAGATTTGAATTAATTTGTTATTTAAACTATTTTAGGAAATGTTATTGGTTGAATTGTGTAATTTACAGTTTTTCGAATAATGTTATTAGGGTTGAATAGTAAGGTTGGTCCAGTCATTAAGTAGGTAACCTTTGTTTTTCTTATTTTTATATCATCCAGTAGATTTAGATTGGCTCTTTATCTATGTTTATCGAAGAAGTTATACCCCAACAATAACAATATAAATTCTGCGTAATATAAAGTTATAAAAGTTTCCTATTTTGTTCAGGTCATGCTGGTTAATTATATAGTGTACCGCACGCTCGTTATGTAGGTACTAGTTTGGAACGAAATTATCGCAGAATTTGTTTTAAAAAGTGTAACTTTCATCTTCACATTAATATTTCTCATATAAGGAAAATGAAGTCAAATGAATTATAGATTGTAACGGGAATGTTAGAAAGAAAATAGATACTTGAAATAAGTTTCGTTGTTGACTGATCTCAAAAAGTCGATACCGGTACAAGACAATACAGCATTATTATTTATAAATATCATTCTTATTATTACATTATTACATTATTGGAAAAACGTAAATTAACATCATTTCGGAAGTTATTTTAATGTTAATTTTAGTGAATATTACAACTCGCAAGTCCAAGAAAGGCGCGATTTTAATAAATATAATTCCATTAAACCTCACGTAACGCAGGAGATATGTAAATAATGGGGATAAAGAACCAGAGAATAAGAAAATTTATATGTTTATTTTGTAATATTTATTAATAAATGTAGTATTTTTATTACTTTTATTATGAACATTTTATTGTTAACAGCGATTTTCATTCAAAACATTCATGAATATATAAAAAAAGGAATAAACAATTTATGTTTATGGTGAGGAAAGATCTCCCTTATTTGATACTTCTTGTTTAAGAATCTATTGTCTTTTACCTTTTCTTGTTTCATATTTTGTATAAACTACACGCGAATTTGAAATTAACAAAGTTGTGCTATTTCCGAAATACCAAAATGTTACTACTCTTTAATATTAGAAAAATCATAGTAAAATGAGTCAATGAAAAATTAGAATTCCAAAAAAAACTGGTAAACTGTACAACAATTTCAGAATTGACGCTATATTTTCAAAATAATTAATTAAAAAAAGCCTCTGTACATAAGTCCAAGTTCCTCGAAACCGCTACTAAACGAACCTGAGGTCTCATCTTGTCTCATCTAATGGTCACTCTTCATAAAACTAAAAATCTGGTAGAGTCAGCACACTATACCAGCAATAACAAATCTAAAGCAATGATCCATTCCTCCAACACACCTCGTTTGAGTAACAAATGTGCTTGTCCACCATACAGCACAGAGTGTCTAGGAACACTCACACACGTCATGTAGCACTGCCATGTTGAGTTCTCGAGTTCTGTAGGTAGGTGGCTACAAGACCACTTGAGATATATGTAGCTGTTTGTACTGTTAATTATAACACTTAATTAATATGCCTAACATGTGTGTATGATAGAGTTATTGGCTGCTAAATCAAAGAATTTGTAGCAGAATTATTGGAATGTAATAGAACGTATTGGACTGTTGGAACCATAAACCATGTATCGGATTATTTTAACATAACAATAGAATGCGGGCAGCGGTGGCTCACTTGGTTTCGAATTGATCGAAATGCGATATCTGAATTCAAATTCATCAATCTTTAAAATCAAATTAAAATACCGCTGCCTCCGAGTCGTTCGAAAATTCAAGTAAAATTTATCACAAAACAAATACCTTAAGTAGTTGATTCCATCTAGGAATGTTGTTCCTTTCCTGATTTTTCTTTCCAGAAAAGTGGAAGAACGTTTTCTTGAGTAGAATATTTTACTTTTTAAATTGTCGTTAGCAATAAATAATTTTTATTTAAGAAAAAAACTTTAAATGGATGATCTAGATTGCATATCACTTATTCGTAGTAAAAAAGGTTGCATAACCTAACCTAACATAACCTAACCTAATCTAATCAAACCTTACCTAATCTAATCAAACATAACCTAATCTAACCTAACCTAACCTCATCAAACCTAAACTACTCTAAACTAAACTAACCTAACCTAATTTAACTTAACCTAACTTCATCAAACTCAAAGTTCTATCTCTATGGTAATAGCCTACTAGGCAACATAAATTATTTTTTGCACATCCGGGCGTAAAAGTCGGACAAATAACATTGTTTTAAGGGCGAAATGACACTCTTTTTCGCCCGAGGGCGAAAAAGTAGTCATTTTCGCCCTAGAACTTTTCGTGCCCAGTTAAAATAATTACATCTATGATTAATTAATTTTTATTAATATTTAAAGTAATGTTACAGTTTATACAATTTTCTATTTTGATTCCTTCAGTAGATAACTGCATCTGAGAGTTCATTTTCTGTACTATTTTCACCCATTTTTATAATAAATTTTTGACGTGTCACCGCTTTTTTGCTACTTTGTTTACTTACTACTTGCTTGTTTTCATTGTTATCCATGACAACGTACATATGTCAAATAGACTACTATGATCTGAATTTGATTTGAACATCGTTTTATTTTGATCGCGGTGATGAAGTAATACTACTTCGGATGTGCAAAAAATATTGTATGTATTACGAGCGAAATATATTTTGGCCCTAGGTGCATTGTAACCCTCCGCTGCGCGTCGGGCTTCAATTTTGCACCGCGGGCCAAAATCTATATCATTTCGCCCTTAATACATAAATAGCTATTTTATTGATGACATGAATTTACTATTACTACGGAACAACGAACTATACGAAATGTAATTAGCAAGGAATAAAATGTGTAACATTATGCAAATGAATGGAATGCACATCACATTATCGCCGATCTAGAAAGTAGTGTTGTTGCGGAAAGCTCCAATTTCTCCTAGGCGCAAAAGCGTGAATTTATATAATAAGTAATTACGGAGGAAGACTTCCCTAGTCCGGGCCTGCATGCTACACTGCCCATCCACGCACCGAATCCGCATGAAATATCAAATCCTCGTGTTTCTTTGTTTCCACATAGATTTCTAGTTTGCGCTCAACGCGTGTGTTTTGTTCGCGATTTCTTTTTCCGTGTTGTAATAAATAGCGTTTTTGTCAATTGTACTGGGTGCAAACAATGAATGCATGCCGAATCAAGATGGAAAAAAATTCAATGTAATTGTAAATAATGGGTTTGTTGTTGACGGAATTTTTATTTATTTGAATACTTTAAACAATGGATGGTTTTTAACGTCATAATGAAATAATTAAATAAATATATCATGACTTGACACTTTACCGGAAAATTATTTAAACATTTTACCAATATACTTAACACGACAATGTGGTCCTATAACTCACAAATTTACTACATAGAGATGTACAGGTAAAATGGCAAATAGGTTGGTATTGGTAACCTTCTTCTCCTTGCGTATGGCATTTTGTTCTGTGGAAGACAATTACCACCTATGTATTGGTAACTGTTTTACTTATTGTTTTCGGATTCAGTTTCAGTTACAACAAAATTAAAATTCTGTTTTAGCTTATAAGTTTTAACATACCTAAGGTTTTACTGATAAAGTTTTGAATGTATAAAATTTGTCATATTCACTTCATTTAAAAATATTAAAAATGACCAAAACTACGAAGAATATGAAAACTCATAATATAGAAAATAACCTATAAATAATAATAAGGGTTTCGGTTTCTGTTCTGTTCTACGTATATTCTTAAAATTGATGAAGGTATTGATTTTGATTCTAATTTCGTCTTCTAATCCTGCTTCAACACAAGCCAATTATTCTTAAATCCTCAAATCGTTTCACTTGATTTAAGTTTAACAATTAATACTAACAATTGGCAACTGTCCTGAATTTCAACTTTTTTTTTCGAATCTATAAAAATTTCCTAATTGCATTGATTTAACTTCCTTTGTCCCGAATTGATCCGAATATATTATTTTACTTCTTCTTTTTCTTTTATGTAAGTCTACACCTATTTTTTATGGTGGTCTTCCTGGGTTTCTTTTGCCTCTTACGATTTTAATTAATCTTTTTTACTGCGCTCTAGTCACATGACCGTTCCATTCTCTTCATTTTACTTTATTCATTGATTTCTAATTCTGCCTGCGTTTGTTTTCCCCAAAATTGATCTAGTGTTATTTTTATTTAATTAATATAATTTAATCACTATAGACGAAATAAGTCAAATTTGGCAATTAATAACACAAACACTTAAGTTTTCCTTGAAAACTATTTCAAACTGCTTTGTCATCATTTTAAAATCCCAGCTAAATAACTTGTACGTTCCAACTTTTAACTTATACTTTTAGTTACCATAATACTCTTGCTACATTTGATACGACCCGTGAGCTCTCCAATGTTAGAATAATTGAATATTGAAGAATCCGCATAAGAAGCAGCCCATCCTGAGTATAACGACGGCTGGTAGGAAATGCCCAAGCAGAGGTAATTGAAGGCGCACTTGCATCTCGCACTGCGTTTTCCTCTGTCACTGCAGAGGTGACGCGAGCACCGGACATGCACGTTTCCGTTCTAGATTCCACCAGCACAGGTTCACAAAGCTAAATACACTAATCATCACAGGAGTATTGCCTATTGCTGGGTGCTAGGTTGGTTTATATCAGATTTCGGTAACTGTTGGACTCATAAGTAAAGCCTGGTTTTCATTAACTACTACCATTCGCACAATACACATCATTTCCAGCTACTTTGTTTAGCGGCTTATTCAAAATTTGACTTGTTAAATTGCCAGCCACATATTATTTACATTTTAAAATATTACTAACATAATAACGGTCTATATCCATAATAGATAAACGTGAATCGCCCGGTAACTTTTATTACTCTACCCGAAAACTTAGACTTTTGATCCTAACAAAACAAATAACTATAAAATAGGTATACCTAAAAGTAATTAACAAACTAACGCTTAAGGTTTAACACAAATGGGATGACAGTTATATAATGTCAAAGAATACAATTATACAAACAAATTAAAGTATATCGCAATTGTCACTCACCCTGTCACTTCAAATTGTCAAAATTATTGTTTGAAATACTGTGAAATGATTGGCCACATTTACAAATTTACATTTAAAATATAAAATATGGTAAAGACAGATACACTCAAATCAACTAGTCTCCATATACACATTTTTACGCTTTGTTTTTAAAATATATAAATCAGCCTGAAACTCTTTGGAAATCAGTAATTATTTCAGATAAACCAAAATAAACTTTTTCATGTAAAATTTATATTTATAAAACTAAATTCGTAAATGTAAATTTGTAAATTAAATCCATCATAAACCAGCCTTTCACTTAAATCAAAAGCAACCAAATTTAAAATTATTAAAAAGAAAGCTACTTCATTGAAATAACTTGTCAATTTCATTTCTTTGGATTTTGACTTCCTAACATTAGATTAAAAATACCAAGGTTTACTTCTGGTACATAATTTCTTATCTTTATCGAGCAGAAACCAATTGTCATTAAATATGTAGTCAAACTATAACTTGCTATATATTTTTGTAATTGTGACTAAGAAGATTGTTGATCTAATGTTAGTGATTTAAAAATAAAATATATTACCTTAACGAAAATAGGAAAATAGTAGATTCTGAATCATCCGAATATACAGCAGTATTTAATTTGATTAAATTATCAGCTCTGAAATTTTAAACAGTCTCACACTTGACTCATTTCAAGCCTTTAAATCGTCAGACCCACAACCTGTTTGTCTCTAAGACATGTACCAATTGATGAGTAGCGATCGCAGATTGAATAAAACACTAAATGTGAAATATTTCCCCGCGTGGCGCCAAGGCTAGCAACAAAGGTTTGGCGAATGGCACATCCGGTGTGTGATTTGTGTCCGGTCCGGGTCCGGCCGCATTCACATGCAGTTCCGATCGCCGATCTCCCATATCCCGATGCAACGCCAATACCCTGTCCCGATATGAAAAATGCACCGTGATCTATAGCACTGCAACGCTTTGTTTGCGCAATCAAAGACATGGAATGTTTACTATTTCATTTATATTTAAATTCGCCCAAACTCAATTTCAATTTATTGTGGAAACTCAACTTCAATTTATTATGGAATACAACATTCTCTGAAAGAAATAGGATGCAAGTGCTAAGTGCTAAAAAGATCCGATAAATTAAATGTCAAAATGATTAAATCATAACTGATTTATAAAAGGAAATAGTTGCTAACTTTCAAACCATTCAAAAAGAATTAATTGAGAAGAAATTAGTAGTTGATAATTGAAACATATTGGAACACTAAAAAAATAAAATATCTCAGTAGGTACGTGATTAATTTATAATTTAAAATTTATTATACAACAAATAATACTCTATCCCCTGAGGATGAAAGGGATATGATCATTCCATACGAGTTATACAGTATACTTTTTCTACGTCCAACACAAAGAGAAAACAATTCACATAGTTACGGTTATTTACACGAAAACGAACATTTGAAACATTTGCGAAGTGCGCAGATAATTGTGGTAAATTTAATAGCCGCCAAGTGTCAAACAATTTAACATTTTATGAAATAATTATTTTAAATAATATTGCGGGGTGTGATAGGAGTTTAAAGAGAAGAAGAGAGAGTTAAAAGAAAATAAATATATTATGACATTGACAACAAGTAAAAAATGTTTTTCATATCCACTCTAGGATGGATATAAGCTATGTATCCATTCTGTCAAGCGTACAAAAAACAACAGATACAATATGGAGGAAAAAAAGTTTTGTTGCCTTTAATATGAAAAACAAATAAATTCATCTTTAACTAACTACATATCCTCATTTACTTTCATACTTTCAACTGAAATAAAAATGAATAATTTAACGTACAGTGCTGGCAACTAAAGTTGAGCTGAGCTGCAGGCAAACATTAAAGTTTTACAAAATAATGAAAAAATAATAGTCTGTCCTTTACGATTTAACATTTTGTACAATACACATACCTACTTCTATGGTACGACAACAACCATTACCGCCTTAATTAATTTATTAAATATTACAATTAACCACTATTATGATAAAATCATAAAAACTTAATTATGCATCTGCAATATAATTGTACTTCGCAAAAAGAATGAAGCGTACAAGTACAAGTAAATTATTAGCCTTGAATTGATAACTCATCAAGTCAGTAGTTCTTCAATGTTGCCACCATTATATTATATTTTGTATATTTAAGTGTCCAGTTACGTACATATGAAATAATGAAATATACGCATTCATACTAGGGTTCACTTAAAAATGCTGCTAACTCTTCTTACATATTTAGAAATACTATCTTAAGAACAAAAATTGATATTTATTTATAACATGCTTTGACAATTGACTATGGCAACGCCAAACTAAACAACCCCGAATAAAAATATTATACAATTAGTAGGTACATGACTCAATCTTCTATAAAGTTATAATTAATTGTTGTGACTTATAAGTTAGCTGGTCCGGTCCTGGAGAGCTGTGTGTTTATTGGGCCGATTTCCGGGTAATGGGCTTCCGCTATAAACCGCAAACTGAATTCTGGTGGTCTGGCTCAGCTTCCTTGAGACTCGGTTCCCGGTGTTTTATGAAGGAATTCCATTATTGTTTATTGTTGTATTGATTGTGTTTTATATTTGGATGATTGGCCACTTCCTTCACTAAACGCAGTGTGAACTCTTTATTTTATAGTCTACACTTCCTACAACTTACGGCTTACGATTACGATTAGTTGCAATTAAATTGTTAGCACACTGATTCACTTGCTGATACTCAAACTGCCTAGGGACTCACAGAATAAAATAAATAAAATTGAGAATTTCACCTATTTCTAATTTTACTTTAGAGTTACGTTATACTGGTATAAATAATCAGGTTCGAAGAGTATATATCTGCCGATAAAATAATTAGTTATTTTAATATTTCCAAAATTAAGGGTTTTTTTTTCTCAGAACAATTGAAATGAGTTATTAGAATTAATAAAATAAGTATTGGATATTATTCATTTGATAAATTAAGTAGGTGCATTCTCCAATACTATTGGGAATTATATATAATCATCAGTAATTAAATACCTACACTTCCCAATTTATCATATTTCACCTACCATATATACCATTAAAGTTTGATCGAAACACTATTACTCAGTAAGACATTAGATTTTTTTATAGAATAACATTTCTAGAAGGAATAGGTATTCCAATTCTTTTTTTGTAATAATTTTTATGGGGTTGTCAGTCTAGACTCTAGACCTTCTACAAACCCCTAGTGGGTTCCGAACCACTCGGAGACAACAGTAATTTATTTTTTTCATGGGTGCCCATTCGAGGATAAATTAGAAACTAGTTAACCACCACTACCTAAGAAGAACATAAATAATCTTACTTTCATATTTTAAGGAATATAATTTGTATAAAACTTTGAATTTGATTCCCATTAGAATGAAATACGCGCATATTGAACCGCTACTAATTAAGTTTCTCTAATTTAGCCTAATGAAGACGTCATCACACACCACACACAAACTAGAGAACTAGAGCATGGCTAGATTCGGTAACGTTCCTAATTACTCTCGGCATGCCATCCATTTTCTAAAAATTACCATTTTGCTATAACTGTACCGACAGAGACAACCTATGGTATAAACAGCCAAAGGAGGAAGACAGAAAAGGAAACATTAAAACCTACTATTGACTTATTTAATGTCTGTTTTACTACAAGAGTAAAATATTGTTTGAATATACACAGTTTTTCCTACCAGGCTATTATTTTAATAAATTATGAACGTGCCACACTAATCGTAAATGTATAATTTATAGCTCAAACAATGCGGTAGTAGAAAAATCAAATTCCTGATTATTGTGAAACGCTTAGATTGTATCTAATACAGGTGCTGTATTATTATTTTATACCAGTCAAAAGTGATATTATCAATCGTTTCCATATTTGGACACTAAAAATATTTTAATGGCTTTGAATTTATCAATCATTTGATTTGCCATTAAAATTACTAATAGGGACCTGAACTCGAAATATTACCATTTTACAGAAGAATATGAAAATAGGTAACAATTAATGAGTATTAGTGAAAATATTTAATGTAAATATAATTTCGATCGTGACCTATAAGAGATTAAATTTTGTTGCGATGTCCTCTCTTGTTCTCTGTCTTCAGCAATTTTTATTGGTTGTCTAATTTAAAAAGACAATGTAGTGTCAAAATGTTACTGCATTTTTTTGTTTTTGTTACGAAATAGTTATTTGTGTAACTAGAGAGGAAAGTGTATATTTTTACCACTCGAGCTCGAGTTTGCATAAAGAGTAGAAGTGCTTTCCTTTCGTGTTAGACACAACATTTTTTTCACAACATGTTTCATTTCATAAATATTAAATTTGAAATTAAGTAAGCTAATTCTCCAAATATTATTAGTTCTAAAATTTATCGTTTTAACTCTTGTCCCCACAAATCAATTACTTATATAATGCCATAAATTAATATAATTGAGAATTAGTAATTTTTCATTATTTTAGTTATGGTTGGAAATATTTTCTTCCTAGAGACATATTAAGTATCAAAGAACTACGAAATTTAAATTCTGCATGTATAATAATAATTTATTCTACTCTATCTGCGTTTATTGTTGTAAACAATTTTTAGCATTCACTTTTCTTTGGCTGAAATTGCACAACAATGAACAATACAACAAATAAACAAATACGACTTTTGTTTTCTATTGTCCGAAAATTCTTGAGTTTTTCCTGCTGAAACAAAAGCCTGATGCGTTATTGTTAGTGTCACGTGATGATGCTGTGACGTCATGTTACGCTGGCTGCATCTCTAACCTAGAATACTTCATGGTCTGCCTTTGTTAACAGTAAACATAAAAATGTACTGTTAGCTTTGTGAATTTCAGAAATTAATAATTCACTGAGTTTGAATTTCTATTTTTCTAAGAGAAATACTTTTTTATCAAAAAATAATTATTTAGTTTTCTATTTTATTAATTTTACATATCCTTCAAAATGTATAGAATATATTAACAAATTTCATTTTAAAAAAGACACAGTAGGTAAATATTTTTTTTTATACACAGCTAGTTCTATAATTAATAAATAAAATTAGGAGTAGTTGGTCCAAATATAGTATTTTAAAATAATGTAAATTCAGGAATGAATCCCGTTTGTGTAAGTCGATAAAACCGCAATGTTAGGCACTGAACCAAATCAGCTCGTGTTGTATAATAGACGTGTAATATATGCGTGGACTAATTATAATATTTATACTGCAGTAACGGTATGGAAGAGGTGATTACTGGAGGAAGTGGATTTTTCACCAATTATAAATTATACAATTATACTTATTAACTCATTTTCATATCAGTTTTTAATTTATTAATAATATTCTAATTTTATGGCTTTCGGATATATTGAATATGTATCATTATAGCTTGTTACCCTTTGCTAGGTGTGCCAAACTAATATCTTTCTAAAACACTGTTTTTAAATTATTTATCATCAACGTTCCTGTTAAGTATCAAACAAATTAAATTTATCTGACTTGTAAACTCCATAGTAATGAAAATGCATTTTTGAATTTAAATTCATCTGGCTGATAAGTAACAGCCAGATTTAATTGTCAACTCTCAAGTTGGTAATCATTTTAACTTATGTTTGCTATATTCTTGTATAAACAACTGTCATTTTAAACAAATTTTGAATGTTCTATTAATTTTAATTAAAACATATCACTGGTTTACGATTTAGATCGGTGAAATTTCAATGAGATAATAAGGTCTGGGAAAAAAAAATTACGTGAACTTTTTTTCTTTAAAAATAACTTACAACGTCTAATTTGTTACTCTTTATTTTCATTTTATATTAAATAATACTGTTTTAAAGTATCATAATAAAAATAGTCTCAAAAATTGTGACGTCTGGTGTGAAGTTATACACACGTGGATGCCAGATATCAAATATTGTGGTTTGGCGCGTTTGAAAGTTGGTAAAGTCTGTGATTTAAAATATTGTAAGGCTTTTGTGTGCCACTATATTTGCAGAAAATTATTCAATTTGTCAGTTTGGTAATTAAAACATTATATTTGACGTTTGAAACGAAGTGAAGTTGGGTATGAACCTTGATACGTAACTGGACAAGAGGGAAGTGGGGTAATTTAGCCGCATTTTGTAGGATATCATTTTTAATAGCAATTTTTTCATTATTTAAAGTCTATTTAAGGAAAAATAAAAAATTCGGGTCTAGTATTTGTCATTATTCTATTGATTAAAGCTGAAAATGAAAAATCGTGCAAAACCTCGTTTCAAAACTTCTGTAAATAAAATTTTGGTATTTAATTTTAAACATACCAATTTACGAAATATTATATCAGCTAATATAAAATGGATTAATTTATAAGTTCAAAACGTCCTTTTTGTAATACATTATTACATCGAATACCTAAATGGAACATATGAGCCTAAATTAAATTGTTCTCAATATTTCAACAAGTTCCCAAAAATCCTCATACTTATGTACACATAGGTCTTGTACTGATTTCATAAAAAAAACAAATAGTCACTCTATTAGTAGTATTTATATAAAGAAATTCAGTATGATATATTTATTAATAGTATGGACAGATTTGAACCAGTTACTATTTATAGAATAAAATTACAATTTTAATACTTAGTACGTACGAGTATATTACAAATAACTATTAATTTGCTAAATTGAGCGTGTTCCCCGGTGCCCCTTTTTCCTGCTGGTTCCGCCGCCTCTGCACTTCCTGGGTAACTCGTTCAGCAACATACAGCACGGCACAGAACGTGGCAGTTTTTATCCGCGCTAATTAATTTGTTAATACAGAGCGATGACGGCGTTTCCGTTTTTGTTTTTCACAGCAGCAGGAAAAAACTGATTGCCGTAGCTACCGACCTGCTAATTGCAGGAAGGCTAAGGACTTCTATCAATTATTTCTCCAGCTATCAGCGAAATTAATTGAAAACCACGACCATTATAATATTGGTTTAATTGTTGGTTATCGTTTATCTCTCTTGATTTTGTGAATAATTCGTATTAATTTAATTTAATCTATATTTTTAAATGAACTAAACCATCATTATGTAAAATAAAATAATTGAGAGAAAACAAAATAAAATATATTTTTGATTGTAAATATAACCTCAGGATAAATATTTAAGAATAAAATCTTTTAATGTTTATAGAAAAAAAATATTCACATAATAAATTCCAACTACTAGTTTTAACACTTGAAAATTCTACCAATAAGAACAGTATTACACTGATAAAATTCCATTATCCGATAAATTTCCCCTACCAAATAAATAAACTGTTATTATTGTTTATAAATATCAACGTAACATTATTTACTAGATTTTATTAATATTTGAAATTTGAATGCATATATAAAATTAATAACAATGTAAAATTACGCTTTCTACACTTCCAGAAAAAAAATCTATCTTTAAATTGGCCAAAAGTCAGTACTGATTTCATGCTCTATGTCAGGGGTTCCCAATTTTTTTTTTGCCAAGGAACCCTAATTGATTATATTTTTCCTAGCGGAACCCTACGTTGATAACTGGAAATTTGCCTACCTTAAAAAAGGTATAAATGAAAAACAATTAAGATTTTATGAAATTATTTTTATACATTTACTATGAATATGTAGGTAGGTACGGAACCCTTGCGGCCTTTCCACGGAACCCCAGGGT
Organism: Stenolophus ochropezus; assembly: GCA_035578165.1. Taxonomy (NCBI): domain Eukaryota; kingdom Metazoa; phylum Arthropoda; class Insecta; order Coleoptera; family Carabidae; genus Stenolophus; species Stenolophus ochropezus. Next base: position 22,489,037 of record JAQOWZ010000008.1, read on the forward strand.
TCCGCGGACCACCTTTCGGGAACCGCTGCTCTATGTTATGATTTGTAAATGAGCTCTTCTTGCAAACACAAATTCAACATATTTTGAATATGTTTTCAATTTTGTATTTAAACTTCAAATTTTTTTGCACTACCTATAATTAAATATTTCTAGGTTTGAAGTAAAAATTTAGTAACCGTAAGGTAAAAATAATAAGAATTCCAGAAGAAAATAAATAAAACAAGTATGAAACACAAAAATAACAAAAAATATATATAAGAACATAAATTAATCCTGGTATTTGAAAGGATATTGAATATGTAAAAAGATAATAATAATAAAAAGAGTAAAATTCCATTTTAACCATTTTCATTAAATTATTTAATTCATGCCATTATCTATTTTTTAAAATACGTTCCTAGTAGTTTTATTTTATAGATAAATTTGTCCTATTAAATATAATGGGGTGTATGTGCTACCGTTGGTTATATTACTTTGCATTCTGACATATAAGGATTTATAATAAAGATAATATTTATATAATAAGAAATAAACATATAATAATAGCAAGAAAACTGTTTCCCATGTTAATTCCTTATGTCACGGTTTTTAAAATATATCTAGTATTAATTCAATTCTATAACAGACAATAAATAAATAAATAAAAATGTAAATTCATAGATAAATGTAGAAATTAAGAAATTGAAAAAAAGTACAATGTCGGTTATATATGTTGGTAAAAGGTAAAGAAAGAAAGAATTTATTGAAACGATTAAGCCATTAAAGTGAACCAAAGTGCAAGAAATAAAAAGGTGATATATTTATGTTTCAATTACAGCACAAACACGCACATGCAAATGACTCCATTAAAAATAAGTTTGAATTTGTTGTACATAATTCGTTCCATTAACTAATTGCCGATAACACATCTCCATACTTCAGGCAGCCTCTCATAACCCTGTTATTTACAAGGCGAGGACTGCGCGTAATTAACTCCTTCCAATTAGGATCCCGGTCCATTTGCATACTGGACGCATAAGAGAAATGAAGTGCAAAGATCTGCGCGCAGCGCCATCAATATCAGCCTAAGTGAAATGCTGCAGTTATTACCACTGTTATTGCAGATAAACACCAGCTAAATTATACACACAATCATTCACACATCTTATAAAACCTATAACTAACTTGTGATATGCTAAAAATCTTTCATTACTATACTATACTATAATTGATTACAACAAGAAAAAATCTAAAATAGTCATCATCATTTTTCGCGCGCTATTTTATATATATATTTTATTTTAAATTTGTCATCATCAATAATTAATGTTTAAATATTCAGTATTTATTTTTTTTACTAATATCTGTGTTATCATTTATTTTTATTTTACTCTATGACACTCTGACCTCTGACTTTCATTACCTAGGGAAGACCTACGAAAGACCGAAACCGGTAAAAATTTATTGATAATAAGTTAAACCCTTCTTTACAAAATTTGAGAATGTTACATCACAAAAAAATATAATTAATTAAAAGAAAAAATCTTTTAGAACCAGTACATAGACTCTTTATCAACTTTTGTGTATAATTATTAGGCAAATTTTGATCTATTGATTACAACAAAAAAAATTGATTACAAAAACAAAAATGGAATATAAAATATATCCAACGCATAATTTTTGCTCTACAATTTGTACATATTATTCTGATAATTTGAATTTAATAATCCTAGATTAAAACTTTGAAAATATAATCAAATGTAGCAAGAATTCCTGACATAATCACCTCATAAATTCTCTCTATACAAATAATTTGTATTATAAAGACAATGGCCCGTATTACGAGCTCACTTTTATCATAAAATCGCGATTTTATGATAAAAGTGAGCTCGTAATACGAGCCATTGGCTCGTATTAAGCTTACTTTTATAATAAAATCGCGATTTTATCGCCCACTTTTACATCATAATCTTATGTAAAATTGAAAGTTAAAATCACGATATTATTATAAAAGTGAGCTAGTTCGCTTTTATAATAAAATCGCGATTTTACGTTCATTTTTACAAAAGATTTTGATGTAAAAGTGAGCGTTAAATTCGCGATTTTATTATAAAAGTGACCTCGTAATACGGGCCTTTGTTTTTTATATTTTCTTTTATAAATATTAAATGGTATCCAATACCAATTTTTAATTAATTGATTAACCTTAAATACAGTTTTAAAATACTAAAATTTACGATAATTTAAAAAACCGTTTCTTGTTTTCCTTATATTTTTGAATTTTCGATAGACAAAGTATAGTGAACAAAAAAATTCTAAGTATCTAGTGAAGATTGTCTACCCATTTTTGACTCCAAAAAAACCCTAAATATAATAAACAATCAATCATGTACAAATATGCTTATTAGTTTGGCAAATTGTTATACTCAATAGTGGGTTATGTAATAATCTGTGTTGATATATTTGCTGTTTATATTATGAGTAAAAAACCAGGGAGGATGTAGCTCCCATAAATTTATTTGGAGTAAATGTTTTATGATTTATTTAAATAGATATGTAATGATTATAACTTCCGTTCCCAATATAAATGACTTTTATTCATTGATAACTCATCAATGTATGTGAACTCTCTGCAGGTTGTTAACTGCTTGATTTCTTTTTGTTCTCTTTGCTCCACAGATTCATAATTGTTTGCAGAATAAAGGCACAAGGATTATCGTAAAGAATAATTAATAATTATCGCGGAAACTTATTTACTTTATATTTTATTTATTTGTAAATATTTTGTACTCATTATTGTACATTCTCACGAACTCTAATTCCTTTTGTAACATAAAATAGAAAATTAATTTGCTGTAATAATAGCTATTGATTGTTAGTTTTCTGGTTCAATTCACTATGACACTATGTCGACAACTATTAACAATAAAAACTTTCTTTCTGTTTGTGAATTCATTTTTAAAATTTTAACAATAAAATTTTACAGAAATAATCACATCACATCAGTTAATTCACTTATGGTGGTCGTTCTTTTTGTCACAAATGAACTTCCGACTAAAAAGAAAAAAATATCAATTTTACATACCTATCGTTGAGACTGAGGAATATCTATAAGACAGATGAATTATTTATAAATTCACAACATTTGACATGTATTGTTGTCAATTTTGACGTAAGTAATTTTAAAATATAAAAGATAATATAGTTTTATTGCAAAATTAAGAAAGGTGGAAGAAATATATAAGGAATATATTTGCACGCAATGAAACAAGGTAAGTTCGATTCCGGTTCTAGTAACGCCAAAAATAGCTATTTTTTTCGGTTATACAAATATGATGACGAAAGTTTTATGTATGAATTGAATTAAAAATATTTTCAACTGTCATACTAAACTAATTTTAAAAATATAAATTGAATGAACTAAAAAAAACATATATAATATATTATTATAGTGCCGGGAGGTAATGTGTTGGACCCTTCAAATATTTTTCTTATTTGTTCGAAAGATACTTGTTTCTCGTTGTCAAAAATGTCAGGTCCGTTCTCATCCTGTTAAACATGTGAAGTAAGTGAAACGGGCGACAAAAAGAATGCTTATAAAATAATATATTTATTATGTTAATGTATGAAGAAAAGAATCTATCGATTATCTCTTTGAAATATTTCAAAGTTTCCAAACTTCTATATCCCATTTCCGCTAACCCGGTTTTGATTCAGCCAGCAAGCCCCCGTTTGTAAATCCCCGTGTCGGCGGCACTGATCCCTGCGCGCGCGTAGACGAAGACAACAGCAGCGAGAGAGTGGGCGATGGAACAGCTACTCATATTTCACGGAGCCTGGTTCGGCCGACTGCCGCCTGGGACCGCCACCAGTCACGTCGCTGGCGATGCAGTCCGCCAGACAAGTCGTCAGCTTGCGCGGAACTTACAGGAAAATCTAGAAGTGAAAACTAGCAGAAAATTGAAATGGATAGTTTTCCTAACAAGATAAAATTTAAAATTTCAATGGTCAAAGAATTTATTGAAAATAATATGTAAAAATAAAACAATATTTATAACAATATATCTTCCAGGTTTCTTATAAAATCTATTTACCATTACTTTTCAGTAAATAACTACTAAACTAATAATACAATTACTCATTATTATGGTAATATTATAAATAAGGTTTCAGTAAACTTTCCCCTTAATTCAAAAAACAAAAAATACACTACCGATTTAATTTTAATAGAGTATTTGTAACAAGAATTTTGTTACAATTCTTCTCAAGCATTTAATTTTAATTTGCAAGATCTATTCTATTACAGATATCAGTAATTATACATTTACACCATAGAAGGTTGACCAGTGTACTTTTTATGTAGAAAATAGCAGCTAAAGAATTTAACTACCCAAAAGACACTAGACCATAGATTTCATTAATTTTATTTATTTGTATAGATACATATTTTCCGTAATTTATTGTAGGACGTATATTTTGGTTTTTTATTTATTAAAAAAAATCTTTTATTTAATATGGAAGGTACGAGTTAATTAAATTTTTGTAAAAATCGGTTAAAAAGATGTTTGGTTTTTTTTATTTGATTCTGCGATTGTTCTATAAAAGATAAACATTATTTAATGAAAGTGGCTGTAAGTAGCTTGCTTTATGTAAAGAAATATTTTATTTATCAAATTTTTATTATATAAATGCAAAATTTTATGATCTACAACTATTATTTGACGCTTTTTTACCTAAAATAATTAGGGAAGCAGGGAATTACAGAAATATTATTTTAGTTATGTTCAGGTGTTCGAGTCACCATTCTGTATATTGTTAACCAACCAATGTGGTATGGAGGTGAATATAGTAAATTCATCTTTTCATCCCCATGAAAATGATAATCAACGAATATTGTTATAACAATATATGTAAAAACTATCATTCCCATTTTAAAAATATCACCGTTTTATATACTTACGAACTACGTATCTACTGAGAAAGCATAAAAAATATTATTGTATTATTTTTTATACATGTTTTCAAAGGACATTTTTAGGAGTATTGTTATTGTGTAGAGATTGTATAGTTTGGTTATTTTAGAAGAAACTTTGTTAGAAATATTGTTATGTAACGTCTGTTGTGTATTCTTCTGGTCGACTGGAAGCCAGCACATCCCATACATCATAGGAAGGCTGACGTTCTGTAATAGTTATGATAATATGTACAGAGTCCTGGGACACGAGCAATTTTTACTAAGCAGATTGCATTATCAATCTCTTCCCTTCGGGCCTTCGTCCTTCGTCCTTGCGGCCTTGGCCACGACGTGGCAAAAAATAAGGACAGATTTGAATATGGTAAAAAGGGAAATTTGGGCATCGTTTGTCATCTGCTTCCTAAGGATCTAAATTTGTATTCCACACATCCTTATTGCATCATCGTCATCATTTCATGCATTTGTTTTATAGTTTCACTTATGTTTAAAGTGAAATTAATTTGTGATAAAAAAATCACAATAAGTGCTTTTAAGGATCTAAATTTGTATTCCACACATCCTTATTGCATCATCGTCATCATTTCATGCATTTGTTTTGGCATTTAACTTCACTTATGTTTAAAGTGAAATTCATTTCTTATAAAAAAATCACAATAAGTGAATTAACTGCTATGATGTGATGTTTTATGTAAAAAGAATGCACATATTACCACTGCATTCCCAAAAGGAAGAGAGCATTATACATATATTAGAATTTAAATCTTTTAGTAAGTAATTTGAATAATATATTATATTTGTATTTACAGCGTCACAAAATTTATATGTTCAAAATTATTACTAAAGTATTATATATAAATAAATGGTCGTAAAGTATTACAAGTTTATTTGCTATTAGTAAAGTACTAAATATTACCTTCGACAGAATATTAAAATTTTACATACATACTTATAGAAACGCATTCATATATTTAAATACATGTATTCACTTAAAATAACACAAATTTTATTTTACGTCAACTATAAGAAACATATAAACTAAAATAAATATTCATTATAGTTTCTCAAAATTATATATTTATATGTAAAAAGTTATTAGGTGGAACTGCATTAAAATATTATTAATTTATTTTTAGATTTATGATAAAATAAAGAATATTACACTTTTTCTTTTCCAACTATGTACAATTAGTTATTTTAGAATTAAGAGCATATTATATGTTTCTTACTGGTTGAGCTACAGCAATAGAATATTTAGTTCATATTATCTTTGCAAATATTAATAATGTAGTTATAACATTTATTAGATTGACAGAGACTCATATTTTACAATTCAAAAAACTTAAATGACAGCTTTATTTTATTTCGTTTATTTGTTTGTAACGAACAATTTTGTTGTAGTAGCATAGTAAACGCACAAAATTAAGCAGTCCTTGGTATTGTCTTTCTTGTTTATTTCGCAAAAGTTATCAAAATGTCAAAAATTCATAATCTCAAATACATTTTTGTACTTATTCGAAAGAAAGTAGAAACTGAGTGGTTATTTATCTTCTACTCCTACAAATCTCGCCTTCGTCTCGTTTTGTAATTTTCGCATGCGTTTAATAACCACCTCTTAAATATTACATAAATAGCTATTGTATTCTTTCTATTTCTATTTTAATTATTCTCTTAAAAAAGTCCAAAACACAGAACAGAAAGCAACTGAAAGCGAACTATTTCTCAATTAGCCAATGTATTGCTATGTATATAAGTTATTGAATTGTGGCGACAAAAGTTAAAACGGGAAAAGTTGTAACTAATATGACAGTTAACTAACCCCATATTTAACACCGGTCTTATCTGCTTTATGAATTGTGATTCTAACCCCAGAAAAATTCTATCGGATTAAATTTGGAGTTAGTTGACTCCGAATTAAATCTTTTTTTATAAATCTTAGTGTAAATGTCAAAATCGGTATGTATATGTCTCTTATTGTTAGTAGTGGTCAGTAAAATTGTGTTACGGACCCATTGTACAACCACGTAGCTTACCAAATAAATCTAAAAGCCACACAAGTATACCGATTGATATTTATGATACGACACTAGAAATATAACATAATGTGAAGTAGTGAAGTAGTGAAGTACTCATACACGCGTTTAGTGCCTGCGTTTATTGTTGTAAGTGCAATTGAAGCATGTGTATTGGGACCACCAGGAGCCACAAGCCTATACTCGTATGTCACACATGAGGTCTCAGTTTGTAGTGCTGAAGGCTGCGATTTATAGCCAAGCAATAGTCATGAGTAAACGCGGATGAGTTGGCTGCGATGAGGACAAACACGCCGATATTTCCTGCGAATGGATCCAGTGTGCGCGGTCACATGTGCGGAACCGCAGGCAGTGGCGTGTCGCTGGCGATTCCAACAGGGGTTAGAAGATAGCAATATTTATTGTAACATATCTTTGTTTGCACGGTTATGATACAATTTTTACCGGTGAATATCTCGTGATTCTTAAAGGTATAGCTGATGTGGAGAATGCGCTTCGAAATAATTTTTATATAAAAAATAATGGGGTTTTCCATCTTCAAATAAATTTATTTTTAAATAAAAATACTTAATAATAGACGAAAAATAAAATAGTAAATATTTGTCGCGACGTCATTGCCCGAACGATAGCTTAGAGATAGAAAACTAATGTTTTGTGAAAGATAGAATCAAAGTAGAAGTAATGGTGGAAGTATTTCAGTGAGGTTAGGACATACCAACAAGCGCGTAAAATATAAAATCGCAAACTTTAACACACATTAAATTTGTAACACTTTTTAAATCTCGTTTTAAATATTTTCTATTATCTCTTAATTCATAAGTAATAAATATTTATATTTATGTTAGAGTATTATATTTAGTTGAAGAATTTTCTCTAATGCTAAGTGTCATTTCAAAGTTATCACCAGGAATTTGTAATTTAAATGGGTAACATTTGTCTCGTTTTATCCTGCCATCTCTTAGTTGCTTCCCTAAACCTTAATAAAAATAATAATTTCGTTACCATGAAGTTGCAGTAATTTGAGCATAAAAGCGGTGTTTTGTTTCGTGTATTCTAGAGTATGATTAGTGATGCATATTTCGGGTGATAACGTCACAGGAACACGCCCCTTTTTTATTTTCGAAATTCTTTTATAAATATTTAACATTTTATAAATCAAATTTTAATTAGCAAGATCTATATATTTTTTTAAATAAAAATAATTTTTACAAAACAAAATGAGTTACAATTTATTATTAATATTTACCTCAAACAATTCTTAAATAAATATGTACAAAATTATATTTAAATATTACGTCTTTAAAGAGTATATTAATAAAAATTATAAAATAAACTTAAGTGTGCATCCCTGGAAAAACAATCCGCCCTCCGCCCCTGCTTCACTCTCACTTCCACCCGCCGCGGGTAGATGTCTCCAGCGTCAACTGTGTGTGGTCTCCACGGTGCTTGGTTCGTATCCCGACTGTGGCACGCACCAGAGCACGACGCACCTATTTAGAACCACACTTGTCATACACTATGACCGTGCGGTGCTGTCAATATCTTTTGACTTACACGCATTCTTCACGCTGACTTGCGTACACGTTTACTAAATATAGAAAATGGAAAAAGATGGATTTCTATTTATAACACACTAAAAAGTTATAGTAGTGATAAATGCTAAAAGAAGATATTAATGATGCATATAGTCGGTTTGCGATGACAATGAATTCACGTCATCAGGAACTCAAAACTTCATGAAAAGAAAAGCACTAAACTTTTTTTTATATAAAATAAAATAAATATAAAAATAATGTATTTCGATAATAATATATTTAAAAGAAGAGAGCGTTTTATGGACGTCACTATCTTGTCATTGACAGAGAAACTGATGCCAGAATTATATCTAAGTTATTACAACTTATAACTTACAAATTATTAAAGGGGGCAACAATTATCAAAAATAATACGTAAATTAAGTTTCAATATCTTACAATTACAGTTCTTATAATAATTCAATAAAATTAGTTCGTATTATGTCGCGATGTATTTATGAAGTTAAATTAATTAAACTTTTGAATTTCCAATATTCTTCAGATTTAATTTCGAAGTATTTTAAATCTACGGCCGTTATGATACTAATAACGATGTATTAAGAACTGTAACAACATTCTACCGATCGAAGACAATAAAGTGTTCCGATGACAAGGAATTTATGCAAAAGAGTCACTTTTTTATAGTTCACGTGATCGTATTATAGAGAAATATAATAAAACATCTTTAGTAAAATGTTTTCATTCATAATTTAATTTTAGAAAATTGAAATCGAGAAAGGTTCTGGAAAACTGTGACGTAGTACTGACAATTGATACGTTGTTCATTTCATGTTGAATATATGCTGGTAGAAATACATAGATGGCGTTAGTAGCTAGCAGTTATTTTGACATTTCATTTGTTGTAAGCATTCGTGTTTTTTTGATGTTTTGATATTTATCCACATTTTCTTGTTTAAAACTATGTTTACTTGTTGAGAAGCAAATGGTTGTCTATGAATACGTGGCTTTAGAGTTTAGACAATGAAGTTTGCTGCAAATTTTGTTTGTCGTATAAATCTTTTCAATAAAATTCCAAGCAACTTAGTGTTCATAATAAATCAAATCTGTAGTGGTATTACTATCGAAAATTATTCGTTACCATTATTTATCAATAATTATAGTATCATTTTAATTTTAATAGCAAAATATAAATATACTAAATCATTTCTGTACATTTAAACTAAATATGAATTTACTTACCGTTCACTAAATAATAACAGTTTTATAACACTGTAAAAGCAACTTGGAAAACCCAATAAAAAACCTTTTAATGATTATAAATATATATAAATTAGAAGTAGGTGAAAAGTATGTGATTAATTTAGTAGTTATTTATTGATGATGCGAATTATCTGCTATCATAGAACGACTATACCTACGTATTTACTTCTGATATTTTTCTCCAATGAACAAAGTTGAAACTTGTTTGCAACATAGAATATTCCATGAAATATGCTTCAGTGTTATTCTAACAACAATACGGCTGTGTTGTCCTATCATACCGTGAAATGTGAAGTGTATAAAACTAAACCAGTGAGTGCCCCACACAATGCCGATCTGGAAACTGCATTTTGATCCTGACAAGTCAATTTCAGCCGCGAATGACCAGTGTCTTCACACTGTCAAACGTCGCAGAATCTCGGCTGAACAATGGAAGGGTATTGTTAGTGATGAGAACAACAATGACGATAAGAAGTGCAGTGAAGGGAACAATAGTGAAGAAAATATCGAGGAATGCAAGAAAAGGTTCTATGATGGTATGTTCAGGTTAAGGCTAACAAAAGATTAGCGATGGTCATATTTTATTTTAGTTATTGTTGATAGTTTACTAGAGTTCAATTCCTATAGACATTAACTAAAAAGCTAAACGTTTTCAATACTTATATTTCGTTATTACACATTATATTTACATACATAGAAACATCATATTTAATTATTTTTTAAATGATTATTCCACCACGTTATTTCTCCCCAATCAGAATGCTTCATTTGATCGAACAAACTCTTTTGTTAGTTACTACGAAACAACTATTCGTAAAGTTTACTAATAAATTCATGCGTCTCGTTTAACCGTGAGTTTATTTTTATATGAAAAATGAGATTTGTTATAACTATTGTTACGACTTGACATTTGATTGACATAAATATATCAGAGCGTTCAATTTAAAATGAAACAGCGGATATAATATTGAGGTTAAACAATAAGAAAACTCATTTATAATATTTGTAATTTGGGTAAGTTTGATGTACCTAGAGTGATTTTAAATTATATATTTTAATTCTTTAATTATTATACATATTGCCACTACATAATTTCGTTACTGTGAGATCAATTTGACAACCTATGTTTCATTTTAAAGTGAACATTGCTGTTAATCAAATGTAAATTCGTAACCATGAATATGGCAAATCCTGTGTTTCAGGTTAAAATAAACTCACGGTATGAATAGTTGTTTCGTAGTAACTAAGAAAAGAGTGTTAAAAAAGACGTTTGCTGTTGTAATTTAAGAATCATTTTTGACCCAAGTTGTCGCTACTTCGTTGGAATTATGAATAAATTTTACCGGATACATTAATAGCTCGAATTATATTTGCTTAATTATTTAGAGAATGACAACAGAAAATACATAAAAATTAACAAGTAATCATGAGGATGCTACTGTGGTTTTATCAAATTTTATCGATGGAAGATTCAAATGAAGCATTCGGATAAGGGTGAAAATTATATGTGTGAAATAATCAATTAAATATAATTCGAGCTACGAATTTAATTTGTAAAATTCACTTATAATTTTGCGAAGTAACGACAAATTAGGTCAAAAATAAATCACTCCAATTTTGTTGATTTGATTTAAATTTTATATTTTGTGAAATCAGGCAAGAATTGATTACAATGCTTCTTCTCAACTAACGTCAGTTAGAGACAAATATTTAATATCCACACAAGTGTTTTGTGCTCTACAAAACAGTGTTATGGATGTGAAACTGTTTCTCACCATTACTGTTAACGCAATGTATTACCATCGAATCGATTAGGTTTTTGCAAGGATTGCATCTGATTTTTGTGTATTTTTGCCGGCATAACGGTACAGAATCAATAGTGTACTCGAACTGCAAGTCATAGCTCATAGTTGCTAACCTTAATATGAAAAATTTGTAATGCTCTACATACAACAATAAAATATACCTGCCATTCTCAACATACTGAAGTAATAACTACCTTATGTATGTATTTATAATGGGCATACATCATATGCTCATATAAACAAAGAAATGTTGATGTGTATATTGTGTATGATTACTGATTATTAATTATATTCAAAGGAAAATAGTAGATCATAGAATATTACTACATAAACATATAGAACAACAATTTAAATATATTTTGAAATAGTTAAATACTTACCAGAATTACTTGAAGCGTAATTATTGCAAATTTAACATTATTAGAGAAAATACACGATCATATTTCAAAAATAAGGTAAATAACAGGGATATTGTACCAATGGCTCAGACAAATACAGCACAAAGTACTGGAGTACAAAATACAAACAGTTGTTAAACTAGTAATTAAAAGTAATTGTTTTGAGTATTTAGATATGAACGTAATTGGAGTATCATAGTATCAATTAATTTTTCCTTATGATGTCCTAAAAATAAAATAATAAAGTATTTGGGCTATTCGCATTCCCTACACTTTACTTGCTGTACTTTAAGTTTTTCGTTTACAATGAACTACTTGAAGAACTTGATGGAATAATTCTTTAAGTAGAGTAAATTGGAAATATTCAAAGTATTTAAAAGTACTTAGAGTCAGGGTTGGTTTGATTAAAATCATTTTCTAAAATCATTGATTTTTATCAAACTTAAAAAACATACAAATTATAATGAATATACATATATTTTTGCTACAAAACTAATAATAACAACCAAAATAAGTTCCATATTTAAGAATATCTTAAAATTATATGCAATAATAAATATATCACTTTAATCGTCATAATAGAAGAAAGAAAAACAAGTATTTAAATGTGTAACAAAAAGAAAAATGTCTTAGTTATACTTCCTAGTTTTATTCGTAGAATAGATTTTATTATATTACAGATTTTTTTTTGTTTATGAAATAAAATATTATTTTCAAAACAATTTAAAAAGTTTTGTAACACAATATATATTTAGAAATTTAAAAAAATCAATATTTATTTGATTTTTATTTTTTAAATAAATCACGATTTTTGCCACCCCTGCTTAGAGTACAATATTTTATAGTGTTAAAAAAAACAAAAAGAAAGTATAAATTCCTACCTACGTGTTTTTGATATGTTATGATTATGAGTTTAAAAAATATATAGTACTGTAGGTTCCAGTTTCATATAAAATTCAGTGACACATTTTTGTAATTAAAATTAAATAATCTCATTTGTTCTGACTTACATATAATGAAAAATATACTTAAGGATTAATATGTTATATTTACGATCATAAGGGGAGTAATGATGGCAGAATAAATATCTAGTAGGCCTTGATTAGTTCGTAGGCAGATTTGACGACCGCGCATTGCAGCGTTGCCCTTTCGCTAAATGTCAACCCTACACCCACGCTGAAGGGAGACTTCGGAGCTAAAACTTCAATTACGCTAAATATAAAAATATGACTCACAATAACACTGCCATTCATGGAAAATACATAACTTCAACAACAAATAACTAATAATTAAACAACATACTTTAAAGTTACCTACAGAAGTGTGTCATACGCAATTTGTTATTAAACCTGCATCAGATGCCAAATAGTAACTGGTAAGCAGTATTTTCATTTAATTTACTATAGATAATGAATGATATTTTCTTTATTTTGTTCTATACTTTTAAATAAAAAATCTCGCTCAACATTAGTTTCCAGCACTATACGTGAAATTAATTAATTCAACCCTCAAAGTAAAATAGTTAAATATAAATAGCATTAAATATAATACATAAAAAATATTAACAGAAGGTATTTTTTGGAGTTGCAGTCATTTAATAAAATCCACTAGTACACCAACGTTTCGACTGTAAATCAGTCTTCATCAGGGTGATAAATGGTATTAAAATATTATCAAGTAAAACATGTAAATTAAAAGATCTTCTTTTATTAACATCCAGTTGATAAAACCAATCCTACATAAAAAATATTCTTCTTAAAAAAAGTGACTTATTTTATGTATTTAACTATTTAAATTTGAATTGCTATTTTGTATGTATTAGATACTAATATCTGTTTTTTTTTTCAGGTAAGTTTCCGAGAAACAATTACTTCTTAGAATATTCTGCAGAAGTGGTAAGCAAATTTTGTGTTTTTATATAACCTACATTTTACAATTTCAATTTAATACATTTTCTGCTCTGTTTGTTGGTTGTGAGTTTTATTTCTTCAATAGAAATTACTTCAAACAACATAAATATTTATATTCAACATAACTGCATATAGAATTATTATAATATGCATAGCAGACAGAGTATTAGCAATTTACAATTTAGTAAATCACAATATCAATTATTGTACATCTCGTTGTTACGTTCCAGTGAGTAACCTAACCTCAAGCTGAAATTAACCTACAAAAAATGTGTTTGAATTCTTGTTGACAGCTCCTTAGGCGGTGGAATAAATTTATCTCGTGTAATATTTCAGAAAATTATTTTATAATACCGATTCCCGTCCATGAATTTGTGTTGGAACAGGAAGTGAGTTTGACGTTTAGAAGTTAGGTTAGGGTTTAATATATAACCTCAAAGTAGTGATTTTCGTAATATTGTTGGTTAAGTGTAGTTTGTTTATGGTAATGGTTTTATTCGCGCACCGTAGGCTAGATGATGTTTGAATAGATCCGGTTGCAGATTCAATGATAGCGATGGTTTATATGGGAAAAGTAGCATCTGAAACCTATGTAAATCATAATTATTTTGCACACAGCGTAATAAATACTGTCTTATATTTCACAGCACAACATTTTTACGTGCATATAATTATATGTAACCATTTTATAATGATATGAACTTAAAGAAAAGTCATTTTTAACAACGTCACTTATAACGACGCAAATGCAAGGTAATGGTAGATCATCGATATTAATTAATTAAAAAATAATTCGAATAAATTAGTTTCAAATATTTCTACGTACAGGGTGATGACTCAAACACCCGAACTTAGGGATTCAACATATATAAAATAATGTTTTCGTAATTTAGTATATTAAGTAAAAAAGTTTTAAATAAAAGTTTTAGGGCATAAAATTCTACAACTAAATTAATATGCAAAATTAATTTTATGTGCTTTATAAGCTCAGAAATTAGATATGAAAATGTCATAAATCGTTAAAAAAAAATAACAGTAGCCATGAAATTGAGACAAAATCAACAAATGTTTACCGATTTATCTGTCAAGTTAGATGTTTGTTATTTTTATTATTATTTATAATTACTGTTTTGTCAAGTTAGGCCGAAAATATAGCAATTTTATCTTGTAGTTATTTTTTTAATTTAAAATTAATTTATATAATATTGTTCATTTCAATTGTAATTTCAAATATAATAAAAAAATTAACGCAGCCAACTTGATAGAGAAACCGTTAAAGTTATTTTTGTCTCAATTTCATGGCTACCACTACTTTTCGGATGATTTACGTCATTTTTATACCTAAGTTCTGAACTTACAAGGCATGTAAAATTAATTTTGCTTATTGATTCAGATGCAGAATTTTATGATCTATAATTGCTATTTGAAGCTTTTTTACTTAAAATAATAAGGAAGCAAGAATTTACGAAAACATTATGTCTTATGTTAAATCCCTATGTTCGAGTGTTGAAGTCACCACCCTATGTAAATATATCTAAATATGCAAAATGAATTTTGATTTATTTTCTACTAATTAATTTTTATGTTGTAGTTATTTTACAAACATTTGTATATTTTCTTGATAATACATATAAAATATTTTACAGACAGATATAATTTTTCTGATAAAAATATTGATTTTGTTGCTACCGTACTTAACATCCAGTCGCATGTAACGTCCATATTTTCTAGTCCCTTAACGAACGTACACTGTATATTATAAATAAAATAGTAAGGACATTAGATGTTTTGAAAAGAATGTAATTACGTTTGGAAGGCTGTAGGATGGAAGAATGTTTTTTATGATAAATTGCGGGTGGTTGGTACTTAACGCAAAGTGTCAACATTGATAAATATTCGCACGCACTATTATTGCCTGGCAAAAAATTAACCATTTTCCTCCTTTTGTCATTTGAACGTGTAATTGATGTACTTCGTGTAAATGCAGCGAGTTAAAATATAGTCCCAGACAGGGCTGTCCAAACACATACTACACAAAAACAGTTCTTTTTATATTTCGTTTTAATCTTACAATGGACTCAATCTTCTTTTTGTTTATTACAGTACAAATTGTAAAAAATGCAAAGATATAATTATGAAATTATTTTTTTTAGCAAAAATAAAAACTTTTAAAAGCAATTTCCAATCATGTTTTAGTGTGTACTATACTTTGGTTGTTTAGTGTTTAAAAGTTTAAATAAATCAGTACTTTTAAAATTTAATGTTAGATTTTTACATATTAAATATATACCTACAGGGTGGTCAATAGCAAGTAATAGGCACGTGACCTGCTTACTTCTGAAATTTTATTTCGTGGAAATAAATATTAGCACTGGCGTTTATAAATTTATATTATTATTATTTATTGTTCTGTCAATGTGCTTTTGTCAGAGATTACGGTGTTTATTTCTTTCTACCGGTTTCGGGATATTAAGCTTTTGTTTACATAGACAAAAGTAAGCAGGGTAAGTCATAATTGTATACCAAGTAATTTTGATAGTATTGTAAAAATATTACCGTACACATTTGTCAAAATAATGTGGGACAACCTATTCAGATTTGCGCACGAAAACGTTACTCACAAGAAAACTTTATAAAATAATATTTATTAATAACGTGAAACCGGTAAGCTATTGAATATTCCACGGCTGTTATGAATCATACCAGACTTTAGATGTCTTAGAATCCTCCCTCTCCGAGCTCTGAATTCAATTGACATTTGTGGCAGTTGTGATACTCATATGAATGACTATCCGAGGTATGTTAATAGCTATTACCGTCTTTATTTTCGAAGAACATTATTCACAACAGCTTATTATGTTATTGAATTAAATAATATTATAAATTCTTTATAATAAAATCTCGCAAACCTAAGAGCTTAAATATAATTTTTTTCTAGAAGTATAATTTTGATGTTATTACAAAAAATTGCCGGTTACATTATATAAAACTATGAAAAATCCTGCTAGTGTTAATCTAACATTCGCATAATATCAGCGTTTTTTGATTGTGTTGGTGGGTTTGTACAGCCCTGTCCGGGTTTCGGCCGTAACCCCACGATGGCCCCGTACACATCTTGTATATAAAATAGGGCCGGCTTCTTAATTCAGCGCCTTGAGTACAGGCACCGGAGTCGCAAGCTCAAAGCGAAGGGTAACACCGCACCGGAGCTATGACACTCCGGGCGCAGTGGCGGAGGGAATGCGTTTTCCCACAGGGGGCAGGGCATTGTATACAGTAAAAGTCACACACAACGACTGATATGGATTTGGAAATATGGGCGGTACATATGACTGGATGTTTACAACGGTGACAAAATTATTTTTAATTAGAAAATTGTGTTAGTGCAGAGTAGTAGTAAAGAGACAAAAATAAAAATAAAACTCAAACACTTATTTGTAGAAAATTAAATTAACACCGCTTAAAGATGAATAAATCCATATGAGACGTATGGCCGCTAAAACTGGCGATGTTAAACCTAAATTATTTTGCATTTAATTCATACCGAAGACCTAACATTACCTTGCATTTTCGTTGTTATAACGGATTTTTCGTTATAAGAGTCAGCCCTGTAAATGACTTTCAATGTATACAACAATTGAAAGTTACGTATAACAATGATACAGAGGTTTGTATTAATTTATATCAAATTTATATGTACCTACGTAATAAAAAATTACTAAATGAATTTACCTAATTTATATGTTATTGTTATATTTAGTTTTACAAACAAATGTTAAATATGAATAGCACTATCAAAAATAGTAGATTACGTATGTAGTAGGAAAAGTGACATATTCCCGGTTATGGTGGAAATTGCGGGACGAGCCAAAGGCCGGAAAGTCACTTTTCCTTCGTGGTACACAAATTATTTTTTTATAGGTTTATATTCAATAATATAGAAAAAAATATAATTGTATTTTTATTTATGGAAAACAATGCACTAGGAATGACGAAACCAGAAAATTTTGGTACCCGGGTACCCGACATGAATACTCGGGAAGAACCGGATACTCGATAATTACCCGTTACCCGATAATTACCCGTTACCCGATAATTACCCGTTACCCGATAATTACCCGTTACTCGATAATTACCCGTTACCCGATAATTACCTGATACTCTTAAAATATCCATTATTCTTCCACATTCATATTTTTAATATAAATTTTTGTTATTTGCATATAAATTTATTAAATGAAGAAAAAAATATTATTTTCTGGTATGGAAATAAAAAAAAACATTGTTATTTTACATAACATACGAGTATATCAGCAGTATAAAATTATAAAATTAAACTTATTAAGGAAGTATATTTGATTTAATTACTTAGGAATATATCATATTTCTCGCAAATATCAGCATGGATGATGTATCTACACTCAGTCTTGATCTTCGTTTGGTTACAATGTTTCCGGCAGCTGAAAACTGTCTTTAACTGGCAACAACAGATTTTAGGTAGATTTCGGGTAACGGGTAATAAACGGGTAACGGGTAATAAACGGGTAACGGGTACATTTCGGGTAATCGGGTACTATTTTTGATACCCGGGTACATTATTATCGGGTAGGTTCCGGGTACCCGGGTACCCATCGTCATTCCTACAATGCACTGCGTTTTGTACGGATGCTTCGTAACTGATCGAAAAAAACTTCCTCAGTCTATTATTTTTTGTAGCCTAGCAACTACACTAAAATACCGGAATAATGCATTTTTCAGTTCAAAGAAAAAAAAACAGGAAGTTATCACTTTTAATCCGATTGAAAAAAACAATTCATTTTATCAGTTATTGTATTCATTCTTGAATCGTACATAACTTAACTTGTAAATACTGTAGAATGACAATTAGTACTACAATGCAAGTACCTATAACTACCATTCATAATTGAATATAGGAGCTCTATTTTTATTTAGGAAAAAAATATTATAATATGTTATTATTGTGAGGATATTTAGGTTTGGGTAAAACTCAGTGTCGCCGCCACTGGCAGCAGGGGTGCACGTTGTTAGCGGGGCGACTTTTTCAGTGGAATTGCGAAATAAATTAGCGTCATTTCTCAACACGATTTATCGCAGTCATTTTGCCGTTTTTTCCAGACTTCTTTCTCCGGCCTTCCAAGGCGCCTGCCCCACATGTAGCCAGAAACGCCGCAATCGCTTCCCTAAATCTCACAACATACGGAAAATGCAATTAGCGCACACGCAAAAAATATCCGCCTGCGAATATGTTACACTCTTTATGCTTCATTTCAAAATTCAGAATCCTATAGAGTTTTTATTCATTATTTTATTAAACCCATATAAATATATGTCGTATACAGAACTTGACAATCTAAGGATAAGCGATAAGGGATTTAAATTAGAATTGTGTCCTCAACTTAAAACACAAATATACATATACAACTATAAAAAACACTAAAATATTATTTTATTTTTTTCTATGATCACCAATGTACAACTTATAGGTTATCTAAGTGTTATATTACGGAAGGCCATGTGTAAAATACGCCATCACACAGTGAGGGAAATTTTGATTTATCGAAATTTTTATTATAAATAAGAAAAAAATAATTTTAATTAATTTAAAACTAATGAAGAAATAAACGAGAAATCAAACAAGAAACGTTGTATGTAATACTGTTTTATTGGATTGTAAATAGTTTTAATTTTTCATTTAGAGGTTGACAGTTTAACATAGTTGTTTTTAGGTTCTGTATTTGGTACTATTTACTGTAGAGATATGCCAATTCTTTGAGTGTATAGTGATCGTGGGGTGTGGGGTGATCGAAATATTTTCAAAGAAGGGTCGTAAAAAAAGTATAGCACATAAATTGAGTTGCAAAGCAATTACGCTCTTGTAGAATTACAAATTCGCCGTTTCACGGCTCTTGTGTAACTTTTCCACTTCGTGCGTGATATAAATCTTACAAATCTTAATATGATAATATGTAATATACTTATTATATTATTAACAAGGTAAAACTGTTTTTATTACTGATAAGAGGAAATAATTGGCCCTAAGGCAATTATCAGAAATAATATCTCAAGACTAATTTTATTGATAAACTTTTATTTTGTAGGATATTAAAATACAAAAATGAACCCTACTGTTTAGTTCGCTTGAGTGATTTTGCTGAAAAGCAAAAAAAGTGCTTAAAAATAAAAGTTTATCAGAGAAAATCATAGAGGCCATTTTTATTATTATTTTGAAATATAAATTAACTGTCACATTGACAGTTATAAGCAATAGCAACTGTTTATTTACTTAGTAGCAGAAATTTATTGGGGTAGCGAAATTTTATCAGTATAATACTATTCCCATTCCCATTGTTTGAATTTTCAAGTGTTTTGCATCGTGATTGGTTAAAAAAAAAGTAGGAATTTATCATTGTAATTTGTTTCAGAAATTATCGAAAATCGCATTAAAATAAAAATGTAATTAAATATAATAGAAGTTTAAATTAAAAACTTCCTAATTTTTGAAAATATCCGTTTATTTTTAGCGAAATTATTATACCTTTTGACAAACTCATAAATATTAAATTTTTCAACTATCAAAACAAGTAATGACGGAATAATCCATTAGGAAAATAATCAATTGTAACATCAACATTCAGAGCAATACAATTCATTTGCGCTGCGAGAATAACATTTCAACAATAGTAGAATAAACACGTCTTGGTGAAGTCATATTATTGTAATCAGTTAATGTATTTGGATGAGTGTTGGATGATGTGGAGCCGTCAAACGCTCCAGAGCGCTGCACGTGCCAGGGGTGGCCACAAGCGTTAAATTATATCCATATCAAAAGGGGCCCCACTACTGCAAAACCCAAATGTGAATTATAAAATGCTAATACACACCATTTATAAATGCAATGTTCTATTATTTTTAGGGTGGTGCATGAATTTTATAATTAATAAGTTTTGATTTATTGGTATATGGGTAATCATGGTTCTATGATTGTAATATGTTATAAACATTTATAACTATAGTAAATAATAATATTTTGGATGGAAAACACAATCAACCAAATTTTACATGTTGTATGTATATATATTTGGGGAATATTTCTTGTATTCATTTTTACAATGATATGTACTTTTTTCATAAATGTTAATATTAACTCTCGTATTCATTAATTACATTTAAGATTTTTCAATTGTTTGTATTTTAAAAGATAACATAAATTACATAATCAATTTGTAAAATAATTTGACTTACTATAAGTTGTTTTTTGCTAAGGCTATATACGCTGACAACGTACATGGTTAAAATGTAAGTAAAACTTGTAGCACAATAAGTATCTTAGGTTGGTATTTGAGAACGTATTCCATCTATTATACCATAAATTATTATTCATTATTTTGTTGTTATTTTGTTTAATATAAACATATTAACGTGGATTATTACGGGCAAGAGTGGGTCACTTAGTTAGCGGACTCGACTTAAGTGAAATTTAAGATCAAGGGTTCAAATCCCAGTGTCACCAGCACGCTTCCTAAATACGCTTTTATTATAAAAGTGCGGTCGTATTGACAAACAGATGACATTTTTAATAGAATGATGACATATTCATTGGTCCATATTCAGCTCTTGTCTTTATCTCCTTCTTTAGCTAGAGACGGTCTCTATATTTAATAAAGGTATTAATTATAATCATATTTACGTACAAATTCTGCCATTTTTATGACTAAACAAGAGTTTAAAGATGGGTTCTGACATCACTAAATAACTAACCTAAAAATATGCTTTGAAATATGTATTGAAGAGTATTTAATTTACTTAATGAAGCTTCTTTAACGTTAGAGACGAGAGCAGAATATGGACCATTCTTATTATTACCATGACTATTTCCTATTCATTACATAATATGCCAATTGCTTTTATTCCCGATTTAAAATGTTTTTACTATATGTCATTATTCAGATACACATATTTAGATTTATAATAATTATTTGGATTTAGATATGAACTCGGGTCATTAGAACCGCAATCTCTAGATTACATATTCCCTTTTTTGATTAATAATATGTGATATTAAAATTGAAATGACCAATTTATAACCGTTATCCACTGTAGTATGTTTATGGAGGAGAAATTTGAGTGTTGTAGTGAGAATGAGAAGTAAATCCATGTGATTTTTCTGCGGTATGCAAATATCCGGGCGACAAGTCTATTACTCGGGGCATTAGCATGTTAATCCTCGGGAGCCTGATCCTGGCTGCCAGGATAAAAATCGCTCGTCTTCATCGTCTGACACCTCCCATTCATCATCCTAGTCGCTAGCTACAATCAGGGTGCGCTGATATTCACACCGAACGCAACAATCATTATAATAAAATTATGTTTAGTATTCGAGCCCTTCGAGGTGCAATCAAAAAGCGGATTGTATACGTTCTTTGATAAAGTTTACTTGCTATATCTAATATATCTTATTTTGGGTGTCTATCTTTGGTCAATAGTTGACGACGCTGAATTAAAAAATTTTAAATATTAAGGGACTAATAGCATCACACTATACTCGATATGAAAATCACTTATATAACCACAATAATTTAGCACTAAATTCATTAGATAATTCCTCAGAAATAAGATTAATGAAAAGAATTAAACCTCTAGATTTGGCATCAAAATTATGAAGTAAAAACAACATAAAACTGAAAGAACTCGAAAGGGAGTTATTTATCGCATATTATTTTAATTTATCACATCTGTTTGATGTTTTTTTTTTAATCAGTTGTGAATAAAGATTTAAATAAATAAATAACATAATTTACTCGTCCAGGTTGTTACAAAGTGATATAAAATATTCGTTTTTTTTTTAAATAATTTTTGGCTAACTATTGTAAAAATATATGTTTCTGTTTTAATAAATTCGGAAAAATGGAATGGTGTATTGGGTAGTAAGTAGGAAAAGTGATATATTCCTGAACGATAGTATAGACAATTTTGTGACGAGGCGCTAACCATCTCTAGCAACCACAGGAATCCGAGATTATTATTTTATATTTAATATACATGAATTTATTTCTATTTCCCGTACAACGACTTAACAACATACGGGAATAATGAATTTTTCAGAATAACAAGTCAAAAAATTATTCTTTCTCTTACGATCGAAAGAACATGTATTTTTCTTAAGTTTTCTAGAAAACAAAATTAGAATCGAAACAAATACCGAAGCAATAATTGATCAAAATAAAAATTTTACGGAAATTTATTCATTTTACTTAAGTAAATATTATTTCTTTAGAATCATAAATTCTAAATATTTCATTTAATCGGTTACCAATATTGGTAGTTCTACTTACATGAAAAGTACTATTTTCGGTTGAGTAATTATTACTAAAAAATCAACACTTTAAATATATGTATCATCGTGTCAATATTAAAATCGTATTACAAGAATTTAAAAAAATTAAAAAAATGAAAGGTAAAAATAATACGGAGAAAGTGTACACTATGATAATTTAAACTATAAATAGTTCACCATAACTCAGTGACTTGTGAACTAGTTTATTTGTTTTGAACCGTCATAATTTGCGTTTATCAATAGTTGTTGGCTAAATAAAACCTTATAACTCCTAACGCCATCGATTGGGCTGCGATTCGGCTGATTATCTGTTCTTAACAGTTGAATAAAAGCTCTATTTGTCGCCAAGTTCGTTCTCCTCTTTGTCTTTTTCCTGTAACAGTAGTTTGCTGCGACCGAATCGAGTAATTCGCTCTCATGGCGCAGTTCTGCCCGCGGTAGTGTTCGCCTTGCGTGCTGGAACCCCGTGAGGTAGACAGAGACAGTGAGGTACCGTGTGCAGACTACAGGGGGTGGAACGGAGACGGGAAGAGGTTTGGGGTAAGGCGGTTCGCGGTTATGTGAGCGGTATTAAAAGTTTTATACGATGATGAGGAGACGTGATTTGTGAGGGAAGTACGAAGGATTAAAATGTTGCGTTTTTTCTTATAGTTCTACAGCATCACAATTGTAGCTGGTTTTATTTGTACTTGTTACTTTACTGCAGAACGACTTAAATATTGTTCCAATATAGTTAACTACAAGTGAATAATTGTATCTAACAAGAGGATTAAGAGAATAAGATCGGTTTTAACGACCAGCACATAAAATGAGAAATATTTTATCGGTCCAAATGTGTGCACGTGTTTAACAAATTCAGCTGATCGGATTTTAGTGAAACGTCATATTTAAACGTCTGACATCAATTGCTAGAATTGATCGCCTGTGTTGTATTAGTAGAATTTTTTATTTGAATTGACCACGTTATTGTAAAACGACAAATTAATAATTATTTAACTCTTTCATTTACAAATGATTTAATTTGTATTATCCAACAGACCAAAGTAACAAGATAAGGGACTTTCAGCTTATAGTGGGTTCCGAATTTTTGAGATTGGAACTTCAAATCTGTATATGTGAGGATTAAGAAAATATACATTTAATAAAGAAGGTGTTATAAATATGACGGTTTTAACACTTTGAGATTTTATTGGATGTCCACTTTAGGTCTTTACAATATATTTTGACTACTTTTCTTTTTCCGTCTATCAATGTAGATACCTACAATATATTTTCCGCAGTTGATCTTCAATTTCTGCTGCATTCGCTATTTCAATGTCGTATGTGTTACATATAGGTATATATATGCAATCTGCGTCTAACGAACGGCAAATGATATAGAAACAGTAGAGTAACTGCAGTAACAGATATTTTCAAATATTTCAAAAACTTGAATTTGTCATTTATTAAGGTGATTTTAGTTTAGTTTACTCTATAAATGTTTTCGTACGTTTCATCTGTTTCATCTAATATATTCGTATATAATACTGTCAACTTTCACATTTATTTACTTCGGAAATCACACAATTTCACCCGAAAAGGTGATATCATGAATCAATGACGACATGAGGATCAACAGCTTGAAGCAGAGTTTACATACGTACACGTGTAGGATATAGAAATTTATATTTAAGCGTCTGATATCATGGCACGAGGTGATCAACTTTTGCTAAAAATCTGTCAACCGAAAGGAAAATGACTGTTTACTCTTCTCATTCGTACCTAAGTACATACGAAACATATTTTGAGAGAAAATATTAGAGAAAAATGTTATCTATAAAAAAAGAACATCTACAATAAACATATATTGAAAATATATAATGAAATTTGTCAATTGATATTTTGTAAATATTGGTACTTTTACGATTTAAAAATGAATATGTGGTGACCACAATTTTTTTCTTATTTAGTGTATACAGCTTACTCTACGCAAACTAGTTAATATTTCATTACCAGATACTAGAGTTCGTATATATTTTTATTTAATTGTAAAACTATTGAGTTCTTTGGTAATTGCCTTCTACAATACAAGTAGAAATCTGCTTTACGCAGATTGCCCACACTGTATGATTGTCCGCTGTTGGGTTGATTAGGAACGATGATCTGGTGGTGTCCACCGCTTCCTCAGGTCGCTGAGGTGAGTAATGGGCCGGCCATCCGTTCACACAGCGGCGCAGAGGAAAGATCAGTGAGTATCGGTGACGCGGTGTCAGTTTCGCTGGGAGTTCGGGCTGCCCGCCGGCTCCACGATCCCAACTCGCCGTCACCTGATATTGGGCCAGTGCTGGCGTTAGCTTCGCCTCAAAGGGGCACCAAACCCCTGGCAATATACCACACATTGCATTCTTACAACAGTCAGATTCGTTAAAGGAACATCTAGTACCTTTTACCAAATGATACACATATACATATTTTATCTGCAAGCTTCTTATGAAGCAGAGACTAACAGTTTAGTCAGACAGTCATCCACTTAAATGGGTTCACTGATTAGCCTTTGAAATACGCCAAAATGCTGTCGCCGACACCTGATATTGGGCCAGTACTGACTTTAGCTTTGCCTCAAAGGGGCACCAAACCCTTGCATTCTTACAACAGGTACATTCATTAAAAGAACATATCTAGTATATTTTCAACAAATGTTACACATTTGCACATTTTATCTGTGTAGACGAAAGCTTGTGATGAAGCAGGAACTAACAGCTTCATCAATCAACCACTTAAAGAGGTATAGTACTAATCTTTGAAATACGCCAAAATCCTGTTTAGTAATACATTAAAATCATCTTAAAACTTAACATTTTTAAAATAAATAAAACAATGTCAAATTAATTAATTTCGTACTATGTCTCTCTAATGATGATTTTTTTTTTTAATTTGCTAAATCCTTAGCAATGCACCACATATTACATTCTTACAAGTCAGATTCATTAAAGGAACACATCTAGTACCTTTTCAACAAATGTTACACATTTACACATTTTATCTTAGTAAACGCAAACTTGTGTTGAAGGAAGGACTAACAGCTTAGTCAGACAGTTATTCTCTCAAAAGCCTATTCGTCTATTCTTAGTAACTGATGTTAAGGAATAAATATACCTAATAGAAGAGTTTTGATTCTAAATAAAATTGAGAAATGAATTATACACTCGTTTCGAGACAATTTATATTTGCAATTTAGATATTTTGCGTTTATGTTTAGTTCTAACTTACATGATTTATTTTAGTTACCTAGTTTAACTACGATTCTGCTTCATTTAAACTTAAGTGTAATTTCTTTTATACCACAAATTGAAATTCTGAACCCAAGTTCTGTAAAGCGCAAGATGAACCAGTGTTTGTACAACCGGGCCTTAGTGATGTATATCATCAGCTTATAATGTAAAGTAAATAGAAACAATGACCCGTATTCCGAGCTCACTTTTATAACAAAATAGCTTTTATGAAGCTTGATTTTACATTATAATCTTATGAAACCAAAGGTCACTTTTCCCAAAAGCTCTCATAAAAGTAAACTCGGAATATGGCCAATGGATTGGTGTGCGTTGACTGCATCTCTAAAATGCAAGTAAAACCTGTCCACATCCAAGTAACTCAGGTACTTGAGGCCCTATTCCACATATTTATATTATCAGCCTACAGTCTCTCCAGCTTATAAGTTGGTTCTGAAACATTCAGATACAGCGGTATTTTCATTTAGTTAATAGTTGACAACACTGAGATTTGAACCCCAGATCTCACATACCACTCAGTTCGGAGTGTACTAATCAACTGATATACCGTTGTCTGCTTTATACTACATATTTCACCTCCCATTTGACGTGGACTAATTCCCAGAAAACCCATTTTTATGTACGAAGTAAGAAAGAATTTCGATTTCAACAGCAAGCATATTCATATTTTTTAGAATTATATAGCACCATTGTATAAGATTTATTTCTATAAACAATAAACATTCTATTGTATTCTATTATATTCTAGAACTATAGTTGATCAATTTTAATATTACACTATTCTAAGAAAATAATAATGACCGATATTTTGTAATTTTTATAATTTTATACTCACCACATAGAAAATTCTATTGAATTTTAGGATAATAACAATATTTTTCTAACTTAACGCACTATTTCAATGGAACTTAATAATATTTCACTCACAACTTGCGACGTTTGAAACTATCTGTCACTAATAGATAATTAATTATTGGCTACACAACTAAAACTATGTAAAAATGATTAACTTAAGTTAAACAGATATTCGTTTCTTTTATTCACTCAAACTTGTTACATAACACACTACTACACTGATGAGCCCCTTGCAACTCGAGCCACTGTTTCAATCCCGTCCAGTGGTGGGTGTAATGAGGGGGATGCGGGGAAGGCATACAAGTTTAATGAAAGAAGAAATTCTGTCATTCAGTTACGGATAACATAGCAGATCAATCAATAGTAATGGCAGATCGTTTGATGGAAATTCAAGCGAACATGTTCAGTGTATATGCCCGTGTGTGATAAGTGCTAATAGTTGTGGTATTTGTGGTTTGGGATATTGGTTTTTTCATGAGGTTTCAACCGAACTACGCGCTTATGGAATACAAGTTCTTGTTCTATGAAGGTAATTCATGTTTTATAACATTTTATACCTCTTTATTACATGTATTCTTCCACGTCTTTCACACGACATTTCTAGAACAGAAATATTTCTAATATTTCTCTAAAATTTATGTATCTGCTCTTATTCTAATTGAGCATGATATTTGGTGTGTATTTGGATTCATGTAGCCGTCAATTATCATATATAAATGACACATCCATTTTTACCTCCCATTATCGTAGTAAGCAATTTAATAAGCACGTTTCTCATTTTGACATTTTAATATCTGTGAGTTTGTGCTGTTCATTTTCTATTAAACAGAAAATTATGAATTTCTAATTTTAATATTTAGTTTCACGGAAGAGTTATTAGATTTTACTACAATTAATCAACCGAAGGAACACTATACTTGAAGTGATAAAAAAATATATTGCTATATTATTTCGATTATCTCTTGATGTAGTATGATATTTTAATATTGGTGTTTTTAAAGCAATTATATATTAGACTCGATGCCATTTAATGACACGTCCAAATGTATCTTTTTTTTAACCGGTGAACCTCTCTCTTGAAATCAGGAAAATTATAAGATATTAAATAATACAAATTATATTCAATCAGGGTTGTCAAAAATTATGATAATTTTTTGATTTTTTAAATTTTTGTAGGTATCTAAGTGTACTTTTTAATTGTTTTAAAAGCAATATAAATATTTAATTTCATAAACGGAATCAAAATATGTAATAAAATCAAAATGATTCATTTGAATTAAACCAGAAAGAGTAACTGTTTTTCTTCGGTTATATGACATTAAAGTGATAAAATATCATTTAATTTTAAGATATTATTATATACATACATATTTTGGTTGTTATTAAAAGATTTGTAGCAAATAATTAAATTTTTATTATAATGTGTATTTTTTTATTCTTAAAATAAAAACCAATGATTTTTATTAAAATATCAGTTGATTTAAATCAAGCCATTGCAGTATGAAATGTAATCAATTAAAATAGTTCTTTAACAGTTTCCAGACACTATGAATTTAGCAAATAGTACTATCAACGATAATGTTTAAAGTAAATATTATAACGAATTCGTTAGGAATGAAATATATTTGTAGGTTTGAATAAACGGTGTTACAAAATACGGAAATAACGATTTTCGTTGAAACACAAATAACGAAATAAGAAATAAATGCTAATCAAAACTATTTTGGCCCACTTTTTTAATGGATTAATATATGCTTCAAGTTTGGATGCAAATTTGTTGTCTTGTTATAAAATTTTTATACGAATCTGCAAATACTGAGTGTTGTTTGAAAGTGAGAAAAGTGTGCGTTAGGCATCGGTATTTAGGAATTGTCGCCCCTCGGAGTAAATATTTGATGGATCTGGAGGTGTTGGAACAAAGTGTGTGATTTGCAAGGAGCGGGCGCTTGAATTTTAATGCGCCGCTAATGCACGAATGAGGCCGCGGTTGTTTCGCTCTGCATGCATACATTACTTATGGCGCGGCTTTGATCTCGCGCACCTCCCCGCCGGATTAATTGGGGCCCAAGGGACCCACTTTGTTATTTAGAAACACTCAATGCGATTACCGCAGCTTATTAAAAACAAAATCCACTCTAATCACGTTAAATAGGGACTACTGTAGTCGATGATAACTCCGGTAGTAAAAAGTCAACAAGTTAATTATGTAGTTTTACCTAAGTTTTATGAAAAGAGACAACATCGTTTTATATTTTATTATCAATATCAGGTATGACATTAATATTTGAAAGAAATATTTCTAAGATTAATATAGTTTTAAATGTTAAAGCTAATATTTACATGACAACTATCAACACGCGAAATGGTTTTTTTTTGTCTAAAAGATGCAAAAATTGCAATCTAAAATCAAAAATAAAAAAAATAACTATTTTTATTTCATTCTGTCGATGAAATCATGCAAGTATATACAGGAATCAATTTTATCAGTCAGCCAGATTTAATTTCTAAAACGAAAAATAAGAATAAAGAAAAACGAAAAATATCGTAAATCCCTTTAGGTTTTCTTCGATTTTCGTTTTCATACATTTCTTTATAAAAATTTTGTCATTTATTATAAAAAAAATTGTACATTTATGAAATTTTTGTGGGGATTTGGTGATAAACCTATATGAGTATATAATTATTTTGTATTAAACTTACAAAAATGTCATTTTAAGGCTCTGATTTCTTCAGAATCAAACATTAATTGGAATTTTATTACAATATTTTTAATTAGCTCATCATTTTCAGACGGAACAGGACTTTAATTAACTGATAATTTTCGTAGCTTTTAGCTTACTTATATTAATCAGGTAAATCTTAAATTAATATTTGGAAATCGTTACATTAATGTCGGGAATAGGTAAAATCTATGAGTAAAAATTCGACTTCAACTTTTATTAAACTCTTAACTTTCAGTAAATAATAAATAGAGGGGCAGCGGTGGCTCACTTAGTCGAAGTGAACCGAGTATGAGATCTTTAACCTAATAAAAATACTGCTATATTCGAGTGGTTCGGAACCCACTATAAGCTATAGATTTCTTGCAGCTGTAGGCTATACCATTAACATTCAAATAGAACTTGTCCCAAAAGGAGTACCTTAAGTAGGTATACTTGATGTGCTGGTCCACATAGGAATTTTGTGACACAAATGATAAAATAATAATCAAAAATATTATTTATGTCAAAAAAAAAAACAATAATTTTTAATAAATACCTACTACTTTTTTCAGACCTTACTGATTGTATGTTTACATCTACATATACTGTCATCCCATGTCTTATATCATACAAATATCAACATTATTAATTTAGTATCATTTTATTGATTACATAAATCCACTATTAACATGCCTCAACCAACAAACCTATATTCCTGATTCCTCCTGCTACAATCCTGCACACAGTGCCCACAGCATCCCATTCCCTAATGCCGGCGTGCAGATCCCGAGGTACAGTCCTCGCCGCAAGTCAGCGCTCGTCAGCCAATCAGCGCGCGAGGCGGGGCTTGCGGCGCACGCGTTTAGACCTGCGTCGCTCGCACCCCTGACCACGCGGAAAATAGTAGTAGCGGTCACTGTGTATAGAGAGCGGACAACAGGACAACAGAGATTGAGTTTTGATGTTTGGATTTACAGATGGTGTGTTAGATATTGATGTTGGGCACTTGGGCAGTGTTCTATAATGGGATAATGAGAGTTTGGTATTTTTACTTGTAAACAATTTAAAAATGTGTCAAAATATAAATTAATTTTATTTTATAAATTTTTGTATACAATTATAGTTATAGCTGATGTAAAATATGTACTATAGTGCTACTTTTTTATAAGAAATATTTAATAAATGAATGAATGAAAACAACTTATATTGTACGTTATTTTTATTTTAATAATTTAATATTATCAACAATAATTTACACTGTTTCTTTTTGGACACTCAGCTAGTGTAGAGAGAGCACCACATCACTACGAACTGTAGTGTAATTCATTATTTAAAATTTATATTCACAATTAATGCTGTTTCATGAGTTTACCCAACACCATCTGTTGGACACTCCGAACTAATGAGAAGAGTACACTACATTCGGCAATAACAATGTATAATAAGAAATTATTGGCTCTGGCAAAATTTAATATTTGTAATCAAATTTATATTGTTTCTTGAGCATACTGTAGAACATTCTCTGGACATTCATATCTAATGTAGTGAGTGCATTATATTACTACAGTACAAAAAATTGTGCGAGGATTAATATTTATAGAACTAATTATTGTAGGAATTTTTTAGCACAGGCAAAATTTAAAAATTATGCTACTGCATGCAGTATTTTACCAGAAGTTATCTCGTGACATTCATAGCTAGTGTGAAGAGTAAACCACGTTGGTGCAATATCATTATTTGTGCAAATATTAAAACTCATTAATAAAATAATTGTAATACAAAATAATTAGCAAGAAGAATATAAAATTTATACTTTTTACTTCCAATAACTTATACTGTTTCATGAGTTTACTACAGGTCGTCAATATTAAAGGTACTATTCAAATTCATAAAAATAATAATAAAGGTAGATATAGGCATTGGCAAAATTTAAAATTTATATTCACAACAATTCACGACGTTTCTTAAGTTTACAAAAATTTATATCCTGGCAATATTAGCTAATGTAAAGAGTGCACCACATCACTGCTATATCAGTATATATTCAAAGATTAAAATTCATAAAAATAATTATAACAGGAAATGATTGGCAGCAGCAAAATTGAAGTAGAAGTCTTCGCGTTCATTCACAAATCCCATCCCTTCCCAGGTACAGTTCACTTGGCCCCTCCCTCAGCGTCGCCAGAACCCCGGACCCGCCAGCGTCAGTCGCATCGCATCCAGCTGCCAGCACCGCCGATGCTGCCTTCGTAAACGCGTCGCGACGGGTCAAATCACACTAGCCTTGGATAACAATCGCGAGATACACATATAGTAAACAATATCAAAAACAGAAGACAGTAGTACAGCAGTAGTGCTTCGCAAAGTGAGGTTATAGCACATAACCTTAAAATTGAAATTGACAGCTGAGAAACAAGTACAAATCGGACAAAGTGTGGTTAAGTACAAATAAGTGTAACGAGTGCTAATATTTGCTAAATAAAAAGAGTACAAATAAAGAAATATATTTATAAAAATATTTATAATATGGATAAAATTTGTTTTTGTTAAAATGGAACTTCGGTAATAAAGTCTAAAGTGTACGAAGTAATAATGAATGTGTGTAAATAAGGTTGTGATGATTGCGCGTGAGGAATGTACGATAAGAGTGTAGACTGTGAGTGTTAAGTGTGGAATCCTGGATTCCACAAGCCTAGCGTCCTTGTTGTCCCTACGGCCGTCGGCCATGGACCTCACTACGGCGTACCGGTACAACCAGAACATGATGGAGTACTATACTTGTAAGGATTACACATCTATTTGATTTTTCATCCGTAGTACTATATAGTAGTATATATATTTCTACGATAAGTATTGAAGTAACAGAGGTGTTTTCTCAATTTGTCACAAAAAATAAAATCTCAAATTTTTTTCTATACAAAATATCTAAATTCTCTTCATTTCAATATGTTTCTAACGTAGTCATTTGTCTTGGAATGCCATCTTTATTGATATGTATTTTATTGTTTCAATATTCACACCACAGAAAAAAATTATATAGGTAATAATTTCGCCTTAGTTTTACGTATAATACATATATTATTTAAAATTTATGTCTACTCAATTTATATAAGTACAATATTCAAAACAATCACGATTTAAAATAAAGTGATTTTTTGAAAAAGTAATTGATGTAATTCAAATCTCTAAAATATGTAACACAACATACCCAAAATTCTATTATATATAAACAATGTCAAATTAATAAATTACTTAATATACGAAGCACAACCGCTACTATTCATAAATACTTGAACAATGAATTCTTGATCGCAAGTTTATACTTTTCTTCGGGTTTCACGACAGTATTTTGAAGCATATTTTACTATTTTGCGTTTTAATATTTAGTACAACAAAAAATATAAACCATTTTCGTTAATAATTACTGTATTATTGCAAAAAAATCCTGATACATGATACATAAAATTTTGATACTGACATTTCACATAAATATTTAAATATACTCGTACTTCCAGATTTTAAAAAAACTGATTTATGAGCTCGTTTATTATAATTTTGCATCTATACATTAAATAATTTGGGAAACATCACAACAATAACAAATTAAGAATTAAATTTTCTTTAATATTTTTTATAACCAAAACTTTCATATTCATTACAATTCTTACATAGGTATATGAAGGTAATTCAAATGCAATAAATATGGTATTATAAAGAATATATATCTTACAGACAAATAAAGTATTATTAATGGCAAAATATTTACTAAAAACAAATCAGATTTTCATATAAAAGCATAAATACCAAATAGCTAATCATAAAGTTGTAACATAATAAGAATAATCTTTATTGTATTTGAACTTTTACAGTTATTACAAATTGATGTTCATAGGGATGAAGTAACTTTTTTGAAATATTTTTATAACATTTATCGTTGTTAATTATTGTTAATGAAGCTGAAATGAAAAGACGAATACAACTAAACATATAATATTGCACTTGTGCATTTAAAAAATACCCATACATATTTGTCAGAAATATTATCAAAAGCCTTTTACCTTGTTAAATATATATATTTTTTCAAGATCATTAAATATATACCAAAAAGTACAAATATCGCTTAAAATAAAATATGACAAGGATTTTAATCTATGATGTGATATGATAGCTGGCCATAATTCCCGCATTAAGCAAACTAACACTCGACATGTGTAGCTGCAGCATGGGGCCGGTGTTTTATAGCAGAAGAATCAATAAGATTGAGTGATTAGGAGATTAGATTGAGTGGATGATTGCTGAGGGATGGATACGAGGGTGTCAACGGCAACCACTTCTCACTTCCATCAGATCATATTGTATAGTTCTAACCGAGGCTCTAACAGAAATATAGTGAATTGGCCGGACATAGTGATCGGTGCTGTAGGGAAAGGAAATACTTATTTGTAGAAATTTATAATTACTATCGACTGTAGAGTAATAAAAACGATACTGTATTCAAATTTATTTAAAGTTTTTCAACTTGATCGATTTTGGCCTCACGTCGATGGACCGAAATCGGTCTATTTTATTATCCTTCAAGTTTCTCAGTGAATAAGCTTCCAATAAATAGCTATTTTCTTTCCTATCTAATAATCAATGAAATATCAATATATTTAAATATTTGGACTAATCGGAACAATACTTACAGCAAATATTGCATATTATTGAAAATTTTCAGAAACTTACAACGAAATGACATTGACATTTAAAATGCCAAATAATAGTCTGTGAAAATGTGTTTATTTATATTAATAGATATTTATTATATAAGGGGTAAAAGTAACAGATTTTAGCGCATGGTGTGACATTTGTATCCCGACGCGCAGCGGAGGGTTACAATCACACAGAGCGCTAAAATCTGTTATTTACCCCGTATATAATACAATATTTTTTTCTATAACCACTGTGAAATATTTAAAAACTTAAGTTCAATAAGAAAAGCGAAGCATGTTTTTCAAATTAATTTTAGAATAGTAGGTTGTTACTTGTTCTAATGTTATTGCATTTTTCAACTTGTTGTCTTGGTGACATAGTACTTCTATCTCAAGGGATAGAAATACTAATACTTCTGTCCCTTGAGATAAAATGTGATGTTTCTGCAACTGACAGGAGGTATGAAATGTCATCATTTCATATAGGTTATAGAAAAAATACATTTTTAATTGTAATAATTTAAAGGGTTAAAATTGTATATACATGTATATACCTTAAGAACATATTTAAGCAAAAATACCGTTATTTGTATTTTATTGACCTGGAAATAATCCAACAAATATATTTTGTGCAACAAATTTTCTAAAAATTCAGCATTTAAAACGTGTTGCCTGTACGAAAATGCGTTTATTTGTCAAATTAATATCAAAACAAATTCATTCAGTTTCTAGGCACATTTTAGTACAATTATTTTTTTTTGAATTACATATGTACGTGTACATATTGGTAATGATTATATTGGAATTTTGTCAGAATCACATTTCATGTATCAAATAAAAATATCTAAATCCAACAATTAATTGATTTAGAATTATATTATACTCAGATATAACAGAAACAGACCTTTTAAATTCTATACTCAATAAAGATTTCTGTACATTATTAGTTTTATGTGCCTGTACTAAATATCATCGGTTATTCGGTTCTGGTACTTCTTGACTGGAATGAAGGTCAGACAGTTGTTTAAAATTTTATTTTTCTACCATACCATCGTTAATAATATTGACTATTATAACTTAATTATGTTCTGCATGAAGACTCGAACTGAGCTAAGTGTAAGATCTAGGGTTTCAGTTTCAAGTGTCCACAACTATTGAACCAAATAAAAATACTGCTGTGTTCGAATGATTCTTTACTAGGATTGTTATTATATGTTTTGAAAATTCGAGTGTTAAACTTATTGACATCTATTATTTATTATTGCTTTTGTGGTGCAGTAAATACTTCAACTAAAGGTGCCCGAAATCTGTAACAAAATAAATTTAAACTATGTTATTTGTTATTCCATCGTGCCATAATTGTGCATGATATACGAGTAGGCGCATTAAAAACTCATTATTCCAATTAATATCCCTAATCTGGCAATAAACCACTTAGCTTATCGCTTATCACCCTCGTACAAGTGCGTCGACACAACTGGCCCACTGTGCATCAGATAAGCACTTGTACCAGATGTCCGCGAATGTCACAGATTTGTCCCGGCTAGCGACGGCTTGCTCGCCGCTAAAATCTCCGCTGCAAGCCCGGGGTAGATCTTATCACGGATATACACAGGATAGTGTAATAGAAATAAAGTAGGGTTAGAGGAAAGTAATCGTGTGCAGAATAAATTATTTTCAATTGTATTTGGGTCTAATGAAAAAGAGAAAAATATACAATAAAATATGCAATTTTTGAACGAAATGTTGTAAATTAATTTAATCTTCAATTAAATTTGCTTTTACAATACTTATTCTTAGTTTATTTCTGAAATAATTTTTGTCTCCCGCTGTCTGATTAAAAATGTATAGAAAATAATGCTACGTATTTTAAGGTCCAAGTAATTTGATTTTGATATTTTTGTGATAATATCTATGTGTATGTGTTTATTTGAATATGAAATTAGCTAGTGCTCTAAGTTATTTACTAAAAAAGGGTTGAATAAATTTTAATTACAATTTTTGAACAAACAGCGGTACTTTACTTGAATTTGTAAACTCTTTTTGTATAATAATTTTTTTACAGGAATCAAAATGTTATCTAGTTCAAGTATTACTTTAATTTAATTTTGAGTTTTATATAAATAATTTAAAATAAATCTGTTTGAAAAGTTTAAATTATAAAATTTGAACATCTCATCTGACCTTATAGTACCTACTCCTAGTATAGACTAATATAACTGATAACTATTTAATATTTGCCTTATACACCAAACATGAGAAAAGGAAATTATACAAATTATTAAAAATAAATGTATTATACACAAATGAAACAATCTACTTCATCACAGATATCAGTAATGACATATTTACAAAATGGAATGTATTTACTAGTAGTCATCTTCCGACCACTGTAGCTGGCCTGGAGAAGGCATCACAAGAATAATTTTTACCGATTACAGTATATTAAACTTTTGCTTACATTAGGGATTTAACATGTAAAATCATATTTTCATAATTTTCTGATTCGCTAATTATTTTAGGGAAAAAAGCTTCAAATAATACTTGTAGATCGTAAAATGTTGCATCTGAATCAATGAGCAAAGATAATTTTACGTGCCTTGTAAGCTCAGAAATTACATATGAAAAAGACGTAAGCCACCCCAAAAATAGCGGTAGCCATGGAATTGAGACAAACATGAACAAATGTTTACCGGTTTATCTGTCAAGTCAGGTGATTCACCATGAAAACGTTATTGCTAAGAATATTTTATGAATTGATATTTATTGATAACGTCTTTAGTCTTATGAACTATTGATGTTATGTATCATACCAGGCCTTAGATGTCTTAATAATTTACATATGCAGCAGTTATTATTATCAGAACAATCCTAGGGTATGTTAATATTTATTAATCTACTGGACACGAACTTGGTTCATTCTATCAACTAAACCTCGCTCTCCATTTCAGTAGAGCTATGATTTTGAAGATACGGCTCTTATTTGTGGAATATGCGGTATGATGAGTTTAACGACGGTGGTTACCGTTCCATGGGCAATACATCGCGACTCGTGTCTATTGAGATGAATGGTAGCGGAGTTATAAGGTGAAAAAATGCTATAATCTAGGCATCAATCAATCCATATAGATTTCACCATGAAAACGTTATTATAGTAAGAATATTTTATAAAATAATATTTATTAATAATGTCATAGGTTTCTGAAATCTATAAACTATTGAACAAACCTCGGATATTATGAATCATACCAGGCCTTAGATTTCTTAATAACTTACATCTGCAGCGGTTATTATTATCATAACAATCCTAGGTATGTTAATAGCTATTAATCTACTGGACACGAACTTGGGTCATTCTCCCAACTAGACCTCGATGCCCATTTGAAAAGAGGTATGATTTTGAAGATACGGCTTTTATTTGTGAAATATGATCGGTATGATGAATATAACGAACTTACATATGCGGCGGTTATGGTACTCATAACAATCCTAGGTATGTTAATAGCTATATTAATCTGCTAGACACGAACTCGTGTCTATTAAGATGAATAGTAGCGGAGCTTTAAGGTGAAAAAAAGCTATAATCTAGGCATAAATAAATCCATATAGATTTAATGAAAACGTTATTAGTAAGAATATTTTATAAAATAATATTTATTAATAATGTCATAGGTTTCTGAAATCTACAAAATATTGAACAAACCTCGGATATTATGAATCATACCAGGCCTTAGATGTCTTAATAACTTACATCTGCAGCAGTTATTATTATCATAACAATCCTAGGTATGTTAATAGCAATTAATCAACCGGACACGAACTTGGGTCATTCTCCCAACTAGACTTCGATGCCCATATAAATAGATATTTTGATGCTACAAGCCTTATTTGTAGAATATGATCAGTATGACGAGTTTAATGATCTTACATTTGCGGCGGTTATGATATTCATAACAATCCAAGGTATGTTAATAGCTATTAATCAGTCGGACACGAACTTGGATCATTCTCTCCAGACCTCGATCCCCATTTGACTATAGAGGTATGATTTTGAAGATACGTTGCTTATTTGTGGAATATGCCGGTATGATGAGTTTAACGACGATGGTTACCGTTCTATGGGCAATACATCGCGACTCGTGTCTATTAGGATGAATGGTAGCGGAGCTATAAGGTGAAAAAATGCTATAATCTAAGCATCAATCAATCCATATAGATTTCACCATGAAAAAGTTGTTAGTAAGAATATTTTATAAAATAATATTTATTAATAATGTCATAGGTTTCTGAAATCTACAAACTATTGAACGAACCTCGGATATTATGAATCATACCAGGCCCAGATGTCTTAAAACTTACATCTGCGGCGGTTAAGATCCTCATAATATTCTGGCAACTAGATCTCTACCTCATTTGAATAGAGGTATGATTTTGAAGATACGGAACTTTCTGTAACTACGGCATAATATCAACACCTATACAAACTTAATTAAGAAAACCGTTATTAGTAAGAAAATTTTATAAAATGATATTTATTAATAATGTCATCGGTTTCTGACACTTGTAAACTATTGAACAAACCATGTTATGAATCATACCAGACCTTAGATGTTTTAAAACTTACATATGCGGCGGTTATGATACTCATATAACAATCCTAGGTATGTTAATAGCTATTAATCAGTCGGACACGAACTTGGATCCCCATTTGACTAGAGGTATGATTTTGATGCTAGGGCTCTTATTTGTGGAATATGCCGGTATGATGAGTTTAACGATGGTTACCGTTCCATGGGCAATATATCGCGACTCGTGTCTATTAGGATGAATGGTAGCGGAGCTATAAGGTATGAGTGGTTGCAGCAATCCACCTGCAGTTAGACCACCCAGCTCGATGGCAATCGCAAGGATATTTATCACCTCGCAGCACCACGTGTTGAGAGCCATGCACTATTTATCTCATTCCGGGATTCTAAATACCCGGCCTTAACTCGTGGCGAATCAATGACCATCTAACCAACTACTACTTACGATAACTAATTCAAACAAGTTTCATTTACGTGGATGTTTAAGAAATTAGATGTATAAAAACTCATATATATTTAAATCTAATTCTATATAAAAGCATGATCTAGACACAGAATTATAATTAGATATAAAATATAAATTAAAGAATATTACCGTTTATAAAAATTAAGTTACATACTCGTTTATAAAATTTATTTATAATGACTATAGTTTGAGATTTTGCTACATAAAAAATGATAATAAAAATGTTCATTCTAATGATGTCGTTCAGATGAAAAAAAAAAGATTGTTAGTATATTATCTGGGATTTATATCATAGCGCCGTCAATTGTTAATAAAATAAAATGCAATATAAGTTGATAATAAAACATAAAATTGTCATGAAACAAGTACTATGATATTTGAGATACTCTTATAAAAATGTTGAATCAACGTTAATGATAAAATGTATTACAACAGCGTTTGTTTTAGCTGTTATCTTAAAAAATTGATGCTATTAGAGAAATAAATAATTATCACCAGTGTTGTATTACTTATTATCGACACCAAGCTTAAATAAATAATTTTTCTCTTTCACAAACTACTTATAATAATAAAAGAAAGTAAACATGTGTTGGTCAGGCGTAAATCGAAAGAAAAATATGACGATCAGTTATTTTGTAGTGTACGATAAAAAATATTGTATATTGCATATCACTAAAGTGGTTTTCTTGTCCTCAAGATACCTATTCTTTTTTCGGATTAGAGAAGAGCTACTATTCTAACTTAAAAGCACAAATAGCTATAATCTAGAGATTAATTTTTAATTAAGTTCAACAAACTTTTGTCTACAATTTTAACAACAATAAATAATTGAGCACCTTCTCCTGTTCAAAATCAGTGCTAGGTGTTTTACTTCAAAATAGTGAATGTATCGTAATAAAGTGAACGCTCACTTAAATAGTGCACTCCGAATAGATTTGAGTGGAGTATGAAATCTGGTTTTCGATTCCCAGCTTCTCCAACTATTAATAATAATAAAAAAATCGATTGTGTCTGAGTGTATAAGCTGTAGGTCTCTTGCAAAGGTTTTAATCTGGCAATCTTTTCCACCAAAGCACATGTAAAATTGTCACGGAAAAGGATCCACCTTCGGTCAAAACTATTCTAAGTTTGGGCGACAATGATGATGATAAAAGAAGAAATTGTGAATATGTCGTAGGGATTACTGATTATTAATCAAATAAAAAATTCTATTGTGTCTGAGTAAATAAGCTGTATGTCTCTTGCAGATGTTTGCATATGTCAATCTTTTCAAGCAAAACACAAGTAAAATGAAGATGGAAAAGGATTCACCTGCGCTAAAAACTCTCCTAGGTTTGTGCAGCAATGATGATAATAAAATGAGAAATTGTGAATATATTGTTGGATAAAGTTGCTAAAAACTTATTTTTTGAATTTATTTAGTAGAGTACGTATTGTGTAATCCTAGTATGGATGGTGTTGTGTCCTGTAGCCGGTTGATTGGCGGTGGTTGGTCCTAATTAAGCAGCACCGTGGGCAGGCGTGTAAGCGCAGCATTGTTCCGAGCTGCGGCTTCGTTGCCGAACATGACTCGTGCTTGTTACAGACACTGTGTAGTTTGTACTGGACGCGCCACCATAATTACCCCACCGCCAATATACGACAAGCACTATTCACTAACTATATACATATCTTTATAAAAATCTCATCAAAAAGAAGAGGATACTATATGTCATACAACTGTCATTAACAGAAACCAGAAAGGGTTGGAATTGGTAAAAACATGATTTTTTATTTTTGAAATAATTAAGTGTATTAGGATTATTAAAATGACAACATTTGCGATTAATATTTAAAGTGGTTTTATTGTGTGTTATAGCGAATCTTGTCTGATCTTATAGATAAGCAAAGTAGCTTACTTTTTCCAGTTAGATGGGTTACCGTATAACGACTCTCACCTTTTAACAGTCCCGGATTAACGTCTTGGCCACATAGGCCTGGGCATGGAGCAGTAAAATTTGGATTTATTTTTCAAAATGAGCTTAAATTGAGAAGAGGAAACGTTTAACTAAATTTTATTTAGTCAGAGCACTCTAAACAATATTAGAGTTGATTGAAAGGGGGTGGTGGTATCTTGGTATCTAGTGAGTTATATATCATATACGCTCAAATGGTAATTCTACCAATCAACCAATACTGACATATTCTGGCAAAAGCCAAAAAGAGAAACAAAAAACCGCACTTAAAAAAACGGCGAAACTTTAAATATTTTCTTAGAACCCGGCTTTTGCTGCAGCTGTAGTAAAATATGGTGAAGATTGTGGCAACTAATGCTGGTAAATAGGAATAAGATTGATTTCTTTAAAAATAATTTGTAGTTACGTCCACAAAAACATGAGAAAGTAAATAAAAATATCAAGTGCCTTAGAAATTTGAGGCTTAATTCTATCAGGATCCTCGTAGGTACTACAGATGATGATGTACTTCAAAAGTCTGTTGAAAAACTAAATAAATTTCGTCAGGAAGTAATTCAATTTTGAAGTATATGTGTGAAGAATTACGGTTTTGCCAAAATTAATACAAACATCGCATGAACTCGCATTTATGTGACAAATATTAGCAAAAATCCTTTTGATAAAATGAATGAATAACAAGATAGTTGACAATATTTTTTACGAAGAATACGACTGTGAAGATGTTTTTCTTCTAAAACAACACCTTTTCCAGTTTTATTTCAGAAAGCATCAATTCAGCATCAGATCACTTCAAATTATATTAGCTATAATTCAGAAATGATATCTGTTTAGTTTTAAATCGGTATTCATAAACCTAATCAAATCATGATCTATGTTGTGACTGTACCACTGAGCACTATTTTCACTGATGTAATAAAAAGTCATGACAAACCACCCCTAAGTATGATCCTCTCGAGTAACTCCGGCCTTCCGCTGGTCGCGTGGCGCCACGTGCTCGACGCCGGGGCGCTGGGACGCGGCCGCTGACAGCGTCGGGACGCACTTGTAGTTTTTTAGCTTGGCTGGGGCGCATTAGGGCAATCTTTAATGGATTTAACTCCATTTGTCAACTTTGTAACAATCAAATCAAATAGGACTGGGGGAGGTATGTCATAAGTGCACATCCACATCATAAAGAACAAGCTTTATATTTGTGATTTGTAAAGACACATGGTAATTTGTGGTTTTTTATAGGCAATAGGGGCGTACTAGCTTATCATTTTATAGTTATTCTTAACGTAAAGCTATTTTAGGTTCACGTATAGATTAATAAAACCAAAATTTTCATTAAATATTAAAGTAAATAAGGGAAATACGAGATGTTCTAAAAATAATTATTGATAAGTATTAAGAATACATTGATTAGATCGAATGAAAAAAAAACTTACAATGGTAAATCGTTCTTAATGCAAGAGAAGCAGTTTTTTCTTGTTTTTTGACATACAGGGGTACATTTTAAGAGGCTAACCATTGAAATCTTAAGAACCGTAAGAGTTACGAAGTCGGTTAAATTGGGGAAAAATTTCCGCGTTAGTTGGACATTTTTATGATGTTTTTGTTTTTCCGAAAAAATGTATGGGTCACAAGTTATGAGCAAAAAACTGATTTTGGCCAATTTACTTATTGACTTATAACTTTATTTTTTCAATTGATTCAAGTTTCTAGTTTGCACATTCTAGAGGCACATTTTTACAAGGAATTGACAAGGGTCCTCAAAATTTTTGTACCTCGAACACTTTTTGAGAAATTCGTACTAACTTTCAATTTTCATATGGGGCTCAAAGTTGTACTGTTTAATAGAGATTGTTTTCTCTTT
Source organism: Stenolophus ochropezus (assembly GCA_035578165.1). Classification (NCBI taxonomy): domain Eukaryota; kingdom Metazoa; phylum Arthropoda; class Insecta; order Coleoptera; family Carabidae; genus Stenolophus; species Stenolophus ochropezus. The sequence goes on from JAQOWZ010000008.1 coordinate 22,532,663, forward strand.
CCAATGATATTAAAACACATGTACATTAAAACGAAAATAAACTAAGAAATTAGAAAATTATTGATTTTATTTATTTCGATCAAGTGTGCTTTGGAAGCAAAATTAAAAATTTATTGTTTCAATTCAATATTCGCTTAAATTGTTACAAAACAAAAGCAGACACATTGGGTGCGGTTGTAGCCTTTCTGGATAAAGCTGAAGATATATTTCTAAAGTAATCTGCTTACTTCGGTGAGCTATATTGATTAGTCAAAATTTTGTTTGAAACAAGGTTTTCAATTTTATCAAAAACCAGCTATAATTTTGACTACATCTCCAACAATTTACTTTCATACATATAAATACCTACAATTTGGCAGTTAAGCCACAATTAAAACCTGGAAGTACTTCCCGATTTTAATTGATTATTAATTGCGGGATAATAACCCAGATTTAGTTATAATCTGTCCCATCCTCGCTGTAAATCAATTGGCTGCCATCCTGTGACGATGAGGAAGCCGATTGCTCACTCCTATAAATCTTCGGCGACACGTGGGCTCCTTGGCAGTTATTCGGATGTGTAAATAGCGCGGTGTAAACACGAGGATATCCTCCGCACCTCGCGGAGATTGAGATATCGATTAGCCATGCAAATGGGATCACGAGCCATAATCGATGTGATTAACAGCGAAGAGGTTTGTAAATATTTCCAGGAAGTCGGTATGAGGAGTTTGTGATGTGGATGATGATTTTTAAACAATATACAAAATCAGTTTTTTTTGCATATAATCATCTTAATAAATAAATAAATAAGTCGTTGTGATTTATACTTCTTAACCTGTTACTTCCAGCTTATGTACGGTAGGTCTAATGAACGACTTAAAATTTTCATAACAGAAGATTGAGATTTGGTAAATTACAAATTAGTACCAATTGAGATAAAGTTTATTCTATAGGTACATAAATTCACAAACTCGATTTCTATCAACTAGAAAAATAATGGAAATTTATGGTTAATTGTATTGTTTACTAGAAAGACTTGATTAGATTTTAGCCGTAATTATAATATATAACAATATAACTGGTATTGATACTTTACTTCTAGCTTAGAACTACTTTTTTATTATTTTTATAAATTTAATTTCTTACAATTTATGTTATTATTAAAAAAATATATTCATTTTTGTGCTACATTATTGTAGTAATAAATATTTAAACGGAGTCATAAATATGATAATGAGGTTGGCCACAAATAATTTCTGGTATATAGTTCGTATTATTTTAAACAAAATTCAATCTATGGTTTACCTAATAGGCAATAGGTCTAGGTTCTTAGTAAAAGACGTATATCGTTATTTTAAGGACTAAATACGTTTCAGTTTTATATTTTTATGTTATGATTATGTATTAGCGATATGAAGATTTTGCATACTGTCTATCTCTATTCTAAATTACTACCAAGAAAAAGGAAATTTATAGAAATTTGTTTTTTCTAAATTATAATTATAATTTTTTTTTTTAATATAATTGACCTTACTAACCTAATTTCCAATTTATAATTTAAGTCGGTCTATGTTTCAAAAAAAAAAATTTATGTTGTATGCCAAAGAAATACACAATAAATAATACATTTCTTAACCATCTAATAATGTATGATACATTGAGTATAACAATTGAGGTCTAATATGTGTAATTAACGTCAAATGTCAGTGTCAGAAATACAATATTTTATATATGTTACATTTTCAAAGTAACTTTTAAGAATCGAACCCCAGACATCACACTTTACACAATTCTAATCTAACCCCACTAACTACGTAGTTACCACAACCCATAAACAATTTATGTATGAATATTACTTGAAATACAACAGTAAATAAAAGTCCATGTATCCCATTTGGTAAACACTCGCGGGGGTGTTCGAAACAATGGCTGCAGCGGCGAGTTTTACATGAATCAGTTGCGCCGTAATGATCGATTGGCCACTCCGGTGACCGGAGTCCGGACTCCGAACCAATGCAGGATGTGGACATCAGAGCTCAACCGGCCCGGACTTCAGCTTTTACTCAATCACTGCTCTTCTATTCAACTTATTACTTGTTAATGAGAAAACAGATAACATCATTTCACCTTCATCAGTCGAAGTCTTCCATTGTTATTGTTATTAATTACTGATTGTTTACAGCCACTCATCCTTGAAACAATAAATAGTTAAGACGCCACAATAACAAAAAATAACAAATTTGATACGTGCATGTGTTGCAAGAATATGTTATGACAAGTAAAATCTTTAGAAGTCAAGGATTGTAAATAATTTTCGGTTATTGCAAACTAAAAATTACAGTTTCAGTATATACAGTTTCACTGGAAAATGTCGTATATTAAATTTTTATAATAAAATTCTAACTTTTTTAACACATATATGTACTCCTAGTACTAAATTAATAAATAGTAAAAATAATTTAACTTCCACGAAGAAAACTCGTACTACAGAGGTGTAATACTAAAATGTAACTTTAACCGTTATTAGTATAAAACACGCAAGAATTTGTTAAATTTTTACATCTGCTATTAGGGTTATAGGATTTTGGGCTGTATGGTTTTAACCATCATGTTTTAATCGATTTTAACAGTCCTGGACAAAATCAGTTTTGGATAGTGGTCAAAATGAAGATAATTCATTAATTTATATATTTCATTTAAAAATTATGCATTATTTATATTAAAGGAAATATTAAACATAAAATATTTCTACTATTCATTTATATCAAACAATGAAATAATCAATATAATATTGATTGCACAAAATAAATAAACTGCATTATGTAATGGATAAATGGAATGGAAAAAGCAAATGTTAATATTCATCTAAAAAAGTGTTTAAAAAGTACAATAATTAAATGTGTTTTACATTTTCTAACACTGTACTGTTTACAGGCCGTTTCTAACTATAATCTATTTCGTAATTTATTTTGAAAGAATCTATAATTTGAAAAAAAAGAAATCAATTTTCTTTAGTTTTGTACGGTAAAAACCAGTTTTGGACAATTAAAACCAGTTTTGGACGATTACTAGGCTCCTGGTGAAAATAAAAAAGTGTTTTTTTAACAACCCTTGCTACTATTTACTGATTGTAATTGTCCAAATAAGTTTTTACGATGTTCGCGATTTGTTTATTAGTGTAAGAATATTTTTATTAAACAATCAATCAGACATGGAAAGCAATTCGTCAATTGTATCACTGACTGTTAATATTGTATATAATAATCACTCTTTTCTGTCTTTTTTCATAAATAGTATATCTTTTTAACATAATTTTTAAAAATGAAGGAAAATATTGAATATTTTATAATTTGTCACAAATCTAACTTGGTAGTTTTATAAATCAAACATAGATAGGAATTATCGCTAATTGTACCACTGACTGGCTACCAATGTTCTGTGTATTCAATAAACACTCTTCCATGCCACACAGCTCACCTTTTATTTCATTCACACTATATGTTCCCACCACCCAAAGATGAGATAAAATATTAAAGATTTCATAGTTTGTCACAAATATTTATTACACAACGTATCAAACATAGACAGCAATTATCGTTAATTGTACCACTGGCTGGCTACCAATGTTTTGTATCCAATAAACACTCTTCCGAGCCACACAGCTCATCTTTTATTTAATTCACACTATATCTTCGACATATCCAAAAGATATGATAAGATATGAAATCTTTGTAGTTTTATAAACAGTGTTAATCTTGGGATAGAAGGGCGGAATTATTGAGCGGTGGACGTCGGCTGGTAATGGCAGTAATAGGCAGCAGCAATCACCACAACCGCAACCACATTCGGCAGCGCGATCTCTCTTCTCGCTCCTCCACCGGGTCCGCACATACGCGCCTCTCGCTCTGCAAATAGCTCTATAAATACGCGCAGCTCCCATTAGCCCGAGTGCATGCGGTCACGGAATTCCCAAGAATTCGCCAGCTTTCAATGGATGCTGATGACTGACTTTTGTCAGTGATATGGTTTTCTGGATTGTCAAACTTCATATTTCTGTGTTGTATTCAATATTACAATAGTTGGTTTTCAAGCTACAACTACAAAGTAGGGGAAGTGTACGAAAAGACTTTTTTTACAATCATGGAAGCTTGAATTTTTTCGTTCTATATAAAGCTTCAGAGTTGCATATTTTCCGCAATCGTGGGATAAAATGTGAGAAATCATTTTTCTAAGTATTTGTCATTTGTGAACACTGCGCAAGTGCAGTGTGCGAAATATCATTTCTCATAGTGGTGACCCAAACTAAGAGATACTTATTGGAGAAGATTTTACTTTAACTCTTTCACTCATTCTTATTGCCTGTGAACTAAATTTAAGTTTTTGTTTGTGTATGTTAATTATTGTTCCTCCTATAAAATTGCAGAAATACCGCCACTGGTTGTTACTGCGCCTTTACAACTACTAATATATATTTTTGGGTACAGTAGATTCGACAGAGCCATTTAATTCGTGACTCTGTGAACTACTTTGCGGAATTAAAAAGATAAAAATGTCAGATAGACAAAAATGTTTTACATTTTTAATGACTTTGTTTGTATCTATTAAAATAGTTCATTGGTATGCTTTATGCCAGGAGTTAATTTTTTATTATTTAATTATTTGACGTTTACCCTTTTTCTATTTTACATAAACACCTGATATTAATCAAATGCAACCAGATACACAGTTACGTAGGTGAAACGAATTTTCCCATAAGCATGCCTATCTATATATTTATCAATTAACGGTTTTAGTAATTACATATTATTACAAAAATTCTATTCTACGGTAAAGTCAAAAAGTATTGTCCTAAAAAAATTGTAGTATGCCTTTCATGGAATATCACTTACTTCCTACAATATGTGATTCCAGCACTCGACTTTGTCTCGTTCACAAACTTGTACACCTCGTGGGATATAGGCGATTTTCTGCACTTGTTGCACAATACACAATTTTTCTACACCTGTTTCTTGCACCTCATCATTTACTGTTGAAACCAAATATTTCTTTTTACCTACGAATCAACAACTACTTTACTATTTACTGTCTTCGGATGTCACTGAGTGTGGATGTTGTGTTGCAGGTCACGGAGGCGTGAACCAGCTGGGCGGCGTGTTCGTGAACGGGCGGCCGCTGCCGGACGTGGTGCGCCAGCGGATCGTGGAGCTGGCGCACAACGGCGTGCGGCCCTGCGACATCTCGCGCCAGCTCCGCGTCTCCCACGGCTGCGTCTCCAAGATCCTCTCCAGGTCAGTACCACTACGCAACGTAATATAATATGGGACATATTCTGTAAAACAGTGGTTAATTTGAAAGCAGTTGATAATGCCAATGAAAATAAGTAGCACTGGAGAATTTGTCAAAACAGCACTTGTAATGTTTGTTTTTATTTGTCATAAATTTTAGCAACTGGTTAAAAATTAACCACTGAGTTACAGAATAAGCCCCTATATCTGCCAACACGAAACTTCACTTTGTTGTTGGAAGGAATAGATAAAATTTTCATTATATAAAAGTTTTGTTATATTAAATATAATATTTGGTAACATAACAAAGAGAAAAAAATTTAAAGTCTGATTTACACGCAACGACTTCTTATAAATTTTGATGTTTTTATATGGGGACCTAGAATTATTTTGGTAAAATAAAAGCTGCATTGTTCTGTATTTTCAATGATATATTAGTTATCGTAAGTGAGTGTACAAAAATTAAGAAAAGATATTAAATTTAACAAACTTAACAAACCACTTAAAACAAATGCTTGAAATTAATTAAATAATAAAAATAATTTCTCAATTTTTCTTTCATTTGACAACTAATACATAATTGAAAAAAAATTACGGTTATTATTTTTATTATAAAAACAAATATTTTTCATGTTCGCAAATACAGCCTGTATAAACTAGGTTTTCTTCAGTACTATTCAACGAATTATAACACAAAATAAATTTTAATATTTTGTTTAACCGGAAACTAAATTTGGTTATACAAATGTTCAACCGGCATTGGAAATTTACTAAAAGCTATAATCTATTTTTGTACGAATAATAACTGTACATTTATTCGCATAAGTAAAACGCTACAGACTTCAGATTGTGAATATTTATTAAAAATTTTAAACGCCAAAATTGTTGATAATGTTTTTTTAAATTACAACGTCGCTTATTTACCAGAAATAAAAATATTAATATAGTAAAACTGTATTCAAAATATTAATTTATTAATGTAAAATGATAAAAGAAATATGTAATTATCAGAAAATTAAAATAAAACGCCCAATGACTGAAGCAAATGTTATACATGTGAGACAACTGTAGGAAATATTAAACTGTCATTTTCATAACCCGTAGTTTAGCATCTAATCACCTTCTCGTACTCCATATCCGATATGAAAGCTCATGTCTGTTGACTCGGGCGGTTTTTGCGGTGTTTTTGCGGAAGCAGAGTCCCGGAACCGAGCGCGGGTCACGTGATTGCGTTAGCAGCACGCTCTGGCGGCCGCCGGCGGAAGCGCAGGAAGCAGCGCCGACACCAGCGCCGCGGCAGCCGTGCGAACGCTTTTTATACACAAGGATTTAAATGAACAGATTTCGGCCCGAAAAAATGTGTCGCGTTTTTGTCAGATCGCGATGTCGGTAAATATGAGTAGGAAATATAATTTCATAATGCAGTAAATTCATTGTAGCTGTTTGAGCAATTAAATAGATGTTTTATTTTAACTGGCCAGTTAACTATAAACCAATTTAGTATAGTCTAATAGTTATTTTTATATTAACAGCGTGAAGTAGACGTAATACAAACAATATATTTTCTACAACTCTCTTAAAATACAGAAATTTAAAAAAAATTATTCAAATAAGACATGCAAAATAACAAATCATTTTTAGACTCTACATTAACTTAATGATTTTTTTAATTAATCTGGAGTCTTGGAAATTGTTTCGAATTTCCCTTCTTTATCTAGAATAAGAAAGTCTTGTCTTATGATAATCTAGATAAGACAAGACAAGAGTCTAGAAAGGCAAAATGTAGACGGCAACATTAACAATGACAATAAGTAGCTATATGAATAAAAGTTGTTGACATATTTGTGTTTACTAGCAACAACGTCATTTTTACTTAATTTTAAAATTAAAATGGGTTTAGTCAGTATTCCACCAAAAAAGCAAGTGAAATTGTCATGGAACGGTGAAGTTTATTTTTCAATTTCACCTGCCGCCAAAATTCTGATTAGGAATAATATATGTTGTATGGTTTAGAGTGAAAACGTGTTATTCTGTCATTGGGTTAGAAATTTCAACGGCTGAACGATGTAAAATCTGTTGTATTATGGTGTGATCTATAAGTAGAATTTCCCAATTTTTGTATTTTTTTATGATTTTTTTTATTCTATGTTTAGTTTTAGAAAGCATTTATTGTTATTTGCTGTAATAGTAATTTGTTAGATATTCTGTGACGTAGATGTTTTAACAATTTTCAAACGGTTATAAAAATATATAACTTACTTAATTTCGAGCTTAATTCTTGAACTTTTCTACCTTTCGGTGTGAGGTAAAAGTATATAAATATGTTTCAAATAACTTTTGTGTTCCTTACTTAGTAATATACAGGAATAATAAGCATTTTATTAAAAAGAACAATATTGTGATGTCGATGTTGAGGGGACTTAAAACTTAACTAATTCAATATCTAATAACTTTTTTCAAACTTTGATAGTTTCTATACTCCATTTGAATGGTCTACACGGTGGAGCATTGGCACGACATTTCTAGAAGGAATAATATCGACATTTTAATTTAGTGTTGTAATAATACTGATACATAAGCCAGTCTCTACATAATAGCATATGATTGAAGCATTTGGAGTTTATTTTCCAGCACCCCTAATATTATCCACAATTTCACTTAGGCGTCCCGCCCGCAATAAAATCGGGAGTTTCTTCACATGGGAGGGCTCCCCGGGCACCAATCCATCCCGTGACGCAACAGCCCGGGAGCGAACCCCTGCCCGTGTGGATAGAGTGCTGCTAATACACACCGAGTAATCGCATTACAACCCGTAATGTGATTTCTGTTTTCTGTCGTTTGTGACTGAGTGCCGCCAGTGGCGGGGCTACCAAGCTTTGTACTGGGGGCATGAATTAACATTTTTTAATTAATTTTTTTGACTACAATAGACTTTTATTTTTCTAGTTATTTTATTGCATTTTAATAGTTGTCTACATCTTCAAAATAATTTTTGAATGCAAATAGTCATAGTTTTAAATAAATGTTATCGTTTGACACTTTTTTTACTGAAAAATGAAGAATTAAATAGAATATTTTTCAATTTCAAAACTTTTGCAGCATTTACTATTTCGCACATTAGAACGTTAATGTTTTATTTGAATTTTTGGTATAAATATGTGAAATAGATAAGATTTAAACTATTTTTGGGTTTAAATTTTAATTGAAATTACTATTCTCATTATATCTATTGGTTCCTTAGTTCAAATAAAAGCATTCAGTTTTATTTAAACATAACTTTAATATCTCTGTATGGAGGGGTTAAACTGATCCAGTCTAATGATATGAAAAATAAGTGACCCGGATTAAAATATCTTAGCTAAATGTGATCCCAGTGGTAAACGGTTTGATCATTGGCTTTACATTATACATCAGAAATTCAGCCGTTAAAAGAGGCCTGGCTAACGCGCCAGTTTTACACAGGAACATTTTCAAAATCAATTTCAAAAAGTATAATATGAACCCCAAAATATATATATGAAAATCTGTTCTATTTCAAATTGAACCAAACCAAAAAATCAAATCCAATATACAATATCAAATCAGAAGTGAAAGTGACAGAAGATTTTCAAACAATAGCACAAATTTTACTCTGTAATCCTGTCTTTCAAGCAGTCAATAGTACATCAGAATTCCATCTATTTTGAAATTTGAATTTCTTTCGACTTGGCGAATAAAGTATAAAATATAAAAGGATGTTAAGGACTCTGATTGCAGTAAGTTTCTATACCAAGTACTTCTCTACTTGCCATCGTTATAAAAAAAGCATTTGAAAGCAATGTACTTGTAATTGCTGTCGAAGGATTGATTTCTATACCAAGTACCTCTCCACTTGTCATGGTTATAAAAAAGCAATTGGAAGTAATGATATAATCCAGAAAATATAGGACGGTAGCTACTAGTACTTTTGTTCTAGTTATGCCTGTAGAAGGGTTGATCCCGTGGAAGCCAATGACATAATCGGTAGAATTTGGTTCGAAGCGCCGCCTGTGCACAGAGGGTACATAACGCGATTAGCGGGACTTTGGCGGTTTGTTATTTGTTTAATGGATATTATGAGCGCGACCGGCCTCTGGGACGCCACAAACACAAACGGCCGCGCGCAGATATTTGTAAATTTCATTTTAAACTTCACGCACCAATACACCGCACGCGAACTATTGATTCCACCTACGCCACACACGTAATTCTCTTTGTTCCACTTATTGTTTTACCTGTCCCAGACCTGCATATTCCGATACTCAACTTTGATTATTGCATAATTTAATTAAACCCGAAAGATTTGTGTTCTAATAGGAGTTGTTATTGACTTTTATTCTTGTGCTACACTACAACATTCTGGTATAGGTTGCTACTCTGCAGTCTTTGCAAGGTCACACATTTTAAATCGGCGGTAACTCATTTGGATGACAACGGTGCTTACCAACATTTACTTTATTTCTTTCTTCTTCAGCTTTCCTTCTTATGTGGGGTCTCTCTTTTTTGTGTTTTTTTCTACTCTTTCTTGTTGAGCATCTTCCTCGGACGGACCGTTCTTTCTCAGGACCTTCTACCTCCTCCACTTTTCCTTTCTTCTACATCAATCATTTCCAAAATATTAAATGAGTTCTAGTAGAAGTTGTTACTGACTTTTATTTTTATGCTATAACATTCTAGTGGTATAGGTTTCTGCAAGTGTTTCACTTTTTTGTTTTTTCTTCTCCTTCTTGTTTGAGCATTTTCTTGGGGCATTCCGTTCTCTGCTTCCTTTCACCTCTATTTTTCGTTTTTCTGCCTCCTTCCTTTGATCTGCATTTTATCCTTCTTCTCATCTCTACTTTGGCACAATATTCCTGGATGGAACAGGACTTCAAGTAATTTAGGTACTTGTTTCAAAACAAGTTTTATTTATATTTTATTGATGTAGTTTGTCAACCTACAGCTTCTGCAAAGATTGTTCGGCATATAGTGGTTAAACTGTACGAACTTCTCTTCTGTTAAACTTTATCTAACCAATCTTATTTTTCATTCTTATTTTGTCATGCCCTTCTCAGCATAGTCCATTTAAGCATGTAATTGGTGACCGATGATAAAAAGCCCGACGCCAAATTTCGGCACAATGAAAACTTTTTATATAATAATCGTAAAAGAGAAAGAAAAGAGGGTACGAATTTGAAATGTAATAGGAACGGCATTGAATATTACACTGTGCCTAATTTAAAATAAGAGAGATAAATTATTTATTAATGGCAGGAATTTTTTGTATAACGTTTTCATAACAATAAAATAAAAATAGTAAAATCATTTGCCGCCCCTAAAAATCGGCAGCCGGGCTTCTGAGAACCCCTAACACCCTCGCTTGGAACAGTCTTGATTGGAAATATACATATTAGTCGTCTTCAGGGAGTGAATTGTTTTATTTTGACATTCACTCACCGAAAAAGACCTACGAGAGACCAAAACCGGTATAACGTAGAGTTGAAATAAACCATTTTAAAAACTGATTTCCAATCATTTCATCCATCATTCTCATTTCACCACATGTTCTTGTAGTGAATTTTCATTATTGGCCATATATCGATATATAATAAAACTAGTCTAACTACTTCTTAAAAAAATCTATAAAAATTTTGGCACACTATATTTTAAATATAAATAGTTTTGTCGAGGTCCATACCATGGCAAAATGCTACGATGTTATACAATTGGTGTTAAGTGTTAAGCAATCCAACAATGGGTAGAGCAGAATGTTGTCCCCCAACTCGTGTGTGTATATGCGTTTTTCATGTAATTTTTTCTTGGGCACGTGCGCATAATTGTGTCATCATAACGTTATTGGATTACCCTGGCAGCCGCAAGGGGCGCGCTGTCCATTTGTGAATTAATTCACTTTATTCCACTTAATGTGTTTATTGAAAACTAGGCGCTGCTCGCAGTGACTGTTGACAGCCGGGATACACAATTATCATAAACATTATATTCACTCTTTTTCACTATCACATTTATATAATACGAAAAAATATATTAATAAAATAGTTTATTATAATTCTAACTTAAATGGAAAATGAAAACTGTACTTCAAATAAGAGATGAGCTATGCGTCAGAAGACAGTGTTTGTTGAATACATCAAAAATGTTGGGACCCAATGCGACTAATAACAATTTATTGCTGTCTGTGTTTTATAGTGTCAAGTTATGTGATACTCTAAAGGGCTAAACATCTTTAAAAAAAATTATAAAGATAAAATACTAGTCTTACATTTCTCAGTAACTAATCTTTTATTTCAAGTAGGTACAGTGATTTTTTCCTAATAAAGCTTATGTAAATTAATTTAAAATATTAGTGAAGTGAAGCATTTTTAATCATTTAATTTTAAAGATGTTGTATCTTACAGCAGCGATTAGTACGGTCAGACTCAAATTGAGTGTATGATCGTGAGTTCAAAAAAAAATTGTGTCCGAGTGGTTCGGTGCTCTAATCTGAATATTCCTTTTAGAGATTTTAGAATGCCGTGCCATAAATGATGATATCGTACAGGACATTAAGAGATTCCTGCATTATCTATAACTTTTGATTTAGTTGACAGTTGTCATTTTATTTTGCAAGTAAAGTAGATATAAACAATAGATAAAATATTAGTCTAGGTTTTATAAAATTGTAATTCGTTTCATACTAAATAATAAATTTTCATTCTCTCGGTAGGTTTTTTTATTTCGCATACAATATATAATAATAATTCTTTATTCTGAACTGTCAAATAATGTACTTATAATTCAATCATTTTTTATCACTCAATGACCATCATAACTTTTGCCAATTGAATAATATTGAGAGTTAGATAAAATTTTATTAATAAATCGTTATGTCAAATTCAAATATTACTTGGCAAAAGAGTAAAATCCAAATTACTAAGTAAGTTTTTTTTACATAAAATGCCAAAACTAAGTTTTGTAATTTTTCTAGTTTTCTTTTTAAGTATTAATTGAGGTTATTGTCGGCACTTGGTGGAACATTTTATTTTTATCTTTTTTTTCTTTTTAAGCTTAAACAATAGTATAAAATATTGTATCACACTATGCGATTAAAACCTCTGGGTTGTTCTTTTCGTGCTGATTTTTTGTGCGTGGTACAAATGAGCGTAGTGCGGCTCGTTTGAACGGTGTGTGGTAGCGACAGGCTTGTGAGATACGCGTCCTTAAAATACAACTGAATGGGGATCATTATACTAGCGACACGTGGGAACGATCTGTCACTCTGACACACATGCTTCGCGTTATGTCCGACACCTTCACACTCATATGGGGACACTTATGCCGCTCCATACGCCTAAAATGGAATTATAAGAAATCAGTATACAATGTTGCAGTTTTTAAACTTGAGTGTACTTATCAAAAAGTTGCGGATAACAACTCTTCATATAAGGAATCTTCTTGTACTTGTTGCAATAGTTTGTAATATACAGGGTGTTTCAAAAGTATTTTAAAAAAAATGAAGAGTATGTATAATTTGATGTACTGATTGTAGTGCAATTTTTTTTTAAATTCGCAAAAAAAATCGCACTGTCCTTAGAACTGACATTTTTGGGGCACTTCAAATTAAAAATAATATTTTTTCAGAAATAATAAAAACTTGTATTTTTATATAATTTTGCTTCTAGAATCAATTGGTCTGGCCGTATACAATCTCATCTGTTTATATATACACAATTCTCATTTTCCATTTCAAATTTTTCTAGTTATATTCAAATTCTAAACCAAAAGTTGATATTCACGTATCGAGAATTATATAAGAACATTACAATTAAAATCTTTTACCAAGTATGAATAAGTATCTTTTATTGTTCAGTGTTTATTATTGACACGGTAGCTCATTTGATTGGCGCACTTCAAGCGAATTAAGCAAAATGTAATATTTGGAGTTTAAATAGCTATAGACTGACACCACTAAAATGCAAGGTAAATAAATACGTACTTTAAGTTTTTAAGGTTCTGTTCCACCGAGGAATGTAGTACCAAAGATGGTGATATTATTGATTAAAATCACTTTGACTTTTATAAATGACCTACAATGGAATGCAATATAAGTATATTGCTTTATTTTTTAGTAGTTACCAAACTGCATGAAGTTTGAAAATTCAATATTGTTGAACATTTTTGGCCAAAATATGCTAGTAAAGTAAGAGTATAATGTAAAGATGTCTTTACAAATTTAAAAATCTGCTGTAGTTTACAATCAATAAAAATTACATATATGTGGACAAAATAAAGTAACATTTATATTGCTCCATAATAATTATCGAATAATAACTGGTATAATAAACGTTCAATTCCTGCTATTAAACCGCAAAAAAAATGTAATGAAACAAAGTAGGATTACAAATGTGTGTTGCTTTGGTCTTTTGTCCTGTTTGCGGCTAATTAAAACCAAAGCTGCGTCCCTGTATCGTTTTTATGTATTAATTAAGGCCTTGGCGGGCAAAAAGTTTTTATGACGCCTATGACGTATTTTATCCGCGAGCGTCTTTGTGGCGTGCTCGCTTGAGAGACGAGCTAATTAAGCGATATGTTTAGACACATGTGCTTTAATTACAACACGGATTTACTGCACGCATTCGTTACTACTTTATATACGGACGAGCCTACGAGTATCGCCAGCTCACATCAAACTTCATTTTTATTGGGCATTAAATCGGTTGACATGTTTATTTAGAATTTTTTATGCTTATGAAATTTATTATGAAGTCTTTATTAAAATTGGTTTAATATTAATTACATTTGCTTTCATCTTTCTTATTTACATATAAAAATAAGTTAATGTGATCAGCACATCACCTCTTGCCATGTAATTTATTTATCTATACGTATTTCAAAATTTCTATAGTTGTTCTTTTGAACTGGTGGAACATTAAGCAATTATAAATTAATATTGAATAAACAGCGGTAGGTCACTTGTTTAGCGTGCTCCAACCGCTGTGCGGAATATGGAGTGTGTCCGAATGCAAACAAAATAAATACCTAAAAATGTTACCAAACAAGGATCTAATCTTGTGCCCTTGTTCCACATAGAAATGTTGCGCCAGTAGAATTCTTATTTGAATAATTCTAGAAAAGAAAATCAAAATTCGAATAAACGGCATTATTTTTCTGTTGAGATAAATATCTGAAATTTGGTATACTTAAGTAATATTCTCTATAGAATCGACCTTTTTCTAATTATATGAGAGGTACTCCAAAAGAAAACAATATTTAGGTATAATTTTAAATACAAAAATCTTGTGTTTACCTTCAGTTTTGAGAAATATGTTGCCTGTCAAAAATTGAAGATTAGCTATTTTCTTATTTTTCACATAGTCGGTCCAAAGAACATACCTTATGTAAAATAACATATATTAACGTATTTTTCCCGTATAATCAACATTTCTTTTAGCTGACATCATCCCATTGAAATCTACAAAATCTGCGATTCAAAAAAATTTTTTTTTTTCGATTAGACGAAAACTGATACCTTTTTCGGTGCGTTTTCGTATTGGAAAGTGCATCATTCCGGTATTTTAGTGTAGTTGCTAGGCTACGAAAAATAACATTACGTAAATATTTTTTCTAACCTTGTTACATATCATTCCCGTACAGTAGATAGTTCATTGTTTTCCGTAAATATGAATACAATCATATATATTTCATAATTATTGAATATATTGAATATTGTATGTGCAGTGTACCAAGTAGGAAAAGGGATTTCCTGGACTGTTCCACCATCGTCCTAAAATATAATACTTTTACTACTAGATACACAGTATGCTATTTTGTAATATTTCGGATCTGTAAATACAATTTTACGTTTCATTATAATAATGTGGTAAAAACAGCTCTGCTGCATATAAAATAAAAGCTGTATGTGAGCATGTGTAAGGCGTATTGATGCATTTATTTATGCAGGATAATTACATAGAGAATTGAATATAAATATCCCGAATAAAAAGCTAATCGATTAGTGCAATTTCTCCGAGTGAAAGGCCGTGAACGTGTGGGCGGCGCGCTCATTATCTGTCCCCGCACAAAGCTCTAATTATGATCGGACTGCGTTGCCAGCAGCCGATCCCGGATAAGATAGCACCTAGCGGGACGTATTAATAGTCGAAGGCGAAGAAAGTGCAAGTTATTCCTTAGTCTTACACATCACTAAACATAACTTCTTTCAAAATCTTACTTAAAAATGGAACTCTTTATACTACTTAGCTGTTCGGTTGAGGCCTATGATTACATACTAGTGACTACACATTCTGCCAAATGAATACTATATAATAAATGCAAATGTGATAGGGATTGGTTTTAATCTCAAAGTTTATACCTTAGTCTTACACATCACTAAACATAACTTCTTTCAAAAGTGTAACTCTTTATACGACCTAGCTGTTTGGTTTGAGTGTTGCAACTAATATACTAGTCACTGTACATTCTTCCAAATGAATAAGACCTAATACATAGAAATGTGATAGGGATTGGTTTCAATCTCAGATCTAGTATTTGATTAATAAAAAAAGGTCCTTACAATATTGGCCTAGCTAGGATTGAATATTTGCTGGCGCTCAGCATTTTAAACAAGACTTATCTACCTATAATATCTATGCTAAATAAAAAAAAATAAGTACTTGTATTATACAGCAAACAATAAATAATTCTTAAATAATTACAGTTTATTACTTGTTAAAATACTTTGGAACTATAAAAACAAAAACACATTTTAAGATCAACAAACTAATGATTGAAGAACAATCTCAAAATACTATTTAAAAATAGTTTTAATAAAGGAATATAAATGAACGGTGGATGTTATTATTTAATCTTGCCAATTAGATTCTTTAACAAATACTCTATTTTAAAAACCGCCAGTGAGGCAAGTTTTCATTGTCGGGCAGAATTCCGTAGATATGATAAATTTATGATTTCGCCTTAGTCATTTTATTTTTGGTTCCATATTATTTTTAGTAACCAAATCCGTGTTTCGCTATTCTCTAATCAAATAAAAATACCGCTGTGTCCAGGTAGTATGGAATTCAATATGTTATAGTTTCCTTGCAGATACTTTAGACGGACAACCTCCTCTATGAAAAATGCAAGTAAAATTATCAGAACGAGTAAACTTTTAAAATTTTCATGTAGGTAATTTAATAATTTGAAAATATAAACAGGAAAACACTTTTTACGGTAAACGATTATTTTTCTAATAGAAGAAATAATATTCGTAACTTATTTTCCATGCAAAAATGACTAGTGTTGTAAATTTTCCTCAGTCAAATTGGCAGATTGGCAAACTCAAGAATGGTTAATAAGCCGTGATGATATATTTACTTAGTTATATTGCCAAGTGAGATCTAAGTCAAGATTGTGAGATTAGCAATTATTCATTAAATTGCAACAAATTAATATCAAGTTGACATTTACTTTGTTTTGAAATTGACAACCAAAAAACATACAATCACTTTTCTCTTGAGTGTATTAATCACTGTAATCTTTCAATCACTAATCTATCACTATCACTATACTAACATGTTACGTTTTATAAAAATCCCTTTCTCAACAACTATATTAAGTACATTGTCATACACTTACGTGCGTTTGCATGTAAGTTCGTGTACGGAGACTCGTTGCTCCCCGTTTGTCACTGGCGGTGCGTTTGTTTCTAGCTAATTAATAACATTCGCCGATCAAACGTACCACCCGGAGAGCAATAATTGTACCTCGGTTGTTAAATCTAATGACAGGGTATAAACTATATTGATAGCAGATTAAAAATAAATTGGATGATTGAAATTTTTGAAATGCTGATAATTTTTTATTATTTTAAAATAAATTTAGTACATCAGCGCTGGCTTACTCTTTTTTTACGATCCTAAAACATTCCTTACATACGTGGTTAAAAATAAAATACTATATTCGAAAAAAATTATAGGTAATAAATGTTTAATTCTAAAATTAACATGAGTGGATATTTGTATTTTATGGTTAAATGTTCAGATATCCCGAACCCTAAATCGTATTTGCATCCTAAAGTTCGCCAAAAATAAAATTTAATTTTTTTCGTACCCGTGTGATAATATGACAACGTCATTTTAAGGAATTAAATAATATTTTAAGCACATCATGACAAGCTGCTGCTTCGAAATGTTTTACACACAGCGTGACCTTTATGAAACTTGACACATGATAAACTAATCAATGTCGAATAATTATGAGAAAGGATTTTTCTATATAAACTTATGCATTTGCAAATACAATGGAACCTCAAGATATGTGTTTAATTTGTTCTGTCAGAGCTTATAAGTCTATATGGTTGTATATCAAATAAACTTTACTTTTGTAACATAATTCTCTTCTCCTCTATTTTTTCTTTTTTGTCACACTTGCTCATATCTTAAATTTTGACTTGTTATTTAAAACAAAAAATTCATATAATGACGCTTCGTATCTTTTTGTATGTAGAGGTACTTATATCTGAAGGTACTACTATGTATATAATTTTGTTCAGATAGATTTATTTATTATTATTTATCTAGTCACATATTGTATCTCCATTATCAGTATCACATAACTGGGGTATGCTCTGTATGCGGTGTATTAGAGACCATACTTTATAAAAGAAGATCTTTTTTGGAATTGCAGTTATTTAATAAAATCTACTAATACACCAACGTTTTAATTGTAAATCAGACTATCACTCTAATGAAGACTGATTTACAGTTGAAACGTTGGTGTATTATTTATTAAATGACTGCAATTCTAAAAAAGATATTCTTTTATTAATATCCAGTCGATAAAACCAATCCTACATTAGCATACTTTGTGTTATTAGAAAAATCATGAAGTACAATTATTTTTATGTACATTGTCACAGCATGATGTTCAAATTATAATTCTTTCTGTGTTACATTTTGGAAAGCTAATACGCAACTAGAATTAATCTTACATACCATCCTTTCCTGCTAATATTCTTCCTAAGTCAAGTCAACGTCAATATATCTTGGCATATACTATAGGTAGACTCATATAATGTTTTCTTATAATACAATTCTGTTGTCATTGTTGCAGATACTACGAGACGGGCAGCTTCAAGGCGGGCGTGATCGGCGGCTCGAAGCCCAAGGTGGCCACGCCGCCGGTGGTGGACGCCATCGCCAACTACAAGCGGGAGAACCCCACCATGTTCGCCTGGGAGATCCGGGACCGGCTGCTGGCCGAGGGCATCTGCAGCCAGGACAACGTGCCTAGTGTCAGCTCCATCAACAGGTCAGAAAACAGTACTTTCCTTACTTTCTAGTTCTTCAGTATGATAACACAGAATAGGTTTATACAGAAGCGACAGTAAGACAGAGAAGCGAAAATTAGAGAGAGATGGGGAAGGTGCACAAATTTAAAGGGCCCATTGTTTAAAATCGGAAAGTTTCCTTACATATGAGAGAGAGGTAGGGAAAGAGCACAAATTTAAAGGTCTACACAATGCTTCAAGGTCATAGAACTGACTAGCGGAACATGAAAGGTACCGACAAGGAGTGTCGCTTCTGTGTGTAACTATTCTGTGATGATAATTTAAATAATAGAAATTAATTAATAACGCATCGAAAAACTGACATAAGTTGTTAAAAATACGCGTTGTTTATTATTTCGATGCGATGTTGTTATATTAACTGTTGGTTAAGGTAATCTGCATGTTTAGTCAGACCATTTAATAACTCAGAGTTAAGAAATTGTGCATTTCTTACACTAAATACAGGTTTCCTCAATGTAATGTTGGTCTTCATTATATAATAGACAGAAATTAACTTTAATTAGTTACACTGCCAAAAGGTTACTTCGAATTTTCAATTCGGAACCGTTCCAAAAATAGAAATACTTTGCAGGACAATTAAAATTATACATTCAGAACAGTTCACGGGCACCAGTGACGGTGACTCATTTAATTAGCGTGGACCAACTCGAATTGAGCCGAGAGAGAAATCTGGAGTTCATATCCCAATGTCCCTAATTTTAAGCAAGTACCCTCTTCTAGGGTTGTACCAAGTACCACTAATAGTTCAGAATAATTGTTTCAAATCAAGGTATGAAGGGACACATATTTTTAAATTTCGCGCTGATCCTGTGTACATAAAATTTGTTTTACAAACAATTTGAACAACAAAACAAAATAGTCGTAAACAAATGTAATTTTTATTCACTTTCAAAAACTACATATGAGTATCACAACATTGAAAATTGTTATCTTATTTTAAATCATATATTTTTAATTTTAGCAAGAAAATGTAGAATGTAATTTAATTAAGAAATCAATCTTTCATTAATTTATATAGAAACATTGCAAAAGATGTCAAAACAAAAATATTTAAATTATAAAAACTGTAATACGTATCAGCATAATTTGAAATAAGATACTTCATATTTAGCTAAAACAGACAGAATATAGTCCTTAAAATTTGAACTGACAATTCTCTGAACTTCGAACTACCGAATAAAATCTGAGAATTTGAACACTTTCTGAACATGCGTGGTAGATTTACTTTAGTTTCAAAAGGTAGATTCGAACAAATATAAAGAAGAAAGAGGGAATCATTTAAATCGTTTTACATCAAACTGATCAGCAATTAATTTCTTTTCTTGTAAATCCAAACAAATCTGATAACAGCTTTGAAGTACAATACCAAAGACAATACCATTCAAAAACATCAAAAAACTTGTGAAAGACCGAAACTTGAAAAAGTCATCCTTATAAGCGAAATGAAATAACAAATCCGGGTACACCACCCAGTGGCGACATTTGCGCATAAAAGAGCAAGTGAAACAAGAATAATTGTATTATCGGGCATTAGGCAGGGCCGATTGTTGGGAGCCCGGGGGACTGCGTCCCAAGGGAGCCGCAGGGCCGGGATATCAGCCACTTGCAGCGGAGGGTCGTCGTTGTTTATAAACAATCATATCGCGAGCAGAAACCAGAGAAAAGGGTATTGATGCTGAGATACACTCCCGAGTGGTCATCGGAATTAGAGCTATTGCGGTCAGGGAGTATTGCAAGTCTAATTAATTTTGTAAATTCAATCTTGTATGGAGGACGGGGCTATTAGGTCTAACAAACGTTGAGGTCCAAATTTTTTTTTATAAATGCTGCAATTTATTACAATCAGCGATGTGAGAAATATATATTTTTTAATATTAGCTATTGTCACAGATCAGTCTAAAAGAAATAAGGCCTCAAGTACTACTCGTACAAGAATTACAGTTTAAAATGAGTTCTGAATCATTTGGATATATCACATTTCCCTTTTCTGTTTGATGCTGCGTCTGACGAAGTATTTTTAAAGGAACAACATTGTGCTTCGGTAAAATATAAAAATTATCACAAAAAAAAATGTAAAAGTATTATTGCATTTCTGAAGTCATCTTGTCAATAATTCTAATAATTTTCTAAAAGAAATCTATAAAATATTTGTCTTTAATGTAAAGATACGGAATAAACAGGATAAATATTATGAACACCCTTCAGTACTATTGATTTAGCAAAGGAACTGCTTGTTTTATAGTGCCGAATTACGCTTCTTACTGCGAGTGTAAATGTTTGTGCGTGCATCGCTATTTTGCTATTTAATATGACACTGTGATAAACAGAGTGTTGCTAACATTTCGCCCTTCTGTTTTGCAAGATTTATTTTTATAATCTTTTATACAAAATTAAAAATTCATTATTATAAGCAATTAATAATAAATTAATAAATATATTTATACATCGAGAAAACATGCAGTGCCTAAGTATCTAAATGGGTATGTTTTATATAAAAAAAAGTAAATGTTAATATCAAACCAACAAATGCATATACCATTTTATTAATAATTAACTTTAAAAACAATTTAAAATAAAAATAATAAAATATTTTTTTTATGTAAAACTGTATAAATCGTTTCGTTAAGAATTTGTTTTTTTTTAACATTTGATGTTTTTCTCGTTTTCTATTTGGTCGATTTTTTCCTATATTCCAGTTCATGTTCAGAACAAGTATCAGATTTAAACATTGTTTTTCTACAACTTTAGAAACTCGAACTTTTATCTTAGTATTTAAAATTTTAATGTGAGATTCTTTTCTCACTGTATTTGTTTACACTGAGCATTTTCTGTGAGAAATAGAATGGTCCTAGAAAAAGTATAGTGTCACTTATGAGATACCAGCACTTGACTTCATCTCGTGCCAAAACATCCACACCTTCTTTGACATATATTACTTTCTGCACTTGTTGCACAATATACAACTTTACATACCTCCAAACAACCAATATCTCTTATCGCCAAGAACTGTACATTTGTGTATTTGAGGCTATATTGGTATAGAAGGAATTCGCATATTGGATATTTCCATTCCCCGTCAACCTTGACTTATCCGCGAACCCGAGTGCAGGTTGCCGGGTTGGAAGGCCCGTGTGATGTGTGTATTGATCAGACTTCAGCCGCTTGACTGGAACGTCTTCGGCTTGCTCCGTGTGTAGTGGAAAAACGCGCCAAAGAAAATCTGATATTCCCCTGGTGCCTCACACACACTCTCGCATACTCTACGAGGGCTAAAGGCGGATGCAGACTAGCCAACAAGTTGGGCCTTCAAGGCAAATATTCAACAGTATAGCGATATATAATTAAAGATATTTCAATAGGGTTGTGCAAACTAAATTTAGTTTGGAATTGTACGACGTATGCGTAGTTAAAAATAAAGTTCCAATAAGCTTCAATCCCAAAGCACAGAATAGGTTTATACAGAAGCGACAGTAAGACAAAGAAACGAAAATTAGAGAGAGATGGGGAGAGGCAACAAATTTAAAGGGCTCATTGTTTAAAATCGGATAGTTTCGTCACATCTTAGGGAGAGATAGGAGAAGTCAACAAATTTAAAGGTCTACACAATGCTCCAAGGTCATAGAACTGAATAGGGTAACATGAAAGGTACCGACACAGAGTGTCGCTTCTGTATAACTATTCTGTGCCCAAAGACTGATCGTTAGTCAGCTGTTTCTACAAATTTCGGACCAATTTTTAATCAATTCTTTTAATAATTTTTAGACACAAATAAAACTAAACTAACGCTACTAACAGTAATGGCATCGAAGTTTCAGAAGTAGTCGACAATTTGTTTCAACAAAACTATGATGCGAAACTATTCATTGCCCACGCATGTGTAAACTCTGATACATAAACTGATACATGAACTTATCAGTAGGTAATCACAAACCGTCAGAAACATGTAGTTGGAACAAACCTAATATGACAAGAGCTGTTCAGTACGTAAACTTAAGAAGAGATTAGTATAGTAATAGAAAAAAGAACAGACCAGTGCTGGGACTCTTAACATATCGCCTTGCGATCACATGGCGTAGAAATGACGTCACTACAGCATTTTAGTATTGTACATCAATAAAAGAAAAGAATAAAAACATAAGCGTAATTATTATGTAGAAATAACAAAGGAAAACAATATGTGTTTGCGTTTACAAAACGAAATGTCAAATTTCTGCGCCATGTTATATGTTCATCTCTCTCATCTTATATGTCCAATTCTATAGAGGATCTGATACGTCACAGCGAAATAGTGATAAAACTGTATAATTTATTTTATGAAATGATATATTTGTTAACTTGTTTTCTAGCAAATTATTAAAAACATATTAAAAATATGTTGAATTTGAATATGCAGGAAGAATCCATTATAGGTTTGACAATAATCTATGTACGTAGGACGGACCCGTAATTGAGTTGTCTCAAATTTGTATACCGCACAACAGTAATCGTTTACTTGTTTATACAATTGTTTGTCATTACCACAATATGCCTAAGAATATGTGGTTAAGGTTTCTACAGGTCACAGGAACGTACTGTACGTGAAATAAAAGATGAGGAAGTAACAAAATGAAACTATCACTAATAGTGTTAAACCTATTTTACCTTGACATTTTATTGTAAATGTACAAAAAGTGTTAAAAATGTTAGGCACTTTGTTTATGATAATAACTGGATACCAATCACTTCATTTCTAGAGTTCTTACAAAAGTCATAGCTTTACCAATTTCAAAATTTTACTTTCGATTGAATCACGCAAACCCAGCTGTATATTTGTGGAATGGCAAGCTCTGAGACAAGCAAAGGGAAAGCTTCCCTGTCTGTGCGGAGCTTTAGAAGGAAAGCCTAGCTGCACGGCTGGCGAGCTAGAAAGGAAAGCCGTATCTGTACGTTTTTCTGCACTCCACACTCCCAGACATGTGGATTTACCCGCCACTTATTCTTACATGGAGAATCTCACGACCAACACTCACAAGCTTTATTTTATAACTTTCCCACCAACCAACCATCTCCCTTACACTTGATTAAACAATAAAAACTTATTTCCAACAAAATGTCAATTTTTTTCTTGGGAATTGCTCTTGTTATTTGAACCAGAATGTGTTCCAGTTTATCTAATCCCTGATCTATTTATTAACAAATGAAATTTGTCCTACATCTAATTTTTTACTCTACAATATGATTTAATATCTCCGGTAATATTGAATTTTAGTTATTCCTCTCAAAATTTTCTCATAAGTAAATAATAAGAGCCATAAATTTATTGGAAAAATTTACGAATAGTTCTTGCCTAGTAATAGACAAACGAGTGTCAAAAATGACATTTAGATCACGACAGCGAAGCTGGAGTATATTAAAAATCGTTTTTGACCCGAGTTGTCGTTACTTCGCAGGGATTATGAGTAAATTTTACCTACTAAATTTATAGATCGAATTAAATTTGTTTCAAACATAAAATTTTTGATATCAACAAATTTAACCATGGCAATGATTATCAAATTTCTTCACTGAAAAACTAACTATGGCCATCAAATGCAGCATTCTAATTGGGTGAAAATGACATTTGTGGAATAATCCAGATTATTTAATACCTAAACTATTTTTATTGGTGTAGATTTGTATACTCTAATATTTGACCCCCCAAAGTATTCTAATTTCTTCAGTTTTTATTTGCGACAGTTTATCTACCCCCCGATTTATTTATTTCCCTATGTTTTTGCTCTTTTATTAGACTTGTATTTTCAAAATATGTTCTTATTTATCAGATAACTGCTCTAGTTCTATAATTATTTATTCCAGAATGTGTTAAATGCCAAAATTTTGCTTGAATATTTAATGCATTTTTCAAAATTGTGTAAAATTCCTCTAGAAATTTACTTCTGAATTTGTTCCAATCTATATATTTCCTAGTTTATTTAGTGTCACGTTAGTTTTTAATGTTCGTTTTAGATAGCAAAAATTGTTCTAGAATTTTAATTCTTAATTTATTTATTATAGATATCCATTTGTATTTACTACTTACTTACTTTTTATTCAACCGAAGAAACCAATTTAGGATTATTTATATCTGTCAGCTATTTCTGGTTAGGGAAGACCATTGTTAACATTTTAACATTAATGTAGTTATATAATAATATATACTTTATTATTTCTTTAAATAGTACCACTTTTGAAAAATGAGTTATTGAAAACACATTTCTATTTCCATTTTAATTGAGTTGTCAACCCCATTTATATAGAAATACGAAGTAGTAAAAATTCTATGTATGAAATTTCTATTTTCAATACGTTCCCCTA
The DNA here is from genome assembly GCA_035578165.1 of Stenolophus ochropezus. Lineage (NCBI taxonomy): Eukaryota > Metazoa > Arthropoda > Insecta > Coleoptera > Carabidae > Stenolophus > Stenolophus ochropezus. The sequence goes on from JAQOWZ010000008.1 coordinate 22,557,605, forward strand.
ATAAAAAATTCTAAAATTATAAAACATGAGTGTGTTATTGGTGCTATAAAAAATAACGATTCTCCGTAGGAAATTCGGCATTTTATGCTACAACCCTTCACCCTGTGGTTTTATGCGAAGTTTATGGACCCTCGTCCCGTGTCACAATCCCGCTTTTTCCTGTATATTGTTATTCCATTACTCGGCCCCACCCACTCATGTTTACTGCCAGAGTCGCCCGTCTTCATCCAGAAGGGAATATATGAAAGTCAATGGGTTTTATTGCAATCGTTTGCTGGATAATGATACGAATATCAAATCTACGTGTGCTTGTTCTGATTTAATACAGGAATCCACTTTTTACTAGTAGGTTTGGGATTTTGATGGTTTTTAGATGTTTTGTTTTGAATTAATTTGGACATCAACTTGAAATTATGATTCATAAATAAATTCAGTAAATATTTGGCCCACATAAGTCAGGTCATCACCCTAAAGAAAAATAATATAAAAATTGCTAACTTTTTCATCAACATATATGACACATTCCTAGGTGAAATAAGGCCTCAAGTACTTCAGGTACATACATGTTTCGATAAAAGTTTTACTTGCAGTTTATTGGTGCAGCTACTCAATATACAATTTGTGTAAGGAAGCTACAGTTTATAGTGGATTGTAACCCACTTGGACACAGTAATATTTTTCTTTGGATAAATATTAGCGAAGCTAAGATGAAAAGAATGTGATTTTTAGATCTCTAGAAGTACTTTATAAAATAATAGTTTCCCATAATTTCATTGAAGAAGATAAAATCACAATGAAAATTAAATGAAATGCAATAATATAATACATCTATGTTACAAATTAAGTATTTCATTTAATAATTCTTTTCTCGTAATTACGTTAAGCTAGATGTAACGATTGTCCAAAAAATACTACGTCAAAGTTTTAACGAATTAGCTTATTTTAACACTATAATTCGATTTTAGCATTTTGAAGACATTGGTCCGTATTTTGCTCGCATCTCTACCGAGAAGCTTCATGATGTAACTTAAATACGCTTCACTAAGATTATATATTCACCTGTCATGATTAGCATCTTTTTTAGGTTAGTTATTTAGAGATGACAGGGGTCTTTAAACTCTTGTTTAGTCATAAAAATGGCAGAATTTGTGCATGATATTGATGACATAGTAAATATTCGGGAATTATTTGGTGTTAATAATAAGCAAATAAGAAATATTTGTTGTCATATGTAGTTTAGAAAATGACTCTCTTTTGCTAAAAAAAAGCTTAGAGCAGGTTGCTGCATATGGTTATAATCACCTTCATCATACATAGAGACCGTCTTTAGCTAAAGAAGGCTAAAATAAGAAGAAAAGGACAAGACCTTAATACGGACCAATGTCTATATATGACTAAATACTGTATTTTTTCTAACTAAATTAGTAACAGAAATTTATAGAAATGTTAATTTTTAATTTTGTTATAAAGAAAAAAGTTTATCAGATATGTCTACAATTTTTCTATTGAAAGTCACACTTTATATTTTTCTAGAAGTATATCCCTAAATATATCAATACAATTTTAAAAAATACAGATTGTATTTCATAACTCAACATTCCCTGGAGAATCGTACCCGATTAAAATGCCTCTCGCGGGCACTGTTCGCTGTAGTGGAGAGTCCCCCTACAGCTCTACACCCTACAGCTACAGCATGTAATGACGGGCAATGAGTGTTTTAATCAGGCAGCAAGCGAGCAATCCATTACCCCAGGCCATATGTTCCCCGTGTACGGGTGTACGGCAGAGCTGGGGGACCTGCAGTGATTTGACACATTTAATTTGACTGCCGCTCCCAAGTGGCCTACTACATTACATTACTTACCATCGCGATTGAATATTGATTTTTGCAATACAATCAACGGCTGGTTCATTCCGAATTTATTCTTTTCATTAAAACAAGTCACATTTGTGATGAACAGTAGAGGGTTCTATACGTGAAATAAAAGATGTGCTATTGAAATAATGCAATTTTAATCACTACTATATTCTGTTTTTTTCTTTTAATACAAGGAACGAATGCCAAAATCTGATTTACACTGACGGTATTTTTCATTTTGTGCATTCTGTAAACTGACTTATTTAAAGTGACAAAAGATCGAAAATCCAAAACACAACAATAACCTCAAAACTTATTAAACATGTGTAAAATATATACACTTTAATTTTGGTAATAAAAAAACAGGGTATAGTATGAGCATGACAATTTTGTTAAATCTGATATAATATTTTACTTATCTCTTCCCTAATATTTGAAATAGAATTTTAAGATAATAGACCTTGCAAACATAGACGTAACATAAAATGGTGATTTCCGTGTTAAAAACATTATACGTAGAGGTAGGTATTTTTATTTTATAAAAAAAAAACAAATAAATTAATAAAAAAATTGTCGTAGCTATTAGCAAGTAGGTGAAAAACATTTTATAATAAATTTTACATCGTTTTACTCAATTAAACTCAAAAATAAAATTTTCGAAAAACACCATTATCATTTGTCATAGCATTGGTTGTTGGTTGACAATGTTACATGATGTATTCATTAAACACTCCCCTGCTGTACAACTCATCTCTTATTTCATGTACAATATTGTCATTGCACAATATTATCGATTCATTAATAAAAAAATATTACAACTTTTTCGAAAATAAAGATTTACACTTTATTTTACGCTGTTGATCCTCACGTCATCAACTGCAACCATGTGATTCAAATCGTTGGGGAGGAAGAGGGATTGATAACATCATCATCATCATTGTCGGGTGAAATTTGCGAAGTAAATAAATGTCAAAACTGACGGTATTATATACAAATATAAAAATAGATGAAACATACGAAAAGAGTTGTAGAGTAAACTAACGAAACTACCAAGTTATAATGAAGCACAAATTGACGACGCCAAAATCACGTTTATCAACGACAGAAAAGACATGAATTCATGGAATTCAAGATTTTCAAATATTTGAAAATACTCGTTACTGCGGTTACACTACTGTTTATATTTTATTTTTGTCGTTGGTTAGACGCAGATAGCTTAAATGCACTTCTATAACACGTACGATAATAAGAAAGTGAATAAAAATCTCATCTAAGCCATTCGTATACGACAAAGATGCAAGATAAAACTAAAATTATTCTTGCAGCAGAAATTGATGACGTGAGGATGAGCTGCTGAAAATATAGTGTACTTATATTCATTGTAAGTTATCTAAAGTAGCTCTCTATTCTGTAACTTAGTGGTTAATTTTTAACTACTTGCTATTGAAATAGATAGCACTAGAGAAAATAACAAGACATTACTCGTAATGTTTGTTTTTATTTGTCAAAAATTTTAACAACTGGTTAAAAATTAACTACTGAGTTACAGAATAGGCCCTACAATACAACAAAAATTTGATAAAACGGCATCACCTTGGAAACCTTAGAAAAACGAAGTCCATTTTGGCATTGGCGATGACAAAGGAAATTTATCCTTGATGTAATACACGTTGGTAAATGGGTCTCGGAGACAGTGGCGACTTGTAGATAAATCTGTTAGTTATTATTTAGCAAATAAAAGTCTCATATATGCCCTACGTATTCAATGAACATGCAATATAAAAGTTTAATAGCTCATGCAGCAGAAATGGATGACGTGAGGATCAACTGCGGAAAATATATTATACATACACTCCTTGTACCTTAACTAAAGTATTGCTATAAAAATTTGGTAAAACGGCATCACCTTGGAAACCTTAGAAAAACAAAGTCCATTTTGGCATTGGCTGTGACAAAGGAAATTTATCCTTGATGTAATACACGTTGGTAAATGAGTCTCGGAGACAGTGGCGACTTGTAGATAAATCTGTTAGTTATTATTTATCTCCAGCAGCAATGAATTAAACAACCGAAAATCATATCAATGATAGAAAAGACATGAATTCAAGGAATTCAAGATTTTTAAATATTTGAAAATATCCGTTACTGCGGTTACCCTACTGTTTCTATTTTATTTTTGTCGTTGGTTAGACGCAGATAGCATATATACCTTTCTGTAACACATACAATAATAGCGAATAAAAGTCCCAAATATGTCATTCATATACGACAAAGATGCAAGTTAAAAGTATAATTATTCTTGCAACAGAAATTGATGACCTGAGGATGAACTGCGGGAAATATAGTGTACGTACACTCCTTGTAACTTACCTAAAGTATTACGATAAAAATTTGGTAAAAGGGCATCACCTTGGAAACCTTAGAAAAACGAAGTCCATTTTGGCATTGGCGATGACAAAGGAAATATATCCTTGATGTAATACACGTTGGTAAATGGGTCTCGGAGACAGTGGCGACTTGTAGATAAATCTGTTAGTTATTATTTAGCAAATAAAAGTCTCATATATACCCAACGTATTCAATGAAAATGCAATATAAAAGTTTAATAGCTCATGCAGCAGAAATTGATGACGTGCGGATCAACTGCGGGAAATATAGTGTACATACATCCCTTGTAACTTAACTAAAGTATTACGATAAAAATTTGATAAAACGGCATCACCTTGCAAACACTATTAGAAAAACGAAGTCCATTTTGGCATTGGCGATGACAAAGGAAATTTATCCTTGATGTAATACACGTTGGTAAATGGGTCTCGGAGACAGTGGCGACTTGTTAGTTATTATTTATCCCCAGCAGCAGATGACTTGGCGTGACGTCAGCCGCGGGCCGGAACCGGACATGACGCCATGCCGCGCGCAAACAGCGGAAGGTCGCTCTCCAGCCGCGCCAGACAATGCGCAACGGGGATGGCGACGGCAATTAGACCCGAGGAGATAACCTCAAATCGCCGAGTTTCTTTTATTGTTCTCCAGTGACGGGGAGGGTCCGTGCTGGGGGGGTGACTTTACTTGTTTCTCTTCTTAATTCTTCGCTGGGATAATGTACCAAGAAGAAAAGGATCTGGGGATAATGTAAACGTATCGCAACTTGTTATCAGTCACGTTCCAGGTACTAAAGGTGTCGTGGAGAGTACACCACACATACCATTTTTACGTCTTTGTACGAAGTAAAGGAAGTATTGTAATCGCGAAAAAATTCAATGGAATTATACGTTTTGACTATCTCTGAAACCATTTTGACTATTTTAGGCATAACAACTATACGTATGTACGTATGTATATCACATAAGCCGTAAAGCCAATATTGTATATTGTTTTTTTTTTTTAATTTTTCACTTAACTCAAAAACGATTAGCTGTAGAACGTTAAAATTATTATTTATGTAGTTACTATAACATCTAGTTATGCACCTCAATTTTTTGTTGCAATCGGCCTTTTCAAAGGGCAGTTTACTTATGTAGAAACTTAATAAAAAGAATAATTTAGTTGACTTTTAATTTTTGTAGAAAATATTTGATAATAAATTGACATACTTATACCTCGTAGGAAATATATACCTACGAAATAAATGAAAACGATATCTCTTTAGAGATAGCATTAATGAATAGTGATGAACATTTTAATGAAATTTTCAAAAGATGATCCATTTCGAAGAGAAGTTCAAAGATATAAAACGAATGAAAGTTAAAAAATGATTATCTGTAGAAAAAACCTTACTTTCAAGTAATGCAGCAAAATATGTATAATTTAGCGTACAAGGCAGTCATGTGGTGTCCACATCAGATTTTTAAGTTAGAAATAAAGTTGGGTTACAAGGACAACAAAGTAAGAAAGGATGGAGAACAGCTCCCAAAACAAGCACCGCAATAAACCGAACATGTTATTGCCTAATTCTTCACGAAGAAGGATTATTTGGTATATAATTAGACTATATGAGACTCGAACTTTGGTCCTTTAAACAGTCTGATATTCCATCCATTAGACATTAGACCACGATCTCCTTACTATGATAGTTTTAGGAAAATATTTAGGAAACTATAATGTCTAAACCTTATAGTGGCTTTCAAAACATTTAAACATCTGTTTTTTCTTATTCTCTAATGACATTGATACCTTTTTTTCAGAACACTTTTACTAGAGAAAAACTATTCTTCAGATTATTCGGAAATTTTTCGTCTAGAGTACTAGTTATAATAAGACTTTAAATAACACAATTAGAACATTTCTAGAAGAAAGAAGATCTCAGGGATTAGGCAATTGAAGGAACAATTGTTAACAGTGAAACAAACACCATCATTTATAAATAAATTTCTTTAAATAAATATTTATCTGGTACAAAATAACCTAAAAATGACAAGACCAAAATAAACTCTCTTTTTGTTTGACTAATTTTTACTAAAAGTTAATCAATTGGTACCGTTGATGTCAGAAGTTGAAATATAAATACAGAAGTGGTTTTGTTTGACTAGATGTTTAATAAAAGGAAGGTACTGCAACTAAAACTTTATTTTACTAAAATATAAAGTTTTATTAAAATCCGTTAAGCCGAATTTGTTCTTCACGAACACATATACATTTGGTCTAATGGATAGACGGATGGACCAACAAACATTACGCTAAAAATAGTCAATCCTTAATATAAAAAACGCTAATAATTTCAATGTATTCGATTTAGGGCAGGGCGATGACATCAATAATAAAACAATAAATTCCAAAAATATTTTACTAATATTAACACCGGATATATGAAAAAAAGCATGAAATTTGAAATTCCTTTTGATGTCGAAGACAAAACCAGAGCTAATTGGCGCGGAATGCGCGAATGTGCCCGTTCGCAGAACCCCTGGCACGTCACTGGCCGCGTGACAGGAGTATCTCGGTCGCAAACATCATTATCTCGTGGAGATTTGGCCGGTGCCGGAGTTTTTTCCTTCCGCCGCTCTTGTCTTGCCGCGGCTTTTTCTCCAACTCCAGATATATCGCCGCGGTTTTTGCAAATCTTATTTACTGCAATTAAGGAGGAAAATATTAGCGAAAAGCCGGGGAACTGAATCGGCAGCATGAGTTATGAAAGAGAAAAACTGCCTACAGGACATCATTAGCCAACGACGTTATGACTACGACTTATACATATTCCTACACAAAACATTATTAAAGCAATCTGCACCCCCCATACAACCACAAAATTTATTCTATTTCTCTATAAACTATTTTTAATTTGAAGATAACTGTTTTTGACGTCTGTCAAATAAACAAAATAAATTAATTAAAGAAAAAGTAAAAATATTCATAAAATTTAAAATCTACGCAAACCTGATATAATTTGCAAAATAAAATTGTTTAAAAGTATTTAAAAATAATATGAATTTTATAATAAATGGACAATATCACATCGGAATAAAATGCTAAAATGGATTGTCAAAATTTCGAAGAGAATGGAATCAATAACCTAACTGAAATAGAAATACAAAGTAGAAAACAAAATTTGAGATCGATTTGTTTATGAGAATCACAGAACTGGAAACTAATCAAAAAAGGCAATTGTCGTCAGTCTTGTGATCTATTCAAATACATTCTGCTACCGCACAGCATTGTAAGTCAGTACGGTTATATGCATTTTGCGAATCTACATTAGTCTGATCATGTAGATAAGCAATGTACCTTGCTCTGTCCAATGGGGTACTGGGTACTTGACACCAACGAAAAAAAATGTGGAACTTTGTTTTATTAAGAGGTTATGATGCAAAATGTAAATATTTTATTTTTAATAAATAATGTTCCTAGAATTAAATATTTTAATAAATAAAAACATGTTTTATAACTTGTATGTCACGTGACTCCAACCGCCACTTTGTCAAAACGTTAGTCTACAATTATGAACAAAATCACTACCACATTACGAAGTTTTTATAAATATTAGAATATTTTAAATAATTTTCTTATAATAAAATTTAATAAAGACACTGAATTCATACTCCCATTCGTTTACTAAAAATTGAAGTCACGTTATCAGATGGGTGTGTTGGTTTAAAATTTAAAATCAAATCTTAAAATATCTAAAAATTAAACTTTTAAAAATATTGCCAAATATCCTATTGGATATGTTACTGCACAACGATGTGTTAGGTGTTACACAGAATAAAATGCAAGTAAAACTTGATAATATCATACCACAGAACATGATTATACGCTCTAGTATTTGAAGTAGAATTAAGAGCAGTGGCGTGCATATTTAGAGCGAGTGTTATTTAAGGGAGCAGAAGCGTGAATGACCCTTGCAGACACTGTAGATTGACATCCTGCATCACTGAATGCAAGTAAATCTTGTTAAGATCACTTCTCAGATGATGAGAGTACGCACTAGTATTTGCAGTAGAATGAAGAGCAGTGGCGTGCATATTTAGAGCGGGTGTTATTTAAGGGAGCAGGAGCGTGAAATGGAGCGGATATCGTATCGGTTTCCACGCGCTGCGCCTTCAGTCGCTCCATTGCCTGAATCTCAGACGCGGCTGCTCTTATTGATCTCGCGACCGCACACACACCTTCAGCCCCAAGATACCCTCGGCCCACAATACATCAACAACACAAAAATCATACTTCAGTATTGTACAACTAACCTACAACAGGAGGTAATACAGTTTAAATGATTCTTGTAAGATCAAAATGATTAGATTGCTAAACGAAATATAAATGTACAATCTAACACTTTCCTGAAATGTATTTGAAGTAATTTGTTGGTAGGTATGTTGGTATATATGTTAGTAAAGCAGGGTTATGAATATGATAATCAAGTGGAGGTGATCAAAACGAAACATATAGTGAGAAAAAAAATACTAGGAGAGATAGCAATAATAAAACAAAACTTGAATGACAGCCAGTGTCTACAACGGTAGTGTTATCTCATCTCCAATAATTTGTATAGGTATATAGATATAAAAATCATTTTATTATTCGAAAGGAATATTTGTTTATTAATAAATTTAGCAAGGAATATGATTTCTTGTTGATATACTATGAATTTTAAATAAATACAATTATTTTTAGAGTCTGATACAAATGTTTTGATTATCAAAAAAATAAAATAAAAATTTGATTGATCAAAATCTCATGCTGTATTTATTATTATAATGTGATTTGTAATTCAGTTTAATAATAGAAATTATAATTATAATACAAATTTGTGAGTTTTACTTCATATTTATCAATAAAAGTCACTTAATTTGCCAAATTTACATATCATGGGATATGATATTATTCGTTATATTTTTTTTTGCTGCCTATTCTGAAAGACGAAGTTGCCTACTCTAGAGAAAATCCTAGTGTTTTTTTTCTTTACACAACAATTAGAAGATTATATTTTATATTGTAGTATTTTATAGTAAATACTAATTATTATTTGATATCGAGTAAACATTTACTATGTATTAAGTATTTTATAGATACATAGGCATTCTGACAACTTACACGTTGCAATTTTTATCAATACCAATCTGCTGATCTATTGCTGGGCTTATTTTGACAGAAAGTGTATTTTGTATTTATCTTATACGTACAGTGATAATATACATTGTATATTTATTTTTCTCGTTATAAAATTATGTATAAAAGTTTACAAGATGGAATATTTTAAAATATAAAATCAAATTCATATTTTATTTTGTAATAAACATAATACATGTAAATCTTATTGGAAAAGTTTTAAAATAAATTTTCTGAAAAATGAAAACAATTATAGATGTTTGTGCAAGGCATTAATAATGACACAAATATAGTCATTACAAATACCTGTAAAACCCAACTACAACATATTCGTACTATTCGCATGTTGATAAACACAAACACAGCGTTCCCTTTAATCCTCAGCGTCCTCTATCTCCTTGAAGGTGGCCCCGCCCCCTTTACTCAAGCGAATCGGCTTGTGTTCCTTATGTTTGCCCGCTCTCCTCTCGGCGTCGGCGTCTCTCCCTGCCCTGCTCCGGGAGATGATGCCGGGTAATGGCTAACCGCCGAGGCACCCGGACTTGCAACTCACAGGCCAAACGGGGATTACCGGGATTCGGGGCTTCGGGGTGCATATTGCAGAGGAGGATAATCTCGGAAATTATAAAAGTTATATTAATATGTGAAGGCTGTGAAATGAAGTATTGGTTTTATATACTCAATAAATCTAATAGATCATTTCTTAACTCAGTGTTTGGCAAACTTTCGACCCATACATACTACTTTCAAATTAGTAGCCTTTAGTAGAAAATTTGTGGGCTTATTACAAACAAAACTATACAAATATTTTTTTATTTCTGATTTTAGTAGGTATATATGGTATTCTGCTTGTCTTTAAATATCTAAAAATAATTTTCAAATCAAATGATTCGACATATAATATCAGTGGTGGATATGACAGACATGGTCTTTGAATTTTGAAAAAAATAATAAATAAATTGGAATGCAAAGGCGTCTCATATAGAATAAGAACAAATATTGAAATATTGTGAGTACATAAACGGCGAATAAATCTGATATTCTCAGCGCAAATGAAATAATGTGATGCTGATATTTCTTTCTTAATAAATAAATTATTAACAATATTAATAACGTTTTCTACAAGTTTGACTACAGTTGAAGGTAGCTTTTCGACATTTGGGAAAATAAAACTCTTTGAAGGACTTTGATCCGAAAAAAGTTTTGACCCGATTCGTATTGACGAAATGTCGTTGCCTAAATATTTTGTAGCTATTCTTTTATGTGTATAATTTTGTTTTTGCTTCATTTTATAGTAATCATTTCTAATTTAGTAATTACTAAATTCTATGCTTAACAATATTATATATTTTATTGTGTATGATTAAATTTAACCATTTTTAAAAGACTTTCTGAATTCGCTAATGTATAATATTGAAACGTTTATTTATTTAGATCATGTGTAAAATTAATGGAAATACGAATATTTATATAACTAAGTTTAACTTCTTTATACTCAGGCTCAGTTGCACCCACAAGACTTAAATTTTAAGCGACACTTAAACAAAAAAAAAAATTGAAATTTTGACAGCAATGTTAAATAGTTCATTTGCCATTTTATTCCTATGAGATCTATTCCGTTTGACGAAAACTTAAAATTTAAATAACAGTTGCACCAACCTGCCATTAGACTATTTTTATTTTATTAATTTAGTTTTACACCAGCACAACATTCGCACAGAGTAACGTATGTCCCGATGGTGCTGAAATACTTATTTAATGATATACGCTCGTATTTATTCCGCCAAGTTGATCCGTTTGGGTGAACGGTCGCGATGTCTTCCAGGCGAGTGCGCCCATTGAGCAGCGTGAACATATGGTGGAGTCGCCGGCTAACGCGACTGTTGGGCTCCACTCGAGCGCACCAGCACAAATCATCCACCAGCGCCGCTCGTTACCTTGTTTACATACACGACAAGCCTAATCATTCCAATAACACTAAATATACATACATAAATAATAATCTTTAGGATTAATAGTCGTCGAAATAAATAATTATTAGATGTTGTTGTTTTGGGCAAGTTTGTTGAGGAAACGAAAGAAATAATTTGGAAACATAGAAAAATTAATAAATAAATAAATAATAGAATTTAAAAAAGTGAAAGTGTCATTGTCATATTTTATGTTCTCTCAAAGGGAGACTCCAGTATTCCTATTATATTCTTTATATCGTGGTGTTTGATAAATGTCGCCTCTTTTTTTTAAGGTACACATGTACATGTACATATGGAAACAAACTATTATATAAATTCGCTGTAAACTCTTCATAGGATAATTCTTCCAAAAACTAATAATCTCTTGCAATTTATATACAGAATGTTGAAAAGGGATTATTTCTTTTTCATTTACTGATAACAGTTCAATATATATAATAATGTAACGTTTATTTATTTGGGTAAAATGTAAAAATAATTGAAACACGAATATTTTTATAAGTATGTTCAATGAACGAATAATATATTATAAAAAGATAATAAAAATAAGTAACACTGTGAATAAACAAATATAAACAATATGAATATTTATTTAAACACTTAAAATTACGCACTATTTATTTACACGATATTTATATGACCAACTATTTATTTTAACCACTCGTATTAATATCACACAGTCCTTGTAGTCTTTTCTGCCTGGGTTTATATATCAGAACAATTAAATTCTCGAATATTCTGGCAATTTCGATGCGTCAGTATAGATCGTCCAGAATTCTTATAGACAATGACTTTTAAATCCTTCGTACTAATAATAATCGTTGCCACTATAAAAAACTGTATCAGGAGTGAGAATTTCTGATTTTCTGTTGCTAGTCTCATGAAACATTGGAAAACGGATTCTAAGGATCATAAATTATGTTTTTTACGAAAAAAATAAACTATCTTACTTTGTCTTTTTTAAATTAGATATAAAATATGTGATAAGTTCAGTATCTTTTAATTGATGGGATATGCCGGGTGTTTCAGCTCGACCGACACATGGGAATTTTACATGGGAAATCAGTTAATTATGAATAGTATCTCCCTAGTGCAAGATATTAACTTGAAATTTTGTATACTTATCAGAGAATACTAATTCTATGGATCACACTTATTTGAAATATGCAATTTCGTCTGCAGGGCGAGATTTACAGCCATGGAAATAAAAGAAAATATTTATCTGACAGTTTAGTGAAGTATCACTGATTTTTATTCTTATTCCCTGTATTTTTATATTATTTAAGTTGAATTTAGTATATTTACTTACCGTGAATTAACCATGATCAAGTACACTAACTTAACTAGCAATATTTGCCACTTAAAACTGTGACCCCACCATGCAGTATATCCATCCAGGGACGGTTTATCGAATTCCCTAATTCACACTAGTTTCCCTAATAAAGCCATCAAATCACCAGATGCGTGTGATGAACGCAATGATTCGTGAGGACGCCCATCTGGCTCCTCCACCCTATACAGCACTTGTCCCCGGCGAGCAAACGCGTGATGTTTTTATTTAACGTCAACACTCCACGGGTCGGCATTACGATTGGCCACTTGCCTGGATAACTTCATCATGAGAGTGTGTAATCAACTTAAAAGTCATGGGGTGCTGTTTAATATTGTATTAAACACGAGAAAATCACTAATCAAATCAGCGCTATTTAATTAATTTCATCATTTCACGCTGATTCATTCGTTTCTTATGTTAACATTGTCAACAACTTTATAAAGCAATCACATTTATAGACTACTTCGTAATTGTTATTCAAAATTTCTTGTTTATTAATTAGTTTAAAAAAAGCAAGCAAAATGAAATAATATATGAATATGAATCACGGTGCATTATGAGATGGTTTATTTTAAAGTACCTATAGCATCAAAACCAAAATTAAAATGTTTTGTATTGCACTTTATTCATAGTTTTCTTATTATTTCGTAGTTCAATTATTTTTATATTTTATTAATCAAATGAACATAACAAACTAATGAAAATAGGAATGTTATACCAACATCTACAAGTATTTCCATGAAAAATTTTGTGAAGTCGAAATTATACCGAAATCCTTTTTCTTTTCTTTGAAAAACTTGAACCAAATCTATAATTTGTCTTAACTCGGACTATAATATTCGTAATCAGTTATAAAATGCTTTTTATTTATGCATATTTCCAAGTAAAGAACACAATAGTTATTTAATAACTATTAACATATCTGGAATAGTTATGAGTATCATAACCGCCTCAGATGTCAATTGAATTCCGAGATCAGAGAGCGAGGATTTTAAGACATGTAAGACCTGATATGATACATAACATCCATTTTACCATAATGACTTGTCAAAATTACACGAGATACATTTATGAGTTAGTAACCTTGCTTACTTTTGTCTATGTAAAGAAAAGTTTAATATCCTGAAACCAATAAAACATAATTATTTATGTAAAGTTTTGATCGTCTAGCAAAGGGCAAAGTTTATTATAAAAAGTTACAAATAAATATATGTATCTCAGTTATCAAGTAGCCCATATCTTACAAATACTACTATTCTTGTACGGTAACATGAATTTCGACTCCACAGTCTCCGTCTCAGTTCATATCTCCTAGAATGTTGTAGTGTACTTAAATTCCTTATAATACTGTAATTCCTTAAATACATATTTTTAAACCGATGCTTTGAAGTTACTTACTAGTAAACGAATGTAGTATTCAGTCTCAGTATTGTCCATACTACGATATTTTTGTAAGAATTAAAATAGATTTCTCATTTTATGTATGATAATATGTACCATCATAGGCTAAGTCTAGATATCCCTGGTAATTCGTAATTCTAAAATATAAAAATACATGAACGACGTTAGCAACTCGTCTTGTATATGAAGGCAGGCAAATATCAGCGAGCAAAATGGAGTCTGCTTGGAGCGCCACAGCGGCAAAACCAGAAACTAATAAGACTCATTGCAAATTAGATTACAGTTACGGAGAGCTTTGTGCTTGACTAATACGGCTACAGAAAGCCGAGCGGGCCAGCTGTAGCGTGCACATCCCTCGTTTCATGTTCCTGCCGAAGGGCTCCAAGCTTCAGCTGGGCCACTGCACCGCATACCACTTAGCGGGGCTTCCTTGCCGCGGTAATTGTTCCGCAAATTATATTTGTGGGTAGAACTATACGCGAGAGCTTTCATAAAGGACGGAGCCGAGAGCTTTATTCCGATGCTGTTATGACGATGACGTGCTTTTATTTACCGGAGCCAAAGCGGCTTTTTACTTTGAGATGCGTAATCGGGGATATGTTTAAATAATTGATTTTGCGGTACAAAGACGGCTTTGCTCTCAGACATGGCCGCCCGAGATTTACAAATCAACGAAATATTATCAAGCTATATCATTTTCTCTTCAAATAAAAAAAATCTTGTATGGACACTACAAGACTTCCTTTGTCTGTTAAATTATACGAATTTTTTTCTGCACTTGCTTTAAACATATTTCACTTGAATGAGATCATTCTACGGCTAATCATTCTTCAACTTCCATTCATTACATATATTCGAACTTCCCTTCGAAATGGATCATCTTTTGTACAATTTTGTTAAAATGTATATCGCTATTCCTTATACCCTTATAGCATTAGCATTACACAATAGCAAATTGTGTATCGAGTGCAGAAATGCGAGTACAATTTTTACACCTCGAGATGTAGTTGAAGGTCGCAATTTTATAGAAAAACTAATGTATGTGACACTTGTTTTAATCGCTCCAAAACTTGCAATCGCTTTTAAGTAATACTAAAAATAAAAAAAAACCGTACGAGCAGTTTTAGCACTGCTGACTGTATTAAAAAAGGGAGGTGTACCACTAGATGTTCCATACAGAAATGTTGTACTGTATAAAGGATGAAAGTATAAAACAAAATACATATTCACTTTAACAATAAAATATGATTTGGCTAACGTTGTTACTTTCTGTTTTTTAAACTTTTGGTATTTTAATTTTATGTTTTTTATATTTTTATTTATATTTTTTTGCTTGAATTACTTCTTACCATATATTTATTCCAAATTATCATATATTTCATAGCATTATTTTAAATTCAATATTTTATAATTATATCCATAACCCGATGATCTTTTAATGATTAGATTGATAGGCTGAATACCCGAGTTCAAATCCCGCCAAATTAAATTCGTCATCAACCTTCCCACATAATACGAGAAATAGCCCTTGTGGTTCACTTACCTCGCTAGCTAAGATGCCTTGAAGATGAAGTCTGATTTAAATGATGACTTGAATTCCTTATTATCATGAAACGACTATTGACAATGATAATGAACAAAGAGTAAATTTCCGTTGCGATTGTAACAGTTTTACAACTGGATTCCTTATTAAGCACAAAGTTTAGTAATTAGAAATATTTAAAGTTTAGTGCAGCAATAAAGAGAATAATTAAGTTCGTCCACAAATCCGCGAGAACAAATGTCCCAAAACATCTCCTGGCAGAACAAAAGCCCAATAAACCAACCCGTTACATTATAAGTATAAAGTTCAGGGATGTAAGCGTGAATTTCATTGGTCCGTGGGGAGCTGACGTCAGTGCAGCGCCAGGCTCGATTGTTCGCGAAGTTACATAAAATATGATTCCACTTGCGGATTTGTCTTGTAATAACAGAGGGAATATAAGGTTAGGGTTGCCATGCGTGAACATCTAATTGCTTTTATAATTATGTTGCTGGGATTATTGAGCACGGGTAAAAGAGGTAATCTGTGATAATTGCTCGAGTTCTTGCATAGTTTTACGGCTTTGTTATTACAGATGAACGTCAAGTTTACGTTTTATGTTTTACTTATTAGAGCATTTTAATTGTCCTAACCTAAATGCGCATATAAACTTTTATTCAATACGATTATCCAATAACTGGGTAAAAGTGATGTAGAATGCTAAAAGTCTTATATCAACATTTCATGAGATGATACGTTTCAAAAATCTTCAATTCGATCCGAGGTTATATAGGTTTGTTCTAACTAATCTCAGAAACAATTTGGAACTGCAGGTACAATTTATTAATATTTAAACATTATTGATATATTTTCAAATGTGTCCGTAAATAAAATTACTTACTTTCCAATATGTTGTTTTGGAGCCCACAGCCTTTTCCCTAGTTTAGGGTAATATAATACATATATATATATATATATATATACATATATATATATATATATATATATATATATATATATATATATATATATTTCAATAAATAGTAATTTATGTTATAAGTCTGGTAAATGAATTTTTACGGTACGAAATGAATACCGTGAAAATCATTTCACATTTTTTAATTTAAAAGTTGCTATTGTGAAAATTATTAAAAAAGCAAAATAAAAATCTTAGTTGTCATTGAAATATTTAAGAAGAAAAACGCTTGTCTTCTGTCACTTACGACATTTCATAACATTTTCTAATCTTCAATTGGGAAAATTGTTGCAAAGATTCCTCATATATTAATAACTGTCAATTTCATTGAATTGTTATTGTTGATAGTAGTTCTGTATTTATTTTTAATTAACGACATCCTTCAAAAAGCTCTTTTTCTTTTATAGCTGATATTGGGTAATATGTCTCTCTGAAGTAAGTTGTCAAAACTTTACGTTATTTACTATTTCGATGTGATAGTCTTCTATTAATCGATGGTTCAGGTAACCAGCACTTTAACCAGAGATGAAAAATCTGGACCTTAGTGTGTGCTTCTGAGTGACGATGTCCAACGTACTGGCAATGACCTTCGTACAGTAGTTTTAACAAAGTTTATATTTTAAAATAAAATTATTTATCTTTTTTGGAGGTCCCTTACCATTACGGAGACCCATAATGCTCTGAATATAAGGATTTCATATTACTTATACCTAGGTATATCATATATCGACTATATATTTTTATTCATTGATGTATTTAGGTACAAACACTAGAAAGCAAGAATTATTATTTACAGACAGATGAAATTATCTTCTCGGATTTATCAAAGTTCTGTCATCTCGGTTTTATCATCTAAGTTCAGTGTTCAAATTCTGAAATGACGGAAGCAGACAGTTGCTACATTTCCTAACCTAACAGCCACTTAACCTACCGAAAGCTAAGCCCATTCCAACATCCGCAAAAATAATCCTACATCCCTGGCCCATACATCACGCAAACCTTTAATGAACAGCCACTCTGCGTATAATGCCTAAGTCTATTTTAATAGACTCGCATAGAGTGCGCCATTGTGTTATGATACGAGCAGCAGCTGGTCGTTAGACAGAGGCGGACGTATGGGAAGTGCTGTGCGCGAGAGAGAGACGCCAACACAGGTGAATATAGTAGCAAAATATTTGCCGTATTGAAGTGTCAAGCATTGTTAAGGGGCGCTATTGTCCAGTGATTGTCGCATTGAATACTCGCGAGGGGATGGAGCAAGGTGGAGCACAATACGGGTTTTCTCCCGTTTGTTACTTTACCGGAATTAAAAGAGATAAATATATACTAATCCTGTTAAACTCACCGGCTAAAAGATTACTCTACCTTTTTACTCAAAGCCACGTAAACTAACCTCCAATTTAAAACTTTTATGTAGCATTTTTAAATCTTTAGTACGGACAATATAGGTAATTTTGGTGATTTTCAACAATACTGTACATGAAATAAGAGTTGAGCTATCGAATAAAACTTTAGTTACTATTAATATTAGATTAGATTAGAAACTAACTTATAGTAAATGTGTCACAATAGATCTTCTAGATCGCGTTGACAAAAAGCGACAAAACGCTTAAACCCTCGTATACATACAACTTATAGTATAAATAAGTTTTTAACATTGATCATACCAATGGATACCATTATTGTATGTGTGCAAGTGTAATAATTATTTACATATCAAGTATGGGAATATTATTTTCTCGGATGAGTATTTTATGGCGCGACTTTGCAAGCGCTGAAATAGAACGAATTCGGGAAAAAAGTTTTCGCAAGAGGTTTGTACAATAGTACATAAAATCACTAACTAGTTTTTTAAAGTATTATATACATACACTGTTTTGTGGTTGTGTGTTTAAATACTGCTAAACATGACAGCAGTTATTGTTAATATTATATACCTAATAATATTCAAGTAAGAAAAAGTTGCGACATATTAAGAATTAATTAAAAATCTAACCCTAAAAAGTACGAGTACATATTGTTATTGTACATCCACCTCTATCCTTAGTCCTTACATTCACAAACAATATTGAAAAATATATTTGAAACGCACTTATTCATGTTGTTTTTGATACGTGTTGTTCGATCACGAATAATACCTCACTTATGTATATTGCGATAGAAAAAAATTAAATTAATTGTTTACCTCAAAACTGGGGAAAAATACTTATATGGGTTTCCAGTCAAGTGATAAGTGGATATAAAAGAAATTGTTACAATAAGTAATTATAAAATTTCAACCTACAAAATTTAGTTTTATCTTGTCACCAATTTGAAGCCAATTAATTAATGCATCAATCTACTATTACAAATACTAGAACATCAATATCAGTTTTGCTAATCATTAAACACCTCGCACAATGATAACATAAACAGATGCTTCGAAATTTAATTACACAGCTTTTGTTTGCTTATCACTTACCAGAACCAAACCGTTATGAGGTAATTTACCCCTTGTGTAAACACCTACCTACAATGTAGTGTAAACGTAGCTTTATAGCCAATATTAATCAGACTTTCTCCACCTCAAGAATTTATGGGAGAATAAAATATTTACTACAATAGTTTTATTTGAGCTACTTATATCAAATTGATTTTATTCTCAATTATTATTTTATGTTTAGATTTATTTGAGGAAAATGAGGTTTAGCTTAAGAGTACTTTCTAGTGCAGCCATCTGGGTATGTATGAATCGTATATCAACTGTTTATATGAACAATAAATACATTGTTGTTTATAACAATGTACAACTTATTTAGTATATTAGTTATTGTTGAAGGAGTGCCAATGTTTTACATTTACATAATTGGCGATATTTCTACAACGAAACGAAAAGTACTATTAGTTCAAATGATTTAAGTTTTCTTTCATACTGAACAATGCAATTAGATCTAAACTCAATACATATTTACAAACAAATTTTCATTTAAACTTCAGATCATTCCTATTCCTTTATTTCGACCTAGGAACTCTTCCTTCCGAGCTGTTAACCAGCTAATTTTATAGAAAATACATATGCTGTGTGCATCAGGTATTTGTACATCAGTCGGTTTTATTAAATAAGTCCGCATCGCGTCATGTTTCAATACAAAACCAAGCGCTATATATGACTGTATTACAGATCTCAAAATCGTCCAGAAACTCTCTTTTTACCGGCGTAGGCCTAGGATGCCAACTTAAATATTTTAGCATTACATTCTGTCAAAAATTTTAATTTTATTTTATTGGAAATGTAAAACTTTAATTAATACAACTATTTTTGATTCATTATTCATATTATACTCGTCTTGTATTATTATGATTACGTTATTTGTTGAAAAATATCAATTCACAATTAGGTTTGTTTTTTTAGGTTAGAGCAAAAGTCACTATTTTTTTTAATAAAACAAGTGAATTGTTTATATATTCATGTTAATTTAATTTAATACAAATTTTTGTTATTTGCATATAAATTTATGAAATGAACAAAAAATATTATTTTCTGGTATGGAAATAAAAAAAACATTGTTATTTTATATAATATTCGAGTATATCAACACTATAAAATTACAAAATTAAAACTTATTACAGAAGTACATTTGATTTAACTACTTAGGAATGTCTCATATTTCTATTCGCAAATATCAGCATGGATAATGTATCTGCATTCAGACTTGATCTTCGTTTTGTTACAATATTTCCGCCAGTTGAAAACTGTCTTTAACTGGCAACAATAGTTTTTAGGTAATGGGTAGATTTCGGGTAACGGGTAATAAACGGGTAACGAGTACATTTCGGGTAATCGGGTACTATTTTTGATACCCGGGTACATTATTATCGGGTAGGTTCCGGGTACCCGGGTACCCATCGTCGTTCCTAATATAAATAACTATTACAGTATTAATGCCGTTAAAAACCCTCTGCTTCGAATTGTGCTCCTTATCTTGTGTGTTATTTATTCACTTGTATCAATATCATAATATATAATTAATTTAAATAACATATATTCTTTAATGTCGCCGGATTTTGCGGTAACTGCAACTGATTGTTATGAATACAAGCAATGATAAGATATTGCTGTGTTCCTGAACGGATTTGGTGATGATCCTGAGTAAATACCGGTTGCATCATTTTGCCCTTGGGCGGCTGTTTGTTCCCAAGGTGTGAAACGCTGGATTTGCCACGGCTGCAGTGTTTGGTCACGGTTTCGCCAATCAAACTGTACTTTCGACAGCCTTTGCACAGTTCCGTTGCAGATCTATGACTCACACTAAACACCACATCATTCGCAACAACTAATTCGCCAAATTTTGTAACCTGCATTTTAGTAACAAACAAAAAAGATAATTAAAATGAGCTTGAGATACGAATTAGTTTGAATTTACCAATGGTTGATCTCTTAGGCCCAGTTGTACCTATAATGTAGGTTTAGTGTAAGTTCAATCTTGAACTCAAAATGACATATCGAGTTACGTTGTACAAATCAAGTTCAAATGATAAGCTTAACTCAAAGTGCGGTTCAGTTCAACTGTGGTTTAAGTAACAAAATCATATCATCTGTCAATTTTATCTGACATTACTTTTTTTTAAATATGAATCAATTCGTTTATTATTTTAACGGTAATATGGTTTCAAGAGCTATAGTCGTTTTCCTTACTTCATTGGTGCTGTGAATTTTGAAAATCAGGAACTTAAATACAAATTTCAAAATTTAGTTTGTAAATGGGCTGGAACTGTTCATCGTTCAACAATATTTAATAATTCGGTAATCTGAATTTAAGTTTAATTTATTTTGAACAACAAGTACAAATTTTGAACCCAAGTTCAACAGAACTGAAGTTCAGTAAAGCGCAAGATAAGCCAGTGTTTGTACAAGTTATTCATAAATGATTTAAGGATTATCTAAAGAAAAATAGTTGTGTGTGAATTTGGTATAATGCAGGATTGCTAGATATCTTTTTTGTAAAGGATTGTCCTTAATTTGGTGTTGTTTTTCTATGTCCTTTATCAAAATCGTGATATTTTAGAAACTTACTTCATAATTTAATGATACTGATCTTGAGGTGACTATTAAGGAAACTATTTTGCATTGAATTTGAATATGATTTGTAAAGTAACTTTTATAATTATATTTTAGAGAAAAAATAATGCCAAAGCTTCATCAAATTACCACACCGTCTAGTTTACGTTTTAATTATTTTATTATTTATATTTTGAAGTAGCATGATTTTTTAATTACTTTATTACTATGTCAAGAATATTATGAACACTATTCCATAAGCAATACATATTACACTTGAACCCCTGTTCATTGTATGTCTATCTAGGAACGATGATACATTATAAAGTGATATTAGCGCTATTAAACTCTCATATAGCCAATACATATCCACTTCTGTCCCCCAGTTAATCCCGTTAAGCTGAATCCAGCGCACCCTTAATTCCCACAAACCGCCAACACGGATGCCGTGTCGAATGGCGTAGCACGCGCCGGTCACGTGACGGCATCGCGACGCCATTCCTTTGTTTCCAAACTCGCATTGTGGCACTGCACAGCGCCTACACCCAGAACGGGGGCGAAGAAAGCGATGATTGACGCATGTGGCGAATCAAGAAACGTGCGCGAAAATGACAAATAAATGCGAGCAGGGAAATTAATGCCACTGTTATTCGTATTTTTTTATATTCACAATATTTGTCATTAGGTATATTTAATAAAAATGTAATATAGTATGTGTATAGTAACTTTAAAATCAGGTTATCATCCTGTGTGTGAAACAAAAATACTATTGTTATTATTTTCAAGTTAATGCATTTTTAATTTTCTTAATACGAGTAAAATTTTCATAATGCTGTTAAATTTTCTTTAAGGACCGCTTACTAACATAATATGCAGTCGCATGATACTAATACAATGAAATAAAAAATACACACATATACATATCCTTGCCTTTGCCGAATTTGAACCTGCATCATCAATCTTGCGAAGCCTAATTGTTGCCAATTAGCTCAATGGTGTTCATTTTCTTCTTATTATTATTTTTGGCTTTATTATTCTCTACTTTCATATTCCCTTTCTTTATGATTTTCAAACGTTCTCCTTAATGTTTTTATACCGAATATAGTATTTCTGCTTTCTTCAACTTTGAGTTCGAATCGAAATACAATCTTCATATACTCTTTTGCTAAGCGTCGTTTTTAGGAAAATATTTGGGTATATTTACTTGTATGTGTTGTAACTATTTAACAGGTAATATTTGATAGTACTGGTTACATTTAAAAATTTAGATTTGAAATTTACGATTTATCTTGTTGGTTTATAATGCATTTAAAGATATGAAATGTGTTGAATCAACTTCTTATACTGGGTCACGTGGTTTGACACAAATGGAATGACTGTTATAATATAATCTCTTGAACAATATAACTCAAAGAATACAATTATGCAAACAAATCAAAAAATTTCTTTAGACTTGACAAGAAATGTAAGTGATGATTGCATAATTGTCACCATCTCTGTTACTTGGTCACTTGAAACTGCCATTTTACTCGCCAAAATTATAGTTTGAAGTATTGTGAAATGATTGAATACCTTTACAAATTTAAATTTAGAATAAAAAATATGGTGATATTTTAAATGTACCTAAATTATAAATCATAAATTTCTTAGATTCATCATGAACCAGTACCTACAGTTTATATTTATAAATATAAATTCGTACATCTAAATTTGTAAATTAAATCCATCATAAACCAGCCATAACTTTAAATTAATAGGAAATTTCAAATCATTCGGAAACAGCGGCATTATATTTTACATTTATATCAATTGTTAACAATTGTACAATGTGAAAGAACATTGAGCACTAAGCACTAACCCAAGGATGTCTCGTGACGCATATTTTAATTATAATTAGTAAAATACAAATGATCATATAATATTTTTATATTATCAAAATCATTTGCAGCCGAATATGTTGTACCGTATTTAAATCATGTGTAGGTTCGTTAGATTCTTTGTCAGTTGTTTTACTCATTACTCTTCTAAGTACTTCGCAATGACAATGAGAAGTACAGTAATAGAGATAATAAAATTCTTAATGTAAAAAACTATTCAAGTTTCAAATTCGTATTTAACTGCACTAATTGAACGTTGTTATTACCAAAGCTGTAAGAACATACTAATATACACTTTCCCTCCCATTCCAGGATCGTGCGCAACAAGGCGGCAGAGAAAGCGAAGCACGTGCACCACCAGCAGACGTCGACGACGCCGACGCCGGCCACGGCGGCCCCGGGCCCGGGCAGCGGCGGCGGCGTGTCCGTCATCGCGCACGCGCCCGCCACGCAGCTCGAGCGGCCCCAGGCCTACAGCATCAACGGCATCCTCGGCATCCACCACCAGGACCCCAACCACAACAGCATCAAGCGGAAACGGGTCGACGATCACGGTCAGTGCACCATGCTTTTACTTCTAGTTGTAGGTCAATCGGTGACAATAAGCGAAATCTGACAACTGATTTGTTTCCAAAAATAATGTCATGAATTCATGCAAACGTATGTTTCCATAATAGTGCCAGATTGACAGTTGAGATTTTTCACTATTATTCAATATTATTTACAACTGTTACACTACTTCAATATGATATCTCACATATACATTTACACTCTTCAATTGTTCATTTTAAATAAATGTTAAACTACCTGATTCTTACATCAATTAAAGGAAAAGTAATTTAAGTAGCTTGCAAGCTACATCCATGAATCTGTCGAATGACGAACACAAGAATCTTGTGTTCGTCGCCAGAATTTGAAATGTTCCATATTTTCCACGAACATACATTTGGGTTCGTCATCAGAATTCGCCTAATAACTGTCATGATATAGTCAACATAAATCCATGAATCCAGGGATTTGTTTCCAAAAAGAAACGTCATCAATCCGTGCAGACGTATATTTTAATTAAAGTGTTGAAGATTTAACTCTAAATTTCTACGCAGTATGTAGTTAAGGGAAAATATGTTTTTATCTGAGAAAAATTTACAGTTGCCAGTGGGACTCGAACCCATAATCTCTGTCATGATAATAATTAATATTTTTCCATAATAGTGACAAAATGGTTGTTTCCAATACGTGAAACAGTGAAACATCAGATTGACTGTTGAACTATTGCACTACTTCTATATGATATCTCACATATACGATTACACTCTTCAATTGTTCATTTGAAATAAATGTCAAACTACCTGACTCTTACATAAATTAAAGGAAAAGAAATATATTTAGAAAAAGAAAAAGCATATGGAAGTAGTTTACAAGCTGCATCTATGAATCCGTCGGATGAATCTAGTGTCCGTCGCCAGAATTTGAAATTTTCCATATTTCCCACGATCATAAGTTTGGGTTCGCCGCCAGAATTCGCCTAATAACTGTCATGGTACAGATCATCATAATACGCTTAAACTGCCCTCATTTAAATTCACAAAGAAACCTAAATTTATATTTATCATAAATTAGACTAGGTACACTGTCACTATTTTTGCACAGAATTGAACTCTTCTAACAAATACTAAATTATAAATATAATGTTTACATCATTTGTTATTTTTCTAATTAAGTATCCTTACGTATTAGGGCAGTTATTTAGTTTAGATTACACAAGATGTTCAAATTATTTCTTTAATTCAACCCTGGACACTGAAAAACCGAATGCAATTTGTGGTATACCATGCTAAACTATTATTTTGTAGTTTTATGGAACAATAGCTTTTAATTGTCTTAGGATAAATCTTCACAGCGCCGTGAAACAAACTATACTTTGCATTTTCCTTGGGTGCAATCTGAGACAGATCTACGATTAGTCAGTGTTTTGTCGTTAAAAACATAAATGCATTAGTAATAAAAATAACTATCACTTCTGCAGAATCCATACAATAACTGACTTTTGCTGGTAAATATAATTTCCTTTAGAAATAAATGGGAAATGCTAAAGAATAATACTGATGATTTTATGATAGATTAATCGGTCAATAAATTTAGATTTAAGAAAATATCAACAATATTGCAGTAAATAACTTGAGTATACAATTAGCCGATTGGAAAGGCCAAACTAAAATCACTAATCGTTTTCATTTTCTTAATAAATCATTTTTAATTTTTGACAATACTTTTTTTTTACTTACAAATTTTACAGTTTTAATTACAAAATGAATAAATATTTGAGTGATAAGTCGTGACATATTTATTTTATAAACAATATTAAAATCCTGGTTAGGTATGCTGCTGCTTAAACACGTAAATGTTTGTTTTGTTTGAGAATAAAAAAACAATTTCCCACTACCTGACCTTTTAAATGAAGTTGTGGTCTTATTAATCCATCCGTCTTCTTCTATGTTTAGCGTGATGTATGCGAAGGTGGCACGTATTAAATTAGCGAGAAAATATCTATTCTAATTTTTACTGTTATTATTTTACCGTGACACAAACAAATGAAGAACATGCACGTATCCATAGCCTGCTTGTACTTGGCAGCTCCTCAAATATGCTCTACTTCGTGCATGTCATAATTACAAAAAATCCTATTCATTTTAACACTCGAAAAAGATATGAATTTGGCAAGAAAATAAAAAAAATATTTTCGTCATATGCCACATAAAACTATTTAAGTATTGTACCAAAATGCACTATTAAATTTGTTTTAAAATATAGATTAGCACATTTCGATTCGAATTGAGCGGAGTTAGATCTGGGATTGAGGTTCCATCTTTGTTAATATTTCACGAAATAGAAATTACCTTTGTAGTTCGAGTAGTTCCGAATACACTATAAGCTGAAAAAAAAAATAAGAAAAATTGTCACTAAACAAGTACCTTATGTATTTCAGGCCGTATTTATGTAGGAATGTTGTGCCACAAATAATGATGTAGATAGTTTTAGAGCAGTAGATATGAAAACTACACTGCAAAAAAGAAGAATATCATATTTTATGATAAAATGATATGACTTGCAACTTGTACGTTATTTGTATACTTATTTTTTATAAGAACGATCCAGATTTCACTTTGGATGTAGCCGTATTTACAATATATAATATAAAGTATAATTATAAATGTGAATTACAAAACATAACAATATTACTTACCAAGAGGGAATAAAAATAAAGTACTTTTTATTATCGTTCCTGATGACGATAGCAGTCTTACTCTCTTAACAGTGACAGCAAAATACTTCCAAATGTTTCGTTGTTGTAAACTTGCTTCGGATTTTCTGCGCTGTGATTGGTTAAAATTTGGTTCCTATCTTTTTTAATAAATCGTTCTTATAAAGAATAGACTATAGTACAAATGTAACGAAATTTTTAATTTCAGAATTATTTAGGCTGTTGATACCTTTATAGGCATACAAGAATGGAACGTGCTCAATTCGCAGTATTTATCGTAAAATGAATTTGTTACAAGTATTTGTTGCAAGTGTTTTATAGTTTTATTAGTTTAATATATTTTAAATTATTACTTTCGCTTACATTTTTTTTTCTGTTAAAACTACTTAACAAAGACATTCCTGTGTTTTGTAGTGTGGTTTTTAAATAGAAAATTATAATT
Source organism: Stenolophus ochropezus (assembly GCA_035578165.1). Taxonomy (NCBI): domain Eukaryota; kingdom Metazoa; phylum Arthropoda; class Insecta; order Coleoptera; family Carabidae; genus Stenolophus; species Stenolophus ochropezus. The sequence continues at coordinate 22,584,829 of JAQOWZ010000008.1, forward strand.
AACAGCCGGTAAACTAACAATATTAGTAAGCAACTTTGCCTTCCATTTGAATAAATTGTCGCACAATGTACTACTAAAAAGAAAGAATGAGTGTCTCAAATTTATAAAAACTTATTAAGACAGCTATCGGTTACAGATTGAAATTGTGCAGCACCCTAGTCTAATTAACCCCTGAAACAAACCCCCTTGAGAAATCGCGCCATAATTCACCCAAATCGTCAACCGAAATAGTCAAAATATAAATTTATAAATCTCACGGTCTGCGCGTCCATTGAGTCTGCGCACGGACCGTGAAAACAATCATAATACCCTAGTGCTGGTGAGTTATAGCCACTCCTGCGTCTATAGTTACACGTGATGACAGATGCTGTTGTTTAGATGTTTTTAGTAATGCGATACCCAACACGACTTTGTACATACAGCTCTTGATTTATAACAACGGGTGGAAAGGTTAATGATGAAGGTCCCAAAATGCTAAGCAGATAACTAACATATCATATTTGTTAATATTCGACAGATAAAACTCTTCCTTGATACCATACGAAAAATTCGTTTTATTAATTAACTATTCCTAACCTAATTTGTATAAGACAGAAAATGTTAAAAGTGCAGGTCTCCATCGGAATTTAACTAGCTGGTTTTGTGAAAGATTTAAATTTTTATGTCTTATGACGTCGGACTAACAAGAAACAATATTCAAATATTGGCTCCTCTAATTGTTTCCCAGAAAAAAGTTAAATCTTTTTTCGCAGAACAGGAAAACAATAATTAAATAAATGTTAATTTTAATCAAATCTTTAGTGCTATTTAATTAACAAAAAACAAATATATAAATCTATAGTTATTGTTCTTATTTGACATTTTATGCTTATATGATATTAATATCAATAAGATTTTTTTTTAAATAAGTGTCTTCTGACACTCCAACAAGTGTATTTAGTTATATACCTAAAAAAAAATTTAGTAAAAACCATCAACAAGTGACAGCTTTAAAATGATAACCTACAAATTAAATGTCAAGTAGTAAATTATTTTTTAAAATACCTGCGTTTGAAGAAAAAATACAATGTATCATTCAGAGTAAAAGTGGTTTTGTGTGCCTCGCATGAAAATCTCGCTTCGTTCTTCATGCAAACTTCCAGGCTCGTCACAGAAAATATCAATTTTACTCTTAATAACACTGTACTATTTTGTTAATATTATAAAGTTTTTAATTTTAAAACATTATCAATAATATCTAAATGGAAGTAGCCCGTGTATAAAAAGTTTCGAAGACATAATTTGTCAAGTTTTGAATGAAATTCAACAGCATGAAAACCAGAGAGTTTCATTTAACAACGGCAGTAGAAAATAGCTATTTATGTACCTATCTAATAAGTAAAGAAACAAACGTGGTAATTTAACGCAAGCGAAAATTACAAAATTTGCCGTCTCTTTTTCTAAGAGCAAAAATTAAATAACTACCCAGTTTCCTTACGTGTTTCGTACAATATTTTTTCTACTTCCGATTGAATAAATACAAAAATGTATTTAAAATTATGAACTTTTTGACATTTATAAAATAAACAAAAAGACGATACCAAGAACTCCTTTGAGCGTCACTAAGTTACTACAATAAAATTGTTGGTTACAAACAGATAAATGTAATTCGATTTTTTGAATTTTAAAATCTGAGTCATTGCGGATCTAATAAATGAAATAATTATATTCTATACCGTATGTTTCAAAAAACTGTTATCCTAAGCATTTAAAATAAGAAAACAGTTTTTGGTACATAAAAACACTTTTTTGGAACACACGGTATAAACATACGTTCCTTGTTGATTGCGAGTGAAATAATAGAATTAATAACCTAACAGAAACTATTACAAAATAGTATTTTATTAAACTGAAGTAGAAAACTAATGAATTTATTATAATTTAGTGTAAATATTACAATCATTGATGTATACATTTATCTGCTCGTATGTGTTTGAATTTATTGGACTTGTAGTGCACTTATATTCAATTTACAATCTCTTCTGCAGAACACATTCCTACACATAACTCAACATATGAGCGCTGTTAATGGCGGCGGCACAATGCCGCATATATGCACGGCCAAATGAAATATAACTCTCACTTGTAATCACGCACTTATAATTGCTTACCGCTTAGGTGTGAGCAGTTCTTTACAATGCATAACTCATGGAATGTAGCTTGGTAGTAGCAAATAAATTTGCTATGGGAATAAATATATAATAATAGTTCAACTTATATTAATATCGATGCAAACATATCATGGTTTATTATACGATGCTGGGTAAATTTTGTAACTTTTACCATTTAGTTACGCGAGGTATAGAATTTGTAAAAATCGTGTATTAATATTTTAATTAAAAACACTTTTAAATATTTTTGGAAATCGGTCAGTGTTTATTTTTTTTTACTCCAACCAGATTTTACCTTTCTTAGATCTTAGGCCTTCATCAGGGACTGATAATTTTGGTTTTTTATCGGAAATGATCAGTTCATTATGACTCTCCACCATATTGACCTGTTGTACGAAGTAATTTTTTATATATTTAAATTTTTCCTTCAATTTTACGACACATTAATTTTATTATAATTAAAAATTATTTAAATGTTAAATCTGTATAACTAGACTTGAAGTTGGTCTCATTCAAAGATCGAAACGTTTTCTAACTTCAATAAACAATAAAAAAGCTGAAGTCTCCAGAAATTTTAACCTTCGGAAATAAATTGCAGTAAATACACCTTTTCGTTGAATGTAAAATTAGTACTTGTACTCCTTTTTTCGAATCTTTTGTTTCTATAATCGTGTTTATATAAATATTTACTTTATTCAAGAACATTTTTCGAAATTATATACTTACTTAATAATTTATAATAATGATTTAAGTAAAAAGTTCATAAATTGACGCATGTGAAAGACAAACAAGGGAAAATAAAAAAATCCCAAAGTTACTCTCTTTTTTCCTCTCGCCACTCAGTAAGAAACGTATTGAAATCATGCAAAAAATCGGATAGTAAGATTTCAATGGACAAGCACGTTTATAAAGTTGAAATTTTTTGTATAACATTCTGACACCCTAGTTTAGATCTGATTAGATTTTGGTGTTAATCGTGCAACCGGAAGTGATGTTTTCATGAAGATCTGGAGTGTTTTTCTGAAATATCTTAATTTATGAATAAAATGTTATAGTTAAAATATTATTCTGTCTACCCCCATTTAACTATTACAAATAATAAATGCGTCGGTAAATTAATTGAGAATTGTTTACCTATGGAAATATGTTATATATTTGGCAGTGTTAATTATTATTCTTGACATTCAAAATATTATAATAATAATTATCGAATACTCTAACAGGAATTGTACTAATACTGTAAGAACCTTCTAATTATTTTAATAATTCATTTTACCATATTAAAGATATTGTAAAAATGTATTAAAAAGTGTAAAGATGAGGACAGGCGAGAGGTTATAAGCTGGCCATATTTTTATGTATAAATTTTTATATGTTATATTTTAGATTCTATATATGCGACTTAAAATTTAAGGATTAAGATAATAATAACTTATTGACATGTGATGCAACCGGGTATAAGTTTAACAAAATTATCATCCGATTTATACTAGTGATAAAATTTCTTCCTCCAGCTCATCTTTTATTTCACATACCGCACAAGAATGTGACTTTCTCACTTGCGAGTATCAACCCGTCTGTCTCCCGTGATCTGATTTAGACGCCAGCGCCGTTCCTATGGCCGGGCGAATACAATGGCGCTCTGTTCAAGGCGTCGCGGTGCTACAAATGGGCCATGCGATATGACGGCGTGCCACATTACCACAGGTGGAGTTGTCAAAAGTCTTTGATGTATACGCAAAGTGGTGGACCGTTACAGGAAGAGAAAACAAAGATATGAGCTAGGGTGTTAATTAGTACGAAAATAATTCATTATAATTGGGATATTCAAATATACTTTGGATTAAATATAGAATATGAAAAAAGGAATTCATGTCATAGATAAAAAGTACTAAATTAAATATGTATTGTTCGCGTAATATATAGTATAGGATACTATACAGGTTAGTGTTCAAAATTAATTTTGGTTTCTTTAATTGTTTTTCAGTGTAATAATTAAATAGTTTTTTGTAGAAGACAATAATTTGCATCCAATAATGTCCAAATTCGTAATTTTCCTTTATTCGCAACGGGAAAAATTAAGGGGATATACTTTTTTTAATTTTAATTAAATCACTTGTGCTATGGAATTAACAAAAATAAATTTAAATTATTTGCTTCATTTTTATTTGACATCTTGTGTTTGTATTTTACTTATATCAACATTTCGCGTTAAATATATACTATTAAAAAAAAATAACCTGTACCAAATCGTAGTGGTAATTTCAAATAGTAATAAAAATAAACTAACGCAGCTAATTTGACAGATAAACCGTTAAACATTTGTTCAATTTTTTTTAATTTCCTGGCTACCGAAATTTTTGGGGTGATTTCATCCTAATTCATACCTAATTTCTGAGCTTACAAGATATGTATAATTATTTTTGCTCACTGATTCAGATGCAAAATTTTATGCTCTGCAACTTTTATCTGAAGCTTTTTAACCTAAAATAATTAGGGAGACAGAAAATTACGAAAGTATGATTTTACATATTAAATCCCTGTTCGGATGTTCGAGTTACCACCCGTATATACAACAACATAGAATAGAAATAATTCGTCTAAAATTTATTCAGAGTTGTACTTAGTAATATAATATATTAAGAAGTACCATAATTAAATTGTGATTCCAAATTAATTCTCAATCAGTCAGTTGTACGAATAAGACTAAAATATATATTGGTAAGCAACGTAGTCTCTCCATTGTATGAATTTCCTCACAATAGTTTAGGTGTGTGTTTATTTTCTAGAGACTATAAATTAATATATTATACCAATAAAACGCAGTTAAAATTTGTCATTAAACAAGCATTTTAGATAATTGAGGTCCACATTACTTCTAAAAATGCAATGAAAATAGATTCAGGATTTGGAAAAAGAGATTTTTAATAATAATTTTGTTAAAAATCTAAACAATATTAATCTCAAAATATTTATTTCATGAGTTACATTTGTAATATTACAATTGATAAAATAATATTTATTGAATCGTTTAAGAAAATAAATAATAAGCAATAAACAATAGAATAAACAATGTCACATTATTTTTAGAGTACCTATAATACTTTAACTCGTATACCTAGCAAAAATGTTTTAAAAGTACTATCGAAAAACTTGTAATAAGTAAATAATACTACCTCATTGGAAGTTTGTTTATAAAAACCCTCCAACTTCGCAACTGCGGAACTTTCCCGACAATCCTGCCCGTAACCGCGTGAAACAGTTCCCCCCGTAGAGGGGGCCGTCCGGACCAATCAGCCGGCGCTTGCTGCGGCATCGCGCGTTGCTTAGCGACGCCCAGGGGGTGCCGCTTCATTGGGCAGCGCGGCACGGCGTCACGAGCGTCGCGGCGCGGGGCCCACGGGGGTGGAGGTGCAGAGGTGGAGGTGGAGGTGGAGGGTTAGTAGGTATAGCAAGAGATGTTTGGTTAGAGGTTGGAGGTTAGGAATAAATAAAATGCAAGTTTTGTATAGAGATATGTAACAATATTTAAAATGAAAATGACTACTTGTGTATATAAAATGATAATTTAAAATTCAATATAGTTATTAATGTCAAGGTATACATTATAATTTTTACCGAAATCGGAAAATTATTCATTAAAAACATAAATAAATAGCATTATGTATTTGCAAAACGTCAGCTAGCTATTTCGACGGGAATGACTGTGATAACAAAAGTACTGTCAAAGTGTCAAATATTTATTTATAATTTTCATTATTTTCTACATTTGCTTACACGTGCGAAGATGTGATCTGCATTTAATCTTAAAAATAATAAACTGCAAAAATATAATACTATTAAAATGTAGGTTAATTCAGTTTGACAGATAAGTCCGTAAAGACAAATTTTGACATAAGAGACCGTAAAGTTTTACTTTAACTACTTTGTATCAATTTGAAAAAAAATATGTTTCTTAATCTTTATACATATAGCTCGTTCTTTAATTTCTTATTTATTTTAAATTTTTTATCTATTTCTTACTATATTCATTTTATTTTTGTTTCTTAATGAATTTAGTTTTTTTTTATTTCTTCTTCTTCTTTTATGATCATTGCATTAATATTACTTAAATTTTAACTTTCCCTTAAATGGTTAAATGAATAATATATCACATCGGAATAAAATGTCAAATATACTTTGCTGTCAAAATTTTGAGTGTTTCGTAAGTGTTGTTCATTTGTACATCTTGGCTACTTGGCATTAATCATTTACAGCCAGATTAAAAGAACATGAATAGCTCTTAAACCGGTTTAAATATATCGAATATAGTGGTTTGCTATAGCCCGAGAAGTAATGAAACTTTTACCGATGTTAATGTTAGTTGTTGATCTGTCTCATGAATTATCTGTTTTATTTCTTACCTTAAATATTGGAAAGTATCTACTTCCCAACCCCAACTATACTCACGTTATACTTCCCAACTTCTTGCAAAATGAGATTGACAATAACTTCTCAACATTTTAAAAGTCAGAAATCGTCATATTACTTTCCGATTGTGAATAAAAGCTTTTATTCTCCAAAATATCGATACCTATATATTTTTTACATATACATTAATTCCTGAAACTCAAATATATCATAATATTTTATTTTACAATTTAGTAGAAGTTTCAACAAGTAAGCTTCGACCTAACCTTTTATTTAATTTGACCTTACATTTAATTATAAATACAGCCGCTTACCATTCCACTACTTAAATACAATTATAAAACATGTATAACATTGTACACCGATGATAATGTAAAAGGAATAGAAAAGCATTAAACCCCCATAATACACACACACACAATGTATATATATGTGTGTGTGAGGCAGCGTCGTGGAGTGTTGCTAGCGGAGCATGCAGTCACGTGACTGGCGGAAGTGGCGCTGGTTCCGGCCGGAAACGGTCGCCCGGACCCGACCAGATTCGCAGAACGTATTGTGATGAACTGCTGCTCCAGTCCTTGTAGTGGAGCTTGTAGTGCGGGGTATAAACTACCAGTTATGTTTTATGGCTGCTTCCAGTGGCGGAGATGCTGGGAATTCGCAAGGGGGCAGAGTAGGATAGTAGAGGAGTTATAGGGGCAGAATAGATAATGTCGAGATGTGTGGAGTCTCTAAGAGGATTATTAAACAAATAAAATAACGTTTTCGCGTCTCGTTTCATTATGACTTACAGAATTCAAAATCGTCCAGACACTCTCTGTTTGCAGGCCTAGGCTGACAAAATGTAGCGATGCCAACTTAAATAGTTTAGCATTACATTGTGTTAAAATTTTAAATTTAATTTTATTTGAAATGTAAAGCGTTAATTATAACTGAAAAATATGAATTCACATTCGTTTTACTTTTTAGGTTAGAAGAAATGTCACTTTTTTTTTTATAAAACAAGCGAATTGATTATATATCCATGCGAACCGAAAATATTACTGACAAAAACCTATTTTGTATAAAATTTTAAGTAGTAATAATATTTCTTTAATAAATTAAAATTGTCATCGGTTTTAAAAACCTTTTGTGTATCACACTCCCAGTAACTCTTTTGGGGAGATCTCGCGTTATTTGCAGGCCTCGCTTCAGCATTTTATGTTATTTACTAGTCTGTGTAAATGTTGACATAACTTGTTATGAATTGTATGTTTCCTTATAGAAACAAACGAAAATATAAGTTTAATAAGTAAAAGTATCTAAAAATATTTCGTATAGGATTGTTGATATTCTACTCATATAACAGCCTATATACACATAATTATAAACATACTATACCATGTATCAGAAAACTAACATCAAAATGACCATAAGACAATTGTAGAGCATTTCATTTAATCTGAATCTATTGTTCTGAAATACCAATAAATTATAAAAACCTTTAATATTGTAATTTTTTTAATACGATTTTAAAATATTAGCGTTTTGTTAAATATATAACTTTATTAAAGAAAGCTCTTCTCTTAGTGCAAGAATATAATCTAGTCAGTTTGTGAGCTGTAGGATTGTTGACACTTGTAAATTGATTGTTTTACAACAAAATTCCAATGAAAAACATATCTTCGAGATATGCTAGTTGAACTGCTAGAATTTCCCGGTTATATTTTAGTACATACACCATCCAGGTACACATTTTGACTACTACCCCTGTCTCAGCATGACGTCTCCATCTGCATGACGATCAGCATCAGCCATTTTGACAATTTGGCCATTGTCGTGTTGTCCGGGACATATGTTTATATATTCCAGCGTAAGCATGTACGAGCATGAACCGTTGAGCGTTGAGCCTTGTGCAGTAGACTCTATGGCCAGGCGGATAAGGGTTAGGAATAAGAGGGTGCTACACCCCAAGAAGGGAGCGATGATGATGGCATTAAGGGACCGTAAGATGAAGTCAGGGGATACACACACAATGACAAGTTTTCCAATTGTAAGTTAATAGCGTTCAAAAGATTAGAATTTTATTGCCTGCAGTTGAAATATACATTTAATTTTATGTTATATATCAAATATATAAATATATTACTCACGGCCTATTACCCATTGCTTGGTGTGTCAGATCTGCGTTAAAAAATATATCAGTACTGTATGGCACTTACCAAACACTCGCAAGGAAAGTGAATCTAAATTTTACTATCTCAGAAAAACCAATTTGAGGTCGAAACCGATCGGAGACGAAATAAACCTTCCCAAATTGGACTGATTTCCAGAATTTTTTACTCGATTCCTATTACAGTTTAGTTAACGAATGATACAGTCTTCCCAAATCATCTTTGTTTATTCTTCGACATTTGAAGATTCTGTACATATTTGAACTTGAATTTTGTTTTGAACAACTTACAGCTTAAGAAGAAGTCTGAACAGAAATGTGCAAAGTACAGTATAAGTTCTAGAATGCGAATTATAAATAGTTGGTTAAACTACTACTTTAAATTAGTATTATTAAGTGTTTAGATACCTATGAATATACTGCGAGTATCAAGTATTTTTTTACTTCAATTATTAGAATACTGAATATTTATGACGGTACAATAAATTGTAAAATAAAATAATAAAAATGAATATACATATGTAAACAGTACTCCATTTATACAATCAGGAATAGAATTAGATCATTCAAACTATACTGATACTTAATGATATTATGCAGATTTAGTAATGTTATATTATTATATAACACATTATTATTGTCATGCTTCATTCGTGAAAATGAAGTTTGCAAATCATTTGAGTGATAATGACCATAATCCCGAATGTAATACTATACTTATTCTACTCCTGTAAATTAAAAAACAACACATAAATATTTTAGAAAATGACAAAAATACACAATGGCAAATGACTGTCTAATCTTCGTAGGAAGGGTATTCCACAGCACGGCAGTTTTAAAATAAACGCGAATAAATGATTTCTGGTTCTGGGATTGGCCGAGAAGAGTGAATTATGCGTCATATTTCACTCTCTTTAAATATGGTTACTATAATTAATCGAAAAAATTGAAATAATGGGGATATATTTACACAAGAGTAGAAAAAGGTACAGTAAATATAATTGTTTTTAATACACTACAAGTATTTAGAGAACAAGAAGTACTCAATTTAGTTGACAGTATAACACTCAATATTTTCTTCAAAAAATTGTAACTAATCAGGTTGTAGAATTGCTTTAATTTTGACCAATAAAAATCGAATATCAGTGAATATTATGCACATGTGCTTTATTTATCGTGTGTTTTAATGTCATAACTCATAAACGTTCGTGTGACATTTTAAAATAATTATTGATAATTTATAAAAATACTTCATTTATATTTAATGTAAAACGTTTCTCTACAAATATTCTACTGTAATTTATTTCTAGTTCATGGCAAAAACATCAAATATAAACAAAGAATACCAATACGTGTTTATGAAATACCTTGTAATAAAAATACAAAGATACTTTGTACTTATCTACTTTTTTTGGTACGGACAGACTGATATTTTTATTTAGTTCATACGTATAATTTAATCGTCAAATCAAACACTCACTCTGATCGATTAAAAAAAAATGAAGTTAGTGCAAGTTACATGTATGCTACAACTTGCATGAAGTATAAAAATAATAATTTAGTGCATATTGGAAAGTGCAGTGATTTTTTATGACATAAGCAAAATAAAAGTCATTAACAAACTATTACCAAATCATGGAAATATCAGTTAATCGCCCATACAAAATCCACTATCCATACCCTGCAGATTTCACAGCATCCGTCTCTCTCACACAACCAGTGTGACTACAATACCCGCTGTGTACAACACCGACACTCGATTTATTTCGAATATACCGCCCCTCTCTGTCACTCCAGAGGGGTGCTGCATGTGACGTCCTTGTCTAATCCGCAGAGACCAGTCAATATAATCGCAATAACAGCGGTACAGTCCCACGCAGAAGTGGAGTTAGCATACGAGTTGGGGATGTTCATGCTAATGTTAAAACACTAGAGAAAAGGCACTAGTGAAATTCATACGAGGGGAGAGCATGATTTAAATATTGTTCTAATATAGGTATCAGCTCAAAAATTCACTGCTGTTGGTGAAATTAGAGCTGAGCTGAGCGACAAGAGAATGTTTGTCACAAAATATTGGCAGCCAATAGGAATGACGATAATTACTGCCTGTGTTTGATTGATGTATGTTAAAGTTATACAGTTATGGGATTCTCATTAACAAAACGCTATTATTTTAAGAACTTACTTAGACAACTGCAATACCGTGAGTACTTTTTAACATAAAAAGTGGGATTTATCATAGCCATGATTACGAGCTGACTTTGACCTTGATTGACAGCAATGTATTTGGGTGTCTCATTTAAAATAAAACATTAAGAAATGAGTTTGACATATGTAGGTATTACATTTTAATATTATAAGAAATTTGAAAATAACGTAGAAATAAACCATCTAATATACAAGTAAACATAATTAAGAACAATTAAACAATAATTAGAATCATAGGCGTGCACAGGGGGGTGTCTGGGGGTGCCCGGGCACCCCCATTACCAACTTAAAACTATCAAAATTTTCTTAAGTGGTAAAGTTCATTTAAGATGAAGATTTTTACTAAAACTAGTGCGGTTATGGATATAGATGTTTTGAACATAATAGATGAATTTAAAAAACAGATTTGTTGTCTCGAGTAGTTTTTTTTTTTTGTAAAATTGTATTTATGTTGAAAAAATATAGTATTTATAAAGTAATATTATGAGTTTTATTTCCAATTACTTATATAGGCTCTCTTGTTTAATAAAACTGAAGAATATAGTACGAATTTAATTTCCCGTCTGTACTTGGGCACCCCCATTACCAAAACCCTGTGCACGCCTATGATTAGAATACAGTTATAAAAATCCATCCATTTACTGCTAAGCAATGACCCAATCTGAAACAAAACTCACATTCGATATTTGAACAACTGTACTATTTTGAGATATATTTTGAATTTATTTTGATTTTCAAAATCCTCAATAAAAAGATTCTAAATGTGTAAGAACAAGTGATCTAGCAGGATTGTGCTATTATTCCACTACAACCTCTAAAGTTTCTAATGATTTATTATATTTAAAAATTGGAGAAATGTATAATCCAAAACATAAATGTCAAATTCATTCCCATGGTTCATTTTAAATGAGACAGCATAATAGGCATTATGGGTTGTAAGTGTTCCACCAATTTTGGATTATTGAAGATCTCAACTTTGCCTCGATCTTCAAAATCATTCTCAACCAATAGGGAACACTTACTGTTCTTAATACGTACCTAAATAACTAATAATGTATAGTTTACAAAAATAATAAAATAGAGCACTATATTTCTGAATTTATCATAAAAATACAAATATGTAACAAATAACATATATATTTATATTGTAGCGTTTCATCAAATCCAGCCATATTGCTATATCTTCTAGTTTATTACCATTTTTTCATTTGCTTCTTCTACGGGCGATTTACAAGGGACGCAAATGGCAAATATATATCCTCGTATATCTGTAACTTACTAGGCTATACAAACGCTTATGGTTCATATACTCGGCTTACATGAATAGAACTTCTGAGCACAATAGGCAAAGCTAGATATACAAGCATAGGTGATAGCTACCTGGGGTGGATACCTCTAAGTGTCTAAAATCTAAATGATTGTTGACTTGTTACCTGGAAGTCAACTGTTTAAATTTACCGCTAGGGACCTACATAGACCTGAGGGTCGTGATTGTTGTATGGATGATTTAGTTCGTATTGATAAACTACATTGTATAGAAATCGAAAAGACTATTATTGGATGGTGAACGAAAAACTAAACATTAGTACATCCAAACTACATACGGATAATAATCAGTAAAGGTATTACAAAGAATGATTAGTGTACTCCTAATGATAAACTATTAAAATAGAAATTGAAACGAGTATTTGATTATTTAACTTTAAATAAAAATATTGGCGATAATAACAAAATTCAACTAATCGATGAAAAAATACCAAATTAAAATAGTTGCATGTTATACATAAACTATGTTTAACAAATGTTTTCGAAATATTACATCAATAGTTTAAATATAAAGTTTCATAAAAACGCCGTCATCGGAATTTTTATTACGCCAAAAATAATAACGTAATATTAAAAAAAATGTGGACCCTAATAACCGCGAAACCGATATAATTGGAAAAGGAAAACCATTCGAAATTGAATATATATCGATACATTTAGAATAAACCCGAAACTAAAATCGAATTTAGAACCATTATTATCCCGGTATACGGGCAGATGTAGCTTATTTCAAATTTTAGTTTCATCAATCTGTATATCCAAATAAAAATACCACTATAAATCCATCATAAACTGTAGCTCCCTTGCAGAAGATTAGGATGACAACATATACCTTAAATGCAAGTAAACTTGTCATAAAACAAATAGGTACCTAAGGTACTTATTGTTCAATCTAGGAATGTTATGTCAAAAAAATGAAATAAATTAAAAATCTAATTTTTGTGGCAGGTGTAATTAAAATGGTTCCTACTTTAAGAGTGCTTTTGTTAAAAGTGCCGTTTGGCCTCATAAGATTATAATGTAAAAACAGGCTTCATAAAAGCAATTTTGTTATAAACACTCACACTTATTTATCCATTGATCTTTGAGTTTTGCTCTTATGTAAAATTATGATAAATACATCAATAGATACATGACATTTTTATTTGTATTTCATAAAAAATATCTGAACGAACTATAGTGCTTATAGTGCCTTTTGAATACTTTTGACAGGACGGTAATTTATTTAGTTTATAATTCAGGACTGGACATTGATCCTCTGACGTCATACTGCCTGTTCTATATATATGAATTCTGGTAATTAACTGTTAACTATTTCATCTGAGTTGCTTCTGAGAGAAGTTTGCTAAGAAGTGATAATGCTAAACGACTTTAGGAGTATACAAAGTTATCAATATAGTGAAAACCTTGCATTCACAAAGTAATTCCCTTCTTCAACAACACACATTAATTACAACATGTTGGTCCAACTTCCCCGTTCTTACAACAAAACAATCAGCAACAATGGCGAAGTCTTAGCATTGTTGCGAGGAAGTCGTTAAGGAGCAAGTCTTGACCGGAACAGTGTCCAGCTAGCAGAACCGCTTTGTAGCGACGTATTGTCCTCCAGGACTGCAAGGACCTAGAGTTAAGGAGCTTGATTTACAGTGGAGGATGTCATCAATTCATCAGAGTTGAGGAAGAGATTGTTAAGGGTTAACAAAGTTACTGGGGTGCTTTGGTCACTGCAATAACGATTTGAGTATTGCTTAACAATGAGGTCAAAACTCAATATACAGGGACATAACACACACGACACACACACACACACACGACACACACGACACACCCACACGACACACACACAATGTCAAGCTATTTAGATATCCGCCTCCTCTGTTTTATAGTAAATTATTTTTATAAGGACATTTTTTTAATATGCTGCAATAATGTCGTCAGTCATTAACAAAATTTGAGGTGCTTAAAAGGTACAAAGGTGCACCCCCTGTTTTAAAATTCTAACTAACGACGTCCCTGATTGTCTTCTTGTTAGAAATTGAATTATTTTTTTTATATGATCAACCCACTCATTCACATGCAATATATTTTCTGCAGTTGATCCTCACATCATCAATTTCTGCTGCAAGAATTATTAAGCTTTAATTTTGCATCTTTGTCGTATACGCGTAGCATAGATGAGACTTTTATTTGCTATCTTATTATCGTATGTGTTACAGAGGGGTACGGTACAAATGCTATCTGCGTCTAAGACCCCATAAAAATGAAATAGAAACAATAGTGTACTACGGTAACGAATATTTTTAAATATTAAAAAAAAAACATTTATACGTCATTCATCACATTCGTGTCATTTATGAAGGTGATTTTAGCGTCCACAATTTATGCTTCATTGTGTGTTGGTATTTTCGTTAGTTTACTCTATAACTCTTTGCGTATGTTTTGTCGATTTTTATATTTGTATATAATATTGTCAGTTTTGACATTTATTTACTTCGGAAATCACACGATTTCACCCGACAAGATGATGTAATCAATCCCTCCCTTTCCCTTCTACGATTTGAATAACATGGTTACAATTGAGGACGTGAAGACCAAATGTTGGAAATAGAGTGCATACATATATCCACAAAAATCATTGTTAAAATTATCAAAAACGCAACATATTATTTTTGTACATTCCACCCTTCCGATGCCAAAGTGGCGCGAAACAAAAAGGGCACTTTTTTGTGACTGTACAAAATTCGACATTACAAACTTCAGATCTCATTTCAATCAGCAATGGGAATGATGATAATAATTTCATAAATTAAAACACCCACAATGAACATAGTTGTGTGTTGATACACATCCACCCTCACTTATTAGATTCCAATTACTTCCCCCATATTAATCCCCATTTAAAACACTCCCCAGCGTCCCCGGGGAACGGGCGTCGCGGCGCGAACGGACGCCGGTGTCCGGCTTATCCGCGAGGACTCGGACTGTGATTATGGCTTGTATACACACAGCCATTGTCCGTTGTGTGAATAGCTATTGATTGCACCAACGGACGTTTTAGTTTAAATTTAGTTATTATAACACCTATCGTTTTTCATTGCTGTTTGCATTTCGGAATGGAATTGGATGGAAATAATGGATGCCCTATTTATAACATAACTATTTCAGGCAGGACGTACTTTATTTAAACACATTTATACACGTAATAATAAATAAATTTCAGTCTCTTTCAAATTGGATTTCGAAAAGTGTCACTATTGCAAATTAATAAATTAAATTTAAAAATATTTCTACCCAGATATTGTAAATGGTATACCGTACATAACACTTTAACTAGTAAAGAAAGTACATCATTGGATCAATTTTTATTAAAATTAATAATCTCAACGAAATTCGAACACGGATTATTAGAATAAAAACCGGTTTGTAAATTGGAGAAGTGAAAAAATTAGGGAAAACTAGCAAAGACCTATACTTCATTGGCATTAAGATAGCGAAGACTAGCATAGGGACTGCAATTCCGGTTCTGTGATTGGTTAAAATGCAAATCCAGTTTACTTTACTTTAAAAATTGTTTTCATTTTATATCTCAATTGTAGATGAATAAAGGGATGAAATACTCTATTTTTGTAAAGGTTTCCATATAACAAAACGACTTATCCATTCCAAAATACTGTCCTATTTTTCAAATCCAATCATTATATGTAATCAAATTACTTCATCTAAAATGAAATCATTGAGAAAAACAATGTATAAAATATTTCTTCCAAAGACAGTGGTCCATATTCTGCTCTTATCTCTTACATTAAAGAATTTTCATTAGGTAACTTAAAGACGCTTCACTAAAATATCGAGTTCACTTCTATGATTAGTGATAATAATCTTTTTTATGTTAGTTATTTAGAGATAACAGGAACTCTTGTTTAATCATAAAAATGGCAGAATTTATGCGTGATATTGAGAACATAGTAAATATTCGGGAATTATTTGGTGTTAACAATAACCCAATAAGAAATATATGTTGCCAAATGTATACAGAAAGCTTAGAAAAGGTTGTTGAATATGGTTAAATTAACACCTTCATTAAATATAGAGACCATATCTAGCGAAAGAACGAGATAAACAAACGTTAAATACGGACCATTTTGTATGTGCAAAGAGCAAGGTTCGAGGCGACATCTGCTATATTCTTAACATGAACAGAGTATCGAAGAAAGAATGAAATACCTATTAGTGATATGATAATATAAACTCCATATCGTACTTTGGGTTCTAACCAGAATTTGAGTAAATGAGATGACTACGCCATAGCTGTTTCCACCTATTAGAACGAGGTATATTGTTGAATTGAAATGAACTTTTATAAAATAACTTCCAAATCAAATATTGAGTCCGTTGTATAAACAAGAAAAATACAAAAATATAGCTATTAAAGTGTACTTCCTCCATCAGCTGTAAGTACCTGAGAATGACATCTAATAAACATTCTCTGCAGTACCCAGCAACTAACATGATACTTAATTTCCAACTTGTCACCACGAATTCCCGATTTCAATATCAAGTATGAGTAAGAGAATATGAGAGATTATTCCCAACAGATCGCCGAGTATTGGAAGCGTGTATGTGCTGATTGCGTTAATAGAAAGCTATTGTATGACACACATGTAAACATCCCTTTGTTGGCAAGATGGATCGGGTATCCGGCAGACGAGGATTCGGCAAATAGATTGAGATGAGTCCCGGTGGACGACGCACGGTGCTGCCGCCTGGTGGAGCGGCGGTGAACACATAAGGGACGTGTTTTAATTATTCAACCATATTCCACACAAATTCATTTCTAAAATAAAATGCAACTTCTTATTCGAGATTAAATAAATTAAATACGATACGGTTTTTTCATTATATTTCATATCTGATATTTTATGTACTGTAGATATATCAATTAAATATATGTTGTCTGAGGTAGAAACAATGATTTATAATATTTTTTCCCTTAAATATATATTTTTTTGCGAATTTCTCAAAAGAATGTTCATTTTTTAGATCTAGGGAAATTTCTCTAGGTATAGAAACACTATGCACAAATGGCGTACATGACAAAGCCTGCAATAATCGACCTTGAAAACTCGAGAAATCTCGGCGATATTTGAGACGAGATAAAATATTTTACATATAAAATGAGACGATACGAGAAAAAGAAATATCTCGTTTCAAATCGACACAGAATAGAAAACTATACGATATAAACATCGTGGTTATATAGTGATTTAAAACTATCTCTGACCACATTTAAATTCTACTATTGGTAGACATTGTTGATTTTATATTTATGTACATTTTTGCATACTGCCATATGATTGACAATTGCATACATACGTAGCTTTTAATGCTATACAATGTATATAAATGACTCTGTTCTGTCTCATATAATTAAAATTACTAAATTTCTCATTTTATAATTACTCAAATTTTGATATACACCAGCACTATAACACCCTCGATTTCTACGTATTGAACAATCCATCATATTTGCCATCAAGACTTGTTGAGGGCCAGACGCAGTGAGTGATAAATGCACGTTAGTGCGGTTCAATGAGCAATCGCTACTGAGATGACGTGTCTATAAGATGAACCACGGGGTGCTGAATTGGATAATGTTATTTGGAATAAATAGAAATAGGGATGGATGACGATTGGAGTACAGATGTGACTATATAGTTTTAAACACATCACTCAACATACAATTTCCTATAAACCATTATGTCAAGAATTGTGGCTTTGGAATTATTAAAATTTAAACTTGTAATATAATATAACACATGAAATGTTATATGACATGTGACAGGGAAAAGTCATACTCACACATAAGTAGACAATTTCAAGACTCTAGATTAATTAAAATTTTGAAATTTTCGAAATATAAATATATTATGTTGCATTGAAGCTGGAACAGTGATTCTAAAATAGGAAAAGAACGCTGCCGAAGAATTCTATGTCTTAGAGTCTTCGGCCCGTATTACGAGCTCACTTTTATAATAAAATCTCGATTTTAAGGCTCACTTTTACATCAAAATCTTTTGTAAAAACGAACGTTAAAATCGCAATTTTATTATAAAAGCGAACTAGATCACTTTTATAATAATATCGTGATTTTAACTTTCAATTTTACATAAGATTATGATGTAAAAGTGGGCGTTAAAATCGCGATTTTATTATAAAAGTGAGCTCGTAATACGAGCCTTCATATCTAAACAAGACTTTTTAATCTAGACTTAGACTTTGTCAAGTCTTGTCTAGACGGTAACACTATTCTTTGTGCAGCTCATCTTTTATTTCGCATATTATTAACCTATTAGTGACATTGTCAATATTAAATACTTTTAAGTTTTAAGTCTATTTGAGTTCCTGTTCTTTCTAAAAAATAATGTGATCCATCATTGTATTTATTGTTTCTTTAAATCTTTTAATAGAAAAGATATTCTCAAAACCTTCAACCGGTGTTTTTCCCGAGAAAAGAATAGACATTGTGAATAAACAATGTTTTATATTACTTATTATAATCAATATGATTATGTTTCCCACAAAATTATGCAAGTGTCTTGAGAAAACATTAATTGTTTCCTATGAATGTCATGGTAATGTGTATTGTTTGTTTCAGATGAAAATCGGGATATCAATGGTCACCAAGACGACGAATTGAAAAGACAGAGAACGCAATATAATGGAGTCAGCGATCCGCTCTATTCAAATGTAAGTCCAATTTATATTATTGCACAAATTAATTTAAGTATTGAGTATACTTTTAACAAAAAATTGTTAAGAACTTCACGTAAGTCTATTTAAAGTGACCAAAATTGTTCGTTTCAAAATTATCTGGTTAACAAAATTCAGACAAAGTGTATAGGTAAAGTCGATTTTTTTGAGTTGATCCTTACGTCATCAATTTCTGTTGCAAGAATGATTAATCTTTTATCTTGTTCTGACATAAAGATTGGGAAAATTATATTTGTAATTTTTAAATGATTTATTTATTTGGCTTACGTGTGAAATATCAGTTTGTATGTATATATGTTGACATTTATATTATTTATATCGCCGTTTAAATATTAGATACAACAATGAAGTAAAATATGAATTAATGTTAAAGGAAAAGGTTAAGAGACAATAGTTTATCGATAACAACACGTATTACAAATAATAAAATAGCGATAGAAGCATTAACGGTCTGCAGTATACAATCCCAGTGTGTTTATTAGTGTGCAATAATGCAGTCATGAATTACTCCCAACACAACAATTCGCGCATTCCGAGTAACTGGAACAGAAAAGTGCAGGTACATATTAGTCTCGAAACCTAGTTATGAGTGCCCTAGGGTAACTTCATGACTAACCGCACTGCACTACACAGAATGGGAGCGACCTTGCTTTGTTTTGTTCTTCACATGATGCTGCTTTGTTTTCATATTAGTAGAAAATATTAGTTATTACTCAAAAATAAATTCAACACATAACTGCGATTGCTACTATTATATTTTTAATTTATTAAAATCTATTTCTCTCAAAGTTTCATTTTATGTCAAATTCTCAAATTCATGTGTTTATTGATAACATTTCTTAATTTTTGCAAGTACAAACTCATCTGCTTTATTAAAATAAGAGCTAGATTGAGTAAAAGCCATAAGTTGTATTTTTTTTATAAATTAGAAGTTAAAGGCAAAAATATTACGACAAAATTCAAATTGTAGACGAACGCCAGAAATGTTTATTTTTAATTTAACATATTTTGCAAAAAAAAAAATCAGTACATATGTATATTTCAAAGAAAATCAATACGTTACTTCTACGATGAAAATACTTAACGCATTGGTGTACACTTACAGTGTATTTTTTGCAGTTGATACGTCATCATTTTCAGTTATAAGAATTATTAAACTTTTATCTTGCAGTAACAGCTATTTTCAAATATTTAACAAACTTAAATACATATGTTATTCATGTCATTCGTGAAATTTGCGACAATTTGTCCATTTTTGTATTTGTATGTAATAAGTATTTTCAATTTTGATATTTACTTACTTCGTAAATCACACGATTTTACCCGACAAGATGATGTCATCAATTCGATTTAAATCACATGGTTACAAGAGATGACAGGAGTATCAACTACGGGAAATAGAGTGTATATACTATTTTTCGCTATTTCTGTAATGAAAAAGTATAGTATGTGACTCTTTACTATTTTATAAACTTTAAATAAAGGGAGGTTTTTCATATTTAGTATCATATGTGACGGGAGGTAAAAAAAATCGAGACTATATAACTTACAATACAGTGGAAGTCAATTAAAGCTTTACAGCGGTTGTAGGTGTATCTCTTACAGATTATAAATGGGTTACCTGCAGCTTCAAAATGCAAATAACATTCTATATTAATCAAATATTTATGTTGTGTCTATGCCAAAACTGTAGATTGATAAAGTGTACCGTTAAACTACAAGTAAAATTAAAATGACAAAAAAATGACATGCAGCATTAATAATTATATCAAGGATATAATGGCTATGCTATTGGCGATGAGTTTTGAAATAATGATAGTTGTAAATTCTTAACGTATGACTTTTGTAATGTTGAATTGAATGAAAGTCCTTATGGTTTTATTTGGAGAAAGAAAAGCAGGCCAAACAAAACATTAATTAGTTTTGTATTTAAATAGAGTTTACAGTTAGAGTAAAATATTCGCTGCATACATTTGCGTTAATTTCTCCATACAATTCTCCTACAATATTTCTGCTTTATTTTTGAAATTCTTGTTAAATTTATTCCGAGATTTAACACAATTATAATAGCGAAAGCCGCGCGGCTTTTTTCCTTCGCCAGATAGTATATCTCGCAAACGAGGCTCTAACTCAACGCGTAAATGAACACATCTACTCCACAACGAACCTTGTTCCAACGTCGACAACTTTTCACTCGACACATTTTTTTGTATTAGGAAAAACTCATAACATTTTAGCTCTAAACCATTTATTTTATACTAGTTATGAGTAAAATAATACGACAGCGACCCGCGGAATGGAGTATGAGATTTAGGGTTTAAATCCCTTTACCAACTTTAAATAAAAAATAAATATCGCTGTGTCCAAGTGGTTCGGAAACCACTACAATGTGTAAGTTCCTTGTAGAGGTTGTAGGTTGACGATTTGTACCACTAAAATGCAAGTAAATTATCGCGAAACAAGTACCTTAATGTACTTGAAACCCTGTTCTACGTAGAAATGTTGTGCATTAAAAAGAATTTTCATTTTATCAGAAGATAAGTTAAGAGTTAATTCAAATACAATTTATTATGTACCTATAAAAACGCAATAATTAAAATTAATGATCTTCAAAGAGGCTAACCTTTGAGATCTCGAGGTATAACAAAAGATTTTTGATTATTTCCAAAGCAAACTTGACCGAAATTGATGTACATGTTTTATAGCGTTAGGATATAAGAAATCTCTATTTAACTAAAGACAAGTTTGAGCCCCATATGAAAATTTAAAGAAAATTAGTATGAATTTCTCGAAAAGTGTACGAGCTATAAAAATTTAGAGGATAGCTGTGAATTCCTCGTAAAGAAAGTGTGTGTAGAATGTGTAAACTAGAAACTTGTATAAATTGAAACAAGAAAGTTATAAGTCAAAAAGTAAATCGGCAAAAATCAGTTTTCTCCTCATATCTAGTGAGCTATACTTTTTTTCGGAAAAACAAAATACATCATTAAAATGGCCAACTAATGCGACAACTTTATCCCAATTTAACCGACTTCATATCATTATGATTCTCGAGATCCCAATAGTTAGCCTCTTACACAATCTACACCCTGTATAGTAAAATCAAAAATATAAAATATTGTAGCAATTATAACGCATAAATACATAATAAATACTGCATATGAATTACTCAAACATCTATACTCTATACTCTATACCACAAAAGTTTTCATTAAAGGAACAGAAAACTACGTGCTTCCGTGAATCGCGATTGGTTCTTCAAGACTGTTCAGGCTAAAAATATTCCAAGCACTAAACACGATTTACGAAAGCTCGTGGTTTTCTGTCCCTTGAATAAATACTGGTGTAATTATCTACTTTTAGGAACTAAATAATTTCCATTGGAAATACCTAAATATTTTTCTAAATGATTATTTGTTTTTGTATTATTGATATCAGTAAACCTAAGCATCAAAATATTCAATTTTGGAACAACAAGTACATTTTATCGGTTGCCATATTGGTTATAGGCAGTGATTCACTGGTTAGTGCGCTTTTACTCGTTGAGCGGAGTGTTAGATCTGGTATTCAAAAACAATGACGACAAATTTATAATCAAAATAAATAAATCATTCAATGAACAAATTTTGTGACGCTCTTGCTCTTTCAAAAATTTAAAAAATTCCCTAAGTAAAGGGGCTTCTTTATTTATTGAGTTTATAGGTTGTTATTTTAATTTCAATACAAATTTTAGATTTAAATAAAAGTAAACACATGGGATGAAGGTAGTTATGGCCTGCGTTTGAGGAAGTAGTTGTCGATATAATGGCACGTTCCGAGCGTACGCACCGAGTCAAAGTTGGCCTCTCGCTAATGCACATTAGATTAACACAGAGAACTAGATCGCGGCCCGTGAAATTCATAATTACTCCAAATGCAGCAAAAAGTAAATTTAATTAACTAACTTATCAATTAGGAGCCACTTTCGCCTAGGGTTTTTTCGGTTGGTGGCTTGCCGCCCTGCCTTGCCTGACACCCACTTTGTTCGACACCTCATTACTCATTATTTCATTATGGAAAGAATGATAATTATACGCTTGCTGCCCGTAATTTATTAATAATTAAGGTTAATTTATTTCTATTTAACTGTTTTTAAATGAACATGTTTATTTTTTGCTCCTATTTGGACGGGTTGAATCCGAGCTAGGAGCAAAGACCTTTTTAAAAGATACTTATGTTCAATCTTGTTTTCAAACTGTATTTTGACACCAGAAATAAAATCGGTTGATGGGCATATCTTCTGTTTTCGACTTCTAGAACCTAGAAGTAATCTGACCAAAGTAGCTTGTTTATATCAACCTAAATTATTTATATTTTCAATTTTTATCTATTTTATCATTGATTGCAGCAATGATATTTGTCTATAATAGATTGTTTTCTAGCTGATGTGAAGAGTGTACTACAGAGACTATTTTTTGTGGTCACTAGTTAAAGATTAGTTGAACTACATTCGGTCATCTTGTGTGCTGGAGCAGAGGTTGGCATCCTTAATATAAGAAAGAATATACAGACAGTTAAATATATTTTTTATTTAAAGGACTGAGCAGGCCCGATTCTGTACTATCGGCCGCCCTCGTGCAAGTAAAATTTTTGGCGCTCCTCAAATGCAGATGAAAAATTAAATGAAATTGCGCCGCAAGAATTTTTTTTTTTCACTTACTTATGATAAAATTAGTTATTATTAAAAATATAATTTTTAAAGGATGTGAAGCTCCTCGATTTTCTCTGTCATGCACAAAAATAATGTGCGCATATGCTTGACACACGTGTCGTAAATTTAAATTAAAAATAATACAACAGACCATTGTTATTTATTGCGTTGTTAAACCTTAAATTATTAAAAAATAATTTTTGGCCGCCCCAAATTTTGGCCGCCCACGTGCAGGAGCACGCTCTGCACGTACGCCAGAATCGGCCCTGGGACTGAGTCATATATGTTGCGAAAATAAATAACCCTAAATACAAATTTGCAAAAATAAGTTAATGTGGCCTATTCTGTAACTCAGTGGTTAATTTTTAACCAGTTGCTAAAATTTTAGACAAATAAAAACTAACATTACAAATGATGTTTTGATATTTTCTCCAATCTCTTTAACAAGACATTCCATCTTTGTGGAAGAACAGTTGCTTTGTGTCTCCTTGATAGGTTAAAATAATCACTATTCTTGAAGTGTTGAATTCTATACAGAGAAACATAAACGCAACTTATCTAGATAGAACATGGCCTCTTATAGATACTGGAGGTATTTGTTTGAGTACAATTCTATTTCTACTTTAGTAGTTTAGGTTGTCAACTTACTTGTATAGTTTGTAAAAGTATACATACAGTACAATTCCGCTTAATGTTTCATTACTTCGCGGTTTTCTTGGAATTCTAATTTTTCATTGATTTTTTTTACTGCGATTTTTCTTATATAAAAGCTAAATCACTTAAGACTATAAATCAATTTATAAAAAGTACGATAGAAGAAAAGGCATTATAAATAGGAATTATTTACTTCGTTTTTCTAGATTATTAATGTTTTATGAATAAAAATCATTAGAAGCTATAAAAAATGTCCATAATCTACACTTGTTACAAAAAAAACTGATGAATATTCTTATTCTCTGTTCGGTTATACTCATCCCCATTATTTACCTGTTAAGATGATCTCGCTTAATGCTGTTTTGTTGAAACGTATACCTCGCGTTAAACTGATTGCATTTAATTTGAAATAACTTCGATATAGTGGTATTTTATTTTATTAATAGTTGTTGATTAAGATCTTTTATTTTACTTAGAGCCAATAGCCCGTATTACGAGCTCACTTTTATAATAAAATCGCGATTTTAACGCTCACTTTTACATCAAAATCTTTTGTGAAAACGAACGTTAAAATCGCGATTTTATTATAAAAGCGAACTAGTTCATTTCAATTTTACATAAGATTATGATGTAAAAGTGCGTGTTAAAATCGCGATTTTATTATAAAAGTGAGCTCGTAATACGAGCCATTGTTTTCACTTATTGTTTAAAGGGATGGTTACCTTAGCTATCGGTTAATAAAAAAGTATCGCATCGAAATAGTAAACGTC
Organism: Stenolophus ochropezus; assembly: GCA_035578165.1. NCBI lineage: Eukaryota > Metazoa > Arthropoda > Insecta > Coleoptera > Carabidae > Stenolophus > Stenolophus ochropezus. The sequence continues at coordinate 22,609,960 of JAQOWZ010000008.1, forward strand.
AATGTTTCGATTACAACTACCAGCACTTTACCCAGAACTGAAAAACCGACCTTTAGTTCCTAAACTTACCAACCTTTAAATTTCTGCACACTTTACAGTGTACTCCAAACTCCACAGCAAATTTTATTATTTATCACTTGACATCATTTCTTTCCTTCCTTCCAGTTGTGGTCAAGCAAGTGGAACCTGAAAGAAGAGCACAAGCTCCTCTCGGAGCTGGGCGGCAACACGGCGGGCGGGAACACGGCGTACTACGACTCGCACACGGGCGCTGGGTTCGCGGGCGTGGGGCCCGTGTCCACGGCGGCGGACCTCTACGACACCATCAGCACCATGAGTCAGGCCGGCGGCCAGAATCTCTACTCGGCTCCCATCGCTGGCACGCTCGGTAAGTGTAGTGGGTAGTTTGGGTTGGGGAAGGGTTGTGGTGAGATTGAAGAATGAGCAATTAATATTTTTATTAATAAAAAAAGTATATACAATAGAAAATGGTCGTAGAACTCTGGAATTATAACTGGAGACAAGTTTATTTTATTATTATTATTAAGAAAATGTCAAAAAATCGGAGTTGGTTAACACTTACAGTAAAAATAGTACAAATAATACATTCTATACCTATTTTTAAACTTAAAATACATCTTTAAAGTACTACTTACGTAAAAATAATTTTCTAGCGATACTATGGGAAATCACACTTTTCTTATACTATTTAAAGTTTTGAAGTAGCGTATTTTCTTCAATTATGGGTTAAAGTGTGAGAAATTATTTCTCTCAGTACCTAGTGAATGCCCCTATGTCAAGTATTTGTACTCATGGAAAAAAAAAAAGTTTTATTAATTATTAATACAAAACTTTTTTTATTAAATAAATTTTTTTTAAACATCATACAAGTGACATCTTTTGTGACCTGTGAAGTTTAATTTCTAAGCCGCGGGAGTAGTAATTTTTTACTTTTACACCATCGAAGTAAAAATAAAATAAATTAGTATCGATAGAAATTATGTTGAATCAGCGAATAAGAAATAACTTGTACAATAAAAACCTTTAATATTACTCTAAATGTCACTATGAAACTAGATAACCTAAAAATAAAGTTACTAAAAACCATTTACAATTGACAGATGTAAAGTGATAACCTACAAATTGAATGTCAAGTAGTAAATTAGTTTTTTAAATATATACGTTTGAATAAAAAATAGTTTGTGTCATTCCGAGTAAAAGTGTTATTGTGTCGCATGCAATGGGGTATTCCAAGTTTTTTTTCATTTTTTAATATGTTATTCTATGCATAAAAATATTAGACCCGTATTTTTTCTTTTCGCCGAAAGGTTTCAAACACGCCAGAAATAAATTTTTAAAGTTTCAATAAATTACACCCTAGAAAATCGGCCGTGCGTGTGACGTCACAGGCACTGAGAATCAGCTGAGAACATCATTCGTAGGTCTGAATCAGAGGCGTGGCGCGTTCGAACAAGAGCCAATAGGCTGACGCGAGTTCCTTCTTCGTCACAACAAGGCTGATACTGAATTTTACGTACTCGATTCAAATGCATTACAATTTCATTTTGATATTATGGTATTAAAAATCAGAAAAATAATGATTATATTCACTTTAATATTACTTATATATGGTAAACAATGATATCCAATAAGAATTTCTTTAAAAGCCGTAGGCCTGGAATACCCCATTGTCCAACTCGCTTCGCTCGTCGTGCATACTTGCCACACAAAGTATCACTTTTAAAACTCTGTTTTTACTTTAGCTAATACTTTAAGCACTTTTTTAAATATATTTTTTAAACTTATTACAATATTACTTAATATTTACGTATTTCTTCATGGTACTTATCCCAGCTCTGAGAAAAAATAAAAAACTTGTCTCTAGTATTTTTTTTTCTGGTGCTATATAAAAATTGCTATTTTGTCTGCTATCATCTTCAATAATAACAGAGAAATATTCATCACAGATAAATGTATTCTTCAGTTTCATCTCAGACTCTCAGAATCTATTAGTAATAAGCTTCATGATTTGGTTAAGGATAATTAATAATTTGTATGACTCCTACACGTTATATGTGCTAACCCTTAATAAACGGAATGAAAAACCATATTAGGTGGTGGTAACCTTACCCTGTAGAACTTTAACTAGGTAATAGGTATTGCAATTCTTAAACTTTACCAAACAATCCCTATTTATGGATGATGGTAATATAAAAAATCATCCATATATAGAATGATTTTAACCCTGGTGTCATAGACAAATAATGATGTATGGTTATCATAGAATGTAAATCCATTGGTGGTGGTACTCTCATAGAATGATCTTGGTGTTATGGTGTTGGTATACTATGCCTATGGTGGTGGCAAAAGTTTGAAAAACAAAACATAAACAATATAAATGTAACCATTCAGGAACGAGTACCCTGACACCTCTAGCACCAATCACAATGCAAGAAATGAAACTAGGAACAACGAGCGTGTTGGAACCTGCATTATCGCCCTACCATACCGGTGAGTTCTCCTATAGTCAATTGTTTCACTCATGGAAGCAAAGATATTAGTGAATTCATCTCAACAAGAAAAACTTATTAAAAATGTAAATGTAAAAATTTAGTTGTCATAAATGAACTATATTTTGCGTAAAACAATGATGTGAATTCACTCGTATCGTGAACAGACTATACTAACCTACGCATGTTCATAAAGAAATTGTTTCTTGTATGTTTTTCTGCAATGCATCTGGAGTACATAAAATTTAAATGTTGCAATAAGTGCATGTTATGAAGCATGATTCCTAGCAATGTGATTATATGTTCGCATTTAATACATCTGTTTATTGCTTAACGTATAATATATTTATGTTATAAAACTATATTACACATTATTAAAATTTAGTTGCAGAATAATCTATTTTAATATTAACATTGAAATTTTTCAAAATTGTTCCATAACTCTTTGGTAAATAGATATAATTATTATAATTTGTTGCAATACTCAAATTTTGATATAATTACTAACGACAATTATAGAATGAATTCTGTATATTGTTTTATTTCTGTTTTACACCTCCTTTCCAATTTCTAACTAAGTAATCATAATTCAAAACTAATATCAAATATCATACCTTTCCGTTTTTTTTTATTTCTTTATAACAAATACTGTATCTCTTTTCTTCGTATTATTACTACTTTTAAATTTAAAATTATTATGTAACATTTGTTTTCGTTTATTTATCAAGATTAGGCATTTGCTTTTTGGGTGCTGGTTTCAGGAGTTGTATTACACTAAAACAATCACTTTTTGTTAGCGAACGCAAGAGTTCTGATTCTGGACTAGTGATACAAATAACTATTTCATTAGTAACTAATTTCTTTTTCTTGCTTAAACGGCTGATTTGCGGATATGAGTTTATGAACAAAACGTGGTTGATTTGATGTCTTCTGTAAGCTTGTCGGTATATTTTTTAAACACCCTGTATAAATCTTTTAAGTTATGTGTGCAATTTAAACCTGGTATATGACTAACACAATTCTCTGCTTGCGTCAATGTTTTTTGCAATGCATAATTATGAATAACTATCGCAAAACACATCTAACTCTAATGAACTTTTATTTGCTATTTAGCCAGGAAATGACTGCACTGTGGAAGTATTTTTCTCGCTTCTTTTCATTATTATAATAAGTATCTGTTGTTCATTTTATTGTGTTTTAATAGTTGCTTAGCGTATATTATTTGCTTTTAATAACTATGAAGTTATACTCTGGTATTATAAATTTCTTACGGTTCGTGATACATAACGTAATTTCAAATTTCACGTGTTACTATAAAATGGGATTAATGTGTGTTATGTACTTGTACTGAAGGCAACTAGTATCTGAATTCTGTAAGAAATTTATAATTGTTTTATTTTTTTTTTGTTTTGTCTCGAAACTTAAAGCAGTTACAAGTAAACGAAATTATATTCTGTTTAACAACTTTTAATCCATAGATTTTTACTGTAATTTCCTCCACTTCAAATGTAGGGCTGTATTTAAATTTCAAATATTCCACTATTTTATTTAATGCTCATGCCCCATATTGTGTTATTTATCTGTTGTGTTTATCTGTTCGGTCAGATAACTCTTTTAAAAATTCATACCAAGCCGTTTAAATAATAAGAAAAGTTAATAGTGATGTTGACTTGCTGAATAATGATCAATTTATTTAATATTTAATTTTGATTATATGTATTGACAAAAGAAAAATATTTATTTATTTAAAAACTACACAATATTCTTCTAAAAGTTGAGATGAAGTTTGTTTTAATCCACAAATATTAATTTTTATCATGAAGTGTTTTTATATTATTCTAAATTTATTATTCGCACATTATTTGTTTGTAACAAAATTATGAAGTTTTATAATTTAAAAATGTTTATGAAATAAGAAATGAAATGATAAACGAAAATTGCTGCCTTTGTTTGATTCCGTGTACCTATTATCTAAATTATTTTATTTTATAATATAAATAAAGTATAGGTACTAATATTTCTATTTCATAAATTAGTAAAGCACAGAAATAACTAAAGTATTATGTGCTTCATAATAATAGAGATTATTGGAAGCTGAACTTTTATTTCTTTAAAGAGGAATAAATTGAAAAAGTCTTAAATTTGTTCTAACAGAGCAATGTTATTATAATTTAAAATTTATTTCAATTTTAAGCCTGTACAATTAAATCTGAATATGGCCCCAATCCAGGACCGAAACGTTTTCTAAATTTCAAAAAATATTAAAAGTTGAAGTCTCCAATAATATTATCCTCCAAAAAATTTAATTCTCGCCTTAATAACAATAATTATTTTCATTTTGTCTTGTTTTTTGTTTTCCTTGTAACTGCTTTGCGTTTGTTTTCTCCGTATGAACCTTTGTTTTGACTTGTGTGGCATGGCATGTAGAATCGAGCACGTCGTACAGCCACGCGCACGTGGTAGACGCGTCGCCGGCGCTGCCGCTAGCCGACGCGGCGTCCTCCGGCTCGCCCGACGCCGCGGCGCTCACCGTCCTGCAGCCGTCCACCAGCGCCGCGCCGCCGCCCACCACGCAGCACTACAGCATGCTGCCCAGCTTCGGATATACCACAGGTATCATCGGTTGTTATTGTAGGAGTTAAAAGGATGGTGTTGTAGGATGTTAGAGTGTAAGATTGTGTGCGGTGAAGTAATATTTCTGTCACTGAAAAATATTAGGAAACAGAACTCTTCGTGGAAAGGACTTGTTTTTGATATGTGATTTTTTTTCTTTAAAGCTTATAATGGTTTGGTTTCCAACTGTCACATTGTACGCGGTTATTTTAAATTACTGTTGTGTTTGGTATTTGAGGCTCAGTTCCATCTAGAAATGTTAACATTAAATACTGATAAGAAATAGTATTTTAAATTATTGGCAAGTTAAAACTGTCTTTACTGCTGAAAGGAAGAAATGACTGGCAAGCCTGTTACCTCCTTGAAGCAGTAAAACTGTTACCGCGCATTTATTATATAATAGTATTTATTATTCGTAAGTAATGTAATAAGAGTAATGAATTTATTAGAAATATGTACGAATACTTGTTGCGTAGTAAAAGATAAAAGAGTATCAAAAATGACATTTATATCATGACAATGAAGCGCTACCATAGAAAAAGGAACAAATTTATTATTTTGTCTATGAGCGCTACTTCGCAGGAATTCAGTAAATTTTACAACTTAAATTCATAACTCGAATTATATTTGCTTGATTATTCCATACACATCATTTTTACCCAATAAGAATGCTTCATTTGATGGCCGTAGATAGGTTTTCAGTGAATAAATTTTATAAAACCACAGTATCATAGTCATGGTTACATTTTGTTGATATGAAATATATTATGTTTGAACTGTTGTCATTCGTGAAATAATCAAGAAAATATAATTCGAGCTAAATGTCGTTTTTGACACTCGTTTTGATTATTTCATTAATGACAACAGTTCAAACATAAAATTTTTGATATCAACAAAAATGTAACCATGACTATTATCCTGTGATTTTAACAAATTTCTTCACTGAAAAACTATCTACGGTCATCAAATGACACATTCTTATTGGGTGAAAATGACGTATATGGAATAATCACTTATAAATAAATTTAAAATGATAACCAAATCAGTTGCTAATGTTGTGTCAATGTTACTATTAACCTGTAAAGGCAACTTTGCCTGGAAAACCCAATCGAAAAAACATTTTTAATGCCCAATCGTACAAAAAAAATATTATCTTATTATTAATTTTATTTTAAAAATGAAATTCTAGTAATATACATATATCGTCAGATCATTTTGTTAAGTTTACTACCCTTCTTAAACTATCCAAAGTTATCCAATATATATGAGCACATATCATAAATACCACCAGGGTAGTATACCCTAGTATACCAACACAAGTCAGAAAATGACTAAATAAAATAATATCTATATTAATACCACCACAAAACATACAATTAATAAATAGTAAAATAATCTATAAATTAAAAAATAATCATTTGTTATGTATAATAATCTAATTTGGCTATTGTCATACAGGTGGCGGTAGTGTAGTTCCAGGCTCAGATTACGCGTACAGTTCAGCATACAGCCAGTATGGTGCGGCGTACGGCTCCTACGGCTACGGTGGCGCTTCCAGCGGGTTGCTCAGTAAGTAAACAGTGAGTATGCCGCTTCTCCGACCTCACACCAGGGGCCAATACACCAAAATCAAAGCACAAACACCCTAATTCACATCCATTCCACTATATTTTTTTATGAAATAAAATAAGTAAATACTTATTAAATCCTATCTTCATACAGATTTTTTTGGTAATTTAGCATTGGTTTTGTTTTATATACTCTTACAATCAAAATTAATCTAAGTAATCAAAATTATTTTTTCTATGTTATACATATAAATACATGATGCAATATATTCAAAATTATTTTTGCTATCCAAAAGTAAGATTTGCAAAACTGGGAAATTGAATAAAAATATTAAAATATTTATTATTCTTTGGCCCCTTTACTTTTCTAACTGTATTTCCCCCTATATATTCAAAACAAAGCTATAATAAACGTAACGATAATATATTTATTTATCGTTTACTACTTATTTTCATTATTGAAATCAAATACTAATTGCTTCAATCAACTACAATTTTTTGTAATCTACGACAAAACTAAATTTGTATTTGAATTGTATTGTAGCAATCAGAGAATCGAAATAATTTATTAATTATATCTGTGCTGCAATCAAAATTATATTGTTTTAAACTGTAATTTGCAATTTATTATTCATTATTTTCATACAAAAAACTTTTTATGATGCAATCAACAATAATCAAACACATATAAATATAAGTGACTTTCATTTTGTTTTTCTTTTATTATAAATAAAAGGATAGAAACTTTTACGTAATAAATTCAGATTAAAAATTTTATTTACGTTATTTGTTTTCGTTTATTATTATTGTATGTAGTTATAATTTTTTTATTGTTATTATAATCGAGATTTAAAAGTGAAAAATAGGAATTCGTATTACAGCTTTGTTTTAAAAAATCTTTAAAAGGTGTATTTGAGTATGCTAACAACATCTGTTTACAGACTCGGCATACTACTACTGCAACAACGACCTCTCGCAACCGGTTAGCCAGGGAACAAACCAGGCCCCGTGCGACGAACCAACCAGCCGCAGCCCTCTAGCGGCCACCCGTGCGAACTCGCTAGCTTCGGCCGATTCGCCGACAGGCAGCGCTTGCCTCAAAACAGAACCCGTTCCATCCACCAACGATGACTACATCATCGGCTGAGACAGACTCACACCAAATATGTAAAGTGCAGTGAACTCAGTGTAGATAGTGGTAAAGCTGTTATAGATTTATAAAATACGCAAAAAAGTAAAAAAATATTCTCAAACCAAACACCCAATTGCCAAACTGGGACGGCGGCTGCGTTCAGAAAACCTTGTTTTTCAGCGGGAAATTTCAAACTTATAAGATCAGAAATTATTGTAAAAATACATTTTCATTTTCAACAACAATATTATAACAATAGAAATATTTTAAGTGTTTTGAATTTCCCGCTTTACAAAAACAATATTTGTTTGTGAAACGTCAGTGCTGCTTTCCCGCCAAACTCTAAAATTGGTCTCAAGTAACTACGAATCTTTATTTGTCTTAACTTATTACACAGAACTTCCTTTATGTTATACTTTTTTATCTTTAAATATATTTTATATAATTTAGATTGTAAGATACACCAAAGAATATAAAGTAATGCACACAGATAATACGAAATGCAATGGACCCTTTTGTATTTATAAGGGTGTTGTCCTGATACTCTATAGATATTATTACTACATATCAAATTGTTACGTTGTTGTATCATATTTTGTTTCAATATTATTTAGTGATGTCCATTGCAATTCTTAACTGACATTGCGGTACTTTTTGGAAGCTACATACCGTACTATTTTATTTTTATTTATTTTGTGTTTGTCTATATTGCTATAATGATTATTAAAATTATATTACAGAAATAAAATTTTGAAAAACAAAATTATAATTCAAAATAACTTTGTATTTGTAATTATATTGGATTCCTAATTCGGTTGAACCGAATGTGTGAATATCAGAATTAGAATAATATTGTAAATAAAAAAGTTATTTTGAAAGGCAAAGGTATTTTCCATATTTTTTATAAACATAATTATTTTACTTATAATTTTCAAGTATTGTAATATAAATTTAATAACTGTTTTATCTATATTTAATTTTATTCCGTATATACGTATCAATTTATTTGAGAAGCTGTGAGTGTTTATGTTTAGTGAATGCACTCTACGCTAAAATCTTCTATAGAAATATGTCAACAAAATGAGATGGGCACACCCGGTAATGGGTAATAGCCTTAATAATATATTTATATTTTAAATTATATTTTATTTTACAAATTCGTACTATGAACGTATTATAAAATGTGTTGCTTAGGGTTCTGAAACGTACCGCACTGTTCATGTAAATATTCTTAATGTGTAGCTAGATGATTTAATTATTATTTATGCACTTAAAATTCTTAAGTCATTCAGAAGTAGAACACATGTATTGATAATATAAAATTTCGTTTCTAAAATGATTTCCTAAAGAAAATTCACGCTTCAAAAGAGTGATGTATGGATTTGCAATCATTTCAGCTAGTCACCCTCATTTCAGGAGCTGAAACTCTGAAATTTTAACTCAAAACACATTTTTTTATTTATAAAAAAACAAATTATCAAATATATAATTTAAATATGTAGGTTGTGATTAATAAAGTCAAGTAAAGAAAATTCTGGATTATACCAACGTGATTAACCTTTTAATAAATTAAAATATTTATTTTATATATTATTAATTGTTTATATAAATTTCATTTTATGAAGAAACTGTGTTTTTAAGTTAAAATTTAAGAAGTTTTAGCTCTTTGTACAACGTTTTTATAGTCAGAAATATTTTTTATTATTTTTACTAATGTTTTCAAAGAAAATTAATATTTAACCTAATGGGGCATTCTTAAGTAATATAATATAGTAATTTGTGTTCAAATATTTCTAGAAATGATTTAAATAATTAAAAACCATCTAATCTAATTTAATTCCTAAAAACTTTTAATGTCATTTCACTTTTCACAGATGGCACCACTAGTATTTAGTAGTATAAAGTTCTTGTCTTGTATCTCCATGTTTTTTTTTGACATGGCCACTTAAGATTTAATTACGTGCATATAAATTTTATGAGTTTCTGTAATTCTGTTGCTTTTCTATTAAATTATTGAAAAGTTAAATTTTTAGTAATCATGCTTATAAATTTGAAATGTTAATGGTGTAAACATAGGGATTACAACTGGCAGAATGAATATGTTATGTTGAATTTTCCTGAAAACAACTTGTTAGTAATTATTCTTGAAGTTGTGATGTTAAAGTGTGGTTTAGTGAAGATAAAGAGAATTCATTAAATACTAATGTTTAATGTAACAGTTAATAAAACATGATTAGCTGTAAAGGAAAAAAAGTGAGTGCTCTATTCATATACTTTTAAAATTAATAACTTGCTCATTTGTTTTATAATAGTAACAATACATAAATAAATATACATAACATTAAATTTTATTAGGTAAAATTGAAATATTGTAATATGATTTGTTTGTATTCGGGATATTTCTGACTAGAAAACGTATTGTAAGAATCACTGATGGAACCTACGGAAAATCTAATTCCCTGTGATGTAAAATTGGACATTGGACGCTGTATTTATTATTTTGTGTAATATCTACCAAAGAGTCGACTGATAGTCGACGTCACGAGGTTTGTAAGTACTGTATTGTGTTGTACAATGTGATAGGCCCTCAAGTTCAGGCCCCTCTTGCCCCTCCTCGTCCCGCCCGTACCTACGCTCCTGTCACATTCACAAGTAGCTTGTAGACACTTTATATTTAGTCAAATAAATACATTCATAAATATATTACCCGACTATTTATTTATATATCATGATTCCAAATATTGTAAAAGCAAAATTTAAAATGGGTCATAATAATTGGTTAATTATTATATAATTAATGCCCGGTTTTATAAAGAGCGAATAAAGTACAAAGTAACTACCTTATAAGTTAATTTATTGTGTAAGTAAATAAAATTTTCTGTTCTATAAAACAAGTAGTAGAGTAAATTAACTAATAGAAGAATAAATTTAGAATTATTGTCTGAGGCAAATAAAATGTTAGTTTATGTTTTGATGTAAATTTAAGAGTTCAAAATTAGTAAGCAAATTGACTAGTTGCGTTATGAATCATTTAACGGAGTGAAAATAGATAAAAAGAGGAATAGAGGGAAAAATTATACAGAAATATATCAATCGAATATGTTGCAGATCACTGAAGAGTATATTAATGTTATTAAAAATAAACAAACTGATATTTACTCTTTGCAACGTAAAAATTAAATATGATACGTGGCTAAAGATTATAAATAGAATGGTATTACTCATTCTAAGGGTGTCAATTCTTGTCACGAGTGGTGAACATAACAAGTTGGTGATAAAATATCGTGTAAATAAATAGTGCGTAGTATTGTGTTTAAATAAATATTCTTAGTGTTTAAGTCTTTATTAATATTTATTACTCTTAAGTTAGTGTTTATACAGTGTGGCTAATAAAACTGTATAGGTAAGCATGGATACCTCGAGAACTATAAGAGATATGAAGTCAGTTATATTAGACATAAGTTGTCTCATATGGGGGTCATTTGTACATATTTTTGTGTTTCTCAAAAAATGCATAGGTGACTAGATATAAACAAAAATGTAAAGTAATCAATTTTCGTTTTTTTTTCTTATACATTTTATTTCAATACAAAAAATATTTTAATTTGCACATTATCCAGGCACTTTTTAAATGACGAATTTACTGCAGTACTCAATTTTTTTGTTTCTCATATCGTTTTCGAGAAATTGATACCAACTTTTAATTTTCATATGGGCCTCAAAGTAGGTTGTGAAACCGTTAAATTCAGTTTTTTTCTCTTTCCAATGATATCAATACAGGTATACCCCGCGCCACAATATTTCGCTCTGACTTTTGGGTAAGGTTTATGGTAGGTCATTACCACAGGATTCTTTATTAAATATGGCAATAAGGAATATATGGTACAATATTGTTGCACTCTGAAATTTCTTGCCACAATCTCAAAAATTGTGTTTTAAATCATTTATTTTATTAAATATACAAGACGAATTATTTATTTTGTACTACTACGCGCTTTGTCATTGATTATAGTGCTCACATATTGGTATATTGATATATGTTATTAATTTTGTGACATATCCTAATAAAATACATTTTAATTGAGATAAGACGAAAGGATAGTAGATATCTAAGCACCGTATGTACTTAAACTAACATTGCGTGATGTGTCTTTTCGGATTTTGAAATAAACTAATTTTGTTCTTTCTATATCTCTATGACAACTAGAACTATAGACAACTACACTGCTCAAAACTGTACAGGGATATTTTAATAATTAGATGTAAAATGAAAACTATAAATTATTTTCAAATATTTCTAACAACAATGAACCGTTTAATCTATTTTTCATATAAAATTATTACCAATGACACAATTTTCATCATCTTTTTAATATGTGTGTATAACAAGACGTCTTATATTTATCATTTAACATCAGTTTGTGCTGCATTATTGAAATTTTCAGTTGCATTGTAAATTTAAAATCTTATAGTTATCAAAACAGGATATATATCACGAGGACATATATTAAGTATCATTGGTATGTTGCAAGCTGAACGCTGTCTTATTGAAGTTGCTGCCGAATTTAAAATTGGAATTGTATGAGCGCTAGTAGTATGAAAATGTCAAAATTAGCAATGGAATTTCTAATTTAACTTAGATAATTTTTATTCTTTTGACTAATTGTCCTCAATTATCTTGTTCTCATATTAAATTTGTTGTAATGTGCAAAAAAAAAGAATATAATACTTTTAAGCAGTGGCGTAGCCAGGAATTTTGGAAGGGGGGGGGGGGGGGGTTCAAAATTAGATTAGGTTACTTAATACATAGGTATGTATATCTATTTATTTATTAAGAAAATGTAAATAAATGGATATATATGAATATTTTATTTTAAATTCGTCAAGGAGGGGGTCCGGACCCGTAAACCCCCCCTTGCCTACGCCACTGCTTTTAAGCAACTCGATCAAAGTAGTTCTGTTGAGACACTAGTGCGTGAAAGCGTTGATTGAAAAATATAGAGATAGGCAAGCCTGTATGTTTTTGCGTACCACTGTTTTGGAATTAGATTCGACAGAGCCATCTCGTTCATAATTCTATATGAACTACTTTGCGGAATTAAACAGACAAAAATATCAGATAAATAAAGATGGTTGTTTGAGATTTTAATTGTTGTCAGTTGTCAAAGGTACAACATTTACTTGCCAATGTCAACGCCATATACGCTACTCTGTATTTTTTGTAGTTTATTGTTAGTGGCGCTGTCGCTAGCGAATTTTGTTGGTTTTAAAACATCGTACAAGGACAAGTCTGTTCGGTTCCGGCTTTGTTGCGCCAAAGTTGTTTTGTATCGATCCGCAACAATCCATTGTTGCATTGCTCCAGTAAAGTATTTACATTTGTTATATCTGTTATTTGTATAGTTTTGGTTGTGCTGTGTGTAAATAAATAAGTGTTTTTCGCGTGGTTGTGTGAAAGTGAGATTTACAACCTCACCAACTGTTCCATCATCCATACTCGATATCCTGGGTATCCATCCCTGTTATCCCGCACATTTTTTGGTCCTTCGAGCCGGATACTATCCGGATTATCCGAGTTTTTTCCACCCTTAAAACCACGTGCAAAATCTGTCAAATCCTTGTCCATGCGCATAGCCTGTCAAATCCTAATCCAGTGTCATCCACCCATCCTTTGTTAATTCTAACCTCGCAAACCTGCGTGTAGAGCAAGAGTCACGATAACTTCGAAGTCATCGCCAAACAGTTCCGTTTTCGCGTCCGTAACCTTCACCAGGTTCAACAATGGCTGAAGTCTTGCGTTACCAGCAAGAGTTGACGGAACAGATCCGGAAGTTACCGCTGGCACTCCGTACGCAGCTATCAAAAGAAGAAATAACTCCGACAAGCAAGCTGATCGACAGCGCGCTCGCCAACCTACAGAGACATTGGGATGACTTCCTGACTAACCACCACTCTTTTAGAGCAGAAAAGGGCTCAGAAGCTACGGTGTACTTCGTTGAAGATCACTTCTCCGCCACAGAGCTCTTGTACTTGACGGGTGTCGCTATCCTGGAGGCCCTCCGTCCTTCGCCACCTCCGCCAGCTCCAGTTGTCGCTCCAGTTCAACCGCCAAAGGCTTCCCTTCCGCCTCTACCTAAGGTAAACCTGCCGGAGTTCTCCGGGTCATACTTGGAATGGGAGGCATTCCACGACGCCTTTCAGGGTCTCGACGATGACGATGTTCCCGACGTCCAGAAGCTGCTCCTCCTCAAGGCAGCACTGAAAGGTGAAGCCGCACTCCTAGTGCGTACCATGGCCACCACGGCAGCGAACTTCCAGGGAGCCTGGGACGCCGTCTGCGCCAGGTACCGGAACAGTCGGGTTCTGGTAAGTGCTCACCTGTCGGCACTGTTCGACCTGCCCCAGGTATCGAAAGAGTCCGCACGCGACCTGCGGGCCCTGATCGACCGTGCACGGGAAGAGATAAGATCGCTCGAGCAGCTAGGGCGACCTGTAGACAAGTGGGACTGACGTCATCGTGTTCTTACTCCTCCGTCGCCTAGACTCCGCATCCCGCCGAGCATGGGAGTTGCATCTCGCTTCCATAGATGCGACTCAAACGTTGGTGAACCCCGACTACAAGTTGGAACAGCCGACACTCAAGCAGCTCGAGGCCTTCTTCGAGATGCGTATCCGCGCATTAGAGATGTCGGCCCCGCTGAGCCCACCTGCCCGCTCCATAACGGCCTCCAACGCGAAGGCTGCGCCACTTCGCTCACACCAGGTCTCTGCAAGCGTCAAGAACACGAACTGCGTGTTCTGCGGAGACTCGCACTCCAACTTCTCCTGCTCATCGTTCCGGGAGAAGTCTCCACAAGAGCGACTTCGGCTCTGCTTCAACTGCCTGTGTTCTCACCAGCGTAACGCATGCAGATCCACAAAGACGTGCTCCAAGTGCAGCCAGACGCACAACACGCTGCTGCACGACGCTTTCCCATCCAGTTCTGTTACAGGTTCGGCCAGTCCTCCAGAAAGAGCTGCTGCTCTCCATACCTCCTCAGTCTCTAGTCACTCCACGCACCAGGGTACATCCCGTGCCATGGTTCTCCTGACCACAGCGCTGGTCACCATCTGTTCGCCCAGCGGACAGCGCGTACAGACACGCGCGCTCCTCGACACCGGGTCCGAGGTGTCTTTCATCTCTGAAGACATTGTGCAATGTCTTGGTCTAGCCAGGCGGCGCTCCCACGTCAATGTCGTCGGCGTCGGGGCCTCGCACTCTGCCACGGCCTCCTCACAAGTGGAAGTCGTCTTCCGATCCAGAGCAGCACCTGGTGCCGAGCACCAGGTATCCGCCTACGTGCTTCCACGTCTGACGGCTCACGTTCCACAACGGAGAGTCCGTCCCTTAGATCCGCAGCTGCTGCTGCACTTCGAGCTGGCCGATCCATGCTATCACCGAGACCAGAAGGTTGGCCTACTGCTTGGAGCCGACGTTTTTGGCCCTCTACTCCGTCCAGGAGTGTATCCAGTCCCAGGCTCCAAGGTGGTAGCCATCAACACAGCTCTAGGTTGGATCCTGTCCGGAGCCGTCGACGAGGACAGTGCATCTCCCGTGTCCTCTCTACATTGCCATGTAGAGGAGGACCTAGATCACAATCTCCGCCGGTGTTGGGAACTTGAAGAAATTCCCGCCGCTCCTTCCTCGCTCTCCCCAGAAGAGAGTGCCTGCGAAGAATTCTTCACCTCCACCTACCAGAGAGACGCCAGTGGTCGCTTTGTGGTGCGGCTGCCACGTCGTTCCAGAGTTCCCACAGGCGGCAATCGCGAGCAAGCAGTCCGTTCGCTTGTGTCCATAGAGCGACGTCTGGCACGAGATCCAGCTGTTCATGACAGCTACAGTAAGTTCATGCACGAATACGAGTTTCTTGGTCATATGCGTAGGACTGAGGGGACTCCCACCGGACCTGTCATGCAGTCGGGCCCTCAAGGAAGCAAGATGCGAGTAGTGTTCGACGCTTCCCGACTCAATACGCAGGGAGTGTCATTGAACCAACATCTGCACCCAGGTCCACCTTTGCTGAACAATGTCGGTGTCGTCATCATGAATTGGCGAAATCATCGGTTCGTCTTCTGCGTGGACATCGTGAAGATGTTCCGTCAAATACTCGTCCACCCAGATGACCAAGACCTCCAGCGTGTCGTGTGGCGCGGCCACACAAGCGAACCAATTCACGACTTCAAATTGACGACCGTCAGATACGGGACCGCTTGCGCACCATATCTTGCGATCCGCACCCTACGTCAACTTGCTCGACTCGAGCAAGAGAGCTTTCCAAGGGGCTCCGAATGCCTTGTAGAAGATTCGTACGTCGACGACGTACTCTCCGGAGCCGATTCCCTCGAAGACGCTGTCATACGCCGTGATGAGCTCATCCAACTACTCGCAAAAGGCAAGTTCGAACTGAGCAAATGGTCCGCAAATTGTTCAGACCTCCTAGAGCTCGCTGAAGCCCGTTCCAAGGCGCCTACTCCAGCTGCTAACGTCGAGCTCTCCGAATCCACAAAGATGTTAGGGCTCATGTGGAATCCAGAGAAGGATGAATTTTTCTTCCGAGAGCGTATCTCAACAACGCTCTCAGTTCCCGCCACGAAGCGCACAGTCCTCTCCAAGGTCTCGCAGCTGTTCGACCCGCTCGGCTGGATCTCCCCAGTCGTTATATCTGCAAAGATTCTGCTGCAGGACCTGTGGCTTGCCAAGTCAGACTGGGATCAGCCTCTCACCACACACCTCCAGGAGAGGTGGTCCACCTTCCAAGAGAGTCTCAGCCGCCTTCAAGACATCCGTATTCCACGGTGGACTCAGTTGAGTCCAGCTGAGACCGACGTAGAGCTTCACGGATTCGCGGACGCCTCCACCAGGGCGTACGCCGCCGTCGTCTACATCCGCACAGTCAATCCTGATGGAGCGTTCCACACGTCCCTCATCGCCTCCAAGACCAAGACGGCACCCGTGAAAACTGTCTCCATTCCACGTCTCGAGCTGTGCGCTGCTCAGCTTCTAGTTCGTCTATTGCTGTACGTCCGCCAAACCCGGCGGATCTCCAATCTCCCTATGTTTGGGTGGTCTGATAGCACCGTCACACTCGCCTGGATACGTGGACACCCAAGTAGATGGAAGACATTCGTCGCCAATCGAGTGTCCTACATACAGACCACACTGCCAGGGCTGTCCTGGCGCCACATCTCAGGTGAAGAGAATCCTGCCGACGTCGCCTCCCGCGGTGCTACTCCGCAAATACTCTCCACCTCGAGCCTATGGTGGAACGGTCCTCCATGGCTTTCTGACGCGACTCAGAATTGGCCGACCGCAACACAAGAGCTACCCGATTCACCAGGTGAAGAAGCTGTCCAGAAAACCCGCTCCATGCCGGTCCAGGTCGAAGAAGAGTTCGCTCTGTTAGCGCGGTACTCCTCCCTGTCACGCACGCTCCGCGTAACAGCCCAGTGCATGCGATTCGCCCGCCGCTGCGACAAGAGAGGAAGAATTTCCAGACTTGCAGGTCTGGAAGATCGAGAGCAAGAGACATGCACCGGCTTCTTAACCACATTCGAACTAACTGCTGCGAGAGTCCGTCTGATTTGCAACGTCCAGAGAGAGAAGTTTGCCACTGAAATAGCGCAACTGAAAAGCGCTAGACCCATTCCAAGGACTTCGCCTCTCGTGAGTCTAAATCCATTTCTCAACGCTCACGGCATGCTATGCGTGGGCGGTAGACTCGAGAATTCCGGACTTCCCGATTCCGAAAGACACCCGCCTATCCTTCCAAAGTCATCTCCGCTAAGCCAGCTACATGTCCTACATTGGCACGCATTAGCCCTCCACGCTGGCTTAGCATTAACTCACTCACTCCTCCAGAAGCACGTCTGGATCCTCCAAGGGCGAGCCCTAACAAAGAAGCTGCTCCGAACTTGCATCCCTTGCAGGCGCCGTCGTCCGCTGATGGGCAAACAACTCATGGGAAATCTGCCAGCTGCCAGAGTGACTCCCAGCCGCCCTTTCCTGCGTTCAGGAGTAGATTACGCAGGACCCATCCAGTGCCGCCCGTCTCCAGGTCGTGGGCGACACTCCACCAAGGCCTACATCGCCCTCTTCGTCTGTCTTTCCACCAAGGCGCTTCACCTGGAGGTCGTGAGCGACTTGACGACCAAGGCCTTCCTGGCGGCCTTCCGTCGGTTCGTCGCATGCCGAGGAGTGTGCAGCGAGCTGCTTTCCGACAACGGCACGACGTTCGTCGGTGCCAGCGCAGAGCTGCGCTCCATGTTCCATCAGGCGTCGCTGTTCTACCACGAAGTAGCTTCTACCCTGTCCGATTCCGGCACACGTTGGAGCTTCATTCCACCGTCTGCACCGCACTTCTGCGGCCTGTGGGAGGCCGGAGTCAAATCAGTAAAGAGTCTCCTCCGCAAAACCATTGGTGAGACGACCCTCACGTACGAGGAGCTATCTACAGTACTGGCTCAGGTAGAGGCCTGCCTGAATTCCCGTCCGCTGACGCCGTCCTCGTCGGACACTGCGGACCTGTCCGCGCTGACCCCAGCGCACTTCCTGGTTGGTTCATCATTGCTGACCGTTCCAGAACCAGGTTCCCATGACGAGCCCAGCGACCTGGCGACCCGCTGGCGGCTCGTTCAACGACTCACACAGCACTTCTGGAAGAAGTGGTCAACGCAGTACCTGCACCAGCTGCAACAACGTCCCCGCTGGCGCGGGGAAAGATCCAACTTCAGTGTGGGCCAGTTAGTGCTGGTTCACCACCCGCAGCTGCCTCCAGGTAGATGGGCACTGGGCCGAGTGACTGAGCTGCATCCAGGGGCAGACGGCCTCGTCAGGGTAGTCACCGTCAAGACTGCCACTTCAGAGCTTCGCCGACCTATTTCCCGGCTAAGCCCTCTGCCGATCGAGACGGACGTCATCCCTTCAGCCAAGCAGAGACTCGCCGCGCCGCCGTCGCCACCGCTGCGTCGTTCTACGGTGGGCAGTCCAGGTCATTCCCAGTCGGCCTGATGTCCACACGATCTTGCTTACTTAAGTTTCATTGTTCTTCCATGTTAATTGTTTAGTTTAGTCGCTTCTCGACTAGGTGGGCAGTATGTTTGAGATTTTAATTGTTATCAGCTCCGTATATTGTCAAAGGTACAACATTTACTTGCCAATGTCAACGCCATATACGCTACTCTGTATTTTTTGTAGTTTATTGTTAGTGGCGCTGTCGCTAGCGAATTTTGTTGGTTTTAAAACATCGTACAAGGACAAGTCTGTTCGGTTCCGGCTTTGTTGCGCCAAAGTTGTTTTGTATCGATCCGCAACAATCCATTGTTGCATTGCTCCAGTAAAGTATTTACATTTGTTATATCTGTTATTTGTATAGTTTTGGTTGTGCTGTGTGTAAATAAATAAGTGTTTTTCGCGTGGTTGTGTGAAAGTGAGATTTACAACCTCACCAACTGTTCCATCATCCATACTCGATATCCTGGGTATCCATCCCTGTTATCCCGCACAATGGTTTACATATTTACTGAATATTTTGGTATCTATTAAAATAATTCTTTCAATAATTAATTAGTATATTTTAAAATAGGACTAATTTGTATTATTAATTATTTCATGTTTGCTCTTTTTATATAATATTTGAAAGAAACGCCTGATATTAACCCAAATGCAGGCAGACTCACAGTTATATAGGTGAAACGAATTTTTCCATAAGCTTGCCTATCTATATATTTTTCAATCAACGGTGAAAGTAAAACAATAGCGGGAATATGGCCTTTTTGATTGTGAGTTGACTGCGGGAAACATTAGTTTCTAGGTAGTGAGTACGAAAAATCAATTTAACCGGACACATGGCATACTGGCTAGCGATCAAATTGTATGTAATAGGCTCCACGAGGTCTAGATCAGATCTAGATATCCCATTACAGTTCTACTTGTAAAGCTACGAAATCGGAGAGAGTGTCTTTTGCGGGAACATGAGTATCCAAATTTTACAAACGAGCAGCGTCGTCTCTATTGTTTTCCAATGAATCTAGATATGGCATTTACAGTGATTTATGAAGAATCCGAGTATAGATGCAGCCAGGTCGCTTAATCGCTCCAATAGATACCAAGGAGTCCATTTGTTTGGAGATGGTGCAATAATGATGTGGATTAGCATATACATGGATTTCATTTTGATCCCAGGGAACATGAAAAGTCAAATTTATATTTAAAAAGTAATTTAACGTGTTACAGTGTCATATGCATGTGCAGTGGGTGAAAATTTTATTTTGATGCAGGATAATGCACGTCCAAATACTGCCCGACTCGTAATTGATGGTTACCATGGACTCTTCAGTTTCCGGATAGGAAACTTTTGGAATATGTTTGAAATATAATGTTGACAAAGGAAAATGTCCAAATAAATACTCACCGACATCTTTTCACAGTTCTGCAAAGAAAGTGAAAAGCAATACCACAAGATGTTGACCATTTAATTTCAAGTGTACCCAATCGTATTGGATCAACATTAAATAATGACGTAGGTCGTACTAGATGTTTGAAATTTTATTGGTTCGTGTTTGTGAACTTTTATTTTCCATTTAATTATCATTGATGTTTCTTTGTTAACATAATTTAAAGTTAATATCTTAGGTTATGTCAAGATAGATTAGGTTAGGTCAGGTTAGGTTAGATTAGATTAGGTTAGGTTAAGATAGATTAGTAAATTCCTAAATTTTACTGGTTCGCTATTGCTACGTTTTTTTGGCGCGCTTAGGAAATGTTTAAAAAAGGTATTGATAATATATGAGCCACTTGACAGTTCATTTGTTTGCATTTGTTTATGGTTAATTTTGCCCGTTGCTAGACAACCTAATCTATTTGAAATTAATGTGATTTTCATAATTACTCAACAAGTAGGACAGTTTTTTATATAACACTTCATTGACAATGATAACTAAATGATAAATTTTAATAAAAAAATACAACTTATGTTGTTATGAAAGTAAGTTATATTAAGTCAGTGGAGGCACGAAAAAATCTTTTTCTTAAAAATTCACAAATTCAGGTTTTTGAAATATATGTAACATATTTTAACACCTTCTATATTCAATAATGATTTAATAAAATGAGGACACAGTCATGTTTACCCTTCAGCAACCACTCCCCGTAATGTATGAACACGGAAACACGTCTAATATACATGCATGTTATTTTATGAATTAATAAAAACATTTTATATAAAGTATGGAAAACATTGCAAAATATTTTACTGTTAGATTATAAAGTATTATATTATGCATTAAATATACCTTTTGCCTATAATAGTAATTAAAAATGATAGTATCTTTGAATATTTAAATATAAACATGTTAGATACATACATTTGGGGTTCAGATAATAAATCCTAATTACATATTTATGTCGTAAGACATTCAGAAAAACTGGAATATTTTTTACAAACATTATTTTTTTGTCTCTAATAGAAAAGTAGAACTGGTAGACAAAATTAAAGCCAACATTTTTAACAGTTAAAAGAAAACAAAAAATGTTTAAACCGCAATGTAAACCTTATCATTTGGAACACATAATTAGAGCTGACATCAAAACCATTATTATATATAAATAAATTAAGCGAAAATGACAAATTAATGTATGTATTATTATTATTATTATATATATATATATATATATATATATATATATATATATATTAATATCACTATTTAAATAATGGTACGGAAATAATACAAAATAAAAATAATAACGCAGTTATTACATTTGTTAGCTTTACAATCGTTCATATGTCATAATTCAAATAACTGGGATGGCAATTTTATATCGTTTTTTGTTAAGAAACAATGACCCATATTCTGAACTTACTTTTAGGAGTACTTTTGTTAAAAGTGACGTTTAGCCTTATAATAGCTGAATAACGAAAATTGGGTGAACTTTTAACTGAATATTCGGCATTAACCAACAATGTGTTACGTTTTATTTACTTAGGTGAAGTGTAAAGAAAAAAGTCTAAAATTAATTTGAAATGGATGCTTCTTTTTATTTAACGTTCTTATGTATCTTACTTTTAATTTAATATTTTTTTTAGTTTACATTTTTGGTGATATACACATTATTTAAGAAAAATTATATAAATTCAAGTGACATAATATTAAAACACAGATAATAAGTTTTTCTCGTCTCCGTCCCCTTATGACTACTGTTACAGACCCCAAAATCGACCAGAAAGTGTCTGTTTGCCGGCCTAGGCCTAAGATACCAACATAAATATTTTAGCATTACATTTTGTTAAAATTTTATTTTATTCGAAATGTAAAACGTTAATTAAAACAACTATGTTTGATTTATTATTCATTATACTCGTCTAATAGTCTCGAGCTAATAGTTCGGCATGTAAAAATAATCTCACTCGCGCAAAAACTTAGTTTCTGGACAAGTGTTACAAATAACTATTATACTTCACTGAATTGTCATATAGATTTTTCTTTTATTGTCATGTCTGTCTGATTTTTAAATAAATATTGCATTTTATATTTAACATATTTCGTACTGCAGTCGTTGTTTCGTCGTTTTATCTAATGTAGAATTTAATTTTGAACATCTTTGTTCTTTTGCAGTTTTATTCAAAAAATATATATCAGAAGAGAGAGTATCCACAATTTTCTGAAATCCCATGTTAAATCCTATGTTCCGCGTTTCATTGCACACCCTTATGTACAATATCTTTGCTAAAACGGGCCAGCAAGAGTTGAAGAGCTGATTTTAATCCCGAAGTTTTGAAACTTGACGCAGTTTAAGTGTGCTTTGGAAAAAATCGAAAATCTATTGTTTCAAACTAATTTTTAACATTTCAATTCAATATTCATCTAAATTTTTACCAAACAGAAGCAAATGAATCGGGTACAGTTGTAGCTTTTCTGCATAACACTGAAAATATGTTTCTAAATAAATCTGCTTATTTCAATGAGCAGCATATTAAACTCCTAATTAATTAAATTGTTTTAGTCTAAATTTGATGATTTTTTTAACTAATTTGACTTGCCTATACATATAATATCTTTGCTACGAACCAACAAAAAGTTGATGTAACCCTAAATAAAATATACCGTAGAAGTAATTAATATTTGAAATAAACGACCATGAATTTTAGGATATGTTTTATGTTGATCTTTTTATGGAATCATTTGCATATTGAATGTAAGTTGAAAATAGTTATTTACATACCAAATGCGGGAACGACTGGTTTCCGGAGGAGTGTTTGGCGGCGCGAGCTCGCGAGCGCTGCCATAGAACGATTCCGGAAACCCAGTTCACGCAAGAGGTTTGTACAATATTTTTCGTACGAAAATCATAAAATCAATAATTAATTTTCTATTTGTACAAATATTTTTATTTATTGTATACACAAAATGATTTGTGGTTATGTGTTTCAGTACTAACAAGTGCTGTCAATCTGTCAGCATGACAGCAGTTGTTGCCAACATTGTATATCAAATGCACTAAATTTACTTTTTCTACATTAAATTTCGGTCAATAATCCCCTATTTTCTTTTAATATTATTAGGTAAAAGAATGTTTAAAACATTATACTATTTTATTATAAATATAGTTTTTTAATAAATGCTGTAGAAGTAGGAGTGTTTTTTCCAAAATTTCCCGGTCGCCTATCTGGTGGAGACCTGGGAAATTGACGTTCCAGGCATTGCTTAGGCAACGCGAAACAACACATTTCAATGCAAGAGTACGAAAAGGTAATTATTTACTTAATCTTTATTATCTATCTAAAACCATGACAACATATTTGGAAACATAAATGATTTAGGCTGCTTTGGACTTTTATTGCTTCTTTTGTTTCAACCGGAATCAGTGGCGTACTTATATTCTCAGCGCCCTGGAACAAATAAAATACTATACAATTATACATACCACTTGTTTTACGGAGAAGTTTTGGTGAAATTTGCTTTCTATCTAATATTCTTATTTTTATTTAAAACCTTACTTGATAAGAATACATTTCAAACACAACTAATTTTAACAAGATATTCGATTCAATAAATATAATAACAAAAAATTACATTTTTTAAGTATGGAGAAACTAATAAAATTTATTATATGTATATGTTATTAACTGCATTGACAAAATGTTTTTTTTTTCTTCAAACGTTATAAAAGTGACATATTTTGTAATATGGTTGACAAGGTTGAAATTTAATTTGTAGGCCACCGGAGCAGATATTTTTACTTTTACGCCGCCGGAATAAAAGTAAAATAAATAAATATCCATAGATATTATGTAGAATCAGTCAATAAGAAATAACTTGTACAACAGAAACCTGTAATATCGCTCTAAATGCGACTATAAAACTAGACAACCTAAGAAAAAAATTACTAAAAACCATCAACAACTGACAGATTTAATATGATAACGTACAAATTAAGCGTCAAGATTGTATTAGTATAAAAATGTATTTGATATGATGGATTCTAGAGATTTTGATGACATTTATATAATAAAACAAAAAATATAACACCAAGGATTTTTAAAATTTTATGCATTATTAAATTAATATAAATATAACAAAAACAGATAAACGATATAATAGTATATTATTCAATGAGCATGTAATGTGTGTTATTACACATGAGAATGAAATTTGCCAACATGAGCAAAAGCGAGTGCTGTAAATCATTCGAATGAGTAATACCCATTACATGCGAATATAATACTATACTTTATCAACTACTTTCACAAATTTTTATTTGACTAATTTTGCTCCTCCATGTTTGTACTCTAACTGCTTCCCAGTAGCTACGCCACTGTCCGAAATAGATCAATTTATTTTTAATTCATAATAAAATTCATTGCAAATATGTTTAACTGACACCATATAAAACTTAACACTAATTCATAAGCTATGTCACATTTGTATTAATTAGAATAATTTCGCATGTTCGCACTTTTACTCTACGAGTATTATGTAATAAATAATTGATGACCAATTATGGCATATATACTAAACTGTGATGATATCTTAAAAAAAATGTGATGGATGACATATATCTGATATTGAAGGCCAAGGTATAATTTGCGCTATATATTCTTGTACACTGTTCTGCAGCTCATTTCATCTTTAACCATCGTCAGGTTCACATACTCACGAAATTATCCCTCCTTGTTTATATATGATGTATAGTGTTATCCTTGCGCAGTGGTGGGAATAAATTATACTAATTAATTGTTAATTAACTCAAAGCTTAATCAATACAGATCCAGTTGTAAAGTGTAGTTGAAAATAGTTAATAGTGCTTGAATAGTGTTTTTAAATGTATACTAAACGTGATAGAGTTATGAAAAAATCTTTTATTAGTGAACTCTTTAGAGACTACTGTTCTAACACAACTATACATGGAATCAGTTATATGGGCGCAAAGGATAAAACTTTATTTGAAAAGTAAGTGTTATAAATAAAGAGCGGATTCTATGCAATTACATGTGTTGTTTATATTAGGCATATCAACAAACAGTTTTCATATATTGACGTTTCATCAAAAATTATTGCCAAATATCAAAAAGAAATAATGCATATTTTGCATTTAATGATACTTTATTGCATATTTTGTTTTTTTTGCATATTAGTGCATATTTTAAGATTTTTTCAAAAACAAAAATTAATTTTTGACAAATTTTGTTCTTTTTTGAAAACAGTATAGGTATTACAAGAAATATAATTTTGATCATACTTTTAAAAAGTGAGCATTTATATAAAATGTACTCATTGAAACCATTACAATCATATTTAATTTCTCGTCAGAACAAAAAAAAGTGATTCTATCAGTGTTTTAGAACTGTTTAGAACTCAACTAATTCTTATTTTGTAAGTAAGGTAAGTAAATAATATCTGTCACTGAAATTCGTATGTTTGGAACTATAACAAGAATTAGTAATGCCGAAAAAAATGTATTAGAAATATGAGGAGCATATAGCAACTTTCTCGTTAAAGATGACTTTTTTGATTTTTGTTTCAAAAAAGAGCTTTTGTAAATTTCAATATGAGATTTTCTTATTTTTGTTAGAATTACCTCCTGTGATATTTATCGTCTTTATACATTTCATGAAATGTTCCAAATAAAACACTGCATGTAAAAATAGAAATAAGAAAATGATATCAGTAAAACGAGCCTGATGACATTAGTTTTTTTGCATATTTTTATTGTAAAGTGCATATTTATAACTTTTTTGCATATATCATGCATATTTTGATGATTTTTTAATGCATATTGCATGCATATTTTGACACTTTTTTAGTGCATATAATCCGCTCTTTAGTTATAAACATTGCATATAATATTATGAAATAGTATATGAAGAAGAATAAGTTTCATAATTATTTATAATCTTATTTCGTGATAAGGAAATTTGGGCCACGAGGTCTAAAGAAGTTGTCCAACCGATTTAGCAAATATAAAAATATGAAAAGTAAATAAGATTTTGTTTTCTGTTGGTCAACCGGTATTGGAACTTTACTGAAACTGTAATAGTCATTTACGTATAGAGGGCTGAAAAAGAAGGTTTACGCCTGTGGACGAAATTTGAAGGCCGAAGCGTAAATCTACTAAATTTTGCTAGAAGCAAATAAAACTTAACTTAGTAGATTAAAGGATAGGTATGAAAGCGGTACAAGGTATTACAAATCTGAATTTGTCTTCTTCACCGCCCAAGGGCGCAAAGTAAAGGTTTCCGCCATGGTAACCAAATTGTAAATAATACATAAAATATATTTATTGTAAAATTCAAAAAGATGAAATAAATATATATAAAAAACAGCAAACTAAGTGGCAGTGACGGCTGCGACTATAATTAGCACAAAAAAATAAAGGATATATATTGTACGACATGCTGATTATAAAACAAAAAGATGTTTTTATAAAAAATCACAAAAAAATTGTATCTTATTTCAAGCAAACATTTTTTTGCCACTGGTGGGTAGTTATTTTTAATATTTTTTTTCAAAATCTAATACAAATAAATGTCTAATATATTAATAGCTATATAATAGGATAAACAAAGGTAAACAGGGTACAAGGTAAATATTACTTATAAAAAATGAACATATTTTTTTCTTTAACTTGGAAAATCCTAATGTGTGTAACACTACTGAAATCATTAAAATGTTTATGTCCAACCTACACTAATAACTATACAGGGCATCAAAGAAGTTTATTTAAATAATAACTACAGCACTGCAATTAAAGTTGCAAATAGACACTTTATCTTTTACTTAATAAACATTATGGATCATTGGGAACATTGTAAACGAATAGCGCGAACCGAACCACTTAATAAAAGCAGTTGAAGCAGAAAGAAAAGCTGTCTCACTTGATTCCCTAGTACCATAGACTATACGTGCGTCCAAGCCTGTGTTGTTTATACTGATGCAGAAGAGGGATGCGCCGAACCTGCTTCACTTGAGTATTCGTACCGGAGTGTGATTCATACGATTATGCGGTGGAATATTTTATCTTTACCGAGGAACGTATGGTTGTCGGAAAAAATAAATTTTCAAAAATTAATTACTGTTAAAACAAACTATTTAGTAAAAAAAATAATAGGTTACTTTAGAGATTGGTGAAACAGTGCTTCACCTGCGTCACCTGACGAGCTGCCACTTCTAAATGGTTAATTTTGGAAGTTATAGTAGCGCAGTGTTTACCAGAGCTTTACGGTAAGCAAGGTAAGCGTGGCAGAATGGCGCCAAGATGTGAGGGGCACCGAACCGGTAAAATAAATATATGAAAAAGAAAAATAATTGGAAGTTTGTAAAAAATAAAAACTGTAAATTTTATATTTTCATCTATATTTATTTATTTATTTATTTATTCAGTGTACTAATCATGTATATGATCACTTCTATAATAATGATGGATTTTTTTTTCAAATACTTAACGGTAATTTATTAAAATAGTCTCATTGTTTGAAATCCTCGTGCAGGAAGTATTATTTATGACACTTTTTTTTTAAGAATTTCACCTGTTTTTCTAAATATATTGTATATCGGCGTTTTCAAATATACAGACTATCTTTTCGGATTCGCTGTAAGTCAATTGCATTCTGCTAATAAAACTTTGAAATTTATGCAGTCCAATGACTTGTCTTTCCCCAATTTTTCTTACTTGTTAGTGTAGCGTAAGTTTTAGATTATCCATTTCTTAAAATAGACTCGTCAATCTTACATTGATCGCAAATAAAAGTGACATATGCGATAAATTAAGCTTGCAGAGTTAGAATCCAATTATATAAATGAACATAAAAGGTTTATTTTGTAAATTTGTAAATATGTACCTGCCACTTTAGTAAATAATGTTTACTTTTTGAAGCATACATTTTTTCCTTTTAATAAAATTGTTCGAAATACGAAATAATATATAAAAAAATGTCTAAAAAGAAGTTTCATTTTATTGGTTGCGGAAAGGCGCCAGACGCCTTCCTACCGGCCCTGTGGTTTATAACCTTTTATGGAAGGTTGGATAGCTTAGTGATGTGTGATTTGGTAATTAACAAAATCTTTGACATATGACTGAAAAACCGGCCTTTAATTGTATATATAAAACAAATTAGGTTTGAAAATAAAAATACAAGTTACAGAAGACAACATATTCTACTTAAAATTGAGGTCAACCAAAAAACTAATGTTATGATTTTTTTACACGAGTAGAATCCGCAACTCTTATACCGGAGACAAAGAGTATAAATAGTGAGCATTAAGCAAATTCGCAAATGAACTCAATGTTCAATAGAAAAATACGCACGCAAATACAGAAATTACTAAAAATATCTTGCACATGTGGCAAATGCAATGTACCCTTGACAAAAAAGAAGAGAGAAAGTTATTAAAGACACCGTAATAGTTTCTCGATTTAGTATATTATCCATGCCACTATACTTCATTCAACATTAACCTCAACATCAACAACCTCATCTGTCATTCGACTTCCTTCATTTCCACATTAAGTTTGAAATGATCATTACCGAAATGATCATGGCCCATGGAAACAAAATTAAATATTAATTGTTAATGATCATTAACTTTTGTCGTGTGTCCTCGGTGTTACCATGCATATTGCATTAGGAAATGTCCCGAAATATAACACTTTATTCATCATTTTCTTGAAAGATTCTCCCGCTTCGAATTTTCGTGACGTCATGAATCACAAATTACATACATACAGATGGTTTATAGCCAGGGCCGATTCTCGCGTACGTGCAGAGCGTGCCCCTGCACGTGGGCGGCCAAAATTTGGGGCGGCCAAAAATTATTTTTACTTTTTCACACTATGAATAATAAATAAAATAATAAAAATTATTTTTCAATAATAGGCCCATAAACCATAATCGAAATATGAAAAATTTATATTAAAAATGTAAAATATTTACTGTTTTATGAATAATAAAGCAACATTTAAAAAAAATATATTTTTCAGTAAAGGGTTATAGCGAATTTAATATTTCGTTACGTCACGTACACTCAAAATGATTCTATTGGCCAGAAATTTGAAAGCTGGCCTTCCCGCGAGAATGGTGAAAATACAAGAAAGATAGGTAGGTTAGGTTCGGCCAGGAGGCGTGTCTCTCAGCGCCATTGTTTTCTCAAACTTTTATGTATAACACTCAAATATAAAATAAATACTATAAAATTGATAAAAGAGTATAATTTTTGTTTGTATTAGGTTAAATATTAACGAAGTATGATTTATAACATGGAAAATAATACTTTTATATTAAACACATTATAAAAATTGCTCTCATGAAACACCACTGTTTCACTGCCACTGAATGAGTGTACCTGACGTCACGATCGCATTCCAAAGTTTTAAAAATTCATATCTCGCTTATTATAAGGAATTTTCACATCGGATTTTCAACAATCGTCATAACTTCCAATGAAGTTTCGTAAAATAAAAAAAAATGGTTTATGGGCCCATTTAAGGTTTAACAACCCAATAAATAACAATAGTCTGTTGTATTATTTTTAATTTAAATTTACGACACGTGTGTCAAGCATATGCGCACATTATTTTTGTGCATGACAGAGAAAATCGAGAAGCTTTCACATCCTTTAAAAATGTAATTTTTAATAATAAGTAATTTTAGCTGAAGTAAATGAAAAAAACTTCTTGCAGCGCAATTTCATTTACTCTTTCATCTGTATTTGAGGGGCGCCAAAAATTTTACTTGCACGAGGGCGGCCGATAGTACAGAATCGGGCCTGTTTATAGCTGTCACAGGAAAAGTACGCAGAATTTTAGAATCGTGTTTGTTTTGTGTAAATATTTTATTACTGTATAACTACAGATTTGTATGCATGCAACTTTAGCGTGATTAAAATACATGTGAATTTTTTTTCTTATTATAAATATATAAATAATTATAATTTAAAATGTAATTGAAAGTTAAAATTATATTCCTATTTATTTATAATTAATTATTTATAATGAAATTTTTGTGGTGTCACAAGTGAGTTATGCGCATGCCTAGAAAGGATGGCGAGACCAGACTTTTTTAATGTAGGTCGTATGTTGAGACAATATTCCCTGTTGCCATGGGAATCCAGCGCGTGCTGCTTAAGGTAGACTATATGTCTCCGTGAACTTCTGTGACGTCATTATTTTAGAAAATATCATTATTTCAATCTAAGTATATATGAGTGAAATATAATATAGAAAATCACTTTCAAGACAATCTTAATAAATTAAAATATAAAATTTTTTTACTTCCCCAATGAGATATGAGCACACAACCAAAACTTTGTTAAATAACAGCACTGTTTCTCCAACTTATGTAACAATAAGGAATGTTTTCCATATGTTACTGAAAACCTGAGCCTAAGAAAATTTGATCTCTTGCATTCAGAATTGAAAAGTGTTAGGTTTTGGTAATAAAGTTCAAAATTTATCGCTTCACTGTCATTCTGAATGGGTGAGAACTATATTTTAAAAAAATAGTTTTTACAAGATCTGGTAAGGAGGGCAAAGGGATGATTTCTTCTCACTTCTCAGTCCTCGATAACTTTACAGATTTTGTAGAAAAGTCGTGTATCTACGTCTGATGAAGACGCACGTACATCGGAGCACTTCGCTCTGATCATGGTATGGACAATCAGACGGATTGTTCATACAGAGTTTAGTCCGACGGCTAATGTAATGTTTTTGTAATAATTTTAGTATAATTTAGTTTATTGTCAATATGTAAATAAATTTAATCCTAAGTAAAAACGTGGGTTTTCGTCCAATTTCTTCCCATCGCGTTCCTTAGTGTTGTGTTGTGCATCATCGTCATTCTGAAACTCATCAAGTTAATCATAATCATAGCATCAATATTTTTACCCATTTAGTTACATTTATTTTTGTGAAAAATAGGCTTGCATACTATTACAATTTTATTTATTTTACGAAACTCAAATTTTATAAAGTTATGCAAAAAATGGATTACAGCTGATAGAAATTGTTCCATTTAAAATCAGAACTCAGAAATAGAGGCGCATCTGTTTAAAGAAAAAAATCAGTTGTAATTAAAGTGTAAAAGATATATTATGAAACATAAATTTGAAATATGACGCTTGAAACAAGTTAAAGGGGAAAAGGTAGGTTGAATATCAGCGCTTACCTGCTCCCATTACATGTAAACAAGAAACTACCTCAGTTTACATTTCATCTGCAAGTATGAGCTGGATCAAATCAATGTGATTCGTATTTAGATAATTAGTTATTATTGATAAGTAAAGATGAGAAACTAATTTGGAACATGTAATTAAACTTTAAAGTCAAAATTAACTTAGGATAAATTTTAATCTGCAAATACTCGTACTGTTACCGTTTTATGATAATAAATTTTAATAAATGAGAAGCAAGCGTGTATTACGTCAGATACCTGCTTATGCAATTCGTATCGAGCGTAATATTGTGTAAGCTGAACTTATCTGGATAGTAGACGATGTCTATCGAATCGCGTAAAATACGGTAGCAGAACATCGTAATTATTCAGCAATGTTGTGGATGTTGCTGGGCGACTAAACTATTCAGTGATCATTTGATTGATTTTATCATGTCTCAGCGCACTTGTGCTTTTTAGGCCACAATATAATGTAGAATATAAAGAAGTAATTATATTATTTGATTTTTACATATATTTTAATAGTGTACTTATATGATTAACTAATAATGCTCATTTTAATTTAAAATTTTTGGTGATTCTGCGGCTCTGCAGCACTTAAGGATAAGTGTCACTGAGCACATGTCCAATAAGAATTAAGTATAAATGAAAGTTATTTAGGATACAAGAACGTAAAATACAATTCTAAGCCGGGTTTAGCAACCATTTCGTTCGTGTATCATATGCTATTTTTTATTCGAGTGTGTCAAAAAGAAATTAAAACTGCATTAATAGAAACAGAACACTACATCATTGTAATAAAAAAATAAAACAAAAACACAAAAAAAAATAGTTTCTGTCAAGTTGAGTAAATTATCACTCATGTTTTGAAAATTATGATTGAATGACGAATAGCATTGAGGAATTTATTCTGAACACCATCTGAAGCTACAGAAGAGAGTTTCTTTAGAATTATCTTCTGACCAAGAAATTTTATCAATTTCACTTAATTGTAAATAAATTATAAATGAGAATAAATTCAATAATTCTGGTTTAATTTTTACTTTTGCGTATGAAAAATTGTCACCTAGTACCGAGATCAAATATGTGCTCTGCTAAAAAGTTAACTTTTCATATAAAAATATTTAATTAAAAAATGTCAGTTTTTGATACATTAAAGTAAAAATTAAAATATTTTTCTACTTTCCCCATTATTTATATTTTGTCGATTAATTATAGTAGCCATATTTCATAAAAGTGAATTATAGTCTCATAATTCATTATACTCGGCCAATTACAGAACCGAAACGAAGTTGTTGTGTATTTTTATGTTTCCGTTTTCTAAAATATTGTGCGCTATGTCCGAATTTATAGGAGTACAAAAAGTATAGTATTTTATAAAGGATTATAGTAATCAATAATGACTATCAAAATCCCTTATATCATAATATATCTACCATTTAATATAATAGTCGCTGTATGTATTTTAGAAATACCTCAACTGAAAATGCCCTCAGTTCCACCGTGGAATTACAATTATTATAATCTCGAAAATAAAACCATTTAATAAATAATATACTATTATAATTCTATATTATTTATTAAATAATAAACCTTTAGATTATTTCCTTAATATTTAAAAAGCTACTACATTTAGTTATATTTTATGATAGGTTTGAAGTATCAAAAAGATGCAATGCATTGTCTATTAATAATTGCTGCAATTGTAAAGTCATAAAGTCGTATTATCCTAAATAATTCATGTCATCAATAAAATGCTAGTAAATGTATCACATGCATATTTCATAGTAAGGATAGTTTTATATATTTGTTACATATCTATACAATTGTCAGTGACAGACAAACAGGTATAATAGTATGAATAGATTTAATTTAAAATCATTAAAGTCTACCAATATAATCATAAAAACAATAAAATGTAAAATACATTCTGTATAATATTCAAATATTTGTTAATTTTGATGACATTAGCAACTAAAAATAAACTAGTAATGTTTGTTGATAAAAACATGAGATGAACAGGTTTGGTACTTTACAGCTAATAATTTATGTATAAATTTATTAATTTTAAGACAGTTTAATATCAAACTGGCGAAAATTAAATAAACAACTCATACATGTGTAGGATACCTCGATTATTTTTTAAATTTGAGTAAGCAAAAAAATGAATGCCAATTTATGACCAAAATTCTCGTTCTATGCAGCTTTAAAAAAACATTACTTCCATTTTCTTTAAATAAAGTAATTTGACAAATTGTACGAAAAGAAAGCACTTAATATAAAGTTGATACGCTTCGTTGCAGCTGCGTTTATCCCGCGCAAGCAGAGAATTTTCTGCTTACATCGAAGCATAAGTAATGGTTCCGATCGCTCTAATTTACATGCTGAATATACCATCGTTCTACGACTTTGAGAACATACGAATCACACTTCACTACTTGAAACAGAATCTAATTATTACTATTTTTTGGAATTGGAATGTACCGTAAGATGTGTCTTAATTTTGGTTTGACGCCTTTTTTATTTATTGTTTGT
The DNA here is from genome assembly GCA_035578165.1 of Stenolophus ochropezus. Taxonomy (NCBI): domain Eukaryota; kingdom Metazoa; phylum Arthropoda; class Insecta; order Coleoptera; family Carabidae; genus Stenolophus; species Stenolophus ochropezus. The sequence continues at coordinate 22,644,020 of JAQOWZ010000008.1, forward strand.
TCAACTAACTCAAATTATACAATAAATTCTTAAAAATAAGATACACAGTAGGTCTGTCCATTTTCGGATTTTTGGTATTTGAATATTCGGATACAAAAATATTCGTATCCAGGTAATTCGGATACCGAATAGTTCAATATTCGAATAGTCGAATATTCGATTATTCAGATATTCGATTAATCGAACATTCGGATATTTGATTATTCGGTTTATCTGATAACTTGATATTCGAAAATTCGGATAATCGAAAATTCAGATAATCGAATATTCAGATAATCGAATATTCGAATAGTTACCTATATTTAATAAAAAAATGATTTGGCCAACACATAACCTCTTGCTTTACATTACGAAGCAAATGATACCTTCTAGTATTTTTATTCAGTTACAACAATATTAAATTATCCTAAAGAGTACATTAATTAATTTTATTATTTTTCTATTTTCATTTTCGTTCGATTAGCCATTACCGAGGCCATTACATTGTATTAAAAATTTAATATTTTATAAATCCTGATTTATTGGTAATTTTACACACCTAGTTTAATTATCCAAATTTCTAATAATTGGATATTCAAAATATTCGGATATAGCAGTTATTTGTACATTCCAGGTATTTTTAAATCATATATTCGTATAGCCGAATTATTCACATATCCGAATTATTTGTATATCCGAGATATTTGAATATAGGTACAAGTTATTCGTATATTCGAGTTATTCGTATATCCGATTTAATCGAATAACCCAATTATTTATATATCCGAATTATTCTTTATATTTGAGTTATTCGGATAGAAAATTACAAATATTATTCGGATACTCGAATATCGGTAACAGCCGTAATACAGAGTGATAATAATATAAAAAAATATCAATTTTTGAATTAACATGAGAAAAGAAAATATAATACCTACTAAGAAAAAAGAAAAATATACGTAAGAAGTTATATAATAATAAACAAGCATTAGAGCTATTTAATTTGCTATAGTATAGTTTTAAAATTACTCAAAAAACGGAAAAGTCTAATTTATAACAAAATTTATTGTACGTACTACACAATGAATACACACGGGAGTTTTGATAAAATACGTTCAAGAAAAATTACACCCAAAAACTAAAGAACTAAAGTTAAGTGACCTGACATAAAAATTTAACTGATTAAGTATATCAGGAAGTTTAATAATATTATTTACATATTTATATAAAAAAATAAAATGTTGCTTAATTCATCGAGTGTTCAAAGATTCTACTTGAAATGTAGATAATAATGAATCATAATCAGAGCTTAGTCGGAATTAATGCGAAAATAACAATGTTTTAAATATTTTTAGTACACTTTCAATGGCTAAAATGTGACAATTGTAAAAAGGTGACCAGATTATATTTGCGTGTTTTAATTTACATCTTACAAGTTATTCAAATAACGTTTTTAAGCATGTTAGGTTTTTTAAAGTGTTGAGTTGTTTTTAGTAAATACCCAAAGATTCTATATGCGGAATTCATAGTATTATTTATGTTTACATAAGTGAGAAGTTAAATTCATGTCGTGTAATACACGTAAATCCTTTTTAGATGATTATCGTGTTAAAGAAAAGGTACATAATATAATTAAATTCAATCAGATAAATCTTTACAGTTGTTCAAGTTAATGAATAGTTTATTTTTGTTGAACCATTCAAAGATACTATCTAAGTACTTTTGTAAATGTAAGTTGTCATTAATATAATTGCCTTTACAATACCTATAATTAAAAATCATCAGCGTATAATAAATATGAACTAAATGGTAATTCGTCAACTATGTCATTTATGAAAAGCAAAAAAGCATGGGGCCTAAAATATTGCCTGATGTAGACAAAAACACATATTGTTTTCTATTATTCGAATAAGATAACAATAATGACAACAAATTATTAGCAAAGCCAATAGCCATCAGTTTGCTCATTAAGATTTTATGGGACTCTGTATCAAAAAGCCGGCTTCCCACGACGCGAAGCTTGGTGAGCCTCGCGCCGCTCGTGGACTTGGGACGTGCACGAGCTTTAACGCGCTTTGACTATTCCCACGGCGCCTGGTTCGTGGCTTGTGGAGGGTTTTTGGCTCGTTTGTACTAGCTCTGCCAAGTCATTCGGTTGAAAATGAATAATCGACGGAATAAGATTGCTGCTTCTGCAGCTGCTTAAATCATTTTGAGAGGTGACTATTTAAAAGAACAACAGACCAAAAGAAAAAGACGCTGGTGGATGACAAATATTCTCGTTGCCAGACTTTCGCCAAACACCCTGTATTCAATTGTAGCTACTTTTAAACTTCCAATAATAATGATAATAACAACATAATAATAATTAAAATGTAGATCAAAGATACATAGTTTAGCTGAGGTAGTTTAAAATAATGCGGAAAATAGTCATGGGAAGCCGGCTAAAACACTTTTGCGAAGTCAGTATAAAAAAAGCCGGCTTCCTACGATGCGGGGCTCGGCGAATTTTTACCTGCTTTTGGCGAGCCTCGCGCCATTGGAATGGGGTGAATCGTGGCTCGTTGGCTCGGCTCGGGCTTCCCGTCATTTGTAGGTAAATTTGACAGAAGTCAAAAGAAATGCGCCGCTCGTCTAAGCTCAGCTCGTTATGTTCTTTCCAACGTTCCAACATGCTCATTGTTTGAAAATAAAACTTGCAGTTTATGTTTTGTACAATTCTGTTTCATTAGTGTTTGACATCGTGGTTGAGGAACATCGAACATTTATATTGTCTGAAAAATTTGTTATACACATATTATATATCAGGTATGTATTTATAATTATTATTTTTCCGCATTATTTTAAACTACCTCAGCTAAACTATGTATCTTTGATCTACATCTTAATTATTATTATGTTGTTATTATTATTATTATTATTAGAAGCAGGGCATGTAACCGGTTAAAAAACCGGTTAATATAAACCGGTAACCGATATTTTGAACGAAAATTGCGAACTTTAACCGTAATTTTAACCGATAATTTTAAGACTGAAAATACCGGTAACCGTTAACCAACAAAAAAATAAACCGGTTAAAAACCTTTATTTTACTATCATTTAATTTTTTTATATCTGTGTTATTTACCTATTTGTATTTGAATATAAGTCATGACAGTTTTTACAATTTATAATTTATTGGAGTGTCATAAAAGTAGGTAGTCCCTTTGTCACCATTAGGTAAGTTTACAATTGATAAGTGACCTGGGTTTTTCTGATGGTATTACGGGAATTTTTGTGAATATTCGTTAAATAAATTGCATTGTTTTATTCGTTATATTTTTTCAGATGGTAATTTTTTATTATTTTTTTAAATTATTTTTTATTATATTTTTTGTAATTATTTTTTATTATATTTTTATGTTTTTTTTTAATTAATTTATTTACCGATATATTAACAGATTTAAACCGGTTTCCAATTTATAAAAACCGGTTTTCGAACTAAAATCGTTATTATTATTACGTTTTCTATACGGGTTAACCGTTAACGAGTATTTTTTACGGTTACATGCCCTGGTTAGTACACATTTCCGGGGAATAAAATCGAAGAACTACGTGCCTATCACCCTACATGGGTCACCCTGTATTTAAGTAGTTTCTGTACTGTGGTATTTGGAAAAAAAATTAATAAAGATTACATTGGAATTATTACGAAACATATAAATATTTAACAATGTTTTCGACCTGTATTGAAAAAAAATTATAATAATATATAAAGAAATTTACTTTAAAAATATTATTTCAATTAATTTCCTCTGATCGAAGAAAATGATAACTTTTTGATTTGATTTATTCTGAAAAATTCGTCATAAAACATGTTAAAGTTACCATGATTACAAAGTAAAATCGTTGTGAAAAATAATTTCTCATGTCAAATAAGGATAAATTACAATTAACGATTAGGCAATTAGTGGCAATATAAATTATAAATTTAAGAAAAAGCACTTACGATTTTCGAGGTTCTGATCCATCAAGTTTTCTAGAAATGTTTTCAACCATAGTTCTTTCGCAGTTTAAATATTTCTTCTTTCTGCATTTCTGTCATTATAGAAACATACCTGAAACTGCCAGTCTATAAAAATATAATGTTTTAAATATAACTTTTGGATAGGATATATTTTAATATCTTCGTTACTACAATACATTTTTAAATAACACATAAGAATTAAGAATTGAAAATTATATTATAATTTCTTTAGTTCTAGCAAAATAGAAATATTTTATATTTTTCTAAACTACTTATTAATAAAAAAATTATTAGTTATTTTTACAAGTATTAAAATATATGAACATATTTCACAATATTTGCTGCACTATTATTTATAAAAAAATTTTTTGCACTCACCAATAAAAATTGCTGCTTTCATAAGAAATTATACCATTTGAAATAGGTTCTGCTTCATTTCCATCTATTATTCCCTAAAAATATCTGAAGAAAGAAATTTATAAAATTGCTTCATCTGTAAATTATATCAATATAATATTAAAGTGGAGATGTTGGTCCCATCCTCTATTATTTTACATTTGATGTTTAGAGGATGGTTAAGCCCTGCCACCACGACAAGGTCTCTCCACGACGGCAAGGGGGGAAGGGATGGTTTAGGGTTTAAGGAAAGGAGGAAGACTTAAAATTATTGCGACTTAAATCTAACCGCGACTTAAAAGTTATTCGGCGCGACTTAAACTAATGCAGTGTACTTCCAGCGAAAAGGGTCAGGGGCATTGGCATGAAAACCAAGAAAGAAGTAGAAAATGAAAATATAATATTAATTATTATAGTCTATGTACAAACTCACTCCACAGTTAGACATTTCAACACGCTAGCGGTCAGACACCCTTCCGGCCCTCCAGTACTAACGCCCAAAATGGTAAAAGGGCAGCAAGATGCACCAAGCACATCCGTAACTCTAACTTATAGACACGCTAATACGAGGGCGGTATCACAACCCTTCCGTGCAACCCATACCAACGACCAGAATGCTGTAAGCAGAGAAAGGAGTGCCTCGACTTATAATATACTACGGGGTATTACACATTCAAAATTCAAATATTATAATTGGAGGACTTTAAAATCAAAAATTATTTTTTTAGGGAAAAATTAATGGTTGAAATTAGTATAGGAGTAAATTAAAAAATTAAATCTAGCAATATTTGCACAAAAATGGCATAGTAAAAGTTGTGTAATATTTACATTTATAGTGAATAAAATAATGTAATCATAAATAAACAAAAGCAAAACAATTAATAAAACAAGGCACATTATAAACCTAAAATAAATTGTACCTAAAAGCTCGTCTTTACTGAAAACTTCCCGGGTAGTTTTGCAGTAAGGTTTTGCTTCCATTCATACATCATACCTTATATCTACACATCACATCTCAGATCTAACCATCACACTATATATACATTTTCATACATTGTATTTAATCATCACACCTTATATTTAATCATCACACAATATATTCAATCATCACACCTTATATTTAATCATTACACCTTATATCTAACCATCACACCTTACATTTAATCATCATTCCTTAAATTCATCATACCTTATATTTAATCATCACACCTTATATTTAATCATCACACCATAAATTTAATCATAACACCTTAAATTTAATCATCACACCTTAAATTTAATCATCACACCTAAAATTTAATCATCACACCTTATATTTAATCATCACACCTTATATTTAATCATCACACCTTATATTTAATTATCACACCTTATATTTAATCATCACACCTTATATTAATCATCATACCTTATATTTAATTATCATTCCTTAAATTTAATCAGCACACCTTAAATTTAATCAGCACACCTTAAATTTAATTAGCACACCTTATATTAATCATTACATTTTATATTTAATCATCACACCTTATATGTATTCACCACAGCTTATATTTAATCATCATACCGTTCCCTACATCTAAGCATCACACTTTATATCTAAGAAGCACACTTTATATCTAATCATCACACCTTATATCTAAGCATCACACTTTAAATTTATTCAACATTCCTTATATTTAAGCAGCACACCTTACATCTAACCATCATACCTTATACTTAAACATCATACCTAACCATCACACTTCACATGTTCACTCCACACTTTATACCTAGATCTCATTTCATACCTAATGTGCCAAGTCTTATTAATTTGTTTAGGAATAAATTTAATGCAATATATTTGCATGATACGGTATCAGTTAAAGTTAAGATTAAACAATGTCAACAACGTATCACGGAAATAATTTAAATTAAAAATGAACTTATGGGAATTAAATTTAGTGAAGTCGTTACTATTTCAGTGGTGAGAAAAAAACTGAGAAGTACCTGCTTCCCCCCTTACGTCTATATTATCTATATCTTATATCTAGAAAGTAGCTGGAACCTGAAACAATAAAAAATATGAATTAGTTTATTTATAACAAAATTTGTTTTTAATAATTATAAAAAAAATATTTGTACTGCACACTAGTTTCAATAATAATATAGTAGTAGTAAATCGCAATCAATTATTAAAATTCAAATTAAAAAATAAAATTATAAATTGTGCTCACCTGATGACTGCTGAAAAGACACTGAAGATTTCTGTGTTGTTTATTATCATTTTAATAAATGAATGAAGGTAGGGGGATTACGAAATAGCTAACAGTTATTCAACGTTATATTAAAATTATTATATTAAATTAATAGTAGGTTATTAGCTAACACTATCAAGTATAAAATATAATTTAAATAAAAAATAAATATATGTAAATATAATTGTAGTGTTACCGATGTCTAGGACGTACGAAATTGGCACACCCAACAATGGGTAAGAAGACATAAGTGAAATATATGTTTCTAATTAATTTAATTATAATTGTTACATATTTCTTTTGCTCTGCCATATATATATATATATATATGTGGTGGCTAGAACGCCCCTTATGGGGCTGCGCCGCTTCTTTACGAAGCTCTCTAGATCCTTTTAACAGGGGGATCAGCCCTTCTTTCCTTTATATTATATCTTCGAACTTATCGTCTTCCATATTTTCCTATTTCCTGCTTTTTCTTTCCAATTAGTTATACCTGCATTTTTAAGGTCCTCCGTCACTTCTTTTATCCACGTTGATCTCGGTCTTCCTCTTCTTCTTCTCCTAGGTTCCCAACCTAGTATATTGTGAATCATTGCTTCCTCTCCTGCTCTCCATATGTGTCCTAACCATTGTACTCTCTGTTGCTTGATCTTCCTTACTATGTCTTCTCCATCTATGTCTTTTAGTATTTCGCTATTCATTCTTGTTCTGTATTCGCCATTATCAAGTTTGATTGGTCCCAGTATTACTCTCAATATTTTCCGTTCTATTATTCTCATTTGCTCTTCCTCTTTTTTTGTCATTGTTAAGGTCTCTGCGTCGTACAGTAGCAAAGGTCTTATCAATGTCTTATATATTTTCATTTTTGTTCCTTTAGTTAGTATTTTACTTTTTAATAGTGTTTTGTGTATGTGGAATGCTTTGTTTGTCGCAAATATTTTTTCTTTTATTTCTGTTTCTCTGTCTCCTGTGTTTGTTATCATAACACCTAAGTATTTATATTTCTCTACTTCTTCAAATTCATGCTCTCCTATTTTTATTTTGTTGTCCTTTTTTTGTTTTCCATATCTCATCATTTTTGTCTTACTTTCATTTAGTTTTAATCCAACTTTTTTTCCTTCAGTTACTATTTCGTCAATCATGTTTTTCATTATATCTCTTCTTTTTGTTATGATGACAACATCATCTGCATATGCTATCATTTGTCCACCGTTTCGTCTAATTGTGTTTTTGTTTATTTTCTTTGTTACGTGTTCTATTGCAAGGTTGAATAGTGTTGCTGATAGTGAGTCTCCTTGTCTCACTCCCTTGTTTATTGTGAATACTTCTGTGTCCCCATTTCCCGTCTTTATGCATATTTTTGAGTTTTTCATTGTCATTTCTATAAGTCTTCTCAGTTTGGCTGCAATTTTTTGTTCTTTCAGCGCTGCTATCAGATTTTCTCTTTTTATTGAGTCGAACGCCTGTTGAAAATCTATAAATAGCATTTCAATTTCTATTTTAGCGTTATGTGCTTTTTCTACTATTTGTTTCAGCGTGTGTATTGCATCTACTGTTGACCTTCCTTTTACAAAACCGCATTGATACTGCCCTATTTTATTTCTTGCTGCTCTTATCAATCTCTTTTGTATTATTGTCGACAGTATTTTATAAGCGTTGTTTAAAAGTGTTATACCTCTATAGTTTCTACACTCTTTGAGGTCTCCTTTTTTGTGTACTGTTATTATTTGTCCGACCTCCCATTCCGTTGGCATCTTTTCTTCCCTCCATATTTTTGCTATTAAATTATGTATTAGTTCATTTATTGCCTCTCCTCCATACTTTATGAGCTCCATATTTATCCCGTCTAATCCAGGTGATTTCCCATTTTTACTGCTTGCAATTATTGTTTTTACTTCTTCTATTGTTGGCTCTTTTGTTATCTCTTCATCTGTTTCCTCTTCTTCGTCTTTTTCCTCTTCTTTCTCTTCTTTCTCCTTTACTTCTTCTGTATCTGTGTCTTTTTCGTTAAGAAGTTCTTTAAAGTAATCTTCCCATACTTTTTTATGTTGTTCTTCTGTTTCGGTTATTTTTCCATTTTTATCTTTCATGTTTGTTATACTTATTTTATTCGTATGTTTTTGTCGTCTTATATTTTGATAAAAACGCTTTGTATTTCTATTTGTTCTTTCTTCTTCTATGTGTTTCACCTTGTCCTCCATCCATGTTCTTTTGTATCTCCTTAGTACTTTGCCACATTCCTTCCTTATTTTTGTATATTCTTCTTTGTCTTTTTCGTTTTTTGTTTGTATCCATTTTATTCTTATTTTTCTTTTTCTTTCTATTATTGTTTTACACTCTTCATTGAACCATTCTTTTCTGCTTACTTTTCCTTGTACGCCTATGCTTTCTTCAGCAGCTTTTAGTATGCACGTTTTTATTTTGCTCCATTCTTCCTCTACGCTTTCACTTTTCATTTCATTATTTGTTATATATAATTCTATTTTTTCAGCATATTCACTCCGTCCTTGTTCATTATTTAATTTATCTTTGTTCCATTTCACCTGATTTTTTCTATTCTTGGTCACTCTTTTTATTTTCTGTTTTATTGTGGCGCATACCATGAAGTGGTCGGAGTCGACGCAAGCTCCTCGATATGTTCTCACATCTCTTATTGTTGTTTGTCTTCTTTTGTTTATTAATATGTGATCTATTTGTGAGTGATTTTTTTGGTCTGCTGACGTCCACGTTACTTTGTGTTGCCATGGATGTTCATATTTTGTGCTGCTAATACTCATGTTTGCACTTATTGCGAGATTACATAACCTTTGTCCGTTGTCATTTGTTGTTCCGTGTATCGTATGCTTTCCTGCTACCTCTTTGATATATTCTTCCTTCCCTATTTGTGCGTTCATGTCTCCTATTATTAATATTACGTCCTCTGCTGGTATTTTTTCAATTTCTTCTTCCATTTTCTCGTAAAATCTCTCTTTCTCTTCTTTTTTTGCATTTTCTGTCGGAGCATACGCATTTAATAATGATATATTGAATGGGTTTGCTTTTATTCTTATATACGCTAGTCGTTCGTTTATTGGTGTAAATTGCATTATGTTATTTTTTATTTTATTCATTACCATGAAAGCTACTCCGTACTGCCCTTGTTTTTCGTCTCCTGAATAGAGTAGTGTGAAATTATCTTTGTTTATCTGTCCGTTTCCTTTCCATCTCGTTTCTTGTAGTCCTGCTATATGTACCTCATATTTCTTCAATTCTAAACTTATTTCTGTCATTTTTCCTACCGCTAACATTGTTCTTACGTTCCAAGTACTAATCTTTATTATCTTATTTTTATTATTTCTTTTATATTTCTTTTTTTTTGTTTTTATGTCTAGTTTTTTGGAACAATTCCTTTTTTTTCCTTTACCCAGGTGTGTATCTTCCCTTCTATTGTTAATTTCTGATATCCAATTTTTACACTTCTTCCAAGTTCTTTGTGTTCTCTTGAGATTCTGACAAGGTTTTTTTGTATGTTTCTCTCTTCTATTGTTAAGTCATTGTTTATGTATATTCTTTCATCCCTCAACTTTGATTTGTTTTTCATTATTTCAAGTTTTTCGGCCCATGTGTCTACTGTTGCAATTATCATATCCTTTTCTTGATTAATGGTTGCTGCTGTTTTTATGCTAATTTTAATTTCTAGTTTTTTATTTATAAATTCTTCGATATATCTGCTTACATTTCTAGTGTTCTTATCCATTTTCAAGCCTATTATAATTATATTATTTTTCCTTTTTGCTTTTTCTTGTTGTTCCATTTTATTTTCCATTTCTTTTAGTCTATCATTTATACTTGATGTTTCTTCCTTGTCTATTTCCTTCTTCTCCTTCTTTTTCTCAATTTCTTCTAGTCGTTGTTTTATGCTTGCGTTTTCACTTTGCCGCTCCTTGTCTTTTTCCTTCAATTCTTGTATATCATCATTTATTTTATCTATATTTCCTTTAATATCTCTGAAAAGTTCCCCCATTTCTTTTCTTATTTCTGTATTTCCTTGCTTTATTTCCTCTTTCACATCTTTTTTAATGCCTTCCACATTTTCAGTTAGCTTCATCAGTGACTCTTGTATTCCCTTTAGCATTTCCTCCATTTCTTTTTCTTCTGTACTACCTGTTCTATTTTTTATTTTTATGGGTGATCTTTTTAGTATTGCGCTTCTTTTAAATATCCTGTCTTCTTCTTCGTCTCCTTCTGTAACCTCTCTTTTTCTAATTGTGCTAATCTTCCCTGTGCTTCCTTTTTTCATTAGGTTTCTGTTTTGTCGGTATTTGTTTTTAGGTGCCTTGCCAGGCAATCCCCGCTTATAACCAAAATTTTTAAAGTATTATTATTATTAATTATTTTTATATCTATATTACTGTTTGTTTTTTATATTTATTTATTTATCTATTTTTTAGTTAAAAGTATGTTTTTAAAATATATTTTACTAGAAGTTAAACTTTATGTGCTTTTATTATCTATGTTTCGGTAGGCTTCTTGGTGGTCCAGTCGGTATGAAGTCTGAACACCAATCACCAGGTTGTGAGTTCTAGTCTCGGTGACGGCAATTCTTTTTTTTTTTTTTTTATTTATTTATTATTATTATTATTTTATTTTTATTTTTATTTTTATTTTTATTTTTATTTTTATTTTTATTTTTATTTTTATTTTTATTTTTATTTTTATTTTTATTTTTATTTTTATTTTTATTTTTATTTTTATTTTTATTTTTATTTTTATTTTTATTTTTATTTTTATTTTTATTTATTTATTATTTTATTTTTATTTTTATTTATTTATTATTTTATTTTTATTTTTATTTATTTATTATTTTATTTTTATTTTTATTTATTTATTATTTTATTTTTATTTTTATTTATTCACTTGTCCTAGTGCTGCCATATAGTAAAAAAATATACAGTGTGTTTTTGAAAATGTGGAAAGGCCCTTTTATTTTATTTTATTATAACAGATGTACACTCAAACCAACAAGTCCCCGTACACCATAATAAAGGAAAAACGTTATCTATTATTTTAAAGTTTTTTTATTGAATATTTATATACACGAAATAAATTATATATTATAACTTACTATATTAATAAATAAAATAATGTATTGACTTTTTTGAATTTTGTATAGAATTTGTTAACTTTTATCGTAATTTTAACCGATATTTCTAAGGCCGAAAATACCGGTAACCGTTCATCATAAAAAATAAACTGGTTTTAGCGAACATTAACCTTCATTTTAATAATACTATTTAGTGCAAAAAAAATGAATTTTTCATATCTGTTATATTTGTATTTGAATAAGACTATATGAGTCATGACAATTTCGATTTTATTGGAGAGTCATAAATATAGGTAGTCCCTTTGTAAGCTTTAGGCATCAAGTTTAAAATTGAAAAAATTACTTACATTTCTCTGAATGTGTTATCGGAATTTTTGTAAATTTCTTGTTTGATTTTGCATGCAGCATGAAACATAATCGCTTTTCATTTGTTCCTAATATTATTATTTTTTTAATTAAGTTTTCTATTATTTTTTTTATTAACCGGTTTAAACCGGTTTCCAATTTTTAAAAACCGGTTTTTGAACTTAAACCCTTATTTTTATAATGTTCTCAATATGGGTTAACCGTTAACCAGTATTTTTTCGGTTACATGCCCTGATTAGAAGTTTAAAAGTAGCAATAGTACAATTGAATACAGGGTGGTTGACGAAAGACTGGCACCGAGAATATTTGTCATCAACCAGCGTCTTTTTGTTTTGGTCTGTTGTTTTTTTAAATAGTCACCTCTCAAAATGATATAAGCAGCTGCACAAGCAGCAATCTTATTCCGTCGATTATTCATTTTCAACTGAATGAATTGGCAGAGCTAATACAAACAAGCCAAAAACCCTCCACAAGCCACGAACCAGGCGCCGTGGGAATAGTCAAAGCGCGTTAAAGCTCGTGCACGTCCCAAGTCCACGAGCGGCGCGAGGCTCCCCAAGCTTCGCGTCGTGGGAAGCCGGCTTAAATAGTCAACTTGCAATTTGTTTGCAAAAACATCAGAAATATATTGAGTAAAAAACAGCAAATTTTAGCATATTAGTAACTGTTGACCGTCTGAAACAAATCCATATTGACAATAAGATAAAATATTACCTCTATCTCCTCTATCTGAATTTGATATACAGGGTGGGACACAGTAACCTCCCAACTTTTCATAGATAATTGTGAAGGGAGGGTATGTCGTAAACGGTGAGGTTAGTCGCAAATGGAGCAGATAGTCGGAAAGTCATGTTTATAATTTCCCTCAATCGTAAATATGGCGTTTCGCATTCGCTACTAAATCTCCTCGGGGTTCAGTTGCCGACCGAAAATCTGTTTTATTGAGGATTGACAACTTCAAAGAAACAGAAAGTGTGTCTATGAAAAGAAATGTGCGACAACGGACTTCTCGAAAACCAAAGAATTTTATTAAGGGAATCGCGCATTACCGTGTATTCTGTTCGGTATGTCACTATAATCCAAGAGTTTTTGTGCTATCTTTTGAAGAATTTAATGCAGAAAATATCTGGTTCCAACAGAATTGAAGCACATCTCATTGAACTCTAAATTGTAATTGTAATAGTTGACATTTCGTGACCATGCGCTCGCCGAATTTAACGCCCTGTTGCCCTGTGACTTGTGGGGGTATCTAAAACTAAAGTGGTTAAGTATCATTCCAAGACCCTACAAACCTTGGAGGATGCAAACCGCTAGGAAATAGCCCTTATATGAAAATATATGCTTCATAGTTATGAAAAATCTTAGAACCTGCCTGAGGCAGTATATTGACAATAACTGCGACCATTTTTGAAACTGAGTGATTTCATACAACCCGTGCTGTAGTTGAAGAAACTAAAAATTAAACTTTTATATGTCTACTATTTTTTTTTATTCACCTTCAAAACTAGGGAGGTTGCTTTGCCCGACTCTATATTACCATTGCGATGTTCAGTGGTAAAGAACTATTTTCAATAAACAGATTAATAGCAAAGTAAATTGTTTAATGCTAAGAATAGGATAAAATTTATATTTTTATGATAATTAATTTGTAGTTTATTGGTATGAAGTATTCATATTGTAGCGATCCTAAGGTTACGCCGCGGGCGACGGCCGCTGGCGGACATGTCACAACAGGTCCACTCGCTTCCCATTGTTCTGTTTACGAGAGGGTTGGAGAACATTCTAGCAATTAATTGTTTTACTATAAATACCCCGAGCAGGAGATCGCGAGGACAGTCTAATATTGATACGAGCAGTGATCGTTGGTGATATAAATAAATAGTTGGTGATATAAATATTGTGGAAATAAATATTGCGTAGTTTTAAGTGTTTAAAAAAATAATCTTAGTGTTTAAGTTTTTATTAATAATAGTCTTAAAATAGTGTTTATGTTTGTTTATTTATAGTGTTACTTAGTTTAATTATATTTTATAATTAGTTATATAAATATTAGTGTTTTAATATTTTTTTACACTTCACCTAAATAAATAAACGTTCCAATATTATTTTGTTTTAATCTGAGGAAATCCACTCTGCCACCCTAGATGGCTCGTCACTGGATGGATTGAAAATATTCTTTAATGTTATTTTGTGTTTCAGGATCTGGTGGGTGATAGTGTTTGCAGTAAGTTTTACTATTTGCGCTATCCTCATCAACAAGACATGGAACAAATGGAACACGAGTCCAGTGATAGTGAGCTTTGCCCAGGAACAGATGCCCATTTGGAAAGTGCCGTTTCCCGCTGTCACTATTTGCCCTATTAATAAGATCGCCTACTCGAATTATGACTATACGCAGAAGTTCCTAAACAGAGCAAACTTTACTGGAGATGAGTAAGAAAATGTATTTTTGTACGACCACTATGGAAACTTGCACTTTTCTCATACTAAATAAAGCTTTAAAGTTATATGTATTTCCCGAAATCATGAGTAAAGAGCGGATTATATGCACTAAAAAAGTGTCAAAATATGCATGAAATATGCAATAAAAAATCATTGATATACGCAAAAAAGTTATAAATATGCACTTTACAATAAAAATATGCAAAAAAACTAATGTCATCAGGCTCGTTTTACTGATATCATTTTCTTATTTCTATTTTTACATGCAATGTTTTATTTAGAACATTTCATGAAATGTATAAAGACAATAAATATCACAGGTAATTCTAACAAAAATAAGAAAATCTCGAATTCATATTCATATTGAAATTTACAAAAGCTCTTTTTTGAAACAAAAATCAAAAAGTCATCTTTAACGAGAAAGTTGCTATATGCTCCTCATATTTGTAATACATTTTTTCGGCATTACTAATTATTGTTATAGTTCCAAACATACGAATTTCAGTGACAGATATTATTTACTTACCTTACTTACAAAATAAGAATTACTTAAGTTCTAAACAGTTCTAAAACACTGATAGAATCACTTTTTTTTGTTCTGACGAGAAATTAAATATGATTGTAATGGTTTCAATGAGTATATTTTATATAAATGCTCACTTGTTAAAAGTACGATCAAAATTATATTTCTTGTAATATAGTGTTTTCAAAAAAGAACAAAATTTGTCAAAAATTAATTTTTGTTTTTGAAAAAAGTCTTAAAATATGCACTAATATGCAAAAAAAATCAAAATATGCAGTAAAGTATCATTAAATGCAAAATATGCATTTTTTTTTTTGATATTTGACATTAATTTTTGATGAAACGTGAACATATGAAAACAGTTTGTTGATATGCCTAATATAAACAACACATGCAATTGCATAGAATCCGCTCTTTAATCATGAGTAAAACTGTTAATAATAATTTCTCAAAACATTTGCCAACACTGCGCATTTATTATACATACTTGTAAGTTATGTATATTTTTCCTAAAGTATCATTAAAAATGTGCATATTAATCAAATATTTATGTTTAAAAGCGATATCCTGAACAAGAAAAGACATGCTGTCATTTTGATTTTATTATTTTATGAACAATACTATGACACTTTTTACCTCCCGTCTATCAATGTGTAGTTAATGGAGGTATTGTATTTGGTCAAATTTCTCGAGTGTGAATTTTCAACACATGAGTACGATTTCGGTTCTCTAGAATACGATTTTCCTATTTTTACCATGATTTTTCACATGTTTATAAAATTTAATAAATGCTGTTGTCAAATTTGACGTCATGTGGTTATACTATTAAAATATGTATATTTTGTTTAGTATATGTAATAATAATTAGTAGTTTTATGAAATATCTAATACATATTATAATTTTTAGGTATAAAAAGTTTTGGGATATTTCGCTTCTATGCAAATTGGATTTCTATGAGATATCCGAAAATGGTTCGCCTAATACAACTGACGAAGGAGCCATCGAAAATATCATTCAAGTATTTAATCTTTTCTCATTCAATCTAGGTTATACAATTGTGATTTCTACATTAGGATATGATCTTCGAAGCTGAACATATAAATTTCAAAATTGCATCGTAAAGTATATTGGAACAATTCATAAATTTAACAATACGATAATGATTATTATATTTGTATGTGAAATGAAATTGATAATAATTTTAATAGGTAGCACCAAGAATGCGCGAGATAATTAAATACGTATTTTGGCAATATAAATTGATGGAAATTGAAGATTTTTTTTCCGAAACCTTAACTGAAGAAGGACTTTGCTTTACCAGTAATTTTCTTCGAAAGCAAGATTTGTTCACTGACGAATTGTAAGTAAATATAAATTTACCAAGAAAAAATAAAGCATTCTATTATTTTTAAAGTGTATATCACAAAAATTTACCTACACATTCTATTGAAAATAAAAATATATGTACTATGGTGTGCTTTGATCAGAAGGGTTCAAATTAATAATATAACACAAATAATGTACCTACCGGTGTGAAATAGAATATTACTAACCGAGGTGGAAAGTGTTTCATTACTGTCAAGGACGATGATAGCTAACCAAGAAGTAATGAAGCACTTTCCATTGTGGTTTTAATACTATTTTATTGACAATTTGAAATTAATAATCTCACATGAATAAACGATTGTTTTGGTTTGGTATTAGGCAGTCCAGAACAAATGAAATTGGCAGAGGGCAGCTGTCAAAATATTATTTCAAATTTATTAAAAGTTTACTGGTAATACAATAAAATAATTTTATACATCTGTATTGATATTTCGCATTATAGAGATATTGTTTAAATTATATTTTCACTCAAACTAGTTAAAGTTTGTCAAATATATCTAATAGTGAGGTCAGACTTCATTATTATGTATATTTGACAAAGTTTTTGACAGTTTGAGTGAATATATAATTTAAACAATATCTTTACAATGCGAAATATCGATACACATTAATAGAATTGTTTTATTCTATTACCAGTAAATTTTTAATAAATTTGAAATAATATTTTGACAGCTGCCCTCTGCCAATTTCATTTGTTCTGGACTGCCTAATTGATTATCTGTCACATGAACTGTCAGATTGATTTCTAACCTTAAATATTGACTTCATCGGGGTTGGAAACTGTGAAGTGAGTATACAGGATGTTCCATTTAAGTGTGCCACCATTGCTATCTCGAGAACTATAAGAGCTACGAGGTTGGTTAAATTAGCAAAGAACCACCATTTTACAAGACTAATACATTTAAAATAAGAAAATTGTGACTCGTATTTTGAGAACCACTGGTCGAAAAACAAATTTTTTTCTCATTGCATTAGTCTTGTAAAATGGTGGTTCTTTGTTAATTTAACCAACCTCATAGCTCTTATAGTTCTCGAGATAGAAATGATGGCACACTTAAATGTAACACCCTGAATATGGGATTGGGAAGTGTCTACTTCCCAAACCTAGCTATACTCATACTATACTTTCCAACCTCTTGGAAAATGAGATTAACCATAACTAAGTTCCCAACTTTTCTAAAATCGTCGTATTACTAACTGATTGTGAATAAAATTATTTTTTATTCGAATGTGTCAAAAATTGACGTTTTTTGTTCGAAAAATTAAACTTTTTATCAAAGCATTAATGTTTGGTCTCGTTGCTAGATGTACTTGTGCGAAATTTTTCTACAACTGTCAAAAAATGTTGACATTTGTGCATGAATTTTTAGGTGTAAAGAATATTATTTTTCATGTATTATGTTTCTAATACACACTCAGGTGTGATTGATTTAAATGTTGAGGAAAATAGAAAATAAGAGAATTTCATGTCATACTTGATGACAAAATATACATTTTTAAATAAATGTTACCAAAAAACATAATAATCTAATTTTTCTAAAAAAAATTACGACATCTATGATCGGTTTCGGAATCGTTTTTCAAAGACATCTGATTGGAGCTTTGTAAAAATGTGTAAAAAAATTTCATCGCTGAAGGATGAAAAGTTAATTGTCTTTTAACTGGTTATGCAATTTTGTGTAACTTTAATGATTTTGCGGGGTTTCGTTTCGCTCGCTCCGCAAATATCCCACCGTTACACAAAATGAGAATATTTCTAACTTGTTATACATAAATAGCTATTTTGGCCTCCTGAAGAGTAAGCATAAAATTAAACTAACGACTTATCCCACAATGGGGTATTCCAAGCTTACGGCTTTTAAAGAAATACTTGTTGGATATCATTGTATACCATATATAAGTAATATTAAAGTGAATATAATCATTATTTTTCTAATTTTTAATACCATAATATCAAAATGAAATTGTAATGCATTTGAATCGAGTACGTAAAATTCAGTATCAACCATGTTGTGACGAAGAAGGTACTCGCTTCAGCCTATTGGCTCTTGTTCGAACGCGCCACGCCTCTGACTCAGACCTACGAATGATGTTCTCAGCTGATTCTCAGTGCCTGTGACGTCACACGAACGGCCGATTTTCTAGGGGGTAATTTATTGAAACTTTAAAAAAAAATTTCTGACGTGTTTGAAACCTTTCGGCGAAAAGAAAAAATACGGGTCTAATATTTTTATGCATAGAATAACATATTAAAAAATGAAAAAAACTTGGAATACCCCATTGTCTAATGTCGTCCAGGAATATAACATTTTTTCTACTAATTACATTATATATTATTGTTGAAGGAAAAATGATATTAAGTGGATTAATCATAATAGAGAAAACAAGGGCTGGACGACAGAAAATGGTTATCCTTCAGGCACTAACATTGATACATATCCTCGAAGAACCGCCCAGGATGGGTATATGGCAGGATTAGGCATCACTATTGGGACGGAATATAATGAAATGAACCGCGTTTGTGGCTTTCCTGTATCTGGTTATAAGGTAAGTACCTATTTTATTCTCTCTTATTTGTGCTGATTACTCCGTCAATATACAGTGTGTCCAGATTTCATCGGCCACCATTGGGATCTCAGTGATTTTAATGGTGTCTTTCTTATCTCAAAATTCCCCATAGGTCATGCGAAAAGGGCGGAAAACTAATTTTGATCCATTTTTTCTACCACAAATAGTTCCTAAATAGTTGAATATCCGGGAAAATGTTTCAAATAAAAAAGTTACAAACTTGTATTGTCTGGTCAGTGGTGTACACAAAAAAAATTTCAGGGGCACAAGTTTATGATATGATATAAATATATGATTTTTAAATGGAATCGTTATTTGAAAAATTAGTCAAACTTATGGAAAATTCGTTTTACCTACATAACTAAGTCTGGTTGTATTTGGGTTAATATCAGGTGTTTCTATCAAATAATAAATAAGTAATATAAATTAGTCCTACTGTAAAATATGCCAAGGATTTTGTATTTCAATATACACGAAAAAATTTAGTAAAGATGTAATAGTATATTGCGTCATAAGGGAAGATATGGGCATATTACATCCCGAAGAATTCTGATGCACGAGCGAACGTAGTGAGCGGGGGCTGCAAAAGCCGAGGGATGTAATATGCCGTTAGATACCCGTAGGGCACAAGGTATTTTTCCGTATCCTTGAGAAGACTGTATTAAATATAAAATTTAATTTTATACTGTAAAACGCAAACCTATGTACTAAGGTATCGCTTTTCTATTCACTACTGAAACATTCTGACAGTTTTGGTTTGGAAAGTGATAGTATTCTTTCGAATACTCTACTGGAATTGTTAGAAATAGCAAATTCAGCATTTAATAATTTATTACCTTCCAAATCAAAATCATTATCATTATGACGTATTCCGCAAATGGAAGAAAGAAAATAAAGTTAAGAAAATGTCAGAAAACGTTATTTTGACATACAAATCGGAAATATTGAAAAAGAAAAATGCAGCTACATACGTGTATTATAAAGGGTAGTGAGTTTTCTATGCTAAAGAATGTCTGCAATTTGACATAACCCCAAATTATAAATGACATTAATGATATTTTTTATAAGAAATTTATGGGAAAATTGAAATTTCATTAGTATATCTTTGTATTTTTAAAAATAATTAAAATCATGTAATTTTGAGTTAACTTCAACAGTATTTTGTTGTAATCAAATAATTTTAATTTTTAATTTTATCGGTAGATGTTACGTCGTATGCTTGCACCGCTAAAAACCACAGCTATGTTCATAACATCCCGCCTTTCATATTTACCCTTCATTGTTAATCTCAAACCAGGTAAACAACTTGTCAATTACATACCATGGATACGGAAAAACATTTTTACTTATCTGATATTTTGTCTGTCTAATTCCGCAAAACAGTTCAAGGAATGACGAACTAGATGGTTCTTTTGAATCTAATTGTCAGTTACTGCGTTGAAAAGGCTGTAATTGCATGACTATTTCTTTCCTAGATTATTTTACACAACCCAGCGGAGATCTCAAAGCCCAAACAACAGTACATCCTAGTGCCCTTCGATAAGCAGGTCGCCATTACGGTGTCTCCGCAGTTGATCACCACGTCCATTGGACTCCTTTCCGTACCGCCCAAGACTCGGAAATGCTACTTTTTTCAGGAGAAGAGTCTAAAGTTCTTCCGAGTGTATACGCAGAATAATTGTAAGGCTGAGTGTTTTGGGAACATGACTAAGGAGTTCTGTGGATGTGTTCCTTTTTACCTGCCAAGTAAGTCGATTTTTTATCAACTTGGCAACAAGTTCGGTAGATAACTGTTATCTCTTTGGCTTTTCTCTTTTACTAGAGGTTGTTTCATGTTTTCCATTCTTGTCTGTTGAGCAGTATCTTCCCTCAGGGGGGTTATTCTAATTCAGATAGTGGTAGCGAAGCTTCGCTATTCGACTTGAAGCCATCTATTGGTCTTGAAAGGAACATCGCATATGACGTCATAGATTAGCGGGATGTCGCTAGGCATACCGAAAGCGACAGAGGTCCCGCTACGAGCATAACGCTTCGCTATCGTTCATTTTTGTGATTTTATGATATTGTTTTAAACATGTTTTGACAGAAGCTATTTTTTTTTTCAATTTTTTTAATATTTATACGGAAGTGAGAGTATATTATTTAATTAATTTTATAAACATTAGTTTAATGATAAGAATAGTTTGTATATCGTTTGGAAATCGATAATATCGATTATTATCGATTTCCTTCTACTTTTTCTTCTTCTTCAACCATCTATACGGCCAAATACAGCATCGAAATGATGAGCCATAATCTAAAATAATTATGAAATAAAAGATATAGTATCATAAACAATTCTTATCATTAAACTACTGTTTATAAAATTAATTAAATCATATACTCTCACTTCCGTATAATATCATAAAATCACAAAAATGGCCGATAGCGAAGCGTTATGCTCGTAGCGGGACCTCTGTCGCTTTCGCTAAGCCTAGCGACATCCCGCTAATCTATGACGTCATATGCGATGTTCCTTTCAAGACCAATAGATGGCTTCAAGTCGAATAGCGAAGCTTCGCTACCGCTATCTGAATTAGAATAACCCCTCGGGTCTTCCGCGGCTCATTCCATCTACCTCCTTCTCGATTTTTTTTTCTCTCACATACCTTTCTGTTGTGTAGTGCTTACTCTCTATTAACATAATTTTTACTCCGTCTCATTACATATCCAAATCAATTCAATCTTTTGTCGTGTTATTTCTTATTGGCCACTGTGACACGGACTATTCTGTGGTTAAGTCGTAATCGTGAATATGACACATGCCATGTTTCGTGTTTTATTCTCCGCTTATCCTGCTTATAAGTATTAGTTCATAAAAGTGATGTTTAGAAAGTTATTACAATTGATTACAATTTTCAGGAGAAAACGGGACAAAAATATGTGGATACGGCAGAACACAATGTACTGCTCTGATTGAAAGTATGTATAATGAGACTTGTCATCCATTGCTGGATGTACCAATTTACCAACCTATACGTCAATTAATTAAATTTCTGTTAGAACTATTACTGTCATTTATTTTACGCACGACTGTCTCCAAATTGTTTATTTACAATTTGGTTACCATGGCGGAAACTTTTACTTTACGCTATTTTTTAACCTTTTCAAATTTTCTTTTAGTTTTAGAGAAAAATTAAAAATAGATCGACTTAGTTGAAAATTTTTTTAAGTCCCATAAAACAAGTTCGCGTTGTCATAGTAATAATTGTTAACATGACTTTTATTTAATTTTAATTTCATAAATTAAACAACAAAAATAATATATATAGAATAACTATTCTACTCAATCTATTCACCGCCTTCAAAGCGCATAATTCTAGTCTTCGACGCAGGATATAACTTCTTCAAATTTCTTCCATTTTTTATATTCCTCTCCTTTAAATTCTGTATGATTACAACCGATTTTCTTAAGAGGCTGTTGTCGCAATCCCGGTGAGGTAAGCCTGACCGCGACGTGAGAGACGAGGTAGCCAGTGGGCTGTCCCATCATACTACCCCCTCTACCGAACTGTGGTACAGCTGTGCACCCGAATATACAATATTTTTTATTCTAATGCTCATATCCCATTTAAGCTACACAAAATTTTTTTGTACATCTGTACAAGGAAACTAGCAGTGGGGAGAGTAAACCAATCAGGAAATAGAGAATATAAACTGGGCGGACTTGGCTTTGAGTAGTCTGCGAGAGACATCTAGTGCGGAAACTATAAACTAAATTTCATGAATTTTACAGATCTTTAAATTGCAATAACTTTTAAATAAATTTATATATTAACAATTTGAAATTAGAAATTAATTTAGAAACACATATATTATTGAATTGGCTAGTCATATTTTTAAATTTTTATATATAAACCATAAAAATTGATACTGTAAAAGTAGAAACTTTAATATTTAATTGTTGTGAAACAACAAAACATATTTAAAATATTCTCATTTAGCGGTCTTTAGATATGTTTAGTTATGTAGTATACAAAATTTGAACAATATAAGTTCAATAATAATGTCTCAGGATTAGATTGAAATTAGTAAATTTCGAAAAATTGTCCAATTTTAATTACAAATTACTCACTTATTTTGTACAATTTATAAAAAAGGCTCTTTAGCGGGCTAGAGTTATCCTTTCTTAATCATCATGTAAAATTTCAACAGTTTGGTATGTAAAATAAGTTCACAATCCTAGACCGAAAAGGTTCATTTTTGGACAACAGCCTCTTAATTGACAGTCAATGAAACTAAACTAAGTCGACTTATTTTAATTTTTCTCTCAAACTAAAAAAAAATTTGGAAAGGTTAAAACTGAATTGGCCGTTTTGGAACATGCAAAAACTTTTATCAAGAATATATTTTTCTCGTAAAATAAAAAATAAAAATGTTTTCTCTCTCTACAACTCGATCCGTGGACATACTGGATATAACAGACTTACTACATAATTAAATTTAGACTATGGTAGGGTTTCAAATTTTATCCGCAATGACGTTGAGATCTAAACTTTAAACGATTATTGAGGTGATGATAAATATTATATTAAAAATTGTCGGAATCCCTTAAGACCGGTACATACAGTAATGAGAAATAAGTCTTGATGATATACATATAGTTATATAAAATTCATATTTCAGAAAAAATAATGGATTTTGAAATGATGCAAAAAGATAATGGATTACCCAAAGTAGAAACAGATAATAAGGAATATGAAATTTATCAGAAATGTGATTGTTTGCCTTCCTGTTCTTCGCTGCAGTTTAATACAGAATCATCAAGTGCAGATCTTCATATTTCTGAAACTATTAAGTTATCTAAAGAAGCCGGAAACGGCATGGACGAAAGGTATAGAAATAATATAGTTGTATGCAGAGATATTTAAAACTTATAGAATAATACTTTAGGCGGGTACTCTCCAGTACATTTTTTAATAGTGAAGCGGTTTCCAAATAGATACACAAAATTTAATTTGAAAATAAATGCCGACCTCAGAATTTTTTTTTGTAATTTTGCACATCGGAATTTCGGAGATATATTCTCAATACATTTGTTTGTTTTTACTTTACTAGTAATATTTAATCTATTCTTTTAATTTTAATACAACTTATGAAACTGAAATTTTTCTTAAATAAATGTTCGATATTACAATTACAGTTTCATTATTATTATCCATTATAAAAGGGCTTGAAATAAAGACAATGTAAAAAAAAATGAATAAAATCAACCTGTAAAATGTAATGATAAACTAGTTAACTATATAGAATAAATCCCAATTTAATAAACCAACACGCTCACTTAATTAGTTAATACCATTATTTTGTCTCCGCATCTCCGCTGCGTTAAAGGTTGCAATAGACTGCATTAGTGTAACGGTCATTTTGTGGCGCCAAATTCAAACTGAAACCCTAACTCGCCTCTGCCGATTTATACGCCCATGTTATTCTTATGGGAATAAAAATATGATATCTTTAAACTGCTAGAAAGTATTATAAAATGCAATTTTTAACTATTAAACCTTATAAATACTAATCTCTAATGTTTTATCTATCTTCTAATGTAATATATACACCCAAAAAACATAATATTATTTAATAAACTTCAATTTAAACAGTAGGTACAAATTTCTGAAAACGTATGTCGTAGCTCTCTTAGTATTCAGTTGAACCTGTCACTGTAACGCGGCGTTTTTAACCTGCTGCACCAAGTAACGACGTATGTTACTATATGTGTTACTACTTTCTTTAAAATCAAATTTTTCTTAATTTATTCTTCTATTTGTACTTTTTCTGTACGGAAACCAAAGAGTAATGTTTTAGAATATAAAAAAAACCTATGTTATAATTACGAATCGTCAAAATGCTTTAATATCGTGAATTGATAATGTACTCCCATAAGAAATGCATACACTCAGATTTGAATTAGGGTTTCGCGCCAAATGTAAATCTTAACCTCACTATCGTGCTCTATAGTAAACAAGCAAAGCGCGTACTGCGCCGATGCGTTTTATATTGGACTACCTGGCCGCATTGAGTATTTCAAGTATGAATGGGGAAGTTAACCGTGGTTGAAATTACATGTGAAATATATTTTAGTCATAAGTATATGAATAATTATAACTTAAAATGTAATTGAAAGTTAAAATTATGTTGCCAAGTATTTATAATTAATGATTTGTCTTCGAGCCACACTGACGTCACAAGTGAGTTATGCGCTTGCGCAAAGGAATAGTGATACCTGACTTTTTGAACGTAGGTTGTATTTTGAGACATTACACCACACGCTTCTCTGTTGCTATGGGAACCCAGCGCGCGCTGGTTAAGATAGACGATACGTTCTCCGCGAGCCACACTGACATCATTTTTTATAAAATTTCATTTTTTGAGAAATCTAAGCATCTTTGGGTGAAATAAAATGTAGAATATCACTTTTGAGGGCAATCTTGATAAAATAAAAAAAAATAATTAAAAATCGCTAAACTTCCCCATTCTAAGATAAATATATTGTTAATGAAATACAAGCAATAGCTTTATAAATTGATTTGTTTTAAATTAATAAAAGGTCATTTAAAATAATATTTTGAATAAAAATTAATATGGAGCTCTATTGACAAAATACATATTCTTAGTAAAATACAAGGGCCACATCCAACGCATCCATGGAGTGCACGCCACTGGTACTTCTTTCTGTCGTAGAAAATTTCATTCATTAATCCCACTATTTTCCTGTAGTATTATTAGGCAAAAGAATATTCGAGACATTATACTTCTTTATTGTAATATATATTTTTAATAAATACTGTAGAAATAGGAGTGTTTTTTTCAAAATTTACCGCACGCTAATCTGGGGGAGGCGTGAAAGTTGAGTTTCTCTGCTTAGGTGACGCGAATCAATAGACTTTATTGTAAGAGTACAAAACATATTGTACAAACTTCTTGCGTAATTTTTTCCCGGATTCGTTCTGATAAAGCGCTCGCAAGCTCGCGCCATAAAACTCTTATCCGGGAAAATGGAGTTCCTACATTTGATATGTAAATAACGATTTCAGTTTTGGACAAGTCTTCAAAAATAAATGTTGGTATTTGTTAGCTGTTAATAAACTATAATTATTTATTTATTATGTTTTATTTCTTATTATATATTTTCAATTTACAAAATTAATACGAAGTAAGTTCAGTATAAATTAGTTTAATACGGCTCACTTCTTTCTCCAAGTTGGAATAATTTAGGACGTCTGACAACTAAGCTTCCAAACCCTCCAGAAAAAATTGTAAATCCTGTATAAGTCAGTTTTAAATATCTCTTCATACAATTATATTTCAATATCTTATGTGCTGTGCGGTATACAAAAAAGAAGAGATTATAGAAATAGAAAAGACGCTATATAAAATAATAATAAATAGAAAATAATAGATCCAAAACCATTGACTCTTGTAACAACAAGCAATAATGATAAGTAAATAATAAAAATAACAAATCAGAGAATCAACCAGTGGCGACTCGTGGATTAAAACCATGGGAGTGCTACAACTTAAGAAATTTTCAAAAACAATGTAAATGCGTGGTTCAATAAAATATCAAAATTATCGTAAAATAAAAAAAACATAATATTACAAATATTGTTTTGTTTTATTATTTCTTGAGTTTGCATTTTTAAGATCATAATTATGAATAATTCCAATAATGTTCTAAAATATAAACTATGGAATATTTTATATCTTTAATTGTAATATCTAAATATGTAACGATACGGAATAAACACGATAAATTTGAGCACGCTCCTACAGACAGTACTGATTTAGCAAAGGAACTGCTTGTTTTGCAGTGCCGAATTACGCTTCTCACTGCGATACAGTGTTGCTAGCAATCTTCGCCCTAGATATAGATATATTTTTATAATTTTTTATCCATAATAAGCGAATTATAACAATTGCTCATGTTAAAATTAATTATCATAAGCAGTTATAAATAAATTAATAAATATATTTATATATTGATAAAACTTGGAAGTGCTGTATTTCCGCAGTGCCTATACACGAGCCGCCCCTGGTATCAATAAATACGAAAAAAGAAATTATACCGTAACAAACAAAATGACAGATTTAAGAGCATTCAATGTACGTATGTTGATCAATAATTAACATGTCCTAAATTTGTGTATTGCACAGCACAAGACTTCATGAGAACGCAGAGATTAATAATTTACTCTGTAATTAGTGCTTCTTATAAAAGTACAAGACATTAATTATTTTTGTAGCTTTCTTTTAAACTCAAAAGTTTGTCAAATTAAGTGATATTAATTGATAAACAGATCTTGAATGAATTATTATCTTCAAATATTAATTATTTTATTTTTAGGTTGGTTGAAATGGTGCTGAACAAGAAAATAGCTTTAACTCAAGTGGATATCTTCTTTAAAGATACCCAATTCCTAGCTCTTCATAGAAGCGAACTCTATGGACCAACTGACTTCCTGGCGAACTGTGGAGGTCTTCTAGGCCTCTTCATGGGATTTTCTGTCTTGTCACTATTGGAAATAGTTTATTATCTAACTATAAGAGTGTATTGTAAAGTCAGACAAAATAATCAAATAGACACCACATTGTAATTTTTATTAATAAATATTAATTATTGAATAATAAGATTTTAATTGAAAATTTTTCTATTACTTCTAAGTTTCAAAATCACTTGCAATTAACAATTTATGTTTAAAATACTTATTTTTTTATAAAATTGTCATTTAAATTAATTATTGTAAACCGTAATTTTGTAGTCAACTGAACTAGGTTCATTATTTGAACTTAAGTTAAAATAATATGCATAGCATTAAACTACCACATATGTCGTTCAACTGAACTAAATTTATACCGGATCAGTCAGTAAGTTTACTATATTACTAAATTCACAGATATTTATAAAATGTCACAAAATAGATAAATAATTAAAATTATGTTATGAGAGAGTGATATTTTGTGACAAAAAAGATCCAGGTGATTTTAAATTCAGCATGTTTTTTTTTTGAAACAGGAGAGAAAGTACTATTTTCCTTCCTAAAATGCGGTGTAAAAGTTGCATTTTGCTGACTAGTCATGAAAATATTAAACATTTTATTTGTTCCTTATTTTTTATTTTTTTGGACAATAGGTCTGCTATAACCTCTGTTGCCGCTTCTTTGTATCTGCTGGAACCTCGTCGCTGAGATTAGTTTCGCAAGACATATTTCTCTGAATTGCTGTCTAAAAATTTTTATGCTACAAATTTCATTTGAATAAAAAATTAAATTGAATATATGTAATTTAAATCTAATACACGTTCAAACAATATAATTAATACTTATATATGTTACTTACTACATTATGTATCATATAATTGTATAAATTAGTGGAAAATATATAATTAGGTATTTTATTATTTTTATATGGTACAGCAATAAAAAATTGATATGTATAGATAATTTCTTCGTTAAATTCCTAACAATAAGTAAACAATATCCAAATATGCATTAGATATACAGGATAAATACTGGAAACCTTCACCAGTGTCCACTCTTAGGCCACTTGCGCCCCGAGGCAAATTTAAATTAAAACGTCCTTTATTTTTTTTTAGTAATAATAATAAAAAGATAAAGTGAAAATTCAAAACATATTTTAATTTTGAATTGTGTGACAGGTACTCGTTTTAATAAATCTAACGTACATAATAACAGAGTAAAATGTTTAAATCACATAGACTAAAAGTAAGAAGATAAGATCTTCAACATTGGACATTAAGCAATGTAATTTATGTTAACTCTATGTTAGAAGAAGATTCCATCTTTTAGAGTATAGAAACTACTATAGATACATGTGTCTGCGTCAATAGACTTCTGTAATATTCATGTACTTCACGGGATTTTATAGCTTAATTGGTAGAGCATCCTACTAACAACAGGAGGACCCTGGGTTTAAATCCCAGTGAGGTCTATGAATTTTTTGAAAATTTATTCTTCATTACTATAGAAGGACTAATAATAATCTTCATTTTATTTGATGCCACTTGTGGAAGAGATGTTCTATCGGTGAAATTTGTCGACGGAAAAGCTAAATTATGTTCTAAATATCTATAACAACGTGGATTCCTTTTTATAAATTGATAATGCTAAAAATTTTTCTTCCATTGTCCACCTGCGATCTTTTTTTTCTTGTCTATATTTTTCAACTGTGATTTAATGAACATAGAAGGAATTTTATTAACCCGTTTTTTAATATTTTCTTCTAATTGATTAGATACTATTTAACTTATAGGTATATATATTTGGAATAATTCATTTTTGAAAGTTTGTTCTTCAATTTTATAACTTTTATTTTCTCTTGTCTATAAAATGTATATAACATTTTTTTTCTGGATAAATTTGTAACACACAAAGGTCTATTTATGTATATTTATAGAATCAAATGCCCAAACTGCGGTATTAGAAGGAATTTGATTTAAATTAACACACAATTTTAAATGAAGGTAGTATAGGAAGACTATAGTTTGATATTAAATTTTTGACATTTATTGTCACAATGAGTGACAACTGTGAGAATTTTCATAAAAATGCGTGAGGTAAACTTATATTTAATTACACGCCAGTCTAAATGTAAAGTGTATGTGCAACTGGCTTGGTTCATATATAAATATTTTCTTAAATTATCCTGCTATAATCACAATAATGTCGTTAATCATTAACAAAAATAAGGTGTTTGGAAGCTGAAAATGTGCGCCCCACTATTTTAAAATTGTAACGACGTCCCTGGTTATCATTTCGTGATAGTTGGTTGACATTTGTTGTTTGTGTGTTTCATTTTAGGAAATAGTGCAATATTTATTATTAACTTACAAATTTTAAAACTTGTGGTAAATAAATATTTATATTTTGAATTTGACGTTTCAATTTGGAATAAAAATGGATGCATTGCGGTACTTTATGGGATATAGTGACATTAAATTGACTGGAGTTTGTTGCCCTCGGTGGCAACTTTTGGAAATGTACGCTAATTTTGTACTGTGAGGAAACAAAACTTTGACATTTCGCCTTGTCGAGTGGAGCAAAACGTCATAAAAATACAAAATAGACATTATAAATCTGTTATATATTTATTTTTCGATAATAGTGGAAAGTGCTTAGTTTGGTTCATTTGTTAGCGGGGAAAGAAGTACGGTCTGCCAGTTCAGTCTGCCGTGTTCTGTATACTTTTGCCACGTAGTTCGACCGAATGACTGGATTTCAACGATTTCAACCTATAATTACATTTGACAGTTGTACAAATTTTGACATGAGATAACAATGCACTGTCAGTGCAATGATGACATTAACTGCACAGAGCTCAAATAATTTATGGAAATTAAGTGTTTTACATGTCAAAAACAGTAAATAAGATCATAAATACAGTTACATAGACTGATAAGTATATATCAAACAAAGGTAAGGGAAGCAAAAATAAATATCCATGACATAATGTAACGGACGCTTTCTAGGTTGCACAACAGATTGACAGTGACACGGAAGTACAATTTCTTTGAGAAAAATGACTGAAATGTGTTGAAAACCTATCAAGGCAGAACAGACAGTAACAGTTCAGTATTTAACACACTTCCAGACGGTTAGAACAGGAAAAAACTTCATGAGTTCTTGATTGTGACACATAAGTCGTCATACTGTCTTTTAAAGGAATCAAAAAATCTTCATGAATTAAATTGGTTTCAGATTTGATAAGTAGGTATGTGCGACAATAAGTACTATCAGAAGAAGACAAAATGAAACAGAAGATCAGATTTTATATTGTAATGTCGCTGAATTCTACTGAATTTCATTGACAAAATAAATGTCATCTATTTACAAGGTAACAAGGTTACCAATTCCTCTGCGATTTGCTAATCAAACAAGTAGTTAAGGAATGTTTACCTAACATTCAGTCACTATAGAAGTTAATTAATTAGACGAATTATAATTTTAAGTTAAACTGTCAAATAAAACTGACACGTGTCAAAGACAACTCAAAATTATTTTACTTTGTTGCGTATTACAACAATACTTATATTTGTTTTCATGGTAAAAATCGTTTCTATGGATAATAAATTTTTCATTGCATTGCATAAAGTGCAGACGTGTTTTAGTGCTAGTGTATTTTTGGTGAATTCTTCTAGTGGAATGGAATTCTGGGGTACCTGTTTGTCACATATATAATGGTTATATTGAAGTTGTTCGTTGAAGGTATAAGAAAGTATCAAAAAAGGTAGGATTTTTTTTATTTACTTATTGCCTGTATTTAGACAAGACTAATAATAATTTGTAACAACGCATATTGATAAAATGCAAGTGATTTGGAAAGCCTTATTAACAATACTTTATAATCATAAATGCGTTGAAGCAATACAAGTTTATTGCATATACATATGATTAATTTGTGTATTTTTCAATTAAGTATTTTTCGAAATAATACTTAAAGTTTGGAACACATACATTATGTGATTTACAGTTCCAGAAACGCGCAAAAACAATTATTTTTTCCTTAAATTACGATAAATATTTTTTCACTATTTTTTCCATGGTTACGTAGCCCCATTATTATACTTATTATTATAATCGTTGATGAGGTACCAATTAATAATTTTTAAAAAAGTTTAAAATAAATTACTTAGTAGGGTCTCGTGTTGTGGTAATTACAGGACTTAAGTAATTATTTTTTAAGAAAAATATTATTTTATAATAATTATTATTTTTTAAACAAAATTTTCAACTCAATTCAATTTACTGATAAATTTATGACGAGTATGTAGTATGCAGTGTGAATGTTGTATGTAGTATGTGGTATGTAGTATGCAGTGTGAATGTTGTATGTAGTATGTGGTATGTAGTATGTTGTATGAAGGTTGTATGTGGTATGTGGTATGTAGTATGCAGGGTGAAGGTTGTATGTGGTATGTGGTATGTAGTATGCAGTGTCAAAGTTGTATGTAGTATGTGGGATGTAGTATGCAGTATGAATGTTGTATGTAGTATGTGGTATGTAGTATGCAGTGTGAATGTTGTATGTAGTATGTGGTATGTAGTATGTTGTATGAAGGTTGTATGTGGTATGTGGTATGTATGCAGGTGTAAACCAAGATCACCGACCACGTTTTTTCAAAAAGTGAAAGTAAGTTAAAAATGAAGATAACTTACCTACAGAAAATGTCATACACAAACTATGCACACACCAAAATAGCCCTGAAGTGGACGTATCCAAAAGTAACACACATATGAATATGAAGACAAGATAAACCACAAAAATTTAACAATATTGAAGAGCGAAGAAAAAAAGCGTGTAGCGTAAGACAAAAATCATATCTGAAGGATTATGTAGGTATGTAGTATGCAGTGTGAATGTTGTATGTAGTATGTGGTATGTAGTATGCAGTGTGAGGGTTGTATGTAGTATGTGGTATGTAGTATGCAGTGTGAATGTTGTATGTGGTATGTGGTATGTAGTATGCAGTGTGAGGGTTGTATGTGGTATGTGGTATGTAGTATGCAGTGTGAAAGTTATATGTAGTATGTGGGATGTAGTATGCAGTGTGAATGTTGTATGTAGTATGTGGTATGTAGTATGCAGTGTGAAAGTTGTATGTAGTATGTGGTATGTAGTATGCAGTGTGAATGTTGTATGTAGTATGTGGTATGTAGTATGCAGTGTGAATGTTGTATGTAGTATGTGGTATGTAGTATGCAGTGTGAATGTTTTATGTGGTATGTGGTATGTAGTATGCAGGGTGAAGGTTGTATGTGGTATGTGGTATGTAGTATGCAGTGTCAAAGTTGTATGTAGTATGTGGGATGTAGTATGCAGTGTGAATGTTGTATGTAGTATGTGGTATGTAGTATGCAGTGTGAATGTTGTATGTAGTATGTGGTATGTAGTATGTTGTATGAAGGTTGTATGTGGTATGTGGTATGTAGTATGCAGGGTGAAGGTTGTATGTGGTATGTGGTATGTAGTATGCAGTGTCAAAGTTGTATGTAGTATGTGGGATGTAGTATGCAGTGTGAATGTTGTATGTAGTATGTGGTATGTAGTATGCAGTGTGAATGTTGTATGTAGTATGTGGTATGTAGTATGCAGTGTGAATGTTGTATGTAGTATGTGGTATGTAGTATGCAGTGTGAATGTTGTATGTAGTATGTGGTATGTAGTATGTTGTATGAAGGTTGTATGTGGTATGTGGTATGTAGTATGCAGTGTGAGGGTTGTATGTGGTATGTGGTATGTAGTATGCAGTGTGAAAGTTATATGTAGTATGTGGGATGTAGTATGCAGTGTGAATGTTGTATGTAGTATGTGGTATGTAGTATGCAGTGTGAATGTTGTATGTGGTATGTGGTATGTAGTATGCAGTGTGAATGTTGTATGTAGTATGTGGTATGTAGTATGCAGTGTGAATGTTGTATGTGGTATGTGGTATGTAGTATGCAGGGTGAAGGTTGTATGTGGTATGTGGTATGTAGTATGCAGTGTCAAAGTTGTATGTAGTATGTGGGATGTAGTATGCAGTGTGAATGTTGTATGTAGTATGTGGTATGTAGTATGCAGTGTGAATGTTGTATGTAGTATGTGGTATGTAGTATGTTGTATGAAGGTTGTATGTGGTATGTGGTATGTAGTATGCAGTGTGAGGGTTGTATGTGGTATGTGGTATGTAGTATGCAGTGTGAAAGTTATATGTAGTATGTGGGATGTAGTATGCAGTGTGAATGTTGTATGTAGTATGTGGTATGTAGTATGCAGTGTGAAAGTTGTATGTAGTATGTGGTATGTAGTATGCAGTGTGAATGTTGTATGTAGTATGTGGTATGTAGTATGCAGTGTGAATGTTGTATGTAGTATGTGGTATGTAGTATGCAGTGTGAATGTTGTATGTGGTATGTGGTATGTAGTATGCAGGGTGAAGGTTGTATGTGGTATGTGGTATGTAGTATGCAGTGTCAAAGTTGTATGTAGTATGTGGGATGTAGTATGCAGTGTGAATGTTGTATGTAGTATGTGGTATGTAGTATGCAGTGTGAATGTTGTATGTAGTATGTGGTATGTAGTATGTTGTATGAAGGTTGTATGTGGTATGTGGTATGTAGTATGCAGAGTGAATGTTGTATGTAGTATGTGGTATGTAGTATGCAGTGTGAATGTTGTATGTAGTATGTGGTATGTAGTATGCAGTGTGAATGTTGTATGTAGTATGTGGTATGTAGTATGTTGTATGAAGGTTGTATGTGGTATGTGGTATGTAGTATGCAGGATGAAGGTTGTATGTGGTATGTGGTATGTAGTATGCAGTGTCAAAGTTGTATGTAGTATGTGGGATGTAGTATGCAGTGTGAATGTTGTATGTAGTATGTGGTATGTAGTATGCAGTGTGAATGTTGTATGTAGTATGTGGTATGTAGTATGTTGTATGAAGGTTGTATGTGGTATGTGGTATGTAGTATGCAGTGTGAGGGTTGTATGTGGTATGTGGTATGTAGTATGCAGTGTGAAAGTTATATGTAGTATGTGGGATGTAGTATGCAGTGTGAATGTTGTATGTAGTATGTGGTATGTAGTATGCAGTGTGAATGTTGTATGTAGTATGTGGTATGTAGTATGCAGTGTGAATGTTGTATGTAGTATGTAGTATGTGGTATGTAGTATGCAGTGTGAATGTTGTATGTGGTATGTGGTATGTAGTATGCAGGGTGAAGGTTGTATGTGGTATGTGGTATGTAGTATGCAGTGTGAAAGTTGTATGTAGTATGTGCGATGTAGTATGCAGTGTGAATGTTGTATGTAGTATGTGGTATGTAGTATGCAGTGTGAATGTTGTATGTAGTATGTGGTATGTAGTATGTTGTATGAAGGTTGTATGTGGTATGTGGTATGTAGTATGCAGTGTCAAAGTTGTATGTAGTATGTGGGATGTAGTATGCAGTGTGAATGTTGTATGTAGTATGTGGTATGTAGTATGCAGTGTGAATGTTGTATGTAGTATGTGGTATGTAGTATGTTGTATGAAGGTTGTATGTGGTATGTGGTATGTAGTATGCAGGGTGAATGTTGTATGTAGTATGTGGTATGTAGTATGCAGTGTGAATGTTGTATGTAGTATGTGGTATGTAGTATGCAGTGTGAATGTTGTATGTAGTATGTGGTATGTAGTATGTTGTATGAAGGTTGTATGTGGTATGTGGTATGTAGTATGCAGGGTGAAGGTTGTATGTGGTATGTGGTATGTAGTATGCAGTGTCAAAGTTGTATGTAGTATGTGGGATGTAGTATGCAGTGTGAATGTTGTATGTAGTATGTGGTATGTAGTATGCAGTGTGAATGTTGTATGTAGTATGTGGTATGTAGTATGTTGTATGAAGGTTGTATGTGGTATGTAGTATGCAGGGTGAATGTTGTATGTAGTATGTGGTATGTAGTATGCAGTGTGAATGTTGTATGTAGTATGTGGTATGTAGTATGCAGTGTGAATGTTGTATGTAGTATGTGGTATGTAGTATGTTGTATGAAGGTTGTATGTGGTATGTGGTATGTAGTATGCAGGGTGAAGGTTGTATGTGGTATGTGGTATGTAGTATGCAGTGTCAAAGTTGTATGTAGTATGTGGGATGTAGTATGCAGTGTGAATGTTGTATGTAGTATGTGGTATGTAGTATGCAGTGTGAATGTTGTATGTAGTATGTGGTATGTAGTATGTTGTATGAAGGTTGTATGTGGTATGTGGTATGTAGTATGCAGGGTGAAGGTTGTATGTGGTATGTGGTATGTAGTATGTTGTATGAAGGTTGTATGTGGTATGTGGTATGTAGTATGCAGTGTGAAAGTTGTATGTAGTATGTGGGATGTAGTATGCAGTGTGAGGGTTGTATGTGGTATGTAGTATGCAGTGTGAAAGTTGTAGGTAGTATGTGGGATGTAGTATGCAGTGTGAATGTTGTATGTAGTATGTGGTATGTAGTATGTTGTATAAAGGTTGTATGTGGTATGTAGTATGCAGTGTGAGGGTTGTATGTGGTATGTGGTATTTAGTATGCAGTGTGAAAGTTGTATGTAGTATGTGGGATGTAGTATGCAGTGTGAATGTTGTATGTAGTATGTGGGATGTAGTATGCAGTGTGAATGTTGTATGTAGTATGTGGTATGTAGTATGTTGTATGAAGGTTGTATGTGGTATGTGGTATGTAGTATGCAGTGTGAGGATTGTATGTGGTATGTAGTATGCAGTGTGAATGTTGTATGTAGTATGTGGTATGTAGTATGCAGTGTGAATGTTGTATGTAGTATGTGGTATGTAGTATGTTGTATAAAGGTTGTATGTGGTATGTAGTATGCAGTGTGAGTGTTGTATGTGGTATGTGGTATTTAGTATGCAGTGTGAAAGTTGTATGTAGTATGTGGGATGTAGTATGCAGTGTGAATGTTGTATGTAGTATGTGGGATGTAGTATGCAGTGTGAATGTTGTATGTAGTATGTGGTATGTAGTATGTTGTATGAAGGTTGTATGTGGTATGTGGTATGTAGTATGCAGTGTGAATGTTGTATGTAGTATGTTGTATAAAGGTTGTATGTGGTATGTAGTATGCAGTGTGAGGGTTGTATGTGGTATGTGGTATTTAGTATGCAGTGTGAAAGTTGTATGTAGTATGTGGGATGTAGTATGCAGTGTGAATGTTGTATGTAGTATGTGGTATGTAGTATGTTGTATGAAGGTTGTATGTGGTATGTGGTATGTATTATGCAGTGTGAGAGTTGTATGTGGTATGTGGTATGTAGTATGCAGTGTGAATGTTGTATGTAGTATGTGGTATGTAGTATGCAGTGTGAATGTTGTATGTAGTATGTGGTATGTAGTATTTTGTATGACGGTTGTATGTGGTATGTGGTATGTAGTATGCAGTGTGAGGGTTGTATGTGGTATGTGGTATGTAGTATGCAGTGTGAAAGTGAAAGTTGTATGTAGTATGTGGGATGTAGTATGCAGTGTGAATGTTGTATGTAGTATGTGGGATGTAGTATGCAGTGTGAATGTTGTATGTAGTATGTGGTATGTAGTATGTTGTATGAAGGTTGTATGTGGTATGTGGTATGTAGTATGCAGTGTGAGGGTTGTATGTGGTATGTGGTATGTAGTATGCAGTGTGAAAGTTGTATGTAGTATGTGGGATGTAGTATGCAGTGTGAATGTTGTATGTAGTATGTGGTATGTAGTATGTTGTATGCAGTGTAAAAGTTGTATGTAGTATGTGGGATGTAGTATGCAGTGTGAATGTTGTATGTAGTATGTGGTATGTAGTATGTTGTATGAAGGTTGTATGTGGTATGTGGTATGTAGTATGCAGGGTGAAGGTTGTATGTAGTATGTGGTATGTAGTATGTTGTATGAAGGTTGTATGTGGTATGTGGTATGTAGTATGCAGTGTGAAAGTTGTATGTAGTATGTGGGATGTAGTATGCAGTGTGAATGTTGTATGTAGTATGTGGGATGTAGTATGC
Organism: Stenolophus ochropezus; assembly: GCA_035578165.1. Taxonomy (NCBI): domain Eukaryota; kingdom Metazoa; phylum Arthropoda; class Insecta; order Coleoptera; family Carabidae; genus Stenolophus; species Stenolophus ochropezus. The sequence goes on from JAQOWZ010000008.1 coordinate 22,681,563, forward strand.
AGTGTGAATGTTGTATGTAGTATGTGGTATGTAGTATGTTGTATGAAGGTTGTATGTGGTATGTGGTATGTAGTATGCAGTGTGAGGGTTGTATGTGGTATGTGGTATGTAGTATGCATTGTGAATGTTGTTTGTAGTATGTGGTATGTAGTATGTTGTATGAAGGTTGTATGTGGTATGTGGTATGTAGTATGCAGTGTGAGGGTTGTATGTGGTATGTGGTATGTAGTATGCAGTGTGAAAGTTATATGTAGTATGTGGGATGTAGTATGCAGTGTGAAAGTTATATGTAGTATGTGGGATGTAGTATGCAGTGTGAATGTTGTATGTAGTATGTGGTATGTAGTATGCAGTGTGAATGTTGTATGTAGTATGTAGTATGTGGTATGTAGTATGCAGTGTGAATGTTGTATGTGGTATGTGGTATGTAGTATGCAGGGTGAAGGTTGTATGTGGTATGTGGTATGTAGTATGCAGTGTGAAAGTTGTATGTAGTATGTGGGATGTAGTATGCTGTGTGAATGTTGTATGTAGTATGTGGTATGTAGTATGTTGTATGAAGGTTGTATGTAGTATGTGGTATGTAGTATGCAGTGTGAGAATTGTATGTGGTATGTGGTATGTAGTATGCAGTGTGAAAGTTGTATGTAGTATGTGATATGTAGTATGCAGTGTGAATGTTGTATGTAGTATGTGGGATGTAGTATGCAGTGTGAATGTTGTATGTAGTATGTGGTATGTAGTATGTTGTATGAAGGTTGTATGTGGTATGTGGTATGTAGTATGCATTGTGAGGGTTGTATGTGGTATGTGGTATGTAATATGCAGTGTGAAAGTTGTATGTAGTATGTGGGATGTAGTATGCAGTGTGAATGTTGTATGTAGTATGTGGTATGTAGTATGCAGTGTGAATGTTGTATGTAGTATGTGGTATGTAGGATGTTGTATAAAGGTTGTATGTGGTATGTGGTATGTAGTATGCAGGGTGAAGGTTGTATGTAGTATGTGGTATGTAGTATGTTGTATGAAGGTTGTATGTGGTATGTAGTATGCAGTGTGAGGGTTGTATGTGGTATGTAGTATGCAGTGTGAAAGTTGTATGTAGTATGAGGGATGTAGTGTGCAGTGTGAATGTTGTATGTAGTATTTGGTATGTAGTATGTTGTATGAAGGTTGTATGTGGTATGTGGTATGTATTATACAGTGTGAGGGTTGTATGTGGTATGTGGTTTGTAGTATGCAGTGTGAATGTTGTATGTAGTATGTGGTATGTAGTATGCAGTGTGAATGTTGTATGTAGTATGTGGTATGTAGTATGTTGTATAAAGGTTGTATGTAGTATGTGGTATGTAGTATGCAGTGTGAATGTTGTATGTAGTATGTGGTATGTAGTATGTTGTATGAAGGTCGTATGTGGTATGTAGTATGCAGTGTGAGGGTTGTATGTGGTATGTGGTATGTGGTATGTAGTATGCAGTGTGAATGTTGTATGTAGTATGTGGTATGTAGTATGCAGTGTGAAAGTTGTATGTAGTATGTGGGATGTAGTATGCAGTGTGAATGTTGTATGTAGTATGTGGTATATAGTATGTTGTATAAAGGTTGTATGTGGTATGTAGTATACAGTGTGAGGGTTGTATGTGGTATTTAGTATGCAGTGTGAAAGTTGTATGTAGTATGTGGGATGTAGTATGCAGTGTGAATGTTGTATGTAGTATGTGGTATGTAGTATGTTGTATGAAGGTTGTATGTGGTACGTGGTATGTATTATGCAGTGTGAGGGTTGTATGTGGTATGTGGTATGTAGTATGCAGTGTGAATGTTTTATGTAGTATATGGTATGTAGTATGCAGTGTGAATGTTGTATGTAGTATGTGGTATGTAGTATGTTGTATGAAGGTTGTATGTGGTATGTGGTATGTAGTATGCAGGGTGAAGGTTGTATGTGGTATGTGGTATGTAGTATGCAGTGTGAATGTTGTATGTAGTATGTGGGATGTAGTATGCAGTGTGAATGTTGTATGTAGTATGTGGGATGTAGTATGCAGTGTGAATGTTGTATGTAGTATGTGGTATGTAGTATGTTGTATGAAGGTTGTATGTGGTATGTGGTATGTAGTATGCAGTGTGAATGTTGTATGTAGTATGTTGTATAAAGGTTGTATGTGGTATGTAGTATGCAGTGTGAGGGTTGTATGTGGTATGTGGTATTTAGTATGCAGTGTGAAAGTTGTATGTAGTATGTGGGATGTAGTATGCAGTGTGAATGTTGTATGTAGTATGTGGTATGTAGTATGTTGTATGAAGGTTGTATGTGGTATGTGGTATGTATTATGCAGTGTGAGAGTTGTATGTGGTATGTGGTATGTAGTATGCAGTGTGAATGTTGTATGTAGTATGTGGTATGTAGTATGCAGTGTAAATGTTGTATGTAGTATGTGGTATGTAGTATTTTGTATGACGGTTGTATGTGGTATGTGGTATGTAGTATGCAGTGTGAGGGTTGTATGTGGTATGTGGTATGTAGTATGCAGTGTGGAAGTGAAAGTTGTATGTAGTATGTGGGATGTAGTATGCAGTGTGAATGTTGTATGTAGTATGTGGGATGTAGTATGCAGTGTCAAAGTTGTATGTAGTATGTGGGATGTAGTATGCAGTGTGAATGTTGTATGTAGTATGTGGTATGTAGTATGCAGTGTGAATGTTGTATGTAGTATGTGGTATGTAGTATGTTGTATGAAGGTTGTATGTGGTATGTGGTATGTAGTATGCAGGGTGAAGGTTGTATGTGGTATGTGGTATGTAGTATGTTGTATGAAGGTTGTATGTGGTATGTGGTATGTAGTATGCAGTGTGAAAGTTGTATGTAGTATGTGGGATGTAGTATGCAGTGTGAGGGTTGTATGTGGTATGTAGTATGCAGTGTGAAAGTTGTAGGTAGTATGTGGTATGTAGTATGTTGTATGAAGTTTGTATGTTGTATGTAGTATGCAGTGTGAGGTTTATATGTGGTATGTGGTATGTAGTATGCAGTGTGAAAGTTGTATGTAGTATGTGGGATGTAGTATGCAGTGTGAATGTTGTATGTAGTATGTGGTATGTAGTATGTTGTATGAAGGTTGTATGTGGTATGTGGTATGTAGTATGCAGGGTGAAGGTTGTATGTGGTATGTGGTATGTAGTATGCAGTGTGAATGTTGTATGTAGTATGTGGGATGTAGTATGCAGTGTGAATGTTGTATGTAGTATGTGGTATGTAGTATGTTGTATGAAGGTGGTATTTGGTATGTAGTATGCAGTGTGAGGGTTTTATGTGGTATGTAGTATGCAGTGTGAATGTTGTATGTAGTATGTGATATGTAGTATGTTGTATAAAGGTTGTATGTGGTATGTGGTATGTAGTATGCAGTGTGAGGGTTGTATGTGGTATGTAGTATGTAGTGTGAAAGTTGTATGTAGTATGTGGGATGAGTATGCAGTGTGTATGTTGTATGTAGTATGTGGTATGTAGTATGTTGTATGAAGGTTGTATGTGGTATGTGGTATGTATTATGCAGTGTGAGGGTTGTACGTGGTATGTGGTATGTAGTATGCAGTGTGAATGTTGTATGTAGTATGTGGTATGTAGTATGTTGTATGAAGGTTGTATGTGGTATGTAGTATGCAGTGTGAAAGTTGTATGTAGTATGTGGGATGTAGTATGCAGTGTATATGTTGTATGTAGTATGTGGTATGTAGTATGTTGTATGAAGGTTGTATGTGGTATGTGGTATGTATTATGCAGTGTGAGGGTTGTATGTGGTATGTGGTATGTAGTATGCAGTGTGAATGTTCTATGTAGTATGTGGTATGTAGTATGTTGTATGAAGGTTGTATGTGGTATGTAGTATGCAGTGTGAAAGTTGTATGTAGTATGTGGGATGTAGTATGCAGTGTATATGTTGTATGTAGTATGTGGTATGTAGTATGTTGTATGAAGGTTGTATGTGGTATGTGGTATGTAGTATGCAGTGTGAGGGTTGTATGTGGTATGTGGTATGCAGTATGCAGTGTGAAAGTTGTATGTAGTATGTGGGATGTAGTATGCAGTGTGAATGTTGTATGTAGTATGTGGTATGTAGTATGTTGTATGAAGGTTGTATGTGGTATGTGGTATGTATTATGCAGTGTGAGGGTTGTATGTAGTATGTGGTATGTAGTATGTTGTATCAAGGTTGTATGTGGTATGTGGTATGTGGTATGTAGTATGCAGTGTGAATGTTGTATGTAGTATGTGGTATGTAGTATGTTGTATGAAGGTTGTATGTGGTATGTAGTAGGCAGTGTCAGGGTTGTATGTGGTATGTAGTATGCAGTGTGAGGGTTGTATGTGGTATGTGGTATGTAGTATGCAGTGTAAAAGTTGTATGTAGTATGTGGGATGTAGTATGCAGTGTGAATGTTGTATGTAGTATGTGGTATGTATGTTGTATGAAGGTTGTATGTGGTATGTGGTATGTATTATGCAGTGTGAGGGTTGTATGTGGTATGTGGTATGTAGTATGCAGTGTGAATGTTGTATGTAGTATGTGGTATGTAGTATGCAGTGTGAATGTTGTATGTAGTATGTGGTATGTAGTATGTTGTATGAAGGTTGTATGTGGTATGTAGTATGCAGTGTAAAAGTTGTATGTAGTATGTGGGATGTAGTATGCAGTGTGAATGTTGTATGTAGTATGTGGTATGTAGTATGTTGTATGAAGTTTGTATGTGGTATGTGGTATGTATTATGCAGTGTGAGGGTTGTATGTGGTATGTGGTATGCAGTATGCAGTGTGAAAGTTGTATGTAGTATGTGGGATGTAGTATGCAGTGTGAATGTTGTATGTAGTATGTGGTATGTAGTATGTTGTATGAAGGTTGTATGTGGTATGTGGTATGTATTATGCAGTGTGAGGGTTGTATGTGGTATGTGGTGTGTAGTATGCAGTGTGAATGTTCTATGTAGTATGTGGTATGTAGTATGTTGTATGAAGGTTGTATGTGGTATGTAGTATGCAGTGTGATAGTTGTATGTAGTATGTGGTATGTAGTATGGAGTGTGAGGGTTGTATGTGGTATGTGGTATGTAGTATGTTGTATGAAGGTTGTATGTGGTATGTGGTATGTAGTATGCAGTGTGAGGGTTGTATGTAGTATGTGGTATGTAGTATGTTGTATCAAGGTTGTATGTGGTATGTGGTATGTAGTATGTTGTATGAAGGTTGTATGTGGTATGTAGTATGTATTATGCAGTGTGAGGGTTGTATGTAGTATGTGGTATGTAGTATGTTGTATCAAGCTTGTATGTGGTATGTGGTATGTGGTATGTAGTATGCAGTGTGAATGTTGTATGTAGTATGTGGTATGTAGTATGTTGTATGAAGGTTGTATGTGGTATGTAGTAGGCAGTGTGAGGGTTGTATGTGGTATGTAGTATGCAGTGTGAGGGTTGTATGTGGTATGTGGTATGTAGTATGTTGTATGAAGGTTGTATGTGGTATGTGGTATGTAGTATGCAGTGTGAATGTTGTATGTAGTATGTGGTATGTAGTATGCAGTGTGAATGTTGTATGTAGTATGTGGTATGTAGTATGTTGTATGAAGGTTGTATGTGGTATGTAGTATGCAATGTGAGGGTTGTATGTGGTATGTGGTATGTAGTATGCAGTGTGAAAGTTGTATGTAGTATGTGGGATGTAGTATGCAGTGTGAATGTTGTATGTAGTATGTGGTATGTAGTATGTTGTATGCAGTGTAAAAGTTGTATGTAGTATGTGGGATGTAGTATGCAGTGTGAATGTTGTATGTAGTATGTGGTATGTAGTATGTTGTATGAAGGTTGTATGTGGTATGTGGTATGTATTATGCAGTGTGAGGGTTGTATGTGGTATGTGGTATGTAGTATGCAGTGTGAATGTTGTATGTAGTATGTGGTATGTAGTATGTTGTATGAAGGTTGTATGTGGTATGTGGTATGTAGTATGCAGTGTGAATGTTGTATGTAGTATGTGGTATGTAGTATGTTGTATGAAGGTTGTATGTGGTATGTAGTAGGCAGTGTGAGGGTTGTATGTGGTATGTAGTATGCAGTGTGAGGGTTGTATGTGGTATGTGGTATGTAGTATGCAGTGAAAAAGTTGTATGTAGTATGTGGGATGTAGTATGCAGTGTGAATGTTGTATGTAGTATGTGGTATGTAGTATGTTGTATGAAGGTTGTATGTGGTATGTGGTATGTATTATGTAGTGTGAGGGTTGTATGTGGTATGTGGTATGTGGTATGTAGTATGCAGTGTGAATGTTGTATGTAGTATGTGGTATGTAGTATGCTGTGTGAATGTTGTATGTAGTATGTGGTATGTAGTATGTTGTATGAAGGTTGTATGTGGTATGTAGTATGCAGTGTGAGGGTTGTATGTGGTATGTGGTATGTAGTATGCAGTGTGAAAGTTGTATGTAGTATGTGGGATGTAGTATGCAGTGTGAATGTTGTATGTAGTATGTGGTATGTAGTATGTTGTATCAAGGTTGTATGTGGTATGTGGTATGTAGTATGCAGTGTGAGGGTTGTATGTGGTATGTGGTATGTAGTATGCAGTGTGAAAGTTGTATGTAGTATGTGGGATGTAATATGCAGTGTGAATGTTGTATGTAATATGTGGTATGTAGTATGTTGTATGAAGGTTGTATGTGGTATGTATTATGCAGTGTGAGGGTTGTATGTGGTATGTGGTATGTAGTATACAGTGTGAATGTTGTATGTAGTATGTGGTATGTAGTATGTTGTATGAAGGTTGTATGTGGTATGTAGTATGCAGTGTGAGGGTTGTATGTGGTATGTGGTATGTAGTATGCAGTGTGAAAGTTGTATGTAGTATGTGGGATGTAGTATGCAGTGTGAATGTTGTATGTAGTATTTGGTATGTAGTATGTTGTATGAAGGTTATATGTGGTATGTATTATGCAGTGTGAGGGTTGTATGTGGTATGTGGTATGTAGTATACAGTGTGAATGTTGTATGTAGTATGTGGGATGTAGTATGCAGTGTGAATGTTGTATGTAGTATGTGGTATGTAGTATGTTGTATGAAGGTTGTATGTGTCATGTGGTATGTATTATACAGTGTGAGGGTTGTATGTGGTATGTGGTATGTAGTATGCAGTGTGAATGTTGTATGTAGTATGTGGTATGTAGTATGTTGCATGAAGGTTGTATGTGGTATGTAGTATGCAGTGTGAAAGTTGTATGTAGTATGTGGGATGTAGTATGCAGTGTATATGTTGTATGTAGTATGTGGTATGTAGTATGTTGTATGAAGGTTGTATGTGGTATGTGGTATGTAGTATGCAGGGTGAAGGTTGTATGTGGTATGTGGTATGTAGTATGCAGTGTGAATGTTGTATGTAGTATGTGGTATGTAGTATGCAGTGTGAATGTTGTATGTAGTATGTGGTATGTAGTATGTTGTATGAAGGTTGTATGTGGTATGTAGTATGCAGTGTGAGGGTTGTATGTGGTATGTGGTATGTAGTATGCAGTGTGAAAGTTGTATGTAGTATGTGGGATGTAGTATGCAGTGTGAATGTTGTATGTAGTATGTGGTATGTAGTATGTTGTATCAAGGTTGTATGTGGTATGTGGAATGTAGTATGCAGGGTGAAGGTTGTATGTGGTATGTGGTATGTAGTATGCAGTGTGAAAGTTGTATGTAGTATGTGGGATGTAGTATGCAGTGTGAATGTTGTATGTAGTATGTGGTATGTAGTATGTTGCGTGAAGGTTGTATGTGGTATGTGGTATGTAGTATGCAGGGTGAAGGTTGTATGTGATATGTGGTGTGTAGTATGCAGTGTGAAAGTTGTATGTAGTATGTGGGATGTAGTATGCAGTGTGAATGTTGTATGTAGTATGTGGGATGTAGTATGCAGTGTGAATGTTGTATGTAGTATGTGGTATGTAGTATGTTGTATGAAGGTTGTATGTGGTATGTGGTATGTAGTATGCAGTGTGAGGGTTGTATGTGGTATGTGGTATGTAGTATGAAGTGTGAAAGTTGTATGTAGTATGTGGGATGTAGTATGCAGTGTGAATGTTGTATGTAGTATGTGGTATGTAGTATGTTGTATGAAGGTTGTATGTGGTATGTATTATGCAGTGTGAGGGTTGTATGTGGTATGTGGTATGTAGTATGCAGTGTGAATGTTGTATGTAGTATGCAGTGTGAATGTTGTATGTAGTATGTGGTATGTAGTATGTTGTATGAAGGTTGTATGTGGTATGTGGTATGTAGTATGCAGTGTGAGGGTTGTATGTGGTATGTGGGATGTAGTATGCAGTGTGAATGTTGTATGTAGTATGTGGTATGTAGTATGCAGTGTGAATGTTGTATGTAGTATGTGGTATGAAGTATGTTGTATGAAGGTTGTATGTGGTATGTGGTATGTAGTATGCAGTGTGAGGGTTGTATGTGGTATGTGGTATGTAGTATGCAGTGTGAAAGTTGTATTTAGTATGTGGGATGTAGTATGCAGTGTGAATGTTGTAAGTAGTATGTGGGATGTAGTATGCAGTGAGAATGTTGTATGTAGTATGTGGTATGCAGTATGTTGTATGAAGGTTGTATGTGGTATGTAGTATGCAGTGTGAAAGTTGTATGTAGTATGCAGTGTATAAGTTGTATGTAGTATGTGGTATGTAGTATGTTGTATGAAGGTTGTATGTGGTATGTGGTATGTAGTATGCAGGGTGAAGGTTGTATGTGGTATGTGGTATGTAGTATGCAGTGTGAATGTTGTATGTAGTATGTGGGATGTAGTATGCAGTGTATATGTTGTATGTAGTATGTGGTATGTAGTATGTTGTATGAAGGTTGTATGTGGTATGTGGTATGTAGTATGCAGTGTGAGGGTTGTATGTGGTATGTGGTATGCAGTATGCAGTGTGAAAGTTGTATGTAGTATGTGGGATGTAGTATGCAGTGTGAATGTTGTATGTAGTATGTGGTATGTAGTATGTTGTATGAAGGTTGTATGTGGTATGTGGTATGTATTATGCAGTGTGAGGGTTGTATGTAGTATGTGGTATGTAGTATGTTGTATCAAGGTTGTATGTGGTATGTGGTATGTGGTATGTAGTATGCAGTGTGAATGTTGTATGTAGTATGTGGTATGTAGTATGTTGTATGAAGGTTGTATGTGGTATGTGGTATGTATTATGCAGTGTGAGGGTTGTATGTGGTATGTGGTATGTAGTATGCAGTGTGAATGTTGTATGTAGTATGTGGTATGTAGTATGCTGTGTGAATGTTGTATGTAGTATGTGGTATGTAGTATGTTGTATGAAGGTTGTATGTGGTATGTAGTATGCAGTGTGAGGGTTGTATGTGGTATGTGGTATGTAGTATGCAGTGTGAAAGTTGTATGTAGTATGTGGGATGTAGTATGCAGTGTGAATGTTGTATGTAGTATGTGGTATGTAGTATGTTGTATCAAGGTTGTATGTGGTATGTGGTATGTAGTATGCAGTGTGAGGGTTGTATGTGGTATGTGGTATGTAGTATGCAGTGTGAAAGTTGTATGTAGTATGTGGGATGTAGTATGCAGTGTGAATGTTGTATGTAGTATGTGGTATGTAGTATGTTGTATGAAGGTTGTATGTGGTATGTATTATGCAGTGTGAGGGTTGTATGTGGTATGTGGTATGTAGTATACAGTGTGAATGTTGTATGTAGTATGTGGTATGTAGTATGTTGTATGAAGGTTGTATGTGGTATGTAGTATGCAGTGTGAGGGTTGTATGTGGTATGTAGTATGCAGTGTGATAGTTGTATGTAGTATGTGGGATGTAGTATGCAGTGTGAATGTTGTATGTAGTATTTGGTATGTAGTATGTTGTATGAAGGTTATATGTGGTATGTATTATGCAGTGTGAGGGTTGTATGTGGTATGTGGTATGTGGTATGTAGTATACAGTGTGAATGTTGTATGTAGTATGTGGGATGTAGTATGCAGTGTGAATGTTGTATGTAGTATGTGGTATGTAGTATGTTGTATGAAGGTTGTATGTGGTATGTGGTATGTATTATGCAGTGTGAGGGTTGTATGTGGTATGTGGTATGTAGTATGCAGTGTGAATGTTGTATGTAGTATGTGGTATGTAGTATGTTGCATGAAGGTTGTATGTGGTATGTAGTATGCAGTGTGAAAGTTGTATGTAGTATGTGGGATGTAGTATGCAGTGTATATGTTGTATGTAGTATGTGGTATGTAGTATGTTGTATGAAGGTTGTATGTGGTATGTAGTATGCAGGGTGAAGGTTGTATGTGATATGTGGTATGTGGTATGCAGTGTGAATGTTGTATGTAGTATGTGGTATGTAGTATGCAGTGTGAATGTTGTATGTAGTATGTGGTATGTAGTATGTTGTATGAAGGTTGTATGTGGTATGTAGTATGCAGTGTGAGGGTTGTATGTGGTATGTGGTATGTAGTATGCAGTGTGAAAGTTGTATGTAGTATGTGGGATGTAGTATGCAGTGTGAATGTTGTATGTAGTATGTGGTATGTAGTATGTTGTATCAAGGTTGTATGTGGTATGTGGAATGTAGTATGCAGGGTGAAGGTTGTATGTGGTATGTGGTATGTAGTATGCAGTGTGAAAGTTGTATGTAGTATGTGGGATGTAGTATGCAGTGTGAATGTTGTATGTAGTATGTGGTATGTAGTATGTTGCGTGAAGGTTGTATGTGGTATGTGGTATGTAGTATGCAGGGTGAAGGTTGTATGTGGTATGTGGTGTGTAGTATGCAGTGTGAAAGTTGTATGTAGTATGTGGGATGTAGTATGCATTGTGAATGTTGTATGTAGTATGTGGGATGTAGTATGCAGTGTGAATGTTGTATGTAGTATGTGGTATGTAGTATGTTGTATGAAGGTTGTATGTGGTATGTGGTATGTAGTATGCAGTGTGAGGGTTGTATGTGGTATGTGGTATGTAGTATGCAGTGTGAAAATTGTATGTAGTATGTGGGATGTAGTATGCAGTGTGAATGTTGTATGTAGTATGTGGTATGTAGTATGTTGTATGAAGGTTGTATGTGGTATGTTTTATGCAGTGTGAGGGTTGTATGTGGTATGTGGTATGTAGTATGCAGTGTGAATGTTGTATGTAGTATGTGGTATGTAGTATGTTGTATGAAGGTTGTATGTGGTATGTGGTATGTATTATGCAGTGTGAGGGTTGTATGTGGTATGTGGTATGTAGTATGCAGTGTGAATGTTGTATGTAGTATGTGGTATGTAGTATGCTGTGTGAATGTTGTATGTAGTATGTCGTATGTAGTATGCTGTGTGAATGTTGTATGTAGTATGTGGTATGTAGTATGTTGTATGAAGGTTGTATGTGGTATGTATTATGCAGTGTGAGGGTTGTATGTGGTATGTGGTATGTAGTATGCAGTGTGAATGTTGTATGTAGTATGCAGTGTGAATGTTGTATGTAGTATGTGGTATGTAGTATGTTGTATGAAGGTTGTATGTGGTATGTGGTATGTAGTATGCAGTGTGAGGGTTGTATGTAGTATGTGGGATGTAGTATGCAGTGTGAATGTTGTATGTAGTATGTGGTATGTAGTATGCAGTGTGAATGTTGTATGTAGTATGTGGTATGAAGTATGTTGTATGAAGGTTGTATGTGGTATGTGGTATGTAGTATGCAGTGTGAGGGTTGTATGTGGTATGTGGTATGTAGTATGCAGTGTGAAAGTTGTATTTAGTATGTGGGATGTAGTATGCAGTGTAAATGTTGTAAGTAGTATGTGGGATGTAGTATGCAGTGAGAATGTTGTATGTAGTATGTGGTATGCAGTATGTTGTATGAAGGTTGTATGTGGTATGTAGTATGCAGTGTGAAAGTTGTATGTAGTATGCAGTGTATAAGTTGTATGTAGTATGTGGTATGTAGTATGTTGTATGAAGGTTGTATGTGGTATGTGGTATGTAGTATGCAGGGTGAAGGTTGTATGTGGTATGTGGTATGTAGTATGCAGTGTGAATGTTGTATGTAGTATGTGGGATGTAGTATGCAGTGTATATGTTGTATGTAGTATGTGGTATGTAGTATGTTGTATGAAGGTTGTATGTGGTATGTGGTATGTAGTATGCAGTGTGAGGGTTGTATGTGGTATGTGGTATGCAGTATGCAGTGTGAAAGTTGTATGTAGTATGTGGGATGTAGTATGCAGTGTGAATGTTGTATGTAGTATGTGGTATGTAGTATGTTGTATGAAGGTTGTATGTGGTATGTAGTAGGCAGTGTGAGGGTTGTATGTGGTATGTAGTATGCAGTGTGAGGGTTGTATGTGGTATGTGGTATGTAGTATGCAGTGTAAAAGTTGTATGTAGTATGTGGGATGTAGTATGCAGTGTGAATGTTGTATGTAGTATGTGGTATGTAGTATGTTGTATGAAGGTTGTATGTGGTATGTGGTATGTATTATGCAGTGTGAGGGTTGTATGTGGTATGTGGTATGTAGTATGCAGTGTGAATGTTGTATGTAGTATGTGGTATGTAGTATGCAGTGTGAATGTTGTATGTAGTATGTGGTATGTAGTATGTTGTATGAAGGTTGTATGTGGTATGTAGTATGCAGTGTGAGGGTTGTATGTGGTATGTGGTATGTAGTATGCAGTGTGAAAGTTGTATGTAGTATGTGGGATGTAGTATGCAGTGTGAATGTTGTATGTAGTATGTGGTATGTAGTATGTTGTATGAAGGTTGTATGTGGTATGTGGTATGTAGTATGCAGTGTGAATGTTGTATGTAGTATGTGGTATGTAGTATGTTGTATGAAGGTTGTATGTGGTATGTGGTATGTAGTATGCAGTGTGAGGGTTGTATGTGGTATGTGGTATGTAGTATGCAGTGTGAAAGTTGTATGTAGTATGTGGGATGTAGTATGCAGTGTGAATGTTGTATGTAGTATGTGGTATGTAGTATGTTGTATCAAGGTTGTATGTGGTATGTTTTATGCAGTGTGCGGGTTGTATGTGGTATGTGGTATGTAGTATGCAGTGTGAATGTTGTATGTAGTATGCAGTGTGAATGTTGTATGTAGTATGTGGTATGTAGTATGTTGAATGAAGGTTGTATGTGGTATGTGGTATGTAGTATGCAGTGTGAGGGTTGTATGTGGTATGTGGGATGTAGTATGCAGTGTGAATGTTGTATGTAGTATGTGGTATGTAGTATGCAGTGTGAATGTTGTATGTAGTATGTGGTATGAAGTATGTTGTATGAAGGTTGTATGTGGTATGTGGTATGTAGTATGCAGTGTGAGGGTTGTATGTGGTATGTGGTATGTAGTATGCAGTGTGAAAGTTGTATTTAGTATGTGGGATGTAGTATGCAGTGTGAATGTTGTAAGTAGTATGTGGGATGTAGTATGCAGTGAGAATGTTGTATGTAGTATGTGGTATGCAGTATGTTGTATGAAGGTTGTATGTGGTATGTAGTATGCAGTGTGAAAGTTGTATGTAGTATGCAGTGTATAAGTTGTATGTAGTATGTGGTATGTAGTATGTTGTATGAAGGTTGTATGTGGTATGTGGTATGTAGTATGCAGGGTGAAGGTTGTATGTGGTATGTAGTATGCAGTGTGAATGTTGTATGTAGTATGTGGTATGTAGTATGCAGTGTGAATGTTGTATGTAGTATGTGGTATGTAGTATGTTGTATGAAGGTTGTATGTGGTATGTTGTATGCAGTGTGAGGGTTGTATGTGGTATGTGGTATGTAGTATGCAGTGTGAAAGTTGTATGTAGTATGTGGGATGTAGTATGCAGTGTGAATGTTGTATGTAGTATGTTGTATCAAGGTTGTATGTGGTATGTATTATGCAGTGTGAGGGTTGTATGTGGTATGTGGTATGTAGTATGCAGTGTGAATGTTGTATGTAGTATGCAGTGTGAATGTTGTATGTAGTATGTGGTATGTAGTATGTTGTAGGAATGACGATGGGTACCCGGGTACCCGGAACCTACCCGATAATAATATACCCGGGTATCAAAAATAGTACCCGATTACCCGAAATGTACCCGTTACCCGTTTATTACCCGTTACCCGTTTATTACCCGTTACCCGTTTATTACCCGTTACACGAAATCTACCTAAAATCTGTTGTTGCCAATTAAAGACAGTTTTCAGCTACCTGAAACATTGTATAACCACACGAAGATCAAGACTGAGTGCAGATACATCATCCATGCTGATATTTGCGAGAAATATGAGATATTCCTAAATAATTAAATCAAATATACTTCCTTAATAGTTTTAATTTTATAATTTTATACTGCTGATATACTAGTATGTTATGTAAAATAACAATATTTTTTTTTATTTCCATACCAGAAAATAATATTTTTTTCTTTATTTAATAAATTTATATGCAAATAACAAAAATTTATATTTAAAAGATGAATGTGGAATAATAATGGATATTTTAAGGGTATCAGGTAATTATCGGGTATCAGGTAATTATCGGGTATCAGGTTATTATCAGGTATCGGGTAATTATCGGGTAACGGGTAATTATCGGGTAACGGGTAATTATCGGGTAACGGGTAATTATCGAGTATCCGGTTCTACCCGGGTATTCATGTCGGGTACCCGGGTACCAAAATTTTCAGGTTTCGTCATTCCTAGTATGTTGTATGAAGGTTGTATGTGTTATGTGGTATGTAGTATGCAGTGTGAGGGTTGTATGTGGTATGTGGGATGTAGTATGCAGTGTAAATGTTGTATGTAGTATGTGGTATGTAGTATGCAGTGTGAATGTTGTATGTAGTATGTGGTATGAAGTATGTTGTATGAAGGTTGTATGTGGTATGTGGTATGTAGTATGCAGTGTGAGGGTTGTATGTGGTATGTGGTATGTAGTATGCAGTGTGAAAGTTGTATTTAGTATGTGGGATGTAGTATGCAGTGTGAATGTTGTAAGTAGTATGTGGGATGTAGTATGCAGTGAGAATGTTGTATGTAGTATGTGGTATGCAGTATGTTGTATGAAGGTTGTATGTGGTATGTAGTATGCAGTGTGAAAGTTGTATGTAGTATGCAGTGTATATGTTGTATGTAGTATGTGGTATGTACTATGTTGTATGAAGGTTGTATGTGGTATGTGGTATGTAGTATGCAGGGCGAAGGTTGTATGTGGTATGTGGTATGTAGTATGCAGTGTGAATGTTGTATGTAGTATGTGGTATGTAGTATGCAGTGTGAATGTTGTATGTAGTATGTGGTATGTAGTATGTTGTATGAAGGTTGTATGTGGTATGTTGTATGCAGTGTGAGGGTTGTATGTGGTATGTGGTATGTAGTATGCAGTGTGAAAGTTGTATGTAGTATGTGGGATGTAGTATGCAGTGTGAATGTTGTATGTAGTATGTGGTATGTAGTATGTTGTATCAAGGTTGTATGTGGTATGTGGAATGTAGTATGCAGGGTGAAGGTTGTATGTGGTATGTGGTATGTAGTATGCAGTGTGAAAGTTGTATGTAGTATGTGGGATGTAGTATGCAGTGTGAATGTTGTATGTAGTATGTGGTATGTAGTATGTTGTATCAAGGTTGTATGTGGTATGTGGAATGTAGTATGCAGGGTGAAGGTTGTATGTGGTATGTGGTATGTAGTATGCAGTGTGAAAGTTGTATGTAGTATGTGGGATGTAATATGCAGTGTGAATGTTGTATGTAGTATGTGGTATGTAGTATGTTGTATGAAGGTTGTATGTGGTATGTATTATGCAGTGTGAGGGTTGTATGTGGTATGTGGTATGTAGTATGCAGTGTGAATGTTGTATGTAGTATGTGGTATGTAGTATGTTGTATGAAGGTTGTATGTGGTATGTGGTATGTAGTATGCAGTGTGAGGGTTGTATGTGGTATGTGGTATGTAGTATGCAGTGTGAAAGTTGTATGTAGTATGTGGGATGTAATATGCAGTGTGAATGTTGTATGTAGTATGTGGTATGTAGTATGCAGTGTGAATGTTGTATGTAGTATGTGGTATGTAGTATGTTGTATGAAGGTTGTATGTGGTATGTAGTATGCAGTGTGAGGGTTGTATGTGGTATGTAGTATGCAGTGTGAAAGTTGTATGTAGTATGTTGGATGTAGTATGCAGTGTGAATGTTGTATGTAGTATGTGGTATGTAGTATGCAGTGTGAATATAATTTAATTTGGCCTTTAGACTTATGAGTTATATTTTTTTTTTTTTTAAATTTTCAAAAAGGAATTATTTTTTTTCCTATATGCTGTACTACGTCAAGGTTGTATATATATTATATATAAAATAATTAAAACTTTAACTCATTTGCTAGTGTACGATTTTTAATGTGAAAGACTGGTATATTTAGCTTGACAGCACATCCTGATATGCGTAACGATTACTAAATTTCTCTAAGATGAAACGTAAATCGGTAGTCTAATGTAATTCGTACCTAATTTCAAGTAGTGCAATGTAAGTTAAAATTAAATGACAATTAGCTTAAGTTGAAGATTAACTACACTTTATTTTTAACAGACAGTGGTGCAAATGGCCATTGGACATTTTAAAACCAGTTTTCAATATATAATGAACTGTTTAACACATAAACAAAGATGAGAGGTGTCAATAGAAAATTGATTAGTGTGATATAAAGAAAATAAATGATTCTAAGTTTGAAATATTGACTCTGATAATAACAAACAATATCGATATACAGTGAAAGTCACTTATAACACTATCGCTTATACCGAAGAAAATGCAAGGTATGGCAGGTAGGCCTTCTATATGAAATAATTATAATATAATTCGGATTTAGGTCTGCTTCTGCGAGTGATTATTGATCTTTTATCTACTATCTTTGTCATATACGCATGGTAAAGACATGATACTTTTATTAGCTATCTTATTATCGTATGTCTTACGGAGGCGTATATATGTTATTTGCGATTAACCATGACAAAAATGAAATAGAAACAGCAGTGTAACCGCGGTAACGGATATTTTCAAATATTTAGAAACTTTGAAGCATTCAAGTCATTTATAAGGTGATTTTAGCGTCGACAATTAGTGCTCCATTGTGTAGTGGTAGTTTTGTTAGTTTTATTTACAACATGAATGAAATATATATTTTTTAATTATTTAAAAATATTCGCTATCGCTGTTACACTAATATTTCTATTTCATTTTTGTCGTTGTTTGAACACAGATAATATATACAGGATGGTGATCCGAACATAGGGATTTAACATAAAAAATATGATTTTCGTAATTTCCTGCTTCCCAATCTGAAGAAATGAACAAAACTAATTTTATGTGCTTTCTAAGCTCAGAAATTAGGTGTGAAAATGATCCCAAAAATAGCGGTAGCCATGGAATTGAGAATATAGTATATTGCGCCATAAGGGAAGATATAGGCATATTACATCCCGAAGATTTCTGATTCACGAGCAAACGTAATGAGCGAGGGCAGCAAAAGCCGAGGGATGTAATTATGCCGTTAGATTCCCGTAGGGCACAAGCTATTTTTCCGTATCCCCGAGAAGAATCTTTTAAATAAAATAGTTATTTTTTTAATGTAAAACACAAAAACATGTGTCGCTTTCCTATTTATTAGTGAAACCATGGTTACAGGTAACAAAATACCTAATGTAAACGTCATTCCAAAAGATTTTTTGACATACATCCTCAAATTATAAATGTCTAATTTTGGTTTAAATGATAATTTCTATAATAAATTTATGCGAAAATTGAAAAATAATTAAAATTATCATGTAATTTAGAGTTAACTTGAACAGTATTTTGTTGTAATCAAATTATTATAATTTTAAATTTTATCGGTAGATGGCACCTCGTATGCTTGCACCGCTAAAACCCACAGCTGTTCATAACATCCCGCTTTTAATATTTTCCTGCCATTTTTAACCTCAAATGAAGTAATTAATTTGTCAATTACATACCATGGATACGAAAAAATGTTTATCGGGTTATCTGTCACTGCTTTTCGTTTATTTTTATTATTATTTGACTGTTGAAGTGAATAATATTACATACCTAAATTAATTTTGAATTTAAAAAATAATATCAAAATAAAATTATTTTATTTTTTAGCGTAACTTGACAAAACTAATTACAAATAATAACAAAATTAAACTAAGGAACTAACCAATTACGAAAATATGATTTTACATATTAAATCCCTATGTTCGGGTGTTGGAATCTCCACCCTGTATACCCCTCTGAAACACATACGATGATGAGATATACGAGTAGAAGTCTCATCTACGCCATGTGTACAAAACAAAGATGCTAAATAAAAGTTAAATTCTTGCAGCAGAATTTGATGACGTGAGTATTAACTGGGAAAAATCAACTATATATTTTTAAATTTAACTTAATTTTTATAAACAACATAACATGACTCAGTTATAGTTCCGAAATCGAAGAGTGCGGTCAAATTATTTAATAAATATAACAATCATATGTGGTAAGTTCATTCTCCGCACCAGCTACAATACTCGAAAGATAATGTAATTGCCCTCTACACTATATATACATCATTACTAAAGAGCGGATTCTATGCAATTGCATGTGTCGTTTTTATTAGGCAGTTTTAAACTTTTTTCATATGTCGACTTTTCATCAAGTTAATGCCCAATATAAAAACAATAATGCATATTTTGCATTCAAGGATACTGTATTGCATATTTTGAAATTTTTTGCATATGAATACATACTTTAATACATTTTTTAAAAACAAAAATGTATTTTTAATAAACAAATGCGCCTTTATATTTACAAAATGTAGACTTTCAACCCATTACAATGGTAATAAGTTTCTCGTCAGACCAAAAAATGTGTTTGTATCAGCATGGACAAAAGCGCCCGAGACATTTACCTTAGCGCAGTATTTTTTTTCATCAGTAATAATGTTATTATTTCGAAGAATTATTGTATCTCCTTCCAATTTGAAGTAACGGACGACTACCTTAAAATAGGTGTGAATTATACCCTTAAAAATATTACCAGTGAATTACTCGTGTCAAAGTACCTATTTATACAAATTTTCATTTCAAAATTCCTACTAGTACAGACAAGATTACACATTGAATATTAACCAATAGGAATCCAGATGACCGGTTTCAATACGCATCTCAAGATATACCGGAGATCCGGAGATACTACCACTCAGTCCTGCTCTGCGGGGCGCCGGGTTGGTAGTGGGCCTTCGGGTATCTGTTCCGCCTGGTGGTCTAGCTAGACCGCCTTCTAGGGCATCTGATGTCCTGAAGGTTACCTAGTGCAGCTGGCCGGGAATTAAACCACGCTTCAGCGTGTGTTCTAATTCTTGGCCTGCTGAAACCTGAGCACATTCTGGAGCAGTTTTGGATGTTCTAGATTGTGTTTGGTTTCAGTGGGTCAAGAATTGTAGCACACACATTTGTTTGCTCTACTTCTTGACTTGCTGAAACCAGAACACATTCTGGAGCAGATTTGACTGCTGGGATTGTGTTCTGATTTTAGAGGGTCAAGAATTAGAAAACTCAGAAGTATTTGCTCTATTTCTTGACTTGCTGAAACCAGAGTCTATTCTAAATTATGGTCTCATTTCAATGGATCAGGAATTAAACCATTTTGAAATGCTTGCTCTAATTCTTGGTCCACTGGTATCAGTGTTTTGGAACTGCTTAGAGCGTAAGTAAATCTTATTTTGTAAGTAATTTAATAAATGGTAGCTGTCACTGAGATTTGTATGCTTGAAACAATAAGAAAAATTAGTAATGTCGAATAAAATTAAAATATTAAAAACAAAAGCATAAATCAGCTTTTACGTAAAAGATGATTTTTTTGATGTTTGTTCCAGGAAAGAGCTTAAGCTTTTTATAAATTTAAAATAATGTGTTACTAGATGCTTAGTTAATTCGAGATTTTTTTACACTCCATGTCATTTTTTTTAGCACCTGACATTGTTTTTGCGCATTTTTATTTTAAAGTACATATTTACAATTCTTTTGCATATATCATGCATATTTTAAGGATTTTTTTAATGCATATTTTGACACTTTTCATTACAGTTATTTGCAATAACGCAGTCTAGCACACCCTGTAATGGATAATAAAACGTGGATGACAAATTAATATTTTATTTATTTTTTCAATAAAATTGTCACAAAACAAATTAGACTTTTAGCACTTTTCTGTTATATATTATTATAATTTACATGTGTGTAACATAAGTCGAAATTTTATGGTATATTATAAAAAATATAAGCACAACTATTAATATGTGTAGCACATATATAAAATTATTCAATTATTTTAATGTAGTAAATGTATTAAAGTAATAAATTTTATAAATATCACTATAAATACAAACGTTTCTCTTGTATTATTTTAATTTAAAATGTATTCTTACCTCAGTAAAACATGTATAATAATAATTACATTTCATATTACTAGTTGTAGAATTATTGAAAATACAGATGTGACTTCATTACAATTTTGCGCAAATAATATTTTCCAACAAATATTAGAAAAAAATGTATTATTGGCTTATTACAATTGTAATAATATTGAATATTATTTAAAAATTTTAAATAGAAACTCAGTAATGTTAGCAAATATAAAAACATTTAGAAATCTTAAAATAAAAACAGATAAAAAAATTGATATACACATATTTGCAATAAATGATATTAATGAATATGACAAAATTTTAAATTTTTGTAACCATACAATACATTGGAATCCTCGGGCTAGATTTGTCGTATTGTATTATGGGAAGGAATTAATAGATAATATTTTTGACATATCTTGGAAACAATATATTGTAAATATAATTGTTTTAACAGAACATAATAATGAAACAAATATTTATACATATTTTCCATATTATTTTGAAAATAATAAACATGAAATTAAAATAAAATTACTAACAAATTGTCAAAATATAGACTACAAAATGTTATACCCAGAAAAAATACCGTTTAATATGCAAAAATATAAACTTAATTATGGAGTAACAGTATTCGTACCGTTTACTATTAATCCGAATGTAACTACAAATGATCCAAAGATTTCTGGAATAGAATCTGTTATAATAAAAAACTTTTTTGAAGCTATGAATTTGAATGGAATTATTACGGGTAAGTCTTGAATTTATTTTCTTTATCATAGGCAGACATATACAATAATATTAATTCTGTTACAAATTTTTAATGATTTTTTTTCTTTAATCTAGACTGCATGATATGAGTAAATATAAGTCCTTCCTTTCTTTTTTGTTATTCAGATTATAAACGAGGAATACACGAAGTATTTTTGAATATTTCACTCACTTTAGTAGGTTTCGCAATAAGATTCTTTGTTACCCTTCATTCCTCTCTATAGGTATTTATTTTCTCTTGAAATTTTATGTTTTAAAATCAAATAGTAAAATCCAAATTATTGTACCTCCATTCATTTTAAGTAACTGACTATTACTCTAAAATGGATGTGGTTCCTCGCATCAAAATACATACGTATGTATACAAATCTTCATTTTAAAATTTCCGCTTGCACAGTTACAATTACAGATATCAGCCAATAGAAATAGATGTGACCAAAAATAATGCCGTCTCAGGATATAGTGGGGATCCTGAGACACTAGTAGTCAGTCTCCCTCTGCAGGGCGATCTAGTTCAGTCGGTCCGATCTAAATCTTGGCTTGGTGAAACCAGAGCATATTCTGTTTTCAGTGGGTCAGAAATTAGAGCACTCAGTAAGATTTGCCCTAAATCTGGAGCAGTCTTGGATGTTCTGGATTATGCTCTGATTTCAGTGGGTCAAGAATTAGAAATCTAAAGAGTTTGCTCAAATTCTTAGGCTGCTGAAACCAGAATACATTCTCAAGCAGATTTAGGTGCTCTGGATTGTGCTTTGCTTTCAGTGGGTCAGGAATTAGAATACTCAGAAGTGTTCGCTTTAATTTTTAACCTTCTGAAACCAGAGCTCCTTTTGGAGCATTGAAGCTCTGTATTGTGCTCTGGTTTCAGTGAGCCAAGAATTAGAGCAAACATTCAGATGGCTCTGCTTCTTGGTCTGCTTAAACTAGAGTGTATTCGAGAGCACTGATGCTCTGGATTTTGCTTTGGTTGTAGTAGTTTAAAAATTAGAGCAAATACTTCAGAATGTTCTGATTCTTGGCCTACTGAAACTAAAGCCAATTCTAAACTAAAGCTTCAAAAATGTGTTAACATTCACACAGGGACACCAACCAATTAATATTACATCAATCATGTCCCCAAGACGACATTTCCCTTAGCGCAGTTTTGTTTTCACATCAGTAATAAAACCTTGGATTATTATTATTTTAAGATGAGCTCACATCATTTACTGAACGATATAATGTAAGCTAGAAGTACAGTGCTCTGAAACTGCTTAACGTAGACTAGACGAACATAAGTACTTATATGTAGAAAAGAAAAATTTGTTACGTTTTGATTTGAATCTTTATAAGAAAATTTTTCCCCAAGGAAATATTAAAAAGTCGGCGTCTAACCGATTTTCAATTTCACTTATCTGAATCGGAAGCCGAAAGCAATTTTTTATATGAACGCGAAACCAACCCGAACCCTGGTTTATGCGTTTATAAATTAGGGTAACTAGTATCTTTGTGTTAAATTTTACTGATTTCCAATCTACTAAATGTTTAAATAAAATCAGTGGCGCCTTTGGGGAAAAGTTTTAGGGGCTGTAGCCCAGGGCGGCAAAATCTAGAGGCGGCAATTTAAAAAAAGTACCCTAGAGGAACAAGTAACAATAATAATCACAAATAATATGTGGATCTGATTTTTAATTCATTCAAAATCAATCTTCACCAAATTACAGTAGTGAAAGTAGGGGGGCACAAATTGTCGGTAGCCCCTAGGCGGAATAAGTATAAATTCACCACTGGATAAAATATAGGGCCAAAAAAAAATATCTTCCGTTTATATTGTAACTATGAAAATTAGATCCATCGACCAGCAAGTAAAGTGACGGGTTATAGTTCTGGCAACCCAAGTTCAAATCCTGCTAGTCGAGTCAAATTGTGTACTAACTATTTCTCTGGTCTGCCTACTGTATAAATACCTATATCAATACCGATATTTGTGATAAAACGGGTATAATGGGTTATAAGACTTGAGTGATATTTTTAATGTCTTATTTTTTTTTTCTAGATTTGAACCAGAATGGAGATTGGGGCTACCAAACCGAAGACGGAAATTTCACTCCTCCTTTTACTTTTCTATTTTCATCTTCTGAATTCATTTATGGACACATGTGGTGCAATATGTCCTATTTAGTAGACTTAGATATGTCTCTCCCTTACTATTCTTCAGATGTTTATTGGTATGTCCCTTCAGCCAAACCTAGCAAGCCTTGGAAAAACATTTTGTTTATATTTTCATTGGATTTATGGATAACCTTGATTATTAGCTTGGGAGTCAATGCTATGTTGACGTATCTCATGGGAAAAATTGTTGGCGATAAAAATGTAGATATGGGCAAAAGTTGGATGTATAGCTTATATGCTTTATGCACAGGTGAGCTACAAAAGTTTCTCATGTTATAACTGAATAAATTATTAATAAATAGACTTGTTTGACTTGTTAAACAATAAATCTAAGAAATGTTAACCGATAAGCACTTGGTCATGTTTAACAACAAAAGCCTTTGAAAGACTAGTTAGTAACCATAGAGATATCCATATAGTGTAACTAATACCCAATTCCAGAATTAATACCGACGCAGAGGTCGAAGTTTATTCTATTAATATTTAAATCACATGTTTGAAATTTAAGGATAGTATAACTAGGTGAACCAGGACTGGATTTATTATAGTGGGGACCTGTAGGCAAAATTTCGTGGGTGTTCTTTTCTCAACTTGGGAATAAAAACTGAAAATCAATATTTATAGTATAGTTACTTTTAAATTAATATATACGATTCTATATAACTTCTAAATGTAAAGATTGTTAAACATTGAAAAAACGATAAAAAATTATCAATAGTTATTTGAAGCAACTATAGTTGTATACATCATCTTTTATGTAGAAAATAAAAAAAATAAGTCCTTACATTGTAATTTACTTAAATTAAAATTATATTTAGTATTTTCCAGGATATCTCTTTTTTTATTTTCTAGTAGTATATGTTTTTGATTTGGTGGGGGCTCCTTTTTAGTGAGGACCTGAGTTGAACACATGTAGCCAAAATAAAATTAACTCTTTTATCCACAACTGTCGAATAATATACCTATAATTCAATCCTCTTTTAACAATTACCTAGTGAACTTCGTTACTGTTGCTAAATGAATAATATTGATAGTTCGACGGAATAATATTATTCAATCGTTATGTCAAATTTAAATCTTATCTATCAAAAGGGTGAAAACCTAAAAACATATTTACTTTTAAGTATTCTTTTCCACAAAAAAACTTAAGGTTACATTAATATTGTCATTTTTCATACTTTCCTTTTTTATTAAGATTAAACTGTAGCTAAATAACACACATAAATATTTTCCTTGCGGTACGTATGCTGTGAAATGAATCATGTTATTCTTGTAGTTGTGGATAAAGTATAGTATTCTATTCGTATGTAATGATAATGGTTATTACTCATTCGAATGATTTACAACACTCACTTTAGCTCGTGTTGGCAAACTTCATTCTTAAAAGTAATATCACACATTACATGCTGCTTTTGATTTGGTAGGTAACAAGTCCTCAATAGTTGGCAGGTCTATTCGTTGCTACTTCTATTTCAAACTAATTTATTATTTTCACCTATTTTATCATCAAACATATAAATTTTTGTGGAATTGTCAATAGAGTAATAAAGTAATATGGTAATATAACATACATAAATAGCAATTTATAAAAATTCATGTTATATTTATATTTCCTATTTTTCCAATGTTAATCTATATTTTTTTCTATTATATTTCAGGTTCATTTCTTCAACCAGCAACCCGTCCTCTGAAATTCCTCATCTTAAACTGGCTTTTGTTCGGTCTTCTCTTATCAATAATCTATCAATCCCAACTTTTAACTCTTTTGACTAAACCAGCTTACGAGCACCAAATATCCAACTTACAAGAAGTGTTGTCTTCTTCTTTACAAATTATTATCCCTGCAGAAGGCGTCGCACCTTTACTAGATCATCCTGGGGACACGACTGCCCTGATTCTCAAAAAAGCTGAAGTTTTGGATTATGAAAACATTATGAAACGATCAACTGAAGTTGACGATAAGACTATGTTTCTGCAAGTACATTGTATAGCGAAGTATATACAAAAAAGCTTTTACACCAATTTGGATGGTAGCTCAAAGGTTTTCAAATTAAAAGAAAATCCATTTCTATGGTTTGGTACAAGTATATATACACGAAAAGGATGGCCAATATTACAAAGATTTGATGATATTATACTAAGATTTCGGCAAAGTGGATTGTTGAATAAATGGAAAGAAGATTTGGATACAACAGTAACTGATAAAATACCGAGTGAACCAGTTGTACTTAAATTGAATCATTTTTTAAGCGCATTTTGTATTTTGAGCATAGGATTAGGTATTGCTACTATTGTATTTGTTGCAGAACTTGTACTATGGAAATACAACAATCCATTATTGTATACGAAATAAGAGATGAGCCACCGACAGAATTTAACTTTAATCATTATTAGTGCAAGAGCAAGACTAGTGATGAGCGATATTTCACGAACTGTGATTTAGTCACTGTTATTGAAAACTCACAGGTCGTGATTGCTAACCAATATTTTTTTAACCTGTGATTCGTGATCACAGTCACCATTCGCTATTGTATTACGTTAAACGTTTTAGGCAGTAACAATTCCTCTTAGCAACAAAAGTTCCCGAATTTAACCGTACAATAACTGTGATCATAATAAATAGGAAAGTAGCAATCACAATTCACAATGTAGCACAAAAGTAGTAGTTCGTCTTCTCTGCTGTTTCGATTTTAACCGTACGGTAATGTGTGATCACATTCACGCTTCAAATTTATAAATATGAAAGTAGCAATTACAAATCATATTGTGAAATTGTGATTCAGAGTAGCAGTTTCATCTGTCCCTAAACAATTCCGATTAGTAACGAAGATTCCGGACATTAACTATTCAATAAACTGTGATCACAATCACACATACTGGAAAATAACAATCACAAATTACACAGTGATTCAAAAGTAGCAGTTTAGCTCATCACTGCACAAGACAATAGGACCATACAAAAAAAATGTTACGATAATTTTACATGGATGGACCTACGACTCTTAGTATGTATATTGCAATATAAAATATTACAAAATATAATAATTTTCATGCATATGGTTTTTAAATATATTCCCGCTTTGGATTTTTGTGTACTGCATACACATACACATACACAGATGATACAAAGGTCAAATAAAATTTAATCATATAATTTTATATTTTTTAAGCTATCATGATAAAACTACGATGTACGAAAAGGGTTCTATTGGTTTTCATTTTATTTAATTATTTTATTACTATATATCTACAGATTTGTATGCATGAAATATTATTAAAATTATGTGTAAACAAGAACATATAAACCACCGAAGTTTACATTTTTTCACAAGTGTGAGTTGATACATTGTGATTTGTTTAAGTCACTATATCCTACAAACTACCACAATTACATACATTTTTATTCTAAATTGAAACGTCAAATTTAAAATATAAATATGTATCGACTACAAATTTTAAAATTCGTAAGTTAAGGAATAATAAAAACCAAATTAGATAATTTTTATTATGGTACAAAAAAATTATAATTTAATGTGCAATTAGGTAAAATGCATATTTCCCAAAATGAAATACAAACTACAAATATCTACCAACTATCACAAAATGATAACCAGGGGCACAGGCACACCCAGATATGTTTTTCAAAATGGGTTTTCAAACACATATTGTGCATTTTAAGTTTTACACAATTGCTATCTCATAGTACTGTATTACAAAATAATAAATAAAAAAACTTATCACTAGGACGAAGTACCAGTGTATTCTACCTTACCGTCTCGTTTCTTATCATAATATATTCTTTTTTGAGCAATATGTGCATGCTTTCCTCTTAGGTAAGTATTAAATTGATTTCGCATATTTTTAACAAACTTCAACAAGGCTCATATCGATTTTCTGTAGTTTTTTTCCATGATAAATGGAACCCCGAAAAAAAAACTCCCACATTATTTTCATAAAAAAAATGTTACTATACTTTCCATTTGAATCCAAATTCAGTTTTTAATTTTTCCAATCAATTATTCTCTACTTAGAATTAAAAAAAATCAATTCAGATTCAAGAGAACAAAAATTGAGTTCATTTCATAGAGATTATATACTATTTACTTTCAGGGGATGTTTGAACGATTCCGAAAATATTTATATACAAAAATAATACAACTGTAAAACAGAGAAAGCGGAAATTTAAATAGAGACACACGCCCTCCAAATACATTCTAAAGACACCACTGATAATAACTGTCATTCGCCATTTTGATGCATATCTGCATATGCTCCATACGCTTTGCGGTACTTTATCAGATATAGTGACTTTAGTGATTTATGACGTTTGGGCAAATAGCGTCGTTGGAAAGTATAGTGTAAGTA
Source organism: Stenolophus ochropezus (assembly GCA_035578165.1). NCBI lineage: Eukaryota > Metazoa > Arthropoda > Insecta > Coleoptera > Carabidae > Stenolophus > Stenolophus ochropezus. The sequence continues at coordinate 22,709,305 of JAQOWZ010000008.1, forward strand.
TAGCTGAGATTGGAAAGTGACAACTTTCCAACCGCAGATAAATTCACTTCATCTTTCCAATTTCCATAAAATCAAGATTTAAGATTAGAAATCAAACTGACAGTTCAGGTGACAGATGATCATCACCAAACCAAAGCATTCATTTATTCATGTGAGATTAGTAATTAGATTATGAATAAAATAATATACAAACCACGGTGAAAAGTTTCATTACGTCTCGTGCTATAGCTAACCACGACACTGCACTCCTTGGTAAACTATTCTCGCCCTCGACGGTAATGAAATACTTTCCACCTCGGTTAGTAATATACTATTACATTAGGTATAGGAGTATTGTAGCCGGAAAACTTTTAGGAAAAAAATAAAACAGAAGAATGTAGAATAACCTTATTTTGTTATACGGCTGTATTCACCATTCTATAATCTAGGATTGATCCACTGATCTCCTCTGATCTATGAATAAATTCAATTCACCATTAAAAATACAAGTTACACCGGTAATCAAATTCAATGATCAACTGATCCGTCGTATTCCATCAAGTTCTGGTCATCTGTTTTTATTGTCATTTTCACATACCTATATACATATGTATACAAGATTTTAATACTCAATCTGAATCTCAAATATTTATATTTTAGCAACTCTATATGACGCATATTATTGTTCTAAATTTATAATAAGTAAATACAGTTGTATGTTTATTTGTATAAAATATTTAAATGACTTTTGATTGTCAGACGATAATTCCGAACCACGTATTGTTTGAAGAACATTGGATTCTTTTGAATTTTGCAACAATCGCGAATTTTAAATTAAATATAGATTGACTAAGACTATAGTCAAGTTTTTAATTCGTACCTACTTTCTATTCTGAAACCCGAAGAACGTGGAAATAATACTTATCAAACCTTTGTTATTATGCGACGAGTAGATTCCAAAATTCTATTTTCGGAAAAAAAATGTGGGAAGAGCACTTAAGACTAGCTTATGATTGGTTTTATTTATTTATTTTAATTTGAAAATTTTAATTTAAAATTTTGATTTTTCTTCTTATTTATGATGGATTTTAGTCTCCTAAATTTATCCAATCAGAAGGAATCACGTGATATTACATTTAGTTTTGATATTTGACTGTTGGTTTGCAATTTCTTTCAAGTGAGGTGAATTTTTTTTGGTATAAAATGAATTTTAAGTCTTATTTTTTTTTATTTTATCATAAATTCAAAATAACAATCGCAAACTGTCATTTGTTATTTGTTAATAAATTAATCTATAAACGTCAGTTCAATACTTTCTTGTGATTGGCTGGATTTGAAATTTAGAATATAAAAATTGGTTAATACTCCAAGTCTAAATTATAAATTTGCCAGCAAGACTCCAGACATGTATATTATTTTATGAATTAATAAAAACGAGTAATTTAAAGCACGGATAACATGTGGAACATTTTGCTGTCAGATAATAATGCAATGTATTATGCATTAAATATACCTTCTGCATATAATAGAAATGAAAAAATGATAGTATCGCTGAATACCGTGAGTTTATTTTAACGTGAAACATGGGATTACTTATAGCTATGATTATGACTTGACATTTGATTGACAGCTATGTATCAGAGTGTTCTATTTGAAATGAAACGTAGCAGATATAATATTGAGGTTAAACAATAATAAAACTTATTTATAATACTTGTATTTTGGCTAAGTATGATGTTTCTAGAGTGCTTTTAAATTTTATATTTTAATACTTTAATTATTATACATCGGCGTATGACAAAACCGCACAAAATTGTATTTTTATTACAAAAGCGCACCAAGTGAACATTACTAAAACGCACGAAAGTATTGTAAGAGCGAGACTCACCGCAGATGAGTCATCATGGCTGATCTGTCTGGCCAGGTAGTCGCGTCAAGTAGAATACAAGCGAGACTCACCGCAGATGAGTTATCATGGCTGATCTGTCTGGCCAGGTAGTCGCGTCAAGTAGAATAGGAGCGATGCCTCTATTGTTTGAAAATTTTATAGAGTCCGGAAAGCTCTGGAATGTTCGATTAATTCCCGACAGATATACCTATAAGGGTCGCGTCCGGCGGTTTAGAAAGTAAGTATCTGTCAGAGTGTGCAGAGTAACTGAAGAAAATCAGTGTCGATCAGTGCATGTCAGCGACATGTAAAATAGGAATAAATAAATAGTTAGTTATATTAATATATAGATGGTGATACAAATATCTTGTAAATAAATATTGGGTGTTATTAAGTGTTTAAATAAACGTTCTTAGTGTTTAAATGTTTATTATTAATTATTATTCTTAGTTTAGTGTTTATATTTGTTTATTCATAGTGTTACTTATTTTTATTATTTTTATATAATTTGTTATTCACTTATTAAACTTAGTTATACAAACATTGGTATTTCACGTATTTTTACATTTCACTCAAATAAATAAACCTTATAGTATGTTAAATACAAGTCAAAATAAGCAGCTCTATGAGGAGATTTTGAAATCCATGACTCAAAATTGCACCAATTGAATTTGCTTCATGTTAGCCAGATGACCAGCAGTTCATTATAATAAAAAATATCAGAAATTATAAGGACTGTCACAAATAAAGACAAAGAAGCAATTATACATAATAATTTTATGTGTAGTGAATGTGTGTGTTTTAGGTTAGGTTAGGTCAGGTTAGGTTAGGTTAGGTTAGATCAGGTTAGGTTAGGTTAGATTAGGTTATCATGATTTATTTTAAAAAGTCAAAAATAACTGATTTTTTTTAAAAATGAAATAAATCATGATTTTTTAATATTTTTTTTAATTTTAAGAGATTATTATAAGCAGAATATATTTTGATTATTATTAATAGTTTTATAACAAATAATTAAACTTTTATTATAATTAGTATTTTTTATCTTTGATATAGATCACGATTTAAATCAAATGATTTAAATTAGACCAACCCTGCTCTGCGTGTATCTATTTAAAAACTAATATTCGCGAGCGGAACGAATTTACGCGTGTTTTGATCTAATCGGACGCACACATACTAAATTCCTAAATTTTACTGGTACACTTTTGTTACGTTTTTTTTTTTTTGGTGGCTTATGAAATGTTTAAAAATCTTAACGGTGCGTTTCTGTCATACAGCCATTACACATATTGCCATTACATAATTTCGTTTTTTAAATTAATTAAGTACTGTGAGACCAGGAGAAATAGCGGGACATAGTCTATTTGCCCACCAAGTCCATTGCATCGAAGTGGAAATGTGTTGTTTTTAAAAAATCACAATTTAACAGTTAAGAATGACGTCAATTTAACAACCTATGTTCTGTTTTAAATGGGACGCTTCGATACATTGCTGTCAATTAACTCACGATATATAAGTTATTACACTGTTTCCTGCAGTTGATTCTCACGTCATCAATTGTAAACATGTAAAATCGTTGGGGGACGTGAGATTGATGACATCATCTTAAAGTGGCGGCTTGTTCATTTAAGGAATGAGGAGGCAAATTATTTACTTAAAACTTTAAACTCTGGTTAGTCAAAAAATCATGGAATATATTGCTAGCTAGTAGCTCCGCTCCTGATAAAAACAACTATAGGTACTTAAATAATAATACTAATACTCCTACTCGGATTGAAGACAGCATCATACGCATGGAAACTACATACTGAATTTTACATTGAGCCAAAGCCAAACCCCCTATCCAAACATTTCTGGAAAATCCGCTGCACCGATACCGAGAGTTGCTAATGATCGTAGCTCATGCCTCCCTTGCTAAGTTTTCTCTCTGTTCAACTCATATATTTCATCTTTCTTCTTGAATTGATTTAAGGTCAAAACTAGCTTTCTCTTCGCTTTAAAGGTGGATAGGTGGACACAAATTTTAAGTTTGTCTCCGTCTCATTAAAGAAAATTTATTTCTCTCTTTAAACAACCCATAAAATTGAAAGAATGTCTGCTAATATATTTTTTTAATATAATAAATAAATCTTCATAATATTCCATTTATTATATGTAGAAAAATTTTAAAATATTTATTAAACGTGCACATTTTCTTTATTTTTTGAAAGGAGGCAGTGCCTCCCTTGCCTCCTCTGACGAGCCGCCACTTCTTGTCAGCTTGAATCGTGTAATTTCCGAAGAAAGTAAATGTTAAAACTGACAATATTATATACAAGTAAAACAGGATTGCATTGATTTAAATCCCTTGTTCTGCAATTGTTATTTAACATTCCAGATTTACGAAAATTGGGGGAAAAATCATGTGGGTAATGTTACCATGTAGCAATACATTCAAGAAATATTTTGCACTAATGTATGATTTTTTTGTTTAATTTATTTTGAAATGTCCATCTTCCATCCATCTATGGCACAACATTCCTATGTGGAACAAGGCCTCAAATACCTGAAGTACTTGTTTCGTAAAAGGTTTTACTTGCATTTTAGTGATGCAGGTTATCAGCCTACAGTCTCTGCAAGGTCTGCACACACCGAGCCGTTGTGCGGTAACCCATCCAATTAGATAAAGCGGGCTATGTTGCTTATCTACACGATCAGACAAGACACGCCACGACCACACAACCGTATTGGCTGACTTTTTTTTGAAATGTGTTACAGTAAAATCCAATTATAACGACATCGAAGAAATCCTAAAATGTCGTCGCTAACGTCAGAAGTCGCTATAACCGATAAAAGCAAAATAACGTTAGCCTATGTGGACTTTAAAACAAGTGGTCAAAATTTCGACGTTATAACCAGCTTGTCGATATAAGCGACATCGTTATAAACTGATATTGCTGTATTTTTTTTTATTATTTTCTTAAATTTTTACTTATTCTTTGCTAAATTTTTTTTTTATAATAAATGCTATTTTGTGAAACACGTTTTTGAAATTATACTAAAATTCCAAAATCTGATAATCCTATTTAAATAAAAGAAAATCAGATTTTTATTTATTTTTTAATCGGATTTTTATGCAACCCTGAAACAAAATCGATGAAACATACGATAAGAGTTATAGATACAATAAACTAACGAAACTACCAACACACAATGGAGCAAAAATTGTCGATGTCAAAATCATACATAAATGACATTTTCAAATATTTTAAATATTTGAAAATATCCATTACCGCGCTTACGCTACTGTTCCTACTTCTTTTTTGTCGTTGTTTAGACGGAGATAGCATATAGCCCTTTATTAATATGTACGACAATGAGATAGCGAATAAAAAATTAATCTATTCCATGCGTATACGACAAAGATGCAAGATAAAAGTTTAATAATTCAACTGCGTGAAATTGAGTTTATTCAGATACCCGCCTACTTTTGTATATTTAAACAAATGATTAATATCCTGAAACCGATAATTCATAATGGATATGTGACCAAATTTTGATGTTTACATATATGATGCTAGACAAAAAAATAATTACGAATAAATAATTATTAGATTTGGGAAAGAAATGCTATCATGTTATCATGGTAGAATTTTAAAATAAAAGACTTAGACTACCTGTCTTTTTCCACGATCCTACCATACTGATGTTACGTGTCCCTTCTCCGGAACAATAAATTTTTATATTTTATGATTTATATACTGAAATTCGATTATGGTTACATACTTCATTATAAACCATGCGATATTTGAATGAATTATAATTAATTTCTCATGTGTGCGCTTTTAATCTAGTATACAATAAATTAACAAATAATTAATGTATAATTACGACAAATGTAGTAAGATGTGATGATATAATAACAAATTATGATGGAAGATATACATATGATATCCAAGGCCAAGCTGATCATGCACTATATTTACTTTGCCCTATATATTCTTGTGGAGAGTTCTGCAGTTCATTACATCTTTAACCATCGTCCAGTTCACACACCTACGCAAATATCACTTCTTGTTTATCAATTATTTATAGTGTTATCCTTGCCCTGTTGTGGGATTAAATTATACTAATTAATAGTTAATTATCTGTGACACAAATCAATAGAGATATAGGGTTTAATGTGTAGTTGAAGTGCTTGAAGAGTGCACAAAATGGCTAATAAAAGTGACAGAGTTATGAAAAAATCTGTGATTAATGAGCTCTTTAGAGATTACTGTTCTAATACCAGTATACATGGGATCGGCTATATGGGAGCAAAGGATAAATCTATGTTTGAAAAGTAAGTATTAAAATTTTTTCAAATAATATTATGGAATAGTATATCAAAAAAAAATAATTTTCATAATTGTCATTTTATTCGGTGACAAAGAAATTTGGTACACGACATGCAACAGAAACAAACAGAAAATATAAAAATTAAATGGAACAGCAAAGTGATTTTTTTATTTCTTTTTATGAAACTTCATTGCAAGTTATAACAAAATGATAAATTGCCACCCCGTAAAGTTTTTTTGTTTTAAATTAGATTTTTTAAATTTTTACAAAAACGTGATTCACAAAATAGCATTTATTATAAAAAAAAACAGTAAAGAATAAGTAAAAATTTTAAGAAACAATAAAATAACTACAATAATATCCACCACTTGTTTGAAAGGCTATATACGCTATCGTTATTTTCCGTTTATCGGTTATAGCGATTTCGGTTAAAACGGCACGACCCACACGCATTTTCGCCCAATTATCATAAATCTGGAATGTTAAATAACAATTGCAGTGACTTAAATCAATGATTTAAAAAAATTTAATGCAACCATAAAATATACTATTTTAAATAAAAATTAAATGGTTTTAAATTATAATAAAAACGTATATTTATACAGTATGTGCAACGAAACGTGGAATAGGGATTTCAAAAAATTGCGGATATATCTACATGAAAATTGAATGGACCAACAAAGTGATTTTTTTATTTCGTTTTATGAAAGTTCATTGCAAGTTATAATAATTATTAAAAATCCGATATGAAAATTCCTAATATTAAGTAAAAAAATTTAATTTTTAAAACTTAGAAACAATTCGTGACGCCACGTGTCCCATTTCAGTGGCAGTGAAATTGGGATGTTTCATGAGAGCAATGTATATGTATTTAATATGAAAGTATTATTTTACGTAAAAAAATAACAATACAAACGAAAATTATATTTTTTAATCAATTTACAGTATTTAAACGAAGTGTGACAAGTGACACTTCGCATTTCTTCTTTTCTAAGCAATGGACGCTAGAAAACTGAGCGGGAATGGCAGCTTTCATATTTCTGGCAAATAGAATCATATTGGAGGCATGTGAAGTAACAAAATGTTAAATTCGTTATAACCAGTGTTGTTCCAAGATAGCACAATTCTAATCAAATGTACTAAAATGGTTAAAAATTAAATGTTATAAAAAATCATAAAATAGGTAACAATTTTTATAATATAAATAACTTTATTTATTAAGTATAAATGTCTAACAGTGTCTGTATTCTTGTATTCATAATATCATGATTTAATATAAAATAAATTTATATCCGTTAAATTATTAAAATTATCAGCTCGTTTACATATTCTTCTCGCCGCATTATATAAAATCTATATGTTCCCAATCATCTATCATCATCGTCGTTATCGATGCTTTAATAATTTAACATTAATATATTTATGTGTACTTGTATAGCATAACCCTAGGTATATAACATTTTTTTTAGTCAAGTGGCCAAAATAGGGTACTTAATTTGAGAATTCATTTTAAGTGTAGGCATTAATAATCTAAACACAAAAGTTTTTCTAATATTTAATTAATTTGCTAAATCTTTTCAGACAATTAATGAATTTCTTCTGTTGTACGTAGTAAACTTGTCTTTTTCTATTATGTCTTATGTCTTAACATGCATCACTTTTCAATTATGTAAATATTCTCTAAACCCTCGAAACTGTGGAGGAATTTAATCGATTTGGTCTTCTAGTTCTAGGACATATAACTGGTATCCCTAATAATGACAAATATTGTATTTTAACTAAAACATACGGTATTGTCAACAACGTCTACTTAGGTATAAGCAAAATTTAATATTCAATACTTAATAATTTTGATGCATTAATTCCATTTTTAATGAACTAATTATATTTAGAAAATTATCTAAATCATTCAAAGAAAACAATTTAGAAAATGTAATGAGTAGTTTGTTTGGCAAATTATTAGGAACTAAAAATAAACTAGTATTGCGAGTTAATAAATTAATACATGCGATGAACAAGGTTTAGTACTTCATATGACTAATAACATATGTAAAAGTGGATTAACTTTGAAATATTTCAGTTTTAAAGTAATGAAAAAGTGGACATGTTTTTGGAATCCTTACTTTTGAATTTCCATGCATGGCTGTCTGATTTTGAACGACAATGTTACATTTTATATTTAATAAATCTCGTACTGCAGGCATACTGTTACATCAGTTATCATATTATCTTATGTAGAATTTAATCTTGAACACCTTTGTACTCTTGTAGCTTTGCTATAAATCTATCAGGAGAGATATATCCGAAATTTTTTGAAATCTCTGTTCTATCTTTCGTTCCACATACTGTATAAATATACGTTTTTATTATAATTTAAAACAATTTAATTTTTATTTAAATTAAAATATTTCAGGGTTGCATTGATTTTTTTTAATCATTGATTTAAATCACTTGTTCTGCAATCGTTATTTAACATTCCAGATTTACGATAATTGGGGGGAAAATGCGTGAGGGTCATGTCTCTGTAGCAGAAGTCGCTATAACCGATAAATGGAAAATAACGTTAGCTTATGTAGGCTTTCAAATAAGTGTCATAATTTCGACGTTATAACCAGTTTGTCGCTATAAGCGGTTTCATTACAAACAGATTTTATTTTAGTTTCTTAAAATTTTTACTTACTCTTTTCTATATGTTTTTTTTTTCATAATAAATCCTATTTTGTGAAATAAGTTTTTGAAATTATACTATATCTTTTTAAAAAATAAAAAAAATCTAATTTAAAACAAAAAAACTCCGGATATTTTCGAAACGCTGATATATTTTTTAAAATTATACATATATTTTACGAGGTGGTAATTTGTCATTTTGTCGAGGGCGACGTAAAAATTAGAACAGGCTCTTAGACACCTCAAGGAAGAATTTTCAAAACTACATGAATTTTTCCCGCTAATTGACATTATTTTAGCTAATTTGACAGGACTACATGAAATAGTATGTCCACCATTCGTGAAACATATTTTATGTACACTTGTGACTAAAATTATATTTATAAAAATTGTTACGTAATAAACTATTCGACACATTTATCATAGTAAAAACAGATCGTTCTCAAATTAACAACCACATGGAAAAATAAAAAATCAAAGGATGGTACTTAAAATATTGCATCCGTGTTTTAAAATACACAAGTGTTTTATAAATGTTTTTTAAATTTAATTGCCAATCCTTGACAGACATATCTAATGTAGATATATTTATTACGAGACCATAAATATTTGTTTATAAGTTGTGGCTATGCTATAAATACTCGTACGAGTAGTTATTAAAGAAGTACATAAATTTTTCAAATCTAAAACAGATTTGAGTGGTATTTATAGAACTGGAATTTTCTAGATTTCATAACATCTTGAATAATTTGTAGTGTTTTCTTACTTTCCACAGAATATGAAACATTATATAAATAATTGTGTGATGTGATAACGAAAATTGACAATAATAAATTACTCCTAATCTTGATAAACTTTTTTATTAGTTACTCACTTGTAAAACAGTAGGGAAACTAAACTTATGACAATACTAAAACTTTCGCTAAACATTAAAAAATTGATTAAAAAGTAGTTTCAAGGCCAAGATACGAAAGAAGTTATAAAAAATATTGAAAGCCAATTGGCAAAAAAATTTAACTTGGATAAACGTTGGACCCTTGCTTCAGGACATTCTGGACGGATAATTCTAAATTGAATGTAATTTAAAGTTTCGTTTCGGACATCTAGTCCAGTGGTTAATAAAATAAGTTCGCATTGAAATAGTATATAACGTATATTTTTGACAACTTGTGGCCGTTTTTCGATGCGATATTTTTCTATTAATCGATGGTTAAGGTAACCGGCACTTTAACCAAAGGTGTACTTTTTGTTAAATAACATTTATTTATTAAAAAAATGTTGAGTCTTAATACTTTGGGTGCCCACCCTAAAAATTTCGAAAATTGGCTGACGACGTCAATAAACCCAACTGCCAACTGCAAAATTTTGAATTAAATGAAAAGAGTAAATCTGACTATCGTCTATCTAAAACTAACTATCTGAAATAAGTCAAATATAGAAAGTGCAATGAAAGTAATGGAAAATATATAAGATAATTTAACCCTCAATGTAAAGCATGTTGAAACTATGGCAAAATTAAACCTTTCACTGAACATTGTAAAATTGATTGATATAATTTTTTTTACAAAATGAGTTACAAATTTTACCAAAACATTTAAAAATACGAGGAAGAATTTTAAATTAAAATAGAAAATATAATTCATTTTTAAAATTGATTAGAGACAGAAAGTCACTTTTTCTGAAGTACATATCATGTATAATTATTAATATTCCAGTTTCAAAGGTAGGACACGAAAAAACATTTTCTTGTTTAAGAAGAATAAATAAATAAATAAATATTGTCACCCATAAAAGGCTTCTAAATTTAGATATCCTACTACAAAGTTAAAGTTTTGTTCGGGATACCTTACCCATCGGTTAGTAGAAGAATATCCCATCGAAATAGTAAATAACATATATGTTTTTGACGATTTACAACAGTTTGTCGATGCGGCACTGTAACTAAAGGTGAAAATAAAACGGCTCTTAGAATTGTTTATAATGTAATTTTCTCTTGTATTTTGTTAAATAATATTTATTTATTAAAAAAATATTGGTTTTTAATACTTTGACTGCCCACCCTAAAAAATATTTAACCGACCTGTGCCCACCCAAATAAAATTGGCTGGCGACGTCTCTGACAATGGAATTATTCCTTTTTTCATTTTATTTTGTGTTTTAGGATCTGGTGGGTGATTGTGTTTATTCTAAGTCTGGTTATTTGCTCCGTTCTAATCAGCAAGACGTGGACTAAGTGGAGCACGAGTCCAGTCATAGTGAGTTTCGCCCAGGAACAGACGCCCATTTGGCAAGTGCCGTTTCCAGCTGTGACTATTTGCCCTGTTAATAAAATTGCTCACTCACAATATGACTACACGCAGAAGTTCAAGAACAGAGCAAACCTTACTGGAAGCGAGTAAGAATTAGTACATTGTGTATCTATAATTTAGTAGGAAAAGTGATACATTATTGGACGATGGTGAAAATTGCGGGACGAGCCGTAGGCGAGACCAGCAACACCAGAAGTCTTGGAACTCACTTTTACTATGTGGTTCACGTACTATTTTTTGCGGTCGGTTTATATTCAATAATTATGAAATAAATCTGATAGAATTTATATTTAAGAAAGACAATGAACGGCAGACTGTACGGGAATCGGGAATGCTTTGCCACAGACCGGAATAGTATATTGTGTATGGAGTGTAGAAAAATATTCATATTCATGTGAGTATAGTTTTTGTGCCATGAGACATAGTCGAGAGTCGCAATTTTATATGAGAATGGATATGAGTGACCACATAAATTCAACATAGGGTCATGGCTTTGAACAGAATAGAAATAATTTTAGTTTTTGTCAAAACGGAAATATTTATATCCGTCGTCTAATCATAATGGTGTATTAAATGGCAATGAATAAATTTTTATAGTGGTCACCTAAAAAAAATATTCCCGGTCTGTTACTTTTCGTAGTCTAGCAACTACAAATACCGAAATAATGCACTTTCCAATTCGAAAGAAATAATTATATTACCAGCGAATTTTCCGCTATTCCGAGTATTCCCTCCCTAGAGCTCCGCTGTTATTGTCTTATTAAAAGCTTTTCTTGTATTGTATGAAATGCCGAACGACTTTTTAAATATTTTTTATTTGTGCATACCAGATAAAAGTCGATCAACATTTAAAATCGACTGACATTTAAGATTTTAGATTCTTGTGTATCAGTATTTGACGAGAACAATTATCTTTTTTCTATGAAAAGTGTACAAAATGTAATACAGCTGTCTCACGGAATTTCGAAGGATCGTCATATACCTAACCCTAAAACTACAATAGAACAATTTAGCACGGAATATCTCAAATTGCTTTGGGTTTGTTAGTTTCTAGGGCAAGATTAATGAAATATTTGAAACATCTTGTGGAACCATGATCTAATTATTATTTATTTAATTTAGCCTCATTATTGTTAGGAAAGAGTCCAATGGGGTATGTGACCAAATTTTGATTTTTACAGATTTGATATTGGATGAATAGATTCATAGATTTATTATTAGTAGTTTACGAATAAAGAATTATTAAAAATTTGGGGAAGGGATGCTGTCACGTCATCGGGGTAGAATCGTGAAAAATAGGAGATACACAGGGATCGTCAGAAACAATCTACCTGCCTTTTTCATGATCCTACCATCCTGACGTCCCACTATATTATTGCAGACTAATGTTTAATTTTTATTATTATAATGAGAAGCTACAGTGGTTAGTTTTTATATTTTCTGACATATACTTAAATCCGATTCTGTGCAAAACAGTGTCAGATCCTTTGAAATCCTGTGATACAAACTATACATAGTACAATTTTTAGGTACAAAAAGTTTTGGGATATTGCGCTTTTATGCAAATTGGATTTCTATGAAATATCCGAAGATGGTTCACCTAATACAACTGACGAAGAAGCCATCGAAAATATCATTCAAGTAACTGTAATCATTCCTATATTTTACTTTTAAATCTAGATGATTATTGTAGTATAGAGCAGGGCTGCAATAAGGAAAAATCGCGCCCGGGGCCGAAACACTAGTTTGCTTTTCTATAGAAATTATCGCTAAATTGGTTGGTAGTTCTTGACCCATGAATAGTGATGCTGTCTACATCTAGATATTCTAGAGTGTTGTCTAGATTAGCAAGACTAGACTGTCGAAAATTTTGTCCTGAAATTGCAACACAAGGCTTTCTTAATTTAGGTCAGAAATATTGACAAAAGTTTAAACAATTTTCAGGGCTCTAGATTATTGTAGAAAATATGAATTTTATGCTCTCATAGATTATTCAGTAAGTTTAAGAAGGTTTACTTATAACTACTCAATAAATCAATAAATCTGATGATGACGAATGCAGTAGATTATAGTTTCAGTTATTTTCCTATTTCTATGCGTCTTTTCTAGCAATATTTTTATAATTCGATAAAATTGTATATTAAAGAATACACTGCAACCTGCAACTTTGAGAAACTAATACATTAATAATTCAAAATAAGATAACAAAATCCTTTAAAATCTATGTTAACAAAAACCAAAAACTATAGAATAGATATAAGAAAAACATAATATAAAATTTCAAAAACGCTCATTTATTAAAAGATGTTCATTGGTGTAGGTGAATGTATTAAAGTGATTGTGAAATAAACAGAATACTGCCAAAGGATTATATTTATCCTTATCTAAAGCGCCTGCACTCTTTAATATAAAGCCTTGAAACAATTTAGAGTCTGGAATCTAGACAATACTTTATTACGATTTTTTAATTTAGATTTACATTTAGTTAAATTTTATCTAGACGCAACACTATCCATCAGTGTTGAATGCAGGGGGGTGACCGGGTAAATGGCAAAAATACATGAGACATGTATTGTTACTTGTACAAATAGGCGAATTTTTAAAATAGTCTACAGGTTCTGGATTACTATCTTAGGGCCAGTTTTTCCGTCTCTGGTTAAAGTACCGATTACCTTAACCATCGGTTAATAGAGAAATATCGCATCGAAATAATAAAGAACTTATATTTTTGACAACTTACGTTAGTTTTAACATGTCATATTTTTCTATAAACCGATGGTCAAGTTAAGGTACTTGCCTTTAATATTTTAATTTTAATGTAAAATAGAAGAACAAACTATATATTATTATTATAAGAATTTATTTCCCATAAATTTTATCGACTACTAGCAGGCATTCGTTTACAAATTTGTGAAAACGTGCATTTTTGTGCATTCGGAATATTTTTATAACTTATGATAATCCATTGCATTTTTTATTAAAAATTTTAATATTAATATTATTATTATTATTGGAGTAAGGCAATTCATTTCGAAACTATGATATTTATTATTTCTATTTTGTACTTTGTTTATTTTAAAGGTAGTTTTAGTATTTATTATTTAATTCATTTATACATTTCATTGCAAATATTACCAAACATTTCGCGACACCTTATTTGCTCAAATTGAATGAAATTGATTATAATTTTAGTAGGTATCACCAAGAATGCCCCAGATAATTAAATACATAATGTGGCAATATAATGATATGTATCCTGAAGATTTTTTCACTGAAACCTTAACTGAAGAAGGAATTTGTTTCACTAGTAATTCTCTTCGGCAGCAAGATTTGTTTACTGACAAATTGTAAGTAAAAGTTAACTTAGTAATCATAAATATACCGTTCTATTACAATAAAATTACTCCACTATCTATAGTAATTAGTATCAATCTTGGTATCAATATTGCATCATTTGGATTATAAATTAATGTTTGTATAACAAATCAAATTGGTATTAGATTTTATTAGAAAGTAGCCAGAATCGAAAAAATGATTCCGGCTAAAATAAAAAAGTACCTAATGCATTTGTTTTTCCTTATAATAATTTTTCAAAGAATACGATCATAGATATGTTTATTATCACATATTTAACTATAACAAGCTTACTATTTTATAATAATTGTACAAAAAATAGGTTTTGTTGAAGGAATCATGAAATTAAGTGGATTAATCACAGTAAAGAAAACGAGGGATGGACGGTAGAAAATGGATATCCTTCAGGCACTAACATTAACACCTACCCTCGAAGAACTGCCCAGGATGGATATATGGCAGGATTAGGCATCTCTATTGGGACGGAATATAAAGACATGAATCATCTTTGTGGTTTGCCTACATCTGGTTATAAGGTACGAATTTATTCTCTCTCATTTGACTTGGTTATTTCATTGTAATACTAGTATATCTAATAATACATTGTACTTAAAATTCTTAAAGTTCTCTGCGTAAGAACCAGTAGCGACTCGTCAGGGGAGGCAGTGCCTCATCTTACACAATGACGAGAGGACAATTTTGCATTGTATTTTTATATTTCAATCTACTAGAAATTTTAAATTTAGCACAATATGTCCACAAGATTTAGTTGTCAAATTCTCTTTGTTTTTCTATACTTTATAATGTGTCCAGATTTTATCGACCGCCATTGGGATCTCGGAAACTATAACATCTACGAACTACGACTTCCACTTTTTTATTTTATCATCGAACATTCTTTATAATTTTAATATATTTAGTTCTTTTTTCTTTAATCTGTAATATATTAGTTGGAATATAACATTAAACGTGGGCGTAGAGAATGCATTTTTTTAAATGCCGGTTTTCAAACATTTAAGACTGGATACCCAAGCCAGTTATATGTAGAAATTAGTGACAGGAACCCTAATCATTTGCGAAAATACGTAAAAAAATTCAAGAAAATCTTTAAAACTTACGTAGAAATACCAAAACTTCCAAAATTTCCATAAGACTTCCAAAACTTCCGTGAGATTCTCATGTAACTTCCAAGATTTCAAGGAACTTCCAAGACTGCCATGAAAATTGGGTAGGTGACCAATTTCTAAATTTGGTATATGTATTTTTTTAAAGTTGTTAATTATATGTTGTTTTGAAGTAAATAAATAATATAGTACTTGGGAGGGGATTATGACGTTAACGAAGTTCATGAGAGCGGCGAAGGTAGACAGACGGAAATAGGTGGTGTGAGTGAGATAGTGCTAACTTAGTGAACGTCATAGTAAAGGACGCTGTTTCTATTTAACGCAAATTACTAAACAATTGCTGATAAATATTTAACTTTTTTAATGTCAACGTTAATAAATAAATATACTTTCTATAATTCAATAGTTTTTACATTAAAATTCTACCTTGGTCACCTACCCCATTCTCAGACTTATAAAACTTCAAAGACTTCCATGAAACTTTCAAAACTTCCATAAGACTTCCAAAACTTCCAAACAGCTTCATGGACTGTACACCAAACTTGCGAAGTGGTTAACTCCTCGGATTTTTCCGTTAATTATTAGCATAGTATTTAGCGAAATGCGAATTGTAAGGGAATATTGAGTGCTTACGTGTCGATACTTATTTATTTTCTCAGTTTATCTTTCACAACCCAGCGGAGATCTCAAAGCCCAAGCAACAGTACATCCTAGTCCCCTTCGATAAGCAACTCTCCATTACGGTGTCTCCGCAGTTGATCACCACGTCCATTGGACTCCTTTCCGTACCGCCCAAGACTCGGAAATGCTACTTTTCTCAGGAGAAAAGTCTGAAGTTCTTCCGAGTGTATACGCAGAATAATTGTAAGGCTGAGTGTTTTGGGAACCTGACTAAGGAGTTTTGTGGGTGTGTTCCTTTTTACCTTCCAAGTAAGTTAGATAATTGTTATTTTTAGCTTTTTCCTTTTATTAGGGCTCACTGTACCTAAGTTTCGTACAGTGGGGTTCAAAATGAACATGGACAAAATAAACAAAATTTAAACTTTATTTTTAAAATGAAAAAAAAATATATTCAATTATTTGAAAATTAATTAAATTCTTGTGTTTTTCTTTTAATGAAGGAAAAAAAATTATTTGAAATATATTTTTTCTCATTTGTTGTTTACTTACTTTCGTTGATTCAAGGGCAAAATGAAGATTAGTCTTTCTTTAGATATGATTAATTTTTTATTATCAAAAGAATATAAATTTAAGAAATATTTCTACAGATTATCTTGATATATTGATTGCTGTTCGAATAACAAAGTCATACGAAAGCTTAACGAATTATTTCGATCATTTACTAGTCGAATATATTATCTTAGCTTGACTTTGAGAACAGATGAATCACAAGTCACTATTAATTTTATATTAAAAATGATGAAATTTAATAGTATTTACCAAAACTCATGGGTAAGCAGAGCTTACCTTGCTTACCCTGGCTGCACACCTCTTCTGTATCTATGCCACGATCTATGCCTCGATCTATGCTTTTCTATTTTTTTTTTGTTAAGTATATCTTCCTTAAGCAGTCCTTTTCATGACGAAGTTATTAATTTTAATTCAACAATGGTTCTTTTCTTGTCATAATAGTTCATCTAAGCATTCTTATCTCCGCCAAATCAAACTTTTTTCATAAATTTTATTGCCCATTTCTCACTGCTTTAATGCGTGTTCACTAAAAGCGATGGAATACTATTAACGTTTTTCTTATAATGGTTTTTTTATAAATATATCTAATTGCACATTTATTTGCGCAAAATAAGAAATTTTGATATTTCTTCCGGTACAACCGGAGTGATAAATTAATCATCTATAAATAAAAATGACACGCTTTTAAGCTTAAGTATAGCATTTTAGAAATTAATATTAGAAACTAATTATAAATTATTATAATTTTCAGGAGAAAAGGGGACAAAAATATGTGGGTATGGCAGAACAGAATGTACATTATTAATTGAAAGTATGTATAATGGTAAATGTATAATTAAAACTTGTTATCTATTGCTGGGTATACCAATCTATTTTATTGCAAATTTAGTTATACCTTATCTAAGGTTCCAACACTATACATGTCGTGCCCAAGAAATGGGAATTTATTTTGTTACGAGAAATATTTTCATGTACACATTATTTCTTCGTCATTTATTTTATTTATAATCATTATCATAAGTTTGAAATTTGCTTACAAATATTCTCTATTTAATATTCAAACTATTACCGTATACATACAGATACATAGTTTATATATAATCTAGTTACATATTCAAATATTGCGGTGAGGATAAATTATCATATTCGAAATTATCAAAATCTGCTGAGGACTGGTACATTCAGTAATGGGTAATAAGTCTTGATTATGTAGATACAAATAGTTATATAAAATATAAAATTTATATTTCAGGTAAAATAATGGATTTTGAAATGATGCAAAAAGATAACGGATTACCAAAAAAAGAAACAGATAGTAAAGAGTACGAAATTTATCGGAAATGTGATTGCCTGCCATCCTGTTCTTCGCTACAGTATAATACAGAAGCCTCAAGTGCAGAACTTCATTATACGAAAACTATTACGTTAGCTGATGAACTCAGAACCGGCCAGGATGAAAGGTGTAGAAATAATACAGATATTTCAATATTTTATGGACTGTTTGATGCGCAAAATAACTGGAGAGATTGAAAAGTATGATGCGTTGCTATTATTTTACTTTGATGAAGACTAACTAACAGAAACATTTGACTAAACATTATGTTAAAAAATCTAATGTGTCCAACACATTACCTCCCGCTACTGTAGTAATATATTCTATAAAAGTTTTTCAGTACATTCAAATTGTTGTTTTAAAATTAGTTTGTTATTGCAGTTCAGATTATTTTTAATTCATTTATACTTAAAATTTTCTTCGTAAAATCAGTATGATCAAAAAAAGTTATTTTTGACGTTACTAAAACCGGAAATGAACTTACCTTGATTCTCGCATGCAAATATATTCCTTGTACATTTCTTCCATCTTTTTTAATTTTACAACAAAATTACTTCATATTTACTTATTTTACCTTTTAAACTTACATCAAATTTGACATTATATGTCCAATTTTGTGAACATTTAAATATCACATCTGTTGTATAGAAATTCCTCAGCCTAAACAATATGTAAAATTATTATAATTTATATATTTTTTTCTATCTAGCTACAAGTTATATATAAACGTAATTGTGCAGATCGGTAGAAAATTAAAAAATCTTTATATTTAATAATAACTTAATTTGCGAGAAAATGGTATTTGGAAGTAGTTTTAAGGAAAAACTGTTTAAAGCTTCAAATAAAATGCTACTCCCGGTTAACCAATTGTAGTCAAAATCTAATCAGTTCACCTTATTTCGATATAAGCCTTAAATACCAAATATTATATTTTTGCATGTATCGTGTTGGAGTTCTCATGGATGAAAAATCGTCACAGACAGACACACATACAAACACACAAACACACACGCATACATACATACATCACACACATTATCTCTTGCCACTGTAGTAATATATTCTACATTTTTCAGTACGTTCAACTGTAGTTTTAAAATTAGTTTGATATTGCAGTTCAGAATATTTTGAATTTATTTCGTATATAAAAATTCCTTCATAAAAATTGTATGACCAAAAAAAACAGCTATTTTTGGCTTTACTAAAACCGGAACCGAACTTGCCTTCATTCTCACGCATGCAAATATATTATTTATATATTTCTTCCACTTTTATTTAATTGTACAATAAAACTATTTCATATTTACTTATGTTATCTTTTAAACTTACCTACATTAAATTTGTCATCCTATGTCAAGTTTTGTGAAAATATAACTCATCTGTTTTATCGAAATTCCTCAGCCTAAACGATATGTAAAAAATAAGTATTTGTATGATTATTTTTAAATAAAAACATTAAATTTTATTCAATTTTAAAATAAAATCTTTTTTTCTGTTCAAAAGAATAAATTCTTCTAAAATATCTTGTGTATTTTCAATACTTAATACAGCCAAGTAATTAATGCGATTTTGAGGCTTCATCCAGTTTTTATTCTCCTTTCAGTACATCAGTTCAAAATAACCTTTCATACGTTGCTATGTTTAAACGCAAAGTAAGTGTTTATAATAATTTCCAAATGTTCCTAAATTAAGTACACTTCTAATATTAATTAATTTTTGATTGCTCATCATGTTATTTAGAAAAGTCATTTCAGTTTTCAAAATATCTTTATTTACTTAAAAAACTGTCTAATAATATATAAATTTGGAATTTTCATATTTTTTTTTTTTTGAGGAAAATTGAATTTTTAGTTTTGTAGTTATAGTATCAATTGAATGGTATTAATTCTTTTTAATAGGACTCACAATAGTTTATCATTATAAATCAGTTTTCGGCTTGCAGGAAAAAGATGTTTGTGATTCTATAAGTACCTATACAGGCATTTTGTCGAATTATATCGCTACTATTCTGTTAATGTAAAAAATAACCTTTATTTTAAAGAATTTGTGTGGGGGTATTAATTCAAAATTTGGAGGTACTTAGCAACCCCAAGCGTCCACCTAACTAGGCATGTTGGTTAATAGCTATAAAAAATGTGCGAAATTGTATACAGTAATAATTAAAAATAAACAAATGAATTATTATATTATGTTATTAATTATTTTATTTCTAGGTTGATTGAAATGGTGATAAACAAAGAAATAGCTATAACTCAAGTGGACATCTTCTTCAAAGATACCCAATTCCTAGCTCTTCATAGAAGCGAACTCTATGGACCGACTGACTTCTTAGCGAACTGTGGAGGTCTTCTAGGCCTCTTCATGGGATTTTCATTCTTGTCACTATTGGAAATAATTTATTATCTAACTATCAGAGTGTATTGTAAACTCAGACATAATAATCACGTAGATACCAAACTGTAATTATTAGTAATATATTTACATATTAATATTGTACATCAAGATTTTAAATTAAAATTTTCCTTCTGAGTTTCAGAATCGTCTACAATTAACAATTTATTTTTATTAATGTATTTTCTTTATAAAATTGCTATTTTAAAATAAATATTGTAAACTACATTATTTAATTTTGAATGTATTGTAAACAATGGAAATATGTGCATATAATAATATCAGAAAAATTAAAAATATAAAATTATAGTAAATATTTTACATAAATATATGAAAGTGGTATATTTCGTTGCAGACTTAAAATTGATTATTTCCTGTTGTTTATACATGAGACTTAATAGTAACTTATCAGGTAGGTCAGTTTCCCTTTTGTGCAACAAATCACACAGAATAATTAAAAAAGTCAGATTGTATTCTGTTTAGTGTAATATTTATGACCATAAAAGAAAGATGATTTTGATATTTATTACTTTTTTTATAATATATCATTACAACTTTACTAAGTGTGAAGTAAGTACAAAATGTTAAGGGTCAAGACTATATAGCAAAAATAGGAATTGCGTAAGATACTTTAGGTTTAGGAGTTGTTGTTTACCTAAGTCCATAAAGTGATAACAAGGCAATAGCTCGTGGGCCAAGCAATTGGACAGGCAAAAAAAACATACTCGAATACGTATTTTTAATTTTTATTTTACTAATTATTACTCAAAATAATTCAAAAAAATGCAATTATTTTTTTTTTTTACAAAAATTATTCGCCTATTTTTTAAGGGGTCATACAATATTTTTTACTGTTAATATGAGGAAATGAGGAGCAAGATTTTCATTTCCTAAAAACAGTAAAACTATTACATTGCATATTACATCAGTGTATTTGTTATAAACTTGATCACTTGTAAATAAATTTAATATTAAAACAAAATCCTGGAAGTTAGTTACTAATGTTATGTCAAAAATTTGTATAAGTAAACAATGCAACTACTTACAATTTTTTTTCAAGTTAGGTACCGATCAGTTTTACAGGTTAGTAGCTTGTAATAAAAAAATGACGGTATATAAGTAAGTAATAGTATATCTCATACACCAAGATCGAGAAAACTGTCATTATTAACCTAGCGCTAAGTTATGACCTGAGGGATACAAGGCACTAGTGAATATTGCTCTTCTTAACCCTGGTAATAATAATGTATACTGTCACTTTTTAAAGGGTTTTCAAACAATATTCAAATTACTAAATCCTGATTTACCTGCAGTCTGACCTTACGTTGCTGCTTAGTTAATTTCAATATATATTATCTGTATCTCGATCAAACCTCAAACG
Organism: Stenolophus ochropezus; assembly: GCA_035578165.1. NCBI lineage: Eukaryota > Metazoa > Arthropoda > Insecta > Coleoptera > Carabidae > Stenolophus > Stenolophus ochropezus. The sequence continues at coordinate 22,731,242 of JAQOWZ010000008.1, forward strand.
TTAACCTTTTTACAGTACCTACAGCACTTTCGTTCCGTTATTATAAATCCAGCTTTACACTTAAAATGCTCTTGTAAAACAATTGAATATACAATATTGTACGAAGTATGAAATGTAATTTTATGAATACATTTCTTTGCAGGTAACAATTCCAGTAATGGCAATATACAAAGCAGAAAAAACTTTTACCGATTTATCGTTTGGAGATTTAAACTATTCTGTGAAAAGAATAAGTAGAAAAGACTATGCAGTAGACTTTTATTTCCACTCGAATTTTGAACTTAAGGAAACTACGTTTGTAAGTATTACGGGCTGCGATGGTTACTATTTAAGACAAATGTCCAAACACATATTTTATAAATACGTCAGGTGCCCACAGAAACTTATTTACTACCGACGTAGTTTTATTAAATTTAACGAATTTTAATAATAGGTATATACCTACACAAAAAAAAGACAAAAATGAAATCACATTTTTGATACTCCCTTTCCCTTGCATCCGTAAATCATGTAATAACCCCTCTAAATATTACGTAACGTAGTATTTACCCGCCCCCAATAAATGAAAATATGAACATTTTATTACATCGATTATTTCCCACATGTCATTTTCACCCAATCAGAATGCTTCATTTAATGGAGGTAGGCCGTATTGTAAGAATTTGTAGTTTCGGAGTTTTTAATTATTTATTTTCACTACTAATTATTAAGGTATTTTCTGGAGATATAATATTTATTTACACAAACACTATTTATTACAAATTAACGAAAAATACTTATAACGGGAGGAGAAACATATCTGTCAGTTTTGACGAACGTCAATCTCCATATCCAAAACCGCCTTGATTTTTCTTTTCATTTCTAACGAAGCTATTTCTAAACGGATCCAGGGTACCTATTATATAACTTTTCAACGATTTGAATTGTTATATTGATTGACGTCTTGTGTCAAATGTTCAATGTTGTAATCTTAGGAACTTTTTTTATTTGAAAGTTTTAGTAAAATAATTTTTAAGTTGGCACTACTCCCTGGCACAACTGTCAAATTGTACAAAATTGTGTTTATTGTCAATGTGTTGTCAATAGCGTACCTTTACATAATTTCTAGATTTTCTTTAGTAATATTCCCAAATGTCACCACTCAAATTTCAAACAAAACCGCCAAGCGCACAAACCAAACGTCAGTATAACACTAGTGAAATGAATATATCAATACCCTTCGCGCTAGTGAATCGTTTACAAAATGAGTGACGTCATATTCCCTGTTGCACTCAAAAACCGCTAGATGGCAGTCAGATTATAACAATTTTGAATGCGTATCACTAGTGATATAAGTTACAGAATAGGTACCCAGACGCTATATTGTTACAGTATTTTAGTGAAGAAATTTGATAAAATCACACTAGCGTCAACATGGTTACATTTTGTTAATATGAAAATTTTTACGTTTGAAACGTCAAAAAATACAGTGATACGTGAAGAAATTGATTGAAAATGAGATTCGGAGACATTTCTATCGATGAAATTAATACCAATATTGATCAAAGTGTTCCAGAGAATACAAAAAGAGCAAGAATGTCTATTTGGAATTGCATTTTTTGCAATTCGTGCTATAATCAAGCAAATATAATTCGAGCTAAGAATTTAATAGGTAAAATTTACTCGTAATTCCTGCGAAGTAACGACAACTCTGGTCAAAAATGACACTTAAATCACTCCATCGCTATCATGATCTAAATGTAATTTTTGACACTCGTTTGTCTGTTACTACGCAACAACTATTCGTAATTTTTTCCAATAAATACATGGCTCTTATTATATTACTTATGATAAAAATTACTATGAATATTGTTTATATTCTAAAGGTGTGGGTCCAGGACCCAAACCGAATTGAGCCGTGAAAAACGCTCACTAATATTACAGACCTTGTTAATTTGGACGGCGCAGTTTCAAGTGCAATCAGAATTTGTAACATATTTGTGTGCAAAAATTTTGGAACCTATTTGCAACACGAATGAACAAAGAACTTAAATTATGAATATGGATGCGTGTCGCGTCTAATCGCACTGTAACCCAATGTATGGGGGGAGGGGGGTGTTTCTTGAACAACAGAGGATTGGAGATGCCACATATACCTATTGTGGGGTCACCAGGTCTCTTAAAATATCGCACTATGTCCAAGGCCGTTCTTATCAATTTTGGCGCCCTGGGCTATAAACCAATTAGCGCCCTAGGGCCTAGGCATTAAAATTCTTAAATATGATTACTACCACATTAGGTTACACGCGTGCGAGATTTTTCCAGTACGGACTCGCTCCGGCCTCGCGCGCATTGGAGTTTAGGCTTATCGGGGTGTGCATTCATCTTTTCCCGAATTTATTAATTGAGATATAGAGATTTACGCATATTTAACAATTCCTTATCTTTACGTTCGTGGCGCCCCTTAAATAACGGCGCCTCTGGGCTGTAGCCCAAACAGCCCGTAGGGTTAGTATGGCCCTGACTATGTCACTCGGGATACCAAATGATCGATCTATTAATTTAAAAAATTAATTCTATCAGAATTTTTCAATCTATTAGAAGAAGATTATTGAGAGTGTTGAGACAATGAGACATGCTATTCAAAAAGCAGAAAAATACATTGGTGATGGAGAATTATTTGAGTACATGCTGTAGTGTATTTTTTAAAATTTATTTTCGTTAATTGTTTTCTAATATTTTTTTCTTACGATCACCGTTAAAAATAGTCTTTTTAACGGTTGCTTAGCAAGTTAAAAATAACAGTTTATAACACAGTGAATACTTTTAACACGTTGTCATTGACAACGAATTAAAAGTAAAAAACAAATTTACTTTTAACACTTTTGTTAAAATGGAACTAAATCTAGTTACCTGTCATAAATGTCATTCTATAATGCTTAGTTTTTATTTACTAATACATAAATAGGGTCGTAGGAAAAATAGTGTATGATATTTGTGTTAAAAGTGATTTTATTTCGTTCGTGGGGTTTGTTACACTCGGCTTCGCCTCGTTTCAAACTTCCCCACTTACTCATAAAATGTCACTTTTAACACTTATATCATAAATAACTATTTTATTCTGAAATTATTATTTTATTTTAGTGTCTAGATCAATAATATAATATTAAAACATGTTATGGCAAGAAAGAAAGTTGTATATTTTAATCTCATGTTTATTAAATACTTGAAATATTTACTTTTACTTGCATTTTAGTCACCGTACACCGAGCCATTATATACTGTACCCATAATATTGATTAGCCACGTTGTTTACCAACGTTGACACAATCCTTTATATGTTTATATTGTAGCTGAGTTTGAACTTCTACGCATTATACAGCAATGAATACCGAAGGACACCACTTTCATTTACAAGAACTATTTGTTCGTTTATGGACATGGAATGGAATTGGGTAAAAGACGACATGCCAAAATATGGGGTCGTCCCTATGAAATGTCCTATTCCTAAAGTATGTATTATTATGTAATATGCAGTTACCGAACTAACATGGGCGCCCATAGAATATTTTCTAAGGGGGGGCAAAAATAACATTAGTATAAAACAGTTGTGCCAACAAGGATAAAATTTTAAGCAACACTTCAACATAGAAATTATACTTAATCGAACTTTTGATAGCAATTTTTAATAGTTCATTTGACATTCTATTCTGATGTGATATTGTCTATTTAAGAGAAACTTAAATATTATAGAGATAAACAGAAACATTTACTTACTAGTAAAAAAAAGTAGAATTATTCAAAAGTAAAGCCTCGTTCACAATCATAATTTAGTGGTTAGTGGTTATTTGTTAGCGTTAACGCAGAAGATTGACATGCGCATTTGTAGTATAGCGGTCACAACCAAAAAATGAACTCAGCGCTAAGCTGCGCTAAACACTGTTAGCGCAAGGGTTTGCATACTTCTAACTTTGTCGTTAGTGGTTAACAGAAACAGCCAATCACAGCTCGAGTAGAATGAAATAGACATATTACAGAAAAAGAAAAGATGTGAAGACATTTTGACAGTAGAAAAAATTTATCAAAGCCGTGTACTTTTCAAAAAGAAATTATTACTGAGCGTCGTAAAGTAACTTTGTACTTTGGATTAACGATATAAATTTTTCTTCAGCCATATTTAGTAAAATTTCAATAAATGTATCGAAAATATACGAACACAAAAAATCAAGATATCACAAGTTGAACTTTGTTGACAGATTGAAATAACATCTGGTAACATCGATTTTGGCGACATCTGTGAAAATCTTTTTTAAAACTCTAAATTTGACATAATGCACACTGCATTACCAACAGAACTCATAATTCGACATCGCTAAATAGATGTATTGTGAACGACATTTTTCATGGCATAAACTTAACCACTAACTACTAACCATAACCATTATCAACTAACTACTAAATTCCGATTGTGAACGAGGCTTAAAGCATAAAGCAAAAATTCTTACTTATTTCTTGGATTGGTTTGTAAAGGTAATTGTTAAATTCCTTCCATTTTTCGAAAATTCCTCAAAAAAATATTTAAGAACCTTGATAAAATTAAGTTTATTGTAGTTCATTGTATTGCTTCTACTTTCTAATGATAGTTGAAATAACTAAGCACAAATAATAACGAAATAATTTGTTCCACACATAAAATATCTAAGCCCTAAATTACAGCAAACATTAATAAATTTCTTACAGAACATAACGATGATGAAATAATTACGTAATCTGTCGTCTTTTTAAAATTTGCAAAAAGCCAAGGGAGGGCAAATGCCCCCTCTTGCCCCCTCTTATGGGCGCCCATGAGGAACTAACGCAATCTAGTTCAATTGCACCATAAGAATAAAAAAAGATCTTTCTATAAACTACATTTGACAACATATTTTGCCATTTTTATGACTAAGCAAGAATTTAAAAACGGCTCCTGTTATCTCTAAGTACCTAGCCTAAAAAAATGCTTCATTATCGCATATCATGACAGGAGAATGGAGAATATGAAATCTTAATGAAACATCTTTAATTTACTTAATGTAGCTTCTTTAACGTTAGACACGGGAGTAGAATACGGGCCATTATTATTTTCTGATAAATTAATGTCATTTCAATAAGTTTTTATTCAGTTCCTATCGCATGCCCCACCAAAATTTTAATTCATGAGCCGCCACTGCTTTACAGTACAGAGGAGTTTTCGATCGCTATTTAGTTTGTTAAACAAGGTTTATGTTGCAAATATATACAAATTTATTTAATGTTGTCACTTTTAATTTGAATTCTTATTATTTCAGAAGTTGTACTACGTCAACAATTACATTCTCGACGCCTCCAAAATTCCTTCACTACCTTGGAAAGAAATGCGACTTAACTTGGATATACTTTATCAGTTCAACAAGAAAGATCCAAAGAAAATCGTCATAGCTCTGGAAATTTATCTCACAAACAATCAAGAATACAATCAATTAGTTAAAGATATTTAAAATTTATTACTGTTTTATTCATATTCACAATTTTATTTACCATTGTATTGTATACACTTATAATAAAATGAAAGTTTAATTTGATGTTGGAACACTAATATTTATTTATTTGGACGTTGCTATTGTTATGGTACGAGGTTAAAGGTTAAAGTTATCCTGAAGAAGTAGTGGTAGAAAATCCGGGAGGTAGACCGTTTGGAGGAGGACCCGAACAACCACCTGGTGGGCCACCTAGAGGACATTTTCAAAATTAATTCACAGTATTACAGCATAAATAACTATTTGTTTATAAACAGAGTAATGACTTTAATATCCGAACATAGGAATTTAACATGAAAATAGTTATTTACAATACAAATGCGGAAACATGAACTTCCGTTCATGAGCTTTTGTTTGAAATACGAGCGAGCAACGCGAGCGAGTATTTCATTTATTATATATTATATATTTTATAGGCGAATGCACGGAAGGTATTTCCGCATAAGTATTGTACAAGAATTTTTGTAACGAACGAATTAATTATAAAACGTAATTAATAAAAATGTAAAACTGTCATTTAATCGTCAATAAAGCGAATAAACATTCGTAGCTATGGACTGTATACCATTGTTCACCGTTGTTAATGTTTGTTTGTGTTGCTAATGGATAGCGCTAGTAGTATTAAAATGTCAAAATTAGCAATGAAATATGTAATTTAATTTAGATAATTTTTATTCTTTTCATTAATTGTCCTAAATTATCTTGTTTTAATATTTAATTTGTTGTAATGTGCAAAAAAAATTAAAAATATAATAACACTTTTAAGCTACTCGATCAAAGCAGTTTCCGTTGAGACACTAGTGCGTGAAAGTAAAACAATAGCGGGAATATGGCCTTTTTGATTTTAAATTGGCTGCGGGAAACATTAGTTTCTAGGTAGTGTGTAAAAAAATCATATTTACGTAATTTCTTGCTCCCCTAATTATTTTAGGTAAAAAAGTTTCAAATATCAGTTATAAAACATAAAATTCTGCGTCGGAATCAATATGAAAATAGTTATTTATGCAAATAGTGTGTAAAGTAAGTGTTTGTAACGGAGTGCTATTTAACACAACAAGCGTAGCCGAAAACAGAAATTGTAGCTCGAGATAAAAAAACACTATATTACACACATACAACATTTTTGCTACAATTGAAGTAGTTATTTGTGTATCAAGGTTCTAAAAGTAATCTTTTTGGGCCGAAACCGAAGTTTGCAGCCGAGGCAAAGCCGAGGCTACAAATCAGATGAGGCCCAAAAAGAACTTTTAGCCGAGGTGCACACAACATTTTTTAGGCGATTACAACAAGAAATTATGAATTTTCATTCAAAATCAATTTTTGACATCTGTCAAAATTTACTTTACGGCCGCATTTACTTTACGGCCGCATTTACCTTACGGCCGCATTTACTTTACGGCCGCTATTTTTACTCGCAAATTCATTACTTTTACATTAATATTTGTAAAGGAATAGTTAAAATTTTACTTACATTTGTTATTATATTCTAAAATAATTAATCACATTAATATGAACTATGTAAATCAATACTGAACAAACTAGCGGACAAAAATTTTGACTTTGACAGATGTCAAATAAAAATTGATACTTTAAGATTGCCAGCAGATACGAAAAACAACAATTTATGTACCAGCCGCCTAAAATATTAGTTTTTAGTTGCTTGAGATATCACTCGAGGATTGCAGAGTCAAAAAAGTCAATCAAACGCATTAAAAACATTTTGCGAACAAAATACAAACAATATTTTTTCTACAACTAATTTGCATCATTAATTAAAATATTTATATTTATCTATATAAATTGAGTAAAGAAATGTTTTCTATTACTAGTATATAACAGTATACTATTTCCTAGAGTACCTACGTTGCGCACGATGTCAAGGTAACCTAACAACTGTGAAAAAATCGCCTACTTTCTGCATTGTTATTAGAATAAAAAGATTAAAAAACTTTTATAGTGTCGTAGAAAAATAATTATTACTTACCATCACCACCCATACCGCCTCCTGGTCCCTGCGCCTGTAAAAAAATAAAAATTGGTTTCTCATAATTTCAAAATGATTTATCATTAATAATTGCCCGACATCCTCAAAGGAGTTCGCTATTGGTATACATCCAGTTCCTTTACAGGATGTGGAGTAATACCACAGAATAGTTACATACAGAAGCGACACTCCGTGTCGGTTCCTTTCATATTACCCTATTCAATTCTATGACCTTGGAGCATTCTTTAAATTTGTTGACTTCCCCTATCTCTCCCTAAGATGTGACGAAACTTTCCGATTTTAAACAATGAGCCCTTTAAATTTGTTGACTTTTCCCATCTCTCTCTAATTTTCGTTTCTTTGTCTTACTGTCGCTTCTGTATAAACCTATTCTGTGGTAATGCCGTGGATGTACGGTATGTGTAATCAACACTAAATAAATTCTCAATTGATGTTAATGTGCAGTTGTCAAAAGCATACGTAACTTACTATGCGATACTGAAATTAGGTTCTTATTAATGTTTTTTGGGTCGCCGAATAAGAATTTGACATCAAACTTGTAAAATTCAAAAAGATTTATTTGGTCTATTATATTGGATCCGCCATTTTGAATTTTTGTAATTTGTATGTCAAATTCATTGAGCGGCCAAAAAAAAGAACCTATTTTTAGATAATTCTTTCAAGCCATTAAAAAAAGTCGTCGAGCTAGATGAAATAAGCAAAAAAAAAACAAATTGAAAATTTCAAAATCACATATCTTTGAGAAAGAAAAAGATTGAGAGATTTTGGTTTTGGGTCTTTTCAATTGGTACTAAAAGAAGTCGGAAAAAAATATTTTAGATTTACATCGATTGGACAGATACTGAGGTTCCCTTTTATGTCACTAAGCGTATCAGTCGTCAACCCAAATAAGAATAACTGAATGCCTGCTTATAACTGATTTACTGTGAAAAGTATTTTGTCAACAGACTACATGAATGTTTCCATGTTTCACCATTTTTACATGTTTACACAATTTATTTCACTCTCTGAAGAAGTCCCATGTGGGGTCAAAATCGATCGGATACAAAATAAAGCCTTTCAAAATTGATTGAATTCAAAAAAAATGTTGCCTTATCAAACTAACATAAATAAAATTTGTTTTTAGTTCTTACCAAACCGAAAGTAGCAAGAGCTACTAAGAAGAGAAATACTAGGAGATACTTCATGTTTGCTGTTGACGCTGCACGATTCATAAATTTTTCACTCTGGCTTATATACCAGTGTACACTTGCAAAAAGCATTGTAAAATCATCATCAATCAATACTGCGAAAAATGTTTATCACGTTATATAATTTTTTGACATTTATTTCCGTTCGATATTACTGTAATTGTAACTGAGATGAATGACAGTTCAATATAAATTGTGAAATTATTAGTTTACTTTCGATGTGAACTAAACTAACAGACTAATTTTAATGACAATAAATAGATTATCTACAACATATGTTGACCATGTAAATTTGTTAAACAAAGGAAATTCAGTATGTACTACTACTGTTGTGTGTATTTTTTTTCCACTTCCGCAGTTATGTTATAAAATATGATTTAATGCATTGTAGAAATTATTTTATTTATAACTTAACAAACTGTAGCTTTAGATCTGTTTACATATGACATGAATTAAGCATGGAATCAGTAATTATTATTATATAAAAGTAACAACAGTAAAAGTCGCATATAAGGTCCTTCAAAGAACTTGTAAATATGTACGTTACATGCGACTGGATGTTATATTGGGTGTGGAAATAAAAAGTGGTGCATTGTGATTTCAATGTTATTTTTTCATACTACTGTATCTTTTTACATATTCATTTTAGAATAATGTTAATATTGTAGATAGTTTAAAGATATTATATTTTTATTTTCTAAAATCGATCGACTTGTTTTCGAAATATCTGATTTTGAAATTTTTATCGGTCGCCATTTTGTTATTTAATAAAATAGAAAATTATTCCAAATACAAATGTTTTAGAGAACCGAAAATAAATGCTGAAAGTTTTTGTATTTTTTAAATATTCCATAAAATAAGGGAGTAATGACGATTTTTCGAAAAACCAAAGAACGCCAATAACTATATGAACTGCATGGGTCTCCAAATCAAAAATTTGATCTAAGAAAAGTTGCTTCTATCAATGAGTTCTAACTACCGTTTTCGGGTGTTACAATTTAGTATTAACACCCTGTATATAGTTTTTGTCATTATTATTGGTTATTATTATTTTTAGTTCTTATCGTTTTTTTTCGAAATTGGGACATCTGGCAACACTGGATGCGGAATAACCTCAAATTACATTTTAAAAGCTACAAAATTGAAATGGAAAAAAATATTACAATTGTCACCTTCGAATTAATAACAGGTGTATAGCGGTACGAGCGATTTAATCACAAACTGTTTTATTATAACAGGTATTACATGTTATTATAAAGCAAGATAAAAGTTTAATTTTTATAGATATTTTTCATAATATGTTACAAACAGAATAACAAAAACAAATAATACACTTTAGGTAACCAAAATTAAAATACTCATATACACACTTACAACTATACACATACAGCAAAAGTGTCGTGCTTACTTTTCTCTAAAATCTCATTTTTGGTACATTTTAGAGAAAAATGTCATTAGAAAAAAAAATTTAAATAATATTCTTAACATCAAACTGTTTTTTAAATTTTGACTTTTCAGTAAATTTTGATTTTAATAAGCGAAAATCGTACTTTTCTAATAGCACTTTTATGTAAAGGATTTGTATAAAAAAAATCACACATATTCTTACATGTTATCTTAACATCGGATTGTTAATATATTTTTCGAAATTGTTTTGAAATTTAAATAAGAAAATTTGATATGGACGCCACATGCTTGTACACTAAATTATCAACATTTTGTACTGCACTTCATTCAAACTTATTTCATTTCAAATTAAGATCTTTCTATGGCTAATCATTCCACAATTTCAATTATAAAAAATTTATTAAAATGTTTATCACTATTCCTTATTGCATTACACAATAGTGTATTGCATAACAAGTGCAGAAAGAGACGAAGCCGAGTGCTGGAATCACACAAGATGGGAAATAGGTGACTGCAGGAGTGGCACATTATACTTTTTCTACGACCACACTGCTAAACGTTATAGGACATAAATATATGCACGACAGATAATTGGCATAAAGAATAATATGGCGCATATAAGCTCACAAAGAGTACCATCATATATGCCTAGTGTTAGCAATTACAGTGTAAAATGATTTCTTACACTTTATCCCACGATTATGGGATAAACGCAACTTTCAAACTTTATATATTGTGAGAAAAGTGCTACTTCCATAGTGGTCATAGAAAAAACTATTTTAATTGCTCAAAAACTTGCAAAGAAAGTGATATTGTTTTAATTTATTTCGTACATATTTCTCATGATGTATATTCTGACAGTTGTCCATTTTAATTTATTATGAAATGTTTCCTACAAATATTAAAACCCAACCAATTATTATTTTCATTAAGTTTCTGCCAAAAGTAAACAAAAATGGAGGTTTGGCAGCGAGCCAAACGTAGCATTGACCAATTCAGGAACACAGTGTCGCGTGGTTCCAACGACACAAGACGTACATGCTTCTTGCAACATCAGTACACTGGGTCTGTGAGGCCTATCCATCAGGCGCCGGGACGACATCCACCCGAGCGCCGAGAAGAAGCCACCTGTGAGTACCAGCGGATGCTCGAAGCGGGCCTTATTAGTCCGTCTCAGTCGCCTTGGTGTTCGCTAATTGTGCTGGTCCGGAAGAAGGATGGATCGATGAGGTTTTGTGTCAATTTTTGGAAATTGAACGAGATAACTATAAAAGACAGCTACCCTCTTTCTCCCATGGATGTTTACGGCCTTAGATTTGCAGTCGTTATTGGCAGATAGACGTCGCATCCGAAGTATAAGTTCAACGTCCTTCCATTTGGAGTATGTAACGGGCTAGCTACGTTCCAGCGGCTCATAGACGTCGTCCTCGATGAGATACACTGGGAGAGCGCTCTCGTTTATTATCGTGTGGAGGCGTAATTTCGAAGAATATCTACAAAAACTGCAGGCGGTTCTAGACCACTTACGGGAGGCGGGACTCAAGATCAATCTGAGGAAATATAATCTATTTCGACTGCAGAAGCTAGCGGTATTGGTATTGGGCTTTTTTGGCTAAATTTGCAAGGCGACGTAGAACGATGGTACCGCGAATGCAAATCATGTAACCGGCACAAAGCGATCATTCCAGACTTGAAGGCTCCGATGCTAGGACAAATAACAACACGACCTTTTCAACGGGTTGCGATCCATCGCGTTAAAGATATTTTATATGACGTATTTGGAGGTAATCAAACGGAAATACAAAATTATCGCCAACCAGAGTTATCAATAACACTACAAACTCGAGAATGGTCATCTCGGGAACCCAGAATGTTCTCCAAGTTCCTGATAGCCCCTGCAGTACTGGAGTATACAGTGCTCCTTTTTCATCTCATTCTTGGACTCCGTCGAGTTCTTCCACGTTTGCTTCCACCCCTACTCGAGTAGTGCCAGCGGATATTGAACCAGAATATCAATTAGAAGACAATACACTAATTTAGGAGGATCAGGTATCATCTTAAATGGCCCAAAACCTTTTCAAGAAGAGACCCAAGACTGTGAGGCCCAAAGGTCTCCGCCAGTATCTCAGGTGGATACACCAGTCATATTTGTCCAGGTGGTCCAACATCTATGCAAGCGGAAACAGGAATGATTAGAATTACTTGTATATAAAAATATCTGTAAAGGTCGTCATTTAAAAAAAAAATAATTTTAAATATTTTACATAAATTATATTATAGCTCTTTATTTTGTTATACATTTAACATTGATTACTTCCTGTTGATATATATGAAATTTGATAGTAGTCTCTTAAATAGCTCATGCAACAGACTGTTTTTTTTTTAAATGTTAGTTTGTAGTTGTACTGAATACATATTTGTGTTCAAATAATGAACATGATTTTGGTATTCATAACTTTTTTTAGAATATATCAATACGACTTTGCTCAGTGTAAAGTAAGTACAAAATACAGATTATTCACGACTTCGAGCATTTATTTTAAGGTTATAAAATATTCAATGTACCTACTGATCAAGAATTTTTATAAAAACGCAAGGGTTCTTTTCACAAACATTTTGTGTACCACTGGAGATAACATTGCATTGTGTATAACTATATATCAGTGAAACAAATTTGTCAATTAAAAATTAAACACAGTGACGGTTCATTTAAAAACAGTGGATGAAAACTGCTCACTCAGAAAATTCCGAAAATTACATCAATAAATAAAAGGAATAAATTATTAATCAAATTTAGAATTAAATTTTCTTATAGTTGTAATTTAAATTTTAAAGGAATTAGTTTTTTCTTATTTTCGGTAAACTTATCTATTATTATAGTTATAATATGGCAATAAATTTTCGAGTTTCTTTACATTCTTAGTCAAATGCAACATTTTTAGTTTAAATTTTTGGTGGTTCACTGATATCATTGGCTTTGTTCGATGAACAAAATTTGAGATTAGTTTTGTACTTTTCGATGTGCATTAAATGGCGCCAGTGTCTGATGAAAGTTTTGATAAATCATCGGGAACTTTGATAGGAAGTAGCGATACATATATTTGAAATATATTTGTGAATTTTTTATTGGAATACAAAGAAAATGCATAATATTTAGAAAGTTTCAAATAATTGTTTCTCGGTAGGCATAATCTGTTATTAGAATAGTAATTAGTTTGACATTAAGAAGTATTTGAAATATTTTGTTAACGATGATGATGATTGAAAAATACTTAAAATTGTAATTAGAGTACATCTGAAATTTTTTGGACTTTTCAAAGTTAAACCTAAAAGGTGGATTGTCAGACTTAAAAAAAGATATCCGACTTGGAAAAAGACACATTGTATAAACTGGTTGACATAAAGGCTGTAAAAACCATGTTTGATAGAAAAATAATTGCTGAATGCGAAGAATTTATTACATATCTACCTGCAAGATATCATTGATGTCATAGAGAAATAGACAACCAGGCCATTGATCGCATCATCAGAAACCGTGCCAACTGCTCCGGGTTTGATAGAAAAAATCATTCTCTAAATATAGAGGTCGTACATAGTTCTCTAGGTCTGAGCAGCTCGGAGCTGAGATCGAAGACGTAATCTGGGAGGTATGCATGGAGTCGCCCATAAAGAGTCCTCCAGGTCAATATAATTGATATTTCTAATTCCTAGAAAATATTTTAGTTAATTGAAATATGAAGAATTTCAAAATATTAAGTTTGAGATTGGGGAAAAGTTTTCAATGATAATATTTAAAAACATCAAACCCCGAAAAAAAATTACAGAGCTGTAAGTTAATAGACAATACAAGTTTATTGCTATAAAAATAAATGCAAAATTTGATGAAATAAAGAAACAAATTTCTCAGAATAGTGTTTGAATTATACGAGTATAAAACACTATGACATTGGTAAGCAAGCGAGAATGATAAAATTTGTTAAATTGTAATACTTATAGATAAGTATAAATATCTGTATACTTTATAAGTGTAAATAAATAAATAATAATCAAATATTTTCATTATTTTACTTACATACCTATCATTATAATAAATACAGGGTGACCCAGTGAAAATTATCAGCGCAATTTTTGGCCACTTAAAATTAATTTTGCAAAAAAACGCTCGAACACGTCAATTTTAATATAAAGAGGGACACCTAAATGGATTAGTACCAATGGCATAACTTCAATCCTAAAATGGGTGTGGACTGCACCTCAAAAATTTTAAATGGAAAAGGGTGTCAAACATGAGACATTTCGAAAGGTCTTTCAATTCTCTTTTCAACAGTTTTTTTATTTTTAAAATCCGATCATTAGTTCCAAAGAAATATCGTTTAAAACAAATTTTATCAGGTGTTCAAAATTGCCATTCAAGTTGGCCTAACTGCTGAGTTCACCGTGCCACGCGTCAGCAGATTCCCGCCCGGTTGCCGTGTTGCATCACCTCACCCAGTGTAGCACAATCTTCCTTACATATATTTTTCCGTAATTTGACCGGTACGCCTTAAAAAAAGGTTGAGAGATACTGTGTAGTATACAAACTGGAATTATTAGAATTACTTGTGTATAAAAATATCTGTAAAGATCGTCATTTAAAATAAAATAATTTTAAATAATTTACATAAATTATTTTATAATTTGTTATACATTTAAAATGATTACTTCCTGTTTATATGTATGAAATTTGATAATAGTCTATCAAAGAGCTCATGCAACAGACTGCTTTTTAAAAATGTTAGTTTGTAATTGTACTCGATACATATTTATATTACAAAATGAAAATGATTTTGGTATTCATAACTTTTTTTATAATATATCAATACGATTTTGCTGAGTGTAAAGTAAGTACAAGATACAGATTATTCACGACTTCGAGCATTCATTTTAAGGAGGTAAAATATTCAGTGTACCTATTAGTCATGAATTTTTAGAAAAACTCAAGGGTTGTTTTCAAAAACAGTACCTTTTGTGTACCACTGGAGATAACATTGCATTTTCTCAGTTAAAAATTAAACACAGTGACGGTTCATTTAAGAACAGTGGATGAAAACTGCTCGCTCAGAAAATTTCGAGTATTTAGTGATGACTACACAGAATACTATATATCATTCAATGGCGACTAGTACTACATATTTGTGGGTCTGCTACATCAATCAAAAAAGGAAATAAAATATTAATCAAATTTAGAATTAAATTTTCTTTATAGTTGTAATTTATAAAGGAACTCGTCTTTTCTTGTGTTCTTATCTACTAATGTTTCATTGTAGTTTTGTGGCAATATATTTTCTGATTTCTTAATTTTCCCACTGAATTAAATATTTAATACAAGTCTTAATACAGACCTTAAAATACCCACTGAATACCATCCAATATGAAACAGCTAACCGTGAACCATTGTATAATGTAATCAGTCGTAAACTCGAGGTCTGTTTGTGTTGTCTGTGGCATTTAGAAAATCCTCAAACCAAATTCTATGTTTCCTGTGCTAAACTAACACATGCCAAACTACGCTCTATGTTCTGTGTCAGTTATAAATTCATCTTCAAAGTACCGACATTCAATAAAAATTTGTTACAGGCAGCAGTTGCAGTAATGGAAATACACAGAGCAAATGTAACTTTTCTGGATTTATCATATGTGTATTTAAATTTCACTGTGAAAAAAGTAAATAGAAAAGACTTTGCTTTTAGCTTTTACTTGTTTCCGAATACTATTATTACTGATACTACATATGTAAGTAAGAATAAGTTAAATTAGCAAACAATTTCTATTTTACAAAACTATAGCGGAACTTTCCTAACTCGAACTCAACGAAAATACTTGTCCACTTTAAAATATTCAGTAATATTTTTTATATTTTACAAGTCAACCTGTCTTTCTTTACAAAATTTTCTTCTAAAGAGAAAGAATTATAGATATTATAAGAAACATTTTTCTATTACTTGAATTATAGACTTGCTCAAATACAGGTTGTTAAAAAAATAAGGGTGTGTATGTGTGTGTTTGTGTGCTGTGACGATATTTCGTCCACTATAACTCCAACACAATACATGTAAAAATTATAATATTTGGTATTTAGGACTTATATTCAAATATGATGAACTGATTAGATTTTGTCTACAATTGGTTGACCGGAAGTAGTACTTTATTTGAAGCTTTAAACCGTTTTTCCTAAAAAATACCTCAAAATATCATTTTTACACAAATTAAGTTATTATTAAATATAAAGATTTTTTAATTTTCTATCGATATGTATAATTACGTTTCTATATAACTTCTAGCTAAACAGAAAAAAATATATACCTATAAATTATAATAATTTTAAATATCGTTTAGGCTGAGGAATTTTGATAAAACAGATGAGTTATTCAAATGTTCACAAGATTTGACATACGATGTCTAATTTGATGTAAGTAAGTGTAAAAGATAAAATAATTAAAAATGAAATTATTTTATTGTAAAATTTAAAAAGATGAAAGAAATATTTTACAAATGTATTTGCATGCGTGCATCAAAGTAAGATCGGTTCCGGTTTTAGTAACGTCAAAAATAGCTGTCATATTGGTCATACATATTTTATATATGAAATGAATTAAAAATATTCTGAACTGCAATAAAAAATTAATTTTAAAACTACAAATTAAATGTATTGAAAAACTTATGTAGAATATATTACTACAGTGGCGGGTGGTATTGTTTTGGACACAACAGATTTTTTTTCATAGTTTCTATGTACAAAACAACACAATCCATTTTAAATTCGATTTTGGTTATTATTAATATTTATTTATGATACACAATATTAATTTAATTTATATTTTCGGAGACGTAAATTTTATATTTTGTGACAGCTGACAGTTTTAGTCTTTTAGTATTTAGTGTTAGAAAGTATGGAGTTTGCATACTCTTGTAACTAAAAAATAAAACTAAAATTAAAATTAAAACAGTTGCTGGAATGGGAAAGAAACTTTAGTGATCCTGATATGTGGCGGCCTGGTGGTTATTTGGTTGGTTCGGGATGCAAATTCGGATTTTTTTTTATTAAAGAATAGAGTAAACATTTACATTTCATGATTGAACTTTCATATATAATACAACTAGTGACTAGAATTTAACCAGAAATTTTGACAGTTATGAGTCACGATTACGATTGAAGCTCGTACTCGTAGCAATGAAAATCATCGAGTGTAGCAGCACGAATGACATTTTTCCATACTATAAGTTAAAAATAATAAGCAGAAGTAAGCTAAGAAAAAACTACAACTAAAATTCTAATCACAAATGGTATTCGAATTTTTGAAAATATATATTTTTTAATTAATTACTTGTATGTTAAGAATATTTGAAAAACGGTTTATCAAAGCAGCGCCAACTGCGGCAATTTGCACAAATGAAAATTGTTATTGTAAGTCAAATGTGATTGAAACAATGGGGAAGTTTAGCGTGGTTGAAATTACATGTGAAATATCTTTTAGTCGTAAGTATATGAAAAATTATAACTTAAAATGTAATTGAAAGTTAAAATCATGTTGCCAATTATTTATAATTAATGATTTATCTTCGAGCCACTCTGACGTCACAAGCGAGTTATGCGCTTGTGCAGAAGGGATGGTGAGACCAGACTATTTGAACGTAGGTTGTATTTTGAGGCATTACACCTCACGCTTCTCTGTTGCCATGGGAACCCAGCGCGCGCTGGTTAAGATAGACGATACGTTCTCCGCGAGCCAGACTGACGTCATTTTTGTATAAAATTTAATTTCTTGAGAAATCTAGGCGTCTTTGGGTGAAATAAAATATAGAATATCACTTTTGAGGGCAATCTTGATAAAATAAAAAAATAAAAAAAAATACGCTAAACTTCCCCATTCATCAAAATATTATGATTTAAATCGATAACAGTATTTTATATTAAATTCTTCTGTTAATAGTTACATAGATTTTGCGGTAAAGATTTTTTAATTATAAAACGTTGCCAACGCATTTATTTATTATGTGTTAAAGTTTAAATAATACATTATTTTAAATATGAGAGCCCGATTAGTGTTTGGGCCCGGTCCGAAATCGAGGACTAGCGGACCGGGCCAGGCCGCCAATCACCGTGATAAAAATTCGAGGTACAGTATAATTCGTGTTACAAAAGTTTGAGTTAGGGAAGTTCAACGGTATTTCAATGAGCACAAAATATTTTTTTTCATAAAATGTCATGAGAAGTTATTATTTATATGACAACTATCAATACGAGAAATGATTGTGTTTATTTCTACAGGATGCGAAAGTCTTTTGCAACGTAAAAGTCTTTTACATCAAACAACTTTTTTGGTGAAATAAAGGGACACAATTTAATCAAATTTAACATTTTAATGTCTTTGTTTCTTTGTGAAAAGTCTTTTACGCACAACTGTATTTTAATTGTTTATTTACAACTTAGTTACCATGGCGGTAAGTTTTACTTTACGCCCTTGGGCGGTAAAGTAGAGAAAAATACCGATGGGCGATAAAGTAGTAAACTCTGTTTTGTTTGCTATTGTTTATAAATACAAGTTATGGTGACTGAGGGAATTAATTTATTTATTAATATGAAAAATACAATTAATTTTTATTTACTTATTAATATGGAAAATACAATTATTTAAATTATGGAATGAAACTCCGTCAGTCGATTTATTTAATTGAATATTTAAATTATTTATTTCCCCAACGCTTCTTCAGCTTCAGCCAAAATTTCGTTTGGAATCTCCATGTTGTACACAATTTTAATGATATGAATCTTTGATATCATCGCCACCTTTTTCAACGTTTTTAAAATTTCGAGATAAAAATAATTATATATTCTTATGCAATTGTGCGTAAGAAGTTGTACATACCTTGGACCGAAAGAGATTTACGCCCATGGACGAATACACAAGTAAAATCTAGAATCAAAAATAACTATTTTTAACGGGTGATTCTCAAAGTATGGGAACTATTTTTGGTATTTCAAATGGAACATATATTTTTTCTTACTTATTTCCATAGAGAATGCTATTCTGAATACAGTGATAAAACGAATTTATTACTACTTAGGCACAGAATAGGATTATACAGAAGCGACAGTAAGACAGAGAAGCGAAAATTAGAGAGAGATGGGGAAGGTGCACAAAGGGTCCATTGTTTAAAATCGGAAAGTTTCCTCACATCTGAGAGAGAGGTAAGGAAAGAGCACAAATTTAAAGGTCTACACAAGATCATAGAACTGACTAACGGAACATGAAAGGTACCGACACGGAGTGTCGCTTCTGTGTGTAACTATTCTGTGACTTAGGTTTAAATTTAACACAAAATTTTTGATTATTTCCAAATATGTATTAATAAAAAAATCCTCGTCGAGACTTGAGATCGAGACGAGACCAAATGACAAACCCGGAGTTTGGTCTCCATTCTCGTACCAAAATTATCAGCACGCATTAAACCCTAATGCACTGAATTGAATATTCATATTGCTTACCAATGTTGAAGTGCCTACACAATGCTTTATATATTTCTGGTTTGTAGATAAGATTGAGTTTCTTCGCATTATACAGCAATGAATACCGAAGAACTCCACTTACATTTACCAGGACTGTTTGTTCCTATTTGGATATGGAATATAAGTGGGTTAAGGATGACATGAAAGAATATGGAGACATACCTATTGAGTGTCCTTTAGTTAGTGTAGGTAAAATTTTATTAAATTTCACGAAATAAATTGTGAAACGATTTAAAATTGCACCGAATTTGTATTTTTATAATAAGATAATTATTTGTAATTGTCTATATGAGGTCACTTCAAAAAATTTATCATACAGGGTGTTGAAAAACAAGTATTCAAGATTTATAAAACATGGAGAAAAGGTAAAAATAAATCGAAAAGTATTAAACAACATGTGTCCAAAATTGAACCATTTTCGAGATCTGGGAGTTTTAATTTAGATGTAGTCCTGTGTAAATACCGACAGCCATAATTTTTTTGTAAAATTTAAATAGATGTTTCGTAAAAACGGACAGCCGTGTACTAAGTGTCAAGGATGACTGTGTAAAGTAAACAATAAATATGAAATTTAAAATTATCACGAATTTTTATCGAGATATTATTGCAGGGTTTTGAAAAGCCTCGGTATAAAAATGATGTTCGTTAAAGACGTTTTTCGTGCACTTTTTAGTTTGCTAAACAAGGATTTTGATGCAGATATAATAAAAAAAATAACACGATCGTGCAGTAGGAAAAGTTTATTGATTGGGTTTTCAAGATTCCAAGGTTAAATAGGTTCATGGTTATTATAAATGCATAAAATGATTTATTGATATTAAAATTAAAAGTACAATTACATCTTTCACAAAACCACTACCACAAATGACAGGACTTTGATATTGCAAAATAAAACGAATGTTTGAAATATACTGTAACGTTTGTTTATATAGGTGAGGTGTAAAAATAATTGAAATACGAATATTTATATAAACAAATTTAATAAACGAGATATAAATAATAAAAGATAATAAAAATACGTAACACTATGAATAAATAAATATAAATATTAATTTAGGAGTACTTATTATTAATAAAGACTTAATACTAAGAACATTTATTCAAATACTTAATACTATGCAATATTAATCAATTAATCTCTAGAACATTCCAGAGCCTTCTGGACTTTGTAAAATTTTCGAACAATAACGGCGTAAAAACATAACTGAATTTATACAAATTGAGGCTTTTATATTCTTTTAAGTCTTACTCATGTGATGATTGTCTCATTTTTATCAGAATTTTTATAGTCTCAATTCGCAAAATATATTAATATGATTTCAGAAGCTGTACTACGCCAGAAATTACATTTTCGATGCCTCTAAACTGCCTGCATTACCTTGGAAAGAAATGCGAGTTGACGTTAATATGTTTCATCAAATCAACAAAAAAGCTCCCAAGAAAGTAATTATGACTATGGAACTTTTTTTGGTTAATAATCAAGAATACAATAATATAGTAAAAAATATGTAAAGCTTCTTATTTTTTGTATTTATTAACAATTTTATATACTTCATGTGTGGCTAGGAATATTGATAAGAACTAATTATCTATTATAAATAAAAAATTTATATTGACAAATAATATTTATTTATTTATTCGGACCTGCTATTGTTTTAGTACTAGGATAGAGGTTAAAGTTATCCAGAAGAAGCCGTGGTAGAGAAGCCGGGAGGTACACCCCCTGGGGGAGGACCTGAGGGACCTCCTGGAGGATGATTTTTATAATTAGTCAATAATAATTAAAAAGAAAATTGCTATTACTTCACAATGATCTTTATACATATTGTTTAATATTGATAGCAACTATTTTACAAATGTAAGGGTTAGTATATTGTGCAACAAGCCAACAAGTACCGTAAGATACACTTTCAAAAGTTATCTCAAAATAATTACTTACCACCCATGTCTTCTCCGGGCCCGTAACCCTAAAAGAGAAATAAATTTGTGTTTAATTTCGGTTAACCATTGATTAATGAAATCGAAGAGCTCGCAGTATACTACGATAACAATTTCCTAAAACCAAGTCCTAACAGAACTCAAGTTTGTGCCTTTCACTTGAAAAATAAACAAGCAGGGAGGAAGTTATAAATAATACGACGTCAACAATTACTACAACACTGTTATACTCCAAGATACCTTGGAGTAAAATTGGATAAATCGTTAACATTGAAAGTGCACTGGCAAGAGACCAAGAAGAAATTATGTGCCCGAAATAATATTCTCCGGAAACGGACAAGCACGTCTTAGGGTGCTCAACCACATGTATTGCGTACCTCAACTATGGCTCTAAGCTTTTCAGCGGCTGAATACGCAGCACCTGTGTGGAGGAACTCGGCTCATACCTCATACTAAACATGTAGACATGCCAATTAACGAAGTTGGACACATAATAACAGGTTGCCTGAAACCAACACCCGTTGAAAAGATCTATTCGCTTATAGGAATAGCACCACCTCAAATTCGAAGACAAGTTGCAGCAGAAAAAGAAAGAAAAAAGCAAGCACGACACCCTATGTTTGGTTACACCTTACAACCCACAAGACTAAAGCACAGAATAGTTACATACAGTAGTGACACTCCGTGTCGGCACCTTTCATGTTCCCCTATACAGTTCTATGACCTTGAAGCATTGTGTACACATTTAAATTTGTGCTCTTCCTCTATCTCTCTCTAAGATGTGGGGAAACTTTCCGATTTTAAACAATGAGTCCTTTAAATTTGTGCACATTCTCCATCTCTCTTTAATTTTCGTTTCTCTGTCTTACTGTCGCTTCTGTATAAACCTATTCTGTGACTAAAGTCTAGAAAAGTTTTTTGCGAACAACTTACTGCCTCACCTGAGAACCGTCTGGTCCAATTATGGAAACATCAAGTACCACGAATTCAAGGGGATTACAAGGAAGAGTTATCAGCAGGATCTCAGCTTCTCTACCCAGTCTGGAGGACTTTGAATCGTCTTATATCTGGGGTGTCCAGGTGCAAATATAATGCAGTTAAGTGGGGATTTTGTATGGAGGATCTGAATCCAATGTGTGACTGTAGACTTCTGAAGAATGAGGATCATTGTTGTTTGGCGATGCCATCCTAACGCTCGCTGTCTAGTGAGAAAAATTGGAAGCCTAATACCCGGTATTCGTCTTGTTAGGTTGTATTTATTTCTTTGTTGAAATAGAATAATTTAAGTGATTTACAAGTTTATAAAAGTAGTACTTGATTATTTTGAACTCAATAATATTTTATTGCATCTATACAAATATGAGAAACACAAGTTATTTTAAAAAACTGTGTACGAAATATAGTCACACATGCGCAGTTAGATTGGCGTGTACGCCATGACACTTAGCACATGGTTGAGAGCATGTGCTAAGTGTCATGACGGATTTTTCACATAAACGCCAAATATGGCGTCACAGGCCAATTCTACAAAATTCCATTAGATGACAGTAAGATCGAAAAACGCCAAATATGGCGTCCAAGTACACGCTAAATCGAATTAGAATAGGTCTCCTGCAGCTGGAGCAGGGACTGCAGCTGGAGCGGGGACTGCAGCTGGAGCGGGGACTGCAGCTGGAACGGGGACTGCAGCTGGGGCGGCAACTATACCTGGACCGGCATCGGCAGCTACAGTGGGGAATGCAGGAGGACGGGCAACAGCAGCAGAAGCAGCATCTAAGATATTTTTAGATTTTTTTAACATTATCAGCAATACTACAGTGTCCGCATATATGTACGTAATGGAATATTAAGTTTATATCTTTTTTAAATAATTACCTGGTATTCTGTTCATAATCCTTTCTAGACGTGTATAAAAGAAACCGTTCCACATTTTCATCTGCGGCCAATCTCGTTTCCCCTTGTCGTATACGGGATTTTTCTTCGTCTTCTATTTGACGTCATTGCGCCATTCCGAAGCCTTTGCAAATCAGTAGATTTTGCATGCTCTATTTGCTTCAATTTTTCAGTAAATACCCAAATATTTGGGTGCGGCCAGTCCATAAGTCGAAATTATAATTGAATCAGTTGTAAAAATACCAATAGTATATAATATGTACATCCAAATTACCTATACCTATACAATTGGCGTTGGAAAGCTTCTACCGAATTGTTTGTACGGTGATAGTTCCCGTGCACACTAAATTGTAGTGGCAACCACTGATGCCGCAAATATAATACAAATGGAGCCACATTTATGTTTATGTTAACATATTTTGCGGAAGCAGAGGCAATGCCATCGCTACATGGACAATTCTTTTACTTTGTTGTTCTAATCCAGGTCGCTGCAAGCCAAGTTCTTTGGACTTTTTAGAAACAGCCCGAGTAAAATGGAACCAACAGCCTTTAAGAGAGGTTCCAGGGAATATCTGGACTACAGCCATTCTCATGGCTGATTCGTAATCAGCCATTATGTTTGCGACAATGGTATTGCCCAATACCCGCCGAAGTTCAACAAATATAGCTACGTAGGTACATATATTTTTCCGTAATTTGACCGGTACGCTTTAAAAAAAGGTTGAGAGACGCTGATGTAATACAAACCGGAATTATTAGAATTACTTGTGTATAAAAATATCTGTAAAGATCGTAATTTAAAATAAAATAATTTTAAATATTTTTTATAAATTATTATTTTTATTTTTATACATTTAAAATTGATTACTTCCTGTTGATTTGTATTCAATAATAGTCTATCAAATTGCTCACGCAACAGATTGTTTTTTAAAAATGTTAGTTTGTAATTGTATTCGATGCATATTTACCTTAAAAAAATGAACATGATTTTGATATTCATAACTTTTTTTATAATATATCAATACGACTTTGCTCAGTGTAAAGTAAGTACAAAATACAGATTATTCACGACTTCGAGCATTCATTTTAAGGATGTAATAATTCAGTGTCATGGTCATGAATTTTTAGAAAAACTCAAGGGAGTCCAGTGGAGCTGCTCGCTCAGAAAATTTCGAAAATTTCATTTCGTGATGAGTACACTGATACACACACTATATATCATTTAGTGGCGACTCGTACTACATATTTGTGAGTGAATTCGTCTTTTCTTGTTTT
Organism: Stenolophus ochropezus; assembly: GCA_035578165.1. Lineage (NCBI taxonomy): Eukaryota > Metazoa > Arthropoda > Insecta > Coleoptera > Carabidae > Stenolophus > Stenolophus ochropezus. The sequence goes on from JAQOWZ010000008.1 coordinate 22,756,031, forward strand.
CGGCAAACTTATCTATTAGTTTTGTGGCAATATATTTTCGGATTTCTTAATTTTCTCAGTCAAATGCAACAAATCTTTCATCTTAATTTAATATTTTTTGACCAGTATCGTCCACAAACAGCAGAAAACAAACACGGATAACAAAATAAATCATTCTTCTCGTTACAACCGTTGTGAACGCCGATGTAAATGTAGATGGGCGACTAAATTATTCAGTAATCATTTAACTGATTCACTGAAATATAGTAATACTGAAACGTACACTGCCATTTGCTCCCTGTTTATAAAAAGCGAGCCGACAGAGACAGGTTATGTAAGGTACACCCGTCTTTGTTTAACACATGCTCGCATGCGTATTTTTAACGCAAGTGACATGGCGTAGATTCTGATGCACAAGTTTCGTATCGTTGTCCACGTTCGAGGAAACTGTACCTTTGACAGCTCTTGTTAATTTTGAATTTCAAAATTTTAAAATAAAAAAGTAATATGCTAAAAGGTACGACATTGCTGTATTAAGGTTTGCAAATCTGTTCAGCAACCAAATACACATTTGTCGTTTTGCAGTTACCTACGTAATAAATCATTTTGACAATGAAATCACTGGAATTATTTTTTTTAATCTTATTTGAATCTCATTGGAAACAAAAAGTACCCTGCAAAAGTTCACTTGAAAAATGTTCATACGATTGTAGTGTTCATTTCAGCACAATACAATTTTCTACTTTTTCTACTGTCCTCATATAATTGACATTTCGCGTTGTTGACCTTTTACGACAATATAAACATTTTGAACAGACTGTACGACAAAGACAGTAATACCGGAGAGAGGCTGTCTCACTCGGATTGAGTTGGTACCGCTAGTGCACGTTCCAGTATTACTATATTTTAGTGGACTGATTGTATCACGTCTCAGCGTACTTGCGCTTATTAAACCACAATATAATGTAAATTAAAAATGTAATTTTGTTATTTGATAAATTAATAACAGGCATTTTTATTTTAAATTTTAGTGGATCAGTGATACCATTACAATTAACGAACAAAGTCATGAATCATCCTGTATATTTTATATGTGTTAGTGATATTAGATACTATATGAAGAAGGTAATGTCTAAGAATCCTTTATTTTCAGGATTTCTTTGTTACTCTAAAGCCTGTATAATAGTCAGTAAATGCTGATTTATAAGTGACTAAGAATACAGAACATAAGTTATCACAGAAAACATACGAAACTATTTAAGTGATATGAAATTGTTGTATCCATTTATAAGAAGCACATAACACAAAAGTGTTTATTCGGCACGATTCGGGATACTTCGTAACACGGGCGCCGACTTTTCAAAGTTTACTTGGAGGCAAAATTTTTTGTAACTAAACATAAAATTGCAGGAAAAAAAAATACTAGCAACGAATGTAAGGAAATTAAAAATTAATTTTATGTTCTTTACTTTTCTATATAAGTACTTATGTACATCGCTCAGTAAATGATATGAGCTTATTTTTTAAATAATAACAATCGAGGGTTATATTATGCTGCGCTAAGGGAAATGTTTTCCTGAGGGCATGTTTTAATTGATTGGTATTCCGGAGTAGTTAGTTTCAACAATACAGAGCTTCATTGCTACAGAATGTGCTATGGTTTCAGCAGATCTAGAATTAGTACTCTAATTTCTGATCCATTGAATCAGAGCACAATCCAGAGTAGCTAAATCTACTCCAGAATGTGTTCTGATTCCAGCAGACCTAGAAATACAGTAAACACTTTTCAGTGCTCTAATTCCTGATTCATTGAAACCAGAGCACAATCCAGAGCAGCTAAATCTGCTCTAGTTTCAGCAGACCTAGAAATAGAGCAAACACTTCTGAGTTCTATTATTCCTGATACTAAGTAACTAAATCTGCTCCAGAATGTGTTTTGGTTTCAGCAGGCTAAGAATTGGAGCACACGCTGAAGTGGTCTTCAATTCCCGGCCGACTTAACTAGACCACCTTCAGAGCATGAAATGCTCTGGAATGTAGTCTACCCAGACCACCAGGCGAGGCGGGGACTCAGAAGTCCTTTACCGCCCGGCGCCCCACAGAGCGGAACTGAGAGTTAGCGTCTCAGAATCCCAGGTATATCCTGAGAAGCGCATTATAACTGGTCATATGGACTCCTATTGGCTGATTTTCTATCTGTAATTGTGTCTGTACTAGTAGGAATTTTCAAATAAAAATTCCTAATAGCACATATTCCACTAGAGGGACAGGAAAAAAATGTTTCTGTTCATTACAAGACGCTGTGTTTGAGGCAGAAAATGGACAACGTAAAATTAGTTGGTTTTGTAGTAAAATCAGACAATTTTGTATTATAAGTAGATGTCTGATTATAAAAACAATGGGTGGTACTTTGTAATAGAAGTCAAGAATGGATTATTTTGCAATAAAACCAATTTAAAACCGACGTATTCCTAATATTCTTATATTGTTACAAAATATATCCATCTTCACTTTTTAAGTCTAATAACTTGTTGAACACGTTCAATTCCTTCAATTTTACAAAATGCATAAAACTTTTTGCAAAAAAATATTTGAAATTATCTGTCTGTGAAAACATTCAAACATGGTTTAAAATAGCCTCAGCTCTGTTTTAAAATAATGTATTAATTACCATAGCAATAAATGCAAGTGTATTAAAATAACTGTCAAAAACAGCTTAAAACAACCCACTGAATTGAATATTTAATACATGTCTTAATACAGACCATAAAACACCTACTGAATACCATCCAATATGAAACAGCTAACCATGAACCATTAAATATGTAATCAGTCGTAAGTTCGAGGTCTCTTTGTGTTGTCTGTGGCATTTAGAAAATCCTCAAACCAAATTCTATGTTTCCTGTGCTAAACTAACACATGCCAAACTACGCTCTATGGTCTATGTCAGTTATAAATTCAGCTTCAAAGTACATACATTCAATAAAAATTTGTTATAGGCATCAGTTGCAGTAATGGAAATACGCAGAGCAAATATAACTTTTGTGGATTTATCGTATGGGTTTATAAATTTCACTGTGAAAAAAATAAGTAGAAAAGACTTTGCATTAAACTTTTACTTCTATCCGAATACTATTATTACTGATACTACATATGTAAGTAAAAAACACTTAAATTAGCAAACAATTTCTATTTTACAAAACTATAGCGGAACTTTCCTAACTCGAATCTTAAGGAACCGGAAAAAATTGAATTACAAACCTTTGAGTTATAGAAAATACACGAAAAGAGTTGTTCTCTTTAAAATATTCAGTAATAATTTTTTATAATTTAAAAGGCAATTAATTACTTGTATCTTAAAAATATTTGAAAAACGGTTTATCAAAGCAACGCCAACTGCGGCAATTTGCACTAGTGAAAATTGTCAGTGTAGATTTTGCGATAAAGATTTTTTAATTATAAAACGTTGCCAACGCATTTACTTATTATGTGTTAAAGTTTAAATAATACATTATTTTAACTATGAGATCCCGATTAGTGTTTGGGCCCGGTCCGGAATCGAGGCCTAGCGGACCGGGCCAGGCCGCCAATCATCAATTCGAGGTACAGTATAATTCGTGTTACAAAAGTTTGAGTTAGGGAAGTTCAACTGTATTTCACTGTGTACAAAATATTTTTTTTTGGGAACTGTCATGAGATGTTAATGTTGACATGACAACTATCAATACGAGAAATGATTGTGTTTTTTCTACAGGATGCGAAAGTCTTTTGTAACGTAAAAGTCTTCTACATCAAACAACTTTTTTGGTGAAATAAAGGGTCACAATTTAATCAAATTTAACATTTTAATGTCTTTGTTTCTTTGTGATATCATTTTAATGTATGTTAACCAGGGCATGTAACCGAAAAAAATACTGGTTAACGGTTAACCCTTATAGAGAACGTTATAATAATAACGGTTTTAGTTCGAAAACCGGTTTTAAAAAATTGGAAACCGGTTTAAACCGGTTAATATATCGGTTAAAAAATTAATTAAAATTAATTAAAAAAAAGTAATTATAAAAATTTGATTAAAAAAAATAGAGAATAATTAATTTAAAAAAATAATAAAAAATTACCATCTGATAAAAATATAACAATTAAAAAAAAGCAATTTAATTAATGAATATTTACAAAAATTTCCGTAATATCTTCAGAAAAACGCAGGTCACTTTTCAATTATAAACTTGCCTGTGTTGACAAAGGCCGTATTTATTTGGGACTTTTTAAGTAACCTTAACGGCCAAAGAGACTACCTACATTTATAACTCTCCAATAAAATGTTAATTGTAAAAACTGTCATGACTTATGTTCAAATACAAAAAGAAAACACAGATATAAAAAAATATTAAAAAAATTTCTCGCTAAATGATATTAAATAACGGTTATTAAAATTACGGTTAATGTTCGCTAAAACCGGTTTATTTTTTTTTGGTTAACGGTTACCGGTATTTTCGGCCTAAAAAATATCGGTTAAAATTACGGTTAAAGTTCGCAATTATCGTTGAAAATATCGGTTACCGGTTTTTATTAACCGGTTTTTTTAACCGGTTACATGCCCTGATGTTAACTAAAGCTAGGTTGACAGCTCTAACATAAACACTGTTTTTGGTCGTTGTCACTGAACTTTTGTTTTCGACGTAAGCAGAAAATATTTTATCATTCATAGCACAAGCATTCGTCGCTTTGAATGTTTGTTCACATTAAATAAAAATAAAATGTAATAAGTACCTTTAGATATAATATGTTCTTGGATTAATAACTATATTACTAATATAAAAACGTTACAATTTATTTAATCTATAAATGCATAATAATATCAAACAATTATGTTAAAACATAGAGGTGAACAAACCATAATATTTTAAATATAGTAATTTAAATTTCAAAATATTTATTTATATAATAAAATATAGCTACGTTTAACATTTGAAATGTATAAAATAAAATGATATTTATTTAAAATTAAATAATAATTTTTTTGACATGTGGTTCTGTTGGCAGAGCAGCTATTCCAGCTATTCTCTGTCTTTTTACAATAAAACCTACTAATATTTTCGTTCTAGTATCCATTTTTTAACAAAAGCAAAATACAAATGTCAGATATTTGTTGACACACAAATTTGGTCACACTACGCACATTTACTGCTCATGGAAAAGGATAGCCTCTTCTCGCTCCCACTGAAATACGTCGAGATACTACGTCGAGTACTCGAGTATATGAAGTTTGCAAACTTTACGCTTGTGCACAGCGACTACGTCTACGTCGAGAAACAATGTTAAGAGGTGTAAATGCTCAGCAGTATTCACGTTCGACATATATTTACGCTTACGTCGAGAAACTAAAACTACGACTACGTTAAGAGCTGTGAATGTACCTTAACTGTCAGCTGTCAAAAAATATTTGAATTTATGAAAGTCAAAATCTTCTTTTTGAATTTCTACGTATTTTCAAAAAAATTTGATACTTAATTGCGATATGCTTTTTCATTCTCGAATGTTTTTTTTTGCTTCCTGTGCTCACAAAAAAATTCATTCTCGAATGTACAAATCAAATCTAGAATCAAAAATAATTATTTTTAACGGGTGATTCTCAAAGTATGGGAATCATTTTTGGTATTTCAAATGGAACATATATTTAATCTTACTTATTTCCATAGAGAATGCTATTCTGAATACAGTAATAAAACGTATTTATTACTACTTACATATGTTTAAATTTAACACAAAAGTTTTGATTATTTCCAAATAAGTATTAACAAAAAAATCCTCGTCGAGACTTGAGATCGAGATGAGACCAAATGACAAGCCTGAAGTTTGGTCTCCATTCTCGTACCAAAATTATCAGCACGCATTAAACCCTAATGCACTGAATTGAATATTCATATTGCTTACCAATGTTGAAGTTTATATATTTCTGATTTGTAGATAAGAATGAATTTCTTTGCATTATACAGCAATGAATACCGAAGAACTCCACTTACATTTACTAGGACTGTTTGTTCCTATTTGGATATGGAGTTTACGTGGGTTAAGGATGACATGAAACAATATGGAGTCGTACCTATGGAGTGTCCTTTAGTTAGTGTAGGTAAAATTATATTAAATTTCACGAAATAAATTGTGAAACGATTTAAATTTGCACCGAATTTGTGTTTCTACAATTAGATAATTATTTGTAATTGTCTGTATGAGGTCACTTCAAAAGATTTATCATATAGAGTGTTAAAAGCAAGTGTTCAAGATTTATAAAACATGGAGAAAAAGTAAAAATAAATCGAAAAGTATTGTACAACATGTGTCCAAAATTGTACCGTTTCAAAAATATGAGACATTTAATTTAGATGTAATCCTGTGTAAATACCGACAGCCATAATTTTTTTTTGTAAATTTTAAATACATGTTTCGTAAAAACAGACAGCCATGTACTAAGTGTTAAAGATGACTGTGTAAAGAATTTTTATCGAGATGTTAATGCACGGTTTTGAAAAGTCTCGGCATAAAGACGATGTTCTTTAATAACGTTTTTCGTGCGCTTTTTAGTTTGTTAAACAAGGATTTCAATGCAGATAAAATAAAAAATACACGATCGTGCAGTAGGAAAAGTTTATTGATTGGGTTTTCAAGATTCCAAGGTTGCTTTTACTGGTTGCTACGTCTAACAAAACGTTAAGAACTACATACCGTCTAAAACGTTAAACAGGTTCATAGTTAGTATAAATGCATAAAATGATTTATATATTAAAATTAAAAGTACAATTACATCTTTCACAAAAACACAACCTAAAATGACAAGACTTTGACATATTGCAAAATAAAACGAATGTTTGAAAAATACTGTAACGTTTGTTTATATTATAATATATTAAACAAGTTTAATAAACGACATACAAATAATAAAAGATAATAAAAATAAGTAACAGTATGAATAAATAAATATAAACATTAATTGTGGAACACTTATTATTAATAAAGACTTAATACTAAGAACATTTATTTAAACACTTAATACTACTCAATATTTATTTACACGATATCTATATCACCAACTATTTATTTATATTTATATTATTTCCACAATATATTTATATCTACTTCAAATGTCTCTGACATGTACTAACAGGCATTTACTTCCTTCTGTGGCTGTCAGCGATTCTTATATACCTGGCGCCAATAAACCTCTAGAACATTCCAGAGCCTTTTGGACATTTCCGAACAATACCGGCGTAAAAACATAACTGAATTTATACAAATTGAGGCTTTTACATTGTTTTGAGTCTTACTGATGTGATGATTGTCTCATTTTTAACAGAATTTTTATAGTCTTAATTCGCAAATATTGTAGGGATCCCAGGGTCGCGGCGCGGGCGGCGGCCGCTAACCGACAGGCACAACAAGTCTGTCCGCTCCTCATTGTTGTGTTTCCAGAACTACTGGTGAATATTCCAGAATTAAGTGTTTTACTTTACATACCCCGAGCAAGACATCGCGAGGACAGTCTTATATTGATACGTATAGTGAACAGACTGTGATATAAATAAATACAGAGTGATATAAATATTGTGGAAATAAATATTACGTAGTTTTAATTGTTTAAATAAAAGTTCGTAGTACTTAAGTCTTTATTAATAATTATTAGTCTTAAAATAGTGTTTATGTTTATTTATTCATAGTTTTACTTATTTTAATTATTCTTTATAATTCATATTTCTTTTTATTAAACATATAAATATTAGTGTTTTAATCAATTTTACACTTCACCTAAATAAATAAAACGTTACAATTGGTGTCAGGTGTGAGGGTTAATAAAAACTGTGAAGTGTAAAATAAAAATAAATAAAATGGCGACTAAAAAAGTAAAATTAAGTGAATTAAGTGGCCAATCTCAAGACTGGGCTGGAAGAACGAGATTTGGAGACATCAGGAACCAAGACTGTTCTACGACTTCGTCTACGGCAAGCCTTGGTAGAAGCTGGTGAAAATCCTGATGACTTCTTATTCGAATTTTTTTATCAAAATGCTGGATGAAGTTATAACAGAACATTACAGAAAATTAGGACAAAAGGTGTCGGAATATACTAGAACATTGGAAGAAAATTCTAGAAGATTGAATAAAGTAACAATAAGAAGTTATAGAAGTTTGGAAAAGAAATTGACAGAAAATTCTAGAATACTGGAAGGTGAAATGACAGAAAATTCTAGAACTTTCGAACAGCAATTAGAAGAAAAGTTTGTGAAAAGTTCTAGAACAATAGAACAAAAGTTTAACGAGGGTTCTAGAAAATCTGAAGACAAGTTAAAAGAACAACAAAAAGAAAATTCTAGAATACTGAAAGGTAAAATAGCAAAAGATTCTAGAACTTTGGGACAGGAATTAGAAGGAAAGTTCATAAAAAGTTCTAGAACATTTGAACAAAAGTTTGACAACAATGCATGTTTGTTAGAGAGGTCAGTGCTTGTTCCTCCGGGTGTTCCTGGAGTCGGTGACGGCGTGTCGGACGTGGTGGGTGTTCCACCTGATTCTGCCTTGAGCATGGGATCTCGTTGTGATAGTGGCATGAACGTTGAAGTGAAGGATGGAAATGGGCCGGAAGAGTGGGTGCCTTTGGATGGTAAGTGGCTTGCGGCCTTTAGCGGGACAGGATTTAATGTATCGGGTAGTTCATCGAATTTGAGTGTGTCGGCTGCTAGATTGAGAAAAACATGCCTCCTTGTTGCCATCTACTGACATTGATGAAAGAGAAGGTCTTCCTTCTCACAGAGATTTTGGAGACAATAGAGATCGAGACAGTAGGGATCGAGGCAGAAATCGAAATATGGGTAGAAATGAAAGACATGACTGTATTAGATGGTTTGTTCGTGACCGACACGATCGAAATCGAAATGATCCAGATGAAAAGAAAGCGGATCAGCCACTATTAGTAGACGAATCCCCTCAAAATAGACCGCCGCCATTCTCTAACGACGATCTTCGCATGAAATTAGATCAAATGGATCGCAGAAGAATTGGGCATGGCACAATGGAAAGAGAGATAATAGAACACGGACAGTTTCCAATGACAGTCAAGGAATTCAAGAAGATAAACATAGATGAGATAGATGACCTGACGAACAAGATGGCTGACCACCTGGAGCACAGCGACCAAGTACAAGAAGCGTTGTGCCGCAACTACAACATGCCTGAATGCGACTATGATGACTTAGTAGCTGATCTGGACGCTTTGGGCGACGAGATTTCGTTGGATGACACCAGCTACCTGGACAACGTGGCAGAAGTAGATGCTAATGCGTTAGGCGATGGATGGAAAGGTTACGTCTCCCGCATCACCGGTAGAAACGACAATCAGAGTTTCCCGATAAAACAGGGCGTCCATGCAAATAACCGTGTTCGTTTGCTGCTGCTCAAGGGCCACTCTTGCTACAGACCAGATCGTACAGGTGAAAGAAAACGCAAATCCGTCAGAGGATGTTTTCTCTTCGATGGTCTTAAGAGAGCCAGCCGTATTCGCAAGAATATTTTCTAAGAAAGATGATGTAAGACCGTATGTTATGAAACTGCCTTTACCTCAAAGAGGAGTTCAACTCCAGATGCATCAAGGGTGATGCGTGCAGATTTCGTCATAACGAACTGTTCCGGGACGAAACAGGAGGGGGCAATGTAGCGATCCCAGGGTCGCGGCGCGGGCGGCGGACACTAACCGACAGGCACAACAAGTCCGTCCGCTCCCCATTGTTCTGTTTCCAGAGAACTGGCGAATATTCCAGAATTAAGTGTTTTACTTTAAGTACCCCGAGTAAGAGATCGCGAGGACAGTGTTATATTGATACGTGTAGTGAACAGACGGTGATACAAATAAATACAGAGTGATATAAATATTGTGGAAATGAATATTGCGTAGTTTTAATTGTTTAAATAAATGTTCGTAGTGCTTAAGTCTTTATTAATAATTATTACTCTTAAAATAGTGTTTATGTTTATTTATTCATAGTGTTACTTATTTTAATTATTCTTTATAATTCATATTTCATTTTATTAAACATAGTTATATAAATATTAGTATTTTAATCAATTTTACACTTCAACTAAATAAATAAAACATTACAATATTAATATGATTTCAGAAGCTGTACTACGTCAGAAATTACGTTTTCGATGCCTCTAAACTGCCTGCGATACCTTGGAAAGAAATGCGAGTTGAGTTTGATGTGCTTTATCAAATCAACAAAAAAGCTCCCAAGAAAGTAGTTATAGCTCTAGAACTTTTTGTGGTTAATAATCAAGAATACAATAGTATTGTAAAAAATTATTAACAATTTTATTTACTTCATGTGTAGCTAAGAATATTGGTAAGAACTAATTATCTATTATAAATAAAAATTTTATATTGAAAAATATTTATTTATTTATTTATTCGGACCTGCTATATTTATGGTACAAGGTGAGAGGTTAAAGTTATCCTGAAGAAGCCGTGGTAGAGAAGCCGGGAGGGAGACCCTCTGGGGGAGGACCTGAGGGACCTCCTGGAGGATGGTTTTTATAATTAGTTAATAATAAGTAAAAAGGAAATTGCTATTACTTCACAATGATCTTTATATATATATATATATATATATATATATATATATATATATATATATATATAGGGGAGAGTAGCCTAATTTGGACCGTCGCCTAATTTGGACCGCTGTGGTATCCAAAGATTGATAAAATCTGTGCGATTTTAGATAGACTACTTGTTATACGTAGAGGTAAACCAGATTAATGTAATCGTGTTTGTGAAAAAATGTCTCATGGTTACATTAAGAAAAGGGTTATTTGTTTGACTACGAAGAAAATTTGTTATTTTGATGTAAGAGTGAAAGCCGTTAGTTCGTCCAAACGTAAGTAATTACAGGTCCTCTTATATCATCACAAAGCTTACTTATCTATCTATAATTTCCTGTTATAATTTTATGAGTTTATGTTACTTTGACATTTTTGTATAATTTTAAGTATAAAATATTCAAGTTGCCCAAGTAGGACCGAAAACAGCTGCCCAAATTGGACCGACAAAAATTGTGATTACGGCACAGAATAGTACATACAGAAGCGACACGTCGACATGTCGGTACCTTTCATGTTACCCTATTCAGTTCTGTGACCTTGGAGCATTGTATAGACCTTTAAATTTGTTGACTTCTCCTATCTCTCCCTAAGATGTGACGAAACTATCCGATTTTAAACAATGAGCCCTTTATATTTGTTGCCTTTCCCCATATTTCTGACAAAATGCGAAACATAAAAAAGAAAAAAGAAAGAAAATTGTGATTCATGGTTTTGTATATTGTGTGAAGAAACCAAGGAAGAAAATATGATACAATATATGAAATGTCGCACTTGGATTCATTCTCAGTGTGCTGGAATTAGTGCTGTAGTTAAAAGGTTCTATTGTTGTAAATTTCGTTAAGAAAGCTAATGGTTCAATTTAGGAAGCTAGCGGTCCAAATAAGGAAACCGGTTTCCTATATTGGACCGATGACAAGATTTTTTTGAATTGATTTTTTACTATTATAAATGGTATTTAAAATTTAATAAATGGTTTCATTTTGAAGGTACACTTAGTGAGTTTCTTTTCTACTACTTAATTTTTATTGACACTTCTTCCGTGTTTTTATATAGTGAATATTATAAAATTGGTCCAAATTAGGCTACTTTCCCCTATATATATATATTGTTTAATATTGATAGCAACTATGTATTTTACAAATGGTAGGGTAAGTATATTGTGCAATAAGTACCGTGAGATACACTTTTAACACTTATCTCAAAAAAATTACCACCCATGCTTTCTCCGGGTCCTTGAGCCTAGAAAAGAAATAAATTTGTGTTTAATTTCGGTTAACCATTGGTATACTATATTATTTTCTTCCGACTCGTCTGATAATGAAAATATAAATATTTTTTTATATGATGATGAATGGCTTTAACTTCTGACTGTTCTAAATTTCTTAAGTCTTCATCTCAGTACCCACAAAATAAATATTTCTACAGTATTAATTATAATTTAAATTTATTTTTTTTTGTTCGGCTATCTATCACAACATGAAAATAACTGTATCTAAATTTTTAATGCAATTGTTACTTACAAATTCTCGCCAAGATATAATAGTGGGGGCAATTACCAAGAAATATCCGAGCCTTGAGCTCAGTTATTATATTTAGAAAAATTCGTAACCATGAACCATGTTGCAGTAATCGCATTCCGTAATTCTAATATTTTCTGTAATTTTGTATATACGTACCAGGTTTTGGTTAAGAATTGCTATTTGCGATGCATTCTTTAACACAGATTATTTATACTACATAACCAGATACGACACTCGTGGATTTTATTGGGGTAAATTCAGAGTTATGCAGGTTGTTTGCGCATTACGTTTTTCATTAATAAAATAGTCGTTTTTTAGTTTTCCGCTGTCATATTCAAATGAGTAAGTGTAAAAGTCATTATACTCTGATAATGTGAAATACTTCACGAGACAGGAATAAAGAAATTTGCTTTTTTCGTTTTACTGTAGATTCAGAAAGTTACATTTCATTTCAATTTGAAATTATGAATTAAAAAATTAAATGTATTTACATGCAAATTACAGGATTGAGGCATGTACGTACCATACAAGATCTTTATATTCATCTAAATTTTATATTTAATACCCAATCTTAAGTACTAGTACCTATATTTCTGAAATGAAATCACACAAAATTTTTGTTTGTATTTATTTATTTTTCTTACCCTATAATCCGAAACAATTAAATTTTAAATTTTCTTTAAATGTAATTAAATAAAAATTTTCTTTACCTGATTTGAAGTAATAATTTCAAATTTGAATTTCATTTTACAGATATTAGTCAGCCAGTACGGTTGTGTGGTCATGGCGTGTCTTGTCTGATCGTGTAGATAAGCAACATAGCCCGCCCTGTCCAATTGGATGGGTTGCCGCACAACGGCTCGGTGTGTGCTGGCCTTGCAGAGACTGTAGGCTGACAACCTGCATCACTAAAATGCAAGTAAAACATGTCACGAAACAAGTACTTCAAGTACTTGAGGCCTAATCGGCTTCATCAAAAATCTGGATCTACTTCCGGAAAAACTAAGTAAGGGCTGTGTCACAATAGATCTTCTAGGTCGCGTTGACAAAAAAGCGATAAAACGCTTAAAAAAAAAAACCCTCATATACATACAATATATACATACAATACAATACAGGATATTAATTAACTCAACTGTATACATACACTGGCGACATCTAGTTCCACTGTCTTGAAGTAGTGAATTATTTTACTAAAACATGGCCGCTAAAAGTTTTTTTGGAGACATTGACTTTAAAGGTACCGACAAAGATGTTCGCGTCTGGTTACTTGTAGTATAAGTAATCTGTGCTATTAGCACAGAATAGGTTTATACAGAAGCGACAGTAAGACAGAGAAGAGAAAATTAGAGAGAGATGGGGAAGGTGCACAAATTTAAAGGGCCCATTGTTTAAAATCGGAAAGTTTCCTCACATCTGAGAGAGAGGTAAGGAAAGAGCACAAATTTAATGGTCTATACAATGTTTTTAGTGAAATGTCAGATTTCCAGTGTAGATTTGTGAAAATAAAATAAAATATGGATTGTGATATTCCTTCAGACATTGTGGCAGCCGCTGAAAGTGCCACTTCTGATCTTCTTCCCTGCAAATCTAAGGCACGATATAAAAAAAACTTCTGTTTGTCAATTGGTGTCGAAATAAGAAAGTTCAAGCTTACACTGAAGTGGTTCTTCTTGCTTATTTTGCCGAAAAATTTAAAACGATGAAATCGTCTAGTTTATGGTCAATTTACTCGATGCTCAGAAGCGTGCTATCATTAGAAGATAACGTAGATATTTCCAAGTTTCCGAAACTAATCGTATATTTAAAAAGGCAATCTGTTGGATACCGAGCAAAGAAATCCGAAATATTTACGAGAGAACAGATTAATGATTTTCTACAAAATGCTTCGGACGACGATTTCTTACTTTTGAAGGTAATAATAAATTTTTAATTTTAAGATCTATTTTAATAATTCAACTGTATACTACAGGTGGTGTTAATAATAGGAGTGGCCGGTGCATGCCGAAGGAAAGAACTAATGAATATTAGATTAGAAGACATTAAGGATAATGAAGACTTTTTACTCATTACAATTCCTGTCTCAAAAACGCACAAATCTAGGATTTTTTCAGTTACAGCTGGAGATAACTGGTTGCAATTTTATCGCCGATATGTTGATCTTCGACCACCAAACATAAAACACGACAAGCTTTTTATCCAACACAGGAAAGGAAAATGCACCGTTCAGCCAGTAGGGATAAACACACACAAAACCTGAAAGTTTCACTGGACATTGTTTTCGCCGTACATCAGCGACCCTGTTAGTCAATTCTGGCGTGGATCTAACAAGTTTGAAAAGGCACGGCGGCTGATGCTCATCGACGGTAGCAGAAGGCTACATAGAAGACAGTGTCCACAACAAAATAATCATTTCAAAGAAGATGATGGGCGATGTGGAAAACTTATTGGAAACAGAAACATCCAGTTCCAATTTCGCAGAAGTGAAAATACCTAATATAGTCAAACCGGAGAAGGAGAAGACTGACGTCATCAAAAAATATTACTAAAGTAATGACGTCATGTACTACTATGAATATATGGGATACTGATTTTTTTTAGAATAAAAGTGCAGTGCATGTTGCATAACTTACTATAACCTATTTCTTCAAGTGACAGTTGACAAATTAATAACCACAACCTCTCGAAGTCTGTCGGCGTCATCACAGTTAATTTGTGACGGAAACGATAGTGAATAAGTGCATTTAGTAAATTGAAGGGCATTAGCTGTTCTCTAAAAGTACATAATTCAATTAAATTTAAAAAAAAAAATAGAAAAAAAATTACCTCTCGTACGGTTTTCAATGGAATTAATGGACCAACGTTATCCAGTTCCCGTTCAAAATAATACACTACATTCATTGTCAGTTTTTTTGACGGCTTTGATAAAGCTTTAAGCATGATTTGTCAGTAACATAAAAAAACTGACACGATACTTTCTGACTGACACTGACAATCGAATGACAAGATCAATATTCGATCGGTATAAAATATAATATAAACAAGATCATTTTTATTATTGCCAATGTATGGTATGAAAATCAACTATAATTATTTCAAATAATTTTATATTCTCTAAGAGGAATACGGATTGACTTTAGAAATAATTGTAAATTCATTAATATATACGTTTATTAATACAAATATTTTTATTCTTCTTTTTTTAAAAATAAATAACACCCAATAATCTTAACAAGTTATATTTCATTTTATAAAGTTTTTTTTCAGGTTGATGACGTGAGTCTTCTCCTTCTCCGGTTTGACTATAGCAATCCATCAGTTATTCCTAATATTAATTTAAGTAAATAATTAAATAAAAACGCTTGGTTTTTGTTCCACAAATTTTAAACAATAATCCTTTATTGTACAATTTCGGCGTTTATGCCATCATCAGATGATCTGATGCACCAAGTGCCAACAGTCGCATCAATAGATTTTATTAATTTAAGTAACTGTAACTCGTGTGTTATTAATATAAGTTTATAAATTGTAAAATATTAAGTTCCAATATATCATTGAAAACACATTCCTTCGCGAGTGTGGCAAGAAAATTTGAGTGCGGCAAGATTCTTGCCGCACTGAGTGTTGCTAAGTAATGTTTTCAACGTTCTTTTGAATGTTGATAGTGTTAGTTTTCCACACGATCGTAGAAAATAGCTATTTTTGGTACAAGTGAGCAAAATATGTTTTTTTCTCACGGGCCCAGAAATTGGCCACACGAGCGAAGCGAGTGTGCCAACTGGACAAGTGAGAAAAAGACATGCTCACGTGTGCTAAACATAATTTTTTCCACAATCTTAAAATATAATTTAAAAAAAAAAAAAACATTGTACTTTTTTATTTAATAATGAAAATCTCAACAGTACAATTATGTTTATAAATTATAATTAAATTTAATGTAATTTAATGTAAAATGTATTACAATGTCTGTGATCCCATGAAAACATTGTGCTCAGAGTTAGTGTATTTTGCTCACTAATGTTATTTACTTTGCTCACTTGTGAAGAAATTTATTTATTTTGCTCACTTGTGAAGAAATTTATTTACTTTACTCACTTGTGATTCAATATGCTACTTTGCTCACTGTTTTAAGTTGAATAATGATGTATTTTGCTAACGATTTTGGAAAAAATATTTTGCGCACAAAATACAAGCAATATTTTTTCTAGAGCTAATTTGCATCATTAATTATAATATTTTTATTTTTCTATACAAATTGAGTGAAAAAGATATTGTAGTTGTTGGTTGACGCTTTTTTGGATTACAATTAATATAGTTAATTAAGTTAATACACCGACATAGTCTGACCAGACGTTCTCTTTTTTAGAGTATTATACTTTTTTTTAAGTAATATCCTTTTTATTCTTTCTTTTTATAAAAAAACCTCTGAATATACTCCTTCATTGTTTGTTAAATGTTACACTCGTTAGCCAGCTAGTGTGGTTGTAGCGTAACTAGAACTAAAATAAGAACTGCAGCTATAATGCTTGCAATGGGGTATATGACCAAATTTTGATTTTTACATATACGACACTAGACAAAAAAAAAATACCTGTCTTATTTTTTTAAATCGATTCATTGTTCATTGTTTACAAGAAAATAATTAGGAAAATTTTTGGGAAAGAGTAACGTCAGCGCGGTAGTATCGTAAAAGAAGACAGGTGGACTGGGAGCGAAAGACAGAAATAGATAATCTTGTTCCACGATCTTGTCATGTTGACGTCACATATTCCTTTTCCAAAATATTTAACTGCTAATAATTATATTATTGCAGAGTAATGTTTTAGTTATACCTCATTGTTAGAAAAAACAAAAAGCTCTGAAAAATCTCATACTTAACGAAATTTGATTGAAAAAAGTATCGTTTCTGTTATTTTTATTATTCATAACGTATTTATTTTCATTAATATAAAATATTATTTGAATTATTATTGACATCATATCTACCAACATCTAATCTCATAAAATTAAATAGAAAAGTTAAGGTTTCCCCAATTCACTTTTGAAAATTTTTACTGGCTTCATTTATTACTAAAATTAAACATTTGTTTAAAGTTTCAGAAAAGCAACCAAGCATACTCTTTTTGTATAAAAAAATCTGGTCAGCCTACATCTACATATATTTTTCCGTAATTTGACCGGTACGCCTTAAAAAAGATTGAGAGACACTGATGTAATATTTAGACTGGAATTATTATAATTACTTGTGTATAAAAATATCTGTAAAGATCGTCATTTAAAATAAAATAATTTTAAAGTATTTTACGTAAATAATTTTTTTTATTTGTATACATTTAAAATTGATTACTTCCTGTTGATTTATATATTTGATAACAGACTATCAAATAGCTCACGTAACAGATTGTTTTTTAAAAGTGTCAGTTTGTAACTGTACTCGATACATATTTACGTTAAAAAATGAACATGATTTTGGTATTCATAACTTTCTTTATAATGTATCAATTCGACTTTGCTCAGTGTAACGTAAGTACAAAATACAGATTATTCACGACATCGAGCATTCATTTTAAGGATGTAAAATATTAAGTGTACCTATTGGTCATGAATTTTTGGAAAAACTCAAGGGTTGTTTTCAAAAACAGTACATTTTGTTTACCACTGGAGATAACATTGCATTTTGCATAAATAAATATCGGTAAAACAAATTTGTCAGTTAAAAATTAAACACAGTGATGGTTCATTTAAAAATAGTGAATTAAAACTGCTCGCTTAGAAAATTTCAAAAACTTCATTTCGTGATGAGTACACACTATAGATCATTCAGTGGCGGCTCGTACTACATATTTGTGGGTTTGCTACATCAATCAAAAAAGGAAATAAAATATTAATAAAATTTAGAATTAAATTTTGTTTATAGTTGTAAATAAAATTTTAAGGGAATTCGTCTTTTGTTGTTTTCGGCAAACTTATCTATTAATTTGTCATTGTAGTTTTGTGGCAATATATTTTCGGATTTCTTTATTTTCGTAGTCAAAGGCAACAAATCTCTCATCATAATTTCAATTTATTGACTACTATCGTCCGCAAATAGCAAAAAACAAACACGGATAACAATACAAATCATTCTTCTCGTTACAATCACAATCCAGTTGTTTCTTAAATATATGTCTTTGTTAAATTGTCTTTTATAGGGTTTACCACAACTTTCACCCGAAATTTCTATGTTTAGTTCAGATGGTGGCGACTGCCAATTGTTCCTGATAAGTTTATAAAACTAATTTTTATGTAAATGAATAACTGGGAGAAAATTGACAACGTAAAATTAGTCGGTTTTGTAGTAAAATCAGACAATTTTGTATGATAAGATGTCTGATTATAAAAACAATGGGTGGTACCTATTCAGTGGGTTACATTAAAGTCTGTATTAAGACGTGCTTGCTAAAACACTGTTTTACCTTAAACATACTTTAATACAAGGCTGATTCAGTGGTACCGAATGAAGTTGTTTTAGATAAAACCTTCTATTAAAAAATTTACTTGACAACATTGTGTTATCTGTCATAATGTGTTAAACGGCATTAATTTTTTATTTCAGAATTGTGTGGTTATTACGTGGTACATTTAGTTTTAATGATATAAAATGCCAGGAAAGAGGAGTACGAAGTCCAATTATTTATTATTTTAGTAGTATACAATAAAAAATCCCTTTTTAAAACCAAATAGTAACCGAAAATGCAATTCTGACGTTTGTTCTTGGAGCGAATGACAATTTACATGTGCTCCGTGAAGAATCTACTTTTTACAAAGAAATACAGGAAAACAAATGGGTTGAAATCATGTTTAATATATTTACGTCCAAGTATGATATAAATATTTATATCTACATAAATTGTTCATTATTTACCACTGACAGATGTAGTATGTGATTATCAGTCCTAATGATTTTTAAATGAATTGAAGCTATCTGTACTCGTATAATAAATACATCATAAAAAGGAGAAAATATAATGCATCCTAGCATACAACCAAAATAATAGTCAAGAATGGATTATTTTTGCAATGAAACCATTTTAAAACCGACCTAAAATATATTCTTAAATATTCTTATATTGTTACAATATATATCCTTCTTCACCTTTTAACTCTAATAACTTGTTGAACACGTTCAATTCGTTCAATTTTGCACAATGCATAAACCTTTTTTCAAAAAATTATTTGAAATGATCTGTCTGTGAAAACCTTAAAACAAGGTTTAAAACAGCCCCAGATTTGTTTTAAAATAGTGTATTAATTATCATAGCAATAAATTCAAGTGTATTAAAATAACTGTCAAAAATAATTAAAACAACCCACTAAATTGAATATTTTATACAAGTCTTAATACAGACCTTAAAACACGCTAATACAACCCACTGAATATCATCCAATATGAAACAGCTAACCGTGAACTATTAAATATGTAATCAGTCGTAAGCTCGAGGTTTGTTTGTGTCGTCTGTGACATTTAGAAAATCCTCAAATCAAATTCTATATTTACTGTGCTAAACTAAGCCGTACCAAACTACGTTCTGTGTTCTGTGTCAGTTATAAATCCAGCCTAAAAGTACCTACATTCAGAAATGAAAATTTGTTACAATAAAAATATGTTACAGGAAGAAGTTACAATAATGGAAATACACAGAGCAAATTTAACTTTTGTGGATTTATCGTATGGGTATATAAATTTCACTGTGAGAAAAATAAGTAGAAAAGACTTTGCAGTTAACTTTTACCTCTATCCGAAGAATATTATTACTGATACTACATATGTAAGTAACAATAAGTTAAATTAGCAAACAATTTCTGTTTTACAAAACCATAGCGGAACTTTCCTAATTCGGATCTTAAGGAACTGGACAAAATTGAATTATGAACCTTTGAGTTATAGAAAATACACGTAAATAGTTCTTTACTTTAAAATATTCAGTAATATTTTTTTCCTACGACCAATGTTAAAAATAGTCTTTTTATCGGTTGCTTAGCAAGTTAAAAATAACAGTTTATAACACAGTGAATACTTTTAAATCGTTGTCATTGACAACGAATTAAAAGTAAAAAACAAATTTACTTTTAACACTTGTGTTAAAAATGAACTAAATCTAGTTACCTGTCATAAATGTCATTCTATAATGCTTAGTTTTTATTTACTAATACATAACTAGGGTCGTAGGAAAAATAGTGTATGATATTTGTGTTAAAAGTGATTTTATTTCGTTCGTGGGGTTTGTTACACTCAGCTTCGCCTCGTTTCAAACTTCCCCACTCACTCAAGACTTGCTCAAATACAGGCTGTTAAAAAATAAGTGTTCAAAATTTATAAGACATGCATAACAAGTAAAAATAAATCGAAAAGTATTATACAACATGTGTCCAAAATTTAACTGTTTTGGAGTTATGAGAGTTTTAATTTGCTATCGGAGAAATAATTATAGTCACTTTGAACCTGAATATATTCTATAATAATCCATATAAAAAAATGCGGTAAACTTTAAAATGATCATCATTCATTTCTAGATATATGTATATCAAAGATAAGGATACAGTACAGTACAGCCATTTAAAAAATAATAGAATAAATGTAAAAAAATCTGATGTGTCCAACACAATAGTAATATATTCTATATAAGTTTTTCAATACATTTAATTTGTAGTTTTAAAATTAGTTTGTTATTGCAGTTCACAATATTTTTGTTTCATTTCATACCTAAAATTTCCTTCATAAAATTTATATGACCAATATGACAGCTAATTCTGACGTTACTAAAACCGGAACCGAACTTACTTTGATTCACGCATACAAATACATTCCTAATATAGGATATGAAGTAGTCGGAATTTGGACAAGGTGTAAGCAAAAACAAATGTAGATCGCTAACGTTTCGATATATTTAATATCATCATCAGAGCTAAAAAACATTGAAAGTATTATTTACTACAATAATATGTTACAAATATCAGAATTATAACAATAATTAACATACCATTGTTGATCTACGCAGATTAACGATTATTACAGGATATTTATACATTGTTAAAATTATTACAAACGTTGAAACAATTTGTAACATTTGAAAAGAAACGGAGAGTACAATGTAGGTGTTCTTGTGTGAGCGAGTTGTGTGTGACTGACTTAGTCATACACCTCTCAGGCACAACAGTGAATTATAGACTGCATGAATAATATGTTGGTAACATCAGCGGTAATTTTAAATTTAAATTTTTATATTTTGCAATATTGTATTGTATATGCTATTTAAATTATCAACATCAGTTCTCAAATTAATGCTATTGTTATCTATTTTTATATGAAACATTTCCAAAAATAAACGTTTTTTGTAGTTTTGTTCAATTTCTAATATTTTTACATTATTAAAATCAAAAATGTGTCCCAAACTGAAATGATGTGTAGATAGGGCTGTTTTTTCATTATTATTAATATTTTTACAATCATTACTATGCTGTTTTAATCTATTTGAAAGATATTGTTTACTTTGGCCAACATATGTGCCATTGCAGTCTGTACAATTTATTTTATATACTATGTTGGATTGATATTTATCAGGTATTTTATCTTTTAATTTACTGAATAATCTGTCAACCTTTTTGGTGTTGTAATATGCTAGTTTTATGTTATCTGTTTCTATAATTCTACATAAGTTTTCAGAAAGTTGTGGAACATATGGTAATTTCATTTCATGCCTTTAATTAAACTTAGTTTTTGTTTAAAAGGATGTGCTGACTGATAATTTAATATTCTATTTGAAGAAGTTGGTTTACTGTACCAGTTAGTATGGATTTCACCATCAGTTTGTCTCAACAATAAAATATCCAAAAATGGTAGACATTTTTTTTTTCGATTCAATTTCAATTGTAAATTGTATATGTATATTGTAACTATTGAAAAATTCCAAAATTTTATCCTTAAAATCAATAGGAATTGAAGTGACTATATCATCTACATATAATTTAATAAATGGTAAGTGTACAGGCAGATTATTAATAATTTCTCTAAGTACTTTATTCATTACTAAATTTGCAAAAATAGGTGAGGCTGGATTACCCATAGCAGTGCTAAATAATTGCTGATAAAACATATCATTAAATGAAAAATAGCTACTATCGAAAATGAATTCTACAATTTTTTTAATAGTTATTTATGATATAAGTGTTAAAAGTGACATTTTATGAGTGAGTGGGGAAGTTTGAAACGAGGCGAAGCCGAGTTTAACAAACCCCACGAACGAAATAAAATAACTTTTAACACAAATATCATACACTATTTTTCCTACGACCACAGTTATGTACCTATTAGTAAATAAAAACTAAGCATTAGAATGACATTTATGACATGTCATGATGTATTTGTTATGAACAACTGAACATAAGACGTGTTAAAAGTAAATTTGTTTTTTACTTTTAACACGTTGTCAATGGCAACGTTTTAAAAGTATTTACTGTGTTATAAACTGTTATTTTTAACTTGCTAAGCAACCGTTAAAAATACTATTTTTAACAGTGGTCGTAGGAAAAATTATTTTTATCTATATTAGTGTACTCGCTTATGCTGTCCCAATTATTTTCTAACTCTTGTAGCACTAATTCTTTAGGTATATTTGTAAACAATGAGTTGACATCTAATGAAATTAATATATGGTCCGATGGTAATTTAATATTTTTTATAAATTTTACGAATTCAAAGGAATTGTTTATATTAAATTCAAAAGTTGGGATCAAATTAGATAAGATATTTGATATGTATTTTGCTAACTTATAGGAGGGTGCATTTATACTTGATACCACTGGTCTTAATGGAGTCGGGGGTGGTTTATGTGTTTTCGGTAATACGTAAATTTTTGGTGCTACAGCATTATGTACAATTAAATACTGGTATGTTCTATCATCAATCATTTGGTTGTCTTTTAGTATTTTTATTAATTTGTTTTTGCTTACACCTTGTCCAAATTCCGACTACTTCATATCCTAAATTATAATTTTCGACACGACAACTATTAATTCCTACTATATTTCTTCGATATTTTTTAATTTTACAATAAAATTACTTCATTTTGACTTATTTTATCTTTTACACTTACATCAAATTTGACATCATATGTCAAAATTTGTGAATATATGAATAACTCGAAATTCCTCAGCCTAAATGATATATAAAATTATTATAATTTTTATATTTTTTTTTTCTACCTCGCTAGAAGTTATATATAAACGTAATTAAGCAGATCGGTAGAAAATTCAAAAAATCTTTATATTTAATAGTAACGTAATTTGCGAAAAAATGGTATTGGAGGTATTTTTTTGGAAAAACTGTTTAAAGCTTCTAGTTAAGTACTACTTCCGGTTAACCAATTGTAGTCAAAATCTAATCTGTTCATCATATTTGAACATAAGTCTTAAATACCAAATATTATATTTTTTACGTGTATCATATTGGAGTTATCGTGGAGGAAAATTCGTCACAGACAAATACACACACTTGTGACATACACACACGGACATACATACATCACGGTAAAAATAGCAAAATCGTATTCCAGAGACCCTAATTCGTGCTCATAGGTTGAAAACTCACACTCGAGAAATATGACCTAAAACAATAATAATAATAATTTTTATTTCACCAATCGACCGCTCATCTGTATATATTGATAGGCAGGAGGTAAAAAAAAGCATTTTTTCATACGAATTAGAATATGCGGAAGTTTATCTCTATATTAGTAATGAACATGTTATACAATTATTTTCAAATTTTAGCATATTACAAAAAGATGTTCTTAGAAAAAAAATGTCATAGTATTGTTTATATAATAATAAAAACAAAAACACAGCATTCCATTTATTGTTCGTAATATCGCTTTTAAACATGAATATTTGATTAATATGCACATTTTTAATGATACTTAAACATAAAATATGAAAAAATATCTATAACTTACAGGAACAATATTTTTAAAACAGTTTCGTTTTCTTTTGTGAAACTAATGATATATTTTCTCTGTTTCGGAATTAGAATATCATATTCCAGCACGCTTATTGATGTTAGAAGGAGCTTCATTCTTAAACGATTTTTGGTTATATTTTGTTATTTGAGATTGGCATGACTGCATTAAATACACAAAATATCTAGGCAACTGACAAAGTAATTCTAATTTATTTGGGAGAAATCACTGTCACCAACCTAACTATTCTATCAAAAAAATCCCTTAATGGAAATTGTCAAATATTATTATAAAACATAATGTAAATAAAAGGCGAAACAGAGAAAATAGTAAAAAAATTCGTTATAGAAGGCAGTTCAAGCACTCGTTCGTTCGGGCACTCGCTGCTTCACGCTCGTTCCCGAAATTCAAACTCGTGCTTGAAAAGGTTGCCTTCTACAACTCATGTTTTAATATACTAATTCAGATTTGACGTTTTATATAACATATTTTAATTTCAAGTAATACCATTGAGTGGTTTCCCGAATAGACATTATTTACAATTATGCCAAATAAACAATTATTATTATTAAATATACAATTATAAATCTACTGTCTAAAAGTACACTATTTAAAGAATAACATATGTAATAATTTTTTTTTGCTATATAGTTTAAGAGCAATATTAAGTTTAATAAGCATGTAAGAAAAAGGTTGCATAAAATTCTGATTATTTTAAATATTTATGTATGTTAATAAAAATAACACTGTGTAACATACCTACATTTATTTTCACACATATTAAAGAGGAATGTTCAGGCTTTAGTATGATGTGTGAATTTTAAAAATTGAACGCCTACAATAAAAGTTATTGAGATTTATTTCCGATTGACTATAATTATTTCTCCGATAGTAGATGTAAACCTGTGTAAATACTGATAGCTATCATTTTTTTTTCAAATTTTCATTAATTGTTGTGTAAAAACGGACATTCATGTAAGTGTCAAAAATGACAGTGTCAACGAATAAAACAATGTTGCCAAACAATTCGACAAATGCCGGAAAGTCTAGAAAGAGTTCGTTGTTCATTTTTCAGAAGATGTACCGCGTGTGTTAAAATGGAAGGAGGCCACTACGAACATCTCATGTAGCTTGTAATTAATATTTTGTAAAGATTAAATATGTTCATAAATTTAAATTTAAATAATTATTTATAAAAAAAATATGGCTGTCGGTATTTACCTACATTCTGTGAGACGAGACGAGATTTTTCTTTTTCTCGTATCATCTCATTTTGAATGAGAAATTAAAATTTTTTGAAATCCTGTGTTAAACAAACTCCTATGTTCCGCATTTCGTTGCACACACTGCATATTTTTTACTTACTTATTTCCATGTAGAATGCTATTCTGAATACAGTGATAAAAGGAATTTATTACTACTTAGGTTTTGAATTTGACACAAAATTTTTGATTATTTCCAAATATGTATTATTAGAAAAAACCCTCGTCGAGACTTGAAATCGAGACGAGACCAACAGACCAGCCTGAAGTTTGATCTCCATTGTCGTACCAAAATTATCAGCACACACTAAACCGTTATGCACTGAATTGAATATTCATATTGCTTACCAATGTTGAAGTTTATATATTTCTGATTTGTAGATAAGAATGAATTTCTTAGCATTATACAGCAATGAATACCGAAGAACTCCACTTACATTCACCAGGACTGTTTGTTCCTTTATGGATATGGAATGGACGTGGGTTAGAGATGGCATGAAAAAATGTGGAGTCGTACCTTCGCGGTGTCCTATAGTTGTTGTAGGTAATATTTTATTAAATTTCACGAAATAAATTGTGAAACGATTTAAATTTGCACCGAATTTGGGTTTCTACAATAAAATTAGTATATTATTTAACAAGCATAATATGTAGCCATATTATGCGAGTCAAATACTATACTTTATCTACAACTATCAGGCATATAAAAAATCTGATATTATTTGTTAAATATTCAGTTAGGTAGTTCATATATAGCTTAACACATGGCGCCACAGTAGCACTTAAATGTCAAAATAACTATTCAAATTGTATTTATTATACTTTTATAATCATTTATATTGATATTTATGATAAAATAGTTATTTATGATATAAGTGTTAAAAGTGACATTTTATGAGTGAGTGGGGAAGTTTGAAACGAGGCGAAGCCGAGTTTAACAAACCCCACGAACGAAATAAAATCACTTTTAGCACAAATATCATACACTATTTTTCCTGCGACCACAGTTATGTACCTATTAGTAAATAAAAACTAAGCATTAGAATGACATTTATGACAGGTCATGATGTATTTGTTATGAACAACTGAACATAAGACGTGTTAAAAGTAAATTTGTTTTTTACTTTTAACACGTTGTCAACGGCAACGTTTTAAAAGTATTTACTGTGTTATAAACTGTTATTTTTAACTTGCTAAGCAACCGTTAAAAATACTATTTTTAACAGTGGTCGTAGGAAAAATATATTATTAATAAATTAACAATTTATTAAAATGTTATATGTTGCATTACATGCTCTATTTATTACAGAAAAGTGTAGCGTGTAATATAACTTTTCATATTACACTTTTGTAATATGAGTAGTATATTATATGTAGTATCACACGTATAATGTACCCATATTTCAATAGTTGTAGATAAAATTATTTTTAATTGTCTATTTGAGGTCACTTCAAAAGATTTATCATACAGGGTGATAAAAAATAAGTGTTCAAGGTTTATAAGTGTCAAAGATGACTGTGTTAACAGTAAATATTAAATTTAAAATTATCACGAATTTTTATCGAGACGTTAATGCACGGTTTTGAAAAGTCTCGGCATAAAGACGACATGCTTCAAGAACATTTTTCGCATACTTTTTAGTTTGCAAAACAAGGATTTTGATGCTTTGATGATGAAATAATAAAATAAGGGTAAAAAAAAAATTACTGATGCTTTAACAGCATTTTTATAGTCGCAATACGTAATAGATATTTGTATCATTAGTCAAGAAACTAAGTTTTTGCGAGGGCGAGTTTATCTTGACAGGCCGAGCTGAAAACGTGGCCTGCAAATAATACGAGATCATGCACTTTTAATTTATTAAAGAAACATTAATGATATTTAAAATTTTATGCACTATAGGTTTTTATGTCAGAAATAATTTCTGTTCACATGGATATACCTATAAACAATTCACTTGTTTTTTTTTTCCAAATATTTAGTGACATTTGTTCTAACCTAAAAAAATTAAAGAATGAGTTGTTATAATTAACGTTTTACATTTCCAATAAAATAAAATTAAAAATGTTGACAGAATGTAATGCTAAACTATTTAAGTTGGAATCCCTACATTTTGCCGGCCTAGTCCTGCAAACAGAGAGTTTCTAGACGATTTTGAGTTCTGTAATACATATTAGTCATAATGAAACGGAGGCGCGAAAAATATATTCCTGAGATTTTACTTTGAAATACTATTTTAATATGATTTCAGAAGGAGTACTACGCCAAAAATTACATTTTCGATGGCTCTAAACTGCCTTCGATACCTTGGAAAGAAATGCGAGTTGACATTGATATCCTGTATCAAATAAACAAAGAAGCTCCCAAGAAGGTAGTGATAGCTATAGAAGTTTTTCTGGCTAATAATCAAGAATACAAAAGTTTAGTAAAAGATGTATGAAACTTCTTATTTATACATTTATTAACAATTTTATTTACTTCATATGTGACTAGGAATATTGATAAGAAGTGGTTATCTATCATAAATAAAAAAAATATATTGAAAAATTATGTTTATTTATTGATTCGGACCTGCTATTGTTATGGTAAAAGTTTAGAGGTTAAAGTTATCCTGAAGAAGCTGTAGTAGAGAAGCCGGGAGGTAGACCGTCGGGAGGTGATCCAGTGAAACCACCTGGGGGAGGACCTGGGGGACCTCCTAGAGGATGATTTTCAAATATAGTTAATAATAATTAAAAAAAATGCTATTAATTCACAATGATCTTTGTACACATTGTTTAATATAAATAGCAACTATTTTACAAATGTTAGGGTTAGTACATTGTGCAACAAGTGCCGTAAGAAACATTTTCAACACTTATATCAAAATAATTACTTACCACCCATGCCTCCTCCTGGCCCTTGAGCCTAGAAAAGAAATAAATATTGGTTTTTCATAATTTCATAATGATTATCAAATGTAATTACACAAGAGAAAGAAAACTGATTCAATAAAATCACTACATCATAGGTGGAGTGGTTTTACTGGAATTTATCCGAAGATAATAAAATGCTAGAGTGTAATTTGATGAGATAATTTAACAATAAATAATGCAAATGACATTAATGTAGTTATTGTGTTGATCTGGTTGCTAGAAGAATGTACATAACGTTTTATCATAAGTAATACAATAAGAGCCATGAATTTATTGGGAAAAATTACGAATAGTTGTTGCGCAGTAACAGACAAACAAGTGTCAAAAATGACATTTAGCTCACGACAGCGAAGCTGGAGTGATTTAAGAGTCATTTTTGACCCGAGTTGTCGTTACTTCGCAGGAATTATGAGAAAATTTTACCTATTAAATTCATAACTCGAATTATATTTGCTTGATTATTTCACGAATGACAACAGTTCAAACATATTTTTTTTATGTCAACAAAATGTAACCATGACTACGATACTGTGTTATCAAATTTTTTCACTGAAAAACTACCTATGGTCATCAAACGAAGCATTCTGATTTGGTGAAAATGACAAATGTGAAATAACCACTTCTAAAAACTTACGTCCTTTTTAGCAGCTGTCAAAACGATAAAGTTGTTTATACTTAATGGCAAACTTTATATTGTAGTTGAATTCTTTACTGTAATTATCCAACAGATTTTTCTTTTGACGGACAAACTTCTATTGACCACTAATCGTAATTATCTAGCAATTTGACAAGAAAACTGTTAAACTGTAAAATTTAAAACGAGACTGTAGCTGAAATGCTTTCATTTTTAAATGTTTTTCGAGTGAAATGGCTGCCAAGTTACAAAGTCGATTTGTTTAATTGAAATTTATCTGCAAAAATTATAGAGTGTAATTCGGCCAGATGATTTAACGACTAATAATGCATTTGGCATTAATTTTGTTCGTGTCTTAATCTGGTTGCTAGGACAAAGGAAATAGTTATTTTTTATACAAGACGACAAAATAATATTTTATCAACTACTGAAAAGTGTTTCACGAGCGATGAAATCGCGAGTGAGTTAATTTTCGCTAGTCAATAATGTTATTTTATCGTCGTGTATTTTCTATAGCAGAATTTATAGAGAAAATTTTTTGAAAAATTAAATTATTATTTAAGAACAATTCTTGTGATCTTAGTAATTTTGGTTGTTATGGAATTTGTTTGAAAACAATTTTCATTTCTTTCAGTCTTTTCATGATTTTTCTATAGTGCAAACAAAAAACGTATCGAAGCAGATACTATGTGGAATAGAAAACCAGTACATCTGTAGCATTGTCACAGAAAAATACAAGTTATAGTTTTATTCCTAAAATAGATGTTTCTGGTAACGGTAATTGTAAAATTGAAGTTATAATTAACACAAACCCTCAAAATGTGTGATGTATTTTTTAAGGAATAAAAATTATAGTACTTTATCTACCCTTCCGGTTAAAGTATCACTTTATCTACCCTTGCGGTTAAAGTGCTACTTTATTTACTATTTAGAGTTGAATAAAGCACACTTTAACATTTGCTATAGAAAAAATTACATTTTACTTGCCAAAAGTTTTTTTCTTTTTATTCTCTTTAAAAACGATAAAAAATTTCTTAATGTCTTACTTTATATTGAAGTTGAATTGTCATTAATAATTGTGGGGAATATGTCATGTGTGTTTGCTTATTACTTTATTGTGCCCCGCTATGATTTGTGAGCCCTTAGTTGTTCTTGGTGACTATAAATATACCTAATAATTTAATTTTTTTTCATTATATACATTTTTAAACGACGAAGTCATGAAATAATGGTATTTTCTTTCTTTATTTTATGGAATTGCATTTTTTGTAAATAATAAAATAAATTTGACTTTTTTTTTGTTTTTGTTATTTGTCATTGCTAGAGTACTAGTTCAATCTCGAGGAAGAAAAGAGCAAGCCCCTTGTTTTTTATAATATTTTATAGCTCACCACTGTATGTAGTAACTTGTCTAGTTCCTCCCGATGTGATGTATGTGTACTATTATGGTGTAATGTGCTAATGTGTTGTGTTAAGTGTTAGACTAGACATCTTATGGTAGTTTCCCTGTCTATTTACTTTTATTTACAGATGTGACTCTGCGTTAGTGGTGAAGTAGCTATAGTTGCAATGTTTAAAAATATTACAGTAGGACAATAACGTTCAAAATCTAGGACAATTATAGGACAATTTGTAAAAAGAATACAAATCTAGAACTTGCCACTAATATTTCTTTTGGTAAAATTAAAGTAAAAAAAAGCTAATCAATATTTTTTTATATATTAATTATACAAAAAAGAAACCATTTGCACGTCAGTAATGGTATTTAAATAGAGTAATAAAACCGCAGTTCTAACTACCGTACTGTCGATTGTTTCATGCCAGCGCTACTTCTACTCGTATTTAAGATGTATAGATGGTAAGTCTATAGCATCCGAGTGTGATACACAAGTAGCTGTGTTTTTTATTTTACGAAAAATCATACCTTGTCGGTCGCTGGGACTTGAATTTACGATCGCAAGTTCCAATGACGTCACAGCGAGTTAGAGATGTGCGCTAGCACCCTCAGCCACCCAGCTGATTATTGCATGTAATATAAATTTATTAATTTATATTGTGTATTGTTTTCTTTTTATTCAATTTTTATGAAAATATTTTCACCAATATGTTGATTCGTTTTAAAATAAAATAAAATTTCTATTACAGATTTTTTAACTAGTTGAGTTGCGAAAATAAAATTAATACATAAACAAAAATTAAATACAAGAAACACAAAATTTATTTTGAAGAGAATAGTAGCCACACTTAAGTTTTTAGGAGGGTTAGGTTTAACATTTCTTGAGACTGACGAAAATGTAGCATCAAATTCAGAAAGGTATGAACTAAAGTGAAAGAATAAGTTTATTATTCCCTTATTTTATATTCTATACCCGAAATTAGGCATTTATATTAATATTCATAGGAGTAGGAGTAAAATACCGCCGAAAGCAATTAAACATTACGCGAAAATTATCAATCCTAAATTGTTTCTTTAGGTATCGCGGTGTGCATTTTTAAAATTTCAAATTTTCGGACAATCCCGCACAACTATTAAAAAAGAGTACACGTCCGGCAAAATTCGGACGCATGGCATCCCTAGAAATAACGTATTACAGAGACTATTGGTAGTTTATGAAGAAAATTGCAATTTATTAAACAAAAATTCATATATTTTTTGGTATATTACATTAAAATATTGTAACTAGTAATGAAAGTACTATTATATTGAGAAATATTGTATCACACTTGATGAATATTGAATATTATATATTAGTATGTATAATAAATAAAATATATTTTAGTTCTTACCAAACCGAAGGTAGCAAGAGCTACTAAGAAGAGAAATACTAGGAGATACTTCATGTTTGCTGTTGATGCTGTATGTGTTTAATAAATTTTTATCTCTGATTTATATACTACAGCACAGTCGTAAAAAATGGTGTAAAACCATCACAACAATACGAAAATGCTTATCACACATTACATAATTTTTTGACATTTACTTCCGGCTGTTATTAATGTAATTACTTTGAGCTTATTGAAATTTTCATTTAATAAATGAAAATGAATGACAGATGAGTAAAAAAAACCTTGAAATTATTACTTTACTTATAAAATGAAAAAGTGAACTAGAACGATAAATTTTAATAATAATGAATAGGTCTTCTGTAACAAATGTTAAGAATTAAATTTTAGTACTTTTAATACATATTAAACAATTATATTTTCTATTCCTAAAAGATAAAGAAGTCGAAAACTGCAATAAAAATATTTAATTTAATGAAAAAGTAGTTACCTTGGATTTACTTTTTATGTAGTTTTCATTTCACTAATTTTTTTTTCAGTCTTTACTTTTTTTGTAATATAATGAGTATCCGTGCGTTGGCAGCTGACATGGTAAAATGAGTTTTTAAAATAATTAATACTTACCTATAGTATTAATGCAATTCTTTTTAGATTATTTGATAATTATTTTTATAATATTTTCACTGTCAACTATAATAATTAAACTTATCAAATATAAAACATTTATATCCGTAGGTAAATAGATTATCCGCAATTGTAACAAATGCACTGTATCATTAATTACTTGTTATAGTTAAATGGGATTAGGTAGAAACAAATTTGAAATATACTAATGAGATAATATGAAATTGTTATTTACAAAGATTATCATGTATTTATAATTAATTAAGATATTTCAGATAAACACTTCAGATCTTCATGAAAACACCACTTACGGCTGCACGATTGACAAAAAAATTCCAACCTGTTTTTATTCACTAGTATTTGAGTAATTGTTACGACAATAGCCATCCATTCATCCATCCATACACACCGACAGACATAGTTGTAAAAATATTAAACTCGTATTCTAACGACTTCAAAACGTACTTTTCTCTTGAAAACTCACTATCCGATTTTTAACATGATTCCAATATAGTATATGTAGTATAACTAACTACTAATAATAAACACCTTATTTAAAATTAATGTACCTTTTTACAACCAACAATCCTTCCTTTCATCAAAGCGTATCGGAAAGAAAATATATCTACTTCCACCACTGATAATTATAAATACACACTACTGCACAACCTGTAGCTATTAGGCTAAGTACATATCAAAACGTATTATAAAGACCTTACTTCGTGTATAACCGACAAAACTGGTATACTTATTACATGTGTTGGTCCAAAAAATAGCATACAACCGTTGAAAAGTGAAAAATATATATATTTCAATCAACGATACGACACACTTATTATAGTGTAGTTGTTAAAGCAGCAGGTTGTATTAAAAGCGCATACTTTAAAGACTAACTAATACAAATATTATTATAACTACTGTTTTCATTAAATCAAATATTTGTTATATTTCAATTTTCTACTTCTTTGTCTTTTAGGAATAGAAAAAAGTAATTGTTTAATATGTATTAAAAATACGATTGAATAACAAATGTAATTAATAATTTCACGTTTTTTATTTGATTTGTCATTCATTTTCATTTATCAATTAAAAATTTTGCTGTGCAAAATGTAATTACTTTAATAACAGACAGAAATAGATGTCAAAGATAGAAATAACGTGTGATAAATATTTTTCGCACTTTTTACCACAGTGCACTAGTATATAAACCAAACTGAAAATGTCAGGAATCATACAGCATCAACAGCAAACATGAAGTATCTCCTAGTATTTCTCTTCTTAGTAGTTCTCGCTACTTTCGGTTTGGTAAGAACTAAAAACCTATTTTATTTATTATACGTACTAACGTTCATATGTAATATTCAATATTTATTATCAGGAATTATGAGGATTTTTTTTCAATTAAATTCAAAGCTAGAATTATATTTACTTGATTATTTCACGAAGGAAAACAATTCAAACAAAATTTTTGATATCAATAAAATATAACCCTGATTATGATACTGTGGTTCTATGAAATTTCTTCACTGAAAAACTACTTAAAAAGGTTTGTGTGTAATCTACAAAATAGGTACTACTCGAAAGGCGTACTTGTACTTGTACTTGTTTCTGTAGTACACTACTTTGTCACTCACGCAGAATCATATTTGAAAATAAAAGTACGAATAGACATCAGGGAAATTACCATAAGATGCCTTATTCTAATAGCCAATACACATTACACCAGAATGGTACCTACAATCAGACCACATCGAGAAGAACTCAATAAGTTCTTGTAAAGTACGACACACATAAATAATAAACAAACACATGACAGATACCCTGCAATTATTAATGAAAATTCAATTTTAATATAAACTAAGACATTGAGAATAATTATTTTATCGTTTTGAGAGAGCGGATAAAAAAGAAATAAATTTGGGCAAGTAGTAGAACATTATTTTTCTTTCTCCTAGCAACCATATTAAAACATTAACTACATTAATGTCATTCGCAGTATTTATTGTTAAACTATCTCGCCGCATTACACTGTAGCATATTAATTGCTTTGGACAAATTTCTGTAAAACCAGTCCACCTATGATGTCGTGATTTTATTGAAACAGTTTTCTTGCTCTCGTTTAATTACACTCATAACCCTTATGAAATTATAAAAAAACAATATTTATTTCTGTTATAGGCTCAAGGGCCAGGAGGAGGAGGAGGCATGGGTGGTAAGTAATAATTTAGAGGCAAGTGTTGAAAGTGTATCTTACGGCACTTGTTGCTTAATGTACTAACCCTAACATTTGTAAAATAGTTGCTATCTATATTAAACAATATGTACAATACTACAAAGATCATTGTGAACTAATAATAATTTTCATTTTAATTATTATTAACTAATTTTAAGAATCATTCTACAGGAGATCCCCCAGGTCCTCCCCCAGATGGTGTACCTCCCGGCTTCTCTACGACAGCTTCTTCAGGATGACCTTAACAGCTAACATCGTACTATAACAATAGCATGTCCAAATAAATAAATAAATATGATTTTTCAATATGAAATTATTCTTTCATTCATAAATAATCAATTATTATCAATATTCCTAGCCATACATGAAGTAAATAAAATTGTTAATAAATGGATACAATAAAAAGTTTCACACATCTTTTATTTTTTGTTATTTTATTCTTGATTATTAATCAAATAAATTTCCATACCCATTATTACTTTCTTGGGAGCATTTTTGATTATTTAATAAAGCACATCAAAGTCAACTGGCATTTCTTTCTAAGATAACGCAGGCAGTTTAGACGCATCGAAATATTTATTTACATTGCCAAGCGCGTAAGTTTTTTGTGCCGAAGAACAACACAAACAGTATGTATTAAATTTTTTCTTTTCCCCCTCCCCACAAATGTAAAATATAAATTTATTTAAATGTAAACTATACTCTGTTTTTAAACTATAAACAGTAACTAGAAATTCTAGTGAGAAAATCAAAGCCTGTGATTGGCTGCTGCGCCCATTTCATGAAGCGACATTTAACCAGACAAAATTTCAAGTTAACCTTCTCAAACGTAATTGAAACGTCAAACGCTCAGTAGTTGTCAAATCACTTGCTGAATTTGCACGTGTTTTTTGTTTCATTTCTCTTTTTGTGATATTTCACGATTAAAACCAGTTGTTTTCAGAACTACTAGTATTTATTTGACGCTGTGGTGTAAATGTGACTTCGTCTAGTGCTGTCTATAGTTAAAAAACGGAGTATAGTAATTATAAGATGACGAGATGGTTAGTTGTGAGCGCCATGGTAACCAAACTCTTGTTTTATTGTGTTTATTATTATATCAAAAGTATGATATAATCCGACCTCTGAAAACTTTTTGGGAAAATCAAACATACTAAAATCTCCTGCTAATATTTCGTCGGAATATTCAATGCTTAAATTAATAATTTCTGTAAATAAGAACCAGGATATATCCTGAGTTTCTCCACCCCTTCAAAGTACCGGTGCCGTACCACGGTTGTGTATTGTTTGTGGCAGAGATTTGTAATTAGTACATAGTACAGATTGACCATAATAAAATCATCATCATTATTATTATTATTATTATTATTATTATTATTATTATTATTATTATTATTATTATTTGTTTCTAACCTATACGAAAGTTTATGTCTAACTCTCCGGTTTTTTTTTCTATTATATTTTAGGACACAATTTTTTTTCTCGATCGATAGTCTCACTCTTTTGTAACACATTTTACTTGTCTTTCAATGGTGTAGGTTGTGAACCCACAGTCTCAACCAAATTATTGCCGCTCAAAGTGTTTCGAACCACTTCGAAACAACAATATATTTTTATTTGACTAAAGATTGGCGATGCAGGTTGTTGAACCACAGATCTCACACCATTGTCAATATAAATAATCGAATTTAGTTTAGAATGGTCAACAAGTTGTAAATAGTTTATAAACAACATGAAAATTATATTAAATTTTCAAAATCAATTTATTTATTTTTATTTTTATTATTATTGAATTATTTTAACTTATTCCATTATTTGCCTGTTACTTCTAAACATTTGGTTATTATATTAGAATTCGGGATGTCTCGGTCAACCCCTTATATCACGAAACACACCATGCTGGCGCGCCGAACTGATTCCGAAATTTAAAATTTCACATAACGTGCTTGATATAATAATTGATAAATATCACTCTACTATCAAATATTCTGTCCTCTCTTTCAATTAACAGCTTGCAAGACTCTGTATCCTGCCCATGGCACCATTTTTGTAACAGTACATACCACCTCTCTCGTACATACAATTATATTTTACCCAAAGATCGTCTCGTGGAAGGTTTAACTTACCCTACGTTGTGTTTATTTAAATAAATAACCCTTCATCGTCGTAATACAGAGTAGCTGTTAAGAGTGGAAGAATCTCCACAGGTATTTGATAAAATAAAATAATGACATTCACTCCAAAAGTAAAACAAAATATCTATCTTGTCCATTTATTTATAATTAAGAAATTCTGAAAGTGTTGTGGAATATTACGCTCTCCGGCATTCACCTTAATAATCTGGGGTAAACCACAGACAAAACCCCAGGTAGAAAGATAATTTGACAATATAACAATTAAATAAAAATATTGTATTCAATTTACAAAGGGTTGTCCCAATAATTTGTAATAACCAGATATGCTAGAATCGAGTGAATGCGACCAAACTTATATTGGAAATCATTACCAATTGTAAGAGTGTGCTTGTTGGTTTGCGTGGGTTTGATCAGTTGCTCTGATATCTTTTGTTTCTGGGGGCGCTCGGCATTGCCTGAGGGCCTATATTGGGATAGAGACCTAGATGAGCTGGCGAGTCTAAAGCGTTTGCCACTGAGTGGCCTTTCGCCCTCGCGGACACCTGTGTCATATTCACGGTTTTGTATTGTTTTTGGCGGAGAGTTGTAACTTGTAACTAGTACAAAGTCAGGTAGTCAGGTACTGGGTGGCGCAAAAGTGCAATTTTTTTTATGAATGAAAAACTTTGGTTCTGCTTTTTGATTATGTTTAGTTGAAGTCTTAATTTTTTTCCTATTAAGTCGAGAAAATGATATCGGCCAATTGGCCGCCGCCAGAATGGATGATCATATGGGCCCGATTTATAGCATTTTCCATTACTCTGGCCAGTACTTCCGGCGATAGGTTCTCGCATTCTTGACGGATATTCTCTTTGAGGGCTTGAAAAGTCTGAGGCTTGTTGACATAGACTCGTGACTTAAAGAAACCCCACAAAAAGAAGTTTGGAACGGTTAAATCGGACGACCTTGCCGGCCAGTGCAAATCACTAAAACGAGAGATTAGGCGACCCGGAAATGTAGCCCTCAGAATTTCCGTTGTGGCTTGTGCAGTATGCGCCGTTGCTCCATCCTGTTGGAACCACATGTTCTCCAGTTCAAATTCATGCAATTGAGGAAGAGTAAAGTGGTTGAGCATGGCTCTGTAGCGCTCGCCGTCCACAGTAGTCGTCTTCAGCCACAGCCGCGATATTCTGAGCAGAACGGCTCCTCCGAGGCCGGCCAGATCTGGCTGCATCTCGTGTTGTACCATATTCTTCTAGGCGAGCGGCTGAACGCCGCAGTGTTTGCCCAGTTGGTGTCAGGCTACCGGGAAATCTGCGCATAAATTCACGCTGCGCCAACAACAACGACGAATTATTCCGCGAAAAAATCGAAGTAATTAAACCGCGTTTTTGAGGAATATAGCGATTCATGTTTTATGGACATGTATTTTGCATTTGTTTACTTCACAAATGTCAAAGCAGATTTGACATTTTCCGCTATTTGCAAAAATTATAGCATGTTTCAATAGGGTGATTACTTTTGCGCCACCTTATATATTTACAATTGTTAATCAGTCCATATCAGATTAATGAAGTCAAAAGTTCTTAATAATGATTGTCCCAATAATTTATTATAAACATACTTGGCAAAATTATACGACTGAGATCCAGACTGATATTGTTGCTCGCAGTCGCAATCCTCAAAATATATTCTTGAACTATTTAGATAATTATTTTTTTATGATTTCAGGAGCACTGCTCCATCTAGAATTACTTTTTCGTTGCCTCTAAATTGCCTGCATTACCTTGGAAAGAAATGTGAATTGACTTTGATGTGCTTTATCAAGTCAACAAAAAAGCTCCCAAGAAAGTAATAATGGCTGTGAAAATTTATTTGATAAATTATCAAGAATACAGTAGAATAGCAAAAGATATGTAAAACTTTTATTTTATCCATTTACTAACAATTTTAATTACTTCATGAGTGGCTAGAAATACTGATAGGAATTGATTATCTATAAATAAAAATATAATTTGATATTGGAAAATCATATTTATTTAGTTATTCGGACATGTTATCGTTATAATTCCAAGTTAAAGTCATCCTGAAGAAGCTGTGGTAGAGTAGCCGGGAGGTAGACCGTCGGGAGGTGATCCAGAGAAACCACCTGGAGGAGGACCTGGGGGACCTCCTGCAAAATGATTTTCAAATTTAAAGGGGAA
Source organism: Stenolophus ochropezus (assembly GCA_035578165.1). Classification (NCBI taxonomy): domain Eukaryota; kingdom Metazoa; phylum Arthropoda; class Insecta; order Coleoptera; family Carabidae; genus Stenolophus; species Stenolophus ochropezus. The sequence goes on from JAQOWZ010000008.1 coordinate 22,794,939, forward strand.
TCTAATGGGAACTAACAATTTAACATTTGAAAAATTAACTTCGGCTCTAAAGTTCCTAGTCATCAGACGTAGGTAAGTCTTAACAATTACAAAAGTGAATTTACAAAGTTAAAAAATTAAAAACGCTGGAATGTTGAGCCACCAACAATGAGTTTAAAGAGGAATCTAATGGGATGTAACAACTTTACATTATTATTATTATTATTTAACTTTGTAAATTCATTTTTGTAATTTTTTGAAGCGGTTAGCTTCAGTAGTAATCTTGGTCATATTGTTAAGACTTACGTCTGATGACCAGTTACTCTTGAGAGTCTACCTTAGTAGACTGCCATGGCAATCAGTCGGTACAGCTGGAATTGTCTGCACTAGACACCGCTGTATGTTACACCACGCTGATGAGCTCCAAATAGAGCGAAACGCGTCCGTGGTTACAGACTGATTGCTAAATGGCCGGCTTTTATTGTTAGCTTGCTCTTTTGTAATTTCTAGGAACCTTAGAGCCCAAGTTAATTTTTCAAATGTAGATTTTCAAATTTAGTTAATAACAATTTAAATGAAAATTGCTTCTAGTTTTCAATAATCTTTGTACATCTTGTTGAATGTAGATAGCAACTATGTTACAAATGTTCGGGTTAGTATATTGTGCAACAAGTGCTATAAGATACACTTTCAACACTTGTCTCTATTATTACTTACCACCCATGCCTCCTCCACCGGGTCCTTGAGCCTAGAAAACAAATAAATATTGGTTTATCATAATTTCATAATGATTATCAAATGTAATTACACAAGAGCAAGAAAACTGTGTCAATAAAATCACGACACCATATGATTTCTAGGATAAAGGAATATAACGTTTTATTACTTTTATCCGCTCTCAAAACGATAGATTAATATTGAATATTATATACAAACATTGTGGATGGATTTTTGAAAATGTATTCTAATTATTGTTTATTATGTGTACTTGTTTGTTATTAGTTGGTTTGTTGTTTCGATATTATCTAATTTCTTAGAATAATGAAATGTAATACATTTGTCAAATTCATACCCTATGTTTTATATTAAATGATACAAACAATTACATTGTTGTCAATAAATTGCTGTTAATCAATATCAGGTCGTAACCATGATATGATAAATTCCATGTTTCTCATTAAATATACTCACAGTATAGAAATATTACATCACACATGATGAATATCGAATATTATATATAAACATTCGTACGTACAATAAATAAAATATTTTTTTATTCTTACCAAACCGAAAGTAGCAAGAGCTACTAAGAAGAGAAATACTAGGAGATACTTCATGTTTGCTGTTGATGCTGTATGATTCCTAACATTTTCATTTTGGTTTATATACTAGTACACTGTAGTAAAAAAATACGAAGAATATTTATCACACTTTATTTTATTCTTTGACATTTATTTCCGTCTGTTATTAATGTAACATTTTGTGCACATTCAAATTTTCATTTGATTAATGAAATTGAATGACAGATAAATAAAAAAAGTTAAATTATTAGTTTAATTATGAAGTGAAAAAAAGAAAGAAGGTGCTCAAAACATAAGAAAAAAGAGAAACGGCAATAGATGTTAAGCTAAAAAATATTTTAAAGTAACAGATTTATTTAATAAAAATAGTGAAAAATCCAGTTACGTAGTAATTTTTAATCAAACAGAGGGAAGTACCTAATCTATTTCTATTCTACACGAAACTGTTATTTAAAAAATACAAATTATTTATTGTACATGTGGTTGACAAAATTGTTTTTTGGGTCGATTTTTAACTGCCCATCCACCCCTGGCTAAATGGCATACATCGGTTTGGTCATTGGTAATATTTTTTTTTAAATAACGGCTTTCTTAATCTCTTGATTTTCCAGAAAATTCATTCACAATCCTTTTTCTGCTACATGTAAAATTTTAAATTACCAACGCGGAAAAGTTTATGAAAATGTTATAATCAATTTTAGAATTTTTCGTTTTTGCATTGTGTGCGGAACAAAAGAAAAAATGCCTTAATAATTTAATACAAATGTATAAAGATTGTGTGTGTCATGTTATTTCTTTGATTTTGAAATCTACAACATTTTAGACGTCACAGCACCATAAACGTAAAATGTTACTATTGTCCCTAGTTTTTCTTACCGGTAAGAAAATATATCTACTTTCCAGTGGCCTGCAGAACCACAATATTTTCAAGTAAAAATATCCATTATTAATTAATAATATAAGTACATTTTAAAATTTATGTAAAAACAAAATAACAAAATTACATCTTTGTATTATGGATTAAAAACGCAAGTGAGCGAAACGAGATATAATCAATCAAATGATCACTGAATACTTTAGTGGCCAGCTACGTCCACAACATTCCTGAATAATTACGGTGTTCTGCCTCTGTATTTTGAGCGATTCGATTGACGTCAGATTTCGTCTACCATCGGAATAAGTTCGGCATACACAATGTTATGCTCGATACGACCTGCAAGAGTATCATTTGATAAGTAGATATAGGTATCTGGCGCAATACACGCTTACTTATTATATGTTAAAATAATTATCATACAACGGTAAGAATACGAATATTTGCAAATTAAAATTTAATTTTGACTTTAAAGTTTAAACAGATATTTCAAAATGAATGTAATTATTCAATGACATAAAAATTAATTTTCCAAACTTATCAGGAACAATTGGCAATTAAACAGACAGGTTGTCCAACACCTGTACTAATTAAACTTAGGAATTTCGAGTAAAAGTCGCGGTAAACCATATAATAGACAATTTAAAAAATACTTATTTACAAAACAACTGGGTTTGTGTTTGTAACGAGAAGAATGCTTTGATTTATTTTCCGTGTTTGCTGTTTGTGGACGCTCATGGTGCAAAACTATAAACTGAAACTAGAGTAAGAGGTTTGATGCATTTCATTGAGAAAATAAATAAGAAATACGAAAATTTGTGGTCACAAAACCTCACTAAAATATTAAAAGATAAATTTGCCGAAAACAAGGAAACATATTAATTTAAAATTTAAATTAAAACTACGACTCCTTCTAAATATATAATTAGCTAAAGATCGCCTCGTGGAAGGTTTAACTTACCCTACGTTGTGTTTATTTAAATAAGTAACCACAACTAAAACCTCAGGTAGAGAGACACTTTCACAATATAACAGTTATAAAAAAAGTTTACATACAATTCGTATAGATTTGTCCCAATATTTTATTACAATAATTAATGGTCAAATTGAGTGACTGCGACCAAACCGATATTGGAAGTCATTCACAGTTTTAAGAGTGTGCGTGTTGGTTTACGTGGATTTGATCAGTTGTTCTGCTGTCTTGTTTCTGGGGTTGCTCGGCATTGCCTGACGGGCAATATTTGGGTAGTAGTCACTCAGTTGAGCTGGCGAGTCTAATGCGATTTCCACGGTGAGGTATAGTACGCGCATAGATATTGTAGCTAGGGGCGTGGATGGTACTAATCGGCGGGCAGTACAGAGCCACATGGGGTCTTCTTACCTGGTGTACTGGCTCGTATTTAACAAAAATTTCTATTGGTTTTTCTGCGAATTATCATTATGTGTAATTAAATTTGAACTTTTACGTTATTTTCTTTTATTTACTAAATATTTTTAACTTAGGTATAAGTACGCATTATATTCATTTCTTAACTATGATTAGTTGTGGCAAATGATTAAATGGTAATTAGGAAAATGATCTCAAGTATAAATATAATATGTTTTTACAATTATATTAGTAATCCCGAATCTTTTAATTTGGCAGTACATATTCGAATAAACAAAATGTGGAGACCATGGTCTCATTGTGGAGAATACAGTAGTAGTAGTGATAAAGAAGGTGAATCTACACCTAGAATGCATTTAGTGGAACAAAGTCAACAAATTGTTTTAAATGTATACAATAAGTTAAAAGAAGGAGAAAAGAATTTAATACAAAGAAAAGATTAAATGTTTGTCAATGTAAGCCAAAAATACATTTAAATTTAGGGTTATTAATTAGATGATTTGAAAGTTAGTTTCAATGACTAATTTTAACTATCTTATAATTTTTTGCAATGCTTGTTATGTACCTATAATATTTTAAGATTTGTATGACATAATTTCTCGCTAATACTAAATAATCTAATTTATATTTTTGTTATCATGTTTAAATAGGGCATACATTAAAATATTTCAGCTCTTACATTGCTTCGAATATTTTATCATTATTAACTTGCATATAAACAAGGATTTGTGAAAAATTTGAAATTTCTGTAAAAACAGGTGATATAAAACTGAATACTTCTCTCTTTTTGTACCTGTATTTTGTTTGTTTAGCCCTTTGCAGGTTGTTTACTTACTTCTTCGGTTTTGGCTCACAGCATGTCACACAGCATGAGGTAGCTACAATACCTATGCGCGAACTATACCACGGTTGTGTATTGTTTAATTGTATCCAAGTGAACAAGGATAAACCAGCGATCGTATTGATATGGCACATTCTTGAGCCTGAGAGAAATGCAGAGCACAAAGTCTCCCAATTTACAATTATTAGACAAACAATATTAGATCAATCCTATTTAGTAAAAATATTATATCCTGCCCGCTAGCTTGTCCGAACAAGGTAGTTGGTAGGAATTTAATAGGATTTGAAAAAGATTCCGGGACGGTTTTAGACAAGAGAATGATATAGTGTTCATACACCTACTCCTGATAGAGCCATAGCGCAAAGGTGTCAGGAGGATGATGTAGTGGTGATACATCCACTCCTGGCAGAGCCAATAGCGTGAAGGTTTTATGGGATGATACAGGGATGATTTACCCACTCCTGGCACAGCCATAGCGTGAAAATGTTAAGAGGATGTTATAGTGAAGATACATCTACTCCTGGCAGATCCATAGCATGAAGGTGTTAGGAGGATGTTGAGTTTGGGAAGGGGAATCGAAGAGTCCAGAGTACCTACCTCGGACACGCCAAATATAGATTGAGTCCTGGATCCGACTCCTCGAGTACATATTTTGCCTCGGGTTATATACAAACATATCTCTCTTCACTACTTCAGAACTATGATGTTTCAGGGGTAGTCCACCATATGTGATCATGATTGTAGGAACTTCTAAAATATTTTGAATATTCCTTCTCACTTGGCTAAACGATAACTTCTTTGTCTTAATCCTTCCCACAGATGATGAACAGTCCCCACGTGTGCAGAGCGCGTCTAGGAAGCGTTGTTTTTCTAAGTGGTTGTGCGACACTCTTATTCTGACCTGTGTCGTATTCGACTAACCAATAAACAAATACTTACGGTCTCGTGCTGTCCACTCGCACAAAAATTCATTATACAGGGTGGCCCAACGAAAATTATCAGCGCAATTTTTGGCCACTTAACATCAATTTTGCAAAAAACGCTCGAACACGTCAATTTTAGTATAAAGGGGGACACCTGAATGGATTAGTATCAATGGCATAACTTCAACCCTAAAATGGGGGTGGAGTGCACCTCAAAAATTTTAAATGGAAAAGTGTGTCAAACATGACAGTTCGAAAGGCCTTTTAATTCTCTTTTCAACACTTTTTTTATTTTTCAAATCCGATCATTAGTTCCAGAGAAATATCGTTTAAAACAAATTTTATCAGGTGTGCAAAACTGCAATCAAGTAGGCTTAAACAAATGACAAATACTAAATAAACAATTCTTTCGACAAGTTGTTTATAATGGACAAGTAATTTATAAGTTAGATTTCTTTTTGAGGGGTTATTTGAAGTCTAAAGTTTATGCCACGCTACCCGAATTTTTAGAAGATTTACGGCAACGTACCGCAGTTCCAAAATTTTGAGCAAAATCTTTATTATTGTTTGGAAGTTGGTGGTAGTCATTTTGAACACCTAATAACCTGATACTTGAGTTTCTGTCATTTGTTTAAGCCTACTTGATTGCAGTTTTGCACACCTGATAAAATTTATTTTAAACGATATTTCTCTGGAACTAATGATCGGATTTGAAAAATAAAAAAAACTGTTGAAAAGAGAATTAAAAGGCCTTTCGAACTGTGTCATGTTTGACACCCTTTTCCATTTAAAATTTTTTAGGTGCAGTCCACCCCCATTTTAGGGTTGAAGTTATGACATTGGTACTAATCCATTCAGGTGTCCCCCTTTATACTAAAATTCACGTGTTCGAGCGATTTTTGCAAAATTGATGTTAAGTGGCCAAAATTTGCGCTGATAATTTTCGTTGGGCCACCCTGTATAAAACAGATACTACACGTAAAATAGTTTGTTCATAAAATTTATAATATATAGTAGACATTATTTCTAATATTTTTAATAAAAAAATTATACATGTAGGCAGTACTGGTTCAATATTTTATTTCCTTTTTTGTTTGATGCAGACTAAAAATATTAAAATTTAATATAAAGACCTTAATTCGTGGACAAACGCCAAAATTGATATAATTGTTATATGTGGTGGTCGATAAAAATAGCATAGGACCATTGATAGAAAAAAAAATATTACACGACACACTTACTTTAGTGTAGTTATTAAAGCAGCAGGTAGTGTTAAAAGCGCGTGCTTTAAAGACACAATTATACTAGTAAGTCAAAAAAATTTAATTAAGTTAAAATTTCCTTAAAATAAATAATATTAAATTAAATGTTTGTTATTACAGTTTTCGACTTCTTTGCCTTTTAGGAATAGAAAAATTAATTGTTTAATATGTATTGATTATTATTAAAATTAATTCTGGTTCACGTCATAAGTAAACTAATAATTTCACGGCTTTTTATTGATCTGTCATTCATTTTCATTTATCAAATGAAAATTTCATTGTGCACAAAGTAATTACATTAATAACAGACGGAAATAAATGTCAAAGATTGAAATAACGTGTGATAAATATTTTTCATACTTTTTACCACAGTGCACTAGTATATAAACCAGAATGAAAATGTTATGAAACATACAGCATCAACAGCAAACATGAAGTATCTCCTAGTATTTCTCTTCTTAGTAGCTCTTGCTACCTTCGGTTTGGTAAGAACTAAAAACATATTTTAATTATTATACATACTAATGTTTACATATAATATTCAATATTCATCATGTGTGGTATAATATTTCTATACCGTGAGTATTTTTTAACATGAAACATGGGATTTATCATATCCATGGTTACGACCTGACATTAACATTGATTAACAGCAATATATTTGCTTTAAAATGAACCATAGGGAATGAATCTGACAAATGTGTTACATTTCAATATTGAAAGAAATTAGAAAATATCGAACAAATAATTAGAATACATTTTCAAAAATCCGTTCATTAACTGCTAAACAATGACCCAATCTATTATAAAGTCATATTCGATATTTGAGCAATTATTTTGAGAAATATTTTGAATCTTAACTTTTAATTGATCTAAACTTCCCCGCGGAAATTTTAGATTTTAAAAACCCTTAATAAAAAGAATCTAGATATGTAAGATCGACTGATTTAGCAGGGCTATTTTACATATCTACTATATTCTCTAAATTTACTAATGATTTATTATGGTTTTGAGTGCGGATAACATGAAAGTAACTTCTGGCAAGTAATAATACGTTATTTTCCTTTGTTTTAGCAATCATACTACAACACTAACCATATTAATGTCATTTCCATTATTTCTCGTTAAAATATCTCGCCGAATTACACTCTAGCATTTTATTATCTTCGGATAAATTTCAGTAAAACCACTCCACCTATGGTGTCGTGATTTTATTGAAACAGATTTCTTGCTCTCGTGTAACTACACTTCATAACCATTATGAAATTATAAAAAACCAATATTTATTTCTGTTATAGGCTCAAGGGCCAGGAGGAGGAGGAGGCATGGGTGGTAAGTAACAATTTAGAGACAAGTGTTGAAAGTGCATCTTACGGCACTTGTTGCACAATATACTAACCCGAACATTTGTAACATAGTCGCTATCAATATTCAACAATAAGTACAAAGATCATTATAAACTAATAACAATTTTCATTTTAATTATTATTAACTAATTTTAAGAATCATTCTGCAGGAGGTCCCCCAGGTCCTCCCCCAGACGGTCTACCTCCCGGCTTCTCTACCACGGCTTCTTCAGGATAACTTTAACCTCTTACCTCATATCGTAGCAATAGCGTGTTAGAATAAATAAATAAATATGATTTTGCAATATTAAATTATATTTTTATTTATAGATAATAAATTCCTAGCCACACATGAAGTAAATAAAATTGTTAATAAATGGATAAAAAGAAAAAAAAAAGATAGACTCTATATCCTTTCTCTTTCCAACTGTTTTCTGTTTCACTCGAGGCATATATTCGTTGCCACTCGTCGACCAGTGTGAAATACGAAGGCGTGGCCTAGCCTAGTGTAGTATGTGCAACTATCCTCACGTTTAGCTTGAAGTCATAAATATTTAGGTTTTAGGAACGATTTTTTTACTACTAATAAAAGAAACAAAAATAAAATGAATGAAGAATGTATCTATTTAATATTGTTAATATAAATTATATAGGTTAATTTTTACTACAACTGCTAAAAAAACATTACATTTCTTCGTTGTTTTCGATGAGAAAAACATTCCCGGGCAACGTGTGGCAAAGTATTTTGTGTCCTAAGAATATATATGAAATATAAATATAACCTAAAATGGACGATTATTTATATCACTTAGTAACTATCATTGTTAGCAAGTAAAACATGCATGTTTTATTGATTTACTTATTATCATAAACATTTAATTTTACAATTTTGTTGAAAATGGATGGATTAGAAGTTTGTTGTTGCTTAGCTGTAAAGCAAGATATATTTCAATATTGAGTTTTCGCAACTTTATTAGTAAAAAAATAATTATGATACAAATAAAAATAAACACAATTTTAATTATTTTAGAATAAACGAAATTTACATTTAATATGACAGTAATGGGAAATGTAAAATTTAATTAATATTATAATTTGAAATGATATCTTGCAATATCTATATTACCATCACAGTATAATTACTTAATTAGCATTGAAATTAATTAATTATTCATGCAATGAGATCTGGGACGTCATAAAAGGGTTGTGTAATATGAAAAACTGAAAATATATTTCGCTAACATTGGTCAACAATGGGTGACATACATAATGAAAGTAAGAAAAGCCCGGAGCTTCGAAGAAGCAAATCGGATTTGGAAATTGCGAGTCCAAAGAAGAAGATGGAAGTGGAAGATAAACCGGAAGTGAACAAAAATGAAATGTTTGACGCGATTTTTGATTTTATGTCCAGTTCGGATATTAATGGAATATCGTATCTTACAGATCCAGAGAAGAGCATTCCTGATAAGTAAGTCAAACAGAAATATGAAAGTTTTATACTGGTTTATACAGCACAACACATCAGTTTTTTTAATGGTTATTCCTCTCAAGTCATTTTCACCTAATCAGAATACTTCATTTGAATCTTTCATCAGTTTTTCAGCCATTATTTTACACATGTCATTTTCACCCAATTAGAGTGCTTCAATTGATGGAGGTAAGCCATATTTTAGTGAAGAAATTTGATAAATCACACTAGCGTAGTCATGGTCACATTTTGTTGATATGAAAACAACTCGGGTCAAAAATGACTCTTAAATCACTCCAGCTTCGCTGTCGTGATCTAAATGTCATTTTTAACAATCGTTTGTCTGTTACTAAGCAACAACTATTCGTAAATTTTTCCAATAAATTCTTGGCTCTTATTATACATATTACTTATGATAAAAATTTATAAATCCACAGTAGTATCGTCATGGTTACTTTCGTTGACATGAAAAATTTTATGTTTATAAACCATAAATGGAAAAGCATTCTACCAGTGGGATGGGATTATTTCAATAACAAATAGAATTTTTGTAAATATTTGTATTTTAAAATAATTTAGTTGGTAGAATTGATACGCTATTAACCGTTTCATTTTCAATAAATTTAAACAAATTATTTGTCTATTTATACTATTTAAAAATAGTAGATTATAAATATATAGATATTAATAAAATAAACCATTTTTTATTGTCACGATCGTTTTGTCCTCTCGGATATCATCTGTCTATGCATTGATGTACAAATTAACAGCATAACTAATGGCTCACATCGATTTGGTCATTGATTTTTTTTCTTTGAAATAACGACTTCCGTAATCTCTAGATTTTCAGGCCAATTAAATGTTAATCCTTTTTTCTGCTACATGTAAAATTTTGAATCACCACTGCAAGGAATGATTATTACCTGTTAAGAAAATGGTCGGGAAATCTAGTATTGTTTTTTGTTCATTGCATTTTCATGTTTCTTAAATCCTATAGGCCAATTCTGTACAAATCTGTAAGTCTTAAACCGGTAACCGATATTCTGAATGATAATTGCGAACTTCAACTGTAATTTTAACCGATATTTTTAAGGCTGCAAATATCGGTAACCGTTAACCAAAAAAAAAATAAACCGTTTCTAATAAACATTAACCTATATTTTAATATCATTTAGAGCGAAAAAATTATAATTTTTTATTTTTATATCTGTGTTATCTATTTTTATTTGAATACGACTCATGATAGGTTTTAGTCATAAAAGTAGGTAGTCTTTTTGTTAGTATAAGATAAATTCACAAAATTTAAAAGTGATATATTGTTTTTGAAGGTACTATGAAAATTTTTTGAATATTCGATATTTTCGTTGCATTTTTTTATTTGTCATATATTTTTCAGAAGGTTGTTTTTTATTATTACTTTTTTAATTAATTTTATTTACTTTTTAAAATATATTTTCATAATAATTTTTTTTATTAATTTTTTCCATTAATTTTTTTTAACTGATATATTAACTGGTTTAAACCGGTTTTTAATTTTTAAAAGCCGGATTTCGAACCTAAACCTTTATTGTCAAGGAAGTAAAAAGTGGACGGCATTCTTAATATTGAGAATTTATATCAAAACCAACGTTTCGACTATTCTAAAGTCTTCTTCAGGGTTAAAATAATATCTCAATATTAAGACTGCCGTCCAATTTTTCCTTCCTTGACATCCACTATCCAGTCGACGTGTCGACGATCATCTTTGTCAAAAACTTTATTATTATAACGTTTTCTATAAGGGTTAACCGTTAACCAGTATTTTTTTCGGTAACATGCTCTAAAAATTATACATAAAGGTGGTTGGTTTTGTTAAGATTTTGTTCATTATTTATATATTTACAGATCTGTAAGACTTATAAATTTGTTCAGAATTAGCCTATTAATTTCGAACTTATAGTTTTCCCGTATGAACTGGTAACTAAGTACATCACTGGTATAAAATTCAACCACAGAATAGGTTTATATGTAACTAATCTGTGATTCAACTGTGGATACCTTTATATTATTTGTTGCTCAAAATCTGTACTAAATATTTCTAAATGAAACGAAGCATATTTCGTCTTAGGTGAACGTACCTGTTACAGTACTTCTTTCGTAACAGTACTAACGGTGTAGATTATCAATCTACAGTTTCTATAAGTTAATTGTGGATTTCAAATTATTCGAATACAATGATATTTTATTTACTTCATTGACGATTCTGGGACTTGAACCCCAACTCTTTTAGTTCGAGTTTGCAGCCAATCATCAGTTGCATAATTTATTTTATACTCCTTCAAAATATATCAGGGCGAGATATGCAAGATTCCCTTGAACAAATTTATTGAATATGTGTCTTTTCTAGGATAATGTGGTTTGTCATCTTCCTTGTAAGTCTAGTAATTTGTGTCCTTTCAATTCTTGAAGTATTCTTGAAATGGCAAGATGGAGCAATAGCTATTGTAGCTTCACCAGTACAGGTTTCAGTTTGGGAAATTCCTTTTCCTGCTGTCACTATCTGCCCGTTGAGCAAAGTACGCAAGAGTCAATATGATTATGCAAGGAACTTTCAAAGTCGTTCAAACTTAACTGGAGATGAGTAAGAAATATCTGGTCTTCTCACTGTACATAATTCTTTGTTATTTATCTGTTAATTTTCTTTTGTATGTTTCAAGGTTAAAAAAATTCTGGGATGTGACGTTAGTTTGCGATTTACAAGGTGTGAAAAAAAATAATGCAGACAGTATAACAGATGAAGATGTTATTACCAACATGAAAGAGGTAAAATGATTTAAGAATTGTCCAAATATACCTTACAATAAAGTATTCAAAAAACACTGGCTTTGGAAGATAACTTAAAAGTTTCATAACATTAATAGAAATACATATTTTTATTATTTCTACTAAATCCTTAGATCCTATATACGGAGTGGCCCAATGAAAATTATCAGCGCAATTTTTGACCACTTAACATCAATTTTGCGAAAAACGCTCGAACACGTCAATTTTACTATAAAGGGGGACACCTGAATGGATTAGTACGAATGGCATAACTTCAACCCTAAAATGGAGGTGGACTGCACTTCAAAAAATTTAAATAGAAAAGGGTGTCAAACATGACACCGTTCGAAAGGCCTTTCAATTCTCTTTTCAACAGTTTTTTTATTTTTCAAATCCGATCATTAGTTTCACAGAAATATCGTTTAAAACAAATTTTGTCAAGTGTTCAAAATTGCAATCAAGTATGCTTAAACAAATGACAGAAACTCAAGTATCAGTTAATTAGGTTTCAAAATGACTACCACCAACTTCCATACAGAAATAGAGATTTTGCTCAAAATGTCGTCGTACAATCTGCTACATTTGTGGAGTAATCTAATGACACATACGTTGCCGTAAATCTTCTAAAGATTCGGGTAGAGTGGCATAAACTTTAGACTGCAAATAACCCAAAAAAAAGAAATCTAACAGTGATAGATCTGGCGATCTTGCTGGCCATTGTCAAATTTCTTAAAAAGCGATTAACAAATCAGAAAATTTGCAAAATAGTCCATGAATGCCACTGCCTTTGTTTTTATACTTTATCTCAATGTCAATATCATTTGTTATTTGTTGTCAATATTATCTTTGCAATTAATAAATCTTGCACAGGGTGATATAAACCTTGACTTACGGAATTAACATAAAACATTTTTTCCTCTATCTATCTGTCTCAATAAATATGTGTATGTGTATCGTTCGTTAGATTATTTAATTTTGCATTTACTGGTATCAAACATTCTGTAATTGCTAATTGGTACCACTTATACCTCATTAAATTTAGCGCGACAAATGGAAACAGCAAAAAATTGTTTTCCTACGTTTATTTTCTATGTCAAGGTTTCTAATATTCACCTTGTATACTCCATAATGCACATTGTACTCATATTAATAAAATATACTAATATACTTGTTGATATAAATATACTTTAGGTAGCACCAAACGTAGAAGACACTATTCTCGACATCGTCTGGAAAGACAACATCTACAATTTGATAACAGATCATCCATTCTCAACACAAGTTACTGGTGAAGGAGTATGTTTTACCTTCAACTCATTTTCAAAAAGCGATCTTTATACTGATGCTGTGTAGGTTTTTCTATATTTTTGACATAAAACTATGATTATGTTTATATTTCCTAATAGCATAGACAGTGGGGCATATCTGGATCACGATAAATCCGTAACAGGTTGGGCACTAGGAGAAGGATATTCAAGCGATAAGGATATGTATCCTGATAGGATAGCACAAGCTGGAGCTGCTAATTCCTTGAATATTAAACTGCATTCTTTGGCGTCGGATAGGGACTTATCCTGTGGGGACACTGTTTCTGGATATAAAGTAAGAATTATATTTTTTCTACTAACCTAAGCACCCAGCTTTATTTACATTTTCGCGCAACCATTGTCGTTTCTCCTTCAATTTATTATTTGGTTACAATTGTCAACGAACTAAAGTAGATATATTAGAAAATGCGACTGAATTACTCCACTTCACCCATTGTCCAGTGACGTATTAAGGTTCTTGCCCGACTTCACTTCGTTTTAAACGTCAAATATAATGTTATAAACTTCCAAACTGACAAACTGAATAATCTTATGTAAATATAGTGGCACACAAAAGCCTTACCATCAGAATGTCCACTCTACTAATTTTCAAACTGGCCAAATCACAATATTGGGAATTTGGCATTCACAAGTGGTTAACTTCACACCAAAATCTACGGACGTCACAATTTTTGCGACTTTTTGTTAGTATGATACTTTAAAACGATATTATATAACATAAAATGTAAATAAAAATAATTATATCATATAGAACAACAAATTGTACATTGTATGTTCGATTTAAACAAAAAAAAGTTTACATTTTTTTTTGCAAGACCTCATTATAAAAATCATATGAATTTTATATGTGTATTTGGTCGTATAGCCTAAGGCAAAATAAATATAAAAAGTTGCAAATAAATAAATCCGAAATATCAAGTTCCCCATATTTTACTAATAATGTACTTTAACATTATTTGAAGTTAATGCTACTGGTGGCGTGAAAATTATTATAAGAGATTCGGAATGTAAGTAACTAATTCAACTATTGTGGTACGATAACATGAACATCGGCTCCGCAAGCACCGCCTAAATTCGTACCTTCTCGAAGATTATAATGTACTTACATTCCTTTCAGCTTAAATAACTATTATATAAAATCAGAAAACATCTTGTAATTTTCTTTTAGATAATAAGAATATTTCTGATTTACTAATATTTTCTGTAGGTATTACTTCACAACCCAGCAGAAACGCCAAGAGTAACTCAACAATTCTTCTTAGCCCCGACAAATAAGCAAGTAACTCTAGCTGTAATTCCCAAAGTAGAACAAGCATCCAAAGAATTAAAAGCCATTCCATTATCATCTAGAAATTGTTTCTTCACTGACGAAAGACAACTAAAGTATTACAAAGTGTACACGAAGAATAATTGTGAAATGGAATGTCTCATGAACATGACTGCAGTATTTTGTGGTTGTCTGCCTTATTATGCCGCAAGTGAGTAAAATAATTTAAGAATTACTCTAATATAAAAGCAATTCAATGATATGTTAACATAATTCTAATTTTAGGAGACAACGATACAATCATTTGTGGATATAGAAGATCTTTTTGTCAGGTGGAAGCCAGAGGTACATAAGATTTAAGTATTGCCTCAATAAACCTAACAAAGTAGTCAGAATCTCTACAACTTACGAACTCACTATTCAGGGACTTACCCGCTGAAGAGAGCATTGTCCTAATAACGGCGCAAGCGAAAGATGAACTACTTACGAAATTCTTGTGCACTAAACTTCCAAACCACGAACACTTCCAAGACTTTCTTGGACCTTCCAAGAATTCCATGAAACTTCCAAGACTTCCTTGAAACTTCCAAGACTTCCTTGAAACTTTCCCGACTTTCAGAGCTTTATTTATAAATTTATTTTAAATTATTTTTTGTTTTCTTTTTTTTGATACTTTAATAAACACATGCTGAATCTTATATCATATATCACTAGATAAGTAAGACAAGCCAGATTTTGGTCAAATATAGAAGGATAAAACATATTCCCCTCTTTGTTATATGGGGCGGAAGTATTCAATGCACATGCCTAATATTCTTGTATTACCAACTTTTTATGTCGTCCTCATATAAGAATTTCAGAAATTATTCAAGGAAAATGATTAACAGTTGCATTGTTTGTTCGAATAGATGTACAAAAGAATCAAAATTATCATTTCATGTATAAGTATTATAAATACCTTTATTATATACTGTTCAAAGTAGTATGTTTTTTAAGTTACAAATTTTTTTTTAGCTTTCCAAAAATTTTTTTCAGAAAAGCACGTTAGGTTGAAGCTCTACAAACAACTCATAACGTAATTTATAATTCTTCCATAGTACGAGTATGTTCAAAGCAAAATATGACATGTACAATATAGGTAAGTCTATATCTAGTGATATATGATCTAAGCGCTGAATACTCATGAAATTCATGATAGACAACACCTGATTTAAGAACGGGGTTCCCCTGCGCAAACGCAAGCTGAATATCTTGACGCCTCAAATAAACCGGGAGACACCTTGCGGCAAAAACTAAAACTAGTGAAAGGCAAATACAAAGTTGTGTATAAATTTAAAATGTTCGTTTTTTTAAAGTAAAATGCAAGAAAATTTTATTCTAAAGTAACAAGTGACAAAGTAAATAGTTTTTTACATTAAAACCGTAAAAATTATAATTTTTTCTAGTTATTATGTGATCATACTGCAACATTATTAATTAAATGAAGCAAAAATATCTTATGTACCACTTTTTTATTTCATCATAGAACATTCTTATAATTTTACTATTTTCATACATTTTTATTCTGATCTGTAATATATTAGTTGGAATATTACATGAAAAGAGGTCCTAGAGAATGTACTTTTTCCAATGTCGTCTTTCAGGCATTTAAAACTGGAAACCCAAGCCAGTTATATGTAGTAATCTAGTAAATCGTAGAAATACCAAAACTTCCACGAGACTGCCAAATTTCCATAAGACTTCCAAAATTTCCGTGAAATTTTCATTAAACTTCCAAAACTTCCATGTAACGTCCAAGACTACCATGAAACTTCCAAGACTCCCATGATCGTCCAAGACTTCCAGAAACTTCCAAGACTTACATGCAACGTCCAAAACTTCTATAAGATTTCCAAAACTTCCAAAACACTTCCATGAGCTGTACACCAGTGGTTAACCCCTTGAACGCAAGCGTATTTATCTGCTTGAGTTACGTTGATTTGTTTGTTTAGAACCTACTGATAATGCAGACATTTCATAATATTACATTTTACAGAAACTAATTTTCTTCTTATCTTCAGATCATCCTGTAGATCTTTGAGTTTAATAGTTGTTAAGAACAATGTTGCTACTTAGGTTTATTGAGACAATACGTAAATCGTTTTACCACAAAGGGCTCAGTCATATTTACAAATATTATTTTTAGTAACTATACTGAGATACGAAAATTTGATAAAGAAGGGAGAACTAGACAAAATAAAAGAAGAAGCTGTTTTTCCAGTCTTTGAAAAATGCAATTGTCTTCCTGGTTGTAATGCTTTAGATTATGATGGGGCTACGTCTTTGACTGATTTTCATTTTACTGAAGACAATTTCAAGAAGACAAAATTTGTTGACATAGGAGTAAAGCACAGGTGAAGATATCTACTTTAATATATAGGACGAATTGCAACTTGTATACTCAGAATTAGTAACTTTTGGCTAACAGACACAATATATGATTTATTTAGTATAACTTTATGATACAGATACCAATAAATTCTCTTCCTTTTTTAGCCAAGAAGCTATATAAGTTAATCCTTTTTTAAAGAGAATGTTCAAATAAATCTGTCAGTACAGGTTTACAAAATTTTAGTAAAACGAGTTAAGCCTGATTTATATTTAACGTCGTTGCCGTTCAGAATTAATTGTGAGAGAAATTCAGTGATTAAACAAAAATATTTGGTTCTTGAGGTTATACCAGATATATGAAGTTTACTATGACATACGTTTCCTTCAAAATTAAATTATTTTTTTTCTTTTTCCTTCTTTATTTACGACTGCCAACGCTTACTTGTTAGGTTTTTTGCCGCTCTTCTCTTTTTCTTGTTCTACATTCCTCTTTTTCACTCTTTATGTAACGTAACACCAAGAGGGAGGAAGATGTCTAACGGTGGAAGCTTGAAATGATGACTTACTAAAATCTGACTGAGGATGATGATGGAACACATACATTTTACTTAACTTAAACTTTATTTACATTTTTACACGTATTAACTGATCAAAACAACGAAAAATAAAAAGAGTTGGATCGTCTAGCTAAAAATGAACTAAATATTTTGTGGACCAGTACACGGGCTTATCCAACCACTTACAAAGGTATTAGCTCTGACCTAAAGTACGTTTGATACATATAAAATACCTAAATTGAAGTAAAACTAAACTAAATTAATTAGACTACATTATTAGTGCCTACAAGCGAACTACGTCTATGACTTACTAAACTCTATAAATTTGGTTTAGAGGAAAATCTACCCTCTCAACGTCTTATCTAAATATGTGAGCTATTATCTCATCGGCATCTGGTCTCCTAACTCTTAATTTTTGATGACAAAGATGATTAGACACCGACGACAGAATCATAGTCCACAAAAGAAATGTAAAACAATAAACAAGGTCATCCTTGCCTTTTCTTTGAAATATTAGACATTCGTTTCACACCTTTCACTATCTTTCTTCTAATATTTGAACCAGATGTTCTTTTGAAAGGAATTAGATATTGGAGACTATGGCTTTGGTTTAAATTGAATTTTCTTTATTTAAAAGACGACATTTCGGTTCTGATAGGAACCATCTTCAGGTCTATGTTAACAACAATGTTTGTGAAATTACTTAAATTTTAACTTTAAACTTATAACTATACAGTAATTTCACAAACATTGTTGTTAACATAGACCTGAAGATGGTTCCAATCAGAACCGAAACGTCGTCTTTTAAATAAAGAAAATTCAATTTAAACCAAAGCCATAGTCTCCAATATCTCATTCCTTTCAAAATATCTAATTGTTGACTTAACATTATAAAATTTCAGATGTTCTTTCGATAATTACTATTTCTTTTTACAGTGATTTGGAAACGACGAACTTGAAGGTATTCTGGAAAGAAGGAACATTTCCTTCTGTTGGTCGCGAATCAACGTTTGGTCAAACAGACTTCCTTTCCAGTGTAGGAGGACTTCTTGGTCTTTTCCTAGGAATGTCTGCTTCAAGTATCGTAGAAATTGTTCAATTTGTAGTGGTCAATGTGTTTTGGAAACTCATTTCCGGTGCACCGGATACGAACCCCAATACTGGTATGGTAGGGGGACAATACGGGAGACCTACGGTCTAAAAATAGGTAGAAAAAGAAAAGAGGACGTCAAACATAATTAGTATAATTTAAAAAAATTAAAGATTATATTAATATACTGAAAATTTTTTGTATAAATATTGAAGATGTGTATTTTTAAAAAGGAAGCGCTGAATAGGTTTCCAAGAAACCTACGAAAACTAACGTTCAGTTAAATGTTTCTATAGTTGTTTGTACAGTTTTTTTTGCGTTTTTTTTAGGCGGCTGGTACATAATTTTTTGTTTTTAGAATCTGCTGGCAACCTTAAAGTATAAATTGTTATTTGACATCTGTCAATGTCAAAATTTTTGCTTGTTTGTTCATTATTAATTTACATAGTTAATTATTTTAGAATATAATAACAAGTGTAAGTAAAATTTTAACTATTCCTTTACAAATATTAATGAGAAAGTAATGAATTTGCCAGTAAAAATAGCGGCCGTAAAGTAAATTTTGACAGATGTCAAAAATTAATTTTAAATGAAAATTCATAATTTCTTATAGTAATGGCCCAAAAAATGTTGTGTGCACCTGGACTAAAAATTCTTTTTAGGCCTCATCTGATTTATAGCCTCGGCTTTGCCTCGGCTGCATACTTTGGATTCAGTCAAAAAAGATTACTTTTAGAACCTTGATACACAAATATCTATTTTTTCTATAACCTATATGAAATGATGACATTTCATACGTCCTGTCAGTTGCAGAAACGTCACATTTTATCTCAAGGCAGAGAAGTATTAGAATTTCTATCCCTTGAGATAGAAATACTTTGTCACCAACACAACATGTTGATAAATGCGATAACATTAGAACAAGTAACAACCTACTATCTATAATTAATTTAAAAAATATGTTTCGCTTTTCTTATTGAACTTAATTTTTTAAATATTTTACAGTGGTTATAGAAAAAAATATTGTATTATATACGGGGTAAATAACAGATTTTAGCGCTCTGTGTGATTGTAACCCTCCGCTGCGCGTCGGGATCCAAATGTCACACATTGCGCTAAAATATGTTACTTTTACCCCTTATATAATAAATATCTATTTTTTTTTATTGTTTAAAATTTTATTTTTTATTCTATTTTATATTGACTATTTTACAATTATTTGGACACTGTTAAATGAAAATTTAACATTCACTATTTATTTATTTATATTTTTTCATTATTTGACTTTTCCATGTTCAAAAATACATTTATATTTAAATTACACATACACTATGATTAGCACACTGATAAATTTCATGTAAGTGATACTGTACAATTATTATATTTTATACAATTTGTCTTAAAACTAACATATTCATAAACAATGTAATAATTATAGCTCCTGAAGAAGACCCATGTAGGGTCGAAACTGTCGAGGTTGAAAAAATAAAGTTGGCTGATTTCCAGAAACTATCGTCTATTGAACAAATATCTTTTCCTACAACTGTCAAAAAAACTTGACATTACTTCATTGTTTTCGATGTGCAAAACATGTCATTTCTAAACTACACTAATGTTTCCATGGCAACCACGTGCGGTAAAGTACTTTCCCTAGCAACCACGTGCGGTAAAGTAGTTTTCCTAGCAACCACGTGCGGTAATGTATTTAGCAACCTAGGGTGGCAACTGGCAAACACTTTAGATTGTTTAAAAGTGGTATTTTGTAAATATAACACACAACTGCAACTGATGTACTGTTGACAATCGCCATTAACTTTATATATAAATTATGAAATAACACATATTAGAATGATTAGAATATTACACTTATGTTATTAATTCCTTTCTTAAATTTTAAAACAGTTGTAGGAAAAATAATGTGTGTACCATGAGTGCAAAATAACATTGCCGCTCTAGCATATTTGAAACTTTATGCACGTGCGGCAATGTAGTATTTTGCACACTAGGTACACAAATAACTAATATCTATAACGTTAAAATAAAAAGGTTTTCAATACTTTTTCTTGTAATTTTATTCCATTTTTCTAGCCATCATTCTTTGTAAAGGTAAAAATAGGAATAATAAATTAAAAACTGATAGCAGGAGATAATGTTCTGTACATATCTTATTATATTTTTCCATGAATAGATCTAGATAAAAATAATATTAATAAGTAATATGCTAATATAATTGTAATTATTATTAAGTTATTGTAATAGATGTAATATTAGGGAAAAGTAATTTTATTAAGTGACTCTCCATTTCCCATATAATTATAAAAATGAAAATAATTTCTAACTTTTACGAATGTGCGAAACCAGTTTTAATATATTGTAAATTATTGGGTATATGTCCTTATGAAATATATGAAATAAAGAATGTAACTTGTATAAAAAATGTCAAAATTCGGATATTAATATATCAAATTTTATGGATAATATTATATGTATCATGGTTAACAAAGGAAATATTAGATACATATTATGCAAATTATTCGAACGTTAGCAAATTTTCACACTATTTTCAAGAAATTGTTATGATACTAAATGTTATTATTAACAATTTTCAATTTCATATTAAAAAACGTAATATCAATAAAATTTTTGAAGAACAGTATAAAATAGAAACCATGATTAAAAGATTAAACATTGTAACAAATTATAACAGAATTTATTTTAATAGTATAATATTTTACGTGTCTATTACCATATTTACAATTTTGATCATAAGTGAAATATTCACAGAACAATTTGGGATATCATTACTAGTTTTAATATATACAATAAATTGCAATAGTTGTATAATAGTATTTTTAGGAATAATTTTAAATGATATACAATTAAAGTATATTTTAATAAATAAAAAAATTAATGAAATGATGGAAAATAGAATTATTGAACAAATGGAACCACAAAGAATATATTCGTAAGTAATAGTACATTATATTATAAGTGAGTGAAATAAATCATTATACACTGAGATAGAGTTAGATGTTTAACGCGCAAGTGTGATAAATTCTCATAAAATTATAACATTTTACTCACGTGTTATATATGACGTCTAATCTTACAACAGCGGTTTGTTATTATGAAACTAGTTGGAATATAGGAAACATAACCACAATTACTGACGGAACGGCAATACTCGGTTGCTATAGTTATCTTATTTAAAAATAAATTGTTATATGAATATTTAACAGTTTCTTCGCTAAATCAGTATTGTAGCAACGTGTTCATAATATTTATCGTGTTTATTCTATATTTTTACATATTTGGATATTACAATAAAAGAAACAAAATATTTCATAATTTATATTTTAGAACATTATTAAAATTATTCACAATTATGACCTCAAAAATGCAAATAATTTTGATATTCTATCTAAACACGCTTTTACAGTGTCCTTGAAAATTTCGTAAGTTACACACACCTTCGTGACTTAAAGCCATGAGGTGTCACTGTTTATATCACTAATTCAAAAACTGAACTTTTGCGAGAGCGAGCAAACGAGGCTTGCAAATAATGCGAGATCTCGAAAAGAGTTTCTAGGGGTGTGATACACATACTAGGTACTTAAAATTTTATACAATATGGGTTTTTATGTTGGTATCATTTTCGATTCGCAGTGATATATAAACAATTCAATTGTTTTATTAAAAAAAATTAGTGACATTAACTTAATCATAGTCATACAACACGAATATAATATGAATAATAAATCAAAAATAGTTATTTTCATTTACGTTTTAAATTTCGATAAAATAAAATAAAAAAATTTCACAGAATATAATGCTAAAGTATTTATGTTGATATCCCTGCATTTTGACGGCCTAGGCTGGCAAACAGAGTTTCTGGACTATTTTGAGTTCTGTAATACTAGTCATATCGCATTTAAATGCAATGTTTGTTGACATGAAAATAATTCATTTATAATGTAAAAAAAAAATAACATTTACAAACTAAAATCATAGACAATGATAAAATTACTCTACTCTATAAGTATTAAAGTTCATATAGTTTGAAAATGTAAAACGTAATAAATTTATAGACCATCCTTATTTGACTTCATATTTTCGAAAAACTAGACGAAATTATATATTTAATCTAATAATAACAATTATTTATTTCAGATTGAAAACCAAAACATTATTTGAAGATTTAATTATATTTGACGATGTAGCAAATATATATACAATTCTTGTACAATTAAAAAAATATTGCAATAATGTGAATAATACGTTTAAAGAAATATTATTATGTGTTATAGCAATCTGCTTCATATCTGTAGTATCTTCTACATTTTTTGCAATAACTAATATCATTAAAACGTTTTCTACTAACGAAATAAAAACGCTAACTACAATTACAATGTGGAACAGTTTAAATATATGGAGGATATTATATTTGCTTTACTACTGCAATTCTGTTTCTTGTTGGGTAATAAATATTATTTGTAATTATTGTTTATCACACTAACTACATACTTGTTAAAATTAGACAATTCCAAAAAAATGAGTAGTAATGGATAATAAAATGTTATAATTAATTTATATAGGTTAAATCAGTAATGTCTGGAAATCAGTCAATATTTGGAAAGATTTATTTTGGCTCTGATCAGTTTCGATCCGACAAGGCTACTGTTCGGATAAAGTTTTGATACTTGGAAGTCAAAAATATCGAATATAAATTATTGATATCAGTGGTATCGGATTGGAATAGTATATTGTACAAAAGTGGATATGATACCTATAACGCACGAGAACGAGTGCAATATAGACATTCTACTCGACTTCTACGACCATATAATAATTACTTACAATAGAACTAACTAGACGTTTCCGTCACAAACAAAGTAAGGTTATGTCAGTTATTTTTTGAAGTTTATCAATCAATGTTCCCAACGAAAAAAAGAAATGGGAAAACAATTTCACTTTTCTAGATTAAATAATGTCATTAAATATTATTTAGATAAAAAAATGTTTTTAAATATTTTAGATTTAATTATAAAAAAATATGGTTTTATTTTATTTATATTCCTCAATAAATTTGGCCAGGATTTGATGTTGGCAGTGAATTTCATAGCCGCACATGGTGTGGATATAACATACATATCCGAACATGATAGTATGAAGGGATATTTGCCAATAAGTAGTAGGGAGTAGAAAAAATGTATCCATACTTTCAAGTATAGAAAAAAAAACAGATTTTCTATTATTCTTATGCTTTACAATGAAATTAAATCTTCCAATCTTCTTCAATGAAAGCGCTAAGAAACTACAATTTAGTAAGCTTTTTGCCCAGAAGAAATAAAAGTAAAAACATAATCAAAAAGAACATTCTTATATGATTAAATAAATTAAAGTTTTTCAATACTAGGTTAAATGTATTAATAAATACTAATAAAAAATTAAAAGATTTGTATCGATACTAAAATATTGGAATCCAAAGACAAGTATTGATACTGGTATCGCATCACTAATTACGGAACATCAGAGCCGAAATAAACCGAATAAACCCTTCTAAATATTTACTGAATTCCATCATTTATTGCCTTTCTTCTTCATCGACCAGAAAAGAAAATATTCTGTCATTAATTTATATTTTGACAAATTATTTATATATTGTTATTAAGAACATAAGATGCCTTTAATATACATTTTTTGTAGGCAAATAAATGTTTAAAATCAATAGACGATATTAAACACTTTTATAATAATACCGAAATATCAGTACTGGTAAGTGATTTAAAAAAAGTAATGGTTTTCTGCACACATTGTTAAAATATTTGTTAATAACTGGTTTCTATGGCACTAAATATGTTTCTGTACAATTAAAAAAAACTGTGATTTCAAATCAGTGGCGGCTCGTCAAGGGAGGCAGATGAGGCAGTGTCTCAAAATGCGAAATGAGGAAAGTAGAATTTACGTTGTATTTTTAAACTTCAATCTTCTAGAAATTTAAAAAGTAGCGCCCGATATGTCAGCAAGGTCAAATTTTCACAGTTTTCCTATTCTAAATATACTGTAAAGCATTCTCCTGCCTCAAACTTCATCAATGTGTGTCTACAACTGTGCTTTTTTTACAATGCTCTCAGCATTTATCGATTTTTCTCACTGCATTACATGTTTCAAGAAAGAGAGACTTGAGGCATGCCTCAGCTCAGGGTGATTATGTATATTTGTATTTATCACTTTCAACTGACAAAGTAGAGTACCTATCTAATTTTCTAGTTCATTGTTTTTATTCAGTTCCTATCGCCTGCCACACCAAAATTATAGTTCACGAGCCGCCATTGCTTCAAATCATTTTACACACAGCTATTTTTAAAATAACCTCTAAATTTTCTTTTCTTTATTTCTACTGCTTTTATTTCCAGTTTTATAATTGTGCCTATATTAAAATATTGTTTTCTATTTTACAGACGTCAATAAAGATATTACAAATAAAAGTATATAAAGTTTCATTTAACTTATATGACGTAGTTCCTCTGAATAATACTTTAATATATTCAGTAAGTCGTAAATAATTCATTTACAAATACTTTTATAGAATTATCAATTTTTAGATGGTTGCAAGTGCTGCAACTTACATCATTATTTTAATTCAATTTCAATCAAAAGAAAATGTTACTATCTCACTTAATAAAGATCATAATGAAAGTGTATGAATATAAACTATAAAATGAAAACAAGTGTTTTTGTACTGTATTTATACAGGTGATTATTCCACAAACAATTACAAAAAGAAAAATATTTTTTGCAAGTGAAAAATAGTTAATTGTAAATTTGTGATAAGAAATTAATAACGAACAAATAATAGTATTTAGTATATAGATTTATAAAATTTTCTTATTAATAACGTTATTGTGATCAAGTCTGTAGGGGTTAGGGCTGGAAAAAATAACCAATTAATCAAAAATTTTATATATTTTTAATCGATATTGATTATTTTGATTTTTATATTATTTTATTAATGAATTATTTGATAAATCTATTTGATTAATCGATTGGTTGCTCAGACAAGCTATAGGTATGTATTTGTCATTTTCTTTTATACATTAATTATATATACAGGGTGAATACTGAAAACCTTGACATAGGGAAATAACATGAGAAAACAGTTTTTTGCTGTTTCCATCTGTCCCGCTAAATAAAATCGGGTGTATATGGTATCGTTAGTTAGATTACTTAATTTTGCATCTAATAAAACCAAATGTTGTGTAATATGGCCTTTTCTAACTGAAATATTTGATAAAATAAATTGTATTTTGAAGGTTATCCTTCATATTTTCGAATAAGAAACGTCAAAAACAAAATGCTTCATAGCCGAGTGGATACGAGGGCTGTTTCATAACATAAATAATCTACAAGACCTGGTTCGAGACCACCTCGGCCCTACTTTTTTTTACTTAACTTATACTTAAAATATCATGTTTCGAAACATGAAATACAAAATTATACACCAAAAACTAAATTCTAATTAATTGTTAAGTTTGACAGACAGAAAATAATAATTCTATTAAATATTTGAATTTTTTTATTTATAAAAATATGAATATTGCTATTTTATTAAAATAGCCTGATATAATAAAGATATTTTAAGCATAATTTAATTAAAAAAAAATAGGGCCGAGGTGGTCTCGAACCAGGTCTTGTAGATTATTTATGTTATGAAACAGCCCTCGTATCCACTCGGCTATGGAGCATTTTGTTTTGACGTTTCTTATTCGAAAATATGAAGGATAACCTTCAAAATACAATTTATTTTATCAAATATTTCAGTTAGAAAAGGCCTTATTACACAACATTTAGTTTTATTAGATGCAAAATTACGTAATCTAACTAACGATACCATATACAACCGATTTTATTTAGCGGGACAGCTGGAAATAGCAAAAAACTGTTTTCCCATGTTATTTCCCTATGTCAAGGTTTTCAGTATTCACCCTGTATATATATATATATATATATATATATATATATATATATATATATATATATATATATATATACACATATTAATTA
This sequence comes from Stenolophus ochropezus, assembly GCA_035578165.1. Lineage (NCBI taxonomy): Eukaryota > Metazoa > Arthropoda > Insecta > Coleoptera > Carabidae > Stenolophus > Stenolophus ochropezus. The sequence goes on from JAQOWZ010000008.1 coordinate 22,821,798, forward strand.
TGGTTTTTTCCACCTGGTAATTTTTGGGAAGCAATTGTAAATATAATTTAAACAATACACAACCCTGGTACGACACAGGTATCCACGATGGCGGGAGGATACTCATACGGTTCATTAATACTGCGTGCGCTTAGGCTAGGCGCGCATTACGACTTTTTGCCGTGCGGCTAAATCGCCGCGCCGCAGTTTTGTAGCACAGGCTTTTATATTAGGGAGCGCGCACTTGCGTCTTGATCGCAGCAGCGGCAAAAAAATGCAGCAAGTCCCATTTTTAATGCGGTGCGGCGACGCAAGTTTGTCTTTGGGACATGTAGAATTATATAGAACAGCGCACACTACGGCAATTCACCGGAGTGAAAACATGTTTTTAAAGAAAGATGTCGTCTCCTGGATCACCGGCAAGTTCTGTAAATGATGCAGACCCTTTACAAATTAATGTGGAAAAATTAATAATATTAATTGAGAAAAGGCCTATATTGTATAATAAATTTTTGAAGTCGTATAAAGACAGAAATATAAAACAAAAATTGTGGACAGAAGTATGCCAACATCTATTTCCAAAGTTATAATATAAGGACCAACTATTTTCAGAAATTCATCGAAAGATTCAATGCTCATTCTATAATATTAAAAAAAAATTCAAGATAAACTCGTAATTCCCTAAATATTTTAGAAAATTGTCCTTTGTTCAGTCTTTCACTAGTAAGGGGGTGTACCCAAAAACGATTAGTTCTTTTTCGTTTTTTTTTCGCGATTTCTCATTATTATAATACTTATACACGCTGTTTTCACGAGATCCATATTTAAAAACTTCTGAAAAACAGCTGTAGTCCGCGCGTTTCAATTTCTCTGCGTTTTTCTGTCGTACGACAATTCACCGCACGCCATTTTGCCGCGCGGCGAAACAACGTAGTGCGCGCCTAGCCGGTAGAACCGTGAGCTCATGGGCCGGTCATTGCGCTTCAGACCCTATATAGTATAAACGATGGCCCTCTGACAAAACAGAGCGCCCAACAATCAAAATACTTCAGAGACCAACAATTATAAAACCCCACGCAATGGCACATAATTACAATTGTGATTGACAATCAATATCAGTTTGGATCTCCATCACACAACTTTGCCAAATATCGTTATGATAAATTATTGAGACTTTCCTTCTAAATATTAAACAATACCTATTTAATCGTCAATTTGTTCCTTGATCTCGCTATCTGAGGTTTTGACTGCGGTTTCCCTCAGGTTAATAAGGTGAATACCGAAGAGGATTTTCTTTAATTACAAATAAATGCACAAGATAAATCATTTGTCTTTCTTTCTTCTTTTATCAAACACCTGTCCCGATTCCACCATTTCAACAGCTACATTTACTACTACTCCGACAATAAAGGGTTACTTATTTAAATAAACATAACGTAGGGTAAGTTAAACCTTCCATAAGATGATCCATGCTTAGTATATGGACGAGTAGGTAGGTACCGTTACAACAGGTTTTTCCACCTCTGGTTAAATCGCATCGAATTAGTAAATAACGTATATTTTTGACAACTTACATTTGTTTCTCTCCGGCACTTGAACCTGTGTACCTATTCTGTAACTTATAACACTAGTGATACGCGTTCAAAAATGCTATAATCTGACTGTCATCTAGCGGTTTTTGAGTGCAACAGAGCAATATGACGTCACTCATTTTATAAACGATTCACTAGCGCGAAGGGTAGTGTTATATTTATTTCACTAGTATTATAATGTCGTTTCGACGTTTGGTTTGTGCGCTTAACGGTATTGTCTGAAATTTGACTGGTGGCATTTTGTGAAAAGAAATAACAAACAAATTACTAAAGATAATCTTGGAATTATGCAAATGTACGCAATTGATAATAAACACAATTTGAAAGTTGTGCCAGGGAGTAGTGCCAACTTAAAAATTATTTTACTAAAACTTTCAATTACAAAAGTTCCTAAGATTACAACAATGTACATTTGACACAAGACGTCAATCAATATAACACTTCAAATCGTTGGAAAGTTACAGAATAGGCAACCAGAAGTGAAAAAACAGCCCTTATTTTTTATAACCGGTCGTGAGATGATGAGAAATTAGTAGTATAGCTATCCACGTTCTGCGGCACTTCCGGTTGTTTTCGCTCTCGTTGACCGTGGTCATCCACATCTACCATTCTTCAGCTGAAGACATCCGGTGTGTTAGTTCTTCACGTACTCCTTGCACAACCCTCTCGAATCCGCACCCCTTTCATTTCACACGGTTTTCGAATTCGATGACCGTGGTCATCCTTATCTAACATTCTTCTTCGCCCACCACTTCTTGCACAATCCTTTCGAATTCGTCCACCCTGTATGCTCCGCCCCTATGGCATGCACTCTCAACTTTAGTTATCAGTACCCTTTAGGGGTGCACTTTACACTTTAGCTGGGAGTACCCTGGGGTGCATTCTCCACTTTAGCACGGAGTACCCCTGGGGTGCACTCTCCACTTCAGTTAGGGGTGCCCATGTGGTGCACTCTCCACTTCAGTTAGGAGTGTTCTTTGGGGGTGCACTTTCCACTTTAGTTATGAGTGCTCGGCGTGGGTGCACTCTCCGCTTTAGTTATGAGTGGTCGTCGGGATACACTCTCCACTTTAGTTATGAATGCCCTCTGGGGATGCACTATCCACTTTAGTTATGAGTGCCCTTTGGGGGTACACTCTCCACTTTAGTTGGCAGTGCCCACCCCACTCTCTACTTAAGTTAAGAATCTGGGATCTGGATCTGGGATCTGGATCTGGGATCTGGATTTGGGATCTGGATCTGGATTTGGGATCTGGATCTGGGATCTGGATCTGGGATCTGGATCTGGGATCTGGATCTGGGATCTGGATCTGGGATTTGGATCTGGGATCTGGATCTGGATTTGGGATCTGGGATCTGGGATCTGGGATCTGGATCTGGGATCTGGATCTGGGATTTGGATCTGGGATCTGGATCTGGGATCTGGATCTGGGATCTGGACCTGGGATCTGGATCTGGGATCTGGGATCTGGATCTGGGATCTGGATCTGGGATTTGGATCTGGGATCTGGGATCTGGATCTGGGATCTGGATCTGGGATCTGGATCTGGATTTGGGATCTGGATCTGGGATCTGGATCTGGGATCTGGATCTGGGATTTGGATCTGGGATCTGGATCTGGATTTGGGATCTGGGATCTGGGATCTGGGATCTGGATCTGGGATCTGGATCTGGGATTTGGATCTGGGATCTGGATCTGGGATCTGGATCTGGGATCTGGATCTGGGATCTGGATCTGGGATCTGGATCTGGGATCTGGATCTGGGATCTGGGATCTGGATCTGGGATCTGGGATCTGGATCTGGGATCTGGATCTGGGATCTGGATCTGGGATCTGGATCTGGGATCTGGATCTGGGATCTGGGATCTGGGATCTGGATCTGGGATCTGGATTTGGGATCTGGATCTGGGATCTGGATCTGGGATCTGGATCAGGGATCTGGATCTGGGATCTGGATCTGGGATTTGGATCTGGGATCTGGGATCTGGATCTGGGATCTGGATCTGGGATCTGGATCTGGGATCTGGATCTGGGATCTGGATCTGGGATCTGGATCTGGGATCTGGATCTGGGATCTGGGATCTGGATCTGGGATCTGGGATCTGGATCTGGGATCTGGGATCTGGATCTGGGATCTGGATCTGAGATCTGGATCAGGGATCTGGATCTGGGATCTGGATCAGGGATCTGGATCTGGGATCTGGGATCTGGATCTGGGATCTGGATCTGAGATCTGGATCAGGGATCTGGATCTGGGATCTGGATCTGGGATCTGGATTTGGGATCTGGATCTGGGATCTGGATCTGGGATCTGGATCTGGGATCTGGATCTGGGATCTGGATCTGGGATCTGGATCTGAGATCTGGATCAGGGATCTGGATCTGGGATCTGGGATCTGGATCTGGGATCTGGATCTGAGATCTGGATCAGGGATCTGGATCTGGGATCTGGATCTGGGATCTGGATCTGAGATCTGGATCAGGGATCTGGATCAGGGATCTGGGATCTGGGATCTGGATTTGGGATCTGGATTTGGGATCTGGATCTGGGATTTGGATCTGGGATCTGGGATCTGGATCTGGGATCTGGATCTGGGATCTGGATCTGGGATCTGGATCTGGGATCTGGATCTGGGATCTGGATCTGGGATCTGGGATCTGGATCTGGGATCTGGGATCTGGATCTGGGATCTGGGATCTGGATCTGGGATCTGGATCTGAGATCTGGATCAGGGATCTGGATCTGGGATCTGGATCAGGGATCTGGATCTGGGATCTGGGATCTGGATCTGGGATCTGGATCTGAGATCTGGATCAGGGATCTGGATCTGGGATCTGGATCTGGGATCTGGATTTGGGATCTGGATCTGGGATCTGGATCTGGGATCTGGATCTGGGATCTGGATCTGGGATCTGGATCTGGGATCTGGATCTGAGATCTGGATCAGGGATCTGGATCTGGGATCTGGGATCTGGATCTGGGATCTGGATCTGAGATCTGGATCAGGGATCTGGATCTGGGATCTGGATCTGGGATCTGGATCTGGGATCTGGATCTGGGATCTGGGATCTGGATCTGGGATCTGGATCTGAGATCTGGATCAGGGATCTGGATCAGGGATCTGGGATCTGGGATCTGGATTTGGGATCTGGATCTGGGATCTGGATCTGGGATCTGGATCTGGGATCTGGATCTGGGATCTGGATCTGGGATCTGGGATCTGGATCTGGGATCTGGATCTGAGATCTGGATCAGGGATCTGGATCTGGGATCTGGATCAGGGATCTGGATCTGGGATCTGGGATCTGGATCTGGGATCTGGATCTGAGATCTGGATCAGGGATCTGGATCTGGGATCTGGATCTGGGATCTGGATTTGGGATCTGGATCTGGGATCTGGATCTGGGATCTGGATCTGGGATCTGGATCTGGGATCTGGATCTGGGATCTGGATCTGAGATCTGGATCAGGGATCTGGATCTGGGATTTGGGATCTGGATCTGGGATCTGGATCTGGGATCTGGATCTGGGATCTGGATCTGGGATCTGGATCTGGGATCTGGATCTGGGATCTGGATCTGGGATCTGGATCTGGGATCTGGATCTGGGATCTGGATCTGAGATCTGGATCAGGGATCTGGATCAGGGATCTGGGATCTGGGATCTGGATTTGGGATCTGGATCTGGGATCTGGATCTGGGATCTGGGATCTGGATCTGGGATCTGGGATCTGGATCTGGGATCTGGATCTGGGATCTGGATCTGGGATCTGGATCTGGGATCTGGATCTGGGATCTGGATCTGGGATCTGGATCTGGGATCTGGATCTGGGATCTGGATCTGGGATCTGGGATCTGGATCTGGGATCTGGGATCTGGATCTGGGATCTGGATCTGGGATCTGGATCTGGGATCTGGATCTGGGATCTGGATCTGGGATCTGGGATCTGGGATCTGGATCTGGGATCTGGATTTGGGATCTGGATCTGGGATCTGGATCTGGGATCTGGATCAGGGATCTGGATCTGGGATCTGGATCTGGGATTTGGATCTGGGATCTGGGATCTGGATCTGGGATCTGGATCTGGGATCTGGATCTGGGATCTGGATCTGGGATCTGGATCTGGGATCTGGATCTGGGATCTGGGATCTGGATCTGGGATCTGGGATCTGGATCTGGGATCTGGGATCTGGATCTGGGATCTGGATCTGAGATCTGGATCAGGGATCTGGATCTGGGATCTGGATCAGGGATCTGGATCTGGGATCTGGGATCTGGATCTGGGATCTGGATCTGAGATCTGGATCAGGGATCTGGATCTGGGATCTGGATCTGGGATCTGGATTTGGGATCTGGATCTGGGATCTGGATCTGGGATCTGGATCTGGGATCTGGATCTGGGATCTGGATCTGGGATCTGGATCTGAGATCTGGATCAGGGATCTGGATCTGGGATCTGGGATCTGGATCTGGGATCTGGATCTGAGATCTGGATCAGGGATCTGGATCTGGGATCTGGATCTGGGATCTGGATCTGGGATCTGGATCTGGGATCTGGGATCTGGATCTGGGATCTGGATCTGAGATCTGGATCAGGGATCTGGATCAGGGATCTGGGATCTGGGATCTGGATTTGGGATCTGGATTTGGGATCTGGATCTGGGATCTGGATCTGGGATCTGGATCTGGGATCTGGATCTGGGATCTGGATCTGGGATCTGGATCTGGGATCTGGATCTGGGATCTGGATCTGGGATCTGGATCTGGGATCTGGGATCTGGATCTGGGATCTGGATCTGAGATCTGGATCAGGGATCTGGATCTGGGATCTGGATCAGGGATCTGGATCTGGGATCTGGGATCTGGATCTGGGATCTGGATCTGAGATCTGGATCAGGGATCTGGATCTGGGATCTGGATCTGGGATCTGGATTTGGGATCTGGATCTGGGATCTGGATCTGGGATCTGGATCTGGGATCTGGATCTGGGATCTGGATCTGGGATCTGGATCTGAGATCTGGATCAGGGATCTGGATCTGGGATCTGGGATCTGGATCTGGGATCTGGATCTGAGATCTGGATCAGGGATCTGGATCTGGGATCTGGATCTGGGATCTGGATCTGGGATCTGGATCTGGGATCTGGGATCTGGATCTGGGATCTGGATCTGAGATCTGGATCAGGGATCTGGATCAGGGATCTGGGATCTGGGATCTGGATTTGGGATCTGGATTTGGGATCTGGATCTGGGATCTGGATCTGGGATCTGGATCTGGGATCTGGATCTGGGATCTGGATCTGGGATCTGGATCTGGGATCTGGATCTGGGATCTGGATCTGGGATCTGGATCTGGGATCTGGATCTGAGATCTGGATCAGGGATCTGGATCAGGGATCTGGGATCTGGGATCTGGATTTGGGATCTGGATTTGGGATCTGGATCTGGGATCTGGATCTGGGATCTGGATCTGGGATCTGGATCTGGGATCTGGATCTGGGATCTGGATCTGGGATCTGGATCTGGGATCTGGATCTGGGATCTGGATCTGGGATCTGGATCTGGGATCTGGATCTGGGATCTGGGATCTGGGATCTGGATCTGGGATCTGGATCTGGGATCTGGATCTGGATCTGGGATCTGGATCTGGGATCTGGATCTGGGATCTGGATCTGGGATCTGGATCTGGATCTGGGATCTGGATCTGGGATCTGGATCTGGGATCTGGATCTGGGATCTGGATCTGGGATCTGGATCTGGATCTGGGATCTAGATCTGACTAAACGAACAGTAATTTTTGTTTTTGAAAAAATAGATTAGTCCATCAATGTAACGAAATACTACATCAATATTTGTAGGTATTTCTGGAAATTTCTTATAAACATATGAATTTTCTTTAATAGCTAAATTACATTCGTTTAATTCAGAATAAAATGTATTACTATAAAAAATAAATGTATGACCTTGATAAGAATTGAATATACTCGTACCTGTAATATTATTTATATTTGGTAAGGAAATTTTATTTAAATTTTTACGCCATCTATTAATCTCACCATCAATTTTAATGATCTTTATTGCTTTTCGAATATGAGTTATTGTTTGATCACTTAGTGAACATAGACTACTATTCATTGTTTAGCGGTATACAAAATAGTTATTCTTGAATTGATGGAAACTGTGAGGTGTTTGTTTTTTATATGTATAAAATAATATCAGATAAGTTTCAATAATCTAACATTATTTGCTATCTTCTTCTAATCTTGAATTTGATGATTTTTGTTTATTCTTTGAACAGGTTTCACCAGCTAATAAGCAGAGAGAACTTCATTATATTATTTTATTATTGTTAATATTATTACTTACATGAATACTTTTTGTATTTCGATTTTGGAAAAGATTTAAATGTGTATATATATATATATATATATATATATATATATATATATATATATATATATATATATATAGGTATAGTGTATACATATCATTCTATATAAGTTTTAAACAAGAATTTATGGTTTTGATAATTTTATATCAACTTGTATGTGTCCATTATTTTTATTCTTGATAAACATTATCAAAGTAAATATGTTATTAGTATACATCTCTAATTATATGAGGAAACTAGTACTTTTTTCCTTTAATTTCTAAGCTACTCATATACCTTTCAAATAATAAGTAAAATTCAAATTGTAAATGAATTACACAAGCCAGCTGGGATTAATTGTTTCAAATTTTGTACTTAATGAGCAAGAAAATTGCCTATTTGTAAGATATTTTTTTCGTTATTATTTAATAAAAGTCAACAATTGTAAATAAACCATTTTATTATGTAAATATAAACATTATAAATACATTCCTAAAATACAATACATTTAAGAAACAAGAAAATGACTTCTTTGTAAGGTATATGTTTCGTTATTATATCAATAAAAGACAATAATTGTAAATAAAGCATTTTATTAACAAATATAAACATTAAAAATATATTCCTAAAATATAATATAGTTAATTATGTTTAAAATCTTGGACTTAATAAACATGAGAAAAATATATTTGGATGCCTGAATAAAATTATAACATTTATTTAGCAAAACAGATTAATATACATGAATACATAAAATAAATTAAAAAAATTCTGTCCGTATAATTACGATTGGTTTTTTATTCCTTGCAAACTTCTTCTCTCATTATCACGAAATGCTCTTTTAACAGTCTTGGAAGCATTTGTTGGGGGTGGAATTAAAACAAATTTATTTTTTATAACCGATGTGGGGTTATATGTCGGCTCATCACAGTCACCCCAGTTCTCTTGGGATTCTACCTTGTAATTTTGAAACGGGTGCATCGGCGGATTATACGTACTCGTAGGTCCTGTATCCCAATTCTTCCTGGATTTCATGTAGTACGGATGATCGGGATGTAGCGGCATAGGATGTTGCGTTTCTATCGGCTCTGAAGATTCTGTATCCCAACTCTCCGTTGATTCAACGTAGTATGGTTCAACAGGATGCAGAGCAGTTGTATGAATTCGTCGTGTAAAATGTTGAATGTAGCTCGGATTGGATTAATTGATCCATCTATTAAAAATAAATATTTTAATTAAAGTTTTAATAAATAACTTAAATAAAAAAAATCTACTTAAAGTTGTCACACACGCACACATATAGTCAGAAATTTTAAAACTGTAATGAGTAATGGGAGGAGAAAATCTGCGCTTTTTAAGCAAACAATATCTTTTGCGGTTGGTGTTATCAGAGGCACGAAGTGGTGGAATAAACTCGTATTAAGTCCTTTGTAACATTTTTTTTTACTTCAATATGGTTCTTAGCAACGAGTAAAATTTTTAAACAAGGTTGTAGTTCAAAAAATTAACAAACAGATAATAGGAAAGAATTTTATAATACTAAGTTTAAAACAAATTAAATATAAATCATTATTCAACGTATAGTAATGTAAACAAATGGGACACGAAAAATTTGGACTATTGTGTTTTGAGGTTTAATTTAATAAAAAGTTATTTATTTAATTTGGAATAAAAATGTCGAAATTGGTAGAATTTAAATTGCTGCCACCAGATTATTTTTAATTAGAATAATCAAACTAATTTTAGGAATATTGAAATAGTTGAGAATAAACAAAGTGATAATAAGAAAACTTAACAATAAAATATATTAACAGGAAATAGAATTTACAAATATGATGATACAAATTAAAAGTTAAAAACTACTAATAAATAATTATAGGTTACAAGTGAGAAAAAAACCTTAAAGTTACTTACAAATAATATTTACAAAACGAGTCATGAATGACTCTTCTTTACTCGCTGACTTTCTGTCTGTGACTCCCCAACTTGCTAATTTCCAAAACTCCACCTCCGACGGCCCACCCCTTCTTGTTACAGAATTTCTCCCCGTTTTCTGATTCTCGCAATTTAACTGGTCATTTTCTCCAGGGGCGTGTAAATTTGTTACAGTTCAACGACTCTAAACGGGCACATTCTCAACACCCTGAGATGCACAAAAAATTAGAAAGTTCGCATCTTCCGAGAATCAGAAAAGGGTTCTGTTCAGAGTTGATGGTTTATGGCCGTCCGTAGGAAATCTTTGAAAACTATATAACAATAAACTTAAAAGCCAAACGAAATTTCGGAAATCTTTACAAATCTTTGAACTATTTATTACCAGAACGAATTTTGAAACTAGTCAACAGCAAGATAAATAACAAATCGAGTATTTCTTTAACTAGATCAGGCGTTTTGTTACAGTAATTTAAAAGCATCTGTATGTGCAAGGTTTAATCGAACAATCAAAATAAATATGTAGTGTCATTTTAATTATCAGGGATCTCATAACTGGTTAAGGATACTATCAAAATTAATTAATAACTAAAACAATAAAGTACATAGAACAACACATATGAAACTTGTTGATGTTACTTTTATTGAATGATTTGGAAATAATCCATCGAAATAAAATAATTTGGACATATTCCATCAAAATAAAATGCCCAATGAACTATTCAACATTGCTGTCAAAATTTTGATAAGTATTTTTTGTATAAGTATTGCTTAAAATTTAAACCCTGTTGCGCAATTAGGCATTAGAATCTCAGATTCTTAGATAATATTTTCCATTTAATTTCTTAATTAATTTACCTAACGTCAGCCCTGCTGATAACAAGAGTTAATGTTTTGTTGAAAATGTATTTTTATTATGAACATTTTTCCAAGAACTGCTATCTACATAAAAATAATTAATAAGTAATATTTTAATATAATTGTAATTATTGACCAGTTATTGTAAGAAATGTAATAAAAGAAAAAGTAATTTTACTAAGTGACTTTGCAGTTGACATGTAATTATAAAAATGAAAATAATTTCAAACTTTTACGATTGTGTGAAACCAGTTTTAATTTATTGTAGATTTTCGGGTGTATGCCCTTACAAAATATGTGAAATACATAATAAAACTTGTTTAAAAAATTTTAACATTCTGATATTATTATGTCAAATTTTTTTGGTAGTATTATATACTTCATCTTTTTTAAATGAAATAATAAGTACAATCAATCACAATTATTCTAAAGTTAGTAAATTCACACACTATTCTCAGCAAACTGTCATGGTAGTACATGTTATTATTACCAATTTTGTATTTCATATTAAAAAAAATAATATTAATAATATTTTTGAAGAACAATATAAAATAGAAACCATGATCAAAAGATTAAATATTGTAGTAAATTATAACAGTGTATGTTATAATAGTCGACTATTTAACGTGTCATTGTCTATATTTACAGTTTTGATTGTGTTATGTGAAATGATCGTAGAACAAGTTGACAGTACAATACTATTTTATATATATACAATATCTTGCAAAACTTGCATTATAGTATTTTTAGGAATCATTTTAAATGATATTCAATTAAAGTATATTTTAGTACATAGAAAAATAAATGAAATGATAGAAAATCAAATTATTAAACAAGTTGAATCTGAAGAAATATACACGTAAGTAAATAGTTATTTGTGCTGCTAATATAATTTTACATATATAACAAAAAAGAGATATAAAAAAACTGAAGAGGTACCCAAGATATGATTTAATAATAACAACTATTTTTCAGAATGAAAACACAAACATTACAAGAAGATTTAGTTATATTTGAAGATGTAACAAATATTTGTATAATTCTTGTACAATTAAAAAAATATTGTAATAATGTGAATGATACATTTAAAGAAGTACTACTATGCACTGTAGTCAACTGCTTTATATCCATAGTATCGTCTGTATTTTATGCAACAGCGAATGTTATTAAAACATTTGCTATTGATGAAATAAAAACATTAATTAGAATAACTCTATGGAACAGTTTAAATATATGGATGGTGTTCTATTTGTTATACTATTGCAATTCTATTTCTAATTGGGTAATTCGTAATTTATTCATATTTATTGAATCGCGGGTTTTGGGCAGTGTAAGAGGTGATAGTTGGCTAAGAAAGTATGAATGACCAAAAGTAAATTATAGGGAAAGATTATACAAAGTTTAACTATTTTAGTTACTCTTTTTGCCTGTTCTTATTATTGTTAATAAAATTGCTGAAATCTCGCTACCAACATTTCTTAAAATTCTTAAAATTCAGTGAAAATAATCATAAAGTTCTTAAAGACATTTTTATAGAAACTTTATTTTTTAGGCAAATAAAAGTTTAGATTCAATACTGAATCGTAAACATTTTCTCAATAACAATGAAATGTCAGTATTGGTAAGTATTATTTGAAAAATAGTTTACTATACACCAAGATTGAAAAGACTATCATTATTGACCTAGTGCTAAAATTGTGTGCGAAACAAGCAAGGGAGGCAAGACACTGGTCAATGAAAGTCTTCTCAATTGTCGTACACGAGCCTAGAATTATACGAGTTGGGCCACCTAAAGAAAGTTTGAAAGCTGAAAGATTTTGTTGGAATAAAAGTAACTACTTCAGAGGCGTGCAGTGACATTTTTTAATAGGGAAACGGTTTCCAAATAAACTAAACACAAAATTTAATTTGAAAATAAATGTCTGTCGCTATCAGAATTCCTTTTTTTTGTAATTTTACACATCGAAAATGAGAAAATATATTCTCAATACTTTTTTTTTGCTTTACTATTAATACATAATTTATTCTTTTCATTTTCACAACTTATGAAATTTTTCTTAAATAAATGTTCAATTTTACAATTACATATTCAATATTATGATCCATTGTAAATGAGATTAAAGTAATGATAATATAAAAATAAAAATAAAAATATCAACCTGTAAAATGTAATGATAAAGTTGGTAACTATATAGAAAAAATCCCAATTTAATGAACCAATGCGCTCACGATTCACTAAAATAAATGTTTTCTACGTGGATTCGTTAATATCATTATTTGTCTCCGTATCTTTAAGGATGCAATAGTAAACGAGAAAATCGCATAGTGTTTTCTGTGGCCGTCAGTTGCTACCGCAGATGCGTTTTTTATTCGTTTACCTGGGGCTTATTTCACAAAACTACAAGTCTTTAATACAAATGTATCGCTAGGCAACGCTTGTGAAGTTATAAATTCTATTGGCATATAATGAAAATTTGACAAACGTTGCCTAGTGATACAAAAAGTGCCGTATTTTATTATTGACTTGTGGGGCTTGAAACGACTGTTTCCATCACTTTTACATAAATTTTCCGCTGCTTACTTACGTATTCTAGAAAAATAACAAATTCAAAATATAAAAATTACAAACTAAAGAAATCATTCAAAAATAATTTTGAATTGGTCCAAATGACTTGCGCACCATATTTGTAAATCTTTATAAACACTATTTATTTGATGATAGTAGAATGTTTATACAAAATTGAATGGTCCCAAAGCCAGCTAGGTCGATTATTATAAGTTTTTAAATGGAAAGTGCTAAAATATTTAGAAACATAAAAAATGCATAAGTTTAAAAAATGGGGATAGATTTTGTGTCAAATATATTACAAAAAATTTAAATAATATATTAGACCAAAATATTTGAATGAAATAATAAATATCTTTTTTCTATAGCAGATGTTAAAATGCAATTTTATCAACTCAAAATAGTGGATAAAGTAGCACTTTAACCGCAAGGGTAGATAAAGTAACACTTTAACAGCAAGAGTAGATAAAGTACTTTAACTTTTGTTTATTAGAAGTACATTTCCATAACAACGCACACTACTGACATTTTAAAATTGTTCTTAAATAATAAGTTAATTTTTCTAATTCTTTTCTCTTCAAAACCTGCAATAGAAAAAAATAGAATTTTATACACGACGATAAAATTAAATTATCGACTCGCGAAAAATATTTCACTCACGATTATATCGCTCGTGAATTAACACTTTCCGCTTGTCGATAAAATATTATTTTATCGTCTTGTATAAAAAATAACTATTAATTATTTACAAAAATGCATTGGGCCAACTCATGATTCTGGTGTCGTACATATTATTTTTGTCACTCTAGCACTTACTATAGGAGAAATAATTATAAGCAGATTACATTGAACTTGAAAATTTTTTAAATGCAGCCATTTAATAATAACAGAATAAATGTTAAAAAAAGACAACATTTTTTAATAGGAATTCGAATATGAGGAAGTTTAACTTTAAATTACTAATAAATATGTACAATTATTTTCAAATTTTAGAATATACGTCTTCTTAAAAAAGGCAAAAAGAATACATTTAATTTATTGTTCGTGATATCATTTTCGAACATGAATATTTAATTAATATGCTCATTTTTAATGATATACTTAAACATAAAATATGAAAAAATATACTCGTATATGACACATGTATAATAATATAATTAAAAATTATATTCTAACATTTTAAACGCGGCGGCCATGTAAATTATTAATATTTTTAAAACAGTTTCTTTTTCTTTTATGAAATTAATAAAATATTCTTTAATATGATGTATTATATATCAGTAGTTTTCCGAATAGACATTATTTAAAATTATGTCAAATAAACAATTATTATGATAAAATACACAATTATAAATTTATTATTTAAAAATATACTGTATAAAAAGTAAAGTATATAAAAATGTTTTTGGCCATATAGTTTCGGAGCAATATTAAGTTAAGCATGTAAGAAAAAACCTGTATAAAGCGTTGATTATTTTGAATATTCAGTTACGTTACTAATAATTACACTCTGAATCATACATTTGTTTTTAAACATGTTAAAGGTAAATATTCAGGCTTTAATGTGATATATGAATTTTAAAAATCGAACTTCTGTTATAATAGTTATTTGTGTATCAAGGTTCTAAAAGCAATCTTTTTGGGCCGAAACCCAAGTTTGCAGCCGAGGCAAAGCCGAGGCTACAAATCAGATGAGGCCCAAAAAGAACTTTTAGCCGAGGTGCACACAACATTTTTTAGGCAATTACAACAAGAAATTTTGAATTTTCATTCAATATCAATTTTTGACATCTGTCAAAATTTACTTTACGGCCGCATTTACTTTACGGCCGCATTTACCTTACGGCCGCATTTACTTTACGGCCGCTATTTTTACTCGCAAATTCATTACTTTTTCATTAATATTTGTAAAGGAATAGTTAAAATTTTACTTACATTTGTTATTATATTCTAAAATAATTAATCACATTAATATGAACTATGTAAATCAATAATGAACAAACTAGCGGCCAAAAATTTTGACTTTGACAGATGTCAAATAAAAATTGATACTTTAAGGTTGCCAGCAGATACGAAAAACAACAATTTATGTACCAGCCGCCTAAAAAAGTTATTTATGTTTATTTCCGACTGACTATAATTATTTCTCCGATAGTAGGTGTAGGTATCCCAATTGACTTAAAATAATTATAATGGTAATAGGAAAGATTTTGACATGAATGTTCGTACAAAAATAAATATTATGTTATATATGTGTTAAAATGATATTATTTTACAGATATCAATAAAGTTGTTACAAATAAAGGTATATAAGGCTACGTTTAACTTATATGACGTGGTTCCACTGAATAATACGATAATTTATTCAGTAAGTTGTAAAGAATACAATTACAAATACTTTTATAACAATTTTCAATTTTTAGATGATAGCAAGTGCTGCAACTTATATTATTGTTTTAATTCAATTCCAATTAAAAGAAAGTGTTGCTACTTCAATTGATGAAGATCATCATGAATATGTATCAATATGAAATATTATATATTATGAATATGAACATGTTCTTGTATTATGTATAGTTGAAAAAAAGGAAAGAGTAAAAAATAGCTATTTATGTATTAAGGGCGAAATGATATAGATTTTGGCCCGCGGTGCAAAATTGAAGCCCGACGCGCAGCGGAGGGTTACAATGCACCTAGGGCCAAAATATATTTCGCTCGTAATACATACAATATTTTTTGCACATCCGAAGTAGTATTACTTCATCACCGCGATCAAAGTAAAACGATGTTCAAATCAAATTCAGATCATAGTAGTCTATTTTACATATGTACGTTGTCATGGATAACAATGAAAACAAGCAAGTAGTAAGTAAACAAAGTAGCAAAAAAGCGGTGACACGTCAAAAATTTATTATAAAAATGGGTGAAACTGGGCACGAAAAGTTCTAGGGCGAGAATGACTACTTTTTCGCCCGAGGGCGAAAAAGAGTGTCATTTCGCTCTTAAAACAATGTTATTTGTCCGACTTTTACGCCCGGATGTGCAAAAATATATTTTTATTCCGCGCAGTCGTACTACAGGAAGTGTTATTGATCAAATAAGGATGCTTCTGCTACCAGCACCATCTACTTACAAAATGTTTCACTACTTCCCTTTTATATCAAATAGATTTCTGGATAAATTTGATCTACTTAATGATAGAGTACTCTACTATGAACTGAAAGTGAAACCCAGAGCCGTGCATCAATCAAAAAAGTTGCGCTCGGGAAATATGGCGCCCTCTATACAAATTTTTTATTTTTAAATTAATAATAGCTATTTATGTATTAAGGGCGAAATGATATAGATTTTGGCCCGCGGTGCAAAATTGAAGCCCGACGCGCAGCGGAGGGTTACAATGCACCTAGGGCCAAAATATATTTCGCTCGTAATACATACAATATTTTTTGCACATCCGAAGTAGTATTACTTCATCACCGCGATCAAAGTAAAACGATGTTCAAATCAAATTCAGATCATAGTAGTCTATTTGACATATGTACGTTGTCATGGATAACAATGAAAACAAGCAAGTAGTAAGTAAACAAAGTAGCAAAAAAGCGGTGACACGTCAAAAATTTATTATAAAAATGGGTGAAAATAGTACAGAAAATGAACTCTCAGATGCAATTATCTACTGAAGGAATCAAAATAGTAAATTTATAAACTGTAACATTACTTTAAATATTAATAAAAATTAATTAATCATAGATGTAATAATTTTAACTGGGCACGAAAAAGAGTGTCATTTCGCCCTTAAAACAATGTTATTTGTCCGACTTTTACGCCCGGATGTGCAAAAATAGATATTTATTATATAAGGGGTAAAAGTAACAGATTTTAGCGCATGGTGTGACATTTGGATCCCGACGCGTAGCGGAGGGTTACAATCACACAGAGCGCTAAAATCTGTTATTTACCCCGTATATAATACAATATTTTTTTCTATAACCACTGTAAAATATTTAAAAAATTAAGTTCAATAAGAAAAGCGAAACATGTTTTCCAAATTAATTTTAGAATAGTAGGTTGTTACTTGTTCTAATGTTATTGCATTTTTCAACCTGTTGTCTTGGTGACATAGTACTTCTATCTCAAGGGATAGAAATACTAATACTTCTGTCCCTTGAGATAAAATGTGATGTTTCTGCAACTGACAGGAGGTATGAAATGTCATCATTTCATATAGGTTATAGAAAAAATATTTTTTATAACTCATAGTTTTTGATTAAAACAACTTTTTTAGTTTTAGTTCTGTAATTATTTATTTATGAAACCCAACATTTAGACATTATAAACTACTGCCTTCTTCACGGTAATTACCCTAAACTAAAACTAAAGCGGGAATAGACAAAAAAATTTTAAATGAAATTGATGGGTCAAATTTTAAGTTAAGCACACAAGAAACTGAGTTTGAAAACAACGTTTTAATGAAAGTCAAATAAAATGAAAATAAATAGCTAACAAATTACTTAAATAGAATATAGCAAAATAAGTATAAATATACAAAAACTAATTGAATTGAACCTTTCTCGCTTTCAAGGAAACAAATTAATTAATATTTTTTTCCAAATCTAATTATTAAGTTACTTCGTTTTCTATTGAAAGTATACTCAAATTGGATAGTGTACCTCTGAACCCGCTGTCGTATTTAGTTCATTGGCTCTGTCTGGCACCACGATGGTTTTGCCTCCTTACTGAGCCCGTCTATGTGTAGCTCATTGGCTCTGTCTGACAACAAGACCACCTAGTGCAACTCTGAACACGCTATCGTGTGTAGCTTTTTGGCTCTGTCTGGCACCAAGGTGACCTAGTGCACTCTCTGAAACCGTCTTAGTATTAATTTTTAAATCTTATTAAATTCCCACCATTTACTCGGATAAGTTAGATATGTGTTTCGCACATATTTGCTACCTGAAACAAGTGCTCAATTTGGCGTTTTTATATATGTATATATAGGTATAAAGAGCGCTCTACGCGAATAGTTTTTTTTTTTCATTTTTTCACATAACTCAAAATCGATTAGCTACCGAATGTTGAAATTTTGTGTGTGAATCTGCTATAATATCTAGTTATGCACCTATCTTTTTTATTGCAATCGGCAGTGCCAAAAGGGCACTACGCTGCTACGCACGAATGTTTTTTTAATTTTTCGCAAAACACAAAAACGATTATTCATAGAATGATCTCACTTTCAAATGAAGTAAGTTTAAATTGAAGTGTGGTGTCCATATGCGATCTTGTATTTCCTTGTACGAAGTAAAGAAAGTATTTTAATCGCATGGTCCTAGAGTTCAACGGAAATATTCATTTTGATCATTCCTGAATCCATTTTGACTAGTTTCGACGTGACGTCTGTAAGTATGTATGTACATATCTCGCTACTACAACATATATCTGTGCACCTCTCTTTTTTATTGCAATCGACAGTTCCAAAAAGGAAGAGATGTATATATGATTATTGTTCATTAACACAGTTATAAAAATAATAAAAGTATATATTTGTATTTAATTAGTTTCTTATGTATTTTGATTTATTTTTGTGTTCATAAACAATAAATAAAAAAGAAAACTGTTTTAATTTTGATCTTCAAATTAATCTTTCCTAATAAAAATAAAAAATGAAAACAAACAAAATAAAATATCAAAAAACTAATATTTTAATAGGGGCTTTCATCATTTCACGTTTCAACAACTTTGAAACAAACGCCATTTCTATTTCTAGCCCATAAGTGCCAAAAGGTCCAGTTACGGCACTGTCATAAAAAGCTACATACTTACATCCTTTGATGGTGTATCTTCGTATACTACCGAAATTACGCGAATACTAAATGCGCCGGTATGCATAGTTATAAAAGGCTGAAAAGAAGTTGTAAAATATCTTACAATGAAATTTTGAAAACTTAGAACATTTTATTGTTACGTTGTAATATTGTATAATAAACCGTACACTAATTTTATGTAGTACTATGATGTTATTATATATTTCATCTCAAAATGCCGCCCTAGAAAATATGCTGCCTGAAACACTCGCTTCACTGTTTCACCCCTCGCGCCAGCTCTGAATATCACGTCTCAATATAATGAATCTAATATTGACTCACTAACAATTGTAAATCTGGGTTTGTCCGAAATCAGACTGTCAACAATTATTTCTGAAAGCTTTGACTGTGAGCCCTCCGTGGTTGGATCTCGTTTGACCGAGTATTCTTGTGGCCCGGAGAATCGTGAGCTCAAGGGCCGGTCATTGCGATTTAGACCTTATGAAATATAAACAATGGTCCTCTGGTAAAACAGAGTGTTCTATAAAATATAAACAATGACCCTCTGACGAAACAGAGCGACCTATAAATAAAAGATTTCTGAACTAACAAATATAAATCATACAAACCAACACACACACAGTTGCAGTTGTGATCAACAATATCAGTCTTGGTCTCAGGCATATAATGGCGATAATAAATTATTGGGGCAACCTTTATGAATTAAATACAATCTTTATTGTCAAATTATTATTTGATTTCCTTATCTGAGGATTTGACTGTGGTTTCCCTCAGGTTCATAAGGTGAAAGTCAGAGACAGTAATATTCCACAGCTCTTTACGATTTTCTTTAATTACAAATAAATGCACAAGATGGATATTTTGTTTTTCTTTTTAAGTGAATATCATTCTTTTATTTTTGTCAAATACCTTTCTCGATTCTTCCATTTTTAATAGCTTGTCTGCATTACGACGATGAAGGATTACTTATTTAAATAAACACATCTTAAGGTAAGTTCAACTTTTCAATGACCGATCGCTGGCTAATATGTATACAAGTAGGTATAGCTCATCCAAAATAGAAAAGGACCTGTCAATCATTCTCGCGCATATAATGCAACAAACAAGTTGAAGGAGACGGCAACATAAATATAGTTTTTTTCTAATGGTGTTCAATGTGCCGCACAGTACATACTATACGCATCGTAGACCTATGCCTGGCCTACCAGTGGCCCTGTGCAGTACTGGGTTATACTGGTGGCGCAAAAGTTGTCACCCGATGTTCTTTGGCTGCAATTTTTTTTATGAATGAAAAACTTTGGTTCTGCTTTTTGATTATGTTTAGTTGATGTCTTAATTTTTTTCCTATTAAGTCGAGAAAATGATATCGGCCAATTGGCCGCCGCCAGAATGGATGATCATACGGGCCCGATTTATAGCATTTTCCATTACTCTTGCCAGTACTTCCGGCGATAGGTTCTCGCATTCTTGACGGATATTCTCTTTGAGGGCTTGAAAAGTCTGAGGCTTGTTGACATAGACTCGTGACTTAAAGAAACCCCACAAAAAGAAGTATGGAACGGTTAAATCGGACGACCTTGCCGGGCAGTGCAAATCACCAAAACGAGAGATTAGGCGACCCGGAAATGTAGCCCTCAGAATTTCCGTTGTGGCTCGTGCAGTATGCGCCGTTGCTCCATCCTGTTGAAACCACATGTTCTCCAGTTCAAATTCATGCAATTGAGGAAGAAGAAAGTCGTTGAGCATGGCTCTGTAGCACTCGCCGTCCACAGTAGTCGTCTTCAGCCACAGCCGCGATATTCTGAGCAGAACGGCTCCTCCGGGGCCGGCCAGACCTGGCAGCATCTCGTCTTGTACCATATTCTTCTAGGCGAGCGGCTGAACGCCGCAGTGTTTGCCCAGTTGGTGTCAGGCGACCGGGAAATCTACGCGTAAATTCACGCTGCGCCACACCAACGACGAATTATTCCGCGAAAAAATCGAAGTAATTAAACCGCGTTTTTGAGGAATATAGCGATTCATGTTTTATGGACATGTATTTTGCATTTGTTTACTTCACAAATGTCAAAGCAGATTTGACATTTGCCGCTATTTGCAAAAATTATAGCATGTTTCAATAGGGTGATTACTTTTGCGCCACCTTGTAGTAGCTATACCTACCCCATATAAACGAAGTTCAAAACTGCACTGATCCAATAAAGTAGGGGCGTAAACCATAAATGGGAAAGCAATCTACCAGTGGCGTGGGTTTATTTTAATACAAACAGAATTTTTGTAAATAGTTATATTTTAAAACAACAACATTTATGAACATCATCAACGTCTTCTCGGATACCGTCTGACTGTGCATTGATGTACAAATTAACAGTATATATACTATTTTTCTAATTATGTAGAGGAGAATGGTTTATATCGGTTTGGTCATTATCAATATTTTTCTTTGAAATAACAGCTTCTTTAATCTCTAGATTTTCAAGCCAAATTATTGTTAATCCTTTTTCTGCTACATAGCAATCACCCTTTCCATAAATGATTATTACCTGCTAATATAATCGTCGGCAAATTCTGTGCTGTTTTCTGTTTATTGCAGTTATAAGTTCTTTAAATCTTAATTTCGAATTTCCTAAATATTATATAATAATTTTCTAATATAGTTTCCCCATATGAACTAGAAACTAAGTACACCACTGGTAAAAAACGCAATGGGGGTACCTTCTCCCATTGGTTGCTCAAAATATGAACGAAAATATGACTTTCGCGCAGGTTCATTTCTATTTTGGACGAGCTATAGGTACCGTTGTACCATTACAATATAGAGTTAGTTAGTGCCTAATCCGTTTTATGAATTTGACTGTAAGTATTATTTTATTCGTTAACGCTCTCTTATTATATAGAGAGGAATAAAAATTAATGAAAATAAATTTTGTAATGCAATTTACAAAAGAAAATTTAATTAATAAAAAAGGAATATCCTCTGAGAGTTATTTACTGTTCGTTGTGTGGAAAACTTCAAATAAATATTGCACATAATCATCCCGGTATAATCTCGTAATGAGCACGTTCCCATTCATACGCTGCAATGTTTATTAAAGTCAACCACCAGTAAAGTGAAATTCCTAACAAGCTGCTCGTGTGGCTGAATTGCCACACTATCTCGGGAATACAAACTACGCGACTCAATGGGATACAAAACTCACAAATTGCGGATATGGAAATTTCCATGCAAATATCTACCTCTCTTTGTTCGTTTTACTGTCTTTTATTTATGAAATTAGTGAATTTATTTGAATAGTTTGTTGTTTTTGTTATTTCTTTTATCACTGCTTTAGAAGTAAAAAGAACGACAATCGGGTCCGCCTCCATAGTAGCAAATTAGGAAAATGGTCACTTATAGTCAATCCAGACCTTAATTCTGTATAACAGAAACTATTAAAGTTTAAAAAGTTTATTCGTTTATAAATTATTGGAGTTTTCATTTCCCAAAACAGAAATTTTATACATTTGAAATGGTCCGCAATTGCTATTTTGACACCGATAAAAGTTACGACGTCGGTCGATCGTCGAGCAAACTATTTCTATTTTAGAACACTAGTTAAATGAGATAAACATTTTTTTTACATCAGTGGTTCTCAAGATATGGGGCCCAATTTTAAATGACACACATATATTTTCACATATTTGGAATCTACATAAAATTGTTTAGTTAAATAATAAAATCTCTAAATTGGCATTAATTTTGTATCCATCTACACAAAAATAGCAGTTGCTACAAATAAATAAAAAACAAACGTTAAATTCTGCGTTCTTGTTCTTATCAGCTATAATATCTCTAGGTTATTGATAATGGGGTCCTGTACCATTGTCGAAATATTATCATTTTGCAGAAGAATACGATAATCTACAACAATTAATAAGTATTAGTGAAAATAGTTCAATTAAATATTATTTCGTTTGCGAGCTATAAGAGATTAAGTTTTGTTGCGGCCCGCTGTCATGTCATCACTCTTTAGCTCGTTCATTGGTTGCCTGAAGACTTGTATGCGGCCGGCAGTGTCAAAATGTTACAAAAATAAAAAAACAAGTGGTACAGGACCCCATAACGTAATAATTTTATGAAAGTTGCCGAAAGCACGTTGCTTGGTAACCGCCTGGGCTCTTACCTACACAAGCGACGTGCTTGAGGAAGTTGTGATAAAATTATAAGTTATTTATCAATGATCGAGGAATATACAGTGAGAACATTTTTTGCATTCTTTATATTTTCATAACCTAAACATGACATTTTGAAAGAAAAACAATTAAATAATTAATGTTTGACAGATTTCAACAACTGTTATTTACCTAGCAACCTCATGACATAAGTAATAATAGTCCTAGGGCCCTTTTCAGTAAAAGTGCGTTTTGATAGACTAGTTTCGCATACGTGATTAGAAATAAAAGGATTCGATTTGATATTTTTTAGGTTAAAACTTTTCACGCCAATTCTATCTTTAAATTAAAAAAATCTAGATAAAAATTCAGAAGTTGACGTTTGTTTTCTATTTATGCTCGACAACAGCTATTTTCAAGTAAAATTATTATATTAAACTTAATGTCAACGTAGGGTTTCTCATTTTTAATTAAAAATTAAATTCAAACATCATTGGTTTTGTAATTTTATGTAGATTTCAAACATGTAACAATATATAGGTGCCCTATTTAAAATAAGATAGTTGGGTCTTGACAACCACTGCCACCACTGGTTTAAAAGAAAATTTGTTTAGCTCATTTTAATAGTCTTGTAAAATAGAAATTATTTGCTAATTCAACCGACATCGTAACTGTTATAGTTCTCGAGATAGCAATGGTTTCTTATTTAAAATGAATACCCTGTATAATAATTACATATTTACACTTCCATGTAATAGTCAGGTCTTTTCTCTTTCGTCTCATTCTCAGGTACTCTGCGTACAATTTCAAAGCAAATGTGAATTGCAGGTGGTGATGCTCATAACGCAATTAGGAAAAACGAGCAACGAACTATTCATTATTCATAAACGACCTTTGTTACTTTCAACTACATGCTATTTAACATTTCACATTTCATGAAGACTACTGGCAAACGGTTTAAATTTTGTTCCAGTATATTCACCAAAGCAATGTGGTCAGAATTTATACGACTCATAAAGTCGCTGTACAATTCATGACATCATATATACACATGCTGCACTCTATTTCATAATGGGAGAGAGGAATAAATCATCATCATAAATTTTCAAGCATTGTATTGGACTTTTGTCAGCTATGCTGCAAATAAATCAACCACAAAAATAACATAATTTTACTAGGATTCTCATAGAATGCCACACTGTACTATACTGTTCGTGCAATGTCCATCTCTTTGGAGGTCGTGCTGTTACCCGCTTTCCTGTTATAAGTTATTGATTTAGATTTTGATTTTACTTTCTGTCATCATATGTTTGCCTCTCCAAATTATATCTCAGACATCCTGCGTTGCTGTTGCTGCATTAATTTGAGGTAATATCACAGAATAGTTACATACAGAAGCGACACTCCGTGTCGGTACCTTTCGTGTTACCCTATTCAGTTCTACGACTTTGGAGCATTTTGTAGACCTTTTTGTTAGCTTCCCCTATCTCTCTCTAAGATGTAACAAAACTTTCCGATTTTAAGCAATGAGCCCTTTAAATTTGTTGGCTTTCTCCATCTCTCTATTTTTCGTTTCTCTGTCTTACTGTCGCTTCTGTATAAACCTATCTATGGTAAAAGTAAAATGAAAACTTCGTCCGGAAGTTAATATTTTTGCTTATATTTTGTATTATACATAGTGAATACTGAAAACCTTGACATAGGTAATTAATATGAGAAAACAGTTTTTTGCCGTTTCCATCTGTCCCACTAAATAAAATGTCGCGTATGTGGTATCGTTGGTTACTGGTTATACTAATTTAATATTGCGTCTAATAATAGCAAATATTGTGTAATACTTTCTTACTTTTCTAAAAAGAAACTTTTAAGCAAAAAGCTCCATAGCCGAGTGGATAAGACAATTGATTCATAATGTGAATTGACTAAATAGTTTGGTTCGAGACAATTTTTAATTCCTTTTACGAAGTAAAGAAAGTATTGTAATCATGAAAATTTCGGTTTTCAGATTTCAATAGAAATAAAAATGATTAGCCGTAGAATTTTGCATATGGGAATGCACTTCCATTTGAAAATACAATCGGCAGTGCCAAAAGGACATTTTGCTCATAGTGTTTTTTTTAATTTTTGCATAAATGAAAAACAATTAATCGTAGAATGTTGAAGTTTTGTTTATGGAATTGCTATCTTGTTATGCACCTTCATTTTCTGTTCGAATCGGTCTTTTGAAAATCTCATTTTACTTTTGGCTGAAACTTATCAAAATGTAGTTATTAACATACCTAGGATAGTTATGAGTATCATAACCGCCGAAGATGTCAATTTTAGGACATCTAAAGCCTCGTATGATTCATAACATCCGTGGTTTATTCAATTGTTTACTGGTTTCACATTATTAATAAATATAATTTTATAAAAAGTCTTGTGAGTAACGTTTTCGTGATCAACTCTGTATGGTTAGATAAGATGACAATTGTCTCATGTAATTTTGACAATTCTGTGCGGCAACAATTTATCATACTAACTTGTCAAAATTACATGGTATACAATTATAATACAGTTACTCTGTTTACTTTTGTCTATGTAAACAAAAGTTTAATATTCTGAAACCGGTAAATAATTTAATTAGCTTTAAATTTTTATAGGAAACATTCGATTTCTTGTTAATAAATTGAATATATGATTCACAATAACAACTGTCAGAATATATTTCGTGAGAAATATATAGGAAATAAATTAAAATAAATTTTTTTTTTCAAGTTTTTGAGCGATTAAAATAATTTTGTTCAATGAATTGGGAACAGAGATACATATTTTAATAAAAGTTTACAAAAAATTATCTACTTCATTTGGAAGTTCGAAGATATGAATATAATGAAAGTTGAACAATGATTAGCCGTAGAATGATCTGAATTTCAAGTGAAATAAGTTTAAATGAAGTGCAGCAAAAAATGTACAAGAGAGACATGTCCACATCAGATTATTTATATATAAATGTAGCCTGATTTATATTTTGTCTAGGACCAGCTGGAGACTTAATCCGGCCCTGAATACGGTAGTTTGTAACTGCTTTTACCATAATTTATTTTGCTCTATTCACGTATGGATACCTTCCTCAATATTGAATTATGTGGTCTGGTATCCTCTCTAATAAAATTTATGTAACAATTTCATTATATCAAAGGTAAGTACTCGTAGCGGAGAATCAAGTTACAAACGTCGTGTAATATGGTTTGGGAATACGGAGTAAAAGGTCATAAGGTTAAACGACGTAAATTGGTCAATATCAAATATAACTTCAACATATTTACCTCCGCAACTTTATATGTTTTTCAAGTTAATAACCACTATACATTAAAAAGAAAAAGACTAAAAATAAATAAATCGGACCTAAATATTGTTCATTTTTTTAATTATTTTATTTTATCTAAAAGTTATTCATTTATTTGAACTAAGTAAAATCAATTATTATTTACATGTGAGTAATAAAAACTCATAAACAATAAAATTGTAAATGGTTTTGGCAAGAATTACGCAGAAATTACCCGATGAATACAAAAAATATCATATCAATTACAGGCAAGATCAATCTATGCAAACACAAATACAAATATCGAAATATCAACCAACTCTTCAACTCTTTCTGGCTGGGTTTAGCAAAGGTATTGTATATATACGTTGCTAAACCGGGGCAGCAAATGTTGAAGAGTTAATTGATATTTCGTTGTTTGTGTTTATATAGATTGATCTTGCCTGTAATTGATAGAATATTTTTTGTTTAGATTGGGTGATTTGCCAAACCATTTACAATTTTATTGTTTTTGGGTTTTGATATCGTTATTATTTTTGTTAACATTTTAACTGTATATTCACACAATTTTAAAATGTCTAATTTTTGCTTCCAAAATTAATAAGTAATTTAATTGAGATAAGTTTAACTTAAAAAGCGGTGAAATAAATTCTACTGTTAAGTTTAACTTAGAGTCTAAGTGTATGCGGTGCAAACGGGCATTAGTAACTTAATTTTCCATACTTAATATAAGCAACAAATGAAAGTTAGTGCTACTCATTTCTTGTCTTCAAATTATAATAAATAATAAATATTTTTTATAGCTAGAACTCTAAATTGAAAAGCAATTTTAAAACAAGGTTTCATTCCAACCAAAATAGTATATTGTACAACAAGAGTGAATATGAAACTCACATCACTTGAAGATGTAATTTGGGGCTCGATCCCGCAGACGAAGTGCGTCTATCATCCGAAAGGGATAAGAGCATTCGACTCGAGTTGTACAGTATACATTTTCTATGACCAACGCGAAGAGAAAACAATAAGATTCAGATATTCAAACAGTTAAAGTTATAATCACGAAAACGAACATTTGAAACAGTCGCGTAACTCATAGAGAATTGTGGGATGTGATACGAGTTTAGATAATATTCTCATACATTAGAATGTAGATTTTATTAGGTACTTTAGATATTTTTCCATTTTCGAAAGAATAAAATTTATTGTGACATTGACAAGTCAGATTTTTTTCATATCCACTCTAAGATGGATATTAGCTATACGTATACAGTAGGTATGATATGAACGACATCAAACTTTACTGCTCTGCTATAAAAGGTTAACTTTTCGTTCAAATATCTTAGCCAAAACGCGACAATTTTTGATACATTCGAATAAAAACACATTTCTGGGATTCACTGCGTAAGGTAGAGTTTATCAAAAGTCAAAACCTTTTGTGATCTTACGTGAAAATGAATAATTTGTCTACAATATTCTCCGTTAGTAAGTTTACCTTTAATAAAATTAAACATTTTACGGAAAGCAAAGTTCATGTCACTATTCAAATACATAGTGTACCTAACGAGACACTTGAATGCATCGTGTACTGCATTTCCGATATCTGTTAGAACTCACATTTAAAATGTAGCCAAAGCCGAACTTCACGAAGTTTACCTCCGAGCGGAGTATTCCCAGCTCCACTGATCTATTTCCATCGTGCACTTCTCGCCCTACATGATTTAATGTGCTAGTGACGTCACGAGCTGCGGTTCGTCGATACCGCACTAACGAACGATCTCCGAACTAGTCTAATATCGGGACAGGCCAGTCCCCAGGGAGTCTGCAACTTCTGTTTGCTTGCTATGCAAATGCTGAGTTAACGTTCGCATCCCATCTCAATTATACATGATAAGTAGTTGCAAATTACTCACAAATAGAAAAAATCTGATGTCGCCTGCATATAACCTGTCGCTTGTCCTTTTTACACTTTTTATTTTATTAATATTTATATTTTATATATATGAGTATCCGTGTGTTGACTGTTGACATGGTGAAATGAATTATTAAAATAATTAGTACTTACAGTATTAGTACAATACTTTTTAGAGTATTTACACCATTCCGATGTGTTTTCGAACCGGAAAATGCATTATTCCGGTATTTTAGTGTAGTTGCTAGGCTACGAAAAATAACAGTCTTGGAAAGTTTTTTCCGGCCGGTGACAAAACTTTCTCGTACAGGACGCAGTCCATTGTTTTCCATAAATAAAAATACATTATTATTGAGTATAAACCGATAAGAAATAATATGTGTACCACGTAGTAAAAGTGACCAGACTGGCCTCGCCTCCGGTTTATCTCGCAATTTCCATCACCGTCCAGGAATATATCACTTTTCCTACTATATATACAATTATAATAACTGTTACTGTCAAATATAAAACATTTGTTTCCATAGGTATCATTAATCATTAATTACTTGTGAAACAAATTTGTACTATAAAATTTTAGTTAATGACATAATATTAAATTATTAGTTACATAAATTCTCATATTTATAATTAGTTAGATTTTTCAGAAAACCACTTCATAAAAAACCACTTCCGGTCCCATAATTAACACTAAAATCTAATCATCTAATCTAGGGTGTCAGAATGTTATATCCAAAATTTCAACATTTTCACTGGTATTTGAGTAACACTTACGACGACATTTATCTATTCATCCATCCATCCACACACATGGACATTCATCATCATATAAATATTAAAATCATATTCTAGGGACTTCAAAACGTGCGTAGCGACGAAACTTATATATGATGTACTATACGAGTACAATTTACAAAAACAGTACGTTCTGCTCATATTGCAACTTACCCGTTTAGAACAACCAACTTGTCATCTTCCTCAGAATCATACATTTTAGTGAATATTTAAAAAAAGAGCAGATTGTGATGTATATTAGAGCGATGCCAACATCAGAATGAACAAAATTTAAACTGATGTTATCTAGAATAGACAGTGTTACTCATATCTGCCTCTCATTCTAAGACCAAAATTCATATTTCACGCTTGTGTCTCTTTAGTTGAAAACATCTCTACTACTTACGGCACTCTGTAAATCAAAGTGTATTAATACTAGCCTACCATGGACTGTTTCAATCTATCCTATACTATGGGACAATATTGTGGTACAGTGATAATAATTGTGATAGACTTTTTAAATTACAAAAACGTGTTGTGCGTATCATAGACAATAAAGAGTTTCGCGACCACTGCAAACCAGTCTTCATCAAATTGCAAATTTTAACTCTCCCCTCCATATATATAATGCAATGTCTTAACTACATTAAATCAAACCCCAATAAATTCACACAATATCAGCACCGCCATGAATACGGAACTAGGCATACAAAAAATTATAATATTCCAAAATTTAATAACGAAAAATTTAAAAAATGTTACCTATATAATTGTATTAAATTTTATAATAAAATACCTGATAATGTTAAAGATCTACCAGTACCAAAGTTCAAGTACTCCATAAAAACTATGTTACTAAATCAGGCTTTTTATTCAATTAATGAGTTTTTGAATTCTACCCATTACAAATTTTAAGATTTGACAAAACTTATTGCTATTAATGTATGTTAGTATTATTTTTTTTTGTGCAAACCTATATATAATTTCTTAATTTTTATAATGTAATCCGCAAGGATGCTCTATTTTTACTTATGTATTTTTATCTCTATTGTAATTTTGACTATGGCATGTAATATGTATGTATGTATTCAACTTTTACTATGCCAAATAAACATATTATTATTATTATTATTATACTAGTAATAATAAAAAGATAATGGAAATCCAGGATTTAGTTTAATTTAAGAAAGAATCATTATCATACAAATTGTTTATGTAGTATCCAATGATAACAGCACTGATTGTCAGGTATTAAATATTATCCAATACCGTACCTGTACTTCTAAACATAATCCTGCATATTTCGTAACAGTTTAATCCTTGTGCTTGTATAATGTATATTCTATGCAGTATCTGCACTATGTAATAATAAGTGTATTGACATTGACAATAACCTCAAATGATGAAGCTACATTGTCGGCAAATATTATTATCCAATAGTATGTAGTTTGCTATAGAAGACACTAATCGGATCACTCAAGTTAACAACTAAAATACTGTTTACATTATGAACTACTTACTATAGCTTGATCTGTCTTACTATTAATCTTAGTTGACATTTCGTATAATACAACAAATCGTTCTATACATAAATAATAATTGAATAAATCAGAAGAGAACCAACAAAAAATGAAAATATTTTTGAGAAATGTAAAATACACAAACCTCTGTTAGAGAGATATATTACATTAGAAGAATCAACAAAGATTCCAAGCAAAGATATTACGGAATATTTGTGTTTCCCATTTATCTTTCATCATGTTTAATGAAAGGTTGAAACTTGATATTAAATACATATGTGTACTGTTCCATTTATTACCTGAAAATTTAATGTTGCCAACAGATAACCTTCTGTATATTTATATAAGTACCTATAGTTGAATGAAACGATATTTAAAACTCAATGCAAAATAAATCTATTATTCTTTATAATGTTGACGTTAGGTTAAGGGGCTCTCAAAAAAATAACGAAAAGAACATTATAAAGTATGAACTTGATCAAAATAGCAGTACAAACGTCATTAATAGTGCATTGGACACCGCCACTCACTAGCACATACTAATTTGTTACAACCTGAATCGAAATAATCGTATGATAAGTAGTGAGATGGATGAGACACTTTACAAATTACCAGCTTTGATACAGAAAATGCTTTTTTGCACCTCCGTCCAATTATGACTAGTATTACAGAACTCCACATCGTCAGGAAACTCTCTGATTGCCGGCCTATGCCAGCAAAATGTAAGGATGCCAATTAAATTTTTTTAGCATTATATTCTGTCAAAATTTTTAATTTTATTTTATTGAAAATGTAAATGGTTCATTAAATCAACTATTTTTGATAAGCTTTCAGTTCAGCCTGTCAAAATAAACTCTCTGTCGCAAAAGTTTAGTTTCTGGACTAGTGATACAAATAACTATTTCAAGACTGTCGTTAAATATGTACAAGACCAGTCGCACATGAATTGGACCAAATAATATTCAATAAATTTTAATATTTCTGAATGAAAATTTATTAAATACAAATAATTTACACTTATACAAATATGTCTATTACATATATTATAGTTTTAACAAGTAATCGACAATATTTAATACTTATTCCAATATTACTAATTACAAGAAGAAAATAATGATACATACATAATATTATTACCATTAAGTGCATTCACCTTTACATCTTAAAACAGCATCAGTTCATTTAGACCTAGAGTCTACTAATGTTTTGCAATACTCTGGTTTAAACTATTCCAGATATCCTAAAATTTTGCCTTTAATTCGGGAATAATACGGACTGGAGGGGTTCTAAATGCTTTCTTCATTCGATGCCAGATGGTTTAGATCGGTGATAAGTCAGGACTGACCATTTTAATACAATAATGTCCTGTGTTTTTTGTATGGGAAGGTGCACTGAATATTCTTAATTAAAGACAACAATTCTTCTTCTTATGAGGACATGCATCCCCATACCATCACAGAATCTGAAAACTTGACTTTTCTTTTGAGGCAGTCTCTGTGATAATCTTTCCCTGGCAATCAAATTACTCTACTTTTTGTATCGCCAACATACACTTCAAACTTGATTCATCACTGAGTCTCATTGTTGTTGAACTCAGCCTTTGTGTTCTTTTGCTCATAAAAATCGGATTCGCTTTTGTTTTATGTGAGAAAGAGCTTTTGTTTCGCCTGGATTGAAAAGTAACTAGTTTGAATGTTTATGTTTAGCACTCGTATATCTTACCTTATAGAACTTATATCCCATTTTTTCATGTTTCTCAAGCAAGTGTTTTGAGATCGATTTGCCAATCACATAAGTCCATTTAAAAGTCAATTCTCTAAAAGAAGCTCGTCAATCTTCTTTAATAAGTGCCTGGAGAATATGTTCATCTCTTTTTGTAATCATCGAAGCACGATAAGTTTTATTTTTTACGTCAATATTTCAGGTATTTTTAAATTGGGATATAATATTTCTCACTGTTCCTTGAGAAATACTTCATGTTTTTGCAACTTTATACTCAGAAATCCCATTCTGATGCGCAACAACAATATAATTTCTCATATCAGAGGATAAAGACTACTCGAACCATTTTAAAACTTTTTGTACGTTGACATATTAGCCATAAGTTTTCACTTCTTTTTCAAGACCCACGAGTTAAAATATTAGCATATAACAATTAAAGATGGTATTTGATAAAAAAATAAACATTTATATCTTCGTTTGAGTTATGGTCTAACTGATATACGCCAGACATGACCAGATATAACATTTTTTTTAATTTAATATTTATAATTAATATAGTTGAAATAAGAATTAAATATTATTGATTTATTGTTAAAACTGTAATGTATCTAACAAACTAATTGAATTTCTAAAATATTTAGAGGTTATGTTGGATTGTATGGCGCGCCGTTTCGGCAAATATTATTACTATAAAAATAAATTTATTTTCCGTTAAAATATTTATTTTTGTACGAAAATATAAAGATTATTGTTCAAATATATTCCATTGTTGTTTAAAAAATATTTTTTGTATAATTTTATTATTTTAAAATACAAAAAAAAATATTTTTTAAACGGTTAAGAAAATATTTTTATGCAGCCTGTGAGTGGTATTATTTAATATAAAAATGAGCTTTATTATTCTACCGTTAGATGGCGTCGTTACCACTGCTATTTGATCTGGCAACCTTGTACTGTACACTCAACTACATAGGCTGTGAAACATATCCGGATTAAGCACTGGCAACTGAAATCTCAGCAATAGGCGACATGCATATTTTTAGCATCAGCGCCTTTAGCGGCAATACTATAAGTTTTTTGAAAACAAACATAAGGTGTATATGAGTTTTACGCAAGTAATTCGCGAAATAATGTGTTTTTATTGCTTTTAAAATGGAACATGAATAAAAACAACTACATTTTCTTCACATTTAATACCTCGGATTCCCTTGTCTGCAAGAATTATATCTTCGCCTGTAATAAGTCTAAAATTCCATAGTTATTTGTCATAAATGAATCAATTGTTTTCAGTTTTTAGTATCGAATTTTATCCATTCGTACAGGTATAATTTTTTCCACATGTTTTTCAATACTTCGTGTTTTGAAACTCGTGATTTTCCCTACAGGCGATGTGCAGACTTGTAGTCAGCGCCGCCACTGGACGAAACTTGCAAAACTGTTATTAAAACAAACGGTCAGCTGTTGCGTTACGGAAGATAATTTGCTGCTTTTTTGTTTTTTGTGCTTTAAAGTTTAAAATAATATAAAACATACAGGCTGGTACAAGACGATCGAATATTATGTGTTGTGTTGTGGGATGTAGTATTAGATCAAAATTACACTTCATTTATCGATTTCCAAAATTCTTAAATCATGGGCCTTTGCACAATCAATGTTCTTGATTCGAAAAATTTTCTGTGCCTTTAGCGCAATTTTTCTAGGCGTTAAATCTTTTGCTTTTCCTATATTTTTTATAAACAATAATATTAATTGTACTAAATGTATAACAGTAAACAATATTAACCTGTTTTGTAAATATTGCTGTATGTTGGGTATAATGTTCAAAATTATACCTATATGAACAGATACAATTCAATTTCGATACCATAAGCTCTAAACACGTTCATTCCAGGAATAATATAAAATACGACTGTCTACAGGTTTTTAGGTTTCCTCATACGTATTGTCACTAATATTTCATTTCAAGTCATAACAAAAATCTCTATTTTTAGATAAATAGTTACTTCACATAATAAAAAAAAATATTTATTTATTTATAAATGAATCAAAATTTTAAACTAGTCCTCGAAAATAAAAAATTATGATGCGTTAATAATATGGCCATGGAATGTATATCATCAGCCTGCAGAATTTTTTTGAATTTATTGAATTAGCTCATTAAAAAATTTAAAACTGTAGTGTTTTGACTAGAACGCAAAGCTATTGATGCACTTTTGCATTTTTCTTTTAAAACACATTACCAGAATTTCACAGTTTTATAGACTGTACCGAAATTAGAATTCAGTATTTTGTTCTAATAAAATAGACGATAGAATTTTTACATATTCTAATTATGAGGGAACTTTCAGTGCTAAATTTTCAATTGGATTCATGGATTCTTTTAACAATTGATTCATTCAATAATTATGGAATTTTAGACTTAGTTCAGGCGGAGATATAGTTCTTGCAGACAAAAGAGGTCCAGGTATTAAATGTGAAGAAAATGTAGTTGTTTTCAATCTTCTTCCATTTTAAAAACAATAAAAAACATCATTTCGCGAATTACTTACGTTAAACCCGCATACACCTTACGTTTGTTTTAATAACACTTATAGTTTTGCTGCTAGAGGCCGTAGCAATAACAACATACAACAAGCAAATACCTTAATGGTCGTAGAAAAAATAATATAAAACATCGAATATTGTACGTTGTGTTGTGGGATGTAGTATTAGAATAAAAATACAATTTATTTACCGATTTCTACAGTCTAAATTTTTAGTCTTTGCATAACCAATCTTCGGAAATTTCTTGATTCGAAAAATTTTCTGTACCATTAGCGCAATTTTTCTAGGCGTTAAATTTTATAAACAATAATATTAATTGTATCTACTAAATGTACAAAAGTAAACAATATCAACCTACTTTGTAAATATTGCTGTATGTTTGGAATAATGTTGAAAATTATACATGAATTTCGATACCAAAAACTCAAAACAATTGATTAATTTATTACAAATAACTATGGAATTTTAGACTTATTACAGGCGGAGATATAATTCTTGCAGACAAGGGAATCCGAGGTATTAAATGTGAAGAAAATGTAGTTGTTTTTATTCATGTTCCATTTTAAAAACAATAAAAACACATTATTTCGCGAATTACTTGCGTAAACACATATACACCTTATGTTTGTTTTCAAAAAACTTATAGTATTGCCGCTAAAGGCGCTGATGCTAAAAATATGCATGTCGCCTATTGCTGATATTTCAGTGGTGCCATCTGTTGCCAGTGCTTAATCCGGATATGTTTCACAGCCTATGTAGTTGAGTGTACAGTACAAGGTTGCCAGATCAAATAGCAGTG
This sequence comes from Stenolophus ochropezus, assembly GCA_035578165.1. Taxonomy (NCBI): domain Eukaryota; kingdom Metazoa; phylum Arthropoda; class Insecta; order Coleoptera; family Carabidae; genus Stenolophus; species Stenolophus ochropezus. The sequence goes on from JAQOWZ010000008.1 coordinate 22,857,642, forward strand.
GTAACGACGCCATCTAACGGTAGAATAATAAAGCTCATTTTTATATTAAATAATACCACTCACAGGCTGCGAAAAAATATTTTCTTAACCGTTCAAAAAATATTTTTTTTTGTATTTTAAAATAATAAAATTATACAAAAAATATTTTTTAAACAACAATGGAATATATTTGAACAATAAATTTTATATTTTCGTACGAAAATAAATATTTTAACGGAAAATAAATTTATTTTTACAGTAATAATATTTGCCGAAACGGCGCGCCATAGGATTGAATTTCTTCTTTCTAAAATTTATTTCTTCTCAAAATATATAATATAATCTTTATTTATTATAATATCCTAAACATGGGTAGGGGGGAGGTTTACAAAATCAATATTTCTCAGGGCCCCAAAAACTTTTAATCCGGTTTTGCTGTGACGTGAGAATCAAAATAATGTTAACTGTTGTCAATAATTATATTGTTTATTACAATACTTCTGTTGTTTACTGCATATAATTCGGAGCTCCTGCGTACTTGGTTACTGCGCTCCGATTCAAAATGAGTAGAATGTGAGGTCTGGGGTTTGACTCCCGATGTCATAAACTATTACCCAAATAAAAATACTACTGTGTCAGAGTGGTTTGAAATCTACTATAAGCTGTAGGACCCTTTCAGAGTATTTTCTCCATCAAAAAACAAATTATTATGGAACGGGTGAAGTTCACTTCTCAATTTCACTTGAGGCTTGGGGCCAAAACTTTCCTTTGGTTGTGTTATTGAACAATCCTTCATTCGTGAAGTCATTGAGAATGTAACACGCAATACTCTGTTTTATTATTGGCAATCAGTGGCGGCGCCAGGGTATTTTTACAGATGCTCGAGCCACTGAGAAATTGTCCCGAACCGCTGTAGAAATTTTATTACTATAAGGTTAAAGAAAAAATTACAAAATCTTTCACATCTCGTGTTAAAAATGGGGTTTATACCTAGTACACAATCATTGTATGATGGATCAGTAAAAAATTTAAAATCCACATTCCCCATTAAAAATTAAAATCTATTTTTACGTTATTTCCAATCGTAGTTAAACATGAAAAGTTACAATTTTTAGTTTTTCACTCTAAAATGTTTCATATTTAACAAATTTATACCAAAAAACCCATTTTGAGTCCAAAATTTTGTTTTTTGAATATAGTGCATACTTATTGATAGATGTCGATTTATGACTTAAGATTTACAAACATAATTAAATATCTCTTTTGGTTCTTGAGATTTTTACTCTTCTCCAAGTTGCAACTGAGAAAAGTGTGTATTTTGCTTATATCTTTAAAATGGGTAGACATACAATCTCAACAATTATACCAGTTGATTCTAAGGGTAAAATTACATAATGAAATATTTTTTTCTACATATTTGGTAAAAAATGAGAGAAACATGAAAACCGGAATTTCAGATTTCTTCGCTTGAGAATTTTTTAGATTTCTGTTCCCAATCTTTTATAGGTACTTTATTTATTTTTCTCTATTAAGCATCCTATAACAACAATAATATAGTTACTCATTAACAGAATATGAGGTGTTTGGAAGCTGAAAATGTAAATATTCTAAATTTGACGTTTCAATCTGGAATCAAAATGGATGAAATTGCGGTACTTTATACAGTTTATAGGATATTAATTTAGCGGTTTAAAATGATAGATTTTTTTTATTAATATTCTTAATTAAATATAGATAATAGATAGTATTATTTTAATTTCTATTTTACAGTCCTCCCTAAAATGACTTTAACCCCCTTGTAGAAAATTAGTCAAGCTATGACCCTGGATCAAAATTAGACTTAAAAAAGAGATTTGTAAGCATAGCATTCTAATGGGTCAAAATACGACCTCTTCGGAAAAACAAAATTCATTAAAACTCGAGAAAAATGTAAAGAATCTATTGGTGGGCTATTTTTAATAAAGAACCTCTTTTTTAATTTATGTACTATTTAATGGCTGATCCTACATCTAATGTCTACAAACTCTACCGCCACCACTGCAGGCAATTAATTTGTCACCCTCCACTTGTTTTCCGGATCGCACTGCGAATAAAATCCTGGTTTTATGAATCCATTTGGATGTAACCGACTCCCCGTCAGCTGTCGCGAGCAATTCCCAGCGTGAAGCGATGTGATCGGTGATCGGTTGATTGCTGATCGGGTGATCGGATCGCTAAACCAATACGCGGCGCGGTGCAGTGAAGAGCGACCGTGATAAATGTGGGCACGCGGGATATGGTCAATCAGGCAATCTCCCATTCCACGGGCGTAGAAAGACACGTGCCAATATGGATAGTGCGGGTGGGGAATAAATTCTGATATGGGTTGCCAAGGTGACAAGGTGATGGCTTTTCAAGATTGTCGTACGTTACAGGGTGATGTAAGTTCTACTAAAGGTAAAAATAGTTAGGTTGATAATTAGTAAATGTTATAGGGTGATGTAAGTTCTAATCAAGCTAAAAATATTTAAGTGGATAATTATTAAATGTGTATAAATTTAAAATGTTTACGAAGGATTTCAATTATTTCGTTAGCAAATAAATAAATCTTTGTCAGGAAAACGGAAAAATTAGTGTAAACAAGAAATTAAATAAACTGGAACTTATTCTGAGGTAAATTGAAAAAATTATATATAACTAGAGAGTAAATACTAAATAAAGATTATGTAACTGGTAAGAACTAATTCGATTTTACTTCCTTGTACGGAGTAAAGGAAGTATTGTAACCACGAAAAATTTCGGTTTTCAGATTTCAACAGAAATATCCATTTTCACTACCCCTGAATCCTGAATCCATTTTGAGTAGTTACGACGTGACGTTTGTACGATATACGTATCTCGCATAATTCAAAAATGTTTTTTATTACAATCGGCAGTGCCATTTTTGTTCGTTCCAAACTTCCCCACTCACTCATAAAATGTCACTTTTAACACATATCATAAATAACTATTTCTTTATTGCTCACTTTGTACAGGTGACCAATGTAATTGATTAAGCATGGGGATCTCGAGAACTTTAATATAGATACAAAGATACAATAAAAGTTGCCTCATGTAGCGGTCATTTTATTTATATTTTTCTTTTTCTCAAAAAAGGCATAGGTGACTAGATATAAACAAAAAAGTAAATTTTTCATTTATCTTATTTTGCTTATAACATTTTTATTTGAATACAAATAATTTGTATAAAAACAATAACATGTATAAAATGACCCTGATATGTGGTAACTTTTGTCTAATTTAACCGACTTCGTATTTCTTATAGTTATCAAGATCTCCATGTTTAAATAGTTTCATTGGTCACCTGTATTGAAGTTGAATTATCAGCTATAATATCCCTAGGACATTGATTTTTTTTCATTTCCTTGCCCTGAATATAACATTTGAAAGTAAAATAGTAAAATAATTAATGTTTGACAGATATGAATAATCGTTATTTACCTAGCAACCTCATGGCATAAATGATAAGAGTCGCAGGATACTTACCATCAGTGTAAGTAAGTTTTGACTGTATACTTTCGCACATCTGATCTGAAATATAGAGCTGTGATTGGATATTTTTTTAAACTAAAATATTTCAGTGTATTTTCATTGGTTACTGTCGCACACTTTATCTGAAATACATGGATTTCGTTAAAATTTACGAATAGTTGTTGCATAGTTACAGACAAAATCATTTTTTCGTTCTACTAAAATACAAGTCACTCTAAAAACAAGTACCCTAGGTACTTCAAATCCCATCTAGCAATAATACTAGATAAATTGGATTATATTCTAGGGCAATAAATACTAATCCACAAAAAATAGGTAAACAAATCACATTTTGGTGGTAATAGACAAACAAGTAGAGATCACCGAGATTTTTACATATAAAAGGACCAAATTATGAATGCTGCAATGAACTGAATGTATGTATTTTTTGTTTGTTGTTTACAACGCTACGTACATATAGCTGATGACAGGTGACATATATTTTTCAGGGCACTCTGGCACTTTGTAGCAAAATAGATCAATAAAATAGTAAATTCCAAACATGTTTACAATGTATTCTACGTTTCAGTCTTTCAAGTGTCACTTACAATCCTTGCAATCATTTATTATATTTTAGTGTTTTGTTTTGTTTAACGACACAAGTTATTTTACAAATTATGTTAAAGTATTGTTTGATATTAACCGAAAAACTATACGGAATTAGGAGTAAGAATATTAAAAAAAACATATTTTAGGCGGCTGGTACATAAATTGTTGTTTTTCGTATCTGCTGGCAACCTTAAAGTATCAATTTTTATTTGACATCTGTCAAAGTCAAAATTTTTGGCCGCTAGTTTGTTCATTATTGATTTACATAGTTCATATTAATGTGATTAATTATTTTAGAATATAATAACAAATGTAAGTAAAATTTTAACTATTCCTTTACAAATATTAATGAAAAAGTAATGAATTTGCTAGTAAAAATAGCGGCCGTAAAGTAAATGCGGCCGTAAAGTAAATTTTGACAGATGTCAAAAATTGATTTTGAATGAAAATTCATAATTTCTTGTTGTAATCGCCTAAAAAATGTTGTGTGCACCTCGGATAAAAGTTCTTTTTGGGCCTCATCTGATTTGTAGCCTCGGCTTTGCCTCGGCTGCAAACTTCTGTTTCGGCCCAAAAAGATTACTTTTAGAACCTTGATACACAAATAACTATTGTTTTACACAGTGCTGCGTTACAGTATATTCCACCTAGAGCTGCTGTCTAAATCTAGACTTTCTGGACTATTATCTTGTTTTGTCTAGATTATCAAGACAAGGCTCGCAAAATATATTGTTTTGATTTTTCTAGACAAGACAAGACTTTATTATTCTAGATCAAGACGTTAAAATTCTAGATTATTTTCAAGACTACATGAATTAAAATATTTAAAATTATGCGAAGCTTGTCCATGCGAGCTGAAACAGTGATTGTAAAATAGAAAAGAACGCTGTCGAAGAAGTATCTGTCCTTGTCTAAAACGTATACGCAGATTAATGTAGATTTTTTAAATAATCTATAGATTAGAGATATTAGATATTATTAGAGTCTTGATATGACTTTTTAATCTAGATTTAGACTTAGCCAAGTCTTATCTTAAGATTTCTAGACAAGACAAGATTTTGCAAAGTCTCCGAACTCCACTAGAAGTGAAAAGGGATATTTAGCTATCCGGGAAATTTTTTCCCAGATCTGGAAAATGAAGTAAGTAACGAGCTATTTCCTAACTTTTTATGTTCTCTAGTTGGCGCTAGTAACTTCTTTTGTTTCAGTTCATTGTGTGATTGTGGTGTGATCGAAACGCAGTCCAATAATGACCTTAGAAAAAGTATAGTACATAATTCGAGTTGTAAAGCAATTAAGCACTTGCGTAATTCTTACATAGATAAAAGTAAGCAGGGTAACTGAGTCATAATTGTATCATATGCAATTTTGACAAGTCAGTATGGTAATATTACCTTACAGATTTCTCAAAATAACATGGGTCTATTGGATATACAGCTGTAGTCATGGCATCACATCAACCCAAAGAGAATTTTATAAAATAATATTTATTAATAATGTCTTTATTTCCTGAAACTGGTAAACTATTGAACAAACTACGTACCATGCTATGAATGTTCGGAATTAAATTGACATCTGCGGCAGTATATTAATAGCTACTATATCCAGTATTTTTTGGTAAAATAAATGGTCATAATGTAATAAAATCTGTCACTTTATTGTCTTTGTCGCTTTCTGATATAATTTTAATAGTATTGAGCAACAAAGTATTGAAATATTTCACTTTAAAACTGATATAATATAAAACATTTGTTTGGTTTCTCCATCATTGGTTTCGGCTGTCAACTGTCAAAGAATATCTGATTTTTAGATATAGTTTCCGAAAATATGTTATTTGATATTTGAATGCGAAATGTTTTTACATTCTCCATTGTTTTCTTTACGAGCACAGCGATTCATTCTCGAATGCAAAAGTAACATTTCCCAATCTAGAATAACGAAGTAACAAAGCTTAAAATTCCACGGAGTTAAAAAAAACATGATGAACATTTAAAAACATGGTGTATCTAATTAGATAATATTTTCAACTCGTTTTTTAGAACTTTTCGCAAATTTTGTAATAATTTTCTCCATGTCAAGCTGAATCTGGTTGTGAATATGCAGCAAAGCTAGACCAGTGAGTCTTTCCTCCTCCAAGGATGCTCTCAACTAAGTTTTGAGTCGCGATCCCTAATCCGTAAAGCGCCAACAATAATTTTCAAGTCTTAGAGTTTTTATATCTAAACGGTTCTTCGGTAATATAAAAATTAATGAATTTATTTAGAAAGTTGATTTTGAAATAATTATAAAGTGTGAGTGTCGGCAGTCGTACGCACATGGTCGACTAGGCCCTAATTGGCGTAATGGCACAGCTCTCTGGCTCTCCCATCTGTCGGTTGCAATAATATTTGTTTTCGTTTATTCAATGATACATACTTTTAATTCAAATTAGAAATATCTAGAATAGAGAATCAAACAATAGTTCTTAATTAATACATTACTTAAATTTTAAGTTTCCTTTAATTGGACAATATAACATTGAAACAAAATGCCAAATGAACTATTTTATATTGCTCTCAAAAATTCGATTAGGATTTTTTGTTTAAGTGTTGCTTAAATTTAAGTCGTTTTGCGCAACTGGGCATTATATCTTACATTTTTAAATATTATTTTCCATTTAACTTCTTAAATATAAATGTTGTTTCTTAAATTATTCATCTTAACTATTAGAGCCATAATTAAAAAAAAGTTCATTCTTTGGGGTTCCCCCCATTACCCCTATGACCCCTTTTGGATCCGACCCAGGTAAGTACCAATGCACTAAATTTGTATAACTCGGCGACAGGTTATCATATATCATTAGTAGAGGACATATGCATAACTATAGAATCCTCTTTCAATAAAAATCCGAGTATATGTGGTAGTTGTTATATTGAAAATCGCACTAATTTATTCTTCTACAAAATCAATCAAACTTCTTACAAAAGAATCCATTAGCTTAAAGCTAATTAATGCGACATCTTTATTACAACTTTCTGAGGGGTAAATAATTCAACATCAACTAACAACGAACTTAGTTCTTGCAATAATTAATTCCTTAGAACCGCATTTCAATTTTAGATATTAAACACCTCGTGCTGTATTCCCTTTATCCTAGCAGAAACAAACGCCAAACCAAACACCCAACAAGCCAAACAAAGGAAATGACAAGAGAGCATCAGCCAAAGCTCTGAGCATCGCCTTCCCACAATTGTTCAGAATTTAGATAGATGTAGGGCCATACAATACCTATCCTTATCTTAAGTGTGAAACAATAATTAAAGGTTTTCCATCAATGGAGTCATTCCACATTTTCTGGTATATTTTTTCCTGACAGTCTACCGGCAATATATATATATATATACAGATGTGCAACGAAATGCTGAACATAGTACTTTAACATGAGATGTCAAACAATTGCGGATACTCTCTCTCCTAATAAATTGAGAACAAAATTACAAGAGTATAAAGTTGTTCAAAATTAAATTCTACGTCAGATAAGATCATAATTGTTGTAAAAGCAGGACTGTAATACGGGATATATTAAATATAAAATGAAATACTTTCGTTAAAAATCAGATAGCCATGGAAATAAAAGAAAATATCTATTTGTCAGTTTAGAGAAGTTTCTCTAATTATAATATTTATTGTGTATATTTTAATTTTATTTAAGTTGAATTTATATTCATTTCTTTAACAATATGCTAATATTAAAAAAAATAATACAAATATAACTTACAAAACACAAAGTAAGCTTACTAACTGTCACAATTGACACATAGATATTTTCTTTTATTTCCATAGGTGTCTGATTTTGAATGAAAATGTTACATATTATATTTAATATACTCGTACTGCAGACGTGCTGTTGCAACAATTATGATTTTATCTGACGTAGAATTTTAAACAACTTTGCACTCTTGCAGTTTTGCTCTAAATCTGTCAGGAGAGAGAGTATCCGCAATTTTTTGAAATCGCATGTTCCATGTTCCGCATTTCGTTGCACACACTATATATATATATATATATATATATATATATATATATATATATATAAATATAAATATATATATATATATATATATATATATATATATTGTTTTGTAGATACATTTTTTAAAAAAATAAGCTTGCATTTAAAATCTCAATAGAACGTCATTTGCCTTAACGTTACGAATTACAATGATTTAACTCACTATTGCGGACAAAATACAATCTAAAGTAAATTTGGTTTATATTTTCTTATTTGCATGTAATTTCAATTATTTTTCATGCATACAAATCTTTACTTATACACTAATAACATATTTACGCAAAACAAAAAAGATTAGAACATCGCTACTTTTCCTGTGACATAATATTATTTTGGGTAAGTTTACTTATTCTGAAGTTTCCCTTTACATTGGACCTTTGTATCGTGTGTTTATACGTAGGTGTATAAAATGTGTTTGTGGTTCATGAACTCACGAAAATAAAATTCTAAGCGGGAAAATACAGTGTGTGGAACGAAACGCGAAACATAAGACTTTCGTAATCTACACGTCATACTACTCACCCTTAAATTTATGACATTATGTTCATTTCCATTCTGTATATGTATGTACGTATGTATCTACGTATTTCGCATAACTCAAAAATGATAAGACGTAGAATAATACACTATTGCGATATTTTATACTGCAATATGCATGGTAAGAATCGCAAATTCCACCCTGGTAAAAAAATCCTAACATTCTTTTTGAGATGACCCCATTCTAATATCTTTTCCTCTAAAATTCATGATCCTGAAGGCCTGAAGCTGTAACGTGTTGCATATTCAGGAGAACTAAACATTAGCTATTCGTTTACAGAACACCGTTTGCAAAGACCTTTTATTGTTTGCCCTTTGCAACTTTACATAGAATGTAACGTGAGAAAAAAGTAAAACAAAAACGTGCCTACGAGCACAGCCATCTAGATGCGTGGGCTAATTGACGAAACCGATATCCGTGCCGTTGGAATTGTCTGTCGACCAAGAAAGAAAAGGAGGAAATATCGTTAATTTAGACAATGATACTCAACAATAATAAAGTTTAACTACGTCTGCTTTCGAAAGTTTCTCTTTCTTCCCCGTTTTTAGTATTGAACATTATTTCCCACAATAGAATGGAGTTTTCCGAGAGAACAATTTTTGAAGTAACTTATATGGAAAGATAATAATTTTATGGTATAATGATATAATAATTAATATAAAATGTTAATTATCTCTAATTAAGTTGTCTATGCAGAATTTTTATTTGATGCTTTTTACTTAAAATAATTAAGGAAGCAGGAAATTAGGAAAATATGATTTTACGTGTTCAATCCCTATATTCGGATGTTCGAGTCACCGCAAAGTTTTATAATTAAAAAAATCTTTATTGTAACATGTATAGGTGTCCCAAATAACTTGTTATGTATGGAGATCACGACAAAGACTAAAAATGTTTTCCTTAATATTTCGTATTATTTATTAAAATAAAATACGACTTTTTACATAGTAGAAGAGCAGAAAAAAACTCAATTCAAAATTATCGCTACCTACTATAAGCTCCATATGAAAAATTTATGTTGACACCTATAACTTGAAAACGGTACGCGATAAAAAAAATTTGAAAATCCTCGTAAATTCATTATGTAAAAGTGTCTGTAGAAGGTACACACCAAAATCACTTCTTTTAATTTTGGACGTTTTGAGCAAAAATTAAAAACCGTAATATTTACATTTTCGTTCATATTTAGTAAGATATGCATTTTGTCAGGAAAACAAATACATCGTTAAAAAGGTCCCTTAATGCGGCATCTTTGGTCTAATTTTACCGACCTCGTACTCTTACCGTTCTCGAGATCCCCATGCTTAACAAGTTATTTGAGACACCTGTATACAACTATCGAACTATCAATTGAAGAATTTAATAGAAAATTCGTTTCACATTCTGTCATGTACTGAAATCATAATGTTCTGATGAATTGTACCAATCATATGGGAATTACACTAACAATTTTCACTAGTGCAAATTGCTACGATAATTTCACGACTGAATAGGCATTGCTTTAGATATCTATCAATTTTTTTAAGGTGACAGTTATTTAATGTATGTATATATATATATATATATATATATATATATATATATATATATATATACAGTATGTCCACGGATCGAGTTGCAAAGAGGGAAAATATTTTTATTTTATATTTTACGAGAACAATACATTCTTGATAAAAGGTTTTGCTTGTTTCAAAATAACCAATTCAGTTGTAACATTTTTAAATTTTGTTTTAGTTTTATAGAAAAATTGAAAATAGAGCTACTTAATGGAAAAGTCTTCATAGCGCACAAATCTAGTCTTCGACGCAATTTTCTAAAACTTCTTCGAATTTTTTCCAGAGCTAACGGCGTCTCTAATCCTCTCCTTTCATTTTCCTAATAGACAGTCTAACATACTAAATAAATAATACCAATTTCTATGACAACGCAAACTTGTTTTTTGGGACTTTTATACATTTTCATTTCTTGAAGACTCATGTGGGATCGAAACTGAAAAAATAAAGTTGGCTGATTTCCAGAAATGTCGCCTTTTGAATAAATTACCCAGCCAAAAAACGTCTATTCTTCAATTTGTAAATTTTATATTTGAGCTTTTGTCATTGAAATAATCAACAGAATATAATTCGAGCTATGTATTTAACTAGGAAAATTTACTCATAATTTCTGCGAAGTAACGACAACTCAGGTCAAAAATGATTCAAAAATCACTCCAAGTTCACTGTCTTAATTTAAATGTAATTTTTGACACTCGTTTGTTACTACGCAACAACTATTCATAAATTTTTCCAATAAATTCCTGGTTCTTGTTATATTTCTTATTATAAATTCATAAGGAAATACAATTTGGAGCTTCCACTGAAGTTTCACTTCCGGTGAATCAATTAGTCAAAATTTAATCAAATCTTTCAAGTACGACGAAACATCTAATTTCAAGTTTTCATAATTTTCAGTTTAACAGAAATTGAGTTATCGTGAATTTATTATTGATTTACACACACCTATACAACATGATCCTTATGACTCCCTTACTACGGTGGCGGGAGGTATAAAATGTTTGCATACTGAGGAAGTAAGTAAATTTAAGTATTTTTGTCTTACATACTCCTCTTAAGCCGCAAGCCTAACATAACATGTGAAATCTAAATAATTAAATAAGCGTTGTGCAGTTAAGAGGGTTCGTAGGTTGAGTGAATTTCCAAACAGAATCAAGTTAATTTTGTTTAGATGTTACGTGCTTTGGGTTCGTTCAGGCCAATACATTTTGCAATTAGTATAGAGTACCCACACAAACACACCTACACAGATCTACACACAGCAATCAAGTTTATAAATACTCATGGAAGAGAAAATTCCTTCTGGGTAATTAAAAAAATTCAATTAAATAAAATTTTAAAAAAATATAACTTAGTACGATTAATTATTTTGAATTAGAATAAATAAATAAAAACAATAACTATATTACAGTATAAAAGTGTATTATTATACAAGTATTATAAAACGATGTCGTGTTCCATGAGTTGTTTGGGGCACGACCAAGGCCCCAAACAAGCAGAGGTTCAAACCCCCTCCGAAACATTCAACGATAACATAACTTTTTAATTTTGACCTGAAGAAATAATAATTGACTTAATATGTACGACAACTAATTGAGTTTTTGTAAAATTAGTAATACTTATAGTAAGTAGGTAGGTAACCTATGTAACATATGGTTCTTATGTATATAGTACAATAATAATTTTCGTTTCTTATTTCTTTTTTAAGGATATAAATATGTTTTTCATTGTACATGTTCAATACTATATATTATATATAAAAAATTTTAAACTTAAAAAAATAGATTGGAATGGTGAGAGTGTAATTCAATTGAACTAACTAGTAACTAAAATATTGCTTCAATATAACAATCACTAAATTCAAATAGAATATATTTCATGCTTAGTCCAAATGTACTGTATATGTATTATTATTTTTATATCCTTAGGGAAATAATTCTCTAAATAAAGAGAATTTCCGTGTTATGGAAAGGTAAACAAGGTTGTATTTTCTTATAATTCCTTTCTTTCATATCGCAGGAAATTTAATATCTCTTAATTTCAGGATAAAAATAGAATTAATTATTTCTCTGAAAACAGGTGTCTCGTTAAAAATCTCGCTGGAAATTTTAATTAAAACTTTGGCTGCAATTATTTTCAAGGAAATTTGATTAAATTTCAAATTGCACAATTTCACACGTATACAGTTTTCTGTAGTTCATTAATTCATTGATAATTTCTACATTTACTGCTACAATTTCTCACTTTATAAACAGAATATAGTTGACTCTAAACCATCCGAACTATGCGATATTTTACAGTAATCAATTAAAGTATCGTGAAAGTTTATCGTATACTTCTGTTTATATAGTTTTTCAAAAATTATTTATGCAATACTACTATTATTATCATATTTTGAAAACATACCGATGGGGTATAATGGTAGCATTCGTGTTTTATAAGCCAGCAATTCTGAGTTCGAATAAGTACCTTATAACTTTGACGAGGTATGAATTAAAACGAAACTTGCGGAGGCAAAGTTCATGTTACCGTAAGAAAATAGATTTGATATACTTTGTTTACGTTCAGCCGTTTACACACACTTAAAATTTGCACTCTATTTCCCGCTCCTGATCATCGCGTCATCAAATGTAACAATGTGATTTAAATCGATGAGGGAAAGGGGGATTGATGACATCATCTTGTCGGACGAAATCGTGTGATTTCCGAAGTAAACAAATGACAAATTGTATTATATACGAATACAAAAATGGATGTAACATACGAAATGAATTTCGGGATATACTAAACGAAACTATCAACACACAATGAAATCATCTTCAATTATGAATGAATTTAATTGTTTTTTAAATATTTGAAAATATCTGTTAACGCGATTACTCTGTTGTTTGTATTTCATTTCATTAGCATGTATTCTCCTCTGTAACACATACGATAATGAGATAGCGAATAAAAGTCGCATCTATGCTATGCGTATACGACAAATATGCAAGATTAAAGTTTAATAATTCTTGCAACAGAAATTGGTGACGTGATTTGAAATTGTTAATGAGAGTTAATACTTTGTAATTTAAATTAAACATGAAAATACGTATTGTGAGAAGGTATTTATTATTTAGAAGTAAATACATTTTATCTGACAGATTAGTGAAGTATCACTGATTTTAATTCTTATTCCCTGTATTTAATATTATTTAAGTTGAATTTAGTTTCTTTTTGTATAATAATATACCAATATTACAAAAATATAAATATCTACAATGGCATGTCATTATCTGTCAGAACTGTCACATAGATATTTTCTTTTATTTCCATGGCTGACTGATTTTGAACGAAAATGTTAGATTTTATAATTTAATAAATCTCGTCTTGCAGACGAAATTACATATTTCAAGTAACTGTAATCCATAGAAATAATATTCCCCAATAAGCATACAAAATTTCAAGTTAATATCTTGCACTAGGGAGATACTATTCATAATTTACTGATTTCCTGTGTAAATCTCCCATGTGTCGGTCGAGCTGGGACACCCGGTATAAAAAGTTAATATTGTATAATAACTATGGCTCGAAAATGTTATAAATCCTGTGTGGTAAAACTCTTATGTTCATTACTATTACCGCCTTATATTCACAAATGTATGAAATATATATTTCAGGGGCGCCGACTTGCGAGGGGCGGCAGCAACGGGGCGCGTGCTCCGTTTTTAGTTTCTATACTTTTTTTCCTTCAAATCGACAGTGGTTATATAGCCCTTTGTTCCTTCCACACTCTTATTTTACTCTTAATAACTCAATATACCTTTTATTGAACAATGTAATTATTGATAACAATTATTTTTTTGTATGTATGTGTGAGTGCCCCTATCCCTACATGATTTTAGAAACTCGACAGGCCTGATACATATTATTAGATAATATTAAGTAATAAAAAATGGAATAATTAGAATCTCAAGTAATTTAAATTATATTTAATTTAAATGAAAGTGTACTTTATTTTTGAAAGAGTATAATGTTTAAGTTAAAAGTTGCTCAAAGTAGCAGTAGTTTAGATTTAACTCTATCTCTAACTTCTTCTACCTTTGGTAAATTTGCCGTGTTTGAGATATGATCTGCAGGCGCAGTGGGAATGTTAAGACGGCTTTCATTAGCGGTAATTTATCCGGTGAACGTTAGGCGTGAGTGCGGTGAGCCCGGAATCCCTGGAATCTCCTCACCGTCTGATTAGCATTCCTGATTCATCGGATGCAATCAGCGAGGCCTTGCACCAAATTTAAATCAGGAAGAATTATAGCGCAAACTAAAGATTCATAAGGACAGGAGACTCGTAGAGAATAAAAGGTAGTAAATTACCATTTTCCAACTATCAATTTTCGATGCTAGTTCTGAAAATCATATGCGATTTCTTAGTTAGTTATTCTGATTTGGATGTGAAATATGGGTTATGCTCAGTACATAAATAAATTTGAAAAAGTCAAATATATGTTTAAAGCAGCGGTCGGGGAACTTTTTTAATCATTACCCCAAAATATTTTTGTGTAAGTTGATATTACCCCATGGCGATGAGCAAAAAAAAAATCGCCTCTTTTTAGCATCTTTCATATTATAGCCCCCCATGATAATTTTGAAAAGAAAAGAATAACTAAAAATTTAATTTAAACATCATTTATTCAATTTATCAATGTAATACCTAGTAATACATAACGGTAATAATAGTAATATAAGTAATATATATAACAAATTGAAACCCATTGGGGTAAAATTGAGGGTTGACAATTTGGGGTACTGTAACAAATTATAATAATAATAATGGTGGTACAAACAAATATTAGAATTGAAAAAATTAGAAAAAAAAGAATAATTGAAAATATTCTTTCTTCACGTTTTGGAGAAATGATGTTGTTTCATGTTTGATACAATTGCTTCAAAATTGAGACTTTTTGATGTAAGAGTGATTTGAATACAGTCTTCGGCGTTTAATCGATTTCTGTTCTTCGTTTTTATGTTCATTAGAGTGGAAAAGCCTTGTTCTCACAAATATCTTGTTCCAAATGGCAGCAATTTTTTAACCGCCTCTTCATGTGCAGTTTTGAAAGCCTTTGCAACTTTTGACATCCAAAAAGACGACAGATTTGGTTTACTCTCAAATTGAATACGTGCTTCAGTATTAGATCGAACTTCAAGAATTGCTTCTGCCAAACCTGAAGGTTCTTCTGGTATCATAGCAATTTCACATTTGAAAGGATTTACAATCCAACTGACACGGACTGAGCAGGTAGCCGGGCTGTGCTTTACTGCGCAAAGATATAACTCGAGAGCACTCTAGTGAGATGGCGTGGCCTGCATATGTCGCTAAATTGTTTAAGTTCAAAAAAAATACTAACAGGTTTATAAAATAGCAAATTAAAAATATATACTTTTTATTCACAAAAGTTTCATTTTTACCCTCAAAATTTTATTTTTACCCCATTTGGGGTAATTTACCCCGGTTCCCCGATCGCTGGTTTAAAGCCTTAATACAGACCACATAGTCCCGGGCCTAAGGCGACAAAATTTAAGGGTGGCAAAATTTGAGAGCGGCAAA
Source organism: Stenolophus ochropezus (assembly GCA_035578165.1). NCBI lineage: Eukaryota > Metazoa > Arthropoda > Insecta > Coleoptera > Carabidae > Stenolophus > Stenolophus ochropezus. The sequence goes on from JAQOWZ010000008.1 coordinate 22,873,466, forward strand.
AGTGAGCTGAAACTGAGCCAATAAGAAAAAATAAATAAAGCGACAAAAAATATTAAAAAATTAATATTTATTAAAAATTTAAAATTAGAAAACGTTTTGTTAAATTTCATTTGGTCGGAATACATTGAACTGTGTCCAGAGTTGATTTAAAGAGGGTGAAAGCATATAGTGCTTTATACGTCGCTACAGTTTAAATATAAGCGGTTGGTGAAAGCCAAAAAAGAGAAACAAAATACCGCACTTAAAGAAACGGCAAAATTTTAAATATTTTTCAAGAAACCGCGGCTTCTGCTACAACTGTAGTAAGAAATGGTCAAGATCATGGCAAGTAATGCTGGTGAATTGGAATAGAAATACCATAAGGGATAATTATGCAATTATAGTGATCTATTTGAAAAAAAATTGTAGATACGTTTCTAAATGTATTTATTATCATTTATTATTAACTTATAAACGATGCATAGAAATAAATTACAAATAACAATGTTTTCTAGCCGTTTCTACACGTTTTATTATTTATCCTTGCTGCGCCAGTGAAAATAGGGTGACAATTTTAAACAAGCTTATGGGCGGTAAAAACTTGTTTCGGCACTGCACTAAATTCAAAATTATATTGCAACCTGGTGGGTACCACGGAACGAGGGAATCCTAGAAAACGAGGAAGCTTACAAAAAAGGGACTAAACTTTCATACTACGGACCAGAACCGTTATGTGGTCTTCCACAAAACCAATTAAAGCTTTTTTCTTACATGCTTATTAAACTTAATATTGCTCTTAAAGTATGTGGCCAAAAAATATATTTTTAAAGGTATTATTCATTATACAGTATACTATTAGACAGTATATTGATAATTATATATTTTATAAATATTATATTTATTTATTTGAAATAATAATAAATAACGTGTTCAATTCTCCACGGTTTTACTTGAAATTAAATATATATATTATATAAAACATCAAGTCTAAGAATATTTGATTAATTTTATAACAGAAAATAAACAGTTTTAAAAATATTATTAATTTATTCGGCCGACGCGTTTAAAATGTTACAATATAATTTTTAAAAATTATGGTATATGTAAGTCATGTATATTTTTTCATATTTTATGTTTAAGTATCATTAAAAATTAGTTTATTAATCAATTATTCATGTTTAAAAACGATATAACGAATGATAAATGAAATACTTTTACTTTCTGTTTGTACATTCCTGTTCTAAGAAGATGTATTTATAATATTCAAAAATTTTAAAATAATAGTACACCACTTTCATTAGTAATTTAAATTTAAACTTCCTCATACTCGAATTCGTATAAAAAATGCTGTCTTTTTATATATGTGTTCTATTTAAGTGGTTGTACTTAAAAAATTCTTATCTTTCATAATATATCAAGAAATGTATGATGACTATTTTAAAGTTTACCGCAATTTTTTATATGGATTATTGTAGAATATATTCACGTTCAAATTGAACTGAATATAAGTATTTCCCCGGTAGTAGTGACTCCGATTTTCGAAAAAAAAAATCATTAAAAAAAATATTATAAATTCGGATATTTCGAAATTCGAAAAAGTAATACGTACTATTTTTTTTCTAATTATAAAATTGTATTTATGAGAATGGTACATCAAAGAAACTATACAATATGTACCTAACTACTTTTATTATACTAGCATTTACTTTAGTAATTTATGATTTTGTGTTAAGAAAGATAACATGTTACCAAGTTCCCCAAAGGAACAATTTATTTTCGCGGTTAATGTAATTTATGTACAAACAAGCAAAAGCAAATAAAATTCAAAACAAAATTCGAAATTCAAAATTCGTTCGTCAATTTGAAATTCAAAATTCGAAAAGTTGTAATATATCAGAACAAGTTAGAACCTGAAGCGATTAGTAAACGCACTAGACCACGGACTCCATAAATTCTCTTAATAAATTCGAATAAATCATTGTCTACTTACGATAGATATATATTTCCTCATTTGGCGAAATTCGTAGAAGTGTAAATCTTAATATATATGACAATCTTCATTACTAACTCTAATAGTAATATATTCGCACCAGTAAACAAGCCCGAAATGGGAAAGTAGTTATTCCGTTGCAATTGTGTTATTTTTTTTCACCGTGTTTCATTTGTATTCGCCAAATAGCCACATTGTTGTAAAACGACTTAAATATTGCTCCAATATACTTGACTATAGCTAATTGTCTCTCATCAATCTGAAACTATTTACTTTGTTGCTCCTGAGTTACTGTCTTTTACTGCGTTGCATTTGTATTCGCCACATTGTTGTGAAAAGAATTAAATATTTTCCCAAAATATTTGACTATTGCTCGTTGTCTCTCATCATTTTTAACAACTGTTTTACTCAGCACGGACGAACCGCAGATTATGAGAAAATTTGCATGTGTATGTGATGCTGGGTGATGAAGTGAGTTTACGAGCTTTAGAGGTTGTGACGTCATTATATTACCATATATTTTCGATGATATCCAGAATACTATAATCGGAAGAAGAGTACATTGTATAATTTTATTAATAGTAATAATAGTAATGATTTATTAAATAAAAACTGTCCGGCTAACAACTTTGCCACCATATTGTACAAAATAATACTACATGTACTCTTACATGTTATTTAATACAGATTATTGTATTTTAACAGCATAATTCAGCAAAATATACTACAAAGCATTATTTTTTTTCGCCTGATGTTTTTATGGTTTTACAAGCGCAAAATAACAGTTGCCAATTCGTGATTATGAGGCTATAGTATAGAGTAACGGCCTACAGAGTCAAAGGTGCTCAGTTCAATTTCGACTTCGGTCTTTTTTATATCCTTTCTGTTTTTTTATGTTACTACCTACAAAATTATTATTATGATTTGTACATAATATTTAATAATAATAAATAATTAAAATTAAGTAAGTTACAAAGAAATAATACATAATGCAGTAAATGAATTTATTAACGAATAAACTATCAGCGGAATTAATCAAGAAATTATTACAAACAAATTTGTCGAAATTAAGACCTTTCATTCTGTAGGCCGCTACTCTTCTCTACTAACTTCATACACACGAAATGACAGCTGTCATTTTAAAATATAAAAACATCAGGCGAAAATACTAAATTTTGTTTTGTAAATTTCACTGAATTATGTTATTAAAATTATGTAATCTGTATTAAATAACATTTAGGACTACATTTAGTATTGTCCTGTGCAATATGGTGACTTAGTTATTAGCCGGACAGTTTTATTTAACACTTTCTAGGAACATACGGTATTATAATAAAATAATACATACATGAATATTTACAATACTATATTTTTTAATTTGGTTTTAAATTCTCGTACAGTTTTAGAGTTTTTTTTATATCAGGAGGTAAGTTATTGTATTACAATAAACTAATATTTTATTATTAAATAAAATAGTGTAGGTATATGATATAAATGTCTATAATATCATATTTCTTGTTTTTCTGCCATTGTCAGACGTTTCATAAAAACAATATAAAAATACTTTATCAAAAGCAAACAACAAAGAATGTTGAAGTTTTATGTATTGGAAAGAAAAGCAATCCAATCCTATTTTTAGATATCATTTTTCTTTCATTTATTTTTTATTATCTATCCACCTTTTCGACGTTTTATTATTCCTATAATAAGAAGGTAATAAGTTCCATTCATCCTTGCTGGAATTTCACACATAATTTAATACCAAAAATTTAATTTTTCAGAAAAATCTATTCGATTTAAATACCTGACAATCAGTTCTCTGTTTTGAGGAAGGTATTATAAGAAAATAATTAAGTAATTAAAAAGTAAAGCATAAAATAAAAAATAACATACTGTGCGTGAAATAAGAATTGCGATGTAAGACATGGAAGTGTTTGATGGAAAATTTTTAGCTTAAAAAAATATCCAATCAAATCCCTACATTTCTGATGTATATGAAAGTAGCCATTCAAAACAAACTTACATTGAAAATTTTTAGCCTAAAAAAGTATCCAATCAAATCCCTGTATTTCTGATCACGTGTGCGAAACTAGCCAATCAAAACACACTTACACTGAAAAGAGTCGTAAGACACTTTACACATATGTCATGTTTTACTTTCAAAGTGTCACATTTAGGTTATGGAAATGAAAATAATGACATGCCTATGTTTGATAGGATTTATAATAATAAAGTTATCGAGTTTTCGATTGTCGTAAATAAAGCGCTAACGTCTTACAAAGCTATTTAGACAATATAGCTCTATTCAGCAAATCAGTAAAGTATATAGGCAAACGTTAATGTACGTTTAACAAAATTGACATGCGCTTAATGCGAATATTGAAAAATTTAAATTCTTTCAGTAGCTCTTCTTTTATTTCACATACTGTATTTCAGAAATAAAAATGAATTTCTTAAATTAAGTTCATTTTCGAAAGACTTCTGTTTCGTAATAAAGAAGTATTTTGGTTAATGTCTCACCACAATGAATCGATTACAATAAATCGATCCTTTTGGTTAACACTTCTTTTGAATGTGAATCGAATCACAGATTTACATTCCGCTCAGTTTAACTCGAAGCACACCATCCATTCGCCTAAATAATCAATTTGTAAATAAAAGCACTGCAGATTGAAACCCTGAATAATATACTTGGACCTTTTCAATAAACTTTTCTGCACTTATCTTTCGTTTCGTTTTCTTTTTGTCGCTTCAGCTCAGGTTTCCAGCGACACGGTCTGAATAAAAAGAAAGCAAAGGTTACTATGTTTGTCACGAACGTTATAGGGATATTATTATGATGTACTAGCTGTTATTTCATACACTCTTTATTGTTATCGCTCTGGGAACAATCTTAGAAAAGAATGATGTTATTGGGGGCAAAGGTCGAATAAGACAAGGAGAATAAAACGTTTAAGGAAAAAGAATGGGATACTAAAGTCAAATTTGGTGAAATATTACAAATCTAGTGGTTTCCGAGTTAGCGATAGAGACGAATATCTATTTAAAAAGATATTTTCCACGTATAGAAAAAAAGGCTCGTGATATCCTTGATACACTGGCTATTAGTTTAACATTAGAACATCTATTTTCTAAAGCTGGCATGATAATTAGAAAACTTCAGGATCAGTCTAAATGCAGAATTCTCTAGATATATTGTATTAACAGTTACTTTTCTGAAATAAATAATATAATTCTGATTTCCGTGTAATATAAATTTTTATATAATATAGAGTTGTTTATTTTACGTGATACACTATTGTTATTTCGAGAACACTACGATGCGTTCCAATTGGAAGTTTTGGAGTATCAGAACTACCACATTGTATTGTAGTTTGTAAGAATAAATTAGTGTGTAAAGTTGATAAAGAACAAATTTTATTAGGACTACAAACCTTTCAGCCATACTAAATCCTTTCAATTATCAAAAATGTATAAATAATTAAAAATATTAACATTTTAAGTAAGTGCTAATTAATCTTTTATTTAATTAAATTTATGTATAATAACATATTTTAATATAAAATTTTAAGAAATATATTTAGACTTTCAAAGTTTATTACAACTGGAGGTATCGAAGAGATTTTTATTTGATACCATTCTTCACTATTAATTCAATTTCATTTAAGTATATGTTACAATATGTAATGTATGTTATGTTAATAGAAATATATTCATGTATTGTCTATTGTACTTTTCATGATTATTTATTTAAAAACTTGTATATGCACGCTGAATACCGAAATGTACTCGGACGGGTAATAAGCAATACTCGACCTAACCGGCGTCAAAAAAAGTTACCAGGAACAAATCAAGTAGTTCTATCTATAATATTTATCTCGTCTCGTCTTACTATTGCCGAGCTGCAGTAATACTTTTTATATTGGTCTCGTCTCGAAAATCGAGACAAAATTTCGTTGAGACGAGATAAACTATAGATGAAAGGAGAAGACACGAGACAATATCCAAAATTAATCTCGTTTCGTGGCATCACTACTAAAAAGGAATTAGTTTTCCCGTACATTAATCCTTTGTAATTTTCCAAATAAAAAATTACAAGTAACTGGAACTTTAACAGTAGGTGATACCTAATATCGGCCCTGAGTGATTTTTATTTACGACGTGAATTCATTGCTCTTCTGGAACAACTATACCACTTCCTATCGATTAGAATTGTGAATATCGAAGGCAGGAACTCTATAAACTTTCCGGTTCATTAGTTTGAAGTTAAAAACTTCCCGTGTAGTTTGTAAAGTGCAGCAGAGTGGAAAAGTCCGCTTTGGCGATCCGGGTTTTTGGTTTCGCTAATTGATTGCGTTTCTTACATGTCAGTGAATTTCAGCGTTATATAGTTAACAGCATGTAACCATGCAAGTTTCGTTTGTTTACTCAACTTGTTCATTTGCATTGCAGATGGCGCAAGTGCGATGCTTCAAATTGTTTTATTTCAATGTTGTTGGACCGTATGAGGTACAATTATTTAATGAACTACATTCGTACCACTGGCGTGCGATTAACGTGTGCATGCCCATTCGTATTTAGGAATAAATTAAATGATATAATTGTATATACATATTTTAAGTAATACCTTTTTAAATGCTTTAAATTGAAAATAAATTAAAATCTCTAGTATTAAATTTTAAGTATAATATAAATAAAGGGGAATTTAAAGGGAACTAACAATTTTACATTAGTAACATTAGCTAAAAATTCCTAGAAATTACAAATGAGTAAGCTAACAATAAATCAATCTGTAACCACGGACGCGTTTCGCTCTATTTGGAGATCATCAGCGTGGTGTAACATACAGCGGTGTCTAATGCAGACAATTCCAGCAGTACCGACCTTAGATAAGGTATAACCTCATCTAAGGTACAGACTGATTGCCATGGCAGTCCACTAAGGTAGACTCACAAGAGTAACTGGTCGTTAGACGTAAGTCTTAAAAATGTGACCAAGTGTACTACTGAAGCCAATTGCTTCAAAAAATTACAAAAACAATTTACAAAGTTAAATTGCCGGTTTTTATTGTTAGCTTGCTCTTTTGTAATTTCTATGAATTTTTAACCCATGTTAATTTTTCAAATATAAATAATTATTGAATAACACTAGGAAAACGCAGGCGGTTACCGCTAGGCTCTTCCGCATGACTTGCGGACGGATCGGGGCAGAGAGGCGTTTCAGGACATGAGAAATAAGGACAATGTAGGTAAGGCGATAAACGGTAAATTCATCGCTTACCCGGGTATATTTTGCTACAGTGGAAGATTTATACATCATTCAGAAAAAATTAACTTGTCACTCTATAGAAACAGGAACATAGATGTTATTATTTATCTTCTTCGTCGTTTACGTTCTGTTGCTGTTAGACGTCGAGATTTTTTTAAAGAGATTGCCATGTTCTTTTTAACGCTTGTTCTTTTGCTTCTATCCAACTTACACCTTTCTCTTCCAGCTTTTCTTTGATATCTTTTTGCCAGTTTCGGCTAAGTATTACTTCGTTCCTATTTCCTGTCTTTGGGTTTCGTACACCGTCTTGGGGATTTTATTTTCTTCCATACGCATAAAGTATCCAATACATCTCATTTGTGATTGTATTACGTAATGATTCAGAGATGCGGTTTAAAGACTATCTTTTATTGTTTGGTTCTTTATTCGGTCCAATCTGGTTTTCCTTAGAAATTTCCTGCGATAGTTCATGTCAACTGTTTGGAGTTTATTTACGTGTCCTTGCGTTAAGGACCATGATTCGCAGCTATATATCACCGTTGATACCCAAATTGACCGTACACTTGCATTTTAGTATTCTGTTTGATTTATTTCTTGTCCAAAAAAATTCTTCCAATTCTGGATACAGGAACTGAAATATTTGAAAGATTGGACTTGTTCTAACTCATACCTTCTATTTCTATTTTTTGCTTTATCTTGTTTTGTAGCTACAATCATTGTTTTAGTTTTCAAAACGTTCTTATTTATGTTCCTTTTCTTTGTTTCTGTGTATCAAATATTTACATATACAAATGCCATATGCGACAGTCTGGTTTCTTGTAACTTTCTATAGCATAAGTGAAACTTTCCGACACGTTTTCATAATATAATGACATCCATAACTATTATCTATAGGAAGGGTCTTAAAATGCAGCCTTGTTTAACACCCGTATTGATTTAGAATTCTTCAGATTTTCTGTTGTTTGTTCTGACATAGTTTTTGGTATTTTTGTATAGGCTTTGAATAGCTTCTATAAAGTTGTCGTGTACTTTGTACTTTTTTTACTTTTTTAAAGCTTGCTAAATTATATGACTGGGCATTCGATCAAAAGCCTTTTCAAAATCTACAAAGGCCAGATGTAATATTTTTCGGTACTCTAAAGTTTTCTCCAATATTTATCTTAGGGAGAAGATAAGATCTTGTGTTCTTTTACCTAGACGAAAACCGTATTGCATTTCATCCAGTTTGATGTCGACTTGTTTTTTTTTTTTCTAATATACGGGCAAATAACTTTTCGAGGATGCTCAGAAGAGAGACTCCCTTTTGGTTCCACACTTTCTATTGTCTGCTTTTTTAAATATAGGTATTATTATATCTTCTTCCAAATCTTTAGGGACTGTTTTGTTTTTCCAGACTATATTAAATATGTGTAGAAGAAATTTTATGTCTTTTTCACCGAATCTTTTATCATTTCTTGTGTTCTCTTTTCGTGACCTGCTGATTTATCCAGTTTCATTTTACCTATTTCCTTCTGGTTGACATCTGAACCTCAATTTTAGATAGGTAATTATGGAGTTGTGGAGGAATATTATAAAGAACATCTAAGAAACAGGAACGGAGATTGATCCACTCCAATAAAATTGGATCTAGAAAGCTTCGAAGGAAGCGGCGCAACCCCATGGGGGTGTTAAGCCACTATATATATATATATATATATATATATATATATATATATATATATATATATTATGGAGTGCATTGTAAATAAATAAATAGAAAAGCCATTTATTTAATAATTTTTTTTATTATACTAAAGTACCTGTACAATAAATATCATAATTAGAAAAGTTATAAATCATTTCCTATCCTTGGCTCATTCTCGGCCAAAATTTCACCGCACGCCACTGGTTCGTACATATGTAGATGTAGCATGGTACAGATTCATTGTTTTTATCTCCTGCTACCTTGGTAAGAAACGTACAGAAATTGGGCTAAAAATTACATACCAATTTTGCGACAAATGAACATGGTTCATTGTCTATACACAGCGTTGTGTCTAGACAAAACTTAACTTAGTCAAGTCTAGATTTAAGTCTTGTTATCGTATTGTCTAGATATAAAACTCTAACAGCCAGATTCACAAAACAGGATTAACTAAACACTTGTTCAAATGTGTTGAATTTAGCTTAAATTTAACATATTTTAACCTCTTCAAGAGCTAATCCCGTTTTGTGAATCTGGCTGTAATTGTTTTAAGACTCTAGATGAACCTGCAAATATACAGGGTGAGTCTGGAAAGACGCCACCCCCTTTAACTTTTTTATTATAAGTAATAGTAAAAAATGGCTCATATAAAAGTGTTATTATTTTACGTATGCTATTTGATGACAGATATAGATATTTTCAGTCAGGTTTACAAGATACGACTATCAACTTTTATTTTTCAAATGGCAACCTATAATTATTTCAATAAAATAGAAACCGCCATTTTTTTCTCTTTTCAACGATGTATTAATTTTTATTAATGTATTTGAAAAATTTCGAGAAAAATGTGATAATTTAGAAATATTAGAAATAATTTTTAAATAAGTATTATAGGTGGCTATGTGAAAATAACCAAACTTAACAATGTAAAACAATTAAATTAATGTCAAAAATGTATACATTTGTTTGTTACTTAATTTAACTTATTTTGTTAAAAAAAAAAAACATTTTGAATAGTTCACAAAGAACGAATTAATTGATATGATTCTAATAATTGGTTAATTGACTTGCATTATAAGAAGAGCAAAAATAATTTGCCAGGAGCGGTTTCCTAGACGTTGGTAAAAAACTTTAAGAACACTGAGAAGGATTTTTACCCGATTTCGAAAATCATAGCCACCTATAATATTTTTTTAAAAATTATTTCTAATATTTCTAAATTATCTCAATTTTCTCGAAATTTTTTAAATACATTTATAAAAGTTAATACATCGTTGAAAAGAGAAAAAAATGGCGGTTTCTATTTTATTAAAATAATTATAGGATGCCATTTGAAAAATAAAAGTTGATAATCCTATCTTGTAAACCTGACTTTATAAAAAATATCTACATCTGCCATCAAATAGTATATGTAAAATGATAAAATTTTTATATGAGCCATTTTTTTCTATTACTCACAATAAAAAAGTTAAAGGGGGTGACGTCTTCCCAGACTCACCCTGTATAATATTGTTAATTTTCTGATAAATGAATGTCATTTCAATAAGTTCTTATTCACTTACTATCGCCTGCCTCACGAAAATTTTAGTTCACGAGCCGACTTTTTTTTAATCCATATATGTCTCTCATAGAAAAATAAGGTAAACAGTAATATTAAATACTTAGGGCCGATTTTTCCACCTCTGGTTAAAGTGTCGGTTACCTTAACCGTCGGTTAACAGAAAAATATCGCATCGAAATTGTAAATAACGTGTATTTTTGACAACTTACATTAGTTTTTTGATGCGATATTTTTCTATTAACCGATGGTTAAGGTAACCAGGACTTTAACCAGACATGGAAAAACCGGTCCTTAGTAAATTAAATGACATAACACAAATTACCATATGTGTTTTTTTTTTTCAGAATAAGCTTGTAAGACAGAGGTTGGGTTGGAATAGGTTGAGCTAAATTGAATACGATATTCCAACAATTCCAACACAAAGTAATTCTTGACTAGCTTTCCATGTGCGAAGAAGTTTCTGTTTTGTTGTTTCTCCAAAGGGTGAACTCATCAACGGATGCAACTTGCGAGTTCACACTGAATTAAATGAGAACTTACACGAAAGTTCTTCGCTGCCAGTAACTTGTACACAACACACACGGTGTTATTGAACGAGCGGAATAGATGAAATTACATGTGGACTATATTCTGCAAGAAATATAACAGAAAATTGTTTCTATAACTTTAGAACGAATGGAAAACGACAGTTAAATGTAAATTAACTCCCAGCATTGTAATAAACTATTGTAAAACGTATATTATAAACCTTTTTGACTTTTTTAGTGTACTATTCTGCAAATAGGTTACCTTTCTTTTAATACTCTATACAGGTTAAATTAGTATACCAAGAATGGTAAGGGCATTCCTCCTTACTGTTCGAAATGTATATACTTTTTTCTACGACCACTATGGAAAGTGGCACTTTTTTCACATTATATAAAGCTAAAAAGTTGCGTACTTCCCACAATCGTGGATTAAAATGTAAGTTGCTAATACTACGCATGTGCGCATTTCTTTGTGAGGTTTCCTGCGCCAAATAGCTTTCATGCTGATATTTTTGTTCTGTAACATTTAGTACTGTGGTATAGTGTGCCACTCGTGCAGAATCACCTATGTCGGCCTTGTGTGATTGCAGCACTCAACTTCGTTTCATGCACTTTTGCACCTCGTGGGAAATAGACGACTTTCTGCACTAATTATATAATATACTATTTCTGCACGATTAAAATAAAATTTCTCGTAACATCAGTAAAAAAAAGTGTTCAATACAAGGCATATTCAAATTCCTTCATGAAAAGTGAAAAACCCCTTTCCACAAATTAATAGCAATAAAGGAATGTAATTTCTATACACATATACTAAATGTGATTTCCACTCATCTTTTTAAAATATCTATATCATATTTCCATGTTACATCATCTGTACAGACGAATGTTTAATTACTCTGGTCGACAAAATAAAACTTTTTTTCTCATCAAAAACGAAAACCCATTTTTTTAGATTAACTTTCCATGCTGATTCCAAATATATATTCAGTTTTGTTGCATCTCTTCTGGTTTTTGAAATAGAGTCATACGTTGTGTTTCATACATTTTGTAGTAAAGTTCATTGATCTTTAATGTAATTTTTGTGAATTTAGTTTACTGTAAGCAAATTATATGTGTTCTTTTTTTTACATAATGTCGAACATTGTGTTTGTTATATCATCATAAGCCATCATCGTCATTATAAGTGCAAGTATATAATAACAGTTCAAGGAATATAAGTACATTGTGTAACACTCGAGGAGGTATGAACTCAAGCGAAACTTGAGGAACTGAAGTTCATCTTACCATACGTAAATACTTGTTAGACGCTGCTAGACAAACAAATATGTATGAAAATAGTATGATTTTAATTTTTTACCTTACTAGTTACATACCAGGGTATACAATATTTCAACCAATTTGCTGTTTGATACAAGCCAATTTAAATTATATCAAAAATGGTGCAAGATATTGTAAAATTTATAGGCTAGTTTAAAACGATCATAAGGTTTTCGTGATTAAGTCTGTATGGTTTCAACTATTTTATCTTATGATAGATACGAGTACAGTTATTACTTAGTTACGACCTTATACTTTTGGACACGTAAACAAAGGCTTCATATCTTGAAACTGGAAATATATATTAATTCAATTGGTGAAATTTCTTTTACTCTATTGGAAGATTCTGAATTAGGATGAGCAATCCCAAGGGTAATTCATCCCCTCCGGAGACAAAGTTATCAGGGACAGACGCTGGAATTTCATTGTCTCATCACATTAGCATCTCGTTACCGACGGCTGTAGCTACAGATTGTACGGATTGTCTGTCTCGGTCCTTGCTCCACTTCGGATACCAAGGGTGCTGGTTCTAGGGCGATTTCATAACTGGGTAATAATCGCGGGAGTTGAAGATCGTTTCACAAAGGGGTGAAATATGGAAAGGAAAATGGCGAGAATTTATAATTTAGAATGATTAGTGATTAAAGATGATCTTCGATTGGGTATTGGATAGATGTCTAGTTTGGTTTATTTAAGTGTATCATTATGTATTTACTTAGCAGTAATATTATAATTTCATTAAAATTAACATTACGCTCTTCGGTCCATGTAGTCCTAAGGTAATCTAATCAGAGCAGATCGGTAAAATAGTTTTCTATAAAACCGACATGTAAATGCCAAACTTTGAACATAAAATCTCAGGAAGAAGGGTTTAAGAAATAACCTTGCGACCGGGATGGGTTTTGCATATGGCGGAGAGTTATTAGTCATTTCCGTTCGACAGTGACATGCCATCCTAAAAAATATAGGATAAGAAACTAAAAAATACTTTAAAATGTATAGTAATGATTTATAATTTAATAAATATAACTGTGAAATACAAAAAGTAAGAGGGAAATATTTCCATACAGAAAATAAATTTTATTGTCTTTTAAACAATATATTATAATTGTTAAAATAAAAATAATACTTAATAAGTATGTATAACAATTTCCATTGACTTTTATTTGGTTAAAGTAAAGAATTTTATGGACAGTAGAAATGTATATTCTGGCCATTTATTATATATAATGAAATTATTTCTTAACATTTTAGTTACACGACGGGGTTCATTCTCATTTGACAATTGCAATATAATTCATAATATGCATATCAATGTGTTTTTTTTTTATTACAATAGTTGTACGATATAAAATATTTACTAATGAAATTAAATTTCTAAACTTTTGTTCTTCATGGTTTGGGAACAACTACATGTAATGTAACACAACTGACCATAATTATTACTATACAGGAATGGTGAATATGTAAAGAAAGTTAAATAATTACTATACAGATAAATTTTATTTTAATAATCTGAAAAAATGTTTGCTCATTCATTCGCATTTTTGGAAGGTGACTCTCAAGCCAATTAGAAATTTTTCGTTCTTACGTATTCAGAAAAAAAGGAAAAATACAGAAAATCATAAAATATAAAAGAATATGCATCAAATCTCAAAATATGCAAGATGTCGTAAAATATGAATTTTTATTTTCAAAATATAAGCTTCTAAGTAAGTAAGTACAGAAACAAAAAAAAAATTAAAATATTCCTAGCAAAAAATCGATATGCATTTGCATAAAATAATCAACTCTAGTTATTGTAGTTCTGACTGTTTGGACACTTGATCTTGCATCTAGAATCGACACGTGTTAGTTTTTGATAATAAAGATTAAAATTTATCAACTAACAGCAAAATATCACACCGAAATAATAAATAACGTATATTTTTCACAACTTACGTCTGTTTTTCATTGCGATATTTTTCAATTAACCGTTAGTTAAGGTAACCGGCATTGTAATCAGAAGTAAAAAACCAGCCCTTAGTAGATTAATGACAGTGTTATGATTAAATACATATTATGTTTCAATAATATCACAACGATACCCACACACATATGATAGGTAACAGAAATGAAATACATCTATAACTTCCTCTAATATCAAATGCATAATAATGTCACATAAACCTATATGAATTTAATTAATTGCATTTGTAATTATAACTACTGTATATCAAGGTAATTCAAGCAATACGTAATTGAAATTCTAGATGTAATATGCGATATATGTAGTGTTTAGGGATTCCATTAGCGAATGGATTTATTTAAATCCAGACTTGTTATTTGAGGCCAAATCCAATGAAATCCCGAAGCAATGAAAGGTTTTCATTTGCTTGAAATTGAGTTGAGTCTGCCAAGTGAAAATTGCATTTTGTAGGTTTTAAAAATCTATTCCACGCGCTCCGGATTTCTCAAGACATTCGTAGATTTAATAACTTCAAGAATGGATTTGTAGAAACGGTATATACGTTTTTAGTTACTTGTACTTGCGTAAATAATGTACCCTAAAGACACTAGACATATAAAGTATCACAATCCTTTCGCCATTTTCGGCAAAACAAGCTATGAGATTTATAGCTATTAACGTACCTGGGATTGTTTTGGCTATGAGTATTATAATGCCGCAGATGTTGGTTTGATATTTTAAGACATCTAAAGCCTACCAGTTCATTTCTTTCAGAATATGAATATATTATTAATCAATATTATTTTATAAATATTTTTAGGTAACACTTAGTGCAGTGGCGGATCCAAAAACTTTCCTAATGAGGGGCGAATTACCAATTTTTTTACAATTTGTTAATTTTCAATTGTAATAAAAATTATTTTTGATATTTTTCAATTTTCATATTTTTCTCGATTTTTTTCGTATTTATATATGACAACTAACACATCATTGAAAAGACAAAAAAAAGCGGCTTTAATTTGAACAAAATAATTATATGTTTCCTCTTAAAAAATAAATATTGATAGTCTTACCAGGCTTTACAAATTTATTTTCTATGTATGTTATCAAGTATCATATTTAATGTAATAAAATTTCTATATAAAGCAAATTTTTCTATTTGCTATAATAAAAAAGTTAAGAGGTGATACGTCTTCGCTGATATACCCTGTATAGAATACAGTAACAACTTAATATTGACATGAAACAATCGCATTCGCTAATCGCTACTTCCCTTATTATATTAAAATTTCCGGTATATTAATTAAAAATTAAAAGTGATAGTACCATAGCACAAAAATAATTTTCTAATGTACGACTAATGTGTAA
Organism: Stenolophus ochropezus; assembly: GCA_035578165.1. Classification (NCBI taxonomy): domain Eukaryota; kingdom Metazoa; phylum Arthropoda; class Insecta; order Coleoptera; family Carabidae; genus Stenolophus; species Stenolophus ochropezus. The sequence goes on from JAQOWZ010000008.1 coordinate 22,889,111, forward strand.
AGCAAAAATAGATTGTGTGAATCAGATGATATGTGAGTACATTGAAAACAAAGTGACCTGTTCAAATAAAATAAAAAATAACAAAAATATTAAATACGGCATAAACAAAATATATAGCTATTTTTATGACAAAATATTTATGGTTCTAGAAGTATCGGTGGAAACCATTTATGGAGCAATTACTTACCTACATAAAATTGTCTACTTCATAAGAAAATATTTGTCAGTTACAACAAACATAGGAACGGCAACAATGAACAGAATATACGTATTAATAGTGATTTTTGTTTTCTATGAATACCAGATTTCTTCAAGTAAGTTATTCTTTTATGAATATCTACTTTATTATATTTATTTATTTTTTAGCATATGGTAAGCAGGATAAAGCTAACAAAGTTTGGAGAAGTGCTGTAAATGGTAATATTATAAACTTTAAAATATCAAAAATGTTGTATAATAATGTAATATTTCAGATGCAGCAAAAAATAATACAAACAACAACAAAGCAAATACTACAGCTAATAATACAAAACCCTACCAATCTCATGATACAATGCACATTAACAATGGGCCATTAAATGTTGAGTTAATTAATACAAGCTACACTGGATTTGATCATGCCAATGTCAGCAACCCAAAGTAAGTTTGATTTGTATAAAAACTATCGGTGTATTTAAATGGCATGAAATAAAAATAATTCTAAGTATATATGAATTACGTATTACAGGATTAATTATGAAAACCATACGCTGGAAGTCACCATGGCATATCCAGATATGGTGTGGAGACAAAGGTATTCAGCTGTAATCGACTACCGAAATGGCACAAAGGGTAGAATTACAGATACTGGCGATCTTATGTGGCGTAAGTACTTAAAAAATATATCAGTCACTATTACCCATTGCTTGGTCTGGCAAATATGTTTATCGGAGGTTTCAGTAATTATATACAGGGTATCCGTTTTAAGCAGCTAACCATTAGGATTTTGCGAACCCGAAAAAATATGGTGTCATAAATATAACAGAAATAAAAAAAACCGGGTGTAAAACAAAATAAAAGTCAAATATTTGTATAACGGGCAACTATTTAAACAAAATAAAAAAATCGTTGTGTCCAAATATACCTACGGCTAAAACTCACCTAGGTTTGTAGCGCCAATAATGAGATTTTCAGCCGAAACAGAGACCGTAACCGAATATTCCTTTTCCAGTTTCGGCCGAAAACGTAATCGAAACCGAAACTTATGTAGTTAAGTTAAAATTTAGTTAAAATTTTATTAAACACGGAAATTTTGTGTTTCTCCTACTGTAAGTTATTCGATTATTACATTAAATGAAAGACTTCAAATTTATTAAAAAATCATTTTATTTTTATAGAAATACTATCTATGCTAAAGACTTTAGATATCTATCTCCATCTCATAAATATCACAAATAAGTATTAATTTCAAGAAGTATTTGTTTCTAACAGCCTCAGAATAACGATAATACTAACGTATTCGTTGGAAGCAAATTGAAATAACCTACAAAACAAAACTATTTATTAACAAACAAACAAAAAACGACAGCGCCCGAAACAACATGGCTAATTTTTAGCCGAAACCGAAACTGCTGTCGAAACCAGCATTTTTGGCCGAAACTGGCCGAAACCAAAACCGAAGTTTCGGTCGGACACTAATTATTTTACTAGCTTTGACACTTTTTTACACGACTCTAATCACTTGAAGCTAGCTACTAAAAAAATATTCACCACGAGTTGTTTAGCAGTCGTTGTGTAAAAATAATTAACCTATCATATTTTTTCTTTGTTGCAGTCACAGAAAATGTATAGTGCATTATGTAATATTATGGTACAATAGTGTTTGTTATAGTGTAATCTGTTTTAGAATTTGGTCCAATGCGAATGGCATTCAGATTCGAAACGATAGAAAATCCCAATGGCCATTATATAAACTTGACTGACCACGATCACGATATCCGTTTTGGAAATTATGGGGTGCAGTCTCGTATGGGACAACTAGGTAAAAATTATATAATTGTATTAATGTCGATACTCGTTGTTATCATGATACGTTCGCTGTATCTAAGGCAACTCTACAATTTGAAATAATTGTCTGTTATAAAACTATCAATAAAGTAAATGTGGATAATGGGACCCAACTACTATTGTTCCTTGGTAGGTCAATATACACTACTGGTAGTGTAATGTATTGCTTTTGTTATATGTAATGTATTGCTTTTGTTATATTCTGCGCCGTAAATATGACATCTACTGTCTGTAAATTGAACAAGTGTTTTCTCGTGAACTATTGTTTCTTGACTTATTACCTTGTTTTCTGAATTTATGTTCGAAATTAATTATCATCCAATAATTGTATAAATACAGGTATGTATAAGCATACATGTTGGCAACATATTCCCAGAAAATTGATGATTTTATGAAATACACCTTCAGTATATACCTACGTAATAATATTGATACACTTTAAATGCATGGGCTTAATTACCTATTCAGAATTAAATAAGGCACATTTTCAAGCTTTTTAAAAAACTAAAAAAATCGTTTTTGTTGTGTTCATTTATTATTAGTAATATCACAGTTTATAGTTTAATGGTCATATATTTCTGTAAGATAACAAGTTCTCAAAAATATGTATTTTTTTTTTGTATACTATAGATTCTTATGTGGGCCTTATTATCCGCATTTACTGTAGAATAAATTTTTAAACGTGACAATAAGATGCAATTTCTAGACTAGATATCGTTTTTTATGCTAGTCAGTAGTCACATATGTGTCTTAATCCCAATGCTATATTCGAAATTATATGAAACCACGAGAAGTCTAAAATATCAATATTTTTGATTAAACTTTCTTGATATAAATATGAAAGATACATGTACTTCATTTCATCATTTGATTTAAGATTACATTGGTAATAATAAATCCGCTATATGAGTTTTTGCATGATCAAGTATTAGAGAAGATTTATTGTTATGTTTCCAAGGGAATAAGTTGCTTTTACTGGTTGCTACGTCTACCAAAACGGTAAGTAATTACTTACCGTTTATGGTTAGCACAAATGCACAGAAATGATTTAGTACATTCATTTATTGATATTAAAATTAAAAGTGCTGTTACTATTACTACATTTTTTCATAAATAATTATTTTCGCAATTATTTCTTACACAAAAACAACGATAGTGATAGGACTTTGACATATTGAAAAAGGAAACAAATGTTGAAAAAAAAACCATGAAAACGGATTTTCGTTTACCATTAATAAATTTTAATACTTCTCATCTTGGATTCTTTTACTTCTGTTGTTGAGGGAAATTTAATTTTGATCGTACAAAACTAGTATAAATATTGCGAACGATAAGAAAATCTGATCTCAAACAATAATGGGGTATTCCAAGTTTTTTTCATTTTTTAATATGTTATTCTATGCATAAAAATATTAGACCCGTATTTTTTCTTTTCGCCGAAAGGTTTCAAACAAGCCAGAAATAAATTTTTAAAGTTTCAATAAATTACACCCTAGAAAATCGGCCGTGCGTGTGACGTCACAGGCACTGAGAATCAGCTGAGAACATCATTCGTAGGTCTGAGTCAGAGGCGTGGCGCGTTCGAACAAGAGCCAATAGACTGAAGCGAGTGCCTACTTCGTCACAACATGGGCTGATACTGAATTTTACGTACTCGATTCAAATGCATTACAATTTCATTTTGATATTATGGTATTAAAAATCAGAAAAATAATGATTATATTCACTTTAATATTACTTATATATGGTAAACAATGATATCCAATAAGAATTTCTTTAAAAGCCGTAGGCTTGGAATACCCCATTGGAGTCGTCGTTTCGCTCTTCTCCTAACAATTGTCTTCAATCGATTAAATGTCCTTACCGATTTTATTATCTACTTAATACACTATTTTAATTACGGTACGAACAATATGTTTCCGGACGAGACGAGGAAGAAGCCAAGTCAGGAATTTCGATATGATGTAATATCCGTATTTTAATTTTCAGATACAGATCCATTATACAGAGACGCGTGGGGAGATACAATGAGGAATATGGTATATGATAATAATGTGAGAAATAACTTTGCTAAACAACATGCCAACATTTGGAACCGAAGGTTGAACACTATGCCTGTGGAGGAAGTGTTTCTATTCGAATAACTTTTGTATTAACCATCTTTATTTATAATGTACAATTAATTATGTGTTCCGTCGTCCTATACATAAAAATAAATTTTGCGTACAAATTTCCTGACGAAAAGTGTCACTTTTTTGAAGTTATTTTTCGTACGTAAACACTTTCCGTTTGTAAAATCTATCGCGATTTATCATGGACATGTGTCAAAATCGGGATGGTAATTAATAAATGATAAACGTGCAAATGAAAAAAAATAATATTTTTTTGAGTATTAGATTTAATTAGCTTTAAATACTTGAACGATTAATAATACAATTAATAATATTTTGGAGTATTTGCGAGGTAAAACGGTTTTTACTGGTGACAGGGGCCACAGGAGGAAATGATTGGCGAGCCATTTACGTGACCGTGTTACCTCCTAGAAGCAGTCAAAACTATTACCTTGCGTATATTGTACAATAGTTTATTTATTTACTTATAAATAAATTGAAAATTAAAATCAAATTCTCACAGTTACTAATGTTCTGTTAAAAATTTGAATGACAGGGGCAAAACACAATTTTTAATAATGTAAATAATAAAGCTATTAACTTGTAAAATTGACTGAAATTTTTATAAGTTAAACTGCATTCACAATGAATTAGTTAACAAACTCAATTTTAGTTAATACATAAACATAATTATGTTAATTACCGGTATATAGTTATATATTTGTTAGTAGTTATAAACGTGACAGATTTTCGTATAGGTACAACTGAGTTGATCTCACTGCATAATTAACATAATAATATAATAAGTATTGTTTTTTTTTTCATATCCACTTCACTGGCATGTATTTTATTTTTTTTTCTTTCAAATGATTAACAACTAGAAAAACTTGAAGATTGCAAGATTGTAACTGTTTACGCTAACGTATAACGCTTAAGTAGATTGTTGTGAACAGTATAACATATTTGAATTTGTCAATTATGTATTGTAATGGATACATAGAAGTGAGTTTGTTAATTATTTCATTGTGAATGCAGATTTAATAGCTTGTAAATGTTAGTTTCCCTAGTGCATGTATAAAAAATTTAAATAAATGACGGTTTACAAATGAGTAACAAATAAAATATTATTTTCGAAGTCAAATTGTTGACTAGGATACTAGAATGATGTAAATGTTTTGTTTTATTTTTTTGGTTTTATTTTATTATCTGTCAGACAGACATCTATCGAATTGTATCAGAATTGTGGTGGGATTCTATAACTTTGGTTCCTATCATTTGGACTTGTTAAGATATCAATTGCAAATATCAACTACAAAATGAGCTAGTAATTCGATAACACTCATCATTATTTGTGGTTGATACGTACCTATACGTATAAAAAACACTACAAGTCTACAGTCATGTGAGAATTTGAATTTCCGCAGTGGTGACATTTAACGTTTGATGTTTGAAATTGATATAATAACAAGTACAATTGTTATTTGTAGTTGTAATGAGTTGTGCAATCCAACCTTTGATCTGCTTTTGCCTGCGCTTTGAAATTAGACGTTATGATTTATAATTGTTATGAAAACAAAATGAATGTATACATATTAATAAAGAATAATTAATTATTGTATTTGACACTACAATAAACATCAGTTTCATTTAAAAAAAATGTATTTTTTTTCTAGATCTATTAGAACTAATATGGATGGCAGAAAAATTTAATATGTACCTCGACAAGAAATTTACATTGAAGTTTCACTCAGACGCACTATAATAAGCACTTTTTTGTAAATAAGTATTTACTCCCTTTGATGCATCCTTCCTATTAGCTATGACAATGACAAAAGCTCTCTTCGGTAATAAAACTTAAATTAAAATTTTTAAAAATCTTTAAAAAGTAAAAAATAATATTTATTGGCCCTAAAACTGGATGTATATTATTTTTTACTTTTTTAAGGATTTTTTTTGTCGGGAGTTCCAAAAAAATTTAAGTTTTATTTCATACTTTTTAAACTTTGTGTATTATAGTAAACACATTGCGATCGACAATCTATCGAAACTATCAACATCAGATTAAAGTTATTATGTTCTTGCAATATCAGTGAAGTAACAGGATACAAAATTTCGAATCGATTAGACCTGTGAAAGTTGCAGTCATCCCCTCATCAACTAGAAAAGAGCTGATGATCTTTAAACGGCTGAACAGATTACCTTGAATCATAGCTAAGAATACTTTTGATTAAATCATGTTTCAAGCAAAAAAAAACCTAAATCAAAATCGAGAGCTTCGATGTCATAAAATGACAGATACGTAGATACACACGTTAAATTTATAACACTGCTCTGTTTGCGTCGCGGGTTAAAAAACTGGTAAAAAAGATAGTACGAATGCTTTACTAGAAGTGCATTAGCTGGTATATATCAAGTGGTTGTAATGGTACAATTGTTGAATCAAGTACAATTTGAGAGATAATCAATGTGTGCTTGTTAATTAATGACCAATTACACTACCAGCCAATAGCATTATCGAAAATAAAGGCAAAGCAGGGTTGGATTTTCATAACTCATTACAACTACAAATAACAATTCAAATTTGTAATGAATTTAATACATTCTCACATCAGTGTAGAGTGTTTTATTTTATTATGTGTAGGTAGGTAGGTAAGTGTGTAATATTGCAATATTGATACATTATTATTATTAATTCCTTTATCAGGCAATGTTACCGTATGGTTACATTATCAAACTCCCAATTAGTGTTAATTAGATCACCGCGGAAATTTAAAAATTATCTTTAGGTAATTAACAGTCCATATTTCAAATATATATTTTTTTCGTATGGGTACTTTATCCTTTGCCCAATAAAGGGATAAATATTTTTTTTCCTTACAATGGCGAGTGGAGCGCTACTTTTAAGGCACGTTTAGAATCTCATATCACTTTGAACTGATCCAACTTACACTTTTCAATCCGGATCACTTATTTTTCATTCCCCTTGACTGGATAACTGTACCCCCTATATAGAACTAACTAATCCTAACTAATCCACTCGCCGAGATAGATCAATTGGTTCAGTTTACAAAACTTTTAACGAAATATTTCAACACTTCTACTTCTATTCGTTTCACATCTTCCCTACCAAATGGATTATCTTTTGCAATATTATCGCTCAAAAACTTGCAAAGAAAGAATTGTTGCTACATATTTCTCACCAAATATATTTTGACGTTGTCAATTTTGTCAATTTATTTAGAAATCAATTGTTTTGTATAAAAATGAAAGCCAACTAAATTATTATTTGTATTAAGCTTCTGGGGAGCAACCAAGAGATGGCAGGACAAAACGAGCCCAATGTCACCCATCTAAGTTACAGGACTCGGATTTATATTTTATATTCCATAAATATTTATTATTCCGCAATATATTTTGCCGTTAAAAGTTTGGTTTCCAACACAAAGCTTTATATTGTTCTGGAATTTAATGAAATTATGATAAAGGAACCCAGAATAAAAGTGCACCCTGTCAATAACTACCTCTACGTTTTAATTAAGAGCATAATGCATCGATCTATTTATAATATAAAGCGTACACTGGCCCTTGAATACAGAGCCCCAATGAAAATTAATTAATGCACTTTGCTCTAAATTGCTATTCGCATATTTGTGGTTTATACTCTATTATTAATTTATAATGCTATGTAAAAGCATAATGATATATTTGCAAGTTTATAACAAAGCGTTAGCTTTAAATTAAATAATAATGTTGTAATTAAAGACTATACATTGAATATGATCTGTTTAAAATGATAATTGTATTTGAATAATTATTAAATTCTATTCCCAATCTCAATCAGTGGCGTGCGGTGATATTTTGTGATGGGTGTGCTCTCATTCTAGGATGGGTGTGTGTAATGTATTAAGTATCAAAATATTTTCTCTCATAAACTGATGATATATTTTTTTAAAGTTACTCTCATAAAATTATTTAAATTTCAATTTCAAAGTGATTTTCAATATATTTTGTTTTGAAATGTGTGATTGGTCGCCATTTTAGTATTTGATAAAATAGAAAATAATTGTAAATATAAATGTTTTACAGATCCGAAAGCAAATGCTGAAAATTTTTGAATTTTTTAAATATTCTTTAAAATAAGGTAGTTATGACGATTTCTCGGAAAACAAAAATACGCCAATAACTATGAACTGTGGCTACAAATCAAAAATTTGTTTGTTAGGCAAAAATAACAAATAAAATTCTAGTTACGAATGGTATTCGACATGAAAATTCCTCGAAAAATATGTAAATTACTTGTCATAATTTTGACCGACGTTGTATCTAAGCAACGCCTATTTAGTCGTGTCAATTCCGCGGCAATTACCAAAAACTGACACTTGTTAGTGAGATTTTAATCTAATTGGTTCAATTTTTTAAAACAATTTTCATGCATACGCAGTGTTGGCATTTACTGTGAGAAATTATATTTCTCACACTGCTGATTCACAATACTGGCAAATACTGTGAGAAAATACTTTAACCCACGATTGTGGGAAATACGCAACTTTGAAGCATTGTATAGTGTAAGAAAAGTGCCACTTTCCAAAGAGGTAGAAACACCTTTTTTAAAATCAATATTCAGTGAGGAATGAGTATTTTATGTGCTTTCCGATGAATTTCTGGGTAAACTCAGTTTGCATTTTAATCAATCACAAATCCGGTATTGTAATTCCTGTACTAGTCTTAGCTGTCTTCTTAACGTGAACGTGAGTATTATTCTCGAACTATTGAAACAGGATCATTTTCTGAAGTAGATATTGTTTTGAAATATGCCTGGTTTCAGTGGATCAACATCAAATCATTGCCTATTTAAATAGTCTATGTTTTTCACTGCGCATATAATTTTTATATTAAACATTTTTTATTAAATAAAATATCGTTCATTGGACATTTTTAAAAATTCCATTTTGAATTTTTTTTTAATAAATAAAACTGGTTACAATATAAATTATTCCGTGTTAAATTTAAAATTTATAACACAGGAGTACAATGTGTTTTTTGCTGTCCACATTTGCACAAGCATCGTAATTTATATTTTCAGTAACAATAAATCGGAATTAAAGCATCGTCTGTATTTGTATGGATTATACGCATACATCACAGTGCACAAACACAACGGAATAGTTTTTTGTATTAATTAAAATATATAGCTACAACCCTAAATAGTCTATAACATTCGTTAAAGTTGAAAGTAAATAATAGTGTCCATAAATCTTCCGTAAAAACCAAAATAAAAGCTGAAAGAAACAGTAAAAAGTGAAGCGTAGTTGAAAAAAGCCTGCAGGAATAAGACAGACCAGAACAACTGCTACCGGAAATTAAATTATCGCTGTTTATTCCTACTTCCTGACTTCGATAACATTGGAAATTTTAATTAAAAACATTTAATTCAAAGAACACAATTTCATTATTACTTTTCAGTAATTGTAAAATTTATCATTCACTGAATTCTAACAAAAGAAAATAACAGAGAATTTATTACCTATTAAAATGTTTTCACAGAGAGAACTAACTGTGGATATAAATTTTAGAATTGTGCAACTATTCAACAGTTGATTAAGACAAGTAAGTTGTTAAAGACAAAAATTTTTAAAATCGAGTTTTCAATATTCTTAGGACGAGTAAGTTTGTAGCTTAGATCAGTGGCGAGATTTCAGCAATTTTATCGGGGGGACAATAATTAAGTCATTATATCAACTTTATAACACATTTAATTGTATATTATTCAATGAGCATATAATGTGTGCTATTACTCATGAGAATGAAGTTTGCCAACACGAGCGAAAGCAAGTGTTGTAAATCATTCATAATACAGGCGAATAGAATACTATACTTTATCCACAATTATAACAGGAAAAATATATGTTTATTATAACCAAATATGTCATCACACTTTGACAGATAAATAACAATAGCTCGCGTTACTGTTTCACAGCATAGTTAACGCAAGATAATTATTAAGATATTAATTATTCTTATCGAAGTTGTCAGGAGAGTAGACGTATATTCTTTGCTCTGCGTATTTATTGTTTTTTTTGTGGTTTATTTTGTGATCTTCACCTAATTGTGGTATCAAATTCAAGAGTAAGTTATTGGCTCTCTGTGTATTAGTGTATTGTTGAGACACATATTACGAGGGGTGAGTTTTCTTCAGTTTTTTATTACTTTTTGCTTTAAAAAAGGCGTGGTTGATAGTTTTGTTTATTCTTGTCTACCATACAAGTTCATTAACCTGTTCGTTGCTACCTGTCTCAGGTGTAACAGTATACAGGGTGTTCCATCCAAATACTGTATACAGGGTGTTATTTTTTATTTTATTTTTTTTTTATTATTTTTGTTTTATCTCGTTCATTATGGCCATTCAATGCCATTGTTGCATGAAAGATGTTGAACCTCACAGATTTGTAACATGTTCCGTCTGTAAAAACAACTTTAACATAGACTGTGTTGATGTTCATGCGTCTATTGCTCGATCTATAAACAATGCAAAATCAGGTTTAAAATGGAATTGCTCTAATTGTCAAACTGTCGGTAATGATATAGACAGTCTCAAATTAACAATAATTAACCTGCAAAAAAATCTGGATGAAATGAAGAAATCAATAAATGACCTGCATGTTCCTCAATCCATTCCTTTATTGACGGAAAGTATCATTCAAGAAGTTTTTGAGCGACAGAAGTGTTCCTGCAACATCATGATATATGGATCACCAGAGGATAGTTCTCTAAATAAAGAGCAATCGCTGGCACAAGATTCTGTGATGATTAACAGTATAGTTTCTGATATAGGTGCAAAATATCCCATAGTAAAATTTTCACGTGTCGGTCGCTTTGACAGTTCAAAACCTATATCTCGTCCTTTAAAAGTGCAGCTATCTTCTTCTGATGAAGTCATTCAGGTCATGAAAAAATCAAAAACTCTAAAAACTATTGATAAATGGAAACACATATCTATTTCTCATGATCGAACTAAAATGCAAAGAGATTATTTTAAAACTATTAAGCAGGAACTAAACAATCGTATTGCTGCTGGTGAGAGTAACTTAACTATTAAATATGTTAGTAATATTCCAAAAGTTGTGTCTTCTTTAAACTAATTCCGCCCAACAGTTCACCAATCTCTCTTAACATTTACTATCAAAACACTAGGGGTTTAAATTCTAAATGTGATATATTTTATGTTAATTGTTGTTCTTCGTTTCATGATATGATTGTTGTATCGGAAACTTGGTTGAATGAATCTGTTCTTAATTCTGAAATGTTTCCATCTAATTACAATGTTATTCGTGATGATAGATTATTTTCTCTTACCGGACGTTCTAAGGGTGGTGGTGTGTTAATTGCTCTAAAAGACTCTATCAGTTTCAAAACAATTGATACTAAGTATTTAAAAAATTCTGTTCCACTGATTGATCTCGTAGCCTGCAAGTGTTTTTTCACTAATCACACATTCATATTATGTGCTGTCTACATACCACCTGATTTACACGTAAATGAAATAGAAACATTTACTGATGCTCTTTCACTTTTATTCCTTAATGAAAAAATTATTTTGGTAGGGGACTTCAATCTTCCCAATTTTTATAGTACTACTGCCACATGTGTTAAATCAGCTTCTTTCCGTAATCTCTGTGAGGTATTAAATCTGAAACAATATAATTCTGTAATTAATAAATATAACAATATGTTGGACCTTGTTTTTGCTAATTTTTTACCTATAAATACAGTGAAATTTGACTCTCCATTGGTGCCTGAAGATAAATATCACCCTGCCTTAAAAATTAACTGCGATCTCGTCACTACTGAACGACATATAAATTTTCCTACAGCCAATAACTATCGTTATAACTTTAAAAAAGCGGATTTCAATAATTTATATGAGTATATATGCAATGTTGACTGGTCTCATATAAACAATTTTGTTCAAGTTGATGAAGCGCTAAATGAATTCTACCGCATTCTATATGAAGCCTTAGACAAATTTGTCCCAACTTCTAGGTGCTGTACATCCAATTTTCCACCTTGGTTCACATTCGAGATTAAAGGTAATCTTAAAACAAAAGAGTACTTCAGGAAAAAATGGATAAAAACAAGGCAACTTACGTATTATAATGAATTCAAAAGATTGCGAACATTAATTAAAAATAAAATCAAAGTAGCCTACGAAGAGTATATCAATAAAGTAGAGAACAACATCAAATCTAATCCGAGTGAATTTTGGAAATATGTTAACTTGAAACAAGGTTGCTCTCGTATTCCAGGTACAGTTATTGCCAATGATGTCATCTACATCTACATCATCTAATGCTTTTGCCACTGTTTTTTCTGGTTTTTTTACTGACAGCTCAATTTTTGACATTAATAACGACAAGTTGCATAATAATCACCCTTCATTTTCCATGGGCTACATCACTGAAAATGATTTAATTTCTTTAATATCTAAATTACATAATAAAAACAATTGTGGAGTAGATAAGATACCTGATTTTTTTATTAAAGACTGTCGTTTCATCCTTGCCGCTCCTTTATCCATAATTATTAATTTAGCTATTAAAACGTCTACATTTCCGTTGCTTTGGAAACAAACACGAATTATTCCAGTCCACAAGAAAGGTGATAAATCTAACGTCTGCAACTATAGGCCTATATCTATCCTAAATAACTTTAGCAAACTTTTTGAGATGGTTATCTATAATACTCTACTTACACACACTAGATCCTTCATCTCCAATGATCAACATGGCTATATGAAAGGACGCTCAACGGTAACCAATCTTGCTTGCTTCTCGCAATTTGTTTCTGAAGTTATAGATCATCGCGGACAAGTGGATGCTGTTTACAGTGATCTCTCCAGAGCATTTGATTCCATCGATCATGGTCTATTACTAGATAAAATTGGGTCTTTTGGTGCTGCTCCTGCCGTACTTCTACTTTTATCTTCGTACCTTTCGGACAGATATTGCTTTGTTTTTTATAATGGATTTTCTTCTTCCAAATTCATTGCTACCTCTGGAGTTCCCCAAGGTTCTAACCTGGGTCCGTTACTATTCATCCTCTTTATCAATGAATTACTATTATCTTTTAGTTGTCACGTTCTGGCTTACGCTGATGACATTAAGCTATTTCATTCTATCTCATCCTCTTCTGATGCTTTGGTACTTCAAGATAATATTGACAAATTAGTAGCCTGGTGTAAAGATAATAAGTTAGTAATTAATATTAACAAGTGTTTTATTATTACCTACACACGTAAAAATAACTATGTGCTTCATGATTACACTGTTAATAATTCTATACTTACACGTTCATTTTCTATACGAGATTTAGGCGTTCTATTTACCTCTAATTTCAACTTTAATGAGCATATTATCAATATTTGTTCCTCTGCCAATAGGACATTGAGCTTTATAATCCGAATTTGCAGACCGTTTCATGACATACATGCTTTAAAATCTTTGTATGATGCTTTTGTAGTCAGTAAATTGGACTACGCCAGTCTAATCTGGTATCCGTATTACGATAGCCAAGCTCTACATCTTGATCGTGTCCAGCGCAGCTTCCTAAAATATGCGTCCTTTAAATTAGACAATACTTACCCCGGAAGAGATGTAGATACACAGTCACTTTTACAGCGTCATGACATTCCGTCCCTAGCTTCCAGGCGAATCATCTCCAGTGCGAGGTTCATGTGGATGCTGATTCACAACAAAATTGATGCTCCATTCATTTTAGATAGAATCCCGTTCCATGTACCAAGGTTGTCATCCAGGCAATGCAGGACATTCCATCTCCCTACCGCACGGACTGATGTGTATCTGCGCTCACCGGTCTACATCATGTGTCAGAATGCAGAAAAAGTCTCTAATGATGTCTTCATGTCCCACGTATCTGCGTACCACTGCGTCCATTACTGTCCTGACGTATAATTCTGTTGTATGTTTTCTATATATATTGTTTAAAATCATATATGTAATTATTTTGTCTTATTATTTAATTATATTTATTGTATATTGATATTTATACATTTATACTTTTGTATATTACCCTGTAATTGGTGATCTGTTGGGTAATTAAAGATTATTATTATTATTATTATTATTATTATTTCTATGTTATTTAGCTGCAGTGTAAGCTTATATAGAAAAGGAAAGTATGAGAAATGACAAAACTGGTGTAACTTTGGCTTTTTATGTAGAAAAACTTACTTAATAGAAATTTGTTTTTTATTTTTTTGCCAGGTAAGATTTACATTTTTTTATTGTAATAAATTCTTAATTGAGTCATGAGGCAAAAAGTACAAATAAAGTATTAAAGTTCTTCCTCAATAATTTTCTCCTGATTGTTCATACTTTGCACTCCCCTAAATTCCACTACTGGCGCAGTTGATTTAAAGAAACCTACTAAGCCCAGGAGGATCCTGGGTTTATATCCCAATGAGATCTGAGTTTCAAAAAATGTTGAAATTTTATTTATATAGTTACTATAACATGTTGCTATGCACCTCTAATAGGCCTTTTCAAAGGGTTGATTACTTTTGGCATAAACTTAATAAAAATAATAAATTACTTGGCTTTTCATTTTTATAGGACATATTTGATTAAAAATTAACATTAACAACTGTCAGAATATATTTCGTGAGAAATTTGTATGAAATAAATAAAAACCATATCTCTTTATTTGCAAGTTTTTGAGCGATTACAATAATTTTGTGTAATGCAATATGGAATAGCGGTAAACAACAATAAAATTTTCATAAGATAATTCATTTCGAAGGGAACGAAAGGAAGTTGAAGAATGATCTCACTTTCAAGTGAAATAAGTGCAACAAAAATATGTATAATTTAGCGTACAAAGAAGACATGTGCTGTCCATATTAGATTTTTTTATTTCCATAAACCAAATATGACGTTTTGAAGGCAATGCAATTAAATAATTAATGTTTGACAACAAATGTTATTTACCTAGAAACCTCATGACGTGAGTGATAAGAATCTTGGGGCTTTTTTCAGTTTAATTCGCTAGATTCGCACAGGTGTTTAGAAATACAGAGATTTAATTGGATATTTATTAAGCTAAAACTTTTTGTTACTAGATAGTTTCAGGTCCAACGTAAAATGTTCAGAAGCCATGTCAAGTAGTGAACAAAATGTTATTTAACGCCATGAAATCTATAGTTCGATATTTTGACATTAAAACAAAGGGAGTAGAAAAACAATATGACTAGTTTGATATATGAGTTTCGGTGGTCAATGCTTTAAAGTTCAAAAAATAATACTGAAATTATTAATGTTTTGTAAGGGGTTCATTCCATGGATTATTAAAGAAATTCATCAAAGTAGAGAGGCTGTAGAGATTGTAAGCATTGCTGATGACCGTGTTCATCCACATCTACCACTCTTCGGCAGATGACGTAGTTCTTCAGCAACCCCCTAGGATTTAGGGGAGTATTTCTTGGATGGCAACCTGATGACCGTGTTCGTTCAACTCTTTGGTAGTTCTATCTAAGTCAGGTACTAAGGGTTGCTTCCTCTAAGGGGTTGCTGAAGAACTGCCAAAGAGTAGGATGAATACGGTTATCAGGTTGGCATCCAAGAAATCCTCCCCTAAGAGGTTGCTGAAGAACTTCACTTCTAAGAAATCCTCCCCTAAGAGGTTGCTGAAGAACTTCCCTTAAGGGGTTGCTGAGGAACTTCACCTAAGGGGATGCTGAAGAACTGCTAAAAAACTGCTGAAGAATGGGATGAACATGGCCATCAGATTAGTCTGAAATCCAAGAACCCTTAGAGGAGGCAACCCTTAGTACCTGACTTAGATAGAACTACCAAAGAGTAGGACGAACACGGTCATCAGGTTGCCATCCAAGAAATTCTCCCCTAAATCCTAAGGGGTTGCTGAAGAATTACGCCATCTGCCGAAGAGTAGTAGATGTGGATGAACACGGTCATCAGTATGGCCTAAAATCCTTACAGAGTCTCTACTTTGAAGAATTTCATTAATAATCCATGGAATGAACCCCTTACAAAACATTACTAAATTCAGTATTATTTTTTGAACTTTAAAGCATTGAACACCTCAGCTTATATATCAAACTAGTCATATCGTTTTTCTACTCCCTTTGTTATAATGTCAAAATATCAAACTGTAGATTTTATGGCGTTAATAGTTATTTATGATATAAGTGTTAAAAGTGACATTTTATGAGTGAGTGGGGAAGTTTGAAACGAGGCGAAGCCGAGTGTAACAAACCCCACGAACGAAATAAAAGTTATAAATCATATTATTAACGACTTATTTTATTATCTTCCAAGAGTACGCATAGTATAGATAAAGAGTATTCAAGCATTTTTACCAAATTAATCTAACTGGCCGTTTTTTTTATTAACACCAGGGTGCCTATTCTGTAACTTTTCAACGACTTGAAGTGTTATATTGATTGACGTCTCATGTCAAATGTACAATGTTGTAATCTTAGGAACTTTTGTATTTGAAAGTTTAAGTAAAATAATTTTTAGTTGGGATTACTCCCTAGCACAACTTTCAAATTGTGGAAAATTGTGTTTATTGTCAATGGCGTACATTTGCAATTTCAAGATCCCCTTTAGTAATTTTCAGAAAATGTCACCACTTAAATTTCAAACAATACCGCTAAGCGCACAAACCAAACGCCAGTATAACACTAGTGAAATGAATATAACACTACCCTTCGCGCTAGTGAAACGTTTACAAAATGAGTGATGTCATATTCCTTGTTGCACTCAAAAATCGCTAGATGGTAATCAGATTATAACACTTTTGAACGCGTATCACTATGTAGTGTTATAAGTTACAGAATAGGCACCCTGCATCCTTAACTGCTGTTAAGAGACAGTTTTCTAAGCCTGCTCTATCCCGAAATGGTTTAGTTGATAACATAATTAGAAACTTCATGTGTATTTGTTTTTTATAACCTTTATATTATTTTTTGTTAACAAGTTACAAATCAGTATTAGTTATGATTCGGTTTTATAAATAAAAGTTTTTATTGAAAATCTCATTGTGATTTCTTTCAACGACAGAATAAGATTGATGAAAAATCAAATAGTGTTGAAAACCTACTGGATTTTTCAAGTACTTGAAATATTACTACTTGACTTGACTTGAAATTCGGCAACTACTACTTGACTTGAATTCAAGTCAAGTCCAGTAGCTTGAATATCAAGTCAAGCCGTGAAACCCTACTTACGATTAACTACCCTGTATATTTGTTTTATACATTTGCTGTTTTAATTTACAAATCTGCTTAATTATTCTAACTTTAGTAGTCAGGGGCTCGTAAATAACAAATAAATATATGGTAACACTTTAATGTTCGCTTAAACAAAGACTGGGTTGCATGAAACTCAAAGATCTCATGTGCGTTGATTTGTAAGCTGCAATTCTACAGATGACAAGTTTCCCAGACTTGTTGAATTCTAAACCGTCCGGACCTCAAAGGGTACGGATTTGTGTTCCTTGCACCCTTCTCAGTGGTTTAGTTTTGACTTGGTTTCCTCTTTCCTCCTATTGTATGATATATTGCTCTGTAATATATTATTACGTAACCCATTTCATCTGAAAAAAAAAATTATATTGTTCTTTGGGAACAATGTTGATAATAATAAAATAAATTCATACCTTTTTCTTTGATGGTTTTTATGTTGATAGTTCATTTTTCGTACGGTAGGCTTCATATCATCACATATTCGTATGAATCAAATGTCAGTGGTTGATTTGAGTTAGGCCAGTTTAGAATTTTGAAAAGAATAATAAATAAATCTGGAGCGTAAAGACATATCATATACACAGACACAAAGATTTATATGATTTAAAGCAGAATGGGGTATTCCAAGCCTACGGCTTTTAAAGAAATTCGTATTGGATATCATTGTTTATCATATATAAGTAATATTAAAGTGAATATAATCATTACTTTTCTGATTTTTAATACCATAATATCAAAATGAAATTGTAATGCATTTGAATCGAGTACGTAAAATTCAGTATCAGCCTTGTTGTGACGAAGAAGGCACTCGCTTCAGCCTATTGGCTCTTGTTCGAACGCGCCACGCCTCTGACTCAGACCTACGAATGATGTTCTCAGCTGATTCTCAGTGCCTGTGACGTCACACGCACGGCCGATTTTCTAGGGTGTAATTTATTGAAACTTTAAAAAATATTTTCTGGCGTGTTTGAAACCTTTCGGCGAAAAGAAAAAATACGGGTCTCATATTTTTATACATAGAATAACATATTAAAAAATGAAAAAAAACTTGGAATAGCCCATTGCCAAGAACAAAAACTATTTGCGAAAATATTATTGTACAAACATAAATGTTTAACTTATAATTAATCTAAGGTACTATTCCCGTTAGGGCAAATAAAGTTCTGAAACAATTTGGTGCTGAAATTTATTTTATGTACAACTGCACGTTAAAGTTTAATTTATATCATAGTTTTGCGGCCATAATTATTACATAAATTGCTATTTATTTATATTTATTAGTAAATAAAATAGCTACATTTTATATTAAGGAAATTAAAACTTCGTAAAGGAGTTGGATTCGAAGAAAGTATTGACCTGATTCGAATCGATGAAAAAAGTTCAGTTGTCATTTTATGAGTATAATTTTAATTTTTAATATTTTTTTTCTAACTCAATGAATTTGTAGAAGGGATGTCCTGTCGGCGAAATTTTTTGAAAGATGTTCTCTCGTCGCTTGTGGAAGAGACGTTCTCTCGGTGAAATTTGTAATATTATAATTCAATGTTAAGGACATAAGAGTCCCTTAATGTAGGCTTACCACCTCCATAATGGCCGCAAGACTAGTTTAAAAATCATGCTCTTGATCGTAAGAGTCTTTTTACGTAGGCTTGTCACCTTGAAAGACAGTGAGACGCTCAACGTGTTCTATACAATAACCTTACCTTTAATTAATATCAAAATGATTTTCACAAAGAGAAGAATATAACTTTTCACCTTATATTTTCCAAACGTAGCATCTCGTATAATCTTTAATTAGAAAACTATAACAATGTTCATTTTGTGTGCCACGGATATTCACACTTCTTTTATACATGCAGTGTTTGTTTAGCATTGTTTGCCCAGTTTACGTTATTTTAAATTTGAAACAAAAATAAAATTAAAATTAAAATGAAAAGTTACTAAATTCTCCCCCCAGAAATGGAAGTACTAGTAATGCCATCTAAATTTCTCGGGGTAGAGTTACTCCCAGCCTATTTTATGCTGCCAATTTGCCTATACAAGTTTCACTCGGGTGTTAAGTACAATTAGGAAGTTAATTAAATTAAATTGTACGAAGTTCTGACTACTCGTGTCGCGTGTGTTATTTTCTAGATGTGCAAATGTTGATTCTAAGAGACTATCTCTGCCATAAGTGTTTTGAGCTCCAAGTCACTTCAAATTTTTTGTTTTGTTGTTTATCACCCCCTAACTTAAGAGTGTTTGTAAACATAGCTGTAAGAAACATTTTTGTATACAAAGTGTCCCAGTTTTAACGACATAACTTCAAAAATGGATTAAGCATCGAAAAGTAAGGTGATAAGTTCAATTAAGGAAGTTTCCAGAAATGCGTAATTCCAGAGATATTTACGTTTTTCGTATTGAACCAGAACTACTCAAAAACTCAATATTATCTTATTAAGAAGTTATAAGATACTAACATTCTGTTAAGGAATCGTCGCGAATATTTACAACGACTGCGATTCTTATTATGATACCATAAGCATATATACCATGTCAGCATATTCAGTATTTGTGTAAGAACGGAGAATTTCGTTTGATAATAAAAGCAAACTAAATTTTGTATTGAAGTTATTTAGTAACCTATTAATTTTTAATTACTTTTTATTATTATGTCTCATTTAAATAAGATAATATTTGATAGGTCGTTAAGAAATTGATTTTGTAAAGTAACTTTGTTCCAATAAGAAAAACGAGAAAATCTCTAAGCATTTCCGGACATTTTCTCACATGAACTTGTCATTTTATATTTAGGTGTTTATACTATTGTTCAAGTTAGGTCGTTTAAAACTGGGACACCTGTATAATAGAGTCAAGATGTAGACATAGCATTGTACACATCGTTCATTTTCAGATAAACTAGCAAAGTCCACACAAAATATAGAATTCAATTGAGAATTTCTGCAGAACCACAACTAATAACTTATAGTACATGGTCCTATCTATATACTTTTAAACAAAAACATATATAAAATTTGACGTTTACTTTGATTGGAAAACATATGCCCCTCATCCTATTCACTATCGTTTTTTATCCTATTAATGTAGACGTTTAACTTTCTTAAATGGCGCAAACGTGTGTATGACAAAGACAGTAGATATACATATAATACTTGTTATATCTAGGTACGGAAGACAATGACATGAAGCCTATCACACAAAAAATGAACTAAGAATAATAAACTTATTAAAAAAATTGATTATAATCATACTTCAATTTTTGCTTTGCGCATGCATATAAAGTAATCAAAATATTTTATTCTAGGTTGTCAAATATCACCACAAAATTCCCTGTGTATCAATTAGAGATGCTGAAAATCTCCTACAAATATTGCTAATTCCACCAAGCTAGTGGAGTTATCTTTGGAACTAAATAATATATTTAATTCTTTTTCTGAATTAGGACTAGATAAAGTTTGTCATTACAGGATATTAACAAGGGGTATAACTAATCTGGTAAGTGGCTAATTCCTTTTGTGAATTTAGGTATTAGATTTTATTATGGTTTTATGGTCTACAATAAAGATAGAATTGAGATTTCTTAATAAGAAAAATATACTAGATACTAGATAGCGGGTTACAAATAAATATAACATGTGACTGTCAATTGATAATATGACTGCGAAGAATAGGATTAACAGAAATTAATAAATTCAATTTTTTTTCTTTATTGAGAAATATACTGTTTGTAGAAAACCAAGATTTCGCCTTATGAAAACTTCTCGAGCATTCATAGTTAAAAGTTTGAAAATCAAAATGACTTGAAAGAATTGAAACATCGTCAGCGAAAAGTACGATTTCTAAAGCATGATCTTAGCAACCGAGCGGTCGTTAAATCAAAGGAAAAATATTTATTTGCAATGTTAAATTTTGTGCTGTGTTAGCACTTCATACATGAAAGTAAACCTTTGAAGTTTAACATAACATTGTGGTTTCCCGGTAACATAAAACGCTATAAAGTAAGGGATTGTGTTCAGTTCGGCAGTTTAGTTTATCACGCGGATTTATCTCGGAAATTACTAAAGTTACTGCACACAAAGGTGTTGTAGAAACGTGACATACGATAGGATTTTGTGATCATGAAATAGAAGCTACATTATTTTAAGAGGTATATATCTTATGCCTTACTAATACGTTGTATATTAATGACCTAAGTATGAGGTACATTATAGATTATACAGGATGGCTGATTTTTCATTGTCCAGGCCATATCTCCTGAAATATTAAATATAGAAGAAAAAACTAAATAGGAAACTTTTATAATAAGACCTAGTCTATAAAATAGAGTAAACAGAGGTTTTCCATGGCCTACTGATTTTGCGGAAATATATTTAACTTTGGTTTTTTAAATGGAACACCTTGCATGTTTTTACGGAAGAAGATTATACATCAATTTCTCTTTACAATTATGTAAAACAACTGGAGGTTGGCCTTTAACTTATGCTTAATAATGTAAAAAATAAAATTATTTGAGCCGGCTGTGATTTGCAATTATTTTATTGTTTATACCTGTAGAAAACTGCCAAGAAACAGACAGAAGTGATTATTAGTTGAAAAGGTGTTGAACTTCGTAATTACAAATAGTGAACAGGTTGATATGCTCTGCTGTTTTCACAAATCAAATAATAATAAACGTCTAGCTGCTATCAAGTATCAAAATTTATATCCTAATAGAAGACAGCTTCATGTTAACACATTTCAAAATTTGGAAAATTATTTTCGGACCAATGTCAGCTTCTCAAAAAGAATCGTTCAAAAACAAAATATTATAATAAAAATAATGTCAACTCATAAATTTGTTTTTTTTTGTGTTACTTATTAAATAAAAACCATAAGACTCTTCTAATAAACACTTGTATCAGATTTATAAAAAAAAAATAGTGATTAACAATGACAAAACTCAAAACTTTATTTTTTGCATTATTAAGCATAAATTAAAGGTAAACTCCCACTTGTTATACATAATTGTAAAGAGAAATTGATGTAGACCTTATTCCGTAAGAACATACAGGGTGTTCCATTTAAAAAACCAAAATTAAATATTTTTCCGCCAAATCAGTAGGCCATGGAAAACATCTGTTAACGCTATTTTATAGACCAGGTCTTGTTACACAAGTTTCCTATTTAGCTTTTTCTTGTATATTTCATATTTCAGGAGATATGGCCTGGACAATGAAAAATCAGCCAGCCTGTATATAGTAACCGCGCAGGCATTGTTAAGTTGTTGTTTTGTAATATTGACAATAATTTTTTCTACTTCCGTTTTATAAGATTCTCTTTACTTTTCTAATTCTTACAATGACATCATTATTTCACGCGAAATTAAAATAGAATATTTAGTTTATTTATCTTTCCAAATATTAATAAAATAATTATTACCTTTATAAGAATAACACATAATCCTATTTTACAATTAAAAAAACTTAAATGACATCTTTGTTTTATATAGTTTATCTGTTTATAACCAATAATATTTTTATAGTAATTTAGTCATTTCAAATACATTTTTGCACTTATTCAAATGGATGTAAAAAAAATATTATGTGAAATACGTAAAGAAACTGGGTTTTTGTTATTTTCGCATGTTATTACGTAAATAGCTATTTATATGTTGTTTTGATGAAATTGGTGTTCTTGTTAATAATTTAATCGTTGTATAAATACCAGAATATTTATACGAAGTACCTAGTAGTTTTTTTTACAATTCGAATGTTGTCATACGTCCCATTAAATAATTTTTATTGATGTCTTCTCGTAGGTTATGAATGATTTTTTCCTGTTATTCACAAACTAATGAACTAATGACTAAACATGATGGACGAGAAAATTTGCTACCTGGTTTGGTACGTTGTTTTTACAACACTATGTGACAACTGCACAACTGATAGCATGAAAAAAGACCGTGTGATAGTACAGTTTTGCCTTTAAATTTAACCAATCAGCATGATCCCTTTATACTATCACAATAATGTACTCTGTTTCTATTTCACCCAAATTATTAAATAATATATATTTTTTTAATGTCAACATTCATGAGTACCTATATTTTTTGCAATTATAATTTTTTTATTAACACTAATAAGTAATATATAATATAAAAATATATAAAATGAAAAATATTAAATTTTTCATTTCCATTACATGTAATACGTATTCAATGAATAAAAATTATTATAACCATACTTCAATAAATGCTTTACGAATGCTTGTAATGAAAGTATATCACCACAAATATTTCTCACGAATTACTTTGCTGTTCGGATTAACGAGACGTTGGTCGGATTATAGGTCAGAGTTATTGCTATTCGGAATACTAAAAGTTAGAATTAAAGCATGTTCGGATTAAAGAGGTCATACTGTATATCACTACCGATATCTACGATAAGGTACATTTACACATATAGCATTGGAAATAAACAGTCATTGATTTATTAATATTTTACTTTATAAATTATTAACGTCTGTAAAAACTGGCATTGCCTTTTTAAGAAAGAAATTTCGTCGTCTATTTCCTTTAAAGTAAATAAGATTTACTCCATCGTATCCTGAAATTGAAAACCTGATTACGGGATCAAAGTTCAGCTGAACACTGGGAAATTATATTAAAGATTAAAGAGATGATTTTTTTCCTTCAGTTCTGTAAAGTCCTGACTCTGTGTCCCGGAGGAAATATCGAGTTTGATGGAGGAATAAATTTTTAACACCCTAAGATAGAATATTTTCCATTCGCACATATTATTAAGTACAATTCTAAGTTAAGAGGATATTAACAAGATTTGATATTTATTAAGACAGGTCTATAAAAGGAACGATATTTTTCTTTGAAAATGACAATTCAATTACGGTATAACATAACTTTGAAGACAGAGCATTCATAAATTTTATTGTTCATACATACCTTGTCGTTGTTAGTCTATGCAAATATAGAAGTTAATGACATGGTCTTCTTTATGAACCTTTCTAAACACTTAACTCTAATATAACTACTTCAAGAATAAATCAGTAATACGTAATAATAAATTATTTCTGTAGAGTCAAATTCCTTTAACTTCTACTTTATATTAAATATTAGAAAGTGTAAATTTGAACGAAAGAAAACTACGGTAAGCAGAAATAACTCTGCTTCAACCAGTAGTGATGTATATCTGTTCTCAAAAGTAGGCAAAGATGGTACATTTAACGCGTAAATTAGAGAGATCGGAACCATTCATTAAACTTCGCTATATGCAGAAAAATCTCTGCTTGCGAAAGACAAGCGCAAACGCAACGAAGCGCATTGTTATAAACTTTATATTTTTCGAAATGGAAACAAAAATACAATATAATATGTAAAAGTACTACAGGTTGCATATTTAAATGTTTTGTTCAATTAACTTTTTTGAACATATTCTTTAAATAATAAATATCTGACGTGGACACCACATGTCTTCCTTGTACGCTAAATTATACACATTTTTGCTGCACTTCATTTAAACTTATTTCATGTGAAAGTGAGATCATTCTAAGGCTAATGATTTTTCAACTTCCATTCGTTTCATATCTTTATTAAAATTACTATTGCTTATTCGCTTAAAAATTTACAAAGAAAGAGGTATTGGCCATATTTATTTGGGATTTTGAAAGTATCCTGGTAGGTTAGTTTTATTTACTTGGCACTATTTAAGTAACCCGTAACTGTTCCTGAACTCATTCAACTGTCCCAGATTCAATCCGTTTACTATCTCTTTCTATCAACTTATGTTGATGACAGCAAGGCGGTTTGTTTTGTAAGTAAATATGTTGTACAAAATGAAACAAACGACATAAGGTTTGACGTATATTTTCACAAAAATATGACATTATTTTAAATTTGCCGCTAATTTTGTAACTAATAATGTAAAATGGAACATTCATTTGGAAATAAAATGAGTTACTTCTAGATCAGTTCAGAGTTGAATCTAAAGATATCAAATAAAGATGACGTAAGTTTTCATTTATTTCGTACATATATCTCATAAAATATTTCTTATGAAACATATTCTGACAGTTATCAATGTCAATTTATTATCAAATGTTCCCTACAAAAATCCAACTAAATTATTATTTTTATTAAGTTTCTTCAAAAAGTAAACTGCCCTTTTGAAAAGGTCGATTGGAACCAAAAATGGAGGTGTATAATTGGATATTATAGTAATCACATAAACAAGAAACATTCTACGGCTAATCGTAATCGAAGTTTTTAAAAAAATACTACAAGCAAACTGTTCTTTTGGCACTACCGATTGTAATGGAAAAGGGAGGTGCACAACTAGATGTTATAGCAGCCCCATATACAAAACTTTAACATTCTACGGCTAATCATTTTTGAGTTATGTGAGATACGTACGTACGTACAGATGTTATTCCGAAACTAGTCAAAATGGAGCCAGGGATGGTCAAAATGGATATTTCCGTTGAAACCTCAAAATGAAATTTTTCGCGATTACAAAACTCCTTTACTTTGTACAAGGTAGTAAAAAAATAAATTAAAAAAGAAAGTGTTTGACTCAAGTAACGAAAGTTAAAAATAAATAAAAAGCAATTCGTTTTCAGGCAAATTTATTTCAAAGAATTAAACTTAATTTCAAATAATTAAATGAAGTTTTTTCTAGTTCACTTAAAAAAAAGTTTAAATTTGCATTCATTACCCAAATTTGAAAGCCAACGCACGCCACTGGCCATTAGTAATTTAATTAAATTTTAAAAGTATATAAGAAATAGCAAATGATATAAGTATATCTACGAGTGTTCTAGAGTACATTTTACCTTTGTACCCTATTCATCCTGTTTGTACTTTTGTGAGATATATGTACGAAATAAATGAAAACTTAGGCCTTATTTGGTATCTTTAGATTCAACTCTGAACTGATTCAGAAGTAACTCGTTTTACTTACTTACAAGTGAATGTTCCAATTTACGTTAGTAGTTATAAAATTAGAGGTAAATTAAAAATAATGTCATATTTTTATTATGTCAAAATAAACCTTGTGTCGTTTATTTCATTTGGCATACTATATCTACCTTTTAATAAAATATTTACATAAAAAACAAACCACCTTGCTGCCATGGCTGTCATGGGAAACAAGGAACATAAGTTGATAGAAAGAGATAGCAAACGGGTTGAATCTGGGACAGTTGAATGAGTTCGGGAACCGCTCCTGGTTACTTAAATAATGCCAAGTAAATAAAACTAAACTACCAGGTTACTTTAAAACTCCCAAATAAATACGGCCAATATCTCTTTCTCTGTAAGTTTTTGAGCGAATAAAATATAAGGAACATGGAACAGTAATAAACATTTTAATAAAATTTTAAGAAGATGATCCATATCGAACGGAAGTTCGAAGATAAGTAACGATTGGAAGTTGAAATATGATTAGCCGTAAAATAATCTCACTTTCAAATGAAATAAGATTAAATTAAATGCAGCAAAAAATGTGTATAATTTAGCGTATAAGGAAGTCATGTTGTGTCCACATCATATTTTTATTAATAAAAGAATGTGTTCAAAAAGGTTAATTGAACTAAATACAATGTGTAGGACTTTTACAAATTATATTATTTTGTTTTTTCCATTTCGAAAAATATAAGGTTTATATAGTGGCATAACTAGGGGGAGCACACGCCTGAAACGCGGGTGGGCCTCACAGGTCAGGGGCCTCACTTCGGTTTTACGTTATTAAACTACAATAAATAGACAAATAAACAGTAACAACAATATATCGGTACAATTAGCTTTTCATGTCTTCTTCAATGCCTGCATATTGAGCGCGTTTGAAATCTGCCGCTGCCAATAATTAGAAGATTGTCGTTTCTGGGATACTACTTTCATTAAACTGGTGATAATGGGGTATGAGATCATAGTAGAAGCACAGAATAGTTACACACAGAAGCGACACTCTGTGTCGGTACCTTTCATGTTCCCCGAGTCAGTTCTATGACCTTGAAGCATTGTGTAGACCTTTAAATTTGTGCTCTTCCTCTATCTCTCTCTCAGATGTGAGGAAACTTTCCGATTTTAAACAATGGGCCCTTTAAATTTGTGCACTTTCCCCATCTCTCACTAATTTTCGCTTCTCTGTCTTACTGTCGCTTCTGTATAAACCTATGCTGAGGTAGAAGTTTATTATAAAAGTCATAAAATATAAAAACTAACGACTTTTTAGTAATATGGTCATTGGCAACTTACTGCTTCGAAGAAAGAAAATCTGATGTCAATATGTTAAGATCGTGGAAAAAGACAGGTAGACTGTCTCTTACGATCCAAGTCTATCTCTCTTTTTTCACGTTTCTACCATGCTGACGTAGTGACGTTACAATGGCTCGTATTACGAGCTCACTTTTATAATAAAATCGCGATTTTAACGCTCACTTTTACATCATAATCTTATGTAAAATTGAAAGTTAAAATCACGATATTATTATAAAAGTGAGCTAGTTCGCTTTTATAATAAAATCGCGATTTTAACGTTCGTTTTTACAAAAGATTTTGATATAAAAGTGAGCTCGTAATACGGGCCATTATCTTTTCCAAAATTTTTATTAATTAGTTTAAATTACTACAAATAGAGAATCCTGTTTAAAATTACGGGTATTTATTTTTTGTCTCTATTGTGACTGTAACTACCACTGAGCGATCCTTCAGAATATGTAAAATAATTAAAAATCAAATATTTAGTATTGTTAGATATAAAAAAATATAAAGTATTAATTGCTGATTTTGCGAAAATTAATATTCAAGTTGGATTTTCACAATATGGTGTTAGTAATGTCACAAATAATTTAATTATTAAATAAAAATCTGCTTTAAACTTTTAGAAAATTTTATTAAATTTCAAATCAGGATTATGTTATTATATAACAGAGGGGAGCTTCAATATATATTCAAAGTATAATTTTGCGGGGCCATCGTCTAAACAGGATGAATAGGGTACAAAGGTGAAAAGTGGTCTAGGTCTAGAACATACATAGTTATACTAAGGTTATACTACTACCCAATACCGTTTGGTAATAGTACTCGTACAATAAACAATTCTCTTGCTCTCTACTCTCTTTGCATTTCTCCCTCGGGAGAAACGACGCCAAACGACCCCGGCGCTCAGCGTCCGGGCGCCAGTCGTCCAGTGCCGTGCGTGTTGAGTGGGCGCAGTGCAGATCGAGTTTGACACGTGTTGAACACATGTAGTGGGGGTGGATGTTCACACATTAATAAGGTATGTGTAGGTGTATATGAGTCTCAGGTTGTATGATATTTTATCCATACTATTTTTTGTACTGAATTCTTTTTTCTTAATTTTAACTGAATGAACTGAAAGAATAAAAAATTCTAATTGCAAATAGAAAAAATAAGTAGTTTGTTACTTTCTTGTATGAAGTAAGGAAAGTATTATTAATCGTGAAAAAATCGGTTTTTAGATTCCAACGGAAATATCTATTTTGACTATCCCGCAATCCATTTTGACTAGTTTCGACGTGACGACTGTATGTACGTATATACGTATGTACGTATCTCACATAACGTAAAAATGATAAGCTGTAAAATATTGAAATTTTGTATATGGCGGGACTGGTATAATATGTAGTTGTGCGCATCCCTTTTTATTGCAATCGGCAGTGCCAAAAGAGCACTAACTAAATAAAAATAATAATTTAGTTGCATTTTAATTGTTGCAGGAAACATTTGATTTATTGATAAAAAATTGACAACATTGACAACTGTTAGCGTATATTTCGCGAGAAACAGTAAGATATATGTAGGAAATAAATGAAAACAATACGAGTAATTTTTTGTTTTCAAGTTTTTAAACGTTTAAAATAACTTTGTGTAATGCAATAAGGAAAAGTGAGAAACATTTTAATAAAATTTTCAAAAGATGGTCCATTTCAAAGGGAAATTCGAAGATATGAAATGAATGGAAATTGAAGAATGATTAGCCATAGAATGATCTCATTTTCAAAAATGAGTATAATTTAGCATACAAGGAAGTCATGTGGTGTTCACATCAGATTTTTTTAAATAAATGTTTTCATACTATATGTAACATAAAAAAAATGACAAAATAAACCATAGATACCTAGTTTGCATGACATTATTATTCTTGTTTCGCCATTAAAGTTTTTGTTTTACCTCCTATGTACAAGGTAAGGGAGGTATTATTTTTATTTTAGTTTGTTGAGTTCTTAGAACTACTTTTTACTACTTCTAGGATGATGGATATACGTGAATAGTTTTTACGTTCACGATAACTTCAATATTACAGTATCAATAAAAATTTACGATTTGCTATTCAAGATTGAATCTTGTATAACTATAACTATAAACACTTAATTAGTCTTGGCCTATTTTTTTTTATTTTTAACTAATAACAAATAGTATAAGTGTTTTCATCGGTTTCAGAATATTACCTTCTTAGTCTTTATTTGTGTATATAAAATTTAGCTAGTAAAATCAGTTTTTCGTCGTTTCCTGCTTCCCTTATTTTAGGTAAAAAAGCTTCAAACAAAAGTTGTAGAGCCTATTTTTTTATCCGAATCAACAATCAAAATAAATTTTATGTTTCTTGTAACTTCAGAAATTAGGTTAAAATTACGTAAATCACTACAAAAACAGCGACACATGATATACATCGTTATTTACTATTTACCCGTGACATTACACCGGCAATTTGTACAAGTGAAAATTTTCAGTGTAAATCAAATGTGATTGGTTCAATATACTGAAGTACTACGATTTAATTGGATGAGATTATGAGTGGAATTGACAAAGTATTTGTTATAAGACCTACCTAATTTTGTTTTTACATTGTAGTTAAGATAAATTATGGGGTTTTTAAAGTTTATTCTTTTGTTAATATATCCGTAATTTTTTTTATTAGTAAATAATTTATGTTACATTTCGATGTTCAAATTATTACATTATCTTTATTCTACATTTCACGTGGTATTTATAACATTATTGTAACTATTATATCTTTCTTCATCACTTGTGCCTCAGTTGTGTAGATTTGTCATTTCTTAGGTTTTCGCTGCAGTCTCTTCTTAAGGGATTTATTGTCTCAAAATTCTGTATTGTCTGTCGTCGTCAGTGCCGTATCTAGGCAATTTTGCGCCTTAGGCAAAATTAATTGTTTGTTTTAAAAACGTTTGAAGGGTTTTCTGAAAAAATATATAAAGAAAATAAAAGGAAAAAGAAGTAAAAAAGAACATATTTTGGTTGCTGTATAGTTAATAAATACAATAATTTATTAAAGGAACTTAGTATAAAGAAAAAATAAGTATAATCTGACTTTTTTTATGTATTCTATACCTAGACAATGTGAGTAAGCAGTAGCGGCACAAAACTAATTACTGAGACCCAAAATATTTCTGCCCATGACTAAAAAGTCAAGTCTCAGTAGATGACGACCGCAATGATCTCGATGAGAATTTTATTTACAAAAATAGCATTATAACAAATTTAGTTATTGACTGTTTTTATTGAATCTAAAAGATGGAAACATGTTTAAAAAAAAATTAAACAGTTTTTTTATTTTGAAAGTAATAAAAAGAAAATAATATTACACCTCCATAATAATAATAAGAAAAATTCTCAATCTCACCAATATAATCATAAGATATTTCTTATTTTCTATTGTAACTTTTTTATTTCAATAAAAATTTTATACAATATTTTTTAATAATTTTGCTATTATATATTTTTGCTGTAAATATGTTAGTGTATTATCAATTTCTTGAAATGATATGTTGTATTGTATTTCCCGCTAAGTCACCGAGAGTTTGTCGCTAGTGCTTTTTTATGTGGTTTAGGTCTTCTTATAATAGAGGAGAGAGTCAGAATTTGGGCCCTCTATGAGTTTGCGCCCTGGGTTGGTGCCCCTATTACCCTGCCCTAGATACAGCACTAGTCGTCGTCTCTTATCCAGTATTTATTTCTTTTTTCTTCGTTTGCAATTATTTTTAGGTTTTTGTTTTCTGTTTTCAAGTATAGTGGCTTGCTTGTAGTCAATAAGTATTTATATCCTGGATTATGAGTTGATTTACCTATATATCTTTGAAATGAATATAACACAGAAAAAGAAAACATCTTAGATAATAGTAATGCATTGTCAAACAGAAATTTGCAGTAAATATAATAAAATCTTATAATTATCCCTAACCGATTTTTATAATTCACTTAAGTAAATGTTAATTGTGGTTTTACCGCGAAATATGAAGTTATCTAATACTGCCATATATGGAACTTAGCATCTGGCTCAAAAAAGATTTTATGAGGCTAAATGCATATAAATTTCAATATTTATAAAAATATTAATGGTAGGCCTTATTTTCGAGCAAGCTTTATTTGGGCCATATGAGAAAACCGCACCGTTCAGATTTTTAAACATTCATAAGCGCACCAAAAGAAATGTAGCAAAAGTGCACAAGTAAAATTTAGGAATTTAGTGTGTGTGCATTGGTTAGAATTAAAAAAAAAACACGTGAATTGGTTCTGCTCGCGGATATCACCTTTTAAATTGATGCATGCAGAGGTATGCCTCCAAGTCTAACCTAATATAATCAAACCTAACCTACTCGAACCTAACCTGACCTAACCTAACCAGATCTAATCTAACCAGACCTGACGTGACCAAATCTTACCTACCCTAACCTAACCTGACCTAAACTAACTTGATTTAACCTAACACACACATACATGATACATATAATTATTATGTATAATTGTTTCTTTGCCTTTATTTGCGATCTTTGTCTGTATAATTTGAATGAAGTAAAATTGCAGTTCGTAAGAATTTAAGTTATGTATTTACAACCCTATTCGTGGACTAGTTTATTCTGACTTCTACTCGATATAAAAGATTTTATCCACAATTGTGAAATAAGATACCTATACTTCAATCGTTTTTTTTTTATCAATTAATGACCTTCGTTTCTCTTGGAACTTGCTAGTTAAATAATATTTACAGTTCGATGGAATAATATTACTCAACCGTTTTGTCAAAATTAAATTTGTGTATACATTTTATCCTCCACACATGTTATATTCTTCGACATTGTACCTTACACACATTCAATCTTATTTTTTAATCGTGCACGCTCTAAATTTGTGAAAAAAAATATCATTTTATCTTCCATATCATTTTATGTTCCACACATTTTATCGTTTACACATTTTATTTTTAGAAACATTTGACACTGAATATTTTATTTAATTATAAATATGTTAATTGTATGGGAAATAATATTAATAAAAGGTACAATTACAATATTTTAAAGTGAATGGTGAAGATAAAATGTGTGGAACTTAAAATTATATTATCAGCAATGTAAAGGAAATATGTTTTTATTTAAGTAAAATTTGCAGTCACCATCGAGGATCAAACCCAGGTTCTCTGCCTTTTGGGTTCAAGTCCCAGTGGCAACAGCAAATTTTTCTCAAATAAAAACATATTTTTTACATTTATACTTGTTGGAAGTTAGAGTTAAACTTTAACAATCTTCAACATCATTCACACATTATCAGTAATTGTCTATGATTTTGTAATACTGCTTCTGACTGAAATATATGATGCATTAATCAAAGTTTTTTTGACGTGTGTCTCGGTTGGGACTTGGGAGAACTATGAACATGAATGTCCTACGTATCCACCACACACACAGTTCTTACCACTGCCCGTAACAGATACGATTTATACATTTTTCTAACATTAGGTAGCGTATGATTCAATGAATAAAACATCTCAGAAAAGCAATATGTTGTGCTGAAACACTGGTTCTCTAATAAAAATTTCAGAACTATAACTCCGTGGGCTGTTTCTATATATCATCTTTTCATTTAATTTTCAACATAAATAATTCTTGTAATGCTCTCAAGACTTACAATTCATTTTATTATGATAATCATGTCTAATATAAAAAGAGTAAAAAATACAGTAAAATCTTGTAAGTATTCATTGTGAATATGAATATGTAATTGTAAGTTACAAGTCACGTACTAGCCATGTCTCAACTCTACAAGATTTATTAACTTCGCACCGCATCAGTTACACTGAAGATTTAAATGTCTCAGTCCTGAAGTTCAAGTTTTTATCTTTCATAATGTAAGGTACATTATTTTTGTCATCCGTTTCACTCTTTAACTTATGTTTAAAGAGAAGTGAACGAAACTTTATTAGGCGTAGTTAGACTTTAAAAATGAGGGATGCTTAAGTCCTTATCTTAAAATAAATTTAAAGCTTCGTTTACAAATATACAAGTAGTTGTTTTTGATTCTAGATTGCAATATGTTACTTTTGCATTCGACGGTATTTTATTTTCGAGTACCTACCTACTAGGTAGGTACGAGCTAGTTGATAGTGAAATTTATCAATTATCAAAGAAAATAAAAGAACTACTACATTTACGGTAGAAAAATGGGGTAAAATTGACTCCTAAACTTCAAGAAAATTAATGGAACGTATGATAAACCGTTTGAGGAAAAAATTTTAATGAATGAATGGCGGTTCAAAAGATCATTGATTCTATATAATTTACAGGTGTGGGAGATTAAATTGGCTTACTTAGTTGTTAAAACTAATATTAAAGTTTTTTATCTCGATTTCATTACGAAAAATTTAGAAATTAAAAACATTATTTCATTTATTAATATTGTAAGTATAATATAAAAATTATTTCTTGTATATATATTCAATAAAAAACTTTAAAAGTATAGAATACTGTTGGTTTGAGTGTATATTGTCAGTCTACAATCTCTGCAAAAGCTTATAGTTCAGATTCAATGGTATTTTTATTTGGTTAACAATTGGCGACACTGAGATTTGAACCCCAGATCTCACCCTACTCCGTTCTAAGCAGAACAATCTATCGCTGCCCATAAACTTTTGAATTAATATTATTTAATTATTATTAGAAAAACTAGAAAAACCTATATACATTTCAACCTTCGTTCAGAATCCAAAATTCGTGAAACTAGTGTACTTACTGGGTTCGTAATAATAATTGCTCTCACTCTAACTCTAACATTTGTTAATAATTGTTTTGTGAAGGTTTTTAATTTTTTTTTTTGCTGCTTAGTAAACAGCTGTGTACACCGTATTTAAAATGTAAACGAATAAACAAGAGAAAAACTTCATAAATATGTATTAATTTCTATAAAAAAAATATTAAAACTCAAGCTTTTTTGAATACTAACTTTAATTACTTAAAGAAGAGTAATAAATTACATTAAAAATTCTAATCTAATTTTCTTTTTCCTAATTTTCATAAGAACTATAAATACATTTTTTAATTTTAAACATTAACATGTTTTGATAAAATTACAATAATTTCAGAGTAATTAAAGTTCATATTGAAATACATAAATAGCTTCATTTGTCTTTGTATATTTTCCCGGGTAATTGGATTGTTTGTTCAAAGAAGTCCCATTAACTTTCAGCTCAAAGCAAGAAGAGTTGCAGAAACATCATTAATCTGCTGCAAGTTGATAAGCACCGAAGTTTTGCCATTTCTTATACCCTGGGAAAAGTTCACACATAATAAATATTAATAATTATTTTACTACAAATAAAAAATTAAAAAAATACTTATAAGAAATACAATCTTTATATTATTTTTGACGTTGACGTAAGCATAACTTACTTCCATAGCAACATAACTCGTAAGTTTCTGATATCTTCTGTTATTTGGTTACCATTGACAACGGAGAGTTATAGAAAATAACTGTCCGACTACCCGGGTAATTATGAAAATTACTTGTTTATTAAGTAAAGTTATAACATTCAGAACTGCATAACGATTCAACATTTAATAATAAAGAATTAAATTTTTTGATTCATGGGCCTTCACTGGGATTTGAACCCAGGGCCTTCCCATTTCTAGTAAGATGCTCTATAAACTGATGAGCTACAAAGTCCCGTCTAGTTCATGAATCTTTCTCTTGTCTTTTGCCGCGTTTACAAGTATACTCTCTATTATAGACCATTGAATACTTGCTGACGACTTGACACACTCGGTGGTTAACGAACCACACCGCAGTAACTGTGTGTGTCTCAGTTAGTTACTGTGGTGTGGTTCGTTAACCACCGAGTGAGTCTAGTCGTCAGCAAGTATTCAATGCGCAAAAATAGAGAAGATACTTGTAAACGCGGAAAAGACATGAACTACACGGATCTTCGTAGCTCAGTTGGTAGATCATCCTTCTAGAAATGGAAAGGCTCTGGGTTCAGATCTCAATGAAGTCCATGAATTTTTCAAAAAATTAAAATCATAAAAATTGCATATATAATTTGGTCGTCTATCCTAGTAAAATTAACTATAAAAAATTGAAAATAAATAAATCTAACTGTCAACTGTACTGTCACATTTTACAAGTACTTGTAACATTATTTGAAGTTAATTGCTGATGGTGGCGTGAAAGATATAATAAGAGACTCGGAATGTAAGTACCCAATACAATTATTCTCGTACGGTAACATGATCTTCGGTTCCGCAGGCTCCACCTCAGTTCATACCTTCTCGATAGTTATAATATCCTTACATTCCTTGTAGCTTAAAT
Source organism: Stenolophus ochropezus (assembly GCA_035578165.1). Taxonomy (NCBI): domain Eukaryota; kingdom Metazoa; phylum Arthropoda; class Insecta; order Coleoptera; family Carabidae; genus Stenolophus; species Stenolophus ochropezus. The sequence goes on from JAQOWZ010000008.1 coordinate 22,925,157, forward strand.
ATCTATACTCTGTAACAAAGTAATTACTGTTTTGTCCAGTTACGCTAAGAAAGTGGCAATTTTATTTTGTCTTATTTTTTAAATTGAAAATTTATTTATACAGAGTATTCCATTTAACAGCGCCACCATTGCAATCTAGAAAACTATAAGAGCTACGAGTTTGGTTAAATTAGCAAAGAACCATAATTTTGCAAGACTAATACAATGAGCAAAAAATTTTTTTTTCGACCAGTGGTTCTCAAAATACGGCACACAACTTTCTTATTTTAAATGGGAATATATGTTTATTTTTAGGTTATTCGATAGAGTATTTTTTCTAAATTCAATAATATAAATATATACTAGTTGGTGGAAATATATATTGTGTAAGTAAATAGTGCGTAGTGTTAAATGTTTAAATAAATGATCTTAGTTTTTAAGTCTTTATTAATAATTATTATTCTTAAATTAGTGTTTATATTTTTTTATTCATTGTGCTACTTATTTTTATCTTTTATTACTCATATTTCGTTTATTAAACTTTGTTATATAAATACTCGTGTTTCAATTATTTTAACATGTCACCTGTATAAATAAATGTTACTATACATATCTTCCATAGGTAAAATGCCCTTACAGTTCTCAATAATTTATTAATGAATATTCATTATACAATGGGAAATATTTCAAATATTATTTAATTATTTAATATTAAAATCGGTCCGACAAATTTCTAAATTAGTAATAGTAATCATACTTTATTCATGTAATGTGTCAAACTAGATCATTTATGTTAAGTGGTATAATCAATTATTGATATGTGTATGTATATACAATATAGAAATGATTACAAATTGTGATGACAATCCTAATTAACCAAATGATGAATTATTGTCATTTCTGCATATCTAGGTACAGTAGATATATCGTATCGAGATTTGTTAGTGTTGGATTCGATTTAATATTTGTATTATAGCATTTCGGAAAGATTAGCAGAAAATTATTCAATTTCAATTTACACAAACATTGAATTATATTTCAAAAACAAAAACATTTAATTTAGATTCATCAAACAACGGTAGTTGTTTATGCATTGACATGCATATATAAAATTAATAAAAGCGAAAAGCATACATAAATACTATAAATGAAAATATAAATTAAGGAAGCTGATAAATATTTAATAAAATAAAGAGAGAGAAAAAATAAGATTTTGTACGGTTTAAAAAAGTTGGCAAATACAGAATTGTTAAATAGATAAGTAGAAGAATGCTTAGGTTCTATTGTCTTTGTTTATAGCGTAAAACATGTATAATGTGGAGATAAATCTTTTTGTAAATTCTACGTCATGAATGTAAAATCCGAGAGAAAGAAATAGATAAAATATCACATATATTTGCATAGATATAGGATCTGTTTTCCTTTGAATATACGATTTTGTCTGTTTTTGTCTCTTTACTTTTATACTATTTCTCAAATCCAGAAATACAAATATTTACAATTATTATCGAAGATACATTATTTGCTTGTCACATGTGTTAGGAGTTACATTTTTTATTTTAAATAAAGAATCCCTTTCATGTATACTAAAAAGAAGTCGTTTTTAAAATATATATTATATACACTAATTTACTAAAAATTTCAAATTTCCTTTAACTTTTTTTTTTAAATAATGTCCGTTACTTGCAAATTTTTTAGTATTTTTTTGACCAACTTTTACCAAAAGTTGATCCACTCGTACCTTTTAGTTTAGGGGGTTAAATATGAAGTTTCATCATAATCTGATCACCGTATCACGATAATAGTTATTTATGGTACAAGTGTGTGATAAGTTACGTGGGAAAAACTTAGCTCACGAGGCCGTTAGGCCGAGTGTGGTATTTTTTCAAGTGACTTAGGTAATTAACGCACGTGTACCAGACAACATTTTATCCAACACATTTTAATCATTGATATAAAATACGTATAAGATTTTTGACAGATGGAATTTCGAAATGACATTTAGGAACAAAGTAGTGTAAAGAAGGTTTTATAACGTAGTTACTATGATACGATCCAAAAAACAGTGAGCTAATATATTTAGCTCATTAGTGACTTATGACCTACTTTATTTATCTAAAAACAGCATACTTATATCGTTATAATTACACGGTGTTGGATAAAAATAGTTAAAACGTGTTCGTGGATACCTTCATTGCCTTATCATATATGAAGATTAGTAAAAATATGCATGTATTTCGAACATTAAGTTCTTAATTTCTGTAAAACAGGAAAATCTAAAAGATACACTATAGTGTGTGCAACGAAACGCGGAATATAGGACTTTTACATGGGATTTAAAAAAATTGCGAATACTCTCTCTCTTCTTATAGTTTTACACCAAAACTACATCAAGAGTACAAAGTTGTGTTTATGCAACATCATGTCTGCAGTACGAGATATATTAAATATAAAATTTAACTTTCGTTGAAAATCAGACAGCCATGGCAGTCTTTATATTTCTTTCGGATGCTAAAAACCTAAAAAGTATATTCTATATAGTCTAAAAAATCAGAAATGCAATAAAATGTAAATGAAGCAGTAATACAAATGGAAAAATTAAATGTATTTGTTAATTTGTAGATAAAAAATAAAATCCCTGCATTAGCAATAAAGTTTGTATACAGTTACTCGAAAATAGCAATTGCTAGAAAAAGAAATATCAAACATTGAAATCTGCATTTTTCTAACTACATTTTTTAATTTAAAGATAAAATTAGAGTGAAAAGATTTTTATTTTTTAATGGCAACTGCTACTTTCAGGTAAAAGTTTTTCAAACTTATTGTCAATATATAGATAGTATTCTTAGCTTAACAACTAATTTCAAGCATATCATTGGATTTGTATTTTTTTATGTAAATTCCAAATATATAAAAATATATAGGTTGTTCCATAAGAAAATTGGGTCCCAAATCTTGAGAACCATTGGTTGAAATAAAATTTTGATTCAGTCATTTTAAAAGTCTTGTAATATAAAAATTGTTTGCTAATTTAACTAACTTCATATATTCTATAGTTCTCAATGGTGGCAATGGTTGGCCATTTAAAATGAACACCCTGTATGTAAAAGAACACAAGATTTAGCCTTTAAATGATTCTTGAACAGGAGAAAAAAACAAATTCAAAATTACTTACCAATTCTTCTACTGGATGCGCGAGCCCCGGAGCACCCATAGAGTCAGCGCCTATGAGCCATGGGAATAAAAGAAAATATCTATGTGACAGTTTAGTGAAGTATCATTGATTATAATCACAAAGCATTAAAATAAAAAGAAGCGTACCCAATGGATCAAATGAGTAGCACGGAACTACTGCCATCTGGGTTACATGGGTTAGAAATACTCTATACCTAATAGATCATCAAACTTTGCTGTTAATATCCATTTGTATGTTTACATTTTTAATTATAAATAACAGATATACATTTAACATCATTATATTTATTGCATGTATAGGTATTACAAAATTATTCAAATGAAATAGTTTTAAATAAACAAATACAATTAATGTAGAAGATATATTCTCTGGGCGAAATTTGTAGAAGAGATGTCCTCGAGGAAATTTATAAGATTTTCTTTCGGTGCTATCCGTAGAAGATTTACTCTTTCGACAAAATTTGTAAAAGAGATGTTTTTTCAACGAGATTTGTGAAAGATATGTTCTTTCGGCGAAATTTGTGGAAAGGATGTTCTCTCGGCGAAATTTGTAGAAGAGATGTTCTTTCGGGAAAATTTCGAGAAACTATGTTCTTTCGACGAAATTTGTGGAAGAGATGTTCTTTCGACGAAATTTGTGGAAGAGATGTTCTTTCGGCGAAATTTGTGGAAGAGATGTTCTTTCGGCGAAATTTATAGAAGAGATGTTCTTTCGGCGAAATTTTTGGAGCGATGTTCTTTCGACGAAATTTGTGGAAAGAAATATTTGTAGAAGAAATGATCTCTCGGTTAAATTTTAGAGAGATGTTCTCTCGGTGAAATTTTGGAGTGATGTTCTCTCATTGTTACTGGTAGAAAATATGTTCTCTGGGCGAAATTTGTAAAAGATATGTTATCTCTCGGCGAAATGTGTAGTATCCAATGGTTGAAGAAATGAGAGTCCCTTTACCTAGACTTGTACCTCCATAATGGCCGCAAGACTAGTGTAAAAGAGATGCTCTTAATCATAAAAGTCCTTTTACGTAGGCTTGCCACCTCCAAAATGGCACAAGACTAGAGTAAGAGATGCTCTGTGCTCTATATAATCCCTTACATTGCTAATATCCCAACAGTGTTTGATTTATTTTTTTTGACACTGCTAGTGACAACAACAATATCAAAATATTAATTAATTCAAAATTATTCTGGGCCACCACCGATAATTTATATGAATCAAAATTAATTAAATATTGCTTTCTTCAACATCTTCCCTCCAAGTTTAATTATTCTCATCATTTTACTCATAGCGCATATTTTATTTTTTCTCAAATTTGTCTTTTGATATACCTTTTGTGAACATATCTGCCAAATTTTTATTTCCAGATACATGTGTAACCATAATATTTCTAGCTTCAGTCTGTTCTTTAATGTAATGGTATCTTACGTGAATATGCTTTGTTTTCCATTATATCTCTGTAATAGTTGCAATTATTATAGCACTATGGTTTTATATGTAAATAGGCAAACAGTAATTTTATTACTCCTCATGTAGCAAAACTTGTAGCTGATGCTAACAAAAGTCTTGGGTTTGTATTGAGAACTACGTTGATTTTACAAATATATTTGGTTAGTTTATTTAGCTTATTTGTATGTAGTAAATTAGAATATGGTTGTATTGTTTGATGTCCATTTTATAGGTATCAAATATTGTCACTTGAAAGAGTATAGAAAAAGCTTTGCAAATACAGTTTTTATCGTATATCCAAATCTTGACCAGCCTTGAATATCACAGTTTGCTCTCTCTGTTCAACTTGGATTCCTTGTCTACGCGCAGAGTCAAGCAACAGCTATTGTTTGTTTATAATTTCATAAATAACATTGCAGACTCTCCTTCACTGTTGTCAAAATTAACCTTTCGTCCGTCCATATAATACTAGAAACAAAAATAAGTTATTTACTTGTACTTTTTCTAGGTCTCACTATATTTAAAATTCGCCATTGACCGCAACATATTCAATAACTATTATTATGACCTAAACATTTCGTGCTCTTTGTATGTATTTAATAAGATATTTGATGAACTAAGATATTAAATTATTATTTTTTTATTATGATGATTTATTATGTTTATTTATGTTAATTTAGTAAATTTAATCACATAATTTAATTGTTACTTTATAGCATAGGGTGGTATTCAGTGGGTTGTATTAGCGTGTTTTAACGTATGTATTAAGATTTGTATTAAATATTCAATTCAGTGTTTCAAGTTGTTTTTGACAGTTATTTTAATATGCTTGTATTTGTTGCTATAGTAATTAATACGCTTTCTTAAAACAGGACTAGGGCTGTTTAAATCCTTGTTTTGAGGTTTTCATAGACGATAACAAATAAATGTTACATTTTGTCATTTCAAATTAAAATTTTATTGAAACATAGCTGATGTATTGGGCAGAATTGAACAAATTGAACGTGTTCAACAAGTTATTAGAGTTTGAAGGCGATGAAGGATATATATTTAACAATTAGGCAGTCCAGAACAAATGAAATTGGCAGAGGGCAGCTGTCAAAATATTATTTCAAATTTATTAAAAGTTTACTGGTAATACAATAAAATGATTTTATACATCTGTATTGATATTTCGCATTGTAGAGATATTGTTTAAATTATATATTCACTCAAACTGTTTAAAGTTTGTCAAATATATCTAATAGTGAGGTCAGACTTCACTACTATACATATTAGACAAAGTTTTTGACAATTTGAGTGAATATATAATTTATACAATATCTTTACAATGCGAAATATCGATACACATGAATAGAATTATTTTATTCTATTACCAGTAAATTTTTAATAAACTTGCAATAATATTTTGACAGCTGCCCTCTGCCAATTTCATTTGTTCTGGACTGCCTAATATAGTAATATTTAAGAACACTTTGTAGGTTAGTTTTATTCTATAAATAATCCACTCTTGAATATTTTGTTTGTTGTTTATGCAAGAGTATAATTTCTCTTTTTATGATTTATTTATTATATAGGTAGTTTCAATTCATTTCAAAATCATTAGATTAATCTCGGACCGATAATCAATATATTATGTTACATCTGTCAGTGGTAAATAATTAACAATTTATTACCATACTTTGAAGTAAATATGTTACATATGATGTCATCCAACTTGTTTTTCTGTATTTCTTTGTAAAAAGTATATTTTTCACGGACCAATATTTTCTCTGACACAGAATTTTCAAATGAAAAATTGAATTCCGCTTGTCATGTGACAGATAATGCAGTGTTGCCAAGAATATTTTTTTAATGCAAATGTTTTAACTAAAACAAACTTATTCTGTATCACTGAATCACCCTTGTATTATAGGTATGTTTTAAAATAAAACAGTGTTTTAGCTAATACAAGTCTTAATACAGACTTTAATATAACCTGAATATCACCCATAGTCTTTATATATTTTTATACTTTGCGTTAACAATTGCCCAATTATTATAACAAAAACAGTTAAATAATACAAAATATTGTTAAATGGTTTTTGGTATTTTTGTTGTTTAAAATTGGTACTTGTAACAACTGCACCCCACTTTAAATGTCAAAGTGATAACCTCAAATATTTTTAATTGTATTTTAACACAATTTACATTATTTTTGAGTAAGAAAACCGAATAAACAAAACTAATTTTTCTACTCCTGCTTTGAAAATACAATTTTCTGGTTTGTTTTTCATGTTGAAAGTGATTCTGCAAAATTTTGCAGCACTAATAAATGTTTGTTGCATTGTTGCTGCCATGGATACGCATCACTTGCGCATTACAAATACAAAATTTATAATAAATATCAAATTAAATGTTTAAAAAATAATTTTTTATTTCCTTATTTTTTATCTTGCAGGAGTAGAAAAAATAGTGTGTATAACACATGTTGAAAGTCCGTTGTCGAACACAAACGATTGCAACCTTCGCTTCGCTCAGGCTGCAACTTTCGTTTTGGTTCGACAAAGATAGACTTTCAGCACTTGATATACAAATAACTATTAAAAGGATATTAATATTTCATAACTCATAATGTATAGATTTATAAATATTTTCATATTTTAAATGCATATTGACAAATAAAGGTGCCCAACTTCATTCAACAGAGTTATCATATTTCACATTTACATATCTCTAGATTACAATTTGTATTTTCAATTATAATAATATAGCAAAGTATAAAAAATAGTATATTATGCTTAATATACTATTTTTTCTTTTACACTTAAATTATTTTGTAATTGGGTGTAAACCTGTTGAATAATAAATAAATAAATTACCTTGAATTTCTTCTCTTACTCTTTTCAACCAAAATGCTTCCTTACTTTCCTCGCAGGCTGCTACATACAAACGTATTCCACCTCTGCAATTGATAGTGTTATCTATGCTTTCTTGAAGCTCAAGCGAATGCTCCTTCAGCATTTGAGAAAACTTATCCTGTCATCCATTTTCTGTATTTATCATTGGCTTAGTCGGTATCACTATATCCGATTAAATTACTTTTTTCATTTGAATAGATAATTTCTTGATTAACTGTTCCTTTTGATACCGCAAGACTCTTTTTACGTCTCTCCAGTGTAATTTTATTGATTTTTTCTACATGATAATTAAGTTTGTTGTTAGCGATGAAAGTTATGTCTATTCGCTAGATATATCAAACTACCTATTACATCTATATATGGTTCATTAGTTTTTTTTTCTTGGCTGACTATTATCATTCTAGTTTCACATGGCGTAGTAATTAAATTGCTTTCAATAAATCTTCTTTGGTGAATGTGGAAGCTACTTTCTTCTTATGATATCTACAGACCTAAATACTTAGGTAGCATATCTTTATTTTAAATTTTGTTTTTAAAGTTTCCAATATTGTGTCAATATCTTCTTGTTTGCAAGTTGCATTAAGTCCGTCATGAACATAAACAGCAATAATAAAATTTCTGTCTTCTTTAACATATATGCAGGGATCTGATTTTAATAAAACTAATTTGTGTTCTTTAAAAAATTGAAAAAATGTATATTCCATTCTCGTGGTGCTTGTTTCAGACCATATAGAATCTGTTTAAATTTACAAATTCTCCCTGTTACATCTCCATAATATTTTGGTTGATGCATAAATATATCTTCTTCTGTACTTGCATATAAAATTGCCAACTTCATAGAAAATGTCAAAGAAGAAACATCTGACAAGTGGTTTCTTATTAATAGCTTGAGTGGTGAATTGATTATTGAATAAGTAATTAGTAATATAGAAAATTCTTAAAGCACATCTCACAAATGTTTCAGGAGGAAGAACTATATATTAGGAAAAAGTTCGATGCTCTTAAATGTAATGAAAAGGAAACGTTAGATAAGTACTTTAAACGGTTTGATCAAATTAATATTGAATGTGAACAAGTAAACAAGTAAACATGGGTTTGAGCGAAGAAGACAAGCTTATAGATATATTTATTAAAGGCACTTCCATCTAAATTTTCGAGTATAATTGACGCATTACAATATTTCGAAAATAATACAGCAGAAGAAGTGAAGTTAAAATTAATGCAGAAAAAATTAAACTAAAATAATCAAAATTGATATAAATGAGATCATATGCACTCAATGTTGATGGAATAGAATGTTTTACTGTGTAAAACACGGGACTTAAAGAATGATTGCAGAATAAAAAGATGTTTCAAATGTAACAAACTTGGACACAAAATGAAGAAATTGGAATTTGTGAGTCATGTGTTATTGGAAAAATGAATAAATCAAAATATGAGAAATAAAAGTCAAAACAGAAAGAGAAATTAGATTTGATACATACTGATGTTTGTGGCCCTACTAGATTTGCTGAAAATAAGTACTTTATCACATATACTGCTAATTTTACAAATTTATGAAACTGAAAGCTTAAAGAAGTATAAAAATGAGATGAGACAATGGTCGTGAATAATAATGAATTTTTGAAAGATTACTTAGAAGGAAATGGAATTGAATTGCAATTTAGCATTCCATATAGTCCACAATCTAATGGTAAAACAGACAGGTTAAATTCAAGTTTTGTTAAGAAAGCAAAGGCGATGCTAACTGATTCGGAGCAACTCTATATCTTCAAAACGGAAGTCCAACTCCAAATTTAGGAGTAAGACGAACGTCATATGAACTATGGGCAGGAAAATACCAGATTTATAGAAATGCAGAATTTTTGGATTGCTTGATTTGTACACATATACCAAAAGAAAAGCGTTTTAAAGTAGGAAATAGAGCAGAAAAAAGAATATTTCTAGGGTATGGAAAAACTGAATATAGATTATGCAGCTTAGAAAAAATTATTTTAATTGTCAAAATGAACACAAAAGAAAAATAAAATAAACCATTTTACCAACTTCGCAAAATTATATTACATGGATTCTGTTGCTGTATTTTTAAATGAAAATAACTATGAAAGGAAAGGGTTAGCGGATACTCTTTTTTATGTTTCTGGGTGTGTGTGTTTTTCTGAATTTACAGCAGTAGGAAACGTATAGTATATTCGGGATTATGATCATTACTCACTCAGATAATTTACATCACTCATTTACGGCTCGTGACGCAAACTTCAACTTCCCAAATAATCATAATCCCTTATATAATAATATACTATCATCAATTTTGCAATAGTTATTTACGTGGTCAGCGGTGTAAATTAATCTTTACAGGGCGAGCTGGAAATTTGTGAGACGAGCGACGAAGGAACGACTGTCATACTCCAGTGAGCCCAGTAGAGATTAATTGCACGCGTGCCGCTTACAAAATTTTATTTCCACCTTCATAACGTTTTTTTTATTAATTTACTTTGTTCTTCAAAAAAGATTTACTGTATTTTGGAATCAAAGGTACTTGGAGATAGTAGAACAATTTATTACTGTTGTCAAATGAGTTTCGCCAGTGAATAAAATTTGCACTATAAATGTGTATAATTACTCACATAAATCAAATTAAATTAAGTTTGTAATATTTATAATAAAATGCATAAAAAAACTTTCATTATTTTCTATTATTTTTTTATGAGCTAGGCTAGCCTTGTAAATTTTTACAAGTTAGTTACCGTAATTGTTTATTTATTTAGCTACTAAGTACTACTGTAAAGTGACAATTATATAGAAGATGGAAATAAAATTACGAGTATATTACATGGATGCATTTTTAAATGAAAAAAAAAAATATTTAGGTATCTATGAAAAAAACAAAGCAGAAATTTGTTAAATGTCAGATACGATTTTATATTTGTGAAAAATGGAAATATACCTATATTCATTATTGTGTCATCATTAGTCGGCGAATATTTTGTTATGAAGTTCAAAGTGCTATGAATAGGTTCAAAGGACTCATGATTCAATACAATCTCAAAAAAGCCGTAAAGATATGAAAAGGAATGAGCGACAAGTACCGAAAACGGGCCTCTGTTTTTGCCAATGGCTAAAAATATAAAGCGGAAATCTCAAAGGAAACAAAACAACACCCAAAGCATTTGGGAAAATCAATAAATCGACGCCTCTGCAAAAAGAAAAGACAAACCAACTTCCTGAGCAAGAACGGTCGTTACTGCTCCTCTAAGAAGCGATACCGCTTCAAAGAACATATGCTTCAAAACAATCGGAAAAGAAGCAGTAAAGATATGGAAAGGTTTGAGTGACAAGTACCGAAGACGGGACTCTGTTTCCGGCAGTGGCTAAAAATAAAAAGTGGGAAATCGCAAGGAAAAGAAAACAACATCCCAAGCATTTGGGAAAGCCCAGAAATCGACGTTTATGCAAAAAGAAGGAAAAACCAACTTTCTGATCAAGAACGGTCGTTGCTGTTTTTCTAAGAAGCGATGTCGCTCCAAAGGACATATGCTTCAATACAATCATAAAAAAGCAGTGAAGAAATGAAAGGCGGTGAGCCGTTGAGTGAAAAGGCCTGCGACCTCTATAAGTATCAAAAAATAGGTCCCTGTTCCCGACAATGACTTCAAATAAAAATCGGGAATTCTTAATGAAAAGAAAGCAACGCTCCAAGCAGTTGGAAAAACACAGAAGTCACTGGTTATGCAGAAAAAAAAGACCCCCTTCCTGTGTAAGAAACGTCCTCTAAGAAGCGATGCTGCTCCAAAGGACACATGCTTTAAAACAAAAGCAAAAGAAGCAGCAAAGAAATGAAAGGCGATGAGCGACTTATCTACGGAGACGGATCTACGTTTCAGGCATTGGCCCAAAAACAAGAAAAGAGAAATCTCATTGGAACGAAAACAACACCCCAAGCATTCCCAGAAGCACAGAAGTCATAGCAAGATATGACAAACCAACAATAGCAAAAGAAGCAGTGAAGAAATGGAAGACAATGAATGACAAGTATCTGGAGACGGGCCTATGCTTTCGGCAGTGGCTCAAGAATAACACCCCAAGCTGTTGGGAAATCGCCGGTTATGTAGAAAGAAACAATAAACTAACTTTCTGAGCAAGAAATGTCATCTCAGGTCCTCTAAACAGCGACGCCATTCCAAAGGACACATGCTTCAATACATTGCAAAAGAGGCAGTGAAGGAATGGAAGGCGCTGAGCGATAAGACTCGGATAAAGCCCTCTGTTTTCGATAGTGGCTCAAAAAAAAGGGAGAAATCAACGCCCCGAGCAGTCGAAAACACGCCGAAGTCGACAGTTATGTAGAAAGAAACGAAAAACCAACTTCATGAGCAAGAAAGGTTGCCGCAGCTCTTCTAAGAAGTAGTGGAGAAATGGAAGGCGATGTGCAACAAGTCGCGTGAACCCTATAAGTACTCGAAAAGGGGCCCCTGTTCTCGCCAGTAACTTAAGAACAAAAAGAGAGAAATCTCATTGAAAAGAAAGTAACACCTCAAGTAGTCAGAAAAGCACAGAAGTCACCGGTTATGTGTAAAAAACACGACCAACTCACTTCCTGGGCAAGAAATGTTATCTCAGCTCCTCTAAGAAGGGATTCCATTTCAAAGGCTACATGCTTTAATACCATAGCAGAAGAAGCAGTTAAAATTTGGAAGGGGATGAGTGACTAGACCCACACCCCCTGTAAGTACCAGAAAAAGGGTCTCTTTTTGCAGTAGTGGCTTAAGAACAAAAAGGGAGAAATATTATTGGAAAGAAATCAACGCCTCGAGCAGTCGAAAAAGCAATGAAGTCTGGTTATGCAAGAACAAACCAACTTCCCGAACAAGAAATCTTGTCGTAATTCCTTTAAGAAGCGATGCCGCTCCAAAAGGTCACATGCTTTAATATAACAACAAAAAAAGCAGTGAAGAAATGGAAAACTATGAGCGACAAGTACCCGGAGACGAACCTATGCAGTGGTTTAAAAACAAAAACAGGGAAATCTCATTGAAAAGAAAGCAACGTACCAAGTAGTCGGAAAATTAGAAAAGTCGCCGGTTTTGCAGAAAAAATAATAAATCAACTTCCTGAGCAAGAAGTCATCGCAGCTCCTTTAAAAATAAATGCCTCTCTAAATGAAATATGCTTCAATACAATTGCTAAAGAAGCAGTGCAGAAATGAAAGGCGATGAATGTCAAGTATCCGGAGACGGACATATGCTTCTAGCATTGGATCAAGAACAAGAAGAGGGAAATCTCATTGAAAAGAGAAGCACAAAAGTCGCCAGTTATGCAAAAAAATGACAAATTAACTTCCTGAATAAGAAAGGTTGTCGCAGCTCCTCTAAGATTCGATGCCTTGCAAGAAGCCACATACTTCAATACAACAACTGCTTCAGGCAGTGGCTCAAGAACAAGAAGAGGGAAATCTCATTGGAAAGAAAACTTCCTAGCCAAGAAAGGTCGTCGCAGCTCTTCTAAACAGCGATGCCGCTCCCAAGGACATAAGCTTCAATGCAATTGCAAAAGAAACAATAAACACATGAAAGACTATAGGCCGCCAATGAGCGACAAGCGCTCTCTGTAAGTACCCGAAAACAGATATCTCCTCCTGATACTAGCTTAAAAATAATAAGTATCTGGAGATGGACCTATGCTTCAGGCAGTGGCCCAAACACAAGAAAAGAGGAATATCTTTGGAAAAACAACACCTCACGCAATCGCAAAAGCACAGAAGTCATTGATTATGCAAAAAATATGACAAACAAGCAAAAGAAGCAGTGAAGAAATGGAAGACAATGAGCAACAAGTACATGGAAACGAGCCTATGCTTTCGGCAGTGGCTCAATAATATTACACCAAGCAGTTGGCAAATTGACGGTTAAAAAATAAGGGAGAAATATCATTGGAAAGAAATCAACGCCCCGAGCAGGCGAACTCGATGATTAAGCAGAAATAAACGAAAGAAAGGTTGTCATAGCTCTTCTAAGAAGAGATACCTCTCCAAAGGATACATGCTTTAATACGGTTGCAAAAGAAATAGTGGAGAAATAGAAGGCGATGAGTGACCAGTCCCGCACTCCCTATAAGTACCCGAAATCGGGCCTCTGTTCCCGCCAGTGGCTTAAGAACAAAAAGAGAGAAATTTCATTGGAAAGAAAGGAAAGAAAGCAACGACGGTTATGTAAAAAAAAGACATACCCACTTCCTGGGCAAGAAAGATTGTCGCAGCTCCTCTAAGAAGCGATGCCACTTCAAAGGCTACATGCTGTAACACCTTAGCAGAAGAAGCAGTAAAGAAATAGATAGCGATGAGTGACTAAACCCACACCAACTCTAAGTATCCGGGTCTCTTTTTCCGGCAGTGGCTTAACAAAAAAGGAGAAATATCATTGGGATGATAGAAACGCATCAAGCAGATTCTCCGGCTATGCAAAAAAGTGACAAATTAACTTCATGGATAAGAAAGATTGTCGCAGCTCCTCTAAGATACGATGCCGTCCAAAAAAGCCACATGTTTTAATACAACAACTGCTTCAGGCAAATAATAGGAAAAGTACAGAAGTTGCCGGATATGCAGAAAAAAAATGACAAACCACCTCTAAAAAGCGATGCCGTTCCAAATAAAGTATGTTTCAATATATACAATTGCAAAAAAAGCCGTGTAGAAATGAAAAGCGATGAGTGCCAAGTATCCAGAGACGGACCTATGCTTCAGGCAGTGGCTCAAGTACAAAAATAGAGAAATCTCATTGGAAAGAAAGCAACGCCCCAAATAGTCGGAAAAGTACAAAAGTTGCCGGATATGCAGAAAAAAAAATGACAAACCACCTATAAAAAGCGATGCCGTTCCAAATAAAATATGTTTCTTTATATATAATTGCAAAAAAAGCCGTGAAGGAATAAAAAACGATGAGTGCCAAGTATCCGGAGATGGACCTATGCTTATGGCAGTGGATCAAGAACAAGAAGAAAGAAATCTCATTGGAAAGAGAAGCACAGAAGTCACCGGATACGCAGAAAAAAATTACAAACCAACTTCTTGGACAAGAAACAGCAACGCTGTTCCAAATGACATATGCTTCAATACAATTGCAATAGAAGCAATGAAGAAATGAAAGGTTATAAGCTAGTGAGAGACAAGAACCCTCTGTAAGTACCCGAAAACGGATCTCTGTTTCCGCCAGTGTCTTAAAAATAAAAAGCGGGAAATGACTACAGAAAATAAGGAGTGCACCAAGCAGTCAGAAAAGCACAGAAGTTGCCGGTTATGCAGAAAAAAACGACAAACCAAAAAGATCGTCGCAGCTGAATTGAATTGTCAGTAAAAATACTAAATAAAAACTGTATGAGTGTGAGTCTTATTCCGTAAAAGATTATGGGCCCAGTGTGAGTGTTAAAGAATAAAAATAATATTTTGAAAAAAAATGGGTTATTTTGACTATAAGTTTAACTATTAGTTTAATTTTGATAAGTTTTTTATTATTTTAATAAGTTACTGTGAATTAACTATAGTCAAAACGGATAAGGAGAAGACTCACGTCATAAAACCTGAAAAAAAAACTTTATAAAATGAAATATAACTTATTAAGATTATTGGGTGTTATTTATTTTTAAAAAAAGAAGAAAAAAATATTTGTATTAAGAAACGTATATATTAATGAATTTACAATTATTTCTAAAGTCAATCCGTATTCCTCTTAGAGAATATAAAATTATTTGAAATAATTGTAGTTGATTTTCATACCATACATTGGCAATAATAAAAATTATCTTGTTTATATTATATTTTATACCGATCGAATCAGGGGGCTGAAACAGTATTGCAATGCGTGAAATCAAATTTCAATCTAGATTTCGTTGAAAAACTTTTCCGAAGCCGATCATAGATGTCGTTAGTAGTACCGTGATAGTAGAGATACTCCAGTCAGAGTTTGGCCGATGTCGTTGAAAATGTGCGTCAGTTTCTGATTGGCTGCGCCATTAATCTCTACAACTGTCAGTTTAAAAAAACGCGCGAACACGATTTAGTGCAATTTGATTCCTACCATTATTGACGGCTAAAATAACTGCAAAATATTAATTATATTATAGAATTAATAGTATTTATACGATTTTATTATTATTGTAATTTAGCAGCTGTATTATTAACTTCATTTTTGACATTTGACATTTTGATTAAAATTTCAATGCATTTTTGTTTTAGTGTTACATATGTCAATATTATTAAGGCCTATATAATGTGATTATTATATTACAGAAACTATTAAATAATTTTCCCATGAAATATTACTAAAAATATATTTCGCTCTTATGAGTATGATTACCGAAAATAACAAATTCGTCAGTAATGCATATT
This sequence comes from Stenolophus ochropezus, assembly GCA_035578165.1. NCBI lineage: Eukaryota > Metazoa > Arthropoda > Insecta > Coleoptera > Carabidae > Stenolophus > Stenolophus ochropezus. Next base: position 22,941,058 of record JAQOWZ010000008.1, read on the forward strand.
CAAATTTTCCCGCCAGAGAAAAATGGCGGCACATCGGCCAAACTCTGACAGGAGTATCTCTACGTGATAGCTCTATAAAAATCAAAATTCAATAAATTTGAATTTAGTGGTCTATGCTCATTTAGATATTCCTACCTATGTAGTGGTTTGTGGATACCTATACCTATTTAATAATTGAATATTGTGACTATTGTGACTTGTGACAGTGTCATAATTTTATTCATAAACAAGATTAATAATATTAAAGAAAGAAGCTCTTAAAATATATCAAGTAAGTAATACAGTTTTCATTCAAAATTCCCATGTCTTTAAACTGGACTTCAATCTGTTGGCCAGATTATATTAAAATAAAAATTTTAATTCAATTTCTTATTGTCATTTTCAGTCAACTAAATTATGTGTGGTATGTCCTAATCCCCATGGACGATTATTTTATTTTCCAAAACAGGAAATATTGAAAAATATCTGGCTGGAGAGACTCAACAGAACGGATTTGGCCAATTTTAGCAAAGAACAATTTAAAAACAATTTTAGAGTATGCGAAATACATTCTGAAAATGATCATTTTGTATATATTTATAGCAAGTATAAATAAAAATATTATAATAACAAATGTTACATTGTTTCATTTAATTTTTGTTATTATTATAATTATGGAAATATACATTTAAGCATTTATATATGTATTTCTATAATTATAATATTAAGAAATATTTTTTATAAATATAAAATAAAATGTATTTAAAACTCCCGTTATTACCGAGTTTGTCAAATTTAGTTCCCGAAGCCGATCCTAAGGGGCGCTAAAATTTGTTTTCACAGATGATAAGGTAGATATCCAATCTTCTACAAATATATTTCCTTAATCTATGGATCGAATATTGATCTTGTCATTCGATTGTCAGTGTCAGTCAGAAAGTATCGTGTATGTTTTTTTCTGTTGCTGAAAATCATGCCTAAAGCTTTATCAAAACAGTCAAAAAAACTAACAATGAATGTAGTTCATTATTTTGAACGGGAACTGGACAATGGTGGCCCATTACTTCCATTGAAAGCCGTACGAGAGGAATTTTTTTTTTTAAATTTTAAATTTAATTGAATTATGTACTTTTAGAGAGCAGCTAATGCTCTTCAATTAAGCAAATCAGTTGTAAGTAAGATGACGCCGACAGACTTCGAGAGGTTGTGCTTACTAATTTGATAACTGTCACTTGAAGAAATAGGTTATAGTAAGTTATGCAACACGCATTGCACTTTTATTCTAAAACAAATCAGTATCCCATATATTCATAGTAGTACATGATGTCATTACTTTAGTAATATTATTTGATGACGTGAGTCTTCTCCTTCTCCGTTTTGACTATAAGCAATGCCTTATATTGGTAGCATTAAATACACCTTCAGTATTTATGTTGAACGAACCATATTCTGTATGTGACATTACAATAATAACCTCAAAATCGTGTGTCACAGAAAAATATATAACAAAAATGTCACGAGATAAGAAATGTGCTACCAATTTCACAAAAGAAGAAGAGGGTCTTCTTGTTGCTTTGGTGGAAGAACATAAAAACATAATAGAATATAAAAAAAGTGGTAATACAAACTGGCAACAAAAACAAAAAGCATGGAAATGTATAGAAAGTAAATTTAATGCCAATATGAACAATAATTAATTTAGAGACTGCGAAGTTCTTAATAAAATATGTAAATATAACTTCAAAATTATTTATTCTAGGTTTGATTACTTTATTTTTTCTAATTTTTATATCCTCATCGTCACTATATACATCTACATCAAAATTATCCATATCCATGTTTTAGGTTATAAATTTAGTAACTAACAGTTAACTAATTTAGTATTGGTTAGGATAACTATTAGTTAACTAATGAATCTTGCTTAAGCAAATCTGAAAAACACAATTTAATTTCTAACTATCAGTTAACAATAGTTTATTAGTTAACTAGGAATTGAAAAACTGGGCCCTAGTGTACAGTACCCTCAACTTACCAACCAACTTCGTAAATTGGAAATTTAGAGTTACAAATATCCTTGATGAAATATGAGTAAAGGATATAATTTTGAGAAATGTAGATATAGCTAGTGAAAAGGAAAAATCAAGTTTTCTTTCAAGAGATGCAACAGCTCGATCTACTATTGTAATGTATATTACTGATAAACATTTTGAATATGTAAGACATACTGAAACTGCCTATGAAATAATAAAATGTTTAGAGGAAGTTTTTGAAAGAAAAAGTATTTTATCAAAACTATGTATTCGTTGTAAGCTTCTACAACTTAAATGCAAAGAAGAACAAGATTTACAAGATTATTTTATATCATTTGATACGCTTAAAAAGCGGAAAATATCTAGAGAAAAAAAGGAATGCCCCAAGCAATCGGAAAAGCACAGAAGTTGCCGATTATGCAGAAAAAAACAACAAATCAACTACCTGAGCAAGAAAGGTCACTAGTAGGAAGTGTAGGACTCCCAAGAAAACACGCAGCCATACCACAGTATAAATCGTATATACAGTAGTTGCACTCTCTGTCGGCACCTTTGAAATTCTGTTACATGTCAGACTTTCTAGCGCACGTAAGCCACGCCCGTTGGAGGCCCAAGCGGGTAAATTCAAATAAACGTCAAATGAAATTCGTTGGAATTAACACGGGAATACTGATAATTAACACAACATAATGTATCAGAGAACTAAATGTCACACATGAAGCACGCTGAACAATTAAATTTAATAACAGAAAACTTGTGTTTATATTTCGAGCCAACACTGACAGCTGCCCGCAAGTGACGGGGGTGAAAACTTGCCTCCAAAGGGCGGAGTTAAGAGCTTCAAGGTCAAATTTTCGGGTAACAAAAATACCTTTGGAGTGCAACTACTGTATATACGATTTATACTGTGGCCATACTATCAAACCACATGTCCCTTTGTCAGGTTCAACTTCAATATTATTTACTTCAAATATTCTCATCATTTTTCTTTTCCATATTAAATAGTCCTTCCTTCCTTTTAATGGTGGGAAATTATTCATTAACTTTTAGATATCTCATTTTGATTTCAACACTCAAGCAAATCCTAAAATGTTAAATAATTGTTTTATTCTCTTACACTTGTATCTTGTATAGCTCTTACCTTCTACCACTGTTAATAAATAATAGTAAGTTATTTGATAAGTTATATTTATTTTTTCACAATGACATTGAAAACAAAATATATCAATATATGAATTAATTCAGAAACATTCTAGGCCACCTTCTATAATTTATATAAATCAAAATGAATTAAATATTGCGTTTTTCAACAACAGTTACTATAATAACATGAAAACAATAGGCTGTGAAATCGTGACGTCAAAATCGAGCGGGAATTACAAAACAAATATAATTTCTGGTTTGAAATTTTGGCTTTGCTGAACGAACTACATAACCGCTCAATTTGAATAACTGTCATCTGTAGTGTACTTAAGTTTCGGTATGTATACTTCTAAATAAAATCTATTTTACGTTAATGTATGAAATTAATGCACTTACATACTATAGATATACAGGGTGTTCCATTTAAGCGTGCCACCATTGCTATCTCGAGAACTATAAGAGCTACGAGGTTGGTTAAATTAGCAAAGAACCACCATTTTACAAGACTAAAACAATGAGCAAAAAAAAAATTTTTTTAACCAGTGGTTCTCAAAATACGAGACACAACTTTCTTATTTTAAATGGGAACGTATGTTTATTTTTAGGTTATTCGATAGAGTATTTTTTTCTGAATTCAACGATATAAATATATTATATACTAATATAACAAAATAACTGAGAAAAATGCATGATAGATTTATATGTATTTTATTTATATCTGGCTGAAATAAGAGTGCTTTGGATAGAAAACAATTCATTTTGTTCTTAAAACTGACAGTTTAAGAAAATAAAATTTAACAAAAAATAATCAAACAATGTTAGACAGAACTACATGTCTATGTTTTCTATCCATAGCACTCTTGTTTCAGCCAGATATAAATAAAATACATATAAATCTAACATGCATTTTTCTCAATTATTTTGTTATATTAGTATACGATATGTACATATCGCTGAATTCAGAAAAAAATACTCTATCGAATAACTTAAAAATAAACATACGTTCCCATTTAAAATAAGAAAGTTGAGTCCCGTATTTTGAGAATCATTGGTTAAAAAAAATTTTTTTTTGCTCATTGTAATAGTCTTGTAAAATGGTGGTTCTTTGTTAATTTAACCAACCTCGTAGCTCTTATAGTTCTCGAGATAGCAATGGTGGCACGCTTAAATGGAACACCCTGTATATCTAATTTACAGGTTTTTATATTTGAAAGATCATATGCATGTTTATTTTATTAACGTTTGAAGCAGGAAAGAAACAAAAATTTTCAGAAAATAAATTTATTAGGTGGTTGATACCTCAGTCCTTAGTAAAACATCTTTTACATTTAAATTTTATTAAATTATAAACATTATTTATAACATATTAACGAGAAATATATCTTTATCTTACAAACTACACATAAGTACACATGATAGTTGTTTAAATTGCGCGGTTATGGTTTGTTCACTGGACCTACACTCAAACCGGAAATTATATTTCAGGTTTTGTAATTACCGTTCGATTATGATGAAATCACTTTTCACGGGTAGGTGACCATAATAAAATTTTAATGATAAAACTACAGAAGAACATTAAAGACTCATTCACAAATCAAGTTTCGTAGTTCCATGTAATACGAATTTAAGAAAAAAATATATAAAATAATTGATTATAATCATACATGAACGCTTTGCGCACGCGTGTAATCAAAGTATTTTACTTCTAGGTTGTCAAATATCACCATAAAAAATAAATAATGATAAATAATCATCTACAAGTATTGCTAATTCCACCAAACTACTGGACTTATCTTTGGATCTAAATGATATGCTTAATTATTTTTATATATTGGGACTGGAGTTAGATTAACATATCAAGATGTTAAAAAGGAGTATAACTAATCCGGGTAGTGGCTAACCTTTTTTATGTTTCTGGGTGTGTGTATTTTTCTGAATTTACAGTAGTAGGAAACGTATATTATATTCGGGATTAGTAGTATTCCTTTTGCAAGTCGGTTCAGTTGGATTATTTCAGATAGATTAGTTGTTTAATCTGTGACGCTTTGTGATTTTAATTATATTATTATTTTGATTTTACGCCTGCGCAGCGGTTGTTATTTTAATTTTACTATTATTTTATGTGAGTTCAATTACACCTGATTTTGCCTTGCTTGTCATCTCCGATGGTAATTCTAAAACTTAAGTTTTTATTATTTCCGCACTTTATATTTCTAAGTTCTCCATTTTTTTTTTCAATTATTCAAAAGTACTTCAAAATCACGTGACAACCTGAACTGAACCTTCTGATCTACCTCTGAGAGTGGATTACTTGGTATCAGTAAGTACAATAGAGGGGGTAAACTGATCCCGTCAAATGAAATGAAAAATAAGTGATCCGGATTCAAAAGTGTAAGTTAGATCAGATCCAAGTGGCAAATGGAATACGCCTATTATGGTCATTACTCACTCAGATAATTTGCATCACTCATCTACGGCCCGTGACGTAAATTTCAACTTCCCAAATAATCATAATCCCTTATTTAATAATATAATATTATCAATTTTTCAAAATTACAATACATGGCTGCATTTTTAAATGAAATAAAATATTTAGGTATCTATGAAAAAAAAAACAGCAGAAATTTGTTAAATGTCAGATACTGTTTTATATTTGTTTGATTTTGCAAGGACCGTTAGGGTGCATCAAAAGTAGTGTAAGTTCATCATTAAACGGCAAATTTGCATTTTGTTATTAAAATCAGAGTGCTATCAACAGATTCAAAGTACACATGCTTCAATAAAGTCGCAAAAAAAGCCTTGAAGAAATGGAAGGGGATAAGCGAGAAGTACACGGTGACGGGAATTCGTTTCTGCCAGTGGCTAAAAATAAAAAGCGGAAAATCTGAAAGCAAAGAAAAAACAGTCAAAACCCGCGCCCCCTGTAAGTACTCGAAAATGGGCCTCCTATTCTGGCAGTGTCTCAAAAACAAAAAGCGATAAATACTATTGGAAAGAAAACAACGTCCCAAGTAGACAGAAAAGAACGGAAGCCGCCGAGTATGCAGAAAGAAACGACAAATCGATGTCTCTTCTCATCTCTAAGAAGCGATGCCGTTCTAAAGGACATGCTTCAATATAATCGCAAAAGAAGCCGTGAAGAAATGGACGGTGATGAGCGATATGTACCCGAAAACGAGTCTCTGTTTCCGGTAGTGGCTTAAGACTAGAAAGCAGGAATCTAATTGAAAACCAAGCAACGTCCCAAACAGTCAAAAAAGCTCAGAATCGGCGGTTATGCAGAAACAACAAACCAAATTCCTGAACAAGAAAGTTCATCGCTGCTCCTTTAAGAAGCGATACCGCTTCAGAAGCAGAACATGTTGGACTTCCTACAAAACATGTAATCGTTTTACTAAACCACATGTCCTTTTGCGAGGATCAAGTTCAATATTATTCACTTTAAATATTGTCATCATTTTCCTAACTTTTAACCGTAGAACATTATTCATCAACTTTTCTATTTTTAATTTTACTCCAGCAAACTCCAAATTGTTAAATCATTATTTTATTATGTTGTACTTTTTACCTACTACTGTTCTTAATAATTAATAATAAATTCTTTAATAATGTTTTATTTATTTTTTTACACTGACATTGGCAACCACAACCACAGAAGGAAAAGATTTAGGTATCTATGAAAAAAAAACAATGTAAGGAGAAATTTGTTCAATGTCAGATACGGCTTTATATTTGTAAAAACCGTAAGTACATATCTTTTTTTGCGTTTATTGTGTTTATTTTATTGTTTGATTTTGTAAGGATCGTAATAGTAGATCGGAATAGAACAGAAGTCATCACTGCTTCTCTAAGAAGCGATACCGTTCCAAAGGACACATGCTTCAATATAATCGCAAAAGAAGCCGTGAAGAAATGAAAGTGATGAGGCCTGTGCCCCCTGTACGTACTCGCAAACAGGCTCCTGGACTGGAATGAAAACAAGAATCTAATTGGAAGTAAAGCAACGCCGCAAACAGTCGGAAAAGCTTAGAAGTCGTCGCTTATGCAAAAAGAAAGGACAAATCAACTTCCTGAACAAGAAAAGGCGTCGTTGCTTCTTTAAGAAGCGATGCCGCTCTATAGGAGAAGAAAATGTAGGATTACGTACAAAACATGTAACCGTTGTACTAAACTACATGCCCCTTTGCGAGGTTCAAGTACAATATATTATATTGTCATCATTTTCCTTCTTTTAACGGTAGAACATAATACATCAACTTCTCCATTTATACTCGAGCAAGCTCCAAAATGTTAAATCATTCTTTTATCCTCTTGCATCTCTCTCTTGTACCTTTTACCTGCTACAACTCTTAATAAATAATAAATTATTTGATAATAAGTTTTATTTATTTTTCCACACTGACAGTAGCTACATCCGTTGTATTTATTTGAGACCTGGTAGGTTAGTTCTGTTTACTTGGCTCTTATTTAAGAAACCCGGAACAATTCTCAAATTGATCCATCTGCCCCAGCGCCTCAGCTAATTTGGAGGGTTGGTAGACATAACCCAGATTCAAACCCTTTGCTAGCTCTTTTTTTCAGCTTGTGTTTCTGGTTTCCCATGACAAGCATGACAGCACGGAGGTTTGTTTGATAAGTAAGTAAGTTCAAGTTCAAAGATTCAAAGTAGATACAGCATACGAAATTAAACAAACGACATAAGCTTTGACGTTTATTTTGACAGAACAAAAATATGTTTTGCTGAAATGTATCCCTATTGTTTGTATTTATCTTGTTGAGGTTAACACTTCTCTATTATTCATATTTCCCACTGTGCAGTTATCCAACTTTACCTGGTGACTGCGCCACATATTTTTATTTGTTGTTATAGTGTTTTTTGTAAGTTGGCTGAATCGCAAAACAAAACCGAGAATGTTTTTCCAAATAAGTGCTACGTAATTTTTTCGCTTTCGCATTCTCGAAACTTGTGACTGCTGACAATTCAAAAGGTTAGTTGATATTTTCGCGCCCAAAACTAAATATTGTACGACCTGAGTTCGCGATAGCGTGAACATGTATTTATTTTGTATTTACTTTGTTCGGTGTTTTCAGGCGCCTTTTTTGAAACTGACTTCAATAAATCATTTGAAAACCAAACAGGCTGACTAATTTATTTTCCAAACCCTGGACCAACGACAGAAAATCTACATATCTTGTTATGAAATTTAGAATAATTTAAAAATTTGATTCTTCTATTTGTATAAACGGAAATCATTTTCATCTCACTACCAATAAATTGATTTGTGCATTATTTTTACGTAAAGAATTGTTACAATTAAATTGTTGAAATAATTATCGAAAAATATGACTAAATTTGTTCTAATCAAAGAATGATTTGATTACTTTTAGGAGTGTTTTGTACAATAATAATAAATTAAAATATTATTGACTTTTTAATAATGAACAACAATTATTGATACCACAAAATTTTGATTACTGTAATTGGTTTTGACACAAGATGTGGAATTAACATAAAATATGATTCGTTTGTTGTAATCAAATATTTCTTTTGAATAAATGTTACTAGAGTCTTAATTAATTAGAATGCACTCATAATTTACATTTTGAGTAATAAGAAGAATTGAAGCCGTAGCCTTATCCATATGGGTATGGAGCATTTCGTTCAAACATTTCTTATTGTAGAAATTAAAACAATTGTCAAAATATGATTTATTTTATCATATATTTCAATAAGAAATTCTCATAATACAAATTATGAAGAAATCAATAGATGCAAAATAACTAGTCTAACCAACTATACCAAATACGAATCATTATACATATTTAGCGAGACAGATGGAAACAGCAAAAAACGGTTTTCCCATGTTAATTTTTTATGTCACGATTTCCAGTATTCACTTATATATAAAATGGGTTAAGGTTAAGATTTAACTAATGAAACACATTGAAATACTAACTGTCGATGTCAAAATCAGCAATATGAATGATATATGTAAATATTAAAAGTATTTAAACATTTGAAATATCCATTACCGCGGTTGCACGACAATTTCCATTTCATTTGTCGTTGGTTGCACGCAGATAGCATACATATTTAGGTATATTCCCGTCTGGAACTCGTACGGTAATGAGATATCCAATAAAAGTCTCATCTATGCCAAGCACATACGATAAAAATGCTATATAAAAATTTAATAATGTTTTCAGCAACTCATGAACACAGACTATAGTAAGTCGTGATAATATACGTATTTGAATTTCATATAAATCTACTGGCCTTATTCCGCATAAAAATATCGTGACTATAATAAAATATTTTAATTTTAAATTAAAATCCACTGTACAATTCACCGTTCCACGACAATAAAATTCTTCGTAGTTGAGGAATTTTACATCCGATTTCATTTATAAATTCCTTGTTGATTTGAAAAAGGAACACGTGTACGGAATTGAATTCTGAATCCTGTGAACCGTGTTGTCTATAAAATATTAAACACCGTTGAGTGGAGTACATAAGACGAGATTTAGGATTTAGGATACGCATCCAATATTCAAGAGGATTTGATCCTCTTTAGGACTTTTGTTGTGTTGTTGTTTACGTACAAGTTAAATCCCAAATACATTTTTAATTCAACCTAACACGAGGGTGCATTTTGTTACCCAATCTAACCAAGACAAAAAAGCAACGATGTCAAAGAAAATTTAACACGGGGAAGATGTTCAGGATAATACTATGAATTACCTTATATTTAAATGACGATGACCATTTCGATGACGACGCAACATGTAGACTAATAAAGACGTGAGAAAGTACGAACATACGATTTACTTAAAGTTTCTTTTTGAACAAACGGGCATCTAAAACAAATGGGCAGAAATATTTTAATATGTACATTCACTTATTGCTATTAAAATTAAAAATTCAGTTATTAATGCTGTAATTGTGGATAAACAATGGTCCCTAAGGAATTATTTTGTACACAAATACACAACCATAAATAACAAGACTTTGAAAAATTGCAAATTGTAACGAATGTTTGTTTAAAAAATATCATAGAAACGGATTTTCATTTTTCAGTAATGAATTTTAATACATCTCACTTCTCATACTTTTTTTACAGAGGTTACAAGAAATTTAATTTTGATCGTGCCCGGTCTTATAAAAGCCAGTTAAGTAACCTATCCGGTAAAATTAATTTGACTGTACTATAAACGTTAGGTAAAATAATCTAGTGATTAAATCTATAGATTAAATTAACTGGAGAAAACCGAAGTATTAAATTTTAGTTGGGAGTCTAATGGAAAGTAATAGTCAGAATTCAAAATTTAATTTCTATTTAAATAACGTTTCATTATAATTCTGAGTAGCAGATAAAGTAAGAAATACATTTTAAGTTTGAGAATAATTTTTACATCAATTTTAAAGTGCAAATAAACAAATCTGATTCATGTCATCTACAGGGTGTTTATGGTCTTTTTGTTTTATTTTTAATGGGTGATACTACAGGTCAAAAGAAGGCGAAAAACATAAAAACACCTTGGTAAAATATTTATAATAAAATAGATATGAATTTTTTTAGTTTTTATAAAGGGGAGGTAAATTAATTTTGAAAAAAGTTGTAGTAACCTGTGCAATGACAAATTTCACTTTTGTTTTTTAATTTGTTTATCTGTTATTAAAATAAAATAAAAGAAATTTGTGGGGGCATATGAGAAACGTGGTATACACCACCGAAATTATCGACGCTGAAGACCTCTGTAACCGTGTGGAAGCAGCAGCGGCGGAAATTCGACAAGGCATGGGCCTTGCAACTTACGTTAAGTCATGGATACGCCGAGCAAGACTGCATACAGCAACAGGGTAATAACTTTGAACATTTGTTATAAAAGCGTTTATAGTTCTGTTTCAATTCCATAAAAATAAAAAATAAATCATATCCCTTTTATAAAAAATATTTTACTAAAGTGTTTTAATGTTTTTCGCCTTCTTTTGACCTGAAGTATCACCCATTAAAAATTAAAAATAAAAGACCGTAAACACCCTGTATATAACATGATTTTTATGATCCTTTGTAGAAACATTTTCCTCATTTGAACTAATTTCTTCAAAACACGATGAAATTGCAAATCAAATTGTAAACCACAATATTTGGGATTTGGCATCCACATATGGATAACTTCACACTCGGATAACCTACGGACGTCACAAATTTGCGACTTTTTTAAGTATGATACTTTAAAACGATATTATTGAACATAAAATGTAAATGAAAATGAATTACATCATATAGAATAACAAATTAAATATTGTCGATTCAATTTAATACCTCATTCTACAACAAAATAAAATTTGTATTTGCTTATAAATACAGCCTCTACCACGTTCTTTATTCATTTTTATATAACCTACACCGTTTTTACACGTCAACTATCTAACTCCTATGTTTCTAACTATTTTTTTATCTAATATTTGATAGCTCAGCTTATTGCATAAACTGTCATCTACTGCACAATATTTGAATTTGATGTACGGTCGGTATATTTAACCGAGGGTTAATTAACCAACAATTACTAAATTTACTTCATTATTTGATTTATAAAACAAAAATAAACTTTAGTTGGTAATTAAATTTAACCGTCCAGTAACTAACCAGTTGTTTAACTATCATTTATAAGACCGTGCATTAGACAATAATTGGAATATTCGCTTCGCTCCTCTACCGTCGTTAATACTTAATACACTATTATTTTTACATAGTATTGCAATTAAGAATCTAAATTAGAACATTCTAATAGTATGAACAGTTATAAAGAATTAGTTAGTTAGTTATCGAACTAACGTATGATGTTTTATCCATTATCTCTCTATTATATTTATTTATATATTTTTTTTATTCTGTATTCAAATGTAGTCGCTGTTGCCTACTGCTTCGCACCACTAATCTATTTCATTCTCTGATATATAAACTATTACGATCTTGCTCTGTTTAACAATAGAGTAACACAAACCATGCCAGTAAGCAGAACTTGAGTGCATTCAGTGGCGCAACAATGCAGCTAGGAGCCTGTGTTCCTGAGACAATCCGGGTCCCAATGTAAATTAAAATAAAAGTAATAACCATATAACATGATACTTCACAAAATACTTAACTACAGCTAATTTGGGTTATTGAGTGAATACAATTTTGAAGTAAATCACAGCCAAGTCATATTACTGTTCGGCTGACGATAATTTTCGAGCATTTATTTTAATATCAGAGCATTATAAAGTGTTAACAGTGTATTGCTACTTTATTGGCGACTCCAACATTATAATTAAATAGCAACTAGCCTCCTAACATTTGCGCAACTTCAAAACTGAAGTTCGGCTTTGATCTTAAGACAAGAATACATAAGTCGACCGACGCCGACTCGTATTACCATCACATACTTTTTGATTGAAGCACTCACATCATTCAAAAGGCAGCGCGTCGGATTAGAGATTGGGAAATGCTAGCTACAAGCGGTGTGACTCTCTGCAGCGTGTCGACAGTTCATAGTTTATAATGAAATTGCACAGAAAAAGGATAGGAACACAAAAAGGATATTTTTATATTTGTATAAAATATTGTAAGTTTTGGCATTTATTTTTTTCGGAAATCACGCGATTACACCCAACAAGATGTCACCAATCACCCTTCCCCCCACGCAAAGATTTGAATCACATGCACAGAATAGTTACATACAGAAGCGATACTCCGTGTCGGTACCTTTCATGTTACCCTATTCAGTTCTATGACCTTGGAGCATTGTGTATTCCTTTAAATTTGTTGGCTTCCCCTATCTCTCCCTAAGATGTGACGAAACTTTCCGATTTTAAACAATGAGCTATTTAAATTTGTTGCCTTTCCCCATTTCTCTCTAATTTTCGTTTCTGTGTCTTACACAAGCTTCTGTATAAACCTATTCTGTGTCACATGGTTGCAGTTGATGAAGTGAAGATCAACAGCGGAAAATAGAGTATATGTAATTATTATACGGGTAAAAAATAAAGGATTGTTTATTTTTCATTGTTAGATGAAAACATGCCACTGTACTTACATTTGGAGTTTTAATTTCGAAATTTTTTCAATTAAATTTTGTTGTTGCTAATTTTATCGTTTAAAACAATTTGAAATGATTCTAGTATATGTACGTGTATGACTGTTTAAAAATAGATGTTTTGTTCAGGAAAATTGAATTCATGTGCAATTTTGTGTATACAAACGAATACAAAGCAAATATGGAGAGCAATTTATTTAGCCAACAGATAAAATTTCATTTGAAAATAAAAATATTTTGAAAAGGCAAAGAGTAAATTTTTAATTGATTCAATAGTGTGTTTCCATCACGGGCAGTAGTGTCTGAGTTGGTCAGTTCATTTCGACTCGCTGAGTGGAGTGTAAGATCTCGGGTTCAGATCTAAGTGACAACAAATAATAAATACTACTAGGTCCGAGTGGTTCATTACCAGTGGCGGCTTGTCCTTAAGTGCTACAGAGCTGCGGAACCACCAAAAATTTTAAATAATTATTCCCATTATTAATTAATCATATAAATTACATTATTAAAGTATATTTAAAAATCAAAGAACCAAGTTACTTCTTTATTTTACATTATATTGTGGCATAATAAGTACAAGTGCGCTGAGACGTGATACAATCAGTCAAATGATAACTGAATCCTTAAGTCGCCCAGCTACATCCACAACTATTAAGCGATTCAATAGACGTCGTCTACCTTCAGAATAAGTTCGGTGTACACAATGTTATGCTCGATATGAGCTGCAAAAACTGCAGCTCACAAGCAGTTATGTGGTGCAATTCACAATTATTTCTTATTTGTTAACATTGACGGTAAGAATACGAATTTACAAATTAAAATTTACCTTCATTTTTGACTTTATAGTGGAAATACATGTTTCAAAATGAAAGTAAATTCAAATTACATAAAAACTAATTTTCCAAACTTATCAGGAACAATTGGAAACAGTCAGGTCGTCCACATATAGCAATTTAGTGTAAAAGTGGCGGTAAACCATATAAAAGACAATTTAAAAAAGACTTATTTAAGAAACAACTTAACTTGGTTGTAAAGAGAAGAATGTTTTGTTTTGTTCTTCGTGTTTCCTGTTTACGGACGATCAATGTAAAAAAATATGAACTGAAACTAGGATAATTGATTTCTTGGACTTGACTGAGAAAATAAAGAAACCAGAAAATTGATCGCCATAAAACTACAATGAAAAATTAATATATAAAATTTCCGAAAACAAGAAAAGATGAATTTGTTTATAATTTAAAGTATAAAAAAAATTCTTGAATTTATATTTTATTTTCTTTATGTTTAATGCAACATACCCACAAATATGTAGCACGAGCCGCCACTGATCATTACTCAATATAAGTTGTAGGTCTCCTGTCCTGTTACTAGAATTTTGTCTTTTGGCAGATTAAATTAAATAAACATTCATTCTAACAACAGTATATTATGTCATTAAGAGTAAAAGTGATAATTTGTGTCAGTGGCGTAACTAGAATTCATTATTTATCTATTCATGTTTAATCAAAAATAATAAAATATTGCAATTGAATGCGCAGCAATGCATAAATCTTTTTTTTGTCAAATTTTGCTAATATCCCTCAGCAAAAAAGTTTGGTTATACGAGAAGAGTACCGAAGGTCGCAAAATCGAAACTTTTTTAATATAAATATAATAATATAAATTTTATACAGAACATTTAACCCAATATTTTGACTTTCATTAAATGTATGCATAAAAATAACAGTAAGAATACAAGAAAAGGTAGGGAGTAACATTTAATCCTGACTACAAAAAGTAATATAATTAATTAATACATTACATTTATTTTACGTAATGGAAACATTGTTATTTTCTTGGAAAATTAGGGAAATTTAAATAAGAATTGAAATTATATTAATAATTTGTCTAAAAGTACATATTCAAAGAATGCGAAAAATAACAGTCGGGAATATTTTTCCATTATTGAATATAAACCGACCGAAAATAAATAATATAGGTACCATGTTAGCACATAGAAAAAGTATCTTCCCGGTATTCTGATATTGCTGGCATCACTTTACTATTTTTTTTTTCATTATTTATTTATTTTTTGTTGGTTACTTGCTTCTAAACAATTTGATTTGTTGATTCTCATCATTTCGCACATCGGAATATGTATTGATTCAAGTGCACTTCGATTAAAATGAGAAAAAGATTGATAAATAAATCTACCAATTTTTTGAAATTCAAATTTGTTTGTAGCCAAACGCAAAAATTGTTTCGAATTTTTAAATATCTGATTATTTCTACTAGAGTAAATGCAAATAAAAATTTCAGACAAGAAAACTCTTAAAATAAAGCAAAATAATTGTGCAGAATTAAATTTTATTTTAGTAGTTGTTATACAATTTTTCACATTTTAAATTCCGCTCGCCAATATAAGAAGTTTGGTTGACATTACTTTCCAGCCGCAGCAGTAGTAGTGGTGGTAGTGGTTCTGACTGAAAATTAAATCAAAATGTAAATAAAATACAAAATGTTTAAATGAAAAATAAGAACTTACAAAGGCATCCAGCACTATGTTCAGGGTGATCCGGATGGTCTGGAATTCTGGGGGCGCCTGGGGCACCTGGAGCCGCGTCCAAAGGCTGGGATACCTGCACATCGTGTTCGTAGTGTTATATCGCAATGTAATTCACATTTCAAACATAGGCATTGGTAAGATACTATACTCTGTTTTTAAACTATAGACTGTAACTAGAAATTCTAGTGAGAAAATCAATGCCTGTGAGTGGATGTTGCGCCATTTCATGAAGCCGCATTTAAAATTTTAAGTTAACCTTTACAAACGTAATTGGAACGTCAAACTCTCAGTAGTTGTCAAATAACTTGTTGAATTTGCACGTGTTTTTCGTTTCATTTCTCTTTTTGTGATATTTCACGATTAAAACCAATTTATTTCAGAACTACTAGTATTTCACTAACTCTGTGGTGTAAATGTGACTTCGTCTAGTGCTGTCTATAGTTTAAAAACGAGTATAGTTTCATGACATACCAGTACTGTATATTGTTATTAGGGCTGCAGAAAATGTTCGATCAGATTAATTTGATCGAAGGACCGATCGATCGATCGAAATGATCACAGTAAAAAAATGATCGATCAGATGAATTGATATTTGATTGATCTAATCTTGTCGAATTGATTGATGAATTAATTTGATCGTTCCATCTCGATTGAACAGATCGATATTCATTCATCAAACTGGTATTAAATGATCAGATCGGTCTTGCTTAAGCAGGAAACGGCCTACGTGTTAGTATGATGATTTCAACTTTGGATATTGAACTTCGATTGTAGTTTTATTAAGGGAGATTGATCTGTCATTGAGATCAATTAAGATCGTTCTGATTAAACAAGATATTTTTTTCTGATTGATCAAAAATAAGGATCGATCAGATCAGTCAAGAACGATCGATCGAAAAGATTGATAAAAAATAAGGATCGATCATCAATCACAAATTTCTCCAATCGCACAGCCCTAGTTGTTACGCTTCGCGTAGTGGGTAAGCATTTCGGTACAGGGTGTATATTATGTTTATAGTTGGCCATACTGAAATAGGAACCTCAGATCTCACACTTCACTCAGTTCCAAATAAAACACGACTAATAAATTAATAAAATCTTCATGGAGTAACTATCAGCACAATAGATGGAAAAGAAAAATAAATATTGGCATCTTCCTTCAGTAGGTATACACAAAAACATCTCTTTAGTCGACGACCCAGGGAAACACACACTTTTTTAAATTTTAATTGTTTAATTATGTATATTAAACATTTTATAATTATTCCTACATCATATTCCATCTCTAAAATTATCGAACGTATTTTTTCCTACGACCGTTAAGATATTTGCTTGTTGTATGTTTGTAATTGCTATGGATACATAGTATATTGTAAACACATTCTCATGTCCCACGGTAACCATAGACAACGTTAAGGTATAAATTCATTTCTAACAGTTCTGTCAAAAATTATTCATATCTCACAGTTCTGTCAAAAATAATTTGTTCCAAATTTAATTAATTAGAAAATAATATCGTGGTCGTAGAAAAAGTATAGTGTACAACTCGTATGGAATACCCATTTCATACTCGTATGAAATAAGTACCATTCCATGCTTGTTGTTCAATATACTATTTTTAGTGTTCTAACGAAAAACAAGCCATCGTTGTTAAGAATTTAAATTTAAAAACTTATTAGAACGTTTGATTTTTCATTACTTTAATTTAAATCAGCTCTGATAAATTTTGAAATTGTTAATATTTCTTTCACTATTGTTTACGTTATTTATTTTTCTTTAAAATATATTTTTGCTGTTTTTATAACGTATACTTAGGTACGGTTGAAATTATTTCAAAAACAACGGAATAGGGTATATTATTTAATTTACTATTACAAATAAAGTGTTGTAGTTTTTTGGTTTATAATTTGCTAATTTTGTTTGTTTATATTTAATTGTAATATTATTATAAATTTAATGTCCGAGTAGTTTGTTATTATCCCAAAATAAAGACTAGTCGACATGGTTAAAGAAGAAATAATTACTTAGTGCGTTATTGTAAACATTATGCTCTAAGGCGTTATACGTAAAGTACTATTTTTGGTGAATTAGTAATATTTTACTAGCATTTTAATACTTACAGCCATGCTGAAGAAGATAGCGAAGAGAACAAAAACTGCGGTGAATTTCATATTGATATGTACTCGTAGTTGTTGCAAACTACAGGAAAGATGTATTTTCGAATAAAATTTGGACTATATATACTCAGTTACAAGTAATTATTTGTAATTCATACATGTGTATGTAATTTGTGCAAACACGTGTAAATAATATATTTTTAAATACTTTAAAATTATAATGCGTGAAATTTGGCATTTCTCATTTCCTGGTTTTAAAATTGTAAATATTGATAATTTAATAAAAAAACGTATTATAGTTAATTGTATATATCATCACTATAAATACAACTAAATTTTTGTACAAAGATATCAGTTTTTCAGCAAAGAGTAACAACATAACAACATGAAATTCACCATAGTCCTGATTTTATTCGCCATCTTGTTTGTTGGTATAGCCACAGAATAGGTTTCTACAGAAGCGACAGTAAGACAGAGAAACGAAAAAGGTCACTTTTATGAGGTTTAAAGAAAAAACGTATATGTTTCAAATTCAGTACTTTATTTAAATATAAATATAAAACAAATTCGTTAAATATTTTACTAAATATAACTTCCTAATCATAGTTGTTTGTTCAAAATAACTTAGGTAAAGTTTAATTGTAATTACAAATTCATTTTCCCAATAACAAAGTTTTCCAATATCCAATAAATGTTAATTGCCTCAAGGTTTATATGGATACAAATAGGGGAAAAGTTAGCTTAATAGGGGATTTTAATTACAGTCAGCTGATATGATTGGCAGATTTGTTGCCCAGGGTGGGATTCTATAACTCATAACAATTGCACTTGTTAAAATATCAATTACAAACCTCAAATGTCAAACGTCACCCAGGCCGTAATTCAAATTTGCAATGAATTTAAAACATTCCCACATCAGTATAGACTTGTCTAGTGTTCTTTATATATGCATGAGTATATGTAAGTACGAATCAACCATAAATAATCATTAATGTTATAGAATAGTAATTATGCTTTGTAGTATATATTTGCAATTGATATCATAACAAGTCCAAACTATAGCTACCGTAGTTATTGAATACCACTCACGTTATTTGATTCAACTGTAGCTTTGTTCTGAAAAGCTATGAACCAGAACTTGGTGTCAGTGTTACCAAATACAATATTTTGTTTGTATAAATTTTACTAAAATGTGATGTAATGTAAATGTTCTAAAAACTATGGTACAGGACCAGAAAGCTTGAAATACATAGATTTAAGAATTTAACTATATCATACAAAATCGACGTCCTAAAAGGTATTGGATTTTAATGAAGAGGTAAAATTAATGATCTAATACAAGACCTCTCCACTGTCCCATATAAGATCACACAGTTGCCTATAATTTGTATAAAATCTTAAAAATTTCAAATGATTTATATAATTCATTTCAATTAAATTTTTGCGTTATTATAAATGTAAAATTATAAAGATTTTTAAAAAATCAGGGATAATTTCATTTTACAACAATGCCATTACCTAAATATCATGCGAACATGTTAAAATTCAAGTGCAGAAAGTCGCCTATTTTTCACGAGACAAAAGCTTTGGCACGAGGCAAAGTTGAGTGCTGGAATTACACAAATTGGGAAATAGGTGCTTTTGCACGAGTGGCACACTATACTTTTTCTACGACCACACTACTAAAAGTTACAGAACAAAAATACATGTAAAAAAGTTATTTGATATAAAAAACAATATGGCACAGGTAACCTCACAAAGAGTACCTTCACGCATGCGCATATCGGCAGTATTGGTAAATACAATGAGAAATGACAAATGATTCTAGGAAATACGCAACTTTCAAGCTTTATATAGTGTGAGAAATGTGCCACTTTCCATAGTGGTCGTAGATAATAGTTATTCTTTTATTAGATGCGCGAAGTTTTTAATTTTATTTTAGATATCACAAGAAGTCAATTGAATGCTAAAAATATTTCACAAAATACAAACAATAATTTAAAATTACAACTAATTCATCATTAATTATAATATTTTTGTTTATCTGCATAAATTGAGTGAAAAAATGTTTTCTATTACTGTAAAAATAACTATTAAGTAAATAATATGTGAATAGTTTTGAGTCTGTTTGCTGTCAACATACATTACTAACATTCAAATAAAACATGTCACGAGACAAACTTGAGCCACTGTTCCACCTAGGAATGTTGTGCAACAAATAAAGACCCAAATGGTTTAGATTCCACTACAAACTGTATATTACAATTTACACGATTACATTATACAAGTCAAATAAATTATTTTGTTGGTAAATTCGATTATTTACTGAACATGGAATAATTAGGTTTTTGTTTAATTCATGCGATATTAAAAATGTGATGCTCATACAAGTTTGTTTATATCACGTTACATGTGCGACAGAATATAAAGAATGGATATTTTGTGAATTATAATTAACTAATTAAAATATACAATATATGTGAAATGTTATTTTAATTTTGTTTGTGGAAACATACTGGTATACTAGTATGACGTACAAGTAAATAATGTATTTGTTTTGTTTCAAATAAATTAAGTTAGATTATCGAAACAGCTGATTTAATTAAAAGTTTATCTCCTGTCATATTTCATATAAAACACAATCATAAAATTATTATCAACATTATAATAAATTTTGTTATTTATTTCGAATATAGTAAATTTGATAGTATTTTTTCCGAGGGCGACAAAGTTGAGTTCCTTTATTTCTTAGTGTATATGACATACTGTCTGTTCTTAATAACCTATTATTATTTTAAGTTAAATGCTTTAATCTTTTATCATTGTGACCTAAAAGGTCTTTTGTAATATGCCTTTATCTTTGTTTTCTGGGAATAGTTCCAGAGTAAGTTTCCCAATACCATTTGTTGTCATGTAGTTGTTAGCTAGATACGAGTATAATTCGTCACAAATAGAAATGGATCTGTCAATAATTATTATTCGTAGAAGGAGATGGTAAAGTATTTATTCAGAGGCGTACTCAGATATTTTTTTTTTTTGGAGGGGGTTTTCAAATACAGATTGTTCATTTTAAGTTGTATATTATTTCTATTCCCTGGTATTTATTTACAAAATAATAAATAAAAAGAACCTTATAGCAGGATGGAGAACCACTATATTCTACCTTACCGTATTGGTTCTTATCAAGATATTTAGGTAGGTAATAATTTTATTTTGCATATTTTTAACAAACTTGAGCAATACATCATAAAGATCAATAACTTCAAAAAGACTTACGTCGATTTTCTGTAGTTTTTCCTGCTAAATGCAGAGGCGGCTAATCCAAAGGGACACTAGGGCCCGAGCCTCCCAAGATGCATGTAATTTGTTTTTCTATAAATGTAGGCTATCCTTCGTGTTACACCATGAGCCGCCACTGGCAAAAGGGAACCTCGAAAGTAAAAATTCCCATATTATTTTCATGAACAAAGACTCTACGTTCCATTTGACTACAAATAATTTTCTTGTAGTTTAAACGGTATCTTAAAATGCTGTGTAAAGAATCTACATATTTGAACCGCACATTTTTTCTCTTTGTAGTTTTTACCTGCTTACGATAATTCAATTTTTTTCTTACTTTGAATTTTGGAAATCTGACAACGCTGTGTGCTGTCGACAACAGATTTTTATATTTGTGTATAATATAATCAGTTTTGACATTTATTTATTTCGAAAATCACACGATTTCATCCGACATGATGATGTCATGAATCCCTCTTCGCCCCAACGATTTGTATTACATGGTTTCAATTGGTGACGTATCAACTACGAGAAATAGAGAATACCTTAAGTTATGTGAAATTTTATTTATATTTTTTTCTTGTTTTCGATACATTATTAAAGTACGAGAATATATGATTACAACTCCTGTTCACAAAGAGGTTCTTTATGAATTTCGAGTTGAACATTTTAAGATGAAATGACTCTTACCGCTAAAACGGTTACCGACCACTGGTCTAGGGTATTAATTTAGTCATCTATTATTGATAATGTGAATTTCTTGTTATCGTGGAATTTATATTTGAGCGAAGTGTCTTTTTTCTTTTCGTATCTAAAGCAAATATCTGCTTTCTCCTACTCCGGGACTGGGGAATTCATGCAACATGAAACACAGGACTCTATGTGACAAGACAAAGCCACAATGTCGCGTGGAAGGGAATATGTTAGGAACGTAGGATAAAGGACAGACAAAATAAGATTGGCTTCATCTGGGTGACATTTTGTCAGATGTGTTCTCATAATTAAATCTTGGTAATAAGATAACAGCTCTATGAATAATGCGCTGTTATTGTTTGGCTAGTTTCGTAATTCAATATTAGGGTTTTCTTTAATAGTGATATTAATATTAATACAATAAGTACAAAAATGGTTAAAAGAAAATAAAAAAGTATTATACATTTATTATTATAAATTTTCTTTGTTGTGGGAACACTATAATAAATCTTTTCATGAGACTTGAGCTCAAAATTAATGTTAAATAATCTTGTTTCAACATTAGAATTGATAATGAGAATAGACGAATATACAATAGATGTTTCTAATCTTGTCGAAAATTTCATCTGCAATATTATAATAGGAAGGAAATCTTCTTGACTGGTGGATAGATGAGAAATAATAAAACTTGTGGAATTCAGTCAATATATTTGAAAAAAGCTACGTCTTCTACCGGTTTCAACCCCATGTGGGTCTTCTTCAGGGAGTGTAGGTCAACTTATTTTGTTTGTACATTAAAATATGATTATAACATAGAGAACGGCACATGAATACAGTCAAATAATTATTTATTTATTTATTTATTATTTTTTTAATTATTTGACTGTATTCATGTGCCGTTCTCTATGTTAAAATCATATTTTAATGTACAAACAAAATAAGTTGACCTACACTCCCTGAAGAAGACCCACGTGGGGTTGAAACCGGTAGGAGACGTAGCTTTTTTCAAATATATTGACTGAATTCCACAAGTTTTATTATTTCTCATTATTATTAAACATAAATATATATTATTTATAAAAATGTGCTTTAGTAATCAATATATATTATATAGGGTGGTGACTCAAACAACTGAACAAAGGGATATAAGATGTAAAATCATATTTTCATAATTTCCTGCTTCGCTAATTATTTTAAGTAAAATAAAATTCAAATAATAGTTGTAGATCATAAAATTCTGCATCTGACTCAATAAGCAAAATTAATTTAAGTGTCCTGTAAGCTCAGAAATTAGGTATGAAAATGAAGTAAATCACTTAAAAAATAGCATTAGCTATGGAATTGAAACAAAAATTAACAAATTTTAACGGTTTGTTTGTCAAGTTAGTTTATTTTTATAATTTTTGTAATTAGCAATTTTATTTTGATTTTATTTTTTGAATTCAAAATTAATTTATGGAATATGATCATTTGAACAGTAATTTCAGTACGTAATAAAAATAAATTAATGCTTTTTTTGTATATTTTAGTGATCCGAAAATGTTGTAGGTAAGTGTGTGGCAAAGGATCAGAAGAAACGTGAGAATTTTTTTAAACAATTTTTATTGGAACTGAGGACGTTTCGACACAACCAGCGTCATCTTCAGCTCAGAACAAGTGAATTAAAAATAACAGCACAGAATAATAAATAACAAATACAAAGATGAAATATAAAAACATTTTTCATCTATAAAAGATGCGTCAAGGACAAGTTCTGACTAAGTAATAAAAATGATTTTTATTTTTTTTTATATTTGTTTTGGTATTCCACTAATCTTTCTTCCCAAAAGTAATTGTATTTTGTAGATATTAAACATACTAAATAATTCACAGGATCAGAAGTAGTGCTGTTGATTTTCCAAAAAAATTAATTCCAAATTTCATTATAAAAATAATTTACGTGAAAATTCAAAAATTTGCTAAGTAATTTTTTTCAATTTCGAATTTTATTAAATTTAAATTTTTTAATCAGAAGACATAATACAACAACAAATGTTTATGTAAAACCATGACCAACTTGCTTAAATAATTAGTGAAGCAGGAAATTACGAAAATGTTAGATCCCTATGTTTGGGGTATTCGAGTCACCACCCTGTATATAAAGAATGCATTGAAACTCTCGGACACAGCGGTATTTTTATTTGGTTGACGAAGCTGTAATTTGTACCCCAGATCTCACACTTCGCTCAGATACTTTGCATTCAAGTCGCAATGCTTAATTTATTATACTGTTACATCTGAAATAATGAAATATAGAACACACAATTTAATATACTCGTATAATAAATATTGTGTTCTCTACTAAATTCATTTATTCATACATCATGGTCATATTTCTCATTTTTTTGCGATAAGTTTAATTTTTATGTGCCACGTAAAGCCATTAACTAGAATGAAATGACACTTGAGCGTTCTGACAGAGGTCGCCGTTTAGAAGTGACTCCAGAAATTACTCATTTCCAGGCCCTCGTTGTTTTTGTTCAATAAAGACAAAATTTGCCGAGGAGAATAATTTATGATGGCAATTTAAACACAAATTTTTTAGCTTTGCTAATAAAAACAAGACGAATTTTGTCGTTTTCATAAGTACTTGAATGTACAAATGTATGTAAATTAAATTCAGTTTTTAAAGTAAGATTCAAATAAAAAATGTCATTACATATATTTTTAACAACACTTGAGATTCGTGGGTAGAATGTTCATGTCCTGGCGAGACAAATTATTTATCATTTGTTTTCCACATAAAATAATATCTGGTGATTCAGGTGAGACGAAATATTTCTCGAATCACCGTCGCCTTGTCTCGAAATATCTCGTCTTAAGCAACACGAGAACGATTTTAAAAACAAAGCTTCGATACGAGAAAATAAAATACAGATTCTCGAGACTTTAATAGTTATGTATATCACTAGTCCAGAAACTGAATTTTTGCGAAATCTCACAAAAGAGTTTTTCGTATTACAGATATTATGGCCGTATTTATTTAGGAAATTTGAATCCAACCCTCAACTGATCCTAAACGTATCTAGGTTGGTACCAAATAAACAATCAAACTTTACAGTTGGTGAAAATTTTAACTAGTTCATTCAAGTTATTTGTTAAAGTTACTTATTTCAGTTTTTCATTTTAACCTATAAAAGATATTATTTGTGACAGAAATAGAAAGAGAAAGCATTGTAAACAAAGATAGAAAACAGGTTCAACTCACCAACCCAGCAAAATAGCTGGGTGAGTTGAATCAGTTCAGGATCAGTTCTGGGTTACTTCAAACCGTTGATTGAAAAGTATATATACTTTTCAATCAATGTTCAAACGTACCAAGTAAACAGAATTAACCTACTAGGTTACTTAAAAAATCCCAAATAAATACGGTCATTACTACTACTTAAAATGAAATACACTGTAGGTTTTTAGGTTGGCAACATTTTCGATTCACATGGTTATAGAAACAGTTCACTTATTTTATTGAAAAAATTTTGTGACATTTGCTCTAACCTAAAAAATAAAACGATTGTGAATTGATATTTTTATTTTTAATTAACGTTTTGTATTCGTACAACACGAGTATAATATGAATAATAAATGAAACCAGAGCAGAATCCAGAAGAGCCAAAACTGCTCCAGAATGTGGTCTGGTTTCAGTAGGCCAATAATAAGAGCATTCTGAATACTTGCTCTAATTTTTGACCCATTTAAAATAGAGCATAATCCAGAGCTTCATTGCTCCAAAATGTGGGTGGCGCCCAGCAAACGCGTATTATTACCGGTCATTTGGATTCCTATTGGCTGATATTCAATCTGTAATTGTGGCTGTACTACTAAGAATTTTAAAATGAAAATTTGTACCTATATATAGGTACATTGTTGCGAGGAATTTACTGGTGATATTTTTATAGGTGTAACTCACACCCATTTTGGGGGGTAGTAGTCAGTTACTTAAAAATTGTTTTTTTTTTTATATTGGTAATAATGCAACTAACATAGTTTAAATAAGAAATCTATAGAACTTAAGCTTCTGTTTTATTAAGAATATTATACCTCCCCCATATAGAAATCTATACATCTACAAAAATATGAGTAATAGCTTCCAGATACACACCCACACAAAATCTGGAAAAACAACAAAATATAAAGCTAATAAACTGAAATTTTCCATGAAACATTGTAAACAATACAAAGTAAACAATAAACAATGGTTCATTGTTTAGATGAAAACTTTACAAACATAAACTATTGAAGTTTACTACAAGCTAGAAATATAATCATGAGTAGCTATATAGTATTTCATTTGAAACGGTCAATAGAAACGCAATGTGGTCAGAATCCTGCAGCTCACAAACTCACTATCCACGGACGTACTGACGATATTTTCTCATGTTAGATACACTCTCTTTAGTTGTTAAGCATATTGGGGCAATATTTATATCGTTATATTTAGTAATAGACAAAGATATAGCGGATTAAGTAATGCCGTGACACGATATACTAAGACAAAAGTTATCGAGACGAGACGAGATATAACCCAAGACGAGAACAGACAGAATTTGTTGTCTCGTCTTTCAATCATACAATATTTGAATACTTATTTATGTGGACATTATTGTACATACATAAGGTCGTCGTATAAGACTTGAGCAATATAATAAAATAATAATCATATATATTATAAGATTAAATACAAAATCGGTTTGATACTCTGTTATTTCTCTGAAATAAATAATTTTGATCTCCGTGTGATATGTATATATTTTTATTAAGAAAAATATAAAAAATATATCATATTCGAATCGTGATCAAGACATTAAACATTTGAGAAGTTTAATTTAACCCGTCTCGCCTTGTCTCGTTTCTAAAATCGAGAAAAAATTTCGTCAAGACGAGGTAAACCAAAGGGGAGACAAAACTAAATACAATTTGTCTCGTCTCGCATCAACACTAAAAATAAGTGACAATGGCGGCTCGTCAGGGGAGGCAGTGCCTCACCCTACAAAATGAGGAGGGGACAATTTTGCATTGTATTTTTAAATTTCAATCTTCTAGAAATTTTAAATTGTCCACAAGATCTCGTTTTCAAATTCCCCCTGTCCTAATACATATCGAATAAGATTCGTACGCCCAGCGCAGTGCCGACTACAATAGAGCAGAGGCAAAAATTCTCCTGCCTCAAACCTCATCAGTGTGAGTACAACTGTGCTGTTTTTACAATACTCACAGCGTTTATCGATTTTTCTCATATCTCAAGTACTTTCTGATTAGTCTGTTTACATTGGCGAAGTGAACATGCGACCTAACTGAATGCTTCTGAAATTTTGGCCTTTGCATTTACAGTTGTTCACATGTAGTATAAGTGGGTGGATATGCGCATGGATACATGTGGATTTTGCATTTAAGTTTACTTTTAAAAAATTACCAGCAGGTTTTTCTGGTATGCAGATAATAAATTATGTTCAAAGCACTCAAGATATTGTTAATTTTCTGATAAATGAATGTTATTTCAATAAGTTTTTATTAAGTTTCTAGTGCCAGTCTCACCAAAATTTTATTTCACGAGCCGCCTCTGATAAGTGCATTTAATGACCTGTTATGGTTCTTATAACAGATTTTTTTACCATCTATTTCTCATATAATATTTAAAAGGTGACATGTGGTAACAGCTCTTTACAATACAAATATAAAGTATTGATGATTTTCATAAACATATTATTTCATGCACCATTAGAAAACTATTCAGACGTGTAAAAATTTGTTGAAAACTTTTTTGTGTAAGTCAATAAGTATTATAAAAAGACGATGAAAAATGAGAAGGAAATCTTTGCAAGATTCATCCACGTCACTGGAAATCATCCGTCTATGATAGATTACTTCTCCCGTCAACCTAATACAAAAAATTTGGTTTAGGTGAGCGAAGGGGATTTCCTTTTTTGCAACAAAAGAATTCTTTCGGAAATGTCTTCGAACAACAAAGAAAATAAAAATCTACGAATTATTTTTGATGAAAATGGTAGTTGACTAGCTAAATGATCGATGATATATGAAGTTATATTTCCGGAATCGGCAGCTTTAACAAAATAAAATATTGCTGTGTTGAATGGTTCTGAACTCAATCTAAGTTTGCATAGGTTATAACGTCTGTAACACTATTGCTATGCATCTGTTTATTTTTGTATATATATATTTTTTATAGTAGAATTGTTACGGTTTATTTTTGCAATCTGCAATTTATTTAAAATCTAAATCATTTTATTTCCTTATCATCATTTTTGTTCGCAATTTATGGAACTCTTAGGCATTGCTGGTTGCTTATTGTCAGGAATATTAATTTTTATATTTTTATACATTTGGGCATGTGCAAGTTTGAGCTAACTCGCAGATTTGAGCGAAGTGATTCATTCTGTTCGTTGATCGTCGCTGTAGTCATATCTCAGTGTCTAGTTATTATTTATCATATTGTTTAGTTTATTGTTGGATAAATTTTAACGTGCCCGTTATTTGGGGATTATAACTGAGGAAAGTACTGGGGAAATATTTGTTCCCGCGGAAAATTGTTCCGGATTTATTGCACTGCGATCATTGAAAAACAACTTAGCCGCCCACCATCTCAGGTATTTACTTTTATTGTTGATTAGCCCAGTTGTAGTATCTATAAAGTATTTTGGTAATAATATTTTGATCATTGTTAATTTACAATCAGTAAAAGTAACTTTTAACTTAATCATCGACCTGGCAATGCTAATTGAGTTCTCCTTTCAGGCTTTTATTTTATTTTATTGTATTTACTTTTCTACCACTATCGATATTAATTCGATCTCGATCCGATTTATTGGATGCTTATGGTTGGATTGGGTTGTTGAGCCCTTATTTTTGGTGGATACACATCTTGGTGGAGGATTTTTGGGGAGAATTGGATGACTGGTACCTCGTGTTTCAAGCGGAAATTGTTCGACGCCATTTTGGAACTCGTCACACACTACGTCACTACCGCACACTACGTCACTCCGACGTCATCAGCTCTCCAAACACATGCAGATAAGCTCTATTTTGATTTTTTTTCTTTGTTGTTATTTTTAAATATTTTTTTGAATTGATTTTTGAATGTTATGTTATTTAATTACATTTATTTACGCTTATGTTATTATTTTATATGTACTAGCTCACGCGAGTCTCAGAATTTTTTTATGAGAGATACTCATTTAGGGATTGTTTCGGTTTAGGAAGGGTTAGGACTGAATTTAACTTATTTCGACGCTTGTTACGCTCGCATTACCCTGATTGGTCGACCAACCACCCGTATTGCGCCTATTTTTGCGTATTATATTTAAAGTCTAAGCTATCTAAACATTCGAAGTCCTCGCTCGTTCGTGCGCCACGCATCCCCTATTTGGTACAGTTTATTCACTTATTAGTATTACCTTTCGTTTATATCTCGCATGAGTTATATAATTCATTCAGAAAATTTGTTAATATAAAGAATTTCGATTTCAAACTTTATTTACATATTCGACAACATAATCACAAAACATTAAATGTAATACTACAAATATTTAATATATCCTACATTTTAATTTCAAACGGAGCTTTATTTGTTTTTTTTTGAGTTACCTACTATTATCTTTGATTATCCTTCACAGATTCGTATTTTCGTGGTTGTATACTAGGTTTCCTTTTTTTAACAACAACCACGTGGCGCCCTATTATAATTTATACTATTTCATTATTTGAACCACCCCCTTCTCCACTGTCTAAAAGCTGGCGGCCGCATTCACTATTATCTTGAATGCGTAAGAGCTACATTAATACACGACTGTGTGGTGCACGTAGCAAATTTGGCGCCCAACGTGGGGCCCTTGCGTCAAAAAAAAAATAATAGAAGAGGGCCATTCATTTATCTCTCTTCCATGGGAAATTATTAGTACCGACTTAATCGGTCCCTTGCCGACTTCTTCTCAAGGAAATTCGTTTATTCTCGTTGTGACTGATTGTTTCAGTAAATTTACCGTTTGTTTTCCCCTTCGTAAAGGCACTGCCCCTAATATTGTCCGTCGTATGGAGAACGACGTCTTTTTACTATTCGGTGTACCTCGTGTTATCATTATGGATAATGGTAAGCAATTTCGATCGAAGGAATTCCTCAAATTATGCTCCACGTATAAAGTTAAACCTGCGTTTACTTCATTTTATCACCCCCAGGCAAACCCTACCGAACGAGTCAATAGGGTGTTGAAAACAATGCTCACTTCTTATGTAGCCGACTCGCAGAGATCCTGGGATAAAATCCTCCCTCAAATTTCTTGTGCACTCCGCACTGCGGTTCATGAAGCTACCGGACATAGCCCCTACTTCATTAATTTTGGGCGGGAGATGTTGTTGTCAGGTGATTGTCATAGGGTCCGATTGGACAGCCCTGAAACTGACACTTCCGATGGAAAGAAACTAGCCGACCGCTCTCATCATTTTACGAAGCTGTATGAGGATGTCCAATCACGCTTACAGAAGGCTTATACCAAGTCTAAAACTCGATATGATCTTCGTCGCCGTGTAGTCAATTATTCTCCTAATCAGCTTGTATGGCGAAAAAATTTTGTTCGGTCGGATGCCACGAAATATTTTTCGGCTAAATTAGCAGACAAGTACGTAGGTCCCTTTATGATACATAAGAAGGTAGCGCAAGATAATTATCAGCTGAAGAGCTTAGAAGGTGAAATACTCACTGGCACTTGGAGCAGCCAACACCTTAAGGAACATCCCGAAATCGACCCTGGTTAGAAATCATTAAAGAGTATTCTATCGGTCCCGTATTTTGTTCTGACCCTCGCATTAGATACGGCTTACGATCTATTGTTCTTTGGATATTTCCGTTTTCTTTCTTTTGTATCTCTCTCGTATCACTGGGAGCCATCTTCGGTGGTGAAGAGAATTGTCGGTTACATTCCTTATCAATTCCGAATAGGAAATTTTAGTTGCCACGAAAATTTCCTCGACAGGTAAGAGGGGGAATTGTTACGGTTTATTTTTGCAATCTGCAATTTATTTAAAATCTAAATCATTTTATTTCCTTATCATCATTTTTGTTCGCAATTTATGGAACTCTTAGGCATTGCTGGTTGCTTATTGTCAGGAATATTAATTTTTATATTTTTATACATTTGGGCATGTGCAAGTTTGAGCTAACTCGCAGATTTGAGCGAAGTGATTCATTCTGTTCGTTGATCGTCGCTGTAGTCATATCTCAGTGTCTAGTTATTATTTATCATATTGTTTAGTTTATTGTTGGATAAATTTTAACGTGCCCGTTATTTGGGGATTATAACTGAGGAAAGTACTGGGGAAATATTTGTTCCCGCGGAAAATTGTTCCGGATTTATTGCACTGCGATCATTGAAAAACAACTTAGCCGCCCACCATCTCAGGTATTTACTTTTATTGTTGATTAGCCCAGTTGTAGTATCTATAAAGTATTTTGGTAATAATATTTTGATCATTGTTAATTTACAATCAGTAAAAGTAACTTTTAACTTAATCATCGACCTGGCAATGCTAATTGAGTTCTCCTTTCAGGCTTTTATTTTATTTTATTGTATTTACTTTTCTACCACTATCGATATTAATTCGATCTCGATCCGATTTATTGGATGCTTATGGTTGGATTGGGTTGTTGAGCCCTTATTTTTGGTGGATACACATCTTGGTGGAGGATTTTTGGGGAGAATTGGATGACTGGTACCTCGTGTTTCAAGCGGAAATTGTTCGACGCCATTTTGGAACTCGTCACACACTACGTCACTACCGCACACTACGTCACTCCGACGTCATCAGCTCTCCAAACACATGCAGATAAGCTCTATTTTGATTTTTTTTCTTTGTTGTTATTTTTAAATATTTTTTTGAATTGATTTTTGAATGTTATGTTATTTAATTACATTTATTTACGCTTATGTTATTATTTTATATGTACTAGCTCACGCGAGTCTCAGAATTTTTTTATGAGAGATACTCATTTAGGGATTGTTTCGGTTTAGGAAGGGTTAGGACTGAATTTAACTTATTTCGACGCTTGTTACGCTCGCATTACCCTGATTGGTCGACCAACCACCCGTATTGCGCCTATTTTTGCGTATTATATTTAAAGTCTAAGCTATCTAAACATTCGAAGTCCTCGCTCGTTCGTGCGCCACGCATCCCCTATTTGGTACAGTTTATTCACTTATTAGTATTACCTTTCGTTTATATCTCGCATGAGTTATATAATTCATTCAGAAAATTTGTTAATATAAAGAATTTCGATTTCAAACTTTATTTACATATTCGACAACATAATCACAAAACATTAAATGTAATACTACAAATATTTAATATATCCTACATTTTAATTTCAAACGGAGCTTTATTTGTTTTTTTTTGAGTTACCTACTATTATCTTTGATTATCCTTCACAGATTCGTATTTTCGTGGTTGTATACTAGGTTTCCTTTTTTTAACAACAACCACGTGGCGCCCTATTATAATTTATACTATTTCATTATTTGAACCACCCCCTTCTCCACTGTCTAAAAGCTGGCGGCCGCATTCACTATTATCTTGAATGCGTAAGAGCTACATTAATACACGACTGTGTGGTGCACGTAGCAGAATATTCCAGGTATTAGGAGATAGACACATTCATTGCGCCTTCGAGCATGCTTTGGAGAAGTATCTGTCCGTTTCCATTACTTGATGTTGTGCTATTTGCAGCCTTTGTTCACACAGGGGATGAGGAAAACAGAGTAAATAGACTGAGAACTTATGGATTCTTAAATAATGATTGAATTCAGGATAAAATTCTTTATCGAATAAACAAATAAAAAAAATATGGTCCCATTTAGTAGTATTTTGAGAATCTCTGGTTGAAAAAAAATGTGCTCATTGAAATAATTTCGTAAAATAGAAATTGTTTGCTGATTTAACTGACTTCGTAGATCATATTGATACATATTTTTCAGATCGCAGCGCAAAAGCGGTATTTTCTAGAACTCTATAATACGACACAAATTTCAATCTCACATGCATTGTAAATGTAAATGTTTAGCTCATATTTATAAAATATAATAAATAATATATATCATTGTATATCTTAGAAAAATATACTACAATAGTAATTGTATAGTTTCGTCAATATTTATTGTATTTGATATTTTTTAGTAGATGTCGGTATTTACATAACTTTATATTTTAGATGGATGTACAATTAAAATTGCTTAATTATTTTACATATTTAAATACATCTATAGGATCAAGGCATATTAATAGTAATACAAAAATCATATATGCAAATGCAGTTTATATATAGTACTCAAAAATTCATAAACATCCTCATCAAATTGAAGAACATTTAATTCACACAAATATTTGGATATTGGTCTATTTTTCGAATTTTCCAAATTTATTTTGTATGACAGTTTCTTTGTTCTTTTGTGAGACACTATGAAAACTTAAATTTCGATCTTTTTTATTGACATTCATTTATACCTAAATGCCGAACAGTGTATATTTAACATATTTATAAGCTGTTTGTAGCAAAATAAAAAATAATTATTTCTCAATCCTTTTCGAAAACTTAAAATGAACACCTATAGATAGATAACCACCACTGTTAAAGTTAAAGTGAAATTAGTTTCAACATTCTTCTAGGAATATGGTCATGGGAAATTATACATTATTAGAATTTTACTTAATTAATATTTTAAGAAAATATATATTTTTCCTCATTATTGAAATTAATTCTGTTTTCTAATTTACAAAATGTAAAATAGGAACTGTAATTTTGATACTCAAAAATAGAATACTGACGCTACGTAGTTAAAACAAATGACATATCCTTAAAATTTACAATGGTTCACTTGAATTATCAATAATTTTAATTCTAATGTACGAAATGAATTTACGAAAATATTTCTAGGAGTAATTGTAGTGATTATGATACCAGTTAAAATAAAAAAATAACACAACGAATATTCTGCAGAGCCAATATTAAACACCATCGCTAAATTCATTAAACATTATGATTATACATATTAAATGTTATTAAAAAAATTTAAAATAATGGAAATTTTTTAATAATTTTTAAACCAACCAATATGGTGCCATATTAAAATACCTTTATCATAATAAAAACAGCAAAAATCTATAATAGGTATATTTTTACAACATTGTATTTTAACATAATTAACTTAGAAGAAACCAATTAAATTTTGCCCTTAATTAAGTTTTCCCGATAACCTAATTATTATTAAACTTTTAATGGAATGAAAATTAGGATCCAATTTTCCAGACTTTCATTAAAGCTGAGATTTCATTGTAAAAGAGAATTTTAATGTAACTGTAAGTGTAATACCAGAATAAAAATATAAACCAAAATTAAAACTGAATGAACGTAGTGTCTCTGCGATGTTATAAATAAAAAATAAATAAGTTTTTTAAGGGTGATAGCACAGAAAATGGCGAAGTGTGAAAAAATCTTCCACCGGAAATTCACGCAATCTCAGCTACAATTTCCTGCAGGGGTTTTTCACTTCCAAGCCCTGTTTTCTGTCTTTTATTTTATTGTAACATGATATTTATTGCAGGTTTTCTAAAGCTTCCATTTTCTTGAGACAAAAAAATTACACTTAACAAATAACAATATCGAATTTCACACTTTTCTAATATTACTAATATATTTTTTAATATCACTATTAAAAGTAAAACTTTAACATATAGTTGTGAACCTCACTTTTTTATTGTTTATATTTTTGTTTTCTATTTCAATTTTTAAAATTCTAAATAAGTAGTTCAAAACACAAAACAGAAAGCATCTGAAAACTATAAGTAATTCTCAATTTAGTCAATTTATGGCATTATGCAGTCTGCAACAAAATGCGGAAAATAGGACTTTAACATGGGATTTACAAAATTGCAAATGATAGATTTAGAACAAAACTGCTAGAGTAGAAAAATGTGCAAAATAAAGTTTTACATTGGATAAGATTGTAATTGACTGAACCAAGTCTGTATAGAACGAGATTTATTAAATATAAAATGTGTCACTTTCATTAAAAATCAGACAACCTTGGAAATAAAAGAAAATATCTATTTGTTCTCAAAAAATATACCAATATTCTAAAATATAAAATTATCTATACTGACATGTCATTTTGTCATTAACTGTAACAACTGAGACATAACTATTTTCTTTATTTTAACGATTTTTTTAGATTCATTTTAAATCTATCAGGAGAGAGAGAGTATCAAAATTTAAAAAAAAATCCCATGTTAAAGTTCTATGTTCTGTGTTTTGTTACATGCACTGTATAATTGATTGATTTGTGGCTACAAAAGTTAAAGCGGCAACAATTGTATATATAGGAATAAGCTAACTCGGAATTTAAGTGCAGTCTTATCTCCCATAAAATTTGAAAATTATGACATATTACAGTTATTTTATAAAAAAAAAATACGTATTTTGCATTTTGTTCTCTGATTTTATATTCTAAATTTGCTATAGCACGATGTTTAAATCAATTAAAATAAATTGACCTATAATATAATTTTGGTTAAAAAATATGATTACTTGCTAGCAAATAGTCCTCTGGTTGATAGCGTAAGTTGTCAATATCAAAAAATAATATATAAATGGGTTCAATCCGACCCTGCTTTCAAGTATCATACTACACACTAGAATTTCAACAATATACTCCAAATTCTTGGGACTTTAATAAGATGATACTGGTATGTAGAGAGATAGATTATATTTCAAATAGTCCAGTAGTTATTGAGATATGTTATGTGAAGTGATCACTTTGCGACAAAATAATTTAATTATTGTTCCAATATGTCCAATTTAATGGAACCATAAAACGTACAGTTCACAAACTGTTAGAGTTTCTTCGAGTTTTCAGATTTACTTGCGTTCATTAATATAAACTTAATCTTGCTTTAGAGTTTTGAAAAAAAGTGGCGCAGTAAAAAGTAAAAGTAAAGTAAAAATCGAGTGGAAAAAGAAAAGACAATGAGGGAATCATTCATATTTTTATTTCTTTGTATAAAGTAAAGGATTCAACGGAAATATCCGTTTTAACTATCCCTGAATTCATTTTTATATTATTTAGGCGTGACCACTGTACGTACGTACATCTATTTGTGCACCTCTCTTTTTTATTGTAATCAGCAATACCGAAAGGATACTTTTCTCGTAATTTTTTTTTAATTTTTCGTATTACTCAAAAATAATTAGGAGTAGAATGTTGAAATTTTATGTAGTTACTATAACATATAGTTATGCATCTCCATTTTTTGGTCCAATCGGCCTTGTCAAAGGGCAGGTTACTATTGGCAGAAACTTAATAAAAATAATAATTTAAATGGCTTTTCATATTTGTAGGAAACATTTGATAATAAATTGACATTGTCGTATTGACATGTATATCAATATATTTGGTGAGAAATATGTAGGAAATAAATGAAAATCATATCTTTTTCTTTGCAAGTTTCGAACAATTAAAATAATTTTGTATAATGCAATAAAGTAGATCCATTCCGCAGCGAAGAACGATTAGCCGTAAAATTATCTCACCCCTAAAGTAAAATAAGTATAAATAAAGCGTAGCAAAAAATGTGTACAATTTAGCATACAAGGCAGACACATAGTGTCCACATCAGTTTTTTTTTTAATTTAGGGTTATGTTAGGGGCGGCTAAATTATATTGCACTTGTTATATCTATAAGTATATTATTTAAAGGTACTGAGAGTTGGAGATCACTGGGTATGACATACCCACACAAAACTGAAGAAGGATTAATCATAAGATAAGTATTCCTTCGTTTACTTCGAGAAACCAGATTAACTATAAATTTTAACTACATTGGATTTAAAGTGAAACAATATTTGGTAGAAAGAGAAGATTTAGCGGCTGCGACACCTCCGCTTTCATTCCTGCTTTTTCCCGGAATGAACGTCGCGAATTCCGGTGGAAAACAACAACAGCGGATCCGGTAACAAGCTGTTCTCCCGCGATCCGGCTTTAGCGGAGATTTCTCTAATTACAGCCACAGCACAACCAGCACGAAATGTTTCACATCGAGTTGAATTGTTCGAGGTGACATCAAATAAACAATAACAACAACCAATCAATTATATGTGGATAAAGATTTAGAATTAATACCTACTTGGAATTGTTTTTTGATGTGAACTTCA
Source organism: Stenolophus ochropezus (assembly GCA_035578165.1). Classification (NCBI taxonomy): domain Eukaryota; kingdom Metazoa; phylum Arthropoda; class Insecta; order Coleoptera; family Carabidae; genus Stenolophus; species Stenolophus ochropezus. Next base: position 22,978,168 of record JAQOWZ010000008.1, read on the forward strand.
TTAATTATCCCTGTTCTTGTATGAATTTAAAATTAAGCATTTTCCATAGAATTAGACAGAAAGAAATTGAAAAAATTAAAACATCCACAGGAATTCGAATCTTGGTCAACGAGAACATAACAAATTGGGTACATTCAAAAGTTATATCACAAAAGCATGGGAAATACCTGAATATTTTTCGAGTCCACGAAAGTGCAGAAGAAAATATGTTGATGTATTTGCCATGCAAAAGTGATATATTAGAATATTACCTAAAGAAATTTTTCATGTTAAATATATATAAATATTTAACACATATTTTAAACTGTCATATAAACGTCATTTATGATATTAAAATACTCAATAAATGTCAAGTATATTCAGATTTTGCACATGTGCAGTATATTCAATAGTTATACAACAAGAGGTTCGAAAATAATCGAATATACAGTTGAGGACGAGATGTGTTGCCTTGGAAACACAACGACACCGCAGGTGGAGTTGTGTTTTAAAGGTAACACATCGAGTCCGCAAACTGTATATTCAGATTATTTTCGAAGCTCGAGTTGTATATATTAAGACTATACAACGAATAAATCAACTCCAAATCGATTCATTTTTACGAAATGTCAAAAACTGTAATTGTTTATATTCACGGATGATACGATTAAATATGATTCAACTGTTTCCGGAACACCATTAGTGGTGTTCCGTGAAAACACGACTTAGCAACATAAATAACCGATGTTATACATCGTAACTAAGAAAAATTAAACTATCTGATTGGTCCATTTTCCGATGAGTTGTATAGTCACTGATATTTGATTTTCATTGATCGAAATTAAAAAAATACTGTAACCTGATTGGTTAAAATTATGCGAAGGAAATATTCATATATTATAAACATATTATTTTGGAATAGGAGGAATGATATTCTAAAATAATATGTTGAGTTTATCAACACCATGGCCCGTATTAGGGTCTCAATTTTATTATAAAATTGCTTTTAGGAAACCTGATTTTACATTATAATCTTATGAGGCCAAATGTCACTTTAACAAAAACACTCATAAAATTGAGCTCGGTAAAGTCTTGTTTAGTGTTACTTATCAATGTGTAACTCTCGACGAAGAATAAAGAATTATTTTATTAGAACAGTTTAACATAAAGTAAAACAAAAAAAAAATATACATAACAATAAGAACCAAAAAAATACATTCTTTTTTTCTATAGCAGATGTTAAAGTGCAATTTTATCAACTCAAAATAGTGGATAAAGTAGCACTTTAACCGCAAGGGTAGATAAAGTAACACTTTAACAGCAAGGGTAGATAAAGTATTTTAACTTTTGTTTATTAGAAGTTCATTTCCATAACAACGCACACTACTAACATTTTAAAACTGTTCTTAAATATTAATTTAATTTTTCTAATTCTTTTCTCTTCAAAACCTGCTATAGAAAAAAATAGAATTTTATACACGACGATAAAATTAAATTATCGACTCGCGAAAATTAATTCACTCGCGATTATATCGCTCGTGAATTAACACTTTCCGCTTGTCGATAAAATATTATTTTATCGTCTTGTATAAAAAATAACTATTAACAAATATTTTAATTCATTATCATCTATCTGTAATACATGTATTCTTCTGGTGATGGCGTAACAGCCGAAGTTGCTTTAAAGATTCATCTTTAATTTTTGTGAAACAATTGCGAGTTGTTTTATTTATTCAATATGTTTCATCGAGAATCAATAGCTGCTTCAATTTATTCCTTTTTTGTTTTTAAAAATAAAATAAAGTATTTTTAATAAATTAAAAATCTTTTAGCGCTTTATTAAACATCTAGATAACAGGAAGACGAAATTTAATAAAGTATAATATCACATGAATATTTAATATTTAAAATTAAACTTTTCCAATTTAAACACCTTCTGAATATGAAAATACATTCAAGAATAAAGGAGAAGCAGGAAGTATAAAAAAGAGAATACGAATGAGATCTGAGCGAGAAAGTTTTTATATTTGAAAGAAGTGTACGAAATGATACAGTTGTTCAATATGAAAATCTATTTATAGACTTTATATTATGTAAGAAATATTCATATTATGTAAGAAATTTAAAAATGGATGACGTCCGTAAATATAATTAAAATTTGTTTTATTTCAGGTTAATACCTTACTTTTTATTTAATATATTTTTTAGTTTATATTTTTATAATGTTTGTATACTACTAAAGTAAAATAATGTAAATTCAACCAATATTAAAATAGACAAGAATAATTATAATCAATGATATTTCACTGAACTTTTTTAGTTTTTGTCTTTTATTTTTCTTCTCATACCGTTTTCGAGAAATTGATACCTGATTACAATTTTCATATAGGTCTCAAAGTAATAATAATAATAATAATAAAAATATCACTTTATTGACCCAAGTCAACGGCGAGGTTCAGTCATAGGCTGCTCTTCCACCTAACCGATACAATAAGAGTTATTACATTATTGTCAACAAGCAATATACACAATGAAACATAATAATAACAGTGAAACAATGTCATGAACACAGATATTAAATTGTATATGGTAACAAAAATACAGAGTACATTTACATAATATGATCAACAGTTAATAATTAGAATGAATTTTTTACATGATTTTTAAACGAACCAACAGATAGAGATTTCAAATGAGAAGGAACATTATTATAAAGGGTTGGAGCTAAATATGAAAAGGAACATTTAAATTTTGATTTTTTAAAGGTAGGGACATCATACAGATCTTTTTCACGTAAAGAGTATTGATAGGTTTTGTCGACAAGTTTTTCATGCAAGTATGGAGGGATGCCAGTTATCCTTATTTTATGAGTGAAACAATTAAATGATTTAATTAAATGGTCATCAACAGTATCCATATGAGCTAATGAGCGACAGTGTAATATATGGTCATACTTACGAATACCATAAACATAACGCAGACAAGCATTCTGAAACATAGTTATTCTAAGTTTTTCGGATTGGGTTAAATTAGGTACATAAACACATGCACAATAATGAAGTAATGGTAAAATTAATGTGTTGATTAACCGTAATTTAACTTGCGAGGATAAGATGTGTCTGAACTGATATAGATGGCGTAGTTTCAGCTTAGCCGCTGTTAATTTTTTTGTTAAGTGAGCTCTAAAATTCAAATTTTCATCAATTTCCAAACCAATAGTAGAACTACGTTTCAATTTTACATTATCTAGCTCAATATCAAGTGCATCATTATATCCAAAGATAATAAGTGATGATTTTTTAGAGAGAATAGAGTATTTTTCTCTTTTTAACGATATAAAATTCATGCATATTAAAAATAAAATAAATTTAGGTTATTTAATATTGATTAAAATGATTGTTTTATTACAACTTATACCTTTATTTTATTTTTATTTTTTATTCTTTTGGATGAAAATTATTGCTTTTGTATATAATGTAAATTTTAATAAAATTAGTGCGATGATATAAAATACTTACTAAAAAGTGAACAAAAAATTATGTCATTTCTGCCTATATTAAAAGTAAAAGCGCGAGGAATTATGTGTTGAATATATTTTTATGAACATGATGTATGTATGTAGGAATGACATTATTTGAATAATGTAAATCCAGGATTGAAACAAATGATGGAAACGGACATGGCAGCTGTCGAGTTTAGAATGTATGAATACATAATTTCAATTTCATTTGGATAAGCTATTCATATTCTCATAGCTCACTTATTCTGTTTGCTTAATTCATTAATTTATTGTCTACATAATACATCTCTATATAATTTCTCACTTTCAATACTGACATCTTCAAGTTTCTTGTCTGGTGTTCACAGGCGCCGACTTTTCAAAATTTCCTTGGGGGCAAAATTTATAATAATGACCAGAATCAAAATATAAAATTTCTACCAAAAAGAAATACTGAAAAGGTATGAATGGAAACTAAAAAAAAAACAGATTTTCAATGAAAAATATTTCATTCATTTTATTTTGTGTTCAAGTTTCTGCAAATCAGAGCACAATCCAAAGCAGCCAAATCTGCTCTAGAATGTGATCTAGTTTCAGAAGGTCAATAATTAGAAAAAAAATTTTACTGTTCTAATTCTTGATTCACTGAAGTCAGAGGACAATTGAGAGCAGGTAAATCTGCTCTGGTTCAGCAAACCTAGATAAACACTAATTCCTTTTTAACACAAACGTGTTTGATGATAACAATGTAAAATTGTTAATTTGAAAAGACCTTTAGTGTCGGAAAATTGAAATGGTAGAAGATAACATTAATTTTTGTGTTCGTAAATAAAGAACAGTAGCTGTTTTATATTGTAGATTAAAGATCATGTATAGAATTGGAAATACATTTTATTTGAACTTTATCTTTATACATGTCATAGAATTGCTTCCTTAGATAATTCAGCTGTAATCGTTATGTCATAAAACGATGTCAAAAAACACCCTTGAAAAGTTCTGCAAATAGCTACAAAATTTAGAATCCAGTAAAAATGTCCGACTTGATCGTGTGATAAACTCTTGAAGTCTCTCAGTTTACGGTTCATAAAAATTCAAAACATTCTTTCCTTCCACAGGCCTCTGAAGCCTGCAGATTCCCTGAAGCTGAAACGAAAAGTCCAGAACACCTAAAAGTTTATCGCAAGTTTAGAAAAAGCAACCCAGTTTTTGTCTTGTGGATTAACAAGCTCTGATAATGGCTTTAGTCATTAATTTACTAAATTTTTGCTGCACAAATAATTAAAACTTGGAACAGATTTTTTGCTTCAAACAATGTATGGATACGCTAAACTTTTTAACATTTACTTCAAATTTTAATAATACTCCCCGTTAAAAAAAAGTGTAAGCGATCTCTATTGTTTTCAATTTAGTAAATAGACCAAAGTAAATGGTATTTCGATACTTTAGGAATATTTGAGGCTCAAGATTTCTAAATTAAATTGAGTCTTAAGTACTTAAGGTACTAGATTCGTAACAATTTTTTTTACTTTGTAATACTTCATTGTTCTATTTTAAAATAATCTTATTTTCTTCATTTTATTTTATACCATAAATAAAATAATGTTCAAATTCATCAATAAAAGAAGGCTATGTTTGAATGATTCAGAAAATAAGTAAAATGAGCTTTTTTCATATTTTGTATTACGTTTTTCTTATATCTTACCAATCTATACATTTTGGTTCTACTTTACATAGATTTAGAAAGCATTTTGTTATCTTCTTTTGATAGTTAATATATTAGTTCAGTTTATGAAAGTTACAATGTATATTCATTAATATACCATTTTTTCAAATTATAACAATATTTCTAAAATAGAAACATTGAAATGGGAAAATAACTGGAACTATAATCTGATGTTAATTGATTATCATCATTACATTTATTGTTTATTATCATTTATTTATTGAGAAGGTACGTATGTACATTTTAAATTTTTATTAAAATTTTATACTTACTTGCTAAGCACCTCCAAATTTTGAATTAGCTCCCCTCAAACAAAATTTCTGTAAATTTTAAAAAAAGTTATCTTCATCTTAATAGGAAGCATCGATGTAGAACGATAAAATTCCTCTACACTTATAGAATGACATAAGAATTTTTTTTCCTATATACCGAAAATTGATTTATAATGCTAGATTTATCAATTGCATTGTATTGTTTTCTAATTAATATTTGCTATCGTATAATTGATGTAATAACTATATACCTAAAAATCAATTTTCCTTTCCTAAATAAATATACTTTGAAAGCTGAAATAATGATTAATCTGAAGAACATGATGAGCAGTTAAAAATTATACTATATTTGAAGTATACTTAATTTAGGCAGCTACATTTGTTTTGGTAATGATTATAAACTTTATAAAATTACCCTCATTTTGCTTATAGCGACAGAACTTATGAAAGATCATGCTGTGCTATTTGAAGAATAAAAAACTGGATTAAAATTACTATGGCACAAATTGCGTTGCTAATTTGTATGAATACATAATTTCATTTGGATAAGCTATTCATATTCTCATAGCTCACTTATTCTGTTTGCTAAATTCATTAAGTTTTTGCCTACATATTGAAAATGAAGTATGAAAAAATTAATACACAACATATTTTAGAAGAATTTATTATTTTGAATAAAATTACTACAGTAATGTTTGTATGTTTTTATTTATAAATTAAATAAATAAACACTTTTTATTTTGTAAACGAACTTTTTGATTTATTTTAAAGTAAGGACTTAAGCACTCCTAAATCTAAATCTAACTACGCCTATATACCTACAACTTATTAAGTTACTAGAGTTTTGAAAATTGTTTAGAATTTTGTTAAGAGTCTTGATCTAGAATAAGAAAGCCTTGTCTTGTTTTGAAATTTCATGGAAGTGTATGATGAATGTAAGCGCAATTTCATATTTTCTCTTTACCTCTAAGACGTTTCCCGTACAATAAAGAAAACATTTGCATTGTATTACAATAAGCTGCTTATTCGCTGCACGTGTTCTCCATTATTTAATTGCTTGTAAACTATTATTTTATTCAGGCATCGATGTTTTGTTTTCCTCTCTCGAATTCAGACAAAGAATCGAGGAAACTCAGCAGTCGGTATTAAGTTGGAGATCGTAGAAGCTTACGGTGTCCCACATTTTGTAATGTTCAAATAAAAATATTGTTTCTTGAATTCATAGACACAGACTTCATTACAATTTACGAGGGTTTAATGCTGTAATAGTTGCAACAATTTATAATATTCACTTTTCAATAGTAGAACATGTTTGCCGAGATCATTAGGCTACTGATTAGAGTTTTATAATACAGATGTTACAGATTTCCCGTGGAGATATTATCTATATTACGTGAATGTCTTGTATTCACTCTCATTTGTTTGCATTACAAATTAAAAATCGAGACGAAAGAGACCTTTTTAAGAGCGTTAAATAACCACCCAGTTTCCTTCCGTGTTTTACAATATATTTTTTCTAGTTCCGTTTGAATAAGTACAAAAAAGTATTTGAAATGATGAATTTTTGACATTTTGATTAAATTTTCAAAATAAACAAAAAAGACAATACCGCTTAATTTTGTGTGTTACTAAATGTAAGTTACTACAACAAAATTGTTGGTTATAACAAATAAATGATTTAAAATAAAGTTGTCATTTAAGTTTTTTGAATTGTAAAATATGAATCTCTGTGAATCTAATAAATGTAATAAGTATATTATTAATATTTGTAAAAACAATTAGATCTAAATATTATATTTCTATAGCTGTTAATATTTTTACTTTCCAATTTGATTTCGCATGAAAAATGATCCCATTACTTCACTAATTAAATCATGGAATCAATAACTTAACTGAAATTAATGAAATAAAGAGTCTCCTATTAATTGGAAGTAGAAAAAATATTTCAATATTATCATTTCTTTATACATTTTAATCACTTTAAAGTAGATTATGAAAAAATTAATTAAAAAATCAATCAATTGCAAGTAAGTCGTCTTATATTCTTACATCAAAACGGTGTATACCCAACGCTGCCTCCAAATTTGTAATATACTTGTATTTTTTATTTAATATTACTAATTGCAATGATTTGGAGAGGCTTATAGGTTCGCAGCTTTAGTAATTTATGGACTTTACTAACATTACACCCTGATTTATTCTTGCAAACTACAATAAAATAGATAATAATAGGAATATATATTTTATAAGTTTTAATCTAAACTTTTAAACTTTAAAATCTAACGAGAGAATCTTATGACTTGACTTTTGAAATACATGACGGCAAATTTTGACAATTGTTTGCTTTGGAAACACCCGATGGCGAATGCCGTATTCTGATCGTGGGAGTAATATTATCATTATTATTGCAAAATCACTTGGTCATCATATTTGGAATAATAACCCAGGGGAATATTTCCTTGTGCTATAATTCGGGGACACATACGCAGAAGTAAGAATTGATTTCGATCAAAGATGCTTAAATATTTAGTGAGTCGATTGTTGTTATAAGATAAAAGTTAGAAGTCAGTTTAGTTTGAGATAAAAATAAATTTCTGGAATTAATGGAGTTGGCTGATAACAAAAGTATTTTTCTGACATTTTAATTTAGTTTGCAAAGTAAATTAAAATTATATAATAATAATAATAATAATAATAATAATAGTACTAGCTAATTTAAAAGCTTGGTTATATCACGATTTTTTTGGAATGTGACAATCGGGTCGTCCTTTCGGGCATTTTATATGTTCGATAAAAAAATTGTGGGATAACCAATTGTTTGTACAATTATTTTAAAATCAATGTCGTTCTAGTTTGTAGTTTTTTGTTAAACGTAATAACTTCAATAGCTTCAATAAGTGCGACAATTGTCAATTAATTACAGAACATATTGTGCTGCTCTCTGTTGATTAAAATCACGTAACGAGTCCTTAAACGCCAATACAAAGTCACAGAGTGTTCTTTGAGTTTTATTCTTTTCAGTTTTTCATGCTTTTATCTTTGTTCGTAAGCGCCGTCAAAGCCAATACATCACTAAACTTGAGACTTTTACGATGTTTTGTAATCAGATATTGATTTTGCGTTCTTCAAAGCACAATTTTGAACTTTAATAATAGCTATATTGTATTACTTATAATACAAAATATTAAATTGTCTTTTCTCAAAATTAAAAACGTACTTATTTTTTTAAAAATATTTCATAAAAATAATAATAATTCGAACATAGGTGTATAATTCTAGGTATGTTATACCCAAAAATATATGTGATACAGCTTAAAATATTTAAATTAAAAATATCGTACCTACTCTTGTTTTCAAAGCTAAAATTCAATCAACGAAGCGTGATTTACGACCACATTTATACCATGTGTCTCAAACAAGTGTGTCATAGACATTTAACATGGTAAAACAGTTTTTGGTAAATTAAGATTGACCGGCGAATATCTTTAATTCGTATCAATTCGACCCAAGATTTCCAGAATTAGTTACATGTATATAAGCTAAATATTTTATATATGTAAGATTTTATTGATGTGTTAACTATTAGCTTAAATAAACTTAGGGGTATTCTCAAGTTAGCAAAAGCTATTTAGGAAGAGTGAGATAAATATACCGAATAAATAGTGTGTGAAACAAATATTTTGACTTTGACGTTTTGTGGTTAGGTGTGGTGTGGTAAAAATATAAAACCACATATGTATTTGTAAAATTGTTAAACTGTCGGTACGATGACGGTGTCTTATTTCGTTTTCAATAAGTGTTAAAAGAAATAATAATCTTTCTTTTTTTTAATAGTTACTGCCTAAAATCGTTGAAAGAAATGATTGTTATCTAATAATCACATTGAATGAAAAACGTATTATAATGTCAGTTAATAATTGATTATTTAATATTAAACAGGAATATTTGACGTCTAATAAAGTTTATAGGCTGCTTCAAGTACCTTATAATATATTTAGCTGATAAGTTAATTCATTATCTTAATAAATTTATTAGAATGTGGATATAAAGAAAAAATATGTATCTGGCATATGAATTTATTAGGAAATTTATTAAGAGATGGATATCTCGGCCCTTAGTATTTGTAAAATGTTGGTCACTAGACAGTTCTAATTTAATTATTTGCGACTTTTATCGTCAATTTTTCCCGTTGCTAGACGACCTAATGTATATGAAATTCCTACTAGTTTCATAATTGCCCTGCTAGCAGGAAAGTTATTTTCTATAATAAAAATAAACTTGTGTTGTTATGAAAGTAAAGTTAAACTTATGTGATAAGTGGCGCGAAAAATTTCTTTATAGCATTCTTCGTATATTCTTTTGTAAATACATACACATGTATTGAAAATAATGTCTAGAAAGTAATGGACGTCAGAAGCAATAACATGCTTCAGATTCAGAATAATATCATTTAATATACAAAATGTTGTACTTTATGTTCTCCGAAATGTGATATTGGTTGCTTTAAATAGATTGCTTCAAATTTATTGAATATGCGCATAAGAAAAATGTATCTTATTTCCAGATATATTCGGTGCATTTTTGTATGATTTTATTGAATTTTTTCCATCGAGACATATCAATTCCACATGTCGGATTTGCTCAGGAAAAACCTTATTTTGAAAGCTTGCGATAAATCATTCCCAGTCAGTTCTTGTGACAGGGAAATGTCTTGAGAAAAAATAATAAATAATATTGTATTACGCCAGATTTCTTTATTTAATTTAGTTTAAATCGTTATCTTATTTGACATTGATGCTTTGCCAAATGTATAATTTCAAAAACAGTTATTTACTTAATATGGCAGGGATGTCTTTTCATGACATATATGGAAATTCCTGAGAATGTAAACGAAATTAATCAGTTCTGTCGTCAAGCAAAAATATTAATAATAAATGTCATGGACCATTTGTAGTTTTATATGTCCAGTAATAAATGAATTACATAGTTAAAGTACGAGTCCTACAAAAACATCTTTAATTTTGTTGTGAATTGTATACCATTTCGACTTCCGACACATAAAGAACTTGGAATATATTGCTGCTTTAAAAGCAGTGTGATAAAAGGAAATTATGTTTTAAAATGAAAAATAAACTGATAATAGTAAAGCTTAATAACTTGGAAAGTAATTTCAACAGATCCTTAAATAATTGAAGTATCACTGGTTATGTCTTCATAAAACGAAGAGTGTAAAACCTTTCAAACAAAAGCAGTACAACGTCGTGCCAATCGACGGTGCAAGAGGGGAACCGCACCAGGGCGGCATAATCTGAAGGGCGGCAAAAACTTAAAAAAAATATCAGTTCATAATTATAATAGACACTTATTACAAAATCGGAGATATTTTTTCATCTTGTAGTTCATGTTGTTAAAAGGAACGGAAACTTAGCAGCAGCATAGCGTTTAGTGATGTCCGCAATTACCTGATGAATTGCTGACAATTCAATGTTTCAAAATTTAAACAGGCACCGCAAGAAATATTAACATATTTATGTGCCAATAATTTATCTAGCATATATCAATAGTTATTTTTATCACTAGTCCAGAAACTAAAATTTTGCGAAAACGAGCTCATTTTGACAGACCGAGCTGAAAGCGAGGCCTGCAAATAATGCGAGACCTTACAAAAGAGTTTCTGGGCGTGTAATACACCGATGGCACTTTTAATTTATTAAAAAACATTATTACTACTTAAAATTTTATACACTATAGGTTTTTATGTCAGAAACATTTTCGATTCTCATGGGTATATAAACAATTCACTTGTTTTATTCAAAAAAATTAGTGACATTTGTTCTAACCTAAAAAATAAAACAAATGCGAATTGATATTTTTCAACAATTAACGTATTCGTAATCATACAAGACGATTATAATGTGAATAATAAAACAAAAATAAAATAATATTAAAAATTTTGACAGAATGTAATGCTAAAATATTTAAGTTGGCATCCCTACATATTACCGGCCTAGGCCTGCAAAAAGAGAGTTTCTGAACGATTTTGAGTTCTGTAATACAAATCATAATGAAACGGAGGCGTGAAAAATTTATTTATAGTACAGTTTTCACCAATTTATTTTGAATCAACTGTTAACCAAAGTTCCTTCCAAACAGCCGCGCACTAATTTTTCTAAAGTTGCGGGATTATTTTTATATTTTGCGCACAATGGGTTTGTTTACCTTTTTTTTTATTTTAAAAATCCAAATTTTAAAACAAAAGTAAAATTTAGAGAGTTATATAACCGTTAAATGAAATCTCTTTTGTTTACATCGACTACGTCATCGAGCGTTCGTTTGGTTTGTTTATATTAACGAAAGAGAAGAATAGCTACTACTAGAAAATCTGATTTAATTATTAAATTTAAAATTATGTTTTATTTTATTATAATCAAAGGTTTTAAGAAAAAATGAATACATGATTCTGGACGATTTTTTCTGTTCTGTAATACTAGTCGTACGGAGGCACAAAAATTTTATCTACAGTATGCACACGACAAATTAGTTCCAAAACAATGACAAAACCTGTGAGCATAAAAATAGCTCAAGTTGTATTAAACTGTCACCCACAGTCAATGCTTAATTGAACTTTGATTGACATAGGATAGGTGTATTGTATTAGCAAAAATAAAATATTTCAATCTGCGGAAATTTTCAATCGTACCGCAGTTTTTCCCGTTAACACCCGGGAAGTAATTGTAATTGTGATGTGTTGGAAAAAAGAACGATTTGAGCTTCAAACTGCAATGTCAACTCTCAAAGCTAATTCCGGAAAAGAAAGCAAATCAAAGCTTTGTTGGCAAAGGATTGAAAGCTTTGATACCAAGCTAATTTGAAGAGATTACTTTGGATGAGATTCTGCGGAGTTAGTAATGAAAATGGGTAGTTTTTTGCTGTATTAAAACTAAAGAAAAAGAAAATACTTTTCTATTCAAACATCCAGTAGCATTTATATGTTTTTCATGCCATAGGAAAATAGAAAAAACTTATAAAAACTTTATTAATATAAAAATGAAAATAAATATATTTAAAATGAAACTTTATGTTTTACAATTCATAGCTACATACGTTATCAGTTTCTGTCAATATTTGAAATCGTTTGTTTAAATGTTTTATGTGTTACTCACTTATAATCCGCCATTTATTTGAACTGTTAATTCACCAGGGAAATTAACCTTTACACAGTAGCGGCTCGTGACCTTTATGACCACCGGGGCCAAAATAAAAAACCATTAATACACAATAAACACATTTGTATCTTTTATTTAAAAATATTCCGCTCGTCTATTTTTTGAAGAGCAAATTTTCGATCACTTTTTTATTAAATTCTAGCAGAGTAGTAAAAAAATAATTATGAATTGAAAGATTTGCTACGGCATTTAGACTGTCTTGGGGCATAAAGTTTTGAAAAACGTTTTAATACGGTCTAACTAGTGATGAAACGATTAGATTTTTTACGATTACGATTGCGATTATGATATACGAAACAATAATCGTACGGTTATGATTACGATAATTTTTATGAATAAAACAGAACGTAGTAAAGTAAATTATTTTATTATTTAATGCAAAAATAAAGAAAAGTATTACAAATTAATCTTAAAATATAGGTATTGAGGTAATAGTACGCATATTTGCCAGTAAATGTGCATAGCTTCTAATAAGGTAAATGCATTATATTGTATGTTACTGGCACTCTCTATAGAAATATCAGTTCCACAATAGTTGCATGTCGCATTTCTTCGTTTTCCAAAATTTGTTTGTCAGTTTCAATCAATACGTCTACTACATTTTTATGATATTTTTGCAGTTTAAAAAACCAGCGGTTTGGAAATGTTACAGAATATTAATTCTTAATGTTGCATATTATGAAAATATCAGCATTTTTCCCATTTATTTATTCATGGCATATTTACTGCAATATTCATCAAATTTTGTAGAACATTATTGAAATAGTGCAGCAGTATTTAACGCGTACGAGTATTTTTTTAAATTTATCAATAAATTATTACAGTGAATTTCAGCAACATACCTCAACAGAGTGGGTGTGTAAAGGTTTTCTTTTTTCCTTGTACTTGTACTAGAAGTTTCTATCAAAACAGTGACACTTATTCTACTAATATTACAAAATCTTCTTTCAATGCCCTACATGATGACATAACTAATTAAAAATCGCATGCAATTATCAATAACATTTCACACAAAATCGTTAAAATTTATGCTACGTATCGCAATTCTTTAATTGCATTATTTTCAAAACAATTATTCACAAAGTTTTCTATTAATAATAGTCAGCGTTTTATTTTTAATTAGTTCTATTTGCATTAAGATAAACATCACATTTAAATATGTATAGGATCTTTCAATTAGCACTCCTTAACTTTGACAGTTGATTGCAGTTTTGTTTGAATTCAATTCATCAAATTTTTCGTGAGCTACGTGAAATTTTATGGTCGACATTACCGTCCCACCGAGAGTACAATTCAACGACTAATTACAAAATTTGAAGCAACTGGTTCAGTTGCTGATCGGATAGTGCCTGTGCGTTGTCAAAATATTCTGTCAGTCAAAAATATTGTTAATACTGTTAAAGTAAGTGTGCGTGAGAACAGAAATCTCTTAGTTTTTCATAACTCCATAACTGTCAACGGCGAGAGGTATTGAGAGGTGATATCCGCTGTTATTTAGCCATAATAGAATAATGTGGACATAGACGAAATATGATACCAGTAAAGTGGGTCTACATTTCTCATAGCATCACAATGGAATTATTGCGAAAAATGTTTTAGTGCGCTTTATTTTGATTGGTCAGTAAGGTCGTGTGATTTAACTCCCTTACATTTTTTTCTTTGTTACGTTAAATCTCTGATCTGTACCAACAAGCCAGCAACAATTAACGGCCTAGAGAAGAACATCTTTTGAACCAGTACTAAAATCCAGCTTGAACTATATCGAAAAGAAATCATAAATTGGGTCTCTTGGACCATCATACTTACCAAAGATCCACGGAGGTCATTTGAACGATATTATTTTCAAAACATAATGAAATTAAATGTGTTTCAAGTCGCAATAAAATTTTTGCTGTAACTCATGTACAAGTTTTCTTATTAAATTTTAAAAATTAGGCGTACAAATTGAAAGACCCTTATATGAATTACTTTTGCCGCCTTCCGAAAGATGGAACTAATGTGTCAATAGTCTACATGTTATTAAACAAATCCGTTAAGTTAAGGCCTTCTTAGACTAGCCTATAAATTGTACGAGATATTGCACCATTTTTGGTACAATTTAAATAGGCTAGCATGAAACAGCAAATTAGTTGAAATATTGTATATGATATGTGTTGAAAAAACAGAACACGTTCTATTTTTCAAAGAATATGTCAACCAATTTGGCTGTAACCAAGCGTATATATGAAGTTTGTGATCTCACGCGTTTCTAATGATTATTTGTTTTTATTGCATTTTAGTGTCTTAGTGAACTTAGAGTTGCTACTGGTAAAATTTTAAGTATTAAAAACCTCAAATGTAATTGAATTTATGCTTGTCACATTGACATATTCAAGGAAAGTGCGCAGAATTAGAACCAATATATTGGATAAGAAATTTCATTAGTATCATATAAAAATTTGTAAAAATCTAACAATTTTTGGTACAAGATATTTTACCATTTCTTGTAATATTTATTGTCTCATATATAGTCTAAAACGGGCTTTACTAATGTTGTATTACAACTTTCAATACTATAAACAAAACAACTACCAATATATAAAATTTTTACAGGTTAACTGTCAGTTGTACTAACTAATAGCTTGTAAAAGTTTATTTTCAAGGTTAATAAACAGTTCAAATAAATTACAGTTTATAAATAATAAATAAAATCTTAAACTGAAATCTCAATCTTTAATTTAAATAGTGACTACACGTAGAAACAGTAACACAATAGCAATAATAAGGTTTGAGTACATGAAGCAGTAGCGTTCCCGTCTGAAATGACAATTCCTTGTAGCACTTACCGAGGTTGTAAGTGTGGCAGGTTGGAGCACTCGACGCCAAGGGAGAATTAATTATATGAGCCCCGTGCTCTAATTGCTCTCAGCACCGGGAGTAATTACCAGCAGGAAATAAGCAGGAGATGTTTACATTGGATTTAGTTTTATGTTGGGATTTGGGCCACAAATATGCCACCAAAAAGGTTCTCATCTTTTTGCCCCAATTCAAGAATAAGGGCTTTAAATACCCAACGTTCTTGCTTCATTTTCTGTATAATTCGAAATATTTAGAGCACATTCACAAAGACATATCAAGAAAAGGGTTTGTTATTGGTACTTGGTGGAATATTTTCAAATTAAATGAAAGAAATAATGTACTTCGTTTTTCACCAACATTGTTTATTTTTATTCATTTATTAATTACAAAGATTTAATACCAATCAAGGTAAAAATCTGATTTCGTACTTCTGACTAATAGTGCTATTTATTAGATTGTAAAATAATATATTATTCACTAAGGTAGAGAAGACTATCATTATTGACATAGCGCCAAGTTTTATCCCAAGATGTGAAGCAACCGAGAGACATTGCGCTGGTCAATAATAATTGTCTTTTCAACCGTGTTATATATATATATATATATATATATATATATATATATATATATTATTTTTTTCACTTCTAATAGTACTTCAATTCCAATCCTAAGAAAAATATATTGACGTCAACAAACATTTTGACATGAACAATAACAATACCTTACTTGTTTCTTAATATTCACAAAAATAAAGTAGGCTGTCTTTGTTTACATATATGACGTTTCAGTTTGTCAACCTCACAATTGATTTTATTTTATTTACTTATTAAATTTAGACGACATATTAAATTGTGATTCCATATTTTACACTTTTCTTGAGATAAATGTTTGTATCAATATTTGAATTTTTAGACTTGCGTTTCTTAAAAAAGTGTCAATTTTTATTACCGACAATGGTTAATAATAATTTATTATTGATCTAGGTGACCATGGTTACCAAGTAAGCAGTAGTGAAAAATAATTTCGCATGTCAAATAAAGTTTAATAGTAGTGGGTATCCAGCCTATTAGTTAAAAATAGTATATTACTAACCGAGATGGAAAGTGTTTCATTAATGTCGAGGTCGAAAATAGGTGCGCAGCGTCGCGGTTAGTTATAGCCCGAGAGGTATAAAACTTTTCACCATGGTTTGAATGCTATTTTATTCACAATCTGACCTTAATAATCTCACATGAGTAAACAAATGTTTTGGTTTGGTGTTGATCATCTGTCACATGAACTATCAATTTGAATTCTAACTTTAAATATTGATTTCATGGAGGTTTGGAAATGTATACTCACACTCTACTTCCCAACCTCTTCGTCAACAATAACTAATAGGGCTAGACTGAACAAATCTGTAACGTCTGGATGCAGAAAGGTTAATCAAAAAAATCAACTGATTAATTTGACGCTGTTACCATCGCCACGTATTAAAAATATATAGCTGTTAAAAAATTAATCAATGATTAAAATTGATGAAGCTTTGTGCTACCCGAGCTAAGTCTTACAAATGTGTAAATTTGTAAATAATGAAGAAAATCGCAATTGAAGCAGTCACTCATTAGCTCTGTTCGTTGACATGCACTAGGTGGTTCTAATGTACACTTTATTACACTCGTGTGTTTTATGACAAAAGTGTAAGTTAGGACATCGTGTTCGTTGACAAATCATTTTTGAACTAACGTGCACTAATACGCACTTTTCTAAACTACTTCTTTAGGTAGTTCCCGATAGTGCAGGCGTAGTGGGGATGAAATCTAATGTTGAAACTGTATTTGAAGTGGTATAATAAAAAAATATATAATTCAGATGTATCAAGCAACAACCCAATCATTTGTTTATACATTTCTGTAATTTTGCCTTTTCTGAATTGAGGTTATAATCAAAGTTGCACTTCTTTGTTTTTTGAATATCTTGCACTAGTTTCAGTAACATGCACTAAAGCGACCCCGCACTGTACTGCACTGAACTAGTCTGCACTTATTGTAATTGTCATCGAACAGAGCTAATATGTATAATTTTAAATTTATGAACAAAAATAGACGCATTTTTGTCAGTTTTTATACAGATTTACAGATCTGTAAGACTTAGAGATTTGTTCAGAATTGGCCAATAACTTCCAATCTTTTAAAAGTTAGACATTGTTATATCACTAAACATTTGTGGTTAAAAATATTTTCATATTTACAGTCTCGAATGTCGGATCAAAGTGGTTCTCAAATGAATAAAATTAAAAATGTTTCACCTTCCTGATAGTAATATTTTTCTATAAACAATTTTCGTTTGATTTCAGGTGTAGAACGAGACTCGGAACATACTTAAATCTAACAATTCTGTAAGTAACATACTTATAATAAATGTTTATAAAACTTTAATTTATCTACAAAAAATGGTTTTTTAGTGCAAAAAAAATTGTTTAATAACTTAATTAGAACTTGAACAAATAGCAACCGTTATTTTTTTCTAACAGATAAAAAAAATCAACTGCCACATATTACAACTGACTAACCGACTATTACAAAGCAAACGAATAATCTTAACCGAGTAATAGCAAATGATCGATCTGTCTTTAATACCGTTCCAATTCCAAACGATATTGATATTCCGAATTCGGCCATTCAGACAATGAGACGAACATCCTTGGCACGAGATTTGGCAACAGTGAAACTCGGTTATTGCTTCCCTGACCTCCGCACGAGTTATGGAGTTAGGCCATGGCCTGCAGCCAGCGCTACTTGCCAACTACCCCTTCGGTAGGCAAAACAGGGACGGAAATTTATTTGTTTTCGTCTATACACTACCCTGAACAGGAAACAGAGAAATCATCCTTGAAAAAATATATCTTTATAAAAGCATAATTTTTCATACTTGTTATAAATCACTTTATTTTTTCTTTCTATTAAATAAAAAGATGAAATACATACTAAAATTCAAATAGCTTTACTACAATATTATTTCTTAAAATATATTATATTCAGTGCCGTGTTAAGACATCTCATGGTTCTTAGACACATGATTTATCGGGGGGGGGGGCGGTGGTCATTAAGGACAAAGGAGAGTAGAGTAAAAAAAACTTGAGTTAATTTCTATTATATATTTTAAATAATATCGAATATATAGCATAAAAAATTAAACTCTAAGCCCGGGTTGCACAAAGTTTCAACAATTTTGATTAATGATTAATTTTTTGACAGCAATGTATTTTTAATACGTGGCCATGGTAACAACGTCAAATTAATCAGTGATTTTTTTGATTAGAGCCTGATTAGCCTTCTGACACCGGGCATAAGTCTGAATAGGTACAATTAAAATTAAACTTGTACTTATTTTTGTGTTAATCTAACTGAAATATAGTAATAGAACTGAAACGGTACCTATTTTTGTGTTAATCTTACTGAAATATAGTAATAGAACTGAAACGTGCACTAACGGCGAGAGAAACAGCCTCTCACAAGTGTTTTTGTCCTTGTCGTACAGTCTGTTTCTAATGTCATAAAATGTCAACCATATGAAGACAGTAAAATAATTTTATTTATTTTTTTTATCATCAAATGTATGAGTATTTTCCAGGGTACTTTTTCTCTCCACTGGGTTGCTACCAAAAATCCAATAAATCATGATTTTTTTTTAATTTCTAAAGATGTCTAAATGAAACTATGGACCTACGCAAAAGATCATTCTGCAGAGCCAAAACCAAATATAATCATTGTTAATTTGTGTACTAAAGCAGAAGAATGCAACATAGGAAAATTTATTGGTTTGATTAAGAAATGATGTAAAATATAAACTATTAAGAACTACGTGGACGTCTGATAAAATATGATTGTAAATATTTATTAAAAAAAAATATGCTTACCCTCCTTGGTAAAAAATCCTGACTACGCCCATGTTGCTACCGGTTCATTATTTACAGGAAAACTGAAATTCGAATGAGATTGAAAAAAATAATTCCACTGATTTTCATTGTAAAATGTTTTATTACGTACCTGAAAACAAGATAAATGTGTTTGGTTTCCAAACAGATTTTCAAACCTTAACACAGCAATGTCGTACTCTTTTACATATCAGCTTTTTATGTTAAAATTTTAACATTAAAAATTAACAAGAGCTGTCAAAGGAACAGTTTCTTCGATCGTGAAGAACGATATGAAACATGTTCATCAGAATGTACGCCATGTCACTTGCGTTAAAAATACGCATGCGAATATGTGTTAGACAATGATGGAGATACCTTGCATAAACTATCTCTCTCAGCTCGCTCTTTATATATAGGGAACATATGGCAGTGCACATTCCAGTATTACTATATTTCAGTGATTAATGTATACCCTATACGTATACCTATAAAATCTATGACAAGAACAAAATAGTAAATATTAAAAATTTATCTCAATCTCAATTTATTTTTCTATTTATATTTGTACTTTTCGTACTTTCGCAGTTGCAATTTTATTTATTAAGTCTGAATATTCTATTTATGAAGCAAATAAATCTTCCATACATATTAATCTCATTATTATTCTGTAGCAGTGAACTTCTTCTTTCATTAACCCACATATACGAAAATTGGGGGAAAAAGCGTGTGTGTAGTGTTTCTGGTAGATTTTATTGTTATATAATTTTAAAATTAAAGTTGCATGCACAATGACATACCTAATTAGAAAACTCACTTCAACTTTACTATTACCGTAAATGGTTGAGAATTTTAAACATAGGTATGTATTATACAGTTCACAACAATCTACTTAAGCATTACATCTTAGCGTAAACAATGTAAATCTTGCAATGTCCAAGCTTTTATCGTTTTTAGTCCAGTCAAATTAGGTAAAGTACGAGAAAAAATTCCAGACGCTTTGAAATTTGGCACAAATGTTAATACGAGTGTCTTGCACAACATACTAAAAGTATGACGAGCACTGAAAGGTACATGTTTTCACCTTTTCTTAAATATCTTGGGAATTATTGAGTTTATCGAAAAACTAACTCTATACATAATTAAACAGGTACTATTTAATTTTGTAGTTGCATCAGCAGTTTTGCAGATAGAATTCGGTAAAAATATAAAAAAAAATCGGGTTTTATGGAAATTAATCCATACATAGTGTAATTATTATTAATAACTTTAAAACTATAAATATATACAAACGTTGGTAGCATTTATTACGTATAATAATTTTTTTAGTAATATTTAGTTGAGAACTACATCACAGCACATTCTAACAACCCTATCTCAAGAGTTGGATTAGTCTGAACGAATATTAGTTTCTGCGTTATAATTTGAACTATATTTTTTTTATCTCAATTTGTAAAACGTTGGTTAATGATGAAAATATTACTTAATTTGACGTACATAACGAAAAAACTACGAAAATAAATATGTTATATAAACAATGAGCACTAAACGTAATATACAAATTGTGCATCAATAATATCATATTTATCATTATCTACAAATGGAAATAAGTGTTTCCATTTTCAAGTAAAAATATTATTACCAACTGAAACAGTTATTCTCTGTGTTTTTTTTTAATGTTTTTTTCTGTAGAACAGCACATACTGTGAATGTCTATTTAAATTGTACATGACAGAAAGTTTGTAGTCCAGTTGATGACAATGTAATACTTTAACATCCTACTCGACATTTCCAGGATTTAAGCAGAGGACGTGAGTATTTATGGACACAAGCTTCCCACTCGCTTCTCTAGTTTATGCAATAAAATGAATGAAATGCACTGTTGAATTTCGGATTTGTAATGTTGGAGTTTAGCATGTCAGCGAAGCAATTTATAACATACAAATAGAAAAACACAAAACGGTATTTTTGCAACAAGGTTTGGATATTCACTTCAATGAATCAATAGTTTGTTTTCGATAAAATACTTTCAATATTTGTCAAAAATAAATAGCAAATAGATTAGTTTTTTGAACGATATTGACATTGTTTTAACAATATATTATAAAAAATAAAAACTTATTGGAAACTCTTCAAGTTACTTAAATACTATATCAAAATCATGGTTTGCTTTTCGAGTGACATTGGCGTATGTCCTGTGGATAGCATTAGCAGAACTATTTCTCCTATATAATGCATTTTGTATAAAAAAAATCAAATGTGTCCGGGTTCATTTGAAAATGCATTCAAATTGTCTTCCAGACATATTTGTAACCATGAATATAAAATAATTTTTACATTCTCACTTTTAAAATCACCAAAAAAGTTCTCATTACTGCAACTAACTTTTGAATGTCCATTATTTGAAATTCAAAATGTTTTTCTTGTTTTTGTAAAAAATATTATTTGTAAGAAATGCGCAAGGTTATGAAAATAGTAGTGCTAGCATGTATAATTTTGTTACTAATAATATTAGGAATAATCTTTAGTACGATAAAATATTTTTGGCCCTAATTTATTTGTTAAAAACACATCATTTATAATATTCTGTAATAAAATACGGCCTATGTAAATAGGATATTAGATTTTAACTAAAACAAATTTATACACGTCACGCCGGGATATGTGACCCAATATAATATTTGCAGATAATACTGCTAAATGATACAAATATAAATTTATAATATGACAGAGAATATAATGTTTTGTTAGATATATTGAAATACACAAAATTACTTAAGGGAGCACCCGCAAGCCAATGTATTTCACGTCCTGGCGCCCAAGCCAGACGGCAAAACTGCTTGAAAGGGTGGAATTCAAGGCGCGGAGACTGTACCTGCATAGTTGATATGCAGATTTTAGAAGATTCCTCGATCACGTGGCGGGATCGTGTCTGTGAGGGAAGACGCTACCCCCGAAACACCCTAGTTCGGAGGGAGTGAAGAGGGATATTATTGTATATAATCCGAGTCAAAATCTGTACTCAGGGAGTAGGATCCACTTTTGTTTGGCATGTCCTAAGAAAGTCCCCCTGGTCTCCTAGACTCCACTTCCCTACAGCCACTAGAATCGTCTCTGACGCAGCTCAGGCAATGTTTGGCTCGAAGACGACCTAGTTCACCTTTGAAACCGGTATTGTGAAGCAGCTCAAGCCGATGTCTGGCACCACGATAGGCATTCCTCCACACTAGCATCGTCTCTGACGCAGCTCAGGCAATTTTTGGCACCAAGACGACCTAGTGCACCTCTGAAACCACTATTGTGACGTAGCTCAGGCCGATATCTGGCACCACGATAGGCATTCCTCCACACGAGCATCGTCTCTGACGCAGCTCAGGCAATGTCTGGCACGATGACGATCTAGTTCACCTTTGAACCCGGTATTGTAACGCAGCTCAGATTGATGTCTGGTACCACGATAAGCATTCCTCTACACTAGAATCGTTTCTGAAGCAGCTCAGGCAATGTTTGGCACCAAGACGACCCAGTGCACCTTTGAAACCGTCATTGTGATGCAGTTCAGGCCCATGTCTGGCACCAAGATAGGCATAGAATCGTCTCTGACGCAACTCAGACAATATCTGGCATCAAGATGACCTAGTGTACACTCTGAAACCGTCTCCGAATCTATTTTAAAATCCTATTAAATTCCCACCAACTACGACGCCGCTCAGCTACGTATGTGTATGTTATATTTTAATACAAATATGTTTCTATTTCAGAAAAATTATTTGGAACTAATGATTACCAAATGTCCCTTTCATCGTTATACATATCAACGTCTTAAGACATCATCAACTTCATAATTGATAGCAACCTTACATCTTATTATGAATTAGAACAGACCTCCTAATTATTTTACCGAACGCATATTATTTTACTGGGGCGCCCTGTACACGAATTTTTTACTTCAACTATCTTGACGCAAACAAGCGACTGCAATTAATTTTTTACTTTCTAGATGAAACTTTTGCAGAGGGTATCAGTTTAAAATGAAGCTTAATTTAAAGTAGAATATATGTATTAGGGTTTTTACTAGTTTTCTATGTCATTTAAAGGACGTATAATCAATGACGGATTTAACATTTAAGGGGCTTATTTTATTTCTTGTACGTAGCTTTAATATTAATGAACAAAATTGTACCTCTGAGATTCCATATTCTTTTCAAAGAATACAATAAAACGCAAAATATTCAAGAAATTCAAATTATTTCCCAAGTTTTAATATATTCCGTCTTTTATTTCTGTTCCTGTTTATGAAATTCGTTCATTTAACCGGTTGTTTCTACTTTAAAAACTGACAATTGAAATTCATAACCACATCCCAGTTTAAAGTTGGATTAGGCAATTTATTTGCAGAGTGCACCATTACTAGAAATCAATAAATGTTGTATAATTAAAAATGGAAGCGGGGATATAGTGAAAATGGAAACAGCGTGTTCCTTTCATCCCATTACATAAATGTACATTGATATTTGCATATTTCAACTTTTAAATGGGAAAATAAAATTCAACAGTATTGGATTACATTGCGAAATAATTGATAATAATTGGCAATTTTGAAAATTAAAGCCCAGATATATTGTCAGTACACAATCGAATAATAATGAGCTAAATGAAATACCGTTGTATGCATGGACACCGACTACATGGGGGCATCGGGGCTCATGCCCCCAAGGATAATTTTCCTAGGGGCAATACCCCTAAGGAAACATTTCCCTTAGTGCAGCATTTTTACTTAAATTGTTATCATTTTAAAGTATTATTTTACCTCCTTCCATTTTTAAGTAACTGACTTTTACCCTAAAATAGGTGTGAGTTACACCCTTAAAATATTACAGTGAATCACTCGTATCAAGGAACCTTGCATCCAAATTTTCATTTTAGAATTCCCACTAGTATAGCCACAATTACAAATTGAATATCTGCCAACAGGAAGCTATATGATCGATAATAATGCGCTTTTCAGGTTATACCAGAGATCCTGAGACGCTAGCACTCAGTCTCGGTCTGCGGGGCGCCGGGGCGGTAGTGGGTTTTTGAGCCTCCGCCCCGTCTGGTGGTCTGGCTAGATCGCCTTCCAGGGCGTCTAATGCCTTGAAGTTGATCTAGTTCAGCCGGTCGGGAATTGGAGCACTCTGAGCATTTTCTGAAGCAGTTTTGGCTGCTCTGGATTGTGCTCTGGTGTCAGTTGGTCAAGAATTAGGGCACTCAGAATCGTTTGTTCTAATTCTTGGCCTGCTGAAACAAGAGTAAATTCTGATGCTTTGGATTGTGCTCTGGTTTCTGTGAGTCAAGAATTAGAACATTCTAAAATGTTCGTTCTAGTGCTTCTCTTTTTACATTTTATGTTTTGATTTTGGTCATTATAAGTAATTTTGCCCCCAAGGGAATTTTGAAAAGTCGGCACCCATGGTTATATGCGAATAGTTGGAAACATCGGAATTAGAGTAATCAACAGTCCTCCAATTGTTTTGTTTTGTCCTTCATACAATATTATGTTCTACAACAGAAAAGCATAAACATTTGTGTTTGCATGACATTTTCATACTTAATTTCTGAGCTTACATGACACGTAAAATTAATTTTGCTTATTGATTCAACTTGTCAACATCTCCTTGTTGTTTACTACTGATGATGAGAACTTAGTTCTCGAAATACGTATTTACCTTTTGGAAGCTGCTAGAAACGAACGAAAATATATGTTTACGAAGTTAAATCTATGTAACTACTTTATGCTCTATGTTTGCTTTAGCTGTGGTACAAGTAATAAATAAACAATTTAACTTATAAATAATAGTTCGTCATTTCGCTATCCTGGTAACTTTTTTTCGTGAAATGTCTTTATTTTCCGTATAAGAGCTCCATCAATTACAATTTTTTTAATGAATGTTGTGCTGCAAAAAATTAAATCGTCATTGAAAGCAAAAAGGAGATAAGTGTTTTTATTATTCCCGTCAAGTATTTGGTGTATTATTTATAGGCAATCCTTATGATTTACGAGATTGGGTAAGGAACTTGTTGCTTCGTCCCAGGATATTAATAAGTATTAAACACGAAACGGCCTTCCTGTTGCACAGATTAGGAGATTAATAACAGCTGAATAGAATATAACATTTATACTTCAAAACAAAAAGTAATTTATAAAAAGCGTTCCTGCGAAGCTTTTATTAAACAATAGTTCTTTATTACAAAATAATAAATAATACTGAATCGGGTCTCATGAAGTTTTTTCTTATTTTTTCAACAGTTTATACGTTAATATTTTTTTTAGAAATATTCACATACTTCCCTCTTTAATATCAAATTCATTTTGCATGTTGCTTTGAAACGCATCATAAAGATCAATAAAATCAACATTTTTTTAAAAAAGGCACTTTAATTTTGAGAAAAACTTAATAAAAATAATAATTTAGTTAGTTTTGCTAGGAAACATTTGATAATAAATGGACATTGACAACTGTCAGAATATTTTTCGTGAAAATATGAAATAAAATAGTGTTTTATACTTTTCATTAACAATTGTTCTATTATTATACCGAAAACAGTTTAGTAATATAAAATATTGTTAAACTGTTTTTGGTATTTTTGTTGTTGTAAAATTGGTACTTCTAACAACTGCTCTCCACTTTAAATGCTAAATTGATAACCTCAAATATATTGAAATGTTTTTTAATACAATTTATATTATCTTTGAATATGAAAACCGAATAAACAAAACTAATTAAAAGGATATTAAAATTTCGTAACTCATAATGAATAGATTTGTAAATATTTTCATAATATTTTTAAATACATTTTGACAGATAAATGTGCCTTACTTCATTCAATAGAGTTATCATATTTCACATTTATATATCCCTAGATTACAATCTGTTATTTTTAATTGAAAATTTTTATTAAATAAGTGGAACAAAGTATAAAAAATAGTATATTATACTCGATACTCGTTTTATACGACGTAATTGTTCCATTTATATTTTTGAAGCACTCCTCGCTGAGCTTATCGACCCCCAAACAACTCATGAAACAATATATCGTCTTATAAATTTTGTATAATAATATACTATTATGTAATGCAATGAGGAATAGTGATAAACATTTTAATAAATTTTTTTGATTTAGATGATCCATTTCGAAGGGAAGTTTGAAGATATGAAATGAATGGAAGTTGAGGAGCCGTAGAATAATATCACTTTCAAAGGAAATAAATTCAAATGAAATACAGCAAAAAATGTGTATAATTTAGCGTACAACGAAGTCATGTGGTGTCCACATCAGATTTGTTTGAAATACTACTCAGAAACAAACTTTTTTTATAAAATGTAGAAGGTTTTATTTTAACCTTTATGTATACATTTGTTACGGACTATGCGATTTGTGGACAGACAAACTAACAACAATGTTTTACATAAAAAATTTGTCTGCATATGCAGCCATGTGTACATATGTGGCTTTTGTTAATAACTGCAAATGTAGTCCTGTCCCAACACCAACATATCATAGTCTAAATGACTGCAAATGCAGTGTTTGTCCGCGAAAGTGATATATTAACAGTGACATAAAATAGGTATGCATTATATACATATTTTAATAAAGTAAATTAATTTCAGGGAGAGGGGGGGTTTGTTGAACTTTTATTAACCAACCCCCCTCCTATTTGGGTGTGCCACTGGTAAGTTGCCAACTTATATCACTAAAATCTAAAAGACAAATAAAACGTCACGTAGCAAGTATCATAATTACTTGTGCCTCTGTTTTATACATAATATACAGTGTGTGCAACGAAATGCGGAACATAGGAGTTTAACATGGGATTTCAAAAAATTGCGGATACTCTCTCCTTGACAGATTTAGAGCAAAAATACAAGAATACAAAGTTGTTCAAAATTAAATTCTATATGAGATAAGTTCATAACATGCAATACCACGTCTGCAGTACGAGATTTATTAAATATAAAATGTAACATTTTCGTTTAAAATCAGAAAGCCATGGAAATAAAAGAAAAAGTAGTGACAGTTAATGAGATGTCATTATAAATAATATAATTTGATATTACTTATTAAATTATAATTATAGTCTAAAATTAGTATAAAAATGGATGTATCGTCCGTAAATATGTAAAAAATTTGTTTTTTTTACAATAAGAATTACAATCTGTGATACTCCTTTAAACTGACAAATAGATAATTTCTTTTATTTTCATGGCTGTCTGAGTTTTAACGAAAATAATACATTTTATATTTAATATATCTCATACTACAGACATGCTGTTGCAACAATTATGATCTTGTTTAACGTAGAATTTTAATTTGAACTTTGAACACTTGTAGTTTTGCTCTAAATTTTTCAGGAGACAGAGTAACCTTAATTTTTTGAAATCCTATGTTAAAGTCCTATGTTCCGCATTTCGTTGCACACTCTGTATAATACATAAAAATAAAGAAACACAAATAATTTTCTTGACCCAATTCGTACGTGACTTATTACAAGAATAGTAGAGTTTGTATTGTAATTCGTTGCACAGATTTAATTATGCAACATAATCAAGCTTTCTCAGATTAACCGTGTTTGCTTTGTAGAAGACATTACAGAGCTTTGTTATCCGTGGTTAATTAAGTTTAAAGTTGCATCGAGTGCAGGAGTATACCACTCACGTATGAACAACTAAACTCTTTTATTATACAACGTAAGAAGATTTCATTACGATACATAAAAGAACAGCGTTGCAGAACATTAAGTTCGCAAACTATTGTTTAGAGCATATTTAACGTGGTTGAAATTTATAAATTGAAAACTTTAATATCTTCTTTAATAGAGATGCAACGGATACCCAGGAACTATTCTGTATATAATATATAACAACTTGATATCGTTATAATTCTGGTTCTAAAAGAAATATAGTGAACTAGAAGTTGAGAAAGATTACCCACAGGTATATATTATTTAGACACCAATATCTTACAATGACACATACATTTATTTACTAACATTCGACACAATATTGAACAATAAAACAAAAACAATAATATAAAACAATTACATACTAGATAATTATTGTATAATTCTCATATTCTAACACCCTCTTTCATTTTTATAATCATTTACGTTTACATTTATTAATCATTTTTATTATGGAAATCTATATGAGATCTGAGTTTTCTAAAATTTGCCTTTGTCATCATATCTGCGCAATGATTATTCGTTGAAATATAGTTCAGCTTTATAATATTGTTCGAAACGCATTGATGTATAATAGTTATTTATTATATAAGTGTTTTATTAGGTATATAAAACACGTAAGAAAAGTTTAGACACGAGACCGTAATGTTTAATAAAACACAAATATAATACAAAATTTTATCCACAACCCATAAATATACACCGAATAAGATGGGACATGACGTTTGACGTTGATTTTGCTAGTTCTCTCAAAATATGGTAGGTCATGAAATGGTTGTTAAGTGATTGTTTGCAGTTGTTTGTTTATTGTGTCTTTATTGTTTATTGAATGGTGTCAAATTTGTGAAAAAATATCTGTGGAAAATGGAAGATAATGAGAATATTCCAGCAGAAATTATTGCAGAAGCTCAAGAAGCGACATTGAATTTGTTGCCAGTGAAATCTAGGGATGCCTACGAAAAAGTATTGGCGGAGTTCAACGACTGGAGAGAAAAAAGAGGTATAATAGCAATAACAGAGGATGTTCTGCTGGCATATTTTTTAAATATTAAAAAGAAGTTTGCGGCTTCATCTATGTGGACAAAGTATTCAATGTTAAAGGCAACTTTAAAAACACATAAAAATATTGATATTTCAAGATATGGCAAGCTGATTGCTTATTTGAAAAGCGCATCTAAAACATACAAACCCAAAAAAGCAAAGATTCTCGAAAGAGAACACATCGAGCAATTTTTGAAGGAGGCACCCGATGAGGAATATTTGATGATGAAGGTAATAATCTAATAGTTGCTTTTTTTCGTGTAGGTATTAATTTTGAATTTTTGTAGGTTGCATTGATAATAGGCGTTGCTGGTGCTTGTCGGTGTAACGAATTGACAAATCTAAACATTGAGGATGTTCAAGACAAAGGATCATATCTGTATATTCTTATACCAGATACAAAAACCAATATTTCACGGAGTTTCACAGTTATGGAAGAAGGATTTTCAGTTAATGCTCTTGACATCTGTAGAAAGTACATGCATTTACGCCCTAAATGTTATATTTCCAACGGTAGATTCTTTTTACGATATTTAAATGAAAAATGCACGATGCAAGCTGTCGGAATTAATACACTGTCGAGAATACCTTCCAAAATTGCTACATTCTTGAAACTAAAAGATGCGGAGACCTACACTGGTCACAGTATGAGGCGTTCTTCGGCAACTTTATTGGCTAATGCGGGTAGTGATATTACGACCATCAAACGCCACGGTGGATGGAAGTCATCAACCGTCGCCGAAGGCTATATTGAAGAATCCGTTACAAATAAAATACAAATAGCAAAGAGGATCCAAAGGGACGCTTCTAAAATAGAAAACCCCTCAGTTGTTATTAATCCGTCATCAAATACGTTTTGCGTGAATGTAGCCAATCCACAAAATGTTACAAATGAAAACAAGTTGGAATGCGATGAAGTTAACAAGGTTATGACGTTTAATATTAATGTTAATGTAAATTTTAATAAATGATTTAATAAAATTATTTCTAATTTTTCTCTAGTGCCTTGTTAATTATAAAACACTAGTGTTTTATGAAATATAAAACACTAGTGTTTTATAATCCCCATAATTCAACTAAAATCAGTGTAATTATACCTCTATAATATGTAGGTTGTGGATAAAATGATTTTTGACATCAATTTTTTATCTGTTTCCATTGTGTTAGCCAAATGTAAATATTATAGAATTGTTTTTTGTTAATAATAATATTTGCAGTTTGAAAACGAAAACTAAATTTTATGACATGTAATGAACCAATCAATTTCTTATGCATAAAAATTTTGCTATTCTTTGAAATTGTTACACGACTTGATTCAAATTATACCTTCAGACCTTCACTTTCTACACCCTGCACTGATAACAAATTGTAGTTCAGATTATCACACTGTAAAACATTCATTATTTTAATAGGTTTAACAGCAAATTCAACATACAAATTTCCACGTGCTTTTGCTGTCAATGTTTCAATTTCTTTGCAGTTTTCATTTTATTTTTCATTTCATATATTCCGCAGTTAACTATTCCGAGTTTTATCTACTGTTGGAAATAAATATTAATTAAAGATGATTGATAAATTATTATTTTCTTCAAACGTCATAAAAGTGACATCTTCTGTGACGTGATTGACAAGGTTGAAGTTTAATTTCTATGCCTCCGTAATATATTTTTTCGCCGCCGTATGTATACAATCAGCCAATAAGAAGTAACTTGTACAATAGAAATCTGTAATATCGCTCTAAATGTCACTATAAAAACTAGATAACCTAAGAATAAAGTTACTAAAAATTATGAATAACTGACAGGTAACCTACATATTAAACGTCAAATAGTAGTTTATTTTTTAAAATTTCTAAGTTTGAAGAAAAAATAGCATGTGTTATTCAGAGTAAAAGTGTCTTTGTGTGCCTCGCATGCTTCGCTCGTCGTGCAAACTTCCATGCTCGCCACACAAAATATCACTATAAAATTAGATAACTTAAGTATAAAATTACTAAAAACCATCATCAAATGACAGATTTAAATTGATAACCTACAAAGGGAAAATCAAGTAGTAAACTATTTTTTTAAATATTTATATTTAAGTTTGAAGAAAAAATAGTATGTGTCATTCGGAGTAAAAGTGCCTTTACGTGCCTCGCATGAAATTGTACGCAAATTTCTACGCTCACCACCAGGGATGGGCATTTAGGAGTAAAAAAATATTTTTTACGTTTACGTGCAAAAAATGCGTAAAAAATGTAAAATACTTAAATTTTTAGTTCCTTAAAGACACTGGGAGTCTAGTTTGTGTTAATAAATGTCAAATCATATCAAATGGTCAATATTCTATTTGATTTTCTTAATAATAATCTTTCTGAAACTGTTTTTAAGCTATAAAAAATGGGCTTGTATACTAGCGATTTATTTAATATCATAATACTTGAAACAATTTTCCCTATTTTCAAAGTAGCATAGTTTCAAAGCTCAACCAAATTGTAATTCTTGCTTATTCTGCCTCGAATTTTTAACATACTTATATAACATTCTAAAAATAATATATTATTCTGAAAATCTGCATATTTATTTGAACATTTAAGCATACATAAAATGTTTTAAAGTGTGGCATTTTAGGTTAAATTTCATATTTTTAATATTTACCGCTACTAGTAAGAGAATTTGAAGAATAAAAGGATAAATAAAGATAAATAAAGAAAAAAAATATATCAACAGATTCATCTCCGCCGTGTCCTAAGTTAATTAATTAACATTATTTTTTTTAATACAATTAAGATAATATTCATTGTTTTACATTTTATACGTTATTTACGAAAAAAAGTATAAAATTTTAATGTTCTAAAAAATACTATTCTATGCGTATAAAATGACGTATAATAAGTGACATATTTAAATGGCCGTCACTGCTCATCACACCAAGTATTACTTTTTACTCTCAATAACACAATATATTATTTTTTATACTTTGCGTTAACAATTGCTCTATTATTATATCGAAAACAGTTTAATAATATAAAATAATGTTAAACTGTTTTTGGCATTCTTGTTGTTGTAAAATTACACCGCACTTTAAATGTCAAATTGATAAATATTTTTAAATGTTTTTTTGTACAACTTATATTATTTCTGAGTAGAAAAACCGAATAAATAAAATTAACTTAAAAGGATATTAAAATTTCATAACTCATAATGTATGTAGATTTATAAATATTTTCATAATATTTTAAATGCATTTTGACATATAGATGTGTCCAACTTCATTCAACATAGTTAGCATATGTCACATATATATCCCTAGATTACACTCTGTTATTTTTTTTAGTTAAATTTTAATAGTATATTATTTCACAAGCATAATATGTAGGCTATATTACACGAGGATGTAATTAAAAATACGAGCGGTAGCTAAAAGCCATATAAAAAAATCTGATATTATTTGTTAAATATTCAGTTAAGTGTGAGTAGTTCATATATAGCTTAACAGATGGCGCCATAGTAGCACTTAAATGTCAAAATAACTATTCAAATTGTATTTATTATACTTTTATAATCATTTATATGGATATTTATAATAAAAAATATATTATTAATAAATTAACAGTTTATTAAAATGTTATGTGTTAAATTATATGCTCTATTTATTACAGAAAAGTGTAGTGTGTAATATAACATTTCATATTACACTTGTGTAATATGAGTAGTATATTATATGTAGTGTCACACGTATAATGTACCCATATTTCAATAGTTGTAGATAAAGATTTTTATTAAATAAGTGAAGCAAAGTATTAAAAATCGTATATTATACTCATTTTATATGAGATATTATTCCACTCATGCAACAATATACCGTCTTATAAAACTTGTATAATAATATACTAATAGTAACAAATACATAATACATGTTGTTTTTTACTTGATAAATTTTTATTAAAATGTTACCTAGACCAATAATGAGTCCTAATATCCTGGGATCGAACGGCGGGCCACAAAATTAGAATGTATTTGGGACTATTCTGGGATCTAATCCGCCATTAACATTACCAATTATCTTGCCACTTTCATTGTTTGCAAGTACAAACAACAGAAATTTAGTGTATTATCATGATACACTAACTACATACAAATTTTGATAACATTCACGAAACCGATATTTACTAGATTATCCACTATAGGGCATTTTGCCCAAAAAATCGCTTTTGGTTATTTTGCTCAGCTCTTAAGCCAACCAGTCATCGCTTTCTGTGTCGTAAAACTTTAAGAGTGTTCTTTTTTAAGGATCAATTCTTTTTTCTTTACACGTTCCATTCTTTTTACGAAAAGCAAAATGAAAATAAAGAACGTATACGATGCCATTGGTTTGCACGTGGAGATAGGAGCACTCCCGACACAATACCAGGACATTCCTGTTTTCACTTCCTGGATAAAGCTTATCCTGCTCACTGCTCCTGCTGCTTGTACAGGATATGCCGGGAGAAAGGACAGGAAGTGTCGGGATACAAGCTTGGAAAGTGGAAAATTGGATGAAACACTGTTAAATAATTTTGTGTCAAGATATTTATGTATGTAATGGATGGTTGAATATTAGCGTATTCAACTCGAATAAAGAGGCGCAAAATCTAAAAACTAAAATATTAAACAAAAATTAACGTTACGTACAAATGATTCAATTCTTATACTACTATTTCATTGGAGAAAATAAGGTTCTGTTATTTATATATTTATTTAATTTGAAATCATAAACTTGTTTATACGCCCTCAAATGCGGGCGTAATTTGGCTTTTTTCGCTCGAGGATGTATAAAGTTGCTAAGCAATAGTTACTTTAACAAATTAAATTATAGTTAATAAATAAATGTCAAACAATACAATAAATTTGATTAGGTAAATATTTAACATTCACAGAACTTTTCAATTTTCTTTTCATTTAAATTTTTTAAATTTTGAGAAACCAACTAGGTATGTGCAGCCTCAAATTCCATTAATATTTCGTTTGAATAATCAGTACATGACGTTCAACATACGTTTAACAGAGACAGTGATACTTCCATTATATTAAATTTGTTTAAGAACAACAATCTAACAATGCTATCTATCTATAAAGAAACCACAGCATGGAATATAAACCTACAGATTTTTTTCATTTCAAGTACCAATTTGAAATAAAACGTATGTACCACGGACATAATCAAGACTATAGCTCTCAATATATTTAAAACTCTCAGCTCCGCGTCGAGCTTTAAAAATTCCCTCGAACTATAATTTTTTAATTATGCCATTTATGTATAAATAACTCTTATGTACATTAGTTTTCAAATAAAAACATTATAGAAATATCTATGAAAATCATAATAGTAAACGAGTAATAACATTATGTAAGTTTCGTAACAGGACAATACATGAAAGGAAAACAGAAGTAATAATGTCCTACTTTAGTGAACATGATCGTATGAGTGATAAATTGCTCTACCGCTCTCTAGCCGGGAATATGACGAACACTTTGTTTGGGAGAGCCACATCCTAGAGATGGCAGCACTAATGACCGACTTACAGAGAAAACATTATATATTACATGCGAAACAATTTACTCGCACATTATTATATTTTTTTGCAAAAGTTACATTGCTAAATATAAAATAATATTGCTATGTTAAAATTAGATATGCTAAGTAAAAAAAAATAATCTTGGTAAATAATTCTATACTTTGTATTCAAATATTTGTCATAGTAACTAATTCGCTTCGTATGTTACTTTATGTTTTGCCGATTCGTCGAAATCGTGTGATTTCAGAAGTAAATAAATATCTAAATTGACATATTATATACAAATATATTAGATAAAACGGATGAAACGAGTTGTAGAGTAAACTAACTCAACTACCAATACACAACGAAGCACTTATTGTGGACGTCACAATCACCTTCATAAATGACAGGAATAACATTAATGATATATTAAAGTTTTTAGAATATTTGAAAATATACTACTGTTTCAATTTCATTTTTGTCCTTGCTCAGACGCAGATAGCCTATATACCCCTATGTAACACATACGATAATGAGATAGTGAATAAATGTCTTATTATATAAGTGTATAGGACAAAGATGCAAGATACAAGTTTAATAATTGTTGCAGCAGGAATTGATAACGTGATGACCAACTGCGGAAATATAGCGTATATAGAATGCTCAGTAAAATACTAGACACCAAATTTATATAATAGATGCACAGTAAAATAATAGATGCCAGTTTTACAATAATAGATTTACTGTTAAATAAATAAGTAGAAATTTTTTAGCTATATTATAATATTTTCCATAAATAATAGGAATTTATATTGTGAAGTTTGTTAATTTGACGAAAAAAAAGCTTTTATTTCTTTTTATTGATTTTACTATTACTTAGTTTAAGTGAGGTTATGTTTGGTTAGGTTAGGTTTCGTATGGTTAGATTACGCTTGGTTAGGTTAAATTAAGTTTGTAAACATGATCATATTTAATGAATTTTAATAATAGGTACAATGTATCAAAATAGGAACATACAAAAATGAAATCACATAAAACCGCTTATAATGGGTTCCAAACCACTCAGACACAACGGTTTTTTTATTAGGTTAACAGTTGGCGTCGCTGGGAATCAAACCCCAAAACTTACACTCCACTCAACGCTCTAATCAAATGAACTACCGCTGCCCGTAAACTAACTGTGTCTAACAAAAATTGACAGTTGAAGAAGCAAAGGCTGTTGGTAGTAGCATACATTATTGGGTTTGCAAAACCTTTTCCCACATTAAACTAATAAAAAATCCGATATGTCAGCCCTTATCACAGGAAAAGATTCCTGTGAATATTGATTGAAGGTTTCAGGCAAAGTGGCACCCGAGTCGAATCACTTGATCCCTACGTAAACTTTTCATCCTCTCAACTTTCTTTCAGATTTTTTACCACCTTCAAATAGAAACAACTACACATTGATATTTAAAATTTATAATTCCACATAAATAAATCAGAATGCTACATTTGATGAAAGAAAGTAGTTTTTTAGCGATAAAATTTGATAAAACCGCAGCAGGATCGTCATAGTTATATATTATTGAGATGAAAAATTTTATGTTGTCATTCGTGAAATAATCAAGCATGTATAATTCTAGACACGAAGTCTAATATAGAAGGGGTGCGCACTTCGTAAATGCTTTGTTCTATTCTATCATAGTGGTTATGACAGTAGTAAGGAAAATTAAACTGTATTTTTGGTGTCTAAGGACCTGGAAATGCTTGAAAAGTAGAGAAAATGAAAACATGAAGAATGAAAGATAAGAAACATTGTTTGAATTGCAATGAACACGATTATTATAAAACAGAAGCATAAGATTCCGTATTATAATATATCACTGGATTTCTTGTAAATAAATTGCTAAAGAAATAATTTCTATGTTTCTTACTAGTAATAAATAATATCCTGTTACGCATTATATTTGATTTTATAATTATTACAAATTATAGTGAGTCATTGTTATTGTTCGCTTTTCTCTATTTTTGGCAATATTTATTTACCTTTATTAATATTATAAATAATACACTGTAATATACCAAGGACTATTCACACTTCAAATATAATACTTCGTGATCCTAGATAAGAATTTACTCGAAAAAAAATACTCATAATATCTCCGAAGTAACGACAACTCGGATCAAAAATCATTATTAAATCACTCTTGTTTCTTTAAATTCGTGAATCTTATTATTTTACTTATTGCAAAATATATCTTGCAGTATTTTCGTATGGATTCTGCGGTATCTTGCATTTTTAGTAATATAACTAGAACATAAAATTTTTTCTAAAAAATTAATTAATTTCATATTAAATAATTCCTATTCGCAAGACAATACTGTTTGAGTCCAGAGGATGCGAATATAAAGGACAGAGAATGTCCTAATCAGTTTGAATTTTATTCGAAATCGTTTTCTATCTTATGTCATCATTTTATATTTCGGTAAAATGTATACGTTCCAAGTAATAAATTTGATGAAAGGAAAATGTAACCAACCGACGCGGTTCCTTCATCAACTTTTAAAATGATAACAAAATCTTTGTCTTTTACAAAGGCAAAGGGTGTATCAACGAATTGAAAACAGTTTGAATCAGTTGTAAACGATTTCAAAACGGACGGATTGTTGCTATTCGAGAAAATAAAGCTTGAAAAAACTGAAAACCAGCATCAAACCAGCGTTGTTGCCAAGAAATAGTTCCGGTGTCTACTTTATCAGTCTCTTTTTCCTGTTTTTTCGCTTTTAAATTGACTTTTCATTAGTCGCTGCCCATAAAGCTCTGCGAATGTACCTAACCTAAATACACAAAGCTTTGATTGTCCCTAAAGTGATTTCTTTCTCTGAAGCGACATTGCTCTTTCATGTTGCAATGGTTCCTTTTAGTTTCCTACCATCTAGGAAAGGGATGTCTAGGAATCGTGCTAAAAATAACATAGGTATTTAGATTTTGAGGAATAAGGATTAAATTCAAACTTCCACAAAATCCTATTTGAACTTTTTACTTTAATGTCTGCGGATGTGTATATATTATATGTTTGACATAGGATCGCTTGTAAAATATAACTAACTTACTATTACATTCTTTACATTCAGAATTTGGTTTCACATTATGACATTAATAATTACGCAATAATTTTATGACAGGTGCCGAAAGCACATTGTTTAAGGCGGAAGGCTGTTCGTTGTTACCTAGAAGCAACGTACTTGATTCATGTTTTTTATCAATGATCAAGAGTAAGAAATTTTTTGTGATTATTTTTATTTCAATAATCTAAATATGGCATTATGAAAGAAAAATAGTAAAACAATTAATGTTTTACATATGTCAATAATTGTTATTTACATAGTAACCTCATGACATAAGTGTTAGGGCACTTATCAACTATAATATCCCTAGGTCATTGATAATTATGCAATAATTTTATGACAATTGCCGAAAGCAATAAAATAATTAATGTTTGACAGTTAAATCAACAATTATCATGTACCTAGGACCCTCATGGCATAAGCAATAGTGTCCTAGGGCATTTTTCAGTGGAAGTGTGTTTTGATTAGCTTCTTTCACACACAGAAATACAAGGATCCAATTGGATTTTTTTAAGCTAAAAGTTTTCGGTGTAAGTTTATTTTGATAGGCTACTTTCGCAACACGTGATCAGAAGTAAAGGAATTTGATTGGATATTTTTTTAACCAAAATTTTTTTATTTTATTTAATTTTCATTGTACTTTTTACATACATACCGATTTTGAATTTACACCTATCAATATATCAATTATATTGAATTTATTTATTATTGAAGCTACGTAATTTCAATT
Organism: Stenolophus ochropezus; assembly: GCA_035578165.1. Lineage (NCBI taxonomy): Eukaryota > Metazoa > Arthropoda > Insecta > Coleoptera > Carabidae > Stenolophus > Stenolophus ochropezus. The sequence continues at coordinate 23,016,725 of JAQOWZ010000008.1, forward strand.
AATATTAGAATAAAATAATATTCTTTATCATTTTATAATTAATAAACAATAAATAGTGGAATAATTTACTAACCGTTGAAGTAACCGCGAGAATAAAAACTAAATTATTTGCTGCAAAGTTCGCTACCCATTTATTTTTTAAACCCCAATACTTCTCAATTTCTTAACTGCTAGCAACTAAATCTTCCAACTTTGGGGCCACAAACCAAAACCAACTTCCGTAACTTCAATAACTTTGAACTTAATTACCCACGTTGTTCACACTCTACCAGCACCTGTGAAAACCCGGGATAGAAAGAATTTAATCCAGATTCCAGCAAGGAGAGAACAAGAGAACAAATAGAAAATAAATAGAAAACTCTAGAATAACCGTCTAGGGAGTCGTGGACGTGTGGATGTCTCCTTCATGCTTTTCAAGAGTGTCACGTAGAGTTGTAGATGTAGATAACGTCAAAAAAGATGTGGAACATCAGGGATAAACTTTTGCTTGAAATGTTTTATTTTCAAAATAATATTTATTCAATTTTGCCTTTTAAAGCCATAGTTGTTTACTCGGTATAGTTTTACAAAAAACAAAAATCCGCTACCGGTTCAAAATTATTATTTCACTGGCGATTAAAAAATATTAAATAGGTATATGTCAATCAATATAAATTAAAAATTTATCAAATAATTATACCATATACCGTGTGTTCCAAGAAAGTGTTATAGACATTTAACATGGGAAAACAGTTTTTGGTAAATATAAACTGTACGGCTTACAACTAAGTCACCATTTTGCACAAGACAATACTACATTTATTCCTGCATGATATTTAATTCAGGTTATTTTATTTTAATAGCATAATTCACTAAAATTTGTAAAAAAGAGTTAAAATTTTTCGCCTGATTGATATTCTTTTAACTAAGTAATTTTATTGTAATTCCAATATGTAGTCCAATTTTCATGTGATCAAGTCATACTCGTATGAATCAAATTAGTAGTGGGGGGAGAAATTTGATGATGTCATATTACGTCATAGATCATTCGAAATGATTCTAAAACAGTCACAAAAGTGATAGATATAAAGTTTGTTCCAACTAGATATTTCTGACTATTTGTAAATTGTGACTAGTTTATGTATCAGTTCATCTACCGTGGTTTACGCATACGCGAACTATGGAAACTTCCGGACCATGTTTTGTTGGAACGAATTGCGGATTGATTCTAAACCGTCAATGTCATTACTGTTAATTGTATTAGGTTAGTTTTATTTTGATCTGAAATAAATTTATAAATTTGGAAGAAAAATAAAAAACTGACTGACTCCTTTACAAATTCCTCATTTTTAAACTTAAATACAATCTGGTTAATTAAATAAAATTGTCAGAAGTTCTGACTTTTGACTAACAGTACCTGCTCCGCTCTATAGATACTTTTAACCTAAAATATAGATAGTAGATATACTACTTGTTATTTCTAGGTTCGGAAAACAATAACGTTCAGACTTCAAGCCTACCTATCTCAGCAAAAATGAACTATAAAAAAGCAATAATTATTAAAGTAATGACGAAAAGTGGTCCAACCGAACATCCGAATAACGAATATTCGGCTTTAAGGAATAATATATTTTTCTACAATTTACATTTCGAAACTTGTTTATTTGTTAATGTATTTAGTTGCATTAGTATTATTTAATTAAATTTTCAAGGAAAATTAAGACTTCTGGATAGCTTGTTTCGTGAAAAATGTTACCTAATTACAATTAGTAGAAGCTTATTACGGCCTCTGCAAGAGACGTACGACAATCCTGTTCCAACTAGATGGCATAGGCGCCGACTTTTGGATATTCGTGTGGGGACTTAAATATAAGAAAATATTTATAGTTATAAGCAAAAATATTTTAATCTTTGAGTATTGAAACTTTTTTTTTCGTTCTACTCATCCGGGAAAAAGACGTTCTCACACTTAATATGTAAATAATTATTTCGATTTATTTCGACTTCTTCTCCAGGTCCTATAAATCTTGAATACTTAAATTTTAACACTTTTTAAAATACCACAGGCATAAAATGATGTTCGGTTTTTACAACCCAAAGCTGCATAACTTCGCATTACATTTAAAGTTCTTTATAATACAAAGAAAAAGATCTGAATAATATATAAGAAATGAAAGCGTGGCTCCTGGCTCCTACAGAAATGGTAGATTGACAGTTATCAGCTGATGAAATTTAGTACGTTTAATAAATTCTTATGCTGTTTAACCTTTTTTTAACCAAAGTTGACATTAAATAAGATTTCAATATACGAAAAAATTGGGCAGTGGTGGCTTAGTTGGTTAGCGCGCTTCGACTCGCTGAGCGGAGTGTTAGATCTGGGGTTCAAATCCAAGTAAAGACAAACTTGTAACCAAAAATATAATAAATGAATATCACTGTGTCCGCGTGGTTCGGAACCCACAATGAGCTGTAGGACCCCTGTCTTGTAATTGGACTTCGGTCTGTTAGACAGTGTAAATTAAATAAATTAATTAATTTAAAAAAATGTTATAGCAAGTTGAAAATTTTATAAAATAGTATTTAAAAATATTTCAAAATAAATGTATTATTTATTAAATGTATTATTTATTTTTGGTTGGTATTTAAAATTTTCGTGTGAGGGCAGAGCCTCCTCAGATTTTTTCCGTGTGAGAGTCGAGCCCCGAAGCCCCTACATACTCGACGCCTATGAGCGTTGGGAATCGAATCTCAGATCTCACACTTCACTCAATTCTAATTCAAGCACGGTATTCTATTGAGCTACCGCTGCCTGTATAGCTACAGTTTATTTTCTCAATTTTTGTGACAATTTATAAAGTGCTGCGATATCTTTAAACAGTTCCCACTTTAGCACAAGTGAAAGAAAAAGAATCGATAGTTTAAGTCGATTTCAGTTGAAATCCCAAAGAGCGAATCGTGTCCATAGAGATAAGTGAAAAAGGATTTCGGTTTGGTCATCACCATTTGTCCTTTAACTTTTCTATTTTTATCTTTTCAATTTATTTACTCAAAGATCCTGCGGCCAATAGATTCAGATACAGACAAAAAAATTATATACAAATAAATATTTCTTTTCTTGAAAACCAATAGAAGTAATACTTCCATGGATGGTTTTGATATTTATATATTATAAGTTCATATAGGATTAAAATTATTATTGTGTCTACAGCAGTAGCGTATTTACGGGAGGGATATGGAGGATATACCTCTCCATGATATAGAGCAAGAGTAAAAAGTAAACGTATAATAAAAAATCTATACATTTCATTTTAAAACATTAAGTTATTGGAATGTAAAGTATACTTTTAGATATCAATGAAATGAAAGATTTTAAGTTTAAAAAAGTTGTTTTATTCAAAAATGTTTAGTTTTAATTCTGCAATTATTTATTTATTAAACCCAACGTTTCGGCATATTTAATATAGGAAGCCATGTTTTTAAGTGGTATATTTTTAATCAGTAATTTTCAAACTGTAATGAACTTTATTATTACTATATACATACAATTTTGTCATAAACAAAAAAAATAGCCTAATGCTATACATAAGAAATATATTATTAAATTTAGAATAAAAACAATATGGTTGACATGGAATTATTACTATGAATACATTGTGCTATTCTGCTGTCAACGTTAAAACTTAAAGGTTACCTTTAGCACAGTTTAGAGCTGACCTCTAAAAAATCGTATTCTAGTGTCAATTTTCACCGCCGCTAACGCTAACGGTCACCTCTAAACTTAAAGGTGCCACTGGGTAACTTTAAATCGTTTTAACGTTAACAAGATGGTGGATGAACATGGTTTTATTGCATAAATAATCCATTCTTGAATATTATTTTGGTTGTATGCAAGGATGCATTATATTTTCTCCTTTTATGATTTATTTATTATACGAGTACAGCTTCAATTGCTTTAAAAATCATTAGATTAATCCCGGACTGATAATCAACACATACTACATCTGTTAGTGGTAAATAATTGTTTGATATTAGTTAAGAAAATGGTAATTATATGAAAAATAATATTGATTAATGATATTTTTGAATGTACTGTTAATGAAAACGTTTTGTTCGTTTGTATGTTTTGATATTTCATGTAATATGTTTAACAAAATGTGTACAAATATTGAATTTAAAATGAAAACATTGATTACAATAAGTAAAATGTTGATTTTAATTAAAAAAAAATGTTAATTATACTCAAAAATGTGTTGATTTTAATTAAAAAAGTGTTGATTATAACAAAAAGCATATTGATTGACTTTATTTTTGTTTTCACTATATGAAATGGACTTTTCTTTTGTATATTTAGATATTTTATGTAATACTTTTAAGAATATATTGATTTCAAAGCAAAATTTTTACTATAACACACAAAATGTTAGATTTTAATTAAAACATGTCGATTTCAAGTTGAAATTCACCAATTTTTCTAAGCTTGTAGTTTCAAAACTAGTAGATGTTCATTAAATACGTTTACATTTTTGGATTTGGCGTACTTTTATTACCTTAAGTCCAACATTTCAGTAGTTTGTCTCTAGTATTACAAGTTTGAGATTAATACAAATAAATACATAATTTTGATTGATCGTTGAAAAAATTCGTCTATGAATAAAAATGTTTATATCTTCAAAACTAAAAGTGATAATTAAAATCTGTTTACTGCATTGAATTCAGGATAGTTTATATAATAAACGACCATATTTTTATAGTTTTTGAGAAAAAAATACAGGGTGTATAAAATAGCAAAATTAGGGTATGAAAAACACAACGAAATATAAACATTCATTTTTAAGTCATTGTAACTTTTAAACTAATAAAGATAATTCAAATTCGTTTACATTTTTTGAATTCAGCGTACTTTTCTTAACTAACGACCATATTTTAAGAATTGTCCCCAAAAAAATACAAGTGTAGGATTCACACAAATAAAAGCACAATTTTAATGTTTCGTTGACATTTTAAGGTATGTGTCAATATCTTAAAATGACTGTATCTCTAAAACTAAAAGAGATAATTTAAATCTGTTTATTTCATTAGATTCAGCAAAGTCTAACGAATCGTTTGATGTATAATACATAATGATATAGTGTGAAAAACAGGGTGTAGAGATTTTCAAACAAAATAATGGTTGTAATCAAGATACGTCGTTCTAATTTTGAAATATTTCATGAACAAATTTAAGAATTGTTATTAACAAATGTAAATTTTTTATTTCAAAACGAAAACTTTGCTTATAAAAAACAAATAGTTGATTTTAACCCAAAAATATTGATTATAATAAAGGGAAGACTGATTGACTTCATATTTAATGTTAGTGTATGAAATATGTTTTCGTTTTGTTTATTTTGAATATATTTACAAATTCTGTTATCATTATTTTCTCCTCTTCCCCAAAATTTTTTGTCCTATTTCTTTTATCTTTACTCATTTTCCCTGAATATAATAATTAAAGTATGTATTAGGTTAAAATAAACAAATATTAATTTTAAAATTATGTTTTATTCTATATTATGTAAAATTTAATAAAATACTTCTGTGTATTCACAAAGTGAATAAAATTACTGCTAATTATGATTTTAAACTTCGTAACGTTTAAGTTTTGACAGGTAATACAGCGTTGCCAAGTGTTGTTTTGCCTAAAGGTTACTGGTAGTTAGCGTAGATCATTTACTGACAGTAGAATAACATCAACTCTAAACATTAAAGGTCGCCTTTAGCTAGAGACCACCTCTAGGCTATTTTAACGTTGACATCAGAATAGCACTCAAATTTAGTCCGTACTACCACTGATTACTTAGATTGCTTTTGATCCAGGACTATCTTGTTTTCTATGAACACGGTTGATTCCGTATATTGAAAAGAAACTATATTTGCGTGAAATGCAAAAATTTTCACCGTGGCAACGATTAGTCAGTGTTTAAATAAGAAACACTTACAAAGTCGATAAACTTCAATATTGTTTATCTTTAATTGAAAAAAATATATACAGGGTGTTCCATTTAAGCGTGCCACCATTGCTATCTCGAGAACTATAAGAGCTACGAGGTTGGTTAAATTAGCAAAGAACCACCATTTTACAAGACTAATATAATGAGCAAAAAAATTTTTTCTTTCGACCAGTGGTTTTTCAAAATACGGGACACAACTTTCTTATTTTAAATGGGAACATATGTTTATTTTTAGGTTATTCGATAGAGTATTGTTTTCCGGATTCAAAGATATAAACATATCATATGCTAATAAAAAAAAAATTTTTGACCAGTGGTTCTCAAAGTACTGGACACTTTATTTATATCTGGCTGAAATAAGAGTGCTATGGTTAGAAAACATACACATATTGTTCTGTCTAACATTGTTTGATTATTTTTTGTTAAATTTTATGTTCTTAAACTGTCAGTTTTAAGAAGAAAATGAATTGTTTTCTATCCAAAGCACTCTTATTTCAGCCAGATATAAATAAAATACATATAAATCTAACATGCATTTTTCTCAGTTATTTTGTTATATTAGCATATGTTCCCATTTAAAATTTAGAAAGTTGTGTCCCGTATTTTGAAAACCACTGGTCGAAAAAATTGTTTTTTTGCTCATTGTATTAGTCTTGTAAAATGGTGGTTCTTTGCTAATTTAACCAACCTCGTAGCTCTTATAGTTCTCGAGATAGCAATGGTGGCAGTGGCACGCTTAAATGGAACATCCTGTATATGTACATAACTACTGGTGTTTTTTTATATTCCAAAAATATATAATTAAAGTAGCCGTCATTGCGTCAGTGTCAGTCCAGTCTTATCAATGTCAAGTGTCATTATCTGGCTGAGGCTCTCGTTGGAAGCTTTGGTGATGGTGTAGTCGTTTGTCTCTTGTATCGTCACCATAGTATTAATGCAGTCATTGTTCAAATGAATTCTTGACGAGGTATACCAATTTTCACGCACATTATATGAATAAGTAGGTAATTTATCTCTGTATGGAATAATGAGCTGTAAATAAATATGTAAACTCTCTGGCCGGGTTTAACCTAAGGCCAAATGTTATATTTCACACTTATGGAACCAGAATTTTAAAACGTTTAAATAAACAATTAAAGCGGCAGATAATATGTTAAACGTAGCAAATTTTTTATTAATCGGATTCATAATGAGTTGCTATTGGCCGTATTTATTTGAGACTTTTTAAGTAACCTAATAGGTTAATTCTGTTTATTTGGTAAGTTTGAAGTAACCCAGAACTGATCCTGAACTGACCCAACTCATCCAGTTATTTTTCTGGGTTAGTGAGTTGAACTTGTTTTCTATCTTTGTTTACATTGCTTTCTCTTTTTATTTGCGTCAGAAGTTATATATTTTATAGGTTAAAATGAAAAACTTAAATAACTTAAATTAACTGTTTAAAATTTTCACCAACTGTAAAATTTGATTGTTTATTTGGTACCAACCCGGGTACGTTTAGGATCAGTTGAGGGTTGGATTCATTTCCTAAATAAATACGGTCATTATATTAACAAGTATCATTCTTTATGTTTTACATTTCTTTGATGTGTATTCTGCATCAGTGTTTCATTAGCACGAATTTACCACCCGTTTTATATCTTTACAAAATCAATTATATTTTGTTTATCATCCAATTGTTGTTCATAACCCAATTACACCTCTGCTCTACTTCTCACTTTTGCAACACCCACACAATCCCACTTGGCGCTATCCAGAGATAAAACTCATTGTTGATGTTGACACTCTCTGGTAAATTGTTAGTGTCAACAAGAGAGGCCGAACACAAATATTCCCAACACGTGTACTCCCCCAGGTGCTCCAAGGAATAAAATATTGATTATTTACTGTCATCCCTGTAGTGGGAACATCTTTAAGGTGACACTGAGAAATGAACACGCGGTAATGGACTGGAGAGGAATTTGATTCGCCTCTGGGGCGTTCTAAATTGGATATTTTGGTGACAGGGTTAAGGATTTTTACATTAATTTTAATAGATACATTTTTAACTCTCATCACTTTGATAACGGAAGTTTAGGGATATAAAATGTTTATATTATTTTACATTATTAGGAACGTGCTTCAAGAGGTGACAGGTTTGCCTGAACGGCTCATCAGTCATTAAAAAACTATTGCCTTCAATATACCGTGAAACATGGGAATTTATCATATCCATGGTTACGACTTGGTATTTGATTGACAGAAATGTATTTGCTTGTCTCATTTAAAATGAAATATAGGAAATGAATTTGACAGAAGTATTAAATTTTAATATTGCAAGAAATTACAAACTAAAGAACATATAAACTTACTAACAAACAAGTATAATAACGAACAATTATACAATACAATAAATTTTCAAAAATCCATTCATTAACTGCAATGCAATGAATCTGCTATAAACACTAATATGGGGAAGAGGGATTCCCGATGTTGCTTAGGTGACGCAAACAAATAGATTTTATTGTAAGAATACCATAGTTATTTGTCAAACAAAAGAGGAAAGCGTATCTTTTTACCACTCGAGCTTGAGTTTGGCTGTGGGACATTTATACACAATTTGCCATATATATTTTTTTTATATAATAACAAATATTTCCAATATTTCGTTCTATAATAATATCCATGTTAACAAAATAAATTTCCCTCTCTAGAGAGTGAGCTTATTTTGCAACAAGTGCAGAAAGTAGCCTATTTCTCACCGAGGTGTGGAGCAGTGGTAGCAATTACTGTGAGAAATGATTTCTCACATTTTAACCCACGATTGTAGGAAATACGCAACTTTTAACCTTCATATATTTTGAGAAAAGTTCCATAGTAGTCGTAAATATTTAAATAATTTTACTAATTTTCACATATAAAGTGTTACTACTGACTGATGTTTTGAAAGGTCAAATTTTTCATAACCAGTTAGGAAATAAAAATTTTCGTCACTGAGTAATGAAAAGTGAATTTCTTAATTTGAAAAGTGTACCGTTTCCAAACGTTAGTCAATTTTAAAAAGTGACAGTTTATATGATTAAAAATTAGAAAAAAGAAAACTAAAAATAAAATAATTGTATCAAAATTAGAAAAACTTTTTCGCGAGAAGAAAGCAGAACTTTCGATGCATGTCATAAAAACTTGTTTACTATAATGTTTGTGTATATTTTTGTATATCAATGTACGTTATGTAACTTTATGATAAGCAGTTTGTTGCACATATTAGATTTTCGATTACATGAGCTCGACCTCGTATTATCTCACCTATTTTCTATTTTGTCGGTACATGCAGAATACTTTTCTTACGTCTACAATACGTTCTGAAATCTTGCACATCCAGGCCATTATTTGCCGAGCATTACAATGAGCAGCGAGTTCTAGAGAGAATAGTTTTTGTGAAAGCATCCGGGATATCACTGTAGCTCTTTGAGAAACACTTTCGCTAATGTAGCACTTTTAACAGCAACAGCACAGCTTCACGTGGCAGGAGACAAAAAACCTTCGCAAGATAAAATACACAATACAATACATTTGTCTGTGTGATCATGTTTTTATATTTTCAATTGAATCCTGTCAATGAAATTATATAAAGTGTGTATTAAGTCGGACTCGATTTTCACCGTCGCCAACTATTAAACAAATGAAGCACAGTAGCTATTTATGTAATAAAAATTTCATTAGAAAGTTAATATTTTCGTTTATACTTTGTACTTTATATCTGAGATATGTTAATTTAAACTCATTTTTATTAAAAAAAAACTAATTCACATTAGTATTTAAGTTTATAAAATATAATTCAGAAAATTTCGAAAAAATTCTAGACCTAAAATAAAAAAAAAAATCATATTATGTATAGAGCAGAAAACAAAAATATGTATTAAACAAATTGAACAGGTACGAGCCCCTCGTTATATTATAAAGTTCTATTTAATTTGTAATGTTAATATTTAACAAGAAAATTATAATAGATTTAATTAAAATATAAAAATAATGTAAAACAATCTATATTAAATACAAGAGAGAAATAATTACATATCACAATTATTTTAAATATTGATGACTCGATCACGAAAACGTTACTCACAAGAGAATTTTATAAAATAATATTAATTAATAAAATGAAAACGGTAAACTATTAAACAAACCACGGATGTTATGAGTCATACTAGGCCTTATATGTCTTAAAATCTTATAGCTTAATAGCTTTAATAACGACAGGTAATTTTGTTATGTACATATCACATTTTTTATTCTCAATTGGCGATTTTCGAGTTTAATTAATAAACGAATTTTTGTAAATATAGAATTTTATACTTTATACTGTAAATTGAACTGGGTGTGTAAACAATAGAACGTTGAAGTAATTGAGAGATTTTTTACTAAAGAGTGGAAAAGCACACAGAGGATAAATGAAATCGTAGTAAACCTAAAACCAACGCGAATTAATTACTAGTTGATTGATCTTTTTTAGTTATTTAAAACTATTCCACAGAGCCGGCCTCCAAAACAATAAATTGAAAAAAAGTTATTTGTAGAAATTAAAAACCGTAAATTTTACATTTTCTCCTATATTTATCAATTTATTTATTTAGCGTATGGCATTTACACTGAAGTGATCATGTACATTATTATCTATGTTTTTTTTTTCTTAATAGTTTGAGATCCTCAAGCAAGGTGGATTATTTTTAAAACTGGACAGAATTATTTTAGATTTTCTCTTCGAATAAATGGGAGTGGAGTAGATACTTTTATATTAAAATCAGATATTGGCGTATCGTTTGACTTTATAATTATACGAATAATTATACATTAAAAATTAATTATATAAATAGTTATGTATGTAGAATAACATGGAAAGTAATTCACAAATTCGCTGATGCTGTATTTTTACGGAAATCTGAAAATATTTGATAATATCGAATTTTTAGCTAGAAAATTTTCAGATTATACAAAATTTTGTTTGTAATATTTTTTTAAGAATTAGCTACAATACCAAATTTACAAACGGAATTTAATTATCTCTTTTCGTTTCGGAGATATTTGCTATTAAATTTGCACCTCAAAAAAGTGTGATTTTTAATAGAGAACTATACTTTACCATTCGATTCTACGAGAAAAGTTATATAAAGAAATGTTTTGCCCACATATACGTCTTGTGGAATGATTTAGTGAAAAATAAAAATGAAGAACCTAATTTTAATTTTTCACCTCGAAACTTTTTATCTTCAGAATTTTTCATTTTTTGGTCTAAAGTAGATATCGATACGTACATTCCAAATTCCAATTCAATAACATAAAATATGCAATTTATAAAAAAAAATCGATAAAAAATTCTAAAGTCTATTAAGTTCTAGAAAATTTACATTTATTTTAGTCACATTTATATGAAGCTGATATAAACCTAACATGCAATTTTCTCAAATAAATAAATTTGTTATTTATGGATATGCAAATATTATATTACTGAATTCAGAATAATTATTCATTATCGAATAAGCAAAGGGTGAATTATATCTCGACAAATCCAGTGGAACGTAACAATCGTTCCAGTGAACCACAGAATAACAACTCCCTTAACGAGGATAAAAGTTTATTTACACGTGGTTCTCACAACCTTGCCAGACACAGTTAGGAACAGGTAAGAGAAGCTCTTGGTGAATATCTTCTCGATTTGAAGTTGCCCCACCGCCGTAATTAGTCATCGTTGGATTGGAATGAGACACGAACACGTTCCAACGACCACAGATACAAAGATGCAGGAAGAATATCGTGCCAGGATGAAGACATAGGTATTCGTATAGCGCCCTGAGCCAAATTATACCTCTGGTTACAAATGATCGATCATTATTTTTGATCGATCTTATCGATTTTGGTCGATCAGAAAAGATTGATCCTGTTTGATCATATAGATCTGATCGATCTTGATTGATCTAATCAATTGTAACTGATCTGATCGATTCATATTTTGGTCAATCTTGATCGATCAAAAAAAAATATCCTGTTTGATCAGATCGATTTTAACTATAGATCAATTAATAAAAATTGCAATCAAAGTTTAATATCACATCAGATCGATATTTTTTAACTAATCAAACGTTCTGATCGAACATTTTCTGCAGCCCTAGTCCAGAAGAGTCTAGAAGAATCAAGATTGGTTACCGGCAGGTATAAAGTGTTACTACTAATTTCAAAGTACAACAGTATCAACTCTTTTGCGTTCTTTCTCACTTATTCTATTCTATTTAAAAATTCAAAATAATTCAGGGTTATGTGGAATGTATCTAACTATAACAACCATTACTTCTAAGCAGTTTCTCCTGAAGTGTTATGTAAAAATTGCACTTGTGTAATGTCTATTTGATACATAGTTAGTAAAATAGGTGGTAGCAGTAACAGGAATAGATGAGGTGGAGCGTAAATATAATTTATTTACACAAAACTAACTTTGACGGGCTCCAAAATTAAATAATACAGATACACATTCTATACACTGATTTTCTTTATTTATTTATATATTTACATCTTTAGTTTTTAGATTTTGGGCGCCCCAATAAGCCAGGCGCCTAAATGGCACTCGCCTTAAGCCTTCTCTGTATCTTGCGCAATAGCGCTGAAGAAAGTCAGAGAGTGTATACATTCGATCCCCACGCACACATTCATAGACATGATCATAAAAAGTTAAAATCATGATTGTCATGGAATGTTCGAAAGGTCGAAACGATCGTCTATATATTTTCATAATAAATGTGGGTAAACAAAATGCTTATCTAACACGGTCGCTAGGCGGCTATGCATTTTTATAATTTTTTTTAGTATTTTAACACTCTAGACGCTAACAAAACGGACAGATTTATTGCGAAAGACGCATTCTTTTGCGCTTTTAAGCTTGTTTTCGAAGAAATAACAGTCTGAATCCTCGGCGGACATCTATAATCGATTGAGAACTTTTGGATATTTACTATTAAAAAGGACTTCAGTGTTCGAAATCTTACTCTCTTGTAGATACCCTCTTGTTGCGACTGTTCTGGATGTATTGACTGCACGTCAGATATCCTTTACTGTGTGTAAAGGCAAAGGCTCTCTCATCAGGGAGTAAATTTGTAATAGGTTTTAATTATTGTATTCTTTGTCAATCTGAATTATTGTAAATCTAGTAGGTATAAAGATTTTCAAAATTGATTGTAAATTAGGTAAGTACGAATTTAGTTTATATAGAGTCAAGTTACGCGTTGTAGTTTATTTGAATTTTATAAATGTTTTTGATCGCGGTTGATTAATAAAACTTATATAATTTTTGTTATTGTTGAAATTTGGAATAACATGTTTTAATTCATTCAATTCATTAACGGTGTCTATTATCATTATTAATATTCCATTGTCTCTTTCTATCACGACAGACTTCCAAATAAAGTGATTATAGTGGCATCGACTATCGTTACCCTTGTCTCATATAAGAGTTGTTCATTACTATAATTCGCGGATTACTTTTAAGGCAAGTAAATCTTCTAAATTAAAACCTATATGTCTGGTACTAGATATCGTCTTAGGCGACCGTTGCTGATAAATTTGAATTATTTTACTAATACTATATGTTAAAAGATCTACTTTTAGAAACGTATGTAGGAAAGTAAATTAATAATAACAAAAATACTATAACTATCTTAATGTTAAAATTATTATTCATATCGTATTGCTCTATATTCGAAGTTAAGTAGAGCAATTTCCATCCTATATTTCCAAACTGTAAGGAATTCTAACATGCATTAATCGGAGAAGTTTAGTAACTTCTTGTTCTGAAAGCTGCTACCCACATAGTACATTAAAATTCAAATAGAGTGGGACGTATTAACAGCTGAAGTTTCAACAAGAATTCCTAATTGCTCTTTCGAATATGTACACAAATCTCGGATGAATATGTAGGAGACGAAGACGGTCGGTATTTGCATGTTAACGGAACGAGACTCAAAATATTTATATATTACTTTTAAATTTAAATAAAATTGACTTTCAATCCTACATACCTTTATAAATGTACACAGGGCCGTATTTACAATTTGTAGGTCCCTAGGCTGAACCTGTGATGCGTGGTCTAAGGGGAGGGGGTTTATTTTATAATTTTATGGGCATTTGAACAGTAAAGAACTGTTTATTTAGCTCTGTTTCTAAAAAAAATTATAACGGGCTGTTGACGTGGATATACCATGACAACATATCTTATTTGAAACGTCTGACATCCTATGACATTGACATTAATGTAGCACAAATGCAATTAATTTTATTAAATATAAATATATTTAGATGCAAATTCCCATAAAACATTGTACAATGCTCTACCGTTCCCTGAAATTTACAGTCTCACACAGATAACAGGCTCGCTACGCTCGTCCGTTACCTTTCCGTCCGTAAGTCCACCAAACTAGTGGAGTTATCTTTCGAACTAAATAATACACTTAAATCCTTTTTATGAATTGGGTTTGGAGTTAGTATGACATTTCAGGATGTTAACAAAAGGTATAACTAACTAATCGGAGTTAATGACTAATCCTTTTTATGAATACGAAATGGAGTCAAAAACGGTACTAAATATAGAGTTAACGGCTAAATCCACTGGAAGATTTAGGGGAGGACTATAGGAGCTAAGCCCAGGACACCAAAATCCAGGGGCTGCATTTTTTTTAAATACCATATAAGAAAACACAACAACAAATTACATGTGGATCTAGTTTTTTATTTATTCAAAATTACTGATGAACAAAATTAGGATAGTACTAATTATTTTGTGCTATTGAAAAACCTATTGGGATAAAACGAAAAGAAGGGAGGAATGGGGGCGATAGTTGTCGGTAGTCTTTAGCCCAAGTATAAACACGCCACTGGCTAATGCTTTTTATGAATCTAATTATAAGTGAAATTATTATTATTATTAACAGTTTTATATATTTGGAAGGGCCTATATATAAAAATAATAACTGCTCTGAAGAAATTAAAAAAGAACATAAAATCAATGAAATAAAGGCCAATGAGTAAAGCATCAAAACTCAAATATTTCCTGACAGATTATTTATTTAAAGAAAATTGTTGTGAAATAGTCAAATTACAATTATTATTTGAAAAAAAATAATAATTTGATAATATTTATCGTATAGCCAACGTATATATTAGATAGAAGATTTATAACGTAGTGTTCATGGCTCTGATTGTGAAGCTACGACCTTTGCAGGATATAAATAAAACAATTTAATTTTCAACCACGTCCTGCTGAAACTGCAGTTTCCTGCACATTGCGATGCAAATTTCTGCTGGTAAAGAATGGATGGGCCACAGCCTGCATGTAAAGCAGGAATTTTTTACAAGTTTAATTTAAAGTTGGCGCGCAAAACAGATTAAAGGGTAAGTGAATTAATGCGTAAAGGGATTTGCGGTTTCTTTGCGAAATACATTTTTTATTTGCTTTGCGTAATTTATTTATGCCAGTCGTAATTTACTTCAAATTTATGCAAATAAACCTGTATACGCAGTATAAATTGTAAAAGAAGTACATTAATTGTTTACAAAATCTCCACAAAATTTTGGAATTTTCCATTTATATAATGAATAAATCTTCCTAATATTTTAATATCAAACACAAGCACATATTGAACTTTTTCCTATATTTTTTTTTATTATACCTATCTTAGAATTATTGTTCAATAAAAGTAAACAACAAAATTTATATCCGTTGTCCTTAAATCTTTAATATTGCTAAGCCAATAACAAAATTAATAATAATAAACTCAAACTACAATATTCGCAATCATTTATATTTTATTAAAATTCTTTCTATTTATGTAGATGTCCAAGTAAGGACCACAATAGTTACTTAAAAAAATATTTGTGTTTTTATAACAGTTGAAATAGATCAATTTATGAAAATGAATTTTTTGCGAATCCCACTGTTTGAGAACTGAACTACCGACCTACCGTAACATCTACGTCACAGAACACTTTAAAAATATGTTAGGAACTTATTAGCCATTACTATAGAGTTTACCAGCCAGATAAATTTAATCTGTTTGCTAGTTAACAGGAACTTTGACAGACGATTGAAAAACCGGCCTTATATACTAAAATTCGATTATCGTCACATACTCATTTTATATGTACTTGTAATAGTTATTTGCGCATTGTGCTGCTAGGTAGAAAAGTTATTGTTTTCTGGTCCGAAAGATATATACACGGCCAAGACGCAGTCGAGGCTGGATACTTCTTGAGGACCAGAAAACAGCTTTACTACTACGTAGCACACACTATTTTTTATCCTGCACAATAAAACAACTTAATATAATAATATTAACATGTTACGAATACTGAATAATTTGACATTTAACTTAAATATTTTATTTTGACATATAAATAAGGTTAGCAATTACATTCTATTATTGACAGAATGTATAATAAAAAACAGAATGTAACGTAAGTATCAAAGTTATCTAAAGTTACAATATTTTAAAAGTATGGTGATGTATTTTATTCTGATTATTATTTCTAACGTATTAAACGCTATCTGTTAGTCTGCACACGAACTGTTTTTTTCTTCCCTAGGAAATAGTGAGACTTTGTAAAGTCTGGATCGGCAAATGTCTACTTTCTTGCGCACGCAATGGGTTGAATAATTACTCAAAATTGATTGGAGACAAAATTCTAATTTCATAATTTGTTTTTACGTACATTTTATGACAATCTACACAACTTTCAAAAAAGTACTTAAGGTTTTAATTTTTAAAAGAGACAACACCGTCTTTTGTATATAGCACAATACAGCTGTTTATTAAAGTTGAAAATTGTGCTTTCAAGTACGTAAAATCAATATCTGATTACAGAACATTATAAAAGTCTCAAGTTTAATGACGTATTGGCTTTGACGGCGCTTACGAACAGAGATAAAAGCACAAAACACTTGAAAGAATAAAGCTTCAAAGGATACTCTGTATTTCGTTTAAGAGCTCGTTACGTTATTTTAATCAACAGACACCTGAACAATATGTCCCATAATTAATTGACAATTGAAATAGTACCCGCTGTCGCAATTATTAAAGTTCTGAACACTGAACTCGTACAAGTTTTTAAGTTTAGCAAAAAACTACAAAGTGAAAAGAAATTTATTTTATTTGAGTACCTTTGTTTCACAGCACAAATTATCATCTATGTACAAAATACTAATTTGTTAACAGCATGTCCCTAAATAACTCACAAATTTATTTTTACCCCATACTATAAATTGTCTCCTATCTTTTGTCTTCTGACAACAGTGAATTCATGAAAAATGACGCACTTTTTTTCGTAATCGGTTCTGCTTTTGTGCCATGTGTTGTCGAAATGACTGATTTGTCGCCAAATACAACATATCGCAGAAGGTTTCTCTGTACGTGAGTTTATTTGTGATGACGGCTGTTAGTGGAAGATAGACTAATATTTTAAATGAAGAAAAATGCAGACTCATTATTGTTTTAGCTTAAATACACTCAACCACAAAAAATAATATTAATTGTTCACTCCAACTTTTCTCTTCAACTTGTATAAATTACATATTTTATGATTTCTATAATATCCAAGCAATAGTATATTGTAATAATGTGGTTAAAAGATATACTTTTGAAAGTAATTTCGTTTTATACTTATTAATCTGAATAACATATATATCAGGCAATCTCACAATCTCTCCAATCGATATTAAATTGGATATTTTTTTAACTTTATCTGGAACCGAATGAAAAGTCTCAGAGCCAAAAATCCTCCATCTTTTTCTTTCTCAAGATATGTGATTTTTGAAATTTTCAATTTATCTATATTTTTCTTACTTCACCCAGCGATGTATCTTAATGATTTGGAAGAACTATCTGAAAGTAAATTCTTCCAAAACATTTAAACGGCTGTAACCGACCAGCTGAAGTAGGAAGAACTGTCTCCAGCACTGTGTGGCTTCCCAAGGAAGTTATTTTGAGGGAGACAATATTTAATTGTAATTCTATTCTAATATTTTTTTTAATCAGTCTGATTGCTTAATTTACACAACTCGTATTAAGTAAGTTAACTCCGAATTTAATCCTTTTATCAATCTGGCTTTATAATATAATATAAACTATTTAACTGTATAGGTGAGATGGATCAAGGCTATGAATAGATGAACTGGTTAATAGATTGTTTGCTTTTACTCATTTTCAATCACCCTTCTTTTTCTTTTTTTTAGTAACCTTCTTTGCATCCCACACATTCGTTTTCATAACGTTCGGCTTTTTCATTATAATCATCCTCTTATTAACCATTTAACAAAAGTTCTTCAGAACTCGTGGAATGATAACTTGGATTGTTCTTTTTAACAATAACAATGCTTTGGACCATCTCTCCTCAACATAGATGGTCCATCTGTCCTTAAAGCAGAGGTTAATGGATCACTAAATTACTTATGATGGTGTATAGATAGAACCTTATATTTAGATTAAGATACAAACGTCAAATGTCACTATGACGGAAATTCAAATTTGCAATGAATTTAGGACATTTCCACATCAGTGTAGACTTGTAGAGCGTTCTTTATATATGTACGAGTATATGTATTTCAACCATAAATAATCATTACTCTTATAGAATAGCAAGTATACTTTGTAGTTAATTTTGCAATTGATACTATAACAAGTCCAAATGATATCAACAGAAGTTATAGAATCCCACCTCAGGGTTGTTTTTTCCATCTTGTTATTCATGACAAACACACTACCAGTTGTAGAAGCTACAAAAAGAAAATAAATTTTATTTCCTTTAGTTGATAGTCACAATATTGAAAGATTTTTTTTAGTAAAGTCTAAGTTGACAACACTTACAATTTTACATTAGGAATTTGATTAAGAATGAAATAATTAATTTTTCAACCAAATTCATATTAAAAGCAATGACCCATATTAGGGACTTTTATAATAATACCGCTTTTACAAAGCATGCTTTTATATTATAATCTTATGAGGCCAGATGTCACTTTTGACTATATAAAACAGCGTTTGTAATATAGGCCAGAGTCTTTTGTAACAGTTGCAGAAATATATATTTTATAGAGTGCAGTAGAAAATGGAATGCACTGCAATAAAATATACTGCTATCAATTTGTTAAATTGTTGGGTAGAAAGATATATTGGTGCTGTAGACATCAGCGACCGAGGTAACTTATCGGAATTCGGAAGTCAGTGGAACGTTTTAACAGATGAAAAGTAAATAGCTTCCGTCGCAGGATGTAACTCCTTAACGAATTCTTCGTGACTTAAATGAAATATAAATAACATTACCTTTTCTTCAAGACAAGAAACTTGTAATGGATACAGCCAGATATTAAAGCAGTATTCCATTTAAACACAAGATAGAAAATTCGTAGTATTTGTTGAGCTTTATGTGTTGGACGCAAATAATTGGTAATTTGATGTATTAAATATGAAGTGAAAGTTTATTATGTCTCAGCTTATAACAGATTGCCAAGCGATTTTTTAAATCCATTACTATGAATGTGTCCCGATATTACAACATAATTCAGTTTACGATTTTTAAAATAAAGTCACTTAAAAATTAATATTAATTCTATTCTAAGAAGTGTATATGTTCATTATTTGTCCATTATATGACATTTTCATTGAAATATTTTTTGCTCAATCCAATCAAATGGACAGTCCCGGATACGAGATCTAACATCGGCCTGGGCAAATAGTGGTAGATCGGTTCAAATCAATATAAACCGCTCCCCCCTTTAAGAAACAATTATTTTATTATTGTTATTTTTGAAAAAATTAAAAATTAAACTTAGTTTTTCACCAACTGATTAAGAATAGGGCATACTTAAATTTCACATCAACATTTAATGCCACGTCACAAAAGAGTTACATACAGAAGTAGACCTTTAAATTTGTTGTTTTCCCCTATCTCTAAGATGTGACGAAACTTTCCGATTTTAAACAATGAGCCCTTTGAATTTGTTGACTTTCCCCAAATAGTGGCAGATCGGTCCAAATCAATATGAAGCCCCCCCCCCCTTTTTTTTTGTAGTTTTCAGAACATAGTTTAAGTTTTTTCTTTACTATTATAAGTAAGTCGAGATTATATCTTGCTATAAATATATATTGGCCCGTATTACGAGGTCACTTTTATAATAAAATTGCGATTTTAACGCTCACTTTTACATCAAAATCTTTTGTAAAAACGAACGTTAAAATCGCGATTTTACTATAAAAGCGAACTAGCTCACTTTTATAATAATATCATGATTTTAACTTTCAATTTTACCTAAGATTATGATGTAAAAGTGCGCGTTAAAATCGCGATTTTATTATAAAAGTGAGCCCGTAATACGAGCTATATTGTTTTTTAAATATTATTCAATATTTCAGAGTAATAATAATTTTTCTAAAAAGTGGTCCATCTCACTCCCACTCACCCTAGTCCATTGAAGACTAGTAAAGAACTCCTTTATCATGAATAACAATATAGAAAGTAAATTTTTCGGAAACAGAATATATGAAGAAAAGAAAGGTGAAAAATATATTGTTTGGTAAAAGTCAGCAAATAGCATCATCCATTAAACGAGAGGTTTATATCCTATCTGACGAGACAGATGAACTGCGTAGGCGGAGGATTGATGTTCCGGCGTTAATCCACCCAGCAGAATACTCTGTTTTCCTGCCTTTTGTTTCACGTTCATTTCACATCGCCACAAAGCGATCGCTATTGCATCTGACTCCAATTTGCTTCTATTAGAATATTCACTTGACAATAAGAGCGAATTGTTCGTGTATTAGATATTAACATCGAAACACTCAATGGTACATTCGAATTAATCTTGCAAATTGTAAATAAAAAATAAAGTAAAACCTTCTTTGCCTTCCAGAACAAAGTAAACATATCAATCAAACAAGGTTGGCGTCTACAGTAGTTTCGATTTTTACGCATCGCGGTGCGATAAAGTAACCCGATATTTTTTTAGCTCAGTTAGGTAATAATAACAATAATTATTATTATTGTAATAAAAAAAGGTAAAATAACTCGTTATATTTAGTTTTTGGAGGTTATTAAATAATAATAATTGCAATAAGTTGCAGATCGTACTATATATTTGCAGGTGTGCTGCATCAAACAAAAATGGAAAGAAATACTAATCAAAAGACTTCAAGTTTCTTAATAGTTTTAATTTAAATTTTAAATAAAAATGTGTTTCTTTGTTTTTGCCAAACTTATCTATTAATTTAGTAGTTTTGTGACAATAAATTTTCGGGTTTCTTTATTTTCTCAGTCAAATTCTACAAATCTCTCATCCTAGTTTCAGTTTCAGATTATTATAATCTTTTGAACACAACTTGCTTATTGAATTCTATGATTTCATCTTAACAAGTATCTTTTGTACAAAACACATGTGGGGTCTTAAAATATAGTACATTATGTGTGCTTTAGGTATTATTCGATACCTTGCGCTGTAAAATACAACTTCCCCTACTTAGAATGTAAATAATACATGCCCAAGAACGCGAACTAAATACGCTTTAATGATTTTTTTTTGCTTTCTTCGTCAAATACATAAGCTTATTCTATAGAATAAATTCATCTTGTGTGAAATAATATCGGAATAGTTAAATTTTAATCGTATAACGTAAAATACTATAACTCTAAAAAATAATTTCAATACACAGAATTTAAAGTTTATTTCACTTTATAAAGGAAAGAATTCTCCAAAATATTATAAAAATTATACTTATTCACATTAAACATTGTACAAAATAGGATAGGGAATTAATTACTGGAATTCAGTCGATGTTCGAAGGTTGAATTCTGAATGTCAGTAATTAATTCCCTATCCTATTCATCGACCAGTCCAGAAAATCCTTTGATCATTGAACAGATTCTCTAAACACAGTATATGAAATCAGGGGAGTCAAAGCACACTGTACGTTTTCTACTGAAAATTGTTATAAAAATTATGTGGACTTCCTTTATGCTAAATTATACACATTTTGTGCTGCACTTCATTTGAAAGTATGATCTTCCTATGGCTACCCATTCTTCAACTTCCATTCGTTTAATATCTTCGATCTTTACTTCGAAATGAATTATCTTTCGAAAATTTTATTAAAATGTTTATCACTATTCCTTATTGCATTAAACAGAATGATTTTAATCGTTCAAAAACTTGCAAAGAAAGAGATTTTTTTATTTATTTCGTACATATTTCCCTCGAAATATATTCCGACAGTTGTTAATGTCATTTAATTGTTAAGTATTTCCTACAAAAATTAAAAGCCAACCAAATTATTATTTTTGTTAATTTTCTGCCAAAACTAAACTGCTCTTTGAAAAGACCGATTGGAACCAAAAATGGAGGTGCATAACTAGATATTATAGTAACTACATAAATAAAATTTCAACATTCAAGGGTAACTCAAAAAAAAAAATCACTACGAGCAAAATACCCTACTGCCGATTGCAATGAAAAAGGGAGGTGAACAACTAGATGTTATAGCAGTCTCATATATAAAATTTCAAAATTTTACAGCTGATTGTTTTTGAATTATGCGAGATACGTACGTACGTACATACGTCACGCCGAAATTAGTCAGAAAGGATTCAGGGAATGTCAAAATGGATATATCCGTTGAAACCTGAAAACCGAAATTTTTTACAATTACAATACTTCCTTTGCTTTGTATAAGAAAGTAAAAATCTATTCGATTTGGAGAGAACTATTTCAATTGAATAAATCAATTTAAATATATGTCAGGAGTACGCTTTCAGCTCGGCCTGTCAAAATAAACTCGCTATCGGAATAGTTTAGTTTCTGAACTAGTGATACAAATAACTATTTTCGGTATTATTCGATACTGTTATAATAATCATTGGAAGCATTTGGTTACAAAGGGTAATCATTACACATTTAAAACGAATTTGTTTACTACATTACCTTTATCTCGGAGCATTTTCCAATAGTTCAATCTTTTCCTTGTTATTTTTGGAATTTTGAAGAAGGTAAAAATGATTAATAGACTGAATAGATTTTAAGATTTATTAAACTTTCTCAGACAGATTTTTAGAGATTCTTTTTACAAGACTGTCAGATGTGAATAGCAAGAGCTTTGAGTCTAATAGCCAGATTATGGAATATCTTGTGTAGCAAGAATATCTATGTTTCTATTGTACGGATCTTAACCTTTGAACGTGTCAACTTTACAAGTATAAATTGCACGATTTTTATTTTTAGCTTTAATCAATAATGAAAACATTAGACTCTTATTTTAATTTTTCATCTGACTCTTCATAATGAATAAACTGCTATTAAATGATACCCTTTAAAACGCAGCTGAATTTTCCCACTCCCTCTCTTGTCCAGTGACGTATCAATGTTCTTATCCAACTTTACTTTGTTTCAAACGTCAAATAAAGTAATGTTTCAACTTCTAAACTGACAAATTGAATGATCTTCTGCAAACATACTGACACACAAAAGCATTATAATGATTTGAATCATAGACTGTCCACTTTACTACCATTCAAACGAGCCAAACTACAATATTTGGGATCTGGTATCCACAAGTGGATAACTTTATACCAGAACCTACGGACGTCACAATTTTTTTAGTATGATACTTTACAATGATATTATCAGTGGCGTGCAAACCAGGGATGCGTTGGATGCGGCGCATCCCTTGTATGTTAGTAACAAAATGTATTTTGTCAATAGAGCTTCATATAGATTTTTATTCAAATTTTATTTTAAATGAATTATTATTATTTTAAATGTAATCAATTCCTGAAGCTATTATTTGTATTTCATTAAAAATATGTTTATCTTAGATTTCAAACATGAAATATACTGTACTGAACGCTTTCTTAATACGGGAGTATACAATAGAGATGCGGCCAAGTAGTCGAATATAAAAGGCATCGGCAGTAGCAACTGACCGCCAAAGAAAACATTATGCGCTTTGCTCGTTTACTATTGCAACGCGGAGATCCGGAGATAAAATAGTGATATTAACGCATCCATGTAAAGAACTATTACTTTAGTGAACTGAGAGTGCGTTGGTTTATTAAATTGATATTTACTCTATATAGTTAATTACTTTATTATTACATTTAACAAGTTGACTTTCTAATTTAATTTCTGTTGTATTTTTATATTATTTTTATTACAAGCCCTAATGAATAATAATAATGTAACTGTAATTGTAAAATCGAATATTCATTCAAGAAAAATTTCAGTTTCAGAAGATGCAGTGGAATTTATTAAATATTATTAGTATAGCAAAAACAAACAAATATATTGAGAATATATCTTCAGATTCCCGATGTTCAAAATTACAAAAAAAATCTGATGGCGACCTTTATTTTATATCAATTTTGTGTATTTATTTGGAAACCGCTTCCCTATTAAAAAATATCACCGGATCCCGGAAAAGGGTTTTTTTTGCAAAACATTAAAGATTTAAAAATATTAAAGTTAACTATGTGTTGATTGCAATCGATGAGATACAATGCTCGACAATATCCATCAGCAGCTCAATTTCGCTATTTCGAGCCACTTGTCCCAAATTACCATTCCAGTCCGGGTAAATTCCTCAATAACGTCTGGGGATGAGTTATGGCTGGGGACATTAAGGGCAGTTAGCTCCTGCCCTTTGCAGGCGAGTGTAAATCACCGCCTGCACTCCTGCTTCGGTTCGCAGCAGAAGCCAAGCATGAAACATTTATACGGATGTAGCAGGACTCTAAGTGCATTGTTTAATGGACTGTTATGAATTGAATCATTCATTTGTCCGACCTCAATAGGTTTAAATGAAAAAAAAACTGTATAATGAAAATGTAATTTGTTGGGTATATCAATCTTAATTCTGAGTATTCCGTGAGTATTTTTTTAACGTGATGACTTGGCCTATCAATGGTTACGACTAAACATTTGAATGACAGCAATGTATTTGTCTGTCTCATTTAAAATGAAACATAGGAATGAATTTGACGTTTGTTTTTTATATTATAATACTTTTCCAACTTTAAATGCAATGGTGTTATGCTCATTTAAGTATAAGACTGTTAGATCACTTGATCCTACACATCTAGATTCTTTTTAATAGGTATATTTAAAATCAAAAGTTTACATAAGAGGAACCTTCAAAATATAGATCAATTAAAAGTTCAAATTCAAAACATTTCTCAAATTATTACAATAAAATATGATTAAAAAAAATATTTTTAAAAAGTTTATTGTAATATTGTTTAATTGTTCGTTCTTATGTTTTTTTAATAGGTATATTTAAAATCAAAAGTTTACATTAGAGGAACCTTCAAAATATAGATCAATTAAAAGTTCAAATTCAAAACATTTCTCAAATTATTACAATAAAATATGATTAAAAAAAATATTTTTAAAAAGTTTATTGTAATATTGTTTTCGTACTCATGCAGTGAAATGTGTTGTTTCGCGTTGCCTAAGCAACGCCTGGAATGTCAATTTCCCAGGTCTCCACCAGATAGGAAATTTTGGAAAAAACACTCCTACTTCTACAGCATTTATTAAAAAACTATATTTATAATAAAATAGTACAATGTTTTAAACATTCTTTTACCTAATAATATTAAAAGAAAATAGGGGATTATTGAACGAAATTTAATGTAGAAAAAGTAAATTTAGTGCATTTGATATACAATGTTGGCAAAAACTGCTGTCATGTTGACAGATTAACAGCACTTGTTAGTACTGAAACACATAACCACAAATCATTTTGTGTATACATAAAAATATTTGTACAAATAGAAAATTAATTATTGATTTTATGATTTTCGTACGAAAAATATTGTACAAACCTCTTGCGGGAACTGGGTTTCCGGAATCGTTCTATGGCAGCGCTCGCGAGCTCGCGCCGCCAAACACTCCTCCGGAAACCAGTCGTTCCCGCATTTGGTATGTAAATAACTATTAATTGTTCGTTCTTATGTTTACTTGTTCATTAGGTGGTATATTTATTAATAATTTTGTAATGCCAAAAAAATCTCTATAAAAACTTCAATTAAAAAAAATGAGTCAAACAAATACATTGCTGTCAATGAAATAACAAGACGTAACTTTGAATATCCAACGTTTCAGTAAAAATACTCAAGTTATAACAGAACTATACAGATATTCATTGAATCTCGGAACATAGAACTTTGAACGAAGTTTCAAAAAAGTTGGATGCCACAGAGTAAATAAATATATTGTCTACTCTGTCATGGATACTAACTCTACTTATACATTTAGAGCAAAACGATAGCAGAATAAAGTTGTTGAAAATTAAATTTTACTTCAGATTATATTTGATGAAACAGTACGACTAAAATATGAGATATATTAAAATATAATACTTTTGTTAAAAATCAGATAGCCATGAAAAAATATGTGTATCGGTTTATTATTGTTTTTCTACAACCATTACGATATATTTGCTTGTTGTATATTTGTTATTGCTACATATACGTGGTATATTGTAAACACATTTTCATTTCTCACGGTAACCATAGCCAACGTTAACGTATAAATTCATATCTGACAGTTCCGTTTTGTAGCTAGTTTTTTTGTTCTTTATTTTTAAAATATAAATGAATTAGGAAATAATATCGTGCTCTTAAAAAAACTATAGTGTACTGTAAAACTCGCTTGGAATGTCCATTTCATACTCGTATAATTTACAATAACTGTCATACTCGTATGAAATAAGTACCATTTCATGCTTATTGCGTAATATACTATTTCATAATTACCGAAAACGATGGGGTAATATAGTGCACTGTAAAATTCGCTTGGAATGTCCATTTCATAGTCGTAGGAAATAAGTACCATTCTATGCTTGTTATACAATATTACTATTTCATAATTACCATAAACGATGGAATAAAACTAATAAAATTAATAATTGTTTATGTACTATGTTAAAAGTTATATGTTAAAGAAGATGATATGCGTCCATTTAAAATAATTCCTAAACGTACCTTATACTTAAATAACAGAAGTTAGAAATATTATTTTTCATTCCGATTTTTGTTCTGGTTTAGTCTAGAAAAACATATTTGAGTCGGTTCTGGTTTGTATTTCCTACAAAATTATTATTTTATGGTTCTTAATATATTTATTTTAAATAAAGCAATAGCGACTAAGCATTTATGTGTTCTCTTTCAAAAACCGAGTATTTTTAATTTCAGTTTCGGTTTACAATTCAGAAAGAATAACGGATTATTTTGGTTTTCGTTTTCCACAGTCCTGGGTAAAAATAATATTTGCAAATTACACACTTTTTCCTTTACTGTTTAACGATATAAACAATTGAATGAAGGTAATTCAAAAGAAAAAAAGGATCTATATACAATCTCATCAAGATTCTAACCTGTTACAACTAGGTTACGAAGAATAAGCGCTAACCACTTAAACCAAACTGTAAGCCAATAGATAAAATATTAATTATTATATTATTCCCCGGGTTCGCTCATGAGATTACGTTGGCCTCAAACAATACAGCTAGACAATCCTAACCTAATTTGCTTCTCTAAGCAAACTTAACCGAATAGATTAGCGCTTGAAAGTCAGAAGTAGTCCAGAATCCCGGATTCCGCAGCCAAGTTTCAGTTCCCGAAGGATTTAAATGTTAATCGGGTACGGGACCAATGACTCGGAATAAATACGAAAGCAAAATCAGGAAAACGAAAATACTTTAACTACAAGAGATTCGAAAAGGAGAAAGGTAAATTGTTATAGGCACTAAAATGCTGGGTGTTGTTTTCTAATAAATATCATAAGAAAAGTATTTAAATTTTATTTTAATCGTATTTGAAAATTTAATTGTACAATTTTTTAAAGTAATAACCTTTAAGCTACTAATACACTAATTGGATAGAAGATTTTAATATTTTTCTTATTTTTCATCCACTAGATTAAACATTAGATATAATATTTTTATTTTATAATTTCTTAAATTAATATACAACTTGTACTGAGAGAGTTTTATTAAATAGGGCCGAGATATCTAACTCCTATTAAAATTTGTAATAAATTTATTTACCAAATAAATATGTTTCTTAATATCCACATCCTAATAACTTTTATTTAGCTCATAAACTGATTTATTAGCTAAAAGTAGTATAAGGTATTTGAAGCAACCTATAAACTTTATTGTTTAATTATTAACTAGCATTTTAATACGTTTTTCATTCAATGTAATTATACGATAAGAATCCTTTCGTCTCAAACATTTTAGGTGGTGAGTATCAAAATTAACTTATCACTTGTTAATTGTCATAAATTTAAATTTGTTGTAATCTAGAGGTGAATTATAATGAAATGTATGATTTATTTGAAGTGCAACAAGCAGAAGATAATTATTTATTTCATATCCGACCTTATAGGAGACAAAGTTGCAAATTTTACCAAATGGAATAATGTTGAATTCCACAAAGATTTCGGTTATCAAAAGAAACTATATAATTTCTTTTACTTATTGACTTAAGCAGTGGCGGAACTATAGGTGGGCCAGGGTGGGCCGGTGCCCACCTTTAAAAGTGTTGGCCCACCCTCGTGCCCACCCGTAAACAATGCAGGCATCAATAAAATATATAATACCATTATTATAGTAATTTTTCTAAAAATTTGTAAAAAGAAAAAGACGGCGTAATCTTTGTCTTGAAATATTTAATTGGTATTATTGTGTCTGCACGGTGGTAGTGCTTGTATAACCAAAGAATTGCGCTAAGAGTTAAGCCGATTGATGAGGCCGCTCTTTTACGTAGAAACTTGTGATAGTCATTGCCGCGCGCTTTTACAAAGCATGCCGATTTGATTTATAATTGATGTCAACTGACCGTCTTCATATCTGCCACTACATCTACAATAGATCAGTTGATCACTCGATATATAACAATGGTACGGCCCACCAAGATTTTCCGGTGCCCACCGCGTGGCCCACCTAACATTTTCCCTCTAGTTCCGCCACTGGACTTAAGAAAATAAAATGAGACATCATCATCGTATCGACAGGTGAACAATTTTACAAGTATACAAGTGGTTTTATATCATAAATTATTATTTTTACCACAGAAATCAAACACACGCCCAATCTGAATTTACACCTAATCTCAAAACGTCGAAGGCAGTATATTGTTAATATTTAATTTCTCTTCAACACATTATTTTCTCTCATTCTTTCTAAATAAGCTTTTACCAACTTGAGAATATTCCTTAGTTTATTTAATAGGTAGCTAATACTTAAAACATGAGTTGATAGGTATTAAAAAGTAAAATATTTAGCTTATAAATAACCAGAGCCGTAACCAGAAATAATTTTCAGGGGGGGGTTTTAAATTTAAAAAATTGTGTTATTTATATTATATTTTATTGAACATTTAACTTAGTTCAAAATCTATTCTACGATCTTTTTCAACTGCAAATCGATCAATTATTTCTTCAGGATCTAAGTAGATATCTCTATGGATGCTCATACGAGCCAAACCGGTTAAAATTTCGGGGTTCAAATATAATTGATTTCTTAGACAAAGTTTTATTCTAAAGCTTTCCCACAAGCTTTTAACAGCTTTGATGCAAACAAGTCTAAAATTTCGGAAACCAAATTACTCAAAACAAATCAGATTATCGCCAACTCATAACAAGGTTATGTTTTGGTGCTAATTTCTCCCAACTTCACTGAAGTATATTACAGGATACCACATCTATGGTCAGAGTTTATTTCAAGCTCAAGCCAAATTAAAATTTTATGTAGTAACCAGCACTATGTTGAAAATTTTTATAGCTTAAACTTTGTCTCTGATGCCTTCATGCTTAATTTATAAGGGCGTAAATGGAATTGAATTTTTCAGGAATATATTACTGTTTTATGATTGGATTTAATATTTACCATAACTGAAAAATGTACCTATTATTTACCGTCGAAGAGATGGAAGGAACAAAGAAATATTGGAAAGTTTGCATACGAACAAATATGGTTTAGACATCAGTGGCGGCTCGTCATATGAGGCCCCCGGGGCCTGGCTTCGCTTATAAATTTAGAATATATTTCTATTTTTCTCATAGTATTACAAATGCAATAATAATTAATATATGACAATAGTTATTTATATCACTAGTCCAGAGCTTATATTGTATCTGGGTGTGTTACAAAACTTTTTGCGCCGATGACACTTTTAATGTATTAAGGAAATATTATTACTACTTAAAATTTTTTGCACTGTAGGTTTTTATGTTAGTAACATTTTCGATTTACATGGATTGTAAACAATTAGCTTGTTTTATTCAAAAAAAGTTATAACATTTGTTCTAACTTAAAAAATAAAATGAATGTGAATTGATATTTAATACAATTAACGTAATCATAATCATAAAAGACGAGTATAATATGAATAATAAATCAAAAATAGTTTTTTTTAATTAACTTTTTATTTTTCCAATAAAATAAAATTAAAAGTTTTGACAGAATGTTATGCTAAAATATTTAAGTTGACATCACAACATTTTGCCGACCTTAGGCAAACAGAAAGTTTCTGGAC
Organism: Stenolophus ochropezus; assembly: GCA_035578165.1. Taxonomy (NCBI): domain Eukaryota; kingdom Metazoa; phylum Arthropoda; class Insecta; order Coleoptera; family Carabidae; genus Stenolophus; species Stenolophus ochropezus. The sequence continues at coordinate 23,047,291 of JAQOWZ010000008.1, forward strand.
GATTTTTGAGTTCTGTAAACTGTAATACTAGTCAATGGGACGGAAGCGCGAAAAATATATTTATAATTATAATTTATATTAATATTTTTATATTGATATTTTATTCTGCCTACAATGAATGTTATTGCCGCTTTGCCCAAACACATGAGCAAATCAATGACTAAGGAAGTGGCTAGTGTATCACTGTAGCAGATATTCAGTGAAATTTCCCATGGACAATTTTAATATTTTAATAAGAAATATAAAATACTTATACATATTGTAACGTTTTATTTATTTAGGTGAAGTGTAAAATTGATTAAAACACTAATATTTATATAACTATGTTTAATTAAAGAAATATGAATTATAAAGAATAATGAAAAATAACTAACACTAAGAATTAACAAATATAAACACTAAATTCAAGACTAACAATTATTAATAAGGACTTAAACACTAAGATAATTTATTTAACCAATTAAACTACGCGATATTTATTTCTACAATATTTATATTACCAACTATTTTTATCAACCTATTTATTTATTTATATCTCCATGTGTTCACTACCCGTATCAATATATGACTGCCCGTCGCGATCTCTTGCTCGGGGTATTTAACGTAAAACACTTCATTCTGGAATATTCGCCGACCCTTCTGGAAATCAGAACAATGGGGAGCGGACGGACTTGTAACCTGTCGATTAGCGGCCGTCGCCCGCACCGCGACCCTGGGATCGCTACAATATATTTTTTGACGTTAAAACGCATTGCAACATTTTTTCGAAAATCCCTGGTCCAAGATAGATTAATCGCCATATCATTTCTTTCAATATCAAACTTGATATATATTTTTAATAAACGTTACATGTTTATATTGTATAATAACTTTTTTTTTGTCCCGGTGCTCGAGAAGGTCACGAGCCGCTATTGTTAGACACAATAATATTACTGTGCACTATCTGAACATTGAATGAAATAGTTTTTCAATATTTTCATACAAATATAGGAACATATATTAAAAAAATATTTCAAACAGTACACAACCTATTCTACACAATAAGTGAAAATCTAATATAACTTTCTGATTAAGTTAAAAGCAAGTTTCTGGACGTTTATTTTCAAGCTTACAAGGAAACTACAATAATATTGATAAAAAATAAAAAAATTCTACAACTGTCAGAAAGTGTTAACAATCTTTTCACAGTTCTTAGCTTACCTTAACCATAGACAAAATATATATTGAGTATGTGACGTGAACAGGAAAACGTTTTTTCACGGTTTTGGAAAACGTTTTTTCCACGGTGATGGAAAACACTACTTCAATTTTTTATAAACAAATAAAAATATTATAATTAATGACACAAATTTGTAGAAAAAAAACTATATTATTTGTATTTTGTGCGCGAAACATTTTTAGTGCGTTCGGTTGTGACATCTCACGCAAAGACAGAAACTTCGCTCATTTAATACAAAAATAACAATTTTACTTCTATTAACAAATATAACTATAATAATAAATGTAATTCATAATTCATTATGAATAATTGAACTCATAAAAATAACACTTAATAATGCAACATATCACATATGTAAGAAATGATTTAAAATATTTTCCTTTTCTATTTCTGGGCTGCAAAATATTTGAATACTTTTTGGAAATTAATTTTTCGCAAGATAGCTCCTATTCACAACAAAATCTTCGGAAAATAATTGAGAGAAATTATCGGTGACCCTTATTTTTCGTAAACCCTAAAAACACATGCTTAGTTTACTTATGCATAACTCCAGCCCAGTTCACACCTATGATCAATCCTATCTAAGTTTATTTTCCATCTTCTTTGTCTTTTGTAAAGAAGCGCGAGACAAATTGGCTGTTTACATGTTTGTGAAACTCCCGGCCGAGTTCCCGTGTTTGCGAAGGAAATGTCCTGCGAGGAACTTCGCGCTCGCAGTTGATTTGCAGTTCGTGTTTTCATACGGCGGGATGTTTCACACCCACGTACCTATCGCATATTCCATTATGAGGAGATGAGATACGGACGGTAACGCGGGAATAAATTGAGAGATGAACATAAGGTGGTTTCTTTATACAAAATGAGGAGTTGGATCATGGGCTGGGGTGGAAAATAGAACTATATCTATGATTTCTTTATTATTATATATTTTTTAAAATGCTTATCTAGTATCTAAGCATTTAAGGAATGAATTATGTAGAAGTATATTAAATAGAATAAGAACTATCGAAAATTCTGCATGTTGTCTTGTTTTTTTAAAGAAAATAATAAATTTCGTATAAGATAGCATAAAAAAGTTATTAACTGTCTATAATTACAAAAAACTGAAAAGTTTAATTATACCTACAAAGTCACTTATTATGTAATAATTGCTGTGAGTGTTGTACTGATTAGTCCAAATATTTAACATCTTAATATTTCTTTGCTTATTAGATTGTAACGAAAATAGTCAACTTAATAATAATCTTATTTGTCGTATTTTTTAGTAATGATTTTCCCGATGTTACTATGTAATTTTTTTGGTAATTATTCTAAAATCACTGTATTTCAGAGAATTGAAGTAATCAGATTCATATTTCATTGACAATTATTATACTTCGTTTTTAAACTATAGATAGCACTAGACGAAGTCACATTTACACCACAGCGTTAGTGAAACACTAGTAGTTCTGAAAAGTACTGGTTTTAATCGTGAAATATCACATAAATAGAAATGAAATAAAAAACACGTGCAAATTTAACAAGTGATTTGACAACTACTGTGAGTTTTTTACGTTTCAACCCTGATCACATATACAATTGATTGTATATGTGATCAGGGGTTTCAATTACGTTTGAGAAGATAACTTGAATTTTTTTCTGGTTAAATAATAAAATTGATTTTCTCACTAGAATTTCTAGTTACTGTTAGTTACTATAGTTTAAAAACAGAGTATAGTTACTAGCAATTTTCATAGAAATCATATGTAACTAAATAGACGTTACTTTGATACAAAATTGTGACAAGTATAACTGAATTTTACTTGTAATTTTTGCTTAACTTAACAAATAACCAGCACTCTAAATTCTACCTTTTTGGTAATTATCAATTTTAAATTATAAATAACTTTTAATTGTTAAATCAAAAAAATATATTAAAGAAACTATCATTGTGACACAATTTTGCTAGTATTAGAAATTTTCTTAAAATTTTAGGAATTTCTCAAATCTATTTAGGAAAAAATTTGCAGTACCTAAATATTTTTCGGATTTTTGTGATAGGAATGCAGAAAAGGTCTATAAACATAAAGTAAAACTCCATCTTTTGTTCAATAATTATCATTCTTATGTTTACGGGTTCTATGCAAGATCTTTCTTTTAAAAATCCTTTTATTCTCTTCTTAATTTATGTTACAGGTTTTCCTTTATTCTATCGATTAAAATTTTTGTATTTTAATGAAGTTACAGGGCAAGATTATTTTACTCTCCAGGTATTAAACTGGCTAAAGTTTTTTGGCACTTGGACTGGTTTGTTTTCCACGTAGACCTTCGTAAGTAAATAAACATGATTGATATTCATAAATATTTATTGAAAACAGAGCTGTATGTTTACATTCATTAAATATTAATCTTCGGAAATATCATTCGCTCATTGCTGCAGTATGTATTAATTTAAATCAATGATTATTACAGTATACTTTCAAACTGACCGATATTTTGAATCTTTTGGATTTTTGTATAAAATTTTAGGAACTTTTTGTGTAGGTATGTAATAGGAACTTTATTTTGAGTATCCGACAACACTTCGATAATTCATTCTATTTCTGTTAGAACTATACAGATGAAAAATATTAGAGGAAATATTTGAATAAGAATGCATGATAACAAGTGAATCAGGAATTAGTACAATACCCTTAAAGAGATACTCCATTTTCCACTGATCCCACCTATTTAGCTCACGTTTGAACATATGTGAACCTATACGAGTATTCCAGGAGAGTTATAGAGTTTTAATTTATATTCACATTAGGTATTCCAGGTCACGTGTGCGCACTAGTGTTACTCTCTTGCATACCACACTGATAGTGATAACATCCTACAAACGTTGCCATGGAAATCTGCAAGCTATCTCTGATTTACAACATGGGTTTAACTGTTTTGTTTATGTCGTCGTTATTGGACGATATTAAAACTGTGTTTCATATGCAAAATAAGACTACAATGTAACTATTCAAAACACATATACCTACTTGCTTTTGTATCTAATGTTTAATGATCGCTCAACTACTAAAGTCATGTGGAATCGAATGAGATAGATAGGAATGAAAAACACGTACATACATACGAGTGGAAATTAAGTAATAAGACTGATTTAAAAAATGTTCGAATACAATTACAATTTAATATTGTCTCCCTCAAAATAATATGGAAAGCCACACAATGTTAGAGACGATTCTTCCTACTCTCATGGCAGTACTGCAACTCGAATACTGGAATCACCTTCAACTGGTCGGTTATAGCCGTTTAATTGTATTGAAGTGTACTTAGAGTAGAGTTACCTTGAGGTAATTTTGTAACCTTGGGAAGAAGATAAAGTTACAAGAACTCAAGTCAGGCGAAAAAGGAAGCTGGGGAGCCACAAGAATGTTTCCACTTGCCAAAATCTCAAAATATTTTAAAATAATTTTTGCACAGATTTTTTTCTCATCCCAATGAATTAGTCAAAATTTGATGAACGATGATGTAAATCAAATTAAACTCTTCCCCAATCATTTAGTACCGTCAATCGACGATCTAAATTCACAAAATCTCAGATACTGTCGACATTTTCATCAGTTCTTCAAGATGAAGACCTTCCGCTTTGTGTTTAATTTTAAATCGACTCTTCTCCTTCTGAAAATGCCTAAAACCACTGAAAAAGTTTTGTAGAAGTTTCCATTGCACTCTGTCTAAATCTAAAGTAACACCTGATGTAGTTCGCGCATAGATATTGTAGCTACCTCATGCTGTGCGACATGCTGTGAGCCAAAACTGAAAAAGTAAGTAAACAGTCTGCAAAGGGCTAAACAAACAAAATACAGGTACAAAAACAGAGAAGTATTCAGTTTTATATCACCTGTTTTCACAGAAATTTCAAATTTTTCAAAAATTCCTATTTATATGCAAGTTAATGATGATAAAATATTCAAAGCAATGTAAGAGCAGAAATATTTTAATGTATGCCCTATTTAAACATGATAACAAAAATATAAATTAGATTATTTAGTATTAGCGAGAAATTATGTCATACAAATCTTAAAATATTCTACATATCAAGCATTGCAAAAAATTATAAGATAGTTAAAATTATTCATTGAAACTAACTTTCAAATCATCTAATTAATATGAGTCCAACCCTACATTTAAATGTACCTTTGGCTTACATTGACAAACATTTAACCTTTTCTTTGTGTTAAATTCTTTTCTCCTTCTTCTTTTAACTTATTGTATACATTTAAAACAATTTGTTGACTTTGTTCCACTAAATGCATTCTAGGAGTAGATTCACCTTCTTCATCACAACTATTACTGTATTCTCCACAATCAGACCATGGTCTCCACATTTTGTTTATTCGAATATGTACTGCCAAATTGAAAGATTCGGGAATACTAATATAATTGTAAAAACATATTATATTTATACTTGAGATCATTTTCCTAATTACCGTTTCACCATTTGCCACAACCAATCATATAGTTAAGAAATGAATATAATGCGTACTTATATCTAAGTTAAAATATGTAGTAAATAAAAGAAAATAACATTAAAAATCAAATTTAATTACGCATAATGATAATTTGTAGAAAAACCAATATAAATTTCTGTTAAATACGGGTCAGTACGCCGGGTAAGAAGATCCCATGTGGCTCTGTACTGCCCGCCGCTTAGTACCATCCACGCCCCTAGCTACAATATCTATGCGCATACATATCACATCGTTGTTTGAATTTGACGTTACTCATTTTAGGAATGCACAAGAAAAAAATGTTTTACGAAAAAAATCGCTACGGATAACCAAATTACTTTAGCGAGTAGGTACTGAAGGCATACAATATATGCACCTGCCTCCTCTCCAATTCCCGCGTCCCAAGTGTTACCAGATCGAACGCTACGTTGCCAGTCTTATTACTTAATTTACATACCTCGTTTATCTGTTTCCCAGTAACTCGAATTCACAAAACCATATTTTAAATGAATAACCATATAAGCCTAAAAATAACTGAACCCCAAACTATGAACACCCAACTGTTTCAATGGGTCTGTATTAGTGATAATTCGACTAAAAATTATATTAACAAAAATTGAAGGTTTGTAAGTTGTAATTAAAACAATCGAATGATTTTCTTTTTAAACATTAATTTGTTTAATACTACTACTGGGTCTGCATCAGATAATAATATTTCCACAGTATTCGCGACTAAAGTTTAACCATAGTGGTGAAAGTACGAACTACGTTAGTGCGTATTATAAGTTTATTGCTATTTATATACATGTTGTATTTTTTTCGTTTTTTTTTAACTATTTGTTTTTATTTAAGATTTTCTTGTTTGTTTCGTCCCTTATACATTTAAGATTAAATATCCCAAAATAAAATCAGTCTTTTTCAATACTAACATTGCCCATTTCCCTTTTTTCTTCTATAACCTACATAATTTACAAATTATTATTTTATTGTTGTCGTTCCCCTGGTAGTTAAAAGGAAGATATTGCTTTTCATTCTTTTCCAAATGCTCGTGCGGGAAAAGTTAAAATTTTAAATAAATATGGCATTTTTTTGTAGCTAGTTTATAGTACCATAATTTCTTAATTGTAAACATGTACACAAATAGAAGTCAAGTATCACCTCGATAAATTAATTAGTACTGCGGCATTATGTTTGTACTTGCTACTATTTCCCGCTTTATAAGAACAAATAAAAATTTTAATCAGCAATACATTTACGTCCCATTAAACACTCTCATTAATTTTGTGAGGATTGCACTTTAATGGACTAGTCTGCAGAAACAGCGAAAATGTATCAAATGTATTTTTATCTGCGTTAATTACTCCACATAAAATTAAAAAATTAGAATTTGTAATTTCCCCTCCTTCTGAAATACAACGATAAGCTGGAATAGCTTCTAAATATTCAAATAGATGAAAGAAAGTTAACTTCAATTATCATTATTTGAAATTTATTTTATGTAATAAAGAAGAAAATTATATATAAAACAAACCTTTCCTTCTTCTGTATCATAAAAATAGTATGTTATAATTATTGTATTTTTTTTTAATATAAGGAATCCTGATCAAAATGTAAGTCCTCGAACATATCGTCATTTACATGTAAACCAATAGATAGGTATACACCATATACTTGGGCTGGTAAAAGTCGATATATCGATTCTTGAAAATTGAATTTAGACTTTCGATGTTATCAACTTTATTATCGTCGACTTTTTCCATTAATTAGACTTTGTTGACTTGTTTTCAAATAACTATCTCGTTCTCGTCTTTTAGACTTCGACTTTTTGATTACCTGAAACTTTAAGATCTTTTCTAATTTTTTAGCCTTAATCTTTTATAACATTAGAGTATATTTAATAGGTTGCTGAATATTTCTTCATATTTATATTCATACAAAATGTATATTCAGATTCATGATGGGCAAAATGATTACAGGAATATATCACTGATTGTCGCAATGATTATATACAATTTTTTTCAAAGATTTGTCCTGTCAAAATCTTTTTTACACAGTGCAAAGTTTATTTCAAAGTAAATTTAACAAAAAAAAATTACACACATTCTGCATTATAAATTCAAAATAATACACCAGTAAAACTTGTACTGGTACTCGGTATCTTCGTAAATCTGGAATGTTAAATAACAATTACAGAACAAGTGATTTAATCTGATTTATATCACTGATTTAAATCAAATGATTTAAATAAATGCAACCCTGGATATTACTATCGATAATTACCATTGAAAAATTAGATCACATAGAAAATTTAATATTTGCTTAATTGATACATTTTTTTATTATATCGACTTCTCAATTTTTTCGACATTTTGATATTTTCACAATCTTAATTATTTCGACTTTTCTATTTCTTCGACTTTCAAGTAGTCGATAAAAACCGATTTTTCAAAAAGTTGAAAATCGACTTCCTGTATTTAAAGTCTGTGAGTCTGTTTTTTTTTTTAATAATTACTGTCATTAATATCTTCAGAATTAACTTTTCGAGGATGAGCTAAGCAAGAAATAATAATGTTGGTATCACTTTAATTAATTCCCTTATTTAGATCGCAAAGTGTAGTCCCACATACTGCAATCAGGATTAGAAGTCGTGTTCGATTATCACGCGGGTCGTTTATAATCATGTTAGTTTACTGATTGAATCAAAGTGTCAAATCAATAATTGGCAATACGGGATTATCGGTTTACTGTAAGTAGATTATTTGATTGGAATACAACGCGAACAAAGCCCAAATGTAGAATCATTGCTTTAATATTCTAAAATACACAATCATCTTCTGTGACAAATGACATGTATTATGCATGAAAAGAATGTACCGACAGAAGAACAAAAGAAAGTGTGATATTATTCATGTCTCCATGGTTACAATGCCTCATAACACAAGCGATTTTGTTCCGGACCCAACGTTAAATTACGGTTTCTGGAAATGTTTTCCGTCTGTTTTGTTTTATATGTATATGTTTTTTGTACAAGGGTGAGAATTTTATTGTCAGCGCTTCACTTAACGTTGGGTCTGGAACAACTTACATAAACAAATATCATTATTGTTCTTGTCATAAAACGATTTAGCTTATGAAGAAAAGATACACAAATTCAACTTTAATAATGGTACAATAAAGAAGACTTCGACGAGATTTAAATGATATTTTCGCAAAAGTTTTAAAGACTCCATAAAAAGACACTTTAAATAATATTTTTTAAATGAAATTAAATATTATTTACAGGATGTTTATAGTTTTCGTATTTATTTTTTTATAGGTTATACTACAGGCGAAAAACGTTAAAACATCGTAGTAAAAGTTTTATAAGATATATTATTTTTTAGTTTTTATAAGGTATTATAATTAATCAAATTAAAACATTTTATTTATTTTTCTTTTTTTTTAATTTCTATCAATTGTAGTTCGTTCTTCATTATCATTTACAGCCGGTTTTTCAATCGTCTGTCAAAGTTCCTGTTAACAACCAAACAGATATTTGACTTGTAAACTTCATGGTAATGAAAATGCATTTTTTACTCTCCAATTGGCAATCATTTTGACTTCCATTTGCTATATTCTTATGCAACAACTGTCATTTTAAGCAAATTTTGAATGTTGTATTAATTTTGACTAAAAAATATCACAGGTTGACATATTGGATCGGAAATGTTTCAATAAAGTAATTGAAAAAAATTTGTAAATAAAATGTTGGTATTTAATTTTATATATGTTTACGAAATATTATATACTAGTCATAATTTTATTTACCTGCTAGTAAAAACCGAATAATATTTTCTTCATTTTGTAATAATTACATTGCTGTATTTTTATTAAATCTAAATCTTTTGAAAAAATTATGGTCACTCCATAAATTAAAATGGTGTGGTTAACATCTTACAATGTTTAATCTCCTATACACCACATTAATAAAATCTATTAATTCTTCTTCGTCGTCACTCTCATAAAATACAGAATACTTTACGTTAGGCCATATTTGGACCTACTGTGTAAATTTATTCTATCCTTTAAGATTTGTCCATTTGGTAACGCTAACAAGACATTGAAAAACCGAAATTCGTGGTTACCATGAGGATTAATTTAACAGAGACGTAACAGACATTTATCAGAACATTGAAAAAGCGGCTCTTAATATTTAAATCATTGTCTAAAATTTGTCAGGACCGGCCAGATGCTCTATCCAGTCCTTGATGTGTTCACAAATCACCAGTATTTTTATGCTTTTCTAAAATTACCATATAACTTATAATCTGTAAATACACATTATTTTTCAAATGAAAATAAGAATTATAACACCTCAAAATACAAGTGGTGGCGAAACCTCGGCCTTTGTAGACAAGATATTTTTGATTGAAAACCCGATTATTACGATCCACATCATTTTCTATGTTGAATTTTCATTTTCATTATATATTTCTATATTTATTACCAAAAACTAAAAAGCGTCGATTCTAGATGTAAGATCAAATGTCTAAATGCTCAGTCCTACAGTAACATATGGAAAACATTTCACATTGTTCCATCATACGATATTATGAAATGCTCGCAGTACGGTCCTGTGTAATGAGAATCCATATAATATGAAAATTAATTAGTGAGACATTGACGTCAGCCCAAATGAAAGCTTTTTTAATATAGTAAAAAGTTTCAACAATTAATTATGTAATATAAGATTATGTACACAAACTTTACTACAACTCAAAGTACCAAGATAAAAATTTGATGAGTGTCTTAAAACACTGATTAAAAATTTATTGCCCATATAAACTACTGCAAAGTAGAGTTTTGCTAGAGTAAGAAAGTTTAGTGAATACCTACGAACACTAAACTTAAACTATAAAGTGCTCTAAGAGAAGATTAGACTACTAATATAAAAGTAGAACAGTGAACAAACTTGAAAGAGAACTTAATTAGTTCCTTATACCCTGATTTCGGTAATAGATACTGATGAAATAAAGGGGTTTCTAAAGTTCATATAGATTATTGTAAAAATGTAATCAAAAAACATATTTGTTATCAAAAGCAAACTTCAAATAATTAACTTGATTTCAAAATTATTTGTACGAAACACGTCAGTGCGATTATCATTTTCCCATAATAATATACAACGGTAAGAAACTTTAAATATGTCAAATTTAAATTTAGCGCTGATTTCAATCTAATATTTTAACAATTTTTGCATTTCCCTGATGTCAGAGGGGTCGGAACAAACCCCTCCCCCATCCCCTTCCATTACATCTGTAAAGTGTTTCTAAATCAATATTTATTTATTCCCAACAAAACGATTAAATTCTAGCATTCTACATCTTTATTGCATATTGCAATGTCGCAAAAATGTGTAAAGCGTTCGAAATAGATGTACCTATTTATTCCTCGCAGAACTTGAAGGCAAATTCAATGCTGCAACGTTATGGCAAATACTCCAGAAATATATTAAAGAATTTCTGCATTTATACCTTTTCCTGATTCTGTTGTTTATCAACTTAGATACCTTTCTTTAACATAAAACTACTTTGGAAAGTTTTATGTGCTTTTTGCCAAATTATTTAGCTTTACCATACAGGTAAAAATGTGACAATACTTTTTCAGAAATACGAGTATGTATTGTTACCTGTCACACTGCGGCATTGATAAGAGAATTGGAAAACAGACTTTGGCAGCTACGCATTACTAATAGTGGAAATTTACCACAATTTGTTCATCAAGCATTTCTAATGTGCGAAGTAAAAATATTCCCATCAGACCACAACATACTGCACGAATTTGTCATATTTCTGCATAATACTATCGATATCGGTGAAAAATTGTTTGACATTATTAAAAAATCACCGAGAAATTGTGATTACAGCAAATATGATTCTTGATGAATAAGCAAATAATTACAGAATGTTTGAATTGGGATTTAGTTGCAATATATTTAATGTTACGTGTTTGTTATATTTAATATTAATATCATATGCTAAGGAGATTTTTTAATTTATATTATATATACTGGTGTGCAACGAAATGCGGAACATAGGACTATAACATGGGATTATAAAAAAATTGCTGATACTCTCTTCTAATATATTTATTTTAGAGCAAAACTACAAGAGTACAAAGTTGTTCAAAATTAAATTCTACGTCAGATAAAATCAAAATTGTTGCAACAGCATGACTACAGTACGAGATTTATTAAGAAGAAAATGTAATATTTTCGTTAAAAATCAGACAGAAATCGAAAAAAAATATCTATTTGTCAGTTCAGTGAAATATCAATGATATAATTATTATTGTCTTTATTTTAATATTATTTAAGGTGAATTTACATTCTTTTTCTTAAATAATACAGCAATATTTCAAAAATATTACGAATATAACTTAAATAAAAAGTAAGATAAGTACATCACATAAAATAAATTTTAATTATATTTATAGACGAAACATCCAGTTTTAAACTAATTTTAGACTATAACTTATGTTATAAGTTAATTTCAATTTACATTACCTATAATGACATGCCATTAACTGTCACAAATATCACGTAGTAGATATTTTCTTTTATTTCCATAGCTGTCCGATTTTGAACGAAAATGTTTCATTTTATATTTAATACATCTCTTACTGCAAACGTGCTATTGCATCAATTATGATCTTCTCCGACGTAGAATTTAATTTGGAACAGCGTTATACTCTCTCATATATAATGTATTGAAGCGTGTATTTTGTGAATAAACATAGGGAATACTGGTCAGACTCGTCACATTTCAAAGTCAATAAATTTTAAATCTTTTCAATAAAATAATACAAAATGAAATAGAAACAGTAGTGTAACCGCGGTAATGGATATTTCAAATATTTAAAGAACTTTCATCAATATTATTCCGGTCTATATGAGGGTTATTTTGGCGTCGACAATTTGTGTTTTACTGTGTGGTGATAGTTTCGTTAGTTTACTTTATAACTTTTTTCGTATTTTTCATTCATTATTATATTTATGTATAATACTGTCAGTTTTGATATTTATTTGCTTCGCAAATCACGCGTTTTCTCCCGACAAGATGATGTCATCAATTCCCCTTTTCGCCCAACGATTTGAATTACAAGATTTACGATTGATGACGCCAGGATCAACTGCGGGAAATAGAATGTAATTTGTAAGTAAAATCATCTTCGATTGGATAGTAGATTGAGGTTGAGGAAGATAAGAAATCGGAGAGCAGTCTTATGAATTAAATGTTTATTTCAAAACAGCTACGTTTCGACTAATCAATAGTCTTCTTCATTCTACAAAGTAAATATGAATGAAAAAGCAATAATACCAAAATGATACAATTTGAACACAAATAGAATAAATAAATGTGTAGAATTACAGTAATCATTAAATACAGATGTGGTAACACGTTACTATACATTAACTATCTACCTATCTATAAACTTTTATTGTACACGAATTTCTCTTGCTAAGCAACCAACCCGAAAGCAAAGTACATGGTAAATCCCGACACCAAAGTAGGCGGGTTTTTATCTAATGTCAGTTCGCTTGAAAGATTTTGCTGAAATAGCAAGAAAAGTGAGTGCCTAAAAATAAATGTTTATCTGAGAAAATCAGAAAGATCGTGTGGTTATGTAAAATCAATTCCAAAGACAATGTAAAATAAGACAAGTAAATTATTATTGTTTTGAATTATTAATTAACTATTTACTTATTTTGTAGCTTCTATTTTTTTGCTGAAATAGCAAAAAAAAGTGAGTGCTTAAAAATAAAAGTTTATCTAAGAAAATCAGAGAACTCGAATGGTATTTTGTAAAATCAATTCCAAAGACAACGCAAAATGAGACAATTTAATTGTTCTTGTTTTGAAATATTAAGTAACTATTTATTTATTTAGTAGCTTGTATTTGTATTTCTTTCGCTTTCGTTGTCAATGGAGTGTTACAGAAAATAACTGTACCAATAACAGAGAACTATAAAAACCATAATAATTTTGTAGACATTTAATCGTCTAGCAATGGGCAAAGCTAATTATACAAATTGCAAGTATTAAATCTGAACTTTCAATTGGCCCACATTTTACAAATACTTAAACATTATTTGAAGTAAATTGCTGTTTGGTGTCGCCAAAAATACAACCGTGTTTAGTCTGTCGTGCCCTGCGTATACTCTTGCAAAGTCATTCGACCGAATGACTAGATAAGCGACTCGGAATGTAAGTAATTATTATTAGAGATATGAGCGAAACCGAATAATTATTCGATATTCAGCCTACTTTAATACCGAATATTCAGTTACAAGAAATAAGTGAAGTTTATTACATTAAAATATATAATTATAAAAAATAAATTTTATACAAAAAATATATGTTTAGGTATTACTAATGTATCTACATGAAACGTAAATAATTTATCTATATTGTTTGGTGATAAATCATTAAATTTTTCTTAAAACTGAAATAATTACATTTAATAGTAATTATATAAAAATTTACCTTACCAAAAAATAAATGAGAATAAATACACCCCTCTTCGCAAAGAGGACCACCAATCAGGTTTTCAGGTTGTAGAAAACTACATTATTGGATAATGCCGAATATTCGGTTAAAAATTCACCGAATATTCGTTATTCCGCTATTCGGCTGAACCGCAATTCGTCACAATATTAATTATTATATACCTAGGTTAAGAAGATGAGATGACTAATACAAGTTAGTAATTCATTATTCTGAGTGCTGCAATCGAATTAGTTCGTTTTTTGTAGAAATGTTAGTGCAACCCTCTATTCACTGCTCATCTAGTTTTTCTTGCCACAAAGCTAAATCCTTTCTACGTTTTTCGTAAAACGACAACGACTTCTACGACAATCTCTTTCCATTTCCGTTTTTCTGCACGTAATGTGGCTACATATTGGTCTGGGCCCCAGGTCCTGAGCGCTTATACAGCGACTCACAATCGTATTAAGGTCTGGGAATTATTTATTTCATACTGGAGTAATAAAAATCGTATTAGCGGTGAGATCAACTCAGGTGGAACTTGGTAAAAAGATATAGCCTTGTTATAGCAACAGATTTTCCAAAGGGACAATTTTTGAAGGAGTTCAACTTGAAAATTATTTTTATGATCCGGTACTCGTATGCAGAATATAATGAAGTTAAAATAATTTTGTATATATATTTTTAAACAAATTTTCAAAATTATTTATAGTATGCGTCATCGAATTCCTAGCTAAAAAGATGTTTGTTGTACACTTTTTGTGATCACTAAAGGATGAGTATGTGCAATTGCTATTATGAATAGTATGAGCAAGCTCTTTTCTTAAGCACATATTTCATCAAAAGTTAATGACAAATTTAAAAATAATAATGCAAATTTTGCGTATAATGATAGCTTACTGCATTTTTGTGAAATTTTTTCATAAAAATAAATATCTATTCAAATATAAAAAAAAATTCACGATTATTTTTCTTTTGTATTCTCAAAACAATACAGTTGGTTTAAGGTAAAAAATGTTGTGTAATATTATATTTTATTGAACAATTATCATGAAAAAAATTATTTTTGAAAGCGTGAAGGTATTTTTTTGTGCTGCCCACTTGATCCATTAAGCTACGCTTCTCTTTATGTTAATGTTTTGTGTTTGGAACCACGCCCTATTGACATTGACATTGCATTGGCAAATACAAAAGGATAATGTCTTATCAAGAACTTTAAATGTCGAAATAAACAATGGCAATAATGCCTGGGTGCCTATTCTGTAACTTTTCTACGATTTGAAGTGTTATATTGGTTGACGTCTCGTGTCAAAGGTACAATGTTGTAATCTTAAGAACTTTTGTATTTGAAAGTTTTAGTAACATAATTTTTAAGTTAGCACTACTCCCGGGCACAACTTTCAAATTGTGTATTATCAATTGCGTACATTTGCATAATTTCAAAATTCTCTTTAGTAATATGACTCAAAGCACCTACAAAAATTGTTCAACACTACAATAAAACCTTTGCACAAAATGTCACCACTCAAATTTCCAACTATATCGCCAAGCACACAAGCCAAACGTCAGTATAACACTAGTGAAATGAATATAACACTACCCTTCGTGCTAGTGAATCGTTTACAAAATTAGTCACGTCATATTGCCCTTTTGCACTCAAAAACCGCTAGATGATAGTCAGATTATAACACTTTTGAACACGTATTACTAGTGTCATAAGTTACAGAATAGGCAGCCTGGTACCGATATTTTGTCATTGATGGAAGCATTATGGGTAGGGGATTGGTGCAGTAAGGGAAAATTGTCAATGCCAATATGGCGTGATTCCACCACTGGATTGTTTAAGTAAATAGATATCTCGGAGTATGCGCAGAAAAAAAACCTGTGTACACGTGCAGCAAGAATATGTACAATTTGATAGGTGTACAATAAAATCATGTGGTGTCCTCATCAAATACTTTATAATATTATAAATTACCTGCGATATTATATTTATACAATTCATGAAATATTCTGAATAACACAATGCGCATAAAAATGGAAAAAGAAAATGATTTTTGGTAAAAATCACCTGCATTATATTTTGCATATTGCATACTCTTATTTATACTTTAAACTGCCATATTTACAATTTTTACATACATAAAGCATAGTTTAATATTCTTCTACTGAATAAAATCAGCTCTATAAAATATTTATAAATTTATTACTCATGCATGAAAAACTTTATTGTCTAACGTAATAACAATGTTACACTTTTCATCACATCTTCATTCATATAAAATGAATATTTGAAAGCCAAAGATAATTAAACCAGAAGTTTGATTCATTCGCGTATCCAAGCGAATTATTATATAGGTATTTCCATTTCCAATTTTTTGATAATATAATGGAATAGGTACTAGTTTCATGATAATTATAATTCAACATGTATGGTTGTTATTGTTTCTGAATTCATTTGGATAACTGGTAACTTCACCATTACATGCAATCAATCTGATACTTCATGATTAATTGATTTGCGGACATTAAATTTGTATTATTGCTAGTCAAACTTCACTTAATTAGATAATGATGTGAGTAGTGATATATTACGCATGTACGTGTATTTCAGTCAATTTATAATTAGTTCAATTATATTTTATATTGATGAATGGCATAGCTGAAACTATCGCAGAAATAATGTTTCATTTGAACTGGTAGTGGTAACTCTGTAACCAAACACAATTTAATTATTGCTTAAATATTATGAGGTGGCAGGCGTATGGTTAGGATTTTAAAACATGAAAGTGCTCATTTACAGTTTCCAAACATCTCATATTTTTATATGAATAAACAGTTATAGATACACTGAAATAAATTGTGAAAAGTATATGTCAACCGCCGGGATTTGAACCTAATACCTACATCTCGCAGGGATGTTGTTCTACCCGGGGCCGATTTTAATCTAGAAATATATATAAAAATCCCTCCCCTTATTTTATTTTTTTAAGTATCTTGTATAGTACTAAATAGTCCCAAAATATGATTTAGAAATAAAATCACTTTCCTAAAACCATGTTAACTATGAACAACCATAAACCTAATTCATATATTTTTTTAATTGCATATTAGAATATTTTATTATCACGTAACCCATTAAAAAACTCTGCACTTCATTTAAACTTACCTACTTCATTTTTCAGTTTTGCGACATACGTACGTACATAAACGTACATATAGACGTTATACTTCGTATAAGGAAGTAAAAAATATATAAAAGAGAAATTTCATGTAAATTTAATTAACAATTTTTAAAATTTTCAATTTTAAAACGAACCCTCACCTAACCACTACCCCAGTGGTAGATATTCTTAAATAAATATGTAATGCTATATAAGTGATAGGAAAAAACATCAATCATTTTAGTTTTATTATAAAAATTTCATTGGTTTTACTTAAGTTTTTAAATTCATTTTGTAACTTTTTAATTCTTCAAAAAGGTTTTTACTATCAATTTTGATGGAATCGACATATGGGTGGTTAAATTTTATATGCAAATCTTTGCTAATAGTCTAGTAAATAATAAGATAAATGATGAATGAACAACTTACAGACAATGTGTTTATGTATTTTGTTATTTATTAGAATTGATATAATAAGTAAAATAATTTTGCGATAGATTTGTACGCAGTCAGTCAAATAATTTTTTTTAAAAAATAATACCTTATTATTTTGTTCATTTCATAAATTGTAGACATTTTAAAATGCTTAAATAAATTTGTTTTGTTATAAAAAATAGGACGGTTTTGCCGCCCCTATGCTTGGCCGCCTTTGTTGTGAGCACACATGAATACCCGCTAGGATCGGGATGTCGCTTTACCACCTGTGCTACGACTCACTGTGTATGTTCTAATCACGTCCGTTGACATAATCTCTCGCGGTTTTCCTGCTAATTAATCGTATTTAGCACTATACTAGTCACATAATGTTAGATACGGGGTTGGTGTACTTCTGTATTTAAACATCTGATGACGCATTGTATTTTAATTAGACAACTGTGAGCCGTATCTCAGTTGGTAGAGCAACATCCCGGTAAGATGTACGTCTCGGATTCAAATCCTAAAGGTTGACATAATCTTTTCACAATTTATTTGGTATACCAACCCCACAACTAATATGTGACTAGTAAAGTCCTAAATAGGACTAGTTAGCAGTAAAACCGGAGAGATTATGTCAACTGATGTGATATGAACATACAAAGTGAGTCGTAAGTCGTAAGTCAGGTGGTAGAGCGACATCTCGGCAAGATGTAGGTCTCGGATTCAAATCCCGGTCTTTTCACAATTTTTTTCAGTGTCAGTGTTTTTTTATTTTTCAAATCCGATCATTAGTTCCAGAGAAATATTGTTTATAACAAATTTTACCAGGTATGCAAAATTGCAATCAAGTAGGCTTAAACAAATGACAGAAACTCAAGTATCAGTTTATTAGGTGTTCAAAATGACTACCACCAACTTAGGTACATACAATAATAAAGATTTTGCTCAAAATTTTGGAGCTACGGTATGTTGCCGTAAATCTTCTAAAGATTCGGGTAGCGTGGCTTAAATTTTAGACTTCAAATAACCCCACAAAAAGAAATCTAACTTACAAATTACTTGTTTATTACAAACAACTTGTCGAAAGAATTGTTTAAATTATAAAATTTGTTTTAAACGATATTTCTCTGAAACTAATGATCGGATTTGAAAAATAAAAAAAAAACAGTTGAAAAGAGAATTGAAAGGTCTTTCGAACTGTGTCATGTTTGACACCATTTTCCATTTAAACTTATTGAGGTGCAGTCGACCCCCATTTTAGGGTTGAAGTTATGCCATTGGTACTAATCCATTCAGGTGTCTCCCTTTATACTAAAAATGACGTGTTCGAGCAATTTTTGCAAAATTGATGTTAAGTGGCCAAAAATTACGCTGAGAATTTTCATTGGGCCACCCTGTATAACTATAAAACAAATGGGGAGTACGCAAAAACAGTCTAACCACACCACTACGAGGTTGGTTAGCCGTTGTTTGGTCAGAAAATTAATAGTAATAAATATTATTTTATAAAATTCTCTTATCAATAACATAGGTATTTGTCTATCACGTTTGTATGGTTTAATATAACAGTTATTTTGTCTCATGTTTTGTTAAGTTAATATGATAATATTACCGTTAGGGTCGTGTCAGGCAGTATTACCGTCCTGGTGTAAATCTTTAAGTGATCCCCCCCTCTCCAAATATTTTCCTCAACAACGTTTGAATAAAATTCAAAAAATACATTTATTTGTAATAAAAACAACAACAATATATATTATAGCCAATTTATTTAGTTTTACCTAGCTCATACTTGAGCGCAGATAATTTTTGATACTTTTAATTTAGAGAAGGAATAGAAAGACAACTTATGTATTGTTTATGGTTTATAAATGTATGTGAAAATAAAAAGATATAGTTTGGAATTCAGACAATTTTTTTTCAGCTCCAACATGTTTCAAGCTCACATGTGAGGTTGAAATATGTTAGAGCTGTAAATAAATTGCAAAAGTCCAATACACATCTTTTTATTTTTACCTACATAGCGAAACAATGTTCAGCACTCGGTAGGTACCTACTGATACAGATTATATATTCCAACCTCCGCTATTATTAAGAGACACTTAATGTCAAATGCGTATTTAATGAAAATAAATAAATTTGAATATATGCTAGATAAATTATTGACATATAGATATGTTAATATTTCTTTTTTTTTATTATTATTTTAAAATGCATTCGTGTGATTCTAGCACAAGATAAAGCGAGACCTAACATTTTTTGCACTTGTTACACAATATATTATTGTATCGTCTTATTCACAGAATAGGGTGATAAGCTTCAAAGGTTCTTATTTTGTGACACCACAATCTAAGCTGTTTAGTTTTTTATTCATCTATTTGGATGGCTAGATTACTTACTAACGGTATCAGACAATTTTATACAATTTTAAAAAAGTTCTTTTGATTAGGTTTAAAATAAAGCATTTTAATTCAAATCGAACTTCTACCTCCATTCAAGACTCAATAACCGCTGTAATTTCCATAATTTTAATTACAGACCTTGTTCAAATCTCGTTATTAATAAATGAAATTTATGCACCAAGTAATTACATTCAAAATTCAAATTCATTTCGCAGTCGATCGCTCTACGAATTACAGAAATAAATTGTTTTATTGTTTACTTATGGAGATGTCCCAACTATCGATTATTAGATAGTTAAACCGACTATTTCGTCACTTTACAACTGATTGACGATCAAAAAGATAAGATAGATTTTAAGTAAGTACATATTAATGAAATTAGGTCGATTGTATCCAATGGGCTTGCCGACTATTTTAAAAATTCGTATTTTATAACTATCATTATGCCATACAAATAATATAAATATAAAAAATATATATTTTTCTTCAAACGTAATCAAAGTGACATATTTTTTGACGGGATTGATAAGTTTGAAGTAGCAGTAAAAGTAAAATTTGTTAATTAAACCTTAAATAATAAATTACCTACAACCTACATTAAGAAGTAATTTAGCAGTGATAATTAAGCAAGTTTTCTTTTTTTTGAAATCTATGAGTAACTATTAAAAAAACCATAATTTGATAAAATTTCTCCGTTATAAAACATGAAAAACTTATTTTATTTTCAAATTTAGATAAAGAATTTAATTCTCAAAACATTTATTTGAAATATTTTTGTCTAAAATAATTTGAGAACTTTTGCGCCAAGATTTCCATGTTAATCGCCTATGGCCCGTTTTTTGATTTTCACTTTGTATGTTTTAAAATTGATATAAAGACTCCATTATTGCCCCTCCAATAAAATTGATAAAATCCCGCCACTGGCACATAGCACTGAGCTAGTACCTTTAGTAGCAGTTAGTTTAATATTCATTACTTATTTCTTTTCTTTTTTGGATTTTACATAACAATTTTTTACTATAACTTTTAAAATGTCCTATGTGAAATTTAACAACAAGTAACAGGAAAACAAAACATGCATTTAAACAAAAACTCATTGATAAATTACACAAAATATATCTCTCACACACATTGCGATATGAATTCACACAATTGTAATTGCTATTATGAGTATTTCACAAACAGTGGAAATCAGATGACGATTACACCGTCAGCAAAAAATGTTCATGTTCAGCTTAGCATGAAGCCCCCAGCTTAGCTTTGCGACCTGTGCCATCTCTGGGGTCTGGCTGTTGACAGGTTTATCTCTCACTTAATGAGGGGTTTGGGCTGCTGAACCTACCGTACATAAAAACAGGGTTTACTCGCACTCGAGTCTATCTGCAGAGAGATACACCTTGCTAAGGGAGTTTTTGCACAACGTAATCATCCGTTTATATACTCGTATAAAAACGATACTGGCTATTTTTTCAACCGTGAAAATACTCGTGTTAGTTCATTTGTGAAAGAGAAGTTTTTATGAAAAAAGGTTTGTTGAGCAATAAAAAAATTGAAGTAAGGGGGTGATAGATGTAGAGAGTAGGATTTTCCAAAGAGATGACTTTTAGCGATTGTTGTAAATAGGTTTAGGTCTATGTTCAAATGAAGCTATTGTCCTTTTCAGAATGAGAAAATTGTAAATCTAAATTTGCAAGAGTACTATTGGAAAAAATAAGATAAGCTATTAACGTTGTTGATGATTATTGCGTCCAATAGTTATAATTTTGAAGAGGATTATCGGGAAGTGGACAGTTTGTTCATAAAAAACTGTTATTCACATTGTTATAGTTTCGACTTTAATTTAAGTCATCTTCAGAACTATAAAATTACAAACAATCGTATAAATATTCAACTTAATTGAGATTAGATAGTTTACATCAATTTTAACAATTGTACTCACCATTAGTCGTGAATTTATTAAAGTTATATATTTAGTTATTTATTATTGTTGAAATATTCTCAAAATTGTAAACTTTGCGGTTTTCTATCTTGTTAAACTATCCTCCCCTTAAAACAGAAATATATCGTTTGACCACGATATATTTATTTCTAATAGGAATATTGTCTTTCCTAAACGTAAACCGTACCTAAGACAAAACAATTACAAATAAGTATTTTACTTCTAGGTTGTCAAATATCACCACAAATCTTCCTCTGTATCATATAGAAATACTGATAAATCATTCACAAATATTGCTAATTTCCCTAAACTAGTGGAGTTATCTTTGGAACTAAATAATATTCTTAATCCTTTTTATGTATTATTAGTTTGACATTTCAGAAGTATAACTTTGGAACTAACTAATCATTAATCAAGCTTAAGGGCTAATCCCTTTTATGAATCTGGTTGCATGTGTGTAAACATAAATGAATAATTTATAATTTCTTTAATTAATATTTAATATTTTCAGTCTATATTCATTATTCCTATGTTTACTCATAAAAGAAACGCTTTAATACATTGCTGTCAATCAATTTACTCCGTAACTATAGCAATGATATAATTTATGTTTACTAAAAAAAAAAAAACTCCCGGTATGTTATTTGTAGTGAATAATAAGTACAAATACGATAGATATATATTTGTGAGTAATCAAATTATTGGCGCACCTTGAAACGTCTTTGCCAGACAGATTTATTACTCTTTCTCATTCGGAAATGAACTATAAAACTTTCATTAAATTTTGCATTGAAAATTATGAGTCAGTTTTATAGTTTTCCTAATTTTATTATTTTTATATACGTACTGTACTTTTCATGATACCCGGTTGACATTATTACCATGGTAATGTATTAAAAAGCATTGCTGTTAAAAATTAAACCGATGATTAAAGTTAACAAAAGTTTTATGCAACGGGGCATAAGTCTAATAAATTAAAAATATATAATTCAGCGTATGGTTGTCTTGTAGTATGGCTGACGACTGACATCACTTAGATGATGAGTTTCGTTTCTTGAAATAAATATTACTCGGTAGGATGGTTTATCTCTGTTGTAGATATATCTAACAGAAATATATTGCATTGACCTGAATCATTAGTCCTTACCGTTTAAATTAAAGAATATCTATAATCGATATTGCAAATAAATATCCTCACCATCATCAAACAACTCTTTTTAATAGTACGTTTTATTATAAGTCAGTGAAATATGTTGTTAAACATAAGTGAGATTCTAACGAATATAAGGACAATTCACTCGCACGTATGATGTACATGGGCTTAGCCAGACTTGAACAGGGAGCGACCCTTCTTACCCTTGCCAGAATTCTCTAAAAGGAATTCTTTAAATGTAGAATCACGGGTTAGTGGTTATTAGAATGTTTTTCAGGCAATAAATTAATGTTTAAATACATAATATTTCGATTTTCTACTAATAATTTCAAATATAATACTTTCATTGTTGTAAATAAATGTTAGTTGACAAACTCACCAATGTTTTTTCTCCATTAAGCTAACAATAATTAATAAATTATTCATCCTTTAATAAGCAATCGAAGGATGTCTTTTTAAGTATTAATTTCTTATTGTAAATCAAAACGTACATTAAAAACACTTGAAATTTATATATACAAATTATTATATTTTCTACTACCTATTAAATATGTAGTAATGAAATTATATTTAATTGTATCTATTTTATGTAGTTTTTTAACAGAAATGCTAGCTACGCCCATTGTGATATACCATGTTTATTTTACTCTAACGTGTTTTATTTGAAATTAGTTTAAAAGCATGTGTATATGAAAATGACGTTTTTGAAAAATTACTCAGAGAACCTGAAGCCGGAATACATTTTAGACATTTGTGAAAAATAAATAAATAAATGCATGCATGAATCATAAATTCATAAGGAATAAAATATTACTTACTATTTTCTTTCAAAATAATTAAATGAAGACGTCAATTCGTTCATATATTGATTCTAAATAAAAGTAAACGTTCCTAAATTTAATATCTCTGTCGTACATTAGTTCATTGTTGACGTTTGACGTAGAATCGTCCAGTATTGTTTTTGTAGTTAGAGAATAGTGTAAATACGAAATCAACTTATGTCCCGACGGCTGAAAGCTGAAAGCTTTTCGTTGTTGAGTTATTAATGGATGACACTATTGGATTTCAGAACTATCAACAACGTCAATTCTTTTTGGTTGCTTTTTTCTATTACTCGGAAATTAAGTTCTATTTATATTTCTTGACATCGAAAATTACTGAAACCAAAATTAGACTTACGTCTGAAAACATAAAAGGTTTATATAAATGAACTGAATGAAATTCTTTACCATGTACTTACAATATTTTAACTTTACATAACTTTCTCTCAGGGCCGTCGCGAGGGGTGGGCCAGAATGGGCACTGGCCCACCCTGAAAGTAGCTGTGCCCACCCAACTGCCAACTGCAAAATTTTGAATTAAATGAAAAGGCGAAATCTGATTATGATGTGGTATATCAAGAGGCAGTAACTATCTGTAATGAGTCAAACCAAAGATTGCAATGAAAGTAATGGAAAATTACATGTACATATATACCATTTCTAGGGTTATAACTGAAATTAAACTTCGGTTTAATGTCAATAAAAATATATCAATGAGTATAAGTTCATTTAACCCTTAGTGTAAAGCATTTTTAAACTGTGATAATATTAAACCTTTCGCTGAACATTACAAAATTGATTAAAAAGGAGCTACAAATTTTACCAAAAACATATTAAAAATACCTACGAGGGCGAATTTTAAATTAAAATAGAAAATATCATTCAGTTTAAAAATTGATTAAAGGCACAAAGACGCTTTTTCTGAAATATATATCATGAATCGTTATTATTATTCCCGTTTCAAGGGCAGGACGTGAAAGAAGTTATAAGAAGCCAATTGGCAGAAAAAATAATTTGGACAAATCTTGACCTTTGCTTCAGGACATCCTAGACGGATAATTCTAAATTGAATCGTTGGTTGAAAAATATATAGATATATAGGCAAGCTTATGAGAAAATTCGTTTCACCTACGTAACTGTGTGTCTGGTTGTATTTGGGTCAATATCATGAGTTTCAGTCAAATATTATAAAAAAAGATCAAACGTCAAATAATTAATACAAATTAGTTTAGTTCTGTTTTAAAATATAACAATGAATTATTGAAATAACCATTGTAATAGATACCAAAAAAATCAGTAAACATGTAAAAGATCTTTATTTATCTGATATTTTTGTCTGTTTTCCGCAAAGTAGTTCATGGAATCATGAACGAGATGGCTCTGTCGAATCTGATTCCAAAACAGCAGTACGCAAAAACATACAGGCTTGCCTATCTATTGTGACGACTCAGGTGTCACAATCAAGTATTAATGATATTTTTTTTGCCTGTTTTAACCGTCTGGAAGTGTGTTGAATACTGAACTGTTACTGTCTGTCCTGTCCTGACAGTATTCTAACACATTTCAGTCATTTTTCTCCAAGTATTTGTAATTTCGGATTACTGTAAATCTGTCTTGCAACCTAGAAAACCTCCGTAAAGTCATTTCATGAATATTTGTATTTGCTTCCCTTACCTTTGTTTAATTCATATTTGTTAGCACTTTGTATTAGTATTTATTGTCTTAATTACTGTTTTTGACATGAGAAACACGTCTTTACTGTAATTATTCCGCTCTGTTAATGTCATCAATGCACCGACCGTGCATTGTTAGCTCACGTCAAAATCAGTAACAGCTGTCAAATGTAATAATGTTTTATATATTTTTACACTGCATTAGGATTAAGATAAATACTCTTCTGACCAATTATGACTAGAAAAGGACTTTCACACGGGTTTAAATCTCCTAAAAACGGTTTATTTCTTTTTCGCAATTCCGATTCATTCATTTTTTACTCAATAGATGGCTCGGATAGCTACCCTTATTTCTACGGGACATTTACCTATTTCATCTTCACCCTTAACTCAATAGATGGCTCGGATAGCTATTCCCTATCTCGGTAGAACGGTTCACATTTTCAATTAATCAAAACCCCGATCAATTTTAATCAAAAGTAGAACCAAATGAATTTGTTTCCAAATCATTTGAGTTCGAACGATCTTCTAGAGCCCTCGAGTAGCAAAATGAGAACAGGGTCGAGACCCATCTGGCCTCCGGCCAAACGACCGCCTTCTCGACGGGTTCTACCAACAACACCTCCAGCAAGTCCGACTAAAGTAGCAGTTACGGTGTCACCACGTTCGCCGGTGAACGAACGTCTGTGGTTGGGCACAGGAATCTCCACCGAGCACCTCCAAACGACGAAGAACACCCCATACCCCAAATTGGCTGTCAAGTCAGACTTCCAACGAACTTTTTGGGGCATCGCCGCCCAGAGGACTTCCAGTGTCCCCGATTTCTCCGCTGCCGCCGCGACCAGTGACGCCTCAACCGAGACGTAAAGTACGCATGTTGGTCCCCGACGGTCAAGGGGTTCCTCGTTGGAAGACCATCTGGGACCCAGACGAGTTGCCACCCTCTTTGCGACCACTGTTTTTCGTTAAACAGAAGAACACCTTGTTTCGTGTCAATTCTGTTTGCTCTTTCAGTGTTTTGTGTGAACGGAACAGAAAAGGACAAGTAAAACGGAAAAAAACAAGGGTGAAATGACAGTTATCTCGCAACAGACCAAAAGCAAAACCTACTGTGGAAACACTAGTAGCTTCGCAATTGAACTAATTACGAACACCCGGGTGAAACTTGTATAGGGAAATTGGCAGCATAAAGTAGGCTGGGAATAACTATACCCTTTACAGGTTAGATGGCATTAGTAGTACTCAGAATCTGGGGGAAAAATTTGGTAACTTTTGGTTTTAATTATCATTTTATATTCGTTTGAAATTTAAAATAAAGTAAACTGGGGAAACAATTTCAAACAATTATAATATAATTGTCAAATTGTCAACATTGTAAAACAATAAGAATAAAATTATATTGAATTGAACAAAAATGCATTCACCGTAAATAATATTATTTTACATATTTTATCTACTTGTATGAAAAATAAATTACAATATTTATTACTTATAGATCAGCAGATCAAAATGGTTGTAACTACCCCAGCGGGAATAAAAGGAGAGTGAACGTGAGAGGCCCACAAAATAAACATTTTTACAAATTTACAATCAAAGATTTGCCGAATTGTGAGATTTGAAAAAATCTGCAAAATTAATTCAAGTTAAAATTTATCATTTACTTTTTTTTGTAAAGATCATTTTGATATTAATTTTTTTATAACGCATCAAATCACCGATTATTAAAAAATGGAGTGCCAACAATTCATTCTGATTCTCAGACACTTTTAAACTCCGTTACAAATGTGGATATTTAATTGAATTTTCAAGAATCGAATTTCGAATTAGAATCTGGATGTACAAATTTTGATCAAAGAACTGTGCCACGAATGTCACCGAGAAAACATCTTATACATTACTTCGAGAGAACATCCTTGCTACAAATTTCGACCAAAGATAACTACCATGAATGTTATCGAGAAAACATCTTATAAATTTCGTGGAGAGGACAGCTCTTCTACAAATTTCGCGGAGAAGACATTTCTTCCACAAATTTCGGCGAAAGAACATTCTTCCACGAATGGTTCCGAAATAACATCTTATAAGTTTTTCTGAAAGAACATCACAAATTTCGTCAAGAGAATATCAGTTCTACAAAATTTGCCGACAGAACATATTTTCCACAAGTGGCACCGAGAGAATATCATAAATTTCATCTGGCTGAGAGAACATCTCTGCTACAAATTTCGGCGAAAGAACATTTCTTCCATAAAGGACACCGAGAAAAATAAATAAATTCCGCCGAGAGAACATCACTTCTACAAAAGTCGTCCAGAGAACACCTCTTCCATGAATATCGCCGAAGAATCATCTTATATATTTCTCCGAGAAAACATCTACTCATTTCGTCAAGAGAATATCACTTCTACAAAATTCGCCGACAGAACATCTCTTCCGGTTTCTGCACTAATCGTATTAATTTATTTTAAATGACTTGAATAATTTTGTAATATCTATGCAGGCAATAAATTTCATGAAAATTAATTTATATCTTTTATTTAAAATTAAAATATCTAGTAGTAAATAAACAAATGAATATTGACAGCTACATTTGACGTTTATGTGACATATACCAAATTTAATGATCAAGAAGGTAGTGAGTAACTCTACCCATTACACTTCAGATGGCAGCAACTCCGTGCTGCCCACTTGATCCATTGAGTTTCGCTTCTCGTTATGTTAATGTTTTGTGATTACAAAACAAGAACATGGAACAAATACACACAAAACATTAATATAACGAGAAGCGAAACTCAATGGATCAAGTGGGCAGCACGGAGTTGCTGCCATCTGAAGTGTAATGGGTAGAGTTACTCACAACCTTCTTGATCATTAAATTTGGTATATGTCACATAAACGTCAAATGTAGCTGTCAATATTCATTTGTTTATTTACTACTAGATATTTTAATTTTAAATAAAAGATATAAATTAATTTTCATGAAATTTATTGCCTGCATAGATATTACAAAATTATTCAAGTCATTTAAAATAAATTAATACGATTAGTGCAGAAACCGGAAGAGATGTTCTGTCGGCGAATTTTGTAAAAGTGATATTCTCTTGACGAAATGAGTAGATGTTTTCTCTGAGAAATACATAAAATGATTCTTCGGCGTTATTCATAGAAGAGGTGTTCTCTGGGCGAATTTTGTAGACATGATGTTATTTCGGCGAAATTTATTTATTTTTCTCGGTGTCCTTTATGGAAGAAATGTTCTTTCGTCGAAATTTGTAGCAGAGATGTTCTCTCAACGCCACTTGTGGAAAATATGTTCTGTCGGCAAATTTTGTAGAACTGATATTCTCTTGACGAAATTTGTGATGTTCTTTCAGAAAAACTTATAAGATGTTCTCTCGGAACCATCCGTGGAAGAATGTTCTTTCGCTGAAATTTGTGGAAGAAATGTATTCTCCGCGAAATTTGTAGAAGAGATGTCCTCTCCACGAAATTTGTAAGATGTTTTCTCGATAACATTCGTGGTAGTTTTCTTTGGTCGAAATTTGTAGCAGGGATGTTCTCTCGAAGTAATGTATAAGATGTTTTCTTGATGACATTCGTGGCACAGTTCTTTGATCAAAATTTGTACATCCAAATTCTAATTCGAAATTCGATTCTTGAAAATTCAATTAAATATCCACATTTGTAACGGAGTTTAAAAGTGTCTGAGAAGCAGAATGAATTGTTGGCATTCCATTTTTTAATAATCGGTAATTTGTTGCGTTATAAAAAAATTAATATCAAAATGATCTTTACACAAAAAGTAGTAATTAATTCGGCAAATCTTTGATTGTAAATTTGTAAAAATGTTTATTTTGTGGGCCTCTCACGTTCACTCTCCTTTTATTCCCACTGGGGTATTTACAACCATGTTGATCTGCTGATCTATAAGTAATAAATATTATAATTTATTTTTCATATAAGTAGATAAAATATGTAAAATAATATTACTTACGGTGAATGCATTTTTGTTCAATTCATATAATTTTATTCTTATCGTTTTACAATGATGACAATTTGACAATTATATTATAATTGTTTGAAATCACAAAACATTAACATAACGAGAAGCGTAACTCAATGGATCAAGTGGGCAGCACGGAGTTGCTGCCATCTGAAGTGTAATGGGTAGAGTTACTCATAACCTTCTTGATCATTAAATTTGGTATATGTCACATAAACGTCAAATGTAGCTGTCAATATTCATTTGTTTATTTACTACTAGATATTTTAATTTTAAATAAAAGATATAAATTAATTTTCATGAAATTTATTGCCTGCATAGGTATTACAAAATTATTCAAATCATTTAATATAAATTAGTACGATTAGTGCAGTAACCGGAAGAGATGTTCTGTCGGCGAATTTTGTAGAAGTGATATTCTCTCGGCGGAATTTATTTATTTTTCTCGGTGTCCTTTATGGAAGAAATGTTCTTTCGCCGAAATTTGTAGCAGAGATGTTCTCTCAGCCGGATGAAATTTATAAGATATTCTCTCGGCGCCACTTGTGGAAAATATGTTCTGTCGGCAAATTTTGTAGAACTGATATTCTCTTCACGAAATTTGTGATGTTCTTTCAGAAAAACTTATAAGAAAGATATTCTCTCGGAACCATTCGTGGAAGAATGTTCTTTCGCCAAAATTTGTGGAAGAAATGTCTTCTCCGCGAAATTTGTAAGATGTTTTCTCGATAACATTCGTGGTAGTTATCTTTGATTGAAATTTGTAGCAGGGATGATCTCTCGAATTAATGTATAAGATGTTTTCTCGGTGACATTCGTGGCAAAGTTCTTTGATCAAAATTTGTACATCCAGATTCTAATTCGAAATTCTATTCTTGAAAATTCAATTAAATATCCACATTTGTAATGGAGTTTAAAAGTGTGTGAGAACCAGAATGAATTGTTGGCACTCCATTTTTTAATAATCGGTGATTTGATGCGTTATAAAAAATTAATATCAAAATGATCTTTACAAAAAAAGTAAATGATAAATTTTAACTTAAATTAATTTTGCAGATTTTTTCAAATCTCACAATTCGGAAAATCTTTGATTGTAAATTTGTAAAAATGTTTATTTTGTGGGCCTCTCACGTTCACTCTCCTTTTATTCCCGCTGGTGTATGTACAACCATGCTGATCTGCTGATCTATAAGTAATAAATATTGTAATTTATTTTTCATATAAGTAGATAAAATATGTAAAATAATATTACTTACGGTGAATGCATTTTTGTTCAATTCCATATAATTTTATTCTTATTGTTTTACAATGTTGACAATTTGACAATTATATTATAATTGTTTAAAATTGTTTCCCCAGTTTACTTTATGTTAAATTTCAAACGAATATAAAATGCTAATTAAAACCAAAAGTTACCAAATTTTTCCCCAGATTCTGAGTACTACTAATGCCATCTAACCTGTAAAGGGTAGAGTTATTCCCAGCCTACTTTATGCTGCCAATTTCCCTATACAAGTTTCACCCGGGTGCAAATACAAAACAGGTTAACTCACCGACTCGAGGACTGTAGAAGATCGTTCAAACTCAAATGATTTGGAAACAAATCCATTAGGTTCTACTTTTGATTAAAATTGAAAATAATTAATTAATTGAAAATGTGAACCGTTCTGCCGAGATAGGGAATAGCTATCTGAGCCATCTATTGAGTTAAGGGTGAAGATGAAATAGGTAAATGTCCCGTAGAAGTAAGGGTAGCTATCCGAGCCATCTATTGAGTAAAAAATGAATGAATCGGAATTGCGAAAAAGAAATAAACCGTTTTTAGGAGATTTAAACCCGTGTGAAAGTCCTTTTCTAGTCATAATTGGTCAGAAGAGTATTTATCTTAATCCTAATGCAGTATAAAAATATATAAAACATTATTACATTTGACAGCTGTTACTGATTTTGACGTGATCTAACAATGCACGGTCGGTGCATTGATGACATTAACAGAGCAGAATAATTACAGTAAAGACGTGTTTCTCATGTCAAAAACAGTAATTAAGATAATAAATACTAATACAAAGTGCTAACAAACATGAATTAAACAAAGGTAAGGGAAGCAAAAACAAATATTCATGAAATGACTTTACGGAGGTTTTCTAGGTTGCAAGACAGATTTACAGTAATCCGAAATTACAAATACTTGGAGAAAAATGACTGAAATGTGTTAGAATACTGTTAGGACAGGACAGACAGTAACAGTTCAGTATTCAACACACGTTATCATGAATACTTGATTGTGACTGTGACACCTGAGTCGTCACACTATATATTTTTCAATCAACGATTGAATGTAATTTAAAGTTTCGTTTCGGATACCTTATCCAGCGATTAATTAATTTAAAAATGTCGAACCGGCCAATACCCACCCAAATAAAATAGGCTGGCGACGTCACTGTTTTCTTTGCATTATTTTTTATTATCAATTTTTATATAAAATATGAAATGAAAAACATTTTAACAATTTAATTAACAGATGTAGGATTGAGAAAACTGCCCCATTTGGAGTAAAGACATCTTGGGTTATTATTTGAAAGAAGCACAATAATACATTTGTACCATAAATAACAAATATTTTTAATTTGTGGAAGTGCTAAGTGCGTTTTATTTTTAAAAATTAATAAGAGATATTAAGGCCTTTCAAGAAATATATCTTTGTGGAAACTAATTGTCATTGGAGCTTTGAAGCTCAAAGTAATTGTAATTAAAGCCTGCAGGCCAACGTCCAGGCGTTTGAATTGGAGAACTGGAAAGTTGGAAAGAACTAGAAGTAAATGTTTGTTCAGAATTCCAAAGCTACTATTGCCACCTCAACTTCATACAACTTTATTAAAGCTAAAGGTTACGATTTTCTCACCACGAATTACTTCAAAGTTTTAAATTACACCTGCCAGATTTGTACGGAGAATTTAAATTAGTTTTAAGTAATAGTACAAAAGAAGTAAACATTTCATTACAATTTGTTTTAATTTTATTATAATATATATCTTTCTAAATGTAATTTTTTGTATCATTTGTAACACTATCAATGTATAATAAACTAAAATGGTTGTAAATGAAAAAATAGTATTTTTCCATAATCAATACTAAAGTACACGATATCATTTCGCGACGTTAGCCAAAATGAAAGTAAATCTTTACAGATTCTTACGTCAAAATTTGACTTTAAGGACTCACTTATTTAAATTAACCTATACTTTAATAGTCTTTTATTTTTGCAATAATAACAATAATGAGAATTATAAACAAATATTTGACAATTTGGCAGTACTGTTGTTATTACAACCATCCCAGCTATTTATGTTTTTGATTAATAATTTACCGATTTCGAAAAAAATCTAATGTATACATCAGAAACAAAGTATTTTTTTATTACTCATATGGTTTATTCTGCTCGAATATCACCTCGTAGAATAATGTAAATTGGTTACTTATATTTTATTGATCATTTAACTTAGTATAAAATCTACTCTACGATCTTTTTCAAAAGCAAATCGATTAATTATTTTTTTAGGATCTAAGTAAATATCGGTATAAATGCTCATAAGAGCCAAACCGGATAATCTCTCTTGCTCTGTAGAATTCCTTAGATACGTTTTTAAACCTATAAAAGAGGAAAACAAGAATAATATATTGTGGTATTAAGAGTAAAAGTGATACTTTGTGTGGCGAGCATGGAAGTTTGCACGACGAGCGAAGCGAGTCGGACAATTGCTTGCGAGGCACACAAAGACACTTTTACTCTGAATAACACATGCTATTTTTTCTTTAAACGTAGAAATTTTAAAAATTAATTACTATTTGACGGTTAATATGTAGGTTACCTGTCAGTTATTGATAATTTTTAGTAACTTTATTCTTAGGTTATCTAGTTTTTATAGTGACATTTAGGACGGTATTACAGATTTCTATTGTACAAGTTATTTCTTATTGGCTGATTCTACATACGGCGTCGAAGAAATTAAACGGCGGCTAGAATAAAAAATTATATTACACCGGCGTTGAAATTAAACTTCAACCTTGTGAATCACGTCACAGAAGATGTCACTTTTATGACGTTTGAAGAAAAAAGTATGTATTTGGAAAAAGTGTTTTATTGTAAAGTAACAAAGCTTCGATTGCTACACCAGGACGTTCTTCAATTATGTTATATCGCTCCACTTTCTTTTCCATAATTTTATTTCTGCCAAACAAATAGTATCGTTACCTAGGAAACCGAAGTATTTATTTTTTATTTATTTAAATCTTTATTTATAACTAGTTAAGAAAAAAACCAACAAGCAAATTTGATAAATTTAATAATAACTTGCGCGAAATAACTCCCATTGGAGTTCTTCCAGTTTTATGTTGTTTTTACTTCATAATTTATATGCTAAATCTTTTCAATCTTCTTATTCCTGAGGAATTGTCGAATAACTTTAGTGCTAAGTTGTTAATATGGTTTTGTAAGCGATTTTCATATCGAGTAGAATATGTTTCTATTAGTCTTTTAATATCTTTAATTTTTTAATCCGAATGTATTGATTCATTTGTAACATACCACGGAACATGTACAATTAGTCGTAAACATTTATTTTGAAATCTTTGCATAATATTTAAATTTTATTTCTTAGCGCATCCCCATAAATGTATTCCATATGACAATTTGCGAATAATTGCAGCTATAATAGACTGATAATTTAGATTTTCTTCATAGGAGCCAATAGAGTTTTTTAATTTTTAAATCCGTCTGTTTTCTTTGTTTGGTACTAGTTTTTGTAAAGAAAATATGCAATCTATTTTGTAATTCGTCTATAAAATCATCGAAGAATTGTATAGCAATAGCAATATTATTCTCACTAGCAACATTAAGGTCTTTTTTCAATTTTTTTGAAGTAAAACAATTCTTGGAATTCGCACTTTTTCCACAACTGATTCTAGATAACTCTCAGCTTTTTTAAATATATCTGCAAATGTTGTTTCCATGTTTTCTCTCATGCACTTTATTTCACACAAAATAAAAATAATATGTTTGAATGCACTTGTAAGATCACATGTTGATGTTTGCAGATTTTTATACAGTAGCAAAGTAATTGAAAACCACGTTGATGCTACTGCTAAACTTATTAAAAATTCACTAGTAGTAATACATTTGAAGAAATATTTACATTGCGGACACTGTGATTCTTCTAATGTGTCAACTATCGACTTGTAAATTTCTAAAAACCTTAGAAGACCATATTGGTTTTTGCCATTTCGTGGTTGGTAAATTTTCTTTTATTTATAAAATTACCAATAGCCTTAATCGTACCAATACAATTTCTTATATGTTAAACATCACAAGAATGAACAAAAGCCAAATTTAAGGAATAAGCGTTGCAATGAAAATACAGAGTGTTTACGGTCTTTTTATTTTATTTTTAATGGGTGCTACTACAGGTCAAAAGTAGGCGCAAAACATTAAAATACCTTAATAAAATATTTATAATAAAAGAGATATGATTTTTTTTAGTTTTTATAAAGGTGAGGTAAATTAATGTTGAAAAAAGTTGTAGTAACCTATGCAATGACAAATTTCTCTCTTTTGTTTTTTAATTTGTTTATCTCTCAGTTGCAGTTTATTACAATTTAATTGTGCAACGTCTATTTCTTTGTGATTATTGTTATTAATTGTGTAAAAATTGAACAATGTACCATCGGTATTCTAATACAGAATTAGTTGGCATGATGCTTATTTATGGGAAAGTGCATCAAATAAGCAATGTCCTATACCTCAACAGTACACTAATTTAATAATTCGTGCTTGAGATAATGGTGATCTGCGAAATAATCAAGTGCGTGATGGAGGTCCTGGTCGGTTCCGACGAATTTTAGATGCGGATGTACAAATTTTAAACCTCGATGACGAAAATCCTTCAACCAGTACACGACAAATTGCTCGGCAAATAGGTGTCTCAAATCGCATTGTATGGAGAACACTACGCGAGTATCAACTACATCCGTTTCATGTACAGCGAGTACAAGCTTTACAACCTCAAGATCGTCCTCAGCGCGTACGGTTCTGTAGATGGTTTTTGCGCAAAAATGACGAAGACAATAATTTTTCATTGAGTGTTGGCGACTGACGAAGCTACGTTTACTCGTAATGGCATAAACAATTGCCACAATACGCTTATCAACTTTTTTCAACATTAATTTACCTCCCCTTTATAAAAACTAAAAAAATTCATATCTCTTTTATTATAAATATTTTATTAAGGTGTTTTAATGTTTTTCGCCTTCTTTTGACCTCTAGTATCACCCATTAAAAATAAAATAAAAAGACCGTAAACACCCTGTATAATGCAACTAGGTATGTCTCTTTTATTATTGCCTTGACACCTTTAAAACTACTACTAATTGGGGTAGCGCCATCACAACCTTGTCCAAATAAATAAATACAATTTACCCCAAGCTCGGCTAATGTTTCTAAAATTACATTTGCTAATTTTTTTCCAGTCGTACTTTGTACTGCAACAAATTCTAAAATAATCTTCTTTCATCTACTAATATAGAAAATGCTTTTGATTTATTAATTTCTTCTATTAATTTGTCTTGCATGATTTTACCGCATATATTTATAATATTATTTTGAATATGTACACTTCATTGAATGGTAAATTTTCGCAATGATTTTTAAAATTTTGATCACCACATGACAATCGCATATGGGTACGGCCTTGTACAAATAACTATTACTTGATATTCGGAATAAATAAATATTATATGAATTTAATATATCATAATACGACTCTCTCGTTTCTACATATTTATGTATTTTGATTTACAGTGTTTTGAAATTTTTTATTCAAAATAAAAGTATGAAACTATAAATTTCAATACATAAATTTT
This sequence comes from Stenolophus ochropezus, assembly GCA_035578165.1. Taxonomy (NCBI): domain Eukaryota; kingdom Metazoa; phylum Arthropoda; class Insecta; order Coleoptera; family Carabidae; genus Stenolophus; species Stenolophus ochropezus. The sequence continues at coordinate 23,084,003 of JAQOWZ010000008.1, forward strand.
AAAAGTTCATGACGAGTTTATTCCAATGGAAATATAAAAGATAAAAGTTTGGGCAAAATACTGCGAATGCAAAATTTCTGGGAATCGATAAATAAACTGCATATATGTACATCGTAGAGTTGCAGAGGACGTCCACCAGACGTCATTCCCCGGGCACACTACCTGGTATGGAAAGTGTACCATACGTATAGTTTAGGTGAAAAATTTTAATATCTAAATGCTGTGCTCGAATGCTAACTAATTTACTAGTGTCCAAGCACAGAATAGGTTTATAATACAGAAGCGACAGTAAGACATAGAAACGAAAATTAGAGAGAGATGGGGAGGGATTTAAAGGGCTCATTGTTTAAAATCGGAAAGTTTCGTCACATCTTAAAGAGAGATAGGGGAAGTCAATAAATTTGAAGGTCTACACAATGCTCCAAGGTCATAGAACTGGTTTCGTCACATCTTAAAGAGAGATAGGGGAAGTAAATAAATTTGAAGGTCTACACAATGCTCCAAGGTCATAGAACTGAATAGGGTAACATGAAAGGTACCGACACGGAGTGTCGTTTCTGTATGTAACTATTCTGTTGCCCAACCTTTGACAATAACAAAAAAAAAAATGTCGGCATGTAACAAAAAAAAAACTTGAAATACCGCTAATATTTCGATTTATTTAAAATATTCAGTCCATTTTCCGACAAATTGACATAAAATTATAAGTTATTTTTCAATCTACTTGGAATAAAAGGACTCATTTTAAAATATAAACAACTGTGCGTGAAGTAATAGAGGAGTTCTACAGCCAGGAAGGATGATTGTGAATATGTCATAACTCATAAATCATCGGCAGCTATTTGTGTTTGTGTAATGAATAATTATACAAATTTGTGATTTTATCTATACGCAAAAAAAAACCACTATCATCTTAAAAACTTATTTAGACAATTACAATATACTTCTACTCTGTAATTCGATAAAGCCTATAATTACATTATTAGTCTAGATTTAATAAAATTATCGGGCGATTCAGACGAATAGTATTTCAAGTCAGTGGCGACTCGTCATACGGGGTCTCCGGGGCCTGGCCCCGTTTATAATTTTGCAAGATATTTTTTATTTTTTTATAGTACTACAAATGCAACAATAATTTATATTTGAGAAAATATATTTACAATTATAATTTATTTGCTCATGTTCGATATTTTATTCTGCCTACAATGAATATTATTGCCACGCTGGCGCCAAACGTATAGTTTGGATAACTTACCGGGTCGTCAAAGCATTCATCCGGTTGAGCTAGCAAATTAGTGCAGACTATGCAATCCTGCATCGGGGCAAATCTTTCTTGTCTCCGAGCGTACTGAAAGCTGAAATCGACTAGCATATGATAAGTGTCATAAATTAGGAAGTGTATGATTGCAGCCAGCATTATATCCCAAAATGTTTCGTAGTTATTCAGTTAAATTTCTTACTGACTATTCTAATATTTTAATAAAATATTATAAAATACCTACATAAGAAATACTAAAAATGAATTAGAAATCAGACAGTAAGTAATATTGAGAACGTTTTTGCGCTTATAATTTTTTTGTCCGGGTTATTATTTTCTAAACTTTCTGAGGTACACAGATTTATTGAAATTACGTTAGTTACTCCAAAGGTAACCGCTGAAACAGAGAAATATTTTTCAATGTTAAAACATATAGCAACTCTTTCAATTCATAATTATTTTTTCATTACTATGAAACTATACTAGAATTTAATAAAAAAAGTCATGGAAATTTGTTCTTCAAAAAACAGAACAGCGAAATATCTATGTAAATATAAATTTTTGGAAACAATGTATTTTTGAATAAAAGTTATATATGTGTATTGAATATTAATGTTTTTTTATTTTGGCCTCGGTGCTCATAAAGGTCACGAGCCGCTATAAATAAAAGTTATATACTTTTGGTAGCTTGTCGTTTATTTCGCCTACCTAAAATATGCTATACTTTTAAATTTATATTCTTTCTAAGGATGTCTAAAAATAAAGACCATTTATTTTTATTTTCAGGCGAATCAACCTAAAACGGAGATACAATAACACAAACAGGTAAGTGTTTGATAAATTAATTTTCCAAAATTATAAATAAATCTATAACGATATATAAATATATATATATACAGGGTGAGTCTGGGAGCAATATAAAAAAATGGCTTATATAAAAGTTTTATTATTTTACATATACTATTTGATGGCAGGTGTAGATATTTTTTACAAAGTCAGGTTTACAAGATACGACTATCAACTTTTATTTTTCAAATGGTAACCTATAATTATTTTAATAAAATAGAAACCGCCATTTTTTTCTCTTCTCAATGATGTATTAATTTTTATTAATGTATTTGAAACATTTCGAGAAAAATGAGATAATTTATAAATATTAGAAATCATTTTTTCACAAAATAAACAAAACGTAACAATGTAAAACAATTAAATTAATGTCAAAAATGTATACATTTGTTTGTTACTTAATTTAACTTATTTTGTAAACAAAAAAAAAACATTTTGAAAAGTTCACGAAAAACGAATTAATTGATATGATTCTAATAATTGGTTAATCGACTTGCATCATAAGAAGAGCAAAAATAATTTAGCGGGAGCGGTTTCCTAGACGTTGGCAACCGAGTTTAAGAACACTGAAAAGGATTTTTACCCGGTTTCGAGAAACATGGCCACCTATAATATTTGTTTAAAAATGATTTCTAATATTTCTAAATTCTCATTTTTCTCGAAATTTTTCAAATACATTAATAAAAATGAATACATCGCTGAAAAGAGAAAAAAATGGCGGTTGCTATTTTATTAAAATAATTATAGGTTACCATTTGAAAAATAAAAGTTGATAGTCGTATCTTGTAAACCTGACTTTATAAAAAATATCTACATCTGCCACCAACTAGTATATGTAAAATAATAAAACTTTTATGAGAGCCATTTTTTCTATTACTTATAATAAAAAAGTTAAAGGGGGGGGGGCGTCTTCCCAGACTCACCCTGTATATATATATATATATATATATATATATATATATATATATATATATATATCTCCCATATGTAATATGTAATAAAATTATTATTAATTGTGACATGAGTTGTGATAATTTAGAATTACATTTTTGTGTTTTAAAACTCAAATAAGTATATAAAATTAAAAATTAAAAATGTTTTAAAATCCTACCGATGCCCCTGATAAGAATTAAACAAATAAATAGTGAGAATATCTTTTTCTAGAAAACATATTGGTAACCAAGGTAATGAGAAAGAGAAAATATATAATTTAATTTGGTTTCCGTATATTCTCCCTAATTATTTGTTGAAATGTCTGACATATTTCCTTTAATATTCTTTGTACGAATAAGTCATTTTAATCTTATTATATTTTCTTTGTTCCCATCTTTGTTGAATTCTACGTCTGACATTTCAACTTGTAACAAAGCTGATGCTGACAACAGGGCTTTGATTGTAAAACCCGAATTCAATAATTCTAACAAAAAGTTGCTGATTTCGGCCTTTGTTAATGCTAAAGTCTTTAGACCTCATTATTCTAACTTTTCTTTTAAATACAAATTTATTAACATCAGGTTTTGGTTTCCGAAACTTGCGACATTTATATTTTGTAATGAATATGTCACTCTACGTCATTATATCTCAAAGTAAGTAGCATGTAGCATTGTATGTATTTTGAGAATTCTTGGATCTGAGCATTTGAACTTTCTTCTTAATAATGTTGCCAAATGGATATGGAACGACTGAAGTCGATAGAACATAAAATGCTAGTATTTTTGTCCAAAATGCACCCTGGCCAGGTATAAAAGAATTATGTAAATTATATTAGCTCATGTATGACACTATTTTTTATACCTTATGTTCTCATTTAAAGAATACATTTTTAATTAGAAAAAATGTTTTCCTAAGATAAATAAAAAGTACCTGTAAAAATTCATGCATATGAATTTTTCTCTCTTTCCAATGATGTAAATCACATCTACATAAAAATGAAAATTAACAATCAAATTAGAAAATTATTGATTTTAGTCATTTCGGCCAAATATGTCATGAAAACGTAATAAAAAATCTTTTGTTTCAAACATAGTTTTAGTAGTTCAAATCACCTACGGGTTCACAATAAATTTTACTGAAAAAAATAAGTAATAAAAGCAGGCTGTTAGAAATTTATTGCGCTTCACATTGAAATTCGTTGATTATTTCAGAAACATACTTGAAAATACCCAGGACACACGACGAAAGCTAATGATCATTAAAAGTTAATACTTAATTTAGTAGCCATGTGTCATATGATCATTTAGGTAATGATCATTTCAAACTTCATAACGTGTAAAGTGCCGATGAAGTTTTAAAATCGATGATCGGAAGCGTTCGGTTGTCATCGCAACTCGAATGACAGTTGGGGTTGTTGATGTTGAGGTTGTCTACATAGTTAAATTATTCTTATTTGGGTTGACGATTGTCAATGAAGTATAGTGACATGGATAATACTCTAAATTTAGAAACTACTTCGGTGTCTTTAATGACTCTCTATCTTCTTTTTTGTCAACGGTACATTGCATTTGCGCATGTGCAAGAAATTTCAAGTAATGTCCGTGTGTCTGAATTTTTTTCTAATGAACATTAACTTCAATTGAGAATTTATCATTATTTATATTTATACCGTGTGTCCCCGGCATAAGCGTTACCTAGAAAACCGACCTCACTTGTTTTTCTTCCCTTCGAAATTTAGGCAAATAATGAATTTAACTATTGAATCTTCATTTGAAACAAAAGATTCTTGATTTTGTTTTTAAAGCAAACATGACCGAAATAAATAAAAATTAATTTTTTGTTAATTTTCGTTTTAATGTATATGTATTTTAAGCCCCATTTGAAAATTAAAAGTTAGAGTGAATTTCTTGGAAACTGCACAGGCTATAAAAATTTGGAGAACCGGCGACAATTCCTCATAAAAAATATCTATAGAAGATGCAAGTTAGAAACTTGAATGAATTGAAACAAAAAATTTATAAGTCAAATAGTAAATTGACCAAAATCAGTTTTTTGCTCATATCTCTAGTGACCTACGCATTTTTTCGGAAAAACAAATACATTATTAAAATGCTTGCTTTCTGTTACGGTCTTCCAGATCCTAATAGTTAGATATGAAAAGTAGTTATAATAAATGGAAGTTAATTAAAGAATTAAGAAACAATTGCTCAATATAAAAAGATATAACTGTATTTCCCGCAGTGCCGCAGTTGATCCTCACGTCATCAATTTCTGTTACATTTGCTATCTGCATCTAACCAACGACAAAAATGAAACAGAAACATTATTGTAACCGTGGTAATGGATATTTTTAAATATTTAAAAATAGTTATTTGTGTATCAAGGTTCTAAAAGTAATCTTTTTGGGACGAAACCGAAGTTTGCAGCCGAGGCAAAGCCGAGGCTACAAATCAGATGAGGCCCAAAAAGAACTTTTAACCGAGGTGCACACAACATTTTTTAGGCGATTACAACAAGAAATTATGAATTTTCATTCAAAATCAATTTTTGACATCTGTCAAAATTTATTTTACGGCCGCATTTACTTTACGGCCGCATTTACCTTACGGCCGCATTTACTTTACGGCCGCTATTTTTACTCGCAAATTCATTACTTTTTCATTAATATTTGTAAAGGAATAGTTAAAATTTTACTTACATTTGTTATTATATTCTAAAATAATTAATCACATTAATATGAACTATGTAAATCAATAATGAACAAACTAGCGGCCAAAAATTTTGACTTTGACTGATGTCAAATAAAAGTTGATACTTTAAGGTTGTCAGCAGATACGAAAAACAACAATTTATTTACCAGCCGCCTAAAAAAAATATTGTCATTCATGTTACCAATATCATTTACGAAAATGATTTTGGCGTTGACAATTTGTGCTTCATTGTGTGTTGGTAGTTTTGTTAGTTTACCCTACAACTCTTCGTATATGTTTCATCCATTATTATTTGATTTGATATTTATTTTTTTCGGAAATCACAAGATTTCACCTGACAAGATTATGTTATCAATCCCTCTTCCCCCAACGATTTGAATCACATGGTTACAATTAATGACGTGAGTATCAACTGCGGAAAATAAAATATAGAAATAAATTTGTAGAGTTTGCACGAAGGTAAAAATGAAAATACACATAAGTATTTTTCATAGAATTTCAACACTTTGAATAGATCTGTATAAAAACAAGAATTGCAGAGAATATTCTCGATTCAATGCTCGTGTACGCCCAGTCAGCAAATTGCACGCATCACAACTTTATAAAAATATCGGAGTGAATACTCCGTCAGACATAATACCCTGATTCAGCGATGTATGTGTACGCTCCCTCGTTATTTCTGTCTCAGATAAAAGAAATGATGCAGCAACGCTGTCATTCAATGAATTATTTCTACATTCGTTTCAGTTCTAACAATATAGTACTTACATATGTTTGCATCTAAGAACTAAATATCGTAATTATAAAAGAAATTTGTATCTTTCTACTCTGAAATCAAAGTAAGGCAGATTGTTTTTTGTTTTGATAATGATGAATTTTGTATCTCACGAACTATATTTGTAGTACAATTAACGCCCGTTTTCATAATCAACTTTAATTCTACTTTAATAATTTAAGATAAAGTTAAACTTGTATCAGTTTTCATAAGGTAACATTAGTACTTTAATTTTATTGTGAAGTAAAGCAACCTCAACTGTCACTTTTAAAGAAACTTTATATATTTGGTTAAAACTGACTTAAATTATAGATATATAAAATGAATTTCAAAAGAATCTCTTTTCTTCATTATCTGAAAGCGATTCTAAAAATGAAAACTATATAATAAGAAAACCAAAGGTTAGAAAAATCCCATTACTAATTTTCATATAAGGAGTTATCAAAAGTTTTATCAAAGATAACTTTTTTTCTTACTATTCAGGGTTACATTGTTTTTTTTTTTAATCAAAAATCTAAGATAAGAATTGTACAGCACGGGATTGTTTTTTATGAGAGGGTAAACATTTTTTTCTTATGAAACCTGTCGCATACTATAGTATTTTTTAACATAAAACTTTCATGTTTCACTCTTTTGTGCTCAATCAGTGTTTCTATGGCAGCTTTCTTAATTTATTCCATAAATTCACACTGAAGTAAGGACGGTTATGGTAGAAAAATTAAACTTTTAATTATGTGGGTGCGCATATTCTATAAATGCTAGATAGTAGTGAGTATGTCACAAAATTTTTTTTTTCAGGGGGGAGTTTCATGAAATTATATCCAAGCTTCAAACTTTCCAATTCCACTTCGAAGAGACGCATCGCATATGTATAAATATGTGACATTTTGACATATTTGTCGTTTCTTCAGTTTACATTTGAGGTTAAGTTATAGGGCTGTACACATAATGATAAATGATAAACTTGTTTTAGAAAGTATTATCATGATAGCGTCTCTTTATTATATCAAAAACAAACATCGAAGAAAACGTTGGTGGGTTCGACCTATTAATGCGAATAGAATACAATAAGGTGATTTTAATTAATTTTTAGCAGAAATTAAACTGGGAGACCTAAAAATGTTTTATAAGTACAAACTTATGAATTCTGATTAGTTTATTAAACTGTTATCAATATTAGGACCACTAACGAAAACCTGTAATATATAGGGAGTGTATACCTCCAATCAAAATTAAGTAGTAATTGTGAATGCTACTAATTAGAAGCAGAAATTGTAAATTGAAAGTGGAAATTGAAATTACTAATTACGTGGTTTTGAACGCAGCTTTAAAAGTTCTAATTTATTTTCAGCAAATTTGACAGTCTTCGATTAGCGTGAAATTAGTTTTAGTAGATTTTAATTATGAACTTACAGCTTCCTGAGAAAACATTTTTTTAAATTATGTAAAGGGAAAGAGAATGTTAAGAACCGTTTTGTCTAAATTAATTTATCCGTTGTACTTGACAGCATTATTAATTGAACAATTTGCGACACAATCAACAGTTTAACACCATGACACAATCGATTTAATTAGGAAAGGCGCAGACAACAGGCGGGATTTGTTTCGCGTTTCCACAAATTAATCAGAATTAATTCTCTTCTTTCTTAACACCGAAGATAAAACAATTACACCCATATGAAAACATTCAGTGTAGTTTGTCTTCTTATTTAGAGATTCTCTAACTAGACAATCAGGATATGGATCAGCAAAAATTTAACTATTGACAGTGAATTCATGTTTTTCTTTCTATAAATTTCTAATAATTGTAAGATATATTGGTATAATGGTGTATATATTATGAAGCTAGTTTCTATAAGCGAATTTTCTTAAAGTTTATCAATTGGATTTCCAACGGAGAATGCAGTAAGTTACATTTTCAAAATATTGATTGATGCGTATTTTCGAACATTTTTAATCGATCAGGGAATCTGTTAGAGTTTACATAAATGTCAACGATGCACCCATCACATTATTCTCTTCATAATTCATGCCACCTATTACCAATGTTATATTTATACATAAAACAGTTGATATGTAATAGTATATCTGTCAGTGTGAATAATTCTTTATTTAATATACGATTATCTGTTCTAAGTGTTTCTAGTTATTGTGGATACTTCCTTTAATTCCTAACAGGTTATGGGCCCAGGCTACATCCACGAGAAAACCGAGAAACACTGAACTATATTTTCGACCATATTATATTCATTTTGAAAATGAGTGCTCATAATTTTACGCGTATAGATGTTCTACATAAGGAGAACTATGATACGTGGAAGCTGCAAATGCAAGCGTTATTAATAAAAAATGATACATGGTCGTATGTCAACGGTGAGTGTCCACAACCGACTCCTACAGATGGTGATGATGCGCTAAGAACGTGGACCAAAAATGATGCTAAAGCGAAAGCAGATATCATTTTATGTATGAGCGCTACTGAACTTAAATTAGTAAAGAATTGCGTTACGTCGCGCAGTGTTTGGAATAAACTTGAGGATTATTATGCATCGAAGGGTCCTGCTCGTAAAGCAACATTATTGAAACAACTAACTCTACATAAAATGAGTGAAAATGATGATATTAGAAATCACATTAATAAATTCTTCGATACAGTAGATAAGTTAAATGAAATGGATGTGAATATTAATTCCGATTTATTAACTATCATGCTCCTCTACAGTTTACCTCCAACATTTGAGAATTTTAGATGCGCCATAGAATCACGCGATGATTTGCCTACACCCGACGTGTTACGCGTTAAAATCATCGAGGAAAGTGACGCCCGCACGAATAAAAACAACAGTAGTATAAACGCCTTGTATTCACAGAAAAGATTCGACAAACCAAACTATCGTGAAAATAAACCAACGTATTCAAATTCGGATAATCGCGAAAGAAAAGAATATTTTCGATTCCGTTGTCACAAATGTCAGAAAATTGGTCATAAAGCTGCGGAATGTAGAAGCGGGAAAAAGAAACCTGAAGTGAAGAATACAGAGAATGTTGGTTTCGTCGCTGAAGCTCGTCAAAGCGGTATATCTAAGCAGAACAGAAGTTGGTGTCTAGATAGTGGTGCGACTACACACGTTTGCAAGAAATCGAGCGACTTTATTGAACTTCATCACAGAAGTGGAGCATTAAATCTCGCTAGTAACGAATCTACAGAAATAATCGGTGCAGGTACTGCAACATTCGTAGCTGATGTCAATGGCAATACAAAAAATATTTCATTGACTGAAACTCTCTATGTACCTGATCTACGAACGAATTTGTTGTCAATCGGTAAGATAACAGATAATGGTTTTCAAGTGTTATTCGAGAAAAATACAGCTTCAGTCTACGACAGAGAAGGACATATTAAATTGATAGCTGATAGAATCGGTAATCTCTACTACGCACGAGAGAAGATAGAAGAAAGTATAGCAGCTACTACAGATGACATGTCAAAGTCATTTATGTCATGGCACCGACGTCTAGGACATTTAAACGTCTCAGATATGCGAAGATTGATACACAATGATGAAATTCCTCTCATAAGTTCTCCTAAAATAAATGATGAATTCGAATGTGACATATGTGTCAAGGGAAAAATGACACGAACACCTTTTCCTGTCAAATCTGAACGAATTACCGAAAAACTAGAAATAATTCATTCAGACGTTTGTGGTCCGATGCGAGTCGAATCACTAGGAAAATGTCGCTATTGTATTACATACATAGATGATAAGACAAGATGGTGTGAAGTCAGATTTGTAAAGTCAAGAAGTGAAGTTCCCCAGACTACAAGAAATGTTATAGAAATGTTCGAAACTCATCAAGGAAAAAGAGTGAAATGTTTGCAAACTGACAACGCAACAGAATACGTCTGCAAAGAACTAGAAGACTATCTGAAGAGTAAAGGTATTACAAGACGTCTCACGATTCCAAACAATCCTGAGCAAAACGGAGTAGCAGAAAGAAGAAATAGAACATTAATGGAAACTGCTAGATGTTTGTTAATGCAAACGAATTTACCTCCACAATTTTGGGCTGAAGCAGTAAATACTGCGAACTACATCCGTAATAGATGTCCTACGAAAAGCCTAAATGGATCAAGTTCATTCGAAGCATGGACTGGAAAGAAACCGAAATTAATCGAATTAAAAGAATTTGGCATTAATGTATTTCTACTCAACCGTAAAGAGAAGATAGGAAAATTAGAACCGAAATCCATTGAAGGCGTATTCCTGGGATATGACGATAAGTCGAAGGGATATAGAATATGGGTCCCTGCAACTAAAAAGGTTGAAATTTCAAGAGACGTACATTTTTCAAATGTAGAAATCACAACATGTGAAAGTTTCACAGAATTCTACACTGCAGAAAAAGAAAATCGAAAAGATACAATTGATGTAGAACTAACGAGTTCTCAAAGAGAAATTAACGAAAGTAGTTATGAAGAAAACAAATTTGAACATGAAGATAAAAATACTGAAGAAAACAAAAGTACCGTCGAATCAAGATGTCGTGGCCGACCCAAAATAATAAGAAGCGGATCTAGAGGCAGACCATGTAAAAAATATAATTTAGTAAGAGAACCTGACAAATGCCTGGCTGAAGAAAATAGTAATAATGAAGACTGTCTTCTTGCCGAAATTCCAATAAGAACAGCTATGAACGGACCAGATGCTGAAGAATGGCGTGACGCAATCGCTAATGAAATAAGTTCAATATTGAAGAATGATACTTGGAAGTTAGTCGATCGACCTAAAGATGAAATTATTATTGGAAGTAGAATAACCCTGCGAAATAAATATAAATTAGACGGAACTATAGAAAGAAGAAAAGCTAGACTTGTGGCTCAAGGTTTTACTCAGCAGGAAGGTATACATTTTAATCAAACTTTTTCTCCTGTAGCTCGTATAAGTTCAATCAGAACGTTAGCAAGTATTGCAGCCGCTTCTAAGATGAAAATATATCAACTTGATATCACTACTGCGTATCTTAATGGTGAACTGGAAGAAACTATCTTTATGGAACCGCCAAAACAATTAAAAGAATCCTTGGAAGTAATTATATCAAGTAAGAAATTCGATAAAAATATTATAAATAAGTCAAGAAACATGCTACAAGAACTGAAGAAAGGAAATAAAGTGTGCAGATTGCTGAAAGCTCTATACGGCTTACGACAGGCAGGTAGAAGTTGGAATAATAAGTTAAACACAGTTTTGACTGAATATGGAGCTATACCAACCAAATCCGATCCTTGTGTTTATACTATCGGACAAGAAGAAGACAAGATATTCGTTGCTATCTACGTAGACGACATCATCATTGTTTCCAAAAGACAAGAGCAAGCCGACGATTTATCTACATATTTAAATCAACATTTTGAGGTAAGAAAACTTGGAGAAATAAATCACTGTATTGGTATAGAGTTTACCTGGAAGCAGGGGAAGATTTTTCTGAATCAAAGAGGCTACATATTGGACATTTTAGTACGCTTTGGAATGTCAGAGTGTTGTTCGGTCGGAACTCCAATCATACCTCGTCCAAATCTTCAGCGTGAGGATAATCCAAGTGAACAAGATACAAAACTCCCATACCGTGAATTAATTGGAAGTTTAACATATTTATCGGTAACTACCAGACCCGACATCGCATATGCCGTAAGTTATCTAAGTCAGTTTAACAGTTACTACAATCATAGTCATTGGATGGCTGCTAAACGAATCTTAAGATATCTGAAAGGAACAATAGATATTGGAATTAGTTACAGTCCTGACAAGCAAAGCTTAGTAGGATATGTCGATGCCGACTGGGGAAATTGTAACATCGATAGGCGATCATATACCGGATTTGTTTTCACTCTCAACGGTGGTCCAATTACTTGGGAATCCAGAAAACAAAGAACGGTAGCTTTATCTTCGACCGAAGCAGAGTATATGGCATTATCAGATGCGACAAAGGAAACTATCTACCTAAGAAGCTTCCTACAGGAACTAGGAATGCACACGAAGCATTCTACCAGATTACTGAACGACAATCATGGTGCGATTAGTCTTGCAAAGAATTCATCTTTTCATAACAGAAGCAAACATGTCGACATCAGATGTCATTTCATACGGGATGCAGTCAACAGTAACATAATTATACCTGAATATGTGTCTACTGAAGAGATGTTGGCCGACTGCCTAACAAAGGGACTTCCGAAGAACACATTTATGCAATGTATAAATAAAATATTATGCAAAAGAATTATGTGACTTGCGCATCGAGGGGAAGTGTTAGAGTTTACATAAATGTCAACGATGCACCCATCACATTATTCTCTTCATAATTCATGCCACCTATTACCAATGTTATATTTATAGATAAAACAGTTGATATGTAATAGTATATCTGTCAGTGTGAATAATTCTTTATTTAATATACGTTTATCTGTTCTAAGTGTTTCTAGTTATTGTGGATACTTCCTTTAATTCCTAACAGAATCAATAAATAAATGTAGCGATCAAGTGATCACAGTTTACTTTAGAATTGACAATTTATGATAAGAATTGCGGAGCTCAATTGATATAAAGAACATATTTACAAACTCAATTATAATCAGTTGATGAAGCTAATTTTAAACGTTGACGTATTTTCATTGGTCTTATATTACATTCGGGTTTACCATGTAAGATATTTTTGTGTAATATTTTTAATCCAATTTTTGTAAAATTGCGAACAATTAATTATCAACAGTTTTTTACCTACAAAAAGAGATTTAAAAAACCGCTTAAAATTTAAGATTCTGATTCGCTAATGCTTCGTCATGTTTTTATATATTTTTAAGTTTTTTTTAGTGTTGAAATCGTGAAAACAATCGGTTATATGAATAGGCTCATCAACCTTTTTTTTTTTATAAATCTGCATAAAGAAATATGTTGATAAGTGCAAATCCGGTTTGAAAATTCTTCGTATTAAGGGAGAAAATAATTATTTAATGTACAGCGCTGCAATGTGACGTCATCAGTACTAAATAGTGGTACTCAACCAGTAGGTTTTCATGTGATTTGCATTTCCTTGATTTTATATTTGACAAAAAATTAAACATGTATTAAATGTTATCTTTGTTCAATAATTTTCTCTAAAAAGATTAACAAATATATTTTTATAGAACGAAGGTAAATATTGTTGTACATTTTGACAACTTTTTTCACTTTGACATTTCTGTCGCGCTAGTGGGCTTGAGTCATGTATTTGAACTACGACAAACTTTAAAACTTCGTGTTGTATACTACAGTTTCGAGTTTTTGTAATTCGTTTTTAAATAAAATGGAGCCAGGTTTTATTAAAGCCGATTCAGGCAATTTACCTGCTGTAGATTTATCTATGCTATAGAGTTATTTATCTCAAAATCCAATGTATGTGTCTGCATAGACGAAAAATATAAAAACATTAAGATATATAAACACTTTATATTATTGTTATTACTTTATATGAAACTTGGCATTATTTTAGAAATGCATATAAATTTGTATCCATTATGTTGCCTGCCTGAGTTAATGGCCAGCAGCGGGCTTTCATTTTTTAGCCAATCAGAAGCTTCGTTTTAAAACTAGTACTGATGACGCGATGATATTTATAAACCTTAATATCTCGGAACTGAATAAATTTTTAATAATTTTTTTATTGTTAATCATATTTGCTAAATATATAAATATTATTTACAACACATATTTACCATAATTTGATTATGGTTGATGAGCCTATTATTTAAGTAAATAAGTAAAAATTTATTTCTCCTAAAATAACTTATTTGTTTTTTTTTCAAAACAGTACATTTTTGTTTAACGGTATTTTTATAATATTTTTTAATTCATTAAAATTAAATTTCATTAATAATTTTTTATAATATGTGTTTAATTAAAAAATATTGTTATACACCAAGTAAAAGTGTTAACGTATTTAGATTACAAATTATTTTTTATTCACATAATAAAATATATGTAATGTTTAGCGAAAGGCAAATGTTTATAATATCAGTATTATTGCAAAGAGAAGGTCTTATACGAAAAAGAATTTTGTGTTTCGCGCTAATAAAAATGTAGTAACTTTTTTGGTAAATTGGCGGAGCTGGGATTGAACTCCAGATCTCACACTACGCGCAATTCAAGTCTGAACGCGTTAACGAAGTCACCGCTTACACTGCTGCCCTTCTATATATGATTCTATGGCCAACCCTTACTATCTTGAAAAAAATCATCTATATCTACTGTGTCAGCAAAAATGTAGCAAAAGTTGCGACGGAGTGTATTACCCAACATTCCGGAATTTTTATATTCAGTCGTTTCATAGCACATCTTTCCTTATCTTGCTCAACCGAATACTTCCTTAAAAGTCATGTGCCCTGCAAAAACTCGTAAAGACACGTATTAAGATTTTTGCTGTAAAGATCGCATGAGTATGTGTTCACACAACATGTAAGTCTCCTGGGAAATTAAGATAAGTTACTAGGGTGACCTACAAAAAGTAAATACTTCAACACTTCGTCTCTACAAAAAGGGTAAAAATAATTAGTTGTATTATTCTTTTTAGTAACACTACTATAACAGATTGCATATATTTTTGCTAGCTTTTATGCAAATTGAGAGTTTGTAAATTAATGCATTTGGAGTATAGTGTTAGTGTTTCATATATAACAATCTAATTATTAACTAATATTCATTTATTTGTACAGGACAGAATTTATTTCTACGCTATTTTTATTCACAAGATATCAAAATTTCCACTAAATCTTTATTTCTTCTTCACATATCGCTGTTCTCCATTTGACTAACTTGATTCCACTCTCCTCTATTTTCCAGGCCTCGACACTTTTAGACATGCGGGTAATTATTCTCGAACCTTCTAGAGTTTCTGGACTCCATAAAATTACAGATCAATAGAGTCGTCACTCTTATTTCATTTGATCTAATTAGTGAGACTATCTGAGTAGACAGGTCGCCCGCGATTAGTCATCGGCAATGAGTCTTGCTCGTTACACTGCCCCCTCCTTAAGACTGTTTCGTCTCGGAAAAGCCCTTTCAATGCCGAAACCATCAAGTAATCTGCCTGCCTCACTTTGGGATTGAACTTCTCTACGAGATATTCCCCGGAATGGCCACCTCGGTACATGTCGAGTGGTTTCGTGCAATCAATTCTTTCACGTTCTAAACGTTCATGCTCTAACCGTTCGTATTCTACTTTTCTTTCTATTCTGCCCAATTCTTTCGCTATTCATTCGATTTAGATTCATGTGAAGATCGCTGTTAGGAACTGGTGGTGGTCTGATCTGAGCAGGTTTGTCTATTGGTGATGGCTGATCTGTCCTCTTTTCATCTCGATCATTTCGATTTTGGTCGCGTTGATCACGATCAGACCATCTATTTTGGTCACGTCTATCATTTCTAACCATGTCTCATTCTCTGCCTCGATCCCTACTGCCACAGTTTGATCTGTCTCGATCTCTATTGTCTCTAGAATCTCTATGAGGAGGAGGTTTTTGTCTTTCGTCTTTGCCAGTGGATGGCAACAAATGAAGTATATTTCTCCCAAATCTACCAGCTAACATAACCAAATTTGATGTTGCAATGGCTGCAAGTAATGCTATCATTGACTCCAGAAACATCAGGAGGTGGAATAAACCCTAATTTCTATAATAAATGTAAATCATTTAGTTTCTCTTCCAAAACTCTAGAATTGTCCATTAGTTGATTGACGAACTCGACTTCACTCTGCTCTATTCTCCATTCCGCGATACTTTTAAACCTGCGAGTAATTAATCTCTAACCTTCTAGAGTCTTCCGGACTCTAAAATTTTCGAACAAAAGCGGCGTCGCTCTTATCTTATTTGACCTATTTAGTGCGACTACTATACTAGACAGGTCGCCTGCGATGAGTTATCGACAATAAGATATGCTCGCTACAGTATTTTCAATGTGAATCATAAAAGGATAAGATACTAGTACAGAATATATGAATTTAAATTCCTGGTGATCAATATCTGTGGCGTCTGTAATTCATGCCAAATTTGCACCAGCTATACATATTTTCGAAGGAAATGAAAAGATTACAGTAACAAATAAACGATACAACTACAAGGGAACTTCACGATAACACTGAATTCACAGAAATGCTATTAGAAGTTCGCACTAATCGCACATAGTTTAAGCTATTAAGCATTGTGTTATTATTCTTGATCCTTGAATGGTCATGTAAAGATATGGTATATTGCGCAACGAAGGCAGCAAGATACCAATATTTAAGATGTGAAAATTTTCGGACTAGAGAAAATGAAAAATATTATTTTTGTTGTGATCTAAAATCTTAATTTATACTACGACTCACAAAGGATCTAATTTGCAAAACTTAATTTAAACCGGCTAAGAAAGCAGTGTCCGAAAACGATGAAGGAATGTTAGATACATTTGAATGAAAAATTCTACGACACACTTATAAAAGAGTATATGAAAATGAAGAATGGAGAATGCAGAGAACAAATTGTATAGGAACGACTAGGAAAGCATTGCTATTTGCAATGCATTCCTATGCTTCGTTTGTAACTTACAAACGACACATGACAATCAAAACAGTTGTGACTGCATCTACACATTTTTTTACAGAGATGGCAACACTAATATAATTACTCCTATTCACAAATATTACTTATTAATATGATCTTGACCATCCTTTTTTACAGTTACATCAGAAACCGGATTCATGAAACATGGTTAAAGTTTTCATATTTTCGTAATTTTCTGCTTCTCTAATTATTTTAGGTAAGAAAATCTTCAAATATATGGTATTTGACCATAATTGAATTTCAGTATATAGGTAAGTCATAAAATATAAAAAATAAAAACTAACCACTATAGGTTCTCGTTATAATAAAAAACACTAAACATTACTTTGCAATAATGTAGTTATTAGCAATTTAATGTTTAGGAGAAAGAACGTGTGACGTCACTATAGTAGGATCGTGGAAAAAGGCGTTTTTTACGCTTTTTCTGTACCAAAAATAATTAAGAAAATAGGAAATGAAGAAGTAGTTATTTACATAAGAGTCAGAAAAATGATACATTACTGTCGAGGAGCCAGATTGAAATACTAGGCACTTTATACCGAGTATTTTATGGCTCTGAGTCAAGTACAGATATTTTTCTGAAGAATCATGTATTTTTTTCTGAAACCTTTGATTATAATAAAAAATAACTTTACAAATGAGTAAATCAGATTGTCTATAAGTATTTAGTAGGATGCTTTTTTGTTTCAAAGGTGACAAAAAAAAATCTAAATAAATAAAAGAAACCGTCAGGTGTGCATTTTTTATGCATGCGCGTATAGTAATTTTCAGTATCTTACGAAACTAATCTCAGCGACGATGTTCTGTAAATAAAATCACGCCGCAGCAGAGGTTGTAAAAAATTAAAAATGAGGTACAACAAAAATGTTTAAATATTTTTATGACTAGTCAGGGAAATGCAACTTTCGTTCGACCATAAAAATAAGATTTTAATAAGTTAATCTCTATGTTCGGGTGTTCAAGTCACTGTCCTGTATATTTGGTCGTTTAGCAACGGATAAAATTAACTATAAAAAGTTGCTCTGCGTCGAGTTTTAAACACTCCCTCGTGCTATATTTTTCTGATTATATATTAAATAAGAGTTTGCGTTTGAAAATAAATTTTGAGTACCCTTTAATTTATTTTTATACTACATAATTACTGTGTTATCAACTATTATTATTTTTCACACTAGCAACAATAAGGCCCCTCATTCAACCATTACACACGCGAGTTTCATATTGTTCATAGAATAATAAACAACAATTTTAAGTAATGTTTATACCATGTGCAAGAACAAGAACAGTAATACGAAAGTACGTAGCGTCGGTAGCAATAAAGGCACTGTTTACGAGTGTACATTTTCGTGCGTCCTGAACTCGCTGCATTGTTATCAAATATTATTATTTTTCACTCTCGCAATAACAGGCTCCTTATTCATGCATTACACATGTGAGTTTCATAATATTCATAGAATAATAAACATCAATTTTAAGTAATTTTCGTACCATATGCAAGAACAAGAACAGTGTACAAGTATGTAGCCGAGGTAGTACTAAAGGCAATGTTTACGAGAGTACATCTTCGTGCATCCTGCACTCGTTACAGTGTTATCAACTATTATTATTTTTCACTCTCGAAATAATATACCCCTTATTCAACCAGTATACACGTGAGTATCATAGTGTGCATAGAATGATAAACACCAATTTTAAGTAGCAATGTTCGTACCATGTGCAAGAACAAGAACAGTAATATACAAGTACGTAGGCGAGGTAGCAATAAAGGCAATGTTTACGATAGTACATCTTGCGTCCTGCACTCGTTGCAGCAGCAGGAGCCAGTAACCTGCATCGATCAAGTTTCATAGTGTTTATTGAATACTAAACAACAATATTAAGTAGCAAAGTCTGTACCATATGCAAGAACAAGAACTGTAATAAACAAGTACATAGCCGAGATAGTAATCAAGGCAATGTTTACGAGAGTACATCTTCGTGAGTCCTGCACTCGTTGCAACAGCAGGACACAGTGACCAGCATCGATCAAGTTTCATAGTGTTTATGGAATACTAAACACCAATTATAAGTAATATTCGTACCATATGTGCTAGAACAAGAACAGTACACAAGTATATAGTGTCGATAGCAATAAAGGCAATGTTTACGAGTGTAAATCTTCCTTCGTCCTGCACTCGTTACAGCAACAGGAGGCAGTGACCTGCATCCATCAAGTTTCATAGTTTTCATAGAATAATAAACACCAATTTTAAGTAATGTTCATACCATGTACCACGTCCAAGAACAGTAATACACAAGTACGTAGTCTCGGTAGCAATACAGGCACTGTTTACTTGTGTACATCTTCGCGTCCTGCACTCGTTGCAGCAGCAGGAGGCAGTGACCTGCATCGATCGGCAGGTCACGCGGGTTACCCGGCCACGCTGGGCACTCGTCAAGCCCGATCCCGCCGGTAATTAGCTCATGTGTTCCACCTGATTTATCATGTCGCTTGTACACACGTCACCCAAGGATTTATTATTCTGATCAATTCTAGTTTACTAGTAACTAGTGGTGAATTTGAGAAGGGGGTGTAAGGGTTTTGAATTTTGAGAAACGCAAAGGCGTCTCATTCATATACAGGGTGTCCCATTTAAGGTACGAATGCATTGGTATCTCGAGAACCGTTCATCAATCAATGTTGCTAACTTAAAGTAGAAATTAATATCTTTAAATATTATTAAAGATTTAGTTATAATTAATTATGTTTTTTTTTATTATTTCGTGCATTAAGAATAAAAATAAAAAACAAATTTAGTCAGGATTTGATGTTGACAGTGAATGTCATATCCGAACATAGTGTGGATATAACATACATATCCGTACATAATAGAAAGAAAAAATGGTGCCAATATACAGAAGGGAGTAGGAGAAATGTAACCTTAATTCACCAGGATGTTCAACTAATAATAATTTTATTACATATGGAAGATAGTAATAACTCTTTTCTCTTATACAATTTTGGTAAATTTATTTATCGTAATATATTGTACCTATTTATTTTTTCTGCTACATCACTTTCTATTGATATAAGAACCATTGAGGTACAACCAGTTTCTTCAATACCAAAAACAATCTAACGACACCATTGGAAATTTATTATTTTTTATTTATTTTTATATATCGATAATTTTTTACTTAGAATGATTTTCCCTTATAATCTCTCCAGCGAACTGATTGTTTCCGGAAATTTTTTTCGAGTGCAGTCCAATAACGTTATAATCTGCACGAGTGGAACACGATCATTGATAACTACGCAATAATTTTATGACAATTGCCGAAAGTACGTGGCTTGGTAACCGTCCGAGACCAAAGGCGGAGGGCTTTTACCTTCAAGCAATGTGCTTGAGGAAGTTGTCATAAAATTATAAGTTATTTATTAATGATCGAGGTATATTCAGTGAGATTTTTTTTTGCGATTTTTTTCATTTTCATAATCTGAATATGACATTTTGAAAGTAAAACAATAAAATAATTCCTATTTTAAAAATGTCAACAATCGTCGTTTACCTAGTAACCTCATGACATAAGTGATAAGAGTCTTAGGGCTCTTTTCAGCAGGCTCGGATTTAAGGGTGGGTAGACTGAGCCCAGGGGCTCCAGCACCAGTTCGAAAATTTTGTCAACAATTTACGTTATTGGAAAATAAGACAGCCTAGAAAACACCAAAATTTATTTGCTTGTAAGTTGTAACTACTAATGTATAATGGAGTGACTTAATTTTTTATAGTAGTGTCTTTAGTCGAGACATATTTATGTATAGGTAATTTAATAATTGAAAAAAATGCAAGATCCTTTTCCAAACGTGGAAGTCTTCTTGAGAATTTATCTTGTTTTCATGATAATAACAAATTGCACCGCAGAAAGATGATTCATAAAATTAACAAATTAAAAAATAGACTAAGAACGCTTACGATCCAACAACACCTAAAATATCTATTACTTCTAAAGCATCGACAATGATATTTTAAGAGTATTATCATATAAAGATATAGAATATTGGACAAAGAAGAAAGCAAGAAATGTGCCAAAACTATATTTTAAGTTTATCAATACCGAATTGGTTTTATTCAATTTAATAATATCCTCTAATACACCTAAGGTTCGATTGTAAATCAGTCTTCATCAGGCTGATTATGGTATTAAAAATTATTCTAGTATTTGTTAAATTAACAAGTTATTTTGAAAAACCATAAAATATAGATTTTCAATTTATATTCTATATTTATATTCTACCAACATAAATCCGACCCTGCCTTTCAGTGTAAATTTGTTTTGATTGGCTAGTTTCGCACATGTGATCAGAAATAAAAGAATTCGATTGGATATTTTTATAGGCTAAAAATATAGGTACTCATCATCATTGTAAAATAAAACAAGAACAATATATATATATATATATATATATATATATATATATATATATATATATATACAGTGTGTGCAAGGAAATGCGGAACATAGGACTTTAACATGGGATTTCAAAAAATTGCGGATACTCTCTCTCCTGATAGATTTAGAGCAAAACTGCAAGAGTACAAAGTTATTCAGAATTAAATTCTACGTCAGATAAGATCATAATTGTTGCAACAGCAGGCCTGTAATACGAGGTATATTAAATACAAAATGTGATACTTTCGTTAAAAATCAGATAGCCATGGAAATAAAAGAAAATATCTATCTGTCAGTTTAGAGCATTTTCGCTAATTGTAATACTTATTGTCTATAATTTAATATTATTTAAGTTGAAATTATATTCATTTCTTTAACTATGTTCTAATATTAAAAGACAGTACAAATATAATTTAAAAAAATATTGAACACAAAGTAAGGTTACTAACTGTCACAATTGACACATAGTTTTTTTCTTTTATTTCCATGGGTGTCTGATTTTGAACGAAAATGTTACATTTTATATTTAATATATCTCGTACTGCAGACGAGCAGTTGTAACAATTATGATTTTATCTGACGTAGAATTTAATTCTGAACAACTTTGTACTCTTGCAGTTTTGTTCTAAATCTATCAGGAGAGAGAGTATCCACAATATATATATATATATATATATGTATATATATATATATAGATTTAAGAATATATATATATATATATATATATATATATATATATATATAGATTTAAGAATATATAATTTATTATTTTAATAGAAGATAAATATGTGCTTTTAAAGTTACTAAACTAATGGATTTTTTATATACAGGAAAATCTATTCGTTTAATTTAAAATATTTAGCTAAAAGCTTTTACGTGTAATTAGTTTTCAGCTACAATTTTGTAAAATAAATTTAAATGGCAAAATTTAAATAATTATATGAATATTATAAATATATACATCAGATATAATTATTCAAACATAATTGGAAATGAAAAGCACATACATAATAAAATAGATAATTTATAACTAATTATATGAATAATAATGTAATCGTGTGACATTTTCCATGAACGGTTTCCACATATTTCAGCGGAATCCAATGGACTTTAGGCGTAGTTTCCTTGATGTGGACGAACCATGAATACACCATTATTACTATTATATATTATAGATATTATTATCCAAAGAATAGTCCAAATGTTGACAGCGTAGAATCTGCACTAAAAAAGGCGAAAAGCGTTTCTTCAGCTAGAAAGGTTATGACTATTGCTTTTTGAGATTGGCAAAGAATAATCTTCGTCGACTCTTTGGAAAAAATATTACAGGTGCATATTATGCATCGTTATTGGACAGCTGAATTCGAGTTGTTCAGCGATCACTAATAATTATACACCAAGATTGACAAGACTGTCATTATTGACTTAGCGCCAAGTTGTGTCCCAAGGTGCGAAGCTACCGAGGGATAAAAGACACTGCCAATAATGGTCTTCTCGATCGTGGTATATGGAAATGGGATTGTTGTATATATAAGTTCCCGGAAGGAGTGAAACATATATATTATTTTTTCTCTACTAGCATTTAAATCCTACTCCTACTTAAAAAAAATATATTGATAATACAAAAGATTATGAAACGAATATTTACATGTTTCTTATTAATCTGAAAAATGAAGTAAGCTGCATTTATTTTAATATCTTACATTTCAGTTTGTTAACCTTATTTTTAATGATTCTTGATTCGTTTTTATTTGATTAACTTAATTAAATTAGATAAAAAAAAATAATTGTAAATCTGTAGCTTAAACTTTTCGTGATTAAAATAATTCGAACAAATTTTGGATTAGGAGACTTGAGTTTTTTTAAAAAGTGACATGGTTCATAATATATTATTGACCTAAGTGACCAGGTTGCCAAGTAAGCGGTCATATCATTTAAAGGCTAATAATAGATGGTGTCTAGACTAGTTGTGAAAAAACATTATTTGTACTCTTCATTTTAAAAATAAAGATACAAAAAAGAATATCACTGCCAACTATGTTAGAATTTCTTATATCTAAAAAGGATGAATACCTCAGCTAGAAATATATTTATATTTTTTATATAGATTGTATTTGAGATTTGAAAGTTAAACTAGAAGAGAAACTGTTTTTTTTACATGACTTTATCAAATTTTTTTCAATGATTAGGTATGATTGTTATAATAAGGGTGCCTCCACTTTTTCAAACATTATTTAAATTAATATAAGCAAGAAGCAAAATATAAAATCCGTCTCCTGATTCAAAATTATGTAAAGAGTGGGCACATAATTAATTTATTGACTTTTATTGACGACTTTAATAGAAATAGATGAACATCTATAACAAAAATAGTATATTGTGTTATTAAGAGTAAAAGTGATACTTTGTGTGGCGAGCATGGAAGTTTGCACGACGAGCGAAGCGAGTCGGACAATTGCATGCGAGGCACACAAAGACACTTTTACTCTGAATAACACATGCTATTTTTTCTTCAAACTTAGAAATTTTAAAAAATAAATTACTATTTGACGTTTAATATGTAGGTTACCTGTCAGTTATTCATAATTTTTAGTAAATTTATTCTTAGGTTATCTAGTTTTTATAGTGACATTTAGGGCGATATTACAGATTTCTATTGTACAAGTTACCTCTTATTGGCTATACGGCGGCAACAATATTATAAGGCGCTTCTTATTGGCTATACGGCGGCGACAATATTATACGGCGGCGACAATATTATACGGCGGCTAGAATAAAAAATTATATTACGTTGGCATAGAAATTAAACTTCAACCTTGTCAATCACGTCACAGAAGATGTCACTTTTATGACGTTTGAAGAAAAAGTATATTTTTAAGTATTTTCAGTAGAGGAACCTGAGTTAATCTTCTATTTTACGTTGAATATTTTTTTTATTCTCATATAATTGAATTTTTCTACACATTCCACAATTTTTACCATCCACCACCAAATGAAATACTGGCTCATCTTTTCGCTTTGTGTGGAAATGTGATGTGAGCGTTATCAATTACTTCATGCAAATTTCCTCTACTCTCAATCAACCAGCCGTCGATTTTCTGCCTGAATTGTAACGCATTTATTGCCTTCAAATGCTGACATATTAACTAAATTATTTTCAATTTGAAAAAATATCCCCAAAGAGTTTTTAGTAATGAAATTAAAAATGATGCCGACCAGCCGAGCCTTAAAATTACGTTTGTACATATTTTTGATTAAAAAGAATTCTGAAAATAATTTCGTACTTAATTTAAGTGTATTTAATTTTAAGGTTTTTCAGTCAAAAATAATTATGCGGTACACAGTCATTGTGTATTTATTAAACCGAATATTGCGTTAGGTATGATAAATATTGACGCTCTAATTGTCAAACAGGGTTAAATGATTTCTTTACGTTTCATAGATATGTGCAGACAAAATTGTATCTCAGTTTTGGTTCCCCGATGAGTGTTTTGCGATAGAATGATTCCGGGAACCAAGTTTCTGCAAGAGTTTGTACAATGGGGTATGAGACCATAATCGAATTTCGGTATAGAAGACATAATACATAAAAAAAACTAACTACTATGGTTTCCTATTAAAATAATGAAAACTAAACACAAGTTTTCAATAATATAGTTATTAGCCATTAAATTGTCTAGAGAAGGGATATGTGACGTCAGCATGGTAGGATTGTAGACAAAGGCAGCTAGACTGTTTCTTATGCTTCCAGTCATCTCTCTTCTTTCCTATTCTATCACGCTGACGTTATAAAACATCCCTTCCTCAAATTTTTATAATTATTTCCTTGTAAACTACGAATAATGAATCAATTTAACAAAAAACGGATATTTTCTTTATATGTTTGGTATCATACATGTAAAAGTTAAAATTTAGTCACACACCCCATTTATTTTTACCAAAAATATGAAATCAGTTTTTTTTTGTGCAAATATTTTTACTTATTTATTTTTATATACACACTGTTTAGTTGTTCTGTATTTCAATGCTGCCAATTTTGTCAACATAAACAACATTTGTTGCAAACATTGAGAACCAAATTTATTATTCCTGTTCAAATTTCATTCATAATATTCTTTCCTTATTACTAGTCATGAAAACGATTGAGAAATATACTTTTCCATTATAAATATAGTTTTTTATGAAATGCTTTAGAAATAAGAGTGTTTTCCGAAATTTCCCGCATGTTTATCCGATGCAGACGTGGGAAATTGCGATATCAGACATCAGATTTTATTGTAAAAGTGCAAAGTGTGTTCATTTCTTTTATTAGCATACTTCAAAAATGGGTAAAGATACATTTTTACACAACTTTACTATTTGATTCCAAGGGAAAACTTACATAAATAAATAATTCCTCCAGCTTCACATATACAGGATGGTAACTCAAACACCAAAACTTAGGCATTTAATAAGTAAAATCATATTTTCCTGCTTTCCTAATTATTTTCGATAAAATTTTACACCAGCATCTGTAAGGAAAATTACAATTACTTATCTGGTAACCTCAGAAATTAGGTAAGAAACTGACGTAAAATACCTCAAAAATAACGGTAGCTATGAAATTAAAACAAAAATTAACAAGGAAAAATAATGAGAATTTTTCATTCATATAGATAGTAAAAATGAGAATTAAATTGTTTTCATTCCGAAAAATGCATTATTTCGGTATATTAAGTAGTTCCTAGGCAATAAGAAATAAAATCCGGGTTCCGGGAATACATTCATGTACAGTTTTTTTAGTTGCCTAGCAACGATTGAAATAATTTTATTATTTGGACATTTATAAATTAAAATTTCTAATTTTATGAAATAATTGATATTGGAAATAACTCAACACCTAAATTAATATTCAAATTTGAAATGGAAATGTAATTTTTTAATTCCTGATTTAATTAAAATAATAAAGAGTTTCTTTAAAATGAACAATTATTGTGTTGGTTGGGTGTGGGCAATCGATAGAGGTCACTGCTCTTATCCTGGGAAGAAGCTGCATGTTGCATCACGCACTCGAACAAGTTTCCACCTGTGTATTATCCAAGGGTCATTCCTGAACTACTTGCAGTTCGAGAGTGGGTTACGTGTTGTAACTCCCTAAACGGTTAATGCTGCTTGCAAGTTAAGTACAGCCATTTAGAAGTTGTAATGTGCTATGCAATTACCAGAAAATCTGCACTATTTATTATTATACTTTATTACTCATTGCTAAATGCTTAGAGTAAGAAAATGCATACCGTATTATTTTATAATTACATGTGGTTGTGTTTGCAAAATATGGGTATGTATTCGTACTAATGTTGGTAAGAAATGTGGCTATCAATAACAAGGGTTGCAGTTCAACGATTTATTCAATTAAAATACAATCAAAATAAATGTATAAAGCAGCTATTAAAGCTACTACATAAATAATAATTAATAACACAATATTTAAATATGGAAATATAAAATCAACATTATTTTTACATCCCGCCTATCAATATAATAGATAAGGGAGGTATTGTTTTTGGTCAAATTTCTTGAGTGTGAGTTTTCAACATATGAGCACGAATAAGGGTCCCTAGAATACGATTTTACTTTTTACAGACCGTGATGTCTGTATGTTCGTGTGTGTGTGTGTGTGTCTGTGACGATTTTTCATCCTCAATAACTCCAATACAATACATATAAAAAATAAAATATTTGATATTTAAGAGTTATATTCAAGTATGATGAACTGATTACATTTTAATGGTTGGTTAAATGGAAATAGTACTTTACCATTTTAGAATTAAACCGTTTTTCCTAAAAGACACCTCTAAATTCCTTTTTTTCGCAAATTAAATCTTATTATTAAATATGAAGATTATTTAATTTTCTACCGGCCTACGTAATTACAATTTATATATGTATAATTTCTGGCTAAGCAGAAAAACATATTAATTATATTAACTTTACACATCGTTCAAGCGGAGAAATTTTTATAAAACAGATGAGTTATTCATACGTTTACAAAATTTCATTTATAATGTTAAATGTTAAATATTTAATGTAGGTACTTATTTTTTTTATAAAATATATCACTACAGTGGCGGGAGATGTTGGACACATCAGATTTTTTTCTTTTAAATGACAATAAAATTTTGCATTCGTTTTTGAGTTATAGTACATTCAAACGGAGCTCGTTATAAATTTACAGGTCATTTGGATCCTGTTATTGCCTAATACAATTTACTTTTTTTGGTTAGTCCCAACAACAAAATATAACTAGAAAAAACATTTCTTATCCTTCCGTATTGAATGTTTTGTTTTAGGTAAGTCAGAAAGAGAAAAAAGAGGTAGATAGATAGATAATGAATGTATTGTTCGAGCATTGCTCGCTGCAGGCATCAATGTATTTGTCATTATTTTCTGTTATTTATCATTATTTATGTTTTTGTTTTATCAATGACAAGTTAGATTTGATTGCAATTGAAACACATAAATTTAAAACATCCAGAGTAACAATACTAGTAGACATATGTCTATCTCTATTTGACATCTGACATACCAAAAAAATAACAAACCAAGTGAAGTTTTGTCTAGTCATATTTTGTCGTTGGTTAATCCTATCATAAATTCAAAAAGTTAAAAGACAAACCTCATTAAATAAACGAAAACAAACCTGAAAAACAAGTAGAATAGTAAAGTAAACATTATTAAATAAAAATTTTCCTTCAATGTAGAGGTTTCTTACATTATATATGAATTATATTATATTAATATATTAATATAGGATTTGTATAAGACGATGTATACAAATGAATCAATTTATTTATTTAGTTTTATGTTAACTTACACTGAGCAAAGACCGAAGTCGAATAACAGGATAGAAGAGATACAGCTTATAGTGGGTTCCGAAGCACTCGGACACAGTGGTATCTTCTTTTTGGTTAAGAGCTTGTTGTCACTGGGATTTGAGCTCCAAATCTCACATTCTACTCAGCGAATCGGTTAATTATCTTAATACAGAGTAGCTGTTAAAAGTAGAGGAATCGGAGAGGTAATTGGTAAAAAAAAAAGAATGATATTCATAAGTAAATAATTGGCCAAATCATGCTGTGGAATATTAAGCTCTCTGGTATTCAGCCTATAAACCTGAGGGAAACCACAGCCAAAACCTTAGGTACAGACACCAAATTACAAATTAACAATTCATAAAGGGTTATCCCAATAATTTATTGTAACCAATTATGGTAAAATTGAGTGATTGCTATCAAACTGATATTGGCAGTCATTGACAATTGTCAGAGTGTGTGTGTTGGTTTGCCTGGGTTTTATTAGTGGCTGGCAGAGTGGTTAAGACGTTGCTCTGATATCTTTTGTTTTTGGGGGCGCTCGGCAGTACCTGAGGGCCGCTATTTTGGGGTATACACCCACTGAGGTGGCGAATCTAATGCGTTTGCCACTAAGTGCCTCACGCCTTCGTGGTTACCTGTGTCGTATCTGCTACCACGGTTGTGTATTCTTTATTTATACCCAAGTGAACTTGCATAAACTAGCTTTCCTGATGCTACCGCAAATATAACATCAATCAATTTACCTATAAATGAAGAAACTACATTTACGTTTATTCTTTCGATGTCAATTCCTTTTTATAATTATTTTTATCAATCACTTCTATATCATTTTTTTTTATACATGTATTTTTAACCTTAACCTCTTTTTATCGTCCCAGTCGTTATCTCTGATCACTACCTTCCTCCGCTCTAATATGCGGTAAAAGTTAAATAAGGAAATACAGCTTCCTTACATATGTAGTTCACAAAGTCAGCGTTAAATAGGAACTATTTGTGATCATTCATAGAAAGATATCTGACTTATTAGAGTTGAGTATTGGTATTTTTGTAAGAAAGATGATCTAGTGATGATATACTCCTGGCATGACCATAGTACTGAGTGCTGGTAGGATGATATAATGTTAATACACCCGCTGGCAAGGCAATAGCGCAGAGTACTAGGAGGATGATCTAGTGATGATACATCGACTCTTGGCTTCACGATAACCACTTTGTCTTCATTCTTTCCAAAGATGATTATATGTTGACAGTTCAAACTCATCCAAGTGTTTTTTTTTTTTCAAGTGGTTGTGAGGTTGTACGAGAACGTGACCTGCGTTAGACTAAACAAATACTTAGGGTAATACTGCTATTCTACGTAAAATAATTAGTTCATAAAATATTGAAAACATCATAAATATTATTTCTAATATGATTTATAACAAAATTATAGATGCAGGCAGAACTGCTCCAATATACAATTTTTTATACTTTGCCTCACTTAGTTAATAATAATCTCAAAATATTCTACAAGAAAAAATAAGAGTATAATTTCAGGATTTCTGTATGTGCAACGTGGTAATTCTGTTAAATAAAATTAGACACTTTTAACTCACAAATAGTATTTGAAAATTTACAAATCTATACGTTGTGACTTCTTAATTATATTTTAATTAATTTTTATATAGTTTTCATAATTAGAAATGCTTCCAAATCGTATTAAAAATTAATTAATTACAAGTGAACTTGTGTAATGTACCTGAGAGCTGTCAGGGAATCATTCAGTAAGCTATAAGAAGACCAATTCTGTGTGTGTTTGCATGTAAATGACAGATAACATGGAGTATATATACTCCCTGACAGATAACAAAAAAGAAACAAATGATATTTCTCAAAAATAAATTATTAAGCGTCTACTTTTGATTTATAATTAACGAATAGAAGCCTCAAAAAAGAAAATTCATTACAATTTCAAATTGAACTTAATTTTGTTCTCGTCATTATATGTATATACAAGGGGTTCATTTTAAATGGGCCATTGCTATCTCAAGAACTATAAAATCTACAAAGAAGTGATTCTGAAAATACGGAACCCAACTTTTTTTATTTTAAATGTAAACATATATTATTTTTTTGCTTATTCAATATAGAATTTAATTCTAAATTCAATGATATATTATCATTCGTTACATAACGATTTTTTTGTAAAAAATGCATATCAAATTTTATATTTATTTGATTAAATGTGTAAATTAAGAGTGCCAGGAATGGAAAAACAAATGATTTTTCAACTTCGAAGTAGAGAAAAATTTGTATGAGTAAAATTTCATATTTTAAAAATAAATATTATGAAATGTTTTTTTCGTTAAACTTAGTTTTATTTACTTCTTTCTGTCATGGCAATCTAATTCAGCGTAAAAAAATATATATACCTATTCAGTTTTTCCATTCATGGCACTCTTATTAATGTCATATTTAAAGTTTTCTCAAAATATCGTTATGTTCAGCAAAAAACGTATGTTCACATTTAAAATAAAAAGTTGTGTCCCATATTTTTGACCACTGGTCAAAAGAAATTTTTTGTAGCTCTTATAGGTCTCGAAGAAGCAATGGTGGTCCATTTAAAATGAACACCAGTATATTTATAACAATTGCATATATTATGAAACAGTTTTTGATCTAACAATGAACTAGTTGAACGCAAAGAATAAAAAATATATTAAAAATTTGACAAACTGAAATACTCGCATCCCGGAAGAGTAGGTATTGATTCTGCCGGTAAAGGGTAAATTTAACTCGGCGTGTGATTATCTGAGCGTGTTTAATTTCATGTAGCATCCAAGTTGATTTTAGTCCAGAGCTGTTTATAAAGCGCGAAGAGAAATGCGCTCCGAAGCTGAGCAATCTGAAAGAGTAATTTCGCCCGGGATCATAACAAAGTTCTTTAATCATATTGCAAGCGACTCACTCCATATTTCATGCAGATATCACCTTCATCAACATTATTGCCAACAACAATCTTTCATTAAATATTTCATATTTCTTTGTTCTCACAATAACTGTCTAGAAAATATTTCTTTTATCAACAAGAGCAAGAGCACAACAGGGTCTCAAATATAAAGATGGTACTGGCTTCGTAACAGAAAAAATTTATCTGGCAGGTGAACATGGTTTTCCATATTAATTTATCTGACTGACCGTAAAGTTGGTAATAATTTAAACTTACAAAAATCCAAGAAAAATCGTAGCTATTAATTTATCCTCCCTTATCAAGTTCGCGATGATCATCAATAAAAGAATTTGAGGGTTATTTTTTACTTAAAAAATTGTTATAATCAAAATACTTGAGATAATCATCAAAAAATATGGAGCAATTTGAAATTAATTGAATACTTTTTCGTACAATAATAATAATTCAAAATTTTATTGACTTTATTGTAACAGTACATACCCACCTCTTCCGTACATACAATTATACTTTAGCCAAAGATCATCTAGTGGAAAGTTTAACTTACCCTACGTTGTGTTTATTTAAATAAGTAACCCTTCATCGTCGTAATACAGAGTAGCTGTTAAGAGTGGAGGAATCTGGACAGGTATTTGATAAAATAAAAGAATGATATTCACTCCAAAAGACAGACAAAATATCTATCTTGTGCATTTATTTATAATTAAGAAATTCGTAGAGTGCTGTGGAATATTACGCTCTCTGGTATTCACCTTATGAACCTGAGGGAAACCACAGCCAAAACCTCAGAGAGAGACGATTTTGAACATTTATCAATCATAAAATATATTGCATTCAATTCATAAAGAGTTGTCCCAATAATTTATGATAAACATATTTGGTAAAATTATATGACTGGGATACAAACTGATATTGTTGCTCACAACTGCAATTGTGTGTGTGCTGGTTTGTATAATTATATTTGTTGGTACTTTCGTTTATAAAGCGCTCTGTTTTGTCAGAGGGCAATTGTTTATATTTTGTATGGTCTGACTCGCAATGACCGGCCCTTGAGCTCACGGTTCTCCCGGCCACAATAGCTCTCGGTCAAACGAACCGGCCACGGCGGACTCATAGTCAAAGCGATCAGAAATTATTGATAGTTTGATTTGAGGCAGACACCCAGATTTACAATTGTTAGTCAGTCAATATCAGATTGGTTCTATTTAAATGAGGCATGATATCATTGTGACAACTATAAAACAATATATAAAACACATACCTGGCTTGTCAGAGCAACGACGTAGTTGACAGGGATTTCATAGGATTTGGTAATAAATATGGAGACGGAAACTATCGTGGTGCCAGGCATTGCCGGATAAGCTACACACGACAGCGGTTTCATAGGTGCACTAGGTCGTCTTGGTGCCAGGCATTGCCGGATGAGCTACACATAGACGTCCCAGTGTGGAGGAAAACTATCGTGGTGCCAGGCATTGCCGGATAAGCTACACACGACAGCGGTTTCATAGGTGTACTAGGTGGTCTTGGTGCCAGGCATTGCCGGATAAGCTACACATAGACGTTCCCAGTGTGGAGGATTAGGGAGGTAGAGAAGTGGAGTCAAGGAGATCAGGAAAACGTACCTCGGACAAGCCAAGCATACGTGGAGTCCTGGATCAGACTCCTCGAGTACAGCTTTGGACTCGGGTTATATACAAAAATATCCCTCTTCCCTCCTTCAGAACTATGGTGGTTCAGGGGTAGTCCACGATCCGAGCACGTGATCGTAGAAGCTTCTAAAATATTTTAATATTCCATCTTACTCGGATGCATGATAACTTCTTTGTCTTAATTCTCGTCCGAAGATGCTGATTTGTAAACAGTTCACCCGTAAGGCGACGCACTGTCTAGGAAATGTTATTCTTTCAAGTGGTTGTAACACCCTGGCCTGCGCTAGACTAAACAATAAACAGATAAGGTCTCGTGCCGTACAGTCTCACAAAAATTCATTATAAAAATTAGATATTCTACGTAAAATTGTTTGTTCATAAAATGTTTATACTTATTAGAGATTATTTTCTAATATTATTAATAACAAAATTATACATGCAGGCAGTACTGCTTCATTATAATAATCAATTGCAAATATTGGTACAACAAAATTACTATTTGTTATTTTGACACAAGATAATCATATGAAATCTTTTGAATAAATGTTATAAGAATTTTAAGTAATAGATTTTAATTTTCATTTTAAATATTTATTCTTTAATTTATGATTATCTACATTGTTATAAAAATGAAATTTAGAATTGTAAATAAACTTTTCTTTAGATCTACATAAAGGGTATAAGAAAACTTACAAGGAACTATTATATCAGTATGAAATATACATTGATCTCTTAGAAATGAAATAAATAAATAAATAGATCCACACTTTCAATAGCTAATAATGCTGTAGTTTTATTTTAAAACATTTTCATCTGCGAGATAGCAAAATCACTTTATTATCTATCTATCTGTAAGCTTACGTCCAGGTTTTTGTCACCGTAAAAATTTAAAGGATCTATAAGGATTTCCAGATTTTTTGTAATCTACAGACGTTATTAAAATTGCCATTTCGATCGTAAGCGTTGTAGGTCTTACAGAATTGCTTACGGAACTTATAAATATGAACATGATCGACCTATAAGTTCACATGTCGTTATTTGTTACTAAAATATTCTAATACTATCGATAAAAACTTAACTGAGTAACGATAAGATTTGTCGAATATATTTAGTATTGTAACAGCACCGCGACAAAATGTAACGTAAAATCTAATTTGTTACAGTAACTGTTTGCAAAAGTAACGAATACTTTCTTATATCGATACTAATTACTTCGGATCTTGTTGAGTGACAAGTAGGTTAGTGCCTTCCTTTATTTAGGTGAGTACCTCCTCTAACCTAACTTAGGTTAGTGCCTCCCTTTACTTAGGTTAGTGCCTCCCCTAACCTAACTTAGGTTAGTGCATCCCTTTACTTAGGTTAGTGCCTTCCTAACCTAACAACACTCGTGTAACGAATGTTACTTCTTTTACATCTCTATACCTTTATACAGCTCGTTATATTTAACGGTTTAGTAATAGCAAAAAATCTATTCTCACGTTAACTATGTAAGTATGTCTAGATTGTTAGTATTAACCCTGTACTTATAAGTCACTATAACATTAGTATGTAAGTTACATCCCAAAAATAACTTCATTCTAAAATTAAATTGTGCAAATGGTGTTTGATTGTACTACTTTATTTTATCTAAAACAATAGCGTCGGTACTAAAAAGACCCTTAATGCTCATAATGATTGTTACAAACACCAATTACTCTTTCACAGAATCCCAAATTAATTGTGTGTAATCGGACTGTAAAAGCTAATTGAAACAAATCACGATTACCAATGAGTTTCAATCTAAACCTTTATTTATTTCTCTTATTTCCTAGAAGAAGAGTTGCAGAATCTTCAATCCGATATGTTACAAATAAAACTCATTTGCTTTGATAAAATAAAACATTCCACTAAAAGAGTTTAATGAAATTTTTTGTAGATGTATAGTATCAATTTATCAATTTGTTACAAAGTGGAACGTATACTGGCAATATAGCTACATGAACATGCCCACTATAATAAAAGCAAGAGTAGAATATATGGAAATGAACTAGTATAAAAATTCAGCTGAGCTTCGACCAAATACGAGAGGGGATCAAATATAAATGAGCCTTTTTAAATTGCGCGCCCGTTGGCTACTTGAGAATTGTGCAACTTTTTGACCACTAGAAGAGGATCACGTAGAAGGGATTAATAACGTTGACAGGCCTCGTACACGAAGTATAATAAAGAAGGAGTGAAGACTTATACAGAAAAATGGCTACTGAAATTTGCTTTAAAAAAAGAAAGACTACTTTAGAGAGAGCAAGCATGTAGTATCTATATATTTCTTTTAATAGTCATTAGTATATTACAGTTTATTATTTATAATATTGAAGCTAGCATGTATAATTTTGTTATTAATAATATTACGAATAATCCTTATTAAATTTGAATATTATCACAACACATATCATTTACAATATTCCTTAGTAAAATACGCCCGGTATAAATATTTTATATTTTTAACTAAACTAAATTTACCCGCGTTACGCTAGGACAGGTGACCCAATATAATCTTTCCAGATTGTGTTGCTAATTTAAATAAATATGGAATATTGGAAAAGAATATAATGTTTTGTTAAACATTTTGAAATACACAACATTACTCAAGGGATCATCCGTACGCCTACGGACTACTCGTCTTGGCGCTAAAGCCAGATGCCTAAACCACTTGAAAGTATCAGTCTGCGAGACGCTGAGCCTGTATCTGCGTGGTTGATGTGTAGATTCTAGAAGATTCCACGATCAGGCGACTGGAAAGTGGCTGTTTAGAAGAAAGGCGCTATACCCGAACCACCATAATTCTGAAGAAGTTAAGAGGGAGATTTTTGTTTGTATATAACCCGAGTCAAAATCTGTACTCGAGGAGTCGAATCCAGGACTCCACGTATGCTTGGCTTGTCCGAGGTATGTTTTCCTAGTCTCCTTGACTTCACTTCTCTACCTCCGTTAATCCTCCCCGCTGGGACCGTCTATGCATAGCTCGAGGCCGATGTCTGGCACCTAGACGACCCTGTGGATCATATGAATCCGTTTCCGTGAGTAGCACTAGGCTGATGTCTGGCACCTCGATGGATATTCCTCCCCGCTGGGACCGTCTGTGCGTATCTCGAAGTTGATGTCTGGCACCTAGACGACCAAATGCATTCTCTGAAACCATCTCCGGGTATATTTCTAAATCCTATTAAATTCCCACTAACTACTGCTCTGCTCGAACAAGCTAGGTATAGTAGAAATTTTTAAGCAGTAGAGAGACGTCATAGACCTGAAAAAATACGTTACAAAATGAAATAAAACTTGTAGAAATTTTCGAAAGATGTTTTTATTTAGAAAACCGTGTAGTAAAAAAAGGTATAATAAAAAAATTACTTATTTATTATATTTACTATTATTTCAAATTAAAATATAAGGTATTTAATGACATTTCAATTTATTTATAATAATTGAAGTGTATTTTTTTTAACACACGTTGGCTACGACTCAAATAAAATATGTTTACATATATTTGTTTCTTGTCACGCCGATCCATAGATTAAGGAAATATATTTGTAGAAGATTGGATATCTACCTTATCATATGTGAAAACAATTTATAGCGCCCCTTAGGATCGGCTTTGGAAACTAAATTTGACAAGTGAGGTAACGGCCGGTAATGTCGATCTTCACATTTAAAATTATTTTTTTTTGTTTGACATTTATTTATATTGTAATTCATGCAATATTTATCATGAAGAGATGTTTTAGTAACATCATAATTAAGCAGGTACCATTATGTGAAGTATTTATTAATGAACACAATAAATAATATAATTTTAAAACTTTATTTTAAAATATAGATTTTATTGTGGTGTGTTTATATTTTATATTTTATTCGTCAATATTTTTGCCACGGATCAAACACTCCGTTTGGCGCTCGAGCAGGGACGTTATTAAAAAAAATATATCACAACACAAGATGCCGGAAACCAAGGGGGCACAGACTTGCTAGGTATACCATCTCAGCAAAGATGATCTTCAACAGGAACTCATGTGATTTGGTCTAAATACCGAGGGCACAGTTGCCGAATTAAGCGCATGAATCAGGAATCACAACCTTCATCCAAAAAGCTATTATAAACTCACCACAAAAAATTATAGTCTTCTTATCAAATATTTTACATTGATTACAAATCAAAATTTGTTTGAAATGTCAAAAGAAAATAGAAAATAAAAGTATTTCATGTGATACTTGATGATAAAATATAGATTCATAAATAAATGTCACCAAAAAACATGATAATCTAATATAACTAAAAAATCACTAAATTTTCGAATTACTGGTGACATCTATGAACGGCTTCGGAAAAGTTTTTCAAAGAGATCTAGATTGACATTTGGTTTCACGCATTGCAATACTGTTTCAGCCCCCTGCGCCGATCGATTGAGTTGTCAAATAATATAATATAAAATCTTTGTTTGTTCGTTTAAGTTGTATTGTTCCTTATTATTGTTCGTATTCGTGTTCTTTGTTTCTTGTTATACGTGTTTTTATTAGCGTAAGTAATAATGCCTAAAGCATTGTCGAAGCAGTCGCAAGTGCTAACTACAAATGCGATTGCATATTTTGAAAAAGAACTGGCACACGGTGGACCATTCCTACCTATTTCTACTATATGTAAACCAGCACAATTACAGTTGTGGGCAACAATATCAGTCTGATTCTCAGTAATATAATTTTAGCAAATATGTTTATGATAAATTATTGGGTTAATTCTTGTCTCTCTACCTCAGGTTTTTAACTTGATTGTCGGAAAACGTAATATTCCACAGTACTCTACGAATTTCTTAATTATAAATAAATGCACAAGGTAGATATTTTGTCTTTCTTTTAAAGTGAATATCATTTTTTATTTTATCGAATACCTGTCTATATTCCTCCACTTTTAACAGCTACTCTGTGTTAAGACGATGAAGGGTTACTTATTTAAATAAACACAATGTAGGGTAAGTTAAACCTTCCCTTAGGTGATCTTTGGATAATATCAATGTGTAGGGATGAGTTAGGTAACGTACTGTTACAATATTAATAGAGATAAATAAATATATTCAAATAATATTATAGGTATATTTTATGAAACAGCTAAAATACATAAATTAATTTATTTACTTAAAAATAAACATCGAGTATACATATACTACAATATTAAAAAAAAGTGTAAAGAGGACAGGCGAGAAGTTATGTGCTGGTCACATCAGAATTTTTACATTAGCATTCAAACTCGGCTTGTTATAGTAATTAATGCTTTATTAAAAAATATTATTGCAGTTTAATGCTTTATTACTTTAGTTCCTAACTGTACTATATGTTAGGTATGTTATGAACATAAAAACCGCAATAATCATCAATCACCGAAACAAACAAAATAAACAAAAAAAGCCATTGATATTATTCGAGAGTTTTTCAATCAAATGTAATCCATTCAATATTTGCTGATACAGTTGTTATTTGATTTTGACAATCAGTATATAACTTCAAAACCAAATATTCTATTCATATTTATTTATGATCATATAATTCAGATATAAATTATTAAAGTTAGATTTATAGTAGTCGCTAGAAAAATAAGAAACCAATAAAAATTTGGAAACTTTTTGAGTAGAACATTTTTCTTTAAACTTAAGACTAAAACAAGCAATATTGAAATATCTTTGTTTTACAGAAAAATCTCCAACAATTCTAATTGAGAAGTGGCAACCGTACTTGTTAGTAAATAATGTTTGTTTTGTATAGCTTGACCCACAATTTAGTAAAATGGTCCCAATCCATTAGGCCTGTGTGTGCCAAACTTTTTTACCTTACAGTATCACTCGGGTATCCGAAATAAAAATCTCAATAAAATAAAGTATGCTTTATTAGTATGAATAACACTAAAAAAATCTAATTACAGTCACTTAAAATAACATTGTATATTATGGACACAATACTCGTAACATAATAATGTTAATAATCAAAACGCAACTCTAGATTAGATAAACAAACACTTAATTATTCATTAACTATCTGTAATCGTCCTCGATTTTTCTTTTCTATTTCATTTTCAGAAGAGCTGAAAACCCCAAGTCCACAGGACAAGAGAGATTTAACTCATATAGACCATTTCAGATCATGTGACTGAAGAATCGGCCATGTTTGTTGAGGGGCATTCAAACTTCAGTTTTATAAAATAGAAAGTATTGTAATTACAATAAAATAAAGTAAATTTTTCATAAATTTCAGGAATGTTAACAATATAGGTACATGTACAAGTAGTTAACAATTCTGTTGAAATATCATATATTTATATTTTAGTTTAAAAAATGTCTTCACTTTGTTCTATTGTGGATTGTTGTAGCAGAGCAGAAAGAGACAAATTATCTTTTTTT
Source organism: Stenolophus ochropezus (assembly GCA_035578165.1). Classification (NCBI taxonomy): domain Eukaryota; kingdom Metazoa; phylum Arthropoda; class Insecta; order Coleoptera; family Carabidae; genus Stenolophus; species Stenolophus ochropezus. The sequence continues at coordinate 23,123,459 of JAQOWZ010000008.1, forward strand.
CAGATTTCCAACTATAATAAAAAATCGTGGTAAAATTATTGAAAAATTAAGCATTTTTGCCATTTCTGCTGTTGTCATAGATAGAACAGATCACGTAGCAAATAAGCCTGTACATCATTTTTCGAATGTTAATTTTCTCAAATGCAACGCAAATAGTACAGTAGCTACATGATAACATACTTCGCCTAAACCAGCAACAAAAGTGCACAATATATAGTACCATCCTCTAGAATGATCATCCACACTTTTTAATTTTTCTCAGAAAAACCTCTGACTGTTTTTAACTTATTATCACGTCGAAATTTTTTATAAAAATGTTATACAAATAGTTTTAATTTACCTGCGCAAAAACTACGAATAATTTTAAAATGATTTAATTGTTGCCCTCGTTTTTGACCGATGTAATGATAGGTTAATATTAAATAATTGACTTGTCAATAATTTCAACATCGGGAAAATTTCACAAATCGAAATATAAATCTTTCACACAGTAAAAATCACAATTATTTGAATACTTTTTTTCTTGTAACGTTATTTAACACCACCACTTAAATTAGAAAAATATTCATTTTTAAGATTCATATTTAAGGTATATAACTAAATATACGCAAAAATTATGATAGAAAGGTACAAAACACTTAAGATCACAACGCTTTCAGATGAGTGATATAAGCTGTAAGCTTCTCGATAAACTCGGCGGCGGGTCTGTGACGTCAAGCTGGAATGGTCTTCTATACGGTATAGTAGCGAAAATAAAATTCTGATAATTTTAGCACAGAAAATAAGTCTTTGTGAATATTATCGTTTTTCAAGTCTATTACATTTTTTTCTTATATTAATAATAATAGCATATATAGCTGTACATTTGATAATCAAGTCATGGAAAATTATCTGTACTTTTAAATCTTTCACTACACAGTTTGGCAGATATTGCATTAGACGTTTACAACGGTAACACTGTGATGATCAAATAAAATTTATGGCAATAAAAATGTTATATTTTTCAGGTTGGAATACAATACAAGAGGGATGGCCAAGCTCTTGATTAGTCCGCGCTGATTTTGAAAATTTGAAATTATTTGAGAGCCGCAACGAAATATTTAAAAGGGTTATATTATAAATAAATTTAAAAATAATAATTATATTTGAAATAAATACATGAAACATTAAATATTATTAATAAAAATTAAATATAGTCAATAAAGTATCCGCATCGTTTGGATAGTGGTAGCACAGGATAGGTTTATACAGAAGCGACAGTAAGACAGAGAAACGAGAATTAGAGAGCGATGGGAAATGTGTACAAATTTAAAGGGCCCATTGTTTAAAATCGGAAAGTTTCCTCACATCTTAGAGATAGATAGGGGAAGGGTATAAATTTAAAGGTCTACACAATGCTTCAAGGTCATAGAACTGAATAGGGGAACATGAAAGGTACCGACACGGAGTGTCGCTTCTGTATATAACTATTCTGTGGTGGTAGCGTGAGGAAGTAGAAGACGCTATATACCTCTGTAATATGGAAAAAAATTTCGCACACTGTCTTAAAGTTACGACGTCGTAACGAACAAAACACGAGCAAGTGACGGTGTTTGTAATACTTCTATAAAAACAATTTTCAAATTAAGATATGATTGTAAAATTACATTCTTTTATTATTTTACGTCAAAAAAATTGTAAATTCGTTTGTTAAAATAAAATTGAATTTGCTAATACACATTGTAAAAATTAAAAGACACGTAAAAAAACTACAAAAAAAGTATATTAAATTTGCTATGCAAAACTTTTTTACAGTCTATATGTATTTATCGGGAGCCACAAGTAATCGTCGAAAGAGCCGCAGTTTGGCCATGCTTGCAATATACAATAAATAATAATATTAAAGCGATTTCAAGGTCACGCCGCGGACGACGTCACAGACTGGTCGATACGCGTTTTAGTTTTCTTTCTATTGTGCTAGCGCTCGAAGGTACGAGAATATTGCAGAACTGAATTGCTCTACTATTTAAGCCTGAGCAGAAAAGACCGCGATGATAGTTTGATATTAATAGACGTAGTGAATATAAATAGTTGCCGGAAATAAATATTGTGTAAATAAATAGTCCGTAGTGTTAAATGTTTAAATAAATAATATTAGTGTTTAAGTTTTTATTAATAATTATTATTCTTACATTAGTGTTTGGTTTGTTTATTCATTTTCATAGTATTACTTATTTTTATTATCTTTTTATAATTTATTATTCGTTTATTAAACTTATTTTTATAAATAATCGTACTTCAATTATTTTTGCACTTCACCTAAATAAATAAATGTTACAATATAATGTCGGTATCAATGAGTTGATATTCACATCATTAGTTTCTGCTGCAAGAATTATTAAACTTCTGTCTTGCATCTTTGTCGTATACGGATGATATAGATAAGACTTTTATTCGCTATCTCGGGATGTTTTCTATTTCTGTCAACTCCATGTTATTAATGGATCGGGTATAAGTACACGCTGTAGTGTTCTCTATTTATGTTCCTGTATATTAGTCATTTGCCATGTAATGTCTAGAAATTTTTAAGAGAAACAAAAGGATATTTTCGACAACTAATAAAATTAGTTTAAATTTTAAGTTAGTTATTAAAATAGCTATTTATGTAATCAGTTAGAAAATGTCTCATTTTGTGTAGCGGTTACACCAAATTGCATTTTGTAACGTGTTTCATATAATTTTTTTTCTAATTTTGATAAAATTCTTTTAATTTTAAAATTTTCTTCTAATTTTGACATAAACTGTCACTTAATAAAATTGTTTGATGTTTGGAAATGGCACTCTTTTCACAATCTAGTTAAAAAGCAATTCACTTTTCATCACTCAGTGATGAAAAATATTTATTTCCTGAATGATTATGAAAAATGTGGTGTATTAAAACGTCTATTAGTTTTGAAAAGTGTCACTTTATACGTCAAAATTAGAAAAAAAAATTGTATGAATGACATAGGTACATTAGGTGCCCTTTACCGTATATGCACTTCTGCCCTCTTTCGGATATTTTTTTCAGTCCACAGATTTGTAGGGTCGGTGGGAGTCGACTTGTGTCAACTTACAGAGACACAAAACAAATGGAAAGCACATGAGAAGACATAAGTCAACTTCTGTCGACTTTCGTCGCTAAATGGTAAGCTTCGAACACTGTATGTGTTACATAGGAGTATAGTTATACGCTATCGGCGTCCAACCAACGACAACAATGAAATAGAAATAAATAGAAACAGTAGTGTAAGCGCAGTAGCAGATATTTTGAACTATTTAAAATATTTAAATGCCATTCATGTCATTTATTAAAGTAATTTTGGCGTCGACAATTTGTTTTGATATTTAATTTTTTACAAAAAGCCTTATCTGTAAGCTTACGTCCAGTTTTTTGTCACCTTAAAATTTTTAAGGATCTATAAAGGTTTATAACTGCGGTAACAGATATTTTGAAATCTTTAAAATATTTGAATGTCATTCATGTCATTTATTAAAGTAATTTTGGCACTGACAATTTGTGCTTCATTGTTCGTTAGTTTAATTTACAACTCTTTTCGTATGTTTTATCCGTTATTATATTTGTATATAATACTGTCAGTCGTGACATTTTTTATCAATCTCCCTTTTCCCTTGAAGGTTTGAATCACATGGTTACATAAATTTACATAATTACAAACAAAACACATATACAAAATAACATTTTACAATCAAAATATTTTATTAACATAGGTAAAAAAAATAAAAACATTTGGTTATTCCACAATTGATATTATGTTAGTGAAAATAGTTTCGTTCTTTCGGACATCATCAGACAAATGTAGTGTTTTTGTTTTGTTTACCTATATTCAAATATGTTCCACCAAGTACCTACTACAATATTCATTTCAAGTATTTTATTAACAATTTTATAATAGAATAGGGTACCTCTCGGTATAGTAAGTCAAAAGAGTTCTAATAAAGATTGAGAAAAATAAAGTTTTAGAATTAAGTATAAAATATAACACTCGGTTTCAAAATGTATTCGTAATTCATCTTCATTTAAGAAAAATAGAATTTTAAAAATGTAGTAATTGAATTTATATGTAATCTGTATGAAAATATTAATATTTAATAATCGAACATAAATAAACAACTAAACTAAATTAAAATCAAAATATGAATGACTGAAATACAAACAATTGAAACGATTTAATTTTTGCTGCAAATGTAGCGTATATTTAAAAGTAAATGTTTAAAATCAAATATTTCATATTTGTCAGTGTAGTTTTGAGTTTTATATTTAACATAAAGCCTGCGATTCGGCGGTAAAACATAAAATTTTGACCCATAAACTATTTCATTTAAAATGTAACTTGACAACTTATATCAAACTTTCCGTTAGCTCGTAAAAGGTTTCAGAATAATTTAAGTTTTTGGGAACAAGTTTTTGGTGAATTGAAACTGTTAAATTGTATGCCAATTGAATAAAGAATCAATTTTTCTCACTTAAAACTTTGATGCGCTAACCATCCAAAGTTAGGGTAAAAGTTACGAACTGTGAGATTAATTATGTTGTAGAAGCTTCAAGTCAAGTTCACTGGTGAACTTTATTCTCTACGACTTCACCAGCTTTACGTCGTATTAGCCGATAGTTAATACAAATATTTGAAAGGGTTAATAAGTGTTGCGTTACTTACAAGTTTATGAACTTGACGTTAATATAAAGTATAAATGAGTAAATATTTAACGAAATAATATGTTTAAGCTAGATAGTGCTAAGCAGGGATTTTATATGAAAAAGATAACTATGTATATTTGGTCCTGTGTTCTTATTTTTACTTTGAATGGGTTTTTCAACTTGGTTTGCAGTTTTAAAAATAAAATGGTTCAATTTAAACTATTCGGTTAGACAGGGGCGTGCTAAGCACGGGTGCAGAGGATGCCTGATATGAGAGGTATTGGAATCATGCAAAAATCGGATAGTGAGTTCAATGGATAAGCACGTTTCGAAGTCCCTAGAACAAGATTTTAATATTTTTACGATGCTATCTGTCCGGGAGTCCGGGTGGGTGAATGGATGGATGCTGTCACAACGATTACTCAAATACTAGTGAATAAAAAGTTGAAATTTAGATATAACATTCTACATTAGATCTGATTAGATTTTGGTGTTAACCGTGAAACCGGAAGTGGCGGTTTCATGAAGATCTGAAGTTTTTATCTGAAATATCTTAATTAATTATGAATACAAACAAAATAGTTTAAATTTGTTTCTACCAAGCCCCATTTAACTATTACATGTAATTAACGATTCTGTTTTCTACAATTGCAGTTTATTTACCTGTGGAAATAAATATTTTGTATTTGACATCGACAATTATTATAACTAACAGGATTAACAGTAAAAATATTAATAATTATCCAATACTCTAAAAGTAATTGTACTAATACTGTAAGTACTAGTTATTTAATAATAGAGAGGATAGACGAGATGGCAATATTCACATCCATTAGAATCAGCGGAAGAATAAGTTATACCTGGGCAGGGCCGATTCTGGCGTACGTGCAGAGCGTGCCCTCGCACGTGGGCGGCCAAAATTTGGGGCGGCCAATTATTATTTTTAAATTTTGCAAATGATTTAACAAAATAATAAGTAAAATATAAAAATAATTTATAAATAACAATGCTCTGTTGTATTATTTTTAATTTAAATTTATGACAAGTGTGTCAAGCACATGCGCACATTATTTTTGCACATGAATGAGGGAAAACTGAAAAGTTCCACGTCCCTTTAAAAATGTTATTCTTAATAATATGTAATTTTACCTTGGATGAAAAAAATTACTTGCGGCGCAATTTCATTTATTATTTCATCTGCACTTGAGGGGCGCCAAATATTTTACCCGCACGTGGACGGCCGATAGTGCAGAGTCGGCCATGTACCTGGGTCACACACTACAGGTTCACAAAGGGTATATGTGGGACATTAATTTGAATCGGTTCCATGAAATCCAATTCCTACAGGACATACCTCAGGACAGGCCTCGCAAAATTCACATCCATTAGAATTAGTGGAAGAATAAGTTATACCTAGGTCATACACTACAGGTTCACAACGGATACACGTGGGACATTCATTTAGATCAGTTCCAGGGATTTTAATTCCTACAGGACAAGGTGCGTCATCTCAAAATTTACAGCTTGAACATCTTTTATCTGGCTCGGGAGAAGGATACAAAACATCTGGGAAACAATTTACTTGCGGACAAGTATCACATGTAGGACACCTGAGATTTCCGGATCAGATGAAGAATCAACAGTCTAAGGAACCAAAAGAATCAATTGAAGAACCATCTGATGTGCAATGTAGATGCGGACAACGTGTACATTCTGGACAGCCTGATCGTGTATTATATCGAAGATAGTAACCTTGAATACATAAAGGTATAGGGCATGATGAAGGTATACATCTTTAACAGTCTGTATACGGATCGTTCATTAGGTTTTTCAGAAGCCATGTCACATAATACCTATATCAGGGCAATCATCACGGTAACATGCTGCTCTATATGCTGACAGAATATTGTTGACTAGTATATTAGCAATCAATTTAAAAATAATGGTTATTCACAGTGTCCGCAGTTAATGCACGGAAAATATAAATATTAATAAAAAGTGTAAAGAGGGCACGTGAGAGGTTATGTGTTGGCCACATCATGTTTTTTTTTACAAATTAAGAAAAATTATTGTATTTTCTTTAAAACATTTTTAATGAATTCTACAGTTATATTATATATTCAATGAATGACTATTTTTAATTAAATATTTGTGTTTATTCTCCTTGCATGTAATATCTACTGCTTTACTATTAGTACGTTCCGATATTTAACCAAGAAAACCAGTATCTTGATTCTGGGTGAATCCTGGTTTCTGAAATTTTTTTCACCTATTTCGGGACAGTTTGACTTTGAATCATGACATGCTAAAATTGACATAAACCAACAAAACTAAACATGAATAAAATAGACGGTAACGTTGAATATGACAGAGCTTTTGAACAATTTATAACAAATAAAGACTTAATATTTTCATACATTATTTTATTAGGGGAAGAGAATTTTAATCGTGCAAAAGTATATCCACACAATTTTTTGTCTCCAATCGATAAAATGACTTTATAGTCCATAATATTTATTATACTATAAAAGCTTACATTTAATAACAATAAGTAAGTTTGTAATTTCGAGCGTGACATTTTAATTTATTCTCGTTGAGAGATAACTTTTAATAAATGCTCCTATCGTATACATATATCATAATTAATAAAATTTGTGACAAAGCAGATTAACATTGCAATAATTTATTGCCAAAAAAATACTTGGTTGATTCAAACATTTTTTACGTTTTTCAGCTTACAGGAATATCATTAGTGACCATGCAATTGCATGTGCTTTTTTTGTTGCACATCAGCAAGCTCTTTTCATATCTTCACATTTCATTAAAACTTAATGACAAATATAAAGAAATTTAATGTATATTTTGCATATATTCATATTTTACGACATTTTTTTGAAAAATTTTGCAGAGAGTGCATATTTTAGAGTATTCTTTTGGTTTGCTTTTTCTCAAAACAGTACCGTTATATTTTATTCATGTTTGTAATATTTTTCTTCTCTGAAATAATGTCCTGTGAAATGAAAGTGTACGAGCCCTAATAACAATATGTTTGGACGCCTAATTTTTTTATTATAAATAACTGTTTATATTAATATGTCACACTTACTATCAATTGTAGTCACATATACCTAAAGATTAGTTTATAATGAAGCTATTTTAGAAGAAAAATAATACGTTAACTGACATACTTAACTTATAAATTAATTTTAAACAAAAAAAATTACTGACAACAGACGCCATTTTTTTGTAATTGAATAAGAAGTAACACCTCTTTTTGCATTTATAACTGCATTAATTTTTAAGAGTATAAGGCCGTTTGACAAAATTCAATTTTATATTCTAAATAATGTACATAATTTTGTACAAAATTTTATTATACATTTTTAATACATAATTCTCCAACACTGCATGTCACTGTTTCATTATTTTGTGCATAATTTTGTATAAGCGCCTGCGCACAAACAGTATTACAACCAAATAACTGTCTAAAATTGTCAAGAAAAGCAAAATGGAAAACATTTAATGTCTTTTTTCTTATATTTTACATAAAATCTGCTTTAATGCCGTTAAGATAGCATATTTATTTTATATAAACTTGTATTTCTTATATTCTTCAATTCAAATTCTAACTTCAGTATGCGACCAAGACATTTTTAAATAAATACTTATTATGAACTTGAACAAAAAATATAAATAGTAAGTTAAACCTTAAACAAACTCACATGTGAGACGACGATTTAACTCAAACAAATTTTGCAAAAATATAGGATGAATACTATATTTTCTACATTTTTCTGAACATTACGCTGTATGTCACAATACATTTTTATATTAAAATGTAAGATATTTGTTAATTTATTACAAAAGAATGGAAGTAGGTATAAAATATGAAAAAGAAATAACAGGAAAATAATAAAATATAATTTTCCAAGAATACAAAATTTTTTCATGGTTGAAAGCGTGTAAATAAATAAATATACAAAAGAAAACCAAAATATAAATTTTTCGTTTTATTAAATTTTTGTCATTGTATAATTTATTAAAGTAAATATTAATTTTTCATAATGAATTTTAAATGACTTTGCAATATTTATAATGAATTTTATGTCACAAAGTTAAATGAATTTAGCTTTTTTTTGAACATGTATATAAAATATTTATTTTAAAGTGGAGATTTTGGTTCCATCCTCTACAAATTTAGGTATGGCAACACTTTCTATTTTTAATGTTACTTGATTCTAAGGGAGGGTATGGCAACACTTCAAAAAAATGGTCTTAAAAACTAAGAGTGGATTGATACGTTATACAATTTCAAAGGAATTTCAAAATCTAAGTGTAGAACGTTGGTAGTTGGATGCTGGTTTCTGTGACCTAACCTGAAAAATGGATATGATCTGACAACATCTAATTTTCTTTAAAGTGAGCTAAAAACTACAATAATAAAAAATATGTACTGCAGCAATTCCACTTGTTGTTGTTGTTGTAAAAGTAAAATTTGTTCGCGAGCAAAAAGTAAAAAAGTGAATAAAACGTGACACTTACTTAACCAAAACTAACTTACATCTAAAGCTAGTCCCATTTGTAAAACTTCCCGGGCAGTTTTGCAAAAGAGATTTCGCTTATGCATTCATACACCACACCTTATATCTAGCATGTCACGTCATATTCAATTTTATTAAGTTAAATTTAATCGTAAATGATATTTGGAACCATTGCAGTCACGGTGGATATTTACTTGGGACCTTTTAGACCAAAGCAAAGGATTTTTTAAAGGAAATATAGCAAAGATTATTGGAATATGTTGCCGTTTCATATTGGAGTTATAAAATACATAGCCTTATGGGCTATACATAACTGTACCGATAGAAATATAAAAAGGAATAGCCATCTAGACTATTGCACATAATTAGGGAATAAATACCAGTGTTGAATAGCCATATAGATTATATTAAATTGGCCAAAATGCTTAAACTCATGGTAAAGCCTGTTGTTCATTAGTTCACAAGCAAATCAATATAAATAAGAAATAGCCATCTAGACTATTGCACATAATTAGAATATAATTACTAATGTTGAATAGTCATATAGACTGTAGTAAATTGGCCAAAATCCTTAAACTCCTGGAAGATCTTGTCGTTCACTAGTTCACATTCAAACCAATAGAAATAAGGAATAGCCATCTAGACTATCGCACAGGGAAGAAATACTAGCATTGAATAGCCATATAGACTATATTAAGTTGGCCAAAATGCTTAAACTCATGGTAGGTCCTGTAGTTTACTAGTTCACATTCAAATCAATATAAATATGAAATAGTCATCTAGACTATTGCACATAATTAGAGAATAAATACTAGTGTTGAATAGCCATATAGACTATATTAAATAAACCAAAATGCTTAAACTCATGGTAGAGCCTGTCGTTCATTAGGTCACATTCAAATCAATAGAAATAAGGAATAGCCATCTAGACTATTGCACATAATTAGGGATATTTAAAACTTATATCTAGGGTGTATCGGGTATTTTTACTAGTTCACATTCAACTAAATACTAATGAAGTGATAGCTATCTAGACTATTGCACAGAATTAGGGAATTCATAAAAATACTAGTGTTTCTGACATCGGCCAAAATGTCTTCGAAATTTATAACTTCACTAGCTCTCACTCAGTAGAAAAAAACAAAGGAATAGCCATCTAGACTATTGAACAAAATAATAGAATAAATGCTAGTGGTATGTTGAAAAGCCATACAGGCTTGAAATTAAACTGTACTAGTACAAGCTCAATTAAAAAAAAAAGAAATAGCCATCTAGACTATTCCACATAATAAGGGGAAGTACTAGTGTTATTGGATAGTAACCGAGACTATTTCTTGGCCAGAAAGGCTGTATTAGCACACGCTCAACCCTCACTAACACATGTCCAACCCTTAAAAACGCTACCTAAGCACCGTCAGCCCCCCACCAACCCTGCCGGGCAGGAAGTCAAACGAACAAAGGGGGCACCAAAAGAGAAAGACCTCAGTTCACCCAAATCCCATTCCACTTCCAACCAAGAACTTCATACAATGAGCCACACCGGGCAAGTGGCCGAAGCGAGCTATACCAGAGAAGAAGCCCAGGGAATCCGCCCCATAAATGGAGGTCGCTTCCTGGGACCAGATGAACAAGAGCGGTGCAACATAAAGTCAAGAATGTAACTAATGAAGAAAAAGGGAATAGCCATCTAGGCTTATCAATTCATATACATATATATCAGAGCTTTATACTGTTATAGTGACCTAAACTAAAAATATATCTCAAAGGAAGATTTAAAAACTATTGTGTTGCCATATTACATTTAAAGGTTTTTTTTTAAATTTTATGTAAAAATAAAAAGTTAAATATGTGTTGCCATTTACAATTTTGACAAATCTTATGATACAAAAGAGTCTTCAGGAAGTAAAAGTAGCATGTCGTATCCAGGTGCATTCCTGAAAATGATAATAATTATTCTCATGCTCATGCTTTGAAATAAATTATTATTTTTAACAAAATCTTTACTTGCACGCTTGAACCCGTAGAGTGAGAACAAAAGACTAATAATTGAAGCAAATTTGGGGTTGGTATCCTGTATAATTGGTAAACCTCGTCATTGTCAACAGGTTGTCCGTCGATTTTTTCATTTTGTAATAAATATAGAAAAAATAATATTAAAAATAAAAATACAGAATGATAATTATATTTTGTATGACAATTTAAGATTTAAAATGACATAAATATATTGATTAAAGTATTTTTTAAATTCAGGAACTGATTAAAAATAAGTATAAGTAAATTATAACGTGTACAGAATGAATCATTTCATGTTGACTATTTTGAATGGAATTATAAAAAAGTAAAATGAAATGTATATATTATAAAAAAAAAAAAACTGAATAAAACGTGACACCATTTAACGTAAGCTAACTTATAACTAAATGCTAGTCCCATCTGCAAAACTTCCCGGGCAGTTTTGCCGAAAAGATTTCGCATATTCATTCACACATCACACTTTTATCTAATGTGTCAGGCTATATTCAGTTGTAAAGAAGAAAGTTTAGTTAAAAAGTGCATAATTTAATATTGTGAAAAAGTGAACAATTAATGAATCATAGAAATAGGTAACAATTTTGTTGAAGTTGTTATTTAATGTTTGAGTACATGTATCATGTTCTCAGAATGGTTTAATATAAACCGAAACTTTAATTATTATCATGTTTTCTTTAATGTACAACCTTGTCCAATTTACTACCAAAATCGAAAAATATTAACAACATTTTGGACACTTCAACTAATATTAAAAGGAATTAAATGATTATTTGATGTTGTAAAAAAAAATTAATCTGGATATTGAATATTTATTATAAAATATTTTTTATTTAGAAATTAAGATAATGCAATATAAAATTAATATCGAACATTATTTCATACAAGCACTAAATAATAAAGAACTAATGCTGTGTGTCATATGAGTAAAGATATAAATAACTATTTATTAATATCAAGTTGTCAAAAAGCTGCTAAAAATCACTTACCCCAAGTCTGATGTCTTCGGAGGTAGAACTAGGAATGACCTCGCCATATTAGTGTGTGTTTAATAAATAAATAAAAGTGGGAGTTTGCGTAATATTTAGTAGCCATTAATTATTAGTTAACGCGCCAAATCTTACATAGACAAATTTTTACAAACAAAAATTAGTACCTCGCGGACATTTGAAGTAGAATGTGTGTTATTTACATTAAATATTATAGTTGTGTTCAAATATTGTTTTACTACGTAAAGTGCAAAATTTCTGCAAGAATAACAATCTAAGGTAATAGTCTAAGTAATATTTTTACTTTATTTGAACTGTGACATTTGTATTCTGTGGTGAAAGTACATATATTTTTTTTTTACTGGTATACGCTTCTTTGACGAGATAACAAAGGGAGGATTTCTGGTAGTTAAAAAGTATATTTATTTTAAATACGTTGTTTATTATATACAGAGCGATATACTTATGATATTTTTTTACCGATACGACGTACCGGCATGGGCGCCCATAAGGGGGGGCAAGAGGGGGCACTTGCCCTCCCCTGGCTTTTCGCAAATTTATTATTTAATTCTTTCACCACCGTTATGTTCTACATGAAATTTATTAATATTTTCTTATCTTAGGGCTTAGTCTTTTTATATGTGGCACAAAAAAATTCGTTAGTATTTGTGGTTAGTTTTTTAACTGTCATTAAAAAGTAGAGAAATCTGAGACAATTAACTAAAATAAACTTCATTTATTGAAGAGGTTCCTAATGAAATTTCTGAGGAATTTTCGAAAGATGGGATGAATTTGAAAATTGCCATACACACCTACCCAGAAAAATTACATTATTTGTCCTTATTTTTTAACAATTCTATTTTTTTCGCAGTCTATCTTTATAATATCATTGAGTGGACAATATCACACTGGAATAGAATATCAAATGAATTATTCAACAATGCTATAAAAAATTCGAATAGCATTTTTGTTAGGTGTTGCTTAAAATTTAAGCCTTGTTGGTACTATTGGACATAAAATAGTATATTAAAACATAAGTTGTAGAAGGCAACCTTTTCAAGCACGAGTTTGAGCGCGAAGCAGCGAGTGCCCGAACGAATGAGTGCTTGAATTGCCTTCTATAACGAATGTTTTATACTATTTTCTCTGTTTCGGCTTTTATTTACATTATTTTTTATAATAATATTTGACAATTTCCATTAAGGGATTTTTTTGATAGAATAGTTAGGTTGGTGACAGTGATTTCTGTTTCTTTTATATATAGTAACACAAGCAATTTGTTTCATGGCCTCCCAAATAAATTAGAATTACTTTGTCAGTTGCCTAGATATTTTGTGTATTTAATGCAGTCATGCCAATCTCAAATAACAAAATATTACCAAAAATCGTTTAAGAATGAAGCTCCTTCTAACATCAATAAGCGTGCTGGAATATGATATTCTAATTCCGAAACAGAGAAATATATATCTATTTTATTGCTTTTTTTATTTTGCACCTCCTTTGAAAAATATTTTATGGGCGCCCATGCGTACCGGTTCCATTGTTCTCAGTAGCGTAGCTAAGGGGGGGGGGGGGGTTTGCGCGTTATTGGGGGCGGCAAAATCATATTTGAATGACCAGACCAAGTAGTATTTTCAGCAAGGGCGTAAAACAGGTTATTATAGAATACGACAATTACATTGTCAATCAAAACTAGCAATCATTTCAATATAATTGGATTTTTTTGTCTACAGATTACAATATAATCACCTACTTTACAGCTGCAAAAACTAAATTAATTAGAAAATTAAATTAAATTATGGATTAATTTATTCGTGTATTACTTCAAAGTTTCGATATATTTTCCTTCCTTGTACAAAGTAAAGGAAGTATTGTAATCGCGAAAAATTTCAATTTTCAGGTTTTAACGGAAATATCCATTTTGACTATCTCTGAATCCATTTTAACTACAACCTTCTCGTCATAGGATAGATATATGCGACTCCGTTTTTTCGACGTCGACGGCTAATTACTGCTAGATGTTGAACTATTTCTTCCGAATGTTGTTTTCAGCATGATTTACGTCCACAAAATTATATTCCCAGGATCTCTACATATTTGTATTTACAATTTTATGCACACACTACACTAAAAACTGCAAGCACAGAAATAACTTTTTGATGACTTGTCCAAAACTGACCGTGTACCTCTAAAGAAAATTTTTAATAACTAATAATGGAGTTCTTAGAATAATTAGAAATCCAAATGAAAAGAAAAATCTTAAGAATGAACAACTTGATTTAATCAAATCTCTGTTGATCATTTCGCGTGGAATAAATTTCAGCACTAAAATGTGTTTAAAAATTGCAATATTACAGTTTTTAGCAATTAAATATTTTGCAGAAGGGATATGTGACGTCAGCATGGTAAGATCGTGGAATAAGACATAGACTGTCTCTTTCGCGATTGTAACAGGCTCACATTACAATATTTCTTCTCCAAATTTTTAATATTTATTTTCCCATAAACTACAAACAATGAATCAATTAAAAACAAAGGTATTTTATTTTTTTGTCTAGTGTCATATAAAGTAAAAATAAAAATTTTCTCACATACTCCATTAGTCATTGACATGATTTTATCTAATATATATTTTTATAATCATTTTGCTGTGATCTTACTGATAATTTTGACGAACAAATTTTAACTAGCTGATGATTTTTGCAAATTTTATTTAATAGCGCGTATTTACATTTTTGCATATATCATATTTTCATAATTTTTTAATGCATATACATATTTAAAACTTTTTTACTGCATTGAATGTCGTCTTCGATATCTCCCTTGTCGTTCGAAATACAGCCTAAATTTATTAACAAAATTTATTCGTCAACTCAAGGAACATAACATAAAATTATTTTTACATATACAGGGTGTTGCACTACGGCTCGACGAGATTTCCTTGCCTTTTTTTAATGGAACACCTATATATTTTTATATTTTTTCAATTGTTTTTTTGTCCTGTACAGAAATATGAAATTTGCTTCAGTTTTCCGCGGTGTTGCCAAGTTATTCCATTTATTCTCTAAAAAAGACCAAATAAAGGCATAGCTTTATGATGACGTACTGAAGTTATTTTAATAATAAAAATTAAGAATTTTTTTGTGTCCAACTATAATTATACTCTATGTTCTTACATATATTTTTTTAATGTAATTATACAAGGTGTTTAAAAAAGCGAATCAAATTTAATTAATTTCAAATGACTAACTGGTCATTTTCAAATGAAACACCCTAATTTTATAATTCAGTTGTGCGTCTTCTTGTATTAAATCCATATGTTAAGGATATCCTAAACCTTTATATATTCATATTGCTTCCCTCGTAAACTAAACGATTAGATAAGACTCGAGTTTGATAAGAAATTTCGGAGACACTTTAATTTATTTCCCACCGTCGTCGCTTGGCCACAGCTGATTTTGTAAGTTTCCCCGAATTCGGAACCTATCTTGTACATCTTCCCCCGGAGTGGTGGGGCAGCCCAGCACCCGGAACGTTCCGGAGCGCCGGAATTTCTCCGGAGCGTCAGTCTGGCGCCGCTGCTCGCACGCTACACAACGCGCGCTGTACCGGACAAGCACACACGTGGAGGTAATCAGGATTCAGGAGTCACTTTACAGAGTTGAGTGAATAAGTGATTTGTATATTGTAAACGCATTGCAAGCCAATGGGGACTATTGTTTGGGATATTTTATATTAAGGTAAATCTTTGTACATGTTTCAGTTTTTTATGGTCTGTTTTGCGTTAGGGATTATGATTAATTTTCTTAATATTTTACAGCAAAACAATTAAAATAATCTGACGTCTACAACATAATACCTCCCACTATTAATTAGCTTCTTCTAAACTGTCAAGATGTTAATGTATACGTGGTTTAGTTTCGAGTGTCCAAACGATATTTCCTAAATTAAAAATATTAGAGAATTTTTTTCAAATAAATCTTATTTGGTATTTTGTGTTTCCAATAATAGCATCTGTAGAAAAAAAAATGTTTGTCAAATAACAACAAATATATTTTTTTCTTTTTCAGTTTCAAAAATGAAATAATTTTCTGATTCCAATGATATAATACACCTATAGTTTTCGTAACAAAAATAGTGAGAATGATGCAAATGATAAATTATTATATTTTAAAATTTCAATTTCAATTAGATAAAAATAAAACAGTGTTCAAAATTCTCATTACTATATAACTATTATTTACCTATTTTGTTTTGTTTTCAATTGTTTCTGTCTTAGCATTCTTATTTGTACCAAAATTGAAAAATATAATAATTTTTCATTTTCGTTATTCTTAATATTTTTGTTACGACTCTAAACTCGGGTTGCACAAAGCTTCATCAATTTTAATCATTGATTAATTTTTTGACAGCAATGTATTTTTAATTCGTTTTTTAGCCTTTCTGCAACCGGACATAAGTGTACTATATTGTTGTATTCAGAAAATTATTTCCTTTCTGAAACTGTAAAAAATAAAAACACATTCTTTTACCGAAATCTTAAGTTAAAAACTTTTTTAATGCTATTATATAAAACACGTAATACTGAATAAGTATACATATGTTCCTATTTGAAAAATAAAAAAAAATTATTTACAAAAATCTTAAGGTAAAAAAAAAATAATTCTATTATATGAAACATATAATACTAAATAAGTTTTATCTGAAAATTTTTTCTCTAATATTTTTATGTTAGGAAATATCGTCTGAACATTCGAAACTAAATTATTCTGTACAAATAACTATCTACACGTTTTTTTGGTTAAATAAAGGTTCACCATTTAATCAAATCTATCACTTTATTGTCTTCGTCGCGTTCTGATATTTTGAATCCATTGACCTATTGACATATTTCACTTGAAAATTGATATCATTTAGAATGTTTCTTTGCTTTCTATTGTCAACTAGTTTGTTGGCAACTGTTAGTCAGGAAATATTTAATTTGATAGCAATTATATTACAAAAATCCTAAATATCAAAATTTTGTATTTACATAAGTTAGGTACTAATTTTTCAAAAACACATTGTTTAATACTCATTACTTATTTAAAAAAAGATTTTAACGTTATTTGCAAAAAAGTATTTAATGTGTTTTGCATGAAATACACTTTTTGCCGGAAAGCAATAATTGCTGATAGTGAATTACCCAATTAAATATTGAGTTAGTTTTTACAGGTTGTAAGTGAAAATTCAGATTTTTATATTTCGGAAAAGTAATAATAACATCCATGTTTCAAACCTGAGACACTATATACTAGTAAAATGACTATTATTAATAATAGTTATTATTGCATCCTAAATTTATATTACTGACTAAAGATAAATCTGCTATTAGTACTATTGATTTCATTTCGTATCATTTTTCATCAATAATCAATATAATTAAAACAGGTCTAGGTCTTTAAGATACAGTATACTAATACACTGTATTTTATATTTACGTATATTAAAAGCCAACAAAATAATTAGGTACTCTTTCCTAAAATAACATAATATGTGGAACAGAACACTAGTGAAATAATGAGATCATTATTTCATGCGAAATTAAATTGGAAAGGAGGCAAATATAGAAACAATAATGCTCAAAAACAGAATATTTGTTTTTATTATCTTTACAAATATTAATAATATAATTCTTGCATTTATTTCGTTTACAGAGACTCGCATTTTAGAATTAAAAAAACTTGAGTGACAGCTTTACTTTATATCATTTACTTTTTTATAACCTACAATTTTGTTGTCGTAATTTAGTAACGCACAAAAATGAGCAGTCCTTGGTATTAACTTTTTTGTTAATTTTTGTAAATGTCAAAAAACTATAATTTCAAATACATTTTTGTACTTATTCAAACGGAAGTAGAAAAAATATTGTATGAAACACGTAAGAAAACTGGGTAGTTATTTAACTTCTGCTCTTACAAAGCTTTGCCCTTGACTCGTTTTGTAATTTTCACATGTGTTAAAAAACCATCTTTGTTTCTTTACTTACTACCTATATAATTATTTATTATATTATGCTAGTTACATAGTTATCTACAACTATTGAAATACGGGTACATTATACGTGTGATACTACATATAATATACTACTCATATTACACAAGTCTAATATGAAAAGTTATATTACACGCTACATTTTCTGTAATAAATAGAGCATGTAATGTAACATAGAACATTTTAATAAACTGTTAATTTATTAATAATATATTTTTTATCATAAATATCAATATAATAAATACAATTTGAATAGTTATTTTGACATTTAAGTGCTACTGTGGCGTCATCTGTTAAGCTATATATGAACTTCTCACACCTAACTGAATATTTAACAAATAATATCAGATTTTTTAATATGCCTGATAGTTGTAGATAAAGTATAGTATTTGACTCGCATAATATGGCTACATTACATGCGGATGATTAAAAATACGAGCGGTAGATCCTCGTGTAATATAGCCTACATATTATGCTTGTTAAATAATATACTATTATTTGCCCTCAAATGCGGGGATAATTTGGCTTTTATCGTCCGAGGGCGTATAAAGTTGCTAAGCAATAGTTTCTTAAACAAATTAAAATTGTTGTTAATGAATAAATGTCAAACAATACAATAAATTTTAAGTTTGGTTAAGTAAGTAATTAGTATACACAGAATTTTTCAAATTCTTTTTCAGGTAAACATTTTGAATTTTTAGAAACCAACTTGGTGTGTGCAGCCTCAAATTCCATTAATATTCAGAATCAGTACGTGACGTGAATATATATTTGACAGTAACAGTGACAAGTCGATAATATTAAATTTATTTTAGAATAAATAATCTAATAATGCCAAATATCTATACAGAAACTACAACATGGAATATATACGTACAGATTTTTTTCATTTCAAGTACCAAAATGAAATAAAACGTTATATGTACCACGGGCGTAATCAAGATTACAACCCTCAAGTTGGAACTGTAAACATTCCCTCGTGCTATAATCTTTTTATTATGATCTTTAATGCATAAATAAATATTGTTTATAAAATGTAAACAAATTTTATATTATTCTTATATTTTACGATAAAATAAAATGCTCTAACTTATTTCATTGCAAGCACTAAGAAAATATGGTTTAGTAAGCCTTTTTTCAAAAGGTAATAAAAAGATAATTTTGTAAATTGAATTAATTGGAAACATTTATATACCGTGACACCGTGAGTATTTTTAACATGAAACATAAGGATTTATCATATCCATTGTTACGACTTGATATTTAATGGATAACAATATATTTGCTGGTCTCATTTAAAATAAAACGTAGGGAACGAAATTGGTATTTGCTTTTTGAGTTTTTTTTTCTGAGAGGCCTACTCCAAGTGCAACAAGAATTTTAACAATCATTACCAACTTTTGAGGAAATGGTAGAATAAAGTCCTATGTTCCGCATTTTTTTGCAAATTCTGCATATTGTTGCAAATCAAGTATCAAGTCATAACCATGAATATAATAAAGCCCATGTTTTACGTTAAAAATACTTACGGTATAATCAAATAAATTAATTTTTTTCCGATACTGAGTTAAATATATTGATATTAATAATATTTCGAAAGATTAGTATCGTATCAGTAGTATCGGAATATCCTTACACTCATATACTATTGTCTGCGGTAAGTATGACATTAACTAGAGATATTCGGAAATATTCTAAGCAATATAAAGAAAAACACGAAGCACATGAAAAATAGAAACTTAAACTAGGTACTCACTTTTTGTTGACCTCGTACTTCTTTAAAACAGTTTGTATTCTAATTGGTCAGAGTGGGGCAAAATGCATGATGCACATGCAAATGATACTAGTAATTTAAACAAGATACTCAGTAACTCAGTTCTAGTTTATAGAAAATCACACACATACGGGTAGCGAAAGAGAATACACATAAAAGCAAAAGAGCACAAATATACGAATTAACCACGACTGCTAACTTCAATGCAAACAACTAAAACCTCCTCACATATTTCGTTCTTTTTATATGGTTTGGAACATATGGTTGTAACAGTATGTTCAAAACCGTTCAAAAACCGAAGTGTGGAGCAGAATACCGTCCTTGTAACCGCGTTCCAGAATTGAGAGTATCTTACAACAAAAGAAAAAGATACCCAAAAGTATCTAAGATACAAACAGTATCTGTCTTAGATTCTTTCTATTTTATATAAAATGTATCTTTTATTTAAATATTTTTTAAAAGTAACTGTATCTTTCATCTTAAAAATGTATCTTTTGTCTTAAAAAAGTGTCTTTCATCTTAAAAATAGCATTTTATTTATCTATATTTAAAATATGTTTCTAAATATAATCGATTAATATTGAAATCTGTTAAAATTAGTCAGCGTGCTGCGTACATTGTATTGCTGTTCATTTTGTCAGACTGAATTAATTTTAGTGCTTATGATGTTAATTGCGTTGATTTGTTATTATTGTATTTCTAACACACGAAAAGAGAAGCTGTAAAATACAAACAAGTTGTTGCTTCCGAAGCATTTAGCCGAGGCCCATTGAAGGTTTCCAACGGAACGTATTTTAAATAAATTGATATTGCCAATGAAAATTTGAGTTAAATAGAACGTAATGATATAAAACATTTTATTATTATTTAAAAGATAAATTCAAAAATTAAAAAGGAGGCGTTATTATTAAGATATTTAGTTATTTTTTTATATCTAAGATACTTTCATGAATCTAAAGTAGTTATATTAGATACTTTTAAGAAATATTTGTATATTAAGATACTTAGAATAAAGAATATCAAGGTACTTAAGTTTCTTTAACAAATTTATGTAAGTATCTTTTAAATGTACTTAGATATTTTTAAAAAGTATCTGTCTGGTTCCAAAATATTAAACCGAAATTGATTTAACCGCACGAACTGACCCGTACATTCCAGTTACTGTGTGTTTGTGTGGTAGTAACGTTCCACGGTTTGTTCTACCCAGGGCACTGACATCAGTTGAATGGGGATGAAACGTTTTGTTTTAAAGCTAATATTGTCGCCATTCCTAGCAAACAAACTTGTTTTCTGTTCATGATTGCTACTTGAAAACTGATAGTATGTGGGGCTAACAGTCCAATGTATTTCATTCGCACGGTTTTAATTGTAGTTTCCACATCGTGCAAAAAAATAAATGTGTGGGGGGGCTTAATGGATCAAAATACGTTATCTGCATGTTATATTATTTATAAACCAAATATAGTGTTGATAATAAGCCAGGCTCACAATCTTTTACTAAATATTACTTGCAATACTACCGAATGCAACTACTCACTATTAAATTATTTGCGCTCAAAAAGAGAAATTAAATTCAAATTAGTAAAATCTTAAAAAAAATAGTAGTGGTGATTAGAAGCATCAAAAACAATTTTAAGTACCTACTACAACCTGTGAATTGAAAGATTGTTGCAATAATTAATTATTATTTAATAAGATGGATAGAGATATACGTGAAATGCGTGAATTAAGACAATAATAATAATAATAATAATAATATACAGAAAGAGGAAAAATGCATTAGAAAGTCTTACAGAAATTGATTTCAAAACAATATATAGATTTTTAAAAGATACTGTTAGAAAAATAATTGATTTAATCAAAAATAATATAAAACCAATTTCTAGAAACGTTGGTAGTTTGCAGAACTATAAGTTCTCCAGACGTTTTCATGTGTAAAGCGTAGCCACTGCTGCTTAATTTGATCTACTTTTTTGGTATTTCCTCAACTTTTGTTCTTTATAATTTTTAAATTTTCTTCTATTAAATTTAATATTAATATACATATTTTTCTTCTTGAGGCCAAATTAAAATAATAATTATTTTTATATTTCATGACAGCTTTGAAAACAAAACATCATTATGCACATTTTTCTGGTAAGCTACGCTAGTTTACATACATATACCTACTTTAATCACCCAGGGTTTTTCGAAAATGAAGAGTAAAGTAGGCTTTTACTCCAGGAAATGCAAAAAATTGTAATGTAATCTGCAGTTACCGCACTAACACCAATTAGTTCAATCGTGATAACTACTTGGATTTTTGTGGACGGAATGCACTGTTTGGTTGTTCATCTGTTTGTGTTTGTGTACCCATTTATTTTTTTATATATATTTATTTAGTTTCGAAGAAGCAAAGTGAGGTCCCTCTTCTGTGAGGCTCACCTACATTGCAGGCGTGTGCTCCCCGTAGTTACGTCACTGTTATGTAGTACCAAGAAATATAGTAAATTTTAATTACGAAACGCGGAATGATAAGTCAAGAAGCAAGTAGTTATAAAAGAAACTCAAGTCAAATGAAATTAAAAAATCAATCTTCTTGACCTGATGAAGCTCTAAACACATTATCTTCTGTAGTAGACAACCACTGTACTTTATCGCAAATATGAGTGCTGATTTATTTATATCGTAAAGGATGTTTGTCAGACAAGACAAGACATCTTCGTTATTATAACTTACTATTCATATTTATATAAATGCAATTATCTTATTTTACATAATTGGCAAATTAAATGATATATTTAGTTTCCATTGATATTCCCTTTTAACAAGTTGAATAAGTAGAGTAGAGTAAATATTTCTATAATTAACCGTTGCCATCTACGACGTAATTAGCGCAATGTGTAATTACGGCTCACTTTGATAAAATCTTCCCCTTTAATAATTGCTCATGAAATCACGATTCAAAATTGCTGTTTACAGTTCATCCGATGCTGTTTACGTTGCCATTTATAGTAAACAGCGTAATTTCTGTTTATTTAAATAATGTACAGTGTACATTCACTATGTTCATTCATTCATATGTTTTGTAAAATCCAAAGAAAGTTAACAATCCTGTAAAAAACGTGTGTTTTTACATTTAAAATAGTACATTGTACACCAAGGTTGAGAAAAATATCATTATTATGTATATAGGTGCCAGGCAATCGAGGGATATAATGCGCTGGTCAATAATGGTCTTCCATCTGACGTTTTAGTAATTACGTAAATAATAAAGTAAACAATGATGGGTGTCTAGGCTAATAATGTAAAATGCCATTATATAGCATGCTAAGAATAACGAATATTCACGCAATTATATGGTAAAATTATGATTTGTTTTCAATATGGAGTACTAATCAGAAAAATATGAAAATAATCTGGGATAAAAGTATACATTAAAAGGATTTTTGAGAATTTTTATCAGCTGTCACCTATAGAAGAACCTACAAAAATTAACTTTTTAATACTTTAGAAATTTTTGTCCCATCATAAAAATTAAAATATTAATACTTATCTTTTTTTTATTGTAAAACTTTTATTAAGGTTTTTTAATGTTCTTTTTGTCTTCCTTTGTTTTGTTTAATTTTCAATTTAGTATATTTTTTTGTTAGCACTGTTTCTGTTGCTCTAATTATAATGAAACTTGTTTAATTAAAATCGAGACCGTTAACTACGAAACTATAAAAACCTTTACCGAAATTTAAAGTAAACATAGAATGGAAGTCGAAATTAAAATCGTTATTAGTTATAGTAAAAGAATGAGTATGGAAGTTAGATTCATATTTTGACTTTTCAATAAAACCGTTTACAGAAACACATTTTCTTCATAAACCGAAACTGAAATTAAATCGGAATTTTAATTTGCAGTAGAAAACAATTAATTTAATGTCACCAAGTTTGTTTGTATAATAAATTTTAAAAACATTACAAACATTTGGTCAGATTTCATATTAGTAAAATTGTTTTGCAGTTTCAGCAATAATTGTAATGATTCAGTTATTTTTATTCACGTAGAATTATTTTTAGTGCTCTATTTTTAGATAAAATATATTTTTGCTGTTTACAATTTAATTTTCCGAATTTCCAATGATTATTTATTAAATAAAATATCAAACAGTTTCCGCAACATTTCGCTTTATTGATAAAAGTTATACGAAATGTAGGTTATATCTGAGAGAATTTTTAGTGACTAAATTCAATCCGAACTCGCTTCATTGCTTACTTCACCAAAATAGAATATATTGCAAGAATACACATTCCTTATAAATACAACTGGAGGGAAAAATCAGAGTTCCTTAACCCTTAAAATTTTTTCCCTTAACTTGAATACTGAAGATACATTCAATAAAATTCTTATTTACAATTCATGAGTTTATATCAAGTTAGTAATCAATTTTGATGATTTTCCTTCTTTCCCAATTTTGTATTTTTTTTGATTAACGTCACAGAATAGCATCATACAGAAGCGACAGTAAGACAGAGAAACGAGAATTAGAGAGTGATGGGGAATGTGCACAAATTTAAAGGGCTCATTGTTTAAAATTGGAAAGTTTCCTCACATCTTAGAGAGGAATAGGGGAACATGAAAGGTACCGACACGGTGTGTCGCTTCTGTATATAACTATTCTGTATTAGGTAACCTTGTGATTCCCTAAAACATTTTTCTTGAATTTAACTGAATGCAGTAGCGAATGCAGGTAATTTTGTCAGAGTGGTAAAAATAATTATATTTAATGAATTTTATTAATGAGTATACTATCATTTACCACACTAGAAAACATGGAAAAAGAATAGTTCGTCTGATATATAAAAATACAAATAAAATAAAAATTCTTTTACTTCACAATATACATATAAATACATTCAATTTCCCGCTGTTAATCCTTACGTCATCAATTTCTGTTACAATAATTATAAAACTTTTAACTGGTATCTTTGTCGTATACGCATGGGGCATAGCATAGATGAGACCTTCATTCGCTATCTCATTATAGTACATGTTACAGAGAGGTATACTCTGAGTTTATTTTAACATGAAATATGGTATTTGACATATCTACTGTTACGATTTCACATTAGATTGACAGCAATGTATTAGAGTTTACTTTAAAATGAAACACTTCATAAACTTTTAGTGACAATTTTGAAATATTTTTAAAGTATATACAAAGGAAGTTATGCACCAAAATGTCTAAAAATACTTAACGTAGAAGAAAATTTTGAACCTTCAACAGGCATGGGTTAATATCATCTTCGCGTCTCTTGTGTAACTTTCCCATTTTGTATTTAATTAATTTATTGTTATCTAAATAATCCAAATAAATTCTAAACTATAAAAAAAATGGAAAATAAATAAATAATTATAGCCTGACAGGAATTGGAGTGGTTTTAACTCTAGTACCCTTTATCTGGGTTGGCAAAAATCATGATTTATTTTTTTATTTGTTTTTTTTTAATTTTTAAAGATATCTAAGTGTTACAGCATTTTTTAGATTGTTTTGAAAGTAATATTAATATTTTATTTCATATAGAAAACGAAATCTGTAACAAAACCAAAACTATTTATTTGAAGAAAACTAGGAAGAGTAACAAAGAATTTTTCCTTTTTATTGCACATTTAAATACTTATTTTTCCTTCTTGTATTATGACAATTAAAGTGATAAAATATAATTTAATTTTGAGATGTTATTAATACAGAACTTATTGTGATTGTTATTAATAGCATCATAGCAAATAAATACATTTTCATTAATTTTATTTTTTTTATGTCTGATAAAAATCAATGGTTTTCATTTAAAAAGTCAGTTGCTTTAAATCATGATATAAATCAAATGCTTTAAATCAGGCCAACACTGCTTTTTATGATACTTGCATCAAAATTTGGAAAATAATCTGATTTCGTGTTTGATGTGATGTATTATCGTTGATATAGAGTTTAATTATCATTTGTTGTTTACATTATTGTATATATGCGTTGTTTTGTGATGAAATGAATGGATTCGCAGAATGAATGATTTTGTTATTGCTTAACAATTTCAAAGCATGGTGTGTTTTAATTTTAGTTTATTGTTTTTAGGAATATAAAAAAATATTTTGCTTTTTAAATGTATTTTATTTCCATAATATCATGAAACATATTGTGGTACACTTATTGCACTGTAAAATTTAAATATACCTTTTGTTAAATTATGAACAACATTTGGACTATTTAGGAATAACATTTTTGAATTTTTAAGATTCAATTCTTCTGCGTATATTAAGGTGAACACCATTTGGATGAGTCAACGTGAAGTCACTGAACAACTCGATGTCATATCTTGAATCCAGTGGCAGCAGCTCGTATTTCATCATGAGCTTGGAAAGGATAATCTTAGATTCGTACATTCCAAACTTTTGTCCTGCAAATAATAATTAAAAATAAGAATAAGTACCTATATTTTGTATAGTACTCGCGAAGATACATTAGAATCACAGAATAAGTTTATACAGAAGCGACAGTAAGACAGAAATGAAAATTAGAGAGAGATGGGGAAAGCCAATAAATTTAAAGGGCTCATTGTTTAAAATCGGAAAGTTTCGTCACATCTTAGGGAGAGATAGGGGAAGTCAACAAATTTAAAGGTCTACATAATGCTCGTAGGTGATAGAACTGAATAGGGTAACATGAAAGGTACCGACACGGAGTGTCACTTCTGTATGTAACTATTCTGTGGTAGAATCGGGTATTTTTTTTTTAATTTACGGGAGGAGTCCCAGTCGACTATAGATAGGAGCGTAATTTTCCATTAAATTTTAGTGGAATTTTATCTGTTGCTGTATGTACGTAATTAGTAATAATATTATAAAAACAGCCGCTCATGTTTTATAAAAATAAAGTGTTAATTTATTAGTACATCATGAGAGATCAACCAGTAATCAGACACTAAACTCTGTACCATGAGAGTATACATTAAAGGGACAGAAAACATGTGCTTTGGTGAACAATGATAGCCTAAACAGATGCTGAACAACCAATCACGATTCACGACAGATGTTAAAGAACCAATCACGAATCACGAAAGCACGTGATTTTCTGTCCCTTTAATGAATATTCTTGTGGAACAGAGTATAGACTAGCGCTGCGAAAAATACTCGATCAGATCGTTTGTATCGAAAGATCGATCGGTCGATCAAAGTGATCTCAGTAATAAAAATTTCGATCTGATCATTTGATCGATCTGATCGATGAATTAATTTTATCGTTATGCATAATGTGGTCCAAAAATGTTTAATTGTTGGTAGGTTTGTGGCTTGGAATCATAAAAGAAAATTGAAAATTATATTACATAACTTTTTTATTTATTTATTTATTTCATCGTCATCATCAACTCCTATATGTGAATTAAATATGGAAAAAAAAGTTTAAAATTTGAAATATAAATCAATATTTTATATGCCGTCCATTTTCTTCCTCAAACTCCGCGTTAAGCGATAAACAGAAACACGCCCATTAGAATTTATTTGTACTATCACGAAGTGTACCGAATTGCACCGAATATATATGAATAGAAAACATAGACTTAAAAATATGAACATTGGTCAATTCCTAAACTATGCAGATATATGTTTTGTGCTCTGTGTTTTTCATAAATGGGTACATTAATTTCCTATGACTTAAACCATGTTTTCATCACTGTGTTCTACGTAACTCACAAGCGCAGATTTTTCAAATATTCCTTGGGCTCAAAATTTCTTATAATAGTAAAAATCAAAACATAAAATTACAAGAAAATACACTTTACAGGGAAAACACTTCAAAATGCTCTATTTCCTGGACCAACTGAAATCAGAGCACATTTCAGAGCAGCCAAATCTGCTCCAGAATGTGCTCTGATTTCAGCAAACCAAGAATTAAAACAGTCGCTGAAGCGTGCTCCAATTCCCGGCCGGCTGAACTAGAGCACCTTCAGGGTCCAGGATCTCCGATATATCCTGAGACGCGCATTATTACTGGTCATATGGATTCCTACTGGTTGATATTTAATTTATAATTGTGGTTGTACTAGTGAGAATTTTAGGGTAATGGGGTATTCCAAGTTTTTTTCATTTCTTAATATGTTATTCTATGCATAAAAATATGAGATCCGTATTTTTTCTTTTCGCCAAAAGGTTTCAAACACGCCAGAAATTTATTTTTAAAGTTTCAATAAATTACACCCTAAAAAATCGGCCGTTCGTGTGATGTCACAGGCACTGAGAATCAGCTGAGAACATCATTCGTAGGTCTGAGTCAGAGGCGTGGCGCGTTCGAACAAGAGCCAATAGGCTGACGCGAGTGCCTTCTTTGTCACAACAAGGCTGATACTGAATTTTACGTACTCGATTCAAATGCATTACAATTTCATTTTGATATTATGGTATTAAAAATCAGAAAAATAATGATTATATTCACTTTAATATTACTTATATATGGTAAACAATGATATCCAATAAGAATTTCTTTAAAAGCCGTAGGCTTGGAATACCCCATTATCAGTTATGAAAAATACCATGTTGTTGTCGCCCATGATGTTGCTTATAAATCAGTCTTAATAATTAGACCATTGTAGCAATTGTATTTATTTAAATAAAAGATTTTAAGTTTTTGACCATACCTATACAATTTCTAGGACCAGCGCTCATGGGTAAATAACTGAATGATTTTTCTTCTCTAGTAAGAAATCTTTCCGGATCAAATTTTTGTGGATCTTTGTATAAATCTTCTCGGTGGTGTATGGCATAGATAAGTATAATCATGTTGGTGCCTTTTGGGATTATTCTTCCTTCTGTAAATATAAATTTATATCAAGGGCATTATGAACCTACTTATGTATGTCCAGAGGCAAGAAAAATACAAAACTAAGACCCTTTGGCCTGTGGGTTGCAATTTGTAAGTAGAGCATAACATAATAGTACCTATATTGTACAACAAAAATGTAATGGTACTCATATCACACATGTATGAAATGGGCATTTCAAGCGAGGTCTACACTATTCTTTTTCTACGACCACGATTCATTTATTAATAATAAATATGTCTTCATTTCTCTACTTCCTAGCAACTAGCTATAAGAAAAAAATTAAACAATACTATTTTTGAAAGAACTGTTATAGGTATATGAATTTGTATCTGACATTGTGTAGAGTTACCTTGAGATATTAAAATTTGTTTACCATATATTATGTATCCTTAGCTATAACAAACATACAATAAGCAAACCTCTTAATGGTCGTAGAAAAAAGACTTTATCTTGCAATTATTTCTTTATAACCAAATAAATAAATCAGAAATTTTTATAATATGCGAAATGATATGAATGACATTACTTCTTTTCTACATATTATCCTAATATCAAAATCCGTTTATTTGTTTAAATAAAACTCACTATACTCCATGTCTTCTTCAAGTTGTCTACCGATGTAAGGAGCAGGAGGAAATCTTCTGAGAGCCTCTTTTATAACAAGTTCTAAATATTTCATTTCATTCAAATCACGAATTGTTGGCACTTTGTCTGGGTCATCACCATATATCTCTTTTGCTTCCATATAAACTTTATTCTATAAATAAATAAATAAATAAAAAACTCTTACTTGGCGATACTCTATCTGGTGGGGAATTTAAAACCTACAGGACTGTGATAAAAGGCATTGTTTTAGTTGCTTGTGGTGCTTACAGAATATATTTGATCATTTAATTTGTCATATCATATCAACCTAAACAGACTTGACCGCGAAAACATTACTTACAAGAGAGCTTTATAAAATAATATTTATTAATATTTGAAACCGGTAAACTATTAAACAAACCACGGATGTTTTGAATTAACGCCTTACACGTCTTAAAATCCTCGCTCTCCGAATTCGGAAAGCAAAGGAACTGCTAGATTTACAGTGCCGAATTACGCTTCTCACTGCGAGTATAAATACTTGCGCGCGCATCCATACAAGCCGTCTTGCTCCATGAAAAGACACAGTGAGAAACACAGTGCTGCTAGCATACGTCGCCCTTCTTAGTGTTGCAAAATGCATTTTTATAAACTTTTATATAAAAAAAGAGAACTATATACAATTATTCACGTTACAATTAATTACTATAAGCTATTGTAAATAACTTAATCAATATATGTATATATGCTGCAATTACTCAGTGCCTATACACGAGCCGCCCCTGATTGTAAGCAAAGTATATTACCTGTACATCCGGATTATTCCCTAACGCGTGCATGGCACATGCTAACAAAGATGCTGTAGTATCTTGCCCCTGAAATAAAAAAAATATACTAAAATAGTTTCTACAAATTTGGTTGAAATATGTTTTTTTTATAATTAAATAAAACATAATTTATTAAAAGTTTATATGAATTGACAAAATTATATTACATTATTCAATGAGCATGAAAAGTGTGCTATTACTCATGAGAAAAAAGTTTGTCAACACGAGCGAAAGCGAGTGATGTAAATCATCCGAATGAGTAATAGCCATTACATGCAAACAGAATACTATACTTTATGAACAACTATAACATGAAAAATATATGTTTATTATAACTACACATGTCGTCACACTTTAACAGATAAATAATAATAGCTCGCGTCACTTTTTGATAGAATATTTAACACAGTTTAAGCGAGGCATATGTATTTTATCTTTCACACATGTTATATTGTTAAATTTTTTAAATTTTTAACCCAAAAAGCAAATGTGAAATGCATTCCTTATGTTTCATGTTAAATGAGGCAAACAAATACAATGCTGTCAATCAAATATCATGTATATGATAAATCTCCATGTTTCTCACGGTATATGAATATTTTTATATTGGGAATTTTTAGGGAATACATTTTTATTGAAGGTTCAAATGAAAAATATATTTTTATTATTTTATAAAAACGTTATAGTAGTAAAAAATCAATTGCAGTCCAGAACAGAAAAAAAAAACGATAGATGTTAAAACGAGACATTAAAGAATATGAAAAAAATAAAAAATATTTTAACTTTCTTCCAAAACCAAACATGTATAACTAGATATAACAATAGGTTTTTACTTACAGCAATCATAATACTCATCATTTCTTCTTTTATCTCATCATCCGTCAATTTCTTCCCATTAACTGTACTGTTTAACAAGATATCAATCAACACCGGTAACTCTCCTTTCTTCTTCTCTGTTTCGTTCAACATCTTATTTCTTCTTTCGGCGATAACCTTAAGGCTAAATGAGTGTAGAACCCCTAGCACCTCTGTTAGTTCCTTGCAGTTGTTAGAGAACTTGTATAGGAAATTTGATCGCATCCACAACGTGGTAATTCTTTCGCTTATGAGACGGCGACCAACCCAGATGTTATCAGCTATAATGTCAAGTTGGGGGATATCGGACTTGTCCACTCCGAAGACATACTCTACAAATTATTAATACCATCAATTAACTACTACAACTATGGTTTATATTTTTATTATAAACACTTCGGTGACTCTTACTAGTACTGGTGATTCTGTGAAACGAGACGAGACAAGATTTTTCTTTTTCTCGTATCGTCTCATTTTAAATGTAAAATATAGTGCAAAGTTACCACATTAGTAGGCCATTTTAATGACGTTTTTGATTTCTCAAAAAAATGTATAGGTCACTAGATATGAGCAAAAAATTAATTTTCGCCAATTTATTTTTTGACTTTTAACTTTCTTGTTTCAATTCTAGTTTATAGCTTGCACATTCTACAGACATTTTTTTTACGTGGAATTGACAGTGGTCCTCAAAAAAAATTTCGAGAAATGCATATTAACTTTTAATTTTCATATGGTGCTTAAAGTTGTCTGTAGTACTGTTAATTTGAGTTTTTTTTCTTTCTTTCCAATGGCATAAAACACATGTACATTAAAGTGAAAATAAATTAAGAATTAGAAAATTATTGATTTTATTCATTTCGATAAAGTGTACTTGGGAAAAAAAATCGAAAATCTTTTGTTTGTTTGCTAACCTAATGAAACGAATCCTAGAAAAATACCATAGTAATAGATATTCGTTTTTCATGAATAATTTTTTATACAATTTATTTAGAATACTTTTTTCAGGAAATTTTATTTTGAATGTGCAAAAACAGTATAAGCATTACTAACAATAAGGAAGACCGATCTCAGATAATAATTACCTTTTATCTTCGATCGGTAAAATGCCCATATCGTTTTTAATAATATTAATACTTATAGATGGTATAAGTCACTTTGAATTTGAATATTGGGTTTTTCGTGTTTGCTAAACAAAGATAATTATGCTGGTGTTAATCAAAAAATATGCTTTTGTAAATCAATACCCATTACTTAACGAAGATAATTAATAGCAGAATTAAACTAATTACAACATAAAAGTTTTACAAGAATTAAATGACTCATTGTTAGATAAAGTAATTGAAATAAAAACAATTTTATCATGTAATTAAACTTACAAGTATTAACTACGAAATTTAGATGTCAAACGACTAGTTCAAATTAAGTAACGGCCAAATGCTGACAGAAGTCAAATTCTTCTGCTTTTGAACGGAAACTTGTGTGCATTAGAAGTGTCAGTTATTTTGTGTCCTTAGTGTACACCTATATTGATTATATTTTGAATGAGATTAACTCAACAGAAGTTACCAGGACTAGAAAAAATTTATGTTTTTTTATAAAAAATAATGAAATAATTATTTCAAAGTGAAATAAATATATTAACGTTAAAGTGACATAGAATCTGTGCAACGAAATGAGAAAGATAGGACTTTGACCTGGGATTTAAAAAAACGCGGAAACGTTATAAAAAAATTATTACTAATATGTTATATAATTTAAAAACGTTGATAACGTAACGTTAAGATAACGTTATTTTTATTTCGTTATTATAACGTTAAAATAATTTTATTTTTATCTAATTTGTAACAAAAATTCGTAAAAAATAAGTAAAAAAGTATATTTAAAATGTTAATACCTTATTCTTTAATTGGTAATTACCTGCTATAAGACAAGCATTACTAATTACTTTATAAACATAACATGGTACACGTGCAATCGTATTGGCAATTGCATATTAGAAGTTTTATGATTGTCGCATTAGAAACAATTCTCAAACTACTACTGAAATCTACATATCGGTAAATTATAAATTTATATTCTTTCCACGACACATAACGTTATATAGTGTCGTTATTTGTTACGTTGCGGAACAAAAAAAATATTTTTTGACCAGTGGTTCTCAAAATACGGGATACAACTTTTTTATTTTAAATATGAACATATTTTTTATTAGCTAATTCGATAGAAAATTTAATTCTGAATTCAATAATATAATTTTATCATGCAGTCACATACCGATTTTTGAGAAAAATAGATACAAAGTTTTACATTAATTTGATTAAAATATAACATTAATAAGAGTGCTATGAATGGAAAAACTGAATAGGTACATGTTTTTTACGCAGAATAAGAGTGCCTTGACAGAAAGAAGTGAGTAAAAGTGCAATGAATAAAAAAAAACCTTTATAATATTTATTTTAGTATTTAATCATAATGAAGAAATATTTACATGTATGCATAGCTCATAGCACTCAAATTCCAGGTTAAAAAATACTTGTCTTCAATTTTCCCATTCATGGGACTCTTATTATTGTCATACCTAATCTAATTAATATAAAACTTTATATTTATTTTTCTCAAAAAATCTTTATGTAACGGTATGATAATATTATATCATTGAATTTAGAATTAAATTCTCTATGATATAAGCAAACAAGTTGGTTTCCGTATTTTGAGAACCACTGGTTGAAAATTTTAATTTGTCTTGTATAATACAAATTGTTTGCCCATTTGAGCGTTTTTATAGATCATATAGTTCTCGAAATAGCAACGGTGTGAACGGTGACCCATTTAAAATCAACACCCTGTATATCCCTCCCTAATATCAATGCTGATTAAGCCCATTCTTATAATAGTTGTTAGATGAAAAATGACCAGAATGGAAAAATAAGCAATAATATCAGTTGAAATACCGCTTATAATGTCAGAAGTGAGACGAGATATAACCGGATAAGCATCGAATACGCCTTTGTCGGTATAAGGGACAAGCTTATCATCTGTAAATATCTTAGTATGATTGTAGAACGATGTCAACATTGAATCCAGAATTTTGATGTGGAAAGCAGGATTCATGGCCTTCCTACGGGTCTGCCAAATTGATCCTGGAACAATAAAATTATAATTATACAGTAATATTGTTTTAGGCCTTACAACCATTGAATTGAACACTTAAATATTGTATTACTACAATCATTAACTACCATATGCGTAGGTATGTGCATTGTACAAAATGTAAAAGATTAAAGTTGATTATATATTATATTATTAAAAGTTACATTATTATTTTTTTCTGAAAAAAATAAATTAATACCCCTTACCGTCAGTAATGATCAAACCATTGGGAAACACAGGACTTAGAGCTTGATAGTCTGGAGTTTTCTTCAGATGCTTATGTGATGTGAGAACTGCTTCTACTAATTCTATATCCGATGTACAGAGATACACATTTTTTGGTCCCAGTTTAAATTTCATTGTTGGATTGTATATCTTATTTAAGTTCAACAGGCTCGTCAACATATCTAAACAAAATAAAAACAATCACATTTTACTCTTATCGGGTGTATATATTTTCGTTATAAAATATTTTTTTCACTGCTATCCTAAACTCCTACTGTTATTAATGCTTATTTGACATGAAAAATTGTTTTTTACTACCGCTTACTTGGTAACCATGGTCACCTAGGTCAGTAATAAATTATTGTTAACCATCGATAATGAAAACTGTCACTTTTTAAAGAAACTCAAGTCTCCAAACACTAATTTTATATCGTTGTAAAGAGAAAAAAATATCTATTTAGGAGTATTAAAGATAACTTTGAAAACTATGAAAATTGAAAGTATGAATTTCTCAAAAAGTGATCGAGCTACAAAAAATTTGAGGACCGCTGTCATTTTGTAGTAAAAAAGTGTCTGTAGAATGTACAACCTAGCTTGTATGAATTGAAGCAAGTTATAAGTCAAAATGTAATTGGCCTTTTTGCCTTATATAGTGACCTATGCATTTTTTCGGGAAAATAAAAACATCATTGAAATGGCCAAGTAGTGCGGCATCTTTGCTTCAATTTAACCGACTTCGTATCTCTTACGGTTCTCGAGATTTCATTGATTAGCCACTTAAAACGTACATTCTGTATATACATACAATTTTAAAATTAACAATTAAAATGAATGTAGAAATCAGAAGTTAAGAAGTATTGAGGCGATAGAGTGCATTTTTAAATTGACTTAATGAAAGAAGAAAAGATCTAGTTGCTCAAAGTTATTATTGTAATGTTCCATAATTCTATTGAGTGGCAAGTTTTTATAGTTATTCGTGTTACATTTCTCTGTATAAAACAGTCTTATTACGGATATTGAATTGAGGAACATTAAATTTTAAATTATCTACAATGTTATAGTTATTAACGATTTTAAAAAGCATAAGCATGTCAGCAATATTTCATCTTTGCTGTAATGTTTTTTAATTTAAGTGCATTCAAACTGTCTATGTAATTGTAGTAACAGATATTAAATTTATAATTTTTTGAACAGATTCTAACTTATAGTTAGTTACATTGTATATATGATGCCAAACTTCTGAAGCATACTCAATAATAGGACACATTACAGATTTGTGTATTATAATTAATTCATTCATACTAGTGAAATGTTTGCAAGATCTGTACACGAATCCTAATATTTTACATGATCTATTTACAATGTTTTCAATGAGTTCATTAAAAAGTAATTTGTTTTCAAATATTCCCAAATCTTTCATTAGGTTTTGCGTTCTACAAAATTATCATTACGTTTATAATTAAAGAGAATTGTGTTTTTATTTCTGGTAAAACTTGCAGTATAACATTTAGAAATATTTAAAGTTAAATCTTTATCCACATAATATTGAATCAGTTTGATTAACTCGTTATATAAGAGGTAGCCATCAGTCGTAGAATCAATGATTTTAAAAATCATAGTGTCTGAAACAATCTGAAATAGAAATAATATAAATATTGAATATTATTGGACTTAAATGTGATCCTTCCGGGACACCAGATGTTATATTAATAATACGAGATTTAAAGCCATTGACTTGAACTCATAGTCGCCGGGTTTGTATTTTGGTCGGGGGTGCCCACAATCTCATATATTAAAAGAAATATAAAATCGATTATTTTTTAATTGAGCCACCGTTAAATTGGGGCAGGCGCTTTTTTGGGAATTTTCTCAAATAATTTAAACCAATCTAGTACATAATTAAAACGTTAATTGGGACAATTTTTCACTCAATTGTAATAGTAAATGTAGTTTTTACGGAGGGTAATATTGACATAATTACATTGGACCAAGAAGTCTACTTCTCAGTCTTAATTTTTCAGGGGATTGAATTCAATTTTAACTTAATGTTCAGATAGTCTATTTCATTCATTTAACTATTGAGCACAGTATTTGGTTGTCTTAACGCAAGTTTACTGTCTGACCCAAATAGGTTAAATTGAGTTTCATCCAGATTTCCAAAACTCACATACCTTTTCTGATATAATCTTCGCAAATGGGAGTGTCATTTTGTTTTATTTGGAAGTGTGAGGCTTTCTTCTGACTATACACGACCATTAAGGAAAGCATTTCAGTTGAAATAGGCTCTTTAATTATTTCATATATTCCTGATGTCAAAATTTTCACCAATAGATAGCCCCAGCATGTTTCTTTGCATTGAAGCATAGTTTTTGATATTTAAGAATAATTTGTTCTATATGACATATGCATGTAAAATAAATATAAATCCAATAAACTATATTTGAACATAAATATCCTAAATATTAATTAATTTGTGAGGGTGCACAGCAGAGTATTGAAACCGAACAAACAAAACTAATTTAAAAGAATATTAAAATTTCGTAACTCATACTGTATAGATTTATAAATATTTTTGTAATATATTAAATGCATTTTGACTTCATTCAACAAAGTTAGCATGTTTCACATTTATATATCCCTAGATTACAATCCGTTATATTTTTAATTGAAAATTTTAAGATTTTTATTAAATAAGTGAAGCAACGTATAAAAATAGTGTAATACATATATATGTTTTGCACGAAGTATTATTTATTCCATTCGTGTTTTTGGAGCATTCCTTGCTGCGCTCGTCGAGCCCCAAACAACTCAAGGAACAATATACCGTCTTATAAAATTTGTATAATAATATACTATTATAGATAGGTAAATGGGGTAGATAGAAACAAATTTGAACTATAAAATTTTAGCTAATGACATATTATTAAAGTATTATTCACAAAAAATGTCATATATTCATAATTAATTAAGATACTTATGTAAGAAAAACACTACAGATCTCCAAGACAACACCACTTCCGGTTGCACGATTAACAACAAAATCTAATCAGATCTAATCTAGAGTGTAACAATGTTATACCCAAAATTTCAACTTTTTTTTATTCGCTAGTATTTAAGAAATCCATCCACACATATGAACAGACAGCATCATAAAAATATTAAAATCGTGTTCTAGGGACTTCAAAACGTGCTTATCTATTGAAAACTCACTATCCGATTTTAGCATGATTCCAATATCTCTCTTACTGAGTGGCGAAAGGTAAAATGCTAATCAAAATTTTAACAGCCATGTTGAATAGTTCATTTGGTATTTAATTTCGATATGATATTGCCCATTTAAGAGTAACTTAAAATTTAATTAATGTTGGTGCAACCGATAGTCTTTTATTTCTTGCCTAACATTTTTCTAGTTCCTTAAGCAAAAATCAAGACAATATCAACAATTTTGAAAACCTTGTCTAACTGGACATGTAAATGTAAAATATTCCAAACAAATATTATTTACCGATCATAGCAATACCGAATGACAAAATACTTCCAAAAGAATAGTCGTTTGGTCTTTTGAAACGATTCAGAGATTTACACTTTATGTTCATACATTGAATCCATAGTAAATACACCGCAATAATAGTAAAAAAGAGAGCCAAAATAATAAAATACATGCTTGTGTATTCGTATTTGACCTATACAAACTATAAAACTATTACAGCGAGTAATCAAAGGTACCTATATAAAGGAATGTGAGATATATTTTTTGCATATTTTTAATTATTATTACAGAAATTTGTAAACATGTTGTTAAAAGTATATACTTGTTATCTGTTTTTATAACCAGTTTCTTATTATATTCCGAACAAAATATAATATGTTATATTATTATATTAACAGAGATTGAAAGTACAAGTGAATGTACTCAATTTTTATCAAACAGGAAATCATGAAACTTAAATTTTGATATTTTCTTACAAGTTACAATGTAAAGAATTTTTTACGATTCCAATTAATATAGCTATAAGTTTGAGACGTGAAAGTTTTATTGATTTTAAAGAAATATTGGACCACACAATTACATTCTGTTATCAGTTGGTCTGTTTATTTTGTTATTAGTTAAAAAAGACAAGATTTTTATATACAAGAGCGTACAAGAGTAATAAAAGACAAAATATACTTAAAGTTCTTGTCTTGTATTTCAAAACAAGTCAAGAAACAACAAAACAAGACAAGAATTCTTACCTTGTGAAACACTAAATAGCACTCAAATGAGTTACAATCTAAACCAGAAATTTACTCATTTGGATGCTGTTATAGCTTTGTTATACTCAAAATAGTAAACATGAACAGCACAAACGAAGATTCAGTGTAAGATATACAGTGTGAAAGTAGTAGACATATTTAATGGTCTAGTATTTACATATTACTTACTGTATCTAGTAAAGCCGAATGAAAAGATGCTTCCGAAAGGGTACTTATCTGGACCTTTAATATCATTCAATGGTTTAAACTTCAAATTTATGATTTCCATCCAAAGAAAATAGGTGGAAATTATAGCAAAGAAAATAGCCAAAATAACGAAATACATATTTACGTTTTCGTACACAAGTGTAGAGTATATTATAATAATGAACGACAAAGAATAACTAAAAAACTTGCTATATAGCTCCTTTTATATCAAATAAAGAAGTAAAAATTACAATGACCCTGTATTTTTTTCAATATTATTAACTGACAAAAAGAAGAACAAGTGAATGTACTCAATTTTTATCAAACAAGAAATCATAAAAACTTAAATTTTGATATTTTCTTATAATGGCAGAATAGGTTGACGACACTAGGCCCGGACTGGCCCGGGATACCGAGACACTTTTCGGTGCGCCCTCAGTCTAAGCGCCCTTTTGTTCACTCTTAACTCCCGAATAATTAATTTATTAAAATATAAAATAATATTTTAATACTTTAAAATTAGTACAAATTAGACAAAATACCGAAATAATCTTACTGCCGCCCAACACCAAAATCAAGGAGGGTACATCTGAATGCAAAATAACGACTACGACTGCTTAATTAAATGTTTACTTTTATTTATCGAATACAGAATTAAATATTTTAATTAACTAATATGTAAGAGGTAAGAATCTATTTTCTCAAAATTAATCTGTATTCCTTTTTTATATCCGAAATTTGTTTCGTAAATATTCTTATTTGTTAAAAGCAAAAAATATTATTTATTGATATAAATTTAATACAAAACTAATTTTACTAAACACAATTAAAGAATATGAGGACTAGGGCAAGGGCAATAAGCGAAAGAACTAATAATAATCATTTTAATTTCTCTCCCATTAAATCTATAAATTCGGAACAAATAACGTGTGACAAAGAGATAACATTACGTTTTCCTCTCTGTTCAAAATATTGTGCGAAATGTAAGCAAGTTAGCTAATTTGAATTTGATGCTAAATTTTCATCAATCCCACGAAATAGGTCTGAGATCTTGTTTCTAATAAGCACATGGACTTTACATGATCTGAATTTTGTTCATGTATTTTTAATATACGCAATGCATTTTATGAAAGTTTTATTGATTTCAAAGAAAAATTGGACCACACAATTACATTTTGTTATCAATTGCCCAGTTAAGTTCTTTTTATTTTGTTATTAGTTAAAAAAGACAAGATTTTTATATACAAAAGTAATGAAAGACAAGATATACTTAAAGTTCTTGCCTTCAAGACAAGTCAAGAAATAATAAAACAAGACAAGTATTCTTATTTCGTGAAACACTAAACGCTCAAATGAGGTATAAACAAACCGAGAAACTAACTCATTTGGATTCTGTTATAGCTTTGTTATACTCAAAGTAGTAAACATGAGCAGCACAAAAACAAAATTTCAGTGTGGGATATATAGTGTTAAATATGTAGATACATTGAAGGGTCTAGTATTTGTATAAAATTACTTACTGAATCTAGTAAAGCCGAATGAAAAGACGCTTCCGAAAGGGTACTTATCTGGCCCTTGAATATCATTCAATGATTTATACTTCAAATTTATGATTTCCATCCAAAGCAAGTAAGTGGAAATTAAAGTAAAGAAAAAAGCGAAAATAACGAAATACATCTTTCCGCTTTCGTACACAAGTGTAGCACAATAAACTTCACAGACTAATTAAAAAAAGTTACAAAGTAGCTCCTTTTATACAAAATTAAAAAGAAGAAAAGTTACAATGTCCATGTATTGTAATTTTCAATACATTGAAAGTCGCTTCTACTAATTTACAGATTAATTTGTAATTACATTGTAATAATTATAAGTTTGTTTCGAACTGTAGTCTCATTGTTGTCAATTAACTGTTACTTTGTTGCAAATGTCAAAAAATAGAGATATTATATGCAAATTAAGTAAAATGTAATACAATGTATATAAAGAAATACAAAGTGTGACAGTGGCGCACCCAGAGGGAGGATTTGGGGGTCCCAATACCCCCCGAAATTAATTAGATACTTTATTAAAGTAAAAAAAAATATGTATTGATTATATAATGCATATCAATTTTATGTTATCGTTAATATATTATCTCCATGAAATGAACTAATTTTTTGATCTTAAGATTCAGAACTGTATTTTAATTTTTTTTAATTCTAAGTAAAATTTATTCGACGATCTTCAATTTTGTTGTACAATTTGAAATTATATAGAACTACCAGTGCCGTATTAAAAATTTATTATAAAATGTTAAATATTGATAAGAGAAATTCGAAAAATAAAAAAGGAGGCGTATCTCTTAACTTGCTATTATTAAGTAGGTACCTACCTATTTGTACCAGAGTTGACAAAAATCATGATTTATTTAAAAAATAAAAAATCAATGATTTTTTTAAATCAAATAAATCATGATGTTTTTAATTTTTAATTTTTAAAGATAATATTATATTAATTACTGTACTTTTTAATTGTTTCAAAAAGTAATATAAATATTTTATTTCATAAATGACAACAAAATCTGTAATAAAAGCAAAACGATTCATCTAAATAAAAGTACGAAGTGTAACAAAGAATTTTTTACTTTTCGTTACATATTTAAATTCTTATATTTTCTTTCTGTTATAGGAGAATTAAAATGATAAAATACCATTTAAATTTAAGATATTATTACATACAGAATATATTTTGGTTATTATTAATTGTTTCGTATCAAATAATTAAATTTTTATTGCAATTATTATATTTTTATCTTTGATAAAAATCAATAAATTTTATTTAAATATCAGTTGTTTTAAATAGTAATTTAAATCAGGACAAACAATTTGTACGTATCTAAGATATTTAGAAGTATACTTTCATGTAGTTATATCAGATACATTTAAGAAATATTTATATCTTGAGATACTTAGAATAAAAAGTATCTACAAATTTATGTAAGTATCTTTTAATAGTATTGGCAAGAGCCAACAAAGTGACTGACATCTGGTGGCAAAATAAAACATCTAAGACGTAGGGAAAACGTTGTTTCTCACATAGGGTTAAGTAAACAACAATCAAAAATGACCAGCAAGTCGAAGAGATATTGTTCGGTATTTATTTGTAAGGGTTGACATATCGTTCATTATTTCCCAAAAAGAGAAATATTAAAAAATAAGTGGAAAATCGCATTAAAAATCTGAAAGCACATATCACCGTTCATGGGCATTCATACACAATATTTTTTACCTACAGATTTTATTCTATGTAAGTATTTGTAATAATTTATGCTTCAAAACATTATTAGATTGTTTTGTAGTCATTAAAAGAAAGCCATAAATTACCGCAAAGAAAATTCGACAGAACCTCTGT
Organism: Stenolophus ochropezus; assembly: GCA_035578165.1. Classification (NCBI taxonomy): domain Eukaryota; kingdom Metazoa; phylum Arthropoda; class Insecta; order Coleoptera; family Carabidae; genus Stenolophus; species Stenolophus ochropezus. Next base: position 23,165,815 of record JAQOWZ010000008.1, read on the forward strand.
ATAGAGAAAAAATAGAGAGACGTTATATGTAAGTAGCAATGATTATTCTTTAACATATTTTGAATTGTTTATAAGAAAGATAGAGAAGATGAAATGATAAAAATACCAGAAATTGAGCTATGTCAGGAGAAAGACGTGCAAAACAAAGAACATTATGTACATGTTTATATTTATTTAGCTATCGAATAAAATCTGTAACATTAAAAAAATTAGGAATTTATAGGTAATATGAAATCAATTTTTTTGACTTTTTTTATGCTGTATTAATGTAAAAAATAAATAAATATAATAACAAAGCAACAATTGCTTGCACTACTCTCCATCTGCATTACAGATGCACACATTTCTCCGAAGTGACAATTGTATTTAATGTTATTACGATTAATTCAAATTAGATATTTGAAGACACAGCCCAATTATTTCTATATTATTCCGTTTGTCTGCCTTGTAATCGCATAAAATAATATGTCCAGCTAAAAATATTAAATAAGTAGTAAACAAGCACCGCAATTGTGAATCTTATTTTTCTTTTATAATATGCTTCTATTTCGACCATAGACCGCACAGCATCATTTAAATAAATGTATATATCTGAAATTGCGATAAACAAATTTGAAAATAATTAAAAATAACAAAATATCCTCAAAACAAAGTATCAAAATAACACTAGCACTTATGTAAAATACAATGTTTTCCCTATAAGTCAGCCCGTAGTGCTGCCATCTCTAGGATGTGGCTCTCGCGGATATTGTGTTATTAAGAGTAAAACTGATACTTTGTGTGGCGAGCATGGAAGTTTGCACGACGAACGAAGTGAGTCGGACAATTGCATGCGAGGCACACAAAGACACTTTTACTCTGAATAACACATGCTATTTTTTCTTCAAACTTAAAAATTTTAAAAAATTAATTACTATTTGACGTTTAATATGTAGGTTACCTGTCAGTTATTCATAATTTTTAGTAACTTTTAGTCTTAGGTTATCTATAGTGTTTTTTTTATAGTGACATTTAGAGTGATATTATAGATTTCTATTGTACAAGTAACTTCTTATTGGCTGATTCTACATACGACGGCGAAGAAATTAACGGCGACTTGAATAAAAAATTTTATTACGGCGGCATAGAAATTAAACTTCAACCTTGTCAATCACGTCACAGAAGATGTCACTTTTATGACGTTTAAAGAAAAAACTTTTCTTTAAAACTATCTTTCCCAGCTCTGCATAGCAGCAGATATACTGGGTAAAATGTACTGATATTAAAAAATTATCGGAGGGTATCGAAAGAATATAAGCGATACTATTATTGTAATAGTAGCAGTGGCGTATCTAGAGCAGGGCTATAGGGGCACCTGCCCTAGTTGCAAACTTAGAGGGGGCGCAAATTCCGTTACAAAAGACTCAAACCACAGTGCATATAAATATGAAGTAACGACCTCTCTTGGTAACTAAGCGAGAAATACAATACCACATATCATTTGAAGAAATTGGTATTATTCTGAAATATTAAAAAATATATATGTACCTAAATTATTAAAAATATGAAATATCTTAAAAATTATGGTATTGGTGTGATTGAGAATTTTTGTTATTATTATTATTATGGTAATGTACAATGTTACATTATTTTCTTTCTATTACTTTCTGACTTAAAGATGTTATAAACAAATTAAAAAATAAATAAAATGTTCTCACTATTCAGCTTCAATAAATATAATTTTGAATAATACTTGCACCGATCTTTTAATTTTACATTATGCAAGACAAAAACTAAGTTTGCTATAGGTAATGTTACTTGTATAAATAAAATTCTCATCGAAATCGTTACAGTAGCCCTCTTTTGAGAGGTAACTTTTTAGTCATATGCACAAAAATCTTAAGAGTTGATAAATAACTGAGTGTCACTAAAATTTTATTAATGCTTTTGTTAGGAATTACGAAATTTTCACCAGTAGACAGCCCCAGCATGTTTCTTTGCATTGAAGCATAGTTTTTTGATATTTGAGAATAATTTGTTTTATATGATATATGTATGTGAAATAAATATAAATCCAATAAACAATATTTGAACATCAATATCCTAAATATTCATTAATTTGTGGGGGTGCTCAGCAGAGTATGAAAATCAAACAAACAAAACTAATTTAAAAGGATATTAAAATTTCGTAACTTATAATGTATAGATTTATAAATATTTTCTTAATATATTAAATGCATTTTGACTTCATTCAACAAAGTTAGCATATTTCACATTTATATATCCTTAGATTACAATCCGTTATATTTTTAATTGAAAAAGATTTTTATTAAATAAGTATAAAAAATAGTGTATTATATACGTTTCATACGACGTATTATTTATTCCATTCGTGTTTTTGGAGCACTCCTCGCTGCGCTCGTCGAACTACAAATAACTTATGGAACAATATACCGTCTTATATAAAATTTGTATAATAATATACCATTATAGGTAAATGGGGTAGATAGAAACAAATTTGAACTATAAAATTTTAGCTAATGACATAATATTAAAGAAGTATTCATAAAAAATGTCATATACACATAATTAATTAAGATATTTAAGAAAAACACTACAGATCTCCAAGTCAACACCACTTCCAGTTGCACGATTAACACCAAAATCTAATCAGATCTAATCTAAAGTGTCACAATGTTATATCCAAAATTTCAACTTTTTTTATTTGCTAGTATTTAAGTAATCCATCCACAAATATACATACAGACAGCATCGTAAAAATATTAAAATCGTGTTCTAGGGACTTCAAAACGTGCTTATCTATTGAAAACTCACTATCCGATTTTTAACATGATTCCAATATTTCTCTTACTGAGTGGCGAAATGTAAAATGCTAATCAAAATTTTGACAGCCATGTTGAATAGTTCATTTGGTATTTAATTTTGATATGTTATTGCCATTTAAGGGTAACTTAAAATTTAATTAATGTTGGTGAAACCGCGATAACCTTTTATTTCTTGCCTAACTCTTTTCTAGTTCCTTATGCAAGAATCAAGAAAATATCAACAATTTTGAAAACCTTGTCTAACTTGACATGTAAAAGTAAAATATTCCAAACAAATATTACTTACCGATCATAGCAATACCGAATGACAAAATACTTCCAAAAGGATAGTCGTTTGGTCGATTGAAACGATTTAGAGATTTACACTTTATGTTCATACATTGAATCCATAGTAAATACGTCGCAATTATAGTAAAGAAGAAAGCCATAATAACAAAACACATTGTTGTGTATTCGTATTTGACCTATACAAACTATAAAACTATTACAACAAGTAATCAAACGTACCTATATAAAGGAATGTGAGATATATTTTTTGCATATTTTAAATTATTATTACAGAAATTTGTAAACATGTTAAAAGTATATACTTGTTATTCGTTTTTATAACCAGTTTCTTATTATACCAAACAAAATATAATATGTTATATTATTATATTAACAGAGAAACAAAGTACAAGTGAATGTACTCAATTTTTATCGAACAGGAAATCATAAAAACTTAAATTTTGATATTTTCTTACAATGTAAATAATTTTTGTACAATTTCAAGTAATATAGCTATGAGTTTTAGGTGTGAAAGTTTTATTGATTTTAAAGAAATATTGGACCACACAATTACATTCTGTTATCAGTTGCTCTGTTTATTTTGTTATTATTTATAAAAGACAAGATTTTACTATACAAGAGTAGGTAATAAAAGACAAGATATACTTAAAGTTCTTGTCTTGTATTTCAAAACAACTCAAGAAACAACAAAACAAGACAAGAATTCTTACCTTGTGAAACACTAAATAGCACTCAAATGAGTTACAATCTAAACCAGAAATTTACTCATTTGGATGCTGTTGTAGCTTTGTTATACTCAAAATAGTAAACATGAACAGCACAAACAACGATTCAGTATAAGATATATAGTGTGAAAGTAGTAGAAATATTTAATGGTCTAGTATTTATATATTACTTACTGTATCTAGTAAAACCGAATGAAAAGATGCTTCCGAAAGGGTACTTATCTGGACCGTTAATATTATTCAATGATTTATACTTAAAATTTATGATTTCCATCCAAAGAAAATAGGTGGAAATTATAGCAAAGAAAAAAGCCAAAATAACGAAATACATATTTACGTTTTCGTACACAAGTGTAGAGAATATTATAATAATGAATGACAAAGAATAATTAAAAAAGTTACTATGTAGCTCCTTTTATATCAAATAAAGAAGAAAAAATTACGATGACCCTATATTGTTTTCAATATTATTAACTGACGAAAAGAAGAACAAGTGAATGTACTCAATTTTTATCAAATAAAAACTTAAATTTTGATATTTTCTTATAATGGAAGAATAGATTTAAGACACCAGGCCCGGACTGGCCCGGGAAACCGGGACACTTTTCGGTGCGCCCTCAGTCTAAGCGCCCTTTTGTTCACTCTTAACTCCCGAATAATTAATTTATTAAAATATAAAATAATATGTTAATACTTTAAAATTAGTACATATTAAACAAAATATCGAAATAATCATACTGCCACCCAACACCAAAATCGAAGGGAGTACATCTGAATGCAAAATAACGACTACCAGTGGCGTAGCTATAACGGGGGCAAAGGGGCAATTGCCCCATCGCTAGCTTTCGGTAGGGACATGGCGCTTTTTTTTTCTAAACATTATTATAAATTTAAATTGTGTGTGCTCCAAAAACACGAATGGAATAAATAATACGTCGTATAAAACGTATATAATACACTATTTTTTATACTTTGCTTCACTTATTTAATAAAAATCTTAAAATTTTCAATTAAAAATATAACGGATTATAATCTAGGGATATATAAATGCGAAATATGCTAACTTTGTTGAAATAAAAAATTCTGGCACATCAGCTTCTTTTTAGTTGTATTGCACGGTTTCGAGAATCTTTGCCTAAAACGTTTATAGACTTATATGTGGCTTATATTTCCAATTTACTGATAGTGTTACTGTCTAGACAAAACAAGACAAGACTCTACAAAATCTTGTCCAGTCTAGAAATTTCAAGACAAGTCTAACTGTAGATTAAAAAGTCTTGTCTAGATATGTCTAGACTGTAGATTGTTTCAAGATTTTACATTAACCTGCTACCTAAATACGATTTTCTTTTGAATATAGGTTTTTATATACAAGAGTAATGAAAAACAAGATATATTTAAAGTTCTTGCCTTGTTTTTCAAGACAAGTCAAGAAATTATAAAACAAGACAAGTATTCTTATTATGTGAAACACTAAACACTCAAATGAGGTATAAACAAATCGAGAAACTAACTTATTTGGATTCTGTTATAGCTTTGTTATACTCAAAATAGTAAACATGAGCAGCATAAAAACAAAATTTCAGTGTGGGATATATAGTGTTAAATATGTAGATACATTGAAGGGTCTAGTATTTGTATAAAATTACTTACTGAATCTAGTAAAGCCGAATGAAAAGACGCTTCCGAAAGGGTACTTATCTGGACCTTGAATATCATTCAATGATTTATACTTCAAATTTATGATTTCCATCCAAAGCAAATAGGTGGAAATTAAAGTAAAGAAAAAAGCGAAAATAACGAAATACATCTTTCCGCTTTCGTACACAAGTGTAGCACAATAAACTTCGCAGACTAATTAAAAAAAGTTACAAAGTAGCTCCTTTTATACAAAATTAAGAAGAAGAAAAATTACAATGTCCATGTTTTGTAATTTTCAATACATTGAAAGTCGCTTCAACTAATTTACAGATTAATTTGTAATTACATTGTAATAATTATAAGTTTGTTTCGAACTGTAGTCTCATTGTTGTCAATTAACTGTTACTTTGTTGCAAATGTCAAAAAATAGAGATATTATATGCAAATTAAGTAAAATGTAATACAATGTATATAAAGAAATACAAAGTGTGACAGTGGCGCACCCAGAGGGAGGATTTGGGGGTCCCAATACCCCCCGAAATTAATTAGATACTTTATTCAAGAAAAAGAAAATATGTATTGATTATATAATGCATATCAATTTTATGTTATCGTTAATATATTATCTCTATAAAATGAACTAATTTTTTGTTCTTCAGATTGAGAACTGTATTTCAATTATTTTTAATTCTAAGTAAAGAACAATTTATTGGACGATCTTAAATTTTGTTGTACAATTTGAAATGATATAGAACTACCAGTTCCGTATTAAAAATTTATTATAAAATGTAAAATATTGATAAGAGAAATTCTAAAAATAAAAAAGGAGGCATATCTCTTAACTTGTTGTTATTAAGTAGGTACCTACCTATTTATACCAGGGTTGGCAAAAATCATGATTTTTTTGATTTTTAAAGATATTATTATATTAATTACTGTACTTTTTAATTGTTTCAAAAAGTAATATAAATATTTAATTTCATAAACGAAAACGAAATCTGCAATAATACTATAACTATTCATCTAAATAAAAGTAGGAAGAGTAACAAAGAATTTTTTACTTTTAGTTACATTTAAATTCTTATATTTTCTTTTTGTTATAGGAGAATTAAAATGGTAGAATACCATTTAATTTTAAGATATTATTATATACAGAATATATTTTATTTTGTTTCGTATCAAATAAATAAATTTTTATTATAATTATTATATTTTTTATCTTTGATAATTTAAATCAGGACAACCCTGATTTGTACGTATCTAGATATTTGAAAGTATCTAAGATACTTTCATGTAGTTATATTAGATACATTTAAGAAATATTTGTATCTTGAGATACTTAGAATAAAAAGTATCTACAAATTTATATAAGTATGTTTTAATAGTATATTATGTGACAAGCACAAAATGAAGCAAATTTTGCACGTGTTTGAAAGTTGCAATTCAAACGAGTGCAAAATTGCTATTTTATGCTTGAAAAAATAATCTGAAAATTATGGAATAAATGAAACTTATTCTAAGAAGTACATATAGAAGAACAAAACAAAATAAGAAATCAATGATAAAAATTCTAAAAACAGGAGACAGATTCAACGAAAAATAAGGCCAATACAAAAAATAATTAAGTAAAAGAAAATAAACCAAGATATGTAAAGATTACAAATTTTTATTTCTCTTTGGCTCTACAGTCCTGAGAGGCCTTTAGCCCCATCTCTCTTCCAATTACTCCTTAAGGCAACTTTATTTCTCCATTTAGATACCTTCATTTTCTTCGAATCTTCTTGCAAGTCATTTAGCCACCCTTTCTTAGAGCGCCCTCTTCTAGAGCAGCAATCGGTAACCAACGACATGCGTGTTATTATAAGTGGCACGAGACGAGTTTTAAAGTTGCACAAGATTTTAGCTCAAATCAATATTGCTAAATTATAGGAATTTCCTTAAAATTTTAACAATTTGCCAATACCAGTTAGGAAAAAGATTTTTGTACTCACTACCTAGAAACTAATGTTTCCCACAGCCAACTCACAATCAGAAAGGCCATATTCCCGCTACTGTTTTACTTTCGCGCACTAGTGTCTCAACGGAAACTACTTTGATCGAGTAGCTTAAAAGTGTTATTATATTTTTATTTCTTTTGCACATTACAACAAATTTAATATAAGAACAAGATAATTGAGGACAATTAGTTAAAAGAATAAAAATTATCTAAATTAAATTAGAAATTTCATTGCTAATTTTGACATGTTATTACCATAGCAACGAATGTTTATTCGCTTTATTGACGATTAAATGACAGTTTTACATTTTTATTAATTACGTTTTATAATTAATTCGTTCGTTACAAAAAATCTTGTACAATACTTACGCGGAAATACCTTCTGTGCATTCGCCTAAATGAAATACTCGCTCGCGTTGCTCGCTCATACTTCAAACAAAAGCTCATACACGGAAGTTCATGTTTCCGCATTTGTATCGTAAATAACTATTACAGTAGATATTTTTAAGGATTTTAGAGATAGGTATCCTAAAAGATTTCAGTGTGAAGAAGGTAGAAGCACTTTGAGTTTGTTTTCTCATTTGATAATATTGGGGTATTATTCAATCAAAAAACAAGGTCAAACTGTTTTTACTTTCTCCACACTTCGTTCTTATAAAAAAACCATAACCGCAAAGCTGGGAGTGTCTTACAACAATATATGCTCAATAAAATCTAACATACAATCATACAATCTTACACCGAAAGGTGGAAAGGTTCATGGATTAAGTGAGTGAATAAGAAATATCTAAGATACAAAAAGTATCTAAAATAAAGTATCTTTTTTTATTTTATGTAAAATGTATCTTTTATTTTAATACTTTTTAATAGTATCTGTATATTTATCTTAAAAAGTATTTTTTATTACAGTAATCTTTATCTTAAAATTGTATCTTTCATCTTAGAAAAGTATCTTAATATTTACCTATATTTAAAATAGTTTACTAAATTCAACCAAAAAATATTGAAATTTGTAAAAACTAATCAGCTTGCAGCGTACATTGTGTTTCTGTTCATTTTGTCTGACTGAATTAGTTTTAATGTTTGTGCTGTTTATTAAGATAATTTGTTAATTATTGTAATTCTAATACACGAAAAGAGAAGTTTTAAAATACATACAAGCTGTTTGCTGCCGAAGCATTTAACCGAACCCCATCGGAATAAAATGTCAAAAATTATTTAACATTGCTATCAAAATTTCAATTAGCATTTTTTTTGTTTAAGTTTGGCTTAAAATTTATATCTTGGTCGTGCAACTGGGAATATAATATTTGAAGTATCTAAGATATTTAAAAGTATTTAAGATATTGAAAAGTATCTAAGATAGTTTTATGTATCTTAAGTAGTTATATTAGATACATTTAAAAAATATTTGTATCTTAATATACTTAGAATAAAAACTGTGTACATTCGTAAGCATCTTTAACAAATTTATGTAAAGTATCTAGATATTTTTTAAAAGTAACTTTCCGCATAGCAGCAGACGTACTGGGTTAAATGTACTGATATTAATAAAATATCGAAAGTTCGGTATAGATATTAAAATACCGGTATCGACAGAATATTTGCGATACTATTATTGTATTTGTAGTATTAAAACATCCCTAAAAAGGGTCTGTGCGTTGTCATGCTGCAAAAGAATGCTAGTTTTCATAAATATTTCCTTTCTTGTTCTGATGGAAAGTTTCGAACGGTTCTTTTTTGATTATTTAGACTGGTTTTGCCTATTTTCTGTTTTTCAAGGCGCCTTGTTGCTGCGCCTATCACATTTCTTTTTCAAAAAAGCTCACTTGTTGGAATCTATGACTTCATGATAATAATTATTTTAGAAAATACATATGGCGGTAAAAAATACAATATATTGTTTGTGCGTTAGATATTTGTACATCGTTCGGTTTTGTTAAAGCACTCCGTTTCTCTTGCTTCATATGGAACCTCGCGCTGTAAAATACAACCTACCGCACTTGTAATGTAAATAACTATTAGAACATTTTTAATGTTCATTTGACTGTCTCGTGCATACGTATGTATGTAAGTAGATTATTAATGTTTATTTTTGTTACAGTTATACAATGGGGTATACAAGAACTTTGAAACGTAGAAGCAGACATCGTTAGGTATGTATATATTATAATAAACAGATATTGACATTTTGAAAATTGTACAAAATAATTATTTACTGTACTCGTTTTGCATTACTTTCAATACTGTTTGTTGTTTTAAAAGTTGGTGGTTTTGTTATTAATATAAAAACGTAAATATTCTTAACTTTTACATACATGTCTAATTAATTATATTAATACAAAAATTGTATGATTTCATATTAAGTAAAAATTATTAGCTCTGTTAGATGAGATGTGCTTAAAGTATTGACAGAAAAGTGGAGTGTGGTGTAGTGTACACTAGTACAGTTTAGTTCTTGTTTTCATAAAACAATTTAGTGTACGTTTGGGCAACGGCCACATTGATCAGCTTAGTATCGTATAGGTGGCGTAGTAGAAATATATCTGTTTTAAATACAACAATATTTGAATTAATAAATGATTCTGACGATCAATCGTGTCTCGAATCTTCGTCAGATTCAGAGACCGAAATACAATTAACTTGTTTAAAACAAAATAAAAGAACGTGCATTAGAAATTATTTTGAAGAGATTGTGACATCATATAATGATAAAGAGTCATAGTCGTGCTCTAAATATAATACTTCATCTGAATTCATTGTATTTAAAAAAAAATTCTCTGAAAGTTTTAGGAGGTTAGATAAAATGTCAACTACCGACCGAATACTACATAAATTTATCCCCACTCCTACTCTGCACTTTCTACACCACCTCGCGAGTAGGGTCAGGAACGTGTGCACTAGTTCTTAAAATTTTTCTCATCGAACAGCCTGCCACAAGCTGCCTGTTTCTCATAAAACATGTTAGTGCAAGAAAGTTAACACTAGGACAGTCTAGTACACTTCATCGAACAGAGCTATTACCTACTCATAAAACAAAGTATAACTTTTAAACTGGTATTCTGAACTCTCAATTACAGTTTATGACTAAAGCACAGAATAGGTTTATACAGAAGCGACAGTAAGACAAACGAAAATTAAAGAGAGATGGGGAAAGGCAACAAATTTAAAGGGCTCATTTTTTTAAATCGGAAAGTTTCTTTACATCTTAGTGAGAGATACGGGAAGTAAACAAATTGAAAGGTTGACAAATTGCTCCAAGGTCATAGAACTGAATATGGTAACATGAAAGGTACCGACACGGAGTGTCGTTTCTGCATGTAACTATTCTGTGACTAAAGCCTGATTTATGCAGCATTGCGATTGTTATTATTGTCATAATCAAAATCATAGTAAAGAATCACGATCAGTGGCATTGTAATAAGCATAACGTTAAAATTGGTTTAATTTTAATTCTGATAATTAAATTATGTTTTCCTACGACCACTGTTAAAAATAGTATTTTTAACGGTTACTTAGCAAGTTAAAAATAACAGTTTATTACACAGTAAATACTTTTACAACGTTGCCGTTGACAACGAATTAAAAGTAAAAAACAAATTTACTTTTAACACTTCTTACGTTCAGTTGTTCATAACAAATACATCATGACCTGTCATAAATGTCATTCTACAATGTTAGTTTTTATTTAATAATAGGTATATAACTGGGGTCGTAGGAAAAATAGTGTATGATATTTGTGTTAAAAGTGATTTTATTTCGTTCGTGGGGTTTGTTACATTCGGCTTCGCCTCGTTTCATAAACTTCCCTACTCACTCATAAAATGTCACTTTTAACACTTATATCATAATTCATAAATAACTATTAAGTAATTGCAGTTGCAGTGTTTATGCTACATTGTTATAATCACAGACATTGTCATAGAAATACACATAACATTCTCTTTTCTGTGTCTGTTTATAATGAGAAAATGAGATGACAGTGCACATGCCTTACAACTTTAATATTTAGTTAGAACTAACTCAAATTAGTTTTGAATTTCAAAATTGATTTTTTTCTTCTTCATCTGTAAGCAATTCTGATAATAAAAAATTTTGAAATATAGAGTGATCAAAAGTTTTATCAAAGATTTAGATTAATCAAAGCGGTTATCTCTGAATTGTTGGATCATACAAATATAAGAATTTTAGTTCTGAAAGCAATAGATATGTATACATTTATTAACAAATTTATTAAAAAATACTACAAATTAATTTTATTATAAGGAGGCGCAATTCAACCCTTGCCAAAATTATTGTTTACTCTACGTTTTCATGCAACGTGAAATATAATTATATCTACATTTAACTTTTTTAGAGTTTTTGTGGCATATGGGAGTGTTATTTTTACCTAAAGAATTCTTACAATAAAAATAGTTGAGATAATCAACGAAAATTATGATTGAATTTGTTGTAATCAAAGATGATTTAGTTACTGTTACAATAATAATAAATTAAAATATTATTGAGTTTGAATATAATCAACTGCAATTATTAGTGCAACAAAATTTTGATTACTATAAGTGATTTTGATGCAAGGTAACAATAAACACAGAATATGATCTGTTTGTTGTAATCAAATAAAATATTTTGAATCACTATTCTAAGAGTCTCAATTAATTGATTGTATTTTACATTTTAAATTTCAAAATTGAGTATATTTCAATTAAAAAAGATCTTATTTGATATCAACAGATTATAATTAAATAATCCAACCAATGGTATCACGTATACCACATCGTATTAAGCAGTAAAGATGAAAATAGCAAAATACGTCCTTTTGTTTGCTGAAGTTTATTCCTCATTTTTTTTCTTTTGAAGTCATTTTGTACTTGAAGTTATAATGACATTGAATGTATGATTTTTGGATATTTTCGATATTTAATACATTCAGTAATACCATCATTCTTTAAAACACCTTAAAATTTACTTCAATCAACTATTAAGAAAACCGGCAACCTTAAATTAAAGATATAGTCATAAAGTTACCTTAATTAATGTCTTAAACCATAAAGTGTATACGATTATGAATACGGGCGTTAGCAAAGTATTGCATTAAAGCTCTGCTTTCAGTAAAACAAAACCAAATGCTAATATGTTGTTTATCACATCATCTCCTTTAATTTGACATTAAGTGATATATTGTTTTGTTGTAGGTGTAATTCCCTCCCGCTCTGTCATGCCGGTGGGAGGCCGCGTGGCCGGCAAGGTCACAGGCCTCATCGGCAATGGATACAATGGTAAGTTCTAGAAACCAACACTATTCGCAATCGTAGATTAATGGCCTTATTCTGATACTTTCCTCTATATCTCTATAGAGTTACAGTGACTGTAAGCTATAGAACTCTGTAAGCAGAGTTCTTACAGAATGGCACGAAAGTAATTCTGATCCTCATTCTATAACCAAGCGTTCTGCAACTGCGCAGTTACAGTGCTGCTAATTTCAGAAAGATGTTGAAATGTTGACAAATAGTATATAATTTTGAGGTTATTAAATACAAAAATGAGTCGATTGCACCTATTACGCCTCTGAATCCCCACTTATTGTAAAATCTAAAAAAAAGTATGTGGATACTGGTTCATAGGTATATGTAACTATTTACTTTGTACCCCAATTTGATGTCGTTTTTGGCATCCATTACAGTTGGAAATTGTATTCATTCGCCCATTAGATTATTTGTAATTAATCGGGATATTTTATTTACACTACGTCACATGACTGACTGACTTATGCAAATCAAATTTGAGTTCCCAACAGGTACCTGGTATGATCCATTTGCAAAAAAAATTATTGTTCCTAAAACCTATTGACATTGAAATTTATTAAATTTTATGTATAAGCTATAAAATTGTAATTATTTTTACCTGCAAATGGAATGGTATTGAATCAATTCGTCTTGTTTGAACATACCTATATTTGTAATGAATTTATAATACCGATCACTAATAATTTAGGTAATCTGAAATTACTAAGAAATGTTGCATCTGGTATGTGAAAAGGATTTGTTGTATCTCGTAAGTAACGTCTTTCGTTTCGCATAAAATTTCTAAATAATAGGTTATATTTAAAATTTTAATTCTCATACGTAATTTACGTACCTTTCATGATCATACATAGGTAATAAGTGCGTAAATAAATAATGGTACATCATTTTGTAATACATCCATTTTATTATTTTATACGTATTATTTTTATACTGTAGTTGCTTATAGCGATCTTTTTTTCACTGTAAAAGTTACAGAGAATGTAACAGTTTTGCAATTCTTATAGAGCTTCTGCAGTGTAACAGAATAACATTTATTATTCTATAACTTTTTTTAGTTACAGGGCTTACAGTCCGTACAGAGAGGATCAGAATAAGGTCATAAATTTGCACTCTGGCGGAATAAATCGGTACTACTAAAACCCATCATACAGGCGCCAAGTTTGTGCGCAAAATGCCAAAGTGACGGAAGGTGTATTTAAAAATTTATTATTAAAATTAAATTTTCTCCACAAAAAAAAACAATATTTGAAATATTGTGTATCGGGTTGCATCTCAAATTTAAATAAGTCGCGAAAAATACGATTTAATTTGTTCCTCAACTCAAAAAAGAAAATGACTATTATTAGCGATTATAGTTCAAGTCAGATTGTATCTATCCGCAAAATATGGAAAAAAGAAGCAAGCATAAAATGACTAGTTGAAAATCAACCTTAATTACTACACTTTTTCAAGTAAAATAAAGGTTAACTATGTTGAAATAATAGTAATCACAGCGCAAATATTCACGAGAAAACACTATCAGAACTCAAATAAACTTCCAACCATAAGTAATAAGGTAAAGAATAGAACGAATCACAATCACAAAGAATGAAGAACGAATGAACTGTCATCTGTCGTTTATCCATCGTACGGCGGCCATCTTGAACTTCAGAAAACAGCGCTCCTACCGGTAATTTCGATTGCGAATAACATAAATCTGCAACAGTGGCAACTCGTAAAATTAAAATTTTGGTGAGGCAGCCGATAAAAACTGAATAAAAACTATGAACTGCATACCAGAAGAATCTGCTGCCATTTTTAACAGTAAACTTAAATACAAAATCCAAAGATATCTGGTGTCCACTTTCAGCCACTTATGTTACATTTGAAGAACTGCTAATGCAACGGCCAAAATTTCAAAAGCATTCAGTTCGGTCACATGTTTGCTCTGTCCACGTGGAAACAGACTAATCAGATAGCACTTGAGGCATGCCTCAAGATTTCCTTTTCCGATGCAGGTAGTACAGCAAGAGAAATATTGATAAACGCTACAAACATTGTAAAAATAGCACGGTCGTACACACACATTGATGAAGTTTAAGGCAGGAGAATTTTTGCCTCATATTTCAGTAGTCAGCACTGCGCTGGGCGTATAAATTCGTTAATCGGATTGGAAAAAAATGGGACTTTGAAAAGCAGATTTTGTGGACATAATGATTGGTAAATTTAAAATTTTCAGAAAATTGAAATTTGAAAATACGATGCAAAATTCTTCTTTCATTTTGTATGGTGAGACACTGCCTTACCTGCCTCCCCTAGGATTTCATCAAGTCTTAACGTTTTTGTGACTTACTTGAATTGACTAGACTATCTTAGCTACTTGACTTGATACCAAGTTATTTCAAGCTACTTGATATTACATGATAAATAGATTAAATTAAAATTTATCACTAGAACTAGAGTAAAGTGAGAGGAAAATAGAAAATAACTGATGTGAAGTAAGCAAGAGCTCGATTAATTTAGGGATATTTCATTACTTTGTAGTTATCACTTACTACAGTACCGCGAACTCCGCTATTTGATTCCAAAAAATGCTAGAAGAAGTAGGATGTTAACAATAAAAGGACATTTATACAATGTGACAAAGGGTAACCAGGCATTTTTAAACGAATTTAATATAAATGACCTTTTTTTTATTAATACCAATTTCCTTAGCTCCTGTTGAAAGACAATTTTCCAGGGCTACTCTAACTACTACAAAAACCCGCAGTAGTTTGGGTGATAACTTTATTCGAAGCCTCATGTTTATTTGTATTTTCGTACGATACATTTATATGTATTATTGTTTGTTAACATGTTACAGATTAGATTTATTTATGATTTAGTTTCGTAAATAAATGTCTTTATTAAAAATCTCGTTGTGATTTCTTTAAACTACATAATAAAAATTGATGAAAAGTCAAGTATTTTTGAAGAACTACCTGATTTTTCAAGTACCTACTTTAAATATTATTATTTGACTTGATTTGTAATTAGGCTTCTATTGCTTGACTTAGGAATGACTTGATTTCAAATCTAGTCAAGTAGTTTGAATATCAAGTCAAGCTGTGAATCCCTAGCCTCCCATAAGTTGCCGTCACTGTTGTCCAATATTTTTTTAAACCTCTTTTGGCTATATACCCTTTGAAGTTATATTGTAATCGAGAAAGATACAATGGTATGTGGTATACAATAAAAAACTATAAGACTGTAACATATTCTGCAAGATATATGTATCAATGATTCCTTGTCCTTTATTTGTGTTTCTGATATCTGGGTCTTGGTCATACATCCCTTGAAGTTATATCCTAATTGTTAAAGTTTTGGAATTGGGAAAAGTTCCCAGTATAATGCGTTCGCAGGGTCAAGGTTTGTTGACTGTGAAAATAAATCTTGAATCTCGTGTTTAATCTTTATTTGTTTGTCTCATGGACGTAAGATAGTGCCAAGAAAAGAAAATCAATATGCATCACATCATTTGCAAATTGTGTAGTTTTCGAAGTATGGACCCATTTACTATCAAGCAATGAAATAAATATAAACTTGATTTTTTTTTATTGTTTATAACTAAGATTAGCTTTTATGAAGCAAATACATAAAAAAAAAATTTTTTTAATAATTGTAAATATGAAAAAAAAATATGGTGCGTATACCTACGCACCTTTGACTAAATTCAAATTTTTCAAATTTATTGGTAGTACGCCTAAAAACAATTTGAGTACAAATGTATACAGGGTGTTCATTTTAAATGGGCCACCATTGCTATCTCGAGAACTGTAAGAGCTACGAGGTCGGTTAAATTAGCAAACAATTTCTATTTTACAACACTATTAACATGAAATAAACAAAAATTTTATTAAACCAGTGGTTCTCAAAATACGGGTCCCAACTTTTTTATTTTAAATGTGAACTTATATTTTTTATTTGCTTATTCAATAGAGAATTTTATTCTGAATTCAATGATATAATATTATCATACCCTAACATAACGATTTTTTTGAGAAAAATGCATCTGAAGTTTTATATTAATTTGATTAAAATATGACAATAATAAGAGTGCCATGACGGAAAAAACGGAGTAAACGTCATTTTTTAACCTGCAATTAGAGTGCCTTGTCAGAAATAATATACTTTTATCTACAACTATTGAAATATCTGTACATTATACGTGTGATACTACATATAATATACTACTCATATTACACAAGTGTAATATGAAATGTCATGATACACGCTACACTTTTCTGTAATAAATAGGGCATATAATTTAACACATAATATTTTATTAAATTGTTAATTTATTAATAACACATTTTTTATTATAAATATCAATATATATGCTTATAAAAGTATAATAAATACAATTTGAAAAGTTATTTTGACATTTAAGGCTACTGTGGCGCCATCTGTTGAGCTATATATGAACTACTCACACCTAACTGAATATTTAACAAATAATATCAGATTTTTTATATGCCTGATAGTTGTAGATAAAGTATAGTATTTGACTCGCATAATATGGCTACATTACACGCGGATGATTAAAAATACTCGCTACCGCTCGTATTTTTAATTACATCCTCGTGTAATATAGCCTACATATTATGCTTGTTAAATAATATACTATTATTCACTTCTTTCAGTCAAGGCACTCTAATTGCAGGTTAAAAAATGACGTTTACTCCGTTTTTGCCGTCATGGCACTCTTATTATTGTCATATTTTAATCAAATTAATATAAAACTTCAGATGCATTTTTCTCAAAAAAATCGTTATGTTAGGGTATAATAATATTATATCATTGAATTCAGAACAAAATTCTCTATTGAATAAGCAAATAAAAAATATAGGTTCACATTTAAAATAAAAAAGTTGGGTCTCGTATTTTGAGAACCACTGGTTTAATAAAAATTTTGTTTATCTCATGTTAATAGTGTTGTAAAATAGAAATTGTTTGCTAATTTAACCGACCTCGTAGCTCTTATAGTTCTCGAGATAGCAATGGTGGCCCATTTAAAATGAACACCCTGTATAGTGTGGCTTTTGCAGAACTTGCATCTTTTTCTGGATTTATCTTTTCCATTTATGATTATTTAACCAATTTTATCTAGACGTATTTCGCCAGAAACAAATGTTTCAGCAGACCTCCATTTTTTGTTTTCTCGACTTTGATCTATATTTTCCATATTATCAATTGTATAAAAGTAATATTATTAATAAGTAGATTTAGCCCGTTGAATCCAGGAGAGTGACAGGGGAAAATTAAATTCAACCCTACCCCTCCCCCCATTGAGATTAAATTCCGGGAAAGCAAGGCGAAAATATATGAACAAATATATTGTTATTTGTATAAATAGGCGAAATATTAAAATAGCTCACAGATCGTGCATCGCTGTCTTATCATTTTAATAAATATAAAAAACAAACTATTTCTACAATACAATATCAGCATTCAAATATATGCATGTCCAATGTTTTCATTTCATTTTAATTTCAATTCCGGAAAATACACTGTTCCACTACTACTGCTACTAAAGTTACTACTACTAGAAGGCAAGGTTGTAAATCTCATATTCCAAATATTTCTAGTTAGACTAAAGATGTAAAGAACATAACTAGGATTATTTTTTGAAAGGGTCCAAAAAATATAGGTAGACCATATTTATTACACTTGTATTGAAAATATGAGATTACTCAATAAGAAATATTCTTTTATTATCAATAAAATTATGTACAAAAAAGGTATGTAGGAATTACAAGTACTGAAACATAAAACCATTATAATAGATAAAGAACAGAAAAAAAATTATATATGCATATTAGATTATTAAATTTTATTAGATTAGATTATCCACAAAATATTAATTCGTTATATACAAAATGTACAAATATGTTTGAGTGGGCGAAGACGTCAATAGTGTGGGATACGGTCCCCCCAGGTCTACTTACTTACGTCCTTGCAAGATGTGGAGTTAGAAGTTAGAACATTGTCCCAGACAATGAGATTGCGAGAGATCAAGAAATCGTATAAGAAAAACAGAATTGGAAAATTAAATCTCATTATATTTATTTTCTTTACCTCGCTCTGAAAAAGGTACTGAGAATTGGTTTGCGGTCGTTACAGTGAACACAGAATCCAATATAGTGAAATTAAAATGTGTGTATTTAAATCTAGTTTTAGTAATTGATTTATACTTACAAATTTAATGCTTCAAAGCTTTTTTAATTGTTTTCCTCGTATTAAGTACATAAATTACATTTCTCGCAGTTGATCTTCACGTCATCAATTTCTACTGCAATAAATATAAAACTTTCATCTTACATCTTTGTCGTATGCACACGAGGGGGTAACCACTCCATGTAGTCCGTGGTACATCCCACTTGTAGTCACTTTGTAGTTACTGTGTAGTCTCATGTAGTCCTATGTAGTCATCGTGAAGTCCCATG
The DNA here is from genome assembly GCA_035578165.1 of Stenolophus ochropezus. Lineage (NCBI taxonomy): Eukaryota > Metazoa > Arthropoda > Insecta > Coleoptera > Carabidae > Stenolophus > Stenolophus ochropezus. The sequence goes on from JAQOWZ010000008.1 coordinate 23,185,060, forward strand.
TAGTCATCGTGTAGTTTCATGTAGTCGTATGTAGTCATCGTGAAGTCCCATGTAGTCATCGTGAAGTCTCATGTAGTCATCGTGAAGTCCCATGTGAAGTCCCATGTAGTCATCATGTAGTCGTCCGGTTAACGGAAATAAGCGAACATTTCCGAATATTAGCGAAAATCAGGCCAATGCACGGCTAGCACATAGCTACTGGTATATACACGTGTTACTTTTTATAAGAATATTATTTGTTTTCTCGCTCGTTAAACAGCTCTTAAAATTGCTAAATGAATATGGAAAATATAGGTGAATTTCCAGGTGATGAAAGTCAGTATTGTTGTCGTAGTCAGAATTATAACGAGGATTATAGAACAGAGACAGTTATACCTTCGGTTATATCCGATGCTACCAGCGATGCTTTAAATTTTTTTGGAAATTTGTGGAACAAAATTTGGCTATAAGAGTACCTACATATTTAAAAAACATAACCAGACTTTGTTGCTATGATACACCCGTCGTTATGCGAAACATTAAAATAGAAACCATAAAGAATTCGAAGAATTTGCGAAAAAAGAAATGAAGTTATTTATTTCTAAAACGGAAAACATGCAAAATTATTATGACAAATATTATATATGTCCAGAAAAATAAAAAAATTCTGAAGGCTATAAATTACTATTAGTTGAAATAAGGTACTACGTTAAACAAAAATTAATTATTGACAAAAAATACTTTAATGAAAACTTTAAAAACTGCAAAAGATATGAATAATAATCGAGATAATAATAAAAATGCAGCGTCTCAATATTGAGACCTATATTTTTAAAATTCTCTCCTTAATATCTGACTAAAACGAATACAATTACAAAGCGATATTATTTCTTCAACGCAAACTTCGACTATAGTTTTTCCTAGATTTCAGAATAGGAATTCAAAAATTTTATTCGCTAACGAACTTCGTTGCGATGATATAATATTTACACAAATACAAAAACCAAGGCAAGAGGCTATTTTAGATGCCTTAAAAAATAACTTGTAATTTAAATACAATCGCCAAATGTTCTGAGCTATGTGAAGAACTAGGTGGGGAAGAATCTTCGGACGAAATAAGTGAGGAATTAAGTGAAACTGCAAGTGAACAAATCACAAATAATAATGAAGAAAATGGTATATCCGGAGAAGATTGGCACGCATTAACAGGGTTCTACAATGGTAATTTACAATTGAAAGATTATTCCGAAGTTGTAACAAAATTAGACATTAACAGTCCATATACTATTGTAGTTGATACAAATAGAAAATAAATTATAGTCAGAAAAAGTTCCATATGTTGGCTGTTAATACAATAATATTACAAACTTCTTCACAGATATCATTTGATACAGAACTCGCAATTGGCGAATGGTGCATTTTTCTGAAAGACAGAATTGCAAAACAACATTAGTTTAGTACTAAATTTTTCATATCATACTAAAAAAAACCTGCAAAGTTTCGCTTTATTGAACTCTCTGTATAATTACATTAAAAAATTTTATTTGTGAGAACATAGATTATAGTTACAGTTGTACAAAAAAAAAATTCTTAATTTTATATACTATTAAAATAATTACAGTATGTCTTTATAAAGCAATGCGTGTATTTGGTCTTTTTTAGAGAATAAACAGAATAACTTGGCAACGCCGCGGAAAACTAAAACAAAATTTATATGTTCAAATAGGACAATAAAATATAATTAAAAAAATGTAAAAATATATAGTGTTCCATTTAAAAAAGGCAAACAATGAGGTCTTGCAAAAAAAATTAAGTGAACTTTTTTATTGTTTAAATCGAACCTACAAAGTATAATTTATCGCTCTGTATGATTTAATTCATTTTTATTTCCATTTTATGTTACATAAAATCGATTTAAAGAATCATACTTTTAAAAAGTTGCAAAAAGTCAGCCATGTTGTGACGTGTGTAGGATCTTTTGGAAGACATAAAAATTAGAAAAGAAAAAAATATGTAAATTAAAATTTCATATCAAATGTATTTATATATATGAAAAATATATATTAAATTGTAATAATGTAACACAATTTTATTTCTTGAAATATAATTTTTATTTGAGGTGAAGTTATCTACGCATGGAAGGGGCATGGTGGCTTGTTTGAAAGTTGGTAAAGTGTATAGTGCGTAATTGAAAGCATTGTTAGGCTTTTGTGTGCCACTATATTTGCACAAGATTATTCAATTGGTCAGTTTGGAAGTTAAAACATTATATTTGACGTTTGAAACGAAGTGAAGTTAGGCGAGAACCCTGATACGTCACTAGACAAGAGGGGAATTATTAAAGATTAATTTGGGGAAAAATAAAAAATACGGGTCTAATATTTTTCATTATTCTATCGATTAAAGCTAAAAACAAAAAACCGTGCAAGACCTCATTCTCGCCGCACCGTAATGCCTGTATATGTGAAAATAATTTTACGTTACGCTCCTTAAGGGGACGAATAAATTCTGTTAATAAATTGATTCTGTATTTCTAACGACAACGGAGATATCGAAGACGGGCATTTCGATGACTCATCCTGTATATATATTATATGAAATTTCTTTTAATAGGTATCATGTAGTCTAATATAGTCATCATGTAGTCTCGTGTAGTCATCATGTAGTTTTATGTAGTCATCATGTAGTCTGGTGTAGTCATCATGTAGTCTAGTGTAGTCATCATGTAGTCTAGTGAAGTCATGATATAGTCTCGTGTAGTCACCATGTAGTCTTTTGAAGTCTCAATGTAGTCTGTGTAGTCCCATGTAGTTTCTATGTAGTCTCTATGAAGTCTGAAGTCTGTGGTACACTTTAAAGTTCAGTGATTACCCCCTCGTATGCACATGAGAGATGAGACTATTATTCGCTATCTCATTATCCTTTGTTTTACAGAGGGGTTTATATGCTATCTGCGTCTAACCAAAGGCAAAATTGAAACAGAAATAGTAGTGTAATTGCGTTAACGAATATTTTCAAATATTTAAAAAATTTCAAAATATCATTCATGTCATGATTTTGGCGTCGACGGTTTTCATTGATTATATGTTGGTAGTTTCGTTTGTTTACTCTACAACTACAACTCTTTTCGTGTGTTTTATCCGTTATTGTATTTGTATATAATACTGTCAATTTTCTTTCCCCCTACGATTTGAATCACATGGTTACAATTTATGACGTGAGTATCAATAGTGTACACCGTGAGTATTTTTTAATGTGAAACATTTGATTTATCATATCCATGGTTACGACTTGATATTTGATTGACAGCAATGTATATTTGCTTGCCTCATAGTGAATGAATTTGACATTTACTTTTTGTTTTAAAATTTTCTGCCAGGCCTACACCATGTGCAACAACAATTTTAATAATCAGTAATAACTTTAGAGAAAATGGTAGAATAATAGAATGATGTCAGATTTTATTAGGATAGGTATCATACAAATAACTTCGTATAATATTTATACCTATACAGAGTGGCTCAATAAAAATTATCAGCGCAATTTTTGGCCACTTAACATTCATTTTGCAAAAAAAATCGCTCGGGCACGTCAATTTTATTTTAAAAGGGGCACCTGAATTAATTAATACCAAAGGCATAACTTCAACCCTAAATTGGGGATGGACTGCACCTCAAAAGTTTTAAATGAAAATGGGTGTCAATCATGATACAGTTCGAAAGGCCTTTCAATTCTCTTTTCAACAGTTTTTCTTATTTTTCAAATCTGATCAGGGGCGGACTTTGGCCTAGGCTAAATAGGCAATAGCCTAGGGCCCAAAAGTTTTGGGGCCCGGATTCAAACTTTTATATTTACGCTCATTTTTAATTTTATAATAAATTTTAATTTATTTAAAATGGATTCTAAATATTATTTCAAAACAAATTCCGAAATATTTGATGAATATTATGTCTCTAGAAGTGCTACATTTTTTTCGGCTTCAACTTATACGTAGAATGTGTTAGAAAATAAATTATAAAAAGTAAACAAAAGCAACTGACTGTAAAACGAATATGTGACACACGATGGTCTGCTCGGGTAGATGCTATTAAGGCAATATGACATGGTCATAAAGAAATAATTAATGCATTGCAATATTTAAACACCCATAATTCTCAAAAACCTATTGCCCGTTCTGAAGCAAATAAATTAGAAAAAAAAATAATTCGTTTGAATTTATATTATTAATGATCATTTCGGATCATTTACTAACTCAAATTAATAAAACAAGTAAGTCACTACAAAACAAAACAATAACATTACATACATGTCTTGATTTATACATGAGCTTAATAAAATATGTACAAAATACTCGAGAAAAATTTGATTTTTTTGAAAAAGAAGCATCGTATGTAAAAGAAGTAGAATATGCAAATGAAAACAGAAGAAAAATAAAGAGAAAAGCATTCTTCGATGAAATTGGCAGTGAAGAACTTGCCAAGTGAAAAAAATTATTTTAAAATTAATACTTTTTATGTGCTATGCGATAGTTTATTAGTAGAGTTAAATAAAAGAGTAGAAATATATAAAAATTTGAGTGATAAATTTAATATATTTTTCATCGATGACAAAATAACTACTCTAGTTAATAAAATGACAGAAATAACTGAATTTTACAACAGTGATCTAAATACAGAAGAATTTAATAACGAATTAGAACAATATCTACTTCTTTCAAAGCAAAATGATTTAAAGGAACCTACCGAAATGCACGCATTTAATCACAATAAAAATATATTATCAACTTTTCCGAATGTTAATATTATTTTAAGAATTTATTTAACGCTCCCAATTACAAACGCTAGTGGAGAAAGGTCTTTTTCAGTTATGAAACGAATAAAAAACTATTTACGTAGTATGCTGGCACAAGAAAAATTAACATCTTTCATCGCTATTGTGTATAGAGCACCAGGAACTTGATAAATTGGACCATACTGCAATAATAAATAGATTTTCTGAGATTAAAACGCGAAGGCAAAATATTTGAAATAATGTTAAATTTAATATTTTATAGTTTTTTTTTGTTTAGAAATGTGAATTTTGTAATATTTTTTTTCTTATGACTATAAAAATAATTCATTATAAACATTATAATGTAAGTTCTTTGTAATGTGCAATTTATTTTTTTAGTTGAATTATGTAACTTTGTTAAATATATAATACATACATAATTTTATATATATTTTATGTTTTTACGTAAGGGCCCGAGATAAAGATTTTGCCTAGGGCCCAAAAAAGTATAAATCCGCCCCTGAATCTGATCATTAGTTCCAGAGAAATATCGTTTAAAACAAATTATATATGTCAAACATGACATAGTTTGAAAGGCCTTTCAATTCTCTTTTCAACAGTTTTTTTTTTATTTTTCAAATCTGATCATTAGTTTCAATGAAATATCGTTAAGTGGCCCAAAAAATGCGCTGATAATTTTCATTGAGCCAGCCTGTATAAGACCGTTGTTTCCAGGGGTTGCAAGATTTAACCCCGCGGAGGCAAGGATGTATCTGCTTATATCATTCATTCCCGTTTACCCCTTTTATTTTATTAATTGTTATTGGGTTGATAGTGGAATAAATAATTATTTTTTAAATATTGTCAACAACAAAAGATAAAACAAATGTGTAAGGACATTAAATGAAATAGAGGGAGAAGGAAATAATGAGTTGTCCAGGTTTTTTATTTACCTAGCTTGGCATTTACCCCTTTGATGCAACTAAGCATAATTAACGCTAAGTTAATAATGGCCGCAGATATTTTGAATTTCCACGGAGGTGAAAGAGTGTGATATTTAGTTCTTTGTGAAGCCACCTTTGTGAATTATAGGACAAAGCGCAACTATCTGGAATTTCCACTATATCCAGCGAATAAATCCATCCGCCGTGAAGTTATACAAGCGTACGGACTGATAAATTCACCGTTGATTTAGCGGAATACGTGCATCAAAGCCAGTGCATCAACGTTATTTATCTACACCAACTTTATGTATCAATAAACGTGCAAGGATTTATTTTTGTTCTTTTGTTTATTTTGTTCTTTTAAAAATAGCTACTGCCATTTTTGTAAATCTGAAATGTTAAATGACAATAGGCCCATAAACCATAATCGAAATATGAAAAATTTATATTAAAAATGTAAAATATTTACTGTTTTATGAATAATAAAGCAACATTTTAAAAAAAAATATTTTTCAATAAAGAGTTACAGCGAATTTAATATTTCGTTACGTCACGTACACTCAAAATGATTATATTGGCCAGAAATTTGAAAGTTGGCCTTCCCGCGAGAATGGTGAGAATACAAGAAAGATAGGGAGGTTAGGTTCGGTTTTAAAAATTCATATCTCGCTTATTATAAGGAATTTTCACATCGGATTTTCAACAATCGTCATAACTTCCAATGAAGTTTCATAAAATAAAATAATAAAAAAATGGTTTATGGGCCCATTGCAGAACAAGTGATTTAAATCAATGATTTTATTTAAAAAATCAATGTAACCAGTGGCGGGTGCTACATATTTGTGGATGTGCTGCATCAAATAAAAAGAAAAATAAAATATTAATCACAAGAATTACATCAAATTTTACAGGAATATGTCTTTCCTTTCTTCGGTAAACTTTTGTATTAATTGTTCAATGTAGTTTTGGGACAATAAATTCTTGAGTTTCTTCATTTTCTCAGTCAAATGCAATAAATATTTTACCCCAGTTTCAGTTCATAATTTTTCACCATGATCGTCCGCAAACAGCAAATACGGAAATAACACAAAGCATTTTTCAAATTCTTTTCTTACAACCACAAATCCAGTTGTTTTATAAATGTCTTTTTATCTCCCGCTTATCAATATATAGATAAGGGAGATATTGTTTTTGGTCAAATTTGTCAAGTGTGAGTTTTCAACATATGATTACGAATTAGGGTCTTTAGAATACGATTTTACTATTTTTACCGTAATGTCTGTTCTGTATGTCTGTGTGTGTCTGTGACGATTTTAGTATTTAGTATTTAAGAGTTATATTCAAATATGAAGAACAAATTAGATTTTGACTACAATTGGTTAACTGGAAATAGTACATTACATAAAGCATTAAACCGTTTTTCCTAAAAAGACTCCTCGATATTCTTTTTTTTTTCGCAAATAACGTTGAAGATTACTTAATTTTTTACCGGACTGCATAATTACACTTTATAGATAACTTCCGGCTAAACAGAAAAAAAAAATATATTTACTTTACTCATCGTTCAAGCTGAGAAATTTCAATAATAGTTGATTTATTCAAATATTTACAAAATTTCACACATATGCTGTTGTCAAATATGTCGTAAAAAATTTCGAAGATAAAATTAGTAAATATGAAGATTTTTATAGTAAAATTCAAAAACATGGAAGAAATATACAAGGAATAGATTTTAGTTTCGCCAAAAATATCTATTTTCTTCGATTTTGTATACAGTATTAGAAATTTGACACAAGGAAGTTTCAGGTATAAATTGAATTAAAAATATTCTGAACAAACTTATCTTAAAACTTAATATTTAATGTAGTTAAGATTTTTTTTCTAGAATATATTGCTACAGTGGCGGGAGGTATAGTTTTGGACACATTTTTTTTTTATATTATACCATATAGTTTTATAATTTTTTATTTTTGTTGTTAGTAATAACCTATGATATATTTGCACATTTCATAAAGTGTTCTGTATAAAATACTGTATATAGGAATGGAAATTTATGAAATGATTCTAGTAAAAAATCATTTTTATTTATTTGTTTGCATATATCATGCATGGTTTTATGATTTTTAATGCATATAAATAATCTGCTGTTTATTGATAATGAATAAAATTGCCACGTGAAAAGTTACGTTCTTTCAGTCGCTCATCTTTCATTTCGTGCATAGTACATTATAAAATTATGTAGGCGTAATGTTCTTTAAGAGAAACTTCAATCTTGAATTAAGTTTCTTAGCGAAATGTCATTAAAGCAGTTAATATGTAATACTGTAATCTAAAAACCTTTTCAAGAAATTAATATTTTAATATTTCACTGTCTGTAAGCAAAGGAATTTAAAATTTTCTTTTGATGAATCGGATTAAATTTCTGAAAAGTTTTAAATATTTCCAATATCTACAGCATTTGTACCCTTTGGTATTACCTATACCTGATTTGTTTTCATTTATTTTCAGGTTAATTAATTTCGAAATCTGTTTTCGCAAATATTATGAAATTGTTCTAAATATACTTTATAAAAACACTGAACGAATTTATCAAGTTAAAAGGTCAATCTAATTACACTGTTTGACGAAACAACTACCTGACGTAGGAGGTACGCTTTAATAATAAAATGTGGTCGTAAACCTTACAATTAAATTAAATACAGTAATCGTTCCAATTATGAACTCGTTATAATATACAGTATTTGGTTCAATACAAATATCAATTTAATGTATAATTCAGTGCAATAAACCAAATACGACTCTATTTGATATATAAGATTCGGCACTCTGTGGGTCACTACTCGTTTCGATCTTGCGATCATTATCATATCGAAAGGCGTAGTGACCTCCACTCCTACACAGTGCCGATTGTATATCATATAGTGTCGTATTAGGTACACTGAATCTTACATTAAATTGATCTTTGTATTAAACCATATACTGTATATCGGAGGTTTTGAAACTTTTTACCTTGGAAAACCACTTCAGTTTCGACAGTAGACAGTAGTTAAAAGGCCGTAAGAGTTGTCAGATAGTTACTGATCATAGTTCAGATTTTTCTGATTTTTTTTTTTGTAAATAATATCCACAGCAATTTAAAATAAATACTAAATCATAGATGTAGGTTCATATATTAAATATATTCATTATACAGGGCTCACAGTAACCTCCCTACAATAGATAATTGTAAAATTGTATATCGTAGAAGGGTGAGGATAGTTGCAAAAGGAGCAGAAAGTCAGGAAGTTATGTTCATAATTCCTCTTAATCGTAAATATGACCTACTGAATCACAACGGTGCAGTGTGCTCTTTGTACTCACTACCAAATTCTTTCTCGCTGTTTAGTTGCCGACCAAATTATGTTCTGTTGAGGATTGATAGTTTTAAAGAAAAAGAAAGTGTGTCTATGAAAAAAGGGTCGACAAGAACCTCTTGAACATTATAAAATTGGTCCATATTTGTTGAAATAATAAGCGACTGGTCTTTGTAGCACTTTATTTAGGGTGACTATAAGTCTAAGAGTCTAAGAGCTTTAAAGCTAAAATACAATACAATTTATTACAATTTTTAAATTTGTTAACTTACATTTTCAGTCCCTTATTGTTTTATTTATATTTTTCAAATTAAATTATTGATTTTATATTTATTTTTATTTTTGGCATTTAAATTAAATGATCTTATTAATTTCATATTTCTTTTCTTTTTTCCCAAATAGTCGCCTACTTGAAAATTATTTTTCTAATTTCACCGCCGTCTGCCGTAACAATATTTTTTTTATGAAAGAAATCGTTCGCTACCTTGTATTCTGTTCGATATGTCACCATGATTCAAGAGTTATTGTGCCAGCTCTTGAATATTTTAATGCAGGAAATGTCTGGTTCCAACAGGATTGTACCACAGACCACACAACTCGAAATTTAATGTCTATTTTGAGGGAGATGTTCCCTGGCCAACTGACCTCTGTAAGAGACGACCTGTGCTCGCCGGATTTAACGCCCTGTGACTATTTCTTGTAGGGTATTAAAAGACTGAAGTGTTTAAGCATCGTCCTACAAACCCTGGAAAATGCAATCCGCTTGGAAATAGCCCTCATATGAAAATATATGTTTCATAGAGCTATGCAAAATCTTAAAATCCGACTGCAGCAGTATATTGACAATAACAACCACCACTGCAAGAAATTGTTTTTAAAACTAAGTGATTTTACACTTACCTTGCTGTACTTTTATATGTCTACTATATTTTTTTTAATTTACCTTCAAAACTAGGGAGGTTTCTTTTTCCCATCCTATATTATTAAAGGCCGTTTAAGAAACTTTAAAATGCCGTTGTGGGTTCCCCTCTGCTGTATACTATAACAAATACATTACTTATCGACGAATTCATAATTCGAACGATTATTGTATTTAATTTAATTGTGACGATGAATTCGGAAATTCATATATTTTAAAAAACAAACCTTACAGCTCACAAACTCACTACACAGGAACTTATAATCCTGACCATCACAAATTAATAAATTTCCCTTAATCCTCAGATCGAGATCAACTTTGTTCAGGTAAGAGTTCAACAATCTGTAGTACAACAATACTAAATGGAAAAGAGCCTGTCATACCTTGCTACTAGAGCTGCCAATAACGAAAAATCGAAGAAGCCGGAATCTAGAATCTGAGTAGTTAAATCCAATCTACATATTGGAGCCAAGAAGTGAAATCGATTCTTGGTGTCAGGTAGTAGAACTAATTCAACAATCTGATGTTATGAAAGAGAAGTACCAAATTGCCTCCTTTTATAATTTTATTGCTATGTTATTTTTAAGAGATGACACATGACTGATTTTTGTACTATTCAAATAAATGCTTGATTAAATATTGTCATTGTCAGTGTTACAATCAAGAATTAAAAATTACAATCTAGACAGTTTAAGTTCCAAAATCGAAAACTGGTTAATTTTAATCCCAGATAAGAGAACCGTTTAACCCCCCACATATTTTGTTCTTTTTGGACTGTTTGGAACGTATAAACATGAATATATGACGTCTACTAAAGGTTATAGGCTGCTTCAAATACCTTATGATTTATTTAGGTAATAGATTCAGAGAAAGAATATTTATTAGGTAAGTTTATCAGAAGCAGAAGCGGACTTGCAATGTTTCGGTCCAGTGGAAAATTGCTCCAATTGAATTTTTGGAAAGCGAAAATAAATTACATACTTGTTATAGCGATAAATGAAAATCTTTGATTCCGTCGAATGCAATCTTTTAATAGTTAGGTACATCATTTTCTTGGAGAATCGACGTTGATGTCGAAATTACTGTTTGTCAAATCCATATTAATTTGAAGTAGCTTCTTTCCGACTTCTTCAGGTTCTTTTGGTTTACAAATTTTAACGGATATATGCGTTTTGACAACAAAATATCCTATATATTTCCATTTAAGTGTGCCACCATTGCTATCTCGAGAACTATAAGAGCTACGAAGTTGGTTAAATTAGCAAAGAACCACCATTTTATAAGACTAATACAATGAGCAAAAAAAAAATTTTTTTCTTCTAATGATTCTCAAAATACAGGAGACAACTTTCTTATTTTAAATGGGAACATATGTTTTTTTTAGGTTATTCGGTAGAGTATTTTTTTCTGAATTCAACGATATAAATATATCGTATACTAATATAACAAAATAATAGAGAAAAATGCATGTTAGATTTATATGTATTTTATTTATATTTGGCTGAAACAAGAGTGCTATGGATAGAAAACAAAGACATATTGTTCTGTCTAACATTGTTTCATTATTTGTTGTTAAATTTTACCTTTGAATGGCTTGGACGAATTATCTGGAAGTATATTATGATTTTTGGATCGCTGAAACTATTTTTAGATAAATTTGTCCGAGCCATTAAAATGCGTTGCTCAAAGGATGAATAGTTAAGCAAGATAACAGAAAAATTGTAAATTAAATGAAACAAATACTTAAAGAAAAAAAGCAGCAGTTCCGATATAACTATGCAGCGACTCAGCGTACAAAGCTGAGTAGATTCCAATCAAATTCTATGTATTAATATAGCTTCGTGCTTCAATGAAAAACCTCGTACTGTAAAACACGAGGTACCGCTCTTATAAACTATTGTCAACCCTACTATTACTAAACTGTTATAACATGTACAAATAAAACTGACTTTAAGCAGTTATTTGTAGTACTTCTAATACCTTTATTTACCACATTCTCAATTTGTAATGTTATACAAATTAGCAGAAAATAACAATAGACATAGACAATCTGTAGTGTAGGGTTAGTAAAGAGAATAATAACTCACAATTTTTACTCTTTTTGCAGAGACGGAGTGTTGATGTTGAAGCATTTAGTTTTTGTAGGTCACCCTAGTAACTTATCTTAATTTCCCAAGAGATATACATGCCATGTGAACACATACTCACGCGATTTTTGCAGCAAAAATCTTAATACGTGTCTTTACGACTCTTTAGAGGACATATGACTTTCAAGTATTCGTTTGGGCAAGATAAGGAACATTGTGCTTACACACCAACCCAACTTTTGTGAATGTAAATTATTTTCTTATAACACAGCGAATAAGAATTAGTGATAAAACCATACAAAAAGACGGGCAGCGGAGGCACACTTGATTAGTGCATTTCGACTCGAAATAGAGGAGTTTGAGATCTGGAGATCAAATATATATATATATAAAACTTTTACTTGTAGCTTCTTCAACTAAAGCACAAGAAGTTTTAATCACTTACTTTTAAAAATAATTTATTGCAAGTGGTGGCCGTTATAGCTAATATACTACTGTAGGGGGATTCTAAGATTTTGCATAACTCTGTGAAATATATATTTTCATATGAGGGCTATTTCCTAGCGGATTGCATCCTCCAGGGTTTATAGAGTTCTGAGACTACACTTAAACACTTCAGACTTTAGATATCCCTACAAGAAATAGTCACAGGGCGAGCTTGGGGCCATGAAATTTTGCCTCTTACATAGATCAGTTGGAACATCTTTCTCAAAACAGCAATTAAATTCCGAGCTATGTGGACAGGGGCTCAATTCTGTTGGAACCAAACATTTCCTACATTAAATTCTTCAAGAGCTAGCGCAAAAACTCTTGAATCATGGTGATATACCGAACAAAATTCACACTTGATTTCCTTCAAAGAAGTAAGGACCAATTATTCGATTTTTGAGAAGTCCGTTGTTGCCCATTTCTTTTCATAGACACACTTTCATTTTCTTTGAAGTTGTCAACCCCTAAAAGAACACATTTTCCGTCTACCACTAAACTAATTGAATTTACTCAACCCTACGCGAAGATAGTTCTTCTTCATCGTTCTTTTACAAAAGAAACAATTCATGTTGAATTCAAAACAAATTATTCACAAACGAAACACAATGTTTCACTTCTTTCAAACACAAATATTAAATGTCCGAGACACAGACCATCATCGAGTCAATACGAGACAACCGCCAAGCCACGCTCTGTTCAAGCTTTATGCCCAGTCAGTAAATAGTTGCTTAATAGTGCTACCTTCATTCCTCTTACGGTGTATATATGTCTTTCCTAAGCGTACCCTTCGTATGTATTTAAAGTCATACGTTTGCTTATAGTAGAAGATTAGGTATATGAAACTGACTTATGCGGGTTTTACAAACTTTTATGGCAGAGTGGGAAGCTTTGTGGAGTTATAAATTATCCCAACTCAAAGGTATATCAGTTAAAAAGAAAGAACAGGGTCCTTATTAAATAAATTCACACTGTACTCACTTTGTATAAACAAATAACTAATAATGGAGTTCTTAGAATATGGAATTGGACATCCAAAGATCCCCCAATGAAAACAAAAATCTTAAGAATTAACAACTTGACTTAGTTAAATCTCCACTGATCTCTCCGCTTTAATCCTTTTTACATATTCTTACCATTGAAAAGGTGGTTAATACTAAAAAAAATTCTGTGAAGTATATTTATTAGTATTTCCTGTTAATAGCCTTAAAAGTCGAAATATGAATAAAAATAAAATTCATTTTTTTTAAACAACCAGATATTTCTTATATTTATTTAATAACTGTTTGTATTTAAAGTTTACTGTTGAATTTATTTTAATAATTTAATCTATTCTCAATTTACAAATTGAAATTAGAAGACGGCATTTAAAATGCATTATTATTTGATTATTTTACTCTAGATTTAAAAGTATATAATTAGGAAACATTTTGAAAGAAAATTTGTGGTACGGCCCTTAACATCATACGACAGAAAAAACTATCTGCCTAAAAGTACCAATACTGCAAGTCCCATAAAACTGTATAAGAGCCAATCGGCTTATCCGAAAGTGAATTTAATATACCTAAACTTTTACTATACATATATTTATTCACTGTAAGATCTGTGCTCAAAATATGTACGGCAATGCGTTTTCCCGCCGGTTAATTTCTATATGAGACGAGTTGTTGAGCCACCGCTGATACAGTTGATGACAAGTGGCAAACCACTGCATTGTGAAGTACATTGGTTTAATACTCGGCAACAAAGTGATTCCTCAAGTATTACAGGATAAACATAGTGTAGGATGTAGCTGGGTATAAATCCATCTAGTAGCACATTTCCCGCATATTCCACAAGTTTTCCCGGGCGTTTGAATGCCGGTACCCGGTGGATGTGTGATAAATGCCTCCCTAGAGTCGACTACAATACCGACCGCTCCTGCCGTAGAAGGCCATCGGGATTTCCTGCTCTATACACAGGAATTTGTCAATTATGCGAACACTCCGCTGAAATAAAAAAGGTACGAAATCTGTTGCCGAAAGGAAGAACTTATATTTTGAAATTCCATTATTCTTAAATAAATGTATTCACAAAATATATACAATGAAATTTGCGATAACCAAATTTGAATGTTAATATAAAAGCAGGGCCGGCTCTAGGCTAAGACACAGTAGGCATCTAAGGATATGGACAGAAAGGGGCGCTGAAGAAATGGTGAGACAAATCACATTTTTTCAAAATCCTGATATCGTTTTATTATAATTACTTACTTACTAGATGAAAATTATACTTACTAACAAAGAAATATTTCCGTAGAAATGTATTTTTTACTTACCTGTTATTTTCAGTTTGAAACAATCAACGGAATTAGACAAGGAGTAGCCCTAGCACCCCCTCTGTTTAACCTTATATTAGAAAAGGCAGGACTAAATAGAAATGGAAATGTACTAACTAATGATTATCAAATAATTGCACTCGCCGATAATGTTGTGATTACTACAAAAAACTTAAAAGCACTTCAAAGAGTTATTTATGCGACAATTGCGACAAAGAAACAGGATTAATTACAGATGATTTATATCTAGGCGAATAATGACTATCATAATTCCTTATATAATAATATACTGTTTAATTTTCCAAAGGGTTTTAACAGTGCGAAAATTAAAAAAAAAGTAATCATGCAAGAACAATGTCTACCCATCGGTGAAAAGTATAATATCGACTGGTTAATGAATTCAAAAACAAATGATGCCGTATATTACTTGCTGTAGACAGAACAAAGGATTAGAAAAATTAACTAGAAAATTCTAGTAATTGAAATTTAAATCAATAAATTTTGAATGATGGTTTTCATATATTTACATTTTTCATAAATCAATAGTGCCATGTACCCTTTACCCGTCTCTATATATTTAGATTGATGATATGGTATCTAATTTTAGAAAGATTAAATTGTAAAATATAAGAAATTTATTGCTATGTTCTTAGGAGATCCTTAGGTCGAAAGTTATTTAATCATTTATGATTCTAGATTGCGAACTGTTACTTTTGCATTTGCGAATGAATTTTTTTAAAAACATTAGGGAATGCACAAATAACATTTTTTCGAAAACTTTGTCCCGAAATAAGTAAAAATGTAAAAATATATTTTGATGTTTAGGATTTATTTATCACTAGAAGAAAAGAAATACTGTTCGACAGCATTTCTATACATTACATAAGCTTTTGATAAAGTTTGGCATGATGGACTTGTATGCAAACTAGAAGAAAATTTACCAAATAATTTTTTCTCATCGAAGTCATATCTTTCTGTATGGTTTTTTTCAAATAAAACATAATAATGAATACTCTCAAACATATACTATTATATTCTGAGTTCCACAAGGTAGTGTCCTAGGACCCATTCTTTATGTAAGTACTTTTCACTGCAATAGTAACAAATAATCAAAACACACAAATTGCATCAGCCCTGCTACAAGAACATGTTATCCACATTGAAGATTGGCTCAAAAAATGGCAAATTAGAGAAAATAAAAATAAAATTAACAAAACATTTTTAGATTTTAGGTTCCAAATCAAAATTATCAATAAAAAATTAATTTATAAAGAAACTTTAAAACCAATTTGGACCTGTAGTATACAATTATGGGGAGCAGCCTGCATTTCGAATATAAATTATATATAAAAACAGACTTTCGGAAGCGATAATAAAGCTTGAAAATCGATTGTCATTGTTAACGTCAGTCTTCTCTTTGTCCAGTTGGACTATAGTATCTTTTTTTCGGAATATCACTTTCTCTTATAAAAAATATAATATAATTGACAGCAGATACCAAACAAATGTTCTATCAATTTCAAGTGAAATATTCCAATACGCGCACCACACAGTCGTGTATTATTGTAGCTCTTACGCATCCAAGATGACAGTGAATGCGGCCACCAGCTTTTAGACAGTGGAGAAGGGGGTGGTTCAAATAATGAAATAGTATAAATTATAATAGGGCGCCACGTGGTTGTTGTTAAGAAAGGAAACCTAGTATACAACCACGAAAATACGAATCTGTGAAGGATAATCAAAAGATAATAGTAGGTAACTCAAAAAAAAAACAAATAAAGCTCCGTTTGAAATTAGAATGTAGGATATATTAAATATTTGTAGTATTACATTTAATACTTTGTGATTATGTTGTCGAATATGTAAATAAAGTTTGAAATCGAAATTCTTTATATTAACAAATTTTCTGAATGAATTATATAACTCATGCGAGATATAAACGAAAGGTAATACTAATAAGTGAATAAACTGTACCAAATAGGGGATGCGTGGCGCACGAACGAGCGAGGACTTCGGATGTTTAGATAGCTTAGAATTTAAGTATAATACGCAAAAATAGGCGCAATACGGGTGGTTGGTCGACCAATCAGGGTAATGCGAGCGTAACAAGCGTCGAAATAAGTTAAATTCAGTCCTAACCCTTCCTAAACCGAAACAATCCCTAAATGAGTATCTCTCACAAAAAAAAATTCTGAGACTCGCGTGAGCTAGTACATATAAAATAATAACATAAGCGTAAATAAATGTAATTAAATAACATAACATTCAAAAATCAATTCAAAAAAATATTTAAAAATAACAACAAAGAAAAAAAATCAAAATAGAGCTTATCTGCATGTGTTTGGAGAGCTGATGACGTCGGAGTGACGTAGTGTGCGGTAGTGACGTACTGTGTGACGAGTTCCAAAATGGCGTCGAACAATTTCCGCTTGAAACACGAGGTACCGGTCATCCAATTCTCCCCAAAAATTCTCCACTAAAATGTGTATCCACCAAAAATAAGGGCTCAACAACCCAATCCAACCATAAGCATCCAATAAATCGGATCGAGATCGAATTAATATCGATAGTGGTAGAAAAGTAAATACAATAAAATAAAAGCCTGAAAGGAGAACTCAATTAGCATTGCCAGGTCGATGATTAAGTTAAAAGTTACTTTTACTGATTGTAAATTAACAATGATCAAAATATTATTACCAAAATACTTTATAGATACTACAACTGGGCTAATCAACAATAAAAGTAAATACCTGAGATGGTGGGCGGCTAAGTTGTTTTTCAATGATCGCAGTGCAATAAATCCGGAACAATTTTCCGCGGGAACAAATATTTCTCAATTATTTTTCTCAGTTGAAATCCCCAAATAACGGGCACGTTAAACTTTATCCAACAATAAACTAAACAATATGATAAATAATAACCAGACACTGAGATATGACTACAGCGACGATCAAGGAACAGAATGAATCACTTCGCTCAAATCTGCGAGTTAGCTCAAACTTGCACATGCCCAAATGTATAAAAATATAAAAATTAATATTCCTGACAATAATCAACCAGCAATGCCTAAGAGTTCCATAAATTGCGAACAAAAATGATAATAAGGAAATAAAATTATTTAGATTTTAAATAAATTGCAGATTGCAAAAATAAACCGTAAAAACGCCGTTGTTTAACACTATTAAAATGATATCAGAAAGCGTTGAAGACAATAATATGACAAATTTGATGAAATTGTTACCAAAAAAAATGCAGGATGCAAAAGACTCATTTCGCATGTTGAAATTTGTCATATAAATATTCACTTCTCATGACAATTTTATGAACTGTAGGATACTCATTGCATCGTTAACTCATTGTAACAAAGTGACCAATTCATACACTGGCTGAGAAAAACCAGAAATGTGCTATTATTAGTCCCATGACGACATCCTGGAGCAAAATCAATACCACCCCGTCATAACTTCATAACCAGTGGCAGACATTGACGGCTTCATTGAATCTCAGGCCTTGTGTGTCTAGCCGGGCTTGTCATGTGCTCCACGCAAGGAGTTTGTGCCTGCAAGCCAGGATTACAGGATATTGGGTCAGGAGATGGGATGCATCCTTACAAAGTTTAGTTCTGTCAGTGCCTCTGTGAAGTGTGAGACTTGTGGTTTAGATCTTAGGTTCGACAATCTTCTAATCAGGGTGCATTCAGTGGTTGTTCGTCTTTAAGTGCAGCAAAGCTGCAGGACCACCAAATATTTAAAATATAAATGTCCATTATTTATTAATCATATACGTACATAATTACAAAATAGGTACTAAAAATCAAATAACTAAATTTCTTTTTTTATTTTATATTACATTGTAGCTTAATAACCGCAAGTGCAGTGAGATGTGGTACAATCAGTCAAATTATCTCCGAATACTTTAAATTATCACCGAATACTTTAGTCGCCCCGCTACATCCATAACATTGCTGTCTAATTATGGTTTTCTACTACCGTATTTTACGTGATTCGATAGACATCGCCTACCTTCGGAATAAGTTCGGCGTATAGTTTGTACCAAATTTTCCAAAACGTACCTGCTTTGACTTACACAGCGAGTAGATTCTTAAATGGATTATAAAGGTCACCAAACAAGGTTGTAATGAAATATTCGAATGGCGACACACAAAAAATTTGTTTGTTTGTAATGTTAAGTTAAACGAGAATGGTAACTCGCATTATCCGTTACTATTACACTATTCGGAGGTAAATTAGAAAGGGGTTTATTTTTTAAAATATATGCTAACATTTTGTCATAATATTCTAAACTAGAGTCTTTCAAATATATTCATAAACCATATTTTGTATCATTTAGAATTTTCAATCAGCTGCACTATTACGAGCACGAGCTCTTTCATTTTATTTTATAGACACGAATTTACTAAAAAAAACACCAATAATTTCTAATGTAAAATAAGATTATCGGTAAATTAAAAAAACCTACATAATTTTCATTAATTTCATAAATTTTAAAAAGAAGAATTGTTTAACTTTGTTCTTATAGGTAGGTAGTATGTTTTATTTTGCTCAGTGGGGGGCTCTAAAGCTTAAAGGAGAGGATGAGCCTCCCCTGAACCCCCCCCCCCCCTGGCTACGGCCCTGTGAGAGTCATACCATGTCTCGTCAAGATAAATAATTAGTCTATTATTTTGACGATAATTAAAAATTGTTTACAGCAATTCGATAAGTGGACTATTACGTTTTCTGCTTGTTTCGTTAGAATACTCTTCGTCATCTGACAGTTTTAAAATTTCTTCGCCCCATGGTCATCACGTCTTTTTCTGTAATGTCGTTGAAATTTGCTTGGAACTACAAATAAATACGTCAACAAGTTACAATCGAATGATACTAAATCAAATTTTCACAAATTATATACAGATCAAGTATAATAATTAGTAGTATTTTGAGAAAATAAGTTTTTACAAATTTTAGTAATCCACTCCTGACGCAAAGAAACGTAAATACCCTGCTGTGACGTGGTACATTGATAGATTAAAAAGACAAGTCATTTTCAAAAAAGTATACATAGTGTTATGCTTAATATGAGCTGCAAAAACTGTAGTTCACAAGTAGGTATCTGGTGTAATTCACGCTTATTTCTTATTTGTTAAAATTTATTATTATGCAACGATAAGAATACGAGTATTTACAAATTAAAATTTACCTTAACTTAGTTTTACTGTAAACACATGTATCAAAATGGAAGTACATTCAAATTACATCAAAATGAATTGTTCAAACTTATCAGTAACAATTGGCAGTTAAACAGACAGGTCGTCCAAACTTAGAAATTTCGGGTAAAAGTTGCGATAAACCATATAAAAGTCAATTTAAAAAAAACATATTTAAGAAACAACTGGAAAATTTATTGCCACAAAACTATAATGAAAGATTATTAGATAAGTTTTCCAAAAACAAATAAAAACGTAATTGTTTAAATTTTAAATTAAAACAATCAAGAAAATTTAATTAATTTGATTTACATTTTATTTCCTTTTTTTTATGCAACCCACAAATATGTAGCACGAGCTGCCACTGCAGTATATCTATTATCGGTTTATTTTAATTGTGCAGGATTTTCAGAGACAAAAATAAATCCTTGTACGTATATTGATACATAAAGTTGGTATAGATAAATAACGTTGATGCACTGATGGATTTATCAGTCCATACGCTTGTATAATTTCACGGCGGATGGATTTATAAAGAAAACTTAATTCCTTTGATTAATTAAAATATATAATATAATACCTATAATATACAGCTCATAAGCAGACATCTGGTTCTGGTGCAATTCACGTTTACTTCTTATTTGTTAAAATTTATTATTATACAACGGTAACAATACGAGTATTTACAAATTACAATTTACTTTAAATTAACTTGAGTTTTGAAGTTTAAATACATGTTTAAAAATGTATGTAGTTATTCAATTGCATAAAAATTAGTTTTCCAAACTTTAATTATCAGGAACAATTGGTAGTTAAACCTGAATTAAACAGGAATTTCTGGTAAATCGTATGAAAGACAATTTAACAAAGACATAAATTTAATAAACAACTGAATTTGTTGTAACGACAAGAATGCTTCATTTTATTTTCCGTGTTTGCTGTTTGCGGACAATCATCGTGGAAAAAATAATTGAAACTAGAGTGAGACATTTATTGCATTTGACTGAGAAAATGAAGAAACTCAAGAATTTATTGCCCCAGAACTACATTGAACAATTAATACAAAAGTTTACTGAAGAAAGGAAAGACATATTCCTGTAAAATTTAATGTAATTTTTGTGATTAATATTTTATTTTCCTTTTTATTTGATGCAGCTCATCCACAAATATGTAGCACAAGCCACCACTAGTTACATTGATTTTTTTAATAAGATCATTGATTTAAATCACTTGTTCTGCATTTGTCATTCAACATTTCAGATTTACAAAAATGGTAGTAGCTATTTTTAAAAGAAAGTGAAGCATGATTTAGGAACCTAATATAACCTAAAGTAACCAAACCTAACCATACCAAACTTAAGCTAAACTAACCAATGTTAAAAATAATAGAAAAAAAAACAAAAGCTTTTATTTCACGAAATTAAAAAACTTCGCAATATAAATTCCTATTATTTATGGAAAATATCATATAAATACAGCTTATATATTTTTTACTTAGCATTTATTTATTTAACTATGCATCTATTATAATTAACTAGTGTCTATTATTTACTGTGCATCTATTGTATGAACTAGGCGGCTATCATTTTACTGAGCATTCTACATATAAATTTATTGCCTGTTATTTTTACTGAACATTTTAAAATATTTTACTAGGAGAAATTATTATTAACTCGGCCAAACATAATGAAACTTAGAAAGCGAATTAATTACAGAGATAAATATTTAAAAACATAGTTATAGAATTAGATTCATTTGTTTTATTTAGCATATCTAATTTTAACCTAGCAATCATTTTTTATACTTATCAATGTAACTTTGCAAAAAATTCTAATATTGTGCGAATAAATTGATATGTTTTTTATATCCGAAATAAAATCGTATTTACCTATCTAAAGTTGAACATAAACATAACTCTCTTATTTAAAAATAAATATTTATTGCATATTGAAAAAACTTTTGTGCTTTCTGGAAAGACTTTGTTTTAATTCTCCCATTTCCGGACATATTTTATTTCTAGACGTGATACTTCCTTTTATTAGCTTATTTATATTTAGAAGCAAAAATGGCATTTATTTGTGACTATTTGCGATGAAAATGAACTTGAAATCACCAAGCGTCAAAAAGCTAAATTGTATACACAAATGTAGAAAATATAAAATTATAAAAACGAGCAAAAGAAATAAAACTGCTCTTACAATGTAAAATTAACTCGGCAGCATACTTACCTACAATATAAAATAATTTTTATTTTTTTCTTATTCCATTAAAAATTGTATGCAAATTTCTTTCGCAAACCTCATTCTCATTATGTATCTAATAAATTCTAGTAAATGTGAAAGCCATTATCTTTAACCAGTAAAAATAAACAATAAGGTTTGTAGCACCGTGTTTTAAATCATTAAAAATGTTATTTTGAGACAATATAGTGTTACAAATGGTTCATTTAGGTATCAAATTATGAAGCAATATAAAACAATATTAAAGCACCGAAGGAAGCAGCAATTAAACCGCCATATTTTTTCTTGTTCTGTTTTTTATTGCAGCAATAAGCTCTGTTATTTACGGTATATAAACCTCTAAATGAAAGAGTTTATTTGAACCCGCGAGCATCCGCTAATGCTGTATTGTAGCGAAAATACAATTAAACTAGTTTGTGACAACGAAGAACGTTAAATTGTTTTTGTTATAACATTGTTTGTGAAAAGTAATTAGTACAAAAACGTTAAAATTATATATTAATTAATTTATTTATTTAGATCAATGATCTCTATAGGGTACGAGCACGCTGCTGTCGTTTGGGCCCAATTACCTAAGTGGCCGTTCCAGAAAAGAACGGGAACTTTAAATAGACGCCATGAACAAGGATGGCGACAAATTTAATATAGGAACATATATATTGACAATAGCATGGTGTTTTAAAATAGTTATATAATAAAAAATTAATATACCAGCTACAATATTCGTTCTCATTTTTATTTCTATCCATCTCCATGACGTTACTTAACGTTCCCGCACTTTTCGCGACTACGACTAGTGTGAAGTTGGTGTGAAGTAGTGCGTTAAAGGGCAGCTAATGTATGTCTTTCATCTAGTACACCAAAATTATTTTAATAGTTATATCTTAAAATTTAAACTAATTTTATTATTTGTAAAAATTATCCTGTTTCTCTTAAAAATTCCTAGGCATTACATGACAAATGATTAATATACAGAAACGAAAATAGAGGATACTAGAGCGTGTACTTACACCCGGTCCATTAATAACATGGAGTTAACATGAGTTGACACAAGCCGACTCATAAGTCGTGTAGGTAAATGGAAAGCACCCATAAAAACGTTCACTTTAAAATGAAACATACCAGATATAATATTGAGGTTAAACTATAATATCATTTATAATATTTGTGATTTGGGTAATTTTGATGTTTCTAGAGTGATTTTTTTCAATGAAAAATATTTTATTAATTTTATTTTGTGCTCATGTTTCAGCAAACCACAGCAGCCAAATCTGCTCCAAAAGGTGTTTTGTTCTCAGTAAACCAAGAATTAAACTAAATGCTTTAATTCCTTATCCACTAAAACCAGAGCACAATCCAGAGCAGCCAAATCTGCTTCAGAATGTGCTCTGGTTTCAGCAGACCTAGAATTAGAGCAAACACTTCTGAGTGCTCAAATTCCTGACCCACGAAAACCTAAGCACAATCCAGAGCAGCCAAATCTGCTCTAGAATGTGCTTTGGTTTTAGCAGACATAGAATTAGAGGAAACACTTTTCAGTGTTCTAATTCCAGATACACTGAAATCAGAGCACAATCCAATACAGCTAAATCTGCTCCAGGATGTGCTCTGGTTTTAGCAGACATAGAATTAGAGAAAACACATCTAAGTACTCTAGTTTCTGACCAACTCTAATTAAAGTACAATCCAGATCAGCTAAATCTGCTCCAGAATGTGCTCTGGTTTCAGTAGGTCAAGAATTAGAGCAAACGCTGAAGCGGCTGAACTAGACCACCAGATGGGGAGGAGGCTCAAAAGCTCATTGTCTCCCGTCGCCCCGCCGAGCGGGACTGAGTGCTTGCATCTCAGAATCCCCGATATATCCTGAGACGTGCATTATTAACGATCACATAGATTTCTATTGGCTGATATTTAATTTGTTATTGTAGCTGTAATAGCAACACTTTTAAAATGAAAATTTGTATACCTAGGTACTTTGATGAGATTAATTCACTGGTAATATTTTAAAGTGTGTAACTTACACCCATTTTAGAGTAGTGATTAATTACTAAAAAATAAAGGAGGTACAATAATTCTTTAAAATAATAACAATTCAGGGATTTATTACTGATGTAATAAAATGGTACGTTAAGGGAAATGTTTCCTTGGGAGCATTGTACCTACAAAATTTTTCCATGACGGCATGAGCCCCGATGCCCCCATGTAGTCGACGCCCATGCCTTTTTCTTTGTATGACTTTAAATTAATACCTAATATTTCAATCATATCTTTTAGAAGCGTTCTCGTAAGTCACAATACATATACATAGCCGTGTTATTTTATTGCCAGTAGGTTTTTTTATCAAAGTTAAAAATTCCTAAAATTTTATTTATATTAAATTCTAAACCGCATTACTATTTTTAAAACTAGTTATGAATTTCTTAATATAAAATTACATAAAAAAATCTCTTTTTCTGCACTCCAAGAGCGAGATAACTATTTAATGCAGTGTAAAATTAATAGCTCGTGTTCCAGGGAAAAGTAAAAAGAAAACACCAACGTATTAATTATTTTTAACTGCAAATGGTTGCAATGACGTCAACGTAACGCGACCTTTTCGTTGCATTATCTAATGCACTTCTACTAACGACAATGGCAAGCTTTAGAATTCAAACACAAAAAGTTTGTTCTACTAACTATTTTTACAGAAGTTTCGAGTACAGAAAAGTTTTCATTGAATTAATGAAGTATTCTATAATTTCTTTCCAATAAATTTATATTTGCAAAAATAATACATTTTTCCAATTATCTTCCATTTATCTATATAAGTATTATCGAAAAAAAGGAAGGGACTCGAAACGAAAAATTTTGAGGTTCAGATACGGTTATCGGTTTTTATATTAATAAAAATTCAGTTTCGGTTATTGGTAACGGTTTTTGAAAATATTATATTGGTTTTCGTTTCGGTTAAAATGAACAAATAAATTTCGGTTTTGTTTCGGCTTTTTCGATTTCGATTAAAATTGTAAGTTGTTTTAAGTAAAAGTATAGTTACTTTAATTTTAAGTTATGATCTAAAAATTCCGCTTCAAAATATAACTAAATAGTAAAAAAATTAATTACACTAGAATTTTGTAAAAATAAGTAAAATTTATGGTTAACACATTTTCAGTTTAGTACAATATTCATATTTATATTGGTATTAATACCGATATTTCTTCGGTTCGGTTATGTATTCGGTTACGGATTAAATTTATTTATTCGTATCGGTTTCGATATTTGGAAAAATAAAATACAAGTTTCGGTTTTCGGTTACGTTTTCGTTATGATTCGAGTCCCTGAAAAAAAGAATTGGAACTTTATTCCGGTCAGCAAAAAAGTACAAGATCGCAATTATATATATTTTAGCCCAAATATCTACATCATTGTCCATATGTAATTACATTTTTTTGATAGGAAATTTTATTAAATTAAATAGGATTGCATTGATTTAAATTAGTGATTTAAATCAGATTTAAATCACATTGGTCTGCAATTGATAATGTTACCATGGGAATACTTTCAAGAACTACTAAATCTGTTCAATTTTATTGGTAAAACGATTTTACTGGTATATTGTTTTGAATTTATAAAGCATAAATTTTATACACTAATGTGTGATTTTTTGTTAAATTTACGTTGAAATATGTTACAGTAAAATTCGGTTATAATAACATCGAAGGGACCCCTAAAATTTCGTCGCTATATAGCCGGAAGTCGCAATAACTGATTAAAGTAAAATAATAGCGTATGTGGGCTTCTAAACAAATGGTCACAATTTCGGCCTAATAACCAATTTGTTGGTATAAGCGGTATCGTTAAAAATGAATTTTATTGTAGTTTTTTATTATTTTTTAAAATTTTATTTATTCTTTACAATATGTCTTTTTTCGTAATAAATGCTATTTTGTGAAATACGTTCTTGAAATTATACATACACCTTTTAGAAAAAATCTAAAAAATCTGATTGCCTAAGTTTAGCATTCATTGAAATCTATTCAACCAATTGTCAAAGTGTATGACGTCCTTAATTTGTGGATATCCGCGGTCAATAAATTGACAGAAGCGTTACGAGAAAAATACAAAAAATAAAGAAAATATTAAAATTTTACTGAATGCAACAGGTTTTTGTTTACAGTTTACATTAATATTATTGTTCCAAAAAGTACCAAAACAATATTCTGACTATAATACATTATTATCATTTAAGAATAATATTTTCTTGTATGGATTATACCTAATAAAATTGAAATGAATAATTTTATTTGGTGAAAATTAGTATCAAAGATATTTTATTTTCTAGTTCAACCACCATTTACTTAGAGTTTACTGTTCTTCTAAAACTTCTTTATTAAAATAATAATTTTACTTCAAGCCCATTTCCTGTCTAATATCATAAATTTGACGTACCGTGCATTGGATTTTAGTGACGCTATAAAATCCGTAATTTACAGAACTTACAAAGTAATGGCTTTTGTTAGTAATTTGTTCTTAAAATATGAAAATAAATCAGAAAAATCGATTAAATTTTTATAAACTTTAAATTATAAGTTCAAAGTTCGTTTTACAATAATTATTTAGTTGCTCTATTTTCTTGCCAACTGTCAAATTGTGAATTGCCTATTCATTTATTTCTAGCTTTGTTTAATATTCGTCGGAAAATAGTAATACGCATTTCGAAAAAACTTGTTTTTAATAACTTTGGTTATCTGTTCTAATATGCACATTTTCGTATCAACTCATAAATAACGATTTTTTAAGCAGATGTTTACGTCAATGTTACGAGTAAAATTTATATCTAGTACAAAATGGATAGTACATTACAATGTAGTCTTTAATTACTGGAATTAAAAATGAATTAAACAAATGTTAACAGATATAAAAATCATCAATTATTTCTTTTACACTTGTTTTTTGCTTATTCAATGTTCATCGAAGAACAGTAATTTGTCTACTTATTATCTATGTTTAACACAAAGAAACAATGAATTATGACGTGCAAAAGTGTAAAGCAGTGTAATAAATTAACTACTACTTTATTGTGTTTGCAGGTCATTTTTATATAATATATTTATTTACATTATTCATGTCATAATCTTTTAATGTTTTTTTGAGCTATTATTTTTATATATACAGTTTGTGTAAAAATACAGCTATATTTAAGTAGTTCGGTTTCCACTGTAAGTAGTAGGAGTAGGATCCCTTCAGAGGTTTGTAGGCTGACTATACAGGTGGCCCAATGCAAATTATCACCGCAATTTCTGGCCACTTAACATCAATTTTGCAAAAAACGCTTGAACACGTCATTTTTAGTATAAAGGGGGACACCTGAATGGATTAGTACCAATGGCATAACTTCAACCCTAAAATGTGGTTGGACTGCACCTCAAAAATTTTAAATAGAAAAGGGTGTCAAACATGACACAAATCAAAAGGCATTTCAATTCAATTTTTTATTTTTCAAATGCGATCATTATTTCCAGAGAAATATCGTTTTAAACAAATTTTATCAGGTGTGGAAAACTGCAATCAAGTAGGCTTAAACAAATGACAGAAACTCAAGAATTAGTTTATTAGGTGTTCAAAATGACTACCTCCAACTTCCATACAATAATAAAGATTTTGCTCAAAATTTTGTAGCTATGATAAGTTGCCGTAAATCTTCTAAAGATTCGGGTAGCGTGGCATAAACTGTAAACTTCAAATAACCCCACAAAAATAAATCTAACTTACAAATTACTTGTTTATTACAAACAACTTGTCGAAAGAATTGTTTATTTAGTTTCTGTCATTTGTTTAAGCCTACTTGATTGCAATTTTGAACACCTGATAAAATTTGTTTTAAACGATATTTTTCTGGAACTAATGATCGGATTTGAAAAATTAAAAAACTGTTGAAAAGAGAATTGAAAGGTATTCGAACTGTGTCATGTTTGACACCTTTTTCCATTTAATTTTTTTAAGGTGCAGTCCATCCCCATTTTAGGGTTGAAGTTATGCCATTGATACTAATCCATACAGGTGTCCCCCTTTATACTAAAATTGACGTGTTCGAGCGTTTTTTGCAAAATTTATGGTTAAGTGCCCAAAAATTGAGCTGATAATTTTCACTAGACCACCATGTATGACTTTAACATGGGATTTCAAAAAAATGCGGATACTCTCTCTCCTGATAAATATAGAACAAAACTGCAAGAGTACAAAGTTGTTCGGAATTCTGCATCATATAAAATCATCATTGATGCAACAGCACGTCTACAGTACGAGATTTAGTAAATATAAAATGTTATATTTTCGTTCAAAATCAGACAGCTATAGAAATAAAAGAAAATATGTTTGTCTGTTGTGACAGTTAATAAGATGTCATTATACAGGGTATTCCATTTAAATGTGCCACCATTGCTATCTCTAGAACTATAAGAGCTACGAGGTTGGTCAAAATAGCAAAGAACCACCATTTTGCAAGATTAATACAATGAGCAAAAAAATTTTTTTTTCGACCAGTGATTCTCAAAATGCGGGACACAACTTTCTTATTTTAAATGGGTACATTTGTTTTTTTAAGGTTATTCGATAAAGTATTTTTTTCTGAATTCAACGATATAAACATATCATATACTAATATAACAAAATAACAGAGAAAAATGCATGTAGATTTATATGTGTTTTATTAATATTTGACTAAAACAAGAGAGCTTTGGTTAGAAAACAATAGGGGACTTGCACGTGACGTTTCAACATGGCGGCTGAACAGCTGATTCTGGACAACCTAGCTTTATTTTAAACATTGAGTCATACGTAGAAATATCGTCCCTTGAACTTTTTAATTTTTTTTTTTTACAGCACTTATTGTTTTCGTATAGGTAAAGTGTTTTAGAGTGTATAAAGGTGAGTGTATAAGCAGTGTTTTCCTTAAAAATATTTGTAGATCAGATTTTATTTCATGAGAAATAGGTAGCAAATAAATGAAAACATTTATCTATTCTGCGCAAGTTTTTGTGCGATTAAAATAATTTTTTGTAATGGAACAAGGAAGTGATAAAAATTTTAATAAAATTTTCCAAAACATGATCCATTTGGAAGTGAAATTGGAATATGTGACGCGAATAGAAGTTGAAGTGATGATACATCTTGCTCAAAGTTTTTTTTTTGTGTCATAAAGATTTATAACCGAAAACCTAGTTATTTCTAGATGAATACTACGAAAGATAAAGATCGAAAATTTGTAGAAATTGTATACGTGTAGAACGCAATGTTATATTTTATTAAAAAAATTGGACTTTACTGCGACTATGAAATATTAGATTCAAAATTTAGAAAAAATCTGATGTGTCTAACACATACCCTCCCGCCACTGTAGTAATATATTCTATACAGACTGTCTACTGAACTCGGGCCACTTAAGGGAATTCCTAAACTAGCTGAGTTACGACTTCGGTTAAATTAGACAAAAGTTGTCTTATCAGGGGGCTATTCCTGTGATGTATTTGTTTTTCCAAAAATATGCATAGGTCACTAGACAGAAGATAAAATATGAAATTAGTGTAAATTAATAAATCATTTTTATTCTTAAACGATGACAGATAGACAAAAATATTCCAGATAAAACTTTTAGAAGACAAAGAGCGCCATAAAGAGCAATAATATTAAAAAAAATTTGGCCAACTGTTTGCGAGATATGACAAAAAAAAATTTTTTTCAAATGGTAATCATAGATGGCTATGGCATCATTAAAAGTAGTATTTTTATCTCTTTTTAACAGCAGATATTTTTATATCATTTATTTTAAAAATTATTGTTTTATGTACATAAATCATAAAACACTTCTTTCTAATGGCATTTTTAAAGTAAGCTTTGGTACAAACAATTTAAAACACCTGATTTTATCATATTTCTGTCGTATTATTAATGTTTTTTGTGTCAAACTGTTAAATTAAAAATAATTATGGACCGATTCACTTTCGAAGAAAAGACAGATATGCTTTCTGTTAATGTTTATAAAATTATTGAGGCATGTAATTTAATTTCTAAAAATATGTTCGAAAACACTTTATATAGTGTTTTAAGCAGAGCCGAATTATGTTTACAACAAAATGGACAAAATTTTGAATATATGTTATAATTACAATTTAATTATCCAAATTTGCATTAGTTTAACAAAATTTATTTAGTGTGTCTTATGTTTCATTTTTTTGTTATTAACCTTATCTTAGGAATAAGTAAATTTGTTTACAATTAATTATAATAGATTATTGTTAAGTTTTATATAGGTAATTAAGACATAACCTAGATTAAAAAATAAATGAATACAAAATACAAATCAGTTGTTTTAAATTGTTTGTATCAAAGCCTACTTTAAAAATGCCATTAGAGAGAAGTGTTTTAGGTTTTATGTAAATAAAACAATAATTTATAAACGAATGATATTAAAATACATACTGTTGAAAAGAGATAAAAATACCACTTTTAACGATGCCATAGCCACCTATGATTACCATTTAAAAAAATATTTTTTCTTGTCATATCTCGCAAACAGTTGGCCAAAATTTTTTTATTATTATTTCTCTTTATGGCGCACTTTATCTTCTAAAAAAAAATCTGGAACATTTCTGTCTATTTGTCATCGTTTAAGAATAAAAACGATTTATTAATTTTCACAAATTTCATATTTTTTCTTCTGTCTAGTGACCTATGCATATTTTTGGAAAAACAAATACATCACAGGAATAGCCCCCTGATAAGGCAACTTTTGTCTAATTTAACCGAAGTCGTACCTCTTCTAGTTTAGGAATTCCCTTAAGTGGCCCGAGTTCAGTCTGTATAAGTTTTTCAGTACATTCCATTTGTAGTTGTAAAATTAGTTTGTTATTACAGAGCAAAGTATTTTTAATTTATTTCAAACCTAAAATTTCCTTCATAAAATTTGTATGATAAAAAAAACTATTTTCGGTGTATGCAAATATATTCCTTATATATTTCTTTCACCTTTTTACCTCCCGCCTATCAATATATAGATAAGGGAGGTATTGTTTTTGGTCAGATTTCTCGAGTGTGTGTTTTCAACATATGAGCACGAATTAGGGTCCCTACAATACGATTTTACTATTTTTACCGTGATGTCTGTATGTCTGTGTGTGTGTCTGTGTGTATGTGTGTGTGTCTGTGACGATTTTTCGTCCACGATAACTCCAATAGGATACATGTAAAAAATATAATATTTGGTATTTAAGAGTTCTATTCTAATATGATGAACTGATTAGATTTTGACTACAATTGGTTAACCGGAAGTAGTACTTTACTTGAAGCTTTAAACCATTTTTCCTAAAAAATACCTCTAAATACTATATTTTCGCAATTTTCGTTATTATAAATACAAAGATTTTTTAATTTTCTACCGATCTGCATAATTACGTTTATATATATATAACTTCTACCGAGATAGAAAAAATATATAAATTTTATTAATTTTACATATCGTTTAGGCTGAGAAATTTCGATAAAACAGATGAGTTATTCATATGTTCACAAAATTTGACATATGATGTCAAATTTATTGAAAGTAAGTTTAAAAAAGAAAATAAGTAAAAATTAACTAATTTTATTGTAAAATTTAAAAAGATGGAAGAAATATATTAGGAATGTATTTGCATGCGTGAATCAAAGTAATTTCAGTTCCGGTTTTAGTAACGTCAAAAATAGCTGTCATATTGGTCATACAAAATCTATGAAGGCAATTTCAGGTATGAAATAAATTAAAAATATTCTGAACTGCAATAACAAACTAATTTTAAAACTACAAATTAAATGTATTGAAAAAGTTATAGAATATATATATATATATATAGAATATATTACTAGAGTGGCGGGAGGTATTGTGTTGGACACACCAGATTTTTTAATTTCACAATAAAATTACTTCATATTTACTTATTTTATATTTTAAACTTATTTACACCAAATTCCTCAGACTAAACGAAATGTAAAATTATTATTATTTATATATTTTTTCCTGTTTACCTAGAAGTTATATTAAACGTAATAATTCAGATCGGTAGAAAATTTAAAAAAAAAATTATATTTGATATAACGTAATTTGCGAAAAATGGTATGTAGACGATAAAATTTTAATTCAATGGCCGGTAGTATGATTAGATAATTAAAGTTAGTGACAGTGAGTAGTAACATATAAATTCTAGTAATCAACTGCTAGTCACTAATCGCTGTAACTAAATTATAATCATTTAATCATTACCAGCCAATGTTTTTAAAAGGTTTAATTACGTCGATTAATATAAGCGATGTGTTACATAATAGAGCCGTATAATTACTAAGAAATTAAAAGTTTAGTTAAACATATTTCTTTGTTACTCACTTGTAAACCATCATTTATCTTAACTGCATATTCAGAATAGTTACATACAGAAGCGACACTCCGTGTCGGTACATTTCATGTTCCCCTTTTCAGTTTTATGACCTTGATGCATTGTGTAGACCTTTAAATTTGTGCTCTTCCCCTATCTCTCTCTAAGAAGTGAGGAAACTTTCCGATTTTAAACAATGAGCCTTTTAAATTTGTGCACATTCTCCATCTCTCTCTAATTTTCGTTTCTCTGTCTTACTGTCGCTTCTGTATAAACCTATTCTGTGACTATATTGTAAAGATGACAGCTGTCAGATTTACGAGTTACTAACTTGTAAGATGACAGTTGTCAGATTCACTGGTTTTAAATTTATTACTGTAAGTCGTCGATCCTATGATCATCCTGACAGCAACTGAACCTACCCAGGTGCCCACCCAACTGCCACCTATATACAAAATTTTGAATTAAATGAAAAGATGAAATCTGACAATGATTTAATACATCGAGAAACAGTAACTATCTGGACTGAGTCAAACGTAGAAATTGTAATGGCAATTACATGTACATATATATATTAATGACAATAAAAATAGGGTAAAGAATTTTTAAACTATGACAATATTAAACATTTGGCTAAACATTACAAAATTAATATAAAAATTTATTACAAAACGAGCTATAAATTTTACCAAAAACATTTAAAAAATTCAACGTCGAATAACAAATTAAAATAGAAAATTTAATTCACTTCTAACATTGATTAGAAACTTGAAAAGTCGCTTTTTCTGAAGTATAATTAATTCATTTATAATTATTATTATTCCAGTTTCCAGGGCAGGACACGAAAGAACTTTTACTTATTTAAGAAGAATAAGACTTATTTAAGAAATACTGTGACCCACAAAAGGCTTACAAATTTAGCTATAATAAATATTGAAAGGAAATTGGCAAAAAATTGGACGAAGTATCTTTTAGCGTCCTAGACATCCTAGACGGATAATTCTAAATTGAGTGAATTTAAAGTTTTTTTCTGGTTTCTTTAACCATCAGTTGATAGAAAAATATCGTATCGGAAAAGTATCTAAATATCGCGCAGTTGAATTATTAAACTTTTATCTTTCATCTTTGTCGTATACGCTTGGCATAGATGAGACTTTTATTCGCTATCTCATTACCGTACGTTCTGCAGAGGGGTATATATGCTATCTGCGTCTAACCAACGACAGAAATGAAATAGAGACAATAGCGTAACCGCTGTATCGGATATTTTCAAATATTTAAAAAAATTAGTATGTCATTCATGTCATTAAGGAGGTTCAAACGTTATGTCAAAAATTAGATGAAACGGCATAATTTACATAACTCAGATATCATGAAATGAGCGATTTTTCCAAGAAGATCCTGAAGATATATGAATTTAAAAATTCATCTTTTAACATGGGAAGTATACGAGAAACACTTGAACAATAATTATCATTAAAGAGCGGATTATATGCACTAAAAAAGTATCAAAATATGCATGCAATATGCATTAAAAAATCATCAAAATATGCATGATATATGCAAAAAAGTTATAAATATGCACTTTACAATAAAAATATGCAAAAAAAACTAATGTGATCAGGCTCGTTTTACTGATATCATTTTCTTATTTCTATTTTTACATGCAGTGTTTTATTTGGAACATTTCATAAAATGTATAAAGACAATAAATATCACAGGTATAGGCCGTACAGCGAGAACTGGCGGGTGAATTACCTTTGCGCAGACACACAAATTCGTCGTGGGAGGGGTTGTTGAGCCCCTCTTCACCGCTCTTCATTTATTGCTACGCTAGTATGATTTACGATTCTTATTTGTGAAGAGTACAAACAACGTAGAAAATTTTGCTAGGAAATATTTTGGTGTGACATCCATCTTGCATAATCTTATGTTGCTTGTACACTACAAAATATCTTTTATTTAGGTTATCTATAATCGGTAAGTATTAATATTATGTTTTGTCACTGCATATTTGTAATAACTGAACGACCGCTGGTTTCCAAACTTGTATCTCATACTGTACCTCCGATTCCTAAATACCGCCTAGTTAAACCTACACGGAAAAAAATCGTTTGTATTCTACAACTAAAATAAATTACTTGCATTACTTTTTGCTATGAAAACTAATATATTTTGTTCAACACATCAATTTGAAACTATATATATTACGTGCAACATAATTAAATTTGTAGAAGTAACACTAAAATTCAGTTGAGTCGTATTTGTTAAACTCGCTTATTAATTTAGTTCACAGAGCAAATATTTTAATGATCACCAATGAACTTAGTTACAGTAAGAATTTGTTATTTGTAGCGTCAACATATTAGTTTTTGCAGCATAGAAAATATACGTTTCAACTGTTTGAATTTGTCAGCACAACAAATAATTTGGTTACGATTAGAGATTAATCACATCTGCGCACTGCGTTGTATGCGTCGCGCATTAAGGTGGGGCACGTGAAGGGTGAACTTGTTGAGCCATGTTTGTGTAGTGAACACGTAGTTGCACGTTGTAGGTTGTAATCATAATGGAAACTACATACACGGAAAAAAATCGTTTGTATTCTACAACTAAAATAAATTACTTGCATTACTTTTTGCTATGAAAACTAATATATTTTGTTCAACACATCAATTTGAAACTATATACAGGGTGGCCCAGCGAAAATTATCAGCACACTTTTTGGCCACTTAACATTAATTTTGCAAAAAACGCTCGAACACGTCAATTTTAGTATAAAGGGGGACACCTAAATGGATTAGTACCAATGGCATAACTTCAACCCTAAAATGGGGGTGGACTGCACCTCAAAAATTTTAAATGGAAAAGGGTGTCAAACATGACACAGTTCGAAAGGCCCTTCAATTCTCTATCCAACAGTTTTTTTTATTTTTCAAATCCGATCATTAGATCCAGAGATATACAGTTTTTTAAAAAAATTAACAGGTGTTTAAAATTTCAATCAAGTAGGCTTAAACAAATGACAGAAACTCAAGTATCAGTTTATTAGGTTTTCAAAATGAGTACCTCCAACTTTTATACAATAATAAAGATTTTGCTCAAAATTTTGGAGCTATGGTACGTTGCCGTAAATCCTTTAAAGATTCGGGTGGCGTGGCATAAATTTTAGACTTCAAATAACCCCACAAAAAGAAATCTAACTTACTTGTTTATTACAAACAACTTGTCGAAAAAATTGTTTATTTAGTTTCTGTCATTTGTCTAAGCCTACTTGATTGCAATTTTAAACACCTGTTAATTTTTTTAAAAAACGGTATATCCCTGGAATTAATGATCGGATTTGAAAAATAAAAACACTGTTGGATAGGGAATTGAGAGGCCTTTCGAACTGTGTCATGTTTGACACCCTTTTCCATTTAAAATTTTTGAGGTGCAGTCCACCCCCATTTTAGGGTTGAAGTTATGCCATTGGTACTAATCTATTTAGGTGTCCCCCTTTATATTAAAATTGACGTGTTTGAGCGTTTTTTGCAAAATTAATGTTAAGTGGCCAAAAATTGCGCTGATAATTTTCATTGGGCCAGCCTGTATATTACGTGCAACATAATTAAATTTGTAGAAGTAACACTAAAATTCAGTTGAGTCGTATTTGTTAAACTCGCTTATTAATTTAGTTCACAGAGCAAATATTTGAATGATCACCAATGAACTTAGTTACAGTAAGAATTTATTATTTGTAGCGTCAACATATTAGTTTTTGCAGCAAAGAAAATATACGTTTCAACTGTTTGAATTTGTCAGCACAACAAATAATTTGGTTACGATTAGAGATTAATCACATCTGCGCACTGCGTTGTATGCGTCGCGCATTAAGGTGGGGCACGTGAAGGGTGAACTTGTTGGGCCATGTTTGTGTAGTGAATACGTAGTTGCACGTTTGCACGTCGTAAGTTGTAATCATAATGGAAACTACATATGGATATGAAAAACAATTAATAGATTGGGGACTTTCAAAATATATAGAAGTTTTTAAAGGTAAGCTATTTATTTGCAATTTAAATATAAGAAAAAAACTAAAAAGTGCACTGCTTGGCATAAATGAGATCAGCTACAAAGGTTAAAAATGGATGTTTGCGAGATTGCACTAGGCAACCATACTTCAACCTTCATCCTCATACAACAGTAACAATAAGTTTGCGGTATAATATGTTCTGTACACTAAAGAACGTGTTATAAAATTTTAAATTTATGTCTCATGATGAGCTGACCAAAACATACATTGCCAATATTGCTATGATGCATTTTCGCAAAGCAGTGTCCATAATTTTTCCAGATCAACAACAGACCGAGTACTGTACTACGCATGCATAATTTTAAAATATTTTTGCTTTTTGATTCTTCTTGAATGAGTACAATGGAGTTCTATTCAGTGGAGTGTATTTTAATACACACGTTCAATCCTACTATGTTAAAAAAGAAATGTCTATGTTTTGTATTTGTTTAAATGATTTATGTCATTATAATCCCTGTGCAATACTTAAATGTAAAGAAAATTATTATTTTATTTTTGTACGATAATTAAACATTTGCAACGATATTATAACACACAGGCCATGTAACCGACAAAATACTGCTTAATAGTTATTCCATATTCAGAACTTTATAATAACGTATTTAGTTCTAAAACAATTTTTTAAAAATTGGAACATTAAAGTTTGCATTTTTAATTCAAAATATCGGTTACCGGTTTTTATTAACCAGTTTTTAAACGGTTACATGACCTGATAATACCTACATAATGTTAAATTTTGTTGATGCAATTTGCTAGACTGTAAGAAACAATTTATATAAATAATAAATTATATTTTCGTAATAAAATATTTGTATTTATTTATTTCATTATTCCTACATAGAACTAAAAAATATTTTGTTGAGACAGCAAAATAATTATTTAAATATAGCAAATTCTATTTTTGTTGAGGTTACTAATACTAATTACTTACATGTTACTTATCTGAATAGTAGGGGGTACATACGAAAATTGTTTCCTTTTACTCATTTATATTTGTTAAGACAGCTAAATAACTATTACTAAAAAAAATTGTTGTCAAGACAAATTTTTTTGCTGTCCAAATTTTCACTAAAAATATTTGCTGTAGCTACTAAAATTTTACTAGCGGCAACAAAACATTTTTTACCGTGTATGGATATGAAAAACAATTAATAGATTGGGGACTTTCAAAATATATAGACGTTTTTAAAGGTAAGCTATTTATTTGCAATTTAAATATGAGAAAAAAACTAAAAAGTGCACTGCTTGGCATAAATGAGATCAGCTACAAAGGTTAAAAATGGATGTTTGCGAGATTGCACTAGGCAACCATGCTTCAACCTTCATCCTCATACAACAGTAACAATAAGTTTGCGGTATAATATGTTCTGTACACTAAAGAACGTGTTATACAATTTTAAATTCATGTCTCATGATGAGCTGACCAAAACATACATTGCCAATATTGCTATGATGCATTTTCGCAAAGCAGTGTCCATAATTTTTCCAGATCAACAACAGATCGAGTACTGTACTATGCATGCATAATTTTAAAATATTTTTGCTTTTTGATTCTTCTTGAATGAGTACAATGGAGTTCTATTCAGTGGATTGTATTAAACAGCCCTAACTAAAACACTGTTACTATGAAAAATTATTATTCATTAGTTTGATTATATAAAGAATCCTTCGTATTAACTAAAATAATATAATAATGAGTATATTTGCCATTTATTAATATTATAACTGTTGACGAATTTTTTAACTTGCTTTTGTAATTTTAATAAACTTCATTTCTTACCCTTCGTATGACGTTACAGAAAATGAAATAGATGATGATTTATTTTTGAATCTCACCCCAGAGATAATAAAAGAAATTACCAACGGTTGGGCCCAGAATAAAACTTATAAATAATTTAAAAGTATTTCGCGCATTAAATGTGTCTACAACATTTACTGCTTCAACATCGTCAGCAGGATCACCAACAAGTTTTGTTGTCGATCAAACTATGGTTCAATCCTACTATGTTAAACAAGAAATGTCTATGTTTTGTATTTGTTTAAATGATTTATGTCATTATAATCCCTGTGCAATACTTAAATGTAAAGAAAATTATTATTTTATTTTTGTACGATAATTAAACATTTGCAACGATATTATAACACACAGGCCATGTAACCGACAAAATACTGCTTAATAGTTATTCCATATTCAGAACTTTATAATAACGTATTTAGTTCTAAAACAATTTTTTTTAAATTGGAACATTAAAGTTTGCATTTTTAATTCAAAATATCGGTTACCGGTTTTTATTAACCAGTTTTTAAACGGTTACATGACCTGATAATACCTACATAATGTTAAATTTTGTTGATGCAATTTGCTAGGCTGTAAGAAACAATTTATATAAATAATAAATTATATTTTCGTAATAAAATATTTGTATTTATTTATTTCATTATTCCTACATAGAACTAAAAAATATTTTGTTGAGACAGCAAAATAATTATTTAAATATAGCAAATTCTATTTTTGTTGAGGTTACTAATACTAATTACTTACATGTTACTTATCTGAATAGTAGGTGGTACATACGAAAATTGTTTCCTTTTACTCATTTATATTTGTTAAGACAGCTAAATAACTATTACTAAAAAAAATTGTTGTCAAGACAAATTTTTTTGCTGTCCAAATTTTCACTAAAAATATTTGCTGTAGCTACTAAAATTTTACTAGCGGCAACAAATCATTTTTTACCGTGTACTTGCGCGGCTCCGCCCGGCCAGCCGCCAGTTCTCGCTGTTCGGCCTATAATTCTAACAAAAATAAGAAAATCTCGAATTCATATTCATATTGAAATTTACAAAAGCTCTTTTTTGAAACAAAAATCAAAAAAGCCATCTTTAACGAGAAAGTTGCTATATGCTCCTCATATTTTTAATACATTTTTTTCGGCATTACTAATTGTTGTTATAGTTCCAAACATACGAATTTCAGTGACAGATATTATTTACTTAACTTATTTACAAAAGAAGAATTACTTAAGTTCTAACCAGTTCTAAAACACTGATAGAATCACTTTTTTTTTGTTCTGACGACAAATTAAATATGATTGTAATGGTTTCAATGACTACATTTTATATAAATGCTCACTTGTTAAAAGTACGATCAAAATTATATTTCTTGTAATATACTGTTTTCAAAAAAAGAACAAAATTTGTCAAAAATTAATTTTTGTTTTTGAAAAAAGTCTTAAAATATGCACTAATATGCAAAAAAAAATCAAAATATGCAATAAAGTATCATTAAATGCAAAATATGCATTATTTTTTTTTTTGATATTTGGCATTAATTTTTGATGAAACGTGAACATATGAAAACAGTTTGTTGATATGTCTAATATAAACAACACATGCAATTGCATAGAATCCGCTCTTTAATTATCATATATCTAAATTAGATAAACAACTAAAAAACAATTATAAATGTAAACGGAACATTTACAGATATTTTAAAACGAATAAATTACACTGTCTGGTTTGTTCGTAATCATGAAAAGAAAATGATTTTTTTTATTAAAAATAAGTTATTGAACTATGTGTTTTTTACTTTGACTAATTCAAATACAATTTTTATCTCAAAACCGCAAAACGAAGATAATTAAACTAGAGAATTCACGCACGCAGGCGCACACGAATTCAAAATTCGCACAATACAGAGGGAGAGAAACAACTATTATTTATCTGCAATACAAACAACGCATGTGGGTTGCATAAAAGTCAGGCTACTATATACAACACACACAATGCATGTCGGTTGTTTAAATTCATTGCTAAACAGAATAATTTTCTTTTATTTTTTGGTAAATAACATGTATTTATTAGAGAATATTGTTTTTTTAATACTTTTGATGTCCACCCTAAAAATGAACTATAGCAGACCGTTCTGTGCCCACCCAAAAAAAATTAGCTGGTGACGTCAATGAGTATTGTTCTGACTGTTCCAAATATTTAAAATTTTGATATTCCATTGGTTATTAGATTGTGAAGAAAATTTTACCAATTCAAGAAATAAATTATTAATGTTTTCGCTAGATGCATGAGGATCTAATTGATTTTTGATGAGTTTTGAAAACTTGCCAGCGAAAAACCTACAAGTCAAAGCCCGGGAAAGAATAGAAGAGATGTTTTTGTTGCCTGAAGAAGCTACCCGAGAAAAATAAAACAAAAGAAATAAAATCCGTGATCGCCTTTCATCGGAGATTTATCGGGAAAAAGTTTACGAGTTCGGGTGGACCTTAACGCTGCAAATGGGTTTATGACAGAGAAACAATCGTAGGATCAGATGTATGAAAGAGATTGAGATATTTTGAAAAATAAAATAAATTTAATTATTCGGAGTAATTGTTTATTTAATTATTTCTTTATTTATTTACCATACACTGCTCAACAGATAAATCCAATTACAGAGCAGGATAGAAAACACCAAATAAAAATTACAATATATAGAAATCAATAAGAGAAAACAGATCAATTAAATATAATGACAAAAATTAGAACAAACAAAAAATGAACAGAAATAGCATTACAGAGAGTAAGTAATAGTAGTAAGTAAGTAAACTAGTTTGATTTTTTTCAAAGAATTAAACGCTTCAGGTGTTACTAGATATGACACTTTGGAGATATTTGTATTAATGTTCTTAATGAGGTATTCTAATGTAGTAAAATTTAAGGTAAAAAATGTTATAACATTGTGGATTATGCTATATAAAAAATTATTCCTAACATGAGTTTTCTTTTATTTTATTTTGGCGCTGAACAGGTATCACGTGGGTTGTGACGTACGTGGGACTTATGACATATCTAAAAAAAAATTGTACAAACTGGAGCAGCTATTCCGCCATTGGTGCGTTATGACAGATAGACTACTGCGCCAAGCGTTGTGTTTGTAAACTTGCTCCCACCATTTAAATGTCATGAGTCCCACATACGTCACATCCGGTAAAATTCAAATTTTCAAGGAATTTTTAAAAATTCACATCTCGCTCAAAATTTTAGGTTTGTAATAAAAAAATACTTGAGTTTCAGAAAAAATAAATAAAAAAAAATCATTAGAATACCCCATTGAAGATAAAATAAATAAAAAAAAAATCATTAGAATACCCCATTGAAGATTCGAAATCTTGAACTTTAAGCTTTGTCCACATGTTTTTTTGTAGTGTTACTACGTCATTATTGTTTCATTGTAGAGGCGTAGTCTTCAAAGTGCTAAAATAATTGTTTTGTACTACTATAATTAAATTCAACAATTACGTAATCCATGGATAATATATCAAATTCCTGTTTTGATCTTTTGGAATTTAGACACCTTGTGCTATTACAGTGCTGGCAATCAAAAACTGTTTGACAGAGGATATATTTATCGAATCATCAAACAAATGCGCCGATTCATTTTTATTATTTATATAAAGGCATTGTACAAAACAGTGGCGTGCGGTGATATTTGATTACAGGGAAACTGTTTCATGAAAATTATAAACAAATACTGGAAATTACGAAAATAAACAGTTTATTTATTTTAATAATAAAATATATAGTATTGACATGTAACAAAAATTTTATTGTGAAAATGTCTAACAAATTTTTTGTTGTAGTGTTACTATTTTAATTTCGTTTTTTTTTTTACAATATTTTATTTTATATTATATGTTCTTGAGTCAAAAGTTCTTTTAGTCATCATATAAGGACTAAACTAAAAAATTAAACTGTGAAAACTTGGTCAATTATGTGGTGGATATCAATACCTGGTACAAAATTTTTGATGATTTACAAATATATTTTTAAATATTATACATTAATTATTTACTGGTAAACATAAAGATACAAAATATTCTTTGCTAAATCAAAAAATAATCGAAATAAATCCCTACGGGTTACGAGTGACTAATAAAAAAAACACTAGTTTTTGATTATTTTTTCTTTAAAATAACACTGTTGATAAATTTTGTAATTAGACAAAAAAATCAGCCTAACAACAAATATTGCAAATAATTTAGAAACATTTTTGGAAATGTAGTTTTTATTCCCATAAGTCATTTTTTCAAAGAAAAATATGATTTACTGTAAACGACCGTAAGGCTATTTACCTATACCTAAGAGGTAGCCTGGAGATTCAATGCATGGACAGAGCGGCTCAAATAAGGACCGTTGCCAAACAATATTACACTGCAGAAAATAATACCGCTTTATCATTATTGCGATATTTATAGTTTTATTGCTGGACCCGACAGAGTCAATTTTCTCGTCTATAGTAGACGAGTTGTAGTATGTACTGTACGCAGTAGCGTAACTAGAATTCACAGCAGCCCTGCAAAAATATACTTGAGCCCCTCCCCACCTGCTCGGAAAAAAATCTACAGGGAGACGAAATTTTCTATAGATTTGAAGCAGATTTATTTTAACCCTGAAGTGGAATTAGAATAACAATATACAGTGGTAGCCCCGAATCCGACAGTCTCAATATAAAAAATATAGGTATATTTCTGTAACTATTTCTAATCTGGATTTTTTTGCGAATATTCCATATCTTTTCATAAATATCATTTTTGGACTTT
This sequence comes from Stenolophus ochropezus, assembly GCA_035578165.1. Classification (NCBI taxonomy): domain Eukaryota; kingdom Metazoa; phylum Arthropoda; class Insecta; order Coleoptera; family Carabidae; genus Stenolophus; species Stenolophus ochropezus. The sequence continues at coordinate 23,228,408 of JAQOWZ010000008.1, forward strand.
CGAAGCTGTAAGCTGTAAACAAAAAAAAATCTTGAAATTATAAACATATGGAAAACATATTTTTAGAAAGAATACGTTATAAGCAATATTAAATTTATTTGAAGGTACTACACATACAAAACATCGAAATTTTTTAACTCATTTGATCTGTGTGATATGTGTGAAGAAATCAAATGAGTATAATTGACTTACTCAAATACAACGTAAATACAACATCAATAATACAAGTGTCAAGAAATAATTTTTACTTATTTCCGTATTGATTTTAATTATTAATGAAATATCAAAGTTGCCGACGTAGAGTCGCTACTTCTTATTTACCTATTTATTGTGGTTTAGTTTTGTAGAAGAAAAGTGAGCCCCCCTCACCTGTATTGCATTGCAGGCGTGTGCTCCCCGTAGTTATGCCACTGACTGTACGGCACATTGCACACCATTGGAAAAACGATATATACGTTGCTGTCTCCTTCAACTTGTTTGTTACTTTAAATGCACGAGAATGATTGACAGGTCCATTTCTGTTATTGTAGGCATCATAACAATCTCTTCCGACTAATCCATTCCCTGCCTAACTAACTTCTGCTGTTGTTGCAGGCCGCTCGTACCAAGGCATCAACGAGGAGATAATCTGGGTGAGCATCGGCATGGGCGTGGCCATCGCCGTGCTGATCACCATCGCGCTGTGCTACCTCATGCGCGAGAAGTGCAACCAGCGCCGCGAGTACTACATCTCCGCCTGAGTGGCGCCTCTGTAGTTTCTCTACCGGCCCGTCGACTACACGCCTCCCTAGCATCCCACCAGGAACTACAGATCTCCCGCCCCCTAACTATACTAACATAGCAGCTAGGAATTATAGTGATGTTATGGTTCTTTAACTCCTGCAGATGGCAGAAGTTGTAGTGGTAAAAGGTGTGTTAACTAAAAGTCACAAAAATCTGCGATTACGATTAATCTTAATCATTATCGTTTCATCACTACTAGTAATACATTTGTTTTTGTTGAAAAGAAGCTATAACTATACAATTAACTAAATTTGGCCAATGGTGTTGGTCTTAGTTCTGGACATTCGAATACTCATTTCTTTAATACCGTATTCATTTGGGACTTTTTAAGTAACCTAGTAGATTAACTCTGTTTCTTGGTACTTTTGAAATAACCCAGAACCAATTTCGAACTGATCCAACTCACTCATCTATTTTGCTAGGTTGGTCAGTTGAACCTTTTTTCTATCTTTATTTGCACATTGCTTTCTCTCTCTATATAAGTTATATCTTTTATATGTTAAAACAGAAAACATAAATAAATAACTGAAATTTACTGCTTAAAATTTTCACTAACTGTAAAATTTGATTGTTTGTTTGGTACCAACCCGGGTACGTTAAGAATCAGTTTAAGTTTGCATTAAAATTTCCCAAATAAATTCGGCCAAAGTGTCTGTCAAAACTTCATCAGAACTTCATTGGAATGATTGAACATTGTTTCAGATCTGAAACTATTTTGACAAATGCAGTCAAATTGACTAGACCTATTATAAAAATATTATTCGAAAACTGACTATTTAAATTGGTTTAATAGTGTTTTGGGTAGATTATTAGTTAACACACCTTATTTCTTAGAAGTTTCATCAGTTGTCTAGAAATTAAAACCGCAGTTACAGACATAGGAACTAAAATCCTGTTCTACAAGACAGATCAAATTCTAGTGTAATTTAAGATCTAAAGCCCCTTAGATACTGCAAACTGAGCCAGAAAGAACTATCATAGAATCCCGAACCAAAGGAAGTATCTAGATGTTACAGTTTTTTTATTGCTTCAAGTCTGTTATCTTTACTGTTGTGTTGAGGATTTTTAAGCTAGTAGTTTCTATAGAATTGCAGATTTCTACTAAATATAGGCTTTTAGTCTTCTACTTATTACAAAAGATACAATTTTTTAGGAAATAAAACACGTCAAAGACCTTTAGGTGTAAAAGAACTAAACAACTACAACCTACTTAGAAAGTAAAAGTCTTGAACAGACAGTTCTGTGAATATTATATATTTCTAGATATAACTTTCTAGTTCCTAAGTAAGGAAATCCAAGCAGACTTTTAGTGGAAAAACAAGTGTATATTTTCTGGTGAATATTAGGAATTATAAAAAGCTGTGTTCTAGAAACTACTAAGATCTGTAGTCCTCAACCGCTAGACAAAATTTACAACTTAGTCTATTAAAATCCAAATGTGAGGTGAGGTTATAGTCGACATAGTATGTATGTGTGTGAGATAGATACGTGTGAGAAATATGTATTAAGATGTGAATAAATATAAGTACTAGGGTGGCAAATATTTTAATGCATTTAATTCGACTAAATATTTGTTTTAAAATATATACTTGTTCGGATCATTTGTATTTATTTGCCAGTATTAACAAAAACGTATAAATTTTATAAAAATATATAAAAGTATGCAACTCTAGTTTGTATAAAATTCAATAAACTGTAATATAAATATAAATTGTTATTTAAATATTTATTGTGCTTTGTACATAGATAAATGTTTTTTATTTTATGATATGTTGAAAATATTTTATATAAATTTTCCTTTTTAAAATTAAATTGTACAGTATAAATATAAAAAGTTAAATGCAGCATTATTTAAATATAAGCCAGCATATAAATTTTATAAATATATTAAAGAAGGAATTAATACTCAAATAGATAAAAATTTTATAATATATGTTAGTCCTAAGAAAATAAAATTTAAATCTATGTTATTCTTTATGACAAAAGTCACAAAAGGTCTCACAATACGCCAAATAAAGTAGAGTAGAAATAAAATAATAAATCATTCATAAAATTCATTGGTTGGTAGTATGAATGTTTTACTAACAGTGTACTACAAGCTGGTGACTTTCAAGTCATTATGAAACTTGAACTATTGAATCAAGTCAAGATAAGGTTTGTTCCAATTAGATATTTATATTGATATTGTAACATTCAGACTAGCATGATCTACTAGCGATTGATATTTCTGCACCAAATGTTATTAGAATGAATTATGATTTTTTCTGAATTGAACTGTTAGTTGCATTAGGTCTATTTTACAATAAAACATCTATAAACACAAACAAAGAAATCACTAACTCCTTCCAAATATTTTTAAGCTCAAATTTTGAGTTTATTTTTTTAAATTTGGATTCAGGTCATCTGATCATCGTAAACTATTTGGGACCGACCGGCAGCTTGCTCATGATAAGCAACGAAAGAATATAAAGGAATATCAATTCTTCAGATAAAGAAACCGTACCTAATTGTGACTCTAGCTTACAAAGAAGCTAAAATAAAAGAAAGGGTGAAAAGAAGAGAAAAAAAGGAAAAAGAAGGAAATAGTTTTCTTTCACTTGAAGATTTGAGTAATTAATGTAACAAATTAATGAGCTTTTCTTCTTCGGTAGTCATGGTTTGAAAATATGACGTTTTAGATATCAACACAAATAAAAGAAGACTGGTTACCTATCTAAAAAAATGATTTTCGTATGTTTTCGGCTAACTCGAGTAAAGATATATCGCCGATTTGTCTACTTCGGCGTGATCGACTGGGCACAGCCCGGAAACATAAGACGAATTGTAGCGAAGAAAACAAGATTCTTGTGTTCGTCATCAGACGGATTCATTCTTTCTCTGTCTAAATATATTTCTTTCTCTTTAATTGACGACAGAATCAGGTAGTTTGACATTTATTTCAAATGGACAATTGAAGAGTGTTATTGTATATGTCAGATATATTATAGAAGTAGTGCAATAGTTGTGAAAAATCTCAACAGTCAGTCTGTCGTTTCACTGTTTCTCATGTTGGAAACAACTATGGAATAATCCATTATGACGCTATTATGGAAACGTCTACACGGATTCGTGACGTTACTTTTTGGAAACAAATCCGTGGATTCATGGATTTGTATTGCACGCCAGAATTCGCCTATATTCTCTATAGAGAATGCCGAAATGTAGAAACTTATTTCTGCCGATCTGCCAGCTACCGGTCGGTTCCGAACAGTGCATGCTCTGATCTGACTGTTTTAACCGTTAGAGAACTGATTTATACTGGATCAGAAATTTGTAGGAACAGTTAACTAACGTTCATTATGAGGCACTTTTGTCTTACTACGCATGCGTCTTATTACTCATTAACGGTTCAAGGTTAGTTGGAACAAACCTATAATCAATGTGAAGTCATTACTACCAGCCAACATTATTAAAATTAAAAATTATTTATGTCATCCCCATATAGTATAGTATTTACTAAAAGATACATTATTAGTAAACTAGACTTGTATGTTCTAGAATTCTAGATAACCTCTCTGTCCGTTTTTCAATGAAGCCTTTATTTAACGCAAAAGCAAATAAGTTGAAACCTTCAGGGTAACATTTAAAGTTGAATTCTTTGAGATGTATATACTAGAGCCAAAGTCTGCGAAACACTTCTTATGAACGAGTATTCTTTCCAACATTTACCAAACTTACTCTTATAAGACATAAACTAGATTAAAGTAATTCATATAGATGCTAAGTTAACTCTAGCATAGGTTAATAGAGTGTGGAATATAATTAATCTAATTTCGAGAAGAATTTTTATAAGTTTTTTTTTGTATGCAAGTATTTGTTTCATCACAAAATTTACTTGCATTTTAAGACAAATTAGCAAGGCCTCTGTATCAATGAGATAAGAAAGACGAAATTTATGTTTAATGGGGTGCCAAGAACAGAGTTTATTGAAAAGTTGAGTTTGAGATCTTGCTCTCTTCCTGAGGATGACAACTGCTACTACTAAAAAGCAAGTAAAACTAGTTAGTAAATAAGTTGCCGAGTAAATTGCTTAGGTACTTAAGGCCCATTTTCACCTAGGAATATTTTCAGTGTTAATATGACAAGAGAGTGAGAACAAATTGAAATAATTTGATATATTTTTGGAAAATTTGTTTCTTATGGGGTTTCGAGACTATTGCCAAATGGCTGATTGATCTATCTTTGAAGTTATATTCAATCAGATTATTTTTTGTCTCAGAAATTTTCAAAATTTCCTTAGGTGCAACATAACAACAAAATTACAAGAAAAAATAAATACTAGAGCAAACACTTTAGAATGTTCTAATTTTTGATCTACTGAAACCAGAGCAGTCAAATTTGCTCCAAAATGTTCTCTGCTTTCAGCATGCTAAGAATTAGAGCAATCATTTCATAATGCTTTAATCCCTGACCCCAGAGCATAATCCAGAGCAGCGAAATCTGCTCTAGAATTTGCTCTGGCTGGTTTCAGCAGACCTAGAATTAGAGTAAACAGTTCTGAATTCTCTATCTTCTAACTCACTGAAACCAGAGCACAATACTGAGCAGCTAAATGTGCTCCAGAATGTGTTCTGTTTTCTGCAGGCCAATAATTAGAGCAAACACTTATGAGTGCTCTAATTCCTGACCCACTGAAAGCAGAACACAATCCAGAATAGCTAAATCTGCTCCATAATGTACTCCGGTTTTAGGAGGCCAAGAATTAGAGTACACGCTGAAGCCTGTTCCAATTCCCGGCCGGGTAAATTAATTCACCCTCAGGGCATTAAATGTCCTGGAAGCCCAGAGACCCAATACCCTTAGCCCTTGTTTTCGAAACAAGTAAATACTTGCATTATAGCATATACTCGTATTAAGGTGACCTTATTTTAAGATTTTCTCTTGATTTATAGGAGAAAGATATTGTTTCTCGTAAAATTTCTTGATAATGAATTTTTGGTAAATATTAATTTTTTGCTTTGAGTACGAAATACGGAATCGCGGATAAATTTAGGAAGAAAAATAAAATGACATGACCACACTGTTTTCAGCTTACTAACGTTTATAAGTCTTAACAGTAAAATGCATATAATATTGTTGCAAAACAATACTTTAGACTATTTTCTGGGAAAACGATGTACAAAATAAAACTAATAAAAATTCTTCTCAAAATGACATTACAAGTATACCAACGTTAGAGTGTTAAACATAATAAATACCTTTATGCAGATATTATTTTTAAAAGTTATTCATTGTACGTTCCATATATGTTGGAATATAATACCTATTACTTTAAATGTTATAAAAACTATCTCAACTTGTACTTTACTACATATTCAACTTTTTTGCTCTTTTATAAAAGAATGGAAAAATATTGAAATTCCAGCTTTTTCAGAATTTAAAATAATAAATCAGAGGTAAATGGCAGAAATTTTCATTTACTGTTATTTTTAAAATGAAATATGCTTTGAAAACAAACAAAAATGTTTTATAATATTTGTTTTTATATTCGACTAAACACCCACCGAAAAATGTTAAATAATGTTAAACAAATATTTATATTGTTCGCCTGTTTTCAGAATTTTATATGTTACAAATAAATTTAAATGCAGAAAAATATTTTCAAAATTACAAGAAAAATAATTAGATATGTCCTGTATTATTAATAAAATTTGGCAAAGAATATACTGAAATTGTCAATTATAATATTAAATATAAAAACTTGAATTTAAACGGAATTAAATAAATACACCAATTTATGAGATTTTATAAATAAACTTTGAATTAATATTTTTCTCAACTTATAATAAGATTTATATTTCTTTGTATATATGTATTTATCTGTAAAAAATAACTGATACTGTTATATGAAGTTTTTATTGTGTTATATTTTCTGAACTACGTATATGTTTTTCTAGTTGCAAGATTGAATAACAAATTGATAATAAAATCTGTCGTAATATATTTGTAAGTCGAAAATTATATTGATTCATGTCAATGTTTTAAATAACTAGTCATTTCACGATACAAACAAATTCATGGTATATTGTTTGCAAATTTTAGTATCATGGAACCATAAATCTAAATCATTTTAGTATTTTCTTTGGTACTATACCTACTAATCCGACTGTTTTTCTATCCTGCCTTTTTTTATTATGGCCCACAAATTCTTAATAGGATTCATATTAAGAGAATTCCCGGCAATAAATAAAAAAAAACCGAAGAAACAGACTACAGTACCAAAGTAAAGTGATTAAGATATGGTTTTATGATGTCTAATAAAAAAAATACAGATACAATACCAATACGAGGTTTGAATTGATTATTAAAATGAGACATACTTATAAAATTTAATTCATGAAAATATATTTAATTAATATGTTTTTTACCCGTTGTTCGAATTAATTTGCACAAGCATATGCAAAAACTTGTTAAGTATGGGGATCTCGAGAACGGTAAGAAATGCGAGGTCGGTTAAATTAGACCAAAGTTGTCGTATTAAAGAGACTATTTTAACGATGTCTTTGTTTTCATAAAAAAAAGGATAGATTACTAGATATGAACAAAAATATAAATTTTACGATTTTTATTCATGTTATTTATTAAAATAATATAGAACTTTTTACATGGCTGAATAGCAAAAAATAAACTCTATCCAAAATTATTATAACCTAGTATAAGACCCATATGAAAAATTAAAGCTGACAACGCTAACTTGAATAGCATACGCGATAAAAATGTTTTGAGAACCTCCGTAAATTATAAAAAAGTGTCTTAAGATTTTATTTAATTTTATAAGTATGGAAGTTATGAACAAAAATTAAAAACAGTGACATTTACATGATGGTTCTTATCTAGTAACCTATGCATTTCTTTTTAGAAAAAACAAAGTTAAAATGGTCCCTTAATGCAGCAACTTTATTCTAATTTAATCGACCTCGTATCTTTTACCGTTCTCAAGATCTCCATGCTTAACAAGTTATTTGGGACATATACAAGTAGCAGTACGTTATAAAAATAAAGCAATTTGTTTAATATTTACTATTTTTTGATACAATGTCTGCAAAATACCATAACGATGGTAACAATAAATAACAATATATTGTAATTATCAGTTATTGTTGTTGATGAAGTGAATATTATGTTATCATGGAATATACTTAATAATTTTTAATAGCAGTATCAGTTATTCGAGTTTCATCTTTCATGTTACTTTTCTCTCGCTGTATAATGTTGTATAGAAACGTGCCAATACTAAAAACTCTGTGTAGACTCAAAGTAAGTGATACTAGCGTAGTCGTTAGTTGTAAGCTAGCATAGTGGGCCTAACATTATTACTGTTTCCTTCTTATTGTGGACCAAATTAAACTAGTATTGCAAACGATCACTACATCTTATTATTTCATGTTCTGTCAACACCAGTCACTACTGTCAAGTTTGCAATACTATGAGTGTCAACTACTGTGTATAATGTAGTGTTCTAAATTTCGCAATGGTGGGGATACAGGCACTGGGACTGCAGCAGAGAATGCTCAGTACTTGCGACTCTGTGTTAGTGTAGTGCGAAGTGAACAAACGCAACAAAAATTATAAACATTTTAAATTTGCATAAATAAAATATTTAAAAGTACTATTATTACTTTATTTTTTACTGACCCTCGTATTGTCATCATACCAATTTTTCCCACATGATCATTATCAGGGTTGCATGAAAATCCGATTTAAAAAATCAATAAATTAGTTCTTTATTTAAACCGGATTTTTTTGATTTACATCAGATTTTTTAATTTTTTTAAAAACAAAATAGTCTTTATTATAAAAAAAAAAACTATTGTAAAGAATAAGTAAAAATTTAAAGAAAAACTAGTAAAATCCCTTTTTAACGATATCACTTATTTTACTTTTATCAGTTATAGCGATTTCCGGCTCTAGCAACGAAATTTATTCGTTCCCTTCGATGTCGTCATAACCGGATTTTACATATTACACATTTCAAAGTAAATTTACCAAAATATCACACATTAATGCAAAAATTTTCTGCGTTGTAATTTACCAGTAAAGTCATTTTATCGACGAAGTGAAACAAATTTAGTAATTCTTGAAAGTATTTCCACATGGTAAGATTACCCACCGGACCACAGGCTTTTTCCCCCATTTACATAAATCTGGAATGTTAAATAATAATTGCAGAACAAGTGATTTAAATCAATGATTTTTTTTTTAAATCAATATGATATAAGTCAATGCAACCCTGCTCATGATAGTCTTTGCTGATTGACTGGTATCACTAAGATATAACTAAATACAGTAAAATTCCGCTTAATATGAACTATACGTTCCAAAAAGTACCAGGATAAGTGAAACAGAAAAGATATTAATAAAATTTATCAGATTTTTTGTAACAATTGTTGTTACATATAGTACTCTTTTATTGCTAATATCAATTTTGACTCAGAAAACAATAATGAAAATATATAAAATTATGTAAATAATGTTATTAGGCAGTGGTGGCTCTTGGTTCCGAAGCAGGGTTACCACATTTTCAATAAAAAAAGTCGGTACAATGCACAAAAAAAAACGTCAGCAAGTTAAAATTTGTTCGTTAAAAATTATCAGTAAGATCACAGCATAATTATTATAAAAAGATGTATTAGATAAATCATATCAATATGCCGACTAATGGAGCATGTGACTAAATTTTGAATTGACATTAGATAATAGTAGACAAAAAAATAAAATACTCGTATTTTTTAAAATCAGTTAATTATTCGTAGTTTACGAGAAAATAAATACTAAAATTTTGGGGAAGAAATATTGTATCGTCAGCGTCGTGAAAGATGAGATGCGGACGTATACTTTACCGAGTATCACATAGCTGTTAGAGAAATTAAGTTTTCAAAAACGAATCACTGTTAACACAAAATGTAGCACAATAATATTCAAAATAATTTAGTAAAAAAATAACACGTTATTTTTCAGACTGGTGAAGCAGTGCTTCATCTGCGTCACCTGACGAGTCGCCACTGTTATTAGGAGGCTTTTTCGTAATAAATTAATGTTTATATGCATAATAATTAAATTTTCTCCTAATAGGATAATATATTTAATTATATTACTTTTATGGCCCGTTGCACCAATATCACTTAAATTTTAAGTTTTCCTTAAATGGACAATATCAAATTTAAGTCTTGTTGATGCATCTTGGCATGATTGTTATAAATAAATGTTAGCTGACAATCGAACAAATAATTTTCTTCATTTTAAAAACAAGTAACTATTTTATCAGTTTATAAGGTTTATACTTGAAACTATTCTTCCATTAATAAGAAATCGAATGATTATCTTTTTTAACATTAATTTATTATTTTTACTATAAATTTATAGAAATTATTTTTTTTAATTTTTTTTTATAAGGAAAACATCATTGCCCATGGGTATGTAGGTATTGTCGAAAATGTTGATGATGGTTAATTCCTTATATTTCTGTTACAGTTGCAAATAAGTTACAGAGACTGTAGACTTACAACTTGTAAAACTGAAGGGTAAATATTTATTTAGTCATAAATATAATAATTTTCTACATTCAAGGAAGTAATAAATGTATTACTACGTTTTTTGGCAAAAGTAAACAAAAATGTTCTAGAATTTGGGTAACCTACAAAATCAAGGAATACAAATACCGGTAAAAAATGTTATCTTATTTATTTGTGTCAAGTCTTCTGTTTTTTTCATATAAAAGATCGGAATTTCTTACATTGTTCAAAATATTTTTAATTTCTATCGTTTTATCTGACAGATCAAAAATGAATAAGTATATAATTGTTATATTGTTAATTGGTATTCTATATACCTCATCAGTGTTAACACAGGGTAAGTTCGCTTATTGAAAAATAAATACCAAATTCTGTTTTTATTATCAAAAAATCAAATCATATTATTTTCCCAAAAATGATTTTTAAACAAAGTATTAATGATATAAGTTAATCAATTATAAAAATTCCAATTTTATTTCGAAAAGACGTTAACATTAATCGTCAAATTAGAACAATTTTTTTTATATAGAATGAAACTCCTCTCAGTTTATAACACAATGTCAAAAAATATAAAATAGAAATAAATTGGAAACTTTATTTCTTCATTTTTAAATTTATAATATTTATTTATTATTTGAAAAAATTATATAAAATGAACACAGCATTTGTTCAATTTTTATCCTTTAACTTGCTTTAATCTATAACAAATATTATTTTCAAGCCAAATTATAAATAAATATTATAACAGTTTAAGAAATTAAATGTAGGTAGAAATTCTATTTGGAAAAGAAATTCCGTATTTGCCGATACAGGGCGACATTTTTTAATTTGATTTTTTGATTTATAGTAGCGAAGCGTCCATGGAAGTAAGGGAAGCACTTCTCTTTTGTTTTGAGAATAAAATAAATTTCAATTTATTTCATTAAATTTATAAAAATTTTCGCAAATATTATAATTATACAATATTGGAATATTCTTAACAGTGTTAGTTTGGTTCATTGTTATAAAATAATGAGATATTTCTTTTGCGTGATTTCGCTTCGCGTTATATAATATTTTAAAACACAAACGCACCCCTAATTTCTGCGTCTCAGAACTTGCAATTATATTAGTAAAAGTAAATTTATTACATTTATTTAATTCAAAAATACCAAATTTTGACAGATGTCAAATTTTTTCAAATGTCAATTTCAATTTTTACTACTATCTCTTATAAACGTAGTAAGTGACGTCATCACATTGGAATGCCATTTTTACGTGAATTTGACTATAAGTGGAGTTTGGACACTATCGTACGTTTCCGTTTCCCTACTGCTACTACTACGGATGACTCTCGGTCCAACTAATATAAGACCGATGCGTCTCTATATTTATTTTATTTGTTTATTTGTCAGTAGGTGCTTTTAATTTGCTTTTTCGCTTGTTATATTTAATTTAATATTTATTATGGAAGATAATAATAATATAATTCACAAATTATACTAAATTGGTAATAAAATTAACTAACAATGCCAGTATTAAAATCTCTCAAATCTGTAAGTAACAAAGAATGTTAATGTAATAAAAAATTTTAATATTAAAATATACAAAAAGTCCAAAAACATATGAAGATAACGACAAAAACAAAAAAGAACAAGATGCAAAGAGACAAAAACAACAACCCAATAAAGCAGATATACCAACAACTTCAAGTGTCAGACCTCAGTTCACAAGTAGACCTAGAACAAATAGCTACGATGAAAGACCAATAAGAAATAATTTATCAAAACAAATATAGCAACCAAACATAAATAAAGTAACAGGAAAACTGGTAACGAAAATGGCTAATACAAAGGAATTAGAAAATAAGTACAATGAAATGGCACCAACACACACACCCGCAATTCCAAGTCAAAGAAAGAAAATAAATAGAAAGAAAGGTAAAAAAACAAAAAATAATAATAAGATTAGAATTAGTACCTGGAATGTCAGAACTATGCTACAACCAGGAAAAACGCAAGAAATAGCTGCAGAAATGCTGAGGTATAAAATAAATATTGCTGCAATACAAGAAACTAGATGGAGTGGAGCAGGAGAAATTGTAAAAGACAATTATATTGTTAAATATTCAGGGGATATAAAACAAGGTCAGTACGGAGTGGCATTTATTATTTTAAATGAATTGAAAAACAATATAATAGATTTTAAACCAATAAACGAAAGAATGGCCTACTGTAGAATAGATACGACACCTTTCAAAATATCAATCTTAAATATATATGCTCCAACAGAGAATGCGAAATCGGAAGAAAAAGAAACGTTCTATGAAGTGTTAGAAGAAGAAATTGAAAAAATGCCAAAAGAAGATACAATAATTGTATTGGGAGACTTTAATGCCCAAATAGGGAAGGAAGACTATATACAGCAAGTAGCAGGAAGACACACAATACATGACAATACAAATGATAACGGACAAAGACTATGCAGACTAGCAACAAGAACAAATCTGATAATAAGCAGCACAAAATTTAAACACCGGAGAGAACATAAAATAACATGGATATCACCAGATCAACAAACGCAGACACAAATAGACCATATACTTATAACATGAAGAAAACAATCATCAGTAACGGATATAAGAACCTACAGAGGAGCATGCGCAGATTCGGACCACTTTATGGTAGCAGCAACCCTAAGACAAAAAGTGAAAAGAACCTCAAAAAATAGTAGTAAAAAAATAAAATGGAATACAGAAAATCTGAATAATGAAAGTATAAGAGAGAAATATATACAAGAACTAGATAAAAATCTAAAAGAAGTAATAAATGATGAAGATGACATAGAAACAAAATGGAATGGTATAAAGACATGTATACAGGAAGCAAGTCAAAAATGGGTAGGAAAAGCAAAACAAGATAAAAGAAAATGCTGGTATAATGACGAATGTAAGAAAATGGCAGATAAAAAGAAAAATGCAAGAATAAAATGGCTACAAACAAAAAAAAATGAAGACAAACAAATATATGAAAAAATAAGAAACGAATGCAACAAAACTATAAGAAAAAACAAGAGAGAATGGACAGAGAATCAGATTAAAGAAATAGAAGAAGAAAGGCAGAAAAGAAATACAAAAAGATTTTACAAACAAATTCAAGCACAAAATAAAATACAGAAAATCAAAGTACATGGCATAAAAAATATAAATGGTAGAATAGCAGAAAACGAACAAGAATATAAACAAATTTGGATTAACCACTTTAAAGATTTATTAACAGATACACAAGATGAAAATGAATTTGAAACCCAAAACAATGAACAAGATAGAATAGTAGAAGAGCCAACGCTAAAAGAAGTACAAGAAATAATAAAAAAATGTCACAATGGAAAAACACCAGGTAAAGATGGAATAAATATTGAATTAATAAAATATGGAGGGGTAGTCTTGCAACAACAAATATACGAACTCATAAAGAAAATATGGAGAGATGAAAAGATGCCAAAAGAATGGGAATCTGGACAAATAGTGACAATTCATAAAAAAGGTGACCAGCAAGTATGTAAAAACTACAGAGGTATTACTATGTTGAATACGGTATATAAAATACTATCCACATTAATACAAAGAAGATTAGTAAATGCAGAAAATAACATAATTGGACAATATCAATGTGGATTCAGTAAAGGCAGATCAACAACAGACGCCATACATACAGTCAAACAAATAATTGAAAAATCAGTTGAATACAATCTGAATATAGAAATGCTATTTATTGATTTCCAGCAAGCCTTTGACTCCATTAAAAGAAAAAAGCTTATGACAGCACTTGAGGAGCTAAATATACCAGCAAAATTAAGAAGACTAATCTCGATGACAATGAGGAAAAATAAAATAAGCATTATAACACAAAAAGGGGAGACAGAAGAGATCGAGATAAATAAAGGGGTCAGACAAGGAGATGCGCTGTCGGCAACATTGTTCAACCTAGCTTCAGAATATATACTTAGAAAAATAAATAAAGGAACGCTTAGAACACGAGGAGGACAAATAATAGCATATGCCGACGACATAGTTATTGCAACGAAGAACAGGAATATAATGATAGAAATGCTGCAAGAAATAATGATCGAAGGAGATAAGATAGGATTAAAAATCAACGAAGCAAAAACCAAAATAATGCTGCTAGGAAAGAATGCTGAAAATAAAGGAATAAAAATCGGAGAACACACATTTGAACAAGTAGATACGTTTAAATATCTAGGAATTATGTTATCAAGTAAAGGAGAAAGAGAAACAGAAATTAAGGAAAAGATTATAGCAACAAGTAGAGCTTTTTACGCAAATAAAAAAATATTAAAAAGCAAACTATTAACAAAAAATACCAAAATCAGAATATACAAATCAATAATAAGACCAATAGCATTATACGCAGCTGAAACAATCACAATGACAAAAAAAGAAGAAGAAGATCTAAAAATAATGGAACGCAAAATAATACGAACAATTCTAGGACCAATCAAGGTATCAGAAAATGAATACAGAATAAGAATGAACCATGAAATAGAACAAGAATTAGAAGGAGATAATATAGTGAAAAAAATTAAACAACAAAGAATGAGATGGCTTGGCCATGTATGGAGAGCAGAAGAAAGGGATACAATAAGATCAATTAGTCGAGTGGAGCCCAGGCGGAAGAAGAAGACGAGGCAGGCCCAGGTCAACATGGCTGAGAGAAGTGGAAGAAGATCTGAAAGCAGCTGGAATTAGCAACTGGAAGAATAAAACAAGAGATAGGGAGTTGTGGAGGAATATTATAAAGAACATCTAAGAAACAGGAATCGGAGATTGATCTACTCCAATAAAATTGGATCTAGAAAGCTTCGAAGGAAGCGGCGCAACCCCATGGGGGTGTTAAGCCACTATATATATAATATACAAAAAGCCAATATTACAATAACTTATTTTGCTCGCGCAGTTTATTGTTTAATAAAAAATATAATATTTAAAGAATTTGGTACAACAAGGATTGATAAGCAATGTAATAGTCCACTAAAAATAAGTTGAGAAACATAAGGAAAAAATAACTTTTAAAAAGGTTTATTGCTACTACAATATTGTTAGCAAAACAAGATATTTTTAAATTTACTCCAATATTATTTCTTTAATATTTTTTGTTTCTAATATTCAAACAAATTAAAAAGTTATTTTTTTTCTTTTATATTTATTAAATTAATAAATATATATTATTTTTATTATAATAGTTATGATGTCTTTATTCTGTTCTTATTCTAATTTATTAATTTCATTCTTTTGTTTTATTGGAGAGATGCATAAAAAATAATATTAATATTTGTAAATACCTAGACCTACTATCAGTATTCCTGTAAGTCATATTTTTAATAGTTGCACAATTTTACTTCATCGTGCTTCTCAGTGGCGTAGCTGCAATGGTGGCAGCGGGGCAATTGCCCCCTTGCTAGCTTTCGGCAGCGACATAGCGTCTTTTTTATTAGCCAATATCAAATTTAAATTATCACAATTGTAGTACCTTTTAGTAGTTAGTAATTATAGTAGAAATTTTTAAGCAGTAGAGAGACATCATCAATGTTTGTAACTAGATTATGACGTCACGAATTACAAAATTTATATGTGCATTAGTTTAGAAAATGTGTTGCCTGTTGCATATGGCAATGCCAAATTTAATAACAACAAATAAAATGAGAACATACCTCTCGAACTGCTTTTAACGGCAGTAATGGTCCACCGTGTGCCAGTTCTTTTTCAAAATATGCAATCGCATTTGCAGTTAGCACTTGCGACTGCTTCGATAATGCTTTAGGCATTATTACTTACGCTAATAAAATAAACGTATAACAAGAAACAAAGAACACGAATACGAACAATAATAAGGAACAATACAACTTAAACGAACAAACAAAGATTTTATATTATAATATTTGACAACTCAATCGATCGGCGTGACAAGAAACAAATATATGTAAACATATTTTATTTCAGTCGTAGCCAACGTGTTTTAAAAAAAATACACTGCAATTATTATAAATAAATTGAAATGTCATTAAATACCTTATATTTTAATTTGAAATAATAGTAAATATCATAGTTTCGGGAATATTTGCCTAAACTGTTTATGGGCTATCTTTTTTTAGCAGAATCAAACCAGGGCGTGCTCCTCCCTGAAGACGAAGGAGAAACCCGTTTTTGGCACTGTGGGTGGCGACCCTGTAACCGACGTTGCCAGCGTTGGGGCTACTCCTATGGTACCTGCGAGGGACGACGGTGTAGATGTTGGCCATATATAACTGCTGCTACTGGTGCTGGTGCTGCTACTACTACTACTACTGATACTAAGAGCATTTCTATTTCTGATTCCACTACAAATTGGATTCATCGTTAAGTGCTACAGAGTGCAATATTAATCATATAGGTACATTATTAAGTGTAAAAATCAAATAACTAAATTACTTATTTATATTTTATAATATTTGGTGGTTTAATAAGCGCAGGTGCACTGAGTCGTGTTACAATCAATCAAATAATCACTGAATAATTTAGTCACCCAGCAATATTCATAACATTGCTGACTAATTATGGTGTCTACTTCAGTATTTTAAGCGATTCGATAGATGTCGTCTATCATCGAAATATGTTCGGCGTACTTAATATTATGCGTTCTACCATATTTTTTATAATATAATTTTAAAGTAAGTCGGACGCTGAGATTATTAGTGAAAATTCAATAAAATGTTTACATTAATAAGCGAATTACAGACTTCCAAAATTTGAAGTAACCTATATGACGTCACAAATATGGATTTTCTTATCAAACTATTTTCTGAACCAAAATGTTCTTAAAGTATATGTTGTTTCTACATTATATTTATAAATCATAAATATGTTACAATACAGTATAAATTTAAATTCTTAAAATTTGCATGTATATTTAAATATGTAAGTTTAGAAATGGTATTTATATTCAAATAAAAACTGTTTGAGAATAGCAAAGACGCTAGTGATGCAAACTTTTAACAAATTACACATAAACTGATAGTTTATGCTCTAATCTGGTAAACAATACTGTCATAGATGTAAAAGAAATAATAAAAGTTAATATATAAGGCACAAATTCAATTAATAACACTTTAAAAGTATACAACTGAAGTTTACAGTGACTCAAGGTCACGCCCGTTGTGTTCTTCATGCTCATTCGTCAGATTTGATGGCGGGATGATGCAATAATATATATATATATATATATATATATATATATATATATATACATATATATACCTATACATATATATATATACATTATGTTCAAAACTTAATTCTGGAACGAGTCGATGAAACATAAGATTTAGGTACAATTTTTTATTCTAAACTTAGTTTCAATAAACACCTAATAAATACATTGTGGGCTGCATACAGAATGTTTGGTTTTATTGAATGAAATTCCCAGTCATTTACTAATATTCATGCAATTGAAGTTCTCCACTACAGTCTCGTGAGAGCTAAACTTAACTTAACAGTACAACGGAAATTTTTTAAACATTTGTACTTTAAAAAATATAATATTTATCCTCCTATAAATACCTCCTATGAAGAACTATTGGCTAACTTACGACTCTAGGTTACTTATGCTACGTTTTCATGCTCCCACAATTTCCACAAGACACACCAACTGTTTCCATCTTTCAATCGCATCCTCCAATCTTCTTACATCACCTCTGTATAAGATGTGTACACTTTACAATTCCGTAAATAAAGAACAGGATATTTTTAGTTATGTCTTCATAACTTTTTAAAAAAAAGTTTCAATCAATTACTTTAATCTGTCAATGGGGAAGTTTAGCTTGGTTGAAATTACATTTGAAATATCTTTTAGTCGTAAGTATATGAATAATTATAACTTAAAATGTAATTGAAACTTTAAAATATGTTACCAATTATTTATAATTAATGATTTATCTTCGAGCCACACTGACGTCACAAGTGAGTTATGCGCTTGCGCAGAAGGGATGGTGAGACCTGACTTTTTGAACGTAGGATGTATTTTAAGGCAATACACCACACGCTTCTCTCTTGCCACGGGAACCCAGCACGGGCTGGTTAAGATAGACGATACGTTCTCCGCGAGCCACACTGACATCATTTTTGTATAAAATTTCATTTTTTGAGAAATCTAGGCATCTTTGGGTAAAATAAAATGTAGAATATCACTTTTGAGGGCAATCTTTATAAAATATAAAAATAAAAAAACTACGCTAAACTTCCCCATTAGCTTTAAATAATTTTAGCTTCTGGGTTGTTAAATTTTAGTAAACATTATATTTATTATTATTTACATATGTGTTACTTTGTATTTTTCACTATATTAGATCTGTAATTGGGCCTAGGTCTGTTGATCTAAATAAATAAATAAATAAAATTCTCATCGAAATCGTCACTGTCGTCATCTTATGAGCACAAAAATCTTGGGAATTGATAATTAGCAGAGTGTCACTAAAATATGCGTACCTATTTGTAACAATAAATTAATATTTCTTAAATAATTAAAATTAATATTTGCTAAACAATTCTGGTTCTATAAAACAAACACTCATTTTAAGATTAAATATAAAAAAAAACTGATGATTTGATAACGAACTCAATATACTATTTAAAAAGTAGTTTTAAAAAGCTAATGATAATGATTGGACGTGGACGATGTATCTTTTAACTGAATTCACATGTGCAATTCCTTAGAAAATTTATTAATCGCACAAACCGCGGCAAAGATTTTCATACTCTATTGATGATGATGACAAGACGGAAAAGAATAAAAACTTTTAAGTTATATTTTATTTATTTTCGGGTTACTAAGAGTAAGAGAAATAAAATTCCCAAGTACGTCATTTTATTATTTTAACATTTATATTGTTATCTTAAGCCCAGAAATATATCAATCACAAAATTCGTACTTGTGTTTATATTATAACAAACAAAAAAAATCCTGCAATTTTTTAAATAGAACAAAAAATATTTATAAATGTATTAAATCTAATATTTAATTTTAATTTATTATTATAAATAACATAATCTTCAAGTAAATTTACTATACATTAAAGTAATTTGAATTTACCAGAAGTTTAAGTTTTCATATATTTTCTGAAAATTTATTCCTTTTTAATTTTGAATAATATTTTTTTTTCACGACATGCATACTTTCTTCTTGGAAAATAGTGAGGAAAATTACTTTTCCCTCTCAAGAGAGGAAGTAGCCATGGAATTGAGATAAAAATAACACATGTTTAACGGTTTTATTCGTCAAGTTAGCTACGTTAGTTTATTTTTGTTATTATTTTTAATTACTGTTTTATTAGGTGACACTTAAAAACATAGCAGTTTTATTTCGTTTTTTTGTTCATCTTTGTCCATGGCTACCACTATTTTTGGGATGATTTACGTCATTTTTATACCTAATTTTTGAGATTACTAAACAAATAAAATTAATTTTGCTCATTGATTTAGATGCAGAATTTTATGCTCTAATACTGTTATTTAAAGCTTTTTTTTTTAAAATAATTAGGGAAACAGGAAATTACGAAAATATTTACTTAGATAGATTATAAATCGTATATTACGTTGTTACTCCATACATTACTTAATTTTGTTTTATTTAGTTATTTTGATATGTTTTGCAGTATTTTATTATTTTTATATTTTGTTAAGCTTTAGTTCAATAAGTTTTCTTCTTAGTTTTTCGAAATGAATGTGAATTTGAGAGATATTTTTAAGTACATTGGAAATAGGTTGAGACCCGTACGAGAATGAGAGGGGCTACATTTTTGGATGAGCACGTCCTTCGGTGCGGGCTAGTAGACAGTTAAATAGTATTTTTGATTATATGATACAAATATCGGGTTTCAATAATAAGCTCCATACATTCATACTATCAAAATTTCTTATTCACCAATAGGAATCATTGTTCTTATATATTTTTTGTGTTTTAAAAGAATATACGCCATGTGAAAACAAATTTTCAAGCTAGACAACTAGAATATGATTTCATATTGAATTTGTATTTTTATATATGGCATGTTAGTTCATATAATTATACATATATTAAGAGCATAGAAAAATAAAATTATCTAATAACAAATATCAAATATCTAATATCTAATATCAAATATTTAGCAATATATATTGCTTTTCTAGTCTATGCTGATATGTAAGTACATGAGAAGAAATTAATTTGGTTACTGAGTTTGCTATGTTGTGTTTATTTTATGGCAACATGATATCACTTTCTTTAAAATATAATCAGAGAATCAGACAGCCATATATTTATTTATTTTTTTCCTCAGATTTCAAGAACTATTTGTCATTGTTTCCGTAAGTGATGTTCTCTGAAAATAGTGTAAACTAATGTCTTGGCTACGTAGTTGTAGCACTGGTACGGAAAAATATCTCCACGTTACTATTACCTTTATACATTAATAAAATTATATTTTAAACAATAGAATTCGCATTATTTACATTAAAACAACACATAAGTGTATACTAAAAATAAATTTATACTCATTGTATTAGTTTGTATATTTTCCGCCAGAGGCCAACTCTTAAATTACCTTAAAAAGATCGCATTATTAATAAAAGAATTTTCCTGTTTTTTAGCATTTTATTTATTTTTACTAAAAGAGAGGAGTTTTTAAAAAAAGAAGAAAATTTTCATGAAAAGAGGAATTTTTTATTGAAAAAAAGGAATTTCCGGTGAGGCTATCTAGCAACACTGGTCATTAATAGAATATTGTCCTAAATGTTTCCAGATATAATATACTTTGAAATTTACAGTTGGATCTAGATATGTTTATTTGATTGTTGAAATATAATGGTGAGAAGATTGCAAAATATGCATTATCATTTTAATCTTCTACAAATTTGTAGTTCTTTCTAATACAACTGAAAATATTTACAAATGTTTTAAATACATCTTTACTACTTTTCTGCAGCGAACGGTAAATCGCACCAATTACTGAGATAGATCAATTCACTATATTTTTACTATCAACACCAGCCTTAGTATTTTACATCATTGTCAATTTAATTAAAGATTAACTTTTTTTAAAATATTTTTTATTTACATGTGTATTTTAAGATTTGAAAACATCTGGTTTGTCTTGAATAAAATATCATTAGTGTTAACTTCTTTATCTTATCTTAAATAGTTTAAATACTACAAATTTATAATTTCCTGTACAGATGTATATAAGTAGTAACTGCATTGTGCAACATTATTCAAATTAGAAGATTCAGCACTTCATTAGCAACCATGAAATTCGTCCTGGCTTTCGTCTTGGTGGCAGTTCTCTGCTTCCAATATTCTGTTGCTCAGGGTAAGTTCATTTTTATATTTTATTTGTTAAACCAATTTTAATAAAATTAAATAATATTTAAATCAAAGCGGTATTGTATTTCGTCATAAAATACCAATAGGTATTAAATTAGAGAATAATTAGATATCTTGATTAGTAACTAAAATATGACTGTCTGATCAGTTCATCTCTGTAATACGGATACAAATACTACATCTCTATAATAAGCAAGGATTATTGTACATACTGAAGTAAAAAGTGGAAACGAAAATAGAATATTATAACAATATATCATTGCCTCTTTGTCCTCAAATAGTTCGGAATGAAAATATTTTTTACGTATAGAGGGCTGAAGGAAAAGGTTTACGCCTGCGGACGAAATTTGAATTGAATTCTCATTTCTTGATTAAAAATGAAAATTGCTTAACTAAAATATAATCAGGAAACAATTTATTAAAAAATATAAAAAAATTAACTTCGTAAAAAATGGTTTTGTCATTTTTGTAAGAAGTTTGGAGAAAATTTTCATGCTTGAGTATCAGCGGTTTCCAAAATAATTCAATGATGTCAGTATTAAAGACAATAATTTAAAAAATCTGATATAATATAAATAAAAATATAAATAATTCTGCCATAGACAAAAAATAGAAAATAATGGTAGCAAAGCCAAACTATTTTGTCTTTACCACATTTGGATTTCTTTGTTGTACGTTCGTTATTGCTACGAATACATAGTATATTGTAAACACATTTTCATTTCCTATGGTATCCACAGACAACGTTCTGTCAAAAACCGTATTCTATAATTTTTGTTTTGTAACGAGTTACTAAGAAGTAGTGAAATTAAGACATCTTTATTATTAAAATATAAATGAATTAGGAAATAATATCGTAGTCGTAGAAAAAGTATAGTGTATAACTCGCTTGGAATGTCCATTTCATGCTTATATTACAATGTACTATAAAACAAGTGTTAAAAAAGCCAATTCAATGTAATACGGAAATGAACGATGCTATATAATCTTCGCTAGATTGTAAGATTGCAAGAAACTGATTCCCATTCTCCTATTGTCGCTTTGCTGCTGATAAGAATTAAAAAATCTCTTCTGATATTTTCATGCACTATTCTTCTTTAAACAGACAATTGCCTGTTTCTTTCTTAAATACGATGTTGTTGCTAAGCTTTCTATCCAATGTTTTGGTGATTGTTCTATGAGTTGTTTTATCGTGGGTTTCTGATCTCTTTTTTCTTCTACTTTTCTTTTTTTTCTACTTCTTTATTTCTCTTTTAAATTCTTGTTAGTGTTGCCACGAGATTTCCATCGCGATAATTTCCATCACGTCTCGTCTAGTCTCGAAACATCGGGACTGGAGCACTATTCAGGTCTGGATATAAAAGAAAACCAAGTTTATGAAAAAACTCTCGAATGACTTGTCTGCAATTTTATTATTAAAAATAATAATTTTTTAAAAATTTAGTAGACAATGTCACTGTTTTGCATAGAGTTGGACTTTAGTAACAAACATACCTCACAGATTCCTCTTCCCTTTCACAAAGCCTTCACCTTCTCTCATCATTTGACATGGACACTGTCCCATAAGATGTTTAAATTTTTCTTTTAATCCAACTTTGGAAATTGCAAGAATTGTGAACAATGCAAAGTAATTTGCGATATACCGTACAGAGGTTTTTAATCATTTTATAACAACCCCTCGATTTTCTATGAGACAAATTGTACTAGACCACAAGTCAAAGACACAGAATAGTTACACACAGAAGCGACACTCCGTGTAGAAGTTCATGTTACCCTATTCAGTTATATGACCTTGG
Organism: Stenolophus ochropezus; assembly: GCA_035578165.1. Lineage (NCBI taxonomy): Eukaryota > Metazoa > Arthropoda > Insecta > Coleoptera > Carabidae > Stenolophus > Stenolophus ochropezus. The sequence continues at coordinate 23,251,928 of JAQOWZ010000008.1, forward strand.
AGCATTGTGTAGACCTTTAAATTTGTTGCCTTCTCCTATCTCTCTCTAAGATGTTACGAAACTATCCGAATTTAAACAATGCGCCCTTTAAATTTGTTGACTTTCCCCATCTCTCTCTAATTTTCATTTCTCTGCCTTACTGTCGCTTCTGTATAAACAATAAACCTATTCTGTGTCAAAGACAGAAATGAGACCACTCTGACGTCTTCTCCTGTGACAACACTACTTCTTGTACCTTGTATTATGTGAATCTATTGTGCTTTTTATCACCCAGGAAAGTAAGCACACATTACACCCCACACTATTCTCTTTCTTCACCTCTTTCTCGCTTGCAGAGTCCCCCGAGGCTGGGGTGGAGCTCCCAGTGGAGGTAGGCCCCATCCGGGACTACGCCTGCTGGGCCCCTGGTAACTGGAAGTGTAACGGTTTGTGCCGAAACGCCAACAACTTGTGTGGACGCTGCCAAGCCGTGCAAGGACAATGTCTGTGCTACAACCAACCCCAATCTTGTGTTCAAGTATGATGATTGATGATTGATGATATAAACCGGAATTGTACCTCTGCTGCGGATATGTAATTTGTGTTAAATATAGAGCATTATAAATTCAAACTCTGTTTTATTTCTACATTTAAATCTAAAATGTACGATACTTCAATTGAATGTTTGCAACTTCGAAGTATCATCTTTGTGCAGCAATTTAGCAGTTTCAACGATTTTTCAGCTCATTATAACAGTGTTGAATGTCTCTTTCTGGAAGGTTGTTGAAGGCAGTGTTCCCTGTAAGCTGCGCGGGTGCCGCGCACTAATTTTTCTAAAGTTGCGCAGTCATTTTTGTATTCTGCGCACAATTTTTTATATTTCATTTTGTAAAAGAATTGTATCTAAAAAAGACAAAAATTCAAATTCCACAAAAAAAGTAAAATTCAGAGGGTCAACAAAATTTTTGAAATCGGCCTTTGACATTTAAACGTCGACACGTCATCCAGTGTTGCTTGGTTTGCTTTATGTGAAGAAAGGGGAGTTCGTTGTTATGTCTATGTGCGATTTGTATACAGCCTAGCGAGCGTGGTTGCAAACAAGTGGTTTGTAATCCTCACATATAATAAAATGAGATTAACTTCAAAATAAAATAATATCGCTGTCGCTTATTTTTTGTCCACAGGAACCTCGTCGCTGTGATTAGTTTCCCAATTCATTGCAAATTAATATAAACGCACGTAATAAAACTGCAAAACTGACAAACTGACCGTTACTACTAGAAAATCTGATTTAATTATTAAATTTAAAATTATGTTTTATCATAATCAATGGTTTCAGAAAAAAATGTCACAAAATTCGACATCCCACTTGCACACTTTTACATACGTTTTGAAAATTTTTGCTCCTATATATTTTGCACCGCGCAGTCAGCGAAAAAATTAGAGGGAACATTGGTTGAAGGTAGTCATTACGGCTTTATGGATCTACTTAATGGTTACAAAATGAGTTCCCTTGAGAACAGCTGGGAGTAACTTACAACAAAAGATACTCAATACTTAAAATACAGCCGAAGAATATTGAAATGTGTTAAATTTTTTTCTATTCATTTTGTCTGACTGAATTAGTTTTGTGCTGTTTATTAAATTTATTTATTATTATTCTAACAAACAAAAGGAGAAACTGTAAAATACAAACAAATTGTTTGCTTCCGATGCATTTAGCCGAGGCCCATTGAAGGTTTCCAAGAGAACGTATTTTAAATAAATTTATATTGCCAATTAAAATTTGAGTTAAATAGAATGTAATGATATAAAAATTATTATAAAATGTTAAATATTTATAAGAGAATTTAGAAAATTAAAAAGGGGACGTATTTCTTAACTTAACTTAAAATAAGAAACGAGCTGCCCGATGCGTGAAGTAGAATAAAACGACATTTTGGAATGGCACTTCAAACCAAACTAAACTACTGGCCTACATGCACCGTGGGAAGGATTCGATGCGGACTTGCCTGTGGCGAATGCTTCTTCAGTCATTCTCAGTACGTGTCCGATCCATCTTATTTTCTGGGATGTTATAAATCTGAAATTTTGTGTTTCGACGAGCTCCTCAATCTCCTCATTGTATTTCCTTCTAAATACGTCACCTTCCTTGACTCTTTTGAAAATTTTTCTCATAGTTCTTCTCTCAAATATTTGTATTTACTTCACAATTATATGTGTGCACCAGTCATACTAATGATTTGAATAATTTAAGATAATCTATTGTCAGACTTACATATTTTATATAAATGGTATTCGAGAACAGTGACTATTTTAATATTTAGTAATTCTGTTCTATTTCTTAGATCCCCTTTGTTAAAAGTTAGTATGAATTTTATATTTTTAAACTAGAATGGTAGAAGTCTTTCTTTCTTTTTTTTATCACTCCATATGAAGGTTCGGAACCATAAAATCATCGTTATGCACTAGCGAATAAAACTACAACTAAAGTTCTGCCTGCAGATATTGAAACCATAGACGACGACCCAGGTGAAGAACTCCCCCTGAACGCGTTCTCCAGGACGTTCATCTGTTGGTTCGGCGGACAGTGGCGCTGCGACAGCATGTGCCGAAACAATGGGAACTTATGTGGGCAGTGTACCTCCTTCCTGGGGATGTGCTTGTGCTACCATGGCGTCGAACATTGCTCCATTTCGCCTAACGCCGTTTGAGTTTCAATAGTGTTATAAATTGTTTGTAATGTGTTCAATAAATTTGATTGTTAATTATAATAATACATTTGTATTTTCATTTTAGTTATAATATACAATGATACACAGTTATACCACAGAATAGTTACATACAGAAGCTACACTCCGTGTCGGTACCTTTCATGTTACCCTATTCAGTTCTATGACCTTGGAGCATTGTGTAGACCTTTAAATTTGTGCTTTTCTCCTATCTCTCCCTAAGATGTGACAAAACTTTCCAATTTTAAACAATGAGCCCTTTAAAATTGTTGGCATTCGCCATCTCTCTCTAATTTTCGTTTCTCTGCCTTACTGTCACTTCTGTATAAACCTATTCTGTGGTTATACAAAATACATTTACCTTCCTATTTTCAATAACTTCTTTCATTCAGTCTTGGTCTGACACCAAATCGTCTAACAGAACTTCTTCTCCTTTTTTCCTCCAAACTTCTCTGCATATCTTTAGATGACTTAGAAATTCCTCTTCACTTCCGCAAAGTCTACAACCTACACCTTATCTCGTCATTTGATAGCGAGTACTTATTTCTCTCTTCATTACCAAGTTTCAATCTTGATGTTTTTCTTTTCGCTTAGTACATACCATGGTATTGACGTTGCTGGTTGTATTAGTTTATATTTGTTGTTATAATTTAAATTTTTGAAACTTGATGTTTTTTTTCACTCAGTACATACCGTCATATTGACATTATTTGTTTATATCTGTTGTTATAATTTAAATTTTTGATCTTATTTTGTTGTTCTTATTATTATATGTTCCGATCTCTCTGATACAGTTACCCAGTGCTGTAACTAGCCATTCTTGTGCGTGAATATAATTTTGGCCCCCCGTCCAACTACGCCATACGAGGTTGCATCTGTTGCACCTGCTTAGTTACGACACTACAGTTTGTTGTGCGTTCTCTTTCCATTTGTGCGTCGTCTTTCTATTTATACCATTGAATACCCATTTCTTTCCTAATAAGCTTTTTTTGCTTGTCCCTGATTTATTAATTTGTTGTTTTACTTCCCTTTTCTGATCACTCGCCAATATTCTTGCAGAATTAATTTTTGTTTTTTTCTCATTTATTTCTTGCATATTACTGGTCTTTTTGGTGTCACTAATCTAATTTTTAATCCGGGCATAATATTTATTTTTGTGTCTTACTTGCATGTCTTCAATATGTTGGTATTTTGCCCATCTATTTCTACACCGTATATATATTTTGTATATCATCCATCTGACTTTAAGATTTCTTTGAAATTTTCTTTCACGTAAACTTATATTTTTTATAGATAGCGGTTGCTTTAGCATATTATTCCAAGGCTTTGTTTCATTCTTTTTTTTTTTTGGAATATACTCGTATATCCTAAGTATCTGAATTCTTTCACTTCTTCAGTATTTTCATTAACCTACTTCCACACTTCTTTTATATCTCTCCCTTTGACTTTTTAGTTTTCATTATTTTTGATTTTAGAATGTTTAATGATAATTATTTTTTAAATATTATTGTAATCTTTTATTATATCTTTCATACTATCTGAAACTTAATAGTTATTTGATATTTTTAGATGACAGCGGTAGACGTCTTTTCGTCGTCTGCTTATTTCTTGTTGTTTATTCATTACAAGGCTTTCCGCCCTTTTATTAGCTTCTTTATTTTTATTTTAGTAATCCCCATGAAGGTCCTAGATCATAAAATCATCGTTAACCATTCGACTTTACACAATTAAAATACAATTACTAATTCTACCTTCAGATATTGAAGCCGTAGCCGACCTAGGAGAGGAACTCCCAGCGCAGAACAAGTTCTCCGGGACGCTCTCCTGTGACCCGTGGAGCTGTGATATCTTCTGCCGTTACCACAGGTACATATGCGGGATGTGTCCTTTATCCCTGGGGAGATGCGAATGCTACCAGGATATCAAGCAGTGCCCTGTCGCAGATTACGACTACACCGACTAGTTTGAATAGTGTAACAGATTGATGGAGTACGTATTTTGTTTGAATAGTGTAAAACAGTAAAACATAGGTTGTAATACGTTAAATAAAGATTATATGTTATTATATGATTTATATGTATATTTAAAATTAATATTTCAATAAAATCCATTAGGTTTCTCACTTATATCGTGCTTCGACTCGAACTGCACAATAAACCATTCGAACTATGGTATAAAAACTTATGGGACGAGTTAATATATATTATTTTTTAATAAAAAAGACAATATTTAAATAATGCACCAACAACGGTACATAAACAAGTTACTTAGTTCGAGTGGTTTATTGTGAACACCATTTTGAAGCAGTACTGCCTGCATGTATAATTTTGTTATTAATAATATTAGGAATAATCTCTATTACATATTAGATATTTTATGAATAAATTATTTTACGTAGAATATCTATTTTAGTTAATGAATTTTTGTGTGATTGAACGGCACGAGACCGTAAGTACATGTTTATTGTTTAGTCTAGCGCAGGTTAGGGGATACAACCACTTGAAAAAAACGACATTTCCTAGACGGTGAATCGGCATACGTGTGAACTGTTTACAAATCAGCATATATGGGCAAGGATTAAGACAAGAAGTTATAATGCATACAAGTTAGATGGAATATAAAAATATGCTAGAAGCTTCTACGATCACGTACTAGGATCGTGGAATACCCCTGAACCACCATAGTTCTGAAGGAGCGAAGAGAGATATTTTTGTATATAAACCGAGGCAAAATCTGTGTGCTCGAGAAGTCGGGTCCAGGAATCCACTTATATTTGGCTTGTCCGAAGTAAGTACTCCAGGTCTCATAAACTTCACTTCCCGACACTCACATTTCTCCACAGTGGGAACGTCTATGTATAGCTCATTGGCTCTGTCTGGCACCAAGACCACCTAGTGCACCTCTGAACCCACTGTCTTGTGTAGCTTACTGGCTCTGTCTGGCACCACGATAGGTTTCCTCCACACTGGGAACGTCTTTGTGTAGCTCATTGGCTCTATCTGGCACCAAAACGACTTAGATCACCCTCTGAAACCGTCTCCGTTTTTATGTCAAGGTTCTGTTAAATTCCTAACAACTACGTCTCTGCTCGGACATTCGGACAAGCCAGGTATGTGTTATATATATATATATATATATATATATATATATATATATATATATATATATTGTTTTATAGTTGTCACAATGATATCATATTTTTATTAAATATAACCGATCTGATATTGACTGGCTAACAATTGTAAATCTGGGTTTCTGCTCCAAATCAAACTCCCTATAATTATTTCTCGCTTTCATAGTTAGCCCGCCGTGGCCGGTTCGTTTGACCGAAAGCTCTTGTGGCCGGGAGAACCGTGAGCTCAAGGGCCGGACATTGCGATACAGGTCATATACAGCCAGATTCACAAAAAAAGATTAGCTCAAATTTGGTTTAAACATGTCGAATTTACGTTGAATTTAACATATTTTAACCTGTTTAAGAGCTAATCCTGTTTTGTGAATCTGGCTGATAAACTATAAACAATGGCCCTCTGACAAAACAGAGCGCCCTATAAAGAAAAGAACCAACAAATATCATCTGTACAAACCAGTACACACACCATTGCAGTTGTAAACAACAATATCAATCTGGATATCAGTAGTATAGTTTTACCAAACATATTTATAATAAATTATTGGGACAACCATTACTAATAAAATGCAAGCTTTATATATTTGTCAATTTGGCTATATATCTGAGGTTTTGGCTGTTAAGGTGAATTCCGGAGAGCGTAATCTTCCACACCACTTTACGAATTTCTTAATTATAAATAAATGCACAAGATAGATATTTTATCTGTTTTTTTGAGTGAATATCATTCTTTAATTTTATCAAATACCTGTCCAGAATCCTCCACTTTTAACAGCTTCTCTGTATTAGGACGATGAAGGGTTACTTATTTAAATAAACACTACGTAGGGTATAAGTTAAACCTTCCACTAGACGATCTTTGGCTAATTATACGTATGGGGAAGAGGGAATACATACCTGTACCGTTTCAATTTTATATATTGACTACATGATTTTATCCATAATTCCACAATTTTTTTTATATTTCAACAAAATTTTATATACATCTGATTTTCACTGTCTGAAGAAGATCCTTGTGATGTCGAAACCGGTCAGAGACATGATATAATTTATATCTATACTGTGCGCAACGTGTATCCATCATTGCCTGAAGGCCGTTTTAGGCTAGCCTATAAATTATACAAGATCTTGCATCATTTTTGATACACTTTAAATTGGCTATTATAAATAACAAATTGGTTGAAATATTGTATACGATCGACCGATCGTAAATGTATTGAAAAAAACAGAACACGTTCTATTTTTCATAAAATCTGTCAGCCAATTTGTGATCTCACACGAATCTAACGTTTATTATTCGATTCATTAAACTCAAGAAAAGTGTAAATTATGGATTCACAGTTTAAATTCCCATCTAATATAAATAAGTAAATCAAGAATCAAAAGCGAGGTTAAAAAACTGAAACGTGAAATATAAAAAAATATTGTAGCCTATTTAATTTTTATAAATATTAAGAAAAAAATAAAATTCATGTCAAAATATTTGTTATTATAATATATATTTTCTACAATCGGGCATAATGTACATACCCTATGTCCTCTTGAGAGTTTGTAAAGACTCACTGTTCACGCACTAGTGCGTGAGAAGTAGCCGTTGTTAGACAACGAAACACTTTTCACGCACTGGTGGCATGTTTATCAATTGTTTTATTTACCTTTGAAATTAATTTTTATTAATATTTCGTTTGCAGGAAAAATGCTATATGCAACAAAGTGTGTAACATAATGTATAATATCTCGTACTATAATCTCCGTTAAACTGCATTCAACTGACAAGTACCTACTTACTTTGCACACTAGTTATATAAATAACTATTTTTTAAGTCGGTTTCAGTTTCTATTTAAATAGTATTTCATTGTAATTTTGGATAACAGATTAATCATAAAATGCATGTCTTGTTTGAGTATAAATTTTGCATCAATTTTTAAAATGCAAATAAACAGATCTGTTTCATGTCATCTGTAACGTATCATTGTGGTCCTTAGTAGAAACCATTTCATCAGTTGAATTCGTTTTTTCAACAGACGATGAAATTGCAGATCAAATTGTAACACCAAGATAATCTGTAGAATTAATTACAGAGTAACCGGTTTCTTGATTTCGTGGGGAGGAGATTATATTCAGATATGAAATACAATTCTACAACAAAATAAAATTTGTATTTCCTTATAAATATAGCCTCTATCACGTTCTTTTCTTAGGTCTACACCGTTTTTACACTTCAGCTATGAAAGTTCTATATTTCTAACAAAATTTTATTTTTTTTCCAATCTGTCAGTTTAAACGAGGGTTAGTTAAGTAACAGTTACTAAATTTACTTCGTTATTTGCTCTATAAAACACAACAAAAAATTAGTTGGCAATTAAATTTAATCATCCAGTAACTAACCGATAGTATAACTATCGTTTATAAGACCGGTCATAAAACGTATAATTAATTTTTAATTTTCTTCAATTTCTTAATAATAGCGATAACCACGGCATTAGAACAATAAATTTAAAATGTTCGCCGTTTAACGTTTAATCTGTCAGAGTTCGGTAGCTCTTTTTTCCTCGGTTCTTTCTTGATTTTGTTCTGACAAATTTCTCGAATGTAAAACAAGTGCGATGGCCGGGAATCGAACCCGGATCAACTGCTTGGAAGGCAACTATGCTGACCATTACACCACCATCGCTGTAAAGAAAGAACTTTCTCGTCTGAACTAGTTACTTGATTTTAAATATGCTTATCTTGTGCAATATATAATTGAATGCTGTTTTATAACACTTACAAATTATGACGCATTTTAGTGGCTTAAATTAATTACCTGAAAGTAAATACTTCTTTATTTTCGGATCACTGAACCTACTTTCAAATAATAGGGAATTCCAAGGGCCTGTTCCACCAAAAACTTTTCAACTTTACACTTTGAACTTTACAATAAATATAAAATTGAAAGTAAATGTGTATCACCAAACAAAATATGTATATGTATATCTGCTTTTCGTTTTTTGCAAAGTTTTTTAATTGTTTTTCTGTGATTATTTTATCTCAATTATATAATCTGACAAGTATATGTCATATTGACTGTGTTTACTGTTATTTAAATTCATAAGAAAACTTGTCAAAAGGGCAAGATCAAATCTTGAACTAATTAGTTTTATTACAATGCATCAAGAATAAAAAAGATACATTATTTGCATCTTTAATGGAAATAGAATATCTCACAATGAAAAAGAAAAAAGCTGCATAGGAATTTTAGAAAAGGTAAAATCATTAGGTTTAGTTAACAACAATCATACATGGACGTACATAAGAGACTCCCTGTTTGGAGTATGGAAGAGTCGAGCTTTGGTAAAAAAATACTATATCGACATTGACCGATATTTCTAGAAGCGCCAGTACCATAAAATTTAATGTACATTTATCGGCAAATGTGCACATTTCATAATAACGTATTGTAGCGATGCCAAAGACACGTCACGGGCGACGGCCGCTAGCGAACCTGTCACGACTGGTTTACCCGCTTCTACTATTCTGTTATCCAGAGGGTTCGAGAACATTCCCGAACTTAATTGTTCTACTATAAAAACGCCGAGCAGGAGATCGTGAGGACAGTCAGATTTTAGAATGCGTTGTGAAAATAAATAGTTGGTGAAATAAAATAAAATAGTGCGTAGTGTTAAGATTTTAAATAAATAATCTTAGTGTCTTTATCAATAATTATTATTTTTAAACTAGTGTTTATATTTGTTTATTCATAGTGTTACTTATTTTTATTATCTATTATAATTCATATTTCGTTTATTAAACTTACTTATATAAATATTGGTGTTTTAATCACTTTTACACTTTACCTAAATAAATAAAACGTTACACTACTATATTGCTTCATTACCTACATTTTAAGATTAATATGTAATACTTTTTTTTAATTTTGCACTAAAATAATAAAATACTTTACTTATAATAATCGTAATCGTAATCGCAAAAGTGCTAATCGTATCATCACTACTTATATGTATTAAACATTTTATTATAACTTTTGGATCATTTCGCTCTAATTAAATGAAATTTCAATTTACAATATATAATCTCTTTAAAATACGTCTCTTGAATAACCCCACTGCCTTAATTTCCATTAATTAAAATATATCATGTTGATGTTGAAATTATTTTATTTTATTTTTCCCAGCATATCACCTAACTTTGGTGACAATTTAAAACTTCTGCATGCGTTTCCTGTTTCCTGTTTCCTATGTCACGATATCTCTGCGTGTGATTTTGTTGTCCACGTCCTACGTCCTCTTAGAGAGCGGAGGTGTCCGAAGCGGCAACTTTATGACGTGACATGAACTTTTTGTAACACAAACATGTCGACACAAATCTCGTTATCTACCAGGATAATACGTTATTTTCAACACGATTATTCTTTCAAGCTTGTTTTTAAAAAGGATTACTGTCTTGGGACATGGAAGGATATGAGTATGTGTATAAATGGAATAATATACACATAGTGATGAAGTCTTGTGCAGTGGCGGTTCTAGAAATTTTGGAATGCAGTGGTGGTACTCTTGGGCATCCATAGGGGGCGCGTTACGGCACGTTACTCAATTATTTCATTTCAATTTATTAATATTTGCTGAGTTTTAGGGCTTGGGTTTTTTATGTGTAGTATTAAATAATTCTGTTAGGATTTATGGTTAGTTATTTTAACTATCTCTAGAAAGTAGACACAATTAATTACAATATACTTCATTTTATCGAAGAGGTACTTAGTGAATTTTTGAAAGATGGAAGGAATTTAAAATTGCCTTTACAAACCAATCCAAAAAATAACTAAGAATGTTTACATTATCTATTTGTTTTTTACCTTCCGCCTATCAATGTAAAGATAAGGGAAGTATTATTTTTGGTAAAATTTCTCCAGTGTGAGTTTTCAACATATGTGTACGAATTATGGTCCCTAGAATACCATTTTATCTTTACCGTGACGTCTGTATGTCCGTCTGTGTGTGTGTGACGATTTTTCGTCCACAAACAAACAAACAAAACTTAAAGTGACGTTTGTCTGTGGTTTCGGTAAACTTTAACTGGGCGCTTATAGTCTGTAATTACCGCACTAACGCCATCTAGTTCAATCGTGATAACTACTTCGAATTTTGTGGACGGAATACGCCATTTGGCGGTTCATCTGTTTGTGTTTGTCTTTGGTTAAACCACTATTCTTGAGCCTCGTGACAAAGCTAGAAACAAAATTGGAACATATTATGGAGCAAATAAAACGGCATGTGCAATATTTTTTAAGTAAATAACTATTATAAATTTCTGTTACGGATGAATAAGTATTTTAAAGAAAAAATTTTAAATGATTTTACATTTCATTAAATATTTACATTTCATTTCACTTGAAATAACAATCAATAAAGTTGTAAAGGCCCCAATTATAACTGGAAATGTCAAATTATGACATTTAACGTTTCACTAATTAATTGATTTTATACTTCATTAATTATGAAAGATGGAAATCTTACAATTAGACAAAATTTTTATTTACATATACGAGGGGAGGTCCATAAATTCGCTCCCTAAGTGTGAAAGAAAAGTTCTATAAAAACTTTAATATTTTTATTTTTCTATATAATCCCCTTTAACTTTAATACATTTATGACATCTATCAATTAATTTTTCTAAACCTTCAAAATAATAACTTTTATCTTTTTCTTCAAAATAGCTGTTTACAGCAGTAATCAGTTCTTCATTGGTCGAAAACTTTTATCCCCTTAGCTCTTTTTTCAATTTTGGAAAAAGATAAAAGTCACTGGGGGCTAAGTCAGGACTGTAGGGTGCATGATTTATTTCTTCAAAACCACATGCTTGCAATGCGGCTACTGCTGCGCGAGCTCTGTGGACAGGGGCATTGTCATGCAAGAGCAATACACCTCTGGCTAATTTTCCACGACGCTTTTCCTTTATGGCCTCTTTTAAACGATGTAAGATGTTAGCATAATATTCTCCTGTTATCTTTATGTCCTTTTCCTTGTAATCTATCAAAATAATACCGTGTGAATCCCAAAATATTGTTGCCATAATTTTTCCTGCTGACTGCGCAACTTTAAATTTCTTGGGGTGCTCTGTGCCCTTCTTGTGCCACTGCATTGATTCTTGTTTCGACTCTGGGTCATAAAAATGAACCCAGGTTTCATCCCCTGTTACAATTTTATCAATAATTTCTACTGGATTATCTCTACATAAATCTACAAACTCTTTACATGTGGTCACTCTCGCTCGTTTTTGAACAGGTGTGAGTAATCGAGGCACCCACCTTGCAGAGACCTTTGACATACCGAGATGATCATGAAGGATCCGTAAAACTGTTGTTTCTGATATGCCACATATTTTTGCTAATTCTTTTTTCTTGAGCCTTGCATTTTCTAATATCAAACTTTCCACTTTATCCACATTTTCTCCGGTGGTGGCTTCAATTGACCGACCACAGCGCGGGTCATCTTCTAGAGACTCTCTACCCCACTTAAAAAGCTTGGACCACTTTTTAATTGTATAGTCGGAGGGAGTAGAGTCGCCATATACTGCCAACATTTCTTTCCGAATGGTTGTCGGATTTTTTCCCTGTTTTGTGAGAAACTTTATTATGGCTCTATACTCAATTTTGTCCATTCTTTCCTTTTTTTCTCAAATCACTTCACTCTTTTAAGTATAAAAATTGAACTAATTATACGAAACTGTTCAAACTTTGTAATTACACTAATGACAGATATGCAAACAAAAAACATTCAGTTTTGTTTTATTATCTGGCTTACTTGATATTAAGGGAGCGAATTTATGGACCTCCCCTCGTACCATTAAAAATTTAAAAAAAACAACAAGGTATTAATATTCTAAATATATACTCTCAGTTCATATATAATTTTACTTACTTATTAATAGTGGAACTTGTAAGCCTACAGTCTGTCCTATAGAAATACATTTATTGTAAATTCCACTGCAATATTACTATATTTTTATTTAATAAAATATTAATTATACTTATATTGTATTACACAAAAATACATTTTATAAATGGCTTATTATAGAATGTAATATTAATAACACATTTTATTAATTTTAATAATATTTGGTGATTACTTCGATACGTATAATATTTTTTTGAAGATTTTCAGATATAGTTTTGTTCTTCAATTTTAATTGCTACTCTGTTGAGACATATACCTATCGTAAATAAGTTGCCCAACGACTGCATCCTCAGCGGCCATGCCTGAAACAAAAGAACGTCAACAGCTGAAGGCCAAGAATAAAATATTCAACACAGAGTGCTGTGTTTCAAAGGTAAGAAGGAATTGTGTTCTTGAGTTTTTATTTTCTTTACTGGCATTTAATGCGAAAAGCAATTTAGGCGAATGAAATATTCATAAAAGATAATAGATTGTTTCGTAAGAAATAAAATTATTACTGCAGAGTTACTGTTAAGCAACCAGCACTACGTTTACGTCAAACTGGTCGAAAAGCCGTGTTATTTTATTTTGTGTATTTTATAAGAATCGCAGCGGAGTGGCCCTACGAACAAAATTATAAACAATTTAAATATATATATATATATATATATATATATATATATATATATTACGTCAGGTTCCTTTTAATTAAAACATGTTGATTCAAAATTTAGGGAATTTCGTACAGGTGATACTGACATGACGTTTGAAAATTTATTTGTCGTTTGACTTAACTTAATAATTTTAACATCAACCATATATCTAATATTTTTTTCTTTGTTTACTACCCTATCTTTTCTCTTCTTGTTCCTTTTTTATACTTCCTTGTACTTATTCCATTTTTATTAGTTTTGGCGTGACGGCTGTACGAACATACTTACGTATCTCGCATAACTCAAAAATGAAAAAAAAAAAATGTATACCTATGTGACTGCTGTAAAATCTAGTTTTGTATTTCGCTTTTTTATTGCAATCTGTAGTGCCAAAAAGAATTTTGCTCATAGCGTTTTTTTTTAATTTTTTGCATAATTCAAAAACGATTAGCCGTATAGAATATTGAAATTTTTATTTATGTAGTTACTATAACATCTAGTTATGAACCTTCATTTTTGGTTCCAATCGGCTTTTTCAAAGGGCAATTTAATTTTGGCAAAAATAAAAATAATAATTTACTTAGATTTTAATTTTTTTAGGAAACATTTGATTTCTTAATTTTTTTGTTAATAAATTGCAATTGACAACTGTCTGAATATTTTCCTGAGAAATTGTACGAAATAAATGAAAACAATATATCTTTCATACTTTCTTTAATGTTTTTGAGCGATTAAAATAATTTTGTGTAGTGCAATAAGGAATAGTGATAAACATTTCAATAAAATTTTCAAATGAAGATCCATTTCGAAGGGAAGTTCGAAGATATGAACGAAGTTGAAGAACGATTAGCCGTAGAAATGTGTATATTTTGGCGTACAAGGAAATCATGTGGTGTCCACATCAGATTTTTTTAATTCCAAAATTACAATCCTTAAAAATTGTTTATGTTGGTATATTTAGTTAAAAAAAAATTGCACTAAGCTATTAATGCATTCAAATGCACTATTTTGGGTGCTTTGTTATAGATGCAAATTATATTTATTAAAATATTAACTGGTATTTAATTCGCAGCAAATACAAATTTATAACAAACAAAAATACTCATATGAAATAACATTTATGACATAATAGTTGTTTATATATTAATGGTATTATGAAAAGATTATAGCACGAAGGAATATTTAAAGCTTAACGTGAAACAGAGAGCTTTAAATTTCCTGAAGGTAAGCTACAATTTTTTTTTGCCAATTTTTTAAGTAAATCTTGAATTATTCAGTTTTGAATGTATTATTTTCAAGCAGGTATACTTACACTGTCTCTAAACAACAAAATTAACATTCTCTATGAGCGATATCACTCTGATATACTTTTAAGACCAAAAATCCACCTCTTCCCCACTTACTCTACACTCTTTTTGTCATATAGCAAACTTTAAAGAACCGTAATACACACTTATATTTTAATATTTTATCCACTTTCTAAACTTTGTGTCAGGTAATACAACTTTGTAAATTGCACATTTTTTCTTGTTTTAATATTCTGTGGGTGTAGTTTTTGTAATCTTATTGTAAATAGTTGAGAAAAGTTTGTAAAAGTTCTTTTGGTGCCATCAAAAGTTGAGAGTTTCAATAATGAATTTCAGAAACTTTACACTCAAACTTTTTTATAAATAAAACATTCAATTTCTAATAATTTTCGAGTTTAATCACAAAATGTATTTTCAATAAACTTCAAAAACGAAATTGTACTTTAAATTGTTTGAAATGGTAACAAATTATTCCCCAACACATAATCTAGTTAGCAAACATATCGAAAGTACGTATTTGCCTAGTAATAACAAGCTTATACAAAACCACCAATCCAGACCACTGGTTGCAAATAACTGATCCTCATCTAATAAGCATTGCTGACAGCACATTGCTTGTGCCTGCAATTTGCTTGCAACATCTGATAATAATTTAGCTATTCAGTAGAAATCATGAACTACAAACAAATCTTTCTACATGGTTTTTAATGTTAAAAGCAATTTCTTTCGAGTTGAAAGTACTGAAAATGTGGGCCTGTTTTTAACACTTTATCAAAAAAAAAATATTTTTTCTATGCATGTAAGGACAAATTGGAAATATTAATATTATAATTTTCAAGAAATTTTAAAACTAATTACTATATTTCTTTTTTATTATTAATAATATTTCGATATGCAACAGGTACAGTCGCTCTCTATCTGTCGGCAAAATTTGGAACCTTATTACCGGGTATAGCTGTCATGTTTTACATTGGTCTTGATCACGGTGGAATTAAAGGTGAAGCATTGCGCATTTATCGATGTAAGCCAATCAAAACGTCAACCAAACTGGCGGTTTTAAGCGCGAATTTTCAAATACGAAAATCTTTAAGTTTTTGTACTACAAAGAAATTTGTGTTATTTTACGACTTATAGATTTAAATATAAATAAACATTTAAATATATATAAATTATTGTAAATAAAAAATATATTGTAGCGATCCCAAAGTCACAGCCGCTCGAAGACATGTCAAGACTGGTTTGCAACGCTTCAATTGTTCAGTCGTCTCGAGGGTGCGAGAATATTTCCGAACTTAATTGCTTTACTATTTAAGCCTGAGCAGGGGAGTCCGCGAGGACAGTCTGATATTAATACGTGTAGTGAACATGAATAGTTGGTGATATAAATAAATAATTGGTGATATAAATATCTTGTGAATAAATAGTGTATAGTGTTAAATGTTTAAATAAATAATCTTAGTGTTTAAGTTTCTATTAATAATTGTTATTCTTAAATTAGTGTTTATGTTTGTTTATTCATAGTGTTAGTTATTTTTATTATCTTTTATTAGTCATATTTCGTTTATTAAACTTAATTATATAAGTTTTTGTGTTTCAATTATTTTTATACCTCACCTAAATAAATAAATCGTTACAGTACTATTACATCAACACCTACATTATATTAATTTTAAAGATGTTGCTTATATTTACTTGTAACAATCAATAATAAGTGTAATGAAAAAAAATCAGTGTTGCTAATTAAAATATAATATTTATTACTGTAAGAAAGAATAATGCACATAATGAAAGTAAATAACGAAACACAAAATATTTAAAAAAATATATTACAAACTAAGCGTTTACCATTGTCATTTTAGTTAATTTATTGTACTTCATGTTATATTTTGTAAAAATATTTATTTTATGTTTCATTTGTTAAGTGCTTTCTTTATATGTGTCATCCTTTTTTGTATGAATTAATATTTTATTTTAATAATTAGGATAGACTTTTCTTTTCATTACAATTTATTACAATAAGTATTTTTTAAAAGCCGTAGGCTTCGAATACCCTATTGTTTTTAGCTCAAACATTATTTTATTAATTTTAAAACAACTCTAAAATTGAAACACGAATTAACAATACAACTCACCGAGAGAATGGAAGATAGTAATCCCACTCTTAACTTCATACCGTCCCAAGATAACGTCCCCCACGTCAGCTGCTAGCTCCACCCCCATTTCCTCAAGCCCTGCTAGCTCTACTTTGGCTCCTTCCATGTCGTCCACGTAGATGGTGGCCACCCGGTAGATATCTGGGGATAGCTCGCTGTGGTGGTTGGTGCCCGCTCCCACTGCTAAAGTTGCAAAAAGTAAAGTCAATGACAGAATATTCAAAAAGAGTGTTCATGGTAATGTAACACAACGTCTGATCCAGTTAAACAAATACTCGTTTCTCTTGCTGTTGATTAGTTTCAAAATTCTTTTTGGTAATAAATAGTTCAAAGATTTATAAAGAGATCCGAAATTTCGTTTGGCTTTTAAGTTTATTGTTATATAGCTTTCAAAAATTTGCTTCAGACTGTCATAAACCATAAACCCTGAACAGAGCTTTTTTCTGATTCTTGGAAGACGCGAACTTTCTAAATTTTTGTGCATCTCAGGGTGTTGAGAATGCGCCTTGTTAGAGTCGTTGTAGTGTAACATATTTACACGCCCATGGAGAATCAGAAAACGGGGATGAATTCTGTAACTTGAAGGGGGCGGGGCCGTCTGAGGAAAACTTTTGAAATTAACAAGTTAGGGTGTCACAGACAGACAGTCAGCGAGTAAAGAAGAGGAGTCAATCATGATTAAAACCCAAAATTCAATAGTTCAAATTTTCGTGTTCCCATTGTTACATTAATAAGAAATATTTACCATTGATGTGAACATTGGATTTAACCCAATCCAGCTCCAAAATAGGGCTAGAAGCAAATGTAGCTGTGATGATAACATCAGCTGCTGCTACACATTCCTGCGCTGTGGACGCTACTTCAGCAGGAATTCCCAAGTCCTTCAACTCCTGTACCAATTTTTCTGCTTTTTCTAATCGGTGATTCCAGATACGAATCTATACAACATATCATTTTACTTATCTACCGGCGTCAATGAATATCCACTAAGTTATAATAGTCATTAATAATTTAATTGTATCTCCAAACATATATCCTTCAAAATTGTATTTGCATAAAAAAATAAAATTTGTTTTTTTTTTATTGGACGAAAACTGACACCTTTCCTGGGTGTTTTCGAACCGGAAAGTGCATTATTCCGGTATTTTACTGTAGTTGCTAGGCTACGAAAAATAACAGTCTGGGAATAATTTTCCGGCCGGTGATAAAACTTTCCCGTACAGTATACTGTCCGTTGACGGGAGAACCAGGAACATTTGCGAGAAAAATAAAACAATATCGGAGTCTCAAAATCATCAGTTTTGATAACAATAGAGAATTATTTGAGCACATGCATGTACTATAGTGTATTTTTTTATTTCTGATTATTCTTAATAAATACTTTTTTTTTCTATGAATCTAGTTATATTTTAAATTTACATTTATTATTGGTAATCCCAAAATTACTATACGAACTTCAGTTTAAATTGTGTAGGAATATTATTGGCAAACCTGCGAATTTGTGTACGAACTTCAATTTAGTTTATTTAGAAACACTCACTTGTCAAACATGATAGATCACAGCGAGCTTCTTCTTAAATTGGATTTATTTATTATTATATTAGCAAAACTAATATACTTGGTTGGATATTGATATTCATGGGCGCCCATAAAGTATTTTTCAAAGGGGGGTAAAATAAAAAAAAAAATAATTGTCCAATTGTACCAACAAGGCTTAAATTTTAAGCAACATTTAAAAAAAATTCTAATAGAAATTTTGATAGCATTGTTGAATAGTTCATTTGATATTATATTCCGATATGATATTGTCCATTCAAGAGGAAATTTATATCTATATTATAGAGATAGACTGTAAACATATATTTACTAGTAAAAAATAGAATTGTTCAAAAAATAAATAAACACACATAGTGTAATTTTTTTGAATAGGTTTGTATTTCAATTTTCAAATTTATTCCTCAGAAAAATCATTAGAAACCTCTTCGATGAAATGAAGTTTATTGTAGTTTATTGTCTCAGATTAATCTACTTTTTAATGACAGTTAAAATAACTAACCACAAATACTAACAGAATTATTTGTCCCACACATAAAAAGGCTAAGCCCTAAGATATAGCAAACCTTAATAAATTTCTTATAGAACATAAAGGTGGTGAAATAATTAAAAAATTTGCCGTCTTTTTAAAATTTGCGAAAAGCCAGGGGAGGGCAAATGCCCCCTCTTGCCCCCCCCCCCCCTTATGGGCGCCCATGTTGATATTTCATAAATAGAAATTTGTATTTAAATGTTTTGTTCAGAGAAGAAATAATTAGTTTTTGGCTACATACCTGCTTGAATTTGAATGCATGGTGAAACGCTATGGCGTGAATTCGGCCCTGAGTCCCAGCTCCTAATATGGCGAGGATATCACTCTTTTTTTGGGGTTCGGAGATATGTAGATGTTTTGTGGCCACCACAGAAGCTGCTGCTGTTCTCCAAGCTGTTATTTCCACCGCTTCAATTATCTAGAACATGCAACAAGTATTTAAATGTAATAATATAACAAAATATTAGATATAGAAAAACGATCAGGTAAGTTTTGGCATAGATTATTGATACCTTTGTCCTTTGTTAAAGTTTTTCATTGATATAGTTAATGATCTATTTTTGACTACCTTAGTACCCAGGTATTAGAGCAATACTCATATTAACAAATAATTATTTTTTTATTTATTTTTTATGACATTTTATCTATTTTAAAAGCGAGGAAGAGTTTCAAAAAGTCTTAATTCTTATTTGCTAAGCCGCTATATTTTTTCAAGTGTTCTGTGACGTAGATGTTAAGATAATTCGGTTTTTAAACAGTGGGGTTCACTGAAAATTTTAATTACATAAATTGATTTATTTTAAGTGTTATAAAAACGTAGAAATATGTTTTAAATAACTATTTTGCACCCAACTTGGAAATATGCCTAAATACTAAAATATTTTAATACAATAATTTACAAATTTGTTTTGACAGCCACTGGTATGATTTTGCTGCCTGTCAGTTAATATATTTTTTCATTTCCATATCGGGAATTTTTTTTTCATAATTTTTCATGATCGCGCGGTATTTGAAACTATTTTTTCTAAAGTTAGAGTAACCCTAAAATATACTTTGTATTTTGTATTTAAGTACTATATAGATAGCTATAGATTGATTGTCAAATGCGATATCTGACACTGACAGTAGTAGGGTTAAAAGTAGTAAGAATTTAGAAGTGGGTAGATGTGTAAGAGATAAAGGTATATTATGACGTACATGTTAAGGCTACTGAAAACTCGAATAAAGTAAAAACGAAGAACTTTTTCAAATTTTGATAGTTCCTATCATACTTCATACAAAATTAAGGGCTAGATTGACTATAAGTGACCAATTTCCTAATTTGCTACTATAGTGTAGTATTCCATTAATACAAACAGTACAATAATTATATCTCATTTTGTAAGAAAAAAGTAAAGCGATTGAATGAGCTAATAAATAAAAAGAAAAGAGTTACAACATATTCTAAAGAAAACAAGCGACAAATATTCAATTTGTAAATCTTATTTTACAATATACTTTTTTCGATCAGATTATAGTACTAGATTCATTCGAGAAATGTATAGACAAATAAAAATTAATTTTTAATAATTATTATTTCCCCAATTTTCCGAATAGTGTTTTAGAATTGATAAAAATAATTTCAAATTACTTCTGTCAGAGTTTCGATAACTATGACATTTCAAAATTAATCACATATTAATACTAATTAATTTATACATTTATTGATTAATTTGCAATAATAGGGATGTACTTGTATTATTACCAACAAATCATCAGTAATAGATCAGTCTATCTAAGTAATTTTGAACAACAACAATTTCTAATTAAGCTGTAGTATCTGTATCTCTGTTCGCTCTGTCTATTTGCCTTTGAATTTGAATAATTAGAGGCCTAAACTATTAATTGACATACCCGTAATTTACTGATTACAGGGTAAATTGTATTGATAATACACCCACACAACAAGTAATAATCTGAAGATATGACCTACAATTATTATTATTAACAAATGATTTTAATATTTATTTATTTAATACATGTATAATCGGGAAGTTTAGCGTGGTTGAAATTACATGTGAAATATCTTTTAATCGTAAGTATATGAATAATTATAACTTAAAATGTAAATGAAAGTTAAAATTATGTTGCCAATTATTTATAATTAATGATTTATCTTCGAGCCACAAGTGAGTTATGCGCTTGCGCAGAAGGGTTGGTGAGACTTGACTTTTTGAACGTTGTATTTTGAGGCATTACACCACACGCTTCTCTGTTGCCATGGGAACCCAGTGCGCGCGATAAACGATACGTTCTCCGCGAGCCACACTGACGTCATTTTTGTATAAAATTTCATTTTTTGAGAAATCTAGGCATCTTTGAGTGAAAGAAAATGTAGAATATCACTTTTGAGGGCAATCTTGATAAAATAAAAAAATTAAAAAAATACGCTAAACTTCTCCATTCCTGTGTGGTAAATTCATGAATGAAGACAGATAGACTGGGAGCGAAAGAAACAGTCAACCTGCCTTTTTCCATAATCCTACCATGCTGACGTCACACATCTCTTCTCCAGAGCATTAAATTGCTAATAACTATATTATTGCAAACTAATATTTAGTTTTTATTATTATAATTAGAAGCTATGCTAGGTTGTTTGTTTATATTTTATGACTTATACAGAAAGTTCTACAACATAGGACAAAAAATTAAAGGGTATATACTGTACGATGTGATGATACAAAAAGATTTTTTTAAAAATTCGCAAAGTTAAAGGTAGTTTACCTGAAGTAGACATTTTTGGACACTGGAGTAGCTATTAATTACACAATATTAGGCATTTATTATTGTTAGTTATTATGTAAACAATTTCATTGTAGAAGATTTGAAAGCTGTGGAACACCTGTATATTGAATTATGTTTATGGTCCCATTGCAGTGTGAAATAAAATAAAAATATTAAAGTGTGCAACAAAATCCTCTCTGCACAATTCTATTTTACAAAAAAAAACACTATTTAACATTAACTCTGTGAAATATTTTAAAATTTGAGAAGTAAATAATCACTTACACATTTTAATTGTCCGGTTTGTTCATCAAACAAAAAAATATTAGCCAAAATGGTTGGCAAAGGCGGGTCCTTTTTTTCATTTCCTTGAAAAGCCGTTACCATTTTACAAGCTAAAGTCCCTTTCCTTGTATTTTTATTTTCCAAGTAACCAGGCATACACAACAACACGTCTTCTCCTCCCAAAATTCTCGTAAATGTTCTGGGATTTTGAACTGCGTGTCTTTCCGATACACACACTAGTGCCATCTCTACCGCAGAGATCACACTATCCCACGTGAGAAGTTCGCGAACTGTAGATTCGTTTATGTGCAGTATATTACTCATTGCGTTGTAAAATTTACGTAAAATCGATATTTATTGAAATTTATTGTATTTTTTTAAATTTTACTTACAATAACACGATCTTTAATCACACTGATACGTATAGACTCCAGTAACTAGTTATATTTGTACGTTTTTGAGATAATGATTGATAAAAAAGTCCTTCCCAGTTTTCAATCTAGATATATTTAATGAAAAACAAACAAAATGCATTAACATATTTTCTTGTATATACTTTAGATTGGAATTAACAGATGGCACTGTATTTCAAAACATACGAAAATCGGTGCTTCTCAAACGGTGGAATTATTTACTACTATTTTAGTTTTATACATACATTTTATACACTTATAAATTTTTTTAAGTTAAACTTTGCAAATTATTTTTTTTGCTGCTGTTTTTTTTAAAGTGATAAGTTGAAAATGTAATAAGTGCATTCTTTTTACAAAAACATTACATCACATCAATTAATTCGCTAATTATGAGACTTCTTTTTATCACAAATCAACTGTGATGAAGTGATGAGATTTCGGTTGTTTTGCTATGTTTGCTATTAGTCAACAAATTTTTTTCATTATTGAATTTAAAATATTGTTATTATTTTATTTGCAATAATAACAAAATTGCCGATAATATTGAAGATATTTGTGTTTGTAAGTTTTAATCTTATTTATAAACAAATACTTAAAATTAATTATTGTTTATTAAATGAAGATGTAAATATTGTAAATTATACAGGCAATTTTTTCTTATTTATATCTAGTGGGAAGAAGTACGATTTTCAGAGATATTTATAGTTCTGAAGTTGAGCAGAAAATTGAAAATTGGTGTCAGTGCAATCGGTGCAGTGTAGAACCAGAACGGTATAAATAGCAGTAATGTACATTCGTTTTACATTTCAAAAGTATCAATTCACATTGGTGAAATAGAATGGATGACAAAAATGCACCTTTATATAACGTTTAAAACTTTTTAGGTATTATTTTATACTTTAATACAGTATTATTATTTCTTGTATATAAACTTAATATAATATACAAACTCTATACAAAATTGTCCACTGTTTTGGGTGAACTGGAAAAAGTGACGTTTCCAGCGCAGACCATCCTACTATCAGATGTCACTTTAATGGCGATTTCTAAAAATAGCAACAGGTGCAGATTAATTCTCGTCCCGGTGTTTGTTATGGCCATTATTGCCTAATATTTTTCAAGTTAAAATATTGAAAAGAACTTAAATTTTAATAACATTGTACTGATGTAAGTGGTTACTGTGCACGTTATTTATGTGTTTTGTTTTAATATCACTAGAATTTTTGTTTGCAGACTATTATCCCAGCACTGAACACATTTTAAAAATATAAGGTAAATAATTTAATATAATAATGCGTCTTCTTTTAATAAATTAATTATTTTTAAGAGTTCTAACCTCACATTCCAAAATGTCAGTGTGGAGAGACGAAACAGACTTTCTCAGAGACATAGAAAGTATCTCTGAATTTTATACGAGTGGGCATCATAACGAACCGAGTAAAAAGTTTGTCTTTAAAAGCAAAAAGGTTCAGAGTCCAGCGAAAAGTTCTTTGTGGTATGAAAGTGATTCTGATGAAGAAAATAATTATGGATGTGGTCGCGGAAGGATAAATGGTAATGATTTGAATAAACCAGGAAAAGAAGTTGATCATTTGGATGTTTTGAGAAATATTCAAATGGAAGTCAGAAGTGTAAGTATCTTACCATTAGATAAATTTGTCATAGAAGTTAGGTTAAAATAAATTAAAAATATTTCAAGTATTAAACATAATAAAACTATTTTTGGTGATTTTCGTTGTTTTGAATGAATTTAAGCAATTTGTTGTGAATTTCACGATTTTTTAGGTGGTAGGAAATAGGTACAACAATGACGTATTGGAATCTTTCTACAACGTCTGCAAGGAAGAGAACGCGGACGTTTTATGTGACGCCCCGAGTATTGCTCCAAAAGAAATCTCCATCTCTTATGCCAAAGAACAACAAAACAAAAGAATTTCCCCAGTTGAAGAACAGGTAAGAAATGTATGAATTCCTAAGGAATATTTTTAATTTTGAGAGATGTAGGGAAAAAAATGTAGTGTGGCCGATAGAATTGAGAACTCTGCTGCAAATTTTGCATCGCCCGTTGCTGGAAGTTCCGGATCGGCGTCGTCTTCACCAAAAAAAGAAAACAGGTATTTTTTTGTACTAGTTTTTTATTTCGATATTTTGATTTGTTTTGAATATATGACAATTTTTCTAAAATACGTTGTTTTACCCTTTTTTAAAATAATTTATAAAATGTTTTACGGGTATATAAATAAATATAATAGCACATTAATCAATTGCGTACTTTTAAAAAACAATTGCAATAATTGCATCATAACTTGGTTCAAACAAATCTCAATTTAACTTTATAAAATAATTCATATTGTGTCCTAATATAAAACGGTTTCAAACTATATGAAATAAATTGAAAACAATTTGGTGGAATTTAATAAAATTTTAAACGTTTTTGAATAAAGTTATATTGTGTTATTAAGTGCCGATTTTTCCACCTCTGGTTACAGTACTGGTTACCTTAACATCGATTAAAAGAAAAATATCGTATCGAAATAGTAAATAACATATTATATTTTTGACAACTTACATCAGTTTTACTGTTACTGTTACAGAATAGCAAATATATTTTGTAGTTTATATTTTCAATTGATATCCACTTGATATCATAACAAGTCCAAAAGATAGCAACCAAAGTTATAGAATCCCATCCCTGATGAGTTGGACCAGTTCACTTATTCAATGCAAATAGAATACCATTTTGGATCACTAGCTCCTGTTTTTCATTTATGTTTAAATGTTCATCCAAGAATGTTTGGATTTTTATTTTTGTTTGTATAAGTTAAATTATAACTGATTTTTGCCTTGTTTAACATTTCCAATGGTAATTCTAACTCATAAGTTCTGTTGGATTTAGGATCATAAATTTGTATTTTAAACACAATTTTATACTTAAATGGTAATAAGGCAACAAATGAAAATTCGTAGCTGATAGTAATTCTTATTGGTACCCTCTAGTGATCGTTGTCATAAGTTATGACTTATAATTATTAAAAATTTCAAATCACCCAGAGTTCTTCTTTCGATATCACGCGATCAGATCGCGCCTATCATATTGGGATTGAAAGAAAGCGCCTAATATATAGAATTCCACTCCGTAAAAATTTGTTTAGATTTGCACATTTTGTAAAAATTCGGTTTAGTTCTGGTTCAGATAAAAAAGGCCATTTTCTAGTGTTTTCACTTTGGGTTCGAGTTCAGTTTCAAGTCCCTAATATAAAATAGTTTCATATTATTTGTTATAAAATGAAAAGAGCTGGAAAGTGTTTATAACATCAATTTTTGTTTATTTACCATTTAAAAGAGTTGAGAAGATTAACATAGTTAGAAATTGTTTGTTAGATTAAATAATGAAAAAATTGATTGTGTTATGTTTTGAATGTTAGGCACCCGAATCGAAGGCATTTCAAACGACCCCAGGATCACCCCAAGCAAGGCAACTCCAGATCTTCGTTTCCAAACCGGCCATTTTGTACGCAAAACAACGGTTTTAATGTTAAATCGAAACAGGATTTCCCTCCTCTTTCTTAAAGTTGAATGAAAGTGCAATATGAATTGAAAACTGGCTGTTGTGGTACTATCCATAATAGCGTTTGTGGTACTCTTTCCACACTGATTTGAGTGTCTAAGTACGACATATCACAAGTACTTATTGGCACTTCCAGTAATGGGTAATATTTATTTCAATGTGTAATTATATTTTTTTTTACAAATTTTAACTTTTATATGACCAAAAAATTTTTTCAATATTTAAATTTTAGATAAAGCATCTTAAAAATTATTTGAAAAATATTTTTAAAGAACGGTCGTTAATTTTAAAAGTTAAAATTTTAGGGTTTGAGTTTTATGTGACAAATTTTAATCATGTCATTTTATTTTTATTCTACGAAAAAATTTTCTTTGAAAAATGTACACAAATGTTTGAATGATTATTGTTACGTCATATGACAATGTTGCTAGTTGATTTGGAATTTATTTATTGTATAAAATGTACTTAAGTTAAAGCGTGCAATAGCTTGAGTATAAATTGTACCTGAATTATATTAAAATGATTTTGACAAGTCACAATTCTACCAAAAATCTATTGCATAAGTTAACATATCCCGCCATTACTAAAAGACTGGTATAATCAAAACTGACTGGTAACCTAAAGTATTTATTTTGTAAAGTATAGGCGAAGGTTACGAACTTATGTGATATTTTGTACCATTGGCAATACATTTGTAAGTTTATTAAAATAAGTTATTTTTACAGTGTATGTATTCTTTTAAATAAATATTTCTATTTTTTAATTGTTTCTTTATTTATTCTTTTTTATATTTATTTCTGAGCGGAGTTGCGCCGCTTCCTCAAACTTTCTAGATTTAATTTTATTGGAGTGGATCAAACTTCGTTATTATCCCTTAGATGTTCTTTATGATCTTCCTCCGCAATTTCCTATCTTTTGTTTTGCTCTTCCAATTGTTAATTCTTTCTGCTTTTAGGACTTCTTCTAGTTCCCTTATCCTTGTTGACCTGGGTTTGCTTCGTTTTCTTTCGCCTACTATTGATCTTATTATCTCTTTTTTCTGCTCTCCACATTTGTCCAAGCTATCTCATTCTTTGTTGTTTTATTTTTCTACTATATTTTCCCATAATTCTTGGACTATTTAATGGTTCATTCTTATTCTATGTTCATTTTCTGATATATTGATTGATGCTAATATTGTTCGTATTATTTTGTGTTCAATTTTTTTTTGGTCTTCACTTGTTTGTCATTACGATAGTTTTAGATGCATATAATTTGATTTATCTTATTATCAATTTGTAAGTTCGGAGTTCAGTAGTTTTTGTTAGCAATCTTGCTTTTTAATATTTTTTTATTTGAGTAAAAAGCTCTATTTGTAGCTATTAACTTTTCTTTAATTTCTGTTTCTCTTGTTCCTTTACTTCCCACATAGCATAATACCTATGTATTTATGTATAAATTTGTACCTGAAGTTTTTATTTTGTAAAGTTTAGGCGAAGATAACGGATTTGATATTTTGTACCACTGGCAACATATGTATTAAAAAAGTAAAATATAACCAGAATGACCGATTGTAGTTTTGACAATTTAGTTTGACCCGCAGAATACCAACACTAAAGACCTTCGTTGTGATTCTGTAATCTACTATTTTTCACAAAATAAGGCACGAGTGCGCTGCTGTTGTTTTGCTTTGTTTGGTCCCAACCAGAGGGCCAAGCCAACTTCACAATGGCAAAGAGCGGGAATTTTAAGTAGTCGTTAGGAAGTTTCTGCCATTTTACTTTATTGCGCTTCTTTGCAATATAGATTTTTCTCTGTTTATTATTATTTCAGTGGATTTTTAACGTCCGAAATGCAGTTATTATAGACTGCACCGAAATTAGAATTCAGTGTTCTGATAAAATAGGTGATAGAACTTTACATATTCTAATTACAAGGGAATTTTTACTGCTAAGTTCATTTCATTTATTTCAGTCATATGGAGGCAAATTCACTTATTCACAAATGACTGTGGAATTTTAGACTTGTTGAAGAAAATATAGTTGTTGATAATCTGTTTCCATTTTTAAAACAACAAAAACACATCACTTTGCGATCCGCTAACGTTAAACCCATATACACTTTGCGTTTATTTTCATAACAATTTTAACGATATTGCCGCTAGCGCTGATGCTAAATCAGGTAGAGGACGCAAGAGGTAGCGTCAGATAATTGGACTCTACGCTGCGATATAATATTTTCGATATGATATCTGCGATAAAGTAGTTTGGGAAACTCAGTAACGAATAATAAGCCGTAAGTTGTACAGGACACGCCTATGCTACGATCGTTTTGCTTGATAATTGGAATCGCAACTTGACAACAGTGAAAAAATAGCGAGAAACTTTAAATAAATGTCAGGGGATGCGAAAATTGTGGAAAGGCATAATCCACTTGTCCCTTCTATCAGATCTAACTTACATTTGAATCCAAGTTTTAAATAGGCTACAAATAGTTATTTTTTATACAAGACGATAAAATAATATTTTATCGTCGTGAATAAAATTCAATTTTTTTCTATAGCAGGTTTTGAAGAGAAAAGAATTAGAAAAATTAAATTAATATGTAAAAACAATTTTAAAATGTCAGTAGTGTGCGTTGTTATGGAAATGTACTTCTAATAAACAAAAGTTAAAGTACTTTATCTACCCTTGCTGTTAAAGTGCTACTTTATCCACTATTTCGAGTTGATAAAATTACACTTTAACATCTGCTATAGAAAAAAAGTAAGTATTGTACTAAACTTAAATCGTGAACATTTGTAAAAACCTCGAAAAGTGAAAATCGATACGATTTTGTAACAAAAAGAAAATTACGGCCTTATTTTCTAACTTATTTGTTGTTCTGCATTATTTCTGTGGACTATCAGTTTGTCATCGGCGTCTAATGACTGACATAAAAATTAAAAGTTACAGGACTAGATGCCGATAAGATAATACTTTACTAAAATTTGTATATTTAGATAAGCAGTTGAGAGGGTAGATTTGCCTCTCAACAAAATTTTGTAGATTGAGACACACTTTAGACCTGAGCTACCGCCTTTGGAAGTGGGTGGATCTAATCCATAAAGTTTAGTTCAGTTCTAAGTTTACTATTGCTTTAATAAGTTGTAAAAACAGCCAGAATCTCAAAACATACTTCAATCTAAACTGGTTTAAATATGTCAAATTCAAGCTAAATTTTACATATTTAAACAGGTTTAAGAGCTAATCCTGTTTTGTGAATCTGGCTGGAATAGTTTAGATTAAATAAAGAAGGCATATGCTTCCATCGTGTGTTTCTGTTTTTCCTGTTGTGTCTGTTGTCATCATAAAACACAGTGACGGCTCGTTCTACTTGTGGGTGGGCTGCAACCCCCAGGTCGTGCAGCCCTGCTAGCGTCTATATACCTCCACGTAGATGGTGGTCATACGGTAGATATCTTGGGATAGCTCGCTGAGGTGGTTGGTGGCAGCACCCACTGCTAATGTTCAAAAATAATAATTCAGTGACAGAATATTCAAAAAAGATATGGCATTGGCGGCTCGTGCTACATATTTGTGGGTGTGCTGAATCAAACAGAAAAGGAAATAAAATATTAATCAAAAGAATTTAATTTTCTTTATAGTTTTAAATTAAATTTTAAACAAATACGTTTTTCTTGTTTTGGGCAAATTTATTATTATATTAAAAATTAATATTTTTCATTGTAGTTTTATGACAATAAATTTCTCCTAGTTTCAGTTCTTATTTTTTCACCATGATCGTCCGCAAACAGCAAACACGGAAAACAAAACAAATAATTCTTTTCGTTACAACTACAAATCCAGTTGTTTCTTAAATATGTTTTTTACAAATTATCTTTTACGTGGTTTACCACGACTTTTACTAGAAATTCCTATGTTTAGTACAGAGTATAGGTGTTGGACAACGTGGCTGTTTAATTGCCAATTGTTCTTGATAAGTTTGAAAAATTCCTTTTTATATAATTGAATAACTACATTCATTTTCAAATTCAAAGTTAAAATTAATTTAAGGTAAATATTAATTTAATATTTAATTAATACTCGTGTTCTTACCGTTGTATGATAATCAACTTTAACAAATAAGAAGTAAGGCGTGAATTGCACCAGATAACTGCTTGTGAGCTGCATTTTTTGCAGCTCGTATCGAGCATAACATCACAGAATATACACTACTAATGTCTATTCTGTAATAACATTGTGTACGCCGAACTTATTCCGATCATAGACGATGTCTATCGGATCGCGTAAAATACAGGAACAGCACATTACAATTAGTCAGCAAACTTCTAGATGTAGATGGGCGACTAAAGTATTCAGTGATCGTTTGACTGATTTTATCACTTTCCGAGCACTTGCATTTGAGGCATAATATAATGTAAAATCACAGAATCAGAATAGTTACATATAGAAGTACGTCGGTACTTTTCATGTTACCCTATTCAGTTCTGTGTCCTTGGAGCATTGTGTAGACCATTAAATTTGTTGCCTTCCCCTATCTCTCTCTAAGATGTGGGGAAACTTTCCGATTTTAAACAATGAGCTCTTTAAATTTGTGCACATTGTCCATCTCTCTAATTTTCGTTTCTCTGTCTTACTGTCGCTTCTGTATAAACCTATTCTGTGCTTGAGGCACAATATAATGTAAAATCACAGAATTGTTACATACAGAAGTACGTCGGTACTTTTCATGTTACCTTATTCAGTTTTATAACCTTGAAACATTGTGTAACCTTTAAATTTATTGGCTTCCCCTATCTCTTTCTAAGATGTAACGAAACTTTCCGATTTTATACAATGAGCCCTTTAAATTTGTTGGCTTTTCCAATCTCTCTCTAATTTATGTTTTTATTTATTATTAATTAATAATGGACATTTTTATTTAAAATTTTTGCAGCACTTAAGGACAAGTCTTCACTGATAAAAACATCAATGAATATAATAAATCAACATAACCATCATTAAACATCATAGGATTTGGAAAAAATGATGTACTCGTAGAAATTTCATAACTAAAAGAAGGCGTAGACAGCCGAGATGCGTCGTCTCCCAGCAACGCGTCAAACAGTCCGGGCAAAATTCCAAATTCGAAATGAACTCCGTAGACATAGAGCCGACCATCCACGCGTTCCTGCCGGTGGGCGTGGGCGAGTTCCGCGGCCAGCAGGACGCCTGCGGCGGCCGCCACGGCCAGGGCGACGAGCACTGGAAGAAGGGCGCCATCCGCCAGAAATACTCAGGTGAGGGACGGTGACACTGACGTGTGACAGCTGACTATAAGCACTGACAGGAGGGAAGACACTAGATGCAGTAGATTGTGATTGTGTTGAAGGGCAAGAATTAGAGTAAACTTGTTCTAAAATCTGGTTTAGGTCAGTAGATCAGGAATTGGGACTTGCTTTAATTTTTGACCTAATGAATGTTGTTTCATGTTTCTGATAGAGAAATCAATACTCTAAAATCACATCTGCAACATTATTATAACAAATTATTATTATAAAATATTAGTAAATTAACAGAGGCGTATACATTTTATCCCGTATACATGTTATATTGCTCGAGATTGTATCTTGCACACATTCAATCTTGCATACCTTTTATCATGCACACGTTTAATCCGCGAAATAAATTATCCTACACACATTCTATCTTCTAAATCATTTTATCACCCACACATTTTATCTTCCACTCATTTTATGTTCCACACATTTCATCTTTTACAAATAAAATATCTTCCGAAACATCTAACACTAAATATTTTATCTAATTATAAGTATGTTAATTGCATTGGCAATAAAATGAATGAAAGGTATAATTACAATTTTTTAAAGGTGAAATGTTGGCGAAGATAAAATGTATGGAACATAAAACGAATGGAAGATAAAATTTACCTAAGATAAAATGTGTGTAAGATAATTTTCTTCGCGGGTTAAAAGTGTGCACTGTGCACGATAAAAGATCTACAAAACTGAATGTTTGAAAGATACAAAGTCGAGCGATATATCATGTGTGGAGCATAAAATGTATACGCCTCCCAAAATCTGGTCTAGTTCAGTAGATCAGGAATTGGAGCTTGCTTTGATTCTTGACCTAATGAAAGTTGTTTCAAGTTTCTGATAGAGAGTTTATATCTACATCAAATTGTGCTCTTATTTTAGTAAGTCAAGTTTTAAAGCATTTTAAAATATTTTTTCTAATTCATTATCAACTGAAACTACTATTAGGTCAATACTCTAAAACCACATCTGCAACATTATTATAATAAATTATTATCACGTTTTACAAAAAACTACGGACAAAGAATCAACTTATTAAGATTAAACCATAATCAAATACCGAACAAGGTACCCAGAGACACAGGCACTGACTACATGCAGACATCATATCCCCAAGAAGATATTTTCCATAAAGCAGCAGATCTTATAATTATTATTAAAGCCTTGAATAGTTATTATTTTAAAGAATTATTGTACCTCCTTCCAATCTTAACTAAATGAAAACATAAAAATAGTGGCGAGTTACACCTTTAAAAATATTACCAATAAATCCCTCACATCAAAATACATATGTATACAAATTTAAAATTATAATTAGTTCCATATGACCGCTAATTTTGCGCGTCTCAGGTTATACCGGGAATCCTGAGACGCTAGAACTAAGTCCTGCTCGGCGGAAGGGGCGGTATTGGGCCTTCGGGCCTCCGTCTCCTTCAGCCTGGTAGTCCGCCTTCCAGGGCATCCGGTTCCCTATAGGTGGTCTATTTCAGTCAACCAAGAATTGGAGCACACAGCAGTGTTTGCTCTAATTTTATGTCTGCCGAGACCAGAGCAAATTCTGGAGCAGTTTTGACTGCTCTGGATTGTGCTCTGTTTTCAAGGGATCAAGAATTAGAGTATTCTAAAGTGTTCGCTCGATTTCTTGGCCTGCTGAAACCAGAGCACATTCTGGAATACATTTGTTACTCTACATTATGCTCTGGTTTCAATGGGTCAAGAATTAGAGCATTCTAAAGTGTTTGCTCGAATCACTGAGTGTACGAGTCCTGTTTTTACAATACTCACTATGTTATCAATTTTTCTCTCGCTGCACTAACTGCTTCAGAAAGGGAGTCTTGAGGCATGTCTCAAGTACTTTCTGATTGGTCTGTTTGCACGTGGACGAAGCGAATATGGCAACCAAAATTAATACTTTCGAACTTTAGCCGTTGCATTTGCAATTGATCAAATGCAGTAAAAGTGGGTGAACGTGGACACTGAATATCTTTGGATTTTAAATTTAAGTTTATTTTTAACAAATTGCAGCAGGTTCGTTTGGTATGCAAATAATAAATAACTTTCGGAGCACTGATGATTTTATAATTTGCTGATAAATGAATTTCACTTCAATAAGTCTTTATTCAGTTCCTATCGCTTACCTCACCAAAATTTTATTTCACGGGCCGCCACTGGTAACCATTGACACGTGTTACACGTTACTCCTTTGTTAAGGTCCAACAATGTTATGAAACACTCTGTGTGATTGCTAAAATCGTAGTGATGGGCAAAACTGTTATTTTGTAATAACAGTTGCCACCTGTTACTGCTTTTTTGAAATAACAGTTGCCAGTAACAGGTTAGAAATAACAGATAAAAAGTAAAGTTTGCAATACTTACAATTTTACCAGTAACAACACTAAGTTTTCTTTAATCACACTACATACAATAAAAAAAATAAACATTAGAAACGCCTGAGATCACAAACTTCTTATATGTGCATGCTTACAGTCAAATTGCTTAAAAAATTGTGTGGAAAATAAAACGAATTGTATTGTCTCAACACATTTACGATCATATACAATATGTCAACTAATTTACTGTTTGATACTAGCCAATGGGAATTCTAGTTCAATTAAATTTAGAGAAAATAGTTTAACACATAGAAAGAATATGCATAATAATGAATATTAAGAAAGAAATAAAATGATATAATTAAAATACTTCCGAAATACGGGGGCTTTCTGTTATAGCGTGATGTCACTTTTCACTTATATGAATTGCATATTTGGATTGAGGACTTTAAAAGACCGCGAATGTTTTGATTGACAAGTGAAAAATCCTTCCATCAGGTCAGACGAATGAGCTTGAAGAACATGATGAACATGACCTTGAGTCACAGTAAACTTCGGTTGTGTACTTTTAAAGTGTTATTTATTGAATTTGTGTCATATATTAACTTTTATTATTACATTTACATCTGTAATAGTATTACTTATGAGATTATTGTATAATTACCTGTTTATGTGCAATTTGTTAAAAGCTTGTATCACTAGCGCCACAGTTTTTATTTGAATATAAATATATTATTTTTAAACTTATATAATTTAAATACACGTGCAATTTTAGGAATGTAGACTTATACTCAGTGGTGTGCTATAGGGGGTTTGCGGGGGCTCGCGCGAACCCTCTGTTATAATTCTAAATAATTTGCGAACCCCTTGTTAAAATTCTTTGTGATTTCGCGTGCTCCCGTTCTTTTTATCGCAGAAATAGAACGAGCTTTCAGCTAGATGAATAATATTTCCACTGTAAAAAAATCTTCTCTAACATATTTCAGATTTAATGACAATTTCTTTAAATGGTAAACTTTTAAGCAAATTCGATGCGATACCATATATTAAAACTTTTTTAAATAATCATCGCCTTTTCCAATTCTATAAGAATTATTTCCTGAAGAAGCACGTTCATTCTCAACCGATTCTTTCACAGACTGATACAAATTCTCAACACAAGACATGTTTAATGCGAAACCTAATGACTTAACGTGATTTAACTGGACGACAATTGATTGGACTAATTTGGTGCGAAATGGTCGTAAGTTAACGCTGTCGAATCACGGGTCACTTTGGATAAAAAAACATAAGTCGAATCTTTCCCCAAGACTCAATACTGAGACGAGACCACGTTACTCCATAATAAGTTGAGATCAATACAAGATCAACCTGATAGCCCCGCAGCGTTGATTGAAAAATATATGGATAGACAAGCTTATGAGAAAATTCCTTTCACCTATATAACTATGTGTCTGGTTGCATTTGAGTTAATATCAGGCGTTTCTGTCAAATATTACCAAAAAAAAAAGAAAATGTCAAATTATTAATAATACAAATTAGTTCTATTTTAAAATATACCAATGAATTATTGAAACAACCATTTTAATAAATACCAAAAAATTCAGTAAATATGTAAAACATGTTCATTTATCTGATATTTTTATCTGTTAAATTCCGCAAAGTAGTTCATGGAATTATGAACGAGATGGCTCTGTCGAATCTGATTCCAAAACTGCGATTCGCAAAAACATACAGGCTTGCCTATCTACATATTTTTCAATCAATGCCCGCAGCTACTAAAGCAACCATACTATAAATCATCTAGTATTCATCTAGAAGTTATTCAAGTTTTGTTTACCAAGCACTGATTCCCCCTAGGCAAATTCCTCGGAGACAGTCTCCACAACGCCGGCACCTACACGATCGAAGACGCCGACACTAAATCCCGCTTGACCTACGAAGGCCGCGTGTACGCCAACCACCTTGAAGGGTACGGCAGCGTGTCGTACCCGGACGGCAGCCGGTTCGAGGGCTTGTTCAAGGGCAGCCAGCGCTACGGGCCGGGCGTGCTGACGTACAGCGACGGCTCGCAGGACGTGGGGCTGTGGCTGGGCCGCGACCTGGTGAGGCTGGACCAACCTGTCTCCAGGCCTGTGCCCCAGCTCGCGCAGTCTCTCACGGGGAGGAGCTATCTGCTGAATTATAAGCGGTTGGTGCCTGTGCAGCAGAAGGAGGAGGAGGTTGCTGAGCGGATCATGGAGGATATTGATGCAGGTATACATTTGTTTAATTTGCCTAAAATGATGATGGTGACTTACTTCACTGATTGAGGTTAATTCTGGAGTACCAATATCTACTATGTCAGCCAGTACGGTTGTGTGGTCGTGGCGTGTCTTGTCTAATCGTGTAGATGAGCCCGCCCAGTCCAATTGGATTGGTTACCGCTGAATGCCTCGGTGTGTGCTGATCTTGCAGAGACTGTAGGCTGACAACCTGCATCACTAAAATGCAAGTAAAACATGTCATGAAACAAGTACCTCAGGTACTTGAGGCCCTGTTTCACATAAAAATGTTGTGCTATCGATGGAAATATCTACTATAAATTGTGTTCTGGATTCTGTAAACAGGCAAAATAAACTTTCTAGAATGCTATGATACTTTGCCAACCAGAGCATATTCCAGAGGTGCGTTCCAAAACATAGAGTACTTTTATGTGAGCACTTGAGTTGTTATTGGATTTTCTATCATACCTTTAAGTATCATTATCAGCTAATCTTTAAGCATGCTCCAATAGTTTTTGAATATTTATTATATTAACTGGAGTAATACTTTTAAAATTTTGAAACGATTATGAATCGATTCATATGATTTGTTCAAAGGGAATCATTGAATGAAATGTTTAAACCATTCGTGTATTCGTCTCCTTGAATTACACAGGTGGGGTAGAGCAATGTCCCTTTAAGGTGAATTAAAAAAAACTAGTAGACATATTCAACTTTTATTTCTAATTTCTTCAACTACAGCGCGGGAAGTTTTAAATCACCTAGTTTTAAAAATAATTTCTTGCAAGTGGTGGCCATTGTCAATATACTATTTAAAGACGGATTGTAGGATGTTGCATAGTTCTATGAAGCATATCTTTTCATATGAGGGCTATTTGCAAAAGGATTGCATATTTCTGGATTTATAGGGTTCTGGGACGATGCTTGCATATTTCAGTCTTTAGATACCCTTACCAGAATTACTTACAGGGTGTTAAATCCTGCGAGCGAAACAGTCATTAAATTTCGAGCTATGTGGGCTATGGTTCTATCCTGTTAGAACCAGACATTACCTGCATTAAAATAATCAAGAACTGGCGCAAAAACTCTTGAATCATGGTGACATAATGAAGAAAATTCACGGTAACGTGCGATTTCCTTCATAAAAAAAGTAAGGACCAATTCTTCGGTATTCGACAGGTCCGTTGTTGCCCATTTCTTCTCATAGACAGACTTTCTGTTTCTTTGAAGTTGTAAATCCCCAACAAAACAGATTTTCAATGGGCAACTAAACCCCGAGGGAAGAATTGGTAGCGAGTACAAAACGCACGCTGCACCGCAGCGATTCAGTTGTTTTTCTAAAAGTAAGTTTCGTCGGCAAAAGTGCGCTGCTTTCTCCTTTTACGACTATCTTCATCCTCCTATGACATATTCTCCCTTCACAATTACTTATTGAAAATAGGGGAGTTACTGTAGAATGGGTTGCCTTTTGTAACTTGTATTTTAAAAAATTATTCATAATGTAATTCTAGGAACATTATCATGAATATGTACCAATTTCGCAACTAAATATTGAGAATTGTACCCATTACATTTTTTCTGTTTCTGTCATCTAGGCGAAAAAAATGTACCAGAAAGAAGGACCAAGTTATACTCCAAATTCACAAGAAATAAGAGAAGTGCTTTATTTAATAAAAAGAAATTCAACGATGATTTTTTCGCAAATGACAAAGACTTTACTATTGAAGTTCTCGAACCAGTTGGGGGATCCAAGACTTCTATAATCAGTCAAGTTCTTGTGACACATTTGGTGGCTTGGAACAATGAAGAAGTCGCTGTTAATTTTATGAGACATACATTTAAACATCGGAATCAAGAAACTACGCTTTCCTACAATGTGGCGAGTGTTTTGACGGGGATGAGAAAAGACTTTCAAAAACCAGGTTAGTTCAAATGATTTTCTATATCCTTAGAGAGGTCTTATAAAAATTCTTTACCCATAACATAAGTATACGAGATTGTATTGACAAATAGTTGATTTAGGCCGGAAAGAAAAACAAATATTTTAAACAATACCATTCTATTCTATTCAATAGTATCATATTTTACCTTTATACGTTTCATGGATCGACAAAAAATAATTCCAATTCTTTGAAAAAAAATGTTATTCAGCAAACTATTATATTAAGTGACATCAATTATCACGCCGTTTGTTGAAAATTTTCTGCTTTACAGATATTTTTTTACGAAAACAGAAATAATCTGATAAGGCTAAATCGGAAGAACATAGATTTCATATGTGTTTCTCATTGTTTTTCACTATAAAAAATATGAAAAAAAGCGTTTGTTTATAGCTATTAACATACATAGGATAGTTATGAGTATATATATATATATATATATATATATATATATATAAATATTATTTTATAAAATTCTCTTGTGAGTAACGTTTTCATAATCAAGTCTGAATATGACAATTGTCACATGTTATTTTGACAATTCTGTACAGTAAATATTTATTACCATCTTACTTGTCAACATTACATGGTATACAACTATGAGTTAGCTACCCAGCTTACTTTTGTCTATGTAAACCAAGTAAGCTGGTAACTAAATTATAACCCTATCTGTACGGTAATATAATTACCGTAGTATCTTGTGAAAATACCATGTGCTAATTGAATAATATAACTAACCATGGCGTCTTATTAACTCATACAGATTTGATCTCGAAAACGTTATTAACAAGATAGTTTTATAAAATAATATTTATTAATAATACAGTGACGGATACAGAAACTATCTTAGGTGGAGCCGAATTATCTTTTTATTAAGTAATCATAAACAAAAAAATATATAATAATGTTAAGCACAAAATTTATTAATTAGCACAAAACCATTGAAGAAAAAAAATTGTTCGATTAAAAAAAATTAAAATTATACAAACAGAATAACTATATAATTTCAACAGAAAACTTAGTTACAACCCAAGGATAAATTTAGATTTTTGTAGGCCATTTAAAAAAACGTATTCCTTAATTTGTCAATAATTGAGTTCAAATGTTGATAAATATACAAGGTCACCAAGGAAACTGTTTAAGCATATGGATCTCGAGAACTATACGAAATACGAAGTCGGTTAAATTAGATAAAAGTTAGCTCTTATGGTGGTCATTTTATACATGTTTTTGTTTCTTCCAAAAAATGTGAGTTATAATATTTTTTATTGAGATAAAAAGTTACAAGCAAAAAACAAAAATCTTTGGTCTAATTTAATTGACTTCGTATTTCTTACAGTTCTCGAGATCCCCAGGCTTGAACAGTTTCATTGGTCACCTGTATAATATATAATTTTAAATATTTTTAGGGACCCAAGAAATGAGATGTTTAAGATTTTTGGAAAGTTGT
The DNA here is from genome assembly GCA_035578165.1 of Stenolophus ochropezus. Taxonomy (NCBI): domain Eukaryota; kingdom Metazoa; phylum Arthropoda; class Insecta; order Coleoptera; family Carabidae; genus Stenolophus; species Stenolophus ochropezus. Next base: position 23,291,210 of record JAQOWZ010000008.1, read on the forward strand.
TGTGATGCAGATGCGCAACTGATTAAATATTTAATTTGTGAACATTATACGTACCCTGATGTACAAGATTATCAAGGAAATAACAGTGTAACTTATGCTGCTGTACATGATCAAAACGATGTCCTAAAAACTTTAACTGATTGTGGTGCTAATGTTGACAACCTAAACGATGAATGCTTGACGCCTTTATTGATATCTATATTAAGATATATAGCAATTAAGTTCAACGTAATATCTTGGGAACTTGCTTTCTTACCTCGTGATAGCTCTTCAGAATTTAAACCTGAAATACAAATGTGGAGGTCTTGTATGTTTTACGATAGAGAAACAATGGAAGAATTACAGAATTATTTATTTGATATAAAATGTAAAAAACCGATAAAAGAAAAAGACAGGCCTAAAAGTCCCAAACCAAAACGAAAAAGCAAGCTGAAAGGTATTGAAGAATGGGAAGATTTGGATGTAGACAAACTTCAACAAATACAAAACACAATTCAGTGCTTATTAGACTGTGGAGCAAAACCAGACTTTGGTGACTGTCCATTTCCTCCTTTGATCCTTTCTATTTTTACCAAATCACGTGACATTGTCTTAAACTTACTGAAACATAAAGCAGATCCTAATATTCGAACTGCTTATCATCTTGGAAATCTGACACCATTACAAGTTTTAGCATCTTTGAACCCTCATGTAGAAATGTTGGACATAGCCGAAGTTTTAATAACAAATAACGCTGACACTGAATTGAGATGTAATATAGAACACTGGCATCACGAAACACATGTTTTAAAAGCTGGAATATTTACAGAAGATGAAGGAAAAACAGCATTACATATCTTATGTATGAGATACGACTTCACTAAGGATCACAAGGAATATTTGAATCAGTTATGTGAAGTTTTTCTCAATTTAGGTGCGAATGCAAACTGTCAATACATGGGACATATTCCCCTAACTTTAGCTATGATGAGAGGCAACATAAAGCTAATGAAAACCCTACTAAACAGCGGTTTAATTGACCCAAATCAAGATTTAGGTAACAACATGGGAGTACCATTAACAGTTTTAATTCTAAAACGTTATGAACGTCATCTATCAGTTCATACTTGTGAAAACGTGTACAACACATTGTTGGAGTACTATGCTAACCCGTTGTGCCCTGTATATGGTGCAGGAAATGCTATAGAGTTTTGTATCTTCGAATATACTGAACCAGTTACAAGTTCGACGACGTTAAAGTCAAAAAAATCTGGGAAAAGCTCAAAATCGAAAAAGTCTAGTAAAAGCAGCAAATCGAAGAAGGGTAAAGGTAAAGGTAAAGGTAAAGGGAAGAAGAAGAAGAAGAAGAAAAAAGAAAATCCAGTAATAAAAGTTTTATATAAAGCAGCAGAAACAACACTCTTAAAACACACCTGCAGAAAAGCTGTCCAGTTTTTATATATGTACAAAATTGAATGTCAGTTTACTTGTTCTTTATTTCATAATATAGTGAAGTATTTAAATATGGAATTAACTTTAAAATATCTACAAATTCTTTTGGATCACGAACTAATATTTCCGTCAAAAACATTTTGCTACCAGTTACTTCAATACGTACAAGTAAACAGCAAGCATAAAAAGAAAAGTAAAAAACATAAAGTAACTTTAGATGACCAACTAGACACTTTAAATTTCAACAAAGGTGAAACGTTAAGTAAATTCTTTACTTTTGATATAGCAATGCCCGATATAGATCCAGACGATTCAAAATTTAAAGTTTGTTTTGAATGTTTTCAAAAAACCAACAAAATTTTGGTTCTATGTCCAAAATGCAACCTCATATACTTTTGTTCCCAAGAGTGTAACATTAGAAATAACAAGAAAAAAGGTTCCAAACATCCCTGCAAGGGAGTTTTCTACAAAACAGAGCTACAACTAATGCTAGATCGATTAGAGAAAGGCTTACCAGAAGAAGCCAATATCTTCAAAGACTTCCATCGCATGAGAGAAGAGCTAATAGCAAAAGACAACAACTACTTCAGCAAAATACAAGAGTATGATGCAGATATGACTCAACTCAGAGAAGCGGAAAGAGAGAAAGCCAGGAAAGATAAAAGTAAAAGTAGAAGTAGAAGCAGAAGTAAGAGTAAAGAAAGGAAAGGAAAGAAGGGAAGTAGACCAAGTAGTAAAGCAAAGAGCAGAAGAAGTAGTAGATCAGGAAGTAGAGAAGGCAGGTCGAGAAGCAGAGGAAAGAAAGGAAAAGATAAAGATAAAACAAAAAAAGGTAAGAAAAAAATAACTAAAAACATTAATTTTGGTCGCAAAAATAACGTTCTTAGGTAAAAGTTTTTGTTCGGCGCAGTATTTCGGATTTTATTTTAAATAAGGTTTGATAATTCGATTAATTCACTTAAATATCTATCTTCAGTTCAAAATTTACCGACCACCACTGTTAAAGAAGTTATTGTAATAACATCGATATGACATTTTGGACTAATTTTAATGTGATATCTGTTTTTCCCAGTTTTTCCATCTATGCATTGAGACAGATCTTATTTCCGTACTGTCTGCTTTTAATGTGTCAGCTTTATTTTTATTTAAGATTTACAGATGGCAAATTCATAGCATACAAGTGTGATAAACACAAGTTGTTTTGTTTTTTATTTTATGACAAATCATATGTTTTTTGTCGCTGTAATTAGCACTCACTATCTCAAGTTCCAATGACGTCACAGCGTATAATTTTCTAATTTCTTAGTTTATTTTAATTTTAATATGCTTGTATTTTACATCATTGGAAAGAGAAAAACAAATTCTATTTAACAGAACTAAAGATGACTTTGAGTCCCATATAAAAATTGAAAGAATGAATTTCTCGAAAAGTGTTTGAGCTACAAAAATTTTGAGGACCGCTGTCAATTTCTCATAAAAAGTGCAAACTTTTCAATGATATAAAACACCTGTACATTTAAATAAAAATAAATTTGAAAATATGAATACTTTTGATTTTATTCATTTCGATCAAATGTGCTTTGGAAACAAAATAGAAAATCTGTTGTTTTAAACAAAAATTTTACTAGTCAATTCAATTCGTTACGATTTTAATATGCTGTTCATCGAAATAAGCAGATTATTTAGAAGCCTATCTTCATCTTTATCCAGAAAGGCTACAACCTCACCCGATGTATTTGCTTCTGTTTTGTAGAATTTGAAAATGTTAAACATTTCTTTGAAAGAATAGATTTGCATTTTTTTCCAAAGCACACTTGACCTAAGTCAATAATTTTCTAATTTATTAGTTTATTTTCATTGTAATGCGTTTTATATCATTGGAAACAGAAAAAAATCTCTATTGAAAAACACTAAACACAACTTTGAACCCTATATGAAAATTGAGAGTTAGTATAAATTTCTTGAAAAATGTTCGAGCTACAAATATTTTGAGGACCCCTGTTAATTCCTCGTAAAAAACTGCAAACTAAAAACATGTCTAAATTGAAACAAGAAAATTATAAGTCAAAAAGTAAAATGACCAAAATCAGTTTTTTGCTCATATCTAGTGACCTATGCATTTTTTCGGGAAAACAAAAACGTCATTGAAATGGCCAACTAATACAGCAAATTTTCCCCAATTTAACCGACTTCGTATCTCTTACTGTTCTCGAGATCCCAATGGTTAGCCTTTTCAAACGGTTTTTTTCTTACCGAATTTTCTTTTCAACTCTGTGATTTAAGCGTTAGAAGCTCAATACTTCAATATGTAGCAATTATAATTTTTGTGTTTTTTCAGGATTAAAAGACAAGAAAGGTGGAAAAGATGGCAGCATCTGTGCTAAAGATGCCAAGGCTAAAGAAGCCGCTTATAGAGACAGCCTTTATGGCAAGGGCGACGGTTTACCCAACCAAGACACTGAACCCAAGAGAGATCGCCGACTGAGCGATTCTGTCTACCCGGTAGGAGACGCCAAGTTAGACCAACTGGGGCTGGTGACAGAACATCTCCAGAAGTCCATTTCTGAGTTGTGCGAACCCTTCAGCCTCAAGTTCTTCCTCATGTTCATGCCGTATTGTGCCTTCGTGAATGGTCAACTCTATTATAAGTTCGAAAACGCATCCCCGTTCCGTAAATTACATAATTATTCCTGTAACTAGATATTTTGGCATTTTGTTTTAATTCGTTAGTCTGTACCGTGTATTTTAGTGATGTTTTAAGTGTTTTAAATATATATTATTAAATAAAAATTGTAGTAAATTCTTATCATCTGTAATATGAAATGTTGTATGTATAAATGTAAGAAAACATTGGCAGCCAATGACAATTAACGTTTATAGGGAATTCCATATTTTTTATTTCTACCTTGAGTTTTTATTTTAAAGTGAACATGTGATTTTCCATATTCGTGGTTACGACTTCACATTTGATGGACAGCAATGTAACATTTCTGTTTCGTTGGAATCGTTGAATGGACGTGGTGGAAAAATATAGTTGCCCGCTAAGTCTCCTGATCTCACAGTATTTAATTTTTTTAAACTGAGGAACATTAAAAATGAAATTATTTGATAGAAATATGTATAATAATTAAAGAATTAATATATAAAATTTTAAATCAATCTAAACATATCAAGCTTAATCAAAATAAAAATATTATAAATGAACTTTATTATTGTTTCATTCCAATATTATATCTGCTATCCTGTCTGCTATGTTTCATTTTAAATAGAACGCTGATATATTGCTGTCAATCAAATGGCAAATTGTAACCATAGTTATAAGAAATCTCATGTTTCACGTTAAAATAAACTCACGGTGTCTATAAAACAATAGGGCAATTGTTCACGCAAAGTATAAAATAGTATATTGTGTTATTAAGAGTAGAAGTGATACTTTGTGTGGCGAGCATGGAAGTTTGCACGACGAGCGAAGCGAGTCGGACAATTGCATGCGAGGCACACAAAGACACTTTTACTCTGAATAACACATTTTATATTTTCTTCAAACTTAGAAATTTAAAAAAAAAACTACTATTTGACGTTTAATATGTAGGTTATAGTCAAACCGGAGAAGCAGAAGACTCACGTCATCAAATAATATTACTAAAGTAATGACGTCATGTACTACTATGAATATATGGGATACTGACTTTTTTTAGAATAAAAGTGCAGTGCATGTTGCTTAACTTACTATAACCTATTTCTTCAAGTGACAGTTGACAAATTAATAATCACAACCTCTCGAAGTCTGTCGGCGTCATCACAGTTGATTTGTGACGGAAACGATAGTGAATAAGTGCATTTAGTAAATTGAAGGGCATTAGCTGTTCTCTAAAAGTACATAATTCAATTAAATTTAAAAAAAAAAAAATAGAAAAAAATTACCTCTCGTACGGCTTTCAATGGCAAAAATGGGCCACCATTGGCCAGTTCCCGTTCAAAATAATAAACTACATTCATTGTTAGTTTTTTTGATTGTTTTGATAATGCTTTAGGCATGATTTTCAGCAACAGAAAAAAACATATACGATATTTTCTGACTGACACTGACAATCGAATGACATGATCAATATTCGATCGGTATAAAATATAATATAAACAAGATAATTTTTATTATTGCCAATGTATGGTATGAAAATCAACTACAATTATTTCAAATAATTTTATATTCTCTAAGAGGAATATGGATTGACTTTAGAAATAATTGTAAATTCATTAATATATACGTTTCTTAATACAAATATTTTTTTTCTTCTCTTTTTAAAAATAAATAACACCCAATAATCTTAATAAGTTATATTTCATTTTATAAAGTTTTTTTTCAGGTTGATGACGTGAGTCTTCTGCTTGTTCGGTTTGACTATACCTGTCAGTTATTCATAATTTTTAGTAACTTTATTCTTAGGTTATCTAGTTTTTATAGTGACATTTAGAGCGATAATACAGATTTCTATTGTATAAGTTACTTCTTATTGGCTGATTCTACATACGGCGGCAAAGAAATTAAACGGCGGCTTGAATAAAAATTATATTACGGAGGCATAGAAATTAAACTTCAACCTTGTCAATCACGTCACAGAAGATGTCACTTTTATGACGTTTGAAGAGAAAATTATTTATAACACTGGTAATACCATTTTTATGAAAATACAACTTGAAATCATCAATTAACATTTTCAAATCAAATGTATGGACACGTTTTATATATAACAATGTTAAATAGGTATTTAATTTTTAATTATTTTACATATCCTAAAAGATCGCTCAGTGGTAGTTACAGTCATAGTATTGAGAAAAAATAGAATACCCGTAATTTTTAATAGGATCCATTATTAGTGGTTTAGGAGAAAATAATTAATAAAAATTTTGGGAAGAGATTGTAACGCCAGCATGGTAGAATCGTGAAAAAAAAGAGATAGACTTGGAACGCAACAGACAGTCTACCTGCCTTTTTCCAAGATCCTAACATGTTGACATCATATGTCCTTTCTCCGAAAAATTAAGTTGCTAATGACTATATTATTGCAAAGTGGTTAATTTTTATATTTTATGACTTAAATAATAAATTTCGACTATGATCACATACCCCATTATCACAATTTATGAAAGTAGTATCCCAGAAGCGACAATCTTCTAATTATTGGCAGCGGCAGATTTTAACGCGCTCAATATGCAGGCATTGAAGAAGACATGAAAAGTCAATGGTGCCGATATATTGTCGCTACTGTTTATTTGTCTATTTATTGTGGTTTAATAACGTAGAACTGAATTGAGCCCCCCAGACCCGTGAGGCCCACCCGCGTTGCAGGCGTGTGCTCCCCCTAGTTACGCCACTGCAGTAACCCATTCGTATGCGTTGCAATAATAGAATTTCTCATATCAGAGGAAAAAGACTTTCCCCGTACTATTATTAAATTAATTATTAACATCTTTTATGTAAGGTTTATGTAACAGAATATCTTACGTTAATTATAACGGTTTTTCTTCACCAAACTTCATAGCTTCTAACCTGGGCCCCATTTTATTTGTTGTATACATTGTTGTATACATGAACTCATTTGTTCATTCACTTGTTATGCACTTGCTTACGCAGATGATTTGAAATTATTCGCCTCAGTAAGGTCAATCGATGATGCAAAATTTTTGCAAGAAAATATAAATACCTTGACGTAATGGTGTGATAAGAATAAACTTTCGATAAATATACAAAATTGTTACACGATCTCATACACACGTAAATTGAATGTTATTCAGTATCAATTATAAAATGTGCGACTCTATACTTAATAAGGTAACATCTGTCTTTTCAAGATGTTTCTCCCATTTAAATCTTTATACTTCGCCTACGTACCTACTAAGTAAATTAGAATACGCAAATTTCATTTGGTACCCCTACTACATGTATCAACAGATGACACTAGATGGTATCCATCGTAGGTTCCTTAAATGCTTATCCTATAAATGGGGTCATTTCACATTTTTTTGTTTTATTTTTTTCCTGAAAGTCTACCGTCTACAATATATGTAAATAATATTTTCATGTCATTTGGGTACATTGTTTTGTAGATATATTTTTTTGAAATTAGACTTCGATATCAAATCTCAACAGGACGCCATTTGCCAATACGTCACGAATCAGAATGATCAGCTCACTCTTGCGGAAGAAATGTAAACTTCGTTCACCATGCTTCACCTAAATATATAAATATATTACACTCTGGTGTAATTTCAATTAAATTTCACGCTTACAAACCTGCAGTTCTACACTACTCGTAATATAAACAAAACAAAAACCTGCATACTTTTCCTCTGACAACTACATAAATTTTAGGTTACTTTACATCACAAAGTATAAAATTATACTTCCTGCGTTACACTGACGTTCAACTTGTAGCGCCTCGGTGTACGTGTATGTGTGAGATGTATCTTTGTGTGAGTTTTTGATTCGTGACGTCACGAAATTCGCAGCGCGAATATCTTATAAGAAAGTTATGAATGAAAAGTATTATATTTCGGCGTACATTATATTGCAATATGTATAGTAAGTGTCGCAGGTTCCATATATGTAAAAAAAATCGTAACATTTTTTTTTAAATGACCCCATTAGACAGGTTGTATCCAGCCAGAGGTGTAGATCAACAGTCCCTCCTTAAGCGCCATGACGTACCATCCCTTGCAGCCCGTAGAGAGATAAGCAGTGTGAGGTTCCTTCGGCTCCTGCTACGTAGTCAGCTAGATGCTCCTTTCCTGCTCTCGCGGGTTCAGTTCCATGTTCCACGTCAGGCGTCCAGGTTCCCAACAACATTTCAACTACCTTCATCCCAGTCAGATGTTCTACGGCGTTCACCCATAACAATTATATGTCATTTTGCTAATTTAATCGATGAAGATATGTTTCTATAATTTATTTGTTTGTTTAGTAATTTGTTTATTGCAATATAACCTCAAAATTTTTATAATTACTTTTTTCTATTTTACATTGTCCTGTAACTGGTATTAACTGTTGGGCAATAAATACTATTATTATTATTATTATTATTATTATTATATTATTATTATTATTATTATTATTATTATTATTTAAAAATTGTAGTTCGTTGACATATCAACAATATGGTTTTTATCTGTTTCTGAAAATACAATACAATTATTTGCATAAAACAATTAAAAATATAACATTGTTTTTAATATAATATGTATAATTATTATAATTGGAATAAATATTAATATTACTGATTTATTGTTAAAATTATATGTATTTTATAAATTATAATTCAGAAAATTTATGGAATATCGTATAATATACATCCCTCTGTAACACGTACGATAATGAGAGAGCGAATCTATGCCATGCGTATAAGATGCAAAATTGATTGATGAGATATCAACTTCGGGAAATATACTGTATATACATTTCCGTTGTATTTATAGTACATATAATAAGTATTAAGAATGATAAAGACATTTCTAACAATTCCAGTATTCGAAAGGTCACTATCACTTTCCATAATTATGTTTCATATTAATTACTGTAAAAACCAAAACTGTGAGAATTCCAAATTATTTATTAGGTATTTTGTTCTCTGTTGCCATGGTTTCAGTAGTGAATAGAAAAGCGATACCTTGGTACATAGGTTTGTGTTTTACATTATAAAATTAACTTTTATATTTAATACAGTCTTCTCAAGGATACGGAAAAATACCTTGTGCCCTACGGGAATCTAACGGCATATTACATCCTTTGGCTTTTGCCAGAAATCTTCGGGATGTAATATGCCCATATCTTCCCTTATGACGCAATATACTATTTCCGTATCCATGCTATGTAATTGACAAATTGTTTACTTCATTTGAGGTTAACAATAAGTGAAAGCGAGATGATATGAACAGCTGTGGGTTTTAGCGGTGCAAGCATACGACGTGACATCTACCGATAAAATTTAAGGTAAAAATAATTTGATTTACAACAAAATATTTTTTAAGTTAACTCTAAATTATTTTTAAAAATATAAATAGACGAATGTAATTACAATTGTCGCATAAATTTATTATAGAAATAATCATTAAAACCAAAATTACACATTTATAAATTAAGGTTATATGTAAAAAATCTTAGAAAAAATATTTTGTTATCTGTTGCCATAAGTTTGTGTTTTACATTATAAAATTATTTTTTTTATTTAATACAATCTTCTCAAGGATACGGAAAAATACCATGTGCCCTATGGGTATCTAACGGCATATTACATCCCTTGGCTTTTGTTCAGAAATCTTCGAGATGTAATATGCCCATATCTTCCCTTATGACGCAATATACTATTACCGATCGAAGACAATGGTGAAGTTTAGTGTTTTTATTTTATTAAGATTGTGTTCAAAATCAATATTATATTTCACTCAATAATGCGCAGATTTCTCAACAGATGTAACAATGAATGACATGTTACTGCAGATAATTTCATATTTTTGTAATATTAGTGTATTATTTAAGAAGAAGAATCAAAATTTAACTTAAATAAAACTTACAATGAGTGATAATTTACTAAATTGTCACATACAAATTTTCTTTTTTTCCATGGCTGTCCAATTTTTTTACGAAAGTTATTATTTTGTACTCTTGTAGGTTTGCTCTAAATCTATCAGGAAATCCCGTATTAAAATTTTATGTTCCGCATTTCGTTGCACACACTATATCTCTATCTTTAAACAATACGGAAGTGACATACAGCGCGCGCGTTTGGTACTATCATGTAACTGGGGTTGGAAAGTGACAACTTCCCAACGCCAGCTATTGTCACGCTGTACTTCTGACCCTTTTGGAAAATGAAGTTAACAATAACTATCCAACTTTTCAAAAGTCAGAAATCGTCATATTATTAACCGTTTATGAATGAAATATTTTGCATATTTGTTTGTGAACTGATGAAAATTCAATATTTTTATGAATATTCAAATGTGATAACAATAGAAAAATTAATATGTGACATTCAGCCTTATTCTCTTGACCATTGTAATCAATGAAATCGAGAATGAAATATTGTCTAGGTCAGGATTACGATTACAAGGTACTTTTCCTACGATGTTGAAAACCTCGTTGAAAACATAACTTAGCAAAATCCAATGTGACAAGGCACTCTGAAATTTCATGCTACACTCTCAAAATGAATTCTAAATAATTTTATTAAAAACACGAGGGTCACAAATATTTATTTATTGACAATCCTTAATATTTATAGCAACGGTTATTAAAGAGTACTACAAGAAAAAGAATTATTGTTTGCTACGAATTTAAATTGGTTGCTATCAAAGTATCGAAGTATAAAATACGAAAAATATTTGGTGTCAATTATGGATAAAATGAATGTATTATTTGTTTATAAGTAACTCATTGTTATATAGGTATTAAACACGCTCAGATATAATTCATTACGACGATTCAATCACATGCCATATCAATACATTTATTGTTATTACTGTTTTACATTATATTGTTTTTTTATCACTTGATTTTTACCTCCCGCCTATCAATATATAGATAAGGGAGGTATTGTTTTTGGTCAGATTTCTCGAGTATGAGTTTTCAACATATGAGCACGAATTAGGATCCCTAGAATACTATTTTACTATTTGTACCGTGATGTCTGTATGTCCGTGTGTATGTGCGTGTGTGTGTGCGTGTGTGTGTCTGTGACGATTTTTCGTCCACGATAACTCCAATACGAGACATGTAAAAAATATAATATTTGGTATTTATGACTTATATTCAAATATGATGAACTGATTAGATTTTGACTATAATTGGTTAACAGGAAGTAGTACTTTATTTGAAGCTTTAAACAGTTTTTCAAAGAAAATACCTCTAATACAATTTTTTCGCTAATTACGATATTATTAAATATAAAGATTTTTTAATTTTCTACCGATCTGCATAATTACGTTTATATATAACTTTTAGCTAGATAGAAAAAAAATATATAAATTATAATAATTTTACATATCGTTTAGGCTGAGAAATTTCGATAAAACAGATGAGTTATTCATATGTTCACAAAATTTGTCATATGATGTCAAATTTGATGTAAGTAAATGTAAAAGATAACATAAGTAAATATGAAGTAGTTTTATTGTAAAATTAGAAAAGGTGGAAGAAATATATAAGGCATACATTTGCATGCGTAAATCAAGGTAAGTTCGGTTCCGGTTTTAGTAACGTGAAAAATAGCTGTCATATTGGTCATACAAATTTTATGAATGAAATTTTGGGTATGAAATGAATTAAAAATATTCTGAACTGCAATAACAAACTAATTTTAAAACTACAAATTAAATGTATTGAAAAACTTATACAGGGTGTTTGGCGGAAGGCCGGCACCCAGAATATTTCGTTCATTTTGAAAGATACAAGAAAATGTTAAGAAGCAAAGTTAAACTAGACAAAGGGACTCATAAAATGGCCGTAGTAACAATTTTGTGTCACTTCCGGTTTTAGCGGAAATGTGTCCAACTTTAATTCTAGCATAGGGAATCGGTATTTTTATATTTTTTTTCGAAATGTACATAAAATTAGCTTTATAATGATACCAAAATATCATTGTTTTACTGCAACCATTTCAAAATGGCGACACTTTATTTTTAAAATATTTACTAATAAAAATTCATAAAAAAATTGATCATAGCCAGCTATTTGAGATTTTGTTACCTGAAACCAAACAAATAATGTCAAAAAATATTAGATCTACCTTTCCTGCCGATGTAGTGGCAAAATTTGTTACATGTGACAAATTGTGCAGAAAATGACGGCGGCCATTTTGAGTATTTTTAATTTTAATTTTGTATGTTATTTTTAGTAACAGTTTTTGTATTGTGTTGATTGTTATAAGGTATTTTAAACATTTTTTTTTTTTTCGTTAATTACCTATAGTTGTAAGTACATAAATATGAAAATAAATTGTCGCCATTTTGAAATGGTTGAAGTAAAACTATGATATTTTGGTATCATTGCAAAGCTAATTTTATGTACATTCCGTAAAAAAATATAAAAATACCGATTCCCTATGCTAGAATTAAAGTTGGAGCCATTTCCGCTAAAACCGGAAGTGACACAAAATTTGTACTAGGATCATTTTATGAGTCCCTTTGTCTAGTTTAGCTTTGCTCCTTAACATTTTCTTGTATCTCTCAAAATAAACGAAATATTTTAGGTGCCGGCCTTTCGCCAAACACCCTGTATAGAATATATGTATTACTACAGCTGCGGGAGGTATTGTGTTGGACACATCAGATTTTTGTATATTAAATTAACAATCTTGATCTATAACATTCATTAGTAGGGTTTATTGTAGTATAATTTAATTTAAATGAAGAAGAATGTCTTTATCCATATACATTTTCTTATTTGTATCACAGAACAGAAAAATGTTTGAACCAAACAAACCCACTGTCTCCACGTTTTTGCGATCTGGTCCCTAAGATCGCTGTTTTGGTATTCAAAACTTTCAAGTTTCAACCATTTAAGCAAGTAACTATCGCAGCGCCGCCATGGGACGCCATTGTGAATTAACGACGGTATAATGTCAATATCAATGTCAATGTTGATGGCTACTTTAATATGAGCTCAAATTCAAACAATAATAGTTTTTTTGTTATGGGTTGTAAAAGCAAGTGCGGAGAAGATAAATTAGTGTCATTTTATGTATTGCCATATGATTAAAGCTTTGTTTTCGATAGGGTACTGACATTTTGCAGCCGCAGGATTACAAAAAACTTTTCCTACTTTGCAAGTACAAAAACAATCTTCAATTGATCTGATATCATCAAGCTGTGAACATTTAAATAAGAAATTGTTAATATATGATAAATCATTATAAAATATTCAAATATTAAGAAAATTATATAACTTTTTTATATGCACACATGAATGAATCGCAGATTCAAATGATAGTTTTAAATTTAAATTGCAAAATCAAATCATGTAATTTGCAAATGTTATTTAATACAAACATTTTTCAGTTACTTTTCTAACATACGATTTTTGATATAATTTTTCCCATTTAAAACACTTTTTCTAAGAGGAATTATATTAATTATTTCATAAGCTGAACTTATTACAATAAACATTTTTCTCCTGCAAAATTTATTTTATATTATAAAAATTACACTTTATAAACATTTATTCTTTATGATGACATTTAATATGATATCAACGCTAATTATTTTAAAAAGTCGCAGATTGGCACGCGGATCGACAGGAACAGCTGTTTACTTAATCTATAGGAATCATATCCACTCTTGTTGTACAATATAAATAAATTAAAATAATTTTGTGTAATGTAAGAAGAAATAGTGATAAACATTTTAATAAAATTTTCAAAAGATTATCCATTTCGAAGATATGAAACGAATGGAAGTTGAAAAACGATTACCCATAGAAAGATCTCAATTTTAAGTAAAATGCAACAAAAGATGTGCATAATTTAGCGTATAAGGAAGTCATGTGGTGTAAATATCAGATTTTTTAATGATATTGAGGGAAATTTTTGATCATAGGTTGTATAATATTTTTGTAGATGCGAAACTACAATGTTCCCTAAACTAATTGATATTGTAGCGATCCCAAGGTCGCGTCGCGGGCCGCTGACGAACCTGTCGGGACTTGTTCGCGGCGCTTCTATTGTTCTGTTGTCTAGAGGGTACGAGAACATTCCCGAACTTGGTTGTTCTGCTATATAAACTCCGAGCAGAAACACCGGGGGACAGTCTGATATTAATACGTGTAGTGAGCAATGAGCATGAATAGTTGGTAATATAAATAAGTAGTTGATGGTATAAATATATTGCGGAAATAAATATTGCGTAATATTTTAAGTGTTTAAATAAATAATCTTAGTTTAAGTTTTTATTGATAATTGTCATTCTTAAATCAGTGTTTATAAATTTTTATTCATAGTGTTACTTATTTTTATTATCTTTTATTATTCATATTTCGTTTATTAAACTTAGTTATATAAATATTCGTGTTTCAATCATTTTTTTTCACTTCACCTAAATAAATAAAACGTTACAATATATAGAAAACCTAGTAATGCATGTCATAGGCTACAATTTATGCTTTCATGTATTATTATAGCTACTTAATTCAATTTATATTATAAAAAATAATTCTAAAAACAAACAAATATTTGATTTTTAATACATAATTTATTTAAACATTAATATAACATTTCTATTTTAATATTAAATGTTTCAACTGCTTCTCCGATTTTGATTTATGATAATGTGAGTCTAGAAGTCAATGCTCTGTCATCAAAATAGTTCTCCCTTAAATTAATTATACTAACATTTTCGTTGAAAAAGGGCAGTGATGAGATACTATCATTATTCGCATACTTGTTTGCGAATTTCTGTAATTTATAATCATTTATGTCTTTTTTTATCTAAGGGAATATAAAAACGTACAGTGAATACAAATATTCGTTTCTTAATTTTAAATCTAATATTGCATATTCGCAGTAAAATATTATTTTTAAAATAAAACATTGCGTTCAATGCACATACAATTTCTATAAATTTTCAGACTTTATCTTTTGTATTATTTATTTAGGAATATCTAACTGTACGGTTATAAATCTTTATATCGCAAACAAAATTTTTAGTAAGATGCTTTATCACTTCAACTTCAAAATTTCCTGAGGGGCAATTTTTAATAATACCCAAAATCAAAATATAAAATTGCTACCAAAAAGAAATACTAAAAATGAGTGAATTAAAACTAAAAAATCTTATTTTTTATTTTATTTTGAGCTCAGGTTTCAGCAAACCAGAGTAACCAAATTTGCTCCAGAATGTGCTCTGTACTCAGTAGGCCAAGAATTAGAGTAAACGCTTTAAAATATTCTAATTCCTAATCCACTAAAATTAGAGCACAATCCAGAGCTGCCAAATCTGTACCAAAATGTGCTCTGGTTTCAGCAGACTTAGAATTAGTGCAAACACTCCACAGTGCTCTAATTCCTTACCCACTGAAACTAGAGTACAATTAAGAGCAGCCAAATCTGCTTCAGAATGTTCTTTGGTTTCAGCAGGCTTAGAATTAGAGCAAACACTTCAAAGTGCTTTAATTCTTAACCCACTGACCCCAGAGCCAAATCTACTCCAGAATGTTCTCTGGTTTCAGCTCACCACCAGGTGGGGAGGAGGCCCGAAGGCCCACTACTGAGTGCTAGCGTCTCAAAACATGCGTTATTACCGGTCATGTACATTCCTATTGGCTGACATTCAATCTATTATTGTAGCTTCACTAGTAAAAATTTTAAAATGGCAATTTGTATATGTTCTTTGATGCGGGGAATTCACGGGTAATATTTTAAAGGGTATAACTAACACCCCTTCTAGGGTAGTAGGTAGTCAATTACTAATAAATTGGAAGGAGATACAATAATTCTTTAAAATAATTTAGAGCTTTATTACTGATGTAAAAAATAGTACGTTAAGAGAAACGTCTCGTTGGGGGCGATGCCCCTATAAAAATTTTCCTTGGGGGCAGGAGCCCCGATGCCCCCATGCACTCGGCGCTTCCATTAGTTTCATATCTTTGAACTCTCTCCCAAAGGCGGGTCATCTTTCGCAAAATTTTCTTAAAATTAAAATGCTTATCACCGTTCCTTATTTTAATCGCTAAAAAAAAGATTTGTAATTTTCACCTCACCTATATGCTTCATATTTCTCACGAAATATATTTTGACGTCAATTTTGTCAATCGTACTCCATATATATTAAGAAGAAATCAAATGTTTTGTACAAAAATTAAATCCAACTAAATTATTATTTCTATTAGATAAGCTTCTGAGGAGTAACGAAGAGATGGCAGTATAAAACAACCCCAATATCACCCATTTAAGTTACATGACCCATTTTGATCATGCAAGAAATAGTATAAGCATGACGAACGGTAAGGAAATTCGATCTCAGACAATTATTTTTGATAAGGAAAATGTCCTTACCGTTCTTAATACTTAATATACTATTGTACGAATAGGATTTTACATACTTGTATCTTTCTATTTTACTTTATTTTAAGCAGGGATAAGATAACGTTAAAATAAGGTTAATATGTTATTTCATAAGATGATAAAAAAATCCGTTATATAACCTTATATAACTTAAAGAAATCAACAACATAACTCTATATAATGTTACTTTATTTCATTATAATGACATTAAAATAACTTTATTTTTTCTCGAATATGTAATAAAAGTTTATAAAAAAAAAACAAAAAGTATATATTTTAAATATTAATCTTATTCTGTAATTCCTAATTACCTGCTATAAGGCAAGCATTACTAATTACCTTATAAATATGAAATGAAACACGTGCAATCGTATTGGCAGTAGGATATTATAGGTTTTCTAACGCTATATTAAAATATCAGTAAATTAGGCATATATACTCTTATAACGGCAAATAACGTTTTGGTGCATTGTCATTTGTTACATTACGGTTACATAACATTATTTTGGTATTATTACGTTGTTAACAAAAAAAAGCAAATGAAACACATTACCAGATATTAGATATCTTTACCTCACGTTTTCCATCCCTGATTTTAAGTATAATTTTGTATCCTACAATTTTCGTATGATAATTGTAAAATATAAATCACCTATACCTACATTTTTTTAATACTATGTAATTCTGATATGAATTTTCAAAGAATAATATTAAATTTGTAAATTTATTACTTATTAATTATTTATTTAATTTGTAGAGAGTGTTCTCACGTTTTACATATTACAGAAAAATTATTCAATATGTAATTAAAACAAAAACAAAATACTCGTTGTTGAAGAACAGTTTTAATTCAATTGTTATACTGTCACGATCAAGTCACCTAATACAACAAAACAAACTATATTATTGTTATTGCAAAACAGTTGAATATATGAAACAAATTCTGTTTCTTGTTTTTCGAGCAATATTTCTAGAATTTGAATGCGGAATGATTATTTTGGTATCAACTGGCTTCACTTTCATGCATTTATTGTCTGCAGTTCCGATATCTGATATTATTATTATTTCTGAATTACCTCAAATACATGTAAGTATACCAACGATATTGAGTTACAAAATAAAAGGAAAATTTGCATAAAGATAGGAAAAAAGATGATTCCATATATGAACATTTATTCTACTTATATATGTTTCACGAGAGACTAGTATTTTTCTTCGTCTTGCATCAGTCTTGCATAAAATGCAATATGGGATATTGAGCATAAAATGCAAGACAAGAACAATACAAGAGCTATTAATTTGAAAGCAAGGTAAGGCAAGAAATTGTCTTGCAAGAAAAGCAAAATTATCTTCAATTCTTGCACTATTGCGGTTTTTTTTGTTAATTTGAAATCTATATTTAGTATAAATTACATTTTAAAAATATGTAATAATAATAATTATTGTATAATATACCTATTCTTCGAAATTATATAACCAAGAGTTAAGGCACAAAATAATTTCTTATAACCAAGGAACTTTGGAAAAAAAGCTTTTCTGCTAGTACAGATGTCGAAGTTGTTCTAAAAAATACTTAAAGTAATACAATACAATTATACGATTTTTTGTGTTTATAATATACGAGGGTGGTCCGATAAGTACTTAGCCTACAAAAGAATAACAATTTTTTTTGAAAAATGGCGATTTATTTTTCAACATAATCTCCTTTGAGTTCTATACACTCGATCCAGCGATGCTCCAACTTCTGTAACCCGTCTGAAAAAAACATTTTCTGAAGGTGTGCAAAGTAGGCTTTCGTGGCGGTGATAACTGCCCCATTCGACTGAAATTTCTGCCCAGCGAGTGACTTTTTCAAATTTGGAAACAAAAAAAAGTCGCACAGGGCCAAATCCGGAGAATACGGTGGGTGGGGTAGCAGTTAGTAGCCTAATTCTACCAATTTGGCTGTGGCGAAGGCGGAGGTGTGAGCCGGTGCATTGTCACGGTGGAAAAGCATTCGTTTCTTCGAAAAATGGGGCCGTTTTTTCTGCAATTCGGCGTCGAATCGGCCCAATAATTCGGCATAGTAGAGCCCTGTAATCGTTTTACCCTTCTCCAGGTAGTCGATGTAGATCACACTTTTTGAATTCCAGAAAACCGTCGCCATAACCTTTCCGGCTGATAGGACAGTCTTCGCCTTCTTTGGAGCACGTTCGCCGGGTGAAGTCCACTGTTTCGACTGTTCCTTGGTCTCTGGTGTGTACCAGTGTACCCATGTTTCGTCGACGGTCACGAAACGACTCAGAAACTCCTTCGGATAGCGCCTAAACATCGTCAAATTCTGCTCTGAAGTGGTCTCACGGATGCGCATGTTGTCAGGAGTGAGCAAACGCGGCACCCATCGCGTCGACAGCTTTCTCATACCCAATAATTCATGCAAGGTATGACACACGCGGTCTTTTGAGATGCCTACTGTGTCAGCTATCTCACGCACCTTCAATCGACGGTCTGCCAATACGAAATCGTGGATTTTTGTTACGTTATCCTCCGTGGTAGCCGTTTTCGGGGCACCTGGGCGTGACTCATCAAAAACCGACGTGCGACCACGTTGAAACTCGTTAAACCAATTTTTGACGGTCGCCATCGAAGGAAAAGAGTCACCCTATACAGCATCCAAGCGTTCTTTAATTTCGCTGCGCGATTTCCCTTCCAAAAACAAGAATCAAATCACCGACCGATAGTGTTCTTTTTCCATTTTTCTCAAATCTGCGGACACGCTCGCTTCCACACGCGGTCAAAACAAAACTTCGCGTCCGATTCGGCTGAAAATTTGACAGTAGCTGTCTACGATGATGTTCTAAGCAATAAAAAATTGCTCTTGCGGTTGTTGTGCTATAGGGCGGTGAGGCTAAGTACTTATCGGACCGCCCTCGTACATTTAATAATAATAATTGTATTATGAAATATATATTTGATTATTGAAATTGATATTATCTAAACAAAAAAAATGCATGTGTTAAAAAAAATATGTTCATTTGCAAAAAGGGAATCCCTGATTATGTTATAACATGTAAGACAAGAAATAAGCAAGAAAATGACGACCAAGACAAGATTTTCATATACAAGAGTACTGAAAGACAAGATATACGTAAATTTATTGTTTTGTTTTTCGGGACAAGACAAGAAATAATAAAACAAGACAAGAAATTTTGTCTTATGAAACACTAATAATTTCGTTCCCTTTACCGCATAGTAATATGCGATGACATAAAAAGTCGTCAGAAATATTGTATACAATAATAGTACATTACTGTACTAGTGGGAGAAAAATTAAATAATAATAATAATAATAAAATACTAATGATACTCAAAACTTGAGTGATTACACAAATTTGTTAAAATTGTTACAGCACTTATATAAAGTCGCATTAGGGCGTTAATTTCATTTCGCTTCCGGTGGAGGAATAGTTGGAGAAGTACGAACTTCTCTCACTCATTTTACTTCTCCCACAGCCAGTGTTGCCAATTCAAGGGAAATTTCCCATATTGTAGGAATTTTTATTAATCAAATAAGGAAATGGGAAAAAGGGAAAAAAAAAGAAAAAATATGTTTTAAGAGAATTTCTGTATTATTAATTATTTTTTCTTATGACCACTGTTAAAAATAGTCTTTTTAACGGTGGCTTAGCAAGTTAAAAATAACAGTTTATAACAAAGTGAATACTTTTAAATCGTTGTCATTGACGACGAATTAAAAGTAAAAAACAAATTTACTTTTAACACTTGTGTTAAAAAGGAACTAAATCTAGTTACCTGTCATAAATGTCCTTCTATAATGTTTAGTTTTTATTTACTAATACATAACTAGGGTCGTAGGAAAAATAGTGTATGATATTTGTGTTAAAAGTGATTTTATTTCGTTTGGGGGGTTTGTTAAACTCGGCTTCGCCTCGTTTCAAACTTCCCCACTCACTCATAAAATGTCACTTTTAACACTTATATCATAAATAACTATTATTATCTGTTATTATTCATATTTCGATTATTAAATTTAGTTATATATGTATACGTGTTTCAATTATATTTTACACTTCACCAAAATAAATTAAAGTTACATTGTTAGTAGATGAATAAATGATTTTAATTTTACATAAATAAAAATTCATGTGTTCTAGAAATGCATTATTATTAGATGAATAAAAGATTAAAATTTTACATTATTAAGAAATCATGTATTACAGAATTTGCATTATTATTAGATGAATAAATGATTAAAACTTTATATAAATAAGAAATGTTTTCCAGAATTTGCAACGCAATTCTCAACAACAGTTTTCTCTTGCAGTGAAAATGACACCTAACCTAGTAGCTAAGCAGACCGTTTCCCTATACGAAGAAGACAAAGACGAAAGCGTAGATACCGAGCAAGTGACGTCCAAGAACATCGTCCCCAAAATGCACAAGCTGGAACTTGTTTGGAGAAACATTATCTTGTTTTCGTACATCCACCTTGCTGCCCTCTATGGAGTTTACCTCAGCTTTACCAGCGCTAAGTGGCAAACCATTCTTTTCGGTAAGCAAGGCCTTCCTAAAATATTTATACAGAGTGGAAATAAACTTAATGTCGTAAATTTGAGGGTGAGTAGTATGACGTGTGTAGATTACGAAAGTGAAAGATTTTTTAAAAAATTCGAAAAACTAAAATTCGGCTTTTCTTGAGGAAATTTTTTTTACTGCTGTTACTCATATTTCATTAAAAATACGTTTATAAAAAAATACATTAAAAATTAGTTGTGTAAGATCCCAAGTAACACAGACTGACGGTCGACCAAAAATCGACGTTATTAGTATCGTAATTGTGGACGTCATTTTGACCAGGCTATATATGACGATAAAACCACGAAGTTATGACGTCTCTTTTTAGTAACATCCAAGTCGCTTTTTGACGTCATATTTAAACGCCAATATAATGTGAATGTGACATCCTATAATTGGTCAACTGATTGACCAAAAATCAACGTAGATAAATGTAGTGTAGTAGTAGTAGTTTAAAATAAGAATGTTACACACCGTATTTTGAGAACCATTGGTCGAAAATAAATTTGTGTCCCTCATTAAAGTAGTCTTATAAAATAGAAATTGTTTGCTATAGTTCCCGAGATAGCAATAATGTACTATTTAAAATAAACACCCGTATATTCTGTGCTTTCTTGAAACATGTAAATAAAGTTTTCCACAAATGAATGATATTTTTGTAAATGATTTATTTAATGAAAGACGACGTTTCAATTTTCCCCCACTCTTGAGGTTGTCTGATTGTTTCAACTTCCCTTTTGCAATCTTGACCTACTCTTCAACATATCTACATGTTAAACTATTTTACATTAAAATTCCACAATTTATAAATTACCACCTGATGATGGTCCCAACCAGGACCGAAACGTCGTCTTTCATTAAATAAAACGTTTACAAAAAGCTGAAGTCTCCAATATTCTACCCAAATTAAATACCATAATCGGCTTAATAAAAATTATTCATTAGAATGTTATTTTTGTTTTCAGCGTGTTTTCTTGCTAGGTTGGGAGGCTTGGGCATCACTGCCGGAGCCCACCGTTTGTGGGCGCATCGCTCCTACAAAGCTAAGTGGCCTCTTCGTGCTTTCCTTGCAATGTGCAACACTCTAGCCTTCCAGGTACGTCAATGTCGTTACTCATCATCTAATCGCAAATTGGAACATGGTTCTTAGTCGAGTCTCATTGTGTGGTAAATTGTACTCATATAGCGGTTCTAAGTTCTAATAATAGTGTCCTAAACTATGGTCCAAATATTTTCATTTTGCGGAAGAATATGAAAATATACAACAATTAATGGGTATTAGTGAAAATATTTCATTTAAATCTATCTCTCCTAGTCAAAATGGATATTTTCGTTGAAACCTGAAATTCATTCCTTTACTTTAAACAAGGAAGTAATAAACCTGAAATTAAGTAGTAATAATTGTAATGAGTGCATAAAAGTCCTTCACACTTCGCACATAGTGCGATTTTTTCCGATGTTGAGCGTTCGCGTCGCAACCGCAATCCTCATCAGTCATCACAGACATGCTCGGTCCCAAAAGGGCAAGAGCGCGCTTTTGTCGTTTGTGCCCAATCACCTCAGTGGCCGTGGCCCAGAAAAGAGCGGGAATTTTAAATAGACGTCATTGACAGGGATAACGATAAATTTAAAAAAGGGAAAGATGTATTGGGCTTAGTATGGTGTTTCAAAATAGTTATATCATAGAATACTAACTTCACACTGGTCGTAGTTGCGAAAAGAGCGGGAACTTACCATTTTAGTACAATTGGATGCGATTTAGTACAGTACACCGAAAAATAATCTTGAAACAACACTGATTATTACGCATATTCTTCCTATTTTTTCAACTAACTTCTCTTCTCTCTGTAATTTCTTCTTTTAGGACGCCGTGGTAGACTGGGCGAGAGACCACCGCGTGCACCACAAGTTCAGCGAGACAGACGCAGACCCGCACAACGCTAGACGAGGCTTTTTCTTCTCCCACATCGGTTGGTTGTTAGTCCGCAAGCATCCCGAGGTGCGCGCCAAGGGCAAGAGCATCGACCTGTCTGACTTACACGCCGACCCCATTCTACGCTTCCAGAAGAAGCACTACGTCGTCCTAATGCCCTTGGCGTGCTTCGTACTGCCGACTTTCATTCCTTGGTACTACTGGGGGGAGAGTTTATACAATGCGTGGTTTGTGTGCGGGTTGTTGAGGTACTGCTATAGTCTTAATGTTACGTGGTTGGTTAACTCTGCTGCACATTTGTGGGGGGAGAAGCCGTATGATAAGTAAGTACTTTTTATTCTGGCCTAATGGAGTCCTAAACAGGTTCTTTTAATATACCGGGTGTTAATACTAAGTTGTAACATCCGAAAACGGTAGTTAGTCGATCGATTTTTGAAAATAAAACATTTATAACATCCTTAAACTAACTTCTAACATTTGTATAAAATAATATAAACAAAAGCCTAACAATAAACGCGTACTTCAAACTTGAAGTATATGTTTTTTAATTTGTACATTCAAATTTTAAAACTTTTTGATCTTGTTCTTTAGATATAAATTATTTACTATTGTATCTTCAAACGTTATTTGCATAATCTGTTTATAAAAATACATAATTATCAAAACATTGTTGCAGTTTGTAAAAATGTATCTTGCAATTCAATTTGAATAAAAACTTTGTTTAGACAGATGATTTAGACAAATGTTAATAGATAGCTTAAAGATTTTATAAATGTTTTATTTTCAAAAATCGATCGACTGGTTTTCAAAATATCTTGTTTTGAATATTTTGATCGGTCGCCATTTTATTATTTGATGGAATAGAAAATAAGAAAGTAATGACGATTTTTCGAAAAACAAAGGAAAGCCAATAACTATGAACTGGGGCTCGAAATCAAAAATTTGATCTAAGAAAAGTTGCTTGTTTCAATGAGTTCTATCTGCAGTTTTCGAAGGTTACAACTTAGTATTAACACCCTGTATATTTTTTGTAATAAGGAGATATCAATTTTTTTAATGAAATTTTTGGCTTGTAACTTCATGTCTTCGGCAGTGCTGAATAAAATGTTAGTTGTACAGGGTTATTTTCATATTCGTATGCCTAATCCTAATACATATTTATATATAACTTTTTGTCTTTTTAAAATCAAGCAAACAATGAAATTGCTCAGGACGTATCATGACATAGTACGTCGTTTATGATGGATTTAATTTATAAATTTAAATTTACGAATTTACATTTATAAATATAAATTGTACATATTTGTCTTTACTGGTTCATTGATGATTTAGAATTTACATTTAAAATATCACCATATAAGGCCCAAATTCAGAGACGGAACTAACACTCATTTTACACTTACTTTTGACTTAACTTATACTCATTTGTTATTTGTTAAACATGCTGTTATTTGGAATTTACAGTCGTTAAGCTACTCAAATTTAAAGTGAAAAGTGAGTTAAAGTTGAGTAACATTTGAGTGTGGTCGGTAGATACCTTACAACTGACTTAAATCAACAAAAATATGTTTAAATAAAATTATATACTAAATATGATGGGATGTATGTGGTACCATTGGTTAGAATATTTAATTAATAATACTTTTTTTAATTGAAATATTGGGGACAACAAACGAATCATATTTTATGTTGGTTACATACCTTGTCAAAATCACTAATAGTAATCAAAATTTTGTTGCACTAATAATAGCAGTTAATTATTACAAAGTCAATAATATTCTAATTTATTATTATTCTGGAAGAAAATCCTAAAGTAATTAAAAAATTTCTTTGATTACAACAAATATATTTTTCATTGATAACCTTTACTACTTTCATTGTAACACTTCTTTAGATAAATATAACACTAAAATTAATTTATTGACGATGGGGTGAATATTATATACGTTTATACAAACAGCATGTTAATTCCCTATTGTGGTTACGACAATGCTACATAAATCAGGCTTAAAATTTAAGTGCAACTGGATATGATTGCACATTAAATTATAAATGATTTGTATAATAATATGAATTATCTAATTTTGTTTTATTAATAGATTAGAAATTTTTTAAATCGTGGTCAATAAATATTTATATTTTGAATTTAACGTTTCAATTTGGAATCAAAATGGACGCAACTGCGGTACTTTAGGACAGAATATATATCGATTATATGAAAACTTGATTTTGTTGACCACAAGTAATATATATATATATATATCTCTTTTCTAGAAACATTAACCCAGCGGAAAACCTCGTAGTGACTGTTTTGGCGATGGGAGAAGGCTGGCACAACTACCACCACACGTTCCCGTGGGACTACAAGACCGGCGAGCTGGGCAGGTACGGCGTGAACGAGACCACGCTGTTCCTGGACCTGTGCGCCACGCTGGGCCTGGCCCACGACCTGAAGACCGTCCCCGAGGAGGTGGTGAAGCGCCGCGTGCTCAACTCGGGCGACGGCTCGCACCCCACGTGGGGCTGGGGCGACCAGGACCAGACGCAGGAGGAGAAGGACGCTGCTGTCACCGTAGCCGCCAAGGACGAGTGAAGGAGTTGGAAGTAGTAGGTTGGGGGCTTTTGAAAGGGGTTTTTAGTCTGGGTAACTTTGAAGTAGTTGTTATCCTAGCCTAACTGAAATTTCATAAATTTAAACCGGATTTATAATTATTGATGTGAAAAGTGTTGAATATGTACTTTTGTTTCGCTTCTTCATATTTAGGACATAAGCAATATTTGATTTGTAATTTTTATATGTATTGTAATTGATTTAGATTTTGATTGATTTGTCAAGTTTTGTGTTTTTTCTGTTTTTGTAAAAATAAAAAGAATAATTGAATTTCTTCAGTATATTAATTGACCCTGTGTTATTCAAAAGGTTATGGACCCAGAACGATTCTACTGAGAAATTCATTGATCGTTATTTTTATTTGGTGACTAATTTTGGCTGTTCTTATTCAATATGGATTCTAAGTGGAACATTAAACCATTAGAAGGAAAAAAGAACTGGGTTACATGGAAATTTAGAATAACTGTACTGCTAAAAATGCATGAAGCATGAAGGTAGATATTCTTGAAGTTGTTGAAAGGAAACTTGCGACTGCGAAAGCATTAGAAGAGTATGCCACAAAATTACAAGCATTTATCAAGGGAGACAACAATACTATTATGATACTTACCAACAGTATGACAGAAGAGACTCTTTCATTGAAATATTGGGGACAACAAACGGATTATATTTCATATTGATTCCACACTTTATGTCAAAATCACTAACAGTAATCAAAATTTTGTTGCACCAATAATTTCAGTTAATTATAATAAAGTCAATAATATTTTAATTTATTATTATTCTGGAAGAAAATCCTAAAGTAATTGAAAAATTTCTTTGATTACAAAAAATATATTTTTCGTTGATTTTTACTATTTTAATTGTAAAAATTCTGATCTACGTTTATACAAATTTGATAACGAGATAGACATGGAAAATTAGTACATATTCCAGCAAAAAACTGTTTTCCCTCATTAATTCCCAGTTGTGATTATGACAACGTTGTATAAATCAGGCTTAAAATTTAAGTCTTGTTGGTGTAACGGATGTAGCTGGGTATAATTGCACATTAAATCGATTGAACTCATTTAAAAAGCACTGGTATTTTATAATAGTATGTTTATTAACAAAAGATACTACGTCTCAGCTCAGCGTCGGAGTTCTCTCTTTTACTTAATACAGATGGCGCGCCACGCGTTGGCGACCGGAACTCAAACATTTCAAAAATATTGGCGCGTATATAGATATAACCTAACAGTATAAATTATCTAATTTGGTTTTATTTATGAAAACTTAATTTTGATGACCACTAATAACTTATTTCTCTTTCTAGAAACATTAACCCAGCGGAAAACCTCGTAGTCACTCTGTTGGCGATAGGAGAGGGCTGTCACAACTACCACCACACGTTCCCCTGGGACTACAAGACCGGCGAGCTGGGCAGGTACGGCGTGAACGAGACCACGCTGTTCCTGGACCTGTGCGCCACGCTGGGCCTCGCCTACGACCTGAAGACCGTCCCCGAGGAGGTGGTGAGGCGCCGCGTGCTCAGCTCGGGCGACGGCTCGCACCCCACGTGGGGCTGGGGCGACCAGGACCAGACGCAGGAGGAGAAGGATGCTGCTGTTACCGTGGCCGCCAAGGACGAGTGAAGGAGGTGGAAGTAGTAGTAGGTTGGGGCTTTTGAAAGGGGTTTGTAATATGGGGAACTTTGAGGTGGTTTTTATCATAGCTTTATAGTCATAAACTGTAGCACAGAATAGGTATATACAGAAGAGACAATTCGTGTCGGT
The DNA here is from genome assembly GCA_035578165.1 of Stenolophus ochropezus. NCBI lineage: Eukaryota > Metazoa > Arthropoda > Insecta > Coleoptera > Carabidae > Stenolophus > Stenolophus ochropezus. The sequence goes on from JAQOWZ010000008.1 coordinate 23,318,582, forward strand.
AACTTTCATGTTCCCCTATTCAGTTCTATGACCTTGAAGCATTGTCTAGACATTTAAATTTGTACCCTTCCCCTATCTATCTCTAAGATGTGAGGAAACTTTCCGATTTTAAACAATGAGCCCTTTAAATTTGTGCTCATTCTCCATCTCTCTCTAATTCTCGTTTCTCTATCTTACTGTCGCTTCTGTATAAACCTATTCTGTGGCTGTAGTTTGAATTGAAATGTCATAAATTTAAACCGGATTTATAATGTGAAAAGTGTTGAATATGTACTTTTTGTTTCGCTTTTTCATATTTAGAACATAAGCAATCTTTGATTTGTAATTTTTGTATGTATTGTAATTGTTTTAGATTTTGATTTGATTTGTTAAGTTGTGTTTTTTTCTGTTTTTGTAACAATAAAAAGGATAATTGAATTTCTTCAGTATATTAATTGACCTTTACACAGTGGTTACGGTTACGGACCCAGAACGATTCTACTGAGATATTCATTGTTCATTATTTTTATTTGGTGACTAATTTTGTTTGTTCTTATTCTTTATGGATTCTAAGTGGAACATTAAACCATTACAAGGAAAAAAGAACTGGGTTACATGGAAATTTAGAATAACTGTACTGCTGAAAATGCATAAAGGTGCTTTTAAAGTTGTTGAAAGGAAGCTTGCGACTACGAAAGCATTAGAAGAGTATGATACAAAATTACAAGCATTTACCAAGGGAGACAACAATGTTATGATGATACTTACCAAGTATGAGAGAAGAGACTTTTTCATTGCAATATTGGGGGCAACCAACGGATTATATTTTATGTTGATTCCACCACACCTTGTGTCAAAGTCACTAATAGTAATCAAAATTTTGTTGCACCAATAATTGCAGTTAATTATTACAAAGTAAATAATATTCTAATTTATTATTATTATGGAAGAAAATCCTAAAGTAATGAAAAATTTCTTTGATTACGACAAATATATTTTTCGTTGATTTTTACTATTTTGATTGAAACAATTATAGGTAATCTACGTTTATACAAACGGAAGAGTCAAATTTATAAATCATTCCAAATTTGATAACAAGACAGACATGGAAAATCGGTACATATTCCAGAAAAAAACTGTTTTCCCCCGTTAATTCCCTATTGTGATTACGACAACGCTGTATAAATCATAAGCTTAAAATTTAAGTCTTGTTGGTGCAACGGGTGCAACTGGTATAATTGCACATTAAATTATAAATATTTTATATAATAGTATAAGTTATCTAATATGGTTTTATTATTAGATTATAAATTTCTAAATTCATTAATTCAATTTGGAATCAAAATAGATGCAATTGCGGTACTTTAGGACGGGATATCTATATCAAATATATGAAAACTTGATTTTGATGACCACAACTAACTTATATCTCTTTTCTAGAAACATTAACCCAGCGGAAAACCTCGTAGTGACTGTTTTGGCGATGGGTGAAGGCTGTCACAACTACCACCACACGTTCCCGTGGGACTACAGGACCGGGGAGCTGGGCAGGTACGGCGTGAACGAGACCACGTGGTTCCTGGACCTGTGCGCCAAGCTGGGCCTGGCCCACGACCTGAAGACCGTCCCCGAGGAGGTGGTGAAGCGCCGCGTGCTCAGCTCGGGCGACGGCTCGCACCCCACGTGGGGCTGGGGCGACCAGGACCAGACGCAGGAGGAGAAGGATGCTGCTGTTACCGTGGCCGCCAAGGACGAGTGAAGGAGTTGGAAGTAGTAGTAGGTTGGGGGCTTTTGAAAGGGGTTTTAAGTCTGGGTAACTTTGAAGTAGTTTTTATCCTAGCCTAACTGGAATGTCATAAATTTAAACCGGATTTATAATTGATGTGAAAAGTGTTGAATATGTACTTTTGTTTCGCTTCTTCATATTTAGGACATAAGCAATCTTTGATTTGTAATTTTTATATGTATTGTAATTGTTTTAGACGTTTTAGGGCCAGTTTTTCCACCTCTGATTAAAGTGCCGGGTACGTTAACTATCGGTTAATAGAAAAATATCGCATCGAAAAACTAATATAAGTAGTCAAAAATATACGTGTTATTTACTATTTCGATGCGATACTTTTCTGTTAACCGACAGTTAAGGTAACCGGCACTTTAACCAGAGGTGGAAAAATTGGTCCTTAGATTTTTTTTTCTCAAGTTTTGTGTTTTTTCTGTTTTTGTAAAAATAAAAAGGATAATTGAATTTCTTCAGTATATTAATTGACCTTTACACTATAAAACTTTTTTTCTTTACTGATGTACGGAGACTAATTAGTTTGAATTTATATACCTACCTAAGTTATACGTACAATCAGTAACGTCTATTTATTTTAAAACAAGGGTAGGGAAAATAAATTATTACATTTAATAACTTATTATTTGACAGATATTATGTTTATAATTTATAATATATAAACTAATATTCTGGAAATGAGTCGAACATAAATTACTAGAATATAAATTAAATTATAGTTTAATACAAAAGCGATTAAGTTAGGCATGTTTGTGTATTATTTAAGTTTAATCCTCGGGGTTGACAGCTCATCTGCGACTCGTTATTGGTGGAATAATTTATTCGTCGAGCGGAAATAGTCCAATTCCGGAAACCTGGTAATTTGCCGTTCATTTCCGCTTGCTCGATAATAACTTGGATGTGTTCCTTTCATCTCTCTCTTGCTACAGCGATGAGGGCTGAAGCTGTCCTTGTTTAGAGAAAAGTCGAAGCTAATCTTCAGATATAAAGTTGGTGAAATTTGAGCAGGTTATTTACTTTTTATCGAGCTTGTAAATCGTAGTACATTCGGAGATGAAAATAGTATCTACCTAAAGATCTTACGGGTATAACACATTTCCTGTCACTAAAAGATTATTCATTTACTATTCTATAAAAGATAATGAACCCTAATAAAATCTCGTACCCAATTTAATAGGGTTTTATACACGGATGTCTATATAATACCTTGATAGGGCATAGCACATGAAAACGTGAAGCCTGTGGCGGCCATTTTCTATTGATCTGAATCTAATCCAATTGGCGGTAAATATAAAGTCGTATGAGAAATTAATAAAAAAAATAAAAGCTTTAAATTGGTAAAGGTACCTATTTATTTAATTGAAAGAATGATGGAAACGAGTAAAATATGAAAAAGAAAAACGCATTGCGCAAAAAAGTTATAGAAATATTAATATTCGATGTAAATGGAAATCTAATGAAATATTGAGAATCACAAAAAATATACTACGCATAAAATTCACCAAATAGCATTTTTAGTTTAATACGCTATTTTTACATGATTAAAAATACAGAGCTGCTTTTATGTCGGAATAAAAACTGAAAATCCATATTTACTACATTGTTCGGTCATAGTCGTTTTTAACCTATGTTTTAGTAATTAAATTTGAGAACGATTATTCTGCGATACAATTTGTTACCATTAAAGCAATATAAATTCACCAATCTATCAATTACATAAGTACCTAAAACAATTCAAAATAAAATAACTAAAACAAATCAAATTAAAAAGATTTCTCATAATTTCGTTATAGATACTAATGACTATTAAGCCTACTTAATTGCAGTTTTGCACACCTGATAAAATTTGTTTTAATTGATATTTCTCTAGAACTAATGATCAGATTTGAAAAATAAAAAAAACTGTTGAAAAGAGAATTGAAAGGCCTTTCGAACTGTGTCAGGCTTGACACCCTTTTCCATTTAAAATTTTTGAGGTGCAGTCCACCCCCATTTTAGGGTTGAAGTTATTATGCCATTGGTACTAATCCATTCGGGTGTCCCCCTTTATACTAAAAATTACGTATTCGAGTGTTTTTTGCAAAATTGATGTTAAGTAGCCAAAAATTGTGCAATTTTATAATATTTACTATACAATATCACGGAAGAAGTGTCAATAAAAATTAAGTAGTAGAAAAGAAACTCACTAAGTTTCAAAAAAATCTTGTCAGCGGTCCAATATAGGAAACCGGTTTCCTTATTTGGATTTTGGACCACTAACGAAAATTACAACAATAGAACCTTTTAACTGCAGCACTAATTCCAGCACACCGAGAATGAATCCAAGTGCGGCATTTCATACATTGTATCATATTTTCTTCCTTGGTTTCTTCACATAATGTACAAAACCATGAATCACCATTTTCTTTTTTATGTTTCGGCATTTTGTCAAAGTTTGGTGAACTTATTTTTTTTAACAATCCATAGCGTCCTCTTTTTGACATTGTAAGCCTAAAAATATTTTTTCTTATTTATTTTTTCTATAAAAGAAATGTGGTTATCGAAATTGGGGCGGTTCAGTTTCGGCAACTGTTTTCGGTCCAACTTGGGCAACTTGAATATTTTATACTTAAAATTTTACAAAAACGTCAGAGTAACATAAACTTATAAAATTGTAACAGGAAATTGTAGATAGATAAGTGAACTTTGTGATGATATAATAAGACCTGTAATTACTTACGTTTGGACGAACTAACGGCGTTCACTCGTACATCAAAATAACAAATTTTCATCATAGTCAAACAAATAACACTTCTCTTGTAACCATGAGACATTTTTTCATAAACAAGATTGTATTAACCTGGTCTATATCTATGTATAACAAGTAGTCTATCTAAAATCGCACAGATTTTATCAATCTTTGGCTACCACAGCGGTCCAAATTAGGCTTTAGGCTACGGTCCAAATTAGGCTACTTTCCCCTACTAATGACAGATTTAGACTTCAGAAAAATGGCCGCCGCAGGCTTCACTTTTTCATTTGATATGCCGTATCCGGAAGTATATATAGAGATCAGTGGTTGGACATCTGCATGTTGCTCTCATTCTCATCTTACCCATCGCCCAATCTACTGCTCATCTTTTGTACGAAAAATATCATTTTTAAGGGTTTAGGCTTCAGACCTCACCTAGAACCTCTTACAAACACTGAGGTGTCGCGAGTGGTGGGCCAGGGTGGTCACTGGCCCACCCTAAAAGCAACTGTGCCCACCCAACTGCCAACTGCAAAATTTTGAATTAAATGAAAAGGAGAAATCTGACTATGATCTGATATTATCTATGCGGTAACTATCTGTAATAAGTCAAATCACAGATTGCAATGAAAGTAATGAAAAATTACATATACATATATACCATTCCTACCGGTATAACTGAAATTAAACTTCAGTTTAATGTTAATAAAAATATATTAATGAGTATAAGTTAATTTAACCTTAGTGTAAAGCATTTTTAAACTATGACTATATTAAACCTTTCACTGAACAGTACAAAATTGATTAAAAAGAAGCTACAAATTTTACCAAAACTATATTAAAAATACCTAAGGGGACGAATTTTAAATTAAAATAGAAAATATAATTCATTTTAAAAATTTATTAAAGGCACAAAGACGTTTTTTTTTTAATAAATATCATGAATCTTTATTACTATTCCATTTTCAAAGGCAAGACGCGAAAGAAATTGTAAAAAATATTGAAAGGCAATTGGCAAAAAAATTGAACTTAGATAAATCTTGGGCCTTTGCTTTAGGACATCCTAAACGGATAATTCTAAATTGAATGTAATTTAGTTTCGTTCCGGATACCTTATCCAGCGATTAGTAGAAAAATATCGCATTGAAGTAATAAATAACGCATATTTTTGATAACTTACTGTTTTTCGATGCGATATTTTTCTATTGATCGATGGTTAAGGTAACCGACACTTTAACCAAAAGTGTATTTTTTGGTAAATAACATTTATTTATTTTAAAATATTGGTTTTTAATACTTTGGGTGCTCACCATAAAAAATGTCGTACTGGCCTGTGCCCATTGGCTGGCGACGTCACTGCATGCATCACTAAAATGCAAGTAAAACATGTCACGAAACAAGTACCTGAGGTACTTGAGGTCCTGTTCCACATAGGAATGTTATGCAATAGAAGATGATATAAGCAATTTTAGTTTGTAATTTGGTCGTGTGTGACGTCACATATGAATGATACGAATGATAAAATAATCTATTGCTACCTGACTGTTGTTATTAGCCAAATTTTTACCTTCTTTTAACTGTTGGTGTCTTGCTTGTTGGTTATAATAATAATTAGAGTAGAATAGACAATAAGGAACAAGAACATAATCATTTTCATACATTAGGCAGCTATATGTAAAAAATGGATTATTGTAATCAAAAACAGATTCGTTCCAAATAGAAATACGTTTATATGATTTAAATATTTCTTTGAACACAATTCACAAATAAAACATACTGTAAAAAAATATTTATAAAGTTAAAAAAATATAAGTATCTATTTTCTAAATTAGACGAATTGGGTGAGTTCCTTTTCGTTATTAAGTATGGGTGTTTATGGAACCTCAATTCCAAATGATTCCTCTAAAATTTTCTGTTTCCACTTTTAGGTCGTAAAAGTAGCTGTAAACTACTGCCCAGAAGTACCAAAGCAAACCTACAAAAAGAAAAACAAATGAAAATCACAAAATAGTTATCAAAAAGAAAATTGTTAGTTTAATTTGTTTTAGGAAATTTAATTATTTCATAAACTTGACATTTGATCTGCAAATATTTTCAAGACAAATATACATCAGAATGGAAAAGAAGGATTGAAATTAGTGGAAGGCAGTTATTTTTTTTAAAGTTTCATGTCATCTCTTACCGGTTTCGGCCTCATGTATCTCTGCCTCAGGAAGTGAAAACCAGAGATGAAATAAAAATATAAAAGGCATGATAGTTCAAAAATAACACATTAAAATGAATGATAAATCAAACATTAGTCAGAATTTAAAATTTTAAATATAAACACTTATAATGATTATGATAACAAATTCAAAAATTACCAACAATTATTGTTTGATAAACGTATTCTTTCAAATAATTCTTTAATTTCTCATTATCAGTGTTTAATGTTTAAATATTAATAATTTTAATATATGACTAATGTCTGATTTATCATTTATTTTAATATTAATATGTGATTTATACTCATATTTTGTAACTAACATGACATTTCTCCCTAAAGCCGAAACCGGTAAAAGATGAAATAAAACTTAAAAAAAAAATAATGCCTTCCAATAATATTTTTTTTCTTCAAACGTCATAAAAGTGACATCTTCTGTGACGTGATTGACAAGGTTGAAGTTTAATTTCTATGCCAACGTAATATAATTTTTTATTCTAGCCGCCGTATAATATTGTCGCCGCCGTATAATATTGTCGCCGCCGTATAGCCAATAAGAAGCGCCGTATAATATTGTCGCCGCCGTATAGCCAATAAGAAGTAACTTGTACAATAGAAATCTGTAATATCGCCCTAAATGTCACTATAAAAACTAGATAACCTAAGAATAAAGTTACTAAAAATTATGAATAACTGACAGGTAACCTACATATTAAACGTCAAATAGTAATTTATTTTTTAAAATTTCTAAGTTTGAAGAAAAAATAGCATGTGTTATTCAGAGTAAAAGTGTCTTTGTGTGCCTTGCATGCAATTGTCCGACTCGCTTCGCTCGTCGTGCAAACTTCCATGCTCGCCACACAAAGTATCACTTTTACTCTTAATAACACAATATACTATTTTCCTATGACCACTGTTAAAAATAGTCTTTTTAACGGTTGCTTAGCAAGTTAAAAATAACTGTTTATAACACAGTGAATACTTTTAAATCGTTGTCGTTGACAACGAATTAAAAGTAAAAAACAAATTTACTTTTAACACTTGTGTTAAAAAGGAACTAAATCTGGTTACCTGTCAGAAATGTCATTCTATAATGCTTAGTTTTTATTTACTACTACATAACTAGGGTCGTAGGAAAAATAGTGTATGATATTTGTGTTAAAAGTAATTTTATTTCGTTCGTGGGGTTTGTTATTATACTCGGCTTCGCCTCGTTTCAAACTTCCCCACTCACTCATAAAATGTCACTTTTAACACTTATATCATAAATAACTATTTTCTTCAAACGTCATAAAAGTTACATTTTCTGTGACGTGATTGACAAGGTTGAAGTTAATTTCTATGCCTCCGTAATATAATTTTTTATTTTAGCCGCCGTATAATTTTTTCGCCGCCGTATTTAGAATCAGCCAATAAGAAGTAACTTGTACAATAGAAATCTGTAATATCGCCCTAAATGTCACTATAAAAACTAGATAACTTAAGAATAAAGTTACTAAAAATTATGAATAACTGACAGGTAACCTACATATTAAACGTCAAATAATAGTTTATTTTTTAAAAGTTTGAAGAAAAAATAGCATGTGTTATTCAGAGTAAAAGTGTCTTTGTGTGCCTCGCATGCAATTGTCCGACTCGCTTCGCTCGTCGTGCAAACTTCCATGCTCGCCACACAAAGTATCACTTTTACTCTTAATAACACAATATACTATTTAATGAATCTTTATACTTTTCTGAGCTATGAAAAAATATGAGATCATTTAAGGTTTCTGAGCATAGAACTTATAATACTTCGTATATACTGTATATTTATTAAATCAATGCTTCTGAGCGAAGAAAAATATTAAATACCAATTTTAAATTGCGCGCTTAAACCAGCATAGTTCGACTCGAGCGAAACAAGACAATTAGCTGGCATCTATCATGGCGAGTGACGTCACAGTTCATATGTTCTATTGAGCTCCGAACATAGGGAATGACGTCATTTTTAGAGTTTTAAAATATGAATTTCATGAAAATATCGCAAAAATCAGAATATGAATGTAATAATATATTTTTTATTCTACACATACTGAAAATAAGATTTTCCTGTGTGTGCGTGCGCAAGAAAGTAGACATTTGCCGGTCCAGACCTACAAAATCTCACTATTCCCTAGGGAAGAAAAAAAATAAACAGTTCGTGTGCGGACAAACAGATATCGTTTAATGCGTTAGAAATAATAATCAGAATAAAATATGTAAACATGCTTTTAGAATATTGTAACTTTAGATAATTTTGATACTTACGTTAGATTCAAGGTATTTTTATTATATATTCTGTAAATAATAGAACAGAATGGGGTATTCCAAGTTTTTTTCATTTTTTAATATGTTATTCTATGCATAAAAATATTAGACCCGTATTTTTTCTTTTCGCCGAAAGGTTTCAAACACGCCAGAAATAAATTTTTAAAGTTTCAATAAATTACACCCTAGAAAATCGGCCGTGCGTGTGACGTCACAGGCACTGAGAATCAGCTGAGAACATCATTCGTAGGTCTGAGTCAGAGGCGTGGCGCGTTCGAACAAGAGCCAATAGGCTGACGCGAATGCCTTCTTCGACACAACAAGGCTGATACTGAATTTTCGTACTCGATTCAAATGCATTACAATTTCATTTTGATATTATGGTATTAAAAATCAGAAAAATAATGATTATATTCACTTTAATATTACTTATATATGGTAAACAATGATATCCAATAAGAATTTCTTTAAAAGCCGTAGGCTTGAAATACCCCATTGCTAACCTTATTTATGTCAAAATAAAATGTTTGTTTTTTGTTCTTATTCTATTTTTAATGTTGATAATCAATTTCACAAATTTTATTGAGGTTGAGTTAAATGTCAAATTTTAAAAAACATTCTGCCCTTATTAGAAAATTGTAGAAACATATTACTATATAGTTACAAACAGTAACAAATATGTCAAACTAAATGGACAAATAGGTTTTGAAATTCGCCTTCAGTCTCATTTCGCCGGAGTCGCATGTAAGAAAATGTTATAGCTGATAAAAAAAAACACTAACCTGATACAAAAATTAGAATGATCAAGGCCATTACTCCAACAGTCATAAAACCATATATGCACAACAAAAAGAATAAAATAATCGTTCCGATAGTACAACCAATGCATTGCAAACCTGTAAAAATCAGATAAGGATAGAAGTAAGCGGTACTTTTCTGAAAATAAAAAATGCTGAATTAGAAAATCCTGAAATTAAAAAAAAAATAGTTATTAAAGCAACAAGTATGTAAAGTAGGTATTTTTTTCAATGCTGTTTATCTAAAGCACGAGATAAAGAACACTGTTACACAAGTGTTGTATATATTTTTCCTACAACCGAAATATTAATAAAAATTTATTCATAAAATAAATTAAAAACATTGATAACTATGCCATAAATTGTTGGTAAAAGTAATACTATAGCAACGAATGACAACATTGAAAATTAGGTTATGTTAGAACTCTTGTCAAACAAACATAACTGTTATAAGAATCAGGTTACTATTTAAATTTTTAATAAAAATTATTACACATATTTCATTTATAGTGTACATTAATATTTATTATTAAAAATATTTATTTATATATTATTATCTATCAAATTATATACTTGACACTCTTGACAGTTAAATTAACAGAATCAGAATGTGTATGTTGCTTAGCAACTCTTTACAACTTGTAAAGATTGCGTAAAGTTTGTGCTTTGTGCCCGGTTGCAGGAAATAGTTATTTGTCAAACTAGAGAGGAAAGCGTATCTTTTTACCACTCGAGCTCGTGTGTGACTCACGAGCGTAGCGAGTGAGGCATTCGAGTGAGAGTGGAAAAAGTGCTTTCCTTTCGTGTTAGACACAACATTTTTTTCACGACATATTTCAAAAATCCATTTATTTGAATGAATAGGCGCAGCAATATGATAAGTTAGGTTATGACTGTACTGACTGTACTGTAAACTTTGACGTTTACCGATGCATTTGTTTATTTCCAATATGTCAATTTAAGTTGTTAAATTGCGAAATAATGTGAAAAAAGAAAAGAACAAGACATAATTGCCATAATTTTATTAAAGAATATCAGTATTAAATAAAAAAATTTAATATAACTATGAATTTTTCCAATATTACGTACTATACTGTTGGTAACACTGTACATTTTCCTTTCTAGAGAGGGAAAAGTAACTTTCCTCTCTATATCGCGAGAAGAAAGTAGAGCTTTCTATGCATGTCGTGAAAAAAATATTTTTTCGCGTCTCCGTCTCATTATGATTAGTATTACAGAACTCAAAATCGTCCAGAAACGGTCGGCAAAATGTAGGGAAACCAAGTAAATATTTTAACATTACATTCTGTCAAAATTTTAAATTTTATTTTATTGGAAAGATAAACCATTAATTAAAACATCTATTTTTAATTTATTATTTATAGGTATTACATTTATTGTTGAAAAACATCAATTCACATTTGTTTTATTTTTTAGATTAGAATAAATGTCACTACATTTTTTAAATAAAACAACTAAATTGTTTATATATCCATGTGAATAGAAAATGTTACCAACATAAAAACCTTTAGTGTATAAATTTTGAAGTAGTAATCATATTTCTTTAATAAATTAAGTGTCATCGGCCCAAAAAATCTTGTGTATCACATGCACAAAAGTCTTTTGCGAGAACTCGCATTATTTGTTATCAATCCGTCTTGTCAAAATAAGCTCGCTCTCACAAACCTCAGTTTCTGGACTAGTGATACAATTTTCGAAAACTGTCATAAGCAGTTAATTTTTACATGACAACTATCAACACGCGAAATGATTGACTTTTTTGCTTTTACTGGTTGGTACACCTAATAAAACGAAAAGTATTTACATACCGTTCACTGAACGACATTTAAATCACGACAGCGAAGCTAGAGTCATTTTAGAATCTTTTTGATCTGAATTGTCGTTATTTAGCAGAAATTATGAGTAAATTTATAGCCCGAATTATATTCGTTTGATTATTTCACGAATGATAACAGTTCAAACATAAAATTTATGGGCATTTGATCTGTAAAACACTGTTTATTTAGCTCTGTCTCTAGGGGTTACGAGACGTTTTACGGGGTAGATCGTGTAAAAATTATAACGGGCTGTTGTCATGGAATACCGTGACAACATATCTTATTTGAAACGACTGACATCCTTTGACATTGACATTGACGTTGCACAAATGTAATGAATTTTATTAAACATAAATATATTGCGATGCAAATGCCCATAAAACATTGTACAATGCTCTTCCGTTACCTGAAATTTACAGTCTCACACAGATACCTACCTTTCTGTGCTCATCTGTAAATTTCTGTATAACGGTCTTGCAATGTAAATAACTATTACATATTGTTTTATCAATTTTTTTCATATATAATATCGTAAGTTTTTGACAAGAGCTGGTTGCCTAGCATTTTATCTATGTCATGAGAAAATTAGCAACAGGCTTGAGTAAAGCAATCGGAAAATTTGTCAGGATCAAATTTAACCACATGATATTCGGATGACTGTTTCCAAAATAAAAATAAGTGATCAAAAATCAACTTTGACAGATATATAAACAATTGTTCCTACGTACTCTTAAAACGCCAAAAAAATTTCGCTTAACAAAACTCTCTCACTTATAAAAATATATATTTTATCTACAACTATTGAAATATGGGTACATTATACGTGTGATACTACATATAATATACTACTCATATTATACAAGTGTAATATGAAAAGTTATATTACACGCTACACTTTTCTGTAATAAATAGAGCATGTAATGTAACATATAACATTTTAATAAACTGTTAATTTATTAATAATATATTTTTTATCATAAATATCAATATAAATGATTATAAAAGTATAATAAATACAATTTGAATAGTTATTTTGACATTTAAGTGCTACTGTGGCGCCATCTGTTAAGCTATCTATGAACTACTCACACCTAACTGAATATTTAAGAAATAATATCAGATTTTCTATATGCCTGATAGTTGTAGATAAAGTATAGTATTTGACTCGCATAATATGGCTACATTACACGCGGATGATTAATAAATTACATATTATGCTTGTTAAATAATATACTATTATTTCGCATTTATAAAAATTTGAAACATATATAATTCCGATAATTTTTCATTGTTTGTTAATAGCTTCGTTAGTTTATCTTCAACTCTTTTTGTATATTTCATTCATTCTTATATTTCTATATAATGGTATCACTTTGGAATTTGTTTACTTCGGAAATTACACGATTCCACCCGACAAGATGATTTCATCAATCCCCATTTTTTCCTTGACAATTTGGATACGATTGTTGACGTGAGAACTAACTCACGGAAATAAATCTAACAAATTGGTCTCTTAAATTACAAACCTTATTGACGCCAACAAGTAGTAAGCCATGAACAATGAAGGAAACTACAAAGAACACGATAGTAGAATTTGTAATGTAGTGCAATGCTTTGGGTTGTTCTTCAGATTGAGATAGTCTCGATCTCCATGTCAACAAAAGAAATATATCGAATATGGAACCAAACTGAAACATAAAATTAACTTATATTAAACAAAAAATCACATCATATTTTTATGAATATATACAGGACAAAGAAATATTATTCTTTATTCAATATTTGACAATAAATAAGATTATCCAACACCGTGTAATTATAACGATATAAGTATGCTGTTTTTAGATAAATAAAGTAGGTCATAAGTCACTAGTGAGCTAAATATATTAGCTCACTGTTTTTTGGTTCGTATCATAGTAACTACGTTATAAAACCTTCTCTACACTATTTTGTTCCTAAATGTCATTTCGAAATTCCATCTGTCAAAAATCTTATATGTATTTTATATCAATGATAAAAATGTGTTGGATAAAATGTTGTTTGGCACACGTGTGTTAATTACCTAAGCCACTTGAAAAAATATCACACTCGGCCTAACGGCCTCGTGAGCTAAACTTTTCCCACGTGACTTATCTGTAATGTAACACACTTGTACCATAAATAACTATTATAAAAATTTAAATAAAATTTATGTGTAGCCCTAACCTTAAGTTTTTAAAGACTAATTGAAACTAAATACGTATTTCGAGAACTAAGTTCTCATCATCAGTAGTGAAAATACAAATAAAACTGAGAGATGTAGAGATTACACAGCTTGTAAACCAAGCCAGAGGTCAAAACAACTCTGAAGTCAACATAATGAGAAACATTTAAATGTTCATTTTAATCATTGTTATGTTTTCGAAGTTTGTTTGAAGAAAAAAAACCTTTTAGTTGTGTCAAATTGTTTAAAATGGGTGCAGTTTATCTCAGTTTTCAAAATAAATAGGTTCAAACAGATATTGTTCCATATTACATTCAAAATATAATTTTGATCGAATGATTGTTGTTATTTATCTTACAAAATAAATTATTCACAATGACACTTATGGCCGTTTGTACCAATATTACTTAAATTTTAAGTTTTCCTATAATGGACACATCGGAATATGTTGTCAAATGAACTATTCAACATTGCTGTCATTTCATAAGCTTTTTTTGTTTAGGTGTTGCTTAAAAATGTAAGCTTTGTTAGCGAACTGGACATCAATGCTATTAGGAATGACCCGCAAATTAATGTGCTAATTACAAATTAGAACATTATCGTAATAATAAAAAACAAAAAAACATACATTTCTTTAATTTACTAATATTAAAGACAAGCTTTCTAAAAAAATATATAAAAAGGGGCGGAATATAAAATTATCGCCTGGGGCGCTAAAAAATCTCAGGCCGGCCCTGGTCCCATACATCGATTTTTCAAATAATGTTATGGTGTAGAAATACTAGTGGTTATTCCAGAAGACCTAGAAGTTGAAATCATGCAAAAACCCTTGGCCAATATCGTTTCTTAAAAGTTTCCGCCTTAAAGCAATGTGCTATAATCTGAAATGCAATATTAATAAAATAACATAATTGTAATTTAATTTGTTGGCTATATATTTTTCTATGATATTTTATTAGTAGTAAGAATTAACAATTTTCAATTTGCAAAAAGAGCGTTCACAAGAGGGTGTAGTAATTGGTAAAATTGTTGCAGCTATCTTTAGATAATTATTTGTCAAAAATAGATTTTAGAAACATTTAATCTAAAACCATATAAATAATTAAAATTTTGCGACACCTTTGCCACGCCCTGACGCCCTAGTCACGGCACTGTCAAAAAAATTTACACGTCACAAACAAACATGGCTGATACTGAATTTTACGGACTCGATTTAAATGCATTCAAATTTCATTTTGATTATGATAAGGTAATAAAAATCAGAATATTAAAGATTATATTCACCTTATAAATATTTTTTTTAAACCGTACCTAGGCTTGGAAACCTCTATAGGTAATTCAGGTCAAAAAATTGTTGTTACAGCAAACTAATAATATAATAACATAGACAATAAATGATCTCTTATTTATTATATGAAGATTTAACGTATTTAAAAACATTCTGTTTTTATTTCTATATCCAAAAATTTGTTTATTCCTTTGTTGAGTTTATCAATAACATATTAAACCACAAATATAATCTATAACCACGGGTAAAACAAATTTTGATAACGAAAACATATGAACCCGACTATATAAAATAATAAGTATTTTTCCGGCTTGTTTCGGTTTTTTATCTTCATTCGCCTTTTGATTTAACCATTATTTCCTACATAAATCTAACGAAGTTAACAAAGATGATGGCAAAAATTTGTAATAAGGAAAATCTCAGAATATTATTTTTTAAACTACAAAATTAACAGTCGTCCCTTAAATTTTATATTAAAACTATATTCCAAACAATCAATAAATTTATTTTTCGAAAATTTCAATTACGTATCATTTGTTTATTTGAAAAATAATCGAAAATGCAATAAGAAATAGGTTTATTGATGCCGCCACATTACTTTCTGCGATTAGTTATTGTGCTTTAAATCCAACTATTATTGTTGAGTTAAAAAAGATCTCACACAATGAATTTTTGTTTTTGAAATGTTTCTCCGTAATCAATTTCTAATATTGAATTCATTTTGTATTTTGATGAGAATATAATTCAGTGGTTACATGACATGTTTTCCACCAAACATTCAGAATTTCCGTATTTACTATAGTTTATCACAGCTATGGTAAAATAAAAAAATATTCGTTACTAAAAATTTATAAGCTTTATAACCAAATTTATAACATTGGCAGTTAATTTTCAACTATAATATCCCTCGGTCATTGATAATTACGCAATAATTTTGCGACAGTTTCTGAAAGCAGGTTGCCGAATTTTTTGTTTTTTTTTTCGAATCGTATTACCAGCGTTTTATAAAATAATTATGTATGCAAGTAACTGTTTTTTAGTTAAGTGCAGTTTAACGCATGAGTCGTAGCCGAATGCAGAAATTATAGAACGAGATAAGAAAACACTATGTTACACACGTCAACATTTTTCCTACAACAGGAATACTAATAAAAATTTATTTTAAAAGTAAATAAAACCATTGCGTGAAAAGTGTTTATATTGCTTATCACGACTATTATTCATGCACTAAGGCGTGAAAAATAGCCATAGATCAGCAACATAAACTTTTCAAGCACTAGGGCGTGAAAAGTGACTCTTTATAAACTCTAAAGATTTCATAAAGTATATAGGTAATTTATGCCCGGTAATAGAGAAAATAGTTATTTGTGTATCAAGGTTCTAAAATAATAATTTTTGGCCGAATCCGAAGTTTGCAACTGAGGTAAAGCCGAGGCTACAAATCAGATGAGGCTCAAAAAGAACTTTTAGCTGAGGTGCACACAACATTTTTTAGGCGATTACAAGAAATTATGAATTTTCATTCAAAATCAATTTTTAACATCTGTCAAAATTAACTTTGCGGCCGCATTTATTTTACGGTTACAGCAGTACACGTTGCTTTTACTGGATGCTACTTCTAACAAAATGGTAAGCATTTCCTTATCGTTCATTGATCGGTAAGTAAATTCATGTTTGCTATTAAAATGCCTTTATTTCTTACACAAAAACACAACTACAAATGACAGGATTTTGACATATTGCGAAATGAAAGGAATGTTTGAAGAATACAATGGAAACCTAATTTTGGGTATTTTTTTTAATGATGTTAAGGGAAATTTAATTTTATCTTCGATCTATAAAATGTACTACAAGAAATGGTAGACATTAAAAAGACTTACGTATCCTAGAATAGCTAAAACAAGCGTTCCCGTTTCAAGTCCGAAACAACAACAACCGTTTACTCTAATCATGATCACTTGTTGTACTTTTATGTACAATTATGAATAATCAGCTCTACCCTTGCGGGGATTTAGAATTTATGGATTTGTACTTCTTTAAGAACAATCTTACTTTAACCAACCGAAACGGTACAGTGCGCATCACCAACTGAATGGACGTATGTTCTTGTTTAAATATAGTGACAGTTGTCCTATCTTTTCCTTGGTGGGATTTCAGTTATTTTATTGGAGGGGTAATATTGAAGTGATGATCAAATTTAATAGTATATTATACAATAAGGTTATCAATAATGGTATTAGTATTAAAAATTTTAGGGGATAAGGGTGACTAAATCAATTTATATAATTCAAAACATAATAGTACGGCACTTTAACTACCCTATTAGCTAGTAATATTAACTGTAACAAAACCATATTTACTACGGCACCCAGAATATTTCGTTTATTATGAGAGATACAGAAAAATGATACGGAACAAAATTAAACTAGTCAAAGGGACTCATAAAATGATCTTAGTAAGAATTTTGTGTCACTTCCGATTTTAGCGGAAGTGTGTACAACTTTGATTCTAGCATAGGGAATCGGTATTATTATATTTTTTTCGGAATGAACATAAAATTAACTCTACAATGATATCAAAATATCATAGTTTTACTTCAAACATTTTAAAATGGCGACAATTTATTTTCATATTTATGTAGGTACTTACAACTATAGGTAATTAACGAAAAAAAATATGTTTAAAATACCTTATAACAATCAACACAATACAAAAACTCTTACTAAATATAAGAAACAAAAATAAAATTAAAAATATTCAAAATGGCCGCCGTCATTTTCTGTACAATTTGTCATATATAACAAATTCTGCCATTACATCGTCAGGACAGGTAGATATAATATTTTTTGACATTATTTGTTTGGTTTCAGGTAACAAAATCTCAAATAGCTGGCTATGGTGTATTTTTTTATGAATTTTTATTAGTAAATATTTAAAAAATAAAGTGTCGCCATTTTGAAATTTTTTGAAGTAAAACAATGGTATTTTGGTATCATTGTAAAGCTAATTTTATTTTATTACATGTTCAAGAACTTATAAAATTTTCTCATGCAAAAATGTTAATCGTTTTTAAACATATATGTTAAGATATCAGTTGGTGCATTGGTTCCATTAAATAATGTTATAAATAACAGAAATCTCATTTTTTAATTTAAAAGGGTCCAAAAAAGAATAATGTTCTAGCAAATTTTTAAACGAATTTTCAGAAAATTCTTTTAAATAATTTGAATATTTTTAGAAGAGTAAGTTGTCTAAATCAGAAAATCTAATTTGAATTTGGCCTATTACTGTCTCTAAAATTTCAATAAAAATTTGTCGGTGTTGTTGTTTTAAATCTAAAATATCGAAAGTAGTTTTTCGTTTTTTAAGAATTGGATCTGTTTCAAAATTTATTCTTCCAAATATGTTATTAAAATAACTCTCGTCATATTGAAACATTTCTAATTTTTTTGTTAACGAACTTAAACGTTCTTTTGCTAATGTAATATCCGTATTTATGCTTTGTAAAATGGAAAAAATCACTTCAGTTTGTTCAAAAATTAAATTATTATATATTATAGCCAGACCCCCAATCCAAACATTCCTAGAAGAGCCGCTGTACCGATACCGAAAGTTGCTAATGATCGGAGCTCATGTCTCCCTTGCTATGTTTTCTCTCTGTTCAACTCATATATTTCATCTTACTTCTTGAATTGATTCAAGGTCAAAACTAGCTTTCTCTTCGCTTTAAAGGGTGATAGGTGGAGATAAATTTTAAGTTTGTCTCCGGCATTAAAGCATATTTATTTCTCTCTTTAAACAACACATATTATTGAAAGAATGTCTACTAATATATTTTTCTAATATTGTTACGGCTAGAAATTTTGAATAAAATAATTTAAATCACTTTATCTCTGAAAGTCAAATTATTAAAATCAAGCTATCCATTTTATAATCGTTTTCGTTTGAAATCTAGTATTCAGTAATTATAAACAAAATAAGAATAAAAATTGTTGACATTGAAAGAAAGAATTCTCCACTAAAACTAAAATACGGTCATATACAAAGTAAGAATATAATAATTAATTACTATGATTTATTGTTAAACATACTCTCTCCTTGTAGGAAATTTGAAGCAATTTGAAGCACTCCTCCTCTCTTTTGAAACACTATTTTGAAGCTGTTAACTGTTGAATAAAATTATTCTTCTTCTACATTTGTATTCCCTTTTATCTACACCTGTACCCTACATTTCAAGCTCTCAAATTTACAAGACCGTATTGACAACGTTTATAATAAATATAATAGATAAGTCTTCATAATATTCCATTTATTATTTGTAGAAAGTATTAAACTATTTATTAAACATGCACATTTTCTTTATCTTTTGAGAGGAGGCAGTGCCTCCCTTGCCTCCTCTGACGAGCCGCCACTGCTTCTGCCTCTGTTGATTTGCTTTGTAATTATACTCCAATTTTTTATTTGTATGTATCTTCTTTACTTTTACGCAATTGTTTATACTCTTTTATTTTCGTTTTATATTATATTTTATATTCTTCAGTTGATACGACCCTTTTTCTAAATATATTTAAATTTCTTCCTATTTATTTTATTTTCTTTTTACATTCTTTAACCCACAAATCATTATTATTTTTCGTGCGTTGTCTAATATTTTTTGTTATCATGAATAGTGTCTCATTTATTGATGCTATTAGAATTTCTATTGTATTAGTAAGGTTATTGTCTTCTTAGGTACGTCATGTAATTATTTTTTGAAGTTCTCATTTTCTAGGTAGAGATTTTACTTTAGTTTTTAATAATATTGCTAGCAGTAAATGTTCAATTTCTTATTTTTCTTCTACTTTATAGTTATTTATGGTACAAGTGTGTTTACATTACAGATAAGTTACGCGGGAAAAGTTTAGCTCACGAGGCCGTCAGGCCGAGTGTGGTATTTTTTCAAGTAACTTAGGTAATTAACACACGTATCCGTATGCCATACAACATTTTATCCAACACACGTGTGCCATATAACATTTTATCCAACACATTTTAATCATTGATATAAAATACATATAAGATTTTTGACAGATGGAATTTCGAAATGCCATTTAGGAACAAAATAGTGTAGAGAAGGTTTTATAACGTAGTTACTATCATACGAACCAAAAAACAGTGAGCTAATATATTTAGCTCACTAGTGACTTATGACCTACTTTATTTATCTAAAAACAGCATACTTATATTGTTATAATTACACGGTGTTGGATAAACTTATTTATTGTCAAATATTGAATAAAGAATAATATTTCTTTGTCCTGTATATATTCATAAAAATATGATGTGATTTTTTGTTTAATATAAGTTAATTTTATGTTTCAGTTTGGGTCCGTATTCGATATATTTCTTTTGTTGACATCGGGATCAAGACTATCTCATTCTGAAGAACAATCCCAAGCAGTGCCCTACATTACAACTTCTACTATCGTGTTCTTTGTAGTTTCCTTCATTGTTCATGGCTTACTACTTGTTGGCGTCAATAAGGTTTGTAATTTAAGAGACCAATTTGTAAGATTTGTTTCTGCGAGTTGGTTCTCACGTCATCAATCGTATCCAAATTGTCAAGGGAAAAATGGGGATTGATGAAATCATCTTGTCGGGTGGAATCGTGTAATTTCCGAAGTAAACAAATTCCAAAGTGATAACGTAATATAGAAATATAAGAATGGATGAAATATACAAAAAGAGTTGAAGATAAACTAACGAAGCTACTAACAAACAATGAAAAATTATCGGAATTATATATGTTTAAAATTTTTATAATTGCGAAATAAAATATATATTTTCATAAGTGAGTGAGTTTTGTTAAGCGAATTTTTTCTGGCGTTTTAAGAGAACCTAGGAACAATTGTTTATATATGTGTCAAAGTTGATTTTTGATCACTTATTTTTATTTTGCGATTGCTTTACTCAAGCCTGTTGCTAATTTTCTCATGACATTGATAAATTGCTAGGCAACCAGCTCTTATATAGAATATATTACTACAGTGGCGGGAGGTATTGTGTTGGACACACAAGATTTTTTATTTTTCAAATCCGATCATTAGTTGCAGAGAAATATCGTTTAAAACAAATTTTATCAGGTGTTTAAAATTGCAATCAAGTAGGCTTAAACAAATGACAGAAAGTAAATAAACAATTTTTTCGACAAGTTGTTCGTAATAAACAATAAATTTGTAACTTAGATTTCTTTTTGTGGGGTTATTTGAAGTCTAAAGTTTATTCTACGCTACCCGAATCTTTAGAAGATTTACGGCAACGTACCGTAGCTCCAAAATTTTGAGCAAAAACTTTATTATTGGATGGAAGTAAACTGATACTTTAGTTTCTGTTATTTGTTTAAGCCTACTTAATTGCAGTTTTGCACACCTGATAAAATTTGTTTTAATCGATATTTCTCTGGAACTAATGATCAGATTTGAAAAATAAAAAAACTGTTGAAAAGAGAATTGAAAGGCCTTTCGAACTCTGTCAGGTTTGACACCCTTTTCCATTTAAAATTTTTGAGGTGCAGTCCACCCCCATTTTAGGGTTGAAGTTATGCCATTGGTACTAATCCATTCAAGTGTCCCCCTTTATACTAAAAATGACGTATTCGAGCGTTTTTTTGCAAAATTAATGTTAAGTGGCCAAAAACTGCGCTGATAATTTTCAGTGGGTCACCTGTATATAGAGATAAGTCATTAGTATCTATAACGAAATTATGAGAAATCTTTTTAAATTTGATTTGTTTTAGTTATTTTATTTTGAATTGTTTTACGTACTTATTTAATTGATAGATTGATGAATTTATATTGCTTTCATAACAAATTGTATCGCAGAATAATATTAATAATAATTCCTAGCGATATAACTGAAATTAAACTTCAGTTTAATGTCAATAAAAATATATTAATGAGTATAAGTTCATTTAACCCTTAGTGTAACGCATTTTTAAACTATGACTATATTAAACCTTTCGCTGAACATTACAAAATTGATTAACAAGGAGCTACAAATTTTACCAAAAATATATTAAAAATACCTACGGGGACGAATTTTATATTAAAATAGAAAATATAATTCATTTTAAAAATTTATTAAAGGCACAAAGACGCTTTTTTTGAAATAAATATCATGAATCTTTATTACTATTTCATTTTCAAAGGCAGGACGCGAAAGAAATTGTAAAAAATATTGAAAGGCAATTGGAAAAAAAATTGAACGCCCGTTTTTCTATTATGTTTTTCTATTAATCGATGGTTAAGGTAACCGGCACTTTAACCAAAGGTGTTTTATTGTTAAATAACATTTATTTATTTAAAAATATTGGTTTTTAATTCTTTGGGTATCCACCCGTCCAAGCGTCCAGTCTAAGTCATGCAAACCCATTAGTTTATCATCATTTATACTGAAAGGTATGGAAAAGGTCTTAGATCAATACCTTAGGAATGAAGTGATAACTGCTTCACCACTAAACGTAAATCAATTTGCTTACCAGGAAGCAAAATCGACAACTACGGCCAATGTTCCCTCTATTTTTTTCGCTGACTGCTCGGTGCAAAATATATAGGAGCAAAAATTTTCAAAACATATGTAAAAGTGTGCAAGTGGAATGTCGAATTTTGTGCCATTTTTTTGTGAAACCATTGATTATGATAAAACATAATTTTAAATTTAATAATTAAATCAGATTTTCTAGTAGTAACGGTCAGTTTTGCAGTTTTATTACGTGCGTTTATATTGATTTGCAATGAATTGGGAAACTAATCACAGCGACGAGGTTCCTGTGGACATAAAATAAGCGACAGCGATATTATTTTATTTTGAAGTTAATCTCATTTTATTATATGTGAGGGTTAGAAACCACATGTTTGCAACCACGCTCGCTATGCTGTATACATAGACACAACAACGAACTGCCCTTTCTTCACATAAAGCAAACCAAGCAACGCTGGATGACGTGTCGACGTTTAAATGTCAAAGGCCGATTTCAAAAATTTTGTTGACCCTCTGAATTTTACTTTTTTTTGTGGAATTTGAATTTTTGTCATTTTTAGATACAATTCTTTTATAAAATTAAATATAAAAAATGGTGCGCAGAATACAAAAATGACTGCGCAACTTTAGAAAAATTAGTGCGCGGCCGCGCCCCCGCGCAGCTTAGAGGGAACACTGACTACGGCTCTCCACAGCCTTGTCAATAAAATAGAGAAAACCTTCATGGCAAAAGAAATAGCTCTGGGAATATTTATAGATATTGTGGGTGCCTTTGATAACACCTCCTATAAGTCCATTGAAAGAGCTGCTAGGTCAAAAGGTTTCGATCCAGCTGTAGTGGAATGGATAAAAGCCATGCTGCAAAGTCGAACGATTACAGCCTCGATAGGAGGAGAATCAGTAATGATAAAAACCAACAGAGGATGTCCACAAGGTGGGGTTCTATCACCTCTACTCTGGTGTATTGTCATTGATGACCTCCTGAATAGGATAATGTTGTTATTGGTAATCGCCTTGAATGGGCAACGGAAACACCTGTTGAAAGGGATTCTTTGTCCTGGTTCACTGATGGTTCAAAATTGGACACAGGAGGAACTGGAGTAGGTGTGCTTGGCCCAGATTGCCGAATTAAGGAATCCATAGGCACCTGCTCCACAATTTTTCAGGCTGAGATTTTTGCAATAAATCTCTGTGCTCACATAAACCTAGATAAAGGTCTAAAAGGAGCATTAATAGATATAATGTCAGACAGCCAGGCAGCTTTAAAGGCATTGAATGCCTTCACATGTAAATCAAAGCTAGTCTGGAACTGCAGGGAGATCCTCCAATTGCTATCCGAAGCAAACCAAGTCACCCTACGGTGAGTACCAGGGCACGAGGGAATCCTAGAAAACGAGAAAGGTGATGACCTTGCAAAAAAGGGGCTAAACTTTTATACCTCGGGCCGGAACCTTCATGTGGTCTTCCACAAAGCCACTATAAGAAGGTGGTCAAAAACTGGGAGGAATCTGCCATATCCTCATATTGGAAAAATATTCCAGGCCTCAATCAAGCTCGGAAATTCATTTCCCCAGCTTCGACAAACGCCAAAGAGTTACTAGCTCTCAGAAAAAAGGACCTTAATATAATGACAGGAATTCTCACTGGCCACTGTCCTTTAAAGTACCATTTGCACAAAATTGGTATAGCTGAAAATGAAACCTGTCGACTCGGTGAAGAGGACGAAGAATCGTCGGAACACATATTGTGTGAATGCCCAGCCGTAACTGTGCAGAGACTCAATCAACTAGGTAAGAGGTATCTTACGGCAGATGAGATCAAGAACTTGACTCCTGGAGCCATAATCGGCTTCATCAAAAATCTGGATCTACTTCCGGAAAACTAAGTAAGGGCTATGTCACAATAGATCTTCTAGGTCGCGTTGACAAAAAGCGACAAAACGCTTAAACCCTCATATACATACAATACAATACAATCCACCCTAAAAAATGTCGTACTGGCCTGTGCCCACTCAAATAAACTTGGCTGGCGACGTCACTGCCTGCATCACTAAAATGCAAGTAAAACATGTCACGAAACAAGTACCTCAGGTACTTGAGGTCCTGTTCCACATAGGAATGTTATGCAATAGAAGATGATATAATCATTTTTAGTTTGTAATTTGGTCATGTGTGACGTCACATATGAATGATAAAATAATCTATTGCTACCTGGCTGTTGTTATTAGCCAAATTTTTACCTTCTTTTAATTGTTGGTGTCTTGCTTATTGGTTATAATAATAATTCAAGTATAATAGACATGTAAAAAATGGATTATTGTAATCAAAAACAGATTCGTTCCAAATAGAAATACGTTTATATGATTTAAATATTTCTTTGAACACTTTTCACAAATAAAACATACTGTAAAAAAATATTTATAAAGTTAAAAAAATATAAGTATCTATTTTCTAAATTAGACGAATTGGGTGAGTTCCTTTTCGTTATTAAGTATGGGTGTTTATGGAACCTCAATTCCCAATGAAGGAGCTCTAAAATTTTCTGTTTCCACTTTTAGGTCGTAAAAGTAGCTGTGAACTACTGCCCAGAAGTACCATAGCTAGGAACCTCAATTCCAAATGAAGGAGCTCTAAAATTTTCTGTTTCCACTTTTAGGTCGTAAAAGTAGCTGTGAACTACTGCCCAGAAGTACCATAGCAAACCTATAAAAAGAAAAACAAATGAAAATCACAAAATAGTTATCAAATAGAACATTGTTAGTTTCATTCGTTTTTGGAAATTTAATTATTTCATAAACTTGACATTTGATCTGCAAATATTTTCAAGACAAATATAAATCAGAATGGAGAAGAAAGATTGAAATTAGTGGAAGGCAGTTATTTTTTTAAAGTTTCATGTCATCTCTTACCGGTGTCGGCCTCATGTATCTCTTCCTCAGGAAGTGAAAACTAGAGAGGAAATAAAAATATATAGGGCATGATAGTTCAAATATAACACATTAAAATGAATGATAAATCAAACATTAGTCAGAATTTAAAATTTTTAATATAAACACTTATAATGGTTATGATAACAAATTCAAAAATTACCAGCAATTATTGTTTGATAAACGTATTCTTTCAAATAATTCTTTAATTTCTCATTATCAGTGTTTAATGTTTAAATATTAATAATTTTAATATATGACTAATGTCTGATTTATCATTTATTTTAATATTAATATGTGATTTATATTCATATTTTGTAACTAACGACATTTCTCCCTAAAGCCGAAACCGGAAAAGATGAAATAAAACTTAAAAAAAAAATGCCTTCCAATAATATTTTTTTTAGGCGGCTGGTACATAAATTGTTGTTTTTCGTATCTACTGGCAACCTTAAAGAATCAATTTTTATTTGACATCTGTCAATGTCAGAATTTTCGGCCGCTTGTTTGTTCATTATTGATTTTGATAGTTCATATTAATGGGATTATTAATATCTTAGAATATAATAACAAGTGTAAGTCAAATTTTAACTATTTCTTTACAAATATTAATGAAAAAGTAATGAATTTGCGAGTAACAATAGCGGCCGTAAAGTAAATGCGGTCGTAAAGTAAATGCGGCTGTAAAGTAAATGCGGCCGTAAAGTAAATTTTGACAGATGTCAAACATAGATTTTTAATGAAAATTCATAATTTTTTATTATAATCGCCTAAAAAATGTTGTGTGCACCTCGGCTAAAAGTTCTTTTTTGGCCTCATCTGATTTGTAGCCTCGGCTTTGCCTCGGCCTCAAACTTCGGATTCGGCCAAAAAAGATCACTTTTAAAACCTTGATACACAAATAACTATTTTCTTCAAACGTCATAAAAGTGACATCTTCTGTGACGTGATTGACAAGGTTGAAGTTTAATTTCTATGCCTCCGTAATATAATTTTTTATTCTAGCCGCCGTATAATTTTTTCGCCGCCGTATGTAGAATCAGCCAATAAGAAGTAACTTGTACAATAGAAATCTGTAATATCGCCCTAAATGTCACTATAAAAACTAGATAACCTAAGAATAAAGTTACTAAAAATTATGAATAACTGACAGGTAACCTACATATTAAACGTCAAATAGTAGTTTATTTTTAAAAATTTCTAAATTTGAAAAAAAATAGCATGTGTTATTCAGAGTAAAAGTGTCTTTGTGTGCCTCGCATGCAATTGTCCGACTCGCTTCGCTCGTCGTGCAAACTTCCATGCTCGCCACACAAAGTATCACTTTTACTCTTAATAACACAATATACTATTTAATTAATCTTTATACTTTTCTGAGCTATGAAAAAATATGAGATCATTTAAGGCTTCTGAGCATAGAACTTATAATACTTCGAATATACTGTATATTTATTAAATCAATGCTTCTGAGCGAAGAAAAATATTAAATACCAATTTTAAATTGCGCGCTTAAACCAGCATAGTTCGACTCGAGCGAAACAAGACAATTAGCTGGCATCTATCATGGCGAGTGACGTCACAGTTCATATGTTCTGTTGTGCTCCGAACATAGGGAATGACGTCACTTTTAGAATTTTAAAATAAGAATTTCATGAAAATATCGCAAAAATCAGAATATGAATGTAATAATATATTTTTTATCCTACACATACTGAAAATAAGATTTTCCTGTGTGTGCGTGCGCAAGAAAGTAGACATTTGCCGGTCCAGACCTACAAAATCTCACTATTCCCTAGGGAAGAAAAAAAAATAAACAGTTCGTGTGCGGACAAACAGATATCGTTTAATGCGTTAGAAATAATAATCAGAATAAAATATGTAAACATGCTTTTAGAATATTGTAACTTTAGATAATTTTGATACTTACGTTAGATTCAAGGTATTTTTATTATATATTCTGTAAATAATAGAACAGAATTGCAAACCTTATTTATGTCAAAATAAAATGTTTGTTTTTTGTTCTTATTCTATTTCTAATGTTGATAATAAATTTCACAAATTTTATTGAGGTTGAGTTAAATGTCAAATTTTAAAGAACATTCTGCCCTTATTAGATAATTGTAGAAACATATTACTATATAGTTACAAACAATAACAAATATGTCAAACTAAATAAACAAATCGGTTTTGAAATTCGCCATCAGTCTCATTTCGCAGGAGTCGCATGTAAGAAAATGTTATAACTGATAAAAAAAACACTAACCTGATACAAAAATTAGAATGAACAAGGCGATTACTCCAACATCCATAAATCCAAATATGCACAATAAAATGAATAAAATAATCGTTCCGATAGTAAAACCAATGCATTGCAAAGCTGAAAAAATCAGATAAGGATAGAAGTAAGCGGTACTTTTCTGAAAATAAAAAATGCTGAATTAGAAAATCCTGAAATTAAAAAAAATTGTTATTAAAGCAACAAGTATGTAAAGTAGGTGTTTTTTTTCAGTGCTGTTTATCTAAAGCACGAGATAAAGAACACTATATCACACAAATATCATAGGTGGCTATGTTTCTCGAAATCGGGTAAACATCTTTTTAGTAAGGAATAAACAAATGTATACATTTTTGACATTAATTTAATTGTTTTACATTGTTACGTTTTGTTTATTTTCATATAGCCACCTATAATATTTATTTAATAATTATTTCAAATATTTTTAAATATCTCATTTTTCTCGAAATTTTTCAAATACATTAATAAAAGTTAATACATCGTTGAAAAGAGAAAAAAATGGCGGTTTCTATTTTATTAAAATAATTATAGGTTGCCATTTGAAAAATAAAAGTTGATAGTCGTATCTTGTAAACCTGACTTTATAAAAAATATCTACATATGCCATCAACTAGTATATGTAAAATAATAAAACTTTTATAAGAGCCATTTTTATCTATTACTTATAATAAAAAAGTTGAAGGGGGGGGGGCGTCTTCCCAGACTCACCCTGTATAAACAATTGTTTCTAGGTACTGTTAAAACGCCAAAAAAATTTCACTTAACAAAACTCACTCACTTATAAAAATATGTATTTTATTTCGCAATTATAAAAATTTTAAACTTCGTTAGTTTATCTTCAACTCTTTTTGTATATTTCATTCATTCTTATATTTCTATATAATGGTATCACTTTGGAATTTGTTTACTTCGGGAATTACACGATTCCACCCGACAAGATGATTTCATCAATCCTCATTTTTCCCTTGACAATTTGGATACGATTGATGACGTCAGAACCAACTCGCGGAAACAAATCTTACAAATTGGTCTCTTAAATTACAAACCTTTTTGACGCCAACAATTAGTAAGCCATGAACAATGAAGGAAACTACAAAGAACACGATAGTAGGAGTTGTAATGTAGGGCATTGCTTTGGGTTGTTCTTCAGATTGAGATAGTCTTGATCCCGATGTCAACAAAAGAATTATATCGAATACGGAACAAAACTGAAACATAAAATTAACTTATATTAAAAATCACATCATATTTTTATGAATATATACAGGACATAGAAATACTATTCTTTATTCAATATTTGACAATTAATAAGTTTATAAAAATTTAAATAAAATTTATATGTACCCCTAACCTTAAGTTTTTAAAGACTAAAGGTGCATTCACATAAGTGTTTAGTTTTAAGGTTTACAATTGCGTTTAAGATTAGGAAAGTTTGACGCCATGTATCAAAATGAAAACATTCACACTGCGCATTGTAGTGCATGCGTTAAACGTAAAGTATGCAAACTCCAAACTTTATGTTTAGGTTTACGTTTACGTATAGGAATGGACCAATAGCAAAACAAATAATATACAATGGCGTTATGTAGTTTTCTCTTTTTGTAAACTATCACTTAAAATATAACCACAAATTTAAAATAAATTAATTGTGGAAACTACTTTAACTTTATATCTTCATAATAAACGAATAAAAAAAACTAAACGACGATGGTGGGTTCGTCCAATATTACAAAAACGTTATTCCCAGGGAGATTGGTACAATTTAGTTTAAGAGATAAGATTACAGGACACTGAATCTTTTTTTGATTATACCAGGCTAACAGTAGCCCAATTTGCTCTAAACAATGTAAACAACTTATTTTGACACTGTTGTCCAAATAATCTATATTATCGACTTATTTAATTTTTGCAAAATTGCGGATAGATGACACCACTTACTAAACCTAATAAAAATATCTTCTTATGTGAATGATATGCTGTCAGGCTATTTCTAAACTTAAAACATAATTGTAAATCCTAAAACTAAAAACTTATGTGAATGCACCTTAAGTTCTCATCATAAGTAGTGAAAACACAAATAAAACAGAGATGTAGAGATTACACAACTTGTACACCAAGCCAGAGATCAAAACAACTCTGAAGTCAAGTGAGAAACTGGGAATAAATAGGGATGGGTGTTATGGTAAACCTACCATATGTTTAAACATAATCATAAAATAGACAACACTAATATCAGGCTTCTTAAACATATTAACAATATTAGATCTTTAGATGCGTATGAGAGTTTGTATATACAAAAATATAAAAATAATCTAATGAACTCAGATTTAGGCCCTATACCAAATTCAAAATTATAGTTTAGTAAAACTCGCGACCATTGGTTTTTTAAGTCTATACAATGACAATTTAATTTTACAGTTTAGATTTATTCAACCATAACACCCATCAATGTTTAAATTCCAAGTTTCTCACTTAATTTCAGAGTTGTTTTGACCAATGGCTTGGTTTACAAGTTGTGTAATCTCTACATCTCTGTTTTATTTGTGTTTTCACTACTGATGATAAGAACTTAGTTCTCGAAATACGTATTTATTTTTAATTAGTCCTTAAAAATTTAACTTTAAGGTTAGGGGTACATATAAATTATATTTATATTTTTATATTATTATAACCTTATAGTTTTATTTTAATAAATGAGTTTATTTGTTCTGAGGAAAATTTATAATACATTATAACTACATATTTTCGATGCATTTTAGGTTTCACATATTTTATACATATTTATATACAGGGTGGCCCAACGAAAATTATCAGCGCAATTTTTGGCTATCAATTTTGCAAAAAACGCTCGAACACGTCAATTTTAGTATAAAGGGGGACACCGAAATGGATTAGTACCAATGGCATAACTTCAACTCTAAAATGGGGGTGGACTGCACCTCAAAAATTTTAAATGGAAAAGGGGGTCAAACATGACACAGTTCGAAAGGCCTTTCAATTCTCTTTTCAACAGTTTTTTTATTTTTGAAATTCGATCATTAGTTCCAGAGAAATATTGTTTAAAACTAATTTTATCAGGTGTTCAAAACTGCAATCAAGTAGGCTTAAACAAATGATGATGATCTCTTATTATTATATGAAGATTTAACGTATTTAAAAACATTCTGTTTTTATTTCTATATCCAAAAATTTGTTTACTCCTTTGTTGAGTTTATCAATAACATATTAAACGACAAATATAATCTATAACTACGTGTAAAACAAATATAATATATATAAGATAATAAGTATTTTTCCGGCTTGTTTCGGTTTTTTATCTTCATTCGCTTTTTGATTTAATCATTATTTCCTACATAAATCTAACAAAGTTAAGAAAGAAGATGGCAAAAATTTGTAATAAGGAAAATCCCAGAATATTAATTTTAAACTACAAAATTAACAGTCGTCCCTTAAATTTTATATTAAAATTATATTCCAAACAATCAATAAATTTATTTTTCGAAAATTTCAATTACGTATCATTT
This sequence comes from Stenolophus ochropezus, assembly GCA_035578165.1. NCBI lineage: Eukaryota > Metazoa > Arthropoda > Insecta > Coleoptera > Carabidae > Stenolophus > Stenolophus ochropezus. Next base: position 23,349,966 of record JAQOWZ010000008.1, read on the forward strand.
GTTTATTTGAAAAATAGTCGAAAATGCAGTAAGAAAAGAACAAGAATATTATTGGTGCCGCCATATTACTTTATTGTGCTTTAAATCCAACTATTTTTGTTGAGTTAAAATAGTTATTTGTGTATCAAGGTTCTAAAAGTAAACTTTTTGGGCCGAAACCCAAGTTTGCAGCCGAGGCAAAGCCGAGGCTACAAATCAGATGAGGCCCAAAAAGAACTTTTAGCCGAGGTGCACACAACATTTTTTAGGCGATTACAACAAGAAATTATGAATATTCATTCAAAATCAATTTTTGACATCTGTCAAAATTTACTTTACGGCCGCATTTACTTTACGGCCGCATTTACCTTACGGCCGCATTTACTTTACGGCCGCTATTTTTACTCGCAAATTCATTACTTTTTCATTAATATTTGTAAAGGAATAGTTAAAATTTTACTTACATTTGTTATTATATTCTAAAATAATTAATCACATTAATATGAACTATGCAAATCAATAATGAACAAACTAGCGGCCAAAAATTTTGATTTTGACAGATGTCAAATAAAAATTGATACTTTAAGGTTGCCAGCAGATACGAAAAACAACAATTTATGTACCAGCCGCCTAAAAATGAATTTTTGTTTTTGAAATTAGTTTCTCCGTAATCAATTTCTAATATTGAATTCATTTTGTATTTTGATGAGAATATAATTCAGTGGTCACATGACATGTTTTCCACCAATCAACATTCAGAATTTCCGTAGTTATTAGTTTATCGCAGCTATGGTAAAAAATAAAAGATATTCGTTACTAAAAATGTATAAGCTTTATAACCAAATTTATAACATTGGCAGTTAATTTTCAACTATAATATCCCTAGGTCATTGATAATTACGCAATAATTTTATGACAGTTTCCGAAAGTAGGTTGCCGGATTTTTTTTTTTTTGAACCGTATTACCAGCGTTTTATAAAATAATTATTTATGCAAGTAAGTATTTTTTAATCGAGTGCTGTTTAACTCATGAGACGTAGCCGAATGCAGAAATTATAAAACGAGATAAGAAAACACTATTTTACACACGTATTATATACAACATTTTTCCTACAACAGGAATACTAATAAAAAATTATTTCAAAAGTAAATAAAACCACTGCGTGAAAAGTGGGCTATTTTTCATGCACTAAGGCTTGAAAAGTAGCGCTAGATTGGCAACATAAACTTTTCAAGCATTAGGGCGTGAAAAGTAACCCTTTACTAAAGGTGGATTTAAGCAGCCTACTTTATATTTTTTTCTTTATTAATTATATTTTACTTTAAGACTTTAAGTTGCTTAAATTTCAACTTATGACCGTTAAAGTAAAATAATTTCGCAAATAAGCACCACTGATATCAGCATGTTGTGTTTTAGAATATGAAAAAAAAATAGGCAAAGAACAAGACTATTTGTTATTGGATCTAGTTCAAAAATATCCCCATATATGTATATAATAAAACTGATTGTTTATTTAAGGATAATGTCGCCAAAAAATGTCAATTTTGACAGGTTATATTTATTTGTTTATTTATTTATTACTAACTGCATAAAGTATCAAAATTAAAGTAAAAGTTAAAAGAAAAAGAAAGTAAATACAAAGTCGACTGCATAAATCCACCTTAAAGATTTCATAAAGTATATACGTTGTGCTCGGTAGTAGAAAAAAAAATATTTTGTACTGTACTGTACGAAGTTGAAAGATGTTTCTACACATTCGGGCATTAGAAAAGGTTTATTTATTGGGTTTTTAAAGCAGTAAGTTGCTGTTACTGGTTGCTACTTCCAATAAAACGGTAAATATTTACTTATCGTTTACTGATCGGTAAGTAAATTAATATTTGCTATTAAAATGCAGTTATTTCTTACACAAAAACCCAACTACAAATGACAGGATTTTGACATATTGCGAAATGAAAGGAATGTTGAAAAATACCATGAAAGCAGATTTTCGTTTTCCATAAATGAATTTTTATACATTTCAATTTGTATACTTCTTTACTGATGTTAAGGGAAATTTAATTTTATCTTCGATCTATAAAATATACGACAAGAAATGGTAAACATTAAAAAGACTTACGCATCCTAGAATAGCTAAAACAAGCGTCCCCGTTTTGAGTCCGAAACAACAACAACCGTTTACTCTCCACATGATCACTTGTTGTACTTTTATGTACAATTATGAATAATCAGCTCTACCCTTGCGGGGATTTAGAATTTATGGATTTGTACTGCTTTAAGAACAATATTACTTTAACTTCACCAACCAAAACGGTACAGTGCGCATCACCAACTGAGCAATGTTTGAATGGACGTATGTTCTTGTTTAAATACAGTGACAGTTGTCCTATCTTTTCCTTGGTGGGATTTCTGTTATTTTATTGGAGGGGTAATATTGAAGTGATGATCAAATTTAATAGTATATTATACAATAAGGTTATCAATAATGGTATTAGTATTAAAAATTTTAGGGGATAAGGGCGACTAAATCAATTTATATAATTCAAAACATAATAGTACGGCACTTTAACTACCCTATTAGCTAGTAATATTAACTGTAACAAAATCATATTTACTACGGCACCCAGAATATTTCGTTTATTATGAGAGATACAGAAAAATGATACGGAACAAAATTAAACTAGTCAAAGGGACTCATAAAATGATCTTAGTAAGAATTTTGTGTCACTTCCGATTTTAGCGGAAGTGTGTACAACTTTGGTTCTAGCATAGGGAATCGGTATTATTATATTTTTTTCGGAATGAACATAAAATTAACTCTACAATGATATCAAAATATCATAGTTTTACTTCAAACATTTTAAAATGGCGACAATATATTTTCATATTTATGTACTTACAACTATAGATAATTAACGAAAAAAAATATGTTTAAAATACCTTATAACAATCAACACAATACAAAAACTCTTAGTAAATATAAGAAACAAAAATAAAATTAAAAATATTCAAAATGGCCGCCGTCATTTTCTGTACAATTTGTCATATATAACAAATTCTGCCATTACATCGTCAGTACAGGTAGATATAATATTTTTTGACATTATTTGTTTGGTTTCAGTTAACAAAATCTCAAATAGCTGGCTATGGTGTATTTTTTTTATGAATTTTTATTAGTAAATATTTTAAAAATAAAGTGTCGCCATTTTGAAATTTTTTGAAGTAAAACAATGGTATTTTGGTATCATTGCAAAGCTAATTTTATTTTATTACATGTTCAAGAACTTTTCTCATGCAAAAATGTTAATCGTTTTTAAACATGTATGTTAAGATATCAGTTGGTGCATTGTTTCCATTAAATAATGATATGTCGTTATACCTAAATAACAGAAATCTCATTTTTTAATTTAAAAGGGTCCAAAAAAGAATAATGTTCTAGCAAATTTTTAAACGAATTTTCAGAAAATTCTTTTTCGTACTCATGCATTGAAATGTGTTGTTTCGCGTTGCCTAAGCAACGCCTGGAACGTCAATTTCCCAGGTCTCCACCAGATAGGTGACCGGGAAATTTAGGAAAAAACACTCCTACTTCTACAGCATTTATTAAAAAACTATTTTTACAATAAAATAGTATAATGTTTCAAACATTCTTTTCTTCTTCTTCTCCTGGCTCTACAGACTCCATGAATCCTTGGCCTGATCAATTTGTTTTGCCCACTCCTTCCTATCCTCCACAAAACGAACTCCTGTACTCCTCATATCCTCAATCACGCTGTCCCTCCACCTATTCCTTGGTCTGCCTCGGTTCCTACCAGCTGCTGGGTTTCGTTTGTAGGTCCTGTACACTTGCCGGTCTTCCTTCATGCGGTTCACGTGGCCATACCATTTCAGTCGTTGGACTTTTACGAAGGCCGATAAGGGTACGTCCTTGTATAGTCCGTATAATTCATGGTTCCATTTAATCCTCCATATATTGTCCTCACAAGTCGGGCCGTATATTTTCCGGAGGATTTTTCGCTCAAAGTTGTCTAATTTGTCGCTGTCTTTTTTCTTGAGCGTCCACGTTTCGCTGCCGTAAGTGACTACTGGGCGAATTAGGGTTTTGTATATTCGGATTTTAGATCCTACAGATACAATTTTACTTCTCAATAGGTTACTCAGCGCGTAGTAGCATTTATATCCCGTTGTGATTCTTCGGGATATTTCTTCTGATTCGTCATTGGTAGAGTTTACCAGCGCTCCTAAGTATATGAAACTATCTACCAGTTCCAGATTACGCCCTGTAATCGGATATGTTCCTATCTGAGCTTGGTTTCTTGCTACTTTCATTATTTTTGTTTTAGCCTCATTAACTTGAAGCCCCATTTTATTAGCTTCCCTCTCTAGGCTTAGGAACGCTTCTTCCATCATTCGTTTCGTTCGTCCAACTATATCTATATCGTCCGCATATCCGAGGATTTGGAGAGACTTGTTAAATATGGTTCCAGTTTTTTGGTCGAGTTCAGCGTCACTAAATGCTTTTTGCAGAACTATATTAAATAGCAGAGGAGCCAATATATCACCTTGCCGAAGGCCATTCTCAATTTCGAATTCGTTTGATAGTGCGTTTCTTATTTGGATTTTGCCCACGGTAGATTTCATCGTCATTTTAGTCATCGAGATTAGCTTCCTTGGAATCCCGATTCCGGACATCGCTTCATATAATTTCTCCCTGTGGATACTATCGTATGCGGATTTAAAGTCGACAAACATGTGCCAGGTTGTTTGGTTGAATTCCCAAGTTTTCTCGTTAATCTGTTTTAATGAAAATATTTGATCAATAGTTGATCTGTTCGGCCTAAATCCACATTGGTATTCCCCGATTGCCCTTTCTGCGTACGGCACCAATCTTTCATATATCATCGTAGATAAAATCTTGTATATAACGCATAATAAGCTTATTCCCCGATGGTTACTGCAGTTAGTACTGTCGCCTTTCTTGTGGATTGGTACAATTACTGCGGTTACCCACTCCTCGGGCATTATTTCCTTTTCCCATATTTCTGTCAGTAGGTCGCAGATATGTTCAGCTAACGTTGCTCCTCCTGCCTTATACAACTCAGCTGGGATTTTATCAATTCCGCAGGCCTTATTATTCTTTAGATGACCAACTACCCTTATTACTTCGGCCAATGTAGGTGGTTCTACAATGTCTTCATTGTCTTCATTGTTGTGTTCATTTCCATTTCCACCTTGCTCACTTCTATTTGTAATTTAGGTATCGTTCAGTAAGTTCTTGAAATACTCTCTCCATCTTTCTAGTATTTCATGATCAGATACTAGTAATGTCCCTTCAGTGTTTTTAACAAAATTTGACCTGGGTGTATATGAGTTCTTTAATTCTCCAATTTTCTTATAGAATTTCCTACTCTCATTATTTCTTCTTGATTCTTCTAACTGTTCGATGGTTTCTTCTAACTTGTCTTTCTTTTTCTTTCTCATTATGCGCTTGGCTACCCTTCTGGCCTCTTTGTACTCCTCTCCAGTTCTTCTGGTCGCCCTTTGAATAAATCTTTGTCTTTTCTCGTTTTTATTTCGTATGGCGTTTTCACAATCAGCGTCAAACCAGTCGTTTCTATTATTTTTATCTTCCTTACCGATTTCATCCTCTGCTACTTGAATTATGGTACTTTTAAGTACGTTCCATTTCCCTTCTATCGTTAGTGCGGCTGCCTGCCCATCCTGGAGTTTGTTTAGAGAGTCTTCTAGCTTACTTTCAAATGCTTGCCTAACTTCTACATTGTCTAGAGCTCTCAAATTGTATCTCTGTACTCTACTGAGTTTTCCGTTCATTTTAGCCACACTAATTTTTTGCTTGTATTTGATCATAACCGGGTAGTGATCAGAATCTAAGTTTGGGCCTCTGTAGCTCCTAACGTCTTGTATCGACTTCATGTGTCTCGCGTTGATTAGCACATGATCGATCTGGTTACATGTGACTCCATCCGGTGACTTCCACGTATGTTTATGAATATTCTTATGCGGAAACATTGTACTTGCCGTAACTAAGTGTTTAGATATAGCGAAGTTAACTAATCTTTCCCCATTGTCGTTACACTTATCATGTAAGCTGTGACTGCCAATTGTTTGTACAAGATGCTTTTCTTTGCCTATCTGAGCATTAAAATCTCCGCATACGATCTTAATATCATGTTTATGGCTCCGGTCGTATACGTTTTCTAGTTCATCGTAAAATGCATCTTTGATTTCATTTCCTTTATCCTCAGTTGGGGCATGTGAGTTAATTACGGTGAGGTTGAAGAACTTCCCGCGAAGTCTTAATTTGCACATACGGTCGTTGATTGACTGGAAGTCTATTATTGCTCCTTTTAGAGCGGATCTGATCAGAAAGCCAGTTCCAAATTCATGTTTGGACTTGTTGCCACTGTATAGTAATACGTAGTCCTTATGGACTAATGCTCCCTGCCCTAACCATCTAATTTCTTGCAGTGCTACTATGTCCCACTTATATTTGGAGCATTCGTTTTTTAGTTCCTTAAAGGCTCCTAGTTTATAGAGACTTCTTACGTTCCAGGTGGTGATTTTCCCATAATCTTTTCCTTTACATTCGCCTTGTCGTTTCCGTGTGGACAGTCCGTTCCCGAGGCAACCTTGTTGATCCTTCGTAACAGATGCTGTTTTCATTCTTTTATATAATAATAATAAAAGAGAATAGTAGATTATTGAATGAAATTTATTTTTGAAAAAGTAAATTTAGTGCATTTGATAAACAATGTTGGCAACAACTGCTGTCATGTTGACAGATTGACAGCACTTGTTAGTACTGAAACACATAACCACAAATCATTTTGTGTATACAATAAATAAAAATATTTGTACAAATAGAAAATTAATTATTGATTTTATGATTTTCGTACGAAAAATATTGTACAAACCTCTTACGTGAACTGGGTTTCCGGAATCGTTCTATGGCAGCGCTCGCGAGCTCGCGCCGCCAAACACTCCTCCGGAAACCAGTCGTTCCCGCATTTGGTATGTAAATAACTATTAAATAATTTGGATATTTTTAGAAGAGTAAGTTGTCTAAATCAGAAAATCTAATTTGAATTTGGCCAATTACTGTCTCTAAAATTTCAATAAAAATTTGTCGGTGTTGTTGTTTTAAATCTAAAATATCGAAAGTAGTTTTTCGTTTTTTAAGAATTGGATCTGTTTCAAAATTTATTCTTCCAAATATGTTATTAAAATAACTCTCGTCATTTTGAAACATTTCTAATTTTTTTGTTAACGAACTTAAACGTTCTTTTGCTAATGTAATATCCGTATTTATGCTTTGTAAAATGGAAAAAATCACTTCAGTTTGTTCAAAAATTAAATTATTATATATTATAGCCAGACCCAAACATTCCTAGAAGAGCCGCTGCACCGATACCGAAAGTTGCTAATGATCGGAGCTCATGCCTCCCTTGCTATGTTTTCTCTCTGTTCAACGCATATATTTCATCTTACTTCTTGAATTGATTCAAGGTCAAAACTAGCTTTCTCTTCGCTTTAAAGGGTGATAGGTGGAGATAAATTTTAAGTTTGTCTCCGGCATTATAGAATATTTATTTCTCTTTTTAAACAACACATATTATTGAAAGAATGTCTACTAATATATTTTTCTAATATAATAGATAAGTCTTCATAATATTCCATTTATTATTTGTAGAAAGTATTAAACTATTTATTGATATTGATATCCTGAAACGTTTTAAAGCCAATATTGTTGGATCACAATAGCAATCACCCATCACTTCAAGTTCCCCAAACCCCCAGCGCCGACTTACCATTTTCTACCAGAATATCCAAGGTCTCAACTCCAAACTGGGTCATCTGCAGTCCTCTCATTCATCAATCGACTACGATGTCATCGCACTCACTGAAACATGGCTCACCGGCAGTGTTTACAACGCCGAACTTGGTTCAGACTCGTTCAGTGTGTACAGGTGCGACCGAGATTTCACTGCATGCCGTCTTACTAGGGGAGGAGGTGTTCTTTTATTGATCAAAAATCATCTTTCATCCTCTGCAGTTGATCTCACTGATTATACTGACATTTTACCCGTTAACGTTGACATTGTCTGTGCAAAAATACCAACTGTTAATTCTAATCTTTATATATTTACTGTATATATGCCACCAGCTTCACCTGTGAGTTCATATATTGCGGTTAACGATTTTTTTGAACATCTGCCTTTCTTAAATAATAGCAATTTCTTGATTTGTGGTGATTTTAATATCCCTGAATTAACATTAAATTCAGATTCTCCCAAAGTTAATGAACTAAATTTGTTACTGGAATTTTTTAATGCAAGTCAGATGAACAATGTAAGAAACGCTAATAATAGGTTATTAGATTTAGTTATTTGTAACAGTCAGTGCAATGTCTCACGGGCTACTGATCTGGTGTTTGATATAGACTATCCCCTTCATCACCCTGCACTTAGTATCACTCTAGATCTCAACTTTGCACATTACCCGAATACTAAGACTTTACCATCTGTTAAATATGATTTTAAAAAAGCAAATTTTGTGAAACTGTATGAACTTATTGGTAATTATAATTGGAATTGTCTTGAGGAATTTTCTGACGTTAATCTTGCCTGTGAGTTTTTGTATTCGAAATTATATTCTTTTATAGACTTATGTGTTCCCACTAAAATTACCAATGGTAGCAACTACCCACCCTGGTTTAATAAGACTATCATTCGGAAACTCAAGGCTAAGATTCGCGCCAGAAAGTTATTGAATCGGTTTCCACATAATCAGTCGTATATTACTAAATTTAAATTATTAAGATCTGAAGTAAAATCTCTCATAAAAAAATCGTACGCTGACTATGTGAAATCTAGTGAAAATGCAATTAAGTCTGATCCTAAAAAATTTTGGAATTATGTCAACTCTAAGAAAAAAATATCTAGCTACTCTAACTCTTTCGTCTATAACAACACCACTTCATCTAAACCTAATGATATATCTAATGCTTTCGCTTCCTTTTTTCAATCTACTTATCTTCCTTCCTCTTCCCCTACTACTACTTCTTCAACTTCATTTTCATCCTCAACTCTATCATACCCTCCCATCTGTCTTGATCATATAAGCATTCGTGAAATTGAATCATCCATCAAGTCTCTTAAATCTTCTCTCTCTTGTGGCCCTGACCTCATTCCCAGCCTGTTGATCAAAGACTGTGCTCATCCTCTATCCAAAGCTCTTTACTTCATCTTCAACCTATCCCTCAAAACGAATACTTTCCCCAATATCTGGAAAATAACTCGTATAACTCCCATCCTAAAATCTGGTGACGCTTCGGCAGTATGTAATTACCGTCCTATAGCCATACTGTCCAGTTTTAGCAAAGTTTTTGAGAAGGTGATATATAACAATATTTATCCTGCAGTAAGACATCTCATCTCGCCTTGTCAACATGGGTTCATTGGTAAGCGTTCCACGATTACTAATCTTATGTTTTTCACGCAGAAAGTTTCCTCCATTCTTGATTCCTGTGGTCAAGTAGATTGTATATACACCGACTTCTCTAAAGCCTTTGACAGACTTGATCACAACATCTTAACCAGTAAACTTGAATCTTTTTCTTTTTCCTTCTCCTTAATTAAACTAATATCTTCCTATCTTCATGGACGTGAGTTATTTGTTAACTTTCATGGTTCCAACTCTCTCAGTTATTTTGCCACCTCTGGCGTTCCCCAAGGCTCACATCTCGGTCCTTTACTTTTCCTTCTTTTCATAAATGACATCTCAAATTCCCTACATTGTCTTAAATTACTCTTTGCGGATGATCTCAAAATTTTCCATTCCATCTCGACGATTAGAGATTGCCTTCTTCTACAACAAGACTTGGACAATTTATCATCTTGGTGCACTAAAAATAAACTTCATCTTAACCTAAGTAAATGTTCAGTTATGTCCTTTTGTAGGAAAATGTCGCCAATTAAATTTGAATACACAATTAATGATGTTACCCTGTCCCGCCCTAAAACTATCATGGATCTTGGTGTGAAATTTGATCCTAAACTTACCTTCACGGACCACATTCGTGATATCCGTAACTCTGCAGCTCGTATGTTGGGTTTCGTGATCAGAAACACTAAGGATTTTCATAATATTTCAGCAATTTTAGTTCTCTATTATGCCTATGTCCGCTCTAAACTAGAGTATTGCAACATTATCTGGAACCCAATCTATGAAGTTCACCAAAATCTTCTGGAATCTCTTCAAAAAAAATTTCTCAAATATTTATATTTCAAACTTCATCTCATCTACCCCGACCGAAATCTTCCTTATCCTAATCTATGCCATACGTTTAATATTAAAAGCCTCTTCCAACGCCGTGAGAACTTCGCCATTATTCACCTCTATAACCTTATTAATAATCACATTGATGACCCCAATTGCCTGTCTTTCCTTAATTTTCATGTCCGTGCTATCTCCACTCGATCATCATTCGTTTTCTATATTCCACTCTGTCGCACCAATCTTCTCATCTCATCTCCTTTATATCGCATGTGTACCTTATATAATACTAAATTTTCTAGCATAGATATTTTCTTCTTGAATTTTAAGTCACTTTTAAAATTACTGAACAAGACTTAATTGTTTTTCTACTCTTTATATTTTATCTGTCAGTATAATATGTTTTTTGTATTGTATTATTTATATTTGTATTTCCTATTGCTATCCTCTATTGGGCTTGTCCTGTTAGGATAGCTGTAAATTAATTAAATAAATAAATAAATTATTAAACATGCACATTTTCTTTATTTTTTGAGAGGAGGCAGTGCCTCCCTTGCCTCCTCTGACGAGCCGCCACTGCTTCTGCCTCTGTTGATTTGCTTTGTAATTATACTCCAATTTTTTATTTGTATGTATCTTCTTTACTTTTACGCAATTGTTTATACTCTTTTATTTTCGTTTTATATTAAATTTTATATTCTTCAGTTGATACGACCCCTTTTCTAAATATATTTAAATTTCTTCCTATTTATTTTATTTTCTTTTTACATTTTTAACCCACAAATCATTATTATTTTTCGTGCGTTGTCTAATATTTTTTGTTATCATGAATAGTGTCTCATTTATTGATGCTTTTAGAATTTCTATTGTATTAGTAAGGTTATTGTCTTCTTAGGTACGCCATGTAATTATTTTTTGAAGTTCTCATTTTCCAGGTAGAGATTTTACTTTAGTTTTTAATAATATTGCTAGCAGTAAATGTTCAATTTCTTATTATTCTTCTACTTTATAGTTATTTATGGTACAAGTGTGTTACATTACAGATAAGTTACGCGGGAAAAGCTTAGCTCACGAGGCCGTCATGCCGAGTGTGGTATTTTTTCAAGTAACTTAGGTAATTAACACACGTGTGCCATACACAGTAGCGTAACTAGAAATTTTTGAAGGGGGGGCCAAAGATAACGAGATGCAAATACTAGGATATGTTAAAAAAATTATATTTTCTTTTATCGATTAGTCACCTAATTTGAACGAATATATTTAAGTATATAAAAATCATATTTAATGAACATAAATTTAACTCATATGATATAATATTGGAAAATATATTAATGATTATGCAAAGTACATCAGAAAATATATACAATAAATTAAAACTATTAGTTTAAATACAGGTAGGTAAATAAATACGGCATTTAGATAGAGACAAAAATAACTTTATTATATGTAAAGTCTATAACAAAAAATAAAATAAACATAAATTTTGTTAGTTATTAAATAAAAACCAAACCGCCTCTTTCCGCTGTTGGCGAATTTTTTATCACATCGTCTTGTGTACACATCGATGTAGCTGTGGACGTGAAGAATAGCTAAACTATTTAATCTAGTTTCGGTCGTAGTTGATCTCAACCATGTTTTTATTCTCCTTAATGTAGAGAAGGTACGCTCAGCTTCAGCTGTTGTGACAGGTAACACGCATAATATTTGAAGCATTTTTTTAATATTCGGATAAAATTCGCTATCACAAGCTGCAAGCGCTGAAGCTGCCGTGTTTGGTACGTTTTCATTATTTGTCCAACTCTCTTTCCATCTTAAACATTCCATAACTAACAAATTATTATCTACCAATGGCTCTCGTATTGCATTTAATTTTTCATTTATAATTTGTATATTTGTTGATTTAATATATGATGGAACTAAAATTCAATAGATGAAATATTTTTAAACATTTCGCCGAATCTATCATCTAACTCCATGACAAAATGATCCAAAAAAGGCAGATATACACTTTTTTTGTAGTAGTCAAATGGTGATTCAGCAGGAACATTGCATCTTTTAGAGTAAACGCAAAATCTCGTGGCACAACTCCGCGCATGGGCGGGGTTATTTTAGATAGAAAAAGTGGTGGGAGGCATATTTTATTAACTAACTTAAAAACGTTGGTCAATTTAATTTATTTATCTATTAAGTTGAATAACTTGTCAGATACAAAATTTAAAAAAAAAATACATCAATAACAACTCTAGAGACCTGCACCGTACGAACGCTACAAGATAAATGAAAAATTTTACAAGTCAATGTTTTTGTGTTGTACAATAGTCAGTGGCCGGCCTACAATGATGAATTTCGCTTTGCGCGCAGGGCCACGAGATTTTGCGTCTACTCTAGTTTGTTTTGAACACATCCTTGGCATGATTGGCTGTATATCATTTTCATTACAAATGTCTAGTATGGCATTATATATTTTATCAAATTCTAGATCAGCGTTAGAACGAAAATTTGCAAGAACATTTTTTAAAATCTTTATTTCATTAGCAGCTGCAATCAAGTCACATTTTCTATGTTGAAGTTATTTACTGATAGGTAGCAAAATATTAGCAAAAACTTCTGCTACTTTTAAGCTTACGACAAATTCAAAAGTAGTTAGTGCTTTCACATATATGCTAGCCGCACTATCAGAATTACTTAAATTGGTCAGTGTTTCTAATATATAATTATATAACAAAAGAAAATCTTTTAGTACTATGTGTCGTTCTACCCAACGTGTTTCACACATGGTTTTTAACATTTTTTTATTTCCATTTTCTGGTATACTATCTTGAAATGCCCTCCTTCTTATATGACTGTCTCTTATAAAATTTGTAACTGCTTTAACAGTTCCTATCATATCCCGAATAGGTTTCAGTTGACATGAAGACATTATTACCAAATTTAAGGCGTGACTTGAACAATGGGTATATAAAGCAAATAGATATTTTTCTAAAATTCTGGTTTTTACGCCTTTAAATTTTCCGCACATATTTCCAGCACCGTCATAGCCTTGCCCTCGCATTTTATTCGGATCTAAATTTAAATTACTTATGACATTCAATATAGTATTTGCAATATTTTCTCCAGTGGTATTACTTAATGGTACAAATTTTAAAAAAATTTCAGTAATAATATCATCTTTTAAATATCTTATACAAAATGTCATTTGTTCTGTACCGCGTATGTCTGTTGTTCCGTCTGACAAAATAGAAAAATAGGGTGACTGCTGAATTTCACTGACAATTTTCTCTGTTATAATAGAACTAGCTATTTCTAATATTTCATTTTGTATTTTAGGGCTTATATATTTTGCATTATCTGCTGCAGTTTCAAAATGTGCTTTTAACATATGGTCACCTGCAGCAACTCTAAATTTTAATAGTTCTATAAAATTTCCGTTTTTATAATTCATAGTTTCCTCACACTTATACAATATATTTGCTGCAGAATCCTCTCTGTGTCCACGCAGAGCAATATTTTGCCTCCCACAGAATAATAGTGTTTCAACAATCCCCTTTAATTTTTGTCTATTTAAAGATATTTTTTCATCTATATGGGTATTTAAACTCCTAATAATACTTTTTTGTTCATTTTTATATACCAATAAAAACTCTTGACCGTAAATTAAAGAATTTTTGTGATATGTTGATTTTTCATGTGACCGAAAACTTTCTAGAGTTTTTTTAAACTTTTTAAGAGGCGTTTTAACAAGACTACCCAAAGATGTACTGTTGTGGGAACATTGAGCAAATAAAAAGCAGTATTTACAAAATGCGCCTTCTACTGTCTTGCAATAAATTAGCCACGGTGAAAATTGATTTAACCAATTATATTGAAAACATCTCCTATGACCACCTTCAATTTGGAAAGGAAAAACATAATTCTCATCCGGCGTACAGTGATTTTTTAATACATTATATTTAGTATTATTACTAAATGCATATTTTGGTTTGCCTAAAAGAATTCCTATGCAAGAAAATTCTTGACTCTGGTCATCAGATGGTAATTTAGATAAATTTGGATTTGGTTGTATTGACTCACAGGTGCTTGAATGTTCCAAATTTTGTTGTTTATTTGCATTATTATTTTCATTAATTTCGGTTTTTTCAGCAGTATTTGTCATAATGTCATCCATTTTCGGTATCTTAGTAAAATAATGTTTAATATCCATTTTGTCACACTAAATTTCGATATAATTTAGTTTAAATTCAGGCACTTTCAAATATGATGCTTACCTGTTGTATTATAAAGTAACTATATATTTAAAATAAAGCTAAAGTATTTTAAATACACTAAATAAACGTGATTACAGATCAAAATGTACTGTTCATGCAGCCAAAAAAGGATGGTCTGAAGTATGAAGCATGTATAGGGAAGGCACGTTAAGTTGAGACTGGCCGATGCGCAAACACAAATCAGAAAACATTGACTGAATTAAGCTTGTTGCTACTTGCACAATTCAACTTGAAAACATTCGTCTGATAATTATGATGCACGAATTTTGGTTTGTACGCACAGAAGGTCAGTCTCAACGTGCGCTTTCTATACCAACATTCTGCATCTTAGTACAATACATAAAAGAGCGTGCTTTCATTGCAAGGATAGTACGCGTGTTCAATATGCTAGCAATGTCGGAGTAGGCTTAAACAAATGACAGAAAGTAAATAAACAATTTTTTCGACAAGTTGTTCGTAATAAACAATTAATTTGTAACTTAGATTTCTTTTTGTGGGGTTATTTGAAGTCTAAAGTTTATTTTACGCTACCCGAATCTTTAGAAGATTTACGACAACGTACCGTAGCTCCAAAATTTTGAGCAAAAACTTTATTATTGTATGGAAGTTGGTGGTAGTTATTTTAAACACCTAATAAACTGATACTTTAGTTTTTGTTATTTGTTTAAGCCTACTTAATTGCAGTTTTCCACACCTGATAAAATTTGTTTTAATCGATATTTCTCTGGAACTAATGATCAGATTTGAAAAATAAAAAACTGTTGAAAAGAGAATTGAAAGGCCTTTCGAACTCTGTCAGGTTTGACACCCTTTTCCATTTAAAATTTTTGAGGTGCAGTCCACCCCCATTTTAGGGTTGAAGTTATGCCATTGGTACTAATCCATTCAAGTGTCCCCCGTTATACTAAAAATGACGTATTCGAGCGTTTTTTTGAAAAATTAATGTTAAGTGGCCAAAAACTGCGCTGATAATTTTCACTGGGTCACCTGTATATAGAGATAAGTCATTAGTATCTATAACGAAATTATGAGAAATCTTTTTAAATTTGATTTGTTTTAGTTATTTTATTTTGAATTGTTTTAGGTACTTATGTAATTGATAGATTGATGAATTTATATTGCTTTCATAACAAATTGTATCGCAGAATAATAATAATAATAATTCCTAGCGATATAACTGAAATTAAACTTCAGTTTATTGTCAATAAAAATATATTAATGAGTATAAGTTCATTTAACCCTTAGTGTAAGGCATTTTTAAACTATGACTATATTAAACCTTTCGCTGAACATTACAAAATTGATTAAAAAGGAGCTACAAATTTTACCAAAAATATATTAAAAATACATACGGGGACGAATTTTAAATTAAAATAGAAAATATAATTCATTTTAAAAATTTTTTAAAGGCACAAAGACGCTTTTTTTGAAATAAATATCATGAATCTTTATTACTATTTCATTTTCAAAGGCAGGACGCGAAAGAAATTGTAAAAAATATTGAAAGGCAATTGGCAAAAAAATTGAACGCCCGTTTTTCTATTGTTTTTCTATTAATCGATGGTTAAGGTAACCGGCACTTTAACCAAAGGTGTTTTTTTCTTAAATAACATTTATTTATTTAAAAATATTGGTTTTTAATTCTTTGGGTATCCACCCTAAAAAATGTCGTACTGGCCTGTGCCCACTCAAATAGAATTGGCTGGCGACGTCACTGCCTGCATCACTAAAATGCAAGTAAAACATGTCACGAAACAAGTACCTGAGGTACTTGAGGTCCTGTTCCACATAGGAATGTTATGCAATAGAAGATGATATAAGCATTTTTAGTTTGTAATTTGGTCGAGTGTGACGTCACATATGAATGATACGAATGATAAAATAATCTATTGCTACCTGGCTGTTGTTATTAGCCAAATTTTTACCTTCTTTTAATTGTTGGTGTCTTGCTTATTGGTTATAATAATAATTCAAGTAGAATAGACAATAAGGAACAAGAACATAATCATTTTCATACATTAGGCAGCTATATGTAAAAAATGGATTATTGTAATCAAAAACAGATTCGTTCCAAATAGAAATACGTTTATATGATTTAAATATTTCTTTGAACACAATTCACAAATAAAACATACTGTAAAAAAATATTTATAAAGTTAAAAAAATATAAGTATCTATTTTCTAAATTAGACGAATTGGGTGAGTTCCTTTTCGTTATTAAATATGGGTGTTTATGGAACCTCAATTCCAAATGATTCCTCTAAAATTTTCTGTTTCCACTTTTAGGTCGTAAAAGTAGCTGTAAACTACTGCCCAGAAGTACCATAGCAAACCTACAAAAAGAAAAACAAATGAAAATCACAAAATAGTTATCAAAAAGAAAATTGTTAGTTTAATTTGTTTTAGGAAATTTAATTATTTCATAAACTTGACATTTGATCTGCAAATATTTTCAAGACAAATATACATCAGAATGGAAAAGAAGGATTGAAATTAGTGGAAGGCAGTTATTTTTTTTAAAGTTTCATGTCATCTCTTACCGGTGTCGGCCTCATGTATCTCTTCCTCAGGAAGTGAAAACCAGAGATGAAATAAAAATATAAAAGGCATGATAGTTCAAAAATAACACATTAAAATGAATGATAAATCAAACATTAGTCAGAATTTAAAATTTTAAATATAAACACTTATAATGATTATGATAACAAATTCAAAAATTACCAACAATTATTGTTTGATAAACGTATTCTTTCAAATAATTCTTTAATTTCTCATTATCAGTGTTTAATGTTTAAATATTAATAATTTTAATATATGACTAATGTCTGATTTATCATTTATTTTAATATTAATAGGTGATTTATACTCATATTTTGTAACTAACATGACATTTCTCCCTAAAGCCGAAACCGGTAAAAGATGAAATAAAACTTAAAAAAAAAATAATGCCTTCCAATAATATTTTTTTTCTTCAAACGTCATAAAAGTGACATCTTCTGTGACGTGATTGACAAGGTTGAAGTTTAATTTCTATGCCAACGTATAATTTTTTATTCTAGCCGCCGTATAATATTGTCGCCGCCGTATAATATCGTCGCCGCCGTATAGCCAATAAGAAGCGCCGTATAATATTGTCGCCGCCGTATAGCCAATAAGAAGTAACTTGTACAATAGACATCTGTAATATCGCCCTAAATGTCACTATAAAAACTAGATAACCTAAGAATAAAGTTACTAAAAATTATGAATAACTGACAGGTAACCTACATATTCCAATTGCAACACAATATACTATTTTCCTACGACCACTGTTAAAAATAGTCTTTTTAACGGTTGCTTAGCAAGTTAAAAATAACTGTTTATAACACAGTAAATACTTTTAAATCGTTGTCGTTGACAACGAATTAAAAGTAAAAAACAAATTTACTTTTAACACTTGTGTTAAAAAGGAACTAAATCTGGTTACCTGTCAGAAATGTCATTCTATAATGCTTAGTTTTTATTTACTACTACATAACTAGGGTCGTAGGAAAAATAGTGTATGATATTTGTGTTAAAAGTGATTTTATTTCGTTCGTGGGGTTTGTTATTATACTCGGCTTCGCCTCGTTTCAAACTTCCCCACTCACTCATAAAATGTCACTTTTAACACTTATATCATAAATAACTATTTTCTTCAAACGTCATAAAAGTTACATCTTCTGTGACGTGATTGACAAGGTTGAAGTTAATTTCTATGCCTCCGTTATATAATTTTTTATTTTAGCCGCCGTATAATTTTTTCGCCGCCGTATGTAGAATCAGCCAATAAGAAGTAACTTGTACAATAGAAATCTGTAATATCGCCCTAAATGTCACTATAAAAACTAGATCACTTAAGAATAAAGTTACTAAAAATTATGAATAACTGACAGGTAACCTACATATTAAACGTCAAATAATAGTTTATTTTTTAAAAGTTTGAAGAAAAAATAGCATGTGTTATTCAGAGTAAAAGTGTCTTTGTGTGCCTTGCATGCAATTGTCCGACTCGCTTCGCTCGTCGTGCAAACTTCCATGCTCGCCACACAAAGTATCACTTTTACTCTTAATAACACAATATACTATTTAATTAATCTTTATACTTTTCTGAGCTATGAAAAAATATGAGATCATTTAAGGCTTCTGAGAATAGAACTTATAATACTTCGAATATACTGTATATGTATTAAATCAATGCTTCTGAGCGAAGAAAAATATTAAATACCAATTTTAAATTGCGCGCTTAAACCAGCATAGTTCGACTCGAGCGAAACAAGACAATTAGCTGGCATCTATCATGGCGAGTGACGTCACAGTTCATATGTTCTATTGAGCTCCGAACATAGGGAATGACGTCATTTTTAGAATTTTAAAATATGAATTTCATGAAAATATCGCAAAAATCAGAATATGAATGTAATAATATATTTTTTATTCTACACATACTGAAAATAAGATTTTCCTGTGTGTGCGTGCGCAAGAAAGTAGACATTTGCCGGTCCAGACCTACAAAATCTCACTATTCCCTAGGGAAGAAAAAATAAAATAAACAGTTCGTGTGAGGACCAACAGAAAGCGTTTAATGCGTTAGAAATAATAATCAGAATAAAATATGTAAACATGCTTTTAGAATATTGTAACTTTAGATAATTTTGATACTTACGTTAGATTCAAGGTATTTTTATTATATATTCTGTAAATAATAGAACAGAATTGCTAACCTTATTTATGTCAAAATAAAATGTTTGTTTTTTGTTCTTATTCTATTTCTAATGTTGATAATCAATTTCACAAATTTTATTGAGGTTGAGTTAAATATCAAATTTTAAATAACATTCTGCCCTTATTAGAAAATTGTAGAAACATATTACTATATAGTTACAAACAATAACAAATATGTCAAACTAAATGGACAAATAGGTTTTGAAATTCACCATCAGTCTCATTTCGCAGGAGTCGCATGTAGGAAAATGTTATAGCTGATAAAAAAAAACACTAACCTGTTACAAAAATTAGAATGAACAAGGCCATTACTCCAACAGTCATAAATCCATATAAGGACAATAAAATGAATAAAATAATCGTTCCGATAGTTAAACCAATGCATTGCAAACCTGTAAAAATCAGATAAGGATAGAAGTAAGCGGTACTTTTCTGAAAATAAAAAATACTGAATTAGAAAATCCTGAAATTAAAAAAAAAAATAGTTATTAAAGCAACAAGTATGTAAAGTAGGTATTTTTTTTCAGTGCTGTTTATCTAAAGCACGAGATAAAGAACACTGTTACACACGTGTGTATATATTTTTCCCACAACCGAAATATTAATAAAAATTTATTCATAAAATAAATTAAAAACATAGATAACTATGCCATGAATTGTTGGTAAAAGTAATACTATAGCAACGAATGACAACATTGAAAATTAGGTTATGTTAGAACTCTTGTCAAACAAACATAACTGTTATAAGAATCAGGTTACTATTTAAATTTTTAATAAAAATTATTACACATATTTCATTTATAGTGTACATTAATATTTATTATTAAAAATATTTATTTATATATTATTATCTATCAAATTATATACTTGACACTCTTGACAGTTAAATTAACAGAATCAGAATGTGTATGTTGCTTAGCAACTCTTTACAACTTGTAAAGATTGCGTAAAGTTTGTGCTTTGTGCCCGGTTGCAGGAAATAGTTATTTGTCAAACTAGAAAGGAAACGAGGAAAGCGTATCTTTTTACCACTCGAGTTCGTGTGTGACTCACGAGCGCAGCGAGTGAGGCATTCGAGTGAGAGTGGAAAAAGTGCTTTCCTTTCGTGTTAGACACAACATTTTTTTCACGACATATTTCAAAAATCCATTTATTTGAATGAATAGGCGCAGCAATATGATAAGTTAGGTTATGACTGTACTGACTGTACTGTAAACTTTGACGTTTACCGATGCATTTGTTTATTTCCAATATGTCAATTTAAGTTGTTAAATTGCGAAATAATGTGAAAAAAGAAAAGAACAAGACATAATTGCCATAATTTTATTAAAGAATATCATTATTAAATAAAATAATTTAATATAACTATGAATTTTTCCAATATTACGTACTATACTGTTGGTAACACTGTACATTTTCCTTTCTAGAGAGGGAAAAGTAACTTTCCTCTCTATATCGCGAGAAGAAAGTAGAGCTTTCTATGCATGTCGTGAAAAAAATATTTTTTCGCGTCTCCGTCTCATTATGATTAGTATTACAGAACTCAAAATCGTCCAGAAACGGTCGGCAAAATGTAGGGAAACCAAGTAAATATTTTAACATTACATTCTGTCAAAATTTTAAATTTTATTTTATTGGAAAGATAAACCATTAATTAAAACATCTATTTTTAATTTATTATTCATATTACATTTATTGTTGAAAAACATCAATTCACATTTGTTTTATTTTTTAGATTAGAACAAATGTCACTACATTTTTTGAATAAAACAACTAAATTGTTTATATATCCATGTGAAAAGAAAATGTTACCAACATAAAAACCTTTAGTGTATAAATTTTGAAGTAGTAATCATATTTCTTTAATGAATTAAGTGTCATCGGCCCAAAAAATCTTGTGTATCACATGCACAAAAGTCTTTTGCGACAACTCGCATTATTTGCAGGCCTTGTTATCAACCCGTCCTGTCAAAATAAGCTCGCTCTCACAAAACTTCAGTTTCTGGACTAGTGATACAATTTTCGAAATCTGTCATAAGAAGTTAATTTTTACATGACAACTATCAACACGCGAAATGATTGTCTTTTTTGCTTTTACTGGTTGTTACACCTAATAAAACGATAAGTATTTACATACCGTTCACTGAACGATATTTAAATCACGACAGCGAAGCTGGAGTCATTTTAGAATCTTTTTGATCTGAATTGTCGCTATTTAGCAGAAATTATGAGTAAATTTATAGCCCGAATTATATTCGTTTGATTATTTCACGAATGATAACAGTTCAAACATAAAATTTATGGGCATTTGATCTGTAAAACACTGTTTATTTAACTCTGTCTCTAGAGGTTACGAGACGTTTTACGGGCTAGATCGTGTAAAAATTATAACGGGCTGTTGTCATGGAATACTATGACAATATATCTTATCTGAAAATTCTGACATCCTTTGGCATTGACATTGACGTTGCACAAATGCAATGAATTTTATTAAACATAAATATATTGTGATGCAAATGCCCATAAAACATTGAACAATACTCTACCGTTACCTGAAATTTACAGTCTCACACAGATACCTTTCTGTGCTCATCTGTAAATTTCTGTATAACGGTCTTGCAATGTAAATAACTATTACATATTGTTTTATCAATTTTTTTCATACATAATATCGTAAGTTTTTGACAAGAGCTGGTTGTCTAGCATTTTATCTATGTCATGAGAAAATTAGCAACAGGCTTGAGTAAAGCAATCGGAAAATTTGTCAGGATCAAATTTAACCACATGATATTCGGATGACTGTTTCCAAAATAAAAATAAGTGATCAAAAATCAACTTTGACACATATATAAATAATTGTTCCTACGTACTCTTAAAACGCCAAAAAAATTTCGCTTAACAAAACTCTCTCACTTATAAAAATATATATTTTATCTACAACTATTGAAATATGGGTACATTATACGTGTGATACTACATATAATATACTACTCATATTACACAAGTGTAATATGAAAAGTTATATTACACGCTACACTTTTCTGTAATAAATAGAGCATGTAATGTAACATATAACATTTTAATAAACTGTTAATTTATTAATAATATATTTTTTATCATAAATATCAATATAAATGATTATAAAAGTATAATAAATACAATTTGAATAGTTATTTTGACATTTAAGTGCTAATGTGGCGCCATCTGTTAAGCTATCTATGAACTACTCACACCTAACTGAATATTTAAGAAATAATATCAGATTTTCTATATGCCTGATAGTTGTAGATAAAGTATAGTATTTGACTCGCATAATATGGCTACATTACACGCGGATGATTAATAAATTACATATTATGCTTGTTAAATAATATACTATTATTTCGCATTTATAAAAATTTGAAACATATATAATTCCGATAATTTTTCATTGTTTGTTAATAGCTTCGTTAGTTTATCTTCAACTCTTTTTGTATATTTCATTCATTCTTATATTTCTATATAATGGTATCACTTTGGAATTTGTTTACTTCGGAAATTACACGATTCCACCCGACAAGATGATTTCATCAATCCCCATTTTTCCCTTGACAATTTGGATACGATTGTTGACGTGAGAACTAACTCACGGAAATAAATCTAACAAATTGGTCTCTTAAATTACAAACCTTATTGACGCCAACAAGTAGTAAGCCATGAACAATGAAGGAAAGTACAAAGAACACGATAGTAGAATTTGTAATGTAGTGCAATGCTTTGGGTTGTTCTTCAGATTGAGATAGTCTCGATCTCCATGTCAACAAAAGAAATATATCGAATATGGAACCAAACTGAAACATAAAATTAACTTATATTAAACAAAAAATCACATCATATTTTTATGAATATATACAGGACAAAGAAATATTATTCTTTATTCAATATTTGACAATAAATCAGATTATCCAACACCGTGTAATTATAACGATATAAGTATGCTGTTTTTAGATAAATAAAGTAGGTCATAAGTCACTAGTGAGCTAAATATATTAGCTCACTGTTTTTTGGTTCGTATCATAGTAACTACGTTATAAAACCTTCTCTACACTATTTTGTTCCTAAATGTCATTTCGAAATTCCATCTGTCAAAAATCTTATATGTATTTTATATCAATGATAAAAATGTGTTGGATAAAATGTTGTTTGGCACACGTGTGTTAATTACCTAAGCCACTTGAAAAAATATCACACTCGGCCTAACGGCCTCGTGAGCTAAACTTTTCCCACGTGACTTATCTGTAATGTAACACACTTGTACCATAAATAACTATTATAAAAATTTAAATAAAATTTATGTGTAGCCCCAACCTTAAGTTTTTAAAGACTAATTGAAACTAAATACGTATTTCGAGAACTAAGTTCTCATCATCAGTAGTGAAAATACAAATAAAACTGAGAGATGTAGAGATTACACAGCTTGTAAACCAAGCCAGAGGTCAAAACAACTCTGAAGTCAACATAATGAGAAACATTTAAATGTTCATTTTAATCATTGTTATGTTTTCGAAGTTTGTTTGAAGAAAAAAAACCTTTTAGTTGTGTCAAATTGTTTAAAATGGGTGCAGTTTATCTCAGTTTTCAAAATAAAATGAATAGGTTCAAACAGATATTGTTCCATATTACATTCAAAATATAATTTTGATCGAATGATTTTTGTTATTTATCTTACAAAATAAATTATTCACAATGACACTTATGGCCGTTTGTACCAATATTACTTAAATTTTAAGTTGTTCTATAATGGACACATGGGAATATGTTGTCAAATGAACTATTCAACATTTCTGTCAACATTTTCATAAGCTTTTTTTGTTTAGGTGTTGCTTAAAAATGTAAGCTTTGTTGGCGAGCTGGGCATCAATGCTATTACGAATGTGCTAATTACAAATTAGAACATTATCGCAATAATAAAAAATAAAAAAACATACATTTCTTTAATTTACTAATATTAAAGACAAGCTTTCTAACCAGCTAACTATAGGCAGACAGTAAAATAGATAGACAGTATATGTATATAGACAGTAAAAGTATATGGACAGTAAAATTATATAGACAGTGAAGTATAAAGTCAGTGGTTTTTATATAGACAGTGGTATAATTACCATGGAAATAATTATTATATAATTGTATTTAATATAACAACAAATGTCATGTTTCCATAGTAACAGTATGTGTCATTTTTGACAATCGTCAAATTTGACATTGACATAATTATCGTTATATGAGAGGTTAACATTACCTTATTATACATAAAGATATAGAGATAATTTCAACCAAATTTCGTACAATATTTCACTATACATTATAGAAGAAAGGACATTTTTCACGCAGATAACTCGCTCGGGTCTTCTACTGAAGTATCAAATGCGCCATTTTTGTTAAATTTTATCATATCATGCAATTTTCGGGTTTCATTTTAAAGGATACGTTATATTCTTACTTATAATAATGATTTTCATCCAACTAATTGCTTTATTTTATTTAAAATTCCATCTCGGTGTCACAGTATATGTAGATTAGAATAACTAAATTAAAATGAACAAAATTTACTATTAATATGTAAATATTTATATTATACCTTAAAGTACATGTGTTATTGATGATTTGCGATAATTTTCCTACAATATCTTGCTGTAATTTTAGAAGAAATAGTTTTTTTTCACCGAGATATCCGTCACTTTATGAGCCCATGAAGCAACTGTCAAAAATGACAGTCATACAAAACATGATAATTTAAAGTGTTTAAAATAAAAAGAAAATGTACAGATAAATTAAGTTTAATAGTAATAGACATAATAAAACAGACATTACCTTGTAATTCGTCTTATTTCTCAAGATTTTTCGTTTTAAAATATACCTATAATGACGGAATGCAGTTCTCAAACAAACGTCAAAATGGAATTAATTTGTTAATTTCAAAAATGTTTTTATTGAAAAATATATGCACAAATTATTAAAATATGCTTATTTATAACAAAATATATTATATTTACATTTTATAATGGCCTATTTAAAGAGAAAATAACTTGAAAATCTCCACCGATTGTATGCCACTGGTACATTTTCCAACTAAATTTCAATGTGACCAATATAAATTTAGTAATTTTTGTTAGTCCAAAGTCAATTAACATTTTTAAATGAAAATTACACAAAATCTCGACGGTGTTGGGCAAAACACTCAAGTAATATTGAATTCATCATTTTTTCTCAACTTTCCAACTATATATATGAGAATACACCCTGATAAATTCTGTTTAAATATGTAAAGTATATTAAAAGTATAGTCGTTTCGTTCAGATGTTTTTTTTTTTTTCAAAAAAAAAAACTATCTTTCACTACACTTTTTAGAAAAATATATATAAAAAAAGGCGGAATATAAAATTATCGCCTGGGGCGCTAAAAAAACTCAGGCCGGCCCTGGTCCCATACATCGGTTTTTCAAATAATGGAATGGTATAGAAATACTAGTGGTTATTCCAGAAGACCTAGAAGTTGGAATCATGCAAAAACCCTTGGCCAATATCGTTTCTTAAAAGTTTCCGCCTTAAAGCAATATGTGCTATAATCTGAAATGCAATATTAATAAAATAACATAATTGTAATATAATTTGTTGGCTATATATTTTTCTATGATATTTTATTAGTAGTAAGAATTAACAGTTTTCAATTTGCAAAAAGAGCGTTCACAAGAGGATGTAGTAACTGGTAAAATTGTTGCAGCTATCTTTAGATAATTATTTGTCAAAAATAGATTTTAGAAACATTTAATCTAAAACCATATAAATAATTAAAATTTTGCGACACCTTTGCCACGCCCTGACGCCCGACTTACGGCACTGCCAGAAAAATTTACATGTCACAAACAAACATGGCTGATACTGAATTTTACGGACTCGATTTAAATGCATTCAAGTTTCATTTTGATTATGATTAGGGTAATAAAAATCAGAATATTAAAGATTATATTCACCTCATCAATATTTTTTTTAAACCGTAGGCTTGGAAACCTCTATAGGTA
This sequence comes from Stenolophus ochropezus, assembly GCA_035578165.1. NCBI lineage: Eukaryota > Metazoa > Arthropoda > Insecta > Coleoptera > Carabidae > Stenolophus > Stenolophus ochropezus. The sequence continues at coordinate 23,376,307 of JAQOWZ010000008.1, forward strand.
ATTCAGGTCAAAAAATTGTTGTTACAGCAAACTAATAATATAATAACATAGACAATAAATGATCTCTTATTTATCATATGAAGATTTAACGTATTTGAAAACATTCTGTTTTTATTTCTATATCCAAAAATTTGTTTATTCCTTTGTTGAGTTTATCAATAACATATTAAACCACAAATATAATCTATAACCACAGGTAAAACAAATTTTGATAACGAAAACATATGAACCCGGCTATATAAAATAATAAGTATTTTTCCGGCTTGTTTCGGTTTTTTATCTTCATTCGCCTTTTGATTTAAGTTAACAAAGATGATGGCAAAAATTTGTAATAAGGAAAATCTCAGAATATTATTTTTTAAACTACAAAATTAACAGTCGTCCCTTAAATTTTATATTAAAACTATATTCCAAACAATCAATAAATTTATTTTTCGAAAATTTCAATTACGTATCATTTGTTTATTTGAAAAATAATCGAAAATGCAATAAGAAATAGGTTTATTGATGCCGCCACATTACTTTCTGCGATTAGTTATTGTGCTTTAATTTCAACTATTATTGTTGAGTTAAAAAAGATCTCACACAATGAATTTTTGTTTTTGAAATGTTTCTCCGTAATCAATTTCTAATATTGAATTCGTTTTGTATTTTGATGAGAATATAATTCAGTGGTTACATGACATGTTTTCCACCAAACATTCAGAATTTCCGTAGTTACTATAATTTATCACAGCTATGGTAAAAAACAGAAAATATTCGTTACTAAAAATTTATAAGCTTTATAACCAAATTTATAACATTGGCAGTTAATTTTCAACTATAATATCCCTCGGTCATTGATAATTACGCAATAATTTTGCGACAGTTTCTGAAAGCAGGTTGCCGAATTTTTTGTTTTTTTTTTCGAATCGTATTACCAGCGTTTTATAAAATAATTATGTATGCAAGTAACTGTTTTTTAGTTAAGTGCAGTTTAACGCATGAGTCGTAGCCGAATGCAGAAATTATAGAACGAGATAAGAAAACACTATGTTACACACGTCAACATTTTTCCTACAACAGAAATACTAATAAAAATTTATTTTAAAAGAAAATAAAACCATTGCGTGAAAAGTATTTATATTGCTTATCACGACTATTATTCATGCACTAAGGCGTGAAAAATAGCCATAGATCAGCAACATAAACTTTTCAAGCACTAGGGCGTGAAAAGTGACTCTTTATAAACTCTAAAGATTTCATAAAGTATATACTTTATGCCCGGTAATAGAGAAAATAGTTATTTGTGTATCAAGGTTCTAAAATAATAATTTTTGGCCGAATCCGAAGTTTGCAACTGAGGTAAAGGCGAGGCTACAAATCAGATGAGGCTCAAAAAGAACTTTTAGCCGAGGTGCACACAACATTTTTTAGGCGATTACAAGAAATTATGAATTTTCATTCAAAATCAATTTTTAACATCTGTCAAAATTAACTCTGCGGCCGCATTTATTTTACGGTTACAGCAGTACACGTTGCTTTTACTGGATGCTACTTCTAACAAAATGGTAAGCATTTCCTTATCGTTCACTGATCGGTAAGTAAATTCATGTTTGCTATTAAAATGCCTTTATTTCTTACACAAAAACACAACTACAAATGACAGGATTTTGACATATTGCGAAATGAAAGGAATGTTTGAAGAATACAATGGAAACCTAATTTTGGGTATTTTTTTTAATGATGTTAAGGGAAATTTAATTTTATCTTCGATCTATAAAATATACTACAAGAAATGGTAGACATTAAAAACACTTACGTATCCTAGAATAGCTAAAACAAGCGTCCCCGTTTCGAGTCCGAAACAACAACAACCGTTTACTCTAATCATGATCACTTGTTGTACTTTTATGTACAATTATGTATAATCAGCTCTACTCTTGCGGGGATTTAGAATTTATGTATTTGTACCGCTTTAAGAACAATCTTACTATAACTTCACCAACCAAAACGGTACAGTGCGCATCACCAACTGAGCAACGTTTGAATGGACGTATGTTCTTGTTTAAATACAGTGACAGTTGTCCTATCTTTTCCTTGGTGGGATTTCAGTTATTTTATTGGAGGGGTAATATTGAAGTGATCATCAAATTTAATAGTATATTACACAATAAGGTTATCAATAATGGTATTAGTATTAAAAATTTTAGGGGATAAGGGTGACTAAATCAATTTATATAATTCAAAACATAATAGTACGGCACTTTAACTACCCTATTAGCTAGTAATATTAACTGTAACAAAACCATATTTTCTAGGGTGATTCACTGTACCTCCCGTAACAATAAACTATGAAAATTATTAAAAATTTCAAGGGATAAGTTGCCTTAAATTAATTTATATAATTAAAAATATGCAAGTACGGTACTGTAACTACCCCATTAAGGTCGCTTTATAATGACGCAAAGTAAGAGGTAACGCGGACGCAGTAGGTAACGTAGAAAGATGAGCGCGCACTATGGCTAGGGATGATTCATAAGCGGTAACGTAGAAAGTAACGGGACGCAAGGAACGCAAGAGATGGACAACTTTTATCTTTCTGCGTTGCGTCTTTACCGCTGAACAATAAGAAATCAGTATTTCATACTTGTACCTGTAAACTGTCAGTTGTTTATCAGAGATACAGAGGTTAGGTTAAAATAATTTTATTTGAAAAAGGAATCATGGATGATTCGAAATTAATTGAAATTGTAGAACAACATAAAATATATGATATTTTTTGTATCTTAGAATAATAATACTTACTGTAGTGTCATTACTAGTCTATGCTCTGTCGATAAAGATTCCCTATTGCTATTCTTTTTCAACAATGGTCCAATTAAACACAATAACTCGTCGAATAGAGAAATGGTCATTCTTGTGTATAAAAAAAAATTGTTCTGGATAGTAAATTTTCATATGTAAAAACATATTTACTGTCAGTACGAAATTGATAAACGAGAGGCTGCGGTGGTTATAAATCAGACAAATTTTCTTGCTTTGCGTCTGCGTTACTGAATACGTTGCGTCTTTACGTTATCGCTTACTTTACGTCATTATAAACCCCGCTTTAGCCAGTAATATTAACTGTAACAAAACCATATTTACTACGGCACCCAGAATATTTCGTTTATTATGAGAGATACAGAAAAATGATACGGAACAAAATTAAACTTGTCAAAGGGACTCATAAAATGATCTTAGTAAGAATTTTGTGTCAATTCCGATTTTAGCGGAAGTGTGTACAACTTTGGTTCTAGCATAAGGAATCGGTATTATTATATTTTTTTCGGAATGAACATAAAATTAACTCTACAATGATATCAAAATATCATAGTTTTACTTCAAACATTTTAAAATGGCGACAATATATTTTCATACCTATTTATGTACTTACAACTATAGGTAATTAACGAAAAAAAATATGTTTAAAATATCTTATAACAATCAACACAATACAAAAACTCTTACTAAATATAAGAAACAAAAATAAAATTAAAAATATTCAAAATGGCCGCCGTCATTTTCTGTACAATTTGTCATATATAACAAATTCTGCCATTACATCGTCAGGACAAGAGATATAATATTTTTTGACATTATCTGTTTGGTTTCAGGTAACAAAATCTCAAATAGCTGGCTATGGTGTATTTTTTTATGAATTTTTATTAGTAAATATTTTAAAAATAAAGTGTCGCCATTTTGAAATTTTTTGAAGTAAAACAATGGTATTTTGGTATCATTGTAAAGCTAATTTTATTTTATTACATGTTCAAGAACTTATAAAATTTTCTCATGCAAAAATGTTAATCGTTTTTAAACATGTATGTTAAGATATCAGTTGGTGCATTGTTTCCATTAAATAATGATATGACGTTATAAATAACAGAAATCTCATTTTTTAATTTAAAAGGGTCCAAAAAAGAATAATGTTCTAGCAAATTTTTAAACGAATTTTCAGAAAATTCTTTTAAATAATTTGGATATTTTTAGAAGAGTAAGTTGTCTAAATCAGAAAATATAATTTGAATTTGGCCAATTACTGTCTCTAAAATTTCAATAAAAATTTGTCGGTGTTGTTGTTTTAAATCTAAAATATCGAAAGTAGTTTTTCGTTTTTTAAGAATTGGATCTGTTTCAAAATTTATTCTTCCAAATATGTTATTAAAATAACTCTCGTCATTTTGAAACATTTCTAATTTTTTTGTTAACGAACTTAAACGTTCTTTTGCTAATGTAATATCCGTGTTTATGCTTTGTAAAATGGAAAAAATCACTTCAGTTTGTTCAAAAATTAAATTATTATATATTATAGCCAGACCCCCAATCCAAACATTCCTAGAAGAGCCGCTGCACCGATACCGAAAGTTGCTAATGATCGGAGCTCATGTCTCCCTTGCTATGTTTTCTCTCTGTTCAACTCATATATTTCATCTTACTTCTTGAATTGCTTCAAGGTCAAAACTAGCTTTCTCTTCGCTTTAAAGGGTGATAGGTGGAGATAAATTTTAAGTTTGTCTCCGGCATTAAAGAATATTTATTTCTCTCTTTAAACAACACATATTATTGAAAGAATGTCTACTAATATATTTTCTAATATTGTTACGGTTAGAAATTTAGAATAAAATAATTTAAATCACTTTATCTCTGAAAGTCAAATTATTAAAATCAAGCTATCCATTTTACAATCGTTTTCGTTTGAAATCTAGTATTCAGTAATTATAAACAAAATAAGAATAAAAATTGTTGACATTGAAAGAAAGAATTCTCCACTAAAACTAAAATACGGTCATATACAAAGTAAGAATATAATAATTAATTACTATGATTTGTTGTTAAACATACTCTCTCCTTGTAGGAAATTTGAAGCAATTTGAAGCACTCCTCCTCTCTTTTGAAACACTATTTTGAAGCTGTTAACTGTTGAATAAAATTATTCTTCTTTTACATTTGTATTCCCTTTTATCTACACCTGTACCCTACATTTCAAGCTCTCAAATTTACAAGACCGTATTGACAACGTTTATAATAAATATAATAGATAAGTCTTCATAATATTCCATTTATTATTTGTAGAAAGTATTAAACTATTTATTAAACATGCACATTTTCTTTATCTTTTGAGAGGAGGCAGTGCCTCCCTTGCCTCCTCTGACGAGCCGCCACTGCTTCTGCCTCTGTTGATTTGCTTTGTAATTATACTCCAATTTTTTATTTGTATGTATCTTCTTTACTCTTACGCAATTGTTTATACTCTTTTATTTTCGTTTTATATTATATTTTATATTCTTCAGTTGATACGACCCCTTTTCTAAATATATTTAAATTTCTTCCTATTTATTTTATTTTCTTTTTACATTCTTTAACCCACAAATCATTATTATTTTTCGTGCGTTGTCTAATATTTTTTGTTATCATGAATAGTGTCTCATTTATTGATGCTATTAGAACTTCTATTGTATTAGTAAGGTTATTGTCTTCTTAGGTACGCCATGTAATTATTTTTTGAAGTTCTCATTTTCTAGGTAGAGATTTTACTTTAGTTTTTAATAATATTGCTAGCAGTAAATGTTCAATTTCTTATTTTTCTTCTACTTTGTAGTTATTTATGGTACAAGTGTGTTACATTACAGATAAGTTACGTGTGAAAAGTTTAGCTCACGAGGCCGTTAGGCCGAGTGTGGTATTTTTTCAAGTAACTTAGGTAATTAACACACGTGTGCCATACAACATTTTATCCAACACATTTTAATCATTGATACAAAATACATATAAGATTTTTGACAGATGGAATTTCGAAATGCCATTTAGGAACAAAATAGTGTAGAGAAGGTTTTATAATGTAGTTACTATGATACGAACCAAAAAACAGTGAGCTAATATATTTAGCTCACTAGTGACTTATGACCTACTTTATTTATCTAAAAACAGCATACTTATATCGTTATAAGTACACGGTGTTGGATAAACTTATTTATTGTCAAATATTGAATAAAGAATAATATTTCTTTGTGCTGTATATATTCATAAAAATATGATGTGATTTTTTGTTTAATATAAGTTAATTTTATGTTTCAGTTTGGTTCCATATTCGATATATTCCTTTTGTTGGCATCGGGATCAAGACTATCTCAATCTGCAGAACAACCCAAAGCAATGCCCTACATTACAACTTCTACTATCGTGTTCTTTGTAGTTTCCTTCATTGTTCATTGCTTACTACTTGTTGGCGTCAATAAGGTTTGTAATTTAAGAGACCAATTTGTAAGATTTGTTTCCGCGATTTGGTTCTCACGACATCAATCGTATCCAAATTGTCAAGGGAAAAATGGGGATTGATGAAATCATCTTGTCGGGTGGAATCGTGTAATTTCCGAAGTAAACAAATTCCAAAGTGATAACGTAATATAGAAATATAAGAATGGATGAAATATACAAAAAGAGTTGAAGATAAACTAACGAAGCTACTAACAAACAATGAAAAATTATCGGAATTATATATGTTTAAAATTTTTATAATTGCGAAATAAAATATATATTTTCATAAGTGAGTGAGTTTTGTTAAGCGAATTTTTTCTGGCGTTTTAAGAGAACCTAGGAACAATTGTTTATATATGTGTCAAAGTTGATTTTTGATCACTTATTTTTATTTTGCGATTGCTTTACTCAAGCCTGTTGCTAATTTTCTCATGACATTGATAAATTGCTAGGCAACCAGCTCTTATATAGAATATATTACTACAGTGGCGGGAGGTATTGTGTTGGACACACAAGATTTTTTATTTTTCAAATCCGATCATTAGTTGCAGAGAAATATCGTTTAAAACAAATTTTATCAGGTGTTTAAAATTGCAATCAAGTAGGCTTAAACAAATGACAGAAAGTAAATAAACAATTTTTTCGACAAGTTGTTCGTAATAAACAATAAATTTGTAACTTAGATTTCTTTTTGTGGGGTTATTTGAAGTCTAAAGTTTATTCTACGCTACCCGAATCTTTAGAAGATTTACGGCAACGTACCGTAGCTCCAAAATTTTGAGCAAAAACTTTATTATTGGATGGAAGTAAACTGATACTTTAGTTTCTGTTATTTGTTTAAGCCTACTTAATTGCAGTTTTGCACACCTGATAAAATTTGTTTTAATCGATATTTCTCTGGAACTAATGATCAGATTTGAAAAATAAAAAAACTGTTGAAAAGAGAATTGAAAGGCCTTTCGAACTCTGTCAGGTTTGACACCCTTTTCCATTTAAAATTTTTGAGGTGCAGTCCACCCCCATTTTAGGGTTGAAGTTATGCCATTGGTACTAATCCATTCAAGTGTCCCCCTTTATACTAAAAATGACGTATTCGAGCGTTTTTTTGCAAAATTAATGTTAAGTGGCCAAAAACTGCGCTGATAATTTTCAGTGGGTCACCTGTATATAGAGATAAGTCATTAGTATCTATAACGAAATTATGAGAAATCTTTTTAAATTTGATTTGTTTTAGTTATTTTATTTTGAATTGTTTTACGTACTTATTTAATTGATAGATTGATGAATTTATATTGCTTTCATAACAAATTGTATCGCAGAATAATATTAATAATAATTCCTAGCGATATAACTGAAATTAAACTTCAGTTTAATGTCAATAAAAATATATTAATGAGTATAAGTTCATTTAACCCTTAGTGTAACGCATTTTTAAACTATGACTATATTAAACCTTTCGCTGAACATTACAAAATTGATTAACAAGGAGCTACAAATTTTACCAAAAATATATTAAAAATACCTACGGGGACGAATTTTATATTAAAATAGAAAATATAATTCATTTTAAAAATTTATTAAAGGCACAAAGACGCTTTTTTTGAAATAAATATCATGAATCTTTATTACTATTTCATTTTCAAAGGCAGGACGCGAAAGAAATTGTAAAAAATATTGAAAGGCAATTGGAAAAAAAATTGAACGCCCGTTTTTCTATTATGTTTTTCTATTAATCGATGGTTAAGGTAACCGGCACTTTAACCAAAGGTGTTTTATTGTTAAATAACATTTATTTATTTAAAAATATTGGTTTTTAATTCTTTGGGTATCCACCCGTCCAAGCGTCCAGTCTAAGTCATGCAAACCCATTAGTTTATCATCATTTATACTGAAAGGTATGGAAAAGGTCTTAGATCAATACCTTAGGAATGAAGTGATAACTGCTTCACCACTAAACGTAAATCAATTTGCTTACCAGGAAGCAAAATCGACAACTACGGCCAATGTTCCCTCTATTTTTTTCGCTGACTGCTCGGTGCAAAATATATAGGAGCAAAAATTTTCAAAACATATGTAAAAGTGTGCAAGTGGAATGTCGAATTTTGTGCCATTTTTTTGTGAAACCATTGATTATGATAAAACATAATTTTAAATTTAATAATTAAATCAGATTTTCTAGTAGTAACGGTCAGTTTTGCAGTTTTATTACGTGCGTTTATATTGATTTGCAATGAATTGGGAAACTAATCACAGCGACGAGGTTCCTGTGGACATAAAATAAGCGACAGCGATATTATTTTATTTTGAAGTTAATCTCATTTTATTATATGTGAGGGTTAGAAACCACATGTTTGCAACCACGCTCGCTATGCTGTATACATAGACACAACAACGAACTGCCCTTTCTTCACATAAAGCAAACCAAGCAACGCTGGATGACGTGTCGACGTTTAAATGTCAAAGGCCGATTTCAAAAATTTTGTTGACCCTCTGAATTTTACTTTTTTTTGTGGAATTTGAATTTTTGTCATTTTTAGATACAATTCTTTTATAAAATTAAATATAAAAAATGGTGCGCAGAATACAAAAATGACTGCGCAACTTTAGAAAAATTAGTGCGCGGCCGCGCCCCCGCGCAGCTTAGAGGGAACACTGACTACGGCTCTCCACAGCCTTGTCAATAAAATAGAGAAAACCTTCATGGCAAAAGAAATAGCTCTGGGAATATTTATAGATATTGTGGGTGCCTTTGATAACACCTCCTATAAGTCCATTGAAAGAGCTGCTAGGTCAAAAGGTTTCGATCCAGCTGTAGTGGAATGGATAAAAGCCATGCTGCAAAGTCGAACGATTACAGCCTCGATAGGAGGAGAATCAGTAATGATAAAAACCAACAGAGGATGTCCACAAGGTGGGGTTCTATCACCTCTACTCTGGTGTATTGTCATTGATGACCTCCTGAATAGGATAATGTTGTTATTGGTAATCGCCTTGAATGGGCAACGGAAACACCTGTTGAAAGGGATTCTTTGTCCTGGTTCACTGATGGTTCAAAATTGGACACAGGAGGAACTGGAGTAGGTGTGCTTGGCCCAGATTGCCGAATTAAGGAATCCATAGGCACCTGCTCCACAATTTTTCAGGCTGAGATTTTTGCAATAAATCTCTGTGCTCACATAAACCTAGATAAAGGTCTAAAAGGAGCATTAATAGATATAATGTCAGACAGCCAGGCAGCTTTAAAGGCATTGAATGCCTTCACATGTAAATCAAAGCTAGTCTGGAACTGCAGGGAGATCCTCCAATTGCTATCCGAAGCAAACCAAGTCACCCTACGGTGAGTACCAGGGCACGAGGGAATCCTAGAAAACGAGAAAGGTGATGACCTTGCAAAAAAGGGGCTAAACTTTTATACCTCGGGCCGGAACCTTCATGTGGTCTTCCACAAAGCCACTATAAGAAGGTGGTCAAAAACTGGGAGGAATCTGCCATATCCTCATATTGGAAAAATATTCCAGGCCTCAATCAAGCTCGGAAATTCATTTCCCCAGCTTCGACAAACGCCAAAGAGTTACTAGCTCTCAGAAAAAAGGACCTTAATATAATGACAGGAATTCTCACTGGCCACTGTCCTTTAAAGTACCATTTGCACAAAATTGGTATAGCTGAAAATGAAACCTGTCGACTCGGTGAAGAGGACGAAGAATCGTCGGAACACATATTGTGTGAATGCCCAGCCGTAACTGTGCAGAGACTCAATCAACTAGGTAAGAGGTATCTTACGGCAGATGAGATCAAGAACTTGACTCCTGGAGCCATAATCGGCTTCATCAAAAATCTGGATCTACTTCCGGAAAACTAAGTAAGGGCTATGTCACAATAGATCTTCTAGGTCGCGTTGACAAAAAGCGACAAAACGCTTAAACCCTCATATACATACAATACAATACAATCCACCCTAAAAAATGTCGTACTGGCCTGTGCCCACTCAAATAAACTTGGCTGGCGACGTCACTGCCTGCATCACTAAAATGCAAGTAAAACATGTCACGAAACAAGTACCTCAGGTACTTGAGGTCCTGTTCCACATAGGAATGTTATGCAATAGAAGATGATATAATCATTTTTAGTTTGTAATTTGGTCATGTGTGACGTCACATATGAATGATAAAATAATCTATTGCTACCTGGCTGTTGTTATTAGCCAAATTTTTACCTTCTTTTAATTGTTGGTGTCTTGCTTATTGGTTATAATAATAATTCAAGTATAATAGACATGTAAAAAATGGATTATTGTAATCAAAAACAGATTCGTTCCAAATAGAAATACGTTTATATGATTTAAATATTTCTTTGAACACTTTTCACAAATAAAACATACTGTAAAAAAATATTTATAAAGTTAAAAAAATATAAGTATCTATTTTCTAAATTAGACGAATTGGGTGAGTTCCTTTTCGTTATTAAGTATGGGTGTTTATGGAACCTCAATTCCCAATGAAGGAGCTCTAAAATTTTCTGTTTCCACTTTTAGGTCGTAAAAGTAGCTGTGAACTACTGCCCAGAAGTACCATAGCTAGGAACCTCAATTCCAAATGAAGGAGCTCTAAAATTTTCTGTTTCCACTTTTAGGTCGTAAAAGTAGCTGTGAACTACTGCCCAGAAGTACCATAGCAAACCTATAAAAAGAAAAACAAATGAAAATCACAAAATAGTTATCAAATAGAACATTGTTAGTTTCATTCGTTTTTGGAAATTTAATTATTTCATAAACTTGACATTTGATCTGCAAATATTTTCAAGACAAATATAAATCAGAATGGAGAAGAAAGATTGAAATTAGTGGAAGGCAGTTATTTTTTTAAAGTTTCATGTCATCTCTTACCGGTGTCGGCCTCATGTATCTCTTCCTCAGGAAGTGAAAACTAGAGAGGAAATAAAAATATATAGGGCATGATAGTTCAAATATAACACATTAAAATGAATGATAAATCAAACATTAGTCAGAATTTAAAATTTTTAATATAAACACTTATAATGGTTATGATAACAAATTCAAAAATTACCAGCAATTATTGTTTGATAAACGTATTCTTTCAAATAATTCTTTAATTTCTCATTATCAGTGTTTAATGTTTAAATATTAATAATTTTAATATATGACTAATGTCTGATTTATCATTTATTTTAATATTAATATGTGATTTATATTCATATTTTGTAACTAACGACATTTCTCCCTAAAGCCGAAACCGGAAAAGATGAAATAAAACTTAAAAAAAAAATGCCTTCCAATAATATTTTTTTTAGGCGGCTGGTACATAAATTGTTGTTTTTCGTATCTACTGGCAACCTTAAAGAATCAATTTTTATTTGACATCTGTCAATGTCAGAATTTTCGGCCGCTTGTTTGTTCATTATTGATTTTGATAGTTCATATTAATGGGATTATTAATATCTTAGAATATAATAACAAGTGTAAGTCAAATTTTAACTATTTCTTTACAAATATTAATGAAAAAGTAATGAATTTGCGAGTAACAATAGCGGCCGTAAAGTAAATGCGGTCGTAAAGTAAATGCGGCTGTAAAGTAAATGCGGCCGTAAAGTAAATTTTGACAGATGTCAAACATAGATTTTTAATGAAAATTCATAATTTTTTATTATAATCGCCTAAAAAATGTTGTGTGCACCTCGGCTAAAAGTTCTTTTTTGGCCTCATCTGATTTGTAGCCTCGGCTTTGCCTCGGCCTCAAACTTCGGATTCGGCCAAAAAAGATCACTTTTAAAACCTTGATACACAAATAACTATTTTCTTCAAACGTCATAAAAGTGACATCTTCTGTGACGTGATTGACAAGGTTGAAGTTTAATTTCTATGCCTCCGTAATATAATTTTTTATTCTAGCCGCCGTATAATTTTTTCGCCGCCGTATGTAGAATCAGCCAATAAGAAGTAACTTGTACAATAGAAATCTGTAATATCGCCCTAAATGTCACTATAAAAACTAGATAACCTAAGAATAAAGTTACTAAAAATTATGAATAACTGACAGGTAACCTACATATTAAACGTCAAATAGTAGTTTATTTTTAAAAATTTCTAAATTTGAAAAAAAATAGCATGTGTTATTCAGAGTAAAAGTGTCTTTGTGTGCCTCGCATGCAATTGTCCGACTCGCTTCGCTCGTCGTGCAAACTTCCATGCTCGCCACACAAAGTATCACTTTTACTCTTAATAACACAATATACTATTTAATTAATCTTTATACTTTTCTGAGCTATGAAAAAATATGAGATCATTTAAGGCTTCTGAGCATAGAACTTATAATACTTCGAATATACTGTATATTTATTAAATCAATGCTTCTGAGCGAAGAAAAATATTAAATACCAATTTTAAATTGCGCGCTTAAACCAGCATAGTTCGACTCGAGCGAAACAAGACAATTAGCTGGCATCTATCATGGCGAGTGACGTCACAGTTCATATGTTCTGTTGTGCTCCGAACATAGGGAATGACGTCACTTTTAGAATTTTAAAATAAGAATTTCATGAAAATATCGCAAAAATCAGAATATGAATGTAATAATATATTTTTTATCCTACACATACTGAAAATAAGATTTTCCTGTGTGTGCGTGCGCAAGAAAGTAGACATTTGCCGGTCCAGACCTACAAAATCTCACTATTCCCTAGGGAAGAAAAAAAAATAAACAGTTCGTGTGCGGACAAACAGATATCGTTTAATGCGTTAGAAATAATAATCAGAATAAAATATGTAAACATGCTTTTAGAATATTGTAACTTTAGATAATTTTGATACTTACGTTAGATTCAAGGTATTTTTATTATATATTCTGTAAATAATAGAACAGAATTGCAAACCTTATTTATGTCAAAATAAAATGTTTGTTTTTTGTTCTTATTCTATTTCTAATGTTGATAATAAATTTCACAAATTTTATTGAGGTTGAGTTAAATGTCAAATTTTAAAGAACATTCTGCCCTTATTAGATAATTGTAGAAACATATTACTATATAGTTACAAACAATAACAAATATGTCAAACTAAATAAACAAATCGGTTTTGAAATTCGCCATCAGTCTCATTTCGCAGGAGTCGCATGTAAGAAAATGTTATAACTGATAAAAAAAACACTAACCTGATACAAAAATTAGAATGAACAAGGCGATTACTCCAACATCCATAAATCCAAATATGCACAATAAAATGAATAAAATAATCGTTCCGATAGTAAAACCAATGCATTGCAAAGCTGAAAAAATCAGATAAGGATAGAAGTAAGCGGTACTTTTCTGAAAATAAAAAATGCTGAATTAGAAAATCCTGAAATTAAAAAAAATTGTTATTAAAGCAACAAGTATGTAAAGTAGGTGTTTTTTTTCAGTGCTGTTTATCTAAAGCACGAGATAAAGAACACTATATCACACAAATATCATAGGTGGCTATGTTTCTCGAAATCGGGTAAACATCTTTTTAGTAAGGAATAAACAAATGTATACATTTTTGACATTAATTTAATTGTTTTACATTGTTACGTTTTGTTTATTTTCATATAGCCACCTATAATATTTATTTAATAATTATTTCAAATATTTTTAAATATCTCATTTTTCTCGAAATTTTTCAAATACATTAATAAAAGTTAATACATCGTTGAAAAGAGAAAAAAATGGCGGTTTCTATTTTATTAAAATAATTATAGGTTGCCATTTGAAAAATAAAAGTTGATAGTCGTATCTTGTAAACCTGACTTTATAAAAAATATCTACATATGCCATCAACTAGTATATGTAAAATAATAAAACTTTTATAAGAGCCATTTTTATCTATTACTTATAATAAAAAAGTTGAAGGGGGGGGGGCGTCTTCCCAGACTCACCCTGTATAAACAATTGTTTCTAGGTACTGTTAAAACGCCAAAAAAATTTCACTTAACAAAACTCACTCACTTATAAAAATATGTATTTTATTTCGCAATTATAAAAATTTTAAACTTCGTTAGTTTATCTTCAACTCTTTTTGTATATTTCATTCATTCTTATATTTCTATATAATGGTATCACTTTGGAATTTGTTTACTTCGGGAATTACACGATTCCACCCGACAAGATGATTTCATCAATCCTCATTTTTCCCTTGACAATTTGGATACGATTGATGACGTCAGAACCAACTCGCGGAAACAAATCTTACAAATTGGTCTCTTAAATTACAAACCTTTTTGACGCCAACAATTAGTAAGCCATGAACAATGAAGGAAACTACAAAGAACACGATAGTAGGAGTTGTAATGTAGGGCATTGCTTTGGGTTGTTCTTCAGATTGAGATAGTCTTGATCCCGATGTCAACAAAAGAATTATATCGAATACGGAACAAAACTGAAACATAAAATTAACTTATATTAAAAATCACATCATATTTTTATGAATATATACAGGACATAGAAATACTATTCTTTATTCAATATTTGACAATTAATAAGTTTATAAAAATTTAAATAAAATTTATATGTACCCCTAACCTTAAGTTTTTAAAGACTAAAGGTGCATTCACATAAGTGTTTAGTTTTAAGGTTTACAATTGCGTTTAAGATTAGGAAAGTTTGACGCCATGTATCAAAATGAAAACATTCACACTGCGCATTGTAGTGCATGCGTTAAACGTAAAGTATGCAAACTCCAAACTTTATGTTTAGGTTTACGTTTACGTATAGGAATGGACCAATAGCAAAACAAATAATATACAATGGCGTTATGTAGTTTTCTCTTTTTGTAAACTATCACTTAAAATATAACCACAAATTTAAAATAAATTAATTGTGGAAACTACTTTAACTTTATATCTTCATAATAAACGAATAAAAAAAACTAAACGACGATGGTGGGTTCGTCCAATATTACAAAAACGTTATTCCCAGGGAGATTGGTACAATTTAGTTTAAGAGATAAGATTACAGGACACTGAATCTTTTTTTGATTATACCAGGCTAACAGTAGCCCAATTTGCTCTAAACAATGTAAACAACTTATTTTGACACTGTTGTCCAAATAATCTATATTATCGACTTATTTAATTTTTGCAAAATTGCGGATAGATGACACCACTTACTAAACCTAATAAAAATATCTTCTTATGTGAATGATATGCTGTCAGGCTATTTCTAAACTTAAAACATAATTGTAAATCCTAAAACTAAAAACTTATGTGAATGCACCTTAAGTTCTCATCATAAGTAGTGAAAACACAAATAAAACAGAGATGTAGAGATTACACAACTTGTACACCAAGCCAGAGATCAAAACAACTCTGAAGTCAAGTGAGAAACTGGGAATAAATAGGGATGGGTGTTATGGTAAACCTACCATATGTTTAAACATAATCATAAAATAGACAACACTAATATCAGGCTTCTTAAACATATTAACAATATTAGATCTTTAGATGCGTATGAGAGTTTGTATATACAAAAATATAAAAATAATCTAATGAACTCAGATTTAGGCCCTATACCAAATTCAAAATTATAGTTTAGTAAAACTCGCGACCATTGGTTTTTTAAGTCTATACAATGACAATTTAATTTTACAGTTTAGATTTATTCAACCATAACACCCATCAATGTTTAAATTCCAAGTTTCTCACTTAATTTCAGAGTTGTTTTGACCAATGGCTTGGTTTACAAGTTGTGTAATCTCTACATCTCTGTTTTATTTGTGTTTTCACTACTGATGATAAGAACTTAGTTCTCGAAATACGTATTTATTTTTAATTAGTCCTTAAAAATTTAACTTTAAGGTTAGGGGTACATATAAATTATATTTATATTTTTATATTATTATAACCTTATAGTTTTATTTTAATAAATGAGTTTATTTGTTCTGAGGAAAATTTATAATACATTATAACTACATATTTTCGATGCATTTTAGGTTTCACATATTTTATACATATTTATATACAGGGTGGCCCAACGAAAATTATCAGCGCAATTTTTGGCTATCAATTTTGCAAAAAACGCTCGAACACGTCAATTTTAGTATAAAGGGGGACACCGAAATGGATTAGTACCAATGGCATAACTTCAACTCTAAAATGGGGGTGGACTGCACCTCAAAAATTTTAAATGGAAAAGGGGGTCAAACATGACACAGTTCGAAAGGCCTTTCAATTCTCTTTTCAACAGTTTTTTTATTTTTGAAATTCGATCATTAGTTCCAGAGAAATATTGTTTAAAACTAATTTTATCAGGTGTTCAAAACTGCAATCAAGTAGGCTTAAACAAATGATGATGATCTCTTATTATTATATGAAGATTTAACGTATTTAAAAACATTCTGTTTTTATTTCTATATCCAAAAATTTGTTTACTCCTTTGTTGAGTTTATCAATAACATATTAAACGACAAATATAATCTATAACTACGTGTAAAACAAATATAATATATATAAGATAATAAGTATTTTTCCGGCTTGTTTCGGTTTTTTATCTTCATTCGCTTTTTGATTTAATCATTATTTCCTACATAAATCTAACAAAGTTAAGAAAGAAGATGGCAAAAATTTGTAATAAGGAAAATCCCAGAATATTAATTTTAAACTACAAAATTAACAGTCGTCCCTTAAATTTTATATTAAAATTATATTCCAAACAATCAATAAATTTATTTTTCGAAAATTTCAATTACGTATCATTTGTTTATTTGAAAAATAGTCGAAAATGCAGTAAGAAAAGAACAAGAATATTATTGATGCCGCCATATTACTTTATTGTGCTTTAAATCCAACTATTTTTGTTGAGTTAAAAATGAATTTTTGTTTTTGAAATTAGTTTCTCCGTAATCAATTTCTAATATTGAATTCATTTTGTATTTTGATGAGAATATAATTCAGTGGTCACATGACATGTTTTCCACCAATCAACATTCAGAATTTCCGTAGTTATTAGTTTATCGCAGCTATGGTAAAAAATAAAAGATATTCGTTACTAAAAATGTATAAGCTTTATAACCAAATTTATAACATTGGCAGTTAATTTTCAACTATAATATCCCTAGGTCATTGATAATTACGCAATAATTTTATGACAGTTTCCGAAAGTAGGTTGCCGGATTTTTTTTTTTTTGAATCGTATTACCAGCGTTTTATAAAATAATTATTTATGCAAGTAAGTATTTTTTAATCGAGTGCTGTTTAACTCATGAGACGTAGCCGAATGCAGAAATTATAAAACGAGATAAGAAAACACTATTTTACACACGTATTATATACAACATTTTTCCTACAACAGGAATACTAATAAAAAATTATTTCAAAAGTAAATAAAACCACTGCGTGAAAAGTGGGCTATTTTTCATGCACTAAGGCTTGAAAAGTAGCGCTAGATTGGCAACATAAACTTTTCAAGCATTAGGGCGTGAAAAGTAACCCTTTACTAAAGGTGGATTTAAGCAGCCTACTTTATATTTTTTTCTTTATAAATTATATTTTACTTTAAGACTTTAAGTTGCTTAAATTTCAACTTATGACCGTTAAAGTAAAATAATTTCGCAAATAAGCACCACTATCAGCGTGTTGTGTTTTAGAATATGAAAAAAAAATAGGCAAAGAACAAGACTATTTGTTATTGGATCTAGTTCAAAAATATCCCCATATATGTATATAATAAAACTGATTGTTTATTTAAGGATAATGTCGCCAAAAAATGTCAATTTTGACAGGTTATATTTATTTGTTTATTTATTTATTACTAACTGCATAAAGTATCAAAATTAAAGTAAAAGTTAAAAGAAAAAGAAAGTAAATAAAAAGTCGACTGCATAAATACACCTTAAGAGGATTCCCGGTGAAGCTAGAAATTCTAACTTCATATTTTGTGTTTCTAGTATCGACAACGTTCACAAGTTCCTCCACTGTACAAAATTTACAGATCACTTTTCGGTCGACTCTTTTCAATACATGTGTACTTAAGTTTCTGTCTTTCTTCCACCCACCCGTATAATAGGAAAATTGAGTGGGAGAACATTACCCCAACAAGTAAAACTGGAGAAAAATGCAAGAAATTTGTTTGTTACAATTTTTCTGTTTTAAGAAGAATGGTTAATTCAAATAGATTTCTGATTAGAAATACTGATTTATTCTGATTTATTCTACAAGTCTATGTCTCTTATTTAGCGAAAAAATACTTTAGATAACTATTAGACATTACAATAAAGTAGTACATTTATGTCTGATATTTAATAATTTTTTTTCGCGATTCTATTATAAATTTTAAAATATATTTGACATAGGCGGATGCATCTATATTTATAGAAATCATATGAATTTATTTCATATTAGTTTCTTTTCTGGTTTTTGAATAAAAAGAAAAATGCTTAGCATGTATTTTACCATATACCAATAGACACCGGGAATCCTCTTAAAGATTTCATAAAGTATATACATTATGCCCGGTAGTAGAAAAAAAATATTTTGTACTGTACTGTACAAAGTTGAAAGATGTTTCTGCACGTTCGGGCATTAGAAAAGGTTTATTGATTGGGTTTTTAAAGCAGTAAGTTGCTTTTACTGGTTGCTACTTCCAATAAAACGGTAAATATTTACTTATCGTTTACTGATCGGTAAGTAAATTAATGTTTGCAATTAAAATGCAGTTATTTCTTACAAAAAAACCCAACTACAAATGACAGGATTTTGACATATTGCGAAATGAAAGGAATGTTGAAAAATACCATGAAAACAGATTTTCGTTTTCCACAAATGAATTTTTATACACTTCATTTTGTATACATTTTTACTGATGTTAAGGGAAATTTAATTTTATCTTCGATCGATAAAATATACTATAAGAAATGGTAAACATTAAAAAGACTTACGCATCCTAGATAAGCTAAAACAAGCGTTCCCGTTTTGAGTTCGAAACAACAACAACCGTTTACTCTCCACATGATTACTTGTTGCACTTTTATGTACAATTATGAATATGAATAATCAACTCTACTCTTGCGGGGATTTAGAATTTATGGATTTGTACCGCTTTAAGAACAATCTTACTATAACTACACCAACCGAAACGGTACAGTGCGCATCACCAACTGAGCAACGTTTAAATGGACGTATGTTCTTGTTTAAATACAGTGACAGTTGTCCTTATCTTTTCCTTGGCAGGATTTCAGTTATATTATTGGAGGGGTAATTTTGAAGTGATGATCGACTTGTTAATAATGGTATTGGTATTAAACATTCTAAGGGAAGAGTGTGACAAATCAATTGATATAATTCAAAATATAATAGTACGGCACTTTAACTACCCTATAAGCTAGTAATATTAATTGTAACAAAACTATACTTTCTAGGGTGATTCACTGCATGGGCACTCATAAGAGGGGGCAAGAGGGGGCATGTGCCCTCCTCTGGCTGTTTGGAAATTTTAAAAAGACGGCATATTACTTAATTATTTCATTACCGTTATGTCTTATAAGAAATTTATTCATGTTTGCTTAACTTTGGAGTTGGGTTTTTTATGTGTGACATAAATTATTCCATTTATATTGATGGTAAATTATTTAAACTGGAAGGAATTCCCTTTACAAATCAATAAAAAAAAAATCTTTTTCTTTATGTTGGTTTATTTTTTTTTTAATACAATTTTATTTTATTTTTACTAATAAGTATATGTTAGCAGTTTATCACTGTAATATATATTTTTTATATTATATATAGTCGATTGCTCATAGTATCTTTAGGGTGTTAAGGTATTTTTTTATAAACATGTATAATAACCGGATACAACAATATTATTTAAATTTTTATGTTTTTCTTAAATGGACAATCGTAGGTCGGTATGAAATCTACTAACTATTCACATTGTTGTCAAAATTACGACTAACATATTTTGTTTAAGTGTTTCTAAAATTTCAGCCTTGTCAGTACAAGTGTGCAAAAGAATATATATCTTTTTTATGAAAATATTTCTGTTTTTTTTGCCTCTCCTTTAAAAATATTTTATGGGAGCCCATGATTAACTGTACCTCCCGTAACAATAAACTATGAAAATTTTAAGAGATAAGGTGACTTAAATAAATTTATATAATTACAAATATGCAAGTCCGGTACTTTAACTACCCCATTAGCCAGTAATATTAACTGCAACAAAACCATATTTTCTACGGCACCCAGAATATTTCGTTTATTATGAGAGATACAGAAAAATGTTACGGAACAAAATTAAACTAGTGAAAGGGACTCATAAAATGATCTTAAACCATATTACTAGTAAAGTTAAATAATAACAGTAAACATTATATCATACCTTGATAATGACAAGTTTGGTTATTGTTATCCATCACCGAGTTCACTATAACTCTTCCCAATTTAACATTTTAAATTCTTAATTCCAGCATGATCGAATTCTTACGTTTATCATATTTTTCTTATACCAGTTGTTCTGAAACAATAAAAGAACATATTAGTTTAACTTGTTTTACATATATTGTTATTTTTATTACCTTTTTTATAAAAAATATTTTTGTGTCGTGGCTACATTATAATTTTAATATTAACTTCGATATTTTTCCTTTATCAATAAATACATTCGTATATGTGCAAAATTTATATTGTCATTATTTAAAAAATTAACATTATATCATATTTTTAACATCTTTACATTAAATATTTCTCAGATATAAAAATAAATTCATATTCACATTGATGAAATATATTTACCTATATTGTTGGTGGGTACCAAGTCGAGTTTCACTCCTCCACATGGCTTCCCCCATAGGGACGGAAGGTTGATCCCTATCCACTACGTGTACTTATAACTAAGGAGGGTTTGTGCTTATGTTAGTATAATGACTTATATCTAAAGGTTAGTACTTAAAACTAATTGTGTACAGCACAGTTTGTTGCTTACATACTATTCCATCGACCTGGAACAAAAGAAAGCCGGTTGGTATTGTATTCACAAATATGTGAATAGTTCTTCATTTTTAATCTGAGAAATATTTTATGCAATTTTATAAAAAATGTGAAACTAATTTAGAAATCTCTAAGATGTTAAAAATTTTAAAAATAAATTATTTTTATAAAGAAACCATATTACTAGTAAAGTTAAATAATAATAATAAACATTATTTCATACCTTGTTAATGACAACAAGTTTGGTTATTGTTATCCATCACCGAGTTCCCTATAACTCTTCCCAATTTAACATTTTAAATGCTTAATTCCAGCATGATCGAATTCTTATGTTTATCATATTTTTCTTATACCATTTGTCCTGAAACAATAAAAGAACATATTAGTTTAACTTGTTTTACATATATTGTTATTTTTATTACCTTTTTTATAAAAAATATTTTTGTGTCGTGGCTACATTATAATTTTAATATTAACTTCAATATTTTTCCTTTATCAATAAATACATTCGTATATGTGCAAAATTTATATTGTCATTATTTAAAAAATTAACATTATATCATATTTTTAACATCTTTACATTAAATATTTCTCAGATATAAAAATAAATTCATATTCACATTGATGAAATATATTTACCTATATTGTTGGTGGGTACCAAGTCGAGTTTCACTCCTCCACATGGCTTCCCCCATAGGGACGGAAGGTTGATCCCTATCCACTACGTGTACTTATAACTAAGGAGGGTTTGTGCTTATGTTAGTATAATGACTTATATCTAAAGGTTAGTACTTAAAACTAATTGTGTACAGCACAGTTTGTTGCTTACATACTATTCCATCGACCTGGAACAAAAGAAAGCCGGTTGGTATTGTATTCACAAATATGTGAATAGTTCTTCATTTTTAATCTGAGAAATATTATATGCAATATTATAAAAAATGTGAAACTAATTTAGAAATCTCTAAGATGTTAAAAATTTTAAAAATAAATTATTTTTATAAAGAAACCATATTACTAGTAAAGTTAAATAATAATAATAAACATTATTTCATACCCTGTTAATGACAACAAGTTTGGTTATTGTTATCCATCACCGAGTTCCCTATAACTCCAATTTAACATTTTAAATGCTTAATTCCAGCATGATCGAATTCTTATGTTTATCATATTTTTCTTATACCATTTGTCCTGAAACAATAAAAGAACATATTAGTTTAACTTGTTTTACATATATTGTTATTTTTATTACCTTTTTTATAAAAAATATTTTTGTGTCGTGGCTACATTATAATTTTAATATTAACTTCGATATTTTTCCTTTATCAATAAATACATTCGTATATGTGCAAAATTTATATTGTCATTATTTAAAAAATTAACTTTATATCATATTTTTAACATCTTTACATTAAATATTTCTCAGATATAAAAATAAATTCATATTCACATTGATGAAATATATTTACCTATATTGTTGGTGGGTACCAAGTCGAGTTTCACTCCTCCACATGGCTTCCCCCATAGGGACGGAAGGTTGATCCCTATCCACTACGTGTACTTATAACTAAGGAGGGTTTGTGCTTATGTTAGTATAATGACTTATATCTAAAGGTTAGTACTTAAAACTAATTGTGTACAGCACAGTTTGTTGCTTACATACTATTCCATCGACCTGGAACAAAAGAAAGCCGGTTGGTATTGTATTCACAAATATGTGAATAGTTCTTCATTTTTAATCTGAGAAATATTTTATGCAATTTTATAAAAAATGTGAAACTAATTTAGAAATCTCTAAGATGTTAAAAATTTTAAAAATAAATTATTTTTATAAAGAAACCATATTACTAGTAAAGTTAAATAATAATAATAAACATTATTTCATACCTTGTTAATGACAACAAGTTTGGTTATTGTTAT
Source organism: Stenolophus ochropezus (assembly GCA_035578165.1). Lineage (NCBI taxonomy): Eukaryota > Metazoa > Arthropoda > Insecta > Coleoptera > Carabidae > Stenolophus > Stenolophus ochropezus. The sequence goes on from JAQOWZ010000008.1 coordinate 23,399,451, forward strand.
CCATCACCGAGTTCCCTATAACTCTTCCCAATTTAACATTTTAAATGCTTAATTCCAGCATGATCGAATTCTTATGTTTATCATATTTTTCTTATACCATTTGTCCTGAAACAATAAAAGAACATATTAGTTTAACTTGTTTTACATATATTGTTATTTTTATTACCTTTTTTATAAAAAATATTTTTGTGTCGTGGCTACATTATAATTTTAATATTAACTTCAATATTTTTCCTTTATCAATAAATAAATTCGTAAATGTGCAAAATTTATATTGTCATTATTTAAAAAATTAACTTTATATCAAATTTTTAACATCTTTACATTAAATATTTCTCAGATATAAAAATAAATTCATATTCACATTGATGAAATATATTTACCTATATTGTTGGTGGGTACCAAGTCGAGTTTCACTCCTCCACATGGCTTCCCCCATAGGGACGGAAGGTTGATCCCTATCCACTACGTGTACTTATAACTAAGGAGGGTTTGTGCTTATGTTAGTATAATGACTTATATCTAAAGGTTAGTACTTAAAACTAATTGTGTACAGCACAGTTTGTTGCTTACATACTATTCCATTGACCTGGAACAAAAGAAAGCCGGTTGGTATTGTATTCACAAATATGTGAATAGTTCTTCATTTTTAATCTGAGAAATATTTTATGCATTTTTATAAAAAATGTGAAACTAATTTAGAAATCTCTAAGATGTTAAAAATTTTAAAAATAAATTACTTTATAAAGAAACCATATTACTAGTAAAGTTAAATAATAATAATAAACATTATTTCATACCTTGTTAATGACAACAAGTTTGGTTATTGTTATCCATCACCGAGTTCCCTATAACTCTTCCCAATTTAACATTTTAAATGCTTAATTCCAGCATGATCGAATTCTTATGTTTATCATATTTTTCTTATACCAATTGTCCTGAAACAATAAAAGAACATATTAGTTTAACTTGTTTTACATATATTGTTATTTTATTACCTTTTTTATAAAAAATATTTTTGTGTCGTGGCTACATTATAATTTTAATATTAACTTCAATATTTTTCCTTTATCAATAAATACATTCGTATATGTGCAAAATTTATATTGTCATTATTTAAAAAATTAACATTATATCATATTTTTAACATCTTTACATTAAATATTTCTCAGATATAAAAATAAATTCATATTCACATTGATGAAATATATTTACCTATATTGTTGGTGGGTACCAAGTCGAGTTTCACTCCTCCACATGGCTTCCCCCATAGGGACGGAAGGTTGATCCCTATCCACTACGTGTACTTATAACTAAGGAGGATTTGTGCTTATGTTAGTATAATGACTTATATCTAAAGGTTAGTACTTAAAACTAATTGTGTACAGCACAGTTTGTTGCTTACATACTATTCCATCGACCTGGAACAAAAGAAAGCCGGTTGGTATTGTATTCACAAATATGTGAATAGTTCTTCATTTTTAATCTGAGAAATATTATATGCAATATTATAAAAAATGTGAAACTAATTTAGAAATCTCTAAGATGTTAAAAATTTTAAAAATAAATTATTTTTATAAAGAAACCATATTACTAGTAAAGTTAAATAATAATAATAAACATTATTTCATACCTTGTTAATGACAACAAGTTTGATTATTGTTATCCATCACCGAGTTCCCTATAACTCTTCCCAACTTAACATTTTAAATGCTTAATTCCAGCATGATCGAATTCTTATGTTTATCATATTTTTCTTATACCATTTGTCCTGAAACAATAAAAGAACATATTAGTTTAACTTGTTTTACATATATTGTTATTTTTATTACCTTTTTTATAAAAAATATTTTCGTGTCGTGGCTACATTATAATTTTAATTTTTGTTTAAAATATATACGTGCATACACATTATAAACTAAGGTAGTACAAATCAGATAAAAATTGTAAACAATAACAGAATTGTGAAAACTAGACAACACCTTTAACTGAATAATATTTATTACTGTATACTGCATGTAAGTTAAAATTTCCTTTAAAATTGATTATTAATTATTGTAACAATAAGTACAATAATTGTAACAATAGGTACAATAATTGTAACAATATGTACAATAATTGTAACAATAAGTACAATAATAGAGGAAGGTAACCTTGGAAACATCTATGAAATTTTTTTCTTAAAATTTCGAGAAAATATATGGGTTTACAATTTTTCTCATAATATATTTCTCCAAATCATTGATTAGTATGTCCAGAAATATAGATACACATTTATTACATACCAAATTAATTAAAGCTGTGGGTTTACCACATTCCTAAACATTTAACATTGTATAATATTATTCTACGGCATCCCCTAACACTTGCATTTTATCAATACGTGTATACATATTATGATTACGCTGATATAAATATAAGCAATAACGCAATAATCATATAAATTTTTTGAATCCTACCTTATCTGATGCTTTCTAACTCCTCCAACTGAAAAGAAACTATTATTACTAGTGAGTACACAGTGAAGAACCATTGCCACTGCCACTACCAGAAACAGTCACACACACACGAACTTCCTGAAGGAAAATTCTTTCAAAAATACACTAACACTGAAACACACGTCTACACTTTATGAAGGTCAATGAAAAACTGATTATCCTTAGCAACGATTTGTACAACAGCAACAACGATAACTATTGTTGAAGTAGACAACAAAGTAATGTAATTTTGATTTGTCATTGACATATGTCAGCTTTATTACAATAAACGCACGAACTATCATAATTTAGACTAAAATTATAGTTCCCTAACTAACTTACTTAATTCTATAGCGACTGAATTTAGGTAAACAAACCACAGCTACTTGGCTACTTGTTTAATTAATAAATCAAATTGACGGTGAGTAACCTTGTCAATACATGACGTTTATTGTGTCATTTATGGAATTATGCATGTTCGAATTGAAAGACATTCAAATACAAAGCTCTCATCATCATATTACTTATATTGTCTACATTCTTGTTATAAATAAAGATTAATTGAAGATATCCGAACGTTATGACGTGAAAGGTAATAAGACTTACATAGCTATTTCAGGTTCCAAGTTATAACATAGTGAAAAACTATTAAGCACACACAAATTTAAATAGATAATTTGAGAACAGAATAATAAAATAACAGAAAGGATACGGATAGAAATGTCAAAAATAATAATTATGTCAAAAGTGAATAAGTTAAGATTGAAAGACAGCCATCATTGCGACTGTGTTGCAAGGGAATAAACGCTTCCTATATTAATAAAATAATGTCCAATCAGAAAATATCAGGGAACCGAAGACAAGTTTAGCAATGCTCTTCGTCTGCAGCAATCAACTGACTAAAAGCACGTGAGACATACAGGTGAAATCACATGTACTCACACACATATTACCTACACAATAATTAGATTTTACCATACTATATATAAATAGGCAAAACTTCAGTTAAAGGTATTGTCCTTAAAAAAGCTTTAAGAGTGGACGTGTTTTCTTGTCATAATAAAAATTAAAGGAATTAGACTTGGCAAGATAACACGACACTGAATATTGTGTAACAGAGGCACTGATCTCTATAATATAAATCCTGGGTAGGGACATAGCATATGAAAAAGTAAAGCCTGTGGCTGCTATTTTGCTGAGGTCGGAATCTAAGCCAATTGGTGCAAAATATGAATAAAGTCATTAATATCTATAATTTATTTAAGGGAAGAAATTGATGCAGTAGAGATCTATTAAATAAACAACTTTGCTATTTATTAACCAGGAATTATATTTGTGAACGTTTTAAGATAGTAAATGACATGAATACACACAATACATTTATTTATATTATATTGACATCACCTAGGTAATTATTGACATTTATAAATTGCATTCCAACAGAAATGAAAAAAAACAGGCAGAATGGAGACAAGAAAAGAAAAAAAACTAATAAAACGAATTAAAAAATTAGAACAATGGAGTGAGCAATAAGACAAAATGAACAGAAAAATTAATATAATCTTACCGGATATCAAATATAAGAAACAGAAGAAATACTACGAATAAAAATATAGCTAGACATCGAACTCCAAAAAACAACAGTACTCAGTAGAGAAAAAGGAAAGAAAATAATAAGAGTTGCAATAAATTCATGGAAAGAAAAACAACAAATAATGAAAAACAAAAGTGCACTGAAGGGTACAAAATAACCAGAACACAAAAAGAAAAAGGAAAAATGGTAAAAATAGGTTATAAGAAAATAACAATAAATGGAATAGACTATGTATGGGACGAAAATGATAAAAGGGTCATCCAAAAGGATCAAAATCCAAAAAAAGATTAAAAAAACAAAAATTCAGACTCTCAGAAGACGAACACGGTAACGATAAAGGAAGTGCACAAAAGACAAAAATAAAAATAAAATAAATAAGAAAAATTATGAAATACAGCTTCAGCAATTAACATGGCGAACTTGGAATGTAAGAGGGATTACAGGAAAAGAACAAGAACTAATGACGGAAATGAAGAAAGCTAATTTATATATTATTGGAATAACAGAAACAAAAAAGAATAGTAAAAGTATGCAACAAACAACGCAAGACTATTGAACAATTTGGTCGGGAGTAGAAATAACGCAAAGATCGGCAGCAGGGGTAGGACTAATAATCACAAAAGAAATTATGGCAAGAGTGACTAAACAAAATCAAATTACTGGAAGAATATTAACAGTGGATATAGAAATGGGAAACACTGGAGAACAATATACAGTATTGGTCGCTTATGGACCCAATGAAAATAATAAAAAAAGAAATAATAGGAGATAAAACAGATACTAAAATAATTTTAATGGGATACCAAAACGGAAGGGTAGGGAAAGAAAATAGAGGAATAGAAAGACACCTCGGACAGGAAGGAGAGGGAACAAGAAATTGGAACGGCAAGAAAATAATAGAAACTTTGCGTGGAAAATGACCTAGTGATAATAAAAAGACATTCGCAAATACACAAAGGAGGAACCATCAAAAAATGAAAAGTCAATATTAGACTATTTCACATTAAGTAAAAACATAGAAAAAAAATGTGACGGACGTAAAAGTTAACACAGGTCCAAAGATAGGGAGCGACCACTTCCTCACAAAAATGATCTTTTTGGCCCATCCAGAAGTGTATTATAGAGATCAGTGGAACGATGTGTATCATAAAGAAGCAAAATGGCAGCGACATGAATATGCACATTACAATGTATTACAATTTATTTAAAATTTAAAAAAATATATACGTGCATACATATTATAAACTAAGGTAGTATAAATCAGATAAAAAGTAAAAACAATAAGAGAATTGTGAAAACTGGACAAGATTTTTAACTGAATAATTATTACTGTATACTGTATGTATTTAAAATTTCCTTTAAAATTGATTATTAATTATTGTAACAATAAGTACAATAACTGTAAGAATAAGTACAATAATTGTAACAATAAGTACAATAATAGAGAAAGGTAACCTTGGAAACATCTATGAAAATTTTTTCCTGAAATTTTGAGAAAAAAATAAGGGTATACAGTTAATATTGTAAAATATTATTCTACGGCTTCTTCTAACACTTGCATTTTATCAATATATACATATTATGATTACGCTGATATAAATATAAGCAATAACGCAATAATCATAAATTTTTTGAATCCTACCTTATCTGACGGTTTCTAACTCCTCCAACTGAAGTAGAAACCATTATGATTAGACAGTGAGGAACCATTGCCACTGCCACTACCAGAAACAGTCACACACACACACACACGAACTTCCTGAAGGAGAATTCATCCAAAAATACACTAACACTGAAACACACGTCCACACTTTATGAAGGTCAATGAAAAACTGATTATCCTTAGCAACGATTTGTACAACAGCAACAACGATAACTATTGTTGAAGTAGACAACAAAGTAATTTAATTTCGATTTGTCATTGACATATGTCAGCTTTATTACAATAAACGCACGAACTATCATAATTTAGACTAAAATTATAGTTCCCTAACTAACTTACTTAATTCTATAGCGACTGAATTTAGGGAAACAAACCACAGCTACTTGGCTACTTGTTTAATTAATAAATCAAATTGACGGTGAGTATCCTTGTCAATACATGACATTTATTGTGTCATTTATAAAATTATGCATCTTAGAATTAAAAGACATTCTAATATAAAGCTCTGGTCATCATATTACTTAAATTGTTTACATACTTGTTATAAGTAAAGGTCAATTGAAGATATCCGAATGGTATGACGTGAAAGGTAAAAGACTTACATACTTGTTTCAGGTTCCAAGTCAAGGCATAGTGAAAAACGTTTAAGCACACACAAGTTTAAATAGAAAATTTGAGATTAACAATAATAAAATAACACACAAAGGATATGAATAGAAATGTCAAAAATAAAAAATTACAAATTAAATTCAATTGACATGTCGTACATGGTGTCTTCCAAATTAACTAGAAATTATTCGAAACTCGAATTTAATTTATATTTTCTAATTTATGATTTCATATTACTGTACTATTTATTTAAATTAGTTATGTGTATTTTGACATTTATTTAGTTAGTTATCATTTTTGGTTACTTTTTCAGAGAAGCATTCGATAATAAAGTATAGATATGCCAAGAAATATAAACTACTATCACAAACTTATAATTTCGATTTTAACGATTTAGTAAATGTGTTCCATTTTACCAATTTTTCTTTATTTCAATAGTTCTGTCGATTCTTCTTCCACAAAGATATATTACATACTTTCTTTATAACTATTGATTTAGAATAGGGTATTATATTTAAATTTACTTTTATTTTTTATTTTATAGGTTTCATCTTTTCTTTTGAAAGCATTGGGCCACAAGCGATTTACATTTTGCCTATCTATGGTCCTAGTCTCGACGTCATCCCAACCAATCTCCAGAGCCTACAAGTCTTGTAGCAATGTTGTTTCCTCCGCAAGACTTCCTATACTGTAACCTCCACGCCAGGTGGAGTACCCAGAAGAAGACAACTACTAAATACTTTTTGCGGTACATAAGTATGTGAATATCTACGGATAAAATAGATTTAAATACCCAATAATGAGTAATAAGCCGTGAATGATATACATATTTACTTAGAAATTACGATTATATTATAAGACGGTGTTAGATTTGAACATTTTCCTTTGTCTATTGAGTTTTTTTTTGTCGAAGAATAATAATCGCCATTTATATGTCTTTAGTACATAAATAACTATTACAAGGTTTTAGAATACCTAAGTGTTTTTAATTATTTTGTTGTATTGAATTGTAATTGCCTACTTAATAAAATAATAATATATTTATTATGTTTTTTATTATTCCATATCTTATATAAAGCGATGATACTCAAAGGGCGGTTACAGTTTGTCTTACATTTTGTGTAACATTTTCGTATGCTCTATCATATTAATGAAAATGAGAGATGGAAAGACAGTTATAATATCCACACCTAACCCGGGATTTGAAAGCAGAATCACTAGCACGTGGAACGCGAACGCTAATCACCAATCCACATCGGTTGATTATTTACTTATATTAGAACAGAAAGATGATTTACAAATTTAAATTTGGTATATAATATTCAAAAAAATGAAAATTCTTAGGTCTTGAATATAGTAGTGGAGTATTAAAAAAGTATTAAATAAAATGAATTTTAGTACTGGATCAAATTGTGAAAATACTTAAAAGACTCCTTAATTAATTGGGGATAAAAATTATCTGGGCGTTCTGTATGTGCTTACTACGATTTTAGTAAAATGAACAACGTATCTACTTTCCTGATTTTTCTATCGAATGCGTATTTTGTAGAAAGTTTGATCATCGATAAAATACTGACAGGGCCACCACATGACTTCCCTATAAGAGAAATGTACAACTAAATATTGTAACAGTCCCACACATAAAATTTCAACATTCTGCGGCTAATTGTTTTTTAATTATGCGAAAAATTCAAAAAAACTCTTCAAACAAAGTGCGCTTTTGGCACTGCTAATTGCAATAAAAAGAGAGATGCGATTATAATACTTTATTTACTTCGTTCAAGGAAATAAAAACATCTGCTAGAGCTATCTGTTTATTATTTGAACAAAAAATGGAACAAATTGAAATATACATATAAATAAAGTAAAAAATAAATACTTATTCTAATAAAGTACAAAATTATGAAAATTAATAAAAAAAATGCCGACACATTAAGTACCATCATTTATAAATAATTTTTACAAAAATATATATTTTTTTATATTGTTATGTTGCACAGCCATTAGTCAATAGATATACAAAATTTTCTGTATTTTTTTTTACTATGAAACAAAGTTTTAATTTCTAAATTTGATGATGTATTCAATTATAAATAAAAATTTTGATGTACACAATACTCACATAAAGGAAAGGTATAAGGCATTATTCTGTAATATTAATTTTAGATTAAATTAACAAACTAAACTTTAACACCCATATTCATAAAAAGGATTACCCAGGTAACCTAGATTAAATAAAATACGTTAAAAATGATTCAATAAAATTTTGTTTTTATAAAGGTTTTCATGTAATAATTCATTTTCTTTCATTCCAAACATTACAGAAAATTTTCAAGCCCAAATACTGTTGTAATCATGTAATAAAATCTAAAATTTAATGAAATGTACACTGAATTTATAAATTGCAACTATTTATAAGACAGTACAATTGTACAATCCATATACATAATTTAAAATAATTATTGTATAATAAATTGTTAAATATTTCTTCCAACAGGATAGTTCTTGGAGATTTGTCAACTTTTTATCAGAGTTATCATATAATATTTTCTATGTTAATATCTAGAAGATGTATAAAAAGTATTTATTTATAAATCTAGAATATTTAATAATGTGTTCTTACCTTTGGCAGTCTTTAAATTGTAACTATAGTAAATTTTTATGAACACATTTTAGTATGTACACTTAGGTAACGTAAATAAACCCTCGGAACCAATAGTAAAGCTAAGAAATCGATAACGTCATTGATGAGTGAGTTTGCTACTTTTTTGAAAACGACTTTAATAATACCTTGCTTTAACCACAGAATAGTTATATACAGAAGCGACAGTAAAACCGAGAAAAAAATTAGAGAGAGATGGGGAAAGCCAACAAATTTAAAGGGCTTATCGTTTAAAATCGGAAAGTTTCATCACTTCGTGGTTCGAGTTTCTCCGTTTACCAATCATTATTGCGCCTACAAAATTTTCAATAAGGGGACAATAATAAAAATATAAAAAATTGATTTCTAAGAAGCAACAAATATGTTATCACTTTGATAAAAATTAGGAAAAGTAATTACCAAAAAAAACATATTGTATTTCACATACCCCAAAGTTGAAGAAGTTGAATTAGCTTCCTACGCTTTTTCGACGTCTATGTATCCGATGATACTGGCTGATTCAAAGTCGTACTTGTTAAATAATTGTTTAAAAATACACAAAAGAGAAGATTGTGAGACGTTTTCTAACAAAATTTCGAATTAAACAACATCATATAATTTGGAAAATTATGAGTTTGTAAATTTTAAAACAACACAGGAATATTTTTATAATTAACATACATATTTTATTTAGAAAATACTTTTTATATAAATATTGAAAAATTAATTTGTATTAATTGAAGGTGTAGGATATTGTTTATACGAGTTAGCAAAAAAATTTATTTTCAGTTCGTGAAATTCTCCACTAGATTATTAAAAAAATTATATGTAAGACACAGAATATTTTATGCTATGAAATAAGAAATATGAATTTTAAATCTATCAAAAAGAAAGAAATAGAAAATAGTTCTTGCTTATTGATGAATTTGCAAAATACAGACATGTTGTTTAATAATATATTAACAAAATATAATATACCTAATTTGCTTTTATTATATTGATAAATTTATAATATTAGTACCTAGTTTTATATTCTAAAAATTATTTTATCATTCAAACAAAAATTTAAACTTCCAGCGTAAATCAGCCAACAAATTTAAAGGTCCACACCATGCTTCAAGGTCCTAGAACTGACTAGAGAAACATTAAAGTTACTGACACGGAGTGCCGCTTCTGTATATCACTATTCTGTGCATTAAGTATAAAAAAATAGTTTTTTAATTAAAAACCTCTGAAAATCTATTTTCTAACTGTTAGACGAATTGAGTGCGTTCATCTTCGTTATTAAGTGTGGATGTTTGTGGAAGTTTGACTATAAATAACAAGTATGAAGAAGCACTAAAATGTTCTGTTTCCATTTTTAGTTCGTAATAGTAGCTGTATACTACTACCCAAAAGTACCACATCAAACCTATAAAAAGAAAAACAAATGAAAACCGCAAAATAGTTATCATATAGAAAATTGTTAGTTTCATTTAGTGATGCGAGTGGATTAAATGACAGTGGTCAGTCACGATCATTTTGAGAATGATCGTCAGGTCATTTTAGTTCCATGACGTGACCGTCACTTTTCTGTCATTTTGAAAATGACACAAGTGTCATTTTTAAAATGACGCGTTTTTCGTTGTGAAAATGACGGTCAAGGACATATACATACAAAGACGAACTGCTACGTACAGCAGTACAGCGCGACAGGGCGAGTATAAGCGTGAACATTCAATTCCAGTCATAACAATATTATTATAATTCGTGATTTTTGTGATAATACAAGACTGCAATACTTTGACAATTTTTTTAGAGTTACCTTATGTTTTGCTTATTTTTGTAATACGTTTATTTTGTACTAAATTAATAATTCTACCAAATATATATACTTAATAATGAATTTGTTATATTTTTTCATTAAAATATAAAAAAATAAAATGACCAAAATGATTCAATATGACTGAAAATGACCTATAAAACGACTGTCACGTCACTTTATTTTAAAATGACTGTCATTTTACATCACTAGTTTCATTACATTTTGGAAATTTATTTATTTCATAAAATTGACATTTGATCTGCAAATATTTTAAAGACAAATATAAATCAGAATGGAGATTGAAGAAGGATTGAAATTAATGGAAAACAATATGGGCTCCGACTACATTGTGGCATCGGGGCTCATGTCCCCATAGAAAATTTTCCATGAGGCAATGCCTCCAAAGAGACATTTACCTTAGCGCAGCATTTTTTTACATCAGTAATAAAGCCCAGAATTGTTATTATTTCGAAAAATTATTGTACCTCTTTCCATTTTTAAGTAATTAACTACTACCCTAAAGTAGGTGTGAGTTACACCCTTAAAAATATTACCAGTCAATTAATCGCATCAAAGTACGTATGTATACAAATTTTCATTTTAAAATTCCGGCCACAATTACAAATTGAATATCAACCAATAGAAAACCAGATGACCAGCTTCAGTGCGCGTTTTGGAATATACCGGGGCTTCTGAGACGCTTGCACTCTGCCCCGCTCTGCGGGGCGCTAAACTCGAAAAACTTGATTCTGTCGGGTCTGGCAATAAAATAGTACATATCGCTATGATAGAGCGCCATATCCCTTACTTTCTGCGGTACAATACTGTTTAGCAACGGCCCATATTTGAGCCGCTCTATCCATTCATTGGATCTCTCGGCTACCTGCTATGTGTAGGAAAATGGTCTTACGGTCCTTCAACATAAATTCTATTTTTGTTTGAAAAAATGTCTTATAGGAATGAAAAGTTCATTTCCAAAAATGTTTCCAAACTATTTGCAATATATGTTGTTAGACAGATTTTTTTGTTTAAGTAAAATATTTATCAACAGTTTTATTTTAAAGAAATAAGAATCAAAAATAAGTGTATTTTTTTTACAATTATATAACCATATGGTTTTGTTTAATGTAATGAACTGTAAAGTTTTAACAAATATTTATTATCAGTATTTGAGTATTATTTTAAAGAATAAAGAAGTTTTGAGGCTCCCGCTATATCATTGCCATTTTAACCCTACAGAGCTGGTATGGGGAGTTGCAAAAACAATAAGCCAATTAGCAGGCACCATCATGACGAGTGACGTCACAGCCCATATGTTCTGTTGTGCTCCGAAAATATTGAATTTTAAAATACGAATTTCATAGAAATATCAAAATATGAATGTAATAATATATTTTTTCTTCAAACGTCATAAAAGTGACATCTTCTGTGACGTGATTGACAAGGTTGAAGTTTAATTTCTATGCCTCCGTAATATAATTTTTTATTCTAGCCGCCGTATAATTTTTTCGCCGCCGTATGTAGAATCAGCCAATAAGAAGTAACTTGTATAATAGAAATCTGTAATATCGCCCTAAATGCCACTATAAAAACTAGATATCCTAAGAATAAAGTTACTAAAAATTATGAATAACTGACAGGTAACCTACATATTAAACGTCAAATAGTAGTTTACTTTTTAAAATTTCTAAGTTTGATGAAAAAATAGCATGTGTTATTCAGAGTAAAAGTATCTTTGTGTGCCTCGCATACAATTGTCCGACTCGCTTCGCTCGTCGTGCAAACTTCTATGCTCGCCACACAAAGTATCACTTTTACTCTTAATAACACAATATACTATTATATGAAAATAGTATATTGTGTTATTAAGAGTAAAAGTGATACTTTGTGTGGCAAGCACGGAAGTTTGCACGACGAGCGAAGCGAGTCGGACAATTGCATGCGAGGCACACAAAGACACTTTTACTCTGAATAACACATGCTATTTTTTCTTCAAACTTAGAAATTTTAAAAAATAAATTACTATTTGACGTTTAATATGTAGGTTACCTGTCAGTTATTCATAATTTTTAGTAACTTTATTCTTAGGTTATCTAGTTTTTATAGTGACATTTAGGGCGATATTACAGATTTCTATTGTACAAGTTACTTCTTATTGGCTATACGGCGGCGACAATATTATAAGTTACTTCTTATTGGCTATACGGCGGCGACAATATTATACGGCGGCGACAATATTATACGGTGGCTAGAATAAAAAATTATATTACGTTGGCATAGAAATTAAACTTTAACCTTGTCAATCACGTCACAGAAGATGTCACTTTTATGACGTTTGAAGAAAAAATATATTTTTATTGTTTTTTATGATATTCGCCTATTTCTATCCTTCTTCATAAATCTGAACATTTATCTCTTTTCAGCTAATTACACTGATTGCGTCAATGTTAAATTTTGTTTTATCTAAGCAAATGCATTGTCAGATTCGTTTTAGAAACATACAAGAAAAGTGAATTTATATAAGATAGTTTAAAAGAAAATGTTATAACTGATAAAAAGCAAATAACACTAACCTGATATCAAAATTAGAATGATGAAAACGTACATTCCAGCAGCCAAAAATTCATATATGTACGTTAAACAGAAGAAAATAATCGATCCGCAGGATACACCAATGCATTGCAAAAATGAAAACATTAAATAAGGATAGAAGTAAACGGTACTTTTCTGAAAATAAAAAAAACGTTTAATCAGAAAAAGTAATAAATACAAAAAGTTAATTTAAAGATCCTGAAATTAAAATAGTTATTTACGTAACAAGCGTGGTAAGTGGTAAGTAGTAAGCGTGTGTAAAGATTGAAGAACGAGGCGTGTAGCGCCGAGTGATTTAATACACGAGCGTTGCTATGCACTTTCAAGCGAGTTATGTACACTATTTTTCAGACGACCACAAAATATTATAATAAAAACAAGGTTTATACAAAAGTGTCAATGTAAAACACAACTCACGAAAGCATTGACGTTTGGGTTTGAGGTTAAGTATCACTAGTTAACCGGAAACTGATTTGGAAGTCTAGTACGTATTATTTGAACAATTAATAAAACTATCAGTACAGTTTGACTCTTTATTTTTGTTATTAATTCACTACCAATTTTAAAATCGTAGTTTTAAGCAAATTTTGTTACATTTCATTATCAAAGTTCCATCTATTGACCACTAATCGTCATATCCGGTTATATAATACACTAGTGTGTTATTATAACACTCGTCGTGTACTATGTTACATTTTCTGGTGTTAATTACAGTGTAAATATGGCTACTTTAATATGTGGTCGTCGTTAATGCAACAAGTGTGTAAAGTAGATGTTTTTTAGTCCAGGAATGTTTATTTATAGCACGAAGTAAAGAACACTATGTTACACACGTGGTGCATACAACATTTTCCCTACAACCGAAATAATAATAAAATGTAATTAATAAAATAAATAAAAAAATATTTATAACTATGCAATGAAGTATGGGTACAAGTAACACTATTCACCAAATTATCTACTTGACAATTAAATTAACAAAATGTGTATGTTGCCTAGCAACGTATTTTCTTTTCACGCACTGGACAACTTTGAGCCCCATATGAAAATTATAAGTTAGTATGAATTTCTCGAAAAGTTTTCTAACTACAAAATTTTTTTGGACCCCTGTTAATTCCTCTTAAAAGAGTGTCTGTAAGATGTGCAAACTAGAAAATTGTATAAATTAAAACAAGAAAGTTATGAGAAAGAGTGAATTGGGCAAAATCAGCTTTTTTCTCATATCTAGTGCGCTATGTATTTTTTCGGGAAAACAAAAACATTATTAAAATGGCCAACTACTATGTAAACTTTGCCCCAATTTAAACGACTTCGTATCTCTTACGGTTCTCAAGATCCCAATAGTTAACCTCTTAAAACGGACACCTGTGTAATAGAGTCAGTTTTGATGTTTGTTTACTTCGGAAATTACATTTCATCCGACAAGATAATGTCATCAATCCCTATTAGCAAATTGGTTACGATTGAAGACGTGAAGACTAACTCACGGAAACAAACCTTACAAATTGGTTTCATGAATTACAAACCTTTTCGATACCAAAAATTAGAAAGATATGAACACTGAACGAAACTAAAAGGTACACGAGAATATGATTTAACGTGTTCAGTGTTTCGGGCTGTTGGTGACATAATCTGGATGGCGTTGTGAGCACAATAATTATATTGGATAGGGAACCAATCTGAAACACAAATTAATTTTTATAAAACAAAAAATCACAGAATATAGAATAGTATGTTGTGTTATAAGTATAAAAATGATGCTTTGTTTGGCGAGTGTAAAAGTTTGCACAACGAGCGAAGCGAGTCGGACAATTGCATGCGAGGCACACAAAGACACTTTTACTCTGAATAACACATATTTTCTTCAAAGTACATGTTTTTAAAAGTAATTTATATCTTGATGTTCAATTTGCAGGTTATTAATTTAAATGTGCCAATTGCTGATGGTTCTTAGTAACTTTATTTTTAGGTTATCTAGTTCTATAGAAACATTTAGGGCGATGTTATAGGTCTCTATTATGCAAGTTATTTCTTATTCGCCGATTATACATAGTTTCTTTAGGTACTTATTTATTACTTTTACTCGGGCTGCCTAAAATTAATAATTTCTACTTCTACCTTCTCAATCCCGTCACAAAAGATTTATGACGTGTAATAAAAATATTATTCTTCGTTCCAGGCCCGCATTTAAGGGTGGGAAGACTGAGCTGCAGCCCAGGGGCCCCCACCAAGTTGACAATTTTGTAAACAATTTACATTACTGGAAAGTAAGAAAGAACCAACCTGGATAACACCAAAATTTATGTACTTCTAACTTTACTAATGTACAACGGAATGACTCAATTTTTAATAGTGTCTTTTCTCGAGAACTGTTTATGTATAATTTAATAATAGAAATCTTGTTTTCATGATGATAAATTGCATCGCAGAAAGATCATTCTAAAAATTAACAATATTAAAAAATAGGCTGAGAACTGTTACGATCGAACAACGCCTAAAATATTATCTAATATTTCTGAGCATCAACAATAATATTTTAAGAGAATGGGTTATATGACCACTCTCGAATTAAAAGAAAAAAAGTACAAAAATTAAAAATTAACCATTGTGACTACCAATAATAATGATAAAACTAAATATTATCTTATAATTTCACTGAAATTCGCAATTAATATTTAACAGCGCCCTATCTCTGACTTCACCTAGGAGAATGAGAGAGCAGTTTACAATGCTAAAAGTAGGAATTTAATGAACTTATTTATTTTACTTAAATGATATCGAATAAATGTTGCTAATGATAAATTAGTTATAATTATTAATGAAACAATATATGAGATATCAATTTAGGAAATTTATAGAATAAAATTAAAATATTTTGATACTACACAACGAATGTTATAATGTAAATCTGGTTGGCATTGAAGTCGCTGACGAGTCTCAGTGACAGTATATAAACACTCGCACGTGTTTATTGTTTGGTTACCATGGTTACGGATTAGAATCAGGTAGCAAAAGGTTCGCTCGGGTCGCACTATATCTTTCTCTTTCTATTAGCATCTCTCTTTGTCTAATTCTCCTAGGTGACGTCAACATATCCCCTCTCCTAAACTTTATTATTGTTTTTCTCAGGAATTATCAACAATTAAGCGATTTAAAAAAATACGGGTATTTTTATTTTTGGTATAGAATCATAAAATGGAAGAAAAAAAATGGTCATATACCCCATTGTCGTATGGAGAGATAGAATATATTACAAAGAAGACAGCAAGTGCCAAAACTATTTTTTTCTTGTTTATCAATACAGAATTAGAATTATGGTTTTATTCGACTGGGTAATTAGTAATTAGGAAAAAATTTTGGAATAGCAGTCATTTAATAAAATCCACTAATACAGCAACGTTTCGAATGTAAAAATTTGTGTTCATCACGATGATAAATGATATTAAAATTTTTTAAATATGTATAGGCTAATCCCTTTTATGAATATGGGTATAAGTATTTAAACATAAATAAATTATTTATATTTTTTTTAATTATATACTTAATATATTTTTAGTCTATGTTAATCATCTCTATGTTTACTCATAAAATAAATGCTTTAATACGTTGCTTTCAATCAATTTACACCATAACTATAGTAATGATACACTCTATGTTTACTTATAAACTCCTGGTATTAGAAGTTAAATTAAATCCATCTTAAACGAACCATTACACCTTTTAAAGTCGGATTAGTTAAAATATTACACTTTTCACTTTTAGACACAAATCTCATTTTTATACAACCCTGTTTATTATATTTAAAATTTCGTAATTCCTTTGCTGACTTTATCAATAATATATTAAACCACAAATATAATCTATAAAAACGTGTAAAACCAATTCTGATAATGAAAAAATGACCCTGGATATACAAAATAATAATTATTTTTCCTTCCTTGCTCAAGTTTTATATCTTCAGTCGTCATTTGTTTTAATCAGTCTTTTCCTACATAAGTCTAGCAAAGTTTACAAAGAGAACCCTAGAACATTATTTTTAAAATTACAAAATTAACAGTCGTCCCTTTAATATGATATCAAAACTGCATCCCAAACAATATAAAAAATTATTTTTAAATCAGACACTTTTTCAAAGTTTCAATTACATATATTTTATTCATTTAAAAAACTACTACTATTGTGAGTTCAAAATAATTCTCAGGCAAACAGACAATGTCCTTTCCTTTTAAATTACTTTCTAATATTAAATTCATTTTATATTTTGAGGAAAATATAATTTAGTAGTCACACGACTTGTTTTCCAGCAATCAACATTCAGTGATGATAAACAATAAAGAAAATATAATCTTATTTACATTCGTTACTAAAGGATTTATAACCTTATAACCAAATTTATATCATTGACGGGTAATTTTTAACTAGATATAATATCCCTAGGTCATTGATAATTACCTACGCAATAAATTTACGACAGTATTCTCAGCGTTGTATAAAACAACTATTTATCAGGGTTGCATTGATTTAAATAACATCACGCTTCATTTAAAAAAATCATTGATTTAAATCACTAGATCTGGAATTGTTATTTCACATTCCAGATTTATGAAAATTGGGGGAAAAAGCGTGTGGGTTTGCTATTAAAACAAAGTTATTTCTTACCAATCTTACTCAAAAACACAACAACAAAGACAGTATTTTGACATATTGCTAATTGAGAGTAATGTTTGAAAAATACTATGGAAACAGATTTTGGTTTTCCATAAATGAATTTTAATACGCGTCATTTTGATTACTTCCTTTATTTAATCTTAAGAAAAATTAATTTTGATTGTGCAAAAAAAAGTATATAAATATGAAGGTGGCCATATACTAGCATACAAGTGTGTACTACATGCTGTGGACAAAAAAATTGCAAACATGTGCGTTGTACAAGTTTTCCAATTTGATCGGAATTTATCAACGCGCAAGCATGTACTTGTATACAAGATTCGCGTACATTTTGAGTTCAATATCTCGCTTATAGGTAGATATATTTTAGGTAGAATTTGTTATGACTATTATTTAAATTTAATAATGTCTGATTTAAGACACTTCTCGAAAGCATTTGTAGAAGACAATCTAACGTACTTCTATGCTAGTCTATGGGCACCTTTACGAACGGTAAGGATTGTCGATCTCACATAATAATAGGGGTCGTCGCTTCGCTCTTCCTCCAAACAATTATCTTCTATGGTAAACATTAAAAATACTTACGGATCCTATAATAGCTAAAATCAGCGTCCCCGTTTTGAGACTGAAACAACAACAATGGTCAACTGTAACCATGATTAATTGTTCCAGTTTAGAATTTTTGGATTTGTACTGCTGTAAGAACAATCTTACTATACCTACACCAACCAAAACGGTAGAGTGCGGATCACCAACTGAGTAACAAGGAAGTATGTTTTTGTTTAAATACAGTTGCAGTTGTCCTTATCTTATCCTTGGCGGGATTTCTCAACAGTGGTATATATATATAACTTTTTAACTTTAACTTCTAGTCTTTCATTCCCAATCCTAGCCAAAAAAATTATATTGATAATAAGAAACATTTTGACATAAGTATTAACTTGTTTCTTAATACTCATAAATATATAGTAGGCTGTCTTTCTTTTTATATTTGAAGTTTCAGTTTGCCTACCTCACTTTTGATTTTTAATTTGGTTTTATTTGATTTACTTATTTAAATTAGACGGCATATTTAAATTGTTAATCCATACTTTATACTTTTCTTAAATGATTCAAACAATATTTGGATTTAGAGACTTGAGTTTCCTTAAAACGTGACAGTTTTCATTATCGAACTAGATCAATAATAATTTATTATTGACCTAGGTGACTATGGTTACCAAGTAAGCGGTAGTGAAAAACAATTTCTCATGTCAAATATACGTCAAATTGTGGGTGTCTAAACTAGAAGTGAAAAAAATATTTATAAGGGGATAGGGCTAAAATTTTCTGACGTTCATTTCCTGAGGACGAAAACGGTCAGAGACGAATTTTGCCCTATTGCTATTTATCGACCAGTCAAGAAAATCTTTTGATCTTTAAAATACAAATAAATAAGTATATCATTTTTATTTTTATAAATTTTTACTTGAGTCATG
Source organism: Stenolophus ochropezus (assembly GCA_035578165.1). NCBI lineage: Eukaryota > Metazoa > Arthropoda > Insecta > Coleoptera > Carabidae > Stenolophus > Stenolophus ochropezus. The sequence goes on from JAQOWZ010000008.1 coordinate 23,418,977, forward strand.
CAGATACTATAGACAGGGTTTAACGACTTGACTTGATATTCGATCTACTTGACTTGACTAAAAGTCAAATCAATTCATGCTCATGTCAAGTAGTAATATTAGAATATCAAAATCAAGTAATAATATTTCAAGTATCTACTTAACTTTTCATCTATTACCTTATTTAATATCAAGAAATTACAATTATATTTTCAATAAAGTGTTTTATTTACAAAATAAAATCATAAATTATTCTAATCTACATCTTTTTAACATGAAGTAATAAAAATTATAAAATGCAAGTAAATTATACTAGAATACTAGAAAGAGCACTGAAAGAGACAGTTCATGTGTGGTATTTCCATCATTGTCTAACACATGGACACATGTGTACTTTAACGCAAGTGACATACCGTATATTCTGATGTAAGTTTCTTATCGTTGTTTACGATCGAAGATGTGATGTGACTTGGAAAGCTATTGCTAAATGTTAAAATAAAAAATCTGATTTGTCCGATACATTACCTCCCGCCACTGTAGTAATATGTTATACAGGGTGGAAATGAACTTAATGTCATAAATTTGAGGGTGAGTATAGTATGACATGTGTAGATTACGAAAGTGAAAGATTTTTTTAAAAATTCGCATATTTAAGGGCAGTTTCCATTAAATTAACATTTTTGGTACCACTACACTACTGAAAACGCATTTGCATTATTTATCTATTACACAATTATTTTCGTCAAAAATACTATTTTATTTAATTGTTAAGAATAATATCTTATACAACTAATTTTGAATGTATTTTCGATAACCATATTTATAATGAAATATGAATTGAAACAGCAATAAAAAAAAGTTTCCTTAAGAAAAGTCGAATTTTCGTTTTTCGAATTTTTAAAAAATTCTTTCACTTTCGTAATAGTTTTATATTAGTTATATTGTTTAGTTATTGGTTTAAATAAATAAATAAATAATGTTTTAAATATAATAAAATTACTAAAATATTTTTTTTTTATTTAACATTTTTTTTACTTCTCTCTACTGTTTAATTTAATAATTTAAAAACTGTGTACACTAGAGTCTTGTATTTTTCTTGGTCTTGCCTCAGTCTTGCAAAAAATGCAAGGCACGAACAAGTCAAGATCTACAAATTTCAAAGCAAGACAAGACAAGAAATTGTCTTGCAAGAAATGTGGAAGAATAGCAAGATTTTTTCAATTCTTGTACTCTCGCATTTTTTTCTAATTTTAAATCTAGATTTAAGCTACCTATAAATTAATAAAAATACAATAATTATTTGTAACACTAGTCCAGAATCTAAAATTTTGTAAGAGCGACCTTATTTTGACTGGCCAAGCAGAAAGCGAGGCTTGCAAATAATGCAACATCTCGCAAAAGAGTTTCTGACACTTTTAATTTAATAAAGAAATATTACTATTCAACATTTTATACACTATTTGTTTTTATGTTAATAACATTTTGATTCACATGAATATATAAACAATTCACTTGTTTTATTAAAAAAAATTAGTAACTTGTAAACATGGCTTCTGGACGATTTTGCGTTCTAATACTAGAGTCATAATGGGACGGACTTAAAAAAATAGATTTTCATAATTTGACAATACTTTTTATTTAGTGTTTAACTTAAAGGCATTGCAACTTAAGAAAATTTATTTTCTAACTATTAGACGAATTGGGTGCGGTCCTTGTTATTAAGTAGGGATGTTTGTGGATGCACAATTCTTCTGTTAGAAGCACTAAAATGTTTGGTTTCCCCTTTCAGTTCGTAATAGTAGCTGTATACTACTATCCTGAAGTACCACAGTAAACCTATAGAAAGAAAAATAAATGAAAACCGGAAATTAGTTATCAAATAGAAAATTGTTAGTTTTATTATTTTGTGGAAATTTAATTAATTCATAAACTTGACATTTGATCTGTAGATATTTTCAAGAGAAATATAAATTTGAGTTACAGTATCTTGATTTTGGTCGAAGAAGGGTTGAGATTAGTGGATGGTGAGCCATGTTTTTAAATGTTTCATTTCATTTCTTACCAGTTAGGGAGTGAAACCAAGAGTGTTAAGGTATAAATGACACAAAATCACCAATAATTGTTAGTCGTCTTTATCTCGACTGTTAGACGCCTTTTTCTCAACTGTTAATCGCTTTTATCTCGACTGTTATTATTAGTCCAGACAAACTCGACCAACAGTCGAGATAAACTCGATTAAAAATCGACATAAAGGCGACTAATAGTCGAAATAAAAAAGACTAACAGTCGAGACAAAATCGACTAAGAGTCGCTATATGTAAACTCGACTAACAATCGTATTTATCTCAACTAATAGTCGCGTTTATCTCAATTGTTAAACTAGGTTCACAGCTCTAACATAAACACTGTTTTTGGTCGTTGTCACTGAAATTTTGTTTTCGACGTAAGCAGAAATTTTTTTATCATTCACAGCTCTTAACACAAGTATTCGTCGTTGTGAATGTTTGTTCACATTAAATAAAAATAAAATTTAATAAATACGTTTAGATATAATATGTTCTTGAATTAATAATGACATTACTATTATAATAACGTTATAATTTATTTAATCTATAGTAATGTAAAATAATATTAAAAAATTAGGTTAAAAAATAGAGGTGAACAAACTATAATATTTTACATATAGCAATTTAAATTTCAAAATATTTACTTATATTCATAAAATGTAGCTACGTGTCACATTTGAACATTTTTTATTAAATAAAAGCAAAATACAAATGACAGATGTTTGACACACAGATTTGATCACACTACGCACATTTACTGCTCATAAAAAGGGATAGCATCTTCTCTCTCCAACCGAAATACGTCGAGATACTATGTCGAGTATATGAAGTTTTCAAACATTACATTTGTGCGCGGCGACTACGTCTACGTCGAGAAACAAATTTAAGAGGTGTGAATGCTCAGCCGTATTCACGTTCGACATATATTTATGCTTAAGTCGAGAAACCAAAACTGTGACTAAGTTAAAAGCTGTGAATGTACCTTTACTCGAGTTAAAAAAAAGAAAAATATTGGCACTCCATCGCTTCCGTATAAATTGAAGTACTTGAGAAAACATTATAATGATTTATAAAAAAAATTCGACTGGATGGCTGAGTGAGCTAGCGCACATCGCTAACTCGCTGTGACGTCATTCGAATTTGAGATCGTAAGTTCAAGTCCCAGCGACCGACAACGTGTAATTTGTCGTAAAAATTAACAACACAGCTACTTATGTATCACACTCGGATGCTATGGACTTGCCATCTATACATCTTAAATAGAAGTAGCGCTGGCATGAAACAACCGACAGTACGGTAGAACTGCGACTCAGTGAGTTGGGTTGCCCTATGCTCCGCTTAGGAGATACAGGAATACATACATAAAAGAAATATGAAAAATTATAAAAAGAGAATGGGGAACATTTGTCATTTGAAAAATTTGAAAAGGCTATTGATAAATTTCCTCCAGAACGAATAGCAAAATTTGTTAAAGTTCAATCCCACTTGCATAAAACGAAACCTAGTGGAAGACGCTACAATAATGATTTTAAACGATTTTGTATGTCATTATATTTTACAAGACCAAAGGCTAATAGAACAAAACGGGTACTAGAAAAGTATGTTAAATTGGTTTGAATAACGTAATATTTCATTCACGACAATTAAAATTAATGAACAAACTAGATAAACACTGTGTCATTTGTGTAGATAAAATGCCTTTAAAAATAAATTTATTGTATAGTGCAGAGAAGACGAAGTTATTGTATTCGCAGATAAAAGAGAAGACAAATCATTTCTTTCTGCTTGTAATGCAGCTTGATAATCCATACAACATGGAAAGTATATGAAATTAAAGGAATAATTATGGAATGTATGTATGAAATAGTTATTTTTGTATAAAGTGCGCGAAATTTATGTGTTTTTAGTGCGTGAGATTTTTTTGTTGAGTCAAAAAGTCAATCGAACGCACTAAAAACTTTTCGCACAGAAAATACAAACAATATATTTTCTACAACTAATTTGCATCATGAATTATAATATTGTTTTATCTATATAAATTGAGTGACGACCTGTTTTCCATCATCGTAAAAAAACGTTTTCCAAAACCGAGAAAAAACGTTTTCCCAGGTACTTCACGCGGTGTCAAGATAACCTAACAAGTGAAAAAATGATAATAAAATATCTACTTTTTGGATGTTATTATTTTAAAATTTTATAAAATTCACCTAATTCTACCCTTCTTCGTAAATCTAAACATCTATCAGTAATATCCAAATTACTAGTTTAATATTATTATATTAGAGCAACCAAATATCATTGGTCTCGAGAAATCACAGTCTTGTTCTTGTCAAACTAACCGCACCAATTTTAAATTTTGTTTTATATAAATTGCAAATGCATTGTCATATTCGATTTAAAAACTTACAAAAAGAGTGAATACATAAGATAAAAACATAAGATAATTTATAAGAAAATACTATAGCTGATAAAAAACAAATAACACTAACCTGTTATACAAAGTAGAAAGTAGAGGACTTTTATTCCAGTAGCCACAAATCCATATTTGCACATAGAAATTAAGAAAACAATTGTTCCAACGGTTGCACCAACGCATTGCAAATTTGAAAAAATCAGATAAGGATAGAAGAAAACGGTACTTTCCTGAAAATAAAAAATAATGAATTATAAATAATTATACAGAAACATAAAACGTTTCTTTCAGGGTCCTAAACTTAAAAATATAGTTATTTATGCAATAATTGTGTGAAGTAGATGTTTTTTAGAACAGTATTGCATTGCAACATTGCATACACCGTTTTCCTACAACCGAAATATTAATAGAAATTAATTAATAACTGATAACTATGCCATGAATTTTGGGTAAAAGTGATACCATAGCAACGAATGACAATATTGAAAATTAATTTATTTTAAAACTACTGAAATGTAGTAATACTGGATCGTGCACTAGCGGCATCAACTACATCCGAGAGAGGCAGCCTCTCGCAGGTGTTTTTGTCCTTATCGTACAATATGTCCAAAAAGTTTCTACTTTTGCAGATTACTTTTTCTACTACCGTTTCATTATTTAAAGAAAAAAAATTCAAAGGAGATTGAAAAAAATAATTTCACTAGTTTTCATTGTCAAAATGATTTATTACGTACCTGAAAAAGGATAAATGTGTATTTGGTTGCCAAACATATTTGCAAACCTTAACACAGCAATGTCGTACCGTTTTACATATCATCTTTTTAATTTAAATTTTTAACATTCAAAATTAACAAGAGTTACTAAAGGCATAGTTTATTTGATCGTGATACAAAACTTGTGCATTAGAATATACGCCATGTCACTTACGTTAAAAATACATATGCGAACATGTGTTAGACAATAATGTATATACCTTACATGAATTGTCTCTCTCGGCTCGCTTTTTATATACAGGGAACATATGGCAGTGCACGTACCAGTATTACTACATTTCAGTGGATAGATCTCATGTCAAACAAATATAAATATTTTAAGAATCAGGTTACTATTTAAAATGTTAATAAAAATTATTACACATATTTCATTTGTATTGTTTAAAAAGTGATATTTTACAATCTCTGAAGATTGCGTAAAGTATGTGCTTTGTGGTTCTAGGAAAAATATTTGTTTTGAAAACTGTCATAAGAAGTTAATATTTACATGATAACTACGTTTATCTAACCCGCTTGAAAATTGGTTAATCTAACCCGATTGAAGTTAGTGGGTTGAAATGATCGGAATAAACCCATTTTCAACCGGATTGAAATGTTGAACTCGATCGTAAAATATAAATGGGTTATTGGACCAGATTGACTATGCGGGATAAACGCTCAACCCGCTCGAAGATTTGAAGTTAATTTCATTCGTGTTTGGTGGGTTACTGTTATGAGGTTATAAACATTGTTTAGTCAAATTAACTCGTGGTGTTTGTCATTCGGATTATTGCAAACTTTTAATATATAATATGTTAACATCCACCACGAAATTACATAAACATAACCAACCAAATTGACATTTGATAAACATATGAAGTTGTTTCGCCGATGTATTCGATCTGGTCCATTATATAGAGTCAATTACACTCAATAGAATAAAAGCGAGATAAATATAAGAGCGCTAAACGTGAAATTCAACCGGGTCGAATTTCAACCAGCTTCAAACTACCGGGATAAACGTAGTAACTATCAACTCGCGAAATGATTGTTTTTGTCTACAGGATGCAAATGTTTTTCTTGCACCATCGGGCATTAGAAAAGGTTTATTGATTTGAGTTTCCAAGACAGTAGGTTGCTTTTACTGAATGTTACGTCTAACAAAACACTGAACGGTAATTAGGTTCATTGTTAGTATAAATGCACAGAAATGATTTAGTATAGTCTTTTTCACGAAAATGTGATCGTACGTCATAATGTCCCCTGATGCAACGTTTCCAAGTATTTGTAGGGTACATTCAAGTGTTGATGGTTGCATAGTATACCATGTGTGTATATATCATATTGTGAATTATTTACATAAAATAAATTAAATTTATTCAGCATCCCCCTCTGTGTCTTCGTTTGTCACGTTCTTGTTCGAAATACCTTATTACAGAATTCACCATATTCTGTGCACAACTTCCTAAATTTTTTGCTCGATTTTTTGACATTTTTCAAAAATAATATTATTTTTTGACATTTTGAGAATGGCAACGTTGTACAGGATTACCAACCATTTATTAGTAAAAGACACTAAGTTCCGTGTATTTTACTGGGTCTATGCTAGGGATAGTAACATTGCTGTTTTGGCTACAATTTTTTTACTAGGTATGACGTACGATCACATTTTCGTGAAAAAGACTATAAATTCAGTTATTGCTATTAAAATTAATAGTACAATTACTAATACTATAATTATAATAAATAAATGTTAGCAAATTTCTATAATTAAAAAATAATTTAATAGACCATTCCACTCATAGTTTGCCATCCAATTAAATTACACTATTTTGATAAATTGAAATATCCCATTCAAATTACACTAACAATTTTCACTACTGCAAATTACCGCAATAAATTCACGACTAAATAGATGTTGCTAATATAATACGTGTAAAAATTTAATGTTAAGTAATTAACTGAAAAATATTTTTTTATCATTTGTGAATTTCAATTGTAATTTTTGCCTATCTTACTACTGCTTGTTGCTTTAGATTTTAGAAAATCGTCAAACAAGCAAAAATGCCGCTGAATTCTAGTCACTATAGTAACATTATATACAGAATGGCCCAGTGAAAATTATCAGCGTAATTTTTGGCCACTTAACATTAATTTTGTAAAAAACGCTCGAACACATCAATTTTAGTATAAAGTGGGACACCTGAATGGATTAGTACCAATGGCATAACATCAACCCTAAAATGGGGGTGGACTGCACCTCAAAAATTTTAAATGGGAAAGGGTGTCAAACATGACTCAGTTCGAAAGGCCTTTCAATTCTCTTTTCAACAGTTCTTTTTTATTTTTCAAATCCGATCATTAGTTCCAGAGAAATGTCGTTTAAAACAAATTTTATTATTTAATTATTATTATCAAGTAATTTGTAAGTTAGATTTCTTTTTGTGGGGTATATATATCTCGTATTACAGTCCTGCTGTTGCAACAATTATGATCTTATCTGACGTAGAATTTAATTTTGAACAACTTTATATCCTTGTAAATTTGTTCTAAATTTATAAGGAGAGAGAGTATCCGCAATTGTTTGAAATCTCATTTTAAAGTCCTATGTTCCGCATTTCGTTGCACAGCCTGTATATATCATTCATGTCATTTATGAAGATGATTATGGCGTCGACAATTTTTGCTTCATTGCTTGTTAGTAGTTTCTTTAGTTTAATCTACAATTCTTTGTGTATATTTCATCTATTATTATATTTCTATATAATGGTGTCGGTTTGGCATTTATTTGCTTCCGAAATTACACGAATTCACCCGACAAGATGATGTTCTCAATCCTCATTTTCCCCTTGACAATGGACAGAGTAAGTGATGACGTCAATGTATTGCGGGTAGTTGGAATTTATTTCAAACCTTTCCAAACAACTGGTGAGTACATGTTATTTTGCCATAAGAGTTTCTTTTGAATTTAATTACAATTATATTACAAATAAATAACAGAAGAAAGGGTTTACTTCACATTGTATATATGGAGTAGATTATTTCGTAATTTTTTGAAGCGTTGTATAACGTATTATAAACCTATAAAACGTTATTAACTTCTGTTTTCAGGTTATGTTTCATGTTTACATGGGTTATTTTGAAATAGAGCTATAGGTATTTGCTTCTTAATAATTACTATAATACTGAAATCTATTAATAACAACATGGCTTCGAAATATGTAGTGAAATTATCAGCCATAATGTCATTTTTTGATGATGACAAAAAAAGTATAGGTCGTGGGGAAAATACATTGGAATCTGGACATGTGATTAAAATGGATCTTAATTCTGATTTATATATATTAATTCTATCCATTTTTTCTTTTCTTCTTGATTAGTTGGGAAACAAAAAAATTTACAAATCCTTTGTTCGCTGTAATGCTTACAATCTGACGCAAAACACATAACCATCATAAAAAACTGGAAAAGAAATTATTTAATAAGAATTTTGAATAAACATAATCGATTATTATTTAAAAATACAAATTTGATTCATATATATTTCATAATGACACATGTAAACATAAAACATAACCTGAAAACAGAAGTTAATAACGTTTTATAGGTTTATAATAGGTTATACAATGCATCAAAAAATTGGGAAATAATGTACTCCATATATAGAATGTGAAATAAACCCTTTCCGTTCTTATTTATTTCTAATATAATTGTAATTAAATTCAAAAGAAACTCTTATGGCAAAATAACATGTACTCACCTGTTGTTTGGAAAGGTTTGAAATAAATTCCAACAACCCGCAATACACTGACGTCACACTTACCCTTTACATTTGGTTCGATTGATGACGTGAGTACCAACTCATGGGAACAAACTTTACAAATTGTTCTCTTTAATTACAAACCATTTCGACGCCAAAAATTAGTAAGCCATGAACAATGCAGGAAACCACTAGGAACACGAACACGATAATATAAGATAAACTGTTGGACAGTGATTCAGGCAGTTGACCATATAGTCTTAATGCCGCTAACGGCAATACAATTAAATCGAATGCGGAACCAATCTGAAACATAAAATTAACTTATATTAATTAGAAAATCACATATTTCTATGGATATGTACAAAACATAGAAATATTATTCTTCGTTCAATATCTGACAATAATAAATTTATTTATTCTTAGGAAAATTTATAAAGCATATAAATAGAACGATTTTCGATGCATAAATTGATTTATTGGCAAAAGATCATTACTTGGAAATATAATTAATCAACATTTTAATGAAATAATTAATAATGACAACGAATATTATAGTCCCAGTTATTACAGTCACTGACATAATTTTTCTTTTTTTTTCAGATTTTCCTGATCGCATAGTATTTAATAATAATTTTTTTGATTAAAATCCGGTTATAACGACTCGAAAGGATCCTAACAATTTTATTGTTATAACCGATAACTTACCTACATAGGCTTTCAAACATATGGTTATAATTTCAACGTTATAACCAATATATCGCTAAAAGCGGAGTCGTTATAAACGAAATTTACTGAAGTTTTTGAAATATGCTATACCTTTTGGAAAAATAAAAAAATCTGATTAAAATCAAATAAATCAGATTTAAATAAAAAAAATCCAATTTTTTAATAGAATCGGATTTTTATGCAACCCTTCTTTTATTCAATTTAAAATTCTCTTACTCCTTTGCTGAGTTTATTATTAATATATTAAACAACAAATATAATCTATTAACACGTGTGTAAAAAAAAATGGTAATGAAAAAATGACCTTGAATATACTAAATAATAAGTATTTTTCCTGCTTGTTCATTTTTTATATCTTAATTCCTCATTTGTAACTAGCAAATTTAACAAAAACAGCAAAAATATGTAATAAGGAAAACCCTACAATATTATTTTTAAAATTACAAAATTAACAATGAATTTGATACAATAAGGAAATTGTTTATTGATGTCACCACATTACTCTCTGCGATTAGTTCAGTGGCGGATCCAGAAATTTTCCTAGAGAGGGGCGAATTATTTTTAACACAAAATCATTGAATTATAATATTAAAAATTAAAATTATATACACAAAAAAATAACTAAACTTATAATATTTTTTTGTTGATGCGAGTCGGATAAAACTTTTTTTGGATTTAATTCCTTTCAGAAGTTTTAATCTCCTTCATATAGAAAAGTTATTAATATTGTTAATAATTTATTAACTAATATATAAATATTAGTACCGAATTATTCCAAGGCTTCTTTCGCGCTAACGGGATTTTCAGATTCATTATAAGTTAGGAATTTTTGTTCCCACAATTATATTGCGGCAAATTCTTGACATTTTTCCTCCAAATCAAACAAACCTTTATAAAGTCTATGTATGTGACATGTGAGACGCCTTTGCTTGATTTATATATTAATATTTTCAAAATTCAAAAACCAGCTTTGTCTAAGATGGGGGGGGGGGGTGGCTTCACCTCCCCCCCTCATATCTGCAACTGGATTAGTTATTGTGCTTTAAATCCATAACTACTATTGTGAGGTTAAAAAAGATCTCAGACAATGAATTTTTATTTTTTAAATTAGTTTCTCCTTAATTAATTTCTAGTATTGAATTCAATATTCATTTTGGTCTTATGACATGTTTTCCACCAATCAACAATCAAAATATCAAAATTATTAAAAATTTCCGTAATTACTAATTTATCAAAGCGATGATAAAAAACAAAGATATTTATAACCAAATTTATATCATTGCATGTTTGAGAAATACTTAATATATTATTAAAATATTTAATAATTTCGTTTTTCATAAATGAATTTTAATAACCCTCATTTCATTTTGGATACATTCTTTTACTGATGTTAAGAGAAATTTAATTTTGATTGTACAAAAAATAATATAATCCAAACAATTATCTTCTATCGGTAAAATATAATATTACAAAATAGTAAACATTAAAAACACTTACGCATCCTAGAACAGCTAAAATAAACGTCCCCGTTTTGAGACTGAAACAAAAACAACTGTCAACTGTAACCATGATCACTTGTTGCACTTTAGAATTTCTTAATTTGTACTGCTGTAAGAACATTCTTACTATAAACACACCAACCTAAACGGTACAGCGCAGATCACCAACTGAGCGACGTTTAAATGGACTTCTATTTTTGTTTAAATGCGGAAGTTATCCATATCTTTTCCTTGCGGAAGAGCCCGCTGTTAGAAATTTCGGCGCTACAGGCAGATTTGTCCTTACTATGACGTTAAAAAAAAGAAAATCAGTCTTTCGGCCATGTGGAATCCAATTTTATAAAATTTCTACATATTTCAGACCAGTGTAAATCCAAAAGAAATTTAAACAATGTAATTTTCTGTGTTTTAAAAATTTTAAAATTCCTGACTAATGCTATGTTTCTAATAAGATTTTGTCAATTTAAACTTAAAGTTAAAACTTATTTTCTCCCTGATGAAGTTACAAAATTAGTAACGAAATATTGGACTTTAATAAAAATTAACTTCAAAAAAACTTTTTTGAATGAATTATTAATATAATTCCTGCCTAATATCCGCCGAGAAATCCGTGAAAACATTTTATCAATGTTACAATAGTTTATTCACTAGTACTAATGAAACGGAAGCCTTTTTTGTTAGATTATTTGCTGAACAATTTGTCAAAATAACTTTGTAAATCTCTTTCACATCTGTTTTTGTAGGTATATTACAAACCTTTGATAAAAAGTAACCCCATGAGTGTCGCCAGGGCGGGCAAAAAGGGACAATTTCCCTCTCATGGAAAATGACATTCAAAATATGGCTAAATACTGGAAATATACCCCTTTACTTTACTCCAATAATTAACAGCTATTCTAACACAGCACAGCGTAAGCGAAGTCATCGGCACATCAAGTAATAGTATTGTTTAGTTTTTTTTATTTCTTAAAAATTTTGTTTGTTTATATTTCTTATTATTTTTTTAGAATTTATTATTTGTTATCTTTTTTTAAATTTTCAATATAAGTTAAGTATATACAAATATTACTTATATCTGCCTTCGCCCCACCTTTATAAAAATAATTACTGTAAATATCCTTCTCACATTTAATTTTTATATAAAAAAAATATAATTTTATACAAGTTATCTTAAAAAAGTAAGTAATTCAGTCTTTTTCATTTCTCGGAACTGATTACTAAAAAAGTTTATTTAACCTCATTTACAATTTAGATTGTCATTTGAGATATTAAGTGCCAATGTTAAACCAGTACAGTTGTCAGCTATAATATCCCTAGGTCATTGATAATTACGCAATAATTTTATGACAGTTGCCGAAAATACGTTGCTTGGTAACCGCACGAGGCCTACAAGCAATGTATTTGAGGAAGTTGTCATAAAATTGTAAGTTATTTATCATTAATGGAGGGTGCAAATCTTTAAGTTACGACACTCCTCCTCTCAAGAACTATGTATAGAGTTGCGAAGCGGCCAGTTTGTAATTTCACAAGTGCTTAATTACTTTACAACTCAAATTATATACTATACTTTTTCTACGACTATTATTTGACTGTTTTTGGATTACACCATGATCACACAATACATTGAAATAATTGACACATCACAAATAAATAGCGCCAACTACAAAACATAAAAAGAATTATGTCAAACTGTCAACCTCTAAATTATAAATTGAAGCAATTTAATACACAATAATATAATAATAAGTAAATTAAATTAATCATAATTAACTTTGTCTTATTTATACTGCTAATATAATTTCGATAAATCAAAAATTCCCAAATTGTGCGATGCTTTACTTTACACATGGCCTTCTGTAATGTGACACTTAGATAACCTACAAGTTGTACAATAATGGCTATTTATATTAGTGGTCGCAGAAAAAAAATAACCTCCACCTCCGGGGAGGTATAAAATCATAAATTGGAACTCAATTTGTATTGCAGATTTAAATAGTGTCAAAAAAGAAACAAAAATAAATTTTATCAGAAGTGTGTTTTTGAATTGTATTTTCAAATTTCACAAATTTTTATAAAACTTCAAATTTTTTAAATTTTATAAAAATATATCTCAGATTTTGAAATTAATATATACTACACTTATTAATAGTATCTTTTAAGTTTTTGCCGTCCATCATATTTTGCTGCCCTGGTTTCGGTGCCCTTCTTACACCCCCGATTGGCACGACACTGAATCGAAGCATTGCGTTTTTTGAAAAATAATGAAACAATACCCAGTAATATAATTATTACACTGCGGAAACAATATATTTTCGATGTACCTAAATTTTCACCTCAAAAGCAAAAAGCAAAGCGATATCTTGATCACGGAAGTATTAAATTTCCCGAAGCCACTTTGCCTTTTTTCGCAGATAAAGACTCGATTATGCCCTTCTAATAAAATAGTTGAAATCGCGCCACTGATAAGTAAGTGCGAAGAACAAATGTTGCTGAGTTTAAACAGGAACAGATATCCATCCAAACGTTGCCCAGTTTCGTTTAGTGTAGTTAGTGAAATGTTCCTACCGTACTACAAATCTGTGCGTGACAGTTTGGAGTCTGCGCAGTGTAATTTTAGGTGTTTCAACAGTGGTTTTGATGTTGTGAAAGATTCGTGACTACAAAGTTTCCTGGTTTAACCGTACACGGATCAGTTTGTTGACAGTCAGAAAAGTTTCCTGACTATCCACACGTTCCAAATTCTCGCAAGGGCGTTAAGAGCTGATTATTCATAATTGTATATATGTGTAACAAGTGATCATGGCTAAAAGAGTTGCCAATTGTTGTTGTTTTCAACTCAAAACTGGGACGCTTATTATAGCTTTTCTAGGATGCGTAAGTTAAAGTGTTTTTAATGTAATTTTTTTAATAATAAATTTATCGATCGAAGACAATTGTTTGGAATACGAGCGAAATGACAACAATCATTGCCTGAGATCTAAATTCCTTACCGTTTATAATGCTTATACTAGTTTTTGCACAATCAAACTTAAATTTCCCTTAACTCTAACAATAAAAAAGTTTCCAAACTGAACTATAAAAAAATTATTATTGGAAAACGAAAATCATTCCTTTAATTTTGCAATACCTATAGCGAAATCTTGTTCAGGTTTTATTTTTTATGAAACATGTTGAAATTTGAATGCAGTCGATGGAATTTACAACTCTTAATTGTGTAACTTTTGTGATTTTGCCGACTCTCGCTTCGCTTGCTCCGCAAATATCCCACCATTACACAAAACGAAGCATTTTCTAAATGGTTACATAAATAGCTATTGTACAACGCTGTTAATATGTTCTGAAAAAAAAAAAATGTTACTATAATATGATTTTTAAATTTTTGTTTAAGAATTGTTTTTTATGTTTGATTACTAAAAAAGCTGATTATTTTTTAGTAAATCATAATTAGTGTTTAAGCAGCACGTTACTAATTCAATATTGAGAGTCATTGATTTTGAGTTTGATTCATTTAAAATATACAAAATACGAAATTAAGGAAAATAATTTAAATATAATTTTTGCATATTTTGTTATAGTATGAATACTACATGGTAAAATGTAGAAGTAGTTAACTAAAGAAGTAAATGATCAGTATTTTAGGGTTAATATTAAAATTTACGTAACTAGTACAGTGGGGGTTACCAATTATTATTATTATTGTTAATATTTATATTTGTATTTTCAGATTCCACAAATTATTCATCTATTATATTAATTTTGTCGAAATAGTTTTGGATTAAAGCACAATAACCAGTCACAGAAAGTAATATTTTTCTTACTGCATTTCCGAGTATTATTTACAATGAACAAAATATACGTTATTGAAATATTTGAAAGAGTGACTGGTTTAAAAATTAATTTATAGATTGTTTTGAAATAAAATTTATGGGACGATTGTTAATTTTGTAATTTTTAAAATAATATTCTCGCGTTTTCCTTACTACAGATTTTTACTGTTATCTTTCCTAAATTTAGTGGTATTCTGTAGGAAATGAATGATTAAAAACAATGACGAATGAATTTTTTTAAGATAAAAAACGTAAACAAGCAAAAAAAAATACTTATCATTTTATATTTCCGGGTTTAGTTTTTCATTATCAAAATTTGTTACATATCTGTTTTTTAAAGATTATATTTATGGTGTAATACATTATTGATAAACTCAATAAGGAATAAGGAAATTTTAAATATAATATATATTTCTATAAAGTTCCTATTTTGTTTATTAACCGGTCATCTAGTTGAATGATTGGATTGACATAAACACATTTGCGGGATTAGAACCCATAATATCCTTAAAACAATTTTGAACAACAAAATTACGTGAATAAATTATATTAAATAATATAATTATTGCCAACAATAACACTGTAATTGAGAATAAAATAAAATCACGGATTTATGATATTGTCAATATCTGTGTCCTATTGAGAAGAATAATAAATTAATATATTTTATCTACAACTATTGAAATATGGGAACATTATACGTGTGATACTACATATAATATACTACTTATATTACACAAGTGTAATATGAAATGTTATATTACACGCTACACTTTTCTGTAATAAATAGGGCATATAATTTAACACATAATATTTTATTAAACTGTTAATTTATTAATAACATATTTTTTATTATAAATATCAATATATATGCTTATAAAAGTATATTAAATACAATTTGAAAAGTGATTTTGACATTTAAGTGCTACTGTGGCGCTATCTGTTAAGCTATATATGAACTACCCACACCTTACTGAATATTTAACAAATAATATCAGATTTGTTATATGCCTGATAGTTGTAGATAAAGTATAGTATTTGACTCGTATAATATGGCTACATTACACTCAGATGATTAAAAATACTCGCTGCCGCTCGTATTTTTAATTACATCATCGTGTAATATAGCCTACATATTATGCTTGTTAAATAATATACTATTTTTCTATAGCAGATGTTAAAGTGCTATTTTATCAACTCAAAATAGTGGATAAAGTAGCACTTTAACCGCAAGGGTAGATAAAGTAACACTTTAACAGCAAGGGTAGATAAAATACTTTGGCTTATATTTATTTGAAGTACATTTCCAAAGCAACTCACAATACTGAAAGTCAAATACAGAAAATAATTGAATTTTATACTCGCTAGATTATATCGCTCGTGAATTAACACTTTCTGCTTGTCGATAAAACTTTATTTCACCGTCTTTTATAAAAAATAACTATTAAATTTCATTGAAGTTAATGTAAGATAGTAGTGAATAATAATAATTAGAATATTCCAGGAATATACTATTTAATGTTTTATAGAATACCTACAGTATGTTTGAAGTATATTTCTATTTGATATATAAGTTCCTGTAATATTCCTAGAATAAGGAGTCATTATCTAGAACAATAAAAACATGATGCGAAATTAATATATGTTTGTAAATTTCATTGATTATGGCATTAAAATGAAGTAATCTGTACAAAATAAAATGTAGGAATACATGTTTTCCCATGTTAAATGCCAAATTTTTTTGGGACACACGGTAAATTGATTTATGTGAATTCGATAAAAATCAACCTTAAGCGCTAATATGATTATTTTTATCTCGTTTTATTTAAAATTATTTAATTTAATATTTAAAACCTAAAATAATGTTTTGTCAACATTTAATTTATTCAATGATAATCGTTCTCTTTTCCTAAGAACAAATAATAGTATATTGTGTTATGAATAAAAGTGATACGTGATACCTACTTTGTGTGGCGAGTGTGGATGTTAGCACACAATTGCATGCGAGGCACACAAAGACTCTTTTACTCTGAATGACACGTGCTATTTTTTCATCAAAAATAGAAATTAAAAAAAATAATTTACTACTAAACGTTCAATATGTTCGTTATCAATTTTTAATACGTTAATTGTTGATTTGACTTTATTCTTAGATTTCTATTATGCAATTATTTCTTACTCGCTGATTCTATACAGTTTCTAAGGATACTTATTTTTCTACTTTTATTCTGGCGTAAAAGTATAAATTTCTACTCCGGCGTCGCAGAAATTAAACTTCAACCTTGTCAATGGCGTCACAAAAGATATCACTTTATGACGATTGAAGATAACTTATTTATTATCAAATATTGACCGAAGAATAATATTTCTATGTTCTTTACATATCCATAGAAATATGATGTGATTTTTTGTTTTAATATAAGTTAATTTTTATGTTTCAGATTGGTTCCATAATCAATATAGCTCGTTTTTTGCCAGCGATATTTGTTCATTTGATCCCAGCGACACTAAGAAATTCTGATCAACAGCCCGAATTACAGTTCAACGATTTAAATATTATCGTGTGCTCTGTAGTTACCTTCATTGTTCATAGCTTACTAGTTGTTGGCGTCTACGAGGTTTGTAATTAACAGAACAGTTTGTAAGGTTTGTTTCCACGAGTTGATCCTTGTGTCATCAATCGTATAATCGTAATCATGTGATTCAAATTGCCAAGGGGAAAATGAGGATTAATGACATTATCTTGTTGCTCCGTGGTACACCGATTTCAATGTAGATCTACCGATTTCCTCTTCAGTCTACCCATCTATTGAAAGACATTGATTTCTACCGAATTATTTGTTCAAAATAAATTGCAGAATGCCGAAAATTCTAGTTATTTTTTCAGTATTTTGTAAATTTTAAAATTAAAACTAGTCCCACGTTAAATTTAATCAAAACAAAATATGAACTTGCTTTGATTTTAGTTGAAATCGATCTATTGACAAATTAAACAAACATTTCTCGTAAAATTCCCGAACTCTAGATAACTTTGCAACTATTCATTTGTAAAAGTTCCTTGCTAAAGTCTTTATTAAAAACAAAAGACAAAATCGACTTATAACGGGACTTTATTTTATTAGTAAACATAGAGTATATCATTACTTTATACGGTGTAAATTGATTGGCAGCAATGTATTAAAGTGTTTTTCTACTCCTGTATCAATATATCTCCATTATTATTATTTTTTTTTTTGAGTAATTATAGTAGCCATATTTCAGGACAGTGAAATATGACTCAAAATTCACTCTTTTCGGCCAATCACAGAACCAGAAATAAATTATTCACATTTATGGTGGCTCACACTTTGTCATTTGTCATTGTGTATTTTTATGTTAGCATTTGCTATAGTTATTTATGTATTAGGACATAATCTAAAGATTTTTGTACTACCAAAAAATTGTTACGAAAAGACACTGGTATACCTATGTAAATTTACTTTTTCTAATCCAGTTTTTTTTATTTTCAGAAAAGTACCTCTTACTTCTATCCTTTTCTGATTTATTTATCTTTGCAAATCACTATTGTAACCTTGGGAACTATTATTTTCTTCCTTTTTGTTATCATTCATAAATTTGTGATTGTAGAAATAGTCACCTTTGCCATTCTAGCTTGTGCATCAGGTTAGTGTTATTTATTTTTTATCAGCTACAACTTTTTTCTTTCAAATTACATTATACAAATTTAAGTTTTTTAAATTAATTTGACAATGCATATGTATTACTGGGCTGGAAAAAATAATCGATTAATCAAATTTAATTTGGACTGGATTATAGTTTTTAAATAACCTGTTTCGATTTCTTAATCAATTAATTGTTTAAGTGATCATTTAATTAATCGATCAATTGATTAATCGATTGCTTCTTTACTCTATTATTTGATTAATCGAGAATTTGATTAATCAATTTTTGAATAAGCGATTAATTGATCAATTGATTAATCAAAATAATCGATTATTTTTCATAAACTATAATCGATTAGTAAAATAGCCTCTGTATAATTTTGTTGAAATTAGTGCACATAAAGTATTTTGATACGATGCAGTAATTTAAACTATTTTGTGTGAAATGTCAGTGATAATTGCAACTGTAAATATTAAATGGGAGTTATTGTGCGCATCTGGAGTACATCTGGAGGACGATTTTTCCCTGTCCTTGTTATCCAAAAATTCTCCATAGTCATGAAAAAATGGCGGAAAACAGATTTAGTGTCAATTCTTCTTCCACAAATAATTCCTAAACAGTTGAACATTCGAAAATATGTTTCAAATAAAAAAAGTTACACTGTTTTATTGTCTAGTCGGTTGTGTACGCAAAAAAATTTGAGATATAATAAAAAATTATATTTTTAAATGGAAGCCATACTTGATTTTAGGCTCAACAAAATTTTATCGTTTTTCTCTTTTCAATAAAATTAATATTGTACTATTTTAATTTAGTTTTACAAAGAAATTTTTTATTTTGTTTAAGAAATATTTATGGAAAAAGAAATCTCTCATGATCTATGGGGAATTTTGGGATAACGAGGACACTGTTAAAATCACCCCCTAGATGCGCATAATAATAACTCTCATTTAACCGAAGTCGTATCTATTACAAATTGTATACTGTGCTTCCAGTAAAACGTATCGTATTTGCTTACCTTCAGATTTATAGTAGTCTTTAAAATATTTGCAGATTAAATGTCAAATTCATGAAACAATTAAATTTCCATAAAGTAATGAAACTAACAATTTTCTATTTGATATTATTTTCGATTATATTTATTTTTTCTTAGGTATACTGTGGTACTTCTGGATAGTAGTATGCAGCTACTATCACGAAATAAAAGTGGAAACAGAACGTGTTAGTGCTCCCGCATGCCCTACAGCCAAACTTCGCAAACCTCCGCCGAATGACGAAGAGGCCGCACCCAGTTCGTCTAACTTAAATACTTGTGAAGTTAGGAAAATAGATTTTGTTAAAAATTTTTAAAATTAATTTTTTTTATACGTTACCCAATTCCCATTATTTCCTATTTTGGTCTTACGAGTAGTGTTACCACCCATACTTTATAATAATTTTTTCTACGACCACTAAAGTAAATAGCCATTCTTGTACAACTTGTAGGTTATCTAAGTGTCATTTTATGGAAGGGCGTGTGTAAAGTACGCGATTGCACAGTTAGTGAATTATCGATTTATCAAAATGACGTAAGTTGTATAAATAGGGAAAAAATTATTATAGTTAATTTAAAACATTACAACTATTGAAGAAATAAACAAGAAATGTTTTACGTAGTATTATTTTATTAGGTTGGAAATAGTTTCAATTTATTATATTGAGGTTGACAGTTTGACGTAGAAGTTTTTATGTTCTGTAATTAGTACTATTTACTAGTGATTCTTTCAGAGTATTGTATAATCGTGCGGTGATTCGAGTTGTGAAGCAATTACGCAGTTATGGAATTACAAACTCGTCGTTTCGCGGCTCTTGTGTATTTTTTCCACTTCGTACGTAATATGCATTTTAAACTCTTAATATGTCAGTGGCGGATTTGAGGGGGGAGGGGGGGGGCGAAGGGGCGATCCCCCCCCCCCCCTTAGACAGCTAGCAAAGGCATCTCTTACACAGAATATTAAAGTTTTGTTTGATTTAGAGCAGAAATGTCAAGAACAAAAACTATTTACTGAAATATTGTTGTGGAAACACTGCCTAACTTTAAATGAATCTGATATTTCCGTCAGTGCAAATAAAGTTCCGAAATAAATTGGTATTGGTGATTATTTATTAGAAAATAAATTATTAACAATATTAATAATGCTATCTACAAATATGACTACCTGTGGATTCGAACAAAGTTTTGACCCGATTCGCATTGACGAAAAAGTTATATTGATTATAAGTTATAGTTTTTCTTGTACGTATAATTAAAAATTTTGACATTTTTTCTAATTCATTGATTTTGTGTTAATTAATAAATTATTATAATTTTTTGTTTATTATGATTACCTAAACAAGAAAAAAAACGGTAATTCGCCCCCCCCCCCTTAGGAAAGTGTCTGGATCCGCCACTGTAATATGTAATATACTATTACACTTTTGCATAAAAATAAAGCATGTGAAATAGTATATTATTTAACAAGCATAATATGTAGGCTATATTACACGAGGATGTAATTAAAAATACGAGCGGTAGCGAGTATTTTTAATCATGCGAGTGTAATGTAGTCATATTATGCGAGTCAAATACTATACTTTATCTACAACTATCAGGCAAATAAAAATCTGATATTATTTTTTAAATATTCAGTTAACTGTGAGTAGTTCATATATAGCTTAACAGATGGCGCCACAGTAGCACTTAAATGTCAAAATAACTATTCAAATTGTATTTATTATACTTTTATAATCATTTCTATTGATATTTATAATAAAAAATATATTATTAATAAATTAACAGTTTATTAAAATATTATGTGTTAAATTATATGCTCTATTTATTACAGAAAAGTGTAGCGTGTAATATAACTTTTCATATTACACTTGTGTAATATGAGTAGTATATTATATGTAGTATCACACGTATAATTTACCCATATTTCAATAGTTGTAGATAAATACATTATTTCGAGTATTTATTATATCGTAGCACAAGCGCAGCAATAAAATTTAGGAATTTAATGTGTATGCGTATGTGTGCATTTAATTAGATCAAAATACGAGTGATTTCGTTCTGCTCGCGGATAATAGCTTTTAAATAGAATGTAAAGTAAACTAACCTAATATACTCTAATATAACATAACCTGACTTTACCTAACCTAACCTATTCTTATGAAACCCAACCTAACCGGCCTAACCTAACCTAATCGCACCAAATCTAAACTAACCTAACCTGACCTGACCTAATCTAACTTAACCTAAGCTAACCTCAAGTTATCTTAAATAACCTAACCTAAAAGTAACATACTTTGGTGTACTTTTGCAATGTTCATTTGGTGCGCCCTGTAAGAAAAAATACTATTTGGTGCGTTTTTGTCATATACCGAACTGTAGAATCATCAAAAATATAAAATAAAAATGCTCATTATTAATTAATAATATAAGTACATTATTAAAATACCTTCTTGCAATACCTGCACAGTAAGTTGCTCATTAAGAACAAAATTTAAACACAGTAAGTGGAACTTTTATTGCAGATTTGGTTTCCATGGTTATAGTAAACACTTCCCGTGCACGGTGGACAGTAAGTGTGTTACTTACAATTCATGGTGGATGGTAAGTATTTAGTTTCCACATCATCATAAACATTCATGGCACTCTTACTCTCAATTGCAATTCAACTTTTATTTTTGACATCAATCTGACAGACGTTAATTTTGAAACCTATTTTTCTTTTTCTATTATTTTTGTAGGTATTGCAAAAAATAGCTTACTAACCTTGAACTGTAAGTGATATTTGAAGTCTCGAATGTTTAGGAAAACTCGACCCTTCGGGTCTCGACTACCCAAACAACATTCTCGACCTAAAAACTGTCACTTACAGTTCACGGTACGTAATATACTATTAAAAATCAAGTCAAATAACAAAATACATCATTGCTGACTAATTACGATTTTCTCTTACAGTACGTTGATAGACCTCCTTTACTATTGGAATAAGTTCAGCACACACAATGTTATGCTCGATACGAGCTGCAGAAACTGCAGCTCACAAACAGGTGGCTAGCGAAGTCATGTTACTTCTTATTTGTTAAAATTGATTATGATACAACGGTAAGAATACGAGTGGTTACAAATTAAAATTTACTTTAAATTAATTTTGACTAAAGTTTAAATAAATGTTTCAAAATGTATGTAGTTATTCAATTACATAATAACTAATTTTGCAAATTTATCAGGAACAATTGGCAGTTAAATAGCCGGTCGTCCAATACTTGAAGTAACATAGGAACTTTGAGTAGGTAAAAGTCGCTGAAAAGAAAACCATATTAACTTTTTTTTTCTTTTGCAAAGTAAAGGAATGAGGTCTTGCATAGTTTTTTTTTGCTTTAATCGATAGACTAATGAAAAATATTAGACTCGTAATTTTTATTTTTCTCCAAATTAATCTTTAATAATGAAAAATCTGCAATTAAAAATGATTTGCATAAAAATGCGGCTGAATTACCCCACTTCCCCTCTTGCCTAGTGACGTATCAGGGTTCTTGCCTAACTTCACTTCGTTTCAAACGTCAAATATAATGTTTTAACTTCTAAACTGATAAATTGAATAACCTCATGCAAATATAGTGGCATACAAAAGCCTTACAATGCTTTCAATTTCGCATTGTCCACTTTGCCAAATTTCAAACAAGCCGCCATGCCTCCTCCATGCGTGGATATCTTCACCCCAAATAAAAATTATATTTCAAGAAATAAAGTTGTGTTATATTATTACATTTAATATACAGGGTGGCCCAGTGAAAATTATCAGCGCAATTTTTGGCCACTTAACATTAATTTTGCAAAAAACTCTCGAACACATCAATTTTAATATAAAGGGGGACACCTAAATGGATTAGTATCAATGGGATAACTTCAATCCTAAAATGGGTGTGGACTGCACCTCAAAAATTTTAAATGGAAAAGGGTGTTAAACACAGTTCGAAAGGCCTTTCAATTCTCTTTTCAACAGTTTTTTTTTATTTTAGTTCATTAGTTCCAGAGAAATATCGTTTAAAACAAAACACATATAACGATAAATTAGACTTTCTAGACTCGATTTAAACAATAAAAAGGTTAATTTAATTTTTTTTGCAAGACCTCATTACTGTAATCGCAAAAAAAATGGTTTTCTGATTTTAACGAAAATATCTGTTATTTTGACCATCCCTGAATCCATTTTAACTAGTTTTGTATTTTTTAGATATTCCAATTATCTTATTTTTCTTGAATTTTTTTGATTACTTGAAATATTATTAATTGATTTTTATATTCGAATATTAGGTACTATTACTTGAACTTGACTTAATTTGAAAGAAGCTCGAATATAAAGACAACTCGGGAAACCCTATGCATGGTATCTGCATTACCCAAGTAAGTACTATTTATAATAATAAAAAATGATATACCTAATCGTATTTTAAAGATTAGAAATTTTTTTTGACTGGTCGATGAATAGGAAAATTTTTTCTGGAAGTTAGTGAAATTTTGAAAGGTCAATACAATTTTATATATAAATTTGATTTCCAGAAAATGTTTGCCCTATTCCTTTATTAGTATTTTTTCACTACTAGATTAGACGCCCACCACTATTAATCTTTTTTGACACGAGGAATTATTTTTACTACCGCTTACTTGGTAACCGTGGTCGACTCACCTAGGTCAATAATAAATTATTAAAATTATAATAAATTATTATTGGCCTAGCTCGTTAATGAAAACTGTCATACAAAGCTCAAGTCTCTAAATTCAAATATTGTTTGAATCATTTAAGAAAAGTGTAAAATATGGATTCATAATGTAAATATGCCGTCTAATTTAAATAAGTAAATCAAATAAAATCAAATTAATAATCAAAATTGAGGATGGAAACTGAAACCTCAAATATAAAAACAAAGACAGCTTACTTTATTTTTTTGAATATTAAGAAACATGTTAATATTCATGTGAAAATGTTTTTTATTACCAAAATAATTTTATTGAGTAGGATTGGGATTGAAAATGTAGTAGTTAAAAAAATAATTATGTACCATGGTTGAGAAAACTATTATTGACAGCCATGGATCTAGGGGGAGGGGTAGTCAAACCGGGGTACCTGTCTCGGGCGGTAATTTTAGAGAGCGCCAAATTCACATGTTGAAAAAAAAATAGTTTCACTAGGTGCATTCTGATATAATGTTGTTTGAATTATTTTAATATTTTATCATTGTAATGTCCAATATCTTCTATTATATCTATAACGTAGAATATTTAAAATATTCGTTTATATTATTGTAAACGTACTATATTTTTAAATTATTTTGAAGTTCGCGTGTCAAGTTATTGTTAAAGCATGCATATTATATAATTTAATGTACTAAAATGTCAATTTTTTTCCTTCACTGATAGAAGGATTTTTTAGTATTTAATAAGATTTATTAACTGATAATTAGTGTCTGTTCGAAGTTTCGGTTTCAACCAAAAATTGGCCGAAATTACATTACATTTGTGTATTTTTTCTTGTTTTTAGTTAATAGTTTTGTTTTTGTCATCGAAAATTTAAGTTTTTTTTTGGTATTTCATAAAAACAATTTTGAGTTTCTTAACGTCATAGTAAGGACGCCAAAAACAAATCTGCCTGTAGCGCCGAAATTTCTAACAGCGGGTTCTTCCGCAACGATAAGATAAGGATAACTTCCGCATTTAAACAAAAACAGATGTCCATTTAAACGTCGCTCAGTTGGTGATCTGCGCTGTACCGTTTCGGTTAGTGTGTTTGTAGTAAGAATGTTGTTACAGCAGTATAAATTAAGAAATTCTAAAGTGCAACAAGTGATCATGGTTACAGTTGATAGTTGTTTTTGTTTCAGTCTCAAAACGGGGTCGTTTATTTTAGCTGTTCTAGGATGCGTAAGTGTTTTTAATGTTTACTATTTTTTAATATTATATTTTATCGATAGAAGATAATTGTTTGGATTATATTATTTTTTGTATAATCAAAATTAAATTTCTCTGAACATCAGTAAAAGAAAGTATCCAAAATGAAATGAGGGTTATTAAAATCCATTTATTAAAAAGGAAATTATTAAATATTTTAATAATATATTAAGTATTTCTCAAACATGCAATGATATAAATTTGGTTATAAATTATCTTTGTTTTTTATTATCGCTTTGATAAATTAGTAACTACAGAAATTTTTAAAAATTTTGAATGTTGATTGGTGGAAAACATGTCATAAGACCACTCAATTATATTTTCCTCAAAATAAAAAATTAATATTGAATTCAATATTTTTAACCTCACAATAGTAGTTATGGATTTAAAGCACACTAACTAATCCAGTTATTGCAGATATGAGGGGGGAGGTAACCCCCCCCCCCCCTTTAGACAGAGCTGGTTTTTGAATTTTGAAAATATTAATATATAAATCTGAAGCCCAAAGGCGTCTCACATACATAGACTTTATAAAGGTTTGTTTAATTTGGAGAAAAAATGTCAAGAATTTGCCGAAATATTATTGTGGAAACACAAATGCCTAACTTATAATGAATCTGAAAATCCTGTTAGCGCGAAAGAAGTCTTGGAATAATTTGGTACTGATATTTATATATTAGTTAATAAATTATTAACAATATTAATAACTTTTATATATGAAGGAGATTAAAACTCCTGAAAGGAATTAAATCCAAAAAAAGTTTTGATCCGACTCGCACCGACAAAAAAATATTATAAGTTTAGTTTTGTGTATATAATTTTAATTTATAATAATATTTTAATTCAATGATTTTGTGTTAAAAATAATTCGCCCCTCTCTAGGAAAATTTCTGGATCCGCCACTGAACTAATCGCAGAGAGTAATGTGGTGACACCAATAAACAATTTCCTTATTGTATTTCCAAGTATTTATTAAAATGTACAAAATATATGAAATTGAAATTTAAAAATAAATTTATGGATTGTTTGGGATACAGTTTTGATATCAAATTCATTGTTAATTTTGTAATTTTAAAAATAATATTGTAGGGTTTTCCTTATTACATATTTTTGCTGTTATTGTTAACTTTTCTAGTTACAAATGAGGAATTAAGATATAAAAAATAAACAAGCAGGAAAAATACTTATTATTTAGTATATTCAAGGCCATTTTTTCATTACCAATTTTTTTTACACACGTGTTAATAGATTATATTTGTTGTTTAATATATTAATAATAACCTCAGCAAAGGAATAAGAAAATTTTAAATTGAATAAGAAGGGTTGCATAAAAATCCGATTCTTTTAAAAAATTGGATTTTTTTTATTTAAATCTGATATATTTGATTTTAATCAGATTTTTTTATTTTTCCAAAAGGTATAGCATATTTCAAAAACTTCAGTAAAATTCGTTTATAACGACACCGCTTTTAGCGATAAATTGGCTATAACGTTGAAATTATAACCACATGTTTGAAAGCCTATGTAAGCTATCGGTTATAAAAAGAAAAATTAGGTCAGTGTCTGTATTAACTGGGACTATAATATTCGTTGTCATTATTAATTATTTCATTAAAATGTTGATTTATAAATTTTCCTAAGAACAAATAAATTTATTATTGTCAGATATTGAACGAAGAATAATGTTTCTATGTTTTGTACATATCCATAGAAATATGTGATTTTCTTATTAATATAAGTTAATTTTATGTTTCAGATTGGTTCCGCATTCGATTTAATTGTATTGCCGTTAGCGGCATTAAGACTATCTGGTCAACTGCCTGAATCACTGTCCAACATTTTAACTTATATTATCGTGTTCCTTGTGGTTTCCTTCATTGTTCATGGCTTACTAATTTATGGCGTCCAAAAGGTTTGTAATTAAAGAGAACAATTTGTAAAGTTTGTTCCCATGAGTTGGTACTCACGTCATCAATCGTAACCAAATTGCCAAGGGAAAAATGAGGATTGATAACATCATCTTGTCGGGTGAATTCGTGTATTTTCTGAAGTACATAAATGCCAAACCGACACTATTATATAGAGATATAATAATCTTTAATACCCGGTTTTATAAACGATAGTTAAACTATTAGTTAGTTTCTGGACGGTTAAATTTAATTAACAATTAAATTTTGTTGTATTCTATAAAGCAAATAATGAAATAAATTTAATAACTGTTGGTTTACAGGTTAATGGTTAACTATTCCTCAGTTAAACTATTGATTGAAAAGCATATACTTAATATTAACTTCTTATGATAGTTTTCGAAAAAACTATTTTTCCTAGAACCGGGCACAAAGCACATACTTTACGCAATCTTCAGAGATTGAAAAAAATAACTTTTTAAGCAATACAAATGAAATATGTGTAATAATTTTTATTAACAATTTAAATAGTAACCTGACTCTTAAAATAGTTATATTTGTTTGACATGAGTTCTAACCACTGAAATGTAGTAATACTGGAACATGCACTGCCATATGTTCCCTGTATATAAAAAGCAAACCGAGAGAGACAGTTCATGTAAGGTATATCCATCATTGTCTAACATATGTTCGCAAGCGTATTTTTAACGTAAGTGACATGACGTACATTCTAATGCAAAAGTTTTGTATCACGATCGAATAAACTATGCCTTCGATAGGTCTTGTTAATTTTGAATGTCAAAATTTTAAAATAAAAAGGTGATATGTAAAATGGTACGACATTGCTGTGTTAAGGTTTGCAAATATGTTTGGCACCCAAATACTCATTTATTCTTTTCAGATACGTAATAAACCATTTTGACAAAGAAAACTAGTGAAATATTTTTTTTCAATCTCCTTTGAATTTTATTTCTATAAATAATGAAACGGTAGTAGAAAAAGTAGTCTGCAAAATTTCACTTGAAAAATACTCATACGTTTGTAGTGATCATTTCTGCACAATACAACATTTAACTTTAGAAACTTTTTGGACAGAGGCTGCCTCTCTCGGTTTTAGTTGATGCCGCTAGTGCACGTTCCAGTATTACTAAATTTCAGTGGTTCTAACATACATTAATTTTCAATATTGTCATTCGTTTCTAAGGTATCACTTTTACCCAAAATTCATGGCGTAGTTATCAATTATTAATTAATTTCTATTAATATTTCGTAATATTTCGGTTGTAAGAAAAACAATGTATGCAATGTTGCAACGCAACACTGGTCTAAAAAACATCTACTTTATACAATTCTTGCATAAATAACGTTTTTTTAAGTTTAGGGTCCTTAAATAAACATTTTATATTTCTATATAGTTATTTATAACTCATTATTTTTTTTTTCAGGAAGATACCGTTTTCTTCTATCCTTATCTGATTTTTTCAAATTTGCAATGCGTTGGTGCAACCGTCGGAACAATTGTTTTCTTAATTTTTATGTGCAAATATGGATTTGTGGCTACTGGAATATACGTCCTCTACTTTCTACTTTGTATAACAGGTTAGTGTTATTTGTTTTTTATCAGCTATAGTACATATTATCTTTTAAATTATCTTATGTTTTTATCTTATGTATTCACTTCTTTTGTAAGTTTTTCAAACAAATTTGACAATGCATTTGCAATTTATATAAAACAAAATTTAAAATTGATTCGGTTAGTGTGACAAGAAAAAGACTGTGATTTCTCGAGGCCGATGATATTTGGTTGCTGTAATATAATAATATTATACGAGTAATTTGGATATTACTGATAAATGTTTAGATTTATGAAAAAAGGTAGAAATAGGTTAATTTTATAAAATAATAAGATAACTTGTTAGGTTATCTTGACACCGCGTGAAGTACCTGGGAAAAGGTTTTTTCTCGGTTTTGGAAAACTTTTTTTTACGGTGATGGAAAACAGGTCGTCACTCAATTTATATACTCGTAGATAAAAAAATATCATAATTCATGATGCAAATTAGTTGTACAAAATATATTGTTTGTATTTTTTTGACTCGACAAGAAAGTGATATTTCACGCACTAAAAACACATAAATTTCGCGCACTTAATACAAAAATAACTATTTCTACATACATTCCATAATTTTTCCTTTCATTAAATATACTTTCCATGTTGTATGGATTACTACAGCTACATTAAAAGCAGAAACAAATGATTTGTCTTATCTTTTATACAATAACTTCGTCTTTCTCTGCACTATAAAATAAATTATTTTTTAAAGACATTTCGTCTACACACATGACACAGTGTTTATCTAGTTGTCTAGTTTGTTCATTCATTTTAATTGTCGTGAATGAAATATTACGTTATTCAAACCAATTCAACATACTTTTCTAGTACCCGTTTTGTTGGAAAATAAAACGTCTCTCTTAATATTCTATAATCCTTTGGTCTTGTAAAATATAATGACATACAATATCGTTTAAAATCATTATTGTAGCGTCTTCCACTAGGTTTCGTTTATGCAAGTGGGATTGAACTGTAACAAATTTTGCTATTCGTTCTGGAGGAAATTTATCAATAGCCTTTTTAAATAATCCGAGTGTGATACTTAAGTAGCTGTGTTGTTAATTTTTACGAAAAATCACATGTTGTCGGTCGCTGGGACTTGAACTTACGATCTCAAGTTCGAATGACGTCACAGCGAGTTAAGAGATGTGCGCTAGCTCTCTCAGCCATTCAGCCGAATTTCTTTTAAAAATCATTATAATCTTTTCTCAAGTACTTCAATTTATACGAAAGCGTTGGAGTGCCACTATATTTTGTTTTTTTTTTAACTCGACTAACAGTTGAGATAAACGCGACTATTAGTCGAGGTAAATGCAATTGTTAGTCGAGTTTACATATAGCGATTATTAGTCGAGTTTGTCTCGACTTTTAATCGAGTTTATTTCGACTGTTAGTCATCTTTATCTCAACTGTTAGTCGTCTTTACTCGACTGTTGGTCGACTTTATCTCGACTGGTAGTCGCCTTTACTCGACTGTTGGTCAAGTTTGTCTGGACTAATAATAACAGTCCAGATAAAAGCGATTAACAGTTGAGATAAAGGCGTCTAACAGTCGAGGTAAAGACGACTAACAATTATTGGTGATTTTGTGTCATTTATATTGGTTTCACTCCAATAATCTCAACCCTTCTTCGACCAAAATCAAGATACTGTAACTCAAATTTATATTTCTCTTAAAAATATCTACAGCTCAAATGTCAAGTTTATGAATTAATTAAATTTCCACAAAGTAATGAAACTAACAATTTTCTATTTTTCTTCTTCAACCGAAATCAAGATACTGTAACTCCACTCAGATTTATATTTGTCTTGAAAATATTTACAAATCAAATATCAAGTTTATGAATTAATTAAATTTCCACAAAGTAATAAAACTATCAATTTTCTATTTGATAACTAATTTCCGGTTTTCATTTTTTTTTTTTATAGGTTTACTGTGGTACTTCAGGATAGTAGTATACAGCTACTATTACGAACTGAAAGGGGAAACCAAACATTTTAGTGCTTCTAACAGAAGAATTGTGCATCCACAAACATTCCCACTTAATAACAAGGACCGCACCCAATTCGTCTAATATTTAGAAAATAAATTTTCCTAAGTTGCAATGCCTTTAAGTTAAATACAAAATAAAAGGTGTTGTCAAATTATGAAAATCTATTTTTTTAAGTTTAGAAATATTTTTTGCGCCTCCGTCCCATTATGACTATTATTAAAACGCAAAATCGTCCAGAAACTCTTAACTATTTTTTTATTTATTATTCATATTATACTCATATTGTATGATTATGTTTACAAGTCACTGATTTTCTTGAATAAAACAAGTGAATTGTTTATATATATTCATGTGAAAAATAAAAACAAATAGTGTATAACATGTTAAATAGTAATAATATTTATTTATTAAATTAAAAGTGTCAGAAACTCTTTTGCGAAATCTTGCATTATTTGCAGGCATCGCTTTAAGCTCGGCCTGTCAAAATAATCTCGCTCTCATAAAAGTTTAGTTTCTGGACTAGTGGTACAAATAGCTATTATACTTTTATTAATTTATAGGTAAGTTCTTATAATACATCTAGATTTTAAATTAGCAAAAAAAAATGCGAGTGTACAAGAATTGAAAAAATCTTGCTATTCTTGCACATTTCTTGCAAGACAATTTCTTGCCTTGTCTTGCTTTGAAATTTGTAGATCTTGTGCTCGTGTCTTGCATTGTTTGCTAGACTGAGATAAGACCAAGAAAAATACAAGACCCTAGTAAAACAAAATTTTTAAATTATTAAATTAAAAAGTAGAAAGAAGTAAAAAAATGTCAAACTTTCTTATTATATTCAAAAACATAATTTATTTATTTATTTAAACCAATAACTCAACAATATAACTAATATAGAACTATAAATTGAATGTACTGAAATACATATATAATATATTACTACAGTGGCGGGAGGTAATATGTTGGACTCATCAGATTTTTTATTTTAACATTTCGCAATAGCAGTCAAAGTCACATCTTCGATCGTAAACAACGATACGAAACTTTTGCATCAGAATGTACGCCAAGCCACTTGCGTTAAAGTACACATGTGTCTATGTGTTAGACAATGATGGAAATACCACGCATGAACTGTCTCTCTCGGCTCCCTTTTCATAGGCAGTGTACTTTCCAGTATTCTAGTATAATGTATTAACATTTTATAATTATTATTATTTCATGTTAATAAGTTGCAGATTAGAATAATTTATGATTTGATTTTGTAAATAAAATTATTTATTGAAAATGTAATTGTAATTTCTTGATATTAAATAAATACTTAAAATATTATTACTTGATTTTGATATTCGAATATTACTACTTGACTTGAGCTTGAATTGATTTGACTTTTAATTAAGTCAAATAGATCGAATATCAGGTCAAGTCGTGAAACCATCTCTATAGTATCTGCATGACTCAAGTAAAAATTTCTAAAAATAAAAATGATATACTTATTTGTGTTTTAAAGATTAGAAGATTTTCTTGGCTGGTCGACAAATAGGAATAGGGCAACATTTTCTGGAAATCAGTGAAATTTTGGAATGCTTTATTTCGTCTCTGACCATTTTCGTCCTCAGGAAGTGAAAGTCAGAAAATTTTT
Source organism: Stenolophus ochropezus (assembly GCA_035578165.1). Taxonomy (NCBI): domain Eukaryota; kingdom Metazoa; phylum Arthropoda; class Insecta; order Coleoptera; family Carabidae; genus Stenolophus; species Stenolophus ochropezus. The sequence continues at coordinate 23,451,790 of JAQOWZ010000008.1, forward strand.
GCCCTATCTGCTTATAAGTATTTTTTTCACTAATAGTTTTGACACCCACCATTATTGACGTATATTTGACATGAGAAATTATTTTTCACTACCGCTTAATTGGTAACCATAGTTCGATAATGAAAACTGTTACTTTTTAAGGAAACTCAAGTCTAAATCCAAATATTGTTTGAATCATTTAAGAAAAGTATAAAGTATGGATTCACAATTTAAATATATTGTCTAAGTTAAATAAGTAAATCAAATAAAACCAAATTAAAAATCAAAAGTTAGGTAGGCAAACTGAAACGTCAAATATAAAAAGAAAGACAGTCTACTATACATTTGTGAATATTAAGAAACAAGTTAATACTCATGTCAAAATGTTTCTTATTATCAATAGTTATACAACAAGAGGTTCGAAAATAATCGAATATACAGTTTAGGACGAGATGTGTTGCCTTGGAAACACAACGACACCGCAAGTGGAGTTGTGTTTTAAAGGTAACACATCGAGTCCGCAAACTGTATATTCAGATTATTTTCGAAGCTCGAGGCAATATAATAAAATTATTAAAAACACTTATTCTAAAACCTTGTAATAGTTTTAGTTATGTTTGTACCAAAGACGTATAGATGGCAAGGCGATTATTATTCTTCGACAATAAAAACTCAATAGTCAAAAGAAAATGTTCAAATCTAAGTAAATATGTATATCATTCACGGTTTACTACTCATTATTGGGTATTTAAATCTATTTTATCCGTAGATATTCACATAATTATGTACCGCAAAAGTATTTACTAGTTGTCTTCTCCTGGGTACTCCACCTGGCGTGGAGATTACAGTATAGGAAGTCTTGCGGAGGAAACAACATTGCTACAGGACTTGTAGGCTCTGAAGATTGTTTGGGATGACATCGAGGCTAGGACCATAGATAGGCAAAATGTAAATCGCTTGTGGCCCAATGCTCTCAAAAGAAAAGATGAAACCTATAAAATAAAAAAAAAAAGTAAATTTAAATATAATACCCTATTATGAATCACTAGATATATAGAAAGTATGTAATATATCTTTGTGGAAGAAGAATCCACGAACTATTGTAATAAAGAAAAATTGGTAAAATGGAGTACATTTTCTAAATCGTTAAAATTGAAATTATAAGTTTGTGATTGTAGATTATATTTCTTGGCATATCTATACTTTATTATCGAATGCTTCTCTGAAAAAGTGACCAATCTAGGGTAAGGGGTACTTATTTAATCAATTAATATAGTTGTCAAAAATGATAACTAAATAAATGTCAAAATACACATACCTAATTTAAATAAATAGTACAGTATTATGAAATGATAAATTAGAAAATGCAAATTAAATTCGAGTTTCGAATAATTTCTAGTTTATTTGGAAGACACCATGTCAGGTCAATTGAATTTAATTTGTAATTCTTTATTTTTGACATTTCTGTCCGTATCCTTTGTGTGTTATTTTATTATTCTGTTAATCTCATTTTTCTATTTAAATTTGTGTGTGCTTAAACGTTTTTCACTATGCCTTGACTTGGAACCTGAAACAGCTAAGTAAGTCTTATTACCTTTCACATCATAACATTCGGATATCTTCAATTGACCTTTATTTATAACAAGAATGTACACAATTTAAGTAATATGATAACCCGAGCTTTGCATTAGAATTTCTTTCGAAGATGCATAATTCCAAAAATGACACAATAAATGTCATGTACTGACAAGATTACTCACCTTCAATTCGATTTAATAATTAAACAAGTAACCAAGTAGTTGTGGGTTGTTTATCTAAATTCAATCGCTATAGAATTAAGTAACTTAGTTAGGGAACTATAATTTTAGTACAAATTATGATAGTTCGTGCGTTTATTGTAACAAAGCTGACATATGTCAATGACAAATCAAAATTACATTACTTTGTTGCCTATTACAACAATAGTTATCGTTGTTGCTGTTGTACAAATCGTTGCTAAGGATAATCAGTTTTTCATTGACCTCCACAAAGTGTAGACGTGTGTTTCAGTGTTAGTGTATTTTTGGATGAATTCTCCTTCAGGAAGTTCGTGTGTGTGTGACTGTTTCTGGTAGCGGCAGTGGCAATGGTTTCTCACTGCGTACTCACTAGTAATAAGGTTTCTACTTCGGTTGAAGGTGTTCAAAAACATCTGATAAGGTAGGATTAAAAAAAATATTTGCTTATTGCATTATTGCTTATATTTATATCAGCGTAATCATAATATACATATATTGATAAAATGTAAGTGTTAGGGGAAGCCGTAGAATAATATTTTACAATGTTAAATGTATAGGAATATGGCAAACCCATAGCCTTAATTAATTTGGTTTGTAATAAATGTGTACCTATATTTTTGGACATACTAATCAAAGATTTTAGGAAATTATGAGAAAAATTGTATACCCATATATTTTTCTCGAAATATCAGGAAAAAATTTTCATAGATGTTTCCAAGGTTACCTTCCTCTATTATTGTACTTATTGTTACAATTATTGTACTTATTGTTACAATAATTAATAATCAATTTGAAAGGAAATTTTAACTTATATTCAGTATACAGTATATTTTTATTTTATTTTAAATAAAAAGAAATACTTTGTAATGTGCATATTCATGTCGCTGCCATTTTATTTCGTTATGATACACATCGATCCACTGATCTCTATAATACACTTCTGGATGGGCCATAGCATATGAAAAAGATCATTTTTGTGAGGAAGTGGTCGCTCCCTATCTTCGGACCTCTGTCAACTTTTACGTCCTTCACATTTTTTTCTGTGTTTTTACTTACTATGAAATAGTCTAATATTGACTTTTCATTTTTCGATGGTTCCTCCTTTGTGCATTTGCGAATGTCTTTTTATTATCACTAGGTCGTTTTCCACGCTTAGTTCGATTATTTTCTTGCCGTTCCAATTTCTTGTTCCCTCTCCTTCCTGCCCGAGGTATCTTTCTATTCCTTTATTTTCTTTTCCCACCCTTCCATTTAGGTCTCCCATTAAATTTATTTCATTATCTGTATTATCTTCTATTATTTCTTTTTTTATTTTCATTGGATCCATAAGCGACTAATACCGTATATTGTTCTCCAGTGTTTCCTATTTCTATATCCACTGTTAATATTCTTTCATTAATTTGATTTTGTTTAGTCACTCTTGCCATAATTCCTTTTGTGATTATTTAGTCCTACCCCTGCTGCCGCTCTTTGCGTTATTTCTACTCCCGACCAAATTCCCCAATAGTCTTGCGTTATTTGTTGCATACTTTTACTTTTCTGTTTTGTTTCTGTTATTCCAATAATATATAAATTAGCTTTCTTCATTTCCGTCATTAGTTCTTGTTCTTTTCCTGTAATCCCTCTTACATTCCAAGTTCCCCATGTTAATTGCTGAAGCTGTATTTCATAATTTTTCTTATTTATTTTATTTTCATTTTTATGTCTTTTGTGCATCTTCTTTATCATTGCCGTGTTGGTCTTCTGAGAGTCTGAATTTTTGTTTTTTAATCTTTTTTTGAATTTTGGTCCTTTTGGATGACCCCCTTCTCATTTTCGTCCCGTACATAGTCTATTCCATTTATTGTTATTTTCTTATATCCTATATTTACTATTTTTACCTCCCGCCTATCAATATATAGATAAGGGAGGTATTGTTTTTGGTCAAATTTCTCGAGTGTGAGTTTTCAACATATGAGCACGAATTAGGGTCTCTTGAATAAGATTTTGCTATTTTTACCGTGATGTCTGTATGTCTGTGTGTGCGTGCGTGTGTGTGTGTGTCTGTGACGATTTTTCGTCCACGATAACTCTAACACAATACATGTAAAAAATATAATATTTGGTATTTAAGACTTATATTCAAATATGATGAACTGATTAGATTTTGACTACAATTGGATGACCAGGAGTAGTACTTTATTTGAAGCTTTAAACAGTTTTTTTCTAAAAAATACCTCTAAATATCATTTTTACGCAAAATAAGTTATTATTAAATATAAAGATTTTTTAATTTTCTATCGATATGCATAATTACGTTTATATATAACTTCTAGTTAAACAGAAAAAAATATATATAAATTATAATAATTTTACATATCATTTAGGCTGAGGAATTTCGATAAAACAGATGAGTTATTCATATGTTCACAAAATTTGACATATGATGTCAAATTTGATGTAAGTACGTGTAAATGATAAAATAAGTAAAAATGAAGAAATTTTATTGTAAAATTTAAAAAATGGAAGAAATGTATTAGGAATATATTTGCATGCGTGAATCAAGGTAAGTTCGGTTCCGGTTTTAGTAACGTCAAAAATAGCTGTCATATTGGTCATACAAATTTTATGAAGGAAATTTTAGGTATGAAATGAATTAAAAATATTCTGATCTGCAATAACAAACTAATTTTAAAACTACAAATTAAAAGTATTGAAAAACTTATATAGAATATATTACTACAGTGGCGGGAGGTATTGTGTTGGACACACCAGATTTTTTCTTTTTCCTTTTGTGTTCTGGCTATTTTACGTATTTCTGCCTGTATTCTTCTCTCACCTAGTGTGAGGTCATTTTCAATGAAAATTTTTATACCCTTCAGTGCACTTTTGTTTTTCATCATTTTTTGTTTTTCTTTCCATGATTTTAATGCAACTCTTATTATTTTCTTTCCTTTTTCTCTACTGAGTACTGTTGTTTTTTGGAGTTCGATGTCTAGCTATATTTTTGTTCGTAGTATTTCTTCTAATGTTTTTTCCTCTGTTCTCTTATATTTGATATCCTATAAGATTATATTGTTTTTTCTGTTCATTTTGTCTTATTGCTCACTCCATTGTTCTATTTTTTCAATTCGTTTTATTAGTTTTTTTCTTTTCTTGTCTCCATTCTGCCCGTTTTTTTTTCATTTCTTCCCTTAAATAAATTATAGATATTAATGACGTTATTCATATTTTGCACCAATTGGCTTAGATTCCGACCTCAGCAAAATAACAGCCACAGGCTTTACTTTTTCATATGCTATGTCCCTACCCAGGATTTATATTATAGAGATCAGTGCCTCTGTTACACAATATTCAGTGTTGTGTTATCTTGCCAAGTCTAATTCCTTTAATTTTTATTATGACAAGAAAACACGTTCACTCCTAAAGCTTTTTTTTACGACAATACCTTTAACTGAAGTTTTGCCTATTTATATATAGTATGGTAAAATCTAATTATTGTGTAGGTAATATGTGTGTGAGTACATGTGATTTCACCTGTATGTCTCACGTGCTTATAGACAGTTGATTGCTGCAGACGAAGAGCATTGCTAAACTTGTCTTCGGTTCCCTGATATTTTCTGATTGGACATTATTTTATTAATATAGGAAGCGTTTATTCCCTTGCAACACAGTCGCAATGATGGCTGTCTTTCAATCTTAACTTATTCACTTTTGACATAATTATTATTTTTGACATTTCTATCCGTATCCTTTCTGTTATTTTATTATTCTGTTCTCAAATTATCTATTTAATTTTGTGTGTGCTTAATCGTTTTTCACTATGTTATGACTTGGAACCTGAAACAGCTATGTAAGTCTTATTACCTTTCACGTCATAACGTTCGGATATCTTCAATTGATCTTTATTTATAACAAGACTGTAGACAATATAAGTAATATGATGATGAGAGCTTTGTATTTGAATGTCTTCAAATTCGAAGATGCATAATTCCAAAAATGACACAATAAATGTCATGTATTGACAAGGGTACTCACCTTCAATTTGATTTACTTTTTAAACAAGTAGCCAAGTAGCTGTGGTTTGTTTACCTAAATTCAGTCGCTATAGAATTTAGAAAGTTAGTTAGGGAACTATAATTTTAGTATAAATTATGATAGTTCGTGCGTTTATTGTAATAAAGCTGACATATGTCAATGACATATCAAAATTACATTACTTTGTTGTCTACTTCAACAATAGTTATCGTTGTTGCTGTTGTACAAATCGTTGCTAAGGATAATCAGTTTTTCATTGACCTCCACAAAGTGTAGACGTGTGTTTCAGTGTTAGTGTATTTTTGGATGAATTCTCCTTCAGGAAGTTCGTGTGTGTGTGACTGTTTCTGGTAGCGGCAGTGGCATTGGTTCCTCACTGCGTACTCACTAGTAATAAGGTTTCTACTTCGGTTGAAGGTGTTTAAAAACATCTGATAAGGTAGGATTAAAAAAAAATATTTGCTTATTGCATTATTGCTTATATTTATATCAGCGTAATCATAATATACATATATTGATAAAATGTAAGTGTTAGGGGAAGCCGTAGAATAATATTTTACAATGTTAAATGTATAGGAATATGGCAAACCCATAGCCTTAATTAATTTGGTTTGTAATAAATGTGTATCTATATTTCTTGACATACTAATCAATGATTTGGGGAAATATATTATGACAAAAATTGTAAACCCATATATTTTCTCAAAATTTTAGGAAAAAAATTTCATAGATGTTTCCAAGGTTACCTTCCTCTATTATTGTACTTATTGTTACAATTATTGTACATATTGTTACAATTATTGTACTTATTGTTATAATAATTATTACTCAATTTTAAAGGAAATTTTAACTTACATGCAGTAAACAGTAATAATTATTATTCAGTTAAAGGTGTTGTCTAGTTTTCACAATTCTGTTATTGTTTTCACTTTTTATCTGATTTGTACTACCTTAGTTTATAATGTGTATGCACGTATATATTTTTTTAAAAAATTAAAATTATAATGTAGCCACGACACAAAAATATTTTTTATAAAAAAGGTAATAAAAATAACAATATATGTAAAACAAGTCAAACTAATATGTTCTTTTATTGTTTCAGGACAAATAGTATAAGAAAAATATGATAAACATAAGAATTTGATCATGCTGGAATTAAGCATTTAAAATGTTAAATTGGGAAGAGTTATACGGAACTCGGTGATGGATAACAATAACCAAACTTGTTGTCATTAACAAGGTATGAAATAATGTTTATTATTATTATTTAACTTTACTAATAATATGGTTTCTTTATAAAAATAATTTATTTTTAAAATTTTTAACATCTTAGAGATTTCTAAATTAGTTTCACATTTTTTATAAAATTGCATATAATATTTCTCAGATTAAAAATGAAGAACTATTCACATATTTGTGAATACAATACCAACCGGCTTTCTTTTGTTCCAGGTCGATGGAATAGTATGTAAGCAACAAACTGTGCTGTACACAATTAGTTTTAAGTACTAACCTTTAGATATAAGTCATTATACTAACATAAGCACAAACCCTCCTTAGTTATAAGTACACGTAGTGGATAGGGATCAACCTTCCGTCCCTATGGGGGAAGCCATGTGGAGGAGTGAAACTCGACTTGGTACCCACCAACAATATAGGTAAATATATTTCATCAATGTGAATATGAATTTATTTTTATATCTGAGAAATATTTAATGTAAAAATGTTAAAAATATGATATAAAGTTAGCAGTTAATTTTTTAAATAATGACAATATAAATTTTGCACATATACGAATGTATTTATTGATAAAGGAAAAATATTGAAGATAATATTAAAATTACAATGTTGCCACGACACAAAAATATTTTTTATAAAAAAGGTAATAAAAATAACAATATATGTAAAACAAGTTAAACTAATATGTTCTTTTATTGTTTCAGGACAAATGGTATAAGAAAAATATGATAAACATAAGAATTCGATCATGCTGGAATTAAGCATTTAAAATGTTAAATTGGGAAGAGTTATAGGGAACTCGGTGATGGATAACAATAACCAAACTTGTTATCATTAACAAGGTATGAAATAATGTTTATTATTATTACTTAACTTTACTAGTAATATGGTTTCTTTATAAAAATAATTTATTTTTAAAAATTTTAACATCTTAGAGATTTTTAAATTAGTTTCACATTTTTTATAAAATTGCATAAAATATTTCTCAGATTAAAAATGAAGAACTATTCACATATTTGTGAATACAATACCAACCGGCTTTCTTTTGTTCCAGGTCGATGGAATAGTATGTAAGCAACAAACTGTGCTGTACACAATTAGTTTTAAGTACTAACCTTTAGATATAAGTCATTATACTAACATAAGCACAAACCCTCCTTAGTTATAAGTACACGTAGTGGATAGGGATCAACCTTCCGTCCCTATGGGGGAAGCCATGTGGAGGAGTGAAACTCGACTTGGTACCCACCAACAATATAGGTAAATATATTTCATCAATGTGAATATGAATTTATTTTTATATCTGAGAAATATTTAATGTAAAGATGTTAAAAATATGATATAAAGTTAGCAGTTAATTTTTAAAATAATGACAATATAAATTTTGCACATATACGAATGTATTTATTAATAAAGGAAAAATATTGAAGATAATATTAAAATTATAATGTAGCCACGACACAAAAATATTTTTTATAAAAAAGGTAATAAAAATAACAATATATGTAAAACAAGTTAAACTAATATGTTCTTTTATTGTTTCAGGACAAATGGTATAAGAAAAATATGATAAACATAAGAATTCGATCATGCTGGAATTAAGCATTTAAAATGTTAAATTGGGAAGAGTTATAGGGAACTCGGTGATGGATAACAATAACCAAACTTGTTGTCATTAACAAGGTATGAAATAATGTTTATTATTATTATTTAACTTTACTAGTAATATGGTTTCTTTATAAAAATAATTTATTTTTAAAATTTTTAACATCTTAGAGATTTCTAAATTAGTTTCACATTTTTTATAAAATTGCATAAAATATTTCTCAGATTAAAAATGAAGAACTATTCACATATTTGTGAATACAATACCAACCGGCTTTCTTTTGTTCCAGGTCGATGGAATAGTATGTAAGCAACAAACTGTGCTGTACACAATTAGTTTTAAGTACTAACCTTTAGATATAAGTCATTATACTAACATAAGCACAAACCCTCCTTATTTATAAGTACACGTAGTGGATAGGGATCAACCTTCCGTCCCTATGGGGGAAGCCATGTGGAGGAGCGAAACTCGACTTGGTACCCACCAACAATATAGGTAAATATATTTCATCAATGTGAATATGAATTTATTTTTATATCTGAGAAATATTTAATGTAAAGATGTTAAAAATATGATATAAAGTTAGCAGTTAATTTTTAAAATAATGACAATATAAATTTTGCACATATACGAATTTATTTATTTATAAAGGAAAAATATTGAAGATAATATTAAAATTACAATGTAGCCACGACACAAAAATATTTTTTATAAAAAAGGTAATAAAAATAACAATATATGTAAAACAAGTTAAACTAATATGTTCTTTTATTGTTTCAGGACAAATGGTATAAGAAAAATATGATAAACATAAGAATTCGATCATGCTGGAATTAAGCATTTAAAATGTTAAATTGGGAAGAGTTATAGGGAACTCGGTGATGGATAACAATAACCAAACTTGTTGTCATTAACAAGGTATGAAATAATGTTTATTATTATTATTTAACTTTACTAGTAATATGGTTTCTTTATAAAAATAATTTATTGTTAAAATTTTTAACATCTTAGAGATTTCTAAATTAGTTTCACATTTTTTATAAAATTGCATAAAATATTTCTCAGATTAAAAATAAAGAACTATTCACATATTTGTGAATACAATACCAACCGGCTTTCTTTTGTTCCAGGTCGATGGAATAGTATGTAAGCAACAAACTGTGCTGTACACAATTAGTTTTAAGTACTAACCTTTAGATATAAGTCATTATACTAACATAAGCACAAACCCTCCTTATTTATAAGTACACGTAGTGGATAGGGATCAACCTTCCGTCCCTATGGGGGAAGCCATGTGGAGGAGTGAAACTCGACTTGGTACCCACCAACAATATAGGTAAATATATTTCATCAATGTGAATATGAATTTATTTTTATATCTGAGAAATATTTAATGTAAAGATTTTAAAAATATGATATAAAGTTAGCAGTTAATTTTTTAAATAATGACAATATAAATTTTGCACATATACGAATGTATTTATTGATAAAGGAAAAATATTGAAGATAATATTAAAATTACAATGTAGCCACGACACAAAAATATTTTTTATAAAAAAGGTAATAAAAATAACAATATATGTAAAACAAGTTAAACTAATATGTTCTTTTATTGTTTCAGGACAAATGGTATAAGAAAAATATGATAACCATAAGAATTCGATCATGCTGGAATTAAGCATTTAAAATGTTAAATTGGGAAGAGTTATAGGGAACTCGGTGATGGATAACAATAACCAAACTTGTTGTCATTAACAAGGTATGAAATAATGTTTATTATTATTATTTAACTTTACTAGTAATATGGTTTCTTTATAAAAATAATTTATTTTTAAAATTTTTAACATCTTAGAGATTTCTAAATTAGTTTCACATTTTTTATAAAATTGCATAAAATATTTCTCAGATTAAAAATGAAGAACTATTCACATATTTGTGAATACAATACCAACCGGCTTTCTTTTGTTCCAGGTCGATGGAATAGTATGTAAGCAACAAACTGTGCTGTACACAATTAGTTTTAAGTACTAACCTTTAGATATAAGTCATTATACTAACATAAGCACAAACCCTCCTTAGTTATAAGTACACGTAGTGGATAGGGATCAACCTTCCGTCCCTATGGGGGAAGCCATGTGGAGGAGTGAAACTCGACTTGGTACCCACCAACAATATAGGTAAATATATTTCATCAATGTGAATATGAATTTATTTTTATATCTGAGAAATATTTAATGTAAAGATGTTAAAAATATGATATAAAGTTAGCAGTTAATTTTTTAAATAATGACAATATAAATTTTGCACATATACGAATGTATTTATTGATAAAGGAAAAATATTGAAGATAATATTAAAATTACAATGTAGCCACGACACAAAAATATTTTTTATAAAAAAGGTAATAAAAATAACAATCTATGTAAAACAAGTTAAACTAATATGTTCTTTTATTGTTTCAGGACAAATGGTATAAGAAAAATATGATAAACATAAGAATTCGATCATGCTGGAATTAAGCATTTAAAATGTTAAATTGGGAAGAGTTATAGAGAACTCGGTGATGGATAACAATAACCAAACTTGTTGTCATTAACAAGGTATGAAATAATGTTTATTATTATTATTTAACTTTACTAGTAATATGGTTTCTTTATAAAAATAATTTATTTTTAAAATTTTTAACATCTTAGAGATTTCTAAATTAGTTTCACATTTTTTATAAAATTGCATAAAATATTTCTCAGATTAAAAATAAAGAACTATTCACATATTTGTGAATACAATACCAACCGGCTTTCTTTTGTTCCAGGTCGATGGAATAGTATGTAAGCAACAAACTGTGCTGTACACAATTAGTTTTAAGTACTAACCTTTAGATATAAGTCATTATACTAACATAAGCACAAACCCTCCTTATTTATAAGTACACGTAGTGGATAGGGATCAACCTTCCGTCCCTATGGGGGAAGCCATGTGGAGGAGTGAAACTCGACTTGGTACCCACCAACAATATAGGTAAATATATTTCATCAATGTGAATATGAATTTATTTTTATATCTGAGAAATATTTAATGTAAAGATTTTAAAAATATGATATAAAGTTAGCAGTTAATTTTTTAAATAATGACAATATAAATTTTGCACATATACGAATGTATTTATTGATAAAGCAAAAATATTGAAGATAATATTAAAATTACAATGTAGCCACGACACAAAAATATTTTTTATAAAAAAGGTAATAAAAATAACAATATATGTAAAACAAGTTAAACTAATATGTTCTTTTATTGTTTCAGGACAAATGGTATAAGAAAAATATGATAAACATAAGAATTCGATCATGCTGGAATTAAGCATTTAAAATGTTAAATTGGGAAGAGTTATAGGGAACTCGGTGATGGATAACAATAACCAAACTTGTTGTCATTAACAAGGTATGAAATAATGTTTATTATTATTATTTAACTTTACTAGTAATATGGTTTCTTTATAAAAATAATTTATTTTTAAAATTTTTAACATCTTAGAGATTTCTAAATTAGTTTCACATTTTTTATAAAATTGCATAAAATATTTCTCAGATTAAAAATGAAGAACTATTCACATATTTGTGAATACAATACCAACCGGCTTTCTTTTGTTCCAGGTCGATGGAATAGTATGTAAGCAACAAACTGTGCTGTACACAATTAGTTTTAAGTACTAACCTTTAGATATAAGTCATTATACTAACATAAGCACAAACCCTCCTTAGTTATAAGTACACGTAGTGGATAGGGATCAACCTTCCGTCCCTATGGGGGAAGCCATGTGGAGGAGTGAAACTCGACTTGGTACCCACCAACAATATAGGTAAATATATTTCATCAATGTGAATATGAATTTATTTTTATATCTGAGAAATATTTAATGTAAAGATGTTAAAAATATGATATAAAGTTAGCAGTTAATTTTTTAAATAATGACAATATAAATTTTGCACATATACGAATGTATTTATTGATAAAGGAAAAATATTGAAGATAATATTAAAATTACAATGTAGCCACGACACAAAAATATTTTTTATAAAAAAGGTAATAAAAATAACAATCTATGTAAAACAAGTTAAACTAATATGTTCTTTTATTGTTTCAGGACAAATGGTATAAGAAAAATATGATAAACATAAGAATTCGATCATGCTGGAATTAAGCATTTAAAATGTTAAATTGGGAAGAGTTATAGAGAACTCGGTGATGGATAACAATAACCAAACTTGTTGTCATTAACAAGGTATGAAATAATGTTTATTATTATTATTTAACTTTACTAGTAATATGGTTTCTTTATAAAAATAATTTATTTTTAAAATTTTTAACATCTTAGAGATTTCTAAATTAGTTTCACATTTTTTATAAAATTGCATAAAATATTTCTCAGATTAAAAATGAAGAACTATTCACATATTTGTGAATACAATACCAACCGGCTTTCTTTTGTTCCAGGTCGATGGAATAGTATGTAAGCAACAAACTGTGCTGTACACAATTAGTTTTAAGTACTAACCTTTAGATATAAGTCATTATACTAACATAAGCACAAACCCTCCTTATTTATAAGTACACGTAGTGGATAGGGATCAACCTTCCGTCCCTATGGGGGAAGCCATGTGGAGGAGTGAAACTCGACTTGGTACCCACCAACAATATAGGTAAATATATTTCATCAATGTGAATATGAATTTATTTTTATATCTGAGAAATATTTAATGTAAAGATTTTAAAAATATGATATAAAGTTAGCAGTTAATTTTTTAAATAATGACAATATAAATTTTGCACATATACGAATGTATTTATTGATAAAGGAAAAATATTAAAGATAATATTAAAATTACAATGTAGCCACGACACAAAAATATTTTTTATAAAAAAGGTAATAAAAATAACAATATATGTAAAACAAGTTAAACTAATATGTTCTTTTATTGTTTCAGTACAAATGGTATAAGAAAAATATGATAAACATAAGAATTCGATCATGCTGGAATTAAGCATTTAAAATGTTAAATTGGGAAGAGTTATAGGGAACTCGGTGATGGATAACAATAACCAAACTTGTTGTCATTAACAAGGTATGAAATAATGTTTATTATTATTACTTAACTTTACTAGTAATATGGTTTCTTTATAAAAATAATTTATTTTTAAAATTTTTAACATCTTAGAGATTTCTAAATTAGTTTCACATTTTTTATAAAATTGCATAAAATATTTCTCAGATTAAAAATGAAGAACTATTCACATATTTGTGAATACAATACCAACCGGCTTTCTTTTGTTCCAGGTCGATGGAATAGTATGTAAGCAACAAACTGTGCTGTACACAATTAGTTTTAAGTACTAACCTTTAGATATAAGTCATTATACTAACATAAGCACAAACCCTCCTTAGTTATAAGTACACGTAGTGGATAGGGATCAACCTTCCGTCCCTATGGGGGAAGCCATGTGGAGGAGTGAAACTCGACTTGGTACCCACCAACAATATAGGTAAATATATTTCATCAATGTGAATATGAATTTATTTTTATATCTGAGAAATATTTAATGTAAAGATGTTAAAAATATGATATAAAGTTAGCAGTTAATTTTTTAAATAATGACAATATAAATTTTGCACATATACGAATGTATTTATTGATAAAGGAAAAATATTGAAGATAATATTAAAATTACAATGTAGCCACGACACAAAAATATTTTTTATAAAAAAGGTAATAAAAATAACAATATATGTAAAACAAGTTAAACTAATATGTTCTTTTATTGTTTCAGGACAAATGGTATAAGAAAAATATAATAAACATAAGAATTCGATCATGCTGGAATTAAGCATTTAAAATGTTAAATTGGGAAGAGTTATAGGGAACTCGGTGATGAATAACAATAACCAAACTTGTTGTCATTAACAAGGTATGAAATAATGTTTATTATTATTATTTATTTTTACTAGTAATATGGTTTCTTTATAAAAATAATTTATTTTTAAAATTTTTAACATCTTAGAGATTTCTAAATTAGTTTCACATTTTTTATAAAATTGCATAAAATATTTCTCAGATTAAAAATGAAGAACTATTCACATATTTGTGAATACAATACCAACCGGCTTTCTTTTGTTCCAGGTCGATGGAATAGTATGTAAGCAACAAACTGTGCTGTACACAATTAGTTTTAAGTACTAACCTTTAGATATAAGTCATTATACTAACATAAGCACAAACCCTCCTTATTTATAAGTACACGTAGTGGATAGGGATCAACCTTCCGTCCCTACGGGGGAAGCCATGTGGAGGAGTGAAACTCGACTTGGTACCCACCAACAATATAGGTAAATATATTTCATCAATGTGAATATGAATTTATTTTTATATCTGAGAAATATTTAATGTAAAGATGTTAAAAATATGATATAAAGTTAGCAGTTAATTTTTTAAATAATGACAATATAAATTTTGCACATATACGAATGTATTTATTGATAAAGGAAAAATATTGAAGATAATATTAAAATTACAATGTAGCCACGACACAAAAATATTTTTTATAAAAAAGGTAATAAAAATAACAATCTATGTAAAACAAGTTAAACTAATATGTTCTTTTATTGTTTCAGGACAAATGGTATAAGAAAAATATGATAAACATAAGAATTCAATCATGCTGGAATTAAGCATTTAAAATGTTAAATTGGGAAGAGTTATAGAGAACTCGGTGATGGATAACAATAACCAAACTTGTTGTCATTAACAAGGTATGAAATAATGTTTATTATTATTATTTAACTTTACTAGTAATATGGTTTCTTTATAAAAATAATTTATTTTTAAAATTTTTAATATCTTAGAGATTTCTAAATTAGTTTCACATTTTTTATAAAATTGCATAAAATATTTCTCAGATTAAAAATGAAGAACTATTCACATATTTGTGAATACAATACCAACCGGCTTTCTTTTGTTCCAGGTCGATGGAATAGTATGTAAGCAACAAACTGTGCTGTACACAATTAGTTTTAAGTACTAACCTTTAGATATAAGTCATTATACTAACATAAGCACAAACCCTCCTTAGTTATAAGTACACGTAGTGGATAGGGATCAACCTTCCGTCCCTATGGGGGAAGCCATGTGGAGGAGTGAAACTCGACTTGGTACCCACCAACAATATAGGTAAATATATTTCATCAATGTGAATATGAATTTATTTTTATATCTGAGAAATATTTAATGTAAAGATGTTAAAAATATGATATAAAGTTAGCAGTTATTTTTTTAAATAATGACAATATAAATTTTGCACATATACGAATGTATTTATTGATAAAGGAAAAATATTGAAGATAATATTAAAATTACAATGTAGCCACGACACAAAAATATTTTTTATAAAAAAGGTAATAAAAATAACAATATATGTAAAACAAGTTAAACTAATATGTTCTTCTATTGTTTCAGGACAAATGGTATAAGAAAAATATGATAAACATAAGAATTCGATCATGCTGGAATTAAGCATTTAAAATGTTAAATTGGGAAGAGTTATAGGGAACTCGGTGATGGATAACAATAACCAAACTTGTTGTCATTAACAAGGTATGAAATAATGTTTATTATTATTACTTAACTTTACTAGTAATATGGTTTCTTTATAAAAATAATTTATTTTTAAAAATTTTAACATCTTAGAGATTTTTAAATTAGTTTCACATTTTTTATAAAATTGCATAAAATATTTCTCAGATTAAAAATGAAGAACTATTGACATATTTGTGAATACAATACCAACCGGCTTCCTTTTGTTCCAGGTCGATGGAATAGTATGTAAGCAACAAACTGTGCTGTACACAATTAGTTTTAAGTACTAACCTTCAGATATAAGTCATTATACTAACATAAGCACAAACCCTCCTTAGTTATAAGTACACGTAGTGGATAGGGATCAACCTTCCGTCCCTATGGGGGAAGCCATGTGGAGGAGTGAAACTCGACTTGGTACCCACCAACAATATAGGTAAATATATTTCATCAATGTGAATATGAATTTATTTTTATATCTGAGAAATATTTCATGTAAAGATGTTAAAAATATGATATAAAGTTAGCAGTTAATTTTTTAAATAATGACAATATAAATTTTGCACATATACGAATGTATTTATTGATAAAGGAAAAATATTGAAGATAATATTAAAATCACAATGTAGCCACGACACAAAAATATTTTTTATAAAAAAGGTAATAAAAATAACAATATATGTAAAACAAGTTAAACTAATATGTTCTTTTATTGTTTCAGGACAAATGGTATAAGAAAAATATGATAAACATAAGAATTCGATCATGCTGGAATTAAGCATTTAAAATGTTAAATTGGGAAGAGTTATAGGGAACTCGGTGATGAATAACAATAACCAAACTTGTTGTCATTAACAAGGTATGAAATAATGTTTATTATTATTATTTAACTTTACTAGTAATATGGTTTCTTTTTAAAAATAATTTATTTTTAAAATTTTTAACATCTTAGAGATTTCTAAATTAGTTTCACATTTTTTATAAAATTGCATAAAATATTTCTCAGATTAAAAATGAAGAACTATTCACATATTTGTGAATACAATACCAACCGGCTTTCTTTTGTTCCAGGTCGATGGAATAGTATGTAAGCAACAAACTGTGCTGTACACAATTAGTTTTAAGTACTAACCTTTAGATATAAGTCATTATACTAACATAAGCACAAACCCTCCTTATTTATAAGTACACGTAGTGGATAGGGATCAACCTTCCGTCCCTATGGGGGAAGCCATGTGGAGGAGTGAAACTCGACTTGGTACCCACCAACAATATAGGTAAATATATTTCATCAATGTGAATATGAATTTATTTTTATATCTGAGAAATATTTAATGTAAAAATGTTAAAAATATGATATAAAGTTAGCAGTTAATTTTTTAAATAATGACAATATAAATTTTGCACATATACGAATGTATTTATTGATAAAGGAAAAATATTGAAGATAATATTAAAATTACAATGTAGCCACGACACAAAAATATTTTTTATAAAAAAGGTAATAAAAATAACAATATATGTAAAACAAGTTAAACTAATATGTTCTTTTATTGTTTCAGGACAAATGGTATAAGAAAAATATGATAAACATAAGAATTCGATCATGCTGGAATTAAGCATTTAAAATGTTAAATTGGGAAGAGTTATAGGGAACTCGATGATGTATAACAATAACCAAACTTGTTGTCATTAACAAGGTATGAAATAATGTTTATTATTATTACTTAACTTTACTAGTAATATGGTTTCTTTATAAAAATAATTTATTTTTAAAAATTTTAACATCTTAGAGATTTTTAAATTAGTTTCACATTTTTTATAAAATTGCATATAATATTTCTCAGATTAAAAATGAAGAACTATTTACATATTTGTGAATACAATACCAACCGGCTTTCCTTTGTTCCAGGTCGATGGAATAGTATGTAAGCAACAAACTGTGCTGTACACAATTAGTTTTAAGTACTAACCTTTAGATATAAGTCATTATACTAACATAAGCACAAACCCTCCTTAGTTATAAGTACACGTAGTGGATAGGGATCAACCTTCCGTCCCTATGGGGGAAGCCATGTGGAGGAGTGAAACTCGACTTGGTACCCACCAACAATATAGGTAAATATATTTCATCAATGTGAATATGAATTTATTTTTATATCTGAGAAATATTTAATGTAAAGATGTTAAAAATATGATATAAAGTTAGCAGTTAATTTTTTAAATAATTACAATATAAATTTTGCACATATACGAATGTATGTATTGATAAAGGAAAAATATTGAAGATAATATTAAAATTACAATGTAGCCACGACACAAAAATATTTTTTATAAAAAAGGTAATAAAAATAACAATATATGTAAAACAAGTTAAACTAATATGTTCTTTTATTGTTTCAGGACAAATGGTATAAGAAAAATATGATAAACATAAGAATTCGATCATGCTGGAATTAAGCATTTAAAATGTTAAATTGGGAAGAGTTATAGGGAACTCGGTGATGGATAACAATAATCAAACTTGTTGTCATTAACAAGGTATGAAATAATGTTTATTATTATTATTTAACTTTACTAGTAATATGGTTTCTTTATAAAAATAATTTATTTTTAAAATTTTTAACATCTTAGAGATTTCTAAATTAGTTTCACATTTTTTATAAAATTGCATAAAATATTTCTCAGATTAAAAATGAAGAACTATTCACATATTTGTGAATACAATACCAACCGGCTTTCTTTTGTTCCAGGTCGATGGAATAGTATGTAAGCAACAAACTGTGCTGTACACAATTAGTTTTAAGTACTAACCTTTAGATATAAGTCATTATACTAACATAAGCACAAACCCTCCTTATTTATAAGTACACGTAGTGGATAGGGATCAACCTTCCGTCCCTACGGGGGAAGCCATGTGGAGGAGTGAAACTTGACTTGGTACCCACCAACAATATAGGTAAATATATTTCATCAATGTGAATATGAATTTATTTTTATATCTGAGAAATATTTAATGTAAAGATTTTAAAAATATGATATAAAGTTAGCAGTTAATTTTTTAAATAATGACAATATAAATTTTGCACATATACGAATGTATTTATTGATAAAGGAAAAATATTGAAGATAATATTAAAATTACAATGTAGCCACGACACAAAAATATTTTTTATAAAAAAGGTAATAAAAATAACAATATATGTAAAACAAGTTAAACTAATATGTTCTTTTATTGTTTCAGGACTAATGGTATAAGAAAAATATGATAAACATAAGAATTCCATAATGCTGGAATTAAGCATTTAAAATGTTAAAGTGGGAAGAGTTATAGGGAACTCGGTGATGGATAACAATAACCAAACTTGTTGTCATTAACAAGGTATGAAATAATGTTTATTATTATTATTTAACTTTACTAGTAATATGGTTTCTTCATAAAAATAATTTATTTTTAAAATTTTTAACATCTCAGAGATTTCTAAATTAGTTTCACATTTTTTATAAAATTGCATAAAATATTTCTCAGATTAAAAATGAAGAACTATTCACATATTTGTGAATACAATACCAACCGGCTTTCTTTTGTTCCAGGTCGATGGAATAGTATGTAAGCAACAAACTGTGCTGTACACAATTAGTTTTAAGTACTAACCTTTAGATATAAGTCATTATACTAACATAAGCACAAACCCTCCTTAGTTATAAGTACACGTAGTGGATAGGGATCAACCTTCCGTCCCTATGGGGGAAGCCATGTGGAGGAGTGAAACTCGACTTGGTACCCACCAACAATATAGGTAAATATATTTCATCAATGTGAATATGAATTTATTTTTATATCTGAGAAATATTTAATGTAAATATGTTAAAAATATGATATAAAGTTAGCAGTTAATTTTTTAAATAATGACAATATAAATTTTGCACATATACGAATGTATGTATTGATAAAGGGAAAATATTGAAGATAATATTAAAATTACAATGTAGCCACGACACAAAAATATTTTTTATAAAAAAGGTAATAACAATAACAATATATGTAAAACAAGTTAAACTAATATGTTCTTTTATTGTTTCAGGACAAATGGTATAAGAAAAATATGATAACCATAAGAATTCAATCATGCTGGAATTAAGCATTTAAAATTTTAATTGGGAAGAGTTATAGGGAACTCGGTGATGGATAACAATAACCAAACTTGTTGTCATTAACAAGGTATGAAATAATGTTTATTATTATTATTTAACTTTACTAATAATATGATTTCTTTATAAAAATAATTTATTTTTTAAATTTTTAACATCTTAGAGATTTCTAAATTAGTTTCACATTTTTTATAAAATTGCATAAAATATTTCTCAGATTAAAAATGAAGAACTATTCACATATTTGTGAATACAATACCAACCGGCTTTCTTTTGTTCCAGGTCGATGGAATAGTATGTAAGCAACAAACTGTGCTGTACACAATTAGTTTTAAGTACTAACCTTTAGATATAAGTCATTATACTAACATAAGCACAAACCCTCCTTAGTTATAAGTACACGTAGTGGATAGGGATCAACCTTCCGTCCCTATGGGGGAAGCCATGTGGAGGAGTGAAACTCGACTTGGTACCCACCAACAATATAGGTAAATATATTTCATCAATGTGAATATGAATTTATTTTTATATCTGAGAAATATTTAATGTAAAGATGTTAAAAATATGATATAAAGTTAGCAGTTAATTTTTTAAATAATGACAATATAAATTTTGCACATATACGAATGTATTTATTGATAAAGGAAAAATATTGAAGATAATATTAAAATTACAATGTAGCTACGACACAAAAATATTTTTTATAAAAAAGGTAATAAAAATAACAATATATGTAAAACAAGTTAAACTAATATGTTCTTTTATTGTTTCAGGACAAATGGTATAAGAAAAATATGATAACCATAAGAATTCAATCATGCTGGAGTTAAGCATTTAAAATTTTAATTGGGAAGAGTTATAGGGAACTCGGTGATGGATAACAATAACCAAACTTGTTGTCATTAACAAGGTATGAAATAATGTTTATTATTATTATTTAACTTTACTAATAATATGGTTTCTTTATAAAAATAATTTATTTTTAAAATTTTTAACATCTTAGAGATTTCTAAATTAGTTTCACATTTTTTATAAAATTGCATAAAATATTTCTCAGATTAAAAATGAAGAACTATGCACATATTTGTGAATACAATACCAACCGGCTTTCTTTTGTTCCAGGTCGATGGAATAGTATGTAAGCAACAAACTGTGCTGTACACAATTAGTTTTAAGTACTAACCTTTAGATATAAGTCATTATACTAACATAAGCACAAACCCTCCTTAGTTATAAGTACACGTAGTGGATAGGGATCAACCTTCCGTCCCTATGGGGGAAGCCATGTGGAGGAGTGAAACTCGACTTGGTACCCACCAACAATATAGGTAAATATATTTCATCAATGTGAATATGAATTTATTTTTATATCTGAGAAATATTTAATGTAAAGATGTTAAAAATATGATATAAAGTTAGCAGTTAATTTTTTAAATAATGACAATATAAATTTTGCACATATACGAATGTATTTATTGATAAAGGAAAAATATTGAAGATAATATTAAAATTACAATGTAGCCACGACACAAAAATATTTTTTATAAAAAAGGTAATAAAAATAACAATCTATGTAAAACAAGTTAAACTAATATGTTCTTTTATTGTTTCAGGACAAATGGTATAAGAAAAATATGATAAACATAAGAATTCGATCATGCTGGAATTATGCATTTAAAATGTTAAATTGGGAAGAGTTATAGGGAACTCGGTGATGGATAACAATAACCAAACTTGTTGTCATTAACAAGGTATGAAATAATGTTTATTATTATTACTTAACTTTACTAGTAATATGGTTTCTTTATAAAAATAATTTATTTTTAAAAATTTTAATATCTTAGAGATTTTTAAATTAGTTTCACATTTTTTATAAAATTGCATAAAATATTTCTCAGATTAAAAATGAAGAACTATTCACATATTTGTGAATACAATACCAACCGGCTTTCTTTTGTTCCAGGTCGATGAAATAGTATGTAAGCAACAAACTGTGCTGTACACAATTAGTTTTAAGTACTAACCTTTAGATATAAGTCATTATACTAACATAAGCACAAACCCTCCTTAGTTATAAGTACACGTAGTGGATAGGGATCAACCTTCCGTCCCTATGGGGGAAGCCATGTGGAGGAGTGAAACTCGACTTGGTACCCACCAACAATATAGGTAAATATATTTCATCAATGTGAATATGAATTTATTTTTATATCGGAGAAATATTTAATGTAAAGATGTTAAAAATATTATATAAAGTTAGCAGTTAATTTTTTAAATAATGACAATATAAATTTTGCACATATACGAATATATTTATTGATAAAGGAAAAATATTAAAGATAATATTAAAATTACAATGTAGCCACGACACAAAAATATTTTTTATAAAATAGGTAATAAAAATAACAATATATGTAAAACAAGTTAAACTAATATGTTCTTTTATTGTTTCAGGACTAATGGTATAAGAAAAATATGATAAACATAAGAATTCGATCATGCTGGAATTAAGCATTTAAAATGTTAAAGTGGGAAGAGTTATAGGGAACTCGGTGATGGATAACAATAACCAAACTTGTTGTCATTAACAAGGTATGAAATAATGTTTATTATTATTATTTAACTTTACTAGTAATATGGTTTCTTTATAAAAATAATTTATTTTTAAAATTTTTAACATCTCAGAGATTTCTAAATTAGTTTCACATTTTTTATAAAATTGCATAAAATATTTCTCAGATTAAAAATGAAGAACTATTCACATATTTGTGAATACAATACCAACCGGCTTTCTTTTGTTCCAGGTCGATGGAATAGTATGTAAGCAACAAACTGTGCTGTACACAATTAGTTTTAAGTACTAACCTTTAGATATAAGTCATTATACTAACATAAGCACAAACCCTCCTTAGTTATAAGTACACGTAGTGGATAGGGATCAACCTTCCGTCCCTATGGGGGAAGCCATGTGGAGGAGTGAAACTCGACTTGGTACCCACCAACAATATAGGTAAATATATTTCATCAATGTGAATATAAATTTATTTTTATATCTGAGAAATATTTAATGTAAAGATGTTAAAAATATGATATAAAGTTAGCAGTTAATTTTTTAAATAATGACAATATAAATTTTGCACATATACGAATGTATGTATTGATAAAGGAAAAATATTGAAGATAATATTAAAATTACAATGTAGCCACGACACAAAAATATTTTTTATAAAAAAGGTAATAAAAATAACAATATATGTAAAACAAGTTAAACTAATATGTTCTTTTATTGTTTCAGGACAAATGGTATAAGAAAAATATGATAAAAATAAGAATTCAATCATGCTGGAATTAAGCATTTAAAATGTTAAATTGGGAAGAGTTATAGGGAACTCGGTGATGGATAACAATAACCAAACTTGTTGTCATTAACAAGGTATGAAATAATGTTTATAATTATTACTTAACTTTACTAGTAATATGGTTTCTTTATAAAAATAATTTATTTTTAAAATTTTTAACATCTTAGAGATTTCTAAATTAGTTTCACATTTTTTATAAAATTGCATAAAATATTTCTCAGATTAAAAATGAAGAACTATTCACATATTTGTAAATACAATACCAACCGGCTTTCTTTTGTTCCAGGTCGATGGAATAGTATGTAAGCAACAAACTGTGCTGTACACAATTAGTTTTAAGTACTAACATTTAGATATAAGTCATTATACTAACATAAGCACAAACCCTCCTTAGTTATAAGTACACGTAGTGGATAGGGATCAACCTTCCGTCCCTATGGGGAAGCCATGTGGAGGAGTGAAACTCGACTTGCTACCCACCAACAATATAGGTAAATATATTTCATCAATGTGAATATGAATTTATTTTTATATCTGAGAAATATTTAATGTAAAGATGTTAAAAATATGATATAAAGTTAGCAGTTAATTTCTTAAATAATGACAATATAAATTTTGCACATATACGAAGGTATTTATTGATAAAGGAAAAATATTGAAGATAATATTAAAATTATAATGTAGCAAAGACACAAAAATATTTTTTTATAAAAAAGGTAATAAAAATAACAATATATGTAAAACAAGTTAAACTAATATGTTCTTTTATTGTTTCAGGAGAAATGGTATAAGAAAAATATGATAAACATAAGAATTCGATAATGCTGGAATTAAGCATTTAAAATGTTAAATTGGGAAGAGTTATAGTGATCCCGGTGATGGGGAACTATAACCAAACTTGTTGTCATTAACAAGGTATGAAATAATGTTTATTATTTTTATTTAACTTTACTAGTAATATGGTTTATGTATAAAAATAATTTATTTTTAAAATTTTTTACATCTTAGACATTTCTAAATTAGTTTAACATTTTTTATAAAATTGCATAAAATATTTCTCAGATTAAAAATTCTTTTATTTTTGGGTGTATTTTGAACAAACGTACACGCATTTTAAATCTTAGATCACATTCACACAAGAGGTAGAAGATTGAACTAAAACTCGAAGTGCTCTGGCTCTTATATTGCAATATTTATTCTGAATAAATATCTAAAAAGATTCCAAAAAATAGATATATCTGGAAAATAATGGCAAATCTGTATTCTTAAGGTCGGTTTTTGAAAAACTGTTTTAGTTGCGGTTATCTTAATCACGATTAGATTAAACCAGGATAGTTAATCATGTTTAGTGCAAAGAGCATTTTTCAATCATGTAGACCTTTTCGGCTAAATTAACCCCGGTTATCAAGTTTCTAATTTAGGTTGGCAAGAAAAATATACAATTGCTCTCTTTATATAACTAGATCTGTCAGTTCAATTGTATTTGTTTACAGAATATATGTAAAATGACAAAAAAAATAATTAAAGAATAAAAGACAAAGAAAATTGCTGGAACAAAATTACCGATATATTTCAATGCAAAAAGCGGCGTTCGGAGAAGGACATGTAAAGAATTATAAGGGTGAAATATGAAAATTTATTTCTAGAAGAAATATTAGTACAAAATATAATATAATGAGAGTATTATATACACATATTTATAATTGTTATATATACCTTTCTGTTGTTGGAACTTATAACCTCATCAATAAGTTCCAGTAAATATAGCACTGAACGGTTAGATAAACGAAACTTTCGGTAAAATTCCGCATCATCCCATTCGTTAAAATGATCTGATCTTTGTGTTACTGTATAGTGTTTTTCATTAATCATCGCTAACCCGTCAGACCGGGTAGGAAATCACCGGTTAACAGTAATATTTAACTACGATTAGCAATTAGAAAACGCATTTGCGCATTTTAACCATGATTATCTCTAACCGAAGCACTAACCGATGATTGAAAAACCGGCCCTTAGTGTTAACAAGTTTTTTAGATGTTCTTGTAAACATTTCCAACTTGTCTCAATTTCCAAAATTCTATCTTGTCTTTAAAAGTTTTATCAGACGATTTTAAGACATTTTATTCATTTCGTCAAATACATTTTTCTACAATTAAATTCGTAAACACAATTCAATACTTATTCTTTGGACAACCATTTGACATCAGTATGAAGAAGATGGTTCAAATGCTCAGATACAAGAATTGAACCCCAAGTTGCCGCGGCACCCACTTTGAGAACCACACTGTTCTAACTGTTAAACCAATTGGTTGCGTTGCTTTTCGTTAGTAAGTGGGATGTTTGTGGAAGCATGACTGGAAATCACATTTCCATATGTAGGAGTACGAACACATTCTGTTTCCACTTTTAGTTCATGATAGTAGCTGTATACTACAAACCAGTAGTACCACATAAAACCTATAAAAAAAAACAAATGAAATTCGCAAAATAGTTATCAATTAAAAAAGTGTTAGTTTTATTATTTTTTGGAAATTTAATTATTTCATAAACTTGATATTTAATCTGCAAATATTTTAAAGACAAATATAAGTCTGAATGGAGATACAATTTGTTTGGAGTTTGATTGAAGAAGGGTTGAAATTATTAAAAGGCAGTCAATTTTGTTAAATGTTTCATTTCATCTCTTACTGGTTTCGGCTTCACATAGGTCTTCCTCGAGGAGTAAAAACCAGAGTGTTAAAATATAAATGCCATATTATTAAAAAAATAATATATTAAAATGTATAAGATTTAAATATTGAATGTTAATAAACACTGATGATGATGATAAATCACACTAGGTGTTCGTTAAACCCATTCTTTCAAAGAATTTCATATTGTCAATGCAGGGTTGTTAACGATATTCGACTATTCGAGTATCCGAATAAAAATTTGGCGAATATTCGAAATCGCTATCAGAATAATTCGAATATACGAATAATTCGAATATACGAATAATTCGGTTATTCGATTAAAACATATACGAATAACTCAAATATACGAATAATTCGGATATACGTATAATTCTGATATACAAATAAACCTGATATATAAATTATTTGGCTATATGAATATATTGGATATACAAGTAACTGGGGTAAATAAATAACTCCGATATCAATATATTTCGAATATCTGATTAGTATAAATTTGAATAATCAGACTAGGTATGTAAAATTACAAATAAATCAGGAAAATAAAAAAATATTAAAATAATTTAAAGCTTTTCACTCCGCGTCGAGCTTTAAACATTCCCTCGTGCTATAATCTTTTGATTATGGCCTTAATGTATAAATAACTAATATATGAAAACATATTACTACTGATTTTAAAATTTTGTGGTACTCGCCTGTTTCAACCCTTCTTCATATATGTGAAGATTTATCAGTAATATCCAAGTTGTCATATTATTATATAACAACAATCAAATATTATTGATCTCGACTCTTGAGGAATCACCATTTCAGCCAAACACAGTCCAGTTGACTGACCGCGGTAATTTTAAATTTTGTTATATCTAAATTATAAATGCAATATTAAATTCGTTTTAAAAATTTACAAGAGAAGTGAATTTATATAAGATAATTTAAAAGAAAATATTATAGGTGATAAAAAAAACAAATAACACTAACTTAATACACAAAATAGAATGACGAAGACGATTATTCCAAAAGCCACAAGTCCATATGAGCACATTAAAATGAAGAAAATAATGGTTCCCAAGGATACACCAATGCATTGCAAACTTGTAAAAACCAAGTAAGGATAGAAGAAAAAGGTACTTTTCTGAAAATAAAAAAAAATTTGAATTATAAAAAGTAAACACTGGTATAAGTAATTATACAAATGACATCTGTCATGGTTAAGGTCACTCCCGTAAAGTACCGCAATTACGTCCATTTTGATTCCAAATTGAAACGTCAAATTCAAAATATAAATATTTATTGACCACAAATTTTAAAATTCGTAAGCTAATAATAAAACTAAATGGGATAATTTATATTGTTATACAAAAATAATATAATTTAATGTGCAATATAGAGAACTGCACTAGGATAAGCAAGCAACTATCATAGCGCCGCTATGTGACGCCATTGTGAATTAGCGTTGGTATAATGTCAATGTAAATGTTAGTAACTACATTAAAAATAAGCTCAAATTCAAAGAAAGAAGTGTGTAATAATAGTTGTTGTGTTGTGGGGTGTAAAAGCAAGCGTGGAGATGATGAAACAGTGGCATTTACAGATAAATAAAAGGCTTTTCTTCCTTTACAAATTTAAATACAATCTACAATGGATCTGTTATCATTAAGTTGTAATCATTTAAAATAAGAAACTCAATATTTGATAAATCTTAATTAAATAGGTAGTAAAATATAAAGTATTCATACCACTTTACAATCAAATAATTATCTTGTTTTTTAAACATTCTCTTACTTTTTATTATTCTTCATTTGGATATCAATGATCATCAATAACAACTTATTACAATAAACATTTTTCTCCAGCAAAACTTCTTTTATATTATAAAAATTGCATTTAATAAACATTTGTTCTATATTTAAATATGTTCCGCTGCGGCTGTAATATCTATCGTAGAATCGCGAACAACTACTGTGATAGAACGGTCGGTTTTCCCGAGTGCCTGAGTTCATTCTCAAGTCATCTATTTCTACTGCAAGTTTATTAAACTTTTATCTAGCATCTTTGTCGAATACGTATGTTATAGATAAAACTCTTATTCACTATCTTATTATCGTACGTGTTCCACAGGAATACATATTATATGTTATCTGTGTTCAACCAACGACAAAAGTGAAACAGAAACAGAGTGTAAACGCGTTAAAAGATATTTTGAAATATTTAAAAAATTTCAATATGCCATTTATTAAGTTGATTTTGATTTCGATAATTTTTCCTACATTGCACTAGTGCCGACTTTTCAAAATTTTCGGGGGGGGGGGGAGGTGTTTCAAAGTTTCTTATAATAACAAAAATCAAAACATAAAATTGCAAGAAAAAAATACTAAAAAGAAATATAGGAAAACTACTTTGTACTTTTGTCCGTCTAATCTGCGTTAATAAGTGAAAGAATATGCTCTGTTTTAAGTATAACAAGAATTAAAGCAAAAGCTTTAAAATGCTCTAATTCCTGACCCACTAAAACCAGAGCACAATCCAGAACAGCCAAATCTGTTCCAGAATGTGCTCTGGTTTCAGCAGACCTAGAATTAGAGCAAAAGCATTAAAATGCTCTAATTCCTGACCCACTAAAACTAGAGTACAATCCAGAGCAGCCAAATCTATTTCAAAATGTATTCTAGTTACAACAGACCTTGAATTAAGGCAAACACTAATTCTTGACTCACTGAAACCAGAGTACAGTCTACAGTAGGTAAATCTATTCCAGAATGTGCTCTGGCTTCAGTCGACCAAGAATTAGAGCTAAAGCTATAAAATGCTCTAATTTCTGGCCCACTAAACCCAGAGCATAATCCAGAGCAGCCAAATCTGCAACGGATTGTGCTCTGGTTGCAGCAGGCCAATAATTAAAGCACACGCTGAAATGTGCTTCAATTCTCAGTTGGCTGAACTAGAGCACAAAGGCTCTAGTCTAGTCAGACCACCAGGCGGGAAAGAGGCTCAGGAGCCTGCTGCCTCCCCGGCGCCCCGCAGAGCAAATTGAACGCTAGCGTCGCAGGATCTCCGGTATATACTGAGACGCGCATTATTACCGATCATGTAGATTTCTACTGGGAATTTTAAAACGAAAACTTGTATACATAGATACTTTAATGCGAGGAATTCACTGGCAATATTTTTAAGGGTGTAACTCACACCTATATTTGGGTAGTACTCAGCTACTAAAAATGGGAAGAAGTACAATAATTCTTTAAAATAATAACAATTAAGGGTTTTATTACTAATGTGAAAAAATGCTGTCCTACAGGAATTTATTTCATAAGCCTCAATGCCCCCAAGTAGTCGGTGCCCATGCTTCATTGTGTGTTAGTAATTTCGTTAGTTTAATCTCTAACTCTTTTTGTACGTTTCATCCATTAGGGGCCGTTCAAGTATTACGTAAGCACTATAGGGGGTGGGGGGGGGTCTTTGTTTTGCTTATTTTGGATGACATGGGGGGTAGGGTAGTCTAGATGATGATTACGTCATCGGTAGCTATTAACTTTTTAACACAATGAATGGCAACCCTCACATTGGCTAAGTTCCGAATCGTGCAAAAATCGATGACAGCGCTCACGTTATCTGTCAAATCCATATAAATCAGGAATCATGTAAGATTATAATATTTTGTCCCTTACTCTATCTTGAATATTGTATCAGTAAAATCTAATCTCCATTCTAAATCTATTTTCTTATTTTTAAAATTATAATTATAACATTTTAATTATAATATTAAAAAAAAATAATTTATTGAAAAATGTTTACGTAAGCATGGAGGGGGTAAGAGCTTTGCTTACTTTTGCTGACAAGGGGGATGGGGGGGGTAAATAATTGTAATAAATCTGCTTACGTAATATTTGAACGGCCCCTTATTATATTAATATATAATAGTGTGTTTACATGATTACATGATTTCACCCAATAAGATGTCATATGTCATCAATCCCAATTTTCCTCTTTGCAATTTGAATTAGATGGTTACGATTGATGACGTGATACTTGAGGACCAAGTCTTGAAAACAAACTTCACTAATTGTTCTGTTTAATTACAAACCTTGTAGATGCTAACAACTAGTAATCCATTAACAATGAAGGAAACTACAGGGTACGCGATACTATAAGTTAAAATGTTGGACAGTGATTTGGACTGCTGCTCAGATTCTTTTGATGCCACTGACAGCAAAATAAGTATACTGCATATGGAACAAACCTGAAACATAAAAATTAACTAATATTAAATCAAAAATCACGTCATATTCCTAAAGATATGTACAGGACATAAAAATATTATTCTTCGTTTAATATTTAACAATAAATAAGTTTATTTATTCTTTGGAAAATTTATAATATATACAAAGGAAATGATTTTCTACAAATAAATTTAATTGTTGGCAAAATGTCATTTTAGGTTTGAGACATTTATTGAAATAATTGTAAATAAAGTAAAATAGAAAATAATAATATTTGCGTTTAAGGCTGGTTTTCACCAAATAGGTGCTGTCACCAAAAATATTGAAGATGGCACTATTGTTTCCTTTGAATAGGTACAAAATCTCAGGAAGGAGGATTTAAGAAATAACCTTGCGACCGGGATGACTTTTGCAAATGGCGATTAGTTATTCGTCATTTTCGTTCGTGGCGTGCCATCCTAAAAAAAATATGGTATACAAGAAATTTAAAAATGCTCTAAATTGAGTAGTAATAATTTAGAATTTAATAAATATAATTAAGAAATATAAAAAGTAAGAGATAAAATATTTATATATAGAAAATAAAGTAAATACAAAAATTTAAGTTTTTATTGTTCTTGAAACAATATACCTAATATAATTGTTGAAATAAGTATAATGCATAATAAGTATGTATAATATTTTTCATTAACTTTTATTTAATTAAAATTTAAAAAATTATGAATAGTAGAAATGTTTCTTCTGACCCTTTATTTAAATTTCTATGATACCCCAATGAAATTATTTCTTGACATTTAAGTTAAATGACAAGGTTCATTCACATTTGGCAATATGCAATATAATTTGTAAGTGTATATCAATGTGTAGTTTCATTTTACATTATAATAGTTGTACGATACAAAATACTGACTGATGAAATTAAATTCCTAAACTTTAGTTCTTCATGACTGACCATAAATATTACTATACAGGAATGCTGAATATAAATTTAATGCAATATGCAAGCACATGCAACTTATTCAAATGCTCAACAAGAAATGAGTCATACTTGAGTTTTCAAAATGACGAATTTCATCGCAGTTTTTCATCTAGCCACTAAATTGCAACCCTCCTTCCTGAGATTTTATATTCAAATATTATTCCAGTCTCAAAATATTTTAATATTTTAAAGTTAGCAGTGTAACACTATTATGAGAAAAATTTTGTTTTCTTTGTGGTGCATATTTATATTTTTTAATTGTTTATTACTAATCAAGTTTTTATATGGTAATTTGCTAAAAACATATGTCCCGTTTGTGATTTATTATTACAATTTTTAATATCCATAGGGCATTTTAAAACTTTGTACAGGCAAATTTGAACTGTCAATATTTTTTATCATTTAAAAGTCAAATATATTGAGGAGGTAAAAAATTGCTTCGGGTCTCTAGAATCTAGATACACAAAGAACCGCAATCTATGATCAATGAGTTAAAGAGAGATAGCAATATTTTTGTCCAAAAATGACAGTAATATAAGTAATCAGTCAGTATAGTCACTCTTTTGAAGTGTCAAATGCTTACTCCAGATTGTCTATTCTGTAACTTTTCAACGATTTGAAGTGTTATATTGATTGACGTCTCGTGCCAAATGTAAAATGTTGTAATCTTAGGAACTTTTGTATTTGAAAGTTTTGGTAAAATAATTTTTAAGTTGGCACTACTCCCTGTTACAACTTTCAAATTATGCAAAATAGTATTTATTGTCAACTACGTACATGTGCATAATTTCAAGATTTTCTTTAGTAATTTTCATAAAATGTCACCACTCAAATTTAAAACAATACTGCCAAGCGCACAAACCAAACGTCAGTATAACACTAGTGAAATGAATATAACTCTACCATTCGCGCTATAGCTCGTCCAATATAGAAATGAACCTGCGGGAAAGACGCATTTTCGTTCATATTTTGGACAACCAATGGGAGAAGGTACCCCCCATTGCGTTTTTTACCAGTGGCGTACTTAGTTCTTAGTTCATATGGGGAAACTATATTAGGAAATTATTATATAATATTAAGGAAATTCGAAATTAAGATTTAAAGAACACATAATTGCAATGAACAGAAAACAGCACAGGATTTGCCGACGATTATATTAGCAGGTAATAATCATTTATGGAAAGGGTGATTCATAATCTTACATGTAGCAGAAAAAGGATTAACTATAATTTGGCTTGAAAATCTAGAGATTAAAGAAGCTGTTATTTCAAAGGAAAATATTGTCAGTGACCAAACCGATGTAATCCATTCGCCTCTACTTAATTAGAATTTTTTTATGATGTTCATAAATGTGATATTGTCTTTTGTTATTCATAAACATTATGCATTTTAAAATATAAATATTTACAAAAATTCAATTTGTTATTGAAATAATCCCACGCCAATGGTAGATTGCTTTCCCATTTATGGTTTACGCCCCTAGTTTATTGGATCAGTGCAGTTTTGAACTTGGTTGACATGGGGTAGGTATAGCTACATAACCCAGAACTGCACAGGGCAACTGGTAGGCCAGGCATGGGTCTACGATACGTTTAGTATGTACTGTGCGGCACATTGAACACCATTAGAAAAAAAGTATATTTATGTTGCCGTCTCCTTCAACTTGTTTGTTGCATTATATGCGCGAGAATGATTGACAGGTCCTTTTCTATTTTGGAGGAGCTATAGTAAATCGTTTACAAAATGAGTGACGTCATATTGCCCTGTTGCACTCAAACACCGCTCGACGCTAAACCACTTTTGAACGCGTATCACTAGTGTTACAAGTTACAGAATAGACACACAGATTTGTATTGTGTAGTAATATATTAAGTGCACCAAAAATGAATGAATAATAAACGTCTAAATGAACAGCCAATCAGTCGTAATATTTCAACCATTAAAATTATTTAAATTGCCTGCCGAATCAATATATAAATCACCCTATAACTCTTCAACTTCAGTCACCTGTTGATCGGAAGATCAAAACGCGTAGTGATCCTTATAGTGCCGAATATTGTATGTTATATAATGTCGTATTTGATTTATTGCACTGAATCGTACATTAAATTGATCTTCATATTGAACCATATACTGTATACTGTATCGAATACATTACTCATCGACGTGTTCAAAAATGGAACGATTATAGTATTTAATACACCGACGAAACCATTAAACATTTTAGTCGATTAATAGATCTTAAATGTTATAAGCAACATTCACTTTTATATGCTTACTTAGTTTTGATTCTACATTGCGAATTGTCACTTTTGCATAATTCAAGAATGATTTTTTTGCGAACATAGCGTCTCGTTATGTAATTTTTGCATGCAAATAACCACCTTTGTATCCTTATAACATAAATAGTTATTAAGAATATTAAAGGAAACATATAGAAATACTTATTATATTTAAAATTTCCTTACTCCTGTGCTGATTTTATCAATAATATATTAAACCACAGATATAATTTATAAACACCGGATATAGAAAACAAAGTTTGATAATGAAAAAATGACCCTGAATATACAGAATAATATGTATTTTTCCGGCTTGTTTAGGTTTTATATCTTTATTCGCAATTTGTCATTAGTTTTTTCCTACATAAAACTAGCAAAGTTAACAAAGATAACAGCAAAAATTTAATTTCAAAACTGCATCCCAAACAATCGATAAATTTATTTTTAAACCAGACACTCCTTCGAAAATTACAGTTATGTAAATTTTGTTCATTTTAAAAACACTCGGAAATGCAGAAAGAAAAGATTTATTAACGACCCCACATTACTTTCTAAGAATAGTTATTGTGCTTTAAAAACATAACTATTATTGTGAAGTTAAAAAAATCTTAGACAATAAACTTTTGTTTATGAAATTATTTTCTTACGTAATACCAGTAGTAACTAGAATCTTACTTGAAATTTTTGTCGTTATGGTCACGACTGATTGTGGCGACGAAAATCAAAAGAGTCCGCAGGACGAGTGACGGTTTTCTAAAGCAACAAGGAGGAGTGAGTTGGTCAAAAAGTACAACTAAATTCTGGTTATGAATAGTATTCGATTCGGCATGACAATTCCTCGAAATATATAAATTATTTTCAATTAATTACTTGTCACAATTTTGACACACATTGTATCTAAACAACACCTATTTAGTCATGTAAATTCCACGGCAATTGCCAGTAACTGACAATTGTCAGTGAGGTTTGAATCTGATTGGTTCAATTCACCATTATACTGTGATTTAATTGGATGACAAGTTATGAGTGGAATTGTCTTTGTAATCAATTTCTAATTTTATTTATTATTTTTTATTATGTATTTTGAGGAGAATATAATTTATTCGTTAGGTGACATGTTTTCAACCAATGAACATTCAGAATTTACGTTGTTATCACAGTAATTAAAAAAAAAACAAAAAAATATCAACTTATTTACATTTATTACTATAGGATTTATAACCAAATTTATGACATTGTTAATTAATCCCTTGTCATTAAGAATGGGATGTCATTTATTGATTGGATTTTTAAGGATACTGAATGATATGTCTAACAAAACGATAAGAATTACTTACCGTTCACGAATCGGTAAGTATTACCGTTGATTGAAAAGTTTTTTTCAATCAACGGTATTACTTATTTCTTTCTCGAAAACAAAACCATAAATGACAGGATTGCATATAAAAGGAATGAAAAATATCATGGAAATGTAATTTCCTCATTTTAGATACTATTTTTTACTAATGTTAAGGATAATTTAATGTTTATGAACAAAATATAGATCAGATAAAATATACTATTAAAAATGGTAAACATTGAAAATACTTACGCATCCCAGAATAGCTAAAATAAGTGTCCCAGTTTTGAGATCGAAACAATAACATCCGTCAACTCTAACCATAATCACTTGTAGAACTTCTTTATATAGTTGTACTCCTGTAAGAACTATTTTACAATAACTACAAAAACCTAAACGGAACAATGCGAATCACCAACTGGGAAACGTTTGAATAGACGTCGGTCCTTGTTTAAACGTGTTAGCACTTGTCCTTATCACTTATCAGTGGCGGGATTTCAGTTATTTTATTGGAGGGGCAATATTGCTTACTTTTTGTACATTCCGAAATAAAAAACACAATTAATTCTTAAGTTTGTACGATACAACAATTCAGAAATAGCCGTTTTAATTAATCTAAATCTTGGATAAAACTCTTGGTCCCTCTATCAAAATTAGTAATTCGATTTTTTTTATTATTAATCATTTTCAGAAACGCTATCATGCGAGGAAAAAAAATTTTTTTTTGAAATTCAGAAATGAAAACTATTTTGAGTTTTTGAGTTAATTCTAACTATAATCTGTTTAAAAACTAGGAGGAGTGTACGCTGTAGCCATATATACACTGTGACAGATTGCAATAAAGTTTGAAGCACACAAAACTTGTGAAATATCCCAAATGA
Source organism: Stenolophus ochropezus (assembly GCA_035578165.1). NCBI lineage: Eukaryota > Metazoa > Arthropoda > Insecta > Coleoptera > Carabidae > Stenolophus > Stenolophus ochropezus. Next base: position 23,487,939 of record JAQOWZ010000008.1, read on the forward strand.
ATACAAAATACAATAATAACGTGATAATAACAATAAACTTAAAATACTGATCACCATGAAACGAAACCTAAAACACTCTCTGACACGATAGCTAATGTAACAAATATCATTGAGTGTAAAACTGACGATACGTCAGCCAATCAGAAGTATTTATTTTAGTGCGCCAACTTCAGTTCACTCCTCCTAGTTATTAAATAGGGTATAGAGATGAATTATGAAAACTGATACAACTTTAATTATAATTTAAAGTATTGAAGTAGATGGAAAGTTGATTATGTAAACGGGCGTATATTTTGGTATCCCTATGATGCTTACTTTTTTTGTACATTCCAAAAATAAAGAAATAAATCCATTTTTTTAAATTCAGAAATGACAAGTAAATTGAGTTAATTCTAACTAGGGATGAATTATGAAAACTGATACAACTTTCATTTTAATTTAAAGTATTGAAGTAGATGGAAAGTTGATTATGAAAATGGGCGTATATTTTGGTATCATTATGAAGTTTACTTTTTTTTATATTCCGAAAAAAAAAATATAAAAAAACTAATTCTCTATGTTGGAATTAAAATTGTACACATTTCCGCTAAAGCCGAAAGTAGCACAAAATTCTGATCATTTTATTAGCCCCTTTGTCTAGTTTAATTTTGCTCCTTATCTTTTTTTGTATCTTTCAAAATAAGTGAAATATTTTCGGTGACTGCCTTTCGCCAAATCCTCTTTATTTCTATTTTATTGATTTAAAATTTTGAATAAAAGTGCTTTACTTTGCTGTCTATTTTTCAACAATAAGACCCCATCTTTCCCGTCTGAATTGAGTAAATTATTTCTATACGTGTACGCAGTAATAACGCGGTTACTGTAATCAGGTTTGCACGCAGAGTGCTCCGTAAACGGATTTTCTCGAGAACTTCTCTTTTTTCCCCATCCTGGTAGACAAGCTTGCTAAGTGCAACCAACACATCGAAGCAAGGATTATAGGATATAAGTGAGGATTAATATTTAATATTGTCTGCAAAATATAGGAGATGTTTATAAAACAATGGTTATATGTTGTATGTAAAAGTTTTTACAATATTTTGCAAAGTAGCGTATACTAAATTAGTCAGTACTTTAATCAATAGTTGTTTATATCCAACACCTGATATTAACGATATAGATATTTATTTATCTTGTGTCTATAACAAAGCTATAAACAGCATCTAAACGTGTTTTTATAGTTCATGTGAGTACTATTATAATAAATAGAGTTTCATCAAGTCAAGTAGCTTTGAATTACTTGGCTTGACTTGAAAATCATGCTTTTCTTAAATTTTGTGCTTGACTTGACTTGATTTTCTATTTTAGCAACTTGACTTGATATCAATCAATTTCAAGTTACTTGATATTACTTGATAAACATATTGCATTTTAAATTTATCACTATAACTATCGAATTAGAGAAAACTCCGTCATTCTGACTTCAAACATTGCTAGTCAATCTTAAAATTGCAAACTTTTCTTAGAAGCAGGTTGTTATAAATAAAAAATCTGATGTGGACACCACATGACTTCCTTGTACGCTAAATTATACACATTTCTTACTACACTTCATTTAAACTTTCGCTTTAAAGTAAGATCATTCTACAGATAATCGTTCTTCAACTTCCATTCGTTGCGTATCTTCGAACTTTCCTTATTCCTTATTGCAATACACAATAGTTATTTATATCACTAGTTCAGAAACTAAACTTTTGAGAGAGCGAGCTTATTTTGACAGATGGAGCTGAAAGTGAGGCCTACAAATAATGCGAGATCTTGCAAAAGAGTTTCTTGGCATGTGATACAATATTTTTTGCACCTATGACACTTTTAATTTATTAAAGAAATATTATTACTACTTAAAATTTTATACACTATAGGTAATGTCAGAAACATTTTCGGTTTAAATGGATATATAAACAATTCACTTGTTTTATTCAAAAAAAAAATATTGATAATTGTTCTAAACTAAAAAATAAAACGAATATGAATTGATATTTTTCAACAATTAACGTAATCATAATCTTACAAGATAAGTATAATATGCGTAATAAATCAAAAATAAATAAAATTAAAAATTTTGACAGAATGTAATGCTGAAATAAAGTTTTCATCCCTTTATTTTACCGGGCTCGACCGGCAAACAGAGTTTCTAGACGATTTTAAATTCAGTAATACTAGTTATTAGGGGACAGATGCGCGAAAAATTATTTTTTGCAATACCTGCACAGTAAGTTACCCATTAATAACAAAATTTAAACACAGTAAGTGGAACTTTTATTGCAGATTTGGTTTCCATGGTTATAGTAAACACTTCCCGTGCACGGTGGACAGTAAGTGTATTACTTACAATACACGGTGGATGGTAAGTATTCAGTTTCCACATCATCATAAACATTCATGGCACTCTTACTCTCAATTGAAATTCAACTTTTATTTTTGACATCAATCTGACAGACGTTGATTTTGAAACCTATTTTTCTTTTTCTATTATTTTTGTAGGTATTGCAAAAAATAGCTTACTAACCTTGAACTGTAAGTGATATTTGAAGTCTCGAATGTTTAGGAAATCTCGACCCTTCGGGTCTCGACTTCCCAGACAACATTCTCGACCTAAAAACTGTCACTTACAGTTCACGGTACGTAATATACTATTAATCGCTCAAAAACTTGTAAAGAAAGAGCCATTGTTTTCATTTATTTCGTACATATTTCTCAGGAATATAGTGTGATAGTTGCCAATGTCATTTTATTAACAAAAAATCACATGTTTCCTACAAAAATTAAAAGTCTACTAATTGTTATTTTTACTAAGTTTTTGCCGAAAGTAAACTCTCCTTTTGAAATAACATGAAATTGCTGATCAAAATTATTTTCATAAAACAGAATTATAAACTTACGACTAATAGTAGAAACTTATCTGCTAGTTTCTATATTCAAAACGTTAAAATATCCATAAATATGTATAATATATAGAAATAACATAGTGTAAAACGAGTAGGCGTAATATAATATATAATAATAAATAAAATAGTTAAAATATAAAAATGTAAGTAAGTGAAAATTTATGTTTTTATTATATTAATGACAAAACTCGAATAATTATTTACAGGTTGCTATCTATTCTTTTACTTGTCTGAGCCCACTTTAGATGTGTCTCTTTATAACCGCCACAATAGTAAACAATTACATATAAGACAATTGTGATGTTAATTTCGTTATCCGAATTACACTAAACACACTAAATCGATTTTTTCTCTGCTGTTATACCCGCAAATTGATTTTCATTGTGTGTGAACTTCACGCTCAGTTGCAGTAAGCTCATCTGCTCATCAGCATCAGCCAATGCCAATCTAAATATACCGCAGCCACCCCAGCCCACGTGTTGCGCGGGGTGCAGCCGTTTCGTTTTTCTCCGCTGACGTCAACTGCCAAGGTGACTGCTGACGGATAATTAAATGCAGATGAGCGTTCACACCGAATCCGGCCTCATTGTGCGTTAGGGGTGACAGCTCGAAGCGTGACACTACACATGGAAATCAATATGGAAAACCACGGATGGAAATCTGAATAACAACTCTTAAAAGTTTGTGCGGGTGATTGAAAGTGTTAAGCTTTTCAGGTTAAATATATGTGTGTTCTAGAACGTAGAATATGGAGGAATAACACAAGGGTCGTTCTGGTTTTTCATGTAGACTGCATTCGCGGTTAGTAATGTTGTCTAGATCTAGATCTTGTCTTCTCTTGCCTAGATTATCAAGACCAGGTTAGCTTTAGAAAATCGTCACTCGTCCTGCGGACTCGTTTGATTTTCGTCACAACAATCAGACGTGACCATAACGACAAAAATTTCAAGGAAAATTCTAGTTACTAGTGACAAAAATCAAGACAATTTTTAAGACTCGTGATTATATAAGAAGTTGTAGGTACAGGAAATATATTTTTTCTATAACCTATATGAAATGATGACATTTAATACCTCCTGTCAGTTGCAGAAACATCACATTTTATCTCAAGGTACAGAAGTATTAGTATTTCTATCCCTTGAGATAGAAATACTTTGTCACCAAGACAACAAGTTGACAAATGCGATAAAATTAGAACAAGTAACAACCTACTATTTTAAAATTAATTTGAAAAACATGTTTCGTTGTCTTATTGAATTTAATTTTTTAAATATTTCACAGTGGTTATAGAAAAAAATATTGTATTATATACGGGGTAAATAACAGATTTTAGCGCTCTGTGTGATTGTAACCCTCCGCTGCGCGTCGGGATACAAATGTCACACTTTGCGCTAAAATCTGTTACTTTTACCCCTTATATAATAAATATCTATTTTTAATCCCATAGTCCCGTACATTATTAGTGGAAAGTATTTCTTTCAATTACCTCAAAAATGTTTATTTATACCTACTTACCTACTAAATAAATCAATAAATTTAATGATGATCGATAAAACAAATTATAGTTGCAGTTATTCTCCCAGTTTTAAAACTTCTGTTCTAGCATTATTTTTATAATTTAAGAAAATTAACAAAATTATTTTCAAAATCCATATTAATAAAAACCAAAAACTATACATAGGTAAGGTGTAAGGAAAATTGAAGAAAATAATATAAAATAGAAAAGAAAAAAATCATTTCTTAATATACAGTGTGTCCAGATTTCATCGGCCACCATTGGAATCTCGAAAACTGTAACAGCTACGACTTCGGTTACATGGGATTTATTATGCCTGTCTTGGGTAGCGATTTTAACCCTGTCCATGTTATCCCAAAATTTCCCATAGATCATGAGAAAATGACGGAAATTTGATTTTGGCCCATTTCTTCTTCCACAAAAATTCGTAAACAGTTGAATATCCGGGAAAAGGTTTCAAATAAAAAAGTTAAATACCTACCTTTAATTTTCTAGTCAGTGCCCGAATTGTTCGAGTCTCTCTACAAGCTGTAGGTCTTTTGTTGAGTCTAAAATAAATGGAAATCTCATCTTGATTTCAAGAAAAACGTTAGAATAACCGGCCTACAGATATAATGTGCATATAAATATGCTTTTTTATATGGTCAAAGTTAAATACAACCTTTTTTAGTCGATTCTCTTCAGCCAAGGGGTGTAGATACAAACATCCCTTTTGAATTTGAAAAATAAAAATTTATCTCTAGTGAAACATACACTAACACAACACTGTTTTCTTTGTGATAAAGAACTGTATTCAAATACTTCGAAGCATTTCCTATTCTGTTACAATTTGATTCCCTGAACGTTCCGTTTCGACAGCAGGAAAGAATAATGGAATGGATTGGCAATGCATCGAAAAATATCAGTATATTGTAATGAAATTGTTAGTTCTAGATAATATATTTATTCATGTAAAGTAATTGGTAAATGTTTGTTGTAAATAAAAAAGTACATTGTTTAATTGATAAAATAGTACAGCCCTCTTTAAAAATAGATTATAATAGATAAAATCTTGATTTCTACAAACAAATGTTGATTAAAATTTAAAAAAAATGTTAATTACAACAAATAAATCGTTGATTACAGTAAAGAAAAAGTTCACAATAACAAACAAAATAAACAACATATTGAGTAAAGCAATAATAATTACCTATAGCTACTATAACAGAGAACAAGTTTTAACTACAAAAAAATCCTTGATTTTAATAAAGGAAAAAATGATTACAACAAATAAATCATTGGTTACAAGAAAGAAATGTTGGTAACAACAAAAAACTGTTGATTAAAATAACGAAATAATAAATCGCTGATTACAATAAAGTATTGTTCATTATAAGAAATTATAACATAAAAACTTTTATTACAAAAAGGAAAATATTGATTATTAGTATTATTACAACAAATAAATCGTTGATTATAGTAAATAAACTTTTGATCATTATATACTCCGCCTATATATTATAATTTTATAATTATGTTGTTTTTATATGCAACATTTTATTAAAAGAAAATAAAAATATTAAGAGCAACACATAACGGATTATATTAGTATTGCCATTGATTTTATATACTACATATTATAATAAAAAGATTTTTGTAATATATTTACCTACTATTACTATTGGACATAATATAGGTATATTTTTTACTGATTATTCTACATTTCATTTTTACCCAATTAACATGATTCATTTATGGAGTAAGACAGTTTTTCGGCAGAAAAAAGTTGATAAAACCCTAATAGGATCGTTATGGTTACATTTTGTTGATATTAAAAATTTTGTATGTGTTTGAATTGTTGTCATTCGTGAAATAATCAAGCAAATATAATTAGAACTATGAATTTAATTGCTAAAATTTACTTATAATATCTACGAAGTAATGACAACTCATTTAATTTTAACACTCGTTCGTCTGTTATTACGCAAGTATACGACTATTCGTAAATATTACTTGTAAATTTATGATTCTAATTATATTACTATCATATTTCATGAAAATAAAAATAAGTCTTGTAAATTGGTTATGTGCATTAAAAATGAAAATTACAGTGATTTTCATTTAAGGCGCAGGGTAATTACATAAATTCAATATTATTGTGAACCAACAATCCCAACTAATTATTCATTATTCACAAAAGACCCCTCTCTTGTAATTATTAATTTGCATTATTCATAGTTAATGAAAGTGTGACACGGTAACATAACCCTGTTATTATTTCTCATCTTCCTTCGCAACGAGATCTAGTAACACTGCACGTCTAGTCGGTTGATTAGTTGTAGGACATGCAACACAACGCGCAATTGTGCAGATGCGTTGACCTGTGACCTGCGACCCCGTGACCTCGAGGTCAGGCAACAGGTTACAGGTAGGGGAACAAACTCAACCGCAATGAGTTTCATATTATAATGTAAGCCGGTGATTTCTAAAGTGGGGTGTAGTCCGAGGAGTATGAAGTATGAAAGGGAATTTAAAAAATAGGGCACTGGTCGAAAATAAAATATGACATTTACGTGTGTACTTTGGTTCAATTTTCAAATTGAATTTTGTTTTAAAGCAATATAAAATATAGACAACCAAAAATCTTTTGATGCTGCAACAACAAATTTAATAATGAATACAGTGACAGCATTAAAACAGAAAAAGAAGATACGTAAAAAAGATCTATAAAGAAAAGTGTTTGGCGTAGGAGTTGATTAGAAAACAGAAAAAAATAATAAACTTCAATTAAAAGATAGAGATTCATATAAAAAATACGCTTTTCCAATGACTGTTTTGATAAATTACTGTATGGTATAGAAAAAAAAATTATATTGTGTGGGAAAACAAGACAGAAATTCATATATCACGGTCGAAATCTTAAAAACATAACCAACAAAACAAAATTATTTAACGTGAAACTGTACGCATATCGACGAACACATAATTTGTACAAAATCTTTAAAGCAAATAGAACAAGTTTTATGATTTCATTGACATAAAAAAAGTAAAATATTAAAGAAAATTATGTATATGATACATTCAATAAATTATTTTATTTCAATTTGGAGTCAACAATTTGCGAGCTTAATTTGTTTTATACTTTGTTTTTAAACTATAGACAGTAACTAAAAATTCTAGTGACAAAATCAAAGCCTGTGATTGGCTGTTACGCCATTTCATGAAGCCGCATTTAACCAGACAAAATTTCAAGTTAACCTTCTCAAACATAATTGAAACGTCAAACTCTCAGTAGTTGTCAAATAACTTGTTGAGTTTGCACGTGTTTTTCGTTTCATTTCTCTTTTTGTGATATTTCACGATTAAAACCAGTTTATTTCAGAACTACTAGTATTTCACTAACGCTGTAGTGTAAATGTGACTTCGTCTAGTGCTGTCTATAGTATAGTATTCACAGAACTTTTCAAATTCCTTTCAATATAAATCTATGAATTTTCAGAAATAAAGTTGGCCTGTGCAAATAATAGGCTGACAGCTATATAATTTAGCCGTTTAGCATAAAGAAATTAAGAAAAAAAAATGAATAATTCGGACAGAAAAAAATCAAACAATAATTGCAGTGTGGTGGGCTGGAGAAATACGCAAGGGAATGCTTTGAATATTGAATTTTATTCATTTCACTAAATCCTGGAAAATGGAACGAAAAAATAAATGGATCGCGATACTTTTGGAGTTGTTTTTCTGGTGGTCGATTCCACATCTATGTATCTATTACCATCCAAATTAAATAAATAAATTTATTCTTTTTCTTTTACTTCTTTATCAAAAAATGAACCATTAATTTGGCTATAATCATATGTCCCGCTAAATATAACAGAAGTCATTGCATAGACTAAAATTAATCAAATTATTTCTTTGACTGCAACAAATTTAGTCATATTTATTGTTGATACTATCAACTATTTTGATTGTAATAATTCTTTAGGGAAAAATAGCATTCAATTTAATTTATTGATGATTTTTTCATTCATACCTTAATCACGGGTTTATAAAAGTTTGTATTATTGGTAGAACTAATACAGTCCAGGGTTTCTTGCATAACTGTACCTCGCAAAATTCATCCCAAAACCATAATTCTTTCGATTATGGGTCACACACGATTGTTGCTAAAGAGTTTGCGACCTTTCGATATACTTATATAATTAAGTCGACACTTTTGAATCCACAGTATATAATAACTGACATTATGAAAGGATAAATTTAATGTTATCCTTATGAAATTCTGTTCATTGTGTTCGGCAGTCTCCCGGAAAAACTTATAGAGCATGATGCCAGATGGCACTGTATTCGTAAAAAAGATATGCTTACATAGCTTATATAATAATACCAAATGTTTATAAAGAAACCTCAACATAGAATATGTAAATTTCAAGTACCAAAATGAAATAAAAGGTTGTAGATAGTTCTGCGTCGATCTTCAAACATTCCCGCATGCTATTTTGATTATGCCCTTAATACAAAAATATGAGCTTTAGGATATGTTTAAAAATTTGTAAGAAAATATCACTATTTATATATGTAGACACTATAAACTATAAAAAAGAGTGTAGAAATAAATAAATAAATACATCATACTCTTGTACTTTGAATAAAATAAATTATTTAAAACGCATTTCTTTGAGAGTGCAGCAAGAAATTTGAGAGTGCGACAAGATTCTTGTTTAAGTGATGTTTTCAACATTCTCTTGAATGATACTTTGCCTTTTCCACACGATCGCAGGAAAAATATTTGAAAGGGTAAGCGTGGGTCGAAGCAATGAAATTATATAATGAACGCTTTCCAAACGAGAGCAGTTTCATGTTTAATAGTAATTAGTACATCACACATATCATTTCATACAAATTAATTATCTGCTTAAACAATGTATTTATAGCAATGATTCACGGAACACGGAACTTGGCACACAATGTTCAACATAATTTCCTAAAAATTATTACTCGGCTTTGTTTACTTCACGGGGAAATTCTGTTGTGCTCAAATAAATTCCATTTTAAATTCAATTAGAACTGAAAACTGAGGGAAACGATTTACATAAAAAGGAAAAATTTACTGCAGTGTGAACTTCAGGAATATTCAGTATTTTGCAAGTGAAATTGATGTTGTTTTTATCTGTGTAATCCGCTATTGGAACTTGTAGTTCTTTTTCAGGGTGTGGTGTGTCAGTATACTTACAGTTGTGTAATATGTGTTTAATGTGTTGATTATTAGGCTAGGCCACAGATAAACACAAACAGATGAACAGCCTAATGGCGCATTCTGTCCACAAAAGTCGAAGTAGTTATCACGAATGAACTAGATGGCGCACATTCGTCCAGTAAAAATTTCCCGAAAACACAGACAAATCTGCAGCTGCCGCACTAATGCCATCTAGTTCAATTGTGATAACTACTTCGAATTTTATAGACGGAATACGCTGTTTGGCTGTTCATCTGTTTGTGTTTTTTTGTGACCAGGGCCGTATTTAGTTGGGACATTTTAAGTAACTTGATAGGTTAATTCTGTTTACTTGGCACAATTGAAGTAACCCAGAGCTGATCTCGACCTGATCCAACTCACCCAGCTATTCTGCTGGGTTGGTGAGTTGAACCTACTCTCTGTATCTTTGTTTACACATTGCTTCTTTTTCTATATCTGTCAGAAGTTATATCTTTTATAGATTAAAAAGAAAAAGTTAATAAATAATTTTAAGTGAATATTTAAATTTACCATTTCAAATTTTCACCAACTATAAAATTTGATTGTTTATTTGGTACCAACACTCATAAATTTAGGATCAGTTTAGGTTGTATTCAAATTTCTCAAATAAATACGGCGGGGCGTACTATAGTTATATTTAGAAAAATTACAATAAAATAACACAAACTATAAACGATATTTTTACTTCCTTATACAAAATAATAGAAGCAGTGTCATTTTTTTATAATATAATTTACTTAAGTTATATTCTTATGTTTGATACAAGAATTTTTCAAAACATTAAAATTACTTATTATATTTTTTTCCCACGACGATTTCTTTGTTTTGTTTTTAATAAGGGCTATACCAAGAGACATTTACAGAAAAGTCATTCAAAAATTACGTAGAGTTCGGGAATTCCCCGAGTAATGTTTATCCAATTTGCCGATAGAGGAAAGAGGAGCCAATATTGTTTTGACGAAACTACTTTGACTAGCTTTAGTTTTGAAATTTATTTTGAGCAAATAATTCGGCAGTCTTTCAGTAGATTGGTAAAATGAAGAGGAAATCGGTGGATCTACTGAAAAATCGATATAGGTGACAACACTGCACAATGTTATCCTCGATAGGAGTTGCAAAAACTGCAACTCACATGTAGGTATTTGACTCAATTCACGCGTACTTCTTATTTTTTTAAATTGGTTATCATACAACGTTAAGAATACCAGAAAACGGGTATTTTCAAATTAAAATTTACCTTAAATTAATTTTGACTAAAGTTTAAATACATGTTTAAAAATGAATGTAGATATTACATAAAAATTAATTTTCCAAACTTATTAGGAACAACTGGCAGTTAAACAGTCGATCGACCAAAATCTGTACTATACATAGAAATTGCGGGTAAATGTCGCGGTAAACCAAATAAAAGACAATTTAAAGTGACATTTTTAAAAATCAACTGGATTTGTGTTTGTAACGAGAAGAATGCTTTGTTTTGTTTACAGTGTTTGCTGTTTAAGGGAAAAAATGTGAACTGAAACAAGGGTGAGAGATTTGTTGTATTTGAATGAGAAAATAAAAAACCCGAAAATTTATTACCACAAAACTACAATGAAAAATTAATAGATAAGTTTGCCGAAAACAATGAAAGACGTTATTTGTTTATAATTTACATTAAAACAAAACTTTAAAAAAAATGAATTTCTCTTATATTTTACTTCCTTTTTGCTTGATGCAGCACACCCACAAATATGTAATGTAGTAGGTACAAGCCGCCACTGAATAGAATTGCGAAAAAAATCGGTTTTCAGATTTCAACAGGAACTTCCATTTTGAGCATCCTTCAATCCATTTTGACTAGCTTCGGCGTGACGTAGCTCTATAATGTTGAAATTTTGTGTATGGGACTATTATATCATCTAGTTGTGAACCTCAATTTTTTATTACAATCGGCATTGTGAAAAGGACACTTTACTCGAAAGGTATTTTTGAAATGTAAGCATAATTAAAAAATGATTAGCCTAGAATATTAATGACAATTGTGACAAAAAGTGCCAAGTAAATTTGAAAATTAGTGATAAGATAGTGAACAATATATGTAATAACATAACATAACATGGAAAATAAGTGCTCAAATATTAGAGAGCGAACTTTATTAATTTTAATAAAATTAAAAACAGATTTAAGTTTTGCAGAACTTTGGCTGGCATGTTTAAAATTACTTTTACAACTGCTCAAAATTATTTTCATAATGCAATAAACATAAAGGGAGAAACTTTTATCTGCCAATGTAATTTCTATATATAAAACGTTGAAATATTCACAAATATGGTAAAATATATAGAAATAACGGATTAACGTTACGTCAACTTCATAACATATAATCAGTGATGTTTAATTAACGTAATTTATACTTTTGGTAAATTTCCCCTGTAATTTATCAGTTTTTATTGCCATTTTAAATTCTCTTGTATTTTTATTACAATTTTAAATTTGTTGTAAAATTATGTGTAAAATGTAGATATTAAAGAGGAAAAAAAAATTAAAAACTTTTATTGTAAATAAGAAAATACTGTTGAAAAATGTAACTTACAATTCCAAAAAATTAATAACAATTACACAAAAAATATTAAACTAATTTGGTACAATTATTTACAAAAGAAATTAAACATAGACAATAAAAAGTGAGTAAATTTAAAAACCTTTAAAGAGGTACAAAACCACATTCAGACTGAATTCAATGCTTGTCTCTAAACCGAAGGCATTTGATTCCTTAGCATCTTGCTCAAATTCGTTATTTTTTGCTAAATACTTTTGATTTCGCATAATTTTAAATTGCATTGTATAAATAATAACTTTGCAGATCTGTCGTCTGTTATTTTATTTAATTTTTTTTGTTAAGAATATTTCCAAAATATGTAATTTGATAATTAAAGGTAATTTAAAATTGTAAATTATGGATAAATTACGGTAATTAATTTAGGAATTTACCCCGTAAATTACAACTAACATCACTGCATATAATTACAGTAGACACTAGGCCACCTACATTCCGAGTTTTTCGTAGATAGAAGATAGACTGAATGTGGAAGTAATAGAATTTAAACCTGGAAATATACTATTCGCAGATCACAGTACAGCATAAGTCCATATGCTTACAATTCTCTTGATCAGGGGCGGATTTAGGCATGGGCTTTATGGGCTGCAGCCCAGGGCCCCGCGATACAAGGGGCCCCCTTCTTCGGACAATCAGAATAACTCCACAGACATTAGCATTCTCTGCATGGATGCTTAAATAAATTTCGAAGTCACTTTCTTTTTAATCTAATCCTAGTATCTATCTTTTTGTATAACAGTGAATATTAAATTTTAAATACCTGAATAAAATAGAATTCTCTAATCAAAAATTGAGGATTAGTTCTATCATTTTTATGAATTTGCCCATATATGTATTTAAATTATTATTATTTATAAGAATAAATGTTCTTTTTACCTCCCGCCTATCAATATATAGATAAGGGAGGTATTGTTTTTGGTTAGATTTCTCGACTATGAGTTTTCAACATATGAGCACGAATTAGGGTCCCTACAATACGATTTTACTATTTTTAACGTGATGTCTGTATGTCCGTGTGTGTGTGTGCGTGTGTGTGTCTGTGACGATTTTTCGTCCACGATAACTCCAATACGAGATATGTAAAAATATAATATTTGGTATTTAAGACTTATATTCAGATATGATGAACTGATTAGATTTCGACTACAATTGGTTAAACGGAAGTAGTCTTCGAGCATATATTAACTAGAGAGAGTATGGGTACTTTTGTTGTGAAGCCAACATGTGGGGTTCGGGGAGCGGTGCGGTTCCCCTATAACGGAGTATAGAGGGTTGCTGTTAGAGTACATTTTGACCTTTGAACGTCGAAGACTGACAGATGCATTAATATTTGAATGTAATATTTTATTTATTATTATTATTTTAGGTTTTTGACAAGTTTAGATAAATATTTTAAAATTATTACGAGTATGTTATGTGAATATTTATTTAAAACTATCAATTACGCATAGATGCACAATTTGAAAAAATATTTTTATTTATTACTTACCATTGTCTATTTAAAGAATCATTCATACAAAATCTAACAAAAATAATTACTGAAAACAAATATTGCAAAATCTTAGGTATTACATCAAAATTGTAGGATTTTCAAGGAAATCAGGAACCATTTTTTTATATAAACATATATATATATATATATATATATATATATATATATATATATATATATATATTTACAAAGTATTTTACTGATTTTAGATTAGAATGGTTTTTGTTAATTTACTTCTATTCTGTCTTTAATATCGGAATTTTTTTTACTTAATTAGGAGCTGCACATGTGCGAACCATTTTTAGAACCACAATAAATACACAAAGCGACACAAAACCACGCGTACGGCACGCTCAAATGACATTTGTAAACAAAGAATGCAACAAGCAATACACCGTTATAGGGGCATCACCCTCCATCCCACTTCATCATGTTCGCTCCAAACTATGTCTACCCTAGGTGGCGTATACTGTCTCTAGTTAGTATATGCTCGAAGGAAGTAGTACATTACTTGAAACTTTAAACCGTTTTTCCTAAAACATACCTCAAAAACCATTTTTTCACAAATTACCTTATTATTAAATATAAAGATTTTTTAATTTTCTACCGATCTGCATAATTACGTATATACATAACTTCTAGCTAGATAGAAAAAAATATATAAATTATAATAACTTTACATATCGTTTAGGCTGAGGAATTTCGATAGAACAGATGAGTTATTCACATGTTCACAAAATTTGACATGTGATGTCAAATTTGATGTAAGTAAGTGTAAAAGATAAAATAAGTAAAAATGAAGTAATTTTATTGTAAAATTTAAAAATATGGAATAAATGTATAAGGAATGTATTTGCATGCGTGAATCAAAGTAAGTTCGGTTTCGGTTTTAGTAATGTCAAAAATAGCTGTCATATTGGTCATACAAATTTTAAGAAGTAAATTTTAGGTATGAAATGAATTAAAAATATTCTCTTAACTGCAATAACACACTAATTTTAAAACTACAAATTAAATGTATAGAAAAACATATAGAATAAATTACTACAGTAGCGGGAGGTATTGTGTTGGACACATCAGATTTTTTGTTTTTTGTTAATGTTAATTTAGAATATAAAACGTCCGTTGCCTTACATATTTTTTTATTAAAAAAACTTAAGGTGGGGCCCCCAAACAGTATAAGCCCAGGGCCCCCAAAGTTCACGGTCCGCCCCTGCTCTTGATAATAATAAAGTACAAATAAGCACAACATTACATTTGTCAATTTCTGCATAGATATCAACTTGTCTGTTTTTTTAATACATCAGCATTTATATTTAAAACACATACGTTTTTCTCCGATTTGAAATATGACAAACAATGCATCTCCAATCCTATTACTACCCTATTTCCTGTCCTTGCTTTCCTCCTTTCCTTGATTCCTGCTTTTATCCTTCCTTGTGCTCCCTGTTGACACTCGCTTGGGAGCGGCTTTGTGCCGCGGGTATTTGCATTTTTAACGCGGACAAGCCAGCGATCACCACACAGAGCTCACAGGTACAGCAGCTACGATTCACGCTATCCTGCTGCGTAAATAACGGCAGGGTCAGCAGGGATTACTTGATATTCTGTATTTTGTGGTTGTAACAACAATCAAATGGATTTGTTTATGGCTCATTACATTTCAGAATAAGGGGGGTTTCCAAGAGGACGTATTTTAAAGAAATTTTTGCTGCAAATTATAATTTGAGTTCAATAGAGTGTAATGATGTAAAAATTATTGTAAAATATGATAAAGGATGAGAAACTGTTTGAGTGAAAAAAATAGTGGATTGTAGTTATTTTCAAGCTATTTAATTAAACCCCTAAATATTACAATATAATCAATTACATGCTAGAATACAGCTAGGATCCTGATCCTGACGGCTCCTATTTCTTACCACTCCTTAATCCTAGAAAGTAAAGCGACTAAGCACAAAGCTCAGTGAGGAATTACGCAAACACTCGCATACTCTCGCACACAACGTATCTCGTGGGCAACCTGGTCAGGGCCACTACAGCACAAAGCTGCTTCAACCTCTCGCTAGCAACCTGGCTAGGGTCACTACGGCCCACAGCCGCTCGCTGCTCCGTCGGCAAACACCCATATCAACTCAATACACTATGAAGGGAAAGAAAACTACTGGAATTCAGTCAATGGGATAAAATTTTATTTCCTCTCCTACCGGTTTCGACCCCACATGGGTCTTCCTCAGGGAGTGAAAGTCATTTTATACATTATTAATGTGTTGTAAATACATTTGTCGAAAATTGTAACAGAATAGTTAAAAATCAAATCGTGATGTTTAATAAACTCACAAGTCAAACATATGTAAAGTTTTTTTATAAACGCAGATACTAAATGTAGTCATTTAATAATTTTATTTTTTACAAAAAACGTGGTTTCGTGCACCTACGGTAAAAACCAGCTAAGCATTGTAATAAAAACGTTTTTTTTTTCACTCCTTGAGGAAGACCCATGTGGGATCGAAACCGGTAGGAGAGGAAATAAAATTTTATCCCATTGACTGAATTTCCCTTCATCAATTGACCAGTCAAGAAAAATCCGTCTATCAATATACTATGGCCGTATTTATTTGGGACATTTTCAGTAACCTGGTAAGTTAATTCTGTTTACTTGGCACATTTGAAGTAACCCAGAACTGATCTCGAACTGACCACCCAGTTATTTTGCTGGGTTGGTGAGTTGAACCTGTTTTCTATCTTTGTTTACACATTGCTTTTTTTTCTATATCTGTCAGAAGTTATATCTTTTACAGGTTAAAACGGAAAACTTACATAAATAATTTTAAAAAATCACTTAAATTTACCATTTAAAATGTTCACGAACTGTAAAATTTGGTTGTTTATTTGGTACCAACACGGGTTAGTTTGGGATCAGTTTAGGGTTGTATTCAAATTTCCCAAATAAATTCGGCCTATATTACACTTACTCATCTCATATCATCCATGGTAACTCACCTCAAATCTATTTGCACTAGGGCACTATCAAAAAACTACACAATACCTATGCGATCGCTCTGAAGTCTAGAAAAATACTGAAAGAATAATTGTAAATTCCTCCTCATAATACTCATGCTACTAATTAAATTAGGAAACTTATATCATTATAAAGGAAATAATAATTACAAACAAGTTATTTATTACCTCAATGAAATATTCGTAACAAATATTAAATAATTATAAGAGAAATTCGAAATTTAAAAAAGGGGCGTTTTCCTGTGACATATAAACCCAAATGGACCATGGAGTCTACCTTCATTGAAATGCTTTCACCTCTACTTATGCCTAATTTCTATTTTGTTATTACTGTTTTGTCAAGTTACCCTAAATAGGTACCAATTTTATTTTTTAAATTCACAATAAATTTAAGCAATATTGTTCTTCAACAATAATTTCAAGTAATAATAAAAATTAACTAACTCAGCTAACTTGACCTATAAACCGTTAAAAATTTATTATTTTTGTCTCAATTCCATTACTACTGCTATTTTTGGGGTGATTTACGTCATTTTATACCTAATTTCTGACCTTACAAATATTAATTATTCAGATGCCGAATTTTATGCTCTACAACTGTTATTTGAAACTTATGTATTTAACATAATTATAGATGCAGGAAATTACGAAATTATGATTTTACATGTTAAATTCCTAAGTTCGGGTAATCGAGTCAATATCCTTTATACATATATGTATATAAAAAATTTAAAATGATGGAAAACTATATTCTACTTTTAAGTTTGGTGATTCTTCTGAAATATCGTAATATCAAAGAAAATCATGTTGAATCTGATTATATAAACATTTCCTGTATTGTGTTTTCTACCCAGGTTATAAATAGGATTGGAAAAAAACTCTGGTGCATAATATTTAATCATTTGCATACAATAAAAATCATTCCATTTTTTTTTTCTAAGTAAGATAATGGTACGCATTTTCATGAGTGCTGCCAATGTAAGTTTTAAGATTACAGTTCTAAAAACTCATTACTGACGAATATATGAAATAAGGTTAGGATAGTTGGTGTCCTTAAAGTCCATATATAAGTGATCCACTACAAAGTTTGAATCACCGAGATGAATTCAGTTGGAAAAGGAATCCGATCTGGGATCATTTTATGTTGAAAAAAATGTTAAGAAACAAAAAGGGCCTTATTCCAGCTCACTTTTCTGATTGCTTTTGTTAAAAGTGATGTTTGGCCTCATAAGAATATAATGTACCATTAGACTTCCTAAAAGCAATTTTATTATAAAAGTTAACTCAGAATTCGGGTCAATGTGTTTATTTTATTTTATATTGTGACTATGTCTTTGGAAAACAGTTTTTATTTAATTTCAATAAAAAAATATTTGACTTAAATAATTAGTTTAAATCATAACAACCCTAGTTATAATCAACATTTTCAACTTTCCATTGTAATCGACATTTTTTATATTATATTCAACAATCTCATTATTGTAATCAATGTTTTATTTGTTGTTATCAACCTTTTCTATATTACAATGAACGTTTAATTTGCTGTACTTAACATTTTCTATATTATAATCTACAGTTTACATATAATCAAATTTCAATAATAAATAATAACATTTTCTATATTACAATTAACTTTTATCTATTGTAAATAAATAACGTATTATTTGTTATAATCATCATTGCATGACAATTTCTTAATTTAAACTTTTGTTTGATGGTCTGATTTAGAAAATAATTTTAAATCACACGACAATCAAATTTGCAAAAGTAATAAAGTAATACAAAAAAACCTAAATTGTGAAACAGGATGTTTAATTTAATACATTATTAAATATAGTTCATTGTAAAATCTTTAGTAAATGCATTTTTTTATAAAGGGTAACGAATAAATGTTGTAGTAATAAACAGTACAAATAGAAATTCCTTACATTTCTTACAAGGTAATAAACTTGAAATTTGCGTCAATTATGCCTGCTCAGACAATAAAAAATTGCACATTTCTTACTGGAATATAAAGTACATTATTAAGATGTAGAAAAAGATATATACAATTTCTTATTGTTTCTATTTCATTTTTATCGCTGGTTAGGTACAGATCAGATAGCACATATATGTATACCTCACTATAATGCCAACCCGGCTGACTTTGAAAATAGAAAATTGATGTTGAACTTTTTGAAATTTGCGACTAAAACATAAAATTAAAACTAAAATTAAAACAGTAGCTGGGAATGATACTTAACATTTAGGACCGCATGAATAATGAAGAATATTTTTTTTTGAAAAATTTATGGACTTCACTGAGATTTGAACCCATGGCCTTTTAATTTCTAGTAGGATGCTCTAGTAACTGAGCTTCAGCTACTTGCTGATGACTACACACACTTGGTGGTTAACGAACCAATGGTGAATTTGGCTGTATCAGCCTATCAACATCAAAATAATTGTCGCCAAAAACAGTTAGCATCAAACGATTACATTAATTTACATTTAAAATTTAAAATATCTGAATGTCCGAAGTTCATTGTCACAATTAAATTTAAAAACAAAATTGTTCCTTTCAAGAACTCGTCGATGAGGATTGTATCCGATGCAGTACACAATATAAGGTTTAATGCAAAGATAACAGAGTTATCTGATGATGATCGAAAGGTCGAAACGCGTAGTGACACAAAAAGTGCCGAGTTTTGTATTCCGCTCAGTGTCATATTTGGTTTATTGCATTGAATCTTATTTTACAACGATCTTTGCATTAAACCTTATATTGTATACTACATCGGATACAATCCTCATCGACGAGTTCTTGAAAGGAACAATTTTATTTTTAAATTTAATTTACATTTATATACAAATTAGCTCACAATATCATTTCCTCTCTCCTTGCAGCTGAGCCGAGATGAGCCCCTATCGTGACGCAGTACCCAACTCCGGTGTCCGAACTCCGGATCCGGACTCCGAATCTGCACTCCGGGAACTAGGTCACAGCGCCACTACACGGCCGATGAAATATTCAGTGAGGAGCAAGTGCAAACAAACTACCCGACACCCACATGCCTCAACTCTAAGTGGACAACAACTTCGTTTCTTGCTGCGTGCAACACATCAAAATAAGAGGAGACTGGAGATATTATGCTGTAGGTTCAAATCGATTATGATTGGAAGTAGAGAATGATGATAAAAATAGAAGTAAATGTAAAGTATTGTATTGTGAGAGTTATCAACAAATGTCTTGAGGGTTGAGGGTGTTTTTATTATGATTGATTAAAAATAGAAAACGTTACGTGCTTATGTCAAGTTATTACTCTAGAATATGTATTTATAAATAATGTAACGTTTATTTATTTAGGTGAAGTGTAATAAAAAACAATTGAAACACGAATATTTAAAGTAACAATATAAATTAACAAATATTAACACTAAATTAGAAGTAATTATTATTAATAAAGACTTAAACATTACGAACATTTATTTAAACACTTAAAACTACGCAATATTTGTTTCCAGAATATATTATTTCACCAAATATTTATTTATATCATCAACTATTTACATATTTCTAATTTACATGTCGCTGACATGTACTGACCGACACTGACTTTCTTCAGTGAGTCTCTGCTCACTCTGACCGATACTAACTTTCTTTAGTGACTCTCTGCACACTCTGACCGATACTAACTTTCTTCAGTGACTCTCTGCACACTCTGAATGATACTAACTCTTGAGATGCCCTATGCGACCCTTTAATACCTGCGGACAGCTAATCTTGAACATTCCAGAAGCTTCTGGACTTTAATATTCCCGAACAATTGCGGCGTCGCTCCTTTCCCACTTGACCTTTTTTATCTTTTTACAATTTACTATTATTTCCTCTCCTACCGATTTCGACCTATATTTATACACTGACTGAATGCAGTAATTTTTATCCATCCATCATCCAAACTCCAGTCAGGAAATTTCTTTATACCTTCATTACACCATCGTTGGAAAACACACCATCAAACCCTATATTTATATTATAAAAATATGGATATATTAACACAAAATAAAAATTGTAGTTTTAAAATTTAATTACAAATAAATTGTATTAGACTAGAACAGCAGTTGAATTAAACTTATTTGGGTGCAACTCTATAACAAATAAAAATTAAAAAAATATATTTCCTTCGTAAAAATATACAGGGTGAATACTGAAAACCTTGACATAGGGAAATAACATGGGAAAACAGTTTTTTGCTGTTTCCATCTGTCCCGCTAAATAATATCGGGTGTATATCAGTGGCGGCTCGTCCAGGGTGGCAGAGTGGGCAGTGCCCCCTCAAATTAAAATAAAATATTTTTTCTATTTCACATGAATATATTTTTATTATTAATTATTATAACAATATAAACTTCATCTTATACTACTTAACATTTAACAATGTACTATGTTAGTGGTCTATTTAAATAGAAATTAGCGCGGCGCCGCTGTGCAACACAATATTATATGCATCAAATTCGACCAGCGGGGGCACGCATCCGCCAGACGAAACTTGTATGGTATACTACTCAACGATACGTTCCAAACACAAATGGGAACAAGATGACTGTACAAGTGAGACAGCGCTATGTACGTGAGTGATTTCTTGCAATTCATGTGCGACTGGGCTCGTTATGCAGCGGTTGTCAGCCCCCTCGCCATCTCGAACGGTGTTGTACTTGTATGACTTAAAATTCTTAAAATAAATTCTATAATATGAATGATAAATAAAGAGATGCACAGATTTAATTTGTTTATAATAAAATAATAATTTAAAGTAAATATTCAGTAAAATTGATAAAACAAAAATAATGCGTATTGTGATTAAAAAACTTATTTAAGAATAAAAATAAATATGTATATGTAAAACATCATTGAAGAGTTTTTAAATATTATTAATATTTTAATTTTGAAACAAATGCTTTGCTTATTTTTAAAGTTTGTAAATTTATCATAGAAATAATACGAATAGCCGAGTGTTGAACTAGAGGAGGCATGCATACTCTGAGATTCGGAAACAATCGGACGTGATCGGTGAAATATACTCATTGCATGTTATATTTCTAAAATCGCCAGATCGTCAGTCGTGTATAAATTGTACCTGTAAGCGTGTAAGATATGATTAAACATTTACGAAAATCTTCAGATTTTCTTTATAAAATAATTGATCATTTTGCTAAAACTAAAGACAGAAGAATTGATATAATATATAAACAACTGTAATTAACAATTAATGTATTCTGCTTCTAGCTCATTGGAATGTTTTAGTTCATGGGATAAGAATTTATTTTTAGTTATTCTTAACCGAATAGAAATGAGATTTGTTTTCTTTTTATTTATATTATATTTCAAATTTATTCTAGTACCTATATCATTTTTAATTTGTTTTTTTACTTTCTTCATTACCCCTACCCACTTTTTTTTATTATCATTGACCTTTCCGTTGGGTTGTGCTAAACACTGATACCTATTAATATTTATTATTAATAATATTAAAATTATTTGTGACGAAATCGGAGTTCTAAACATCGTTTCATGACCATGTTTTTCTCACCAAAATCTTTGACACTAACAAAATAATTTGCCCCCTCGCTCAAAAATACCACGAGCCGCCACTGGTGTATATGGTATCGTTAGTTAGATTACTTAATTTTGCATCTAATAAAACCAAATGTTGTGTAATAAGGCCTTTTCTAACTGAAATATTTGATAAAATAAATTGTATTTTGAAGGTTATCCTTCATATTTTCGAATAAGAAACGTCAAAAACAAAATGCTCCATAGCCGAGTGGATACGAGGGCTGTTTCATAACATAAATAATCTACAAGACCTGGTTCGAGACCACCTCAGCCCTATTTTTTCTTAAATTAAATTATATAAGACTGATTACATTTTGACTACAATTGGTTAACTGGAAGTAATACTTTACTTGAAGCTTTAAACAGTTTTTCCTAAAAAATACCTCTAAATACCTCTAACTTTTCGCAAGTTAAGTTATTATTAAATATAAAGATTTTTAAATTTCCTACCGATCTGCATAATTCCGTTTATATATAATTGTAGAAAATTTCTATAAAATAGTTGATGAATGAGTTATTCATTTTTTTTTAATTTATTTTATTTCTTTAATTTACATTAATTGACATGGTGGTATGGGAACAATATAACATAATTTAATTTAGATTTCTAATTTGATTACAGATAAATATTCAAAAATTATTTTAATTATTTTAGAATTTTTGGTAGCTAACAAGACATTAGTTTTATTCATATGTTCACAAAATTTGACATACGTCAAATTTGATGTAAGTAAGAAAGGTAAATAAATAAATATGAAGAAGTTTTGTTGTAAAATTAAAAAGGTGGAAGAAATATATAAGGAATATATTTGCATGCGTGAATCAAGATAAGTTCGATAAAAAATAGCTGTATTTTTTGGTCATACAAATTTTATGAAGAAAATTTTAGTTATGAAAAGAATTAGAAATATTCTAAACTACAATAACAACCTAATTTTAAAACTACAGATTGAATTGTACTGGAAAATGTATATAGAATATACCTATTACTACAGTGGCGGGAGGTAATGTGTTGGACACATCAATATTTTTTTAGTTTTAAATAAAATATTATCTGTTTTAAATAATGAAGTTGTTTATGCCATGTCCGTAATTTCTCCAGGGTTTTGGCGTCTTCAGCTGATTGGTTTTGTGTGGATGAGTCGATAAGACAAATTGAATTTGCCATCCTGCTATTATCCTGCCTGTTTGTAGTCCTGCTGCTGTCAGTCCTGCGCCTAATGCATTTTTGTAATTGATTTATGGGACCGCGCCCATATGAATGATAAGTTCGTTTTGAATTTTTTAATTAGCTGCAATGTTTAAAGTAGAATATTTAAACTGGGAGATGAGATTACGAGAACATAAACTGCACGGACTGTTTATGCACAAGTAAACACGTGGAAATTACTTTATTTGAACATGAAACTCCTGTACTTGCCCGAAGCTGAAACTAGGATAATCGACTTTTCATGTTATTCGCGTTATTAGTTTGCAAGGATCCTATTTTAAATTCCGTATACTGGCGTATAGATGGAAAATATTATAATTATGTACAGATTGCTATCTTATAGTATAATTATTTATATTATGTACTGAAATACAGCATTAATAAATTAATTCAATATTCCTACAAGGTAAATAGAACATATTGGAGTTTCTTGAAAGGATTTTTCGCTTTGAAGTTAAGCATAACTTACCTCCATAGCGCTTCCCTTTTACCAAGGTAAATCAGCGGTTGGCAACAATTATGAAATGTAGTGGCACTTTTTATGATCTCTTAAGGGGGTTCAGTGCCAATCTTAAACCATCTAAGATTTTGGAAGTATAAAAGACGAAGTAGCAAATGGGCTGACCCTAAATCGTTCCCCCACTTCCAAAAAAATAAGCATTTAATCTATTATATACAGTCCGCGGTCAAATAAATTATAAGTGCAATTATGTAATCTTATTTTTTCCTATTTCCTCGATACTATTGTAGCCAGTACAGAGGCCTAACCTTAGACAGATTAACATCAAATATCCCGTATTTATGTTCGAACGAAATGAAAAACTTTTGTGTGTTATTATACAGAAGTTGAGCTTAGTAAAATGATGGCAATAGTTCTACAAGCAAGTATCCGCAAGATTATACGAGAAATGAAATGTTTCATTATATCAATAAATATGTAATAACTTTTATAATAATTGAAACAAAATTGACATTATCTTGAAGAAAAATTATTAAACTTTACCTCTCTAATAATATATTTTTGAAATTTTGTTTTAAACCTGTGGTACGATTTGTCGAATACAAGCAAACTTTAAATCAATAAAATAATAAAACTGGATCAAAATTTAAAAATTCATCATTAGAGAGACATAGTTCGAAGTTTTAACAATTTGACAGTGTTTTATTTATTTTGACAATGATAAGTTTTAAGACGATCATAATGGTATTACTAAACATCATTTTGGCGTACCTATTTCAAAGGCTAGTAGTGAACCCTCTTAAATTTCAGCCATGTCGCGTGCCACTAAAGAAAAAGGCAGAAGTTGAAGTAAAAAAAAATGTAATAAAATAGGAACGTACAATAAAATCTCATTTGGTATCACAAAAGGGTGACTTTAATCAAGTTAAATGGTGAAAAATAACCTTGCTCAGTAACTCTAGTAAAATATTATCAATAATAAAGGAAAAGATTGAGCGTAAATGAAGTAGAGAATAAGGTTTTCGAGAGAGAAGATCTTGCACAGGCCACAAACACAATCAGGATAACTATTGCGCAAATGATAGAATTCCGAGATACGATTTGCCAAATGTAGGGACTGCTCAAGAAAAATAGCGCCCTAAGCCAAAATATGTTCAGTGTCCTCAACTCTTACATCGCTACAAAGTTTATTTCTGTTTCTTTTTTTTTTTGAATATAAATAACAATAGATAAACTTGGATATATACATATGAACAAATATTACACTTCTTTACAAAATCAACATAATTTTTTTCTGATCTAGAGAGTTTATTGTTCCGATACATTTTAACAAAGTTCTACCTAATAAAACACAAAGTAATAGACATATTTGAATTTTATTACAAATTTTAAAGTCCTTCGGTATCAATTCTTTTGCGTTCGGTCCTACAGATTCCATTCTATTTCAAAATTCAAAATAATTCAGGGTTGTCTATAATATATCTGAGCTGTAATCACAAATAAAAATCTGATGTAAGCACATAACCTGTTGTCTCTCCTCTTTACACTTTTTTTAGTAATATTTATATTTTTCGTGCGTTGATAGGAAACACGGTACAATGAATTATTACAATATTAGTACTTACAGTATTAGTACAATTTCTTTTAGAGTATTCAATAATTATTAACATTTTCACTATCAATCCTGTCAATTATAATAGTTATCTATGTAAAAAAACAACATTTATTTCTATAGGTAAACAGATTATAACAAAAATCATTAATTACTTATAATAGTTAAATGGGGGTACAAACATATTTGAACAGTAAAATTTTAGGTACTAAAGATATTTCAGAACAACACTTCAGATTTTTATGAGAACACCACTTCCTGTAGCACGATTACCATCAATATCTAATCTGGGGTGTCAAAATATTATAAGCACAATTTCAACTTTTTTTATTCGCTAATATTCGAGTAATCGTTACGACAACATCCATCCATTCATCCATTCAGCCACACACACGGCCAGACATCATCGTAAAAATATTAAAATGGTCTTCTAGAGACTTCAAAATCTGCTTAATTCACTATCTGATTTTTGCCATGATTTCAATACCTCTCTTACTGAGTAGCGAAAGGTAAAAAATCTATCTGGCTAACCATTAAGTCACCATATTGTACAGGACATTACTACATATATTCATACATGCGAAAAAATTTAATTCTATTTTGTAAATATCACTGAATTATGTTATTAAGATGAAGTTATCTGTATTATATATTTAATATAAAAAAAATAATTTATACCATTAAAATACAACGTAATGTACATGTGTTTGTTTTCAATCTTCCTATTGATACAAAAATCATTATTGCTAAAACGAGGAGCAACAGCTTGCAAAAAACTGATTTCCCATATTAATTTCTATGTGCACCTTGAAAAAAAAAGTACCCAGTATAAATACTTTTTCGACAATTGATTTTATTAGTAAAAATTAATGTTTTTTAACAATCTATTTAGAAACTTACTAAATCAAAATTTAAATAGAAGTATATACTTACAGTCATGTACTTCTGTTATTATAAAACATTTGATCATATAGAAATAATGATTGTGTAAATTACGTGTCAGTGCCCAATTAAAAATGGCACCTGATTTGTACTTTCCACACTAGCTAGAGTACCCAGGAGAGTAATGAATCATTGCTATTCGATTTTTATTTAAACCAGTAATAAAAATAAGTTCAATGATAAAAAATATACAACTCTAATTTTATGCTTGATTATAGAAAGTTGAAAACAGCATTAAGCCTCTGTTTATTTGCCCAGACATAGCGACACGCTGTAAGCAAATTAAAGACGATGTTCTGTTCCATCGGCTCATCACATTAACCCACTTCATTCGATTACCCATCGGGTAATTGCAAATTTTATCTACAGCTACCTTGATTGAGAACTAACTGCCATCGTAAATAACTCTGGAATAAAACATTCGGTCGAGCTTTTATTAAATTTCTGACTGCTTTATTACAGAAATAGTTGGGGGTACGTTATTCATAAGTTATAATACTTATAGCTCGAAATTTCATTAAAACGAATTTTTGGCATTTCTGTTTCATATTGCTTACTTTATTGCTATGTGAAGATAAATACAGGATGGTGACCCGAACATCTGAAAATGTTTCCCAAATTATTTAGGTAAAAATCTTCAAATAAAACGTACAATGTATAATATTCTGCATCGGAATTAATGAGAAATTACCACTGATCTCTATATAATACCTGGATAGGGCATGGCATATGAAAAAGTGAAGCCTGAGGTCCGAATCTAATCCAATTGGCGCGAAATATGAATAAAGTCGTCAGTATCTACAACGAAATATGAGAAATCGTTTTAAATTTGATTTGTTTTAGTTATTTAACTATGAATTGTTTATGGTACCTATTTATTTAATTGAAAATATGATGGAAACGAGTAGATTATGAAAACAAAACGTATTGCGCAAAAAAGTTATAGAAATATTGATATTCGGTGTAAAGGAAAAATCTAATGAAATATTAAAAATCAGAAGTAAAAACACACTATGAATAAAATTCAGAGAATATAATTTTTAGATGAATACACTCTATTTTTACATGATATAAAAATACCGAACTGGTTTTATGTCGAAATATAAATTGAAAATTCACATTTAGTAAATGATTTTATTTTAATGCTCGTAAAATATTATTGTTATTTGTTGAAGCTCAGAAATATTAGATGATTTAGGTATTGTTAGGTAATAATAGTTTTTAACCTATTTTTTAGTAATGAAATTTGAAAACAATTTTGTTATTATGAAAGCAAGATAAATTCATCATTCTATCAATTACATAAATACCTAAAACAATTCAAAATGAAATAACTAAATCAAATCAAATTTAAAAAGATTTCTCATATTTTGTTATAGATACTAATAACTTTATTCATATTTCGCGCCAATTGGATTAGATTCAGACCTCAGGAAAATGGCCGCCACGGGCTTCACTTTTTCTTACGTTATGCCCTATCCAGAAGTATACATATATACAGATCAGTGAAAAGTAGGTAAATTACTCCAAAAATTTATGCTAACTTGCTCTACAACTGTTATTTGAAGCATTTTTACCTAAAATAATTAGGGATACAGGAAATTACGAAAATATGATTTTACATATTAAATCTCCATGTTATTATGCTGCTATATGCATTTTAACTTCTTATTTTCATTTAAAAATGTTCAATTTGTAAACAAAATTGTAATTTATTTTTTTCGCTATTAACCTAGACACCCATCATTATTAACCTTCATTTGTCATAAGAAATTGTTTTTCACTACTGCTTACTTGGTAACCATAGTTAGCTACGTCTATAATAAATTATTATTTATTATTTATTAAGAAAAGTGTCAAGTAGGAATATGGATTTACAATTTAAATTTTCCATGTAATTTAAATAAGAAAATCGAATAAATCCAAATTAAAAATCAAAAGTAAGGTCAAAAAACTGAAATGTCAATCATAAAAGCAAAAACATCTTACTTTATTTTTGTGAATATTAATAAACAAGTAAATATTCGTGACAATATAATTTTCTTTAAGTAGGAATATACAGCCTGTGTAACAAAACGCGGAACATAGGACTTTAAAATACGATTTCAAAAAATTGCTGATACTCTCTCTCTCTCTCTCTCTTGATAGATTGAAAGCGAAACTATAAGAGTACAAAGTAGTTCAGAATAAAATTCTACATCATGGTCATTAATTGATAAAAAAAGATTGAATTATATGTATATTTAACAGATGTGGATAAAGAATGTTACAAGGTGGGATTCGAACTGAGGCTGTCAGAACCTTCTAAATAAAAGAGTACGTTGGTTAAGAAATTCTGATAAAATCAGTTTGTAATAGGTAGTCATAGAAAAATGGTTAGTACGGTGTCATAAAAAGACATAAATTGGTAAACTTAATTCGCAACTGTGCAGAGTTGCCAAAAAATAATTAAATTTGGAAAACGCTGACTAGTTCATCGTTCCGCCCGGTCCATTTTTCACATGTGAGGTAAACACTAAACATTGCGAACCGATCAATCATGATCAATAAAGTATTGCTATTTTTATTCAAATAAAAGGGTCAATAACCTCTGACTCACACAAGCGAAAAACTTTGTTATTTCGTTCTTATGTTTCATCAGGAATTATATTTTCCTATATGTGTAATTTGTTAATAATATAATATAAAACAAAAAAAAAATTAATTCTATTATTATGGAAATGTACTATTTTTATCCATTTTTGTTCCAATATTTGGTTAATTATAATTACTTTAATTTCTAAAATTTCTAATCTTGTTACTACCCCTAGTATTTATCCTAATTAGTACTTAATATTGTACGTAAATTCCTAAAATATGATTTAATTTGTCGAGTATTATTGCTGTATTTATTTGCGACATAATATACTGTAATTTGTAAAATACTAACTGTATATACTTAGTTCAGAATATTTCTAATTTCTGATCTATTTATTGCTCTATATGAGTGATTCTCAAAGTAGGTGCCGCGGTACCTTAGGGTGCCTTTCCATACTTGTAGGGGTGCCGCGGGAGTACTGTGAAATTTAGCATCGTATGTATTTTGACAACTCTTGGATCTGACGACCTGAGCATTTGAACCTTCTTCATACTGAAGACAAATAGTGGTCCAAAGAATGAATACTGAATCGTGTTTACGAATTGAATGTACTACTACTCACTTTCCTTGAGAAAACAAACTTGAATTTTGTGAATTGTTATATAACTAATGTATTTGAAGATTTGAATAAAGTAAACTCCAGCATGAAAAAAATAAGAGATGATTTTATTAAAATCGTCAAATAAAATTAGAACTTTTAAAGACAACAAAGAAGGATGTTTCAATAAAATGTGTAATTTGTGTTGCTGTTTACACGAAGAGTGTACTTCATATGACAAATGACAGTAATCTGTTAACCAGTTGATCTCCTCATAGCCGTGGTCCGTTTCATCTACATAATGGAGGAGAGTTGAACCCGAATAAAATATTTTTTTTTGTAGTTTTCAGAAGATCTTTAAATTTCTTTCCTCATTCATATAAATAAGTTTAGATTATATTTTATTATAAATAATTTTTGTTTTTTTAAATATTATTCAATTTAATATAGTAATAATTATTTTTCCAAAAAATGGCCCATCTCACCCCCATTTACTCTGTATTATTGACAACTTACGTCAGTTTTTAGAAGCAATATTTTCTATTAATCGATGTTGAAGGTAACCGGCACTTAAACCAGAAGTAAAAAAACCGGCCCTAAATTGTTCCTGAGATAATGTAGATATTATAAAAGTAATGTATTGTTTAAGATGCACATACACACACCCACGATACACAGAATTTGTGTATCGTGCACTTACCTATGTCATGGGATTCGAACCCACAACACCCGGTTTGCGAGGTTTGAGCACTAACAACTAGCTTGACAATGTCAACATTATTATAAATATACATTATTGGACGTCATTGGAAACATTTTTACCAAATCCTAATGAAATATACACTGATCACCTTTAATGAACGTACTATACCTACTATAACTAGCCCGTATAGACAAAGAGCAAAGAGCTTATGGTCTTGATACTACAACTATAAATACCCGTAGAGTACACCACCCGTCTCTTATAAGCAGGCGTACATATTTGAGTGTATGTATAGCGCTGGGAGTATCGGCTAATTTTACATGGTGTTCGTTTGACCTTCCGTGACATGTAACCTTTGCAGCCGGTACGCAGGGCTCATCAATAAATACCGCTAAATTCTCGCCGGCTGCAACGTTCAACCTGCACATATATTCATAAATGTATCTGTTTTCAATTCATAAGCAAAAAATGCAATCATCAAAACAACGAATTAGTCTAGTCAAATAAGGAATGAATCTGAATATGCTGAATTTTTGCACAGTCCTTTGTTTTGGCATTCTAAAGACGGATTGGAAATTTGGCAATGAGATTGAGGTTGCAAATTAAGATATCGAAGGTCAAAAGTCACGAAAAGTGTGTCGGAAGTTGGTAGTAGTCATTCTGAACACCTAATAAACTGATACTTGAGTTTCTGTCATTTGTTTAAGCCTACTTGATTGCAATTTTGAACACCTGATAAAATTTGTTTTAAACGATATTTCTCTGGAACTAATGATCGGATTAAAAAAATAAGAAACTGTTGAAAAGAGAATTGAAAGGCCTTTCGAACTATGTAATGTTTAACACCCTTTTCCAGTTGAAATTTTTAAGGTGCAGTCCACCCCCATTTTAGGCTTGAAGCTATGTCATTGGTATAAATCCATTCAGGTGTCCCCCTTTATACTGAAATTGACGTGTTCGAGCGTTTTTTGCAAAATTGATGTTAAGTGGCCAAATATTGTGCTGATAATTTTCATTGGGCCACCTGTATTTGTATATACGTACTCATTAAATGGTTAATTTACTTGAAAGAAGTGAATACAAATATAACATTTTCTGTTAAGGTTATCTGTCAGATAAGATGTCGATTACCTTAGGATGTCGCTAAATATCCCTAGTGTTACCATCAGTTCAACGCGCGTATATGAACGATCCACTTTTGAACGTAAACGTTAACTTTATATCTGGGTACCCTTGTTAAATCCAGGAAGATTTTATAGGAAGAAAAATGAAAATATTCGAGGTGAATGCATTTATTTTAATGCTGATATTGTTTGTTAGAAATAGTTTTTGTTTATATTCATTAAAATTGACAGTGACAGTGATGCACGAGCTGTGAGCTGTTTTAATATTTCGCCAATTTATACAAATAACAATATATTTGTGCATATATTTTCTACTTTCGTTCGGGTTATTCAATATCAACGGGGAGCAAATTTACCCTTGTTCACCTCCTGGATTGATCACTGCTGGGCACTTAGTGCCCACGGGCTACATCCAGTATATAATATTTTATATAATATTTCTTATCCTGATTGAATCCGGACCCCTCCGAATTACGGGCCTTATTTATCTATTGGTTAATTTGGCCCTGGTAGAAAAGATTGTCAATTGAAAACACAACAAAATATTAAAATTACCGAAAATGTAAATAGCAATAAAGCCAAAATTATCACTTTATAATAGAAATTTTGTTTCTTTAACACTTTTTGTGTATTTTTGTAGTATCACTAAAATTGAAATGTAGAATTTTTTTTGAATATTATTTATTATAATATGTAAAACATTATTTCGGAAGTAATTTTGTAATAACTCTTTATAAAAATTCCATATTAAATGTTTCGTATCAACACTTTCTAATTTGGCGCAATATTAACTAAAAAATAAAAATTTTATGGTCTAGTTGAGTATAATACTCAACACATACATTTTGATTATTTGAAACTATGTAAAAATAAACCAAGATACTCGAAACCGAGACGAGAGTAGTCAGAAGTCTTGTTTTGTGTTGCCTTGTGGCAACAACTATAATTGTAATAATTAAGAGACAAGTATATATGGAAATTCAAATTCAGATTATTAATAACAACGCGATAACAACTAACCCCGCTAGCCATAATATTTATAGTTTTCAGATAAGTTTATCAATGCAGGTATGCAATAATTAGGCTATTTTTTAAACAAACCAGGGTAATATATTACCTACTACATAATGTTACTTGTACTAGTAGATTTCAAAACTAATATTTAGGGCTAAATTTAAACTGGTTTCATGTTATTTACGAGCGATAATTTTAAAAATACCGTGACTACATATTCTAGGGAATACATAAATATGAAAATGGAATTACCTCAGTGGTAAGTTTTTACGTTTTAAAGTTCAAATTTAATTATATGCAACCTTTTATTTCATTTTAAAATACATAGTTTTTTCTCTGTAATTAAAAATAGATTTAAGCATGTTAATGAATTAAAATACGTACAGTAACTTTGAAATTAATAAAATAACAGCACGTATTGTTATCTACTAATGGATATGCCTACGTTATTGCAGATATTCGTAATAACTTTAGAGTCCGACCGAAACACGATTTTCAGCCAAAACCGTAACCGAAAATTCGGCTCTTCTAGTTTTTGCTGAAAACCTAACCGAAATCGAAAATTAGGTAGTAAAGTTAAAATTCAGTAAAATTTTTATTAAACACTGAAATCTAGTGTTTTTTTCCTTTTAAGGTATTATTCGATTATTAAATTAAATAAAAGACTGCAATTTATTTGAAAATCAATTTATTTTTGTAGAGTATCTTTACTAAAGAACTAAAGACTGTACTTACCCATTACCTTCTCACAAAATAATCATAATCAAATAAGTAGTCATTTCAAGAAGTATTTCTTACAAACTAAAAGGTTTTTTTAAAATGAAGTAAAAAAAATATATCAAGAACAAAATAGTTTTGATGATAAAATTATTTAAATATTGTTTTTTCTTTTTAAAGACAAGCAGAAACACTTATAAAGAATAACATTTTCCCTAAAATCAGAAATAAAAAAATCGTATCTTTTAAACCGCAAGCAGTCACACACTGCATATTTCTAAAAAAATATATTCATGTTAATTTTCACTAGGTGTAAATTTAACTATACTATCTCAGTAAATAGATTAATTAATACATTACAATAAATGAATATAAATACAATTCAGACAAATATAAACCCCCGTATAAAAAATATATAAAATCACATGTCAATTTTTCACCATGACAATCCCCTACCTTCTTATTTGTTACAAGTGTATTTTTTTAAAAGTATATCCCAAAATTTTCTAGTAAGGGCTAGAAAGTGTTAGAAAAATATTTGACAAGAGTTCGCGTTAGACAAAAGTTTGGGTATAAAATCATAATTACCAACAGATTGGCACACCCAGCAATGGGTAAGAAGTTGTGAGTTACATTTTTTTTTATTGCGTATTATTTACTAAATAAAGCTAATAATAACGAAATCTATATTAAATCTAGGAGGTAATAATGGGTAATTTTAGCGCAACATAAACTATCTGAAGTATTTCAGGCTCTATCCTAACGCCAACAATCTTCAAATACCAATACATGATTTGACCTTCCTCAAATTCCAATACCACAATTTACTGCATGCTGCAATGCACTTACTTATCGTGCACTCAAGTTAATCATCTTAGTTAAATGGAACAGAATATTATACTAGATTAATAATGTTTTATGTGAAAGATTAATCAAATTTCAAAGGAATAATTAGATAAGAATAATATATGAATTAAATCAACGTTTTACTTTCGTTAGAAAGAAAAAATAATGGCATTGATGCAACAAGTTTGATAACTTTAGTCACAATTATATACAAAACAAGTATCTTATTAGTTCATGAACATAGATATTATACTTTTTCTACGACTGTAAATTAAGACGAAATTAAAAAAAAATAAGAATGCTTAGATTTTCGATAAACTCAATAATTCCCAAGATATTTCAGAAAAAGTGAAAACTGTACCTTTAAGTGGACATAAAGAAGAAGTCACCCTGTATGTTTTTGCACAATTGATTTAGTTGACTATGATTGCCACTTTTTAATTAAACTTTGATCATTGCATTGTTGTCGTTTACTTACTGATTCCATGGTCGGTAAGTTTAGTGAGTTCGTTGTTCATTTTTACATAGATGTACTGCGTGTTGAAATGGAAGAAAGACATTTCGAACATCTCATTTAGCTTGTAATTATTGTTTTGTAAAGATTGACACTGTTCATAAGTTTTAATTTAAATAATTATTTACAAAAAAAAAAAAATAATGGCTGTCGTTATTTACACAAGGTTACATCTATATTAAATCTCCTATATCTCTGAAACAGTTCATTTTTGGACACATGTTGTATAATACTGCTCGATTTATTTTGATTTCTTTTCCATATTTTCCATATTCTGTAAATCTTGAACACTTATTTTTTAACATCCTCTATGTTTACAGACATATTATAAAAAATATATTTCTTGGTAAATTAAGCGTAGGTAATATCATCAATTCAGTATCAAAAATTATATGAATTTACTGTTCTATATATATTGACAATTGGAATGTAACTAGATTTTAGATTGCAATAAAATAATTAGATTCAATTGTGAGCGAATCCAATGCAAACTGGTTTGCATAAAGTCATTCAATTTTAATGAAATACATTTTGCAATGCAACGTTCAGTAACCAACTATTCATATTCATGTTTAGAGTTTACTTACAGGTTTAAAGTAGATATCCATATTCATTACGTGGTGTATTATTGTAATTTCAGTATTAAATGAACAAATATAATCAATAAATTATATTGCATTAATTTTTTCTTCTAATTTTATATTCCTGGTATATTTCATCGGTATTAGCTCAAGTTATTTAGTTCAGCCCAACTTCTCATTTATTGCTCTATATATTTAGACCAGAATGTGATCTAATCTTTAATTTCCTACGTTATTTATTATACCATATTCGGGCTCTAATTTCTCCAGCCATTGTTCTAGTTACGTTTAACTAATATGTACTGTACTATGTCTTTAGTAATTTTATTAGTTATTAGTATAAAAAAAATTCCAAATAATTTTAATTTCATTTCTTAATATTTTAATCTATGCATAGAAATAATAGACACGTATTTTTATTTTTGCTGAAAAGTTTTAAACACGCCAGAAAATAGCATATTACGATACAAGACAGTCAGATGGACCACCTATGCTGAGGAGAGATAAACCAGAGGATTTTTATTGTTAAAAAGATCAATTTAACCGGTAAACAGGAAATCAATAATTCGCACATAGAAAGATAGACGATCTAGTTGCTATTTCATGAGTTCTAAAGAATTAATGTTAAATGATTAATTAGAGGATGATGATAATGAAGAAGCTAAAGAATATGATAACGAATATGCGGGTTGCAAGGAAAATTATTTAAAACAACGATAAAGAAGGATGATTGGATAAAATGTGAAATTTATGGTCGCTGTTTACACGATGAGTGTACCACATATAACAAATGACAACAATCTGTCAATCATCTCATCATAGCCTTTGTAACACTGCTTTCGAAGGAGATTGGCGCACGTCTTTTCACAGGACCATTGCTACCAATTTGTGACCCGCTTCTCGAAAGTATATATATATATATATATATATATATATATATATATATATATATATATATATATAAATGGGTTCTTTATCAGACCGTATAAGGAGCAAGTATTAGGAAATGGATATAGAAATAAACAGGATACTCGCAATTGTATAAAAGTATAAATAAATATAATTAATAATGGTTTACATTTGGTTGCGTCTCCAATGACACCTCAGTCCACCACCGCCGTCTACCACTACATTATACCACACTACTTCTCTACTTGCTTCTCTGTCTCTCTTCCTAACAACCACACATTACATTACACTGTACATTACTATAAACATAAGTACCTACTAAGTCAGCAAATATTAATTTTATCTTTACACAATACTATTTATGAATTACATCAATTGATCTATTAATATACTATATTTCCACCTTCTATATAATTGTCACTTTACATACTTCTTGGTAGCTAAGTAAATAACAATTACAGAAACTAACCTGTAAAAATTTACAATGCTCATAAAAAATAATAGAAAATAATAAAAGTTTTTTATGCTTGCCTCACAAATTTTCGGCTCGCCCTGTAAAGATTAACTTACACCGCTGGCCACGTAAATAACTATTATTGATGCCACTAGAATGTGCTAACTTAGACTTGTTACACTTTCATCTCTCCCCCACTTATCCTAAATGATACCTAATTGTAAGAATTTATACCATTTTATTCAATTCTAGAACTAATTGTAGCTCTATATACTCTAGTATTTGGTTTGTTTCTTAATAATTCTTCTATATTTTTTTCTTGGAATGTGTCCTAATTCCTCTAAGAATTTTTCCAGTTATATCTTAATTCCAACTTCCAGCTTGCTTTCTTTATTTGTACTAATTCGTAGTAATTGCAGTATTTATTTCCTCCAAGATGTAATTTCTTTATAAATCTCCCGATATAAATTTCTCAACGTCTGAGCAAGAATTGCAAGCTAAGGATCGTGCTATTTGGCTTCACAGGACTTGTAGTGAAGAGGACTTGAAGTCCCAACAATTGAACAGTCAGTTATTGATTGTTATCCGATGCTCAAACTTTCCAGAGATTTTTAAGGAAGAGTATTTGATCTGGTCATTTAATCGGAAGTGACAACACATAAGGATGAAAATCTGAAAAGGAAAGAACACAATTAATACAGGTTGGTATTAAAATATTGGAACATTCAAGTTTAAAAATAAATATAATATAAGAAGAGTTCAACTTTAACATTTCAATGTGTTTCGTTAAATATTCGATTTTTAATAAAACTTGTAAGTATTGAAATTCCAATGTAACACTTTATTTGTTTTGTGCTATAAAGTACAAGCCAGTATTGAAGAGATTATTGATGTGGTAAAAAAGTATGGGCTATCAGGTTTTATGTAAAACACGTGGAACAACAGTAAAAATTGTTACACGTGGCCCATAAACATTGATTACACAACGGGTGATTAAAAAATCTCTTATTATGTTTCAGTATAACTCAATTATTATTTGATGAATAAAAGTGGAAATTTCAATTTGAAACTTTTGGTATTCATATTTAATTGTAATATTACAGAGAGAGGAAAGAGGATAATTTTAACAGATTCTTTTTACTCTGTGTCGTAGTTCTGTTTGTGAGATATGTAATTATATTTATTGAGTCCGTGTTCAGTATTATGATTTTTCATATTTTTTGTTTAACATATCAAAATTTACAAATTTTATTTGTTATTCACTTAGTCATAAAACTTAAATACAATTTACAGGTTTCAGGATATTAAGCTTTTATTTACATAGACAAAGTAAGCAAGGTAAGTCATAATTGTATCCCATGTAATTTTGAGAAGTCAGTATGGTAAAAATATTACTCTACAGATTTGTCAAAATAATATAGGACAATTGAATAAAATAGGTAGCTGTCATATCAACCAATACAGATTTGATCACGAAAACGTTATTCACAAGAAAATTTTATAAAATAATATTTATTAATAACACAAAACAGGTAAACTGTTGAACAAACCACGGATGTTATGACTCATACCAGGCCTTAGATTCTTAAAATCTTCGCAGTCCGAGCTTGGAATTCAATTGACATCTACGGCGATGAAAATACTCATAACTATCCTACATATGTTAATAGCTATAATTATGTATTATATATTTAAAAATATTATATACACTGTGTGAAACGAAACTTGGAACATAGGATTTCGTTAGAAGTCAGTCAGATAATTTTATATTTTTCTAATATTATCACATTATTCAAGAAAATTAATATAAATCTTAAATAATAATAAAATACAGATAATAAGAATTATAATCAATGATACTTCACTAAAATGTCACATGAATATTTTCTTTTATTTCCATGGCTCTGTGATTTTTACCGAAAGTATTACATTTTATATTTAAATATCTCGTAATGGAAATGTGCTGTTACATAAATTATCTGATGTAGAATTTAACTTTGAATAACTTTGTACTGTTGTAGTTTTGCTCTAAATCCATCAGGACAAAAAGTATTCGCAATTTTTTGCAATTCCCTGTTCCACGTGTCGTTGCGCACACTGTATACAGAATGCAAAAAGTAAAAAGTGTGAATAAATTAATTGCAGATAACATGATTTAAATACTAGAGTTTTTAAAAATCGAAATAATTTTTAACAAAAACTAAAATCATATATTATTTTATATCTTTATTAAAAAACCCATAATTGTAAACTAACAATAATTAATTTTCTTCAACACTGTCATGGCATTCACACATTCTGTATCTGAAATTAAATTGATCCAATCGTGCTTTCTTTGCTTTTATTATCGCAGTTATTAAATTGTAAAACAA
This sequence comes from Stenolophus ochropezus, assembly GCA_035578165.1. Lineage (NCBI taxonomy): Eukaryota > Metazoa > Arthropoda > Insecta > Coleoptera > Carabidae > Stenolophus > Stenolophus ochropezus. Next base: position 23,526,957 of record JAQOWZ010000008.1, read on the forward strand.
ATTTTTACAAACAATTTTTTGAATAGTGTTAGAGAAAGTTTATTCTAAAAATTGTTTGGATATTTATCGTCACTTGCGAAACCGGAGACCTCGCCTGCGGCTCGGCCTACAAACTTTTCGCTCATGCGGAAATTATATATTCCATAATATTATAGAATATACTAATATATTAACAGTTTAACTTTCGTATCATAACAGTGGAGTAGGTAGAAATTTTAGGCCCTTAAGCAAATATCTTTCAGAGGCCCCCGTTGAAAATACAGAGTGTTTATGTTCTTCTGATGATTTTTTTAATTGGTGATACCTGATACTATAGGTCCAAAGAAGCTTTTGTACGATCAAGCATTAGAAAAAGTTTATTGATTAGGTTTCCAAGGTAGTAGGTAAGTTGTTTTTACTGGTTGCTACGTTTAATAAAACGGTAAGTACTTATTACCGTTCACTGAACAGTAAGTCATTTCATGGCTAATAAAAATGCACAAATGATTTAGTACATTAATTTGTTACTATTAAAATTAAAAGTGCAGTTACTAAGAGTGCATTTTTGATAAATAATGGTGTCTTACGAATTATTGTCGAAGTTATTTCTTACACAAAAACTGGACCATAAATGACAGGATTTTGACATATTACAAAAAGAAACAATTGTTTGAAAAATACCATGGAAATAGACTTTAGTTTTCCATGAATGAATTTTAATATATCTCATTTTTGACTGATACTCCTTTTATTGATGTTGAGGAAAATTTAATATTGATCGTGCAAAAAATAATATAATATATAAATAATTGTTTTCGTTCGGCAAAATTTGTACTTATACCGTTCTTAATGCGTAGTATGCTAAAAACACCTTAACAGAAGTTTAATAATAGATATATTAATTATTTTAGTTTTTATAAGGAGACAATCATTCATGATAGAAATGTCTTTAAAGATGGTACTAAAATCTTATCATTGTATCAAATATTTAAGCGATGACATGTAATAATACTCGCTAATTTGTTAATGTTTAAAGACAAGATACGAACTGTCTCTAAAATATTAAATACATTCTTTTAGTGTCAAAATAGCTAATATGTACGAATTTAACAAAATTTCTTCTTTCGTCTTCTTAATTTTGAATCTAATATTGGACAGTCATGGTAAAGTCTTATTTTTTAATAAAAGATAATTTCTACAAATTTTCCCTGTTTATACTTCATATTCTGTATATAGAAATATCTAGCTATTCGATAATAAATCGTTATAATACAAACAAAACTTTTTGCGATATGTTTCATCACTTCAACTATCATTCGCTTCACATGTTGGAATTCTCTTCCAATTGTATGTTTTGCAAAATTTAATTAAAAAATTCATCTCTGTTCCTTATTCCATTACACAAAATTATACAGGTGTCTATATACATTGGGGAAATCACTTAAGGGTATATACTACACGACATTCTGATCACAGAACAAAAAGAATTTTTATGAAATTCGCAAAAATAAGGGTGGTTTACTTAAAATGAAGTTTTTTAATACCACAAGAATAGCGTATTTTATTGAAAGCAACATAATAAAAATTAATTATCAATATTATATTACACAATACCTACCCTTATTTACAGATAATTGTTTTGAATACACAATAATATTAAATATCATATCCTTGTATTTAGAGGAATATTTGTAAACATAACCAATACCTACACACGACTATATACATTTCATATCCCCAATCTAATTATCGATTACAAGTATTGTACAAAATTACCCCCATATCTTGCTACACATAATGCAGAACGTTGAATAAATGATGCACTACAAGTCTCACAACTCACTATCTCTGCAGGCGTGCAGGCATTCATTTTCACAAAAACTGCACTGCATTACATAATCAAAATAACAAACCAGCAAAGAAAGAAGATTAACAATAATGTCGACGAAAATATGTACATACACATGTAGCTATTGCCAGATTATTAATTAAATTACGCAACATCAGGCATTTATTAGGTGCTAAGTAAACAATTACTTGTGTAGTAGCAGATTCAAATAAAATTATTAAGGATATCCATTAACCAGTGGTAAATAAAATGTACACGGTAAATACAATGAATTTTTTTGCGAATTAAAAATATATATATTTTTGTTCTGTGACCAGTATGTCATGTAGTATATACCCTTAAATTTTTTCTCATGGTATGGAAACATGGATTATACAGAATCGCTCAAAAACTTGCAAAGAGATAGATATTTGTTTTCACTTATTTGCTGCTATACCTACTTATTTCTCAGGAAATTTATTCTGACAGTTGTCAATTGTGTCAATCTTACCTAATTTATTACAAAAATCAAGTCATCTAAATTATTATTTTTATTAAACTTCTAGGAACAAAAGAAACACACATTTAAGTTACTAAACCCTGCTTTGACAACAGAAACGTCAAGACAACCGTAGATATACAAATTTACACTGTCATTCCTATTTGTTATCGATGTCAGTAAAATTTAAAGCAATACTTGTTAAGCTGTGAGTATTTTTTAACGGCAAACGTTTGGGTTTAGCATACCCATGGTTACGACTTGATATTTAATTGATAGCAATGTATATTTGCTTGTCTCATTTAAAATGAAACATAGGGAATGAATTTGATTTTTTTTTTAATTTATAAAATTTTCAGACATACCTACTCCAAGTGGAAATAGTAAAATAGTAGAATAGTCTGCTACACAACAAGAAAATATAATAACGAAAACTTAAACAATAATTACAATATATTTTCAAATATCGATCCACTCTGTTAAAATGTTTGAATTACATACGATGATATTTGGTAAATTAGTAATTAATGATGTTTAGAATTTGAACTTTAATTCATCTAAATTTTGAAGATTTCTCCAAAACAAATTTTTGATTTTAAAAATCACCAATAAAGGGAAGCTGAAAATGTAAGATCGAATGATCTAGTAGACCATTGTACCAGTGGCGTAGGCAAGGGGGGGGGGGGTTACGGGTCCGGACCCCCTCCTTGAATTTAAAATAAAATATTCATATATATCCATTTATTTACATTTTCTTAATAAATAAATAGATATACATACCTATGTATTAAGTAACCTAATCTAATTTTGAACCCCCCCCTTCCAAAAATCCCTGGCTACGCCACTGCATTGTACTATTGTACCATTTTGTCTAAAGCTATTAACGATTCTTAAAATTATTGCTGCACTTGATATAAGCCTGTCACAAAATTTTATAACCCAAAAAATAAATGTCAAATTCATTTACTATGTTTTATTTTAAATGAGACAAGCAAATATGCATTTCTGTCAATCAAATATCAAACCATAACCATGTAAATGATAAATTTCATGTTTCACATTAAAAATACTATATTGAGCAATTTAACAATGCTCGCTTAAAACATAGCCGATAGTTTAAATTAAGCTACATATGTCGATTAATATAAGCGATAAATTACATGATAGAGCCGATTGGCATTGTCAAATACAAAAAATGATCATGATTATTTTAATGTTACTGACGTTATTGATGACATGAATGTACTATATACAAATATTTTAAAAGAATAACTTAGATATGTACTTATTTTTTTGCAAATGCGAAATGTCATATTTCTTTGCCATGTAAATGTAATCACATATAAATTTTAAAGGAGGAGAAATATGCTGCACTCAAGTATATATATTCAAATTGTACGATGTACGTGACTTTTGTAGTAGAAAGTTAGTAAAAAAAAATACGTTCATATACAGTAATATGAAATCACTAATCAAGTAATCAGTGTAAGAAGTTTATTTTCAAAGAAAAGAGATGAAATAATTGTAAGTTCAAGCACAATATAATCCAATTAAACTTGTATAAAGTTTTGTTGCTCTACTGCGTTTGAGTCGGTATGAAATGGGCGGAAACAGAAATAGAGAAGCTTTCGCAGTAGTAATGATGTCAGGATGTAAACTCCAATGACGTTCTACTTGTACGTTGTACGCATAAGTTTATGTTGTCTTTGATTTAACTATGTTTATATGTTATAATATATGTACCCCATATAAGGGTAATGCATTAGAAGGATATTTTAGATATGGTTTTGTTTTCCTAAACAATGCGTAGGTCACTAAATATCAGCAAAAATGTAAATTTTGCGATTCTAAATTTTACAGATAACTTCCAAATATGAAACAGCACACGATTTTGAATTTCACATTCCTAGAGCCAGTTTTTCAATATCTGGTTTAGTTATGGTTAAAGTAAAGAGCGTTTTTCAATCATGTAGACATATCTGGTTAAATTTACCCAGGTTATCAAGTTTTTAATGGCAAATATGATCATATGTTCTTTTTCCATTTTATGATTCTGTATAAAAAATAAAATACTCGTATTTTTTAAATCGCTAAATTGTTGGTAACTCCGTAGAAAAACAATAATAAAGTTTAAGGGAGGGGATATGTGACGTCACGTAGACTTAGATAGAGAATTTGAATTCAGAAATGCTAATTTTTTAGATGATGAATGCATAATTATGATCAATTTAATAACAACGTCATTAAATTATAGAGTGCAAAAAACAGATGTAACGACAATTAAAGACAACGAATATTGCTGGGAGAAAATTACAATTATATTCAATGTAAATCCTTACGGATGGAATAAGAAAATAAATTAAGATCTGTTTCATAGCTGGTACAGCTTTATTTCTAGAAGAAATATTAATATATTATATAATTTATAATGAGTCTACGACCACTGCATACACAAATTTATAATTATTATACATATCTACCTGTTGGATAAGTTACCTAATCAATCAGTTTAAGAGTAAATATATCATATAAGTAGTTAATTCAAAATCTCTGTTAACAGTAATATGTAACCACGATTAGCAATTGAAAAACGCATTCACGCATTTTAACCATGATTATCTCTAACCGAAGCACTAACCCTTAAGGCCGGTTTTTCAATCATTGTCTTCGATCGGCATTAGGTAAAATATTCTTACCGTTCTTAATACTTGATATAACTATAGCAGTAAGGTAGGAAAAAGGTTTGCGCGATTATCTTTTTAAAATCAGGCAACCAATGAAAATGGTAAAGACATGACACATCAAGGCATCGCAATAAAATTGAAGCACAGAATAGTTATATACAGAAGCGACAATAAGACAGAGAAACTAAATTAGAGAGAGATGGGGAATACCAACAAATTTAAAGGGCTCATTGTTTAAAATCGGAAAGTTTCGTCACATCTTCGTGGTTTGAGATTTTCTGTTTATCAATTATTAACGTTTCGAGAAAAATTTCAATAAGGGGATAATAATAAAAATATATAAATACAGAAATCGATTTCAAACTAGGAACAAATATGTTATCACTTTGATAAAAGTTAGAAAAAATAATTATCATAAGTTATTATTATATGTCATCTACTCTATACGGGAAGAAGCTGTATCAGCCTTCCACGCTTTGTCAACGTCCATGTATATGATAATTCTGGCTGATTCAGAGTTTTATTTTTAAACAATTATGTAATAATAAACAAATGTGAAGGAAGTATAATGCAGTGTTTTTTTTATGATTTTAGCGTCTGACACAAATTTATTTATTTAATTTACAGTGTCCAACAAAACGAAATCTAGTAACAGGTCAGGGGACCTACAGATTATTATAGTGGGTTCTGAACCTCTCGGACATTTCGATATTTATTTTTGGTTACCTGATTGTCGTCAATGGGATTTGAACCCCAGATCTCACACTCACACGCACAGCGAGTCGAAGCCAGTTAACCAAGTGAGCCACTATTGCCCGTTACAAGACATTATATTGATTACATCATAAATACCTACACAACAAAAGACCCTACCAAATTATTATTATTCTGAATACTAGTTTAACTTAACTATTTTACATTTTGTCAATAGTTTCTAATGCCAAATAGTTTTCGTATTGATTTCAACCAATCGCCAACCAAAACAAAACAAAACCAAACACTATTTTTTTATAGTGATAATCCGTCCGAATGTAATTTATATGTAAAACCCTTGTTAAAGAGAAGAGATAGAATATGTTTACGCTGAGCCCCAGTAAACAGCACTTAATCCTGCACGTATGTGGGTTTGTATATTGAGTGCAACACGGTAACCGGAGTAACCGGAGTACCCGGAGCGATGGTCTGGGTAATGATTGCCGTGAACTCGTGCAGTGCGTTGCCCTTACGGCATGGCATAGCGGTGAATTCCTGAACTGCATTACGGCTCACTGATAACGGTACGTGGAAAAGGAAACGTGATGCGACGAATATCATGGAGAGAGAACTGAAATATCATACAGGATAATGGGATAATGGTAATGAAAGAAGATAATAGCTAGTGGAATATAAGTGTATACCGTTAAGATAAGATAAGGGAGGTATTGTTCACTAGCTAAAAATTGTGAAGATAAGTGAATGGTATGAAAAACGAAATAATGTATTGTGCAACAAGAGATAAGTGAATGATTTAAAAATAAAAAAAAGTGTATTGTGCAACAAGAACGAAAAGTTAACTTACACTGCGTATTGTATTCATTACTAAAAATCACACAATAGGATTTTTAAATATGGTTTAAAGATTCTACAATTTGATTTTAACATTTTCCCCTACGTTTATGCGGTGGGTGATGCGAGGAATATCATGGAGATACAACTGAAAAATCATACAGGATAATGGTATAAGGGTAATGAAGGAAGAAAATAGTTCGTGCTAAAACTGTATTACGGCTCATTAATAACGTTACGTGGAAAAGGAAACGTAATGCAAGGAATATCATGGAGGATTGGCTAATGGTATAATGGTAATGAAAGAAGAAAATCGCTAGTGGAATGTGGAATATAAGTATATACTGTTAAGATAAGATAAGGGAGGTATTGTTCACTAGTTAAAAATTGTGAAGATAATTGAATGGTATGAAAAACACGTTACGTGGAAAAGGAAACGTGATGCGAGGAATATCATGGAGGTACAACTGAAAAATTATGCAGGATAATGGTATAATGGTAGTGAAAGAAGAAAATAGCTAATGGAAAATAAGTGCATATAGTTAAGATAAGATAAGGGAGGTATTGTTCACTAGCTAAAAATTGTGAAGATAACTGAATGGTATGAAAAACGAAAATAGTGTATTGTGCAACAAGCGGGGAAAGTTGATTTATAAACAGATAGAACTGAAAAATCATGCAGGATAATGGTAATGAAAGAAGAAATTAGCTAGTGAAAAATAAGTACATAATGTTAAGATAAGATAAGGGAGGTATTGTTCACTAGCTAAAAATTGTGAAGATAAGTGAATGGTATGAAAAACGAAATAATGTATTGTGCAACAAGTGCGGAAAGTTGACTTATAAACAGATACAACTGAAAAATCATGTAGGATAATGGTAATGAAAGAAGGAAATAGCTAGTGGAATATAAGTGTATACTGTTAAGATAAGATAAGGGAGGTATTATTCACTAGCTAAAAATCGTGAATATAAACGAATGGTTTAAAAAACGATAATAGTTTCTTGTGCAACAAGTACGGAAAGTTGACTTATAAACAGATAGAACTGAAAAATCATGCAGGATAATGGTAATGAAAGAAGAAAATAGCTAGTGGAATATAAGAGTATACTATTAAGATAAGATAAGGGAGGTATTGTTCACTAGCTAAAAATCGTGAAGATAAGTGAATTATATGAAAAATGGAAATAGTGTATTGTGCAACAAGTGCGGAAAGTTAAGTTGTAAAGCTTATTGAATTCATGCTAAAAATCACTCAATAAGATTTCTAAATACGGTTTAAAGATCCTACAATTTGATTTTAACATTATTACAATAAAGTACTTACGTTTATGCAGTTGCCCAATAAAAAAATGTTGTCTTATAAAAAAAATCTAATGTGGACACCACATGACTTCCTTGTACTCTAAATTATACACATTTATTAATGCACTTCATTTAAACTTATTTCGCTTGGAAGTGAGATCATTCTACGGCACTATGTCTAATCATTCTTCAACTTTCATTCGTTTCATATCTTCAAACTTCCTTTCGAAATGAATCATGTTTCGAAAATGTTATTATAATGTTTATCACTATGTATTCCTTACTGCACTACATAAAATTATTTTAATCGCTCAAAAACTTGCAAAAAAAGAGATATTGTTTTCATTTATTTCCTACATTCTGATAGTGGTTGTCAATGTCAATTTCTTAACAACCAATCATTTTATTTCTACAAAAATAAAAAGCCAACTAAATTATTATTTTTATTTAGTTTCTGCTAAAATAAAATTGCCCCTTTGAAAAGGCTGATTGGAACAAAAAATGGAATTTCAACATTATGCGGCTAATCATTTTGGAGTTATGCGAAAATAAAAAAAAAAAACACTACAAGCACTGCCGATTACAATAAAAGACGGAGGTGCACAACTAGTTGTTATAGCAGTCCCATATACAAAATTTCAACTTTCTACAGTTAATCATTTTTGAGTTATGCTAGATACGTAGGTATCTACAGATGTCAGGCCGAAACTAGTCAAAATGAAATCAGGAATAGTTAAAATGAATATTTCCGTTGAAATCTGAAAACCAAAATTATTCGCGATTATACAATTTCTTGCGTGATTCCAGCATTCTACTTTGTCTTGTGCCAAAGCTAAATAACACTACAAATAATTGCCTTGCGTTAAATATGCTGTGAAACAGTGGCGCAAGCTATTATCATTTATCTGTCAAAATGAGATGATATATTTGGTTATAATAAACATATATTTTTCATGTTATAGTTGTGGATAAAGCATTCGCATGTAAAGGCTATGACTTATTCGAATAAATTGCAACCCTCGCTTTCGCCCGTGTTGGCAAACTTCATTCTCATAAGCAATAGCACACATTAAATGCTCATTGAATAATGTACTATTATTTAAATGTATTAATAACAATAAAAGACATGGGTGACTCAATTGGTTAGCGGCGATTTAAATTGACTGGAGTGTGAGATCTATAGTTGGATTCTTAACGTTGTCAACTATAAATCAAATAAAAAAGCACCATGACCGAGTGGTTCAGAACATACAAAACGGTTGTAAATATCACTAAAATTCAAGTGAAAATATCCCCAAAATCTCTACATTTAATAGTAAAAGAGATAATTTGGATTGAAAGAAAAAAGTAATATCCAAATTAGTAAAGATTATGAACGATAACTAAATTGAAACGCGAATTTTATTTAATTTGAAAGAATTTTAAACCTGTAATAAAATTTAAAGGATTATAAATAGAGCTGTAAATCACTTTTTATTAATTGCGTTTGAAAAATTTTCAGAACAGCGTTCTTCACTTAACATACGTGATGGCTTTGTGAAATCGGCTGGTAATTTTTCTTCAGCTAATATATCATCTGTTAAACTGTCCAAAGCAGAACAGACACACCCACATGAATATATGTCGAGGAAAGGGTGACTTTTTTGTATCTTAAGTGAAATTTAAAATTTTGAAAAATGACAATTTTTTGTTATAATCTTTATTACAATTCGTTATAGGCTTTTTTAAGGGTATGTGGTACATATTTAATTTTATTATTAAATAATAATTTTTATTTAATGCTGTAAAAGGTAAAAAAAAAACCATTTTAGAGACTCATATCTGGTGAAGAAAATGTACTACCAGGTGAATTTTTGTATAAGAAATGATTGATTCTTATTAAATCATTGCCTTTATTAACAGACTCTAGATCATGGTTTTAAGATATTAGTACAAGTACATAAAAATGATTTTCGATATTTCAATTTAAACATCTATACTTATTAGTTTAAAATATAATAATTTCAATGAAAAATATGTTTTATTTGCAACAAAAAATTTGATCATTTTGATTATTTATATTCCATTCAAAATGTGTATACGTTTTGATTAGATGTTTTACGATTTCAATTCTAATTAGTCGTTTATTTTCGTTCAACTATTAATTAATAAAAATTTTATACAAAACAAATGAATTGAAACTTTTTAAAAATTTAACAAACGAATTTGCAAAAATAAAATGTCAGTTAATAATTTTAGATTATAAAAAACATTTCATTATATTTATCTCTTTCCTTTAATCATTTTCATTTAATTTTCGAGGTTTTTGTGTCGTAATTTAAAAGAAACACAGAAATAATAATTATTCGAGTATTGATTACAATTTTTTAAATTATAAAATATTTGGCATACGTTATGCTCTCTTTGAATTTGTAAAGAGTTACTTTCCACGCACTAGTAACCGTTACGTGTCTCGTCTCGTCTCGAAGTTATCTCGTTTTTTCATTGTAATACATAATATAAATAATAATTTTAGTCATAATTATTATAATAATGATGAAAATGTTATCATTTATATAGGTAGATATCTAGGTAAATGCGAGGGACTCCAGTTTTAGCATATAGGTGAAACAGGTGTAACTGAAATTACCTGTGAGAAAACTCGGGAGCAACTATATTTATTAGTAACATTTTTCCGTAATTTTATGTTTCTTTAGAATTTTTACCATCTCATTAATTTATGAGTCGTTTAAATATTTTCATAATAATTTGATCCGATGAAATAGTGTATTTTCAAAATAACAAATAAAGTGATTATTAATTATTAATATTATAAATGTTATTATCTGTAAAAAACTACCTGCCTTTACGACTAGTGAATACACAGAAATGTGCTGGTCTATGGTCAATCAAGTTTAAAAAGTAACGTTTATCAAAATTAGAAGAAACTAGTCTGAAAATGGCAGTCTTGATATCAATAAGACCTCCACATCCAAACGGACCATTAAAAGAAAAAATCTGATGTAAACACCACATAACTTCCTTGTACGCTAAATTGTATATATTTTTTGGTACAGTTTTTTGCAAAGAAAGAGATATTATTTAATTTATTTGCTACATAGTTCTCAGGAATATATGTTTTAATATTTGTCAATATCAATTTATTAATAAGAAAAAATAATGTTTCCTACAAAAATTAGATTGAAACCAAAAATGGAGGATTATAAATATAAACAAAATTTAACATTCTACGTTTAATCGTTTTGATTTACGAAAAAAAATTTAAAAAAGAACACTACGAGCAAAGTGCCCTTTTTCAACATTCTACATTCGTACGTACATACGTAGGAAACTACAGATGTCACGCCGAAACTATTAAATATGGATTCAGAAATGGTCAAAAATGGATATTTTCCTAGAAAGCTGAAAAACGAAAATTTTCGTGATTACAATACTTCCTTTTCTTTGTACAAGGAAGTACCAAGTAGAACACAAAATATCAAAAATTGAGACTCTTATTTTTGTATGCATACATACATAGGTAATACTAAAATACACATAAATATAATAATACCATATATTGATTCTACATTATAGCTGTTAATAATATTTTTCCATATTTCTAAGGCCCGGTTCTTCTACAAGTTTTTAATATTTGTAGGAAATATGAATTAAAATATTTAAATCTAATCTGTAACATGTTTCTGTTTAAATTAAGAAAAAAGTATAAAATATAAAATTACTAAACACTCCAAAATAACATGTATATTTTAAAATATAATTTGAAATCATGTTCATTAATAAATATTTCACATATTGGTTACTGTTTAATATTGATATTACTAAAATTCATGATAGGTATTGTATACATAAAATCCTTAAAATATAAAGAAATAAATGTCACACAAAAAAAATGAAATGTGGAGATCACGTGAGGATTGTCATTATCGGCCATTAACGTATTTGTCAAATTTTGTTCCCGAAGCCGATCGGAAGGGGCACTAAAATTTTCACAGATGATAAGACAGATATCCAATCTTCTACAAAAATATTTCCTTATTCTAAGATCAATGATATGGAATAATCTACTGTCAAAAAATTATAAAAATGAACAGCCCCAAAGCGAGTGTGTTACAAAAATATCTAATAAAACAAAATAATTCATAATCATTATCGAAACATTCGAGACGTCTCGTTAGGTCATCTCGTCTCGTCTCGACTCGAAAATCGAAACAAAATTTATTTGTTTCGTCTCGCGGCAACATTAATGACCTTTTGCACCAGTCAACTTTTTAAGTGTCACCTGGCAAAGTAGTAAAGTCAAGTTAAGTGAGACGTAAAATTTTATTCGTTTCGTTGTTAAGATTCATTCCCAGCTACTGTTTTAATTTTAAGTTTTAGTTTTAATTTTATGTGTTAATTGCAATACAGATATCCCATTTGAACACGATATTAGTTTATATAGGACGAACCTACCATCGTGGTCTATATTTCTTTTTATTCTGTTCGTTTTTTATTAAAATTACAGCTGCAGTAATACCACAAATTCTTCTTCTTTTCACTGTTTCTATGAACAAAACAGCACAATCCATTTAAATTTTTGTTTTCGATGATATTAATATTTATTTATAATATACAAGTTATGTCAATCGTACTCAAAAAATCAAATGTATTATATAAAAATTAAAGGCCAACTAATTAATTCTTTTTATTAGGTAAGCTTTTAGGGAGAAACCAAGATATGGCACGAAAAAACAAGCCAAATGTTTTTTTACAATCAATTTGTCAAGGGAAACCTGAAGACAATCGCAGATATACAAATTTACACAGTTGTCAAACATATTTTTTCCTGAATTGTTACTACTGTCACTCTTATTTGTTATCGACGTTGGTAAATTTTAAAGATTAGCTATTATCTTAGCGATACTAGCTACATATTAAGCAATTTAGCAATGCTTTCTTAAAACTTAGTCGATAGTTAAAATTAAACTATATTGGTTATTATAAGCGATAAGATACATGATAGAACCGATAATTTGGAGTATAAACATTATTAGTTGTATTTGTTCTTCGTTATTTTCTTTGTGTAACATAATATCATTAAGCGTGACTACAATTTTCTATTTAAAGTTCTTTTTATTACATGTATTGCATATATTTAATCCTCATAAAAGGTATGTAACAATAACATCCTAATAAAGAGCTAAAACTAAGACTAAACAAGTTATTTTTCAGAATTATGGATGGAAGCAAACGTACATCAAATAGATAAGTTAAAAGTTACCGTCTTAAATATCCTCTATTATAGAGAATAAAGTAAATAATAAAAAATTGTTAATAATAGGATATAAATTTTGATTTCTACAATCATAGTTACAAGTTTCCAAAAAAACAATATTCTTAAAAAATTGGCATTATAGTCGAGTGTAAATTATAATCATCTTGTTATGAATTCATCAATAAGTTTTCCTTTAAATTTCGTTAAATATTATATTATAAATTATCGCTGATTTCATGAATTTCCAAATTTTAATTCTCCACAATATCCATTCTTATAGTTTCATTTCGATAAAAAGGTGTTCACTTTCAGCTTAAGGTTCAAATCGTCAAGGATCGATGTCTTAAGATTACAAAAAAGGCAATCGTTCGATTTTTCAAAAGCATAGTATCGATTAATTGAATTTCGACTTTCGATAATACTGTTTATCATCGACTTTTTCCATTAATTAGACTTTAATGACTTTCGTTTTCAAATAACTATTTCGACTTTTAGATTTCGACTTCAACTTCGACTTATCGGATATATGAAACTTTAAAATCTTTTCTAATTTTCCACCCTTAAACTTTTATAATATTAGAGTATTTTTGATCAGTTGCTGAGTGTTTCTTAATATTTAGATTCATACATGTGTTTTCAGATTCACGATAAGAAAAAAAAATTATAAGAATAAATGATTGTTATTTTATGACTTTTTGTATACTTGACTACATTGTATTAGTCAAAAAGCTGAAAATCGACTTTCTGTTTTCAGTCTGCCAGTCCTACTTAAGATAAACCTATAGTTTTCTTAAACCAAAGTTAAAACTCAGGATCGAGTTTAAGCTTCCACTGTAAAACTGGCTCTTAGCCAAACATAGTGTTACTTAATGTTATGGTGCAAATGTATTTCCATATTTAAGTATAACTTGACATTTAAGTAGTCATGGTGCACACAGGCAGACACATTTGTTGGTCCATACCACAACTACCCCAGTTACCCAACCTCCCATTCCCATTCCCATACCCATACACACCATCTCACGAAACTCACACCTCATAGTACATGCTACTTAATATTATGTGCAAATGAATTTTCATATTTAACTATAACTAGCTATTTAACCATACACAGTTGTTGGTCCATAACCACAGCTACCCCAGTTACCCAACCTCCCATTCCCATTCCCATACCCATCCTCACCACCATCTCACGAACCTCACACCTCATGGCACAGTGGGCACGCATGCCCGGCCGCCAGATCAATACCTCCCGAGCCTCAGTCGCTCGCGAGTCGAGCCTCGCCATGCACCAGCTGTGACCGCGCTCCAGGTGTGAAGTGACGTAGTGCCCACTGATGATGGACTCCGCGTCCAGGACTTAGGAACCAGGACTACTACCAGGTATGGGGCGCTGAGTTGGCCTGGGCTGTTGCTGGCGGAGATAAGCTTGGGCTTTACCGGGTGTCACTCGCGAAGAATTCCTTACAATTCGTTGTTGGTATTCTATATTATTTCATTTAATAATACAAAATTTTTATAAAAATGTAGGGATAATCGTTTCATCGCCTTGGGCTTTAACTACCGGGTGGAATTCTAATATTCCTTACTAATCAGTACCTACTCGATATTATTTAATACAACAATATAAATTTATTATAAAAATATAGGGACAATCGTTTTGTCATCTTAACATCAAACTTTGGAATACTAGCTAAAAATACCGGGTTTGTTCAAATCAAAATTATAAGTGTTCGTTATTTAAAAAAGTTTCGGAAGATGTAAAAAATAAATTGTACGTACTTTCGGGTATCTTTAAATCATTTTTGAGTGACCTTTACTAAAAATTCTGATATTATTTAATTTAACAATACAAATTTATTATAAAAATGTAGGGACAATCGTTTCGTCATCTTATCAAACATTAGAATACTAGCTACCGGCTTTGTTCAAATCAAAATTATACCTAAGTGTTCGTTACTTAAAAAGGTTTCGGAAGATGTACTAAATAAATTGTTGGTACTTTCATATATTATTAAATCATGTTTGAATGAGCTTCTACTTAACTACCGGGTATTATCTTTGTGATAGAATTCTAATATTCTTTACTGGGTTCAGAACAATAGATAATTCGTTTTTTTCTTTTCGTATTCAATTCAGAAACATTAAGATAATTCGAAATAGACATTTGGTGGAATATATCATTTAATAAAACAATACAACTTTATCATAAAAATATAGGAACAATTGTTTCGTTATCTTAACATCATCAAACTTTGGAATACTAGCTAAAAATACCGGGTTTGTTCAAATCAAAATTATAAGTGTTTCTTACAAGAAAAGGTTTTATAAGGCGTATTAAATAAATTGTTGGTACTTTCGGATCAGGTTAAATCTTGTTTGAATGAGCTTCTACTTTACTACTGGGTATTGTCTTTGTGATGGAATTCTAATGTTCCTTACTGGGTTCAGAACTTCGGTAGTCGGTACTCAACATTATATTTATAACAATACAAATTTATTACAAAAATATGGTGACAATTGTTTCGTCATCTTAACATCATTAGACTTTGATATACTAGCTAAAAGTACCGGGTTTGTTCAAATCATAATTATAAGTGTTCCTTACTTGAAAAGGTTTCGGAAGGCGTAATAAATAAATTGTTGGTACTTTTGGATATCATTAAATCATGTTTGAGTGAGCTTCTACTTTACTACCAGGTATTGTTTTTGTGATGGAATTCTAATGTCCCTTACTGGGCTCAGAACAATAGATAATTCTTTGTTTTCCTTTCGTATTCAATTCAGAAACATTAATATAATTTGAAATAGACATTTGGTGAAATATATCATTTAATAAAACAATAGAAATTTTCTTATAAAATCGTCACTGGGTTTGTTGAAATCAAAACTATAAGTGCCTGTGAGTTAGAATTTGAATATTCGTTACATAAAAGGTTTCAGAATGCATAATAAACAAATACATAACAATAAAATAATATTTTGTCGGTACAAGACATATTTTTTTATCCTTTTGCCCTTCCGGTTTAAATTCAATTTATTATTACGAGTATACAATCTTTCAGAAACATTAAAATACTTCGTAGTTGATCTTTGAAGTAATTTATTATTTAATAAAACAAGAAAAATTTACACTGAGGGCCTTTTTTTTCACCTCTGGTTAAAGTGCCGGTTACTTTAAGCGTTGGCTAACAATAAACTATCGCATCGAAAATCTGACGTAAGTTGTCGAAAATATATATGTTATTTACTACGGTTAAGGTAAATGACATTTTAACCAGGGGTGAAAAATGGACCCTTAGGGCCGGTTTTTCAATCTCTGGTTAAAGTGCCGGTTATCTTAACCATCGGTTAACAGAAAAATATCGCATCGAAAAACTGTTGTAAGTTGTCAAAAATATACATTATTTACTATTTCGATGCGATATTTTTCTGTTAACCGATGGTTAAGATAGCCGGCACTTTAACCAGAGATTGAAAAACCGGCCCTTAGTGTGTCCAGATTTATTATAAAAATAAAGAAACATAGAACATCAAACCTGGAAATACTAGATAAAAAACCGAGCCTTTGAATTTAAAATTAAAATTAAATTACCACAATATAATTCATACGACACATTTGGTGGTATATATTATTTATTAAAACAATTTGAATTTGCCATAGAGCTATTCAGATATATTTATTATAAAAATTTAGTGACAATTGTTCTGTTATTGAGTAATAGTTTTGAGAATACTACCTATAAATATCGGATTTTTTTTAAATTATTATATTTGTAAGGGTGCATTAAAAAACATGATGAATATTTAAAAATATAATTATACATATTTAAATGACAAATTCAACTTGTCTTTTAGGACTTCTCGCAAATTTTGTTATAATTTTCTCCACATCTGGCGGTGAATATACAGCAAAGCTAGACCAGGAAACCTTTCCTCCTTCAAGTATCTTTATCTAAAAGATTCTTCAGTAATACCTATAAAAAATTAATGAAATATATTTAGGAAGTTGATTTCGAAATATTTACAGAGTGCAAATGTCGGTAGTGGTAATCATGGTTGTCTAGGCCTTAAATGATTAAATGGCACTGCTCTTCGGCTCTCCCATCGGTCGTTGTCGGGTATATAATTATACATAGTTTTAATTCAAACCAGAAATATCTAAAATAGGAACACCAAACAATACCTCTTAATTGATAATCATCTGATGGTAGGCTGTACCAATATTACTTACATTTTAAGTTTACCCTTAAATGGACAATATCACATCGAAATAAAATGCTAAATGAACTATTCAACATTATATTATCAAAATTTGTTTGTGTTGCCTTTTTGCGCAACTGGACATTAGAATCATAAATTCTTAGATAATATTTTCCATTTAATTTCTTAAAAATAAATTTTGTTTATCCTAACCTATTAGAGCCATAATTAAAAAAAATATGCTTTTGATACTATATCTTGCATATGTATATATTTGTGTTGCTTTAAAATATTTAAAATATGACGTTACATTTCTCAATCTTTAAAAATGTGACTCATTTGTATTCTCAAAATTGCACAATGTGAGTAATAAATGAAACCAGCAAAATTCATAAATTTTAATTTCTTAAAGTACCTACAGTTTTTGAATTTTTATGATATAATTTATTGAAAAACGATATTCAACCTATAATAGAAAAATATAATGAACTCCAACAAAACAAATATAATAAATATTTATTAATCTCAAAATTGTAGAATAAATTTTTTTCTTCAAACCGAGCTTCAAACCTCAAAAAAGTAACATCTTTTGTGACGTGACAAGATTGAAGTGTAATTTGTACGCCGCCGAAGTAGAAAATTTTTTTTTTTGACGCTACCGGAGTAAAATAAAAATAAATAAGTATCCATAGAATCTGTGTAGAATCAGCGAATAAAAAATAACTTGAACAAAAGAAACCTGTAATATTGCCCTAAATAACTATAAAACTAGATTTCTAACCTAAGAATAAAGTTACTAGAAACCATTAGCAGATTTAAAATGATTACCTACAAATTGAACGTCAAGTAGTTAATATATTTTTAAATATCTACGTTTGACGAAAAGTAGTACGTGTCATTCAAAATAAAAGTGTTTTTGTGTGTCTGAATGCAAAGTTCCACGCTCGCCGCACAAAGTATCAATTTTATTCTTAATAACACAATATACTATCTTCATTATTAGAAAAAATATGTATTTAAAGGTATTTTGACAAGAAAAATTACTTCAGTGCTTTAAGTAATGTATCATTCCTGTCAGTTTATAACACATGTAAATATGTTGTGAATTTACATCATCTGGATACTATATTTATATATGAATATTATGTTTATGATTCAAATAAAATATATTGTCATGGTCATGTTCAAATACAAGAACGAAGTTATGAGAGACGTAATTAAATTCTTCAGATGTTGGTCGTAATAATTAAAACATCATTACTTTGTGGAATCATTTGATGTTGCTTGATAATAGAGAAAAGATGAAATGCGAAGCATATGGCACATTTCACACAATTTCAGGCTGAAAAGTATCGTTTGCTCCAACAAAGAACACGACTGTGCTCTTTCAAATCGTATATCCATTATGCTTTCTGAAGACCACGTTGTATATCAAAATAATTTTCACTTATTTGCTAATTGAAGTATTGCGGTTTATTTTTATTGTTTGTCATTGATATTTTACTTTTATGTTGCGTCTATAATAAAGCTTTAACAGTATTTAAATGAATTTATTTATACCTCATTCGAATGATTTTATAGCCTAGTACAATATTTAAGTTTAGTAATTCTGCTGAAATACCTTAATTTTATAGTTCGACTCATGCAATGTTACAGACAATTTCAATAAGTGCCTCTTTAATAAATATATAACAACATTCGTACCAGTTAGTTTATAGTTCATTACAGTGCTTCTTTAGTATAGTATAATTTATTTTTTATGGTTGACATCTAAGCTGAAGTATTGTCAAAAAATATCAAATGACAACGTTACTAAATTAGTGATTCTTTCAGACAATTTTCTCCGAGTGGATATCTCTGAAAACCGGAAAGCAAAGGTCAATGAACTTCAACCAATGAAAACAGTGCAACTTTTAATTAAATTTATAAGTAAATGGTGATACACCGAGACATTTTGGGTGACACGCATCATTTACACTCTTCGCTTCTACATCTACGCCCCTTTGTGAGATTTTCGGTGATAATACTAATATTTTACCGACTAACTAATTAGTTAGTAGCGTTTGCTTGAGCTTAAATTGCAAGAAATTCCAATCTTTAACTGAAGATTTAGCAAATCCGATTCAGCAACAAAAAAGTCACTATTGCAAAAATTATTTGTCTTGGCTTTATTAATAAATAATACAGAAAGAATATTTCTATTTTGGGTTATAAATATCACAAAATTATAGATATTTCTAGATGTGACACACGACATCCGAATTAAGATATATGCGTTCTTTCCGAATTTTGACAAATCGAAATCAAAGATTCAGCATCACTACAATGTACCAAGGAGATGGAGCGTAATTTCATGTTTATATTTAAATTTTTTCAATAATTCTAATTTATTTTTAATTATCTGGAAATTATTTCGGGGGGCGGTGAATTTACTCCGGGGGTGGGGGCATCGTTCGCCCGGAAACATGCCTGGAAAAACACTGCACTAAATAAACGAACACAAAGCTTTTGTTATGCATTTGTTATTCATAATTTTGAATTTAAAAAAAGTAACAATAAAAAAAGTGTCCAACAATAAGGTTAGGTCAAACGATAATAGGGTTGTTTAAGCTTTTCTGATTTTTTTATGTTTATCTATATTGTAACGTTTATTTATTTGAGCGAAGTGTAAAAATAAGTGAAACAAATTAAGGTAAACTTTCGAATGACGTATATAAAGACGAATATTTATCACAATTACTTGTTTACGACTGTTGTGCGCATGTATTAGTCGTATACAGAGTCATCAAAATAGCGCTCGTTTTAAACAAAATAAATTTTGATTATTGAAAATTAGTAATATTAAAAGGTCAATAATGAAACTTTTTTCTATTGTATTATAATCTATCCGCAAGTAAAATTTAGATACAACATGCTTTTTATAAAAGCAGGCCTATTGAATTTTCAAAGGTCAAACGTATAATACCAACAACAAATTTCGTAAATTTTTAACTACGATCTTTTATTTAAAATAGATAGAATGGCGCCAAATAGAAAAATAATATAAATGACCAATATAAAGAAACCTTTCTCACAAAATAAAATGACAATAATGAAACTTGTTTTTTAATAAATTACAAAATGCAATCTGATGCAATTCTATGCAATGTGTGTAACTGTAGTTTATAAAATTTTACAATGCATTATAATAATATTTGTAATAAAATATAAATGTAAAATAAATGGAATATAAAATTATAATGCCAAGCTATTATATAGAAATATACTCGTATAATATATATTCTTGGAATTGGAACTGTGTAGATATAAATATATTACTATTAAAATCAAATGCATTGTATTGAAATATAATTCTGGGAAAATTTTCTATAAATATATACCAATTTGTATGAGTAGTAAATTGATCATTTACAGTTACAAATAATTCATTGTTCATTTATTAATAATTGTAATGAATTCCGGATTTGATATCTAAGGTCAATATCATAGAAATCGGCGTAATAAATTTACACTTTAGAGAGTGTTTCTTAAACCTCTCGGGATCTTTAGCTGACAAGGAGAGTGCACGACAGGCTTTAATTTAGATAAGAAATAAATAGTAATAAGTTTGCTAGATATAAAGTGTTCTTGACATTAATAATATTTTAAAGTATTGCTATGTTTTAATTTTCGTTTTTATTTTATTTCGTAGCATGATTGAGGTCATAAAATATTTCCTTTTGAACACAATGTTGGTTTATGGGGTGAATCCATCATTCTGACCTATTTTTCTTTTTATATTTGTTCGTTTTGTATTAAAGTTACAGCTGCAGCTATACTACAAATTCTTCTTCTTTTCACAGTTACTATGTACAAAACAACATAATCCATTTTAAATTCGATATCAATTTGCTTTATATTTTCGGAGACCTAAGTTTGACATTTTGTGACAGCTGACAACAGTTTTAATTTTTAGTTTTAGAAAGTATAGAGTTTACATACTCTTGCAACTAAAAAATAAAACTAGAAATAAAAATAAATCTAAAACAGCAGGGAATGATTGCGTACATAGGCATCTTATATACTTTTCTTGTGACTAAAGCATAAAATTAAAACTTAAATTAAAATTAAAACCGTAGATGGGAATGAGCCTTAACAGTTACGAATGATATGTGAAAAATTTATATGACAGGAACAAAACACAGTTTTTAAAAATGAAACAATGCAACTACTAACCAGTAAAACTGACAGATACTTTTTCGTACTCATGTATTGAAATGTGTTGTTTCGCGTTGCCTAAGCAACGTCTGGAACGTCAATTTCCCAGGTCTCCACCAGATAGGTGACCGGGAAATTTTGGAAAAAACACTCCTACTTCTACAGCATTTATTAAAAAACTATATTTATAATAAAATAGTATAATGTTTTAAACATTCTTTTACCTAATAATATTAAAAGAAAATAGGGGATTATTGAACGAAATTTAATGTAGAAAAAGTAATTTTAGTGCATTTGATATACAATGTTGGCAACAACTGCTGTCATGTTGACAGATTGACAGCACTTGTTAGTACTGAAACACATAACCACAAATCATATATAATTTGTAATAAATAATTTTATTTGTTCAAAAATAACTAATTATTAGTTTTATAAATTCGTACGAAAAATATTGTACAAACCTCTTGCGTGAACTGGGTTTCCGGAATCGTTCTATGGCAGCGCTCGCGAGCTCGCGCCGCCAAACACTCCTCCGGAAACCAGTCGTTCCCGCATTTGGAATGTAAATAACTATTACAGGTTAGTATAGATTGTAAATATTAGTTTTCCTGGCGGAAAACAGTTCAAATAAATGACGGTTTACAAGTGAGTAACAAGTAAAAGTAATATGAGCTTCCTTCAACATAAGAGACAGTTATTTACTATTATTTTGAAATTATATTGTTGAATTGATGGAAAACGGAGTTAAATAATTTTGATATAATATAAACCTTGGTTAATAATTGTATACTATAGAATAACTATTTCCAGTAATAATAATGTGTGAATAATATGTTATTTGGAGAGTACTTAATACAATACGTACAAATGATATTAACTGAAATTTTGAAATCTATTTTTAAATTTTTTAAATGATATAATCAATATAGGTACCATACTGTAGTAAGTCAATTATTATTTTATAAATTACAAAACGTGAATATTTTCAAAGAATTATAATACACACATTTTTTCCACTATTCCATTATTTTTATTC
This sequence comes from Stenolophus ochropezus, assembly GCA_035578165.1. Lineage (NCBI taxonomy): Eukaryota > Metazoa > Arthropoda > Insecta > Coleoptera > Carabidae > Stenolophus > Stenolophus ochropezus. Next base: position 23,549,494 of record JAQOWZ010000008.1, read on the forward strand.
GCTAAATTTCAAACACAACATATAATCACACATAAATTGAGATAGCAATACATTCATCGTTGATGCAGACTTGTCTGAGCACTGAATATTTATTTGAGAAACGACACACTACTTCTGCGTTATATGCGTGTAAAGCAAATAAATCACACAACATTTCTACTTTAGAAGATTATTTCTGAAATTGAAAACCTTAAAAAAAATCATCCTTTGGCAGCAATAAGTTTTCACAATAATTTATACATTTTATTTACTTAAAAGCCTCATTTTCCTAATTCTAATGCTTAAGAACATGGTTTAATAACCAATGAGTATAGCGTAATAATATTTTACATTATTAGCTATACAGGGTGGCCCAATGAAAATTATCAGCGCAATTTCTGGCCACTTAACATCAAAAATGCTCGAACACGTCAATTTTAGTATAAAGGGGGACACCTGAATGGATTAATACCAATGGCATAACTTCAACCCTAAAGTAGGGATGGGCTGCACCTCAAAAATTTTAAATGGAAAAGGATTTCAAACATGACACAGTTCAAAAGGCCTTTCAATTGTCTTTTCAACAGTTTTTTTAATTTTCAAATCCGATCATTAGCTCCAGAGAAGTATCGTTTAAAACAAATATTATCAGGTGTTCAAAATTGCAATCAAGTAGGCTTAAACAAATGACAGAAACTAAATAAACAATTCTTTCGACAAATTGTTTGTAACAAACAAGTAATTTGTAAGTTAGATTTCTTTTTGTGGGGTTATTTGAAGTTTAAAGTTTATGCCACGTTACCCGAATCTTTAGAAGATTCACGGCAACGTACCGTAGCTCCAAAATTTTGAGCAAAATTTTTATTATTGTATGGAAGTTGGTGATAGTCATTTTGAACATCTCATAAACTGATACTTTAGTTTTTGTCATTTGTTTAAGCCTAATGGATTGCAGTTTTGCACACCTGATAAAATTATTTTTAAACGATATTTCTCTGGAACTAATGATCGGATTTGAAAAATAAAAAAACTGTTGAAAAGAGAATTGAAAGGCCTTTCGAACTGTGTCATGTTTGACACCCTTTTCCATTTAAATTTTTTGAGGTGCAGTCCACGCCCATTTTAGGGTAGAAGTTATGCCATTGGTACTAATCCATTCAGATGTCCCCCTTTATACTAAAAATGACGTGTTTGAGCGTTTTTTGCAAAATTGATGTTAAGTGACCAAAAATTACGCTGATAATTTTCACTGGGCCAGCCTGTATCTACTGTCACCTTTTGACCTAACCCTGAAAAAATGCGCTAAATTTAAACGTCTGTCATTATAATAATAAAACATTCCATCATAATATTTATTCCAAAGGCCTGAACTTAATATGGAGCCCTGTGGGACAAATATTCTTAGACATATCAGAAAAACGCTTACGGAAACCTTCCTTAGAATACACATCCTGTAACATATTTTATAATTTACTTACTATTTAATGTAATGCATCAATTCATTCAAAACACGCTATAAAACTCAGTACAGCATTAACAAAACAGCTAGTTAGGTAAAATAAGCGGAGACTGTCATTAACTTCAGATAATAGACATAGAATAGGCGATTTGCTTCATACTGGTGGTTAGTCACTAGTGATAGCAAAAGAGATAACAAGATATTAATATACAGACTATAGAAAGAGATATCGCTAAAAGTATGTTACACATGTTGGAAACACTACATTATAGAAGACGTATATTGAATATTGGTATCTATAGATAAGTATAAAATCACTGTCAAGCCATTAAATTGCGTCGCTCAAGGAGTGAAATAAACAAAAGAATACAAAAATTAAAAATTACAAAATCACACATAAAAAATAAAGATCGATGGTTTTAGGGTTTGGGACTTTTCATTCGGTATGGTACGAAAAGAAATCGAAAAAAAGTTACTCCAAATTAATATCGATTTGGGATGTAATGAGGTTCCCATTTCAGTGCGGAAATTGTAGAGACGTAAACGTAAACTGCACTAAACAGATTGTCATGAAATTTTGTATTTAAAGCGTTGAACATGAATATATTTAAATTTATTAATTTTTGCTTGTAACCAACCAAGAGGTGACATTATTCATGTATTTTATTTTTGTAGATATTTTAACTATGGGGTATGTGACCATAATCGAATTTCAGTAAATAAATAATAAAATTTAAAGACTACTATAGCTTCCCACTATAACAATAAAAACTAAATATTTGTTTGCAATAATATATTAGAAATATAATATTTTGGAGAAGAGACGTGGTAGAATCGTAGAAAAAGGAAGGTGGTCTGTTTCCTACGTTCACAGACGACCTCTTCTCTTTAACGATTCTATCACGATGACGTGACAGCTTCCCTTCCCTAATTTTTTATATTTATTTTCTTTAAACTACGAATAATGAATCGATTTAAAAAATACGTGTATTTTATTTTTTTTGTCTAGTATCATATATGTAAAAATCAAACAATACCTCCCTTATCTATATATTGATAGGCGGGAGGTAAACATGGTCACATACCCTATTGTTTTATATTCACTTTTTCAACCTTTTTTGATCTGCCTACATTTTTATCTGGTAACATTTCTTATCTATTGAATCCAACCTGGTTCAGTACACTTCCGGGCAGTACATCTAAAATCCTGTCTTTCGTACAAGGGGTGGTAATATTTACAAATTGAATACTAAAGTTGGTTGAACTGTTTTTAAAAAGTAAGTACTATAAACTTGTAAGGTAAATAAAAGTCAATATTTCTAGGAAGGTAATACATTTCCTCAAAATTGAAAATTACCTTATTTTCACATTAATTTGCACAAAGATCTATATGTCTTGATAAAATACTTCGAGATACCGGGACAAATAACTCACAAAGGAATGACTGGAAATTCTAATACATCATACATCGGGTCACTCTGAGGAAAAAAAACTTTTTACAAGAAAACTACAACGTATGTAAATACCCTTCACCAAGTTTCGAAATGAAATCCAAGTCATATGTGCTCGAAATCATATTCACATGTAGATCTGGCTGTGCAAGACAAACATATGTCTGTTATTTTTAGACAGAATGCAATTTCATTCTCCTTAAGGCTGAAGCGAAGTAAAAATTCGTCTTCCACAGTGTTTTCCTCTGCGCAAAGAAAATATCCATCCACCCTTACAGTGATTTCCAATATTTTTATAATATTCTCTGTTATTACAAAGTTTTTCGCGTAACTCTGAATTGTAAAATGTTCATGAAATAGAATCCGTTGATGAGTGTAACATAGGTATATTTTTTTTCTAACATATAAAACATATTAACGTTTATTTCTAGTTTTAAAAATAACAAATTTTTCTGGTTACGTACATATCTGGAAAAAACAAATGTAGATTAATTTGGGATGCCTTCGACTTGGTACGCAACAAGTCTAAACCTCTTCTTCTATTATAACTAGAATGATATTCTTCAAGATGATCTATTTTATAGTTATAATTATTTAACTGAAAACAAAGTAGCTGACATTTTATGCGGAAATTTAATACTTCCGTGATCGGAATATCGCCTTGTTATTTGCAATGAAAATATATGTATTTACGGGCGTTTGAGGTGAAAGATGTCCTTCAAAATGAAATCGAACCTCATAGTAGAAAATTAATCTATAGCAAATATTTCACAAACATAATACTCTGGATCAGATACACCATCAGTGGCGCATCCAGAAAAAAATATTTGGAAGGGTCAATGAAAGAAACATAAAAATAAAATTAATTCTTCTTTTCCCCACCCTTTATAAAATTTAAATAATTTTTCAGCTTCCATATTGATTTCTCTAAAGATATTTAAGCTAGCTAAACCATTTACCTTATTTTATTCCATTGTATTCCGTAAGTACGTCTTAATTGGACGTAGTGTAGAAATAGTTATTTGTGTCACAAGCACAAGTTCAGAAAATAAACTTTTGCCAGACCGAGCTTCTTTTGACAGGCCGAGCTGAAAGTTAGGCTTGCAAATAATGCGAGTCTCGTAAAACAGTTTCTGGGCGTGTGATACATAAGATTTTCTGCGCCGATGACACTTTTAATTTATTATAGAAATATTATTTCTACGTAAAATTTTTACACTATAAGTTTTTATGTCAGAAACATTTTCGGTTCACATGGATATAAAAACAATTCACTTGTTTTATTTAAAAAAATTAGTGACATTTGTTCTAACCTAAAAAATAAAACGAGAGTGAATCAATAAATTAAAAATTCTCTAACTGTGCGATCACGAACTTTCATAATGTGACTCTCAGATAACCTAAAAGTTATACAATAATTGCTATTTACTTTAGTGTTTGTAGAAAAAAAATTTCACTGCGCCCTTGTCACAAAATATTATTACATTTTCGTCATGTATCATAAATAACTATTTAAATATTTACGTAAGTGAAAATTATGCTTAAATATTTTTAAGCCTTTTATTAGAACTCTATCTAAAGAGAAGAGTATAGTGAAAGAATTACTTAATAAGTTATTAAAAAGAACACTACCATGACTTTACAAATTATATAAAAAGTTTTTTTGTTTATTGAATAATTAGAATTCATCTCACAGGCAATACAACTACAACTGCGAATGAACCAAATTACAAAAAAGATTATAAATTTTCCAAGATCAAATATTTGAAGAAGATTTTGTATTCCGGGGGAAGAAAAACAAATATTGTGCGATTGGTTTCGTTATCTTTGTTCCTCGCTCTCGTGTATCTCCGACAGCAACATCTCAAATGGAAAATCAATGCGAAGTTATGATTTGATCAGTAGGCTCACACATACTGCACAGGGGCGTACTCACACTAAATTACCTCGGGCTGTTTGCGAGATACAGCACATTCAATGATATTGCTATTGACGCGTAATTAGTTTACCAATTAATATTCAATATGATTGATAAATACTGGGTGTCCCAGTTTACTGAATACAAATTTCGGGAATGGTAATGTAAAGTCGGTTTCACTGAGTTGATCCTTACGTCATTAATATTTGCTGTAAAAATTATTAAACTTTTATGTTGTCTCTTTCTCATATACGCATGGCATAGATGAGATTTTTATTTACTATCTCATTATCGTACGTGTTACAAACAGGTGTTTAACGACAAAAATGATATAGAATCAGTAGTGTAACAGCGGTAACGGTTATTTTCAAATATTTAAAATATTTAATTAATTTTTATGAAGGTCATTTTGGCCTAGACAATTTGTGCTTCATTGCGTGTTGGTAATTTCGTTAGTTTAATGTTTCATTTACAACTCTTTTTGTATATTTCATCAATTATTATATTTTTATACAGGTGAGGGACCAATGAAACTGTTTAAGTATGGGGATCTTAAGAACTATATAAGTTGCCTATTATGGGTCATTTTATAAGGTTTTGTTTTTCCCAAAATATACGTAGTAGACTAGATATAAAAAAATGTAAATTTTTCAATTTTCCTTTTTTTTATAACTTTTTTATTTCAACACAAAAAATATTTTAATTTTAACAACGAATACATTCCAGTACCCCTAATTTTTATTTCTCTTACCGTTTTCGAGAAATTGATACCAATTTTCAATTTTCATAGGGGCCTCAAAGTAGGCTATGAGATGTTTTTTTTCTTTTTAACAATGTAAAATACATGTATATTAAGAAGAAAATAAAGGGACAAATGTCATAATTTAAAAAAAATCACTTTTCTTTGAAGTATTTTACATCGGAAGATTATAAATATCGATAAATTTATTAAAACACTTCAAAACAAGTGAAAAAAAATTGAATATGACATTTCTCCCATTATTTTCTTTTTACTATACATATATTTTATACCGTTGAAAAAAGGAAAAACTCTATTTAACGGTCTCACCCATATGAAAGTTGAAAGTATCAATTGCTCGAAAACTACAAGTGAAATAAAAATTTTGAGTACTGCAGTCAATTCGTTGTTAAAATGTACAAGTTAAAATATTTTTTGTATTGAAATAAAAAAGTTATAAGCAAAAAACGAAAATTGAAAAATTTACATTTTTGTTTATATCTAGTCACCTACGTATCTGGGAAAAACAAAAGCATGTGTGAAATAACCCCCACATAAATTTTGTCTAATTAATCCGGCTTCGTATCTCTTATAGTTCTCGAGATCCCCATGCTTAAACCGTTTGTTTCATTAGACACCTGTATATGTTATATGTTCATCCTAAAAGAAAAATGAAATAAAAAGAGTAGTGTAACTGCGGTAACGGATATTTTCAAATATTTAAAAAATTTTATTCATGTTCTTTATTAAGATGATTTTGGCGTCGACACTTCGAAAATCACACAATTTCACCCGACAAGAAAATGTCATCAATCCCCTTTTACCCTTGGCGATTTGAACTTGAAGACCAACTCAGGGAAATCAATTTTATTTATACCTCGTATGTATATGATAATCTGTAATTCATAATTTTACTTATTTTAAGTTTAGTGTTTTGCACTTTAAAAAAAGAAAAAATAATAATATAGTTATAATGAAGAATTATTTTTTGCAAAATTCATGGATACAATGAGATTTGAACCCAGTACTTTCCCATTTTTAGTAGGATGCTTTATCAACTAAGCTGGAAAGTCTCATGAAGTACATGTTCTGGATTCAAGTCCCAGAACGATTAATGAAGTTTTCAAAAATTAATTCTTTGTTATTAATGTGTTGAATTAACATAGGGTTCAGAATGTTGTAAACTTTACTTGTAAAATATAAAAAAAATATTTAATCAACAATTTCAAAAAATAATATAATTTTTAACTGTACTTTTGGCTATTACAAAATCATCGCAAGAAAATAATAAAACAGAAATCGGTACAGCTTCCAGCTACCATCGAAAATAGATGGGAGTAAGTTATTTTGTATTGGTTTTGCGATATAGTTTATGTTTCGCAATTTCATTAATAATTTGGGTCAATAAGATTATTCAATTAACGAGAAGGAAGTTGTAATATAACCCCGCACAAGTCATTAGATGTAATTGATTATTTAAATGAAAAATTTTTAAATTCCTGGATTGGCAAAAGAGGTCCCACAATGTGACCTACAAGAGTTTACGATCTATCGCCTTTAAATTTTTTCTGTGCGCAGTAGTAAAAAATTTATGTAATGTCCTTTATATTCTCGATGAACTTAAAAATAGAATAACGCAAGTGGTTATTTAGTTAAATAAAAATAATGTAAATCAAAATTTGTTAAAAATTCTTGAGTGTAAATCAAAGAATTTTACTTTTAAGTTGTCAAATATCACCATAAACTTTCAATATCACTTACAGCGTACAGCCGAATTCATAATTAGTTCATTGATTAATAATCAACTGATTCAAGAATCAATCTGATCCATTTCTGTCATTTTTTGTTGACATATGACGTATAATTATATATTTCATATCTGAAAAACAAAAATGGCAAAGAAGAACGAAAAAGCGACAAATTACATCGATTAATACAGATTTGTAAAAATTAAAATATTTTAGATGAATCTTAACAGCTAAAATCTTGTGTACTTTCATAAATACATATGTCAAAACATCAAAACGAGGTTCAAATCAAATGATCAAAACTTGACTAATGGAATATGACGGATCTGTTAATCATTGTTTTTTTTTAATGGTGAATTGAATTGATTCATGGATCAGAGTTGATCAGTGAATTAAGGAATGTTGAATTCGGCCCGTTAGGAATACTGATTATCAACTAAAAATATTAAAAATTCTACCAATTTAGTGGAATTATCTTGACAACTAAATTATATAGTTCTTTTTGCGCATTGGCATTGGTGTTAGTTTGACATTTGAGGGAATGAAAAATGGATAAAACTTTGGGACTCATTCTAATTAGATTTAGTGACTAATACCTTTTAAGAATTCAAAACGAAGTTAAAAATGACACTAAATAAGAAGTTAGTAGCTATTTCCTTTCATAAATCTGTGTATAAAAAACTATCAAGTTTAAAAGTTAAAAACTTTTAAACATTTTTAAATAAAAGTTATTATCATTAATTGGTGTAAAAGTACCTACTACCTGCACCATGTAAAAAGTACAAAAATTGCAATAACTACAAAAATTTAACATTTTTCACAAGAATAATGCAGATATAGTTAGTTTATTAAAACATACTACTTACGTACTAAAAACTTTATCTGCTCAATTTGGTATGTCTATAATAACTTCTGAGTCAAAAAGTGTTTGAAGTTTATCGGTGTCAATGGCACATTTTGGAAAATTGAAATTTACAGTTTCGTTCTTACTTGCTAGGATACGAAAAATAACAGTTCAGGAATATTTTTCCTACAGTACACGGTCCATTGTTTTCTATAAATAAAAGTACAAAAGTATTTATTTCATAATTATCGATAAAAAACAAGTATTTGTACCACGTAGAAAAATTGACTTCCCGGACATCTGATTTTCACCTACGACTCGTCCCGTAAGTTCCACCATCCACAATATACTATTTTTGTGAAACAAAAGCAAATGTTTTCCTCAAATATAATGAAGTGTTTTACAAAATGCCAACAACCAATTCAATCAACTTTGAAGTTTATTAAATTTCATGGACAAACTACACATATATATTTTAATATGAAACTTTATAATGGGAAAACAGTGAAAAAATACAAACAAGTCAAAACGTGTGTGCATAAGTGGCTTCGTCTTCGCTCGCATAACAATGAGTTGTTTTGCATCCTTCGCGATTCTGCGCACATATCCTTTTGCGTTGTAGCGAAAACTTTTCTAATTTCTTACTACGTGTTTGCAAGCATCAGGAAAACAGTAACATTTCGTAAAAATGGAAATAGTTGGAAATGCATGGAATACGAACAAATCAGACTAGGGAAATCTGAATCCTGAGATCTGAATCCTAAAGTTGTGATATTCATACCGGAGTTGTGAGTTCCTGCCTCGTTCCTGCTGATACGCCATCTATCATCATCGAGTGCAGGAATGCCATTCACTGCATAATGCATGCATATTTATGCCTGCAAGCTTGACGTGAATGTATTTTTAGGTCTTGTTGTTCTATTCACTTGTGAAATGCAGTAAATACGTACTACATGTACTACAGATTTAACATCCACGAAAATCTGGTAAATATTAAACAAAAAATAAAATGTGACAAAAACAGTATTCATCAGACAAGATTTTTTTTATTTTCATCCTATCAATATCGATATTAAGTATGACTTCTTTACGAGAGGACAATTATGAAATAAGATATGGAAATGTTAAAGATATACAAAACACACAAATAGTCGTAAAAAAATTAAAAAGATAAATAAATAAAAACCTAAAAATATTTTAAAAATATGTAAAAATTAGAATTTGAAATTGAATTTATAACATTTATAACGCCTTTTTCATACCACGTATAACGTGTATTATAGATCACAGTCAAAGGTAGACATATTTAAAATGTGAATAACTATTTTTAATTCTAGATTGCTAAATGTTACTTTCAAGATATATCTGAACTGATCCAACTGATCTGATTTGATCTAATTAGCAAAAGAAATACCACTGTTGTGTCAAATCTCCGTCAAGAACTTTATAGAACTTAACATTAAAGTTATCCAAAAAAATTTTTTTTTTCATACTGTACCGTATTTCTATTTTTACAATTGTGTATTATTATTCTTTACGGTATTGTATACATAAATTTCATAATTTTGTACTTATACGTCCTTTAATGCCCGATTTTATAAACGATAGTTAAACAATTAATTAATTGCCAACTAAAAAGCAAATAACGAAGTAAATTTAGTAACTGATGCTAAAATAACCCTCGGTTAAACTTACCGACCATATATCAAATTCAAATATTGTGCAATAGATGGCAATTCATGCAATAAGCCATGAGGTGTCAAATATTAGATTGAAAAAAAAGTTGGTTAGAAACATAGAAGTTACATAGTTCAAGTGTAAAAATGCTGTAGGTTTAATAAAAATTAATAAAGAACATGATAGAGGCTACATTTATAAGGAAATACAAATTTTATTTTGTTGTAGAATTGTGTTTGACATTTGAATTTAATGTTCTTCCGACGAAGCCAAGAAATCGATTACTCTGTAATTAATTCTACAGACTGTCTTGGTGCTACAATTTGATCTGCAATTTCGTCGTTTGTTGAAAAAACTAATTCAACTAGTGAAATGGTTTCCACTAAGGGCCACAATGATATAAGATATCAAGAAACAGTTTTATTTATTTGCACTTTAAAAATTGATGCAAACAAGAAATTCATTTTATAATTAATCTGCTATCCAGAATTACAATTACAACTCTATATAAAAATAAATTGAATTTTGAAGTGTCACTGTCACTGTCAATTAGACTCCTAACTAAAATATAATTGCTCGGGTTTCTCCAGTTAATTTAATCTGTAGATTTAATCACTAAATTGTTTTAACTAACGTTTATAGTACAGAAATTGACCAGTTAAATTAATTTAACCGCATAGGTAAGTTAACGGGCTTTTATAAGATCGGGTACCTATAAATAATTTCAAACTATTTGTATACTCTTATACTTTGTAGTACTAAATCTACATTCTTTAAATACTAATCCGTTGAAAGTTTTTGATTGACATGCCATAATTGACAGATAACAGCGTTTTTCTTCTTAAGTTTTTTAATAACAATTAAGATTTATATTTTGCTTTCTTAATTATTTACAAAATTAACCTTTGATTTAACTTGAAAAATGTGGTACAGTACACGATACACATGTCTCTGATGATTTTCATACTTATTTCGAAAATCATTTATTCACCTTTTTTTAAATTTTAACGTAAATTACTATTACAGTGGTTTAATTTACGATTACCATAATTGGGATCAGAATTTCAAATACTGTAAAAGTTACAGGGTATTTTTTATACACCTACGTATGGGATTTCGCGGATACATATATTTGAGTTATTAAAAAATTCTTATAGGTTAATAATTGCAGAAATTTTTACTGTGCATCTAGTAGTTAAAATGACATATGACTTCAAACAAAAAATAGCTATCAATTTTATTTGAAACATGTTTCTCATCGACCAAAATCAATTTTTCAGTGACCTGTGGGAATGATTTGAAAACAAAACAAAGCTCAGGTGGATGTAGGCCCATTTAACCGAACTCGTAACTCTTATAGTTTCCAAAATCCCAGTGGTGGCAACCGAAAATGGGAGTAGAATAATTAAAAACTTACCACCATTGGAATGGAATTTATGATATACATCAACTCTAAAATACATCATATTGAACAATTTTAAACACAATTCATAAGTGTTTACAAATCATGTCTTATGGAAGCTTTTAGAAAATTGTCTTACAAATTATTTAGCAACAAAATCAAGATTGCATAAAAATTAGATTTTTATTAAAGAAATTAATAAAATCATATTTGTTTATTTAAAAAAGATTTTTTTATTACATTACATTTTATAAATAACAATTTAAAGAAACAGTAGAAAAAAATACAAAATCCGTTTACACTAACACTGCTTATAGCGACAAACTTGTTACAACGTCGGAATTGTGACCATTTTTTTAAAATACCATATAGGCTAACGTTATTTTACTTTCATCGGTGATAGCAATTTTACATACCATATTTAAAACTAAATAAAAAATCACATATTATTGCAAATAACTGTTTTTTTTTCGATCGGACAAAAACTGAAACCTTTTCGGTATGTTTTCGAACCGGAAAGAGATTTATTCCGGTATTTTATTGTAATTGCTAAGCTATGAAAAATAACAGTCTGGGAATATTTTCTCCGGCTGGTGACAAAGATTTTCCGTAAAGTAAGCAGCCCATTGTTTTCCGTAAATAAAAATACAATCATATTTATTTCATTATTATTGAATATAACTCGATCGAGAAAAAATAGTATTTGTAACACGTAGTAAAGTAACTGCCCGGAATATTTCTGTTTGCTGGCCTTGCCTACGGCTCGTCCCGCAATTTCCACCATTATCCGGAAATATAAAACTTCTACTATATACACAATAACACAATACACTATTGTTATATTATAAATGTAAAATAATACCTCAGTATTGTCGTTTCACCACAAAAATAAAACAAATTTATTAGTTTTTAAAAGTGTATATAACAATTGCAGAGCACTGATTTAAAACGTGACCAGCAATACATGAGTGTGTTTAAAGTCATGTGGCAGCCGCTATACCAGCCATAAAATATTGAATAATAATAAATAGGTTAAAATAAAATTCAATAACTACATATATACTAATAAATGAAAAATAATTAATGTTCGAATATGGCAATTGATAGAATATAATAAATTACTAGAAAAATAAAGTAACACAAGCGAATATTCGACTATTTATTATTTATTGTTTCTGTTATAACAATAAATAATATATAGTAGAATAAAAAAGTATATTACTATATTTTTATAGTTATTTTTATAGTGTAATATATATTTCTCTTTATGGTACAATAAAAATGACGTTATTTCGTGTGCAGTACGCCCCTGTGTACATGTCCTAGTCCGGCCCTGTAGCAGCATCGCTTACACGCAACGCTTTTTGCCCATTACGGCCCTACATTCTCTAATGAACAGAGTCTCCACCTGGACTAAATGTTTCCGAATAATTAGGTTACCGTCGTACGGTAATGTGTACCGTATACTGTATACCGACCTTACTTTTCTACTTTTATATTGTTAAACTACACGATTTACTTACTCACTTAATCCTATGCCTTTCTACCTTTCGGTGTAGGCTGTACACGCTATTTAGTACGTACAATAAAACAGGAAATAAGTGTACAGAATGCAGAGAAATAAACATGAATTTCCGTTCAGGAAATATAAAAAAACTTTATATTGAGATTGTAGCGACATCTTTTACCAAAATTCAAAAGCGCGCTAATAAGGTACATATTAATATAGCAAAAATCTATAAGTGTAGGTATATATCTTAAAAAAATAACTAGTAAGTTTAAAAAACTTTGAAGAACAATGTATTAATTTTTGAATATGAAAATATTAACGCATTATTATCCAAAAGAAATAAATGAAAAATTATATTTTGAATTCGGCAATAAATTTTCGCTGTCCATTAATATTTGTTCTCATTATTTCTTATATAATTATTTTTATCTATGTTTAATTTAATTTTCAAGTGTCTTTTATCAACGCTTCAAATATTAAAGTATTTTTTAGAAGTAATAATACAAGGTTATTAAATTTTAGTTTAGTTTTTATTATATTCATTAAACACAAAGAAAGTTTTAAAAAAGAAACGTACTTATATGTTTTGACGAATAGCATCTCCAGCGAATAATGAATATTCGGCTTTACCAAATAATATATTTTTTTACTATCTGAAAGCATTGATAAGTGGTCCTCGTAACAAAGTGGGGTTTGTTTAAGTTAAAATGTTCGTCTTGCGTGTTGAAACTTGTTTATTTGTTCCGGTTTTTTGTTATATGATTAAATTTAATTATTTTAGTTTCAAAGAATTTTTTTTTGCCGCTAAACAATATAACTGGATAAATTCTTTTATTTGATAGTCACTTGTAAACCACTTCACTAGGGGAATTAACATGTAAAAGTTACTACTCTTTAATAGTATATGTCAGCTTTATTGGGTTGTAGTAGTTGCATTTTTTCATTCTAGAAAACTATGTTTTGTCCCTGTCATACAAATTTTTGACATAACATTAGTAACTGGCAGAATTCCGTTGTAATTTTAATTTTATTTACAAGTGAATAACAAATAAACTATCGTACAATAAACCCGAGGTAACAACTTTTACTTCTTCTAGGAGGATTCCTGATATCGCCAGTAAAAACCGTTTTACCGTTTTACCTCTCTAATACTGCAAAATACTGTATAATATTATGCCCATATTCATAAATCACATTATAACGCTTCATTACAAAATTATTAAAATTTAACGAACGTTAAATATTTTACCGGTTCCATGATATTAAGCCTATGTTTACATAGAAAAAATTAACCTGGGTAACTAAGTGATAATTGTATTGTACGTAAATCAGAATAATATTACCATACAGATTTGTCAAAATAACAAGGGAGAATTAGATAATATAGCTGTCATATCAACCCATACAGACTTGACCACAAAAAAATTACTGACAAGAGAATTTTATAACATAATATTTATGAATAGTAGTACTACTCAATCATGTAGAATGATATCTCAATATTATTAAAATATTATTTTTTCTATTTTATTCTATTTTTATGGCATAAGTTTTATATCAGAATCTTACAAAAATGACGATGACGAATATATTGAAGTTTGGGAAAATGGAGACATTGTTACATTTATATGTATATGTTTATTACACCATTGTCTCAATTAAATTTGTATAATATAACATACGACATTATATATAATAGCTTGTTATATTTTTAATGAAAGAGAATGCAGTCATTTAATATAACGAACAATTTTAGGAACATTATTGAAAACGAATGTTTATGATGAATATTCTGATTAATGACTCGTTTAAAGGATAACGAAACGTTATAACGTTTATGAACATATAGGCATTAATGTACTAGTAACTAAACATACGTATGTAATATACATTGTTTAAAATTTATCAACTATTTCATAGTTTAATGTAACAAAACAGCGTTGTTTGTTGGAACAAACATTTTAACTCATAGCTAAAATGATTTGTATTTTTGTCTGTTTTTAAAACCTGTTAAACCAATCATCTTTTTCCTACCTAACTCTACCGATTTTTTAAAAAAACTGGAATTTAATGGACATTTAATCTTACATGATCGGTGTTTACTTACAAATACAAGCACAAATGACTTCATTTACGACATCATAACATCATTTATCACGTGTCCTTCATTACATTACCCAAATACTGTTACTTGATGGTCGGTTTGCTGTAGAAGTTTTTGTTTGTAAACTTCGAACTTCGGGAATGAATAACACTTTCTTGGGGGAGAATTGGGGCGAAATGAGGCCAAGTCACCCCCACTGCTGGAATGTTTACAAATACACTTGGCAAGAGACCAGGGTTTCGGTGTAGGTCAACTTTTTTCATTTATAAATTTGAAATTACGTGACAATTTAAAAAATGAACGATAATAACGTTTATTTCAACAATAAATCAATATGAAAATTGATATACGAGAGCAAGATAAAAAGTTTCGGACCTCACAACAGCGTCCATCAAAAAATGGTATTCATTTCTATTGAGGGGTAATTACAATAAAATATATTTAATTTATTTATGAGTCTGCAATCATACATTTTTCACTAAATCGACAAAAATTAATTATTTTTATTGGTTTTTAACATCGTTCTGGCTACGCAATTTCAATAACAAATGAGTTATTCATATGTTTTTTAAATGTTTTCCGGAAATTATGTTGCTATCAATCATACAAAGTTTTAATTTATGTATGAGTTTATATTAATAATTTTTAGCGGTTTTATAATTATTAAGCCTTTGTTTACATAGACAAAAGTAAGCTGGTATCTATGTTATAACTGTGTCTGTATTGTAATATTATTACCATACTGATTTGTCAAAATATGTTAGGACGATTGGATAATACAACTGTAAGACTGTAACTATGGCGTCATATGAACCCATACCATGGTTGTTGCAATTTTCCCAGACATCAAAAAAAAATCATTTAAAAAATATGTCAAATGCCGGGATTTGAACCCGAGACCGAAAATATTATTTATTAATAACATATTTATTCTGAAACCGGTAAACTATTGAGCAAATTAAGAATGTAAGAATCATATCAGGCCTTAGATGTCTTAAAAACTTACAACCGATATTTTTGGCGGAATATTTATAACAATCCTGGCTCTGTAGCTATTACATATAATTTGTATAAAACAGATGAATTATTTATGTTTACAAATTTTTAGAAATGTAGATTTCGAATTTTAGTAGTATATTGTGCAACAAGTGCAAAAAGTCGCCTGTATCCCACGAGGTGAAAGTTTCGGCATGAGACAAAGTCGAGTACTGGAAAGTAGCTGATTTTGCACGAGTGGCACACTATACTTTTCCTACGACCACACTGCTAAACGTTACAGAACAAAAATACATGCACGAAAGCTATTTGATATAAAGAACATATATATGGCATATAGTGCACATAACCTCACAAAGAGTACCTTAACGCATGCGCAGTATTGGCAATTACTATGAGAAACAATATTTCTCACATTACACGTGCGCAGTGTTGGCAAATACTGTGAGAAACGATTTCTCACACTTTAACCCTCGATTGTGGGAAATACGCAAATTTGAAGCTTTATACAGTTTAAGAAATCTCCATTTTTTGTTCCAATCGACCTTTTTAAAAGGGAACTTTACTTCTGGCAAAAACTTAATAAAACAATTAAGTTACCTTTTAATTTTTGTAGGAAATATTTGATTTCTTATTACTAAATTAACTTTGACAACTGTCAGAACATATTTCATGAGAAATATGGCCAAAAAATTGAAAACAATATCTCTTTCTTTGCAAGTTTTTAAGCGACTAAAATAATCTTGTGCAGATAATTCAATAAGAAATGGTGATGAACATTTTAATAAAATTTTCAAAAGATAATCTATTTCGCAGGGAAGTTTGAAAATATGAAACAAAAGGAAGTTGAAGAATGATTAGCCGTAGAATATTCTCACTTTCAAGTGAAATAAATTTAAATGAAGTGCATCAAAAAAATGTATATTTTAGCGTAAAAAGGAAGTCATGTGGTGTCAACATCAGATTTCTTTATTACAAAGTTAAAAAAAAAATATTTCGCTGTTGTAATTAAATTTTCGTATAATAAATGTTTTCTTTGATATGATCGTTATTTTCTTGTTGTATCCACATTTTCTTTACTATAATCAATATTTTATTTGTTATAATCATTATTTTCTCTGTTATAACCAATATATGTGGTTATATTCCATATTATATGTTTTAAAGAGTTGATTAGGTCTTGACTACAATTGTACAATTATTTATTATTGATGCATTCTTATTATTATTATAAAACTGGACTAAAATTGTAACTTTTAAATGGTTTAAATAGGTTTAAAACACATAATAAATAATAATAGTTATTTGTGTATCAAGAGCGTAAAGTGAATCTTTATTGCTCGTGCTCGTAAATTCATATCGTCATGGTTACAGCAACACAAAACAGGAAATTGGTTAAGATTGAATTGAATTTTTATTTCGTTAGTAAAGTCGTAGAAAAAATTATGTGTGCATCTCTAGCGTAAAGTATCTTTATTGCTCTAGCTACAATGCACACATAATTTTTTCTACGACTTTACTAACGAAATAAAAATTCAATTCAATCTTAACCAATTTCCTGTTTTGTGTTGCTGTAACCATGACGATATGAGTAAATAAATAATCTAAGCGAGCAAATTAAGTACTTTACCGCTCGTTGCTTATGGAGACGCGCGGTAAAGTATTTATTTGCTCGTTCCTCAGTAATCATTGACATTACGATGACAAAAGAGAGCATAAATATCAACTTTTCATGGTGGTCGTAGAAAAATATATAAATGTGATTAATTTAGGCAAGGGTTACTGACTGATGGAACGATTTTGCGTTTATATTCCATTACTTGTTGCCTTTATGGTTAGGAGGATATGATGAATAATTGAACATGAGCTGCTGGAACAATAGGGAAATCATATCTCGAGCCGTGAATATGGTCCAAGATGCGTTCAGAGAGTAACGAACCGTAATGTCGTTCATTACCGGTCGTTATACAGGATCGCTTTGTAATACTAATGCCTCGTTTAATAGTTCATGTCGAGTTGCAATACATAAATCATAGGCGAAGAAGACTAGACGTATTTAGGTTTGGAGTTTTTCTGATGGACAGGCATGAGATAACAAAATTAATTCTCAAAATTGTATGGTATAAATAGCACTAGATAAAAGGTTTTTTTAAGAGCACTCTGGTTTTCTTCTGTCATAGTTATACTGAACTGAACAAGTAACATGCTATTTTATGTAGTATACGCTACTTTATCACTCGGACTCGGTTACTTCTGTTAACAAGAAAAATAAAAATATGATGAGAGAATGGTTGACTATCATAAAACGTTTAGACCAATACTCAATACACATTACATCAGAACAGTAATTGCATAAAAACTATAATCATAAATAATGTAACGAGAGTCATAAATTTATTGGCAATATTTACGAATAGTTGTTGCGTAGTAACAGACAAACGAGTGTTAAAAATGACATTTAGATCACAACAGTGAAGCTGGAGTGATTTAAGAGTCATTTTTGTTCCGAGTTGTAATTTCGCCGGAATTTTGAGTAAATTTTACCGATTAAATTCATAGGTCAAATTATATTTGCTTCATTATTTCACAAATGACAATAGTTCAAACATTAAAATTTTCATATCAATAAAATATAACAATGGTGATTGATGTTGTGGTTTTATTTTTTTTTTCACTAAAATACTAATGAAAAAATAAACTTCCATCTAATGAAACATTGTGATTGACTGAAAATGACATATGTGGAATACTCAGTTTTATATAGGCAAGGTGGTGTGATCACTAGAACTTACTTTTTAAAGAAACTCAAGTCTGCAAATACAAATATTGTTAAATCATTTAACTCAAGAAAAGTTAAATATGGATTCACAATTTAAATATGCCGTCTAAATTAATTAAATAAATAAAATAAAACTATATTAAAAAGACAGCCTACTTCATTATTCTGAATATTAAGAACCAAGTTAATGTTCATGTCAAAATGTTTGATAAGGTCGATATATATTTTTTTAGTAGGATTGGGATTGAAATGCTAGTAGTGAAAAAAATAATATATACACCACGACTGAGAAGACTATTATTGACCAGCGCCTTATACCCCTCGGTGCTTCGCACTTTGGGACACAACTTGGCACTAGGATAAAAATAACAGTCTTTTCAACCTTGGTGTATAATATTCTATTACGTGCCTTGTAACTTGTAAATTAAGTATGAAAAAGACGTGACTTACTCCAAAAATAGCACTATCCATGGAATTTAAACAAAAATTTACAAATGTTTCAATTGTTTACTTCAACCGTAATTTGAAATAATAATAAAAATAAATAAACGCTGTGTAATATGACAAATAAACCGTTAAACATTTGTTATTTTTATTTAGTTAAAAACGGACGAAACTGTAATTAGAACCTCGGATCTCAACATTGGCAACATAACGTTAGTTGAGTTAATAATATAAAAATATGTTTTTTTGCTATACTCCGTTTCAGAATGAGGGCGAGTAATATATAAAAATTTGCAACAGTATCTAGTTTTGTATCCACTAAAGTAGTTATTTGTATCACTAGTCCAGAAACTAAACTTTTGTGAGAGCGAGTTTATTTTGGCAAGTAATGCAAAAAAGTTTCTGGGCGTGTGATACACAAGATATTTTGCGCCGATGGCACTTTTAATTTATTAAAGAAATATGGGTACTACTTCAAATTTTATACAGTATCGGTTTTTATATCAATAACGTTTTCGATTCACAAGGATATATAAATTTAGTGACATTTGTTCTAACCTAAAAAATAAAACGAATGTGAAATGATATTTTTCAACAATTAACGTAATCATAATAATACAAGACGAGTATAATATGAATAATAAATCAAAAATAGTTGTTTTAATTAACGTTTTACATTTCCAATAAAAATAAAATCAAATTTTTTTACAGAATTTATTGCTAAAATATTAAAGTTGGGATCCCTACAACAGGATGAGTGTTTCTGGACAATTTTGAGTTCTGTAATACTAGTCATAATGGGACGGAAGCGTGAAAAATGATATATAACTTCAGTATAAGTTTGAACTTGTTAGAGTCATTTGGTTGGTAATAGCGATTTTTTTCATGAAACAGTTTTTTCTTTTCTAGTGTGTTCTAAAAATAAGTAACGTCAATTTCAAACAACAGTGCGCTATCAGGTTTTACTTCAGACTTGTTCACAGTGCAATGAAAACTTTTGCAAAACTTAAGCAGACCTATGGCAATAGTGTTGTTTCAGGGGCTAGATTTTTCTGTGGTTTCAGGGATTTTCAGAAGGAAAAAAGTCTATTGAATATAAATCACGCAGCAGAAGGCCTTCATCTTCAAGAAATGATGTAAATTTAGAGAGAATCTGGGATCTTGTGAAATCAGATCGTCTGTTGACAGTATTGAATTAATGGGAAAGAATTAAATTTGTCTCACACCACCGTTCATGAGATTTTAAGTAAAGAGAAATGAAAAAAAAAAATTGCGCAAAAATGATTTAAAAAAATGAGATTTTGGCCAGAAAAAACATACCTGTGACTCCTCAGCCTTCTCATTCACCTAACTTGAGTTCTTGTGACTTTTCTCTTCCCGAGATTGAAAAACCATCTCAAGGTAACTCATTTTAAGACACTTGAAAACTTGAAAACAGACCAGCTGAAGGTGACTCCAATATCAGAGTTTCAGCACTGCCAGGAGCCAGGAGAGAAGGAAGAACCGTCTTCAGCATTATGTGTTTTCCCAAGGAAGTTATTTTGAGGGAGACAATATTGAATTGTAATTCTGTTCAAACAGTTTTTGTTAATCAGTCATATTAGTTAATTTACACACTTCCTAACTACGGTAGATCTGTATTAAATTTAGCCTTTTCGACTATTTCTGGGCAAACAATTATTGGCGCGTCACTGGAATGTCTTTGACAGACTAATTTCAACAAATAAACTAATGATTACAACATTAAAATAATGATTACAACAATGAAAATTGTTCATTAACAAAAAAGAAAATTATGATTACATTAGCGAAAAATGTTAATTATAAGAAATATATCAATGTATTTAAATAATATTTACAACGAAGATTGTACTGTTTCTAATAGAGAACCATGTCTAGTCAATCACATCAATATTAGAATAAAATTCTGATTATCTACCGTTAGTAATCCTTTAATGAATTGTGTTTTATACAAGTATTTTTTTAAAATTATTTTAAACAAAAACAATTAATATTTCCGCATTCTAAAATGTTATTTCATATTGTTTCTATTATGACGTGTATGTTAATATTTTTGTACGACAACTGTACAATATGTTTGTTATAATTACACAACTAAAATTAATAACGTCTCGTAAAACCCTTTAAATTTTACCCTAGTTTCCCCGTAATTACAATTCTCCTTCACCCATATATTGTGCAAGTTACTAATGTTCTGTCTCTGGTTTCGTTGATAAATGTAGGCAACTCTGAGTGTACTCTAGAATAAAACATCAACACATTAACGTTTCCATCAAAGTCTCCGGTTTCTATTGTCTGCAAAGAAATAGAAAAACAGTGTTATCAGAGCCGCATTTATTGTAAGGCAAATTAAAACGTGCATAGGGCCTAGATGCACTATCAATAAGAAATTATGTGTATTCAATAATTGATGAACTGCAAAAAGAACATACTTTTTGATTGCAATAAAGAAAATAATTGATTATTACAAACTAACACATGAATGAATTATCAGATGTAGTATTACAAGAACTCCTGATTTTATCCATAACCTTTTATTTTGCACGATTTTTTTGCTTATCAAAAAACACGAATGCTAACTGCATGGTAAATTCTGATTCCGAATGAAGAGAAGTTTTACCTATTGTCAGTTTACTTGTGTGATTTTGATGAAAAGCAAAAAGAATGATTCCTTAAAAATATAAAAGTCTGAGAAATTAAGAGATGTCGTGTGGTATTTGATGCTATAAATTCCAAAGGAAATTCAAAATGAAACATTTTAATTAATTGTTATACGGTCAAACAATAATAACTGTTTATTTACTTGGTAGTGGGAATTTATTGGGGAAATGGAATTTTATCAATATAATACTGTTCCCCTTGGTTGAATTTTTACTTGTTTGGTTAAAAATTAGTCATTAGAATTTATTCCTTGATTTTACACCTCTTGATGACGTAGCTAAGGAGAAGGACAATCAGTATTCTGTGTTATAGGTTATACACTAAAATATTATAAGTAAAGTTTTAAAATTAGTAGTAAACGTAAACAAGAACTATTGGCTTTTCAATTAACGGGACAACGAACACGTCATTCTGCGGTGCCATTATCTGATTGTTTCAAAACGATATAAACTTTATTTATTATTTAACATTTAACGTAAATATATTTTTCATTACATAATTAATTTTTCTAAGATGCAATTAATATAACAAAAAATGTAGAATTTTATTTATAGATTTTATTTAATACCCCATTGCTATTAGCAAGTTGGAATGTGACAATATGAAATATTTCCATTATAAAGTACAATATAGTGTAATGTACAATAAGAGTGGATATGATGCTCATATCCTTCGAGGATAAAATTTGGGACATTTGAGATGCACAGTACACTTTTGGTACAACTAAAACAAAGAGAAAACACTGTATTTAGGTAAACACGCACATTTAAGGTTATAATCATGTAATCAAACATTTGAACTGTAGAGTGTAGGGAATTGTGGAAATGCAGTTGCTGTCAAACAGTTTATAACCTTTTATGAAATAATTATTTTAATTAACTATTGCGAGTTGTGAAACAAGTTTAGATTTAATTAAATTGAAACTGTTTATTTGCATAAAATTTTTATACATTAGTAAGAACGCCGCAAGGGGGGTGCAGGGGAGAGTACGTGCACCAGCCTAGCTTTTAAACTAAATATCTATGTAATGTAATTATTACATTGTAATAGTTTTAATCTAATAACTTTTTTTTATTATATAATGTTTTTTTATTTAACTAAAAAGCAATATTCAATCAATGTATACAGCAATACAGTTCGGTACACAGTAAAAATATTTTATTCACTTTTGGAACAAAAGCTTAATTCATCTTAGTAGTTGTCCAAGTTCGTTGATAACGTTATAGACGTTAATGAATTCGGTATCCTTTTGCACTTTCTTTCTAAGAACGCTGGGAAGCACAGTCCGCTAAGCTTTGCATTTCCCATCATAGACCGATTTCAAAGTTTGACATGACGTAATGTGCTAAATGAGTGTTCGAAACTATATGTTGTTGCTGAAAGAGTAGGACCAATCGATCACGTTTCATGTTTGAAAGATTCGACACCAGACAAATATTGTAACGGTCCACTTCAGCATTACCTGATACTCATACTCGTGTTATACGATTACGTTAATTGTTTGAATATATCAATGCACTAGTGCGTGAAAAGTAGCTCTTGCTAGGCAACGTAAATACATTTATCAATGATTTCATGAACTTTTGAAATTAATTTTTCGTGCCTCCGTTCCATTATGACTAGTATTGCAGAACTCAAAATCATTTAGAAACTCTCTATTTTATGTAGGGATGCCATCTTAAATATTTAGCATTACATTCTGTTATTTTTTTTTATTAGAAAGGTAAAAGGTTAATTAAAACAACTATTTTCGATTTATTATTCATATTATATTCGTGTTGTACGATTATGATTACATTAATTGATGAAGAATATCAATTCAAATTCGTTTTATTTTTTTAGGTTAGAACAAATGTCACTAAATTTTTTGAATAAAACAAGTGAATTGTTTATATATCCATTTTACGTAATAATAATATTTCTTTAATAAATTTAAAAAAATCATAAGTGCAAAAAATCTTGAGTATTACACGCCCAGAAACTGTTTTTCAAAATGTCAGTTTCTGGACTAGTGATACAAATAACTATTTATTAATATTTCGGTTGTAGGAAAAATGTTTGTTTGTTGCGTTCGCTGAGAAAATAAAGAAACTTGAAAATTTATTACCACAAAACTACAATGAACGCAAAAAGAAAAGACTTATTGTTTTACAATTTAAATTAAACCTATAATGGAAACTGATTTCTTTTTCTTTTGATTATTTTTTAATTTTCTTTTTTGTTTGATGCAGCACCCCCACAAATATGTAGTCAGAGCCGCCACCGATTTAGAATCAGACAGCAAGTAAGATGTTTTTCATATCTACGCTAGGATAGATATAAGCTATGTATCCATTCTATCAAGCGTGAAAAAATATAACATGTACAGTAGGGAGTAGAAAAATTATGTAGGTAGTTTCTTAACTCGAACTAGGTATATGGAAATCCGAATTTATTCTTGTTCCTAGGGTCCGAAAATTGCTAAACGATTTTATAAAAATGTATTACTTCTGTAAACAGCTATACATGAAGATAGGTTTACCAACTTGAAACAAGAAACTTGGTTTACCCTATGACATTTTACACCATATTTGCTCCGTATGACGTAGAGAGACAAGAATACGACGCAGTAATATGATTAATGTCTGGGCAAACGAATATCTTGAGTACGCAGTAACTCAGTGTTTTCTGAAGGGTCAATCAATAAAAGCTGCAGAGGTTTTCAGGATTTGCTCCAAATTTTAAACGACATTTATCATAGTGGGTGACAGTCCTAATAGAAATTTGTTGCAAAATTGATTTATTTTGGCAGAATGAATACCATATACTCGTTTCGCGATAGCAGAGAATTTACGTTGTCAGTAAAATTTAATGACGGACTATTTCCCTAATTTATACGAGACAGATAGGGTTTGTTTTATAAGCCACTATTTGCATATATTTTATTAGCAATCTTAATAAAATACATCTTAATAAACATTACTATACAGGGTGTTCCATTTAAGGGTGCCACCATTGCTATCTCGAGAACTGTAACAGCTACGAGGTTGGTTAAATTAACAAAGAACCACCATTTTACAAGACTAATACAATGAGCAAAAAAAAATTTTTTTCGACCTGTGGTTCTCAAAATACGGGACACAACTTTCTTATTTTAAATGGGAATATATGTTTATTTTTAGGTTATTCGATAGAGTATTTTTTTCTGAATTCAGCGATATAAACATATCATATACTAATATAACTAAATAATTGACAAAAATGCATGTTAGATTTATATGTATTTTATTTATATCTGCCTGAAACAAGAGTGCTATGGTTAGAAAACATTGACATATTGTTCTGTCTAACATTGTTTGATTATTTTTTGTTGAATTTTATGTTCTTAAACTGTCAGTTTTAAGAAGAAAATGAATTGTTTTCTATCCAAAGCACTCTTGTTTCAGCCAGATATAAATAAAATACATATAAATCTAATAGGTATGCATTTTTCTCAATTATTTTGTAATATTAGTACCTATATGATATGAAATTGATATGAATTCAGAAAAAAAATACTCTATCGAATAACCTAAAAATAAACATATGTTCCCATTTAGAATAAGAAAGTTGTGTCCGTATTTTGAGAACCACTGGTCGAAAAAAAAATTTTTTTCTGCTCATTGTATTAGTCTTGTAAAATGGTGGTTCTTTGCTAATTTAACCAAACTCGTAGCTCTTATAGTTCTCGAGATAGCAATGGTGGCACACTTAAATGGATCACCTTTATACTATCGGAATAATAATTATAGGTAGTTAACTTTGAACGTGAATAATTTTTATAATAATCCGTGTAAAAAATTGCGGACATTTCTTGACATATATATCAAAGATAAGGATTTATTAAGTACAGCCATTTAAAAAATAATAGAATAAATGTATAAAAAGGCAGCATTTTTTGGTACGAAGTAAGGAAGTTTAATTTTAAATTACTAATAAATAGGTTGTACTATTATTTTTAAATTTTAGGAATATATAGGCGGAAATTAAAAAATGTCATAGTATTGTTTCTATAATAATGAAAACAAAAAGTTAGCATATCATTTATTGTTCATAATATCGTTTTTAAACATGAATATTTAATTAATATGCACATTTTTAATGATGCTGAAACAAAATATGAAATAATATACATCCTTTACGTGTATAACAATTTTTTAAAAATATATTGTAACAGTTTAAAAGCGCCGACCATATAAATTATTAATATTTTTAAAACAGTTTAGTATTTTTTTGTGAACTTTATAAAATATTGTTAAATTTTACGTTTTATATAACATTTTAATTTTAAGTAAAACCGTTGAGTAGTTTTCCGAATAGACATTATTTATAATTATGTCAAATAAATAATTATTATGTTAAAATATACAATTATGAATGTAGTGACTAAATATACTTTGTAAAGAATAATAGGGCCTATTCTGTAACTTACTGGTTAATTTTTAACCAGTTGCCAAAATTTTTGACAAATAAAAACAGGCATTACAAATGATGATGAGAAAAAATTTAGCAAATGGTTAAAAATTAACCATTGAGTTACAGAATAGAGGGGAATATATGTAAATATAGTTTAAAAGCAATATTAAGTTTAATAAGCATGTAAAAAAAGCTGTATAAAATGCTAATAATTTTGAATATTTATTTATGTTACTAAAAATTACACTCAGTAACATAACTTTGTTTCGTAAAGAGGAATGTTCTGGTTTTAATGTGATGTATGAATTTTGAAAATCGAACGCCTATTGTAAAAGTTATTAATGTTTATTTCCGTCTGACTGACTGACTATAATTATTTCTCCGACAGTAAAGATATTGTACATCATTTACGGTAGAATTTTATATATAAATGTCCAATGCACGAAAGAACATACGAGTAGTCTGTATTATTTAGCTTTGAAGTATAGGCACAAAACACAAAAATGGAGAATGTTGTGTAAAACACTGCAAGAAAAATTGAATGTCGTTTCTACTCAATGCGCAGTATTTATCGTGAAGAGTATTTGTTAGAATTGTTTGTTGCAACTTGCAAGTGTTTTTTCCTGATTTATTATATTTTAAATTATTACTTTCTGTTTTTTCCAATTGCCATGTTTTTCTAAAAGTTGTTATAAATAAAATTAAACGATACATAAAAACAAGAAGTCCTACAAGCAATGCTGATGATCGAAACAAGATGTATGCTTCGCTTTAGTATGTTGAAAACGTCGCAGAAAAGATAAGTAGAATCCTGAGCAAGAAAAACGTGAAAATATCGTTTTCTCCATATGTAAAAATAAGATATGTTAAAGACCTCATCCCTCTTCAGTCTTAAGGGATTTACCAGATTTCATGTGTCTGTGGGAAAGTGTAAATTAATCATACTGGTAGAACTATTTATACAAGATTAACTGAACATCACCGATTTCATCGAGTTTGTGAAATAAGTACGTAATATTTTGTACATAGCATAAATCAGAAGATGAAAATTAAATCTAAACCACAGAATAGTTACACACAGCAGCGACAATCCTTGTCGGTACCTTTCATATTCCGTTAGTCAGTTCTATGACCTTGAAGCATTGTGTAGACCTTTAAATTTGTGCTCTTCCCCTATCTCTCTCTCAGATGTGAGGAAACTTTCCGATTTTAAACAATGGGCCCTTTAAATTTGTGCGCCTTCCCCATCTCTGTCTAATTTTCGCTTCGGTGTCTTACTGTCGCTTCTGTATAAACCTATTCTGTGTCTAAACTTAAAATTCGTCTTTTAATTTCTTAAAAATTGACATTAGTTTTTCTTGCAGTGTGGTCTTCTACTAAAGATAAACTATTTTTTATTATAAATATCGAATGTGGTTTAAGACTTTTTTTAGCAGATTTTTGAAAATTTATTGTACTTATTATTTAATTATTTTTTATTATATTTACTTGTTTGTTAATAGGTTTATTTGTGCACTATTTTATAATTTCTTACAATATTTAAATTATAATACTTCTGACAAATTCGTTTCCTATGTTTAATTTTAAATGAGACAGACAATACACTGCTTTCAAGCAAATGTCAAAACCATGGATGTGACAAATCCCGTGTTTCATGTTAAAAAAACACTTACGGTTACGGAAAAGAGTTATTAGCGTAGAATAAATTTGTATTTATTATTTTATTTCATATACACCACTAAACTTCGTTTTCACACATAACCTAATAAGCTCAGCTTTTAAAATACTTATAGTTATAATACGCAAAGTTTGTGAATGAATATAAAAATAAAAACAATTAATGTGTAATGGATTTCGCGTAGGGCAATGACGTGGATTCACTCTTGTCGTGCAACGACTTCCATAATTTTATTTAGACTTTAGACTAATTCAGTTTCATGTGAAGGCAAAAGTGAGAAGTTTCAAACTTGTTACAAACCTAATTTAAACTAATTTCATTTTGGCTTCAGATTCAACCGCTAGACAGATTTCAAGATGCTACTTTTTACTTTATACTTTTTCTATAATTCTATTAATACCTGCTTTTTTATTCTACCTAATACTACTAGCAGGTTTTTATCATCCTTGACCGGATATTCGCAGAATGTGACGTTGACGTCTAATAAATACCATCTGCACTGTAAATATATCATTACCAATATATAAATTAAAGTAGATATGACACACCCAGCGATATATTTTTTTTACTTTTTCTATTATGCTCTTTAATATTATACGATATTTGTTTTGGGCGTAGCCAACATTTCTGTAAGGGATGGCCATAAAGAGGAACAGAGGATGAGTAAAAACAACCACAGAAAATATTGTATTGCACAAATTTAAAGTGTTTTCTCGTAAGTTCTGAATTACGATAACAAATTATTGCTTAAAAAGACAATTCCATTGCTTTTCAACTGATAATTGTTATTCGTTTTTGAAATGGAGAAAAAAACATTTATATAAAAAATACATTATATTTGTAAATATATTTTCTTATATATTAATAAATATTTCATTTGTAGTACTATAAGGTGTATGGACACTTCAGGACTTTCTTGTATGCTAAATTATACACATTTTTTGCAGCACTTCACATAAACTTATTTTACTTCAATGCAAGATCATTCTACGGCTAAACATTCTTCAGCTTCCATTTGTTTCATATTTTCGAATTTGTCTTCGAAATGGATCACCTTTTAAAAAATTATTAAAATGTTTTTCACTATTCCTTAATTGCATTACACAAATTTATTTCAATCGCTCAAAAACTTGCAAAGAAAGAGCTATGGTTTTCATTTATTACGTACATATGTTTCACGAAATATATTCTGACAGTTGTCAATTTCAATTTATTATTAAACGTTTCCTACAAAAATTAATAGCCAACTAAATTATTATTTTTATTAAGATTCTGCTAAAAATAAACTGACCTTTTAAAAGGCCCCTTTTGGCACTGCTGATTGAATTGAATATACAAAATTTTAAAATTTTACGACAAAGCATTTTTGAGTTATATGAGATATGTACATACATACGTCACGCCGAAAGTAGTAAAAATTGATTCAGGAATGGTCAAAATGGATATTTCCGTTGAAGTCTGAAAACCAATTTTTTTCGCGATTATAATACGTCATTTACATTGTACAAGAAAGTAAATAAAATAGAAGTCGCCGACTCGTCCTATCGTCAGGTTCTTCATAATTAGGTCTTTAAAAACAATTAAGTGAACCTTTTTTTAAACCGAACCTACAATGTCTAATTTGTTGCTCTATATGATGTAATTCTTTTTATTTACATTTCATGATATAAGTATATAATACGTTTTAAAGTAGCATACTAAAAAAAATCGCAAAAATTGTGACATCCGTAGGTTCTGGAGTGAGGTGCGAAGTTATCCACGTGTGGATGCATGGTCTCAAATATTGTAGTTTGGCGCGTTTGAAAGTTGTTAAAATGGACAGTCTGTGATTTAAAGCATTCTAAGGCTTTTGTGTACTAGATTTGCAGAAGTTTTATTAAATTTGTTTGGAAGTTAAAACATTATATTTGACGTTTGAAACGAAGTGAAGTTGGGTAAAAAATTTGATACGTCATTGGACAAGGGGGAAGTGGGGTAATCCAGCCGCGTTTTGAAGAATATAATTTTTAATAGCAGTTTTTTCATTATTAAAAGTTAATTCGGAGAAAAATAAAAAATACCGATCTAATATTTTTCCTCAGTTTATTGATTAAAGCTAAAAATGAAAAATCGTGCAGGACCACATTGGTGTGAGTTTATAATGAAATTGTATGTGGTTGAAAATTAAAACAATTTTTCGATTTAGCCGGGCTTCTTGAGTTATAGGGCCTGTGTTTAGTAGTACATCGGTAGTTACGCCAATGTTGACAACTCAGCAAATTGACATCCTGAATTAGTTCTTAAAATAAGCGTTCAAACTATTCAGCCATCACTTTCTCTACTGTTAAATATTTTACAAGGAAAGTGTTACGAAAATTGATATATTTTTCTTTATGTTCTATATCCTGGTTGTGTTAAAAGTTATACGAGTATAATTAGAAGTGAAAGAAATATGTTGGAAAAATAAACATGAACTGTATTCCGGGTTTTTCACATAAATTCAAAAACAATGAGTTAAAAGCGATTACTGACGGACAAAATTTATTTTTGAATTTGGATCAGTCGAAATTGATATTAGTGTTTGGAGACGTTAAAAATAGAACATATTAAAAGCAAGTGATACAGTTCTCACGTTTCAAAAACAAGTAGAAAATAAATATAGTTATTTGTGATATGTGGTATTTTATTTATGAAAAGGAAAGTTTGAAATACCATACACTATTTTTTGTGTGTTTATTGTTATTTCAACTGAAAAAACAATTACCTATCGCATAGAAAAAAGCAGCACAATAAAGTGTACCGCTCTTTGTTGGACCTTTTAAAATCAGGCAACCAAAAATATTGTTAAAGACATATGACATCACAGGACATCGTAACAAAATTTAATCTCTCGCGAACGAAATAAAATTTAAATAAAATATTTTCACTAATACTCATTAGTTATTGTATATTTTCATATTCTTCTGCAAAATTGTAATATTTCAACAATGGTTCAGGATTCTATTATTCATACACGAATAAGTTTTGTATATAAAAATTGAGAAATAGAGTACTTTAAAAAATAATATTGAAATATTAATGACGGGATCATATTCTTTAAAATTCCGGAAATAAAATTTAATCGCCATTTACAAAAAAAAAAAAATTCTCTGTTTCGGAATTAGAATATCATATTCCAGCACGCTTATTGATATTAGAAGGAGCTTCATTCTTAAACGATTTTTGGTTATATTTTGTTATTTGAGATTGGCATGCCTGCATTAAATACACAAAATATCTAGTCAACTGATCTAGCACCTAGGCAACAGACGAAACAGAAATCACTGTCACCAACCTAACTATTCTATAAAAAAATCCCTTAATGGGAATTGTCAAATATTATTATAAAAAATAATGGAAATAAAAGCCGAAACAGAGAAAATAGTATAAAACATTCGTTATAGAAGGCAATTCAAGCACTCGTTCGTTCGGGCACTCGCTGCTTCGCGCTCGTTCCCGAAATTCAAACTCGTGCTTGAAAAGGTTGCCTTCTACAACTTATGTTTTAATATACTATTCTTATGTAACTTAAATATAATAATATATATACAAGAAATAACTACAGGAAATTATACATTTACTTATGAAATCTTATGTACAACGAGTCAATATTTATATTTATAAATATAAAACATCTATGAATGCGGAAATATTAATCAAAATCCAAAAGCAATAAAATTGTAAATACTTTGGCAAGAGGTACGCAGAAATCACCCGATTTAAACAAAAAATATCCTATCAATTACAGGCAAGTTCAATTTATATTAACACGAAACATCAATCAACTCTTCAATTTTGGCCCGTTTTAGCAAAGTTGTTATACATACACGTTGTATGTATGTATTTTTATCCTCAAAATATTTCTTTTTTTTTTTTCATTTATACATACCAGTTTAGCACACTCAGTATTATACATGGTAGCAGTGGCGGCTCGTGGCTTCAAATCATGAGTGTTCTGCAACGTATGAAAATTTTCAAACACATGTATATGCGTGTTTCGATAAAATATCAATATTATCGCAAAAATAAAAAAAATGCATTTCTAAGGTCATAATTGTTAATAATTCTAATAATGTTCTAAAATAATAATTATAAACCTTCTTATGTCTTTAATTGTTATGTTCAAATATATAAAGATAGAGAATAAGCACGATAAATATTATGAGCACGCTGTTACACTATTGCTTGTTTTGCAGTGCCGAATTACGCTTCTCACTGCGAGTGTAAATGCTTGCAATGGACACAGTGCTACTAGCATTCTCTACACTTCTTAGTGTTGCTAGAAGTATTTTTATAATATTTTATACAAAATAAGAGAACTATATACAATGGGCTCTTCCCGCATATCATATTTTGAATATATTTTCAATAATTTGCTACATAACAATAAAATAAGTTTTACCGCTATTTATGTGACGTATCAGTGTCTCTGTAGAAATGGATATATAATATGAGAGAGACGAATATATAACATGGCGCAGAAAATTTGACGTTTCATTTGTAATCACAATTAAGTAATTTAAGTACAATTATATTTAAACTTTTATTCTTCGTGTTTACACAAACTTCTATTTTTGAAAAATATAATAAAAAAAAATTGTAGGAAGAGCCCATTATTATAAGTAATTGTAAATAATTTAATAAATATATTTATATATCAAGAAAACTTAGGGGTGTTGCAGTTCTGCAGTGCCTATATACGAGCCACTTCTGGGTGCCTATTCTGTAACTTTTCAACGATTTGAAGTGTTATATTGACGTCTCGTGTCAAATGTACAATGTTGTAATCTTAGGAACTTTTGTATTTTAAAGTTTTAGTAAAATAATTTTTAAGTTGGCACTACTCCCTGGTACAACTTTCAAATTGTGCAAAATTGTGGTTATTATCAATTGTGTACATTTGCATAATTTTAAGATTCTCTTTAGTAATTTTCACAAAATGTCAGCATTCAAATTTCAAACAATACCGCCAAGCGCACAAACCAAACGTCATTATAACACTAGTGAAATGAACACAACACTACCTTTCGCGCTAGTGAATCGTTTACAAAATGAGTAACGTCATATTGCCCTGTTGCACTCAAAAACCGCTAGATGGTAGTCAGAATATAACACTTTTGAACGCGTATCACTAATGTTATAAGTTACAGAATAGGCACCCTGGATTCGATAAAAAAAAATTCCAGCGAGATAGTGTACTTTTTCAGCCTAAAATGCGAAAATACTCAACCTAGTAACCCTGGTCGCGATCATGATTAAAAATTATTATACATATAAAAAGTAATCATAAATAATATAATAAGAGCCATGAATTTATTGGAAAAAATTAAGAATAGTTGTTGCATAGTACCAGACAAGCGAGTGTCAAAAATGACATTAGGTCAAGACTGCGAAGCTGGAGTGATTTAAGAGTAATTTTTGAGCCGAGTTGTCGTTATTTTGCAGGAATTATGAATAAATTTTACTTATTAAATCCATAGCACGAATTATCTTTGCTTAATTATTTCACGAATGGCAACAGTTCAAACACAAAATATTTGATATCAACAAAATGTAACCATGACTATGATACTGTGGTATTTTCAAATTTCCTCACTAAAAAACTATCTATGACCATCAAATGAAGCATTCTAATTGGGTGGAAATGACGTGTGTGGAATAATCATAAAACAAACAGAATTAACTTCGATTAGCGAAAGAATTTTTTAAAAATCATTTATTTGTAGCATACAACAAAGCAGTTATTGACAGACATAATAATACCCTAGTTATTATATAACCTTAATATCGTTCTGTAATTACAAGTTACCTGTTCAGTTGATTTCCTTATAACTATTAATAGCGTATCGATTTCAAATCTAAATTACTTTAATTTGTTCAGTAATGAAGTTCTGCTGTAAAACAAGTCCCCGTTGGTCGTTGCTTATGTTTATAATTGCGCTTCCGGTATAAATATAGCGCAGTCAAAGTTGGTTTATTCATGGCAAACAAATTAATATTATTATAAATAGCATTTCATATCCGACGTAATAGTTGTTCGTTTCCCCAAATTATATGCTATAAAATATCATTCCTAGGGTTTTTCTCTAAGCAGGCCGTCTTTTGCTATCTTAGATATACTCACTACTCTAATTCCTATGTTCTCTTAGTGAAATAGATGACACAAAGATGACAAGACTCCTACACAGTGGAAGCACGTGGATTTAAATCATGGGGGTTGTTGCGATTTACGAAATTTTCAAAGGCACTATTCCATAAAAAATCAAAATTACCTAAAGCAAAAAAAAACATAAATGTACATATAATGTTTCGTTTTGTTACTTCTTGAGATTGCATTTCTAAATTCGTAACTGTAAATAATTTTTATAATGTTCTAAAATATAAACTATGAAATATTTTATTTCTTTAATTGTATTGTCCAAATATATAAAGATACAGAATAAAGACGATTAATATTAATGATTACGCTGCTACAATACTGATTTAGCAAAGGAACTGCTTGTTTTGCAGTGCCGAATTACGCTTCTCACTGCGAGTGCAAATGCTTGCGCGCGCATCGATATAAGCTATCTATATGAATATGACACTGCGATAAACACAGTGCTACTAGCATTCTTACCTTATGAGTTCTGATAGATGTATTTTTATATTTTTTTCTGTCCCATATTCGTAAGATCACACAGGCAATTTAATTCTTTACTCATCAAAAATTGCTGCGTAAAAGTATAACTACTTAAATTTTTGCTCTTATTTAATTAAATTAACAACAAATTAATTAAAATACAACAGAAATATTTAAACTTAATTACATATTTAAAATATACAGGCTGGTGACTGAACACCCCAACAATGGAATATAATATGTAAAATCTTATTTTTGTAATTTCCTGTTTCCCTAATTATTTTAGGTAAAAAAACTTCAAATAAATGTAGTAAAGCATAATAATCGGCATATGAATCAATATTCAAAATTTATTTTACGTGCCTAGTAACGTCATAAATTAGGTATGAACATAAAGTAAATCATTCCAAAAATAGCGATAGACATGGAATTGAAACAAAAATTTTATATGTCAAGTTACGTTCAAAATATAGCAATTTTATTGTTTTTATTTTTTAATTCAAAAATAATTTTTCAAATATTGTTCACTTCAACAGTAATTACAAATAATAACAGAAATTACAAATAGACTAACGCAGCGCAACTTGACAAGTAAATCGTTAAACATTTTTAATTTTTGTTTCAATTCCACGGCTACCGCTATTTTTGGAGTTATTTATGTCATTTTCATATCTAATTTCTGAGGTAACAAAACACATAAAATTAATTTTATCTACAACTATTGAAATATGGGTACATTATACATGTGATACTACATATAATATACTACTCATATTACACAAGTGTAATATGAAATGTCATGATACACGCTACACTTTTCTGTAATAAATAGGGCATATAATTTAACACATAATATTTTATTAAACTGTTAATTTATTAATAACATATTTTTTATTATAAATATCAATATATATGCTTATAAAAGTATAATAAATACAATTTGAAAAGTTATTTTGACATTTAAGTTCTACTGTGGCGCCATCTGTTAAGCTATATATGAACTACTCAAACCTAACTGAATATTTAACAAATAATACCAATTTTTTTATATGCCTGATAGTTGTAGGTAAAGTATAGTATTTGACTCGCATAATATGGCTACATTACACGCGGATGATTAAAAATACTCGCTACCGCTCGTATTTTTAATTACATCCTCGTGTAATATAGCCTACATATTATGCTTGTTAAATAATATTCTATTACTTATTGATTTCGAATTTTATGCTTTATTTGTCAAGCTGCGTTAGTTTATTTTTATTATTATTTGTAATTACTGTTTTTTCAAGTTACGCTAAAAATATAACAATTTTAAATTTGTTGTATTTGTCAAATTCATAATTAATATATGTAGTATTATTCATTACAAAACTAATTTCAAATAATAATAAAAATAAACTAACGCAGCTAACATGACACAGAAACCATTAAACTTTTATTTATTATTATCTCAATTCCTTGGCTAACGTTATTTTTGAAGTGATTTACATCATTTTCATGCCTAATTTCTGAAGTCTAAAGGCACGTAAAATTAATTTTGAGTTTTGATTTTGAATTTTATGCTCCACAACTATTATTGGAAACTTGTTTACTTAAAATACTTAGGGAAGCAGGAAATTACGAAAATACGATTTTTCATGTTAAATGAATCCCTATGTTCGGGTGTTCAAATCACCAACCCAGCTTTTTAAAAGCTTTGCACAATGATTCTTTTACAATTTTACATTAAAATGAATAAGAAATAAATTATCCATTAAATATTTGTAAAAATATTGCTGCTGCATTATAAGAAGGTGAAATTTTTTTAATTTTATACAAATTATAGTCTACTACACTGTGGAAATTTCGTGAAACAAGTATCACATATCTGAGCATGAACATAACACAATCCTCATATTTCAGAATCATACAGCTATATTTATTTACCATTAGTTATTAGTGTATACTCAAATAAAATTAAATTTATGTCAATAAAATGCATTTTATGTAAAATGGAGCATTAATTAATCATTTAAATCCAATTAATCCGAAACAGATAATTAAATTTTATGTAGATTATAAATTATTTTTTGTAATAAAATATTAATAATTAATATAATAATGCATAAATATTAATTGATTATTCTTACCATACCATGCTTTATGGATCAGAAAATAAAGTACTTGAAACCTAGAAATAGACTACATAGCCAGGCACATTTTCTATATTTGAGAGATTTTTTTATAAAACACCCCGTTTTATTCATTTAATAAATATTCAACATAAAACCTATTATTTGTATACCAAAATTTGCAATAGTCATTTACACAAATTTAGTGCGGGAACACCAGGTTTTTGGGCGAGTATCGCGATAGAACGATTTCGGGAATCAAATTGACACAACATTTTTTGTACGAAAAATAATATTAATAATAGGGCCCTGAGCCATTATCGAAATATTACCATTTTGTAAAAGAATAGAAAAATGTTCATTCAATAATAAGCATTCATGAAAATATTTTATAGAAGTATTACTTCGTTCGCGAGCTATAAGAGATTAAATTTTATTGCGACGTGCTATGTCGTGACACGTCCTGAGTAATTTCACTGGTTGTCTGATCTAGAAAAAAAAAATCGCGCGCCCACATTTCTTAGAACTTGTGGAAGGGAGATATGCATGTGGCGTGGCGGTGTTAAAATGTTAGTATATGTTCTTATTTCTTACGAAAAAATAAATTTTAATTATGCCTAAAATAATTTTTCATTCATGTAGGTACATATAAATTTATACAGGCTAGTGACTTAAACATAGTAGTATCAAATAAAAAATATATACAAGATGGTGACTCGAATATCCGAACATACGGATTAAACATGTAAAATTACATTTCCTGCTTCCATAATTATTTTAAGAAAAAGAGCATAAAATTCTGCATCTGAATCAATAAACAAAATAAATTTTACGTGCTTATAAGCTCAGAAATTACGTACGAAAATAACGTAAATTCTCCCAAAAATAGGAGTGGCCATGATATTAACAAATGTTTAACGGTTTATCTTTCAAGTTACCTGTGTTAGTTTATATTTATTATTATTTGTAATTACTATTTTGTCGAGTTAAGCTAAAAACAGCAATTTTATTTTGC
Organism: Stenolophus ochropezus; assembly: GCA_035578165.1. Lineage (NCBI taxonomy): Eukaryota > Metazoa > Arthropoda > Insecta > Coleoptera > Carabidae > Stenolophus > Stenolophus ochropezus. The sequence continues at coordinate 23,587,104 of JAQOWZ010000008.1, forward strand.
TTTTTTTTTAAATTCAATTTTAATTTATGTAATACTGTTCTCTTCAACAGTAACTAGAAATAATAATAAGAATAAACTAACCCTTCTAACTTGACAGCTAAATTGTTACACATTTGTACATTTTTGTCTCAATTTCATTGCCAACCGCTATTTTTGTGATGATTTTCCTATGTCATAATAATAATAATAATAATAATAAAAAAGCCGGAAATTAGTTTTCGAGTCACCAGGTTCATTTTTGAGTTATACGAGATACGTACGTACATACATACATATGTATAGACGTCAAGCCGAAACTAATCAAAATGGATTCAAGGATAGTCAAAATGGATATTTACGTTCAAATTTATAAGCCGAATTATTTCGCGATTACAATACTTCCTTTATTTCGTACATGGACGTAATAAATAGTTACAATTAAAAAGAGACATACATAAAGTTTACTTGATGATGATCGAACAGTAATTTCAATAATTTTATTATTGTAATTGTTTGTTTTCATATTTTTGATCTCATTTACGGCGTGAAAATATGTTTATCTACAACTATTGAAATATGGGTACATTATACGTGTGATACTACACATAATATACTACTCATATTACACAAGTGTAATATGAAAAGTTATATTACACGCTACACTTTTCTGTAATAAATAGAGCATATAATTTAACACATAACATTTTAATAAACTGTTAATTTATTAATAATATATTTTTTATTATAAATATCAATAGAAATGATTATAAAAGTATAATAAATACAATTTGAATAGTTATTTTGACATTTAAGTGCTACTGTGGCGCCATCTGTTAAGCTCTATATGAACTACTCACAGTTAACTGAATATTTAACAAATAATATCAGATTTTTTATTTGCCTGATAGTTGTAGATAAAGTATAGTATTTGACTCGCATAATATGACTACATTACACTCGCATGATTAAAAATACTCGCTGCCGCTCGTATTTTTAATTACATCCTCGTGTAATATAGCCTACATATTATGCTTGTTAAATAATATACTATTGATCTGACAATATCAACTTTCTGTCAATAAATGAAGAATAGTTAACTAGATCTTTCAGTATAATCGTAAACAAAAGATATTTTATATTACACTGAGAAACAAATAAGCAATAATATTTGTCACATGTTTTTTAAATGAAACCTTGAAACCACAGACCATTTAAGCATATAACCACACACAATGGATGTTATCGTGTTGCAAAAGTGTAGTCAGCATAATGTATAAAGTCTGAGAATAATGAAAAAGAGACAAGAAAAACACAGCAGGACAGCAGGAATAGTAGAACAGCAGGACAAAAGTACACAGCGGAAAGCAAATGTATGTTGGGTTTCATTACATTAAACACATTCCTGGATCGTTCATTCTCCAATTCTCTTGCTTATCTTTCCTATATATTAAAGGATGTTTAAACGAGAAGTATTACGTTATTTTACACACTTGTTTCATAAATAACTACAAACTTAAAAATATGCGTAAATGATTTACTTTATGTCTGGTTGTAGGAAAAATAAATTAATTTGTATATTGAACTACCCTGAGCATTTTTAACGTGAAATATAGGATTTATCATTTTCATAGTTACGACTTGATATTTGATTGACAGCAATGTTTATTTGCTTGTTTCATTTAAAATGAAACATAGAGAACGAATTAGACATTTTTGGGTTATAAAAATTGGCAAACCTACAGCAAGTGCAACAACAATTTTAAGAATCATTAATAACTTTAGAGGAAATGGTAGAATAGTAGAATTGTCTGCTAGATCACTCTGTCTTACATATCTAGATTCTTTTTATTAGTAACCTTTAAAATCAGAAGTTGTATTGGGGAAATCTTCAAAATTTAGATCAATTATTAAAAGTACAAATTCAAAACATTTCTCAAAATATTATAATTGCCCAAATATCATCATATATAATTCAAAAATTTTATAGCAGATTGAGTCATTGCTTAGCAGTTAATGGATGGATTTCTGAAAATTTATTGTATTATTTTTTAATTGTTTGTTATTATATTTACTTGTTGTGTAGTAGACTATTCTACTAATGTATCATTTCCTCTAAAGATATTAATGATTCTTAAAATTGTTGTTATACTTGGTGTAGGCCTGACAAAAAAAAAATTAACTCAAAAAGCAAATGTAAAATTTGTTCCTATGTTTCATTTTAAATGAGATAAGCAAATATACATTACTGTCAATCAAATATCAAGTCGTAATCACGAATGTGATAAATCCTCATGTTTCACGTTAAAAATACTCCCGGTATACTATGCCGTTTATTATAATACTTATTTTATTCTGCATAGGTACATAAAAACACGCAATATTTCATATTATTTCTCTAACATATAATAATAAAAAATTGCCATAATTTCATATCTGAAGTACTATAGGTATTCCTGTACAAACTTTTTTGGTATAACTTTCCCGAAGACTGTTGTTGAAAACTTATACAAAATTTAGCTGCAAAATTGTCGCTTAACTTTATAATTCGAGTTAATGCTGTGTCAAGATTATTATTTATTCATTCTTTACATACAGTATCAGTCTATGTCATCAGTTAAGCTTGGAAAAATTAGGTCGCGTTTATAAAATTCATACTGTTTTAAGTATGTACAAATAAAAATATCGTAGGTTATTATACATATGTACCTAGTAAATAACGATGGGTAGTGGTGAATTTGAGTCGACCTTCGTCTAAGATCTGGGTTCAAATCCCAGCGTCACCAATCTTTAACAAAAAATAAATACCACTGTGTCCGTTTTATACACATGTGTTCCTTGGTCACATCTTAAAAAAAAATTTTTTCTTTGGAGCTATACCTATCCACAGAAACGTCGTTTTCAATATTTATTCAGTGCTATACTAAATAATTTAAAATTTTTCTCCATCGATTTTTCTGTTTTTTCTAATTTTGTCACCATTTTAAAACTGTTCCTAGGCTTGCCAATGTGCATTCTTTTTACACAAAAACTTACATATTTTAGTTCATTTCAGGTGGCTTACTTACTTTGACCGTTCTCTTTGGTACTATTAAGCTGAGATAAATGGAGAGTTATAAAGAGACATTAATGTTGCCGCGAGACGACACGAGATAAACACAACACCTGTCTCATCTTGTCTAGATATACCAAGACAAAATTTTTGTCGTTTTAATACATAATATAAATAATAAAGTTCATTATAATTATGATTATAAAAATGAAAAAGTAATGTGTCTGAAAAGGCAGCCATCAATAAGCCATCCAAACAGGTCATTAAAATAAAAACCCAGTAGAACACAAAAGGTCGAGACTAACAGCAAAATTATAAAGTATAGCATTACCAATAACAATGTCAAAAAAATATGAAGATTATTTTAAAACATATACAACATGGCAACAAATTTGGTAGGTGTTTGTCTTAGTTGTCATGCTAGAAGTGATATTAAAATGAAAGAATTAATATAATTTCTTTTTTGGTAATGAGAATGTAAATTTAAAACAAAGGGCTATTACTGACATGTTAACAAAAAACACAGTGACGAAGTAATTTTGCACTCTATTAAAATTTTCAAATTAAAGGCAAATTTTGCAATTAATTTTTTAATTTAAAAGCGTCCGTCGTCATAAATCTGTTCATTCTCTAACATATGGAATGATCTACTGTCAAAAAATTACAAAGATGAAAAGCCCCAAAGTGAGTGTGTATAAAACAAAATAATTCATAATAATGATCAACACATTCGAGACATCTCGTTAGGTCATCTCGTCTCGACCCTATCTCGATAATATTTATCTTGTCTCGTCCCATCTCGAAAATCGAGACAAAATCTTATCGAGGCGAGATAAACTAGTGGCGAGACGAGACGAGATATTTGTCTCATTTCGCAGTAACACTAAGAGACACTGAATGCAAGTAAAATGGTACAACACATAAGAACTGACGGTACTTGAGTCCATGAGGCCATATTCCACATAGGAATGTTATATGTTGTGTAACAGGACGAATATAAATTAAGTTAAAACGCTCCGAAATCAGTATTAAGTCTAGTTTAACATATATTTTAAATATAGTTCAAGTACTTGTTAGTTCCACGTGTAAAATGTTATTTATAAATAGAAAATATTATTTCCTCGGTAATTACAAAATCAATAGAACTATAAAAACTATACAATTTACATTTCTTATAAAACCGCGATTAGAATCATAAATTAAAAATGAAAAAAACTTGTGTAATATAGAGCTGGTGTTAGGAATATTAACTTCAATTCACTCTGCAATAAGAGGAGTGGAAGAAATCTTCGTCCATGTCGCCATGTCGCGTCCAATTATTAGCTGGTTGAAGCTTGTTGCTCAAACTCGAGTTGTCGGAACTGGAGTTCGGGAATTGCTCAAGTTTTCCAAGGTTTCACAACGTGACTCGCTTTCTCACTACTAAACTGATATCTCAACTTATTTTCCGTTTCGCTGCCTCTTAATCTTGTTACGATTTACTTAATACATTCTTTTGAAAAATTAAAGTTCATATTCCTAAATATAAAATATTGTTATTTAAAAGAAAGTCTTTGTTGAAGTTGCAGTCATTTAATAAAATCCACTAATACATCAATGTTTCGACTGTAAATCTTCATCAGGGTGATCAATAACCAAGCAATGAGTTGGTTGATAACTATGTATTAAGTACCATGTAGGTACGTGTGTTTGTTTTATTTATGTTTGACGAAAGATTTCTGTAAAATAAATATATAATGATTTAATGATTTACTTGATAATATTTTAATACCATTTATCTCCCTGATGAAAACTGATTTACAGTCAAAACGTTGCTGTATTAGTGGATTTTATTAAATGACTGCAACTACAAAAAAGACCGTCTTTTATTAACATTCAGTCGATAAAACCAATCCTACATTGTTATTTAAGCAGCAAGGAATATAAATGCATTATAACCTTCTAGGAGGCTTAAATTGAGACGGATCTTGCGGAGCAGAAATTCATGCTATTGCACGAGAATAGTTGAATAGTCTGGGTCGCAGTATTTCATGTTTTGTATAGTAATTTTTTGTCTTCTCTCGAAAAGTAATACGACAAATTTAAGTATATCTTGTCTTTCATTATTTAAAATTCTTGTCTTGATCATCATTTTCTTGCATATTTCTTGTATCTTGTAACACACGTACAATTTTTTTGTTTAGATAATTATCAAATATATTTATTATAATACATTTATGTATTATTATTAAATAAATAGTATAGAAACAAAAATCGTATAGCTTCATATACTATTCGTATATTTTCGCCCAAGCAAAAAAGTTTTTTTCAAAACACCCCTGCTTATAAGAAAGCATTTTGTGTCTTAACTCTTTGTTACATGAGTTTGAAGAATAATAATATTATTTAGTCAATAATTAATACTATTATACAGTGGTTCACAGAATTATTCGTACATCTAAGTTTTCTATTTAAAAAGTGCAAAATAGAGTACTTTCAAAAATAATATTGACATATTACATATTCTCTCATATTCGATATTCCCGAAATAAAATGCAATGTCCAATTATGAAAAAATATTATTTTTCTTATGTAAATTAAATAAAAACAAAATGTATACAAGAAATAAGTAAACAAAATTATTCGTACACTTACGAAATTTTACGTATAACGATTCAATATTTATATTTATAAATATAAAACATCTATGATTGCGTAATTATCATTTGTTTGAGTATTTTGTAAGTTTTTTTCAAAAATAGGTCACAAAAAACAAGAAATTGCTGTTGTTGAGAAGCGAATCTGTTTGAAATTACTTTGCCAGTGTAAACATTTAAGGAAGGATGTCAAAATTGTATGAAGATTGCACATAATTGTTGAGAATATTAAAAGTAAATATAAAAATGAGTAGTAGGTGAAAAATATTTGCTGTGGGGGAAAATATGATACTTAATTTTTCAATGTTTAAAATAACACTGGTTTGAAGTAACAAATTTTTCCTTTTAGCTTTCCAAAAAATTATGTGTAAAGAGCATGTTGAATGCAAGCTCTAAAATTAACAGATAAATTATTAAAGAATTCGTCTAAATATGCCCAAATTAGTGTAATTGGTTAAATTTGGCACGGAATTCACTTTTTCATCGAAAACTAGGATGGATATTATGTATTTATGCTTTTGTATTTGGCCGAAAATTTATTACTTTCATTAAAGGTAACACTTTATCTAGTACAATTATATGATCTTAAAATTTACTATAGTTTTATCTAACTTTACTTTTCAACTGACATTACTGAGATCATAAATTCGATTCCCTAATCTTGCGATATTTATATACTGTAAATCATTGATAACATTAACGCTCAGAATTCGTAACTTGACTGTTGCAGGTTCAAATACTATGTGAAGAGAATGTCTTTCTTTTTATCACCCTCATTGCCTCAATCGATTTCCTATGACCTTATTAAAAGTTAAGTTACTTATCGTTAAACAATAAATTTAATAGGTTTGTTCCAACCATGGTCGTATAACTTAAATGGGTGACATTGGGCTGCCATCTCTTGGTTGCTCCCCACAAGCTTAATAGAAATAATAATTTAGTTGACTTTAATTTTTATACAAAACATTTGATTTCTTGTCAATAAAATGAGTACGATTGACAAAATTGACAACGTCAAAATATGTTTAGTGAGAAATATGTAGTAACAACTGTTTCTTTGCAAATTTTTGTGCGAAAGAAATAATTTTGTGTAGTGCAATAAAGAAAAGTGATAAACCTTTTAATAAAATTTTACAAAAAATAATCCATTTGGAAGGGAAGTTTGAATATATGAAACGAATGGAAGTTAAAGTAATGAAACGTCTAGCTAAAAGTTATGTTTGTGATATATCTACAGCTAAGTCACGTGCCAATCTAAACTGAACCAACTGATCTACTTCGGCGAATGGATTACTTAGGATCAGTTCATTCATTAGAGGGAGTAAAGTCATCGAGTTAAATGGAATGAAAAATAAGTGATCCGGATTCAAAAGTGGAAATTGGATCAGTTCAAAATAACAAATGGAATACGCTTATAGACTCACATCATCATAAGTCAAAATCGGAGAAGCAGTTCGAATTCGAACATTTAACATATAAATAAACAATATTAAAGTTTAAATAAATTATGTATTAAAATTAAATATTTGTTTGTTTTTGAAATTATTTTTTATAATATAAATTGAATTAAATACCTATAACAAATTAATTAAAAGCAAAATTGTTGCTTATAACATGTATTGCTCGGCTGCCTATATATCATTTAGTTGGGGGAGTAAACACTAAGTGGCGCTGAAAGCAATCCTATTTGATAACATTGCAGTTTCGCATCTATGTATAGTATAAAAAATATTATACCGGGTGTCCCAGCTCGACCGACACATGGGAGTTTTACATGGGAAATCAGTTAATTATGAATAGTATCTCCCCAGTGCAAGATATTAACTTGAAATTTTGTATACTTATCAGAGAATATTAATTCTATGGATCACACTTATTTGAAATATGCAATTTCGTCTGCAGGGCGAGATTTATTAAATTTAAAATCTAATATTTTCGTTCAAACTCAGTCAGCCATGGAAATAACAGAAAATATCTATGTGACAGTTCTGACAGTTAATGACATGCCATTGTAGATATTTATATTTTTGTAATATTGGTATATTATTTAACAAAAAGAAACTAAATTAGACTTAAATAATATTAAAATACAGGGAATAAGAATTAAAATCAGTGATACTTCACTAAACTGTCAGATAAATATTTTCTTTTATTTCCATGGCTGTCTGATTTTGAACGAAAACATTAGATTTTAAATTTAATAAATCTCGCCCTGCAGACGAAATTGCATATTTCAAATAAGTGTGATCCATAGAATTAATATTCTCCTATAAGTATACAAAATTTCAAGTTAATATCTTGCACTGGGGAGATACTATCCATAATTAACTGATTTCCCATGTAAAACTCCCATGTGTCGGTCGAGCTGGGACACCCGGTATATAATCTATGGTTCCAACTACTCACAATCAGTTTGGTATATAATTATATATTATAATGTAGAGGCACTCTACCTGTCGTGGAGAGTTCGCCATAGCGACCATTTTTATGTGTACAATATATTATTAATTTATTTGTAAATATTACCTTATGACATTTATGATTTTGGAGGAAAATAAAAGCTTTATTTTTATTAAAACAAAAATATCACAACGATAAATGCAAAGGGTATACACGTGCATACTTTGAAATCTGATTAAATATAACAAATATTGACAATTGACAAATGTAATTTAGTTAAATTTGAAATATATTGATTTGAAAGTACTTTATTATTCCGATTATTTATTGATAAATCACTTTTATGATTGGTTATTCTTTTATTTTGTTCGATATTTTTAGATCTAATTTAATTTTAATATTGACAAAATAAAATTTCTCTATATTATATTTTTAATTACGAATAGTATACATACATATATTATAGAATGTTTCTGATGATTAACTAAATTAATTATAGTTTATTTCTTTAAATGATAGTCGACTATAGAGAAACTAAAAGAACAAAATTTATAAGTTGGATAAGTAAAAATGAACTCATAAATTTAGTATTATGTACTTTAATTAATTTTATTAAATTTAATTAATTATAACATAATATAGTCCTATTCAAGGAAAACAATCAATTTTTTATTTGTTACTTACTTGTACAAAGTAAAGGAAGATTGTAATCGCGAAAAATTTCGGTATTTAGGTTTCAACGGAAATACCCATGTTAACATTCCCTAACTCCATGTTTTTACTAGTTTCGGCGTGGTCACCCTGTTTAGAAATATTAACAGCTACAAAAATAGAAAATTTATATTTATATTTACAAATATTAGTAGTATATTAATTGTATTTATTAGATTCACAGAGGCTCTATTTTACAATTCAAAAATTTATTGACAACTTTATTTTATATTGTTTATCTGTTTATAATAAACATTTTTGTTGTAGTAACTTAGAAACGCACAAAATTAAGCAGTCCTTGGTATTGTTTTTGTTTATTTTGTAAATGTCATCAAAATGTCAAAAATTCATCACTTCAAATACATTTTTATACTTATTCAAACGGAAGTTGAAAAAAATATTATATGAAACACGTAAATTTCACATTCGTTAAATAATCACCTTCGTTTCCTTACTTATTACCTGAATAGTCATTATAAAACACACAATTTTTATTAAACAATGTTCCAAATAAAATATCTAATAGACAATTTTGGAGCTAATAATAGTCTAATTAAATTGTACTAATATATGTATGTACTAGTATATAGATTACAACAGATTATTGGGGTTTTGAGAGCACATTTCCATAGTTATGTCACGTTCTGTTTGTCCACGTGCAATATAGATTATTATCCTGTTCAGAATTATAATATCTGCAAGATGTCGAATACATAAGCCGTAGTAATCCAACTATAAACATGTTGCTAAGGAAATGTGGAACAAAATTTTCTATTTCTTTCTTTTCGATTAGATTTCAAATTCTTATTACTATATTTCATAATATAAAACATTCTGAGTCTTACATAAAAAAAAAAAAAATAATCTAGCGGAGAATTGAAACCCATTTTACTAACTCGTATAAACATATCCTTTAATTATTACAAATCAATTTTTCAATATTTCTATAAAAAGTACGTTCTAAACAAAATATGTAATTATGAAAGTATTAGAGTGTTGTTTTTAAATTTATAAACTCAGAAATTCTCCATATTATGATCTTTATAATCTATAAATATATTGTTTTCTAATTCGAAATTTTGTTGATAAATAGTCTCACAAGTTTCACATTTGTGTGACAAAGCGTGGAAAGCTGATACAGCTTCTTCCCTTTTGGAGTAGGTGAAATATAGTAATTTCTTTTTGATAATTATTTTTTCTAACTTTTATCAAAGTGATAACATACATGTTACTTGTTTGAACTCGATTTCTGTATTTTTATATATTTATTATTGTCCCCTTGTTGAAAATTTTCTCAGTGCGTTAATTATTGATAAACAGAGAAACTCAACCCACGAAGGTGTGACGAAACTTCCCGATTTTAAACGACGAGCCCTTTAAATTTGTTCGCATTCCCCATCTCTCTCTAATTTTCGTTTCTCTGTCTTACTGTCGCTTCTGTATATAACTATTATGTGTCGTAACTATAGTAATGATATACTTTATGTTTCTTAAAAACAAGAATTATTTAATATTGTTGTGATAAGGTAGATATTGTAACGAGCGAGACTTACCACAGATGAGTCATCACGCCTGACCTGTCTGGGCAGATAGTCGCGTTAAAAGTCAAGTGAGATACGAGTGACGCTGCTATTGTCAAGAATTTTATAGAGTCCAGAAGGCTCTAGAAAGTTCTAGTGATTAATTGGCGGCAGCTATAAAAGGGTCGCATCGGGTGAATTATGGAGTTCAGTAAATTAGTATCGGTCAGAGTATGTAGAGAGTCACTGAAGAAAGTCAGTGTCGGTCAGTACATGTCAGCGACATGTAAAGTAGAAATAAATAAATAATTGGTGAGCCCCCTTGTCACCTTTTGGCTACGGTCCGTCTAAACTACAACAGCACTGGAATAAGCTATAAACGAACTCGTTAGTGTAGGTAGTGATATTACCACAAAATAGAAAAACTTCTTAATATTCTCTTTAAAATTTTCAATCATACTCTAAAACTATGAAGCACGTAAACCACGAAACATTTATTTATTTACATTCCAAGCTCTAACTCCTAAGTGGTATGAAACCACAGTCCCAATTAATAAATTAATTTCTAATTTGTCTCTTAACTTTGGAATCCGACGTAATTGTGTCTTCAGGCCTCGGCTCCGCCGGGATAATTACCCCTGTCGTGGCGTGAGACTCACGCACAGAAGTGATCGTAAAGGAACGTGACGGCGAAGACGTGACAACGACAAGATCAGACAAGATGTTGCTAGGTTTCTGCTTGCTGCAAATACATTGTAGGAGAAAAATGCTCCACTTAAAATAATGCGAAAATAAAAATGTTAGCGTTACGTGAACGAATGTAATGCGTGAGTGAGTCTGCTATAAACAGCGGAAAATCGTTATGTGTAGGTGCTGAACAAACAAACGGTCCAAGCTCTTCGTGACATTTACAAATCTCCACCATTACGGCAAATCTTTTTCGTATAAATACTTAAATATATCACCTGTGCCTGTTGGTTATATAATGGATCATATTGCACAAGAGTTCGAAACCTGTTGAGACAAATTGTTTATACCTATTTCCCACTTAAAATGGCGTCTGTGGTGCACTCTCCATTACAGTATAAAAGTATAATTAGCGATATTTGCAATAAAGCAGATGACAAACCCAGCAATAAGTAGTAAACATTCAAAATACAGGTGACTAGAACACCCGAACGTAGGCATTTAACATTTAAATTATATACTACGTTTATGGCAATAGTTTCAATCCGCTTAAAATGGGTTGACCCGATTGAAGTTAGTGGGTTGAAATGATCGGAATAAACGCATTTTCAACCGGATTGAAATGTACTCGACCCTAAAAACCGAATGGGTTGAGCTTGTCCGACCGGATGGACTAAAGGATAAACGCTCAACCTGCTCGAAGATTTGTTATGGGGTTATGAACATTATTAAGTCAAATTAACTCGTGCTGTTTGTCATTCGGATTACTTTTATTGTTATTACATACATTTAATATATAATATGTTAACGTTCACCACGAAATTAGATAAACATAACCCAGCAAATTGACATTTCATAAATATATAGGAAATTGTTTCGCCGATGCTTTCGATCTGGTCCAAATTAGAGTCAGTTCAACGCGATAGAATAAGAGTGAGATAAACATAAGAGGGTTAAACTTCAAATTCAACCGGGTTCAAACTACCAGGATAAACATAGTAATATTTTCATGATTTCCTGCTTCCCTATTTTTTTTAAAATAAAAAACCTTCAAATAATAGTTGTAGTACATAATAAATACACTGCAAGTGAATCAGTAAGCAATAGTATATTACGTACCGTGAACTGTAAGTGACAGTTTCTAGGTCGAGAATATTTGCGAAGTCGAGACCCGAAGGGTCGAGATTTCCTAAACATTCGAGACTTCAAATATCACTTACAGTTCAAGGTTAGTAAGCTATTTTTTGTAATACCTACAAAAATAATAGAAAAAGAAAAATAGGTTTCAAAATTAACGTCTGTCAGATTGATGTCAAAAATAAAAGTTGAATTGCAATTGAGAGTAAGAGTGCCATGAATGTTTATGATGATGTGGAAACTAAATACTTACCATCCACCATGAATTGTAAGTAACACACTTACTGTCCACCGTGCACGGGAAGTGTTTACTATACCCATGGAAACCAAATCTGCAATAAAAGTACCACTTACTGTGTTTAAATTTTGTTATTAATGGGTAACTTACTGTGCAAGTATTGCAAAAAATTAATTTTACGTACCTTGTACGCTCAGAAATTGGGTATGAAAATAACGTTAATCACCTCAAATGTAGCGGTACCCATGGAATTGACAAAAATGAACAAATGTTTAATGGCTTATTTGTGAAGTTAGCTGCGTTAGTTTATTATTTGAAATTACTGTTGTGCTGATCAATATTACATACATTAATTATGAATTCAACAAATAAAAACAAAATAAAATTGCTATATTTTAGCGTAACTTGATAAAACTGTAATTACAAATAATAATAAAAATAAGATAACGCAGCTAAATTCTCAAATAAACCGTTAAACTTTTGTTACTTCTATTTTAGAAATAATTTACGTGATTTTCATACCTAATTCCTTAGCTTGCAAGACACGTAAAATGAATTTTACTTATTGATTTAAATGTAGAATTTTATTCTCTGCTAGTATTATTTGAAGCTTTTTATTTAAAATAATTAGGGAAGCAAGAAATTACGAAACTATAATTTTACATGTTTAACTCGTATGTTCGGATGTTCGAGTCACCACCTACATGTCACTACCAGACGTACTTTTTTTAGAGTATTGTACTCTTTTTCTACGCAAATCTATAGTCTTATTCTTACTTTTTATAAAAAAACTCTAAGTACACTCTTTCATTGTTTGTTAAATGGTAACAGAATATTTTACATTAACTAACTTGTTATAGTAAAAGAATTTAAGGAGTGAAGAGACGTCATCAATATTTGTAGCTACATTATGACACCACGAAGTAAAACATTTATAAGTGCATTAATTTATTCCAAATCCAATGCTCTGTACAAATGCATAATTGAATTACATTTAAATAACTAAAAACAAAATTATAACATACCTCTAGTACAGCTTTTAATATGAAAACAAAGAATCAAAAGGAAATAAGACTCAAACGAAACAAACAAAAATTATTTGTAAATAATTTGACAACTTGATCAATCGGCGTGACATATAAATCTCTTAGGTAAACATATTTAAGTCAAGGTATGTTGAAAAAAATCTCGAGGTTTAATTCTTATTATTATATTTTGTAGTACAAAATTCTTTAAATCTAAACTTATATATTTCTATTGAAAAATTGTGATTGACATGTCATATGTGGCAAATCAGATGACTGTTTTTTTTTGGTTTTCTTCTTAAATATTGCAATGACCACTAAGATTTTTATTTTATTTAATTAATAAATTTCAAAGATTTGTTGCTTTTGATGGTATTTTAATACGTACTTGTTCTCAAATATATTTTAATTTTAACTTTTTGAATCATTATTGCCCGGGGCCTCAAATACCATTTAGCTCTGGATCTACATATCTGGTTTTCGGTGTGCCTTTTCGTCTTTTGGCTATTTAGTATTTATACACACCGAATTATTTGTTGTATTGATTAAAGACATTCTCATCTTTTATTTCTACATACTCTATTTATCTCCGTCTTCCTAACTTGATGTATGAGACTACGTCCCTTCGTCCTTATTTTTGAATTATTCTACAAATTTATCTAAAGATTTTTCTTTCGAATCCTCACAATGAAAAATTAAAAATAAATATCCTTTTTCAGCTTTGTTAAAGATAAAACAGAAAGAGACTTTTTTTCGTAGTTCGAACAAACGATCCTTTTTCTTCCTTGTCGCCAGGATTAGGAAAAATTAATGCAGGCTAAATCCTCGTTGACAGGGTAACCCAGTGCGGAATGCGACCTGTGCGAGAGATTTAGAGAAATTTCGCGATAAGGCACACGAAATGAATAATGATTTGCGGTCCCTTCACCTTCTTTTTATTCCAGTTTTATGTAAAGAACAATATGCCGCTAACACGAGGTTTTATACGAATACAAGTCAAGCATGTAATTGTGGGGTCAGAGATTATATTTGCGATCCTCAAATCATATTTTATTTCTATATTTCATTTATCTTGATAAAACTTTGATAAAATCGTGGAACGATTAAATTTTATTAAAAATCCGTTAGTAATATGACGATTTCTAGTTAGGAAGTTACTTATTGTTAACCTCATTTTTCAAGAGATTGGGAAGTATAGCGTGAGTATAGCTGGGGTTGGGAAATGAATACTTTCCAACCTCAGCTATACTCACTTCATACTTTCTTACCTCAGCTACACTCAATCCACATTATCCATACTCGATGAAATAAATATGGTAAAAAATCAAACTGATGTTCATGTGACAGATGATCAACACCAAACCAAAAAATTCGTTTATTCATGAGATATTATTAATTTCAAATAGTGAAACAAACCCAAAATCATAGAAAGAGGGGCTGACCAGTACTAATCCTGGTAAATATTATTACATATATACATTTACAAATAAACTGTTTGTAGGTCTATTCAATTATATACATTTTTTATTGCAACTCATTTAAACTTGTTTGTTTTGAAAATGAGATACATTCTATGGCAAATTGTTTTTTGAGTTAGATAAAAACAAAAAACCTTTCGGGATTGCAATACTTTCTTTACTTAAGTTAAATATTACTAAGACATCTAATCTTACCACCATTGGAAAATTTGCTAAAATTAATAATATTGTTTACATGTTTATAGCAGGTTTTCCAAAAGCAGTAAGGTTTTTTGTTATTTCTCGCGCAAATAATAGTTACCCTAGATGTTTTCTTATCGATTCCAATCAATTTCGGGGTTAGTAAAAAAAATACGGCCGTCTTAATATATACACCTATGTATATAAGTATGTTTATATCCATCCTCTCGTTCTAGCTACGGCCCTGTACAAACCTCGCTGAAAAGTTTCTTTACGTGTCAGGCTTTCAATTATGTTAGTTTTGAAAATCCATTACCGACATTATTTGTAACACGGCCAAAAACTAATGTAAAATATCTTAATATTCTAGTATGTAGGTCTGTGGTTCTTTCATACATTTCTGAATTTAAACCTTTGAAAACAGTACAACTTTTATTTAAATTTGAATTATACTATACATCAGTGGTGGTGAACCAATGACACGCAAATTAAAGGTGACAAGATATTTTGGATGACGCGCATCGTTTACGAACTGTTTTCGCTTTTTCTTTGTCGTTTTGTGAGACCTTATTTTCCTTGATAATAATAGTGACACCGGCTAACTGATAAAGTTAAATACGTTTACTTCAGTTCAAATTGCACGAAATAGCAATCTTCAACTGAAGATTTAACAAATTCAATTCAGCAATAAATATAAGAAATAAAACTATATTTATTACTTTGTAAATATCACAAATTTATTCATTTTTTTGTTACTAGTTTCGATCAGTTCGATCATACCCCCATTATGTCCGAATAAAACACTGATAAGAGTAATAACAGTTACCTGCAACCTGCTTATTTTAATAGGATTTTGTTTACAAATCGGAGTCACATACCTTGTTTTAAGACAGTTTATTTTAAAGTTTCGTCAGAATATTGCAATTTTCCGATTACATTGGTTTCGAAGTTAACGCCGAAATGGTCGATAAGGCATGCGACTCAATGCCAACTCTGATCAGAATTAAAACTCGAAGCCAAGACGAACCAAAACTAGTCGAGTCCAATTCGACATCGATCATCAAGATGAGACCATATTACCACAGAATAGTTACATACAGAAGCGACACTCCGTGTCGGTACCTTTCATGTTACCCTATTCAGTTCTATGACCTTGGAGCATTGTGTAGACCTTTAAATTTGTTGCCTTCCCCTATCTCTCTGTAAGATGTGAAGAAACTCTCCGGTTTTAAACAATGAGCCATTTAATTTTGTTGACTTTCCCCATCTCTCTCTAATTTTCGTTTCTCTGTCTTACTGTCGCTTCTGTATAAACCTATTCTGTGATATTACCTAAAACTAATTCGAGATCGATACAAAACCAGCCTGTATATTATAATTTGAAATGAAAGCTTGATCGGTATTGGGTTGGAGGTACGCGGTGGATGTTTGTGAAGTGATAACGCGCAATCACAAACGAAGCCGCGTGAAATCCTCTTGTGTGAGGTCGACCGACTGTCATCCTATTGATTTCCAATTATGACTTCCAGAGGAGACTCACTACGTCACACCTTTGTTGTGCCCTACTCTCATTACACAATTATATCGCACATTAGCTCTCGGTTCATCCAGTCAGTTGAATTCCCTTCAATTTAAAACAACGTTTGTTCCAAAATTTTGCGTACTTTCGAAATGCAATTTTAAAAAAGATAAGCTACGTTAGTATAAAGCGCATGATAATTTTGGTAAACAGTATGATCTAGATCTAGTCATAATCAATAAAAATAATAAATTATTTCTTAAAAATTATAGAAAACCAGATTACTCAGATATTATTAGACGTATCAGGTAGGCAGATAATAATAAAATAAAACAATAAAACAATTATATAATTCTATTATCCTAGATAACTAAATCAACAATTCGACTTCGAAAATAATAATGCTAATTTTATTATCAGTCGTTCAAGTATATCAAAGATAATTAAATTCTATATATAAACAAATACCTTTTTTTCTAAATCGATACTAAAGTACTACACGGTACCACTTCGCGAAATTAACCAAAATAGTAGGTATGGTTACTTAACTTTAATTAATCTATATTTTAATAGTATTACATTTTTGCAGTATACATAAAATAACAAATATATTATTCGATAATAATAATAAATAATAAATATTTGACAGCTTGACAGTACTTTTGTTATTACAGCCATCCCAGTCGCAATAGATAGCTGACGTTTTACAAAAACAGAATGCTATTTATTTATTTTTAATGAATAATTTATCAATTTCTGTTACACTACTATTTCTATTTCATGTTTTACGCTGATTAGACGCAGATAGCATATATACACCTATGTATCATGTACGATAATGTGATAGCGAATTAAAAGCTCATCTATGCCATGCATAACGAGAAAGATGCAAGATAAAATTTTATAATTCTTGCAGCAGAAATTGATGACGTGAGGATCAACTGCGTGTATAGTATATTATACGAGTATACTTAGAGTTGTAAGATGCATATTACGAAAAGTTACACTAGAGCCGCGTAAATTGTATAGAAGATTATATAAACTCAATGGCCCGTATTACGAGCTCACTTTTATAATAAAATCGCGATTTTAACGCCCACTTTTACATCATAGTCTTATGTAAAAGCGAGCGTTAAAATCACGATATCATTATAAAAGTGAGCTAGTTCGCTTTTATAATAAAATCACAATTTTAACGCTCGTTTTTACATATGATTTTGATGTAAAAGCGAGCGTTAAAATCGTGATTTTATTATAAAAGTGAACTCGTAATACGGGCCTCTGTCTCTACGTGCACCCGTCTCTTCACTTGAAAACTCTAATGTCACATGGAGTCATAAGTGTGATCTCCATTTTAAAATATATAATTTTTATACTAATCAGTACAAAATTATTTTAGATTTATCAAAAAATAACAAAAAGAAAAACCAATATGAAAAGTAAAAAACATAGATAAAAATTTTAACAAAAATATTTTAATTCTTTTTAATGTTTTTTTATAAATTATGTGAACATACAATTATTTCTTTACTGACTCTATATGACAACATGAATACACTGTATATTTATTTACAGAAAAAATAATCAATAATAAAACCTAAAAAATACCGCTGTAAACTAACGTTCTTTATACCCGGAATAAAGTGTTTAACTACGCCTTTAATATAGGCAACAACTAGGATGAATACTCATATGTATTCCTGGTTACGTGCAGAGTTCATTGACTTTAATAACTGCTTTTTGCGTCTCCGGTCTACTACACAACTCAAAATCCGATAATTTACCTGGTATACGTTCGGCCAATAAAAACTGGACTAAAAATTATTTTGAATTTTCGAGGTAAAGCGAAACTAAGTCGAATAGATATAACAATTATTTTTAATCTGAATAACATAAACTTTTTTCTTCAACCCCGAAAAATACGCATACATATCTGAGTAGAAAGTAGAATGAAAACAACTTATTGAAGTATTATTGTCGTCTAGCAATTATTTTTCACTTTAATTTTGATCACATATTTCATTATACCTATTATCAAATAAAACATTACAGCCTATATACATATTACAGAAATAATTTAATAATATGCTGCGAAAGATATCAAAATTATGATTTTTTTCCGCACCTTCTTAACAAGCCTTGCTTTAAGTATTGCTTTGTTTTTTTTTTTGTTTCAAAAGTTGATTATTGTAATATTAATATAAAAACGTAACTGTTGCTAATTTACACTTTTAATTACAATCTTTTTTTAATACTGTGACTATACAGAGCTGGGAAAATCATGTACTGACCGAATTAAAATTTAATTTCTTTCGCAGCTGGTGGTGTTTATTATAATTTTAATTTTTCTCTCTAATTGAAACATTTTTTTTAAGATTGTAACAAATATTTAAACAGCTTATGTTTTATTTCACAAATCGGTGTTATATTGAGAACAAAAAAGAAACAACCCTACCTTGCAAACTAATTTATGATAATATTTTAAAGAGTTGTAATATAATGCTATTTAGTTTTACTTATTTATTTTGACTTAAAAAAAACTATTTAAATTAAAAGTAAGTTTTATTTGATTCCCAATTTTTAGGATTGATTTGATTTAAGTCATTTGAATTAAATCATAATTTAAAACAAATTTTATAAGGAATACATTTTGTTCAAAATTCTACTTTTATATAAATACCAAATTAATAAGTTATTGTTTCTACTTGACAGTAGGCATAGGTATATAGAAACATTGACAGCTACAAAAATAGAATATTAATTCTAATTATCTATACAAATTTTAATTGTAGGTATATATATTACATTTATTAGATTTACAAAGATTCGTATTTTACAATTCAAAAAAATTAAATATCAACTTTATTTTATATCTTTTTTTTATTTAGAACCAACAATTTTGTTATAGTAACTTAGTAACGCACAAATTTAAGCAGTCAGGAATATACTTAAAAAATACAAAAACTATCAATATTTACTTTCGGTTCTCTAAAACATTTGTATTTATAATTACTTTCTATTTTATCACAAAACAAAATGGCAACCGACAAAAAAAAATCAATTTTAAAGTGGTTATCAAAATTGAAATTTTGAGATTTTTGATCGATCGCCACTTTGTTTTGTGATAAAATAGAAAATGATTGTAAATACAAATGTTTTAGAGAATCAACAGCAAATGCTGTAAGTTTTTGTATTTTTTAAATATTCCTTAAAATAAAAGAGTAATGATGATTTTTCGAATAATAAAAAACGCCAATAACTATGAACTGGGGCTCCAAGTCAAAAATTTGAACTAGGAAAAGTTGTTTGCTTCAATTAGTTCTAGCTGCCGTTTTCAGGTGTTACAACTTAGTATTAACTCCCTGTGTAGTTAAACTTAATATACAGAATAAAATATTAAACCGTGGTTGGTGAAAACGGCCTAAATGTAAAAAAATTGAAAAAAATTCAGAGTTCTGGGAGGGGCTCAAGCCCCACCAGCCCTCCTCTTTAGTGCGCCCCTGGACATATCCCCTTTAAATATTGATTTTTTCAATATTAATATTTGTACAACGTTTAAATTAATTTTTATTAATAATTAATTCCTATTTAAAAATTAAATCATGATTATTTTAATTTATTTAATACACCAATGATTTTTATTTTATAAAAACAAATGATTTTTCAAACCCTGTTTGTAATTAGAAGTGTAATCTAGCAACAGTTAAAGTAACAACAAAAATTATGATTTATTAAAAAATTGGCAATAAAAATTCTTGCATGTTACACAAACATATAGTGATACATATTCAAACTACGTGTAAAATTAGACAGAAACGATGGAATACAATAGATACGCTTGGCAAGCATTTATAAAATAGTTTTTAGAGAAATAGAGATATATGTTTTTGCCCCCACACTTGCATGTACGTTTCCAGAGAGCAGCTTTTCATAAAACTTTTTATATATATTTAAATGTTTTTTTGTTGTTTTTTGTATTAATTGTCACAACGGTATTTTTATAAATGTAAATATAAATTGTAAAAAAATTGTATAAAATGATGATTAAAGCTTGTGATAATAAATTTTATATGATATAAACTTATTGTTTTAATATCGATGTGTGACTTTAAATAATTGGAAATAAAGTGTAAAATCGTATAGTTTTGGAGATTATGTTGACGTTCTGTTCTGTTTGTTTTGCATTCGTACCATAGAATAATAAACAACTTGTTTTATAGCTCATGTTTATATGATTATTTTATTTATAGTTCGTAAGACAAATTGTCCTAGTTATTCAACTTAATTTTGTTTATTTGTGACACACCTACTCATTGCTACTGTCCACTATTAGAGATAATTATTTGCAATATAAATACAAAAATTTTATTCGATCTATAGAAATATCTGCAGACAGCAAATATAAGAATATTTAAGAAAAAATTAGACTTAGAATTTACTAAATTTAGTTAAGTGACCGCTTATTAATATGAGTGTTAAAATTTAAAAAATTAAGTTTCGAGACGCCAAAATAAAATCGAGATTCTCAAATTTCAGTAAATTCGCCAAGATTTCTTGAGGTTTTAAAATTATTTTTTTCAAGGGTAATAAATGTGAGATCTTTTGTTACTTGATTCACAAGGTAAGAAAAAAGAATGTTCTCTAGATCTAGGGAAATTTCTCTATGTGTGGAAACACTGTGCACAGATAACGTGCGTGACAAAGCCTGCAATATTCGATCTTGAAAACTCGAAAAATCTTGGTGAGATTCGAGATCGAGACGAGAAAATAATATTAGACGAGAAATAAATGAGACGATATAAAATATAAAAAAAGAAACGATACGAGAAAAAGGCAAATATCGTCTCTGTGAGACGTCACAGAATCACTATTCTTACATAGTTTTTTTTTAAATTTGTATGATACATATTACCAACGTAATCTAACTTAATAATAAATACAGAATTTTATTTGCAATGCAAAAAATATTTCCTTATCAAACATTGTAATATTTGCATTAAACATTAAATTTTTTTACCGAGC
Organism: Stenolophus ochropezus; assembly: GCA_035578165.1. Taxonomy (NCBI): domain Eukaryota; kingdom Metazoa; phylum Arthropoda; class Insecta; order Coleoptera; family Carabidae; genus Stenolophus; species Stenolophus ochropezus. The sequence goes on from JAQOWZ010000008.1 coordinate 23,608,685, forward strand.
GTCTACATAGATATTATTACGGATAACAAGTACAATTTATTATTTTTACTGAGCTTTTATATTTTTTTTTGTGTTCGTTTGCAAATTTTTATTGAAAAGTATTATTTTGATAAAGAATTAATAATTTTAACTTGTAGTACATTTTTCTACAATACTGTATTGTTGGTTGCACTAACGGGTGTTGTACATGACCATTGTGTCAAAATATGTTTTCCATTTGTTAACAGAAATCGTTTAATAACGAAAGTCTCATTTAATTTATATTGTTCTTGTACACACGATTTGGTTTGTTTCAATTATAACACACTTCACATACAATAACTTGCATATTAATGTGTTCATTATAGAGTGAGAGTAAAAAAATATAATTATATGTGATGTGTTAACAAAAAATGACAGAAAGTGAGAAACTTTAATTCGCACTTGCAAAATTATACGAATCTCCAAAAATATAAACAAAATTGGTGAATTAGAATAAATTAATGTTGATCTACGGATCATGTGATCATTAATAAATGGAATAATGTTGAATTCGGCTGTAATTATTATATCATGGAAAATATAAAATATCGATCATCTTGAATTTTTCATTAGTACTCAAATATAACATACAACAAGATTTATTTACCAAGCGTTAAATTTTTTCCACTGTTAACATTACTGAATATTTATTAAATATATTCAACATTTTATTAAAAGTACTCTAAATTGATAATAAATCAAAAATAATAAATACAGAACAAAGAATTTGCGACAGTCCTTAAAATGCGTAACGCATGAATTTTGAAACCCCTTACTCCTTGTTATGCTTAAAGCATTACTTAATCTAGGGACAGCCTCTAACCTAAAACTATTAATATTAGGTTTATTCCAACGAGATATTCATGACGGTTTGTCACTAGTTCATATATTAGTTCATGTACCGTGGTTTGCACATGCCGCGGAATTTACGTTACGTTCATTTTGCCTGTAAATATGGAAGATAAATAAAAAAACTCACTGACTCCTTTACAAACACCTCATTTTTAAAGTTAAATACAATCGAGGTTTTTTATGTATCTCCTAAAAATTTTATATTCTATGTAAATATAAGATAATAAGTAAAAATAAAACATTAATGAATTACATGAGGAGGATTTGTCCACTGACAAAAACTAATAGTATTAACTTTATAAGAGTAGTTAAATTTATCTACTAAATCTAATGGTTTAGAACGTTTTAATCGTCGTATGTTCTCACTTCGAGGTTAATTAAATTAAATTGTCAGAAGTTCAGACCAACAGTACATGCTCCGAACCTCTGACCGTCTTAGAACTGGTTCAGGATCGGTCATAATCAGTGCGCATGCGTTGTACACTTCCGAACTGATTAGGAGGTTAGTTGGAACAAACCTTATGTATCTTTAAATATTTCTATAGATCGAAGTGAAATTGGAAATAGATATTGACAGTATGAGTCGGTGTGTATAGTAGAAGTTTAGATATATGAAATACACTTTGGGATAAGCCGATTGGCCCTTATAAAGTTTTATGAGATTTGCGGTATTGGTACTTTTAGGCAGGTAGTTTTTTCTGTCGTATGATATTAAGGACCGTACTAGAAATTATCTTTCAAATGTTTCCTAATTATGTACTTTTAAATCTAGAGAAAATATTCAAATAATAATGCATTTTAAATGCCAACAGTTATTAAATAAATATTAGAAATAATTGGTTGTTTAAGAAAACTGAATTTTATTTTTATTCATATTTCGACTTTTGAGGCCATTAACAGGAAATACTAATAAATATACTTCACAGAAAAATTTTAGTATTTATACATAGAAGAACAAAGACAGAAACTAAATATTAACCACCTTTTCAATGGTAAGAATATCAAAAAAGGATTAAAGCGGAGAGAACAATGGAGATTTGACTAAGTTAAGTTGTTCATTCATAAGATTTTTCTTTTCATTGGTTGATTTTTGGATTTCCAATTACATATTCTAAGAACTCCATTATTAGTTATTTATTTATACAAAGTAAGCACAGTATGAATTTATTTAATATGGACCTGTTCTTACTTTTCAAATGATACCTTTGAGTTGGGATAATTTATAACTCCTGACCACAAAGCTTGCCATCCTTCCATAAAAAGTTGTAAAATCTGCATAAGTCAATTTCATATACCTAAACTTCTACTATAATAGTGTATGATTTGATAGGGGCGGGGGTGCACTGCGGCCAGGGTAGTTGCTTGGGAAGTGCATGGGGTGCTGCACGGCTCTGCACGGGCGCCGGACTGCTAGGGCTCTGCCGCCTACTCACTAACACCTGCAGTCCACACTGCTCTACTCCATCAAGCCCCTTTTGTTCTAGTTGCTCATGAGTTCTGCTCAGCATCAAAGCATCCACGCTAGTGTTTCAGTAAATGGGTTCAACTGTGTTTTAATGCAGTTGAGTGACGGGTAACTGGACGATAGTCACTTGGACGATTTTAAAATGTTACCTAACTCTGGTTTTTGAAGACGGGAATTTTCGTTACTAATCAAGGTTGTTACTGTGTTTATGTATCACAGGTTTATAAAATACAGAGTATCATGACCTGTGATTTTTAATATCAATGACTAAATCACATTTAGTTTAGTTAACTTGGTATCGCAATCTTTTTTTCATATTGGCAAAAATAATGTAAACATAATTATTGTATGACAAAATTTTAAGACTGTATATTGTGCAATAAGCTTTAGAAATATAATTTTGTATACTTGGTATTATACTTTTTCTACAACCATACTACTATATGTTATATATATAAAATATTATATGGACTACAGAGTAGATAAATTCACACAGAGTACTTTTGGCAATTATTTTGAGAAAATATATTTTTTTACGACCACTATGAAAAGTGACACTTTCCTTACACTATATAAAGCTTCAAAGATACCTATATCCCACAAACATGCGGTAAAATTTTAATAAATCATTTCTCACAGTATTTGTCAACATTGTGCAAGTGCAGTGTAGGAAATATCGCGAGTTGAAATCTGAGAAAACATTTCTCACAGTAATTGCCAACACTGCGCATGTGTAAAGGTATTCTTTGTGAGTTTACCGACACAATATTGTTCTTTATGTCATATAGCTTTCATACATATATTTTTGTTGTGTAGCGTTTAGCAGTCTGGTCGTAGAAAAAGTATAGTGTGCCACACGTAAAGAAACACATATTTCCTACCTTGTGTGAGTCCAGCACTCGAATACGTCCCGTGCCGAAACTTTCACACCTCGTATGAAATAAGCGATTTTTTGCACTTGTTGCATAATATACGATTTCTACACTAAACATTCGCTTATACTGTGGTAAATGATTTTTTTACGACCACTATAAAACTTTCAATTTTCTCAAACTATATAAAGCTTCAAAGTTGCAGTGTAAGAAATATCATTTCTCACGGTAGCTACTGCGCTACTAACTATTGTTTTTTTATGTCAAAGAGCTTTCGTGCATATATTTTTGTTCTGCAACGTTTAGCAGTCTGGTCGAAGAAAAAGTATAGTGTGCTACTAGCGCAGAATCACCTATTTCCCACCTTGTGTGATTCCAGCTCTCGACTCCATTGTCGTGCCAAAACTTTGTAGCGTCGTGGGAAATAAGCAATTTTCTGCAGTTGTTGCACAATATACAATTATTCTTTATTCGATTATAAAAAGTGGACATTTTTTCAATATTTAAATAGTAAGGGAAAAGTATAAGTTTCCAAAATGGTCGTAGAAAAAAGCCTATAATCTGGTCGCTTTGTTAATAGTGGCGAATAGATAAAAATTATTGGATTTTAGTTAGTGTCTAAAAATGTTTATTTCGCCTCTTACCGGTTTCGACTTCACGTAGGTCTTCCCTAGGGAGAAGGGAAGACCTACGTTAGGTCGGAATTAGTAGGAGAAGAAATGTTCATTTTTACATACTGACTGAAATTCAATAATTTTTATCCATTCACTATTTAAATTCCAGTCAAGAAATTTTAATACCTTTGTTAATAGTGTTTAAAACATTTTGTTATGCGAAATTGCATTGTTAAATTTACGGTGGTTCCGTTATGAAGCAGCTAATTTGAGTCGTCCAGTTGCCCGTCGTTGAGTTGAATGGTAGTTATGCTGGAAGGATGCTTTGAGAAGCTTGTGCAAGTAAGTGATGGTGGTGATGAGAGTAGTGTAGCGTGGTGTAGAGTCTGAGGTGGTGACGTGTGCGGTTTGCAGGGCCCGGGGATGCACGGCAGCGTGGGGCTCCACTCGGCCATGGCCATCAAGCGGCAGCGGCGCGCGCGGGAGGAGAAGCGGCGCGCGCGACGCACGTCGTCGGCGGGGCTGGGCGCGTCGCCCGCCACCAGCCAGTCGTCGCTGCGGCGCGGCGGCCAGCCCTCGCACCAGAACCGCCCGCCGGCCGACCACCGCCTGGCCTCCTCCATCGGCATGCTGCACCTGGGCGTGGTGTTCCTCGTGCTCGGGCTGTTCCTGCTGGGCTCGGGGCTGCTGCCCGACGACCTGGTGGCGTGGCGCGGCGGCGGCTGGTGGAACGAGCTGGTGGCCACCGGCCTGTTCGCCTTCTCGCTCGGCCTGTTCCTCGTGCTGCTCAACCGCGTGGTGTCGCGCAAGGAGGAGGACGACCTCAACGAGTACGTGCGCAGCCAGCTCACGCGCAGCCGCTCCGGTCACCGCCTGGAGCGGGACACCGAGACGGGCTGCCTGGCCACCAAGCACCACCGGCGCCAGATGCAGCTGCGGCGCGAGGACCTGGAGCGCGGGCTGGCCGACGACGAGCCGCCGCCCACGCCCGACCTGCCCGCCGTGCACCAGCTCAACGGCGACGCGCACCTGCACCTGGAGAAGATCCTGGAGGAGGACGGCGCCGACCCCGAGGAGTTCCGGCGCGAGGCCTTCAACCGCGAGACCATGTCCACCACCACCACCGCGTCGCTCAGCCCCGGCTCGCCGTCCGAGACGCGCGAGCTGCTCAACAACGGCCGCTACATGCACATGCAGAGGATATAGGCCCCTTCCAAGCCTCCTTCGTACCCGAGCATTACAGTTGTTCAATTTCAAAATACCTTTATATGCTTCACTCGTCATTAAATAAGGGACTCATTTTATTTTATCTCATGAAAAAAACATACAATTTTTATATGAGAAAACAAGAATAACTATATTAGTTTTCTACGACCTTTTTAGAAACGTACCTGCTTCCCACGTCTTGCACAATGAACTATATTAAAAAATATTCTCCTAAATAAAAAAAAATATTTCTTCTGCATACACACAACTCTAAATTGTTAACACTTAGAAACAAATAATTTTACTGACAAAACACAGCAGTCAAAACAGCTACCATAAATCAATATTGTTAACACGAAATATCAATCAATTGCAACTATGAAGAAGAAATTTTCTACGAACGTTTCTCATACTACATAAAACTTCAAAGTTGCGTATTTCCCACAATCGTAGGTTAAATGTGAGAAATCATTGCTTACAGTATTTGTTAACACTGCGCATGTACAGTGTGAGATGTATCATATTGTAATATGGTCGTAGAAAATATCTAGTGTGCCATTCGTGTAGAATCACCTATTTCCCAACTTGTGTGATTCCAACACTAGACTTTGGTTCGTGCCGAAAATTTTACACCTATTCAATGTTTTATCCAAAATTCAAAGTCATGTGTTAACAACTATTAATGTTGTTATGAATAATAATAAATTTACAATTTAGACAAAAATTCTACGGCCACTTTGAAAACTCTCTCTTGAATGCTTGAAAAGTATAAGAAATCATTTCTTACAATATTTGGTAACACTGCGCATGTGTATGTAAGATACACTATGTGATTATATCTACGGCATATTGTTCTGTATAATATGCAACAAGAGCAAAAAGATACGTATTTCTCCTCTTCTGTAACTTTTAGCAGTGATGTCATTGAAATAATTAAGTATGTTAGTCATACATAATTATGTATTTTGCATTCATATAATTCCACTTCTAAATGTTTCACATCTCGTAAGAAATAGGTAATATTGTGCACTTGTTACATAATATACTATCTTGTATGCATGTTTTTGTTTAGCAAAATTTAGCAGTATGTTCATAGAAAAAGTAGAATATGCCACACGTGTAGAATAACTAACTTTCTGCACTTGTTGCACAAAATTCTATTCTGAGAGAAACGATGTGTTGTATAAAAATTAATTTAAAAATGTGTTTCGTACGGTAAAAACAAATAATTCTCCTATTTAATAATGAGTCAAACAACGGTTCATACCTTTAAATAAAAGTATTCAATTTTGCTGTAGCCCTAGCTAAACTATTTCAAAAATCTTCCGAATTTTGTGCATAGCTTCTATTTCTATGAAAGATAATTATATTTGTTATAATTTTTAAAGTGAATGAAGGGTGATTTTTAAATTGGACAGCAGTAGTGTTGGTTCCCGTGACGTATGCTCTATGAAGACGTGAACACGTGACTTCCATGTGGTTCAACCGGTGCCCGAGAAGGCGCCACTAGTGAAATAAAAACTATATTTTTGTATTCCAAAATGGCTTTGCACTTATATTGATATTACATTATGCCCTGTGCAACCAATCGTACAAAATACACATCCGTAACACTCATATTTCATTTTATTTCATTTAGATGAAAATAGATACACAATGAATATTTTAATTAAAACATAACATATTGTTTACCTCAATATAATACAGTTTGCCTCATTTTTGTAGGAAGCACTGAAGATAAACTATTTTTTGTGGTTTATATATTTCAACTCAAGCGTAGAATACAATTTTAAAATATGATTATAATCTAATAAGTGATTACTTATACAATCTATAGTAAAAATGTATGACATGTATCTATTATTAAAAGCAAACACTTAAAAAGAATGAAAGAGTTTTGCTATGACTACTTTGGAAACTCTATTTTTTCTGCACTATTCAAAGTTTGAAATTTTCTTATTAGCTACAACTGGGGTCTAATATACAATATAGATCATATTTCTAACTGCGTCTACTCATAGGTACTTTAAGTTTTCTTAAGCCATAAATATAATATTCTATTACTTATGAAAAATATTTAGTAATGAAATTATTAGTATCCGACCGAAACACGATTTCAACCGAATATTCGGCTCCTCTTTTAGTTTCGGCCGAAAACGTAACCGAAACCGAAATTTATGTAGTTCATTTAGAATTTAATTAAATTTTTATTAAACACGGAAATCTAGTGTTTTTCTTACCTCTTAAGATATAATTCACAAAATAAAAGACTACAATTTATAAGAAAATCTCTTATTTTTTCAAAAGGAAGAAAAATTAAATAACATACAAACACAAAACTACTAACACACAAAAAAATATGCAAGTGAAACTGTTCCGAACAAACCGGAAAGCGCAAGACCCGACACGACCCGACACTTACTAGTGGGTCGAAGTTTCGGTAAATTTTTGGTCGAAACCGAAATCAGAATTTTTGACTCAAACCGAAAACGAAACCAAAACTTCGGTCGGACATTAGAAATTATATTCAATTATATCTATTGTCTCTATGCATCTAGGAACAGTGTGATTCAAATTTATTTTGTGCTACTCGTATAGAAATACCCTTTCTGCACTTGTTCCACAATATAAATTAGTTGCTATAAATAGATTTTACAAGTAATCACTTATTACTTTATTAATTTGACTGCAAAGTAGGCTTCTGTCGATCCAAGTTTAAGTTTCGCCTCTGTGTTGTACTCTACACTTCAGAGGAGAGGTCTTCTGTGGTATAAAAATTACAGATATCCACAATGAAGTAGATAGGTATTTGGTTTTCTAGAATGTATTCTGTACGATTCGGCTGCACTCTATATCTATATAACTATATCGTTTGTTGTTTCACAACTTCTACTCGTAAGCTTATACATATTGTAACCATTAAGACGTATTGTAGCAGGTAGGAGGGAAGCGGAACGATATATCATATTTTGTAACTTTCGGCGCATATCTGAAGACGTGTATATTTGTACTTACTCGTACACTACAGTACCGTTCATCCGTGTTAGACTAGGGCTTACTGTTCACAGCTGCACATTCCAAATACTCTGTGATTTACATTATCTGCACCTATTTCTATTCAACAACTTATATATTTAGTCGAAGTCTGCTTGCGTTTCTATCAATCACTCACTCGTTCGCAAAGACAAAGGAGTTTTCTCTTTTTATTAAACAACCTATTAATATTTCATTAATATTAATAATTTAGCACCAAATATATAAGAAAATTCGTCAGAAATAAGAAGATTGAAAAAACTAAATTATGAAGTAAATAAGAGAACATAAAACTGAAAGAACTCCAGTGGAAGTTAGTTCTCACATGTTGTTTTAATTAAACACATTTGCTTGTTGTTTTTTTCCAACTAGTTGTAAATAAATATTTAAGTAAAAAATAAGCAACCTAGCAGACTAGTTAGCTTATACAGCTATTTACAAGTCAGTATTTTACTTTTAATTTTAAGAATGATGTATGCAAATTGCAAATTTTACGGGGATATTAAAAAAAAGGATTGCATTTCATGTTAAACATAATGAAATTTGAAATAAGTTTTTTTTTGTTCTGAGCGTCAAAATGAATTAAAGTTATAATAAATATGAGAGTAGTTTTGTTTCTCAAATTGTATTTGAGTAACAAAAAACAGTGGGAAATTGATTTATGATCTCATAAAAGTCAATACGATATGAATATCACATGACTTCCATGTATGCCTATTAAATTAAATCGTTTTTGAGTTATGCGAAAAATTAAAAAAAATTCTTTTGAACGAAGTGTCCTTTTGGCACTACACATTCTACGGCTAATCAATTTTGAGGTATGCGAGATTCATATGTACGTACAGATGTCACGCAGATACTAATCTAAATGGATTTAGGGATGGTCATAATGCACATTTTCATTGAAATCTGAAAACCATTTTTTTTTTGGCAATTATAATAACTTTTTTCGTACAAGGAAGAAGGAAGTAAAAAGCGTAGGTAATTGTCAATCATACTTGATATAAAACACATAAAATTAAATTAATTTTTCTTTTGTGATATTAAACATCAAATATGTATAAATAAAGCATATTCAGATTAAAGATAATTTATTTGCACAATGGCAGATTTGTATAGTCTGGTTTACGTTAATATTTTTTACTTTTAAATCAAAATATAAAACGGACAGTGGTGACTCACTTAGTCACTTTTTTAACGCGTTCCGACTCGAATTAAACGTAAGTCCCTCGTAGAGGCTGACAACCTTACAGTTAAAATGTAGGTAAAACTCATCACGAAACAATTACTTTACATTAATACAAGCTACTAATTCTTACATTTGAAGTTGTTATCCTAATATGGTCGAAATCGGTTATAGTGAAATTGGATGTAACGTCATACGCTTGTAAAGAGAAAATTGCTTCTAATAATTAATATCCCTACATAGGTAAATATTTTAATTTTTCTTCAAATCATCAGTCTAAATTCTTATTTTTATCGATCCTGAGAATAAAAGTTCGACTCCTGTCAAGTCAAATTCGAATATTGCTTATATAAAAAAGGTACCTTTAAAATCAGCTTGAATCTGCTAACGCAGTCTTGGTATTAGGTCTTTCAGATTTTGAATTAACCAAACCGAGACAGTTTGACGAGGGAGGGACATACACACTTCTCGTAAGATTTGACAGCTTTACTAACTCTGCATGTTTCTGTTAGAACCTTACATTTCTGAACAATTAAAATCAAAATAGAAAATATTATGTAAAATAGTGTGTTAAAAAACATTGAGTTATGCTTATCTGTCCACTGAATTTCCATTAAAAAAAAATACGTTACACAATGGTATTGTAGCCCGGAATTGAAAAAATGTATTCACATATTTTCCATATATGTAAATATGCTCGTAGTTCTGGAAATTCATTGTCCATTTTCGTTAAAAATCGAATATTACGCGGTCGGAATTAATCACAAAATGTAATAATTCACTCAGATCTTAAATAAAATTCAATGAAGTTATGTGTTATGAAAATATATAACTAAATCCGGGATAAATAGAGGTCTCAAAACCTTGTTTCGGGACATTGGGATATCACTTCAAATTTGGGACAATCCCAGTTTTCCGGGACGTTTAACTTGGTATAAATACGAATATGTCGTAAGTCATATACTATAAAACAGATTAATATGGCGCAAGTACCTATCCAACTTTAGGGAAATTGCGAAATTATTATTTTTATTTTTTAACTAAAAAATATGAGCTTTAACCAGACATAAATGGAACAAACAAATAATATAAATAAATAATGATGCACAAATACGTCATAAATTTATAATGCACTTCACTGTAATTATCCTGCTCTTGTGTTCATAATTTGATAACCCCCGATTTTCCATTGAATGAATTCCATTTTCATTAAACATAATAAATTTACCATTAATTAAAATCTGCTCAGTTTGGCTTCTATTTGTTCGGGTTGTAGTTTTGATGCATAATGTACAGCTCATTAACTCCTTTGTTAACAATGATTTATACATATTGTAGGGCGTAGTACAAACAATCACAAAAGGAAAACTAAATCCATTGTTGACTTTGACTCTATTCCTACAAAACAACAAAACTTTTAATCCGTCAAACTACAAAGTAAATATTAACAATGCTTTCAACAAATTTATTTTAGTCGGTATTATAATTTTATGTAGATATTCAGATTAATTAGTTTTTAGAAATAATTAGTTTCATTATATATTTTTGTTGTTCCCAAACAAAATTTGGCAAATTTTGATTATAATTAATAAACATACGTAATATAATAAGAGGCATGAATTTGTTGGAAAATATAAGAAAAATACGAATAGATGTTGTGTAGTAACACAGTAACAGACAAATGAGTGTCAAAATGATATTTACGAGTAGAATCACAACAGCAAAGCTGGAGTGATTTAAAAATTATTTTTGACCCGAATTCTCGTTACTTCGCAGGAATTATGAGTAAATTGTACCTATTAAATTCATAGCTTGAAAAATATTTGCTTGAATATTTCAAGAATGGCAACACTTCAAACATAAAATTTTTGATATCAAATGAAACCATGACTCAGTATCATACTGAGGTTATTTCAAATTTCTTCATTGAAAAACTACCTACGGCCATCATATGAAACAATCTCATTGGGTGAAATGACGTGTGTGGAATAATCTTACAAAAATATAAACCATATATTTATCAATAAAATTTGCAAGTAATTATTAAGTAATACAAACAAACGAGTCTCAAAAATGACATTTCAAGCAATTTATTATAATTTTTGACCTGAGTTGTCGTTATTTCGCAGGAATTATGATGAGTAAATTTTACTGATTAAATTCAAAATTTGAATTATATGTACGTGATGTTTTACGAATGACAACTTATTTTTTATGTGAATGAAAAATTACCTGCTCAACGATCCTCTTGTGGTTTTATCCATCAAATGAAGAATTCTAATTGGGTGAAAATCACATAAAATGATATAATCAAATAAATAATTATTTAGTAGTATGAAATACAACGGAAATTGAAAAGCTTTAAAAAGAAGAACCGATTTTGTGCAAATGTGCTTAATTAGAACACAGTTCAGTTATTTACATAAAAATAAATTTTAGGAATATTATTGTACGTGAAATAAGATATGATAATTGCTATTTATGTTTAGTTGCTGGTTGATAGTATAATAGATACGTACCTATTTGAATAACTACAATATAGCAAATCAGTAAACCGTTGAGCTAAAATATTAATCTAGATCTACAGCACATTTTCTTGTGGTTCATATTAATAGCTCACTTTTTTTCACATACAATACATTACTTAAGTTGTTTATGCTTTTCTTCACCTACAATAGATATTTAGGAACGTGTTATCGACATATAAGCGTTTTAATGTTTATTTCCCTGTAAATTGAACAGTTGATGTAGATACAAATGCAAGCAGACTTCTCGTGAAATGAGTACGTGTAAAATGAAGTGTGATCTCTTTGCCAAGGCTGATTTTCTAACTTAATGTTCTCTGTTCTGTTCTCTGTTCGTTGTGTGTTTGTCCATTGCACATCCGTACAGCACTTGGTTACTGTTGAATGTTCCTCGCTAGATTGCAGTGGTGATCTCATTTTAATATATAGACAGATTTCAATGTGGAAAACTCATTTTAATAGAATTCTTATTGTTCATTATGGGTTTTTACAAATATGTATAATAAATGTTATGAATAATAATAATATTAATCGGTTTTTAAATATAAAATGTTTATTACATAGATCAGTAAATAAAGTGTTTCATATAGAATTGAATAAATAAAAATATGACGGTATAGATATATTAGACGTTTTGCGATTATAGTGAACTCACGTTGTCAATAAAAGTCAAAAATCATGAATTTTTCATATAATATAATTACCTAACAATTCTGTTTGATATTTTGGAGTAACTTTTTATATTTTCTGTAATTGTTATAATTTTATCCCCTAGTCTGAGAAAAAAAATAATACACAACTTAATTGTAACACAATTTCTTCACTCGTACAATACAAATATTTTAATAAAGAATTATGTGAGCTAGAAATTGTTTATCTCCAAAAATTGTAGTATAATAATACATTATAATACAAGAGACGTAAGTAAGTTTTTAAAGTATGTATAACGACTTTAAAAGTACGAAGTGAAGCAGAATGCTTTATTCATAACTTTACTAGCAGTGGCGTGCGGTAAAATATTTTAATAAGGAAGTTGTTTCATAAAAATTATAAACAAATACTGGAAATTACAAAAATAGATAGTTTGTTTACTAAAATATATACTTTGATATGAAACAAACATTTTATTGTGAAAATGTCAAACATTTTTTTTGTTGTAGTATTACTACACTTTTTATAATTTTATTTTTCATTATATGGTCTAAAATTAAAAATTAAACTAAGAGAACTTGGGCAAACTAAATTTGTACTGGATATTAATACCTGGTACAAAATATTTGATGATTTACAAATATACTTTTAAATATTATACAATAATTGTTTCCTGTTATACATAAAAATATAAAATATTCTTTGCTAAAACAAGAAAAAATCCAAATAACTCCCTACGAGTTACGAATGGCTAATGAATAGAAAAATTGGAAGCGCTATGCGATATTTTGTAGTGTAGCATCCATGAGCTGAATTGCGTGTAGGTTGGTACTTCCTAACGAGCATGCGCGAATACTTATAATCTGCATATTTTACAAGATTCATTATTTTCGTCGAGAAACTACTTTGCACAACGTTTCCATTGGGAGTAAGCATATATGAATTTATATTAGAATATACAATATAATCCCTTGAACTAGATATACTCCGTACAAATGTTGACGTTCGTCTTTAAATAATTTTTTTAAGACGTTTATAAAATATAAATTTTAAGTAATTCAGAGTACATTAAAATATGAAAATAATCGCATAATACGTAATAATATTTAGAACATGCAAGGTAAGCGGTGCTTTCAAAGCTTCCATGGACTACACGCCACTGATCTATAGTATTTAGAGACTTTTATTCTCTATGCTACCATGTTCTATTTTTATCAAAATTGGGAAAACAGAATTGGAATTTCCTAATTTTGTATGTTTCATGTAACATATTATTGTTTACGATTTACGTGAACGGATTCGATGTTCGATTGTTGTAAATTTATAAATTTATAAAAGCTGATGAGTTCCTTCTTGTTTGGCAACTTTAAAGTTCAGCGTGTTTTAAATTCATAAATAATTTAAATGGTTACCAGCATTGTTAAAAAATGAGAATAATTGAATTCAATTTTTTGAAAACGTGAATTCACTTGGGTCAGAAACTAATGATCATATCACATATTTTTATTTATTTCATATATTACATATATATTCATGTTGTATTCTTACACAAATAACATATTTTCCAATATACATTCCATTGTTTTATAATTTTCTGATTCCATTTAAAATAATTTCATGCACAAGAAATGTTAAGTTTACGTTACTTTTATGACTTTGTTATGTAATAAGTTGATTATATAAGTAGGTATTTAGTAAGTGAAAAATAGCGTGACAACAGAAAGTAAAGATCAGAAAGTTTATCTGTGAAGCCAAGTCGTTATATGTCGGAAATATGAATGCCACGTGGTTTCAATTTTACTATTAATCAAGATAAACATTATTGATCAGTTAATCCATAAGTTTAAACACTCACAACACGAAATTAATAATAACAGATAGTACTGTACGTTAAATAAGAGATGAGCACGTAAAACAAAGTCAGTCAATACAACAGACAATTGCAACACATTTAAATATATTTTGTAATGAAAAGATTCATAAAAAGATACTCATTAACACCATTTTTAATGCCAATTCTAATTGCTATAGAAAGAATGAAATTGCGGGTTAGGTAAATCTATATTTTAGTACCATTTTTTTCTGTACTAATTCATAGCACTGTTTTATACTAATGTTTCTTTATTCTTTTATATAAGGAACGAAGAAATATACTTTCGTTGTAAAACCTAGTGTTTTTGTGGAAGAACAAAAAAATCTAATAAATGGTTGAGCTCAGATAAAAATTGTGACAAAACATATACTCTGAATGTAGCTACCGCAATATTTTGCTCTAGTCACAGTAGTACGAATGATTAAATCAATATATTATAAAATTACAATATTTAAATATTAGAAAACAGTTTTATTTGTTATTCACTTGTAAACCGTCATTTATTTGAACTGTTTATTAATTTGAAAATTAACTTTTACAAGCAACTTTCATGTATAGTATTTTATTCACAACCACTATTGTAATATGTCAATTCCTAACCTGTCAAAGGTTGGAAACGTATGTCATTTTTAACTGCAATGACAATCTCACGGGTGGGAAATACTTTAAAATCCCTTGGGGAGGAAGTGTTTACTACGGTTGCCTAGTAATACTGTCATAAATCTCTAAAAGTAAGGTGATCAGTGCTGTCAAACATACTAAAATAAATTTAAACATTTGTTTTCATAGACTACTACCGTACATTAATTTAGTTTATTGGAAAAAGGCGATATACGAGTAGAAGTTAATTTGGATAATTGTGAATAAAATAGTATACATAGTTCGGTGGGAGTTTCATTACAGCCTTGCGCTATATCTGAGCCTCGAGGCTTCGCCTCTCGGTCATTTAATAAGCCCTCGGCTGTAATGAAACATTTCCCACCTCACATGTAATATACTATTTTGTACTCTTACAATAAAATCTGTTGATTTTCGTCACCTAAGCAACGTCTCCGCTAGATTAGCGTGTGAAAATTTTTAGAAATACATAACTCTCTTATTTCTATTGCATTTAAAAAAAATGCCTCAAACATTCGTTTGCCTAATAATAGTAGTAGAAAATAGTGGATTATTTAATGAAATTTAATTTAGAAAAAATTAATTTAGTTCATTTGATTTATAAACTGGACAACAACTACTGTCATGTTGACAAATTGACAGCACTTGCTATAGTATTGAAACACAACCAAAAAACAGTATGTGTATACAATAAATAAAAATGTTTCTACAAAAATAAAAACTAATTATTGATTTTGTGATTTTCGCACAAAAAATATTGTACAAACCTCTTGCGAGAATTTAGTTCCCGGAATCGTTATATTGCAGTGATTGCAAGCTCGCACCACAAAACTCTCATCCGGGAACCGATCGTTCCTACACTCGATGTAAATAACTATTACAGTATTAGCGAGGTGCAATAGTATGACAGTGACAAAACACAACTTTCAATAAAATAAACTACTATTATCTAAAATTTACACGTTAATAGGTTGTAGTAAAGATTATCCCTGGTTAATAAACAGTTCATATAAATGCCACTATTCAAGAAATAAAAATATTTTTTGTAGTGCTTACTTAGCTATTATACATTTTTTTTTACAAAATTTAATACTTTTTTACAAGAGCTTAAATATGAATTTACAATAAAGTTTTTTGGACAATAGAATGAATTAAAAATGGGAAAAGTTCATCTACTTCTTTTATGACTTCAAACCTGATTTAAATATAGCATTAAAATGGGTTTAGTGACAATATTTTTATGTTTCTTCCAGTTAAAAACATATTTGGACAACTATATAATATAGGTGTACACCTAGTAAACTATTATTCTAGATTTATCATAATTGTCATGCGCGTAATACTAATTGTGGTTCACTAGATTGCTCATCTTTTATTTCGCATCCAGTAATAACGGCTGTTTTTTGTTCACAATTATTTTATCTACATTTTGCCAAAAAAGCAATTTAAAGCTCCCTAAAACTAATTTGAATATTGTGAACGCTGTATTGCAAAGGCCATCAAACTAACACTAATTATTAATTTCGTGTTATGAATAAGCCTGAATTCCAGCCTAGTAAAATTTTTGTTGATATTTTTAGTTTATAGCACAGAAATAAATATCAAGTATAGTCTAAGTGTATGTGTTTTGCTGTTACAATAAAGACAATCTGAATTTTTATAAATGTATTGCTAAATGTAATTGCCGAGACACCACTGCTTAGTGTCCTATTTAAAGTTTGCTGTATTTTGTTAAAAATGGAGATTTTAACGTCTTTTATACCGTTTATACATTTGAACGATTTTAACAACGAGAACAATGTTCGAGATTCTAGGACACTAGTTGGTCAGAAGAAAAAGTTTATATTGTTCCATGATGTAATTCTTACTAGCTGAAGATTTAAGTTGTTATATGCACCTTAACACCAATATGTCCTCCATTATAAAATTTTTAAAATATATATGGCGTTAAAAATGAACACTTTTTAAAAACAAAAAATTCATTGCACAATATGGAACAATGAATTTTTTACAATTTAAGAACTTTTACTCTAATATTATTAAATTTTGTAAGTTTTTTACTTTATACTGTCGTAGCTATTGTATTGTACATAAATAGCAAAATATAAGGAATTTTCAAAATGTTGTATCTAAAAATTTTAATATCTAGTTAAAATAACATCCTCAAAAATTCACATTGGTAATGTTAAGAAATAAGAATTTTAAAATAAGTGTTAAAAGTGTTATAATATTGAATAGATAAAATATTGCACACTATTTTTTTCTACAAATATTATTAAAAATATTAAATAATACGAAATTAGTAGTAAAAACAAATTTGTCTATAAATTTGCGTTAGAACAGCAACCATTGTTATACAGGGTGTCCCATTTAAGATACGAATGCATTGGTATCTCGAGAACCGTAAGAGCTACGAGGTTGGTTAAATTAGACAAAAGTTGCCCCGTTAGGAGGCTATTTTAATAGTGTTTTGTTATTTGCGAAAAAATGCATAGATCACTAGATATAGGGGAAAATGTAAATTTAGTGATTTTCTTTTTTTGCTTATAACTTTGTCATATGAAATAATACGAGATTCTGGTTTGCACTTTCTTAAGGCACTTTTGTATGGTGAATTTGCAGAAGTACTCAATATTTTTTTATATCTAACCATTTACGAGTTACTGATAGCAACTTTTATTTTTCATATGGAGGTCATATTAAGCTATGGTATTTATAAATAGAGATTTTTTCTAGCTTTACAATGATATAAAACAGTAATACTTTATTTTTATAATTAACAGAAAAATTAACAAAAATTGATTATTTATACAAAACTTCCATTGAAAAAAGTAAATTAAAGGCTGCACTCTAAGAAAATAACTATTTTATAACATATGTTGCAACAAGTTTATTTAATTAAAGTTAAAAATTCAAAAATAATTTGTGAAAACTTCACAATAAACTTTGTTAAATTCTTCCACAGTAGCCTTCGATTTACTTTTTTCTAACTAAATTTATTGTTAAGTTTTCGCAAATAATTTTTGTATTTTTAACTTTAATTAAATAAACTTGTTGCAATATATGTTATGAAATAGTTATTTTCTTAGAGTGCAGCCTTTAATTTACTTTTTTCAATGGAATTTTAGTATAAATAATCAATTTTTGTTAATTTTTCTGTTAATTATAAAAATAAAGTATTACTGTTTTATATCATTGTAAAGCTAGAAAAAATCTCTATTTAAAAATACCATAGCTTAATATGACCTCCATAAGAAAAATAAAAGTTTCTATCAGTAACTCGTAAATGGTTAGATATAAAAAAATATTGAGTACTTCTGCAAATTCACCATACAAAAGTGCCTTAAGAAAGTGCCAACCAGAATCTCGTATTATTTCATATAACAAAGTTATAAGCAAAAAAAGAAAATCGCTAAATTTATATTTTCCCCTATATCTAGTGACCTATGCATTTTTTCGCAAATAACAAAACACTATTAAAATAGCCTCCGAACGGAGCAACTTTTGTCTAATTTAACCAACCTCGTAGCTCTTACGGTTCTCGAGATACCAATGCATTCGTATCTTAAATGGGACACCCTGTATTAATAGTTAAATAAAAATATAATTCGTTTCAACAATTTGAATTCATTCGTGCTCGTAGAGCGAGGATTTTAACACATTTAAGCCAAGTTTGTTTAATTGTGTGCCGGTTACAGAAACCGAAGAAGTTATTAATAAAATATGTTATAAACTTAGTTACCAGTTTACATTCGTCTATGTAAACTGAGGCTTAATATTCTGAAACCAGTAAAATACAACATAATTTTTGTTTAACTGTCAATATATTAAAAAGTTACTATAAAAATTTCATAAAGCATACGATATTTGTATTATTTAATATTCTTAATAGTATTTGTGGACAACATTTTTGATATTTACATTAAAAGTGATTTTATTTTGTCCGAAGGAACAAAGCCCAAACTTGCCTTCTCACAAATTAAAATAATATTTTAACACTTCATTCACATATAACTATAGCAGGAAAAAAAAAATTATGAAAGGAATTATGAAAAATTTTCCTGGATTTTACTTAATTGTGGAAGTTTTTATTTTACCTCCAACTAAATTAGATCTTCCCTAGGATCTGCATATAATTTTTATTCGCACTTTTCCCATACAATATACAGCTTGAACAAATTTTCTATAAGTAAAGAATGAGAAATCATTTGTCACAATATTTGTTAACACTGTCCATGTGCAGTGTGAGAAATATAACTTCTCACAAAATTACTAACACTTCATCTGCCTATAGGTACTCTGTGTGAATTTATATACGCCATATTGTGTTTATGTCAAAAAGCTTAAGTACGAGTATTTTTCTTCTTTAATATTTGAGCTGTCGGAATTCGAACGCCCCTAAACTAGTAAACAACTTGGAATCCAAATGACAAGAATTTTACCTGCAATTTTTGCCGTTGTTGTTACGAATACATTTTGTTACGAAATTCGAAACGAGTGCGTAGCATGAGTGATGATTTTTTAAAGCAACAAGCAGGAGTGAGCTAGGAAAAAATTACAAACAAAAATCTCAGTCACGAATTGAATTATTCTACATAAAAGTTCTTCGAAATATACATATATTTTTTCAATTAATTACTTGTTATTGACGGACGTTGTAATGTATGTATAGTTTATTTAGTGAAATTTCCGCTCTAATTACCACTGGTATTAATTGTCAGTGTCATTTGAATGTGGTTGGTTCAATTCACGAATATACTGTGATTTAATTTAATGATAAATTAAAAACCTTGAACGTCGTCAAGATCTGTTGATCAAGTGGTCGAAAATATCAAGAGGTCGTTTCAATTACGTTTGACTTTCAAGACTGGACTAACTCTTAGTCTTATCTAGATATCAAGACTCTAGATTGTTTCAAGACTCTTATTTAATCTGCGCATACGCTTTAGACAAGGACAGATAATTCTTCGACGTTCTTTTTCTATTTTACAATCACTGTTTCAGCTTCATTCATATTTCGAAAATTTTAAATTTTTAATTAATCTAATGGTCTAGAATTTTGTCGTCTTGATCTAATATAAGAAAGTCTTTTTTTGTATTGAAATTTCAAGACAAGTCTTTTGTCGGTCTTGTCTTGATAATCTTGTCAAGACAAAGCAAGAATCTAGATCTAGACGGTAACACTAAATACCATATACCGACGTTCACTCTGAAAAAGGTCCAAGTATGGTCGAAATCAATTGTAGTTGAAAGGAAAACTCCACAATTAACTGAATTCCAAGAATTCCATAAAACCTTTCCGTAATTCGTAATGAAATATTGAAGTGTTCTTTATATTTTGTTATTATCCATTGATGATTTCAATGCGAAAAACAATCCGTTATTCAGTCCAAGTAGTGGTTCTGTGAAGCTTACAAAGAGAATGTGTTTCTGCACAAACTATTGTTATATGATATATATTTACACTTGTATGTGAATTTCGAGGATATTTACAATGAGTAGCGTAAGGTTCTGGTGTTGCACTTGGGCTTCGCTGTACAGAGGATGTACCATAAGGCGCCAGGCGCAAACTGGGCTGCTAGAATAGCTGTTTATGTCTTTTCACTGAGGTCCTGCATGTTTTCTTACTTTTGTACATATATGCATTTAATATTTCAATAAAACAATACTATTCTACAATTGACTTTCATTTATCTACCTCTTCTATACCTGTCTTTATTAATTATTAATTGAAGTTGAGAGTTCATGTGAAAATATACTTAATTTAAAACAAACAGTGATAAGTAATAATGATGCATTCGATCAGGCGTCGACAACCTTTTTTGACTGGGAGTTCAAAATGAATCAAAATATAACTTTTAAGGATAGTTTTTGGGTTAGTAAGTATTTTTATTTTTATAATTGAAAAATAGTAACAAACAAAAGAAAAGAGTCGCTCAATATTGTAAGTCCTTGCGATAATAATATTCCTACATTAAGTAGGTACAAATCAATTTATCACTATTTTCGATACATTCATAATTTTCACTCCACATATCTTGAAATAATATTTTCTTTTTTTTGTTTATACTTGTTATACACTAAGGTTGAGAAGACTATCATTATTGACATAGTGCCAAGTTATGTGAGAGTAACAAACATTTTGACATGTGTATTTACTTGTTTCTTAATATTCACAAAAATGAAGTAGGCTGCATTTATTTTTATTCGACTTTTCAGTTAGTTAACCTTTCTTTTGATTGTTGTTTTTTTTTATTTGATTTGCTTATTTAAATAATAATGAGTCCAAAAATATTTGTACTTGAGACTTCAGTTTCTTTAAGAAGTGACAATTTTCATTATTGACCTCCGTCAATAATAATTTATTTTTGATTATTTCTTACATCAAATAAAGGTTAGTAATGGTGGGTGTCTAAGTTAGTAGTGAAAAAAAAATATTTCGCAAC
The DNA here is from genome assembly GCA_035578165.1 of Stenolophus ochropezus. Taxonomy (NCBI): domain Eukaryota; kingdom Metazoa; phylum Arthropoda; class Insecta; order Coleoptera; family Carabidae; genus Stenolophus; species Stenolophus ochropezus. The sequence continues at coordinate 23,630,047 of JAQOWZ010000008.1, forward strand.
AGTTTTCTCACTATTGAACTACTAAACAAGAACTACAATTGAGAGAACTACGTTCATCAAGTTACTGCAACTAAAACGTTAATCTTTTTATTCCGTATTTTCTAAAAATCTTCGTTTCATATTTTATAATTTTTGTAAATCAAAATACATTGAAATTACAAGAAAATTACAGGTAATTTTCGAAGAAGATAATAATGTGATTTTTAGGAATCTATAAATTTTATTCAAAACAACCAATTGTAATTCAGAAAGCAAAAAGTGTAAATTAAAATAATACAATTATATCTTACAATACTAAATATTTGATTTTTAAAGATTTTTCATTTGCTGAAATATCGCTCAGTGGTAGCTAAAGAGTCACAGTAGAGAAAAAAATAAAATAGCCGTAATTTTTATTAAGATTCATTATTCGTAATAAAGCAATAAATGTAAATTAAAGTAATTAAATTCTAAATTACACTTGACGTTTTATGCTTTCTGAATTACAATTATTGACAAGTCTGAATTACATTTGATGTTTTCTGAATTACGAATAACTAATTTGAATTGAGTCTTTCTCAATTACAACTGATTAAACTGAAATATAATTGAGTACCTGTTTAGAATTAGAAAACATCATTGATTTTTTTAAACAATCAAAAAATCATTTTTAATTTTTTTGTAATAATGAGGTAATAATAAGTTTTTTAAGACCTATACAAGTACGTGTATTTTACAATATTTCCTCTACGATAGAATCTAGAAAAGTCAAAAAATATAAAATCCTTTTAAATTTGAATTCGAAACACAAAATTAAATAACATGTTTGCTTTGACAAGAACATTTTCTCCTTAGTTACCGATTGTTGAGCTGCTGTATTTTTATATTGTGTATTGTGTGTAAAATTGACATTTAGTCATCAGTTCTTAGTTTAAAAAACAATTGTTTAATAACAAGATTACTTTAGTCACGGGGTGCGCAGCAATGAATATTTAAAATTTAAAAACACGCATTATTTTTTATTATGGAAACTTATTATTTTATTTAAAGATCCTTATTCAAATTTACAACGAGTGTTTAATATATTTTTCGAATTTCTTAGATTCTATCGTTGATAAAATATTATACGAAATACGATACACATAAATGTAAAGCATCTTTTTGTACTGTTAAAATAAAATTTGTTGATTTTCGTCATTTAAGCAACTTCGGGAATCTCAATTTCACACGCCTCCTCAAGATTAGCATGCGGGTAATTTTGAAAAAACACTCCTACTTCTAAAACATTTATTAAAAAACTGTATTTATAATAAAAAAAATATAATTTCCGAAAGATCCTTTTACATAATAATAATAATAATAATAATAATAATAATAATAAAAGAGAATAGTGGATTGTTCAATGATATTTAATTTAGAAAAAATAAATTTAGTGCATTTGGCACACAAAACTAAAAACATATTATTGATTTTATGATTTTCTTACAAAAAACATTGTATACAAACCTCTTACGTGAACTTTTTTCGCAGATTCATTCCATTAGAATGCTCGCAAGCTCGCGCCACAAAAAACTCATCCGGAAAAACGACGTTCCCTCAGTTGATATGTAAATAACTATTAATGTACAACTAAATTTTTGCTTTATATACATAAATTAAATCATTGATTTTATGAAAAAATCACTTAATTTAAAAATTTAAAAATTATAATCAAAATTCGTCTTAAATTTGCCAAACTTTTTGTGAGCTACATGATATTTATGGTCGACATAACCATCCTACCAAGAACACAATTCAACGATTAATTACAAAATTTGAGAAAACAGGTTCAGTTGCTAATCGGACAGTGCTTGTGCTTTGTCGAAATGATCAGTCAGTCTAAAATATTGTTGTTATTGATGAAAGTGTACGTGATAACACAAATCTCTTAGTTTTTCGTTCTGTCAACGGAGAGAGGTATGGAGAGACATAGACGAAATTTAATTCAAGCAAGATAGCGCTACGTGCCACAGAGCGGGTAACATAGTTGAATTATTGCGAGAAAAGTTTTCAGAGCGTGTTATTTCCAGGAGAGAGGACATCATTTGGCCAGCAAGGTCATGTGATTTAACGCCCTTGGATTTTTTTCTTTGGGTCTATATTAAATCTTTGGTCTATACCAATAAGCCAGCAACAATTAACGACCTGGGAAAAACATTATTCGAAACATTGCTGAAATCAAGCCCGAATTATACCAAAAAGTCACCGCAAATTGGATCTGTCGGACCGCCAGTTACCAACGATCCGCGGAGATCATTTGAACGATATTATTTTGGATTTGATTGGTATTCATTGGGTTGTATTAACTTGTTTTAAGGTCTGTATTAAGATTTCAACCAGCTTGTTTTCTTGTACTTCTTTGTGAAAAGAAGATACTTCACGGAGCACATGTAAATTGTCAAATGTCAAAATACGAATTTTTGGTTAATATTTGATTTTGAGAAGGGTTTCTTATTTTATATTTCTAATAGAAATTATTAAATAGACTCCGTATTTCTTTTTCCTGAAATTTTATGTTATTAAAATTAAATGTAGGTATATATTAATTTTAAAATAAAAAAAAATATGTTTTTAATAAAAATGTTTTATCAAAAACAAGTTTATTCTATATCACATTATGGCCAGTTTCATCAACAATTTTAAACAATACTTAAACAAAGAAATGCTAATCGAAATTGAATTAAACAACTTTTTTAGTTTTAGTTCTGTAAATATATAATATTTGACAGCAATGTAAAATAGTTTATTTGACATTTCATTTCGATGTGATATTGTAAATTAAAGTATGTTTTAAGGTAAAACAGTGTTTTAGCTAATATAAGTCATATTATAGTTAGTATAACCCACTGAATACCACCCAATGTCATTAAAGTAGTTTGAAATTGTAAAAAATACGTACAAGTATCAAGTATTTATATTAAATTTTTAAAATTACGAGAACCAATTGACAGATCCTGTAATAGTACAGGTGATCAATCGCACATGATAGTCACCTGACATGCGTAGTTCTTAAAAATAAATCTAATTTAAAATAGAAATATACACAAGACAGTTTAAAAGTAATTTGTATGTTGTGGTACAATAATAATCAGTAATCTTAAAACACAGATTTACGCACAGCAATGAGAAATAAGTATAATTTGTACCTACATTTTTCCCCGGAAGTATCTAATTTACAGCAAAGCTGTATGCAAGACAGTATGAAATATAAATAAGATCCCCGCCTCACCAGCGAGCAATATCTCATTCTGTGCATCTGTGTGTAATCCATTACTTAGCGCGAGCTGATTAGCCTCGCAATATCGCGCAACGCAACGTTTTTAATTCGGCGCCTCCCTTGCCAATAAACTTCGCCCCAGCTTCAATATTAAACATTTTAATCGATGCGAAAGGAAACGAACGCCTGCTGGTTTTGCCGGAGGTAGGGTGTGCGGTGTGCGAATATTTTAGAATGCAAGTAAATTTTATGGTTTTGATTTATTATTTTTTATAGGTATTCATTAAAATATTATAGTAACAAATTTTTTATTTTTTTATCACCGGGAATATAATGTGGTTTCTTTGATAGAATCTACCTTGCAGAATTTGTTGAGTATTTTGCAAAGTAAATAAATTAAATTACTAAGTATATTATTAATTTGCTAAGTAGACATTAGACAACAAGGAAAAATATACTTCTATTACAACTATTTTTTTTACTCAAATATGTCAAAAACTTATTTTATCTACAACTATTGAAATATGGGTACATTATACGTGTGATACTAAATAAAAATAGTATACATAGTTCGGTGGGAGTTTCATTACAGCCTTGCGCTATATCTGAGACTCAAGGCTTCGCCTCTCGGTCATATGATAAGCCCTCGGATGTAATGAAACATTTCCCACCTCACATATATACTATTTTGGTTAAGATATTTGAGTGAAAAATTAACCGTCTCAGTATAGCATTATTTTTTATTGTTATTTGGTCTTTTTCTACAACTATTAACATATTTGCTTGTTGTATGCTTCTTAATACTTCAAGCCTCGTTCTCAAGATTACTTGTAGTACCACCACAGAATAGTTACATACAGAAGCAACAATCCGTGTCGGTACCTTTCATGTTACAGTTACCCTACTCAGTTCTATGACCTTGGAGCATTGTGTAGACCTTTAAATTTGTTGACTTCCCCTATCTTTCCGATTTTAAACAATGAGCCCTTTAAATTTCGTTTCTTTGATTTACTGTCGCTTCTGTATAAACCTATTCTGTGGTACTACTTCTGAGCGTAAATTTTTTTCTGCCTATGCAATGGCTTTATCTTTGTTTGCTTTTCCGTTTACGAAATCGCACATCTTGCGTCAACAGACTTCGTTAAAGGCCGCCAGAATATCAGGTTAAATCTTTTGAGAATTTAGTTCCTTTAAAACACAGTAGGAATCCGCGTTAAAGTTCGGCAGAAAAGAGAGAACGTTTGAATGTAACACAACAAGATTATTAAGCTTTTATCGAGAGGTTAATGAAGGCTTATCTACTGGCGCTTAAATACAATGAAATAGGCACTTGTCTTATGGCCAGATGCACCAAAAGACTTAAATTTTAAGCGACAAAAGCAAAATAAATCGAATTTAAATTTTGACAGTAATGTTAAATAGTTCATTTGATATTTTATTCCGATGTGATATTGTGCGTTTAAAGAAAACTTAAAATTTAAATGACAACGGCGCAACCGGCCAATAATATCTCAAAAATATATCAGGAAAGACATATATAGTCTTTCGTATAATTACGATAGAACTTCACTGGGTATTTTAATCGTTTAATTATTTCTACGGGTACATTGTATATTGTAAACACATTTTCATTTCCCATGGTAACCATAGACAACGTCAAGGTATAAACTCATATCTTACAGTTCTATATCACAGAATAGTTACATACAGAAGCGACACTCCGAATTTGTACCTTTCCTATTACCTTTTTCAGTTCTATGAGCTTGGAGCATTGTGTAGACCTTTAAATTTGTTGTCTTTCCCTATCTCTCCCTAAGATGTGGCGAAACTTTCCGATTTTAAACAATGAGCCCTTTGAATTTGTTCACTTTAATTTTCGTTTCTCTGTCTTACTGTCGCTTCTGTATAAACCTATTCTATGGTTCTGTCAAAAATCGTAATGTTTATTTTTTTCTGTAGCTACTTGTAGCTAGAAGTAGTGAAATGAAGAAATCTTTATTATTAAAATAAAAATGAATAAGGAAATAATATCGTGGTCAAAATGTCACTATTTTTTCAATAAAATAAGTAAATTGTTTATATATCCCTGTGAATCAAAAATGTTACTAACATAAAAGCTACAGTGTATAAAATTTTAAGTACTAATAATATTTCTATAACAAAAGCGTCCGCAAAAAATCTTGCGTATCACACGCCCAGAAACTCTTTTGTGAGAGACTCAATATAAACTTACTCTCGCAAAGTTTCTGGACAATATACAAATAGCTATTTTGTATGAAAAACATAAAATCAATTAGTGTTCATTTGTACAACATTTTTATTTATTAATATTTCACAATTTTCTTTTATTATTATTATAGGCAATAGGATATTTGGGAAATTATATTTTTTATTATGAATATAATTTTTTAATAAATACTTAATAATAAGTGCTTTTTTTTCTGAAATTTCACGCACGCTAATCTGGGGATATTAAGATTTGTGACGTTGCTTAGGTAACTCTAATCATCAGATTTTATTGTAATAGTTCAAAATTACTCATTTTGATGAAAATCGTATTTTCATATTTCTCACATTGAAATGAATATTTTGATAGTATCTTGAAATATTGATTTTTGATAATTAAATTGAATTATATATTTGCCTTTATTTTTATTGCGTTTTTATGCAAATTTTTCTATTCAATGTGTCACATCCCATGGTACCTCCCATGATCATAGAAACCTAATTTATGTCTCGAAAAAAGTATTTTTCTCTAGGGAGAGAGTTTTTATTATGAATAGTAATGTAGATAAATATGTTTTTATTATTGTCCCTAATTTATCTAAAAGCGTTTATAATTACACAAATCAAAAGGAATTAATAGAATTTATAATCAAAATATTAGTTTTTTTGACATTTTTAAATTTCCCACATCAATTCTCTTTGACCTAATTTAATACAATTTTAAAATGCCATGTCGTACAATTTTTTAACACTTACTTAAGAGAAAATAGTAATTTCTCCTCGGTGCTTTGACGCTTTGTATCCCTTGAGTTTCATTCTATTATTATTGTTGTTACAAATTACACTTCGCAATAAATCATGCATTCCTCTCCCTCGGTACATAACAGACCACTATTTGTAATTATTTCAAACTATTACATCATTGTATAAATTTCAGAATTCTGCGTAATCATAAAAGCATAAATTGACCAGAATGAAAATGGTTTATAGTGGTTTCAGCGAGAGTAGTTGTAATATCTGTTATTACCTGTTTATTACGTATACATATGCATAAGTCTCTTGTGATATAAATTGATTAATACATACGTCACAATACGTACCTGTGATGTTCTCTGTAACTACTAGCTATACTATGCTCAAAAATCACATGGGTACTTTGCAAATATTTAGAAAAATCTTACTTGTATCTTGTATCATACTAAAATTTTTGTTGAATATACATTAGTGATGGATGAGCATTTTTTCAGAGAGCCATCTGGAAAATCTAACATTTATTTCAGGCTAATACATACATGGGCGCCCATAAGGGGGGGCAAGAGGGGGCACTTGCCTTCCCCTGGCTTTTTGAAAATTTTAAAAGGACGGTATATTACTTAATTATTTCACTACCATTATGTTCTATAAGAAATTGATTAATGTTTGCAAAAGTTTGGGCTAGAGTTTTTTATGTATGGGACAAATTATTTCATTAATATTTATAATAAATTATTTAAACTGGAAGGAATTAAAAAATTGCCTTTACAAATAAATAAACAAAATAATTTTACTTTACGTTTGTTTATTTTCTTTTTTAATACAATTTTATTTTTTTACTAATATGTATATGTTTGCAGTTTATCTCTGTAGTATAAATTCGATTCTTCATGGTATCCTGAGGGTATTGAGGTATTTTTGTAATAAAAATATATATAATGACCTTATACAACAATATTACTTAAAGTTTTATATTGTTGGTTGTTGGTACAAATGTGCAAAAGAATATATATCTTTTTTAAGATAATATTTCTGTTTTTTTCATTTTGCCCCTCCCTGAAAAATTATTTATGGCCGCCCATGAATACATATACTCGTAAAAGTTTTAGAATTAAGAGACATTTCACCTTAAACGTTAATTTCAATAGCTATTTATGTAATAAGTAAATTACAAAACTCGCCTTCGTCTCGTTTTGTAAGAACAGATGTTAAATAATCACTTCGCTCCCTTACATGTTTCATACAATATTTTTTCTACTATCGTTTGAATAAGTAAAAAAAATGTATTTGAAATTATAATTTTTGACATTTGCAAAATAAGCAAAAAGGACAATACCAAGGACTGCTTAATTTTGTGTGATAGTAAGTTACTACAACAAATTTGTTGGTAATAAACAGATAAACGATATAAAATGAAGTTGTCATTTAAGTGTTTTGATTTGTAAAATACGAGTCTCTGTGAATCTAAAAAATGTAGTAACTATATTATCAACTAAATATTCTATTTTTGTAGCCTTTATAATGACTTCATTATTTCACTAGTGACATAATGGAATCAATAACCTAACTGAAATTAGGGAAATAAAGAATCTCTTATTAAAGAGAAATAGAGGAAAATAATAACTAGCCGCAATGTTTGCAGAAGGTGAAATAAAAAATCTCGGATAGTATTTTAAAGACAGAAGTATTAAAAACAAGGAAAAAGTATCCAAATGATACAAAGCATTAAAAATCTACATAAATCATATAATAAATACCTATAGTTTTATCTTTTAATGAAGGAAAAGCGGATTATATGAAATAAATTTACAATAAAATGATTTAGTTACTTGATTCAAAGTTAACACGAAAAAGGTGGATTTATGCAACATTCATTTTAATTTCAATTTCATTACATTTTAATTCTAAAAAGTTAAAATATTGTAAATCAATGGCTATGTTGAAACAAATTCATTATTCTATTAAATACAATATCATTTCACTAATACATTACAAAGTTGACCAACTTTTAACTTGTCGTTTCATTTTCACTAGAAATTTAATAAAAAAGACAACAGCGCCTGCATGAAGAACAAAGTGACATGTATTTTCACATTATTTTGAAGTGTTTATAGTCCCACTAGACGCTGCTAGACATTTTTTGCTGTCTTATTACTGTCACTTTGCTAAAATGGATAAATCTACTCTAATAGAATTAAAACTTCTATATGAAATTATTTACAATAATAAACATGAAAATGAAATTGGAATGTAATTTAAATGAAAATTAATTAAATTCAAATGAATATTGCATGAATCCACTTTTAAGTCTTCCTTTTGACTTGATTTGTTATGTTTATTATTAAAAGAATGTGTCGAATTTAACAAATAATTGAATACAGGTATATTTCGTTTTATTGTTTCCAGTTCGAATAATATAAGGCACATAGCACATACGCTTTGTTGCAATTGCATTTGTCCTATACAAGCAGAGATTTTTCTGCTTATAGGCTTATAGTGAAATGTTATGAATAGTTTCGATATCTTTAATTTACGCTCTGAATATGTAGTATCTGAGCATGACTATGAGAATAGAAGAATCACACTTCTCCACTGGTTGAAGCAGAGTTATTTCTGCTTACCTGTGTTCCTATGCCATTTTTTTCTGAAAGAACAAACTGAAATAAAAATATGTTGTTGATAAATAATACGTTCAGTGCGCGATGTGCGAAGTAATGTACCCAGTGCGCGAAATACACGTTCTGTGGTTACGTACTTCAATGAAGAAATGCCGTATTTCGCACATTTATATCAAAGCATAAACATAACTTTTTTGACAGTTGTAGAAAATAGTTATTTTTGTATTAACTGCGCGAAGTTTGTGTTTTAGTGCGTGAGATGTCACTTTTTTTGAGAAGGCTTACCGAGTCAACAAAGTCAATCGAACGCACTAAAAACATTGCGCTCACTAAATAATAACATTATTTTTTCTACAACTAACTTCCATCATTAATTATATAATTTTTATTTATCTATATAAATTGAGTAAAGAAATGTTTTCCATCACCGTGAAATAGTTATTTATATATCAAGTGTGGGAACGTCATTTTTCAGATGAGTAATTTTGTGGCGCGAGCCTGCGAGCGCTGCAATAGAACTAAGTTGGGAAAAAAGTTTACACAAGAGATTTCTATATGTTTTGTACGAAAATCATAAAATCAATAATTTGTTTTTATTTTTGTACAAATATTTTTAATTATTATATACAAACAAAGTTTTGTGGTTATGCACTTCAATACTGCCAAGTGCTGTGAACCTGTCAACATGACAATAGTTGTTGCCAACAATGTGTGCCAATTTATTTTTACTAAATTAAATTTTGTTCAATAATCCACTCTTTTTTCTTTTATACACTTTTTTAATAAATGCTTTAGAAAAAGGAGAGTTTTTTCAAAATTTCCCGCACGCTAATCTGGAGGGGCGGGGGACGTGAGTAATTGCGATTCCCGACATTGTTTAGATGACGAAAATCAGCAGATGTTATTCTAAGATAACAAAAAAACCTTTTCCAAAAGTAGTAATGCAGTCTTCACAAGACAAGACTTTGCAAAATCTTGTCTTAGCTAGAAATTTCAAGATAAGAGTTGATTAAAAAGTCTAAATTAAAAAGTCTTATCTAGATATCAAGACTCTAAATTGTTTCAAGATTTTACATTAACCTAGGCCGGCAAATAGAGAGTTCCTGGACGATTTTGAGTTCTATAATACTAGTCATAATGAAACGGAGGCGCGAAAAATAATTTTAAAACCTCAAGAAACCTCAGCGAAATTATTGAAATTCGAGAATCTGGATTTTATTTTTTCGTCATGAAGCTTTGCTTGTAAAATCGTTCTCGTCTAGCCCGAGATATTCAGAGACGAGACGAGCGAGATTCGAGAAATATTTCGTCTCACCCGAATCACTAGTGACGAGTTGCAGATATGGAAAGTGATCGTAGTATAGCAGTCCCTTGGCGAAAGTCCGCGTATAATTTGGCAGATGACCGCGATCCTACGTGTAGTTACCACCGGTGCCGCCAGAGCTGCGCTCTACTTAATTAACTTCCTGTTGGATTATCATAATTGAAAAGTATTCCGATCATTCATATCCCTCAATCCGTCATTTGTCTGTCCGGCGTTGCTATTGACACAGTGTCCGGTTCGCTCACGTCAATGCGCGCTTCGATCTTCTCTAAATATATTCGTGTTTTGTGATAGTGCGAATTGCCAACATCTGACAGCTATTTATTAGTTGGGTAATTATAACACTATAACCTATCTCGTTTTGTTATGTTATCATTACAGCTTAAAATAAACACGCCGACTTGCTGAATGCAGCATGTTCTCATAAATTAAACTGAATGCACTCTTTACTATTATGTGTTTACATCATAAAAATCTTCAAATTACGTTATTACTTTTAATATAGTAAACAATAACATGTAAATACGTAGTTCATTTTGTCTTTGCTTTGCTACAATAACCAGTTGTGATTTTGACATTCTTGTTCGAGACTAATTCTTTCCCTCTATGTTCTACATAAAAATGCCCCCATGTGGTGCTTTCTCCACATTATCAAGTGTCTGGGTATGTAAAGAATATCTGGCACACCCAGCAATGGGTAATAATCCGTGATAGATATATTTATATTTGGACCTGAATTATTTAAATTTCATATAGATACATAATACAAGTGTTTATTTTAAGTGATACATTACTGCTATCTCGCCATTGGTTTTTTCTTGTATTTTACTATAAAAAAACTTCATATTTCCTCAATTCATTTTTTGAAACTATTTAATTTTTTTTTATTAATAATAAAGTAAAAAGAGATGAGATGGACCACTTTTTGGAAAAATAATTACTACTCTATTATATCGAATAATATTTAAAAAACAAAATTTATTTATAACAACATATAATCTATGCTTACTTGTAAAAATGAATGAAAAACTGTAAACTACGTTCTAGAAACTACAAAAAATATTTTATTCGGAGTTAAAAAAGTCCAACTCTCCTCCAATATACACATAGGTGAGACGGACCAAGAATATGAGGAGATGAACAGTTTTCATGTGTGGTAAACTCTTCGTGTAAACAGCGACCACAAATTACTCATTGAAACCAATTATCATTTTTATCGTTGTTTTAAATAATTTTCCTAGCATCCCACGTATTTGTTTTCATAATCTTCAGCTTCTTCTTATCATCACCCTCTGATTAACCGTTTAACAACAGTTCTTCAAAAGTCATAAAATAGCAACTAGATCGTCTCCCTTTCTATATGCGAATTACTTTTTCCCTGCTTACCGGTTGAATTGATCTTTTTAACAATAAAAATCTTCTGGTCCATCTCTCCTCAGCATAAGTGCAGAAGTTAAAAGGACCACTAAATTACTTATGACAGTTTATAATTTAAATCACATTTATAGCTTACGTTAGATCTTATGCACATGTTTCTAAAGTATGTACATAAATAATTAGCGTCCTTGATACAGAATATAATATAGTAAAAAAATTTAACGAGTGACAAGACGTCATAGACGTGAAAAAAACATTACAAAATGAAAAAAAATGTAAAAATACCGAGTGATATTAATATCTCGAAAAGCAAGAAAAAACTGCTACTATAAGAAAAGTACATATGAATGATATTTCCAATTATTCTAGAATGAAACATGTTTTTAATGACATGTCAATTTATTTAAAATAATTGTATTGCATTTTTTTCAACACACACGTTGTACTCGACTTGAATATGTTTATATAAGTGATTTGTATGTCATGCCGATTGTTTGAACTGTGAAATTATCTATAAAATCTTTGTTGTTGTTGTTGTTGTTGCTATCATTCGTTTTCGTGTCACAAGCTGTTCGAGAGATATATTATAATTTTTATTTTATCATTTATGCAATTGCAGTGACCAGCAGTTTGGAATAAATTATTACACATAAACGTTGTACTTCATAGCACAGTGTAATGACAAATATTGATGACGTTTCTTCACCCCTCAAAAATTTTGAGTATATTTGGTTTGGTCATTCAAATCTGATTTTGCCTTCTAAACTGCGAGGTCCGCAATCCAATTAATTAATTAAGTATAAACCATTTCTAAGTTTCCAAAATACAAATCTACATAATATTTTATACCGGGAGTTTATTTTATCAGTAAATAAAGAGTAGTTTCATTACCTTAGTTACAGAGTGACGATAATGTATTTAAGCGTTTATTTTATGAGTAAACATGGAGAATATTTGTTAGATTCGTCACATTTCAAAATCAATGGGACACAACTAGAAGGTTGATCTTTTACATTTTATGATGGAGTAATCATTTTATTTTCAGAGTTCATCTCGATCTTCCACTGGGCATTGTAAAAATCAAATCATTTTTAAAAGTATCAAATAAATACATTTATTTAATTACTATATTATAAAATAAAAAAGAATAAGTACCTTCAACGTCTCTGTTCCTTGTAGTAGGAATTTAATGAAAATATATAAAAGAAAATTGATTATATACGTATTGCAATGCATGCTTTGCACATGCGTGTAATCAAAGTACTTTACTTTTAGGTTGTCAAATTTCACCACCATTTATGAATATGTGTGTAACTATTTAAACATAAGTAAATAATTTATAGTTTCTTTAATTAATATTTAATATTTTTTTAGTCTATGTTATTTATCCCTGTGTTTACTCATAAAATAATCGTTTTAATACATTGTTGTGAATCAATTTACATCGTAACTATAGTAATGATACTCTATGTTTACTGGTAAAATAAACTCTCGGTATTCAAATAAAAGAAATGGTAAACAACATGCTGTTCTTAATACAACCAAATTAAACCTTTAACTAACAACAGTTCTAATGCGTAATTTCAACGCCACGTGGCGCAAAATTAACGATTTTGTGCAAAGGTGTTTCATTATTTATTAAGCGCATACATTGATGTTAGAAGACAAAAGTTAGAAGATAGTTTAGTTGAGATAAAAATAATTGTGGGATTTAGTTAGTTATTTAAAAGCTCATTTTTAACATTTTTATTTATTCTATTAAAATAATATAAATAAATAAAATATGAACTCAATTTTTAAAATTAATGTTTCACAATTTAAACTGAAAGGCATTCACATTAAAATACTGAAATAAAATACGCATAGAGATAAATTTTATTAATGCATAATAATAATTTTAACGATAAGAATAAATTTCTAAAGCACTAATATATTAAGTTTATCAGTGCATCCAAGTGGATATCAGATATGAAAAGTTAAAGTTCAGAGTTGTGTAGAAAAGTAGCGTTTCAGCTTCAGCGTTTCCTGAATAGAATGAGTCGTATTATACGTCGGGTATAAATTATACGCTTGATGAAAGTTAGCTCATGTCGTACAGATAATTCGCAATTCGCGTATATAAATAGACATCAAAATTCGTATAATTTGTACAAAGAGCTGAAAGTGAACCTTTGTCGAATGAAAACGAAAGTTTGGCACAGGACTTTTACGTGTCATACACATTTTATTTCTGTTCCTGCAAGGTAACAATAACTCAAAAGTACTTACTTTAATAAAAAATTAATTTTTTAAAACCGTATTTTTTTTATTGTTACGTAAGAAACATTACAAATAATATCAGGAAATATGATACCTAATAAGTTTCCTAAAAAAGTTTCTTGATTGAAAAAAAATTAAATCTGTAGAATGTAATATATTTGCAATATAACCAAATTAAAACCGAATATGTATGTTATATGTTATTTTCATTTGTTACTTGTGTATTTTACAGTAACATTTTTCAAATATTTTTTTACATATTTAATCTGCAAAGAATATAAGTACATTATAACCTTCGAGAAGGTATGTACTGAGGTGAAACTTATCATACGAGAACTAGGTACCAACGTTGATTGATTTCAATCAACGGTACCAGGGATGGAAAACATAACATATCGATATCCGACAGCGTTATAATAACGTTTCATTTTCTTTTTGTTGTTAATAACATAACAATAACAAAATAACGTTATGTAACAATAACGTAACAAATACCGATACACTATAACGTTATTTGTGTTCAGAGCATATAAATATCTAATTTACCGATATTTTAATATTTTTCGTTATTTGATGCACCAATCATAAATCATTTAATATGCTAATTGCCAATACGGTTGCATGTGTGGTGTCAAGTTTATGTTTATAAGGTAATTAGTAATGATTGACTTACAGTTTTACTTAAATATATATTTTTAGTTTATATTTTATTTATGAAATTTTATTACCTATATGAGAAAAAATAGTTATTTTAACGTTATAAAACGAATTATTTTTTATAACTTATGTTATTATCCCATCTCTGTTAATTATTTACATTCCTAGTCGCTTATTAATTTATTATATTTTTCGTGACACCAGCAGCAAATAAATAAAAACAGTTTTGATTTATTTATTTGCAACTTTTTATAGTAAAGTTTTATCCTTTATGTAATAATATACCTACTATTATTTCCGGATGAAAGAATAAAATTGTTAAAATAAAATTAAGTAAAATATTAAAATCCTGTAACTACTATTTAACAATCAACAAGTATGGCGTTACTTATTCCCAACATACCTAACAAGAAATGTGTAAAAATGATTAACAATATGCAAAATACTGTCAATATTTTTTAATTGGTGAAATAAAAGAAAATCATAAAGTATAATATTTAATTATGAATATATGAATTGTACGTAAAATAAATAAAATAAACAATTTGTAAAGTTTGAATTGATTAATACAAGAAAATAAATAACTGAATAAAACATAATCTTAGGTTTTCTGTGAACTTTTCGATTACTTCATTATTAAAATCTTCTATATTCTTAATTTTTTCGAGACCCTAGGGAGGGGCAGCTGGACCTGTCCCCCCCTTGCAGATGCACTATACTTAATTTGTATTTACGGTTTCGAGTACTGACTGCGACTAAAAAATAATAATATAGATTTCTTGAGAGATTATGTGTTTGAGTATGACTTGGTGGTAACGCGTTGATTAACAACAACCAAGTAGTGTTTCATAAGTCCTCAACTAGATTTCTTATATACTTTGCGTATGACTTCTGTGCGATTCCTGAAATTAGATTTCTTATGTACTTTGCGTATAACTTCTCTGTGATTCCAGACAAAGTAGTACACAAGTACCAATACCTCCTTAACTCTGCTCTGTCCTAGTTTACTATTCTGTGTGTTGTATGTTGCAGACTGGGCAGCATGATAGGGGCGATGCCGGCGGTGGCCGTCCGGCACGAGCGACGTCGCCAGGAGAAGCGCTCCAAGCGGCCCAGCCAGCTGTACCTGGGCGGCCCGTGGCTGCCGCCCCCGTCCCCCAGCCCCACGCCCTCGCCCGGCCAGAACTACCTCGAGGATGACCGCTTCCCCGAGTACTACGTCTGCGGGAAGGTAATTACTACATATACAGATTGGTTGCATTTCGTATCCAGGAGGGAGAATGAACGATGTGGTAAGAGTTCCCAAGACACAGGAGACTTATATACCCGGGACACACGACGAAAGATAATGATCATTAACAGTTGATACTTAATTTAATTGCCATGTGTCATAAGACCATTTATTTAACAGGTTAAGCGCCATGGCGATCACCGGTGTCCGTTATGCATCTGGCCAATCTGGCCATGACGGACATCGGTGGCCGCCTGGCTTTTAATTTTTTATCGATCCTGCCTGGCCAAGCGTTTACTTTCTTATGGGTTATAATGCAGTACTGTGTCCGCTGTGGCCCTGTAAAATCAAATGCTGGTGTCAGGTTTTTAGTAGCAATATCCTGGTTTTGTTGTAAAGCTAAATGCAAAACACGTTTACCACGGATACTCATAATTATTGTAACAAATAATGCAACAAGCAAACGATATTGTCAAGATTGCAAGTCGAAATTTGCAAGATAAACACGGCTGACATATCGTGAAACATCGTGCTCGCTCGTCGAATGACAGTTGAGGTTCTTGATATCTAGTTAAATTATTCTAATTTGGGTTGACGATAGACAATGAAGTAGAGTGGCATGGAAAATAATCTAAATCTTGAAACTATTACGGTATCTTTAATAAATCCCTATCTTTTTTTTTGTCAATGGTACATTGCATTTGCGCATGTGCAAGAAATTTCAAGTAATGTTCGTGTGCCTGCATATTTCTGTAATGAACATTAACTTCAATTAAGAATTTACTTAATGATCATTATTTAGACCGTGTATCCTCAGCATTACTTACTTCTTCCCCGTACCACAGATAAACTCAAACAGGTGAACAGCCAAATGGCGCATTCTGACCACAAAATTCAAAGTAGTTATCACGATTGTACAAGATGGCGTTAGTGCGGTAACTGCAGATTACATTCGCCCAGTTGAAGTTTACCGAACCCACAGACAAACGTCCTTTAAGTTTCGGGAAACTTTAACTGGACGCATATAATCTGCAAGCTCCCGTCAAAAAATACTCATCCGGGAAAATAGTGTTCCCACAATCGATATATAAACTAACTCATTCAATATCTGGCCTTAGTGTAGCTATTCTCATATTCTCTTTTGCATTATCTACTATTCAGTGATCTAATCTGCTATAAAACACTTGAACCACATTTGATATTTGGGCAAATATATTATTTTGAGTTGAGAAATGTTTCGAATTTAAACCTTTTTATTTGATCCAAATTTTTTAAATTTTCTGTCGTGTAAATATTTAATTTAAAATTCCGCAATAAAAAGAATCCAGATTTGTAAGATCGAGTAATCTAGCAGACCATTCTACTATTTTATCATTTTCTCTAAATTTAGACTATAAATTAAGTTATTAATGATTCTTAAAATTATTTTTGCACTTGATGTAAGCCTGTGAGGAAATAATTCGCGGTATACAAGTATACTTGGATTAAAATCTGGATATTAAGTACTATTGTGTAATGTAATTTAAAGTTGAAAAAATTTTATAACACAAAAAACAAATGTCAAACAAAACAAATGTCAAACTCATTCCTTATGTTTCATTTTAAATTAGAGAGGCAAATACATTGATGTCAATCAAATGTCAGGTCGTAACTTTCCATATGCCATATCGTATGTTTCATGTTAAAAATATTAACGGTATGTGTAAAGTTTGTTTTCCCCAGTTGATTTGATATTCGCATTATCAGTTTCTGCTTTAAGAGTGATTAAACATTATCTAGCATCTTTGTTATACCGTGAGTTTATTTTAACGTGTAACTTGATTTGGAATTTCTAATAGCTATATGGTTACGACGTGACATGTGATTGACAGGAATGTATCAGAGAGTTCAACTTTAAAATGAAACTTAGCAGATATAATATTGAGGTTAAACAATAATAAAACTCATTTATAATATTTGTAATTCGGGTAAGTTTGATGTGTATAGAGTGATTTTAAATTTTATATTTTCATTCATTAATTAATTTTACATACTGCCATTAAATAATTTCGTTTTTAATATTTCCGATTTTAAAAAATCAAGTACTTACTGTAAGATCACGACAATCTATGTTTGCATTTTAAAATCAACGCTTTGATACATGATCAAAAAGAAGTCGTAACCAAGGATATAGTATATCCTGTGTTTCACGGTAAAATAAACTCACGGTATAAGTAAGCAACTACAAAAAGAAAATAGAAATTGTAGTGTAATCCTAACCGCGGTAACGTAAACGGGATATTTTCAAATATTAAAAAAAATATCATTCATGTCATACGTGTCATTTGTTAAAATGATTTTGGCGTCGATGACTTTTGCTACTTATGTGTTCATAGTTTTGTTGTATAGTTTTTATCTATTATTATATTTGTATATAATACTGTCAATTTTGACATTTATTTACTTCGGAAATCACACGACTTCTTACTTGTCATCATTCCCCTTTTTCCCCTTGAGTACAGAATAGTTACATACAGAATTACATGTTACCCTATTTAGTTCTATGACCTTGGAGCATTGTGTAGACCTTTAAATTTGTTGCCTTCCCCTATCTTTCTCTAAGATGTGACGAAACTTTTCGATTTTAAACAATGAGCCCTTTAAAATTGTTACCTTTCCCCATCTCTCTCTAATTTTCGTTTCTCTGTCTTACTGCCGCTTCTGTATAAACGTATTCTGTGCCTTGGGTGTTTAAATCATATGGTTACTATTGGTGACGTAAGAATCAACTGGGGAAAATCGACTTCATTATTTTAGTATTTTTTTGTATTCTTCACCTAAATTAAAAATATGAATTTAAACTAAACCATACAAATTCAGCTGTGCAAGAATAAGAAATATATAAGTTTCGTAAGTTTATAAGAAACTTGGATAATATTTTCTTCTTTTAACTGCAGTTTAAATCTCGAGATCTGCTCGCAGCGTGAAATACGAGATGACTTTCCACGTCTAAACAGCACAATCCTCCCTCCTTTGACTCAACTGCCGAATACAGCAGTTAAATCCACACGCGAACTCGGGAATTTATTCCCCTGTATTTTTATGCAGTGAACCTTTAGCAGAATATTTATACTCAGGAAATCTATCCACTGTGAAAGGTCAATAGCTTGCTGCGGGGATAAATTCCAATAATGCCGCTGATATATCACGGAATTTATGCATGCAGATCGGTGATATATAAGAGTTTTATAAGAAAGACGCATAACACATGGGCAAATATAATGTTATTTATGGTGTTAGTAGTATATGTGTCGTTTTATTTTGTGACAAGGGACTCAACTAAATAAAATTACTTGCATATCATATACTATTTTTTTAATCCGACATGGTAGTCGTATAGGTTTGCTACTCGACTGAAACTGAAGGTTTTTGTCCGGGTACTATCGTCTGAACGTAATGGAACAGAGTTTTTGAAGAAGGGTTGAAATTATTGGAAGGTAGTCAATTTTTAAAAAGTTTTATTTCATATCTAGGGTTTATTAGTGGCGGATCCAGAAACTTTTCTAAGGAGGGGTGAATTACCGTTTTTTTTTTTTTAGGTAATCATAAACAATAAAATATATATTAATGTTAACTACAAAATTCATTAATTAACGCAAAATCATTGATTTAGAAAAAATATATCAAAAATTAAAATTGTTCTTACAAAAAAACTAAACTTATAGTCAGTATAATTTTTATCGTCGATACAAATCGGGTCAAAACTTTCTTCGGATCGAACTCCTTTCTGTAGTTTTAATTTCCTTCATATACAAAAGATCGTTCAGTCGTAGTCATACTTGTAGGTAGCTCTATTGATATTGTTAATAATTTATTTTCTAATAAATAAATATCAGTAGCAAATTGTTTCAGAACTTCATTTATACTGACGGAAATATCAGATTCATTATATGTTACGCATTTGTGCTTCCAGAACAATATTTCAGCAAATAGTTTTTGTTCTTGACATTTCTGCTCCAAATCAAACAATCTTTATTATGTCTGTGTATGAGATGCCTTTGCGCTCCAGATTTATTTATTATTATTTTCGAATCGCGATCCTTCCTTTGCCTCTCCGTCAAATCCGCCACTGGGATTTATTAAGTCAAGTTGCTTTATGTTTTTGTGAATTACTTGACTTGATTACAAAAACAAGCTTTTCTTAAATTTACTACTTGACTTAATTTTCTATCTTATCTACTTAACTTGATATCAAGCAATTTCAAGCTACCTGATAAACAGATTTATCATTAGTACTAGAATGAAATGAGGGGGAAATGGAAAATAGCTGATGCAAACTGAGCAAGAGCCCGAGTTACCTAGGGATATTTCATTAGATTGTAGTAATCATTTACTGGAGTACCGCAAACTCCGCCATTTTGAATGAAAATACAAATGATATTATTAATTTCTTGCATTGCTTTGCATTACAGGCATTTTTTAAAGAATTAATGTAAATAATCATTTCATTATAATACTAATATCTTCAGCTCATGTTAATTGTTGAAAAATAAGTTTCCTGCTATAACTACTACAGAAACCCGCAATAGTTTAGGTGATAATTTTATTAGAAGTTTATTTGTATTTTTGTACCTTTATATTATTTTTTGTTAACAAATTGCAAATTAAAATAATTTATGATTTGGTTTTGTAAATAAAACTCTTATATCTATATCTATACTGTTTTTGAGTATAAAGTATAAAATGACCCCCACATGACGCAACTTTTCTTTAATTTAACCGACTTCATATCTCTTGTAGTCACGAGATCCCTACGCTTAAACAGTATAATTGTCACCCTGTATATCTCCTAATCAGCGTTCTTGTCTTCAAGTATCTGAAGCCATGTTCCGTCTAAAAATATTATACAGCAAACCAAATAGAATGTACGTTTAGTGGTTGTAGAAATAGAATATAACGGATGATTTCATTTCTTGACTGGATAAATGTTGATATAAGGAATGGAAGTCAGTCAGTATTAAAGATTATTTTGACTCCAACTGGTATCTGCCTATCTTATGCCTTCATTAGGGAGTAAAAGTCAATGCGATGAATTATAAATATACCATGTGTAATATGATGAAGGCCTAAGAGAGGCAGAAACCGGTTGGAGTCCAAATAAACACTGACTTCTATTATTCATCTTTATATCAAGAATATAACACCTATTCCCCCAGGTATCAGCACTCCAACTCGTAGTAGGCTCTTTGCTCCTCGGCGCCATCGTCCTGGTGGTGGGCCTGGTGCAGCTAACTCCAGGAGCGGCGGACGCAGACCACCGCTGGGTGCTGCTGGGCACTGGTGGCGCCCTCATCAGCGCGGGACTGGCGCTCACCGCCGTGCGCTGCTGCTGCATGCGACAGGAACACACGCAGCCGCCGGTTGTTGAAGAGGAGGTGCCGCCTCCTGCTGTTGGGGTATGTATGGGTTGGGTGGTTAAGGGGTTGGGAGGTTAAAGGGTAGGGATGTGGTGAGAAATTGGCTTTGGGTACAAGGTGGTGTTTGGACAAAAAAAAATTGGTGGTATGGATTATGGAAAAATAAGCTGATAAGCAGTCAGTTAAGCTAGTTTATTTCTACGACGTTTCTATATTTCAGAAATATTAACAAAATTAACAAAAAGTCATTTTCTGCTTCTAAAACAAATTTCTGTGAAATTGAATCGTCGTCATAGAAATAAACTAACTTATTATTTCTCCATATTTTATCCTACTACAACAATAGATCATCAAACTCCTAAAATTGACACAATGGAATAATTGAAGAAAAAGCAACTGAAAATTTGTTCGTTTCTCTAGTTTGTGTCTGCGATATACATGCTGTTCTTTTCACTATCAGCATATGACGCGGCGTTAGAATTCTTACAGTTACTCCAGCAGTGGTTTGTCAGAAATGTAAAAGCAAAAGATTTTGCACATTTGCGGAAAAAGGAAACTGTCCAGTAATGTGTTGTGTGTTGACGACTTGTGATGAATTCTGTAAGCATCAAATTTTTGTGATGTAGATATATGTATGTATGCATATCACAAAAAAAATTCATCATCTTTGCTCTCACTACTCCAAGATTTATTAGAATACTCCATGTTATTTACAATCATTTGGGATCACTTTGATCGATCAGACGATTAAATTAATCCAACATTTCGATCGATCGATAGATCTTTAGATAAAATTCAAAAGAACATTTTTGCAGCCCTAAATAGGAATACATCTCATTGGATAGCACACTGGACTCTGAGTGTAGCAGGGGGAAAGGGCTATGAGTACTTTGATGATTTAGATGACGATGATGCACAACACACAACAGCGCGAGAAGACGCGAGAAAGAACGAAGACACGAATATTGCTTAATTCACATTACTTCCAAATAAATTAAACATATAAAGGAGACTAAAACGGGTTACACTTAAGCCGCAGGACAAAGTTTAGAACAGATAGCTCTGATATTACGAATGTCATGTCAGACCTTCAGACGATATAATGTGACTAATACCAGGGACACACGGCAAAAGTTAATGATCATTAACAGTTAATACTTAATTAGATGCGATGTGTAATATTACCATTTTGGTAATGATCATTTCAAACTTCATAACGTTGAAAGTGCTGATGAAATTTAAAAATCAATGATCGGAAGCGTTCGGTTGTCATCGCAAGTCGAGTAACAGTTGTGGTTAATGTTGATATTTGGTTAAACTATTCTTATTTGGGTTGACGAATGAAGTATAGTAGCATGGATAATACTCTAAATCTGAAAACTACTACGATGTTCTTCTTTCTTCTTTTTTGTCAAGGGTACATTGTCATTTTTAATACATACCTAATACGCCCCATCTTTATCATTAAAATAAATTATAATTAATTTTATTTAGCGGGTTAAGATGATTTATTAATGTCCTTAATTAAATGTAGGTATGTAGTACTATTTTAAATTTTATTTTACAGCCCCCCTTAAAATGACTTTAGCCCCCTTATAGAAAGTTGAGTAGCTACAGCACGGGTTGGTCCGATTTAAATCAACTGATTTTTTTAAATAAAAATCATTGATTTTTGTCAATGATAAAAATATATACTAATCATAATAAAAAATTGATTATTTACTACGAAACTATTTATAATAAGCAAAATATATTCGGTATATAAATATTAATATCTTAAAAATAAGTGATATTCTATCATTTTAATTCTCATATAACAGAAAGAAAATTAAGTATTTAAATATGTAACTAAAGCGTTGATTGAAAAATATATAGATAGGCAAACCTGTATGTTTTTGCGTACCGCTGTTTTGGAATCAGATTGGACAGAGCTATCTCGTTCATAATTCCATGAACTACTTTGCGGAATTAAACAGACAAAAATATCAGATAAATAAAGATGTTTTACATATTTACTGAATGTTTTGGTATCTATTAAAATAGTTCTTTCAATAATTTATTGGTATATTTTAAAATAGAATTAATTTGTATTATTAATTATTTGACGTTTGCTCTTTTTTTATAATATTTGACAGAAACGCCTGATATTAACCCAAATGCAACCAGTCACCCAGTTATGTAGGTGAAATGAATTTTCTCATAAGCTTGCCTGTCTATATATTTTTCAATCAACGCTAAAAGTAAATTTTTGTTACTTTTCCTGGTTTTATTACAGATTTCGTTTACGACATAAAATATTTATATTGCTTTTTAAAACAATTAAAAAGAGCAATAATACTCACATATCTTTAAAAATCAAAAAATCATTATTTATTGATTTAAAAAAACAATGATTTTTTTTTAATAAATCATGATTTTTGCGAACCCTGATTACAGCCCTGACTTCAATTGATAATTTACTTAATGATTATTATTTATGCAGTGTGTCTCTGGTATTACATTGTATGAGCAACTAGTTCAATGAGGTAGGTGACCAAGGTAGAATTTTAATGAAAAAACTATTGAATTATAGAAAGTATATTTATTTATGAACGTTGACATTAAAAAAGTTAAATATTTATCAGCAATTGTTTAGTAATTTGCGTTAAATAGAAACAGCGTCCTTTACTATGACGTTCACTAAGTTCACACGCTGATTGGTTAAAATTTGAAGGTGTGGCAATAAACCTATCTATCTCACTCACACCACCTATTTCCGTCTCTGTCTACCTTCGCCCCTCTCATGAACTTAGTTGACGTCATAATCCCCTCTCAAGTACTATATTATTTATTTACTTCAAAACAACATATAATTAACAATTTTAAAAAAATACGGGTATATTATTTTTGTACAAGCTATCACATATACCAAATTTAAAAAATTGGTCACCTACCCCATTGGATATGCCGCGTTCAGAGCTCTCTACTTTGGTACACTGCCGTACGTCTATTGGCTACAGACGACGGGACGTGACTCTCAAAATATATTAAGTTTTCAAGGACTAAGCGTATGCACCCTCTTCCGCCTTACGGTATTTTGTAAAAGCTAATCTACTTTTAGACATTTTATAACGAATCTAGAATGATAGTTCGACAAAAACAATATTATTTTTTAATAAAAACTAACACGAGTCAATTCTGAATGCAAGATCAATTGTCGAAACGCTATGGGAAACATTAAACTATATTGTTACACTGCTGGCTATCAACTTGCACCACTAAACTGCAAATTTGTTGTGAAACAATAACCTCGCAAACTTGAGGTGTGTTCCTCCTAGCAATATTGTACTAACTTTATATGATGTGCTGGATGTACGAGTAATTCTGCCACCAACTAATACCATTGAGTCCAGTATAAGCTTGCAGAAGTTGTGAGCTGACAATATGCACTGTTGCAAGGAAATTTATCGTGAATCGTGTACCTTTGGTATTTGAAGTTCTGTTTTACTGAACAATATGTATAATACTATACAGTGAATATATATTTTAACGAAAAACATGGGATTTGTCATATCAATAACAAAAGCAGATATTGATGTAGGACGATAGAGAAATTATACTCTAAACAAATTAGTAACGTATCTTAAACTAGAATTTGAATTGTACTATTTATGAACGTTTGCACAAATATTAGGTATGTAAATTTTAAGTTTCCGTTAAATGGACAATATCACATCGGAATAAAATATCAAATATACTGTTCAACATTTGTTCACAATAGGTCCATTAACATTTTTTTATTTGAATGTTGCCTGAAATTAATAACGTACAGGTATTTAACACGTACGTAAACCTAAAAATCTCTCTATTGTTTTTCCCCATGAACATATCTTAATGAAAAGATTAATTCTTTTTCCCTAAATTTCTTTTTCAATTTCTCTCCCATTAAATCAAAAAATTCGGAAGAAATAAGGTGTGATAAATAGTTAACATTATTATTTCGTTTCTCTTCATACTATTGTGCTAAATATAACCAAGTAATTCCCTTTTGAATTTGATGCTAAATTTTCGTCAGTCCTACGAAATGCTAAACCCGCCTAATAATTTTATAGTGACAACTATTCTCTGTAGAATATTTCATCAATATTGTGTTTCTTCTGGTATTTGGCTTTGTAATTGTTGCATCAATTTTAATTTTACAACTTAGGGCCGATTTTTTTCACTTCTGTTCAAAGAGCCAGTTACCTTAATCATCAGTTAATGGAAAAATATCGCATCAGAAAACTGAGTTAAATTGTCAAAAAAATACGTTTTTTATTATTTCGATACGACACTTTTCTATTAATTGGTGGTTAAGGTAACTGTTAATTTAACCCGATAAAAAATCGGCCGTAAATCTTATTTCTAATAAACACATGGACTTTACATGATCTGAACTTGATATGACAAAACCCATGTTTCACTTTAAATTAACTCACAGTATAAAAAAAAAAATAGAAGAAGTGGTGTGGTAACACTGATTGTACTTAAACATCTGATACGAGCTATCTGAAATAATTCAAAATACTGCAGTAAAAATTAAAAAATAA
Organism: Stenolophus ochropezus; assembly: GCA_035578165.1. Taxonomy (NCBI): domain Eukaryota; kingdom Metazoa; phylum Arthropoda; class Insecta; order Coleoptera; family Carabidae; genus Stenolophus; species Stenolophus ochropezus. The sequence continues at coordinate 23,655,691 of JAQOWZ010000008.1, forward strand.
TATCACAACTACAGATCATTGGTAAAAGAAGAATTAAATCTTAAACCGTGAGTAAAATCTTTTTCATATTACATATATTAATATAAAATACTCAATCAAGAACATTTAAAACAATAACAACCTTGAAGATTTAATCTGACTTTGTGCGCGATTAAGCCAGTTCTCGCGCTTAAAAATCAATGTTGCCAACTGTAGTATAAATAAAATAAATACTAAAATAGTCAATTTAAAATAATAATAAAAAAAAAAAATTATATAAATAAATGAAAATAATATAAAATAAGTATAAATAAAACTCAAATTCAAATTCAAACAAAAATTAAAATTAATATTAAAATTAAAATTAAATATAATAAAATTAATAATATATACAAATAAAATAAACTTATTAAAATAATAAAATAGATAACATATATGTTGCACTTATCTACACGAACAAATTAAACTAAAAAATTTGGAATTTAAAATAAGAAAATAATTTATTATCACTATAACAATAATATTAACAATAAATATAATTAAGGCATATTATTCCTCGCTAAACTAAAATGGACACGGAAACTATTATGAACTGTATTAAAGAAAATCAACTACTAACAACAATCTCCATTGAAAACGCGAAAACAGAAATAATACAACAGATACAACAAACCAACAATAGAGTAGATGATATAGAAAAACAGCTAAATATACTCAAAGAAAAAAATGACAAATTAATATTAGAAATCGAGCACAGAGATAAAAAATTAGAAAAATTGGAAAAATTTATAATAGCAAATAATATTATAGTACATGGATTACAAGAAGAAACATCTGAAACAAAGATCATACTGCGAGGAAAAATTATTGAAACCATATCAACTAACCAAAAAATCGACATAAGTGATAAAGATATCCAAGCAGTCCAGAGAATCGGGCAGAAGAAAGACGATAAAAACAGGTCAGTCAAAGTAACACTCTTGAACGCAAATATGAAACGAGAAATAATACAACAGCGGAGGATGCTACGCAAAACAAATATCTATATAGAAGAAGAATATACAAGTGCAGAGTTAGAAATTAGATCCAAGCTAAAATATTACCTAAGAGAAGCAAAATTAACAGGCAACAAAGCACATATAAACGGCACTCTCTTAGTGGTAAATGGTGATAAATACTCTCTAAAACAATTGGAAGCCAACAAACAGGAAAAAGAAAATTATCTAGAAGAAACATCAAGAAGATTATCCCAATCTACCCCTAGTATTTCTAAAACATATGAAGAAGACAGTAGCCTCCAATCCGAACCCGAAGAAGTAGACGCCGTGAACACCATGAAAAATTACCAAAATGACGCAATAAATAAAAGCAAAGAGATAAAGGCACAAACAGAACAACAAAAAATAATGAATAAAAAACAAAAAATCAAAAATACCAATTACTTACAGCAAACGCGTAAACACAGCATCGGCTACTCTAAACAAGAAAAAACTGAAGGCCCTATGGACAGACATCTTCGTCCAAGACCCATAAACACCCCAACAACTTCAAAAAACTAAATACCACTAATCACCAAAATAACAACATCAGGATAATCTTTTGGAACATGCAAGGATACAAAAATTTTGGCCTTTTAGATAAACATCAAATAAACCACTTACTATCAACAGATATAATTTGTGTTTGTGAAACCTGGGTAGAAGGAAAAAACTGTAACAACACGCCTACATTCTTAAGTGAGTACAACCACAACTACTCAGCCGCAGTAAAAGACGCTACCAGAGGAAGAGCAATAGGAGGCTCTTCTATCTACAGCAAAATAAAAGAATGTGAATTAAAAATAATAGAGAAAACCACACACTGGATTGTCGCCGATATAACATTTAAAAAAAGCAAAGAACAAATAATATTAATTTTCCTATACTTTTCCTACAGCTATGATTATTATGTGATGCTAGATCTATTTTCCAACCTTTTACGACACTTAAGTGAAAACTTTCCTAACAAAGCAATAATAATTGGCGGCGATTTTAATGCCCTAATTGGAAACATGAACCAAGGAGAAGAACATATATTCGAGTCATCTGCGCTTAATCATGAACGAATCTCTAATAACTCTACCAACTCTAAAGGAAAATCGCTAACAGAAATAATGGAGACTGAAGGACTATACGTACTAAACGGTAGAACTCCAAGCGATACCCCTGCAAAACCAACTTATATAAGCCGTACAACTCAAAGTATCATAGACTTCACCTGGGTCAACATGGAAGCCATCAGACTGATACAAGACTTTCAAGTCGACGACAACATACTACTTTCCGACCATCTTGCATGTTTACTCAAGTTGAACATTAAGACCAAGACACTGCAACGAAATAAAACTTCAAATAATGTAGAAGATTATAGACAATACAAAATAACATGGCAAAATGAAAGAATGGCGGAATTCCAAGGGAAGCTTGAGACACACACAAACGCAGAACATCTAACTAGAGAGACTGAAGATAACTACAAATCCTTAACAACCAACATAAAGAAAGTTGCGGAAGAACTAGGAATGCTTCAGCCACTAAATAATCACGTCAAAAATCCAAATAATAAACCATGGTATGATAAAGAGTGTAAACAAAGGAAAAAGGAAATGAGAAGAAGTTACGTACAATATACAAAAGATAGAACTGATAACAAACTTAAACAGTATACAGACACCAAGAAAAAATATAAAGATAAAATTGCACAACGAAAGAAAGATTACATAGTATCAATTCAAGATAAAATAAATAATATTAATAACTGTAAACAGTATTGGGAAACATACAAGAAATTTCAACACAAAAAGCCTCAAAAAAACCCAATTGACATAAGAGAATGGGAAGAGTTTTATGAGAACCTATTCCCACCAACCACTGTGGTAGAAACACAGTTTTACGGTGTATTACACCCATACTTAGATACTGAAATAACACCATACGAACTAAATCGCAATTTAAACACATTGAGCACCAACAAAACACCCGGCCCTGATCTTATTCCCAATGAAATATTAAAATCATTGCAGACTAATGGCTTCTACACCCTATTATCGTTACTCAATAAATGCCTGGATAATGAAACCATTCCTGAGGAGCTTTGTAAGAGTAAACTGATTCTAGTCCACAAAAAAGGTGACGTACACGATCCACTTAATTACAGAGGACTTGCAATGATCAACACTATATTAAAAACGCTCACTGGAATAGTATCTAAACGCCTTGAAACGTGGGCTGAAAGCTTTGACATCCTGCCCGAGTCACAATGTGGATTTAGAAAGAAAAGGTCATGCCTTGATAATTTATTCACACTTAACTCAGTCATACAATCACGTATAATTGAGCACCGTAATACCTACGTCATATTTGTTGACTTCAAACAAGCCTTTGACTCAATTAACCACCCAAAACTATGGAATAAATTACTCGAACTTGGAGTAAGCCCAAAAATAATAAGAATTCTGAAGGAAATATACGACAACGCTACCGTGGAAATAAATGTTAATGGAAAAAAATCCAAACCAATAAAAGTTACCAAGGGCGTACTCCAAGGCGATAAACTAAGCCCACTACTTTTCAGTCTTTTCATATCTGACATGGAAAACTTCTTTAGAAACGAGAACATAGAAGGCATATATATCACCCCGATATTAGATATTCTAATGTTGTTTTACGCAGACGACTTGGCTATACTATGCGACTCAATCGCAGACATCAAAAAGAAACTTCTATGTCTGGAAAGATACTGTAACAACAATGATCTTCAAATCAACCCGCAGAAAACTAAAATAATGAGGTTCTATAAAGGAAGACCAAAAAAAATACCTACTACAGAATTCACTTGCCAGAACAACACTATCAACATCACAACAGAATATTTATATCTGGGAATAATAATAACCAGCTCAGGACTTTACAACAAAGCGAAAGACCAAATGATAAGCAAAACAAGATCAACTGCAGCCAGCGTAAAGAAAACTATGATATGTACAAAAATCACTTCATGGGAAGCAAAAATAAAATTATACAAAAGTGTTGTCTTACCAACCCTTCTGTATGGTTCTGAAATATACAGTCTCTGCTATTTAAATGACATAGAAAAGATTCAAACTGGTTTCTTTAAAAACCTGTTAAATTGGCCAAGAAATACTCCAAACTATATAGTGCGCAAAGAAATTGAAGAACCGAAGTTAGAAGTAGCCATCTTTAAACAAACAATAAACTATCTGCAAAAACTGATGCTAATGAAAGACACAAGATACCCAAAAACATGTTACGAAAAACTAAGGAAACTACACAAAAAGGAGAACAATATACCGAAATACAACTGGTACACGCTCGTCACAGAAATGTTTATAAAAATTGATAGCGCCCACGTATGGGCCACTCAAAGCTTTACCGCTCTAAAAACTAATCAAGACGAACTAGTGGAAAAATATACCAATTACGTTAACGCAGAAGACCAACGAAGAATAAATGACTCAACCTACAGCAATATATATAGAGACCTTGCCATAAACACAAGCTTTCACTATATAAAGAGTGGCGTACGAAACTTCAAAGTTACCAAAGTTTTAAGTCAACTGCGAGTCGCAACCACGCGAGATACAGCTCAACTGTATATAAACGGAACTGTCCATAAATTTGACAACAATAATATATGTACTATTTGTAACTGTTTAGAGCCTGATACATTGTACCACTTCTTGGTAGCTTGCCCCTTCTACAACGCCCCACGCACCACCTACCTAGAGCCTTATCTGCCCAATGTAAGCCGAAGCCCTGGCACTCTCCAACAACTATACACATTTGAAGACACGAAGAAAATGTATAGACTATATAATTATGTTGTTTTGGCCTTACAGCTGAGAGCTTTTGCTCTAAATATGTAAAAAATATTTACACAGATGTTAATTAATATGTCATAAAATAAATAACACCACCCTTTGTATAAGACATTGTCTTTTTACAAATAAATATTATTATTATTATTATTATTATTATAAAAAAATAAAATAAGCACTGAAGAAATAATTCTCTGGCAGGGAACATAAATTTTATCTGTAACACCCTCTGTTCTTTCTAAGAACAACTGTGTTTCAAGTTCAATGGATTAAGCTGTTGTATTACTCACAGGAGACATAGATTAGTAACCGAGTATCTGGAGGCTTGAGTCGATTCATCAACTGTCACCCAAGACAATTCTACGCGCAATTTTGTGCTACATTTAAATTTGTTCCACTAACCGTTCGATTTTACTACAAATGAATACAAATTCACTTCGTTCCAAGAAGAACGAATTAAGAAAATAATACCATGTTATATAGCCTGCTACACATGAACATTAATACACATCTGTGTTGCTGGTTACATTTTCGTACTATATAATTACTTATATTATTTTATACAAGTTTTATAATACGATTCAGGGAATTTATATGAAATTTGGTAAACCTGCTGAATGAAGTTGGACCCTTCCATTTTATGATTGATTTACCGAATTTTAAAATCGGGGTACTTCCAAATTGTATTGATAAAAATTTTAAAATATCAATTTTACAATTTTCCATGTAATGCAGTACTTTGGGGTACCAATTTTACAAAAAAGTACCAAAAACAATTGAACAATAGTTTCTATTATTAAACCATTTTCGATGTAAAAATGAAGCAATTATTAACGAAATATATTCATTTAAAAAATCATAAGTTTTATTATATCTCAAAATTGTGCACCTGAAAGAAATTTTTGCGAACACCACTGACTTAACAATAAAAGTAGTTAACTTTTTATTTGAAACATTTTCTCGGATATTCAACTGTTTAGAAATTTTGTGGAAGAAAAAATACACAATCAGTTTTCCACCATTTTCTCATGACCCATGGGGAATTTTGGGATAACTAGGGCACACTTAAAATTGCCTCCCAAATACGTACAAAAATTCTCATTTAACCGAAGTCGTAGCTGTTATAGTTCCGAGATCTCAATAATTACTATGTTTATCCCGATAGTTTGAACACGGTAGAAATTCGACCCGATTGAATTTCAAGGTTAACCCTCTTACGTTTATCTCGCTCTTATTATAGCGGGTTGAACTGACTCTATTTGAACAAAATCGAAAGCATCGCCGAAACAACTTCATATGTATTTATTAAACGTCAATTTTGTTGGTTTTGTGGTGAATATTAACATATTTTCTATTAAAAGTATATATTAACAATAAAAGTAATGTTCATAACCTCATAACAGTAACCAACCAAACACGACTGAAATTAGCTTCAAAACTTCGAGCGGGTTAAGCGTTTATCCCGTATAGTCAATCCGGTCGAATAAGCTCAACCCATTTGTATTTTAAGGTTGAGTTCAACATTTCAATCCGGTTGAAAATGCGTTTATTCCGATCATTTCAACCCACTAACTTCAATCGGGTCAGATCAACCCATTTTCAACCGGGTTGAAAGCATCGGGATAAACGTATAGTAAATGAAATGTGGACATACTGTATACACAATACTCATTATCACCGATATTATTTAAACGATTGCAGTTTAGTCGCGGATAAAAAGTACTATAGAAGGAGTACGAGTAGAAATCAGTGAAGCTAAGTTTCATAAACTGTCAATCTGTCATATTTGTATAGGAACCAGGAGGCATGCTTTCATTTTAATTCAAATCGGGTATATTGAATCGCTAACAGCTTTTCTTAAAAAGTATTTTCTCTTGCCTTAAAACGTATAAAAGTTTGTAGATAAATAATAAATAAGTTCCAAAACCGTTGTTGAACTAAAAAATTTATTCATTTGATTTTTAAACGGAACCTTTCTGCTGAGGCAACCGAAACGGATGCTGAAAAAATGAAACTACTTCATGAAGATTTTATTTTTATTAAGATTAATTCGGTTAATTTTCTAATTAATCTAAGATAAATATTTTTTGAAAATAATTTCTAAATAAGAGGAACTGGGACGAAATGGAAACCGAAATATCGGCCAAATATTTTATGTGTATCTCCTGCCCCATTTGGTACAATTCATCGTCAGAAATCAAAGCATTTTATAAAACATTTGAAGAATAAACGTAAAAAGTTATATCAACTTCATTTAATCCAAGACTTTTGTTTTTTGACTTTAGATTTCATTCGACTCTATGTGAAAATGATAACCAGTTTCATCAAAACATGACGCTAACTCCTATCGTTACAGAATGGGTTTATGCAGAAGCGAAAGTAAGACAGAGAAACGAAAATTAGAGAGAGATGGGGAATGTGAACAAATCTAAAGGACTCATTGTTTAAAATCGGAAAGTATCCTCACATCTTAGTGAGAGATAGGGGAAGGGAACAAATTTAAAGGTTTGCACAATGCTTCAAGGTCGTAGAACTGAATAGGGCAACATGAAAGGTACCGACACGGAGTGTCGCTTCTGTATGTAACTATTCTGTGCTATCGTCGCAAAGATCATTCAAAAGGCAGCGCGTCGAATCGATCGCCGTTTATTATTTATTACTTATAAGCTGATAGCCCATAGTTTATAATGAAACTGCATGAGGTTGGATTAAAACAATAGTTATTTATGGTAAAAGTGTGTTACATTACAGATAAGCTATGTGGGAAAAGTTTAGCTCACGAGGCCGTTAGGTCGAGTGTGGTATTTTCTCAAGTGCCTTAGGTAATTAACACACGTGTGCCATACAACATTTTATCCAACACATTTTAATCATTGATATAAAATACATATAAGATTTTTGACAGATGGAATTTCGAAATGACATTTAGGAACAAAATAGTGTAGAGAAAGTTTTATAACGTAGTTACTATGATACGAACAAAAAAACAGTGAGCTAATACATTTAGCTCACTAGTGACTTATGACCTACTTTATTTATCTAAAAACAGCATACTTATATCGTTATAATTACACGGTGTTGGATAAAAATAATTTTTTAATGTGTCTGAACCAGTCCCCCTTGAGTTACGAAGCCCGTGTTCCACGAAACACGCGGAACAGCGGTAGTTCCGCCACTGATATGAGGCTTTGGCGTGAAAACCCCTTCCGTGTGTCCGTGCCATGGCTTCATGCCCCTTACCCAAGAAGTTGGTTAGTGCTTCCTTTATAGTAATTTCTATACTCTAAGATTTGAAATCTCTCTTATATATGTTGCCGTTTAAACTAGTAAAATTACCAAGTGCATTTGTGGAAATTAAATTTGACTAGTCAAAACGATTCTGTAAAATCCACAATAATTTTTGTTTTGTACTTCTGTTCGAGTTTTCACTAAAAACAATAAAAAGAACTAGTATTTATTACCTGTTCATTTAAAAAAACTAGTTGCAATTACATATTATGTGACAGTAAGAAACAGAATTAATGAACTGTGTGATTAACACTCCGGAGTAAACATAATAGAAGATCGATTTAAAAAAAATTATTAATAGTTCTTACAATAAACCAAAATAACTGTAGAAATGAGAAGTTGACACATTCCATGTTGTTGACACTGAAAAATTGACACCAAACTCAACAGCACCTAATTTAAAACGTACAAAAATGTTCCTTGCAAATAATGCTAGCGCTATTTGAAGATACATAAGTATGGATCATACATGGGTCCATTCTTTTGCGGACTGATGATTGAGAAACATAGCTCTAGAGTTGAGAGTCATGTATACTAAAGCGATGTTAGCATTGGAATGACTAAAATTGAAACTGATGTTATATACGTAGATCAGAGAGTAGCATATATTTCTTTACTCATATCTGCCTCTTATTCTAAGACCAAAATTCGTACTTCATTTGAAAACTATTGTATGTCCAACCAAGTAATTTATTAATTTGAGTTTTAACCGACACATAATAGTTAAAACTACTAAAGCTAGTTCTTTCAAATAAGTACTTTAGTAAATTATTTCTTACTATTATTTTCAGTGATCAAAGACATTGAACTGTTAAATATAAAAGACTGGAAAACTAAAACTGCTGATAGGAAAATATGGAAACAAATTTGTAAAAAAGCCATGGGTCTTAAAGACCTGGAGTGCTGATTTATTATTATTATTATTATTTTCAGTTAAAACTTAAAACCCGAACTGAAGTACAACACAAAAATTATTTTGATTTTTACAAAAACGTTTAGCAACTTCTTGTTTATTAAAAATTAGTTTCCACAAATGCATTTGGTAATTTTTAGTTTTAACTAGTTAAACCTCGTTTTTACTTTCGAGTTTAAACCCTTTCATATACACACATACTAACACCTCCCATTGCAGATCGGCTCCCCGAGCGAGCTCCTAGCCCTGCTGCCCCCGGACTGCGACCCGAGCGACCCGGCCTTCGCGCCGCCTCCGGTGCCGCCCGCGCCGGGCGCCACGTAGCTGCCGCCGCGGCGCTGCTCCCCGGCCGGGGTGTCGCCGCTGCCGTCGCCCAACACGCCGTCGCCGCCGCCCGTCAGCCAGCGGCCTGGCTGGACGCACCTCGCCGTCTTCTTCGTGCACGGCGTCGGCGTCAAGGAGTAGCACGCGGCCCGGGGGCCGGCGAATGTGTGATGTGAGGAGGGCAAGGGTGTCACGTGTCAGTAACGCGAAATGAGGTCGTGAGGGCATGAATGCGTTTGGTGAAAATTACTATTTGTTTGGACAAGTGGACAACAAAAACTTTAAAAATGTTTAGCATATTACATTCTCTTTATATACAAAGGTGTTTTTATAATTATGGATAAGTAACGGTTTACAAAAGGAGAAACAAATAAATATTTTTTTAAATACTTATCAAACTAGTGGCATAAAAAATGATCAAAAAATAAATTCAACTTTTAATACCACAATATTTAAGTCGTTGAAATGAAATAAATATATATGACATATAATGTTTACGTTATAATTGAAAAATATGTCCTTTATATTATTTGTAGTTCTTTATCTCGCCGAATTACCTTTTAGCATTTTGTATTTTTCGGATAAATTTCAATTTATCAACTCGATCTTGTAACCTGACAGCAATTTGACTCGAAAACTATTTAATAGTTATGTATGGTACATGTGTGTTACATTACAAATAATTCTCAAGTGACTTAGGTAAATAACACACGTGTACCATACAATATTTTATTCAAAACTTTTTAATCATTGATATAAAATATATAACAGTTTTTTTAACATTTGATATTTCAAATGTTTTATAACGTAGTTACTATAATACGAAGCAACAAACAGTGACTTTAATTTCTAACCCACATATGTTATACGACGTACTTTATTTATCTAAAAAATAATGTTATAATTACAGATTGTTGGATAAAAAATAAAAACAGTCTTATTATGGTGTCGTGATTTTATTGAAGCAGTTTTCTTGTCAATTGCTAAGTAAAGTTTTGTGATCTAGAGTTGACAGATTCATGGCTCACATTATATTAGTCCAAAAAGGAAAGCACTCATACCCCCTCAAAAACAATGTAACGATGCCACTAGAGATAACAGTATTTTAAGTAAACAGTGGCTTTATTATTATGCAAAATTGCATATTTAAAGTTTTTGTTTATCATCACTTATTTAAATATAAGTCACTGCGTTCAAAAGAAAAATTAACAGTAATTTTAATTAAACGCATTCAAGCTGGCAATTGGGCTCTAAATACAATGAAAAAGTCCCTTGACTACTCATGACCCTTACAAAGAAAATAACAAGAGATACTGATACAATTGTTCTTCTTTAAAAAAAAAGATCCAACAGGTTACTAATTTTACAAAAATTATTTGTAGTAAATCTTAACACTGTTTAATTGACCAAACCTTCAATATCATGGTTTGACATTGTTTAGTTTAAGTATGTCAATTTAGTAAATTGGTTTTTACTTTTCACAGCACGACATTGTTTCTTAAAAAGAATTATAAGAGATAAAACATTTCTTGTAAGTGTACTAAATATAATACTGTTTCTTTTGACATAAAAAAAATAAGTATTACTCAATAAACATAACTCAAAATCTATAGAGATGATTTGAAAATGAGTTTGTGAGCTGTAGGGTTTTTGTAATACTTAAATCATTTTACGATAAAGAGAACACTTCAAACAAAACAATTTATGCTGCGAAATTAAAAGAAAAAAATATATAAATAATTTTTGTAAAGCAGTAGCAGTTTTGGATCTACATGTAACATCTTAATGCGAATCACATATTCTCTCTACATTTGGCAAGCTTTAACAGGGCCCCCACAATCAAAATGGACTTGACAGTGTGAACTGAGTGTATGTTATAGACACTTGCAATTTATGCACCTTCACTGAAAATGCAAGACGGATATTTTAAATTTTATAGTAGATCAGTAGAAGTTTCAGGCTGAAAATAAATATATTCACTTATGTATATAGAATGACAAATTTACAATAAATAAAAATTAAATTTAAATTTGAATTAAGCGACATTCATAATATGAAATAAGTAGTTAGTGTTACTCATTTCGAAATTGGTACACTACATAAAATCCAAAAAATATTCTTCAAGAACAAGAATCAAAAGACTATTATTTGGGATGGTCTACCATAAAACATTAAAGAACGAGTTTCTTAATTGATATTTTATATTATGGGAACGGAATTTGTCGACTATTATAAAATGAGTTATTTATCTTCTTTTTTATCATTTTGTGTCTACCGTGAATATTATTTAACGTGAAACATGAGATTTATCATATCCATGTTTACGACTTGATATTTGATTGACAGCAATGTATATTTGCTTCTTTCATTTCAAATGAAACATAGGGAACGAATTTGGCATTTTCTATTTGATGAATAAAAAAACTATTTTAAGAATCTTTAATAACTTTAAAGGAATGGATGGATTTTTGAAAATTTATTGTTTAATTATTCGATATAATACTTTAGTTAGTACATTAATTCTTTATTTTGTAATTTCTTACAATATTCAGATTTAGTACTTTTGTTAAATTCGTCCCATATGTTTCATTTTACATGAGACAAGAAAATACATTTCACGTTAAAAAATACTCTGGTATAATTTTTTAATGAAATAAATTTAAGACATTTTCACGTCAGTGTAGTGTTCTTTATTTGCTTTGGTACGTACGTACGAAATTATGAAATCCCACCAAATTAAAGAAGGCCACCACAACTTCTGTTTTTGTTTCATCTGTTGTGATGTTTATTTCACAAAATAGAAAATACCTATAAAAAATGAAAAAAAAACAAAATTTGAAATAAGTAGCTCAACACTATTTTCATTATTATGAACGTTGCAATACAAACACAAACATCAAACTTTTCAACTATATAAGATTTAACAGGAGTATATTTATTTTGGTTTGAACGACTAGCACTTATCAAAATCAGACTATCATCTATCGAACATGGACCAACGTAGCTTCTCTTGCATTTTCATCCACCTTGTTTACGTCAACGCCTTATCGCCGCTCTGTGGAGACAGCAAGGAAAGCAATATCACTGCGCCAGTCTTCAGTGACTCGTTCAAGATTCCGACGGTATGGCTGCTTGTGGCGGCGCTGCAAGCAGCCATACACACAGAGCCACCCGAGTTGATACGTAAATGGAGCGTAGGATATAAGCATATTTTTCTATATATAGTGTAAGCACAAGCTTAGAGGCTTTGTACGTCCATCTGTGACGAAAGCTTTAATTCACCAGGCTGGTGACACACCGACAATTGTTTCGTGTTTGAAATTATCAGTTTGAACTTGAAAAATCAAGAGTCAGAAAAACAGTAATTTTTACTTTGGAAAATCTAATTCATTTTTACGTCTTCACAATAAAATTTGTAGGACTTTGTTTGTTTTCTTTTAAACCATCTTGTCTAAGAGATGAATTCCAAGCAACTACTGTAATTCAGTTATATAGTATTATATTTCACCTCTACTACTTTCGGGAACTTATGTCTTCTTCAAAAATTGAAATAGTTATTTACATTATAAGTGCGATAGGTTGTATTTTATAGCGCGATGTTTTATATTGAAACATGACGAGAAACGGAATGCTTTAATAAAACAGAACGATGTAAAAATTAATACCTAACGCGCATTTAATGTATTAATTTTTTTGTATTCCAAATCAGTTCAGAACTGTACGATACATGCGCAGTTTGAAAAAAGTGTTCTAACTTCAAACCCAAACTTTGACAGTTAGTCGGTTGTTCTGACTGATCCCGAAATATGTTCTCTTACATTCAGAGAATCGGAGCATGTACTGTTAGTCAGAATTTCCGACAATTAGGCAGTCCAGAACAAATGAAATTGGCAGAGGGCAGCTGTCAAAATATTATTTCAAATTTATTAAATATCTGTATAAACATCTGCATTGACATTTCGCATTGTAGAGATATTGTTTAAATTATATTTTCACTCAAACTGTTTAAAGTTTGTCAAATATATCTAAAAGTGAGGTCAGACTTCACTATTATATATATTTGACAAAGTTTTTGACAGTTTGAGTGAATATATAATTTAAACAATATCTTTACAATGCGAAATATCGATACACATGAATAGAATTATTTTATTCTATTACCAATAAATTTTTAATAAACTTGAAATAATATTTTGACAGCTGCCCTCTGCCAATTTCATTTGTTCTGGATTGCCTAATTTAATTTAATTAACCTCCTAATTGTATTATAAGGTTAAAAATGAGGTGTTTGTAAATGAGTCAGTGAGTTTTTGATTTTTCTTCCATATTTATAGATTTATTTTCAGGTAAAAATAAAAATAACCTAACACAATTGACATTAATGACATTGACGATTCAAAATCAGTTCGCAATTCGTTCCAACAAAAACATGGTCGGGAACTATAAAAAAAACTACGATACATGAACTAATCACAAACCGTCAGAAATATGTAGTTGGAACAAACCTATTGATTCCAAAAAGAAAGTTGTTTAAAAATACAAGACTATTTGAAAATATTAAAACGTCAAAATCAAGCAAAACACTTATGCCCGTATTCATAAAACGCATTATAACGATTCGTTACAGAACGAATTGTTAAAATTTAACGAACGTTAAATATTTAACCATATTTACAAACAATAAATGTCAAATATAACGATTTGTTTAAATATAATGATTGTTAAAATATCTAGTAACTTTTTGTGTTGAAAGCTAATTTCATGTTACAAATTTAACGTCAAAAAGAAATATATCAAATTGTCAATTATTAAGAAAAGGGTAAATGTTAAAATTTTTACCGAAAATGGTATACAACTCTTCTTAAATATATTGGAAAACAAGAAATAGAAAACAAGAAGAACAATGTTAAAGAAAAAAATGGTGCGTGTGAAAAAATTACAACCGAATTTAATTGTGTTGCTGGTGGTACCCGATCTACATCACAATTAAGCACTTTTTATGATAATTTAAAAAGAAAAGATAACGCTGATGACATGGTAATAATCAAGATAAGAAAATCTGTATTTCTGCTTGAATTCTAAATTATCGAATATTTCTATTGGATTATTCCGATTTCTAAATAATCGTGGTTTGGGCATTGCCAACAATATGTTTTCTATAAGATTTTCGTCAGATTTGACGAAAATGATGATGAAAAAGATATTGACGTTTCGGAAGACGAAGACATTGCTAAAATTATATATTACGTTGATTACACCCACGTATTAATTATATTCGTATAATATCAGAAAAAAAATATTTACTATTATCATAAAACTTATGTGACTTGACAGATGACAACTATATAACGGTTTGTTATATTTTTAATGAAAGAAAATGCAGTCATTAAATATAACGAACAATTTAACGAATGTCATTGAAAACGAATGTTTATGAATATGAATATTCAATTTAATGATTCGTTTAAAGGATAACGAAACGTTATAAATATAACGAACGTTTATGAATATGGGCATTAGTAAAAAAATATTTCTCCAAGACTTTATTAAACGATAAAATGCAGTAGATAGTAATTTTGTAAGTACCTTTATTATTACAATTTTTTAAAAAAATAGCGCACATAAAATGTGAAATCCGCGCACAATAAATTTAAAAAAAAATGTAGTAGATTGACAAAATAACGACCAGACTGCATTCACATACAAAAATAAAACTTTGGAAATGAAAATTAAAATGATTATTATTTTTGTTATCGATTATTATTGTTCATTCTTTACTTATAAAATGTATTGTTATAAAATGCGCATATCAACAGATAAGATATATGAATGAACTTTAGTAGTATTCTTCAGAATTATTTTTTTACGTTTGGGTTAATATACAATTAGCAAAATATCAAACAAGACTCCTGCTTCATTCAAATTATGTGAAGAGAAAGAGATGATAGGAATTAACTATTATAGTAGTATAAATGGCTTAGACGCTGAGATTGTGAGTCCAATTTTCTAAATTTTTATATACTTTAAAAATTATTCGATAGAAATAACAGTATGCTTTGACAACGACAGACGGCTAGTCTAATAGTGAACACACGTTACACCAGAACAGTGCAATAAACTCACACCACAGAAGGAATCTTGGTCGTTTTATGTTATGCTGAAAAACATTTAAAAATAATACGTACTATATTGTATGTGAAATAAAAGATGAGCTATTTAAATAATATAAATTTAATCACTACAGTACCTATGAAGCGCCTGACAATTTTGTTAAACCTAGACCAATATTTTATCTCTACTGTATGTATCCAAGTATTCATGGTGTTAACATAAGTAAAAATTATCGTCTGTCATTGGTTGCCAATGTTTTATGACGTATTTAACAAACTCTCTTCCCTGCCGCATAGTTCATCTCTTATTTCACACACCGTACTAAAATTTTATTGTGAAATAAAAATTAATTACATTATCAAGAAAAAAAATCAGTGTTATGTAAAATACTGACAAAAAATCTCTCTTATCGTAAAATAATAGTATGTGAAAATGAATTGTTGGTGATGTCATCAGCCCCTGATATTGTACATATGGCTGTATACACTGTACACGCTACAACACTCCTTGTATGTATATGTGTTGGTATTTACAACATGTGATTTATACGCTGTGACTCCGAGAACTCCGGTTCGTCTTTCCTGCGACATATCTCTGGCCTCAACCTCTCCGGACCAACGAGCACGGGTCGCCCAGCTCAGATCCGTGTTCTCCCATAGATATTATACTTAAATACAAACAAGATCCTAGCCTAACATAACATTTTGCAACGTCATACTCAGTTGCCTCAGTGTTACACTTAGTTGCCTCAATGTCATACTCAGTTTGCCTCAATGTAACACTAAGTTGCCTCGGCTCCATACTCTGTTTGCCTCAGTGTAACACTAAGTTGCCTCAGTGTCATACTATGTTTGCCTCAGTGTAGCACTGTTGCCTCTATGTCATATTTAGTTTGCCTCAGTGTAATACTCTGTTGCCCCAATTTCGTACTTAGTTTGCCTCAATGTAACACTAAGTTGCCTCACCCCCATACTCAGTGAAACACTGTTGCCCCAATGTCATACTCCGTTTGTCGCAGTGTAACACTGTTGCCTCGATGTCATACCTAGTTTGCCTCAATGTAAGACTCTGTTACCGCAGTGTAACACCAAATTGCCTCAATGTAATACTCAGTTTGCCTCAATGTAATCAAGCGTACAAAAAACTATTAATCCTGAAATAATAATTATCTTCAAATTATTAAAATTTTAAAGGTGTGGGCGTGTCTTTGTGACATCGAATCGCCAAGTAAAGAGCAGTTTTCTGTATGCTTGACTTCACTAAAAATTATCATCACTTCTGTTTTCTATCTTATTTATGTGATGATATGATACCACGAAAACTTTATAAAAAAAATCAAAATATCATAAAAACGTTATTGTAAAGAGGCAGTGTGTAAAATGTTATGTTAGGATTCTAGGATGGTAAACTAAAACTTAAAATTGCACAAACTAAACGAGTCCACAGTAGCTATCAGTTAGTTTCCGCTATAATTATGTATACCTATTCGTATTATGATATGTAACCTATGTGAGAGTTTCTATATATTTGTTACTGTGTTTCAGATGTATTTTATATATAACGATATATTTATATATTATTATTCACGTGACCAAAGTATTTTATATGTTAGTTGTTCTGTGCCAATTTGTGAAACGAATTTCTTTAGAAAAAGTTTACTGTATTATACTAAAAATAATTTAAAATTAAAAGAAAAAAGTATGTAAACATGAATTGCGTGTTATAAAATATTAAAATGATATTAAATAAAGTTTAAAAGGATAAAATTATGAATAACGCATATTCATACCGTCCTCTTGAAATTTAAGTTAATTATAATACAGTAAACAGTTTGTTTTGTTCTATTACAAGTGTCCAACAATACATATCTGTATAGCACAATGCCTATACGACAGTTGTGTATACGTTGAAGTTCTGTTTCATAAAATTTCATAAGAATTAGTAAAGTATTGAAAAATTTTACAGTATTAATATTTTAGCAAAATTTTTAACAATTTTCAAAGTTATATAAAGGTGTTCAAAAAAACTTTCAAGGATTACAACAAAATATAAGTCAAAAATCTAATAAAAATGGTTTGGAAAAGAAAATATAAATTTGAAATTAAATAAAACATCACAAAAAAATTATTTTGATCTCAAAAAAGTATATTGCATGTCAAGGGAAAGATATGCTTAATATTTAACAAAATTAGTATTCTTTCCCGACGTATATATTAATTTCTTCAAGAAGTAAGTTATTTTATTTATTATAATACAGTGAGATGAAGAAATAACCATAATTACAAATATACACTCTATTTCCCGCAGTTAATCCTCACATCAATTGTAACTATGTGATTCAAATCTTTAGGAAGGAAGGGGTATTAATGACATCATCTTGTCGGTGGAAATCGTGTAATTTCCGAAGTAAACAAATGTCAAATTTGACAGTATTTTATATATACAAAAAAATTAAAAATTGATGAAACATACGAAAAGAGTTGTAAAGTAAACTAACGAAACTACCAACATACAATGAAGCATAAATTGTCAACGCCAAAATATCTTCATCAATGACGAATGACATTCAAGTTTTTTAAATATTTGAAAATATCCACTAGATACAGCGGTTACAATACTGTTTTTATTTAATTTTACCTCTGTAACACGTACGATAATGAGATAGCGAAAAAAAGTCTCATCTATGACATGCATATACGATAAAGATGCAAAATAAATGTTAAAAAATTCTTGCAGCAAAAATTAATGACGTGAGGATCAACTGCGGGAAATATAGTGTACATTAGTAGTAGTATCCTTCGCATAATTAAAAAATTTCATGACAGTTGTCAAAGAAGTTTTAAATTGGTAACAAAATAAAAAAATTGAAATAGTGGGAAAGTTATATAGAAGTGCATATATTTAATATTGGAATTATACGTTTAAATAAACATATCATTGTCGATTTTTATGTATTTTTCTTACTATTTATGTATCACAGTTAATAATAATCATATTTTATTCCTGATCATAAAAAAAAAGTTTTTGGCATAATATATTTTTAAGTCTTTTGCTTTCTAGGCAGTAATAATATATTAAATTCAATTTGAAGTGATTGTTGATATGGTGAAACAAAAAATTCGATATAGCCTAATTTATAACTTGAAATGAAAATGAAAAATTAAGTTTGACATGGCAAAATATACAGATTGACTGCCCAGACTACATTCGTAATCATGACTGCGTCTCATCTAAAATCTCATATGGCAGTAAATATTATCTTTTTGCCTAGTTAAATAAGTAACTATTTGTTGGACAATTGTCAAGTTAATTTTTGACTTACTCGATGCTGTTTATTACTAGAACTTATTTTTTAACACCTATATATTAAACGACATTTTAAAAAATTAGTAAAGGATATTTTACGAAAATTTTATTAAATTCGACCATCCAAGTATTTTGATACCCTGTATTTTGGATAAATATAAATTTGGCTCCTTGCAAATTGAACGAATTTATGAGAAGTCTGTATTGTACGGTTATTTTAATTAGCTCCCTATTGTGAAATTCTATTTTATA
This sequence comes from Stenolophus ochropezus, assembly GCA_035578165.1. Taxonomy (NCBI): domain Eukaryota; kingdom Metazoa; phylum Arthropoda; class Insecta; order Coleoptera; family Carabidae; genus Stenolophus; species Stenolophus ochropezus. Next base: position 23,674,740 of record JAQOWZ010000008.1, read on the forward strand.
CATTGCTTTTATATACTTTTATATATTGTATTGATATTAATGGAGTATAAGATATTGTGTTAGTGCTGTATATATTTATGTTAGCTGTAGTGTCCTACTGAATTTACTATTGTACACCTAGAGATAAAGAATTGCCTTTACCTACCAAATGCACAATGTGTCAGGTGATCATATCTGCTTCTGCTGTATAAATGCCTCTCTATGTTCATTTATATACGCGTCTGTGTTTTCAAATACTAATATTCATTTCTATTCAACCCTTATGCGACATAGCTGATGTGTACAACATGTTACATCTCGTTGTAGTTTGTTGTCCGTTACATATTTCGTAATTTTAATTTTACAATATAAAAACTTAAATTTTAATTGTTGTATATATCAGTAATTCTTAAACTTCTTAAAATATGATTAGTAAAATGACTTTAAGCTACGAATTTTTAATTTTAATCATTTCAATGATTTAAAAATAATGAAGCTCAGAATACTTCATTCATTAAAATTTATATTTATTTCATACTTTCATAAAATAAATGAAAAGATGTCCTATTTCAATGATCATTATTAATAAATGAAAGTATAATGAATCCTAAGAATACGCGCCATGTTTAACTATTGTTAAGTATTATATTACGTTCGATTCTTGTAAAGAAATACATTTTTTCTACGACCATTATAGAAAATGGCACTTTTCTTACACCATATACCTAACGCTTGAAAGTTGCATATTTTCTACAATCGTGGGTTAAAGCGTGAGAAATAATTTCTCACAGCAATTGCCAACTCTGCGCATGCGTGAAGATTATCTTTGTGAGATAATATACGCCATATTGTTATTTATGTCAAATAGCTTTTGTGCATGTATTTTTATTCTGTAACGTTTAGCAGTGTGGTCGTAGAAAAAGTATGGTGTGCCACTCGTGTAGAATCACCTATTTCCCACCTTGTATGATTCCAGCACGAGATGAATCGGGGGAAATAGGCGAGTTTTTGCACATGTTGCATAGTATACTTTTTCTGAAATCGTTCAGTAATCAACTACATCGTTTATCGTTGCCGTAAAATGAGCAAAGAAATAATAAGTCTTAACATGATTATTAAAGCATATAATACATGTGAACAAATCTTTTTCATTTTATTGTCATAAAAAAGAAAAATTAATCATTGTAAACGACTCAAAAAAATAATTTATACAAGGCAGTATATACGGGTACAAAGTTAAACATAAAAAATGAAAAATCTGATATTACTGATCACCTCAAAATGAAATTATTCAATTATTACTTTATTGAGTGGTTAAGAACCATAGTGGAACTAAGAGTACTTAGCAATATATATGTATTTATTTATTCACATATTATGTGACCATGTCATCCCCCTAAACAAAAATTCTCGGCTTCTAATTAAAAATGACTGGTATATATGAACAAAGTTCTCTGTTTTCTGTAAATGACAACTTGGAGTATATTTTTTTTGCTATACTTGAAGTTATATTCTAAACTACTTTTCTACGACCACTTTGGAAACTCGCACTTTTCAATATTTAAAGCTTAACACTCACAATGGTGGGTTAAAGTGTGAGAAATAATTTTTCACAATATTTGCCAATATTGTGCCTACTCCTGAATTTACCTATGCCGTATTGTTCTTTGTGTCAAATGTCGTGCGTATAATTCTGTTCTGTTGTGGTCATAGAAAACGTATATTGTGCCACTCGTGCAGAATTACTTACTTTCCACTCTTAATTTCTGCACTTGTTGCACAATATACTTAAACAAAATTTATGTATGAGGGTTGATGAAATGAATTTTATTATTTTTATTTAGCTTATAAGAAAGTATATTTCAAGATTTTTATAAAATAATTTAAAATAGCTTTAATTTTTACCCTTTTAAGAATATTTTCAATAAATAATAATAATGTTACAGTAAATTTGAATAATAATTAAGATCTGTCAAATTTGATCTCTTCCTAAAGTTTTAACAATTTTATATATGATTAAATAATGTAAGACAGTTTAATAATATTATCCGAATTTCTTCCAAAGCACAACAATCTACTGTCCACGTGTGTGCTTCGTAAGAAGTATGCACTGGACATATTCGAGCACTATTTAGTTAGCGTTAAGTGAAGTTACTGTCCAAGGAGGTACTGTAAGTGAATGTTACGCGATAAGTTGAAGCTTTAACATTGCACATTCCTACGCAGTGCAATCTTACCGATCTGTTACTGGTTAACATTAATAAGCGAATTTATATTTTATAATTAACTTGTAAATTGCTATTATTATACTTAACCATATTTGTAAATGTGATAAATAAAGGTATTTACATACATGTGTCTTTAATTTTCCTTACCATAAGTATTTTAAGGATTGTAGAATACAGTATTTCAAACCGTTGCTTGAAAAGTATATACTTTTCAATCAACGTTCAAACTTAGATTATAAATATTTTTTGTACAGAAATTTACTCTTTACATTTTGAAAATATTATCAATACCTATAAGCTCAACATTTGTTATATTAATCTTAAAAATTAATTTTAGAGTTCAATAAAGTATAATAATATAAAAATACGGATAGTGATAGCTCACTTGGTTAGAGCACTTCGACTCGAACTGAGCCAATTATAAAATCTGAGGTTTAAATCCCAGTTTTAGCAATCTGCATTCAACTAAAAATACCACTGTGTCCAGTGTCCAAGTAGTTCAGAATCCACTATAAGCTGCAGGCTCCTTTAGAGGCTTTAGGCTGACAACCTACACCACTGAAATGTAAGTAAAGATTTGTTACGAAACAAATACCGCAGAGCCGCTCTAAGGTGAAGGTAAAATATAAAAAATAAAATAGGTTTCGCTTAAATATGAATTTTATAGAATTATGAAACTATTGTATAAAAATTGATATTTGTATATCAAGGGACTAATTTATAATTTTTTATTACGCATACGGAACACATAAACCATGTGAGAAATAAAAAATTCTTTAGTCCACATTATATTTTTTCCGAAATCGTGAAACTATGTATTAAAAATATAAATTAATAGCATTATATATTTGTAAAACGTCAACTAGCTATTGAGACTAGGATGGCTGTGATACTGATAACATACTGTCAAAGTGTCAAATATTTCTTAATAATTTTCATTTATGTTTACACCTACTTAGATGTCGTCCGCATGAAATCAGATAAATTATTATCAAAGGTAAATAATAAATAAATTCACCAATAATATTATAAAATGATATGTTTGTTATTTTAGATAGTACTAAAATAAACTGCAAAAATATAATACTATTAAAATATAGGTTAATTTAGTTTGACAGATGGGACATAAGAATCTGTAAACTTTTACTTTAGCTACTACTTTAGCTAACTTCACGGAGTGATATCGTCTACTATAGTATCGATTTCGAAAAAACATTTTAAAAAATAAAATATTTTAAACTTGAATAAATTATAATTTTTGGGTATTATTAAAAAAATATATTAAGATAATAATAAAATTTACAAGAAATACTACTATTTGTAAATTTATTTTCATATCAGTCATGTTTAAATACAATAATAATTTGAAAATCAGCGTTCCATCGTTGTTTAGTTTTAATGGAAAAAAATTCAAAGCAATATACATACCAACTTAAAATAAATAATAAAACTGCGAACAGAAAATAAGTTCCAAAAGATTGCAAGTAACTATTCCACTGAATGATATTACAGAAAACTAAATTGTGAGCTGCGAAGGATAACCAAGAAAGGTTTCATATAATTAATGACGATGATAAAAAGAACCGACGCCAAATTGCGGCACAATAAAAACTTTTTATCTAATAAATAAATAAAAGAGAACGAAAAGTTGGTACGAATTTGAAACGTAAAAAGTACGGCATTAAACACTACACTTTGTCTAAGTGAAAATAAGAGAGATAAATTATTTATTCATTGCAGGAATCGTATTGCAGGTAGTACTCCATCAAATAAAATTGAATATATGTTGTACTAAATGTTATCATAACAATAAAATAAAAATACTAAAATAATTTTACATTATTTGCCGCCCCTCAAAGTCAGCTGTTGAGGTTTTAAGAGCCCCCATTACCCCTTCGAACGGTTTCGCTGCAACGCACCCTTTGAGAAACACTGCAATATTAAATGATAGTTACATTTAACTTATTACTCGTTTACTACTGGGATTTTTGCAAAATTATAAAATCTGTGTGTTGTATTTTTATTTGAAAATTAATATAAAAAAAACCAAAACCCAATCTTATGAAAAAATATCGTATTAAAAATTTGAAATAATTTTTTTTTCATTTTAACTCTATCATCTATTCTTTGCTTCTTCTTGTTAGGATTAAGGTATTCTGATGATATGGAATTTATGCAAAATAGTAACTTTTTCTATATCTTATATGATCGTATAATAGAGAAATATAATAAAACATCTTTCGTAAAAATTGTTCATTCATAATTTAATTTTAGAATACTGAAATCTAGAAACGTCCTTGAAATCTGTGACGTAGTGAAATACATAGATGGAGTTAGTAATTAGCAAAGTGTGTAATTTGATTTTGACATTTCATTCATTGCGTTTGCTGTGATCATTCATGTTTCTTGGATATTTCTGATATTTAACCATGTTTTTTTTTTGTTTAAAAGCAAATAGACAACATGAACACGTGGGTTTATGCGGTGAAGTTTGCAGCAAATGTCAACAGTCACTAACACGTGGTAAGTGCGCCAAGAAAAAAAAATTGAATTCGAAGTAATTTTTAAAAATTCGTATCTCGCTTGTAATATACATTTTCTAATACTAATAAAAAAAATTCAATGATGGAATACCCCATTGTTAGATCCTGTGGCATGGTTGGCATGTTGAGTAATCTTAACTTCCTACTCGGTTTAATCATTTCAATTCATACTACCATAGGCACCGACTACATGGGGGCATCGGGCCTTATGCCCCTATGGAAAATTTTCCTAGGAGCAATGCTCCCAAGATGACATTTTCGTTAGTACAATAATTTTTTAAATCAGTAATAAAGCCCTGAATTGTTATTATTTAAAAAATATATTATATACTTTCTTTCATTTTCTAGTAACTAACTACTACCCTGAAACGGGTGTGAATTACACCCTTAAAAATATTACCAGTGATTTCCTTGCAGCAAAATACCTACGGGTACAAATTTTCATTTAAAAATTCCCACTAGAACAGCCACAATTACAGATTGAATATCAAACAATCGAAATCCATATGACAGGTGATAATGCGCGTCTCAGAATATACTAGAGCTCAGCGGAACGCTAGGATGGTAGCGGGCCTTTGAGCCTCCGCCCCGCCTGGCGGTATGACTAGACCGCTTTCTAGAACATCCTGTGCCCTAAAGGTGGTCTAGTTCAGCCGGCCGAGAATTGGAGCACGCTTCAGCATGTGCTCTAATTCTTGGCATACTGAAACCAGAGCATATTCTGGAGTAGTTTTGACTGCTCTTAATTGTGTTCTAGTTTTAGTGGAATTAGAGCATTTTCAAGCATTTGCACTAATTGTTTCAATGGATCTAGAATTGGAGCAAATACACAGAATGCTCTAATTCTTGACCTGCTTACATCAGGGCACATTCTGGAGTACTGATGCTCTGGATTTTGCTGTGGTTTCTTTTCTAATTCTTGACCTACTGAAACCAAAGCAAATTGTAAAGCTATGCATTGTGTTAATTTACTTTGAGTTACAAATTAATTATAGGTTTTTAGTTTCGCTTTATCCCACGGTAATATTTGTTTTTTTTTTCGAAATTTTATTACTTTAATTTAGTCATTATATGAAATTTTGTCCCTAAGGGAATTTTGAAAAGTCGGCGTTTACTCATACTACTGGTGATGAGAAGTTAGTTCTTGAAGTACATATTTAGTATTTTTTTAAATCATTTTAAGGTTAACGACTAATTTTATCAGTTTTAATTGAGATATTAAATATTTTTTTTTATTTTCTTGTAATAATGAGTTAATTATTAATAAAAATTATTTTAAAGAGTTGTAGAAATACGAGTATTAACATTAAAAATTAAATATTTAAAGAGGATATATGTACTTATTTTAGACATACGAGTACTTCCAAATAAATGTCATTCCTGAATAGGGCTGGCAAAAAAGTCGATATATCGATTTAAGTCGACTTTCTTAAAGAAGTCGTGCTATCGATTTTTGAAAACCATAGTATCGATTAATTGAATTTAGACTTTCGATTTTTTAATCGTCGACTTTTTCCATTAATTAGATTTTATTGACTTTTGTTTTCAAATAATTATCTCGACTTTTAAACTTCGACTTCGACTTTCAATTTTCAATTACCAGAAACTTCAAATCTTTTCTAATTTTGTACCCTTAAATTTTTATAATATTAAAATATTCTCAATAGTTTGATATATTTCTTTATATTTAGATTCAAAGAAAATGGTGGGCAAAAATTATTACAAAAATAAGTCAGATTGCAACTATGATTATATACAGGAATTAGATAATTAAATCTTCACGGCAATTTCTTTCAAAGAATTGTCCTGTCAAAATCGCTTTAACAAATTGCCAAACAACCAAGTATTGATACACAGGGTGGCCCAATGAAAATTATCAGCGCAATTTTTGGCCACTTAACATGAATTTTGCAAAAAACGCTCGAACACGTCAATTTTAGTATAAAGGGGGACACCTGAATAAATTAGTACCAATGGCATAACTTCAATCCTAAAATGGGGGTGGACTGTACCTTAAAAATTTTAAATGGAAAAGGGTGTCAAACATGACTCAGTTTAAAAGGCCTTTCAATTCTCTTTTCAACAGCTTTTTTATTTTTCAAATCCGATCATTAGTTCCAGAGAAATATCGTTAAAACAAATTTTATCAGGTGTTCAAAATTGCAATCAAGTAGGCTTAAACAAATGACAAAAACTAAATAAACAATTCTTTCGACAAGTTGTTTGTAATAGATAAGTAATTTTTAAGTTAGATTTCTTTTTGAGGGGGTATTTGAAGCCTATAGTTTATGCCACGCTACCCAAATCTTTAGAAGATTTACGGCAACGTACCGCAGTTCCAAAACCTCTAGTATTTTATCGTTAATAAGTTTTTTACTATTTTTTAAATATTTTGACTTTGTCGATTTTGTTTATTTATGACTACTAGATATTTTCATTTTAAATAAAAGATAAATTTTTTATCATTATATTTATTGCGTGTATATGTATTCAAATAAATAATTTAAAATAAACAAATACAATTAATGTAGAAGAGATGTACTCTCGGTAAAATTTATGGAAGAGATTTTTTTTTTCGATGAAATTTGTAAGATGTTCTCTAGGTGCTATCCGTGGAAGACTTGTTCCTTCGGCGAACTTTGTAGAAGAAATATTTTCTCTTGGCGAAATTTCTAGAAGGTATGTTCTCTTGGCGAAATTTGTAGAAGGTATGTTCCCTCGGCGAAATTTGTGGAAGAGGTGTTCCTTCAGGGAAATTTATGGAAGAGATGTTCTTTCGGCGAAATTTGTCGGAAAGATGTTTTCTCGCGGTGAAATTTGTAGTATTATAATTCCAAAATGGCACAAGCCTAGAATAATAAAAATAATCACACTGCTTTATTTACCTTACTAACGCCCTAACTGCGTACATGAAATTTTTTCCAAACATCGCATCTCGTATAATCTTTTATTGGAAAACTAAAAGAATGTTTATTTATTCGTGCAGTTTGGGAATTTGCTAGCATATTTATAAAATGTTGAATGTAATAATAAATATTTTAATATATTTTTCATGTACATAGATAAAATATTTTTGAACATATTACTTACGATATTTACTTTATCAAAATCAGTTTAACATTGTTTGCCCAGTTTACTTCATTTTAAATTTGAAACAAAAATAAAATTAAAATTAAAATTACAAGTTACTAAATTTTTCCCCCAGAAATGGAAGTACTAGTAATGCCATCTAAACTTCTCGGGGTAGAGTTACTCTGTCTACTTTATGCTGCCAATTTCTCTATACAAGTTTCACCGGGTGAAATTTTCATTTAATTCTCCTCAAACGCCAAAACTTTATTATTGTTTTTCTCCGTATGACAAAAGCGCACTAAATGATATTTTTTTGTAAAAAAGCGCACCAAATGAACATTATAAAAATGCACCGAACTATGTTAAGCGCACCAGTGTCTGTATAATTGAAATGTTCATATATTAAGAATTTTGATGTAACTATTTATTCAATGATGGAATAAATTAGGTTAGGTCAGGCTAGGTTACGTTAGCTTAGTTACTTACTTTAGGTTTGGGGAGGTTAGGTAAAGTTAAATTAGGTCAAGTTAGGTTAGGTTAGTTTAGGTTTGGTGAGGTTAAGTTAGGTCACGTGAGTAGATTAGGTTAGATTCTATTAGGTTAGGTTAGATTCGGGACGAAAGAGGAAGACTTGGAGGCATACCTCTGCGAACGAATTCACTCGTATTTTAATCTAATCAGATGCACATATACGCACACACACTAGATTCCTAAATTTTTCTGGTGTGCTCTGCTGTTATTTTTTGTGCTCTTATGAAATGTTTAAAAATATGAACGATACATTTTTGTTACGCAACCGTTTTTCTCCGAAATTATCAATAATTAACCGATTTAAAAAATTACGGATATTTTTATTTTAGTACAGAATCATAAAACGGATGAAATAAAAATGGTCATATACCCCATTATAAATAAAATATGATATATAGTACTACATGTTCATTAGTAATTTAAAATTAAACTTCCTCATATTTGAATTCGTATCAAAAAAATGTATTTTTATACATCTATTCTATTATTTTTTTAAATAACTGTACTTAAAAATCCTTATCTTTCATATAGGTATATCAAAAAATAAATGATGATCATTTTAAAGATGACGAGACCACGGAAGTAGAGACGTCGAGATTAAAAAGAGACCAGTCTTGTCTTATTTCTTTTTTTAGTTTCGCGCCAATACTAGATTTTATAGGTTTATTAAACGCAAAAAATAAACACGAAACACCAGAAAAATGCAAAATTTCTAATGAAACTTTTCCAGTTGATTTTGTCCTATTGTTTCTTCCTTGCAATACCGTACAATAACTTTATCAGCATCACTGACCACGACCACCACGGAAATGCAAGTAAACCCTTCAACAATCAACCCAATCCTTGTTCTATTTAATGTCCTGCTCCTTGTAGGAATGTCATGTCAAAAACAAATTAAATTTTTAAATCCTCTAAACTTCCCAACCCATAAACCTAAACAATCCCTCCTTTCCCCCTCCAACATATCCTCTGTCCTTGTCACTCCCGCCGCGCAGCAGGCTGGCTAGCCGCGAGTGGGGGGCCAAGAGGGGGGAATGGTATGTGGACCAGAGCACCCGGCGAGTACCAACGTGTTGCCGTGTTTTGGTTACAAAGGAATGTTGGAATGAATGAATTAGGGATGAATTTATATTTACAATTAGTTTCATTAATAAAATATTTCTAATTTATGTATTAAATACATTTTTATTTAACACTTTATAAATATATCATTGCAAACTTATTGTTCCGAAAATTTATTTTTCTATACCTATTATCAATTATAATAAATTAGCACTGTTAAAATTATTAAATTGCATTTTTTTCTAATGTTTTCTTATTATCTTAAGAAAATGTTGAAGCAAGCTTAAAATATTAAAATTCATAATATTTATAAGAGGTTCAGTGCCACCATATATTAAAATAATCTGATGTGGACCCACATGACTTCCTTGTCTACTAAATTATACACATTTTTTGCAGCATTCCATTTAAAATTATTTCACTTGAAAGTTTATTCTATGGTTAATCATTCTGCAACTTTTATTCCTTTCATTTCTTTAAAAGTTCAAAATCCCCTTCGAAATGGATCATCTTTTGTAAAATTTTATTAGAATGTTTATCACTATTTCTTATTGCATTACTATTTTCTCTCATAAAAATTTGTACCTCATTTTTTTATTTTTTGGGCAATAGATCTGCTACAACCTCTACTGCCGCGCTTCTTTATATCTACAGGAACCTCATCGCTGTGATTAGTTTATTTATAGCCAATCTGATTTATTTATTAATTTTTTTTTTATTATAATCAAAGGATTCAGAAAAAATAATACATGATTTGTTAGAAAAATGTTTGCACTTGATTCGAAGCCATAAAATAGTCGGCACAAAGTGCCTCGTATATCTATATGGCTCCTCAATAGTAATGTATCATTTTTCTAACTCTTATGTAAATAACTATTAATCGCTCAAAAACTTGCAAAGAAAGAGACCATACGACTTATTATTTTTGAGTTATGCGAGATACGTACGTACAGACATCATTCCGAAAGTAATCAAAATGGTTTCAGGGATAGTCAAAATGGATATTTTGGTTGATATCCTGAAATAAATTTTTTCGCTATTAGAATACTTCCTTTACTTCATACATGGAAGTAAAAAACAGACCCACATGCCATTTTCTTTCTATTGTAAAAATTAATACTATTTCTGAAATATATGCAGGAAATCATGGTGGATTTTTTATATCCAGAAAAAGTGGCGGATCCAGAAACACTCTTAGGGAGGGGCGCATTTCCTTTTTACAAGGTGTTATGAAACTTCCAAGGCCAGGGGCGGATTTAGGCATGGGCTTTATGGGCTGCAGCCCAGGGCCCCGCGATACAAAGGGCCCCCTGCTTCGTACAATCAGAATAACACAAACAGACATTAATATCTCCTGCAACTATGCTTAAATAAATATTCGTGTAGTCGTTAACTTTCAATAATTTTTAATTGAATAGGAATAGGGATAAGTTGACCAGACAGCTGCGCGAAGTACGCTCTTGCGTCTTAGAAAGAGAAGAAGATACAAGAAATAAGAAACAATAAGAAACAACTCTAATTTTGCAAATTTATTTCTTAAAATGTAATTGAAATCTAATCCTAGTATTTAACTTTTCATACAACAATAAATATTACATTTTAAATACCGAAATGAGCATTAGCTTAATCATTTTTATAAATCTGCCTATATTTTTGAGAAAAATGCAAAATTATGTATGTACCTATCATTTTTATTTAAATATGACTATTCAAAGAGGAACAGAAAATAAATCTGTAAAATTTTGTTACGTAAGGGTATTAAATATGCATATCGTTTAATTCAGAAAAAAATACTGAATCGAATAAGCAAATTAAAAAATGTAGGTTCCTATTTAAAATACGAAAGTTATACCTCGTATTTTGAGAACCACTGGTCGAAAAAAATGTTTCCCTCATTAAAATAGTTTTATAAAATATAAATTGTTTGCTTATTTAACCGACCTTGTAGCTCTTATAGTTCCCGAGATAGCAATAGTGTACCACTTAAAATGAACGCCCTATGTATCTCTATAAATGATTATAATTTATAAGGATATGTGTTATTTTCTGTTTTTGTTAAGGTTAATTTGGAATATAAATAAAAAAGTTCTTCTATTCCCGTCAACTTTTATTAAAAACATTATAACAGTTTTTTGATAAACTGCCGGTTAAAAGGTTCTTAAGGTAGGGCCCCCACACAATATTAGCCCAGGGCCCACAAAGTTCATGGTCCGCCCTTGTCCAAGGCTTCCAATAAACTTCCAAGATTTCCATAAGACTTCCAAAACTGTACACCAAACTTCCGAAGTGGTTAACCTCTCGCCTTTTTAAGGTAATCATAAACAATAATATACCTATATAGTGCTATGCACAAAATTAGCAATGAACATGAAATCATTGAATTAGAAAATCACCCCAATTCTGTAAAGAAGTTGCTAGCTCTTAGTAACGTTACTAAAAATTTTAACCAATCGAAATATTTGTAAAAGCTGTCATTTTCATATTTTATTTAGTGTCGAATATTTTGATTGGCTAATGATGTTAGTAGCGTTGCTAAGAGTTAGTAACTTCCTTACAGAATTGGGGTAAAGATTATCATCGGATTAAACAAAAAAACACGGATTTTCGTCCATGCGAGTCAAAACTTTCTTCGGATTTCACTCCTTCAAGGAATTTTAATTTCCATAATATAGAAAAACTACGCTCAGCTGTATAACTAAACCACACGTGCAAACAGGACACTAATATTGTTACTAATTATAAGCAACAAATTGTTTTTTATTTTAGAATTTCATTTGCACTAAGAGCAATGTCAGTCATTATCAGGGCATGTAACCGAAAAAAATACTGGTTAACGGTTAACCCATATTGAGAACATTATAAAAATAAGGGTTTTAGTTCGAAAACCGGTTTTTATAAATTGAACACCGGTTTAAACCGGTTAATAAATCGGTTAATAAAAAAAATAATAGAAAACTTAATTAAAAAAATAATAATATTAGGAACAAATGAAAAGCGATTATGTTTCATGCTGCATGCAAAATCAAACTAGAAATTCACAAAAATTCCGATAACACATTCAGAGAAATGTAAGTAATTTTTTCAATTTTAAACTTGATGCCTAAAGCTTACACTACCTATTTTTATGACTCTACAATAAAATCGAAATTGTCATGACTCATATAGTCTTATTCCAATACAAATATAACAGATATGAAAAATTCAATTTTTTTCGCACTAAATAGTATTATTAAAATGAAGGTTAATGTTCGGTAAAACCAGTTTATTTTTTATGGTGAACGGTTACCGGTATTTTCGGCCTTAGAGATATCGGTTAAAATTTTGGTAAAAGTTCACAAATTTTATAGAAAATTCAAAAAAAGTCAATACATTATTTTATTTATTAATATAGTATGTTATAATATAAAATTTATTTCGTGTATATAAATATTCAATAAAAAACTTTTAAATAATAGAAAACTTTTTTCCTTTATTATGGTGTACGGGGACTAGTTGGTTTGAGTGTACATCTGTTATAATAAAATAAAATAAAAGGGTCTTTCCACATTTTCAAACATACTGTATATTTTTTTACTATATGGCAGAGCAAAAGAAATATGTAACAATTATAATTAAATTAATTAGAAATATATATTTCACTTATGTCTTCGTACGTCCTAGACATCGGTAACACTACAATTCTATTTACATATACATACATATTTATTTTTTATTTAAATTATATTTTATACTTGATAGTGTTAGCTAATACCCTACTATTAATTTAATATAATAATTTTAATATAACGTTGAATAACTGTTAGCTATTTCGTAATCCCCCTACCTTCATTCATTTATTAAAATGATAATTAACGACACAGAAATCTTCAGTGTCTTTTCAGCAGTCATCAGGTGAGCACAATTTATAATTTTATTTTTTAATTTGAATTTTAATAATTGATTGCGATTTACTACTACTATATTATTATTGAAACTAGTGTGCAGTACAAATATTTTTTTATAATTATTAAAAACAAATTTTGTTATAAATAAACTAATTCATATTTTTTATTGTTTCAGGTTCCAGCTACTTTCTAGATATAAGATATAGATATAAGATATAGACGTAAGGGGGGAAGCAGGTACTTCTCAGTTTTTTTTTCTCACCACTGAAATAGTAAGTCTAATTTTAATATTTAAGAATAATATTCTTCCTGAACATTTTACGACTTCATTAAACTTAATTCCCATAAGCTCATTTTTAATTTAAATTATTTCCGTAATGCATTGTTGACATTGTTTAATCTTAACTTCAACTGATACCGTATCATGCAAATATATTGCATTAAATTTATTCCTAAACAAATTAATAAGACTTGGCACATTAGGTATGAAATGAGATCTAGGTATAAAGTGTGGAGTGAAGTATGATGGTTAGGTGTGATGTTTAAATATAAGGTATGATGGTTAGATATAAGGTGATTAAATATAAGGTATGTTGAATGCAAGGTATGATGGTTAAATTTAAAGTGTGATGCTTAGATATAAGGTGCGATGATTAGATATAAAGTGTGCTTCTTAGATATAAAGTGTGATGCTTAGATGTAGGGAACGGTATGATGATTAAATATAATGTGTGATGAATACATATAAGGTGTGCTGAATACATATAAGGTGTGATGATTAAATATAAGGTGTAATGATTAATATAAGGTATGCTATTAAATTTAAGGTGTGTTGATTAAATTTAAGGTGTGTTGATTAAATTTAAGGTGTGCTGATTAAATTTAAGGAATGATGATTAAATATAAAGTATGATGATTAATATAAGGTGTGATGATTACATATAAAGTGTGATGATTAAATTTAAGGTGTGATGATTAATTTTAAGGTTTTATGATCAAATATAAGGTGTGATGATTAAATTTAAGGTGTGATGATTAAATTTAAGGTGTGATGATTAATTTTAAGGTGTGATGATTAAATTTAAGGTGTGATGATTAAATTTAAGGTGTGATGATTAAATTTAAGGTGTGATGATTAAATATAAGGTATGATGAATGTAAGGAATGATGATTAAATGTAAGGTGTGATGGTTAGATATAAAGTGTGATGGTTATATATAAGGTATGATGGTTAGATATAAGGTATGATGCTTAGGTATAAGGTGTAATGATTAAATTTAAGGTGTGATGATTAAATTTAGGATGTGATGGTAAAATTTAACGTGTGATGATTAATTATATGGTGTGATGATTGAATATATGGTGTGATGATTGAATATATGGTGTGATGATTGAATATATTGTGTGATGATTAAATATAAGGTGTGATGATTAAATACAATGTATGAAAATGTATATGTAGTGTGATGGTTAGGTCTGAAATGTGATGTGTAGATATAAGGTATGATGTATGAATGGAAGCAAATCCTTACTGCAAAACTACCCGGGAAGTTTTCAGTAAAGACGAGCTTTTAGGTACAACTTATTTTAGGTTTATAATGTGCCTTGTTTTATTAATTGTTTTGCTTGTGTTTATTTATGAGTACATTATTTAATTCACTATAAATGTAAATATTACACAACTTTTACTATGCCATTTTTGTGCAAATATTGCTAGATTTAATTTTTTAATTTACTCCTATTACTAATTTCAACCATTAATTTTTCCCTAAAAAAATAATTTTTGATTTTAAAGTCCTCCAATTAAAATATTTGAATTTTGAATGTGTAATACCCCGTAGTATATTATAAGTCGAGGCACTCCTTTCTCTGCTTACAGCATTCTGGTCGTTGGTATGGGTTGCACGGAAGGGTTGTGATACCGCCCTCGTATTAGCGTGTCTATAAGTTAGAGTTACGGATGTGCTTGGTGCATCTTGCTGCCCTTTTACCATTTTGGGCGTTAGTACTGGAGGGCCGGAAGGGTGTCTGACCGCTAGCGTGTTGAAATGTCTAATTGTGGAGTGAGTTTGTACATAGACTATAATAATTAATATTATATTTTCATTTTCTACTTCTTTCTTGGTTTTCATGCCAATGCCCCTGACCCTTTTCGCTGGAAGTACACTGCATTAGTTTAAGTCGCGCCGAATAACTTTTAAATCGCGGTTAGATTTAAGTCGCAATAGTTTTAAGTCTTCCTCCTTTCCTTAAACCCAAAACCATCCCTTCCCCCCTTGTCGTCGTGGAGAGACCTTGTCGTGGTGGCAAGGCTTAACCATCCTCTAAACATCAAATGTAAAATAATAGAGGATGGGACCAACATCTCCACTTTAATATTATATTGATATAATTTACAGATGAAGCAATTTTTATAAATTACTTTCTTCAGATATTTTTAGGGAATAATAGATGGAAATGAAGCAGAACCTATTTCAAATGGTATAATTTCTTATAGAAGCAGCAATTTATATTGGTGAGTGCAAAATATTTTTTATAAATAATAGTGCAGAAAATATTGTAAAATATGTTCATATATTTTAATAATTGTAAAAATAACTAATAGTTTTTTTTATTAATGAGTAGTTTAGAAAAATATAAAATATTTTTTATTTTGCTAGAGCTAAAGAAATTATAATATAATTTTCAATTCTTAATTCTTATGTGTTATTTAAAAATGTATAGTAGTAGATATTAAAATATAACCTAAAGTTATATTTAAAACATTATATTTTTATAGACTGACAGTTTCAGGTATGTTTCTATAATGACAGAAATGCAGAAAGAAGAAATATTTAAACCGCAAAAGAACTATGGTTGAAAACAGTTCTAGAAAACTGGATGGATCAGAACCTCGAAAATCGTAAGTGCTTTTTCTTAAATTTATAATTTATATTTCCACTAATTGCCTAATCATTAATTGTTATTTATCCTTATTTGACATGAGAAATTGTTTTTCACAACGATTTTACTTTGTAATTATGGTAACTTTAACATGTTTTATGACGAATTTTTCAGAATAAATCAAATCAGAAAGTTATCATTTTCTTACGATCAGAGAAAATTTTTTTAATGAAAATAATATTTTTAAAGTAAATTACTTTATATATTATTATAATTTTTTTCAATGCAGGTCGAAAACATTGTTAAATATTTTTATGTTTCATAATAATTCCAATGTAATTTTTATTATTTATTTTTCCAAATACCACACTACAGAAACTATTTAAATACAGGGTGACCCATAGTATGTGATAGGCACGTAGTTCTTCGATTTTATTCCCCGGGAATGTGTATTAACCAGGGCATGTAACCGTAAAAAATACTTATTAACGGTTAACCCGTACAGAAAACGTAATAATAATAACGGTTTTAGTTCGAAAACCGGTTTTTATAAGTTGGAAACCGGTTTAAACCGGTTAATATATCAGTAAAAAAATTAATTAAAAAAAAACATAAAAATATAATAAAAAATAATTACAAAAAATATAATAAAAAATAATTTAAATTTTTTTTAAAAAATTACCATCTGAAAAAATATAACGAATAAAACAATGCAATTTATTTAACGAATATTCACAAAAATTCCCGTAATCAGAAAAACCCAGGTCACTTATCAATTGTAAACTTGCCTAATGGCAATGTTCGCGTTAAATGATGAGTAAAATGAGTAAAATAAAGGTTTTTAACCGGTTTATTTTTTTGTTGGTTAACGGTTACCGGTATTTTCGGTCTTAAAATTATTGGTTAAAATTACGGTTAAAGTTCGCAATTTTCGTTCAAAATATCGGTTACCGGTTTATATTAACCGGTTTTTTTAACCGGTTACATGCCCTGGTCATTATATAAGAAGTAATTTTTGTTTTATAATATTTCAGCTCAAGTTTTGTTCTTGATAATTCTGCTTCTGCTCCAAATCAAACAAATCTATGTACATATATGGGACATCTTTGTACTCCAGATTTATTATTATTTTCGAAATTCCCAAACCTCGCCTGTCTAAAAGAGGCGAACGCTATAGAAAAATAAATATTACGATTATAATAGTTCTTAAACTTTTGTAGAAATTATGATTAGTAACCCACGGGCAACAAATATCTTAAGACAGCCCTGACTATTATTATTTTTCACAGATAAAATATTCCTACAATGCACTTTCAAGATCTCAATCAACTAAAGCATAAAGTCTTTGAGAGGTGATGTTTGATACTCTGCAATAAAATAAAGTGGCAAATCCAGTAGTAATTACTAAGCCCCAAATTATATTTTTCATTTTACGTACTTAAATATTAAATTAAACTAAACAAATCACAAATAAATTAAAACAATTACATAACACAGTATAAGAATTGAATTGTATAAAATAATCTGTATAATGTACCTATATTCTTAATATTCTAAATATAGGTAGTAATTTATACTATTTGTATGTACACATATTATTTTATATCATTATTATCAACCAGTATTTCAAAAATTCATAATCAACATAACAAATAATAGACAGTTTCTCTATTGAATAATAACATCTACAATACATGGCGTCAAACATTTAATTCATTTTAATACAATACATTTATAATGTACACATATGCATATCTGAAATAATAAAAAATGTCAAATAATTAGAAATATACTTCATTAAATGCATACTAAATTTTTCAATATAATTTTAACTCTTGCACTTATAAGTATACACCAAATTTTTTAAACCTTCATTTTTTACTTCTTTAAACTTAAAAAAACCCATCAATGGTGAGTCCACGAGTCCACCATCCGTGCACAGTCATCGAAAAGAAAAATCAACAAGCAAGCTCCCAATTTGCAAGTAGAAAAATTCATTTACGAGAAAACTAATAGAATAGTACATTACATATTAAGAGTTATAAGATGCATATTACGCGCGAAATGAAAAAGTTACACAAGAAACGCGAAGCAGCGAGTTTGTAATTCCACCAGTGTGCAATGGGGTAGGTGACCAATTTCTAAATTTGGTATATGTGATAGCTTGTACAAAAATAATATACCCGTATTTTTTTAAAATTGTTAATTAGGTATATGTTGTTTTGAAGTAAATAAATAATATAGTACTTGGGAGGGGATTATGACGTCAACTAAGTTCATGAGAGGGGCGAAGGTAGATAGAGACGGAAATATGTGGTGTGAGTGAGATAGATAGGTTTATTGCCACACTTTCAAATTTTAACCAATCAGCGTGCTAACTTAGTGAACGTCATAGTAAAGGACGCTGTTCCTATTTAACGCAAATTACTAAACAATTGCTGATAAATATTTAACTTTTTTAATGTCAACGTTCATAAATAAATATACTTTCTATAATTCAATAGTTTTTTCATTAAAATTCTACCTTTACGAAAATTATTTTACTGTATTTCGATCACACCACGATCACACAGTGTAATGAAAGAATTAACTAATCACTAATAAATAGTACCAACTACAGAACGTAAAATCAGCTCAAACTGTCTACCTCAAAATAATAAATGAAAACTATTTACAACCCAATAAAACAATACTATGTAGAACATTTCTTGCTTATTTCTTCATTAGACGTAATGTTTTAAAGTAATTATAATTAATTTTATCTTATTTATACTGCTAACATAATTTCGATAAATCAAAAATTCCTTAACTGTGCGAACGCGAACTTTACACATATGGCCTTCCGTAATATGACACTTAGATAACCTACAAGTTGTACAATAATGGCTATTTATTTTAGTGGTCGTAGAAAAAGCATATTATTTTAATGTAATTTTATATTTATTACATATTATATTTCTTAATAAAGCAAGTTTCTTTAATTTATTACCTATACAATTACAATTATTCTATGCAAAACTTTTTTTTCTTGTTTACCGTCTAGTGGTTCTTAATCGGTCATCTATAAACTTATAGAAAAGACGTGTCGTCAATTTGTTGTTATTTAGTTGAAGCATTTTTACTTATGTAATGTAATAAGACAAAAAAAAAATTCTTGGATGTTCCACATTCTCCGACGTGTCGCGAATTGTGAGTTTATAATTTTCAAGGGTTGTACCGTGAAACATTTCCGTAAGAAGCAACGAACGACGAAACCGCGGCGACAAACGGAGAGCAAAACGCAAGGGATGCGTAGGTGTAGGGGTCATTGTCATTGCTTTATTTAAAATAACTTACTTGTATATTTGTACTGGTGTGGCAAAGTCTTAACAAAGGGGTAACAAAAGTAAACAAAATACATTTATAATAAATGTTGGTGTTTGCATGAAGGGTCTAATCTTTTATAGCTTTCTTATGTTAGTAAATGTATTTTAAAAAAATTCTTTCACTTTCGTAATCTACACATGTCATACTACTCACCCTTAAATTTATGACATTAAGTTCATTTTCACTCTGTATATATTTCAAACAAAATTTTTAACATTCCATTGCAATATTCGTCTAAATTTCTATAAACAGAGGGAATAATTCAATTTCACCAAGGGGGAAATTTACCCCAGGTCACTTCCCTGGATTTATCATTGTTCTAAAGTAATCCGCCAATCCACGGATATCAATGCGAAGCATAATAAACTTCTAACATTGGCATAATTTGAAAGTTTTGTCCGTAAAATTTACAGTTAACCACTTACTTGATTGATGATACAAAATCATTTGTTTAACTCAACTTCTGGGTGCGAAGGTTGTTTTCCTACATTCTTTACAAGGTACCTACAGCTTTCAATGAGTTCCGAACCACTCTGATATTGTTCATGATTATTTCATTATTTCTTACATAGCAATTGTTATATTTGTGGTTACAATAACTGTTAATATATGTATATTTATTTAGTATCTGAACTAATGACTTGCGTTTATATAAAATATAACATAACTATATTTTTATCATCAGCCAATATAGTATTTTAAATATACAAAACAAGGAACCAACAAATATGCTTTTTCCTCTAGTATTTTAATTATTGAAAACAAGGAACCAAAAAATATTCTTAGGTGCTCACAAAGAATAATTGTGAATTTACTTATTCCAGTAATAGGCACTACAAACTAATATTATTTGTAAAATAATTAATAAAACACTTGCAGTTTCAATAGGAAAAATTCTACAAGCTTGTAAACAACAAACGTGCTTCACTTGTTCATGTGTATATGTTCATTTCTATACGTATTGAACTAAATGTACATATTTTGTATATCTGTTGCTTTCAGATACATTGAGTTAAATTTTATTTTAAATAATTTAAAAATACATTTGTAATTCATATTATGATTAAATTTGTACATGATGAATTTGTGATTTTTTTTATTTTTTGATACACATATATGGACGTTATAAAAATAGTACATTCGGCAAAGAAAAATATGAGATATTTACAATTTTTGATTGTTTAAATGAATAAATTTATTCGTTATTACACCAAAACAGAGATAATATTTGTAATAATTGATACTATGAATACTATTTATATGTATTTACAATGTACTCACATTTTTTCTATCCACTAGACTCCAATTTTCACTTCAAGTTTTAGGTTGATACTTTCATGATAATAGTCTAGTCAAAATATATATTATCATAGTTATAAAAGCACTTAAATTAACATTTTATTGTAGTATTTATAAGAACCGCACAGATGTATATGAATAATGAATAAATAACTGCGATACTACGAACACAAGTAAAGACACCAGCAGACTGAACAAGAAACAGTTACGCGATAAACAAAGCTACTAGATCCAGAAAAGGTTTAAACTTGTAAGGCGTAGAAATACTAGCTCTACTTTACTGCATTGAATTGCATTCATTTTATCTATTAAAATTTTTCTTTTTTATTACATTTAAACAGTGCAGTGCACACCCTGGAAAATTTGTATCACTAGTCCAGAAACTATACTTTTGCGAGAGCGAGTTTATTTTGCAAATAATGCAAGATTTCGGAAAAGAGTTTCTGGGCGTATGATACACAAGATTTTTTGCGCGGATGACACTTTTAATTTATTAAAGAAATATTATTACTTAAAATTTATACACTATAATGTTTTTATGTCAGAAACGTTTTCGGTTCACATGGATTTATAAACAACTTACTTGTTTTATACAAAAAAAATTATTCTAACTTAAAAAATAAAACGAATGTGAATTTATATTTTTAAACAATTATCGTAGTCATATCCATACAAGGCGAGTATAATATGAATATTAAATCAAAAATAATTGTTATAATTAACGTTTTACATTTCCAATAAAATAAAATTAAAATTTTTGACAAAATGAAAGGCTAAAATATTTAAGTTGGCATGATTACATTATGCCAGCCTAGGCCGGCAAACAGAGAGTTTCTGGACGATTTTGAGTTCTGTAATACTAGTCATAATTGTATTACGTACTCGTATTGAATATGATGAACGCGAGCGCGTAGGCCAAGTGCACTTATCCCTTGTGCACGGTTAGCGCAGCTCATTTGTACAGACAAAGTACCATCACAGTCAGATTATGCAGAGAGAGATAGAATACTACAGAAACCTAAGAAATCTAATCTCTGTCCTTTGCATGCACTAGAAATTATTTTTTAAATTTTATTATTACTCAGTATTTAATTATTATTTATTCAACGCTATTATTAATTTGTTGAAATTTCCATTTTGTAGACGCGTTCTTTCTTCAAAAAAATAATTAAAGTTATGAGGCTAACATCTAAGATTAATTTGTCACAAAAAATAAAAAACAAAACTGTGTGCGTCATTTTCAAAGTTTTATATATGAAACATTTAAATAATTGTGTTTTATTGGCCATGTTTATCTATTGTTAAAATTGATAAAGATAAGTATGTTTGGATTCTATATGGCTATGAATAAACTTACAAATAATTTATTTTTTCTAAATTTTATAAGAATAAAATTTTTTCAAAAAAATTTGATAAATTTATGAGACAATAGTTATTTTTTATACAAGACGATAAAATAATATTTTATCGACAAGCGGAAAATGTTAATTCACGAGCGATATAATCGCGAGTGAATTATTTTTCGCGAGTCGATAATTTAATTTTATCGTCGTGTATAAAATTCTATTTTTTTCTATAGCAGAGGTTTTGAAGAGAATAGAATTAGAAAAATTAAATTATTATTTAAGAACAATTTTAAAATGTCAGTGGTGTGCGTTGTTATGGAAATGTACTTCTAATAAACAAAAGTTAAAGTACTTTATCAACCCTTGCTGTTAAAGTGTTACTTTATCTACCCTTGCGGTTAAAGTGCTACTTTATCCACTATTTTGAGTTGATAAAATTGCACTTTAACATCTGCTATAGAAAAAATAATTTTAATGCTTAATACAATACACACATGAATCTTAGAATGAGTGCACATCCATCACAAAATACCATTGCACGTCGCTTCATTTAAATGTAATATTATCAAATGCCTTTTCAATTGAATTTAAATTGTCCAAAAGTTTATTTTTAAGAAAATTAATTTAACTGACCCCACAATGGGTAATAAACAACGATGTTACATATATTTATTCGTATATAACGTGACACATTGTAATAATATCTAAAAAGAATATAAAATAAACAGACCGAAACACTATGAAATTAAATATGATAAATTAATATATCACCTGATAAAATCTTCCGCTGACAAGGTATGATTCTTTGTATAAAAATAAGTACATTACTCATTATTTACTACAGATAATTATAGTTTAAGATTGTATTCATAAATAAATATATTTTAATAACATTACAATTTTTTTAAATGTTTAGTGCAGGCTGGTAACTATTTAAATTTACTATTTCGGTATCAGTTTTGACTTTGGTAAAATTGTGCAGAATACCAATTTATAACATTTTTTCCGTTTAACGTATAGACCCAACTTTGTATGTCCATTTTAATAGTTTGGCATGTTCTCTAAATTAATATACTTTTTTCATATTTAATATAGAAGTGTACTGGATATTCAGATGTTAAATATATTTTTTTATTGTCAAAAATTTATATTTTGTAATACTATACAAGAGAAGTGATTTATTTTATTTAAAAAAAAAATACAGATATTATATATTTTTGTCTAGTATCATGTATTTAAAAATCAAAGTTTAGACACATATCCCTTTGTATTATTCAACAAATTAAAATTAAGCAGTAATTAATATCAATCGTCCCATAGATATCATTAGAAGCGGTACAAGAGAAATTATTGCACATTTCATTGGGGCAGGTAACAGATTAAAGTTTTCTCTAATGTCAAAATAATCATTTTATTGTACTGTGCTTTAATCCGATAAAAAATTATGCGCCGCCTATGTTTGATGACGTATTTGATAAACATATATGCCTTGCCGGTTGCCGCAAAGCTCAACTTTACTTTCCAGCACTATGTAAAAAATTTTAATAATCTGTTTCTGAATACTAAATACATTTATAGAGTGTTTCAATATAGAACATCGTATACTTGTTATGACTAGGTAGCGGGTAGCTTCTTAAACGGATTATAAGGGTCACTGAATAGGGTTGTAACAAAATATTCGATGCGGCCTCATGTTCGCCGCATATTTTCCTTTAATTATGTTTGAATTTGCTTGCAAACACAACTGAACACGTCAACAAGTTATATTTGAATGGCATTACATGAAATTTTTACAAATTATAAATAAAAGCAAGTATTATTAATTAGCGGGATTTTGTGAAAATTCCGCTACATTGTTTTTAGAAATTTTAGTAATCCTCCCCTGACGTATAAGGAATATAAATATTAGTGTCCGAAGTTTCGGTTTCGGCCAGTTTCGGCCGCAGTTGTGATTTCGGTCAAAAATTCGCCGAAATTTTGACCTGACCGTAGTGTCTGTCGCTTTCGGGTTGTTCAGAACGGTGTTTAACTCGCCTATTTTTTTGTGATTTAATACTTTTGTTTTGCATTTTATTTTATTTTTCTTTCTTTTGAAGATATAATTATTATATTATTATCGTTATTCCGAAGCTGTTAGTACAAAGTTGCCAAGTGCAAGATGAGGCAAGATCTCATTAATTTAATTTGTTGAATTACGACATAAACTTAACGTTGAATTATAAAAAAAACTAACGTTATTTTAAGAGAAGAACCTGTTATTTAGTAACAAATACTTCTTGAATAGACTGCTTATTTGATTGTGATTATTTGTGATATTTGTGAGGTGGAGATATATAACTAAAGTCTTTATTTCTTTAGTAAAGATAGTCGCCCGTTTTACGAGCTCACTTTTATGAATGCTTTTGTTAAAAGTGACGTTTGGCCTCATAAGATTTTAATGTAAAATCAGCTTTCCTAAAAACGATGTTACTATGTGCGTTCATAATTCGTAATATGGGGAAGTATCTTTACAAAAATATAGTGATTTTATAATAAACTCAAGTGTTTTATTAAATTTAATAATCGAAAAAAATATTAAAAGATGAAAAAAATACTAGATTTCCGAGTTTAATAAAAAATAATTCAATTTTAACTCAACTTTAACTTTCGCTTAAGTTTGAAGCTGAAACTAGAAGAGGGTCGAATATTCAATTCTCATATATTCATAATTAATATATTTCAGAAAAACACTTCAGACCTTCATGAAACACTACTTACAACTGTACGATTAGCACCAAAATCTAATCTGATTTAATATAGAATGAAGGAATATTATATTCAAAATTTCAACTTTTTTTATTCGTTTTTATTTGAGTAATCGTTATGACAGGCACATCGTAGAAATATTAAAATCGTGTTCTAGAGCGTTTAAAACGTGTTTATTCATTGAAAACTCATTATCCGATTTTTAGCATGATTCCTATACCACTCTTACTGAGAGACGAAAGGTTCTCTAATATTTTTATTTTAAAATTAATACATAAAAAATCATGACAAAACTTGCTAATCCCATATTTCCAAATCCTTATCCACTTTCCTCGCACTATACTATCCCACTCTAGCACCACATTCCTAAACCCAGCCGCTCCAGTCCCAAGCGTGCGCCGGGCATCACGCGGCCATGTTCGCCTCGCAGCCCAGTGTCAGGCTCAGTGTTCAGCCCAACTTCGCGCAATCAAGGTTGTCCGCACTACGTTCTTTGTCTTAGCTAGACCCAGTGCATTGTGCCGTCGCACCGCGATATGTAAACCTGGTGATTCCGTGATTGTGACAGTGATCAAACGTAAAGGTAATCGTGAACGTGCTTGTGACTTGTGACTTGTGTTGTGAGTGTGTGACTTACTGGATTCATTCTACGAAAGGTACAGGCCTATCACAATAAACAAATACTAGTTAGTTTAGTTTTAGAATCTTGCAAGTGTTCTGAAGTACAATATTGTACTAAGAGTACACAAAATAACGTTTAACTTAGTTGTATGAAGAGATAAAACATACAAAATATCAAATACTATTCACTTGTTTTGGTTCTAGAATCATACAAGGTATAATCATTGTTTTGAAGTACAATATTGTGCTAAGAGTACACAGAGTAAGGTTTAAGTTACTTGTACGAAGATATATACACAAAAAATATCGAAATCAAATACTATTTCTTTGTTTTAATGTTAGAATCAAGTAAGGTATAATCCTGGGTATAATCAGTGTAGTTTTGAAGTTCAATATTGTACTAAGAGTACACAGAGTAACTTTTAAGTACGGAAGTATAGTTTTAAGAAGATATATTTGAAACTGATTCATGCAGGGTTTGTATCTAATCTTTTATGGAAGGTTACTTACTTTAGTGGTCAGGTGTAGAAGTTATTCCAATTTGAAGTAATCACTTAAAGGGAAAGAAATGGACCGTATGAAACAAATTCGATCTAAATTTATCTTTTCATGTTACAAGTTGAAATACATTTAAATAGCAGTATTATTAGATTTAAAAGTACATAATTAGGAAACATTTTGAACAAAAATTTCGGATGCCGATCTAAAAGAACCTTTATACAAATTTCATAAAAGTTTATAAAGGGTACTTGTTTTATTCTAAAATGAGTTTCAAACAGCTTCAAATATCTCTTCATACAACTATACATCTCTATAAAATCTAGTACTATTTTTCTCTTTGAAAATGAAAAATAACATTTTACCTAAATGAATATCAGAATATAAATATTAAGGTGACCAGATTTTGAAATACAAAATACCAAATAAATTATTACCCAAATTTCTAATGTAGAAGTTTGTTCAAATTCCTTAAAAAATTCCAACTATCGTTCTTAATGTTATTTCATTAACCCGGATACGAAAATTTAAAAATATGGGTAGGTAGGTGTCTTGAAAAAGTTCTTCGGAATAACGGGAATCATTTATTCAAAAGAGGAATCATGGAAATTCTAGATGTTTCCTAAGTCTGTCTCAAAATGTAAAATAGAATTATGCAACATAAAATAGAACTAAAAAGTTTTTGACATGCATTGTCTAATGATGTGGTTGAATTTAGATTTGGAATATTTTCGGATGTTTAGTTCAGCCTACCTCAATTCATAGTACATTGAAAGAAAAATAACAGACTAAGAGAAAAGAAACAAACATTATTGTTGTGAATTTGAATTCAGCATAATTTTTTAGACATGCAATATAAAATTTTGACTTTTTAAAAGTTTATTTTGTGCTGAATGATTCTTTGGTACATTTTGGGGTAGGCCCAATTTCAAACACAGTTTATTAAAAACTTTGAAGCATTCTAGAATCTGTATTCCAGTAAATTTTATACTTCCGTATTTTGTTAATAAAAACTATACAAATTTTCACTTTGTTTATTTATACTTACTTATAAAAATATAGTGACAAAATAAAGAAACAACTGTTTCGTTGCTTTGAACATTAATACCAATAATTACTTGGTTTATCAAATCTATTTATATAAATACAATGACGATAATGATCGAAGACTACCTCAATACGTAATACACAACCGAAACAAAATACATAAAAAATATAAATATTAAGTTGATTTGTAGTCCGTATTTACTGAAACTTACCAAAAAATTTTATTACAACTTTGAACTTATTTTATTTATATTTATTAATAAAAATATAAGGTATTACCTCGGGTAGTATCAATCGTTTCATCAGATTCGAGTCGACTAGAAAAAAAAATCTCAAAATTAAATTTGTGCAAAATACACTGCTGTAGAATTTACTTGAATTTAAATTTTATAAAAATTAGTTCGTAACAAAGCGGTATATTATACTGTTTGGCTTACACCAGTACTTATAACAAAATATGAATATAAATTCTCTTATAATTCGTCTTATATAGATATGAAACGGCGCGAATGACGCATTTTCGTACATAACCAATAAGAGAAGGTACTTCTCGTTGAGTTTTTTTTACCAGTGGTGTACTTAGTTCTTAGTTCATACCGGGAAATTATTAGTTCGAAATTTAGATTTAAGAAACATGAAAATTCAATAAACAAAAAACAAACAATTCAAAATTTTACAAGTAGTAGAAAAAGGATTAATATGGATTGGCTGGAAAATGTAGAGATTAAGGAAGCCGTTGTTTCAAAGAAAAATACTGATAATGACTAAACTGATGTAAGCTGTTACCTTCTAGTTATTTTGTAAAATAGAATATAAATCCAAATTTGTACATCAATGCACAGACAGGTGATATCCGAGAGGATAAATTGATCGTGACAATAAAAACGTGTTTATTTTATTAATATCTATATATTTATAAACTACTATTTTTAAATAGCAAAAATAGAAAATTATTAGTTTTTAATTTGTTTAAATTTATGGAAGAAGAAGCGATTAATAGCTTTTCAATTCCACTAACTAAAGTATTTAAAACTATAAATATTTACAAAAATTCCATTTATTATTGAAATAATTCGCCACAGGTAGAATGTTTTCCCATTTATGGTTTACGCCCCTAGCTTATTGGATCCGTGGAGTTTTGAACTTCGTTGATTTGGGTAGGTATAGCTACTATAACCTGTATTGTAGGGCCACTGGTAGGCGAGACAAGAGTCTAGGACGGTTGCAGTAGGTAAATATAGGTATACTTACGGCACATTACTCATCATTGGAAAAACTATATACATATACATTGGCGTCTCCTTTAACTTTTGTGTTGCATTAGATGCGCGAGAATGATTGACCGGTCCATTTCTATTTGAGACGACCTGTAACTCAAAGTACCTATGATTTTGTATATTTTAATATTTTTAGTGTTTTTGAAAAAATGATAACTCTTTACTTATATATTTTGTTATAACAACCGACACGTATTTAACTATTTACTTTAAACATTCATATAAAAAGTAATTGTAATTCTTACTAACAAGATATAAGAACAACAGATACAAAATACTTCGCTACTACTTCAACAAAATTCGAAAACAATCATAGAAGTGAAATACATTTCATTGAATGTAATTTTTTAAATGTATACGAAAATATTTTGTACATACATTATATACACATTATTTTAAATGTTTGAATAACAATGTAGAGAATTTAGGCCTAACCAATGAAAAATGTACAATAAATTCAACTATCAAAGTTTATATTTAATGTAAACAACAATAATATAAATGCATTTGAATTTAAGTAAACATCTTTATTCATTTCTTTTCATTTATGGCTCAACATTGCTAGGTATAACAGCGCCTCAAGTATATAAGGTTAGGTACTTGCTTTGTGCAAGTTTCTTTGCATATTAATGGTGCTGGTTGTTAGCATTTAATTTGTAAGAGACCTACAGTTCAGTAAAATCCAAATCACTCTAGCACAGCCGTATTTTTACTAGTATTTGAACCTTAGATCTAAGTACTTATTCTTGTATTATTCTATCTAAATTCCACAAGACATTTGGATCGTAAATTTAGGGCCGGTTTTTCAATCTCTGGTTAAAGTGCTGGTTACCTTAACCATAGGTTAACAGAAAAATATCGCATCGAAATAGTAAATAATGTGTATTTTTGACAACTTACATCAGATTTTCGATGCGATTTTTTTCTGTTAACCAATGGTTAAGGTAACCAGCACTTTAATCAGAGATTGAAAAACCGGCCCTTAATATGATATCATCTTTAAAAACTTGTATATTTTTTCAGCCTTATTTCTACAAGTAAAATTTTGACCATCTGTTAGCTAATAAGTATTAATTTGAAATTTTGTTTTAAAACAAGCATATTTATCAAAGTCTGAATATGAAATTTTTAAATTAAACTCTAAGCCTGTGGCGAAGCGTCTGGAAAAGAGGGAAGTGGTACTTCCTTTGTTTTGCAATAACAAAGAAAAATTAAATAATATTAACTGTTTGTATTAATCTAAAAAGAACGATATTTCGATTGCGTGCGACTGAATGAGACCATAAATATTGCCGGGAAAATAGAAACGCAAGAGTTGTACGTCTTAAAACTTCTAATCTATTGAAATTTCTATTCCATAATAGATAAGGTGACTCTTGGCAGGTTTATTATACCTGGAAAAAAGCAAATTTTTGTAGTACGTCTGTCCATTAATTTTGTTTGTTCATTAACAGGTTTATCTCACATGTATTTTATATTCATCCGTATTTGTATATATTAAAAAAGATTTTATTTCATTTTAAATAATCAAACTGCGTTGAGCTCCCTGAAGTATGTCCCGTCGTGTAAATTAGTGTCCAACCGAAGTTTCGGCCAAAAACCTGGTTTCGGTCGCAGTTTCGATTTTGGTCCAAGTTTCGATTTTGGTCCAGGTCAGAAATTGGCCGAAACTAGTGTAATAATAATAATAATAACAATTTAACAATCCACTAATACTAAGAAAAATTTTAACTAAATTTTAATTTAAGTGCCTACATAAGTTTCGGTTTCGGTTACGTTTTCGGCCGAAACTAGAAGAGGAGCAAGGGGCCGAATATTCGGATACGGTTTCGACTAAAAATAGTTTTTCGGTCGGACACTAGTACTAATTATTAAATTTGTAACATGAAAGTTTTGTCAGGAAAGAATTCAAAGTTCTAGTATATGTGAAGAGTAGCGTTTATGCTGCTTATAATGAATAGGAATTATCTTATTCGATATTATTTAAAAATTGCTTGAAACTCTTCAAATACCCAAAAGTTTTATTGAGGTTCCGATGGACCGTAGTTATAAGATTGTTTCTAGCAATTTTCAACTTTCATAGTCCTATAACGTCTAAAGAACCTAAAGAAACATGATCCGTATTCTCACATACGTTGAAGTAGCGCTACTTGAAATTTTCACTATTTTAACTGTCAAATGTCAACTTTCAATTAAGAAATTCTGGATTGTATCGCGAATTACATTTGAAATATTATTTATTTTGACTAATACATATTTCATTTACACGAACATACTATCCATTAATCAGAGAGAATTATATTTGAGAAAAATAACTGACATCTCGAAATTCGATATTTCTGAAATATTGTTACTTCGGATGTGAGAATATGGGCCATATTTCCGTGAAATGTAAAAATTTTCACAGTGGCAACGATTAGTATTAAATATGAATTCTAATATGTGGACAACGTATACCTACTAAATATATGAGAGAGTTAATGTTAATAACCATATTTCTTCGTAGAACCATATATCACAAAGAATTAATCTTGTATTATACCTATAATGAGAAAACTAGATGTGCAATTATTAAAAATTTTGTTTAATTGTACTTCTTTTATTAATTTCATCATGCTACACCCCTCTATTTTGAAGACAATCTCTAAGCCAGACATCCCTAAGCTACTGATACTTTTATGGTATAATTTTGTATTTTATACATTATGTAAAACTGCGCGTTTTGCGGTTGGGAATTCAGCGTTCGCTTCCGATGTAAACAAACGTATTTCCGTCGAGATTTTAAGCCTACCCCAATGGAACTTGAGAATTGAATGAAACTGCGCATTTGTAAACAATCTCAAAAGAATTATCTAACTTTTCCTTCTCCTTCGCTACAAAGGAAACTTATATATTTCGACACAGATAAAAGTTGATAACAGTAAAAGTACAATACACGCATTTATAAAATCAAAATAAATACACATTTGCTTGATGCTTTGTTTACTTTGTGTTTCTATCATTATTTATTTGTAGTGGAAATAATCTTCTTTCGTGGCATTACGTTTCAAAAGGAATTATATAAATTGTAGAGTGGTTGCAATAATTAATTTAAACAGTTTATACGTTGGTATTTATTCCGTACTTACAATTTAATAATAAATAGTATTTCGGCTTATTATTATCTACTGGGTGTGCCAATCTTCTTTACCGATTATAGTTCTATCAACCCAAGTTCGAATCTCACTATTCGAATCAAATGGATTTGTTTATAGCTCATTCCCGTGCTGTTATAGTTTAGTACTTTAGTAATTTATTATTTGGACATCGGTGATTCTGCTGAAATATCATGTCAAAAAGTATTTAAAATAAATATTTTAATTGTAGATAAGTACTCTGTTCGACGAATATAAATATTTTTTTTGATTTTTTTACGCTGTTATAGGATCTTTAGTTTATCTTAATTGTACTGTATACAGGATGTACCAGCGAATACAAACCTCCCCTTAGTAAGGCCCTTACCCTTAACTTTTTTTATCAGAAAGAATAATAAAAGTTTCTTTATATAAACCTTTTATTGTATTAATTATACTATGACATAGACAGAAAAAAAATTAAAGTGATTTACATGCAATTACTCAATTTTTATTTTTTACATGGCAACCTAGAATTATTTTGCTAAAATAAAAAACGCAATTTTGTTGTTTTTTCCAGGGTTACATTGATTTAAATCAGTGATTTAAATCAGAATTAAATCATATTGATTTTTTTATCATAGATTAAAATCACTTGTTTTCCAATTGTTATTTAACATTTCAGATTTACGAAAATTAGGCGAAAAAGCGAGTGGGTAATGTTACTATGTATAGCAATACTTTCAAGAAATTCTAAATTTGTTTAACTTCGTCGGTAAAACGACTTTACTGGTATATTATTTAAATTTATAACGAATAATTTTTTTGCACTAATGTGTGATTTTTTGTTAAATTTAATTTAAAATGTGTTATAGTAAAATCTGGTTATAACGAAATGGAAGGGATCCTAAAATTTCGTCGATATAACCGGAAGTCGCTATAACAGATAAAAGTAAAATAAGATTAGCGTCGAGATTAGCGTATAAGGACCTTCAAGCAAGTGATCACAATTTCGAAGTTATAGCTAGTGTGTCGCGGTATTGTTACAAATGTTATTGAAGTTTTTTAATGTATTTTTAAATCTTTACTCATTTTTTTACAATATGTTTTTCTTTTCACAATAAATGCTATTTTGAAAAACACGTTTTTGAAATTATACTTACTACACTTTTTTAAGAAAACAAAAAATATAATTTAAATTGAAAAAAAAAAGAATTAGAGAAAAATAAGATAATTGAGTAATAACACAATAACAGAAATAATTTTTAGGCGTCTATGTAAAATAAACAAAATGTAACGATATAATACAACTTCATAACTTAAAAGATGAATGAAAAGTTATAAATATATAAGAATTATTAACTGATATGTGATTGAAATGACCTAAAGTTTCATTATTTACGAAAAAAGAGATTTTTTTTGTATGACCCCATTCTCCTTGAACTTTATATAGTTCAAAAACTATACCTATGTGATTTTTAGCAACATTTCTACACCTATCGTACAAGGTTTTTTTACACGGTGGATTATTTGTATTGTGGTGACCTCAGTAGTGACCCTACCTCTACTACATACCTGTACAAATTGCAAGAATTGAAGTATGTAAAATAAAACTTTGTGAACGAAAATTCTTGTCTTTTAAAATAGAAATACTTGTGTACATTCTTCTGAAATGTTTAAAATTCTTAACATACTTTGTGAGCGAACAGTTGTTCAAAGAATTTATTTATTAAATGTTTTTTGAGACAAACTTTGAAAAATTATTTATTTAAAACTTCTGAACAATGAAATAAATGTTATTGTTCCCTGAAATAAGAATTGTATTTTTAAACGTACCCAACTTTTTACTTGCATTGTAAAAACCATGAGTTTTTATTTATTTCATTACCAACTAATGTTTTACGTGCGTTTCTAATACTGTACTAGGATATTGTTCAAAGTAAAATAACGATTTATAATTAATTTTTTAAGGCACTTTCTAAATTTTTCATAGATTTATCGGTTTATGGATTATTATGTTAAAATTAACAATTCCATTTTTTATTGGAAGAAGTTTCTTCAATCTGAATTTTACAACTTCATTGTGATGCTATGGACACTTATATGTGTGTCGGAATAATTTGATTTGAACAGAGAAAAAAAAAACATTAATTTTTGAAATGAAAAACCAGTAATTTTGACTCTAGCTTGCAAAGAAGTTAAAATAAAAGAAAGAGAAAAAAATAATAAGAAGGAAACAATTTTCTTTCACTTTATGATTTGAATATTTAGAATTAACTAATCTATGAGTTTTTCTTCTATGGTGTAAAAATATAACGTATTTAGATTTCAACACAAATGAAAATAGACTGATTGCGTATCGAAACAAAAGATTTACGTATGTTTTCGGTAGTTCGAGTAAAGATATATTGTCGATCCGGTTGTTTCCTATTTCACATTTGTCGACTGCGGCGCGATCGACTCGGCACAGACAGGAAAATTATTCTCTGCAGAGAATGCCAAAGCCTTCGGTCGCATCGCCGCGCTGTCGATCAGACTAGTATGCGCTGTGCGCAACTCCATAAGAAACTATAGAATTATAGAAGCTTATTGTTGCCGATCTGGTCCTTGCCGGTCGGTGCCGAACAGTGTGCGATAGCCTTTATACTTTTTAAATAGTAAAATTGCTATAAAAAATAAAATAATGAAAAATTTTATTTCAACGTTTTATTTACTGGAAAGAGTTGATTAAATTAGTGAATTATTTAACAATATACATTTTTAATCTCTAAACAATTTCTTCAGAAAAATTCAAATCCAAAATAAAGAAAATATATTATTTTTTTTATTTTTAGAATTTTCTAGATTTTATCACAGTTAAAATACGACACATATGTACTTAAACTATACTTAGTCATTCAAGGGTCTTAAACCTCTGAGCTCATGTTCTAATAGGGTCCTACACCATTGTCGAAATATTACTATTTTGTAGCAGAATATGAAAAAATACAACAATTAATGAGTATTAGTGAAAATATTTCATTTAAATATTATTTCGTTCACGGTTATAGCGACTTTCTGCTATAGCGACGAAATTTTTGGGTTCCCTTCGATATCGTTTTAACCAAATTTTACTGTAACACATTTTAAAGTAAATTTAATAACAATCACACATCCGTGCAAAAAAAACTGTGTTATAAATTCAAAATAATATAGCAGTAAAGTCGTTTTACGGACTAAGTTCAAATCTATCATTATATTAGCTGTATTAAAACTTTGTTTTTCGGAATCATAGCTCAAAATTATTTCCTGCACAATACTTGTTTCTGCGGTGCACTTTCTGCGCCAACTAAAGTGGCCGGAAGGTAACAAATTATTTCCTGCATAATACTTGCCTCTGCGGTGCACTTTCTGCGCCAACTAAAGTGCCCGGGAGGTAACCTTTGATAAACCTTAGCAACGGGTAATAAATCGTGAGTGATTTGCGTACATTTGCATTTTTTCTGAGTATTCTTTTGGAAGCAAACCGCACCCAATTCTTCGAACGTGAAGTACTCATGTAACAGCGGTTGTTATTCTGCGGTTAAATATAAAAAACGAATATATAAAAAGTATGTAAGTAGCAAGCCCCTGCTCTTTACAAATGCAACTATTGCGATTAAAAATAATACATTCCGCACACACACATAAAAAGAGAACCAAACCAGCAATCAACAATTATAATCATATCAGATAATAATATAAACACTCCAATTAAATGTCTGCGATTATATCTCCTGTTAAGGTCTTCGCAAACTAAGAATTTCTTAATGACCTCGTATTGGAAACATTTTTATCCTTTACTTGTTGTTTGTCTTATGCGTAAAGCTAGCTACTCAGAAATATTCATGATGTTGTGTTAACGTTTTCATACTCTACATGAAATAAGAGTTGAGCTGCGGGGGGAGGAGACTGTTAAATATGTCATAAACAGTCTGTTTATTATTATCACCAATCGTAGATAATTGTTGTTCAGGTTTGCATAAAAATCCGACCTAAAAAAATAAATTAAAATAAGATTTTTTTTAATTTAATTTTTTTTTTATTTAAATCAATTTTTTTTGTAAAGAGAGTAGATCTTTTAAAAAGGTATATTATAATTTTAAAACATTTCACAAAATAGCATTTTTTATTCTGAAAAAAAAATATTGTAAAGAATAAAATAAAAATTTAAAGAAACAATAAAAACCACAGTAAAATTGTGACCACTTGTTTGAAAGCCCACATACGCTAACATTATTTTACTTTTTTCTCTTATAGCGACTTCCGGCTATAGCGACGGAATATTTGGGATCCCTTCGATGTCGTTATAACAGGATTTTACTGTTTTACATATTTTAAAGTAAATTTAAAAAAAAAACACACATTAGTGCAAAAAAATTCTGCGTTATAAATTTAATATACCAGAAATGATTTTTTTCCGAAGAAGTTAAACAGATTTAGTAGTTCTTAATAGTATTGCCACATGGTAACATTACTCTCATGATTTTCCTCCAATTTACGTACATCTGGAATGTTAAATAACAATTGCAGAATAAATTATTTAAATCAATGCAACCTTGTTGTTGTTTGATTGGTTTATTAAAATTCTCACGAACAAAGAGCTAACATGTTAAAATGTTTTTTGGACAATTACAATGTAGGTAATTTAATATACATTGTTTCAGTTTCTCATCTTTTATTTCGTGTTCTCCTGATACACTTTTGACGCTTTTTTATAGTTGTGTATTGTCTCAAATGTTAATATACTGATTTTCACAAAAGGTACTTTATATTCCTGAACCTAACTTAAAACATATAAAAAATTTACACAATATATTTTGCAATAAGTGAGGAAAGTTATTGATTTCTCACGAGTACAAGGCAAAATAAAAAAGGAAACTGGGGTCACACAAGTAAGAAATATGTTAATTCTGTACTAGTGGCAAAATATAATATTGTTAGAATTTTGTATAAGTTTAAACCTAGGAATATTTGTAATATAACATGTGCGTTAAACGAAAGAAAATTCGAGATGGATAAAGTAGATAGAAAGAAAATACTGTAATATAGTAACATGATTATTTCCTCGATTATTTTTTAACATTGTAAACAGGTTATATTTTATAATTTATTATAAATATGCATCGTCGGAAGTTATTAGGAGAGCAGCTCATTGTAACTTCTTTATACATGTTACTTGTTCTAACATTTCTTTAATTTAAATAGATAACTATTAAAATAGTTCTATGATAAAGTATCCAATACCACATCTGAACTGTTGAACTTATCTAGGTATACAGGTTGGTGCATCAAATTACGTACAATTGCATTTTTTTATCCTATTTTACACCAGAAAAGTAAGTTTTTTGCAAAGGCCATTTTTTGACACTAATAATTATAATTTTAGTCTGCTCGGATCCGGAATATGAAGTATTTATTGCTGATTATAAAATTTTATGTTAGACTCGGGTATTGCTTAGAAAATTTAGATATTTTTGAACATTTGTTACAACAAATAACATTTTTGAGTCTAGATAGAAACAAATTTAAACCATAAAATTTTTGGTAATGACATAATATTAAATTATTATTTATCTTTATGAAAACACCACTTCCGGGTACACGATTATATTCAAAATCTAATTAGATATAAACTAGGGTGTCACAATGTTATATTCAAAATTTCAACTTTTTTTATTCACCAGTATTTGAGTAATCGTTACGACAACATCCATCCTTCCTCACAAGCGGACATACATCATCGTAATAATATTAAAATCGTGTTTTAAGGACTAAGCATGTTTATCCATTGAAAACTCACAATCCAATTTAAGGTAAAAATATATCATGTATATTCAGATAGATCATAAAATTTCATTGGTATAAAATTTATTGTAGGTGTTACAATTTTTAGTTTTAAATTAGTTTGTTTCTTCCATTACACAAAATATTTACAACAAATTGTAAAACGGTGGACAGTATTGAGATGTTAACCATATAATTTCTATGAAAATTGGAAGCTACACAATTTTAAATGACGCGCACATACGTATGTTACGCATACTATAAATATGTTTGCTACAAAGTCGCCAGTTGAAATGAAATGCGCTTGAAAGTCTTGTATGATAACTTGTTGAAGCGTGCGACGACCTGGGCAGATAATAAGACTCGGCCTGAAGCCTACAATGTTTAGATAAAATCTCCAAATTACAGCAACATGAACAACACGAGGGTAATAACAGGATCACGAAATATTCCAGTTTTTCTTACTTCTTTTTACGTGCATTTACATAATAATTACTTTTACTTCAAGACTCCACTTGCCGTTTTTTAAGTTTTACTTTCAATCGATGAATTCAGTAGATAAATATATTTTTACTGAAACCATAATTTTTTATATGATAGAATATATCACTCACGGCGTATTACACAAAGATGGGGCACCTCAGAGCTGACTTGAAGAGTGTACCATAGTGGTCATTTTTACGCAGAAAATAATATTGAAGTGGACGGGAAAACCACAGTCGTTTATTCTACCGATGTACCAAAGTTTTTTCATATATAATATAAGTGGTTAATTTTTGCTAGTGGCATTGACAAAAAAATTACGAGCTGTCAGAGGAGTGATTTTTGATCAATGTCATGAGATAAATTTGCAACAGGCGCAAGTAAAGCAATTGGAAAATTGTCAGGATAAAATTTAACCATGAATTGTATTTGTATGACTTTCCAAAATAAAAATAAGTGAACAAAAACCAATTTTGATATATATCTAGGCATAAAAACGTCGAAAAATTTGGTTGACATTGAAATGTCTGTACTCATCTGTCAATAGTCAATGTCCTATTATTTTTGAAGGTTGCTTAGTATTTTCATACATAGTTTTAAAAATGAAACCTGGGTAACCTGCCAAATGTACATTATTCTATGATAGATGATTTTTATCTAATGAATTCAAATTCTCTATCTAAGTCTCCTACGTGATGTCACATCCCCTCACCAAAACTTTATTATTGTTTTTCTCCGGAATTATTAACAACTTAACGATTTAAAAAAATACGGGAATTTTTATTTTTTGTAAAAAATCATAAAATGGAAAAAATATGGTTATATCTCCCATTGTAATGTGAGCATCAACTTCGGCAAATAGAGTTTGTATCTGTATTAATATTGTTATTTACTGGAATTTCGATTTTAGTTAAACATTTTCAAAATACCCCAATAATATAGCTAGAAATAAAGATATGTTGTTTATAAAATAATATATGATCAAGTAGGTATAATGTACCTACATATGTATTTGTAATGGGTAAATCAGTAAAACGTTGAGGTAAAATATCAGTATGTCATGTATTTTATCAGGGTTGGCAAAAATCATGACTTTTTAAATTTTTAAATATATCTGAGTATTACTGTACTTTTTAATTGTTTTAAAAAGCAATATGAATATTTAATTTCATAAACGAAAAGGAAATCTGTAATAAAAATAAAAAGATACATCTAAATAAAACTAGTAAGAGTAACAAAGAATTTTTACTTTTAGTTACATATTTAAATTCTTATATATTTTTTCTGTTATATGAGAATTAAATTAATAAAATATCATTTAATTTTAAGATATTATTATATACAAAATATAATTTAGTTATTATTAATTGTTTCGTAGCAAATTAATAATTTTATAATTATTATATTTTTTTATTTTTGATAAAAATCAATGATTTTCATTAATATAATCAGTTGATTTAAGTCGTGTTATTTATTAAATGATTTAAATCAGGCCAACCTTGTATTTTATATTATTTCATACAAGGATGTAAAAAGATGCATTGAACCTCTCCTCCACACAGTTCAACTTTAAAGATTAATGATATTCTTTCGTTAGCTCATCTTTTATTTCGCATACAGTTTCCCTACTGATCTAATACTTGTAATATCGTAATATTTTGAGTAAAATATCCTCACTTATTTTATTTTTATGATGAAATATTCCAAATATAAAGCTTGTGAAATTTTATTAAAGTATAAATAACTTATGAAGTATCACAAGTTTCATTGCTCGATCATCCCAAGTTTTCCTCATGCAACATTTTATTCTTTATGAAACTTTGCAGATTTAAACGTATCGTAAAACTAAGTTACGTTTATTATTTACAAATTGAAAATGAAAACTGGTTAATAAAAGCAGAGTAAACGCGACAGCGAGGGAATGTTTAGTTTGGAGCGTGGTATGGACCAAGGAATGCTAATATTTGGATTCGGAATTAGTGTTGGTAGGGCCCAGAGCTTTTGGGAATTGCTTTATTTTATACATAAAATAATGTCCATTATAAACCTTTATAAATTTATGTTGTAAACGTGTATGAAATATTGGAAGCGTATCGTGAGAGTTGAGGTTCGGTTTTTATATTCGTAAAACTAATAGTTATTTGTATATCAAGTGCTTTGTCGAACCAAAACGAAAGTTGCAGTCTTCTGCAAGATAAAAAATAAGGAAATAAAAAATTATTTTTTAAACATAATTTGACATTTATTGCAAATTTTGTATTTGTGATGCGCAAGTGATGCGTATCCATGGCAGCAACAATGCAACAAACATTTATTAATGCTGCAAAGAGTCACTTTCAGCATAAAAAGCAGGAGTAGAAAAAATATTTTGTACGATTCAAAATCTACCATAAGTTATAATTAAGCAAGATATATTTGTTCTTAGTATAAAACAAATGCAACTGTTGTTTGGAGGCCTGTTTTATAAAGATTTTTTTGTGAAGAATATACACTATTTCCCGTAGTTAATCTCCACGTCATCAATTGTAACCATGTGATGTAAAAACTGACAGTATTATATACAAATAGAAAAATGGGTGAAATGTACGAAAAAGTAGTAGAGTAAACTAACGAATCTACCAGCAAACAATGAAGCACAAATTGTCGACGCCACTTTACTTTACTTTCATAAATGACATGAATGAAATGAATGACATTTGTTCTTTTTAATATTTGAAAATATCTGTTACAACGGTTATACTATTGCTCCTATTTCATTTTTGTCGTTGGTTAGACGCAGAGAGCGTAATATACTAGTGTTGTGGATTTTCGGAAAAAATTAATTCCAAATTTCGAATTTCGAAAATTTCGATTTACGAACTCATGTTAAAATTCGAAATCCGAAATTCGAAATTCAAAAGGGAGGAATACAATAATAAACTATAGAATATATACCTCACTTATTTTATTGTTAGTATTTTTGTTAGTAATAAAAAAGACAATTTCTTTTCTTGGTTTCTATATTTATATACAAACAAGCAAAAGCAAATAAAATTAAAAACAAAATTCGAAAAGTTGCAAAGTATTTTTTTAAAATTTCATCAACAACACATAATAAATATCCTTCTGTAACACTGATAATTAGAAAGGTAATAAAAATCAGCAGAAATTGATTTGATGTACAAATACAGTACTTCTTAAATTGTAAACAATATTATTGTTACGAGCAGTCTATAGTTTTGTTTAATATATATTTTTTCTCTAATGATACATTTGTTGTGTTTAATTTCTGGTAAGGGTCCAAATATTCATTTTGCATTAAACATTTGCAGTGGATTCATTGTACCCGGCCAGCAATTACATACAGTTATTATTTCGGTCGACAGAATAATATAAGTAATTATTTAAATTCATCAAATAAAAGAATATACATCCATACTGAGATGTAATTATGCATATGTTCAATATCTTAAATCCCAAATGAAGACCGTCAGCTTTAATATAGACCCGTGTATATTTTCATCAAAGACCACTACGTTTTGTTTTTGATCATGAGTCCTTTGAAGCTTTTTGTGCGTTCGTCAAAGAAAATCTGCTGAAGGAACAAAATCTGCTAAAATGGAAATACACGAGCCATTATACAAAAATATTTTTTTGTATCTATTAGCAATATATTGTAATTGGAGTGGCATTTTAAGGACATGGTGTTTTATTAGTACAGGGAACCTAACATTTAAACTCAAGTCAATATAATTTGCATATAACATGTGATAGAATTTATGCTTATGGTAAAGTTCATGAACTTTTTATATAACTGGCGGCGAAAGTATTGCGTTTTCCTAGAAAATATAAAAGAGAGTTATATGGTTTCATATATCAACATTGTTCGAAAACAAATATTTTCCCATTATATTTCATGGTATTAATTGATTAGAACCCCTATAATTCACAAACTCATTACACAGACACCTACAGACTAGTTCTCAAGATAGCAATGGTGGCCCACTTAAAATGAACAACTGTGTATAAAGGTGCATTCACATAAGTGTTTAGTTTTATGATTTACAATTATGTTTTAAGTTTAGAAATAGCCTGAAAGCATATCATTCACATAATAAGATATTTATTAGATTTAGTAAGTCTATTCGCAATTTTGCAAAACTTAAATAAGTCTATAATATAGATTATTTAGACAACAGTGTCAAAATAAGTTGTTTACATTGTTTAGAGTGTGAGTAAACAAATTCAGTGTTCTGTAATCTCATCTCTTGAAATAAATTGTACCAGTCTCCCTGGGAATAACGTCTTTGTAATATTGGACGAACCCACCATCGTCGTTTAGTTTTTATTATTCGTTTATTATGAAGATATAAAGTTAAAGTAGTTGCCAAAATTAATTTTTCTTTACGATTCACTTTAAATTTGTGGTTATATCTGAAGTGACAGCTTACAAAGAGAGAAAACTACATGACGCTATTGCATGTTACCTGCTTTGCTATTGGTCCATTCCTAAACATAAACTTAAACCTAAACATAAAGATACATGGCGTCAAACTCTCCTAATCTTAAACGCAATTGTAAACCTTAAAACTAAACACTTATATGAATGCACCTTAAGAGAACACAAGATTCAGCCTTTAAATGGTTTTTAAACTAGAGAAAGAAACAAATACAAAATTATTTATTACTTATTCCAAAGAATAAAACAAAATTTATAGTTTCTTGAGGTAAATTTAAAATATTTTAAAACAGAAAATAATTTCGTCCTGTAATCCCATCGGGTGGAGCACCTAAAGAGTCGACGCCTATTTTGTTTACAATACACTATGTATCCGTTGCAATAACAAACATACAAGCAAATATCATAATGGTTGTAGAAAAATTATATTCTAGTTTCCAATAATTGTATATCTTATTACTTATGAAATAGTATTTACATATAGGTATATTAAGAATATGTTGTAGTTTTATTTGCGTACAATTAAATGAAACTAATTTTTAACGTATGGTACATGCATATAGTAAAATATACTAGCAAATAATGTTATTCGAGCTAATTTTACTTAATTCGAATCATACAAATATAATAATAATAATAATAATAATTACATAAGTTCTTATTTTTTAATAAATATTCTTCGGTCTTGGTCTCATAACATGTTTAAATTTTCCCTTTAACCTAACTCTGGAAACTGCAAGTAGTTTGGTAATCCTAAAACAAATTACGATGTACTGTACTAAACTATTTTTCTAGTTTAATGGTAATGGGGTCTTTTAATCGTTTTATAACAATTCCTCGCTGTTCCACGAGACAAACTATACATTCAACTCATGTAAATGATTTTGCCAACCAAAATGTTAAACTATTCTTAAGATAATGACATATTATTAATTATAGTTAGGTTAGACATTAGGACAATATTTAAATCATTAACCATTATCCATAATCCATATTGTTCTTGAAGAGTGTATACACATATAAATTTCCATTTAGCAAAATATATTTTTTAAACAAATTTTGTATTATAACGAACATAAATTGTATATTTATGCTATAGATGTATGACAAAAGAGAGAATATATATAAAAAATAATGTATATTAAATTAATAGTCAAATATACAAGATTCATATCCTGAGGATGATCCCGGGTAGTATCGAAACGTCGATGTGATTTATTCGTTTTTACTGACTGAAATCCAGCAATTCCTCCTTTAAATATTTAAGTCATTTTACTGGATATGGTCCAGTTGACATAAAACGCATCATAAGACAATTGAAACTTTCTTACTCATTGTAATTTATATCGCGTAGGAAAAGTTTCTTGAAACTGTACAATGTCGAAGATAAAGAATGAGGGAAATATATTTGTGTGGTAATTATTTTGGTTGGTAAGCGTTAGGGAATATTGATAGTGCAAGCGGTCGGGCTGGGAATCAAGTGACATGCGGCCTCAAAAGACAAATGAGATTCTAAAAATAAAGACGCATTGTGCGTCCCGAGTTACACAACCAGTTCACCAGACCAACTATAATATCATCTCACTAACAGATGGAAATACATTACTTACATACAAACTTGCTACTGTCTTTTCTAAACTAAAACAACAACTCTTCTACCTACTTAATATAAGTACGAATTTTAAGGACAATAAAATATATATAACAGGTAAAGCTAAGACAGTATCCATACGATTTCGTTTATAGTTCATTCAAGTTTTGTTATTACCTAGAATATTACATTTTAAGGGTGTTAGATTTACTTAAATATTTCAAAAATTACTAAATAAATAAACATAAACGACTTAATAACAGTTCAATTTATCATTCAATTAAATTATTTTTTTAAAATATACTTTACAAATTTATATAATAATATTATTAGGGTAAGGGGGGAGAGGTAGTCTATATTTTGAAAAAAAAATTATTACTCTAGGTATAATATTAAATAATATTTTAAAATTTATTTATAACAACATATAGATATTATGAAAGCTGCAAAAGAAAATTCGGATTCACAAAAGTACAACTCTCCACGACTATATACCTAGATGAGACGGATCAAGGCTTTGAAGAGATGAATGAAGTGGTTAAGATGTTGTCATTTGTCATATGTGGTACACTCTTCGTGCAAACAGCGACCATAAATTAAACATTTTATGTAATCATCCTTCGGTATAGTTTTTTTTTTTTTAATAATTTGCCTTCCATCCTGCATATTCGTTTTCATAATCTTCAGCTTCTTCATTATTATCACCCTTTGCTTTTAACCATTCAACAACAAGATTTCACAACTCTTGGAATAGTAACTAGATCGTCTACCCTACTATATGCCAATGATTTTTTTCTGTTTATCGTTGTATTGATCTTTTGAACAATAAAAATCTAGACCATCTTTCCTTAGTATAAAGTGGTCCATCTATCCTCAGCGCAGAAGTTCAATGGATCACTAAATTACTTATGACGGTGTTCAGATAGAACCACATTTTAGGTTTAGTTAAGTCTTATGCACATGTTTATAAAGTATCTTTATAAATAATTAGTTCAAACTTACCGTATTATTTAACTAATTGTGTATATAAGGTAGAAAATTTTTTAGACATTTTTTTTTAAGTAAATCATTCAGTGTTGACTGCATTAATTTTCAAGTGGCTACTTACACTGTCTCTAAACAACAAAATTAACATTCCCTTTGAGAGATATCACTCTAATGTACCTTTA
Source organism: Stenolophus ochropezus (assembly GCA_035578165.1). Classification (NCBI taxonomy): domain Eukaryota; kingdom Metazoa; phylum Arthropoda; class Insecta; order Coleoptera; family Carabidae; genus Stenolophus; species Stenolophus ochropezus. The sequence continues at coordinate 23,719,720 of JAQOWZ010000008.1, forward strand.
AAACCAAAATCCATCTCTTCTAACGGTCCACCTCTCTCCCACTTATCGTATACTGTGAGTTTAATCTAATGTGAAACATAGGATTTCTTATAGCTATGGTTACGACTTGACATTTGATTGACAGCAAATGTATCAGAGCGTTCAATTTAAAATGAAACATAGCAGATATATTATTGAGATTAAACAATAATACAACTCATTTATAATATTTGTAATTTGGGTAAGTTTGATGTGTCTAGAGTGATTCTAAATTTTATATTTTACTTTGTTAATTATTATACATATTGCCATTAAATAATTTAGTTTTTAATGTTCCCCAGTTTAAAAAAAAAACAAGAATTGTGAGATCAGGAGATCTAGCGAGCCACTCTATTTGTCCACCATGGATTCTAAAGCCGTGGAAATGTGTTATTTAAAAAAAAACATAATTTAACAGTTAATAATGACGTGAATTTGACAACCTATGTTTCATTTTAAAGTGAACGCTTTGACACATTTTTGTCAATCAAATGTGAAATCGTAACCATGAATATGACAAATCCTATTTTTCACGTTAAAATAAACTCACGGTATTTCAAATATCGTTCTTGTAATAGATTATGGATTCTGGCTATTGATTTTATAAGAGCATCTAAAATGTTCATTTGTATAAAGAAATAAAGATACCTCCGGGAAATTTACATATAAACCAGTCTAGAAACGGAAGACTTTTTTAATTGTAAGCATCCTATTTAGATAGCAATGTGTAATTCTGCAATTTGCCGGTAATAAGCATCGTGTTAATTACAGATATTTTGTAAGAACGAGCAGTAGTGAAAATCGTTATTTCGCGATGCAAATAACTTTAGATAATCCCCGGGTACGATTGCATGCGGATTTGCAATTTTTATTTATGTTAAACACGTACGGACCCACACTACTTTACCGGTTCCGGGCTGTTGCTTTTTATTACGCTAATTATTTTATGCTTTACTCATACAACAGTTTTATTATTCAGTTTTACTAGTCCTTCTCCAATGCCCTATTCAAATTAAACACACTATAGATTGGCCTAATCACCTAATGCTTTTATTAGGTATATCAATGTTTATTACTTTGTACCGTAAACCTTTCTTTTTTGACTATAAATTTGGTGATACTTTTATATTATGAATTTTGTAAAAATACACTTTTTTTCCATTTATTTATCCCAGCTCAGAACACACAGTACTCGTATTATATATGGCCGAGAATGTAATTATTAAATACATAACAATATAACTAATTTACATATAACATGAGTAGTTCTGGATTAATTTAAATTAGGAATCTTCTTCTGATAAAATGATCTCCTGAGGAAGACTATTCCGTAATCTATTGTTAGTTGTTTTTTTTTACCTATGTGATAAAAAAAAACTGTTCCGTAAAGTCGAAAGATTAGAATATATTTTTAATAAGTTTTTTTTCTTATAAATTTAAATATTTATTTGAATTATGCCGAGTTCATTGTGAAGTCGCATAAAGCGTCTGAAAAGGGAGTTATAAATTCGGATGTCACATATGGCGGCAACAAAATTAATATAAAATCAGAAAAGTTACATTACTGAATATCACTTACATGTATTACAAAGTAGATAGACAAAAATTTATAAGTAACACTAACATTTTATTTGTAGAAAAATGTATTATGTAACTTACATTATGTGTATATGTAAATACATAAATCTCATCAGCAGCGGTACAGTAAACTAACAATTGTGACTCTTTGTTAAAAGCGACGGTGTTACATTTATTTATTTATTTGTTGTACTCGTACAAGGGAAGCAAACAGTTCATTCTAATATGTATACATACATAAATTCACGCTATTTCTCATATTATGGGTTGACAGACCCCGATAAACAACAAGGTATTTAAAATATTTTTTATCCAAAGAATATGTGTTGTACAGTAAGTAACTTTGTTGATACAGTATTATTAATCTCATTAATATTTCTTTCCTCATAATATATAAAAACATTATATTTTGTTAAAAGTACTTATAAATCTTGTAGTACAATGACTTAGTAAAAATTGATCTCAACGGTACATTGACGGCGATATTAGACTTTTATCAGTTTCTAGTATTACTTGCATTTTAGTGGTGTAGATTGTCTGATATTTATATTTGGTTAATTATTGTTTACACAACAATCCTAGATGGAACAGTACCTCGAGTATATACCCAAGGCAAGTTTTACTTGCATTATACTGAGTTACGATGTTACGGACCACAACGGACACAGCGATATATTTACTTGGTAAAAAGAAAGGACGCTGAGATTTGGAGCCAAGATCACTCATTTCAATTCGCTCAATTCGAATCGAAGTGCGCTAACAAAGTGAGCAACAACTACCTATAAAGCTTTTTTGCGATGTAATTTAATCATTTTTCAAGACAGCTTATTATAAAAATATTAAAAATTGTATGTATAAAGTTTGCGAGGAAATGTTATGAGAAGGTTTAGTTCGGTCCGTGTAACCGAAGCGGGTTATTTTGTTCGTTTTGTGTTTGTGAAACTTCACCAAATTCCAATCTCGACTGTGATGAAGGTGGAAAATCTTCGGCATTCCACGCTCCGTCCCTTGTAAACAGAATATTCCAAATTCATTACTCTACACACCTGATATTAAATCATCTCTAGCACACCACAACCATGCTGCTCCAATTCAATTCATTATTATATTAATAGCAGAGTAATGTATACCGGATTGTAGTCTACTGTTTAATATAATAAGTTTATAAAGGGCACATTCCTTAAAACAATTATTATGGAGTACTGTGCAACAAGTGTAGAAAAAAGAAAATTATCAGTAAGATGATAAACCACGTCACTACAGTACAGGTAAAACTTGTGGCAAGTCATTTAAAGGTATTTCAATATCTCTTGAATTGTTCGGTGTGCAAAGACGAAAAATAACAATATAAAAAAGAAAAATACTAGAATGCAAATATAATATCACTAAATTCGGCATAAAGTTTTTACAATATATTAGCTCTTATTCTGTACACTTTCCTTGAGTATGTTAATCATAAATTCTTTTACTGTTAAAATTTGCAATACTTACATCTTTACCAGTAGTACCTAACACTAAGTTTTCTACAACCACACTGTGTACAAAAAAGTTGCAATAATTAAGAAAAATATAAATATATAATTTTATAGAACTTTTGGTAAAGAATCCTTTATGCATGCAACTGTACACCTAAAATTTCCTAAGTTTCCTAATTATGTTTTAAATCTGTATTAAAGTATTCGAATAAAAATGCATTTTAAATGTATTTTGTTTAACTTTTGTATTATTTATTGTGTCTTATTTTTCTAGTATATATTTTTAGTAGACAAAATTTGTACTAAGGAAATGCAATATTAATTTTTACATATAAAGGCCTGAGATAAAATTACAATAAATACTATAAATTAATTGTTTCATTCTACTACTCTAATATTATAAAAGTTTAAGGGTAAAAACTTAGAAAAGATTTTAAAGTTTCGAAGTCGAAGTCTAAAAGTTGAGATAGTTATTTGAAAACAAAAGTCAACAAAGTCTAATTAATGGAAAAAAGGCGACTATAAAGAAGTTGATAGTATCGAAAGTCTAAATTCAATTAATCTATTCTATGCTTTTCAAAAATCAATCGATCGACTTTTTGAAAAAGTCGGTTTAAATCAATATATTTACTTTTTTGCCAGCCTTAGTAAATACTGTAACAAATGATAAAGTTTAACTCACGATTATAGGAAATACTATAGGCAAGTTTCAAACTTTTAATAGTATTAAAAATTTATACTATTTAAAATATTATACCGGGTGTCCCAGCTCGATCGACACATGGGAGTTTTACATGGGAAATCAGTTAATTATGAATAGTATCTCCCCAGTGCAAGATATTAACTTGAAATTTTGTATACTTATCGGAGAATATTAATTCTATGGATCACACTTATTTGAAATATGCAATTTCGTCTGCAGGGCGAGATTTATTAAATTTGAAATCTAATATTTTCGTTCAAAATCAGACAGCCATGGAAATAAAAGAAAATATTTATCTGACAGTTTAGTGAAGTATCACTGATTTTAATTCTTATTCCCTGTATTTTAATATTATTTAAGTTGAATTTAGTTTCTTTTTGTTAAATAATATACCAATATTACAAAAATATAAATATCTACAATGGCATGTCATTAACTGTCAGAACTGTCACATAGATATTTTCTTTTATTTCCATCGCTGACTGATTTTGAACGAAAATGTTAGATTTTATAATTTAATAAATCTCGTCTTGCAGACGAAATTACATATTTCAAATAACTGTAATCCATAGAAATAATATTCCCCAATAAGTATACAAAATTTCAAGTTAATATCTTGCACTGGGGAGATACTATTCATAATTAACTGATTTCCCATGTAAAACTCCCATGTGTCGGTCGAGCTGGGACACCCGGTATATAAAAACATACGAGTTTCCAAAATGATCACAGAAAGAAATATGTTTTTATTATTAGCGAAATATATGTAAATTATTTTAACGATATTGATGTTGTACATAATGTATGGTTTGCAACAACGATGATTTCGTTATAGAAAGCTAGAGTGTCCGGAATTCCACCGCGAAGTATTCGTCCATGAGTAAACACTTCACAAGTAATTAATTCATGGCTAAATATAATTAGTCATTTAATATATCCTTAACAGGAGACTGCACTTATTGTATGTAAATGAAAATTCCGATAAGTAGTTAATATGAAAGAGAAAACCCAGGCTGGTTTTTGCAGTGTACGTGTACGTGGAATGCCGTTTGTGTTATCAGTGTGTTTTTGTTGGCTTTTGAAATATATTTCCTTTCCGGCTGCACTCGTTAACATTTGCATAAATTATTTGTGTGAACTCCGGGCTCCGTTGGTTAATACCGGGTAATGGCCCCGATTGTCAGTTCGGGATTGTGTCATTAAAACCGGCTCCCACATTTGCATTTCTATGCTTTACACTTATTTGGAAAAAACGACATTTTTAATCTACTCTAGTAATTAATAAAAATGGATACTTTATGTCCACATTATATTAATAACGTAATCGCATTTTCAAGTCATATTTCTTCTCTTGACTTTGATAGAGAACATGACAAGTGTCTCTCAGGTGTTCCATTAAAAATTTCGAACTGTGTTAACAGTTAAGATATCTACGATTCTAGATTATTTTCAGTTTATTTGTTACACTATTCTGGTTACAATATTTATATAAAAGCGGTGATAGTGTTTCAAAATTATTGCAAAAATTAGGGTACGTACAGACTGTAACAGAAATTAAGTCATTAAAACCGGCTCCACATTTGCATTTCTATGGTTTACACTTATTTGAAAAAAACGACATTTTTAATCCACTCTAGTAATTATTAAAAATGGATACTTCATGTCGGCATTATATTAATATCGTAATCGCATTTTCAAATCATATTTCCTCTCTTGACTTTGATAGAAAACATGACATGTGTCTCTCTGTAATTCAGGTGTTCCATTAAAAATTTCTAACTGTGTGTTTTTACACTATTCTGGTTACAATATTTATATAAAAGCGGTGATAGGGTGCTTCAAAATTATTGCAAAAAATAAGGGTATATACAGAATGCAACAGAAATAAGTATATTAAATTTATCCATTAATAGAGCTCGTTGAGAATGACTTTTATTAGTAACTTTTCTCTTTAATTTTTTTATAATTTTTTCCACCCGATTAGTTAACGAGCCATTGTTTTATTTATCTTTAAGATATCATATTTTTTCGAGATAAATTTGTCATATGGGTATATGTGTGTCAACTGTCAAGTAATTGAAAAATAAAAGGTAAATTTATAGATCCATTATAAATGTTACGAATTAAAAATGAAACAAAATTGTAATTAGCAAAGTTAAAAAAGAAAATATTAAAATAATTGGTTGTATTTTGCCCCAGATCCAGCAAAATTTTTAGGGAGGATTAGGGTCCTCCACCATAACAGAAAATGGAGTAAAATGTTACAATAAAAGTAAATAAGAAACATACATGATTGAGATGAAAAAAAGTTTTAAAAAATTGTACCTCTCTTTTGCAAATCTATTCTATTCGAAATAGCGAATATATTTATAGTTTTCGTTTAATATTTTTGATTAGTTTATTTTTATTTTAGTTTATAATAGTTTTGTTTAGTTTAATGTAGAAGAGGAAAATAAAAGATATATTCAACGAAATAAATAACGTAATTATGTCAGTGGCAATAAAAGCAGAGTCAGACTTTATACTCTTAAATTGTAAATTAATTCAGGTCAATTTCATACGTTACAGAAAATTCTACCGACTACTTTGAAATATAAAAAAAGTATTGGAGAACCTCATTGCCCCCTCAGCCCACCCTATTTCTACGCTCCTGTCTCTGCATGTGACTTTAGTGACATTAAAAAAGAACTTAAATGAAAGTTATTAGAATTTCATAAAATTTTAATACACTGCAAAAGGAATAAAAAGTAAAAATAAGTGTAGCTTTTTGTGAGCACTTTATAGAATGTAATTGATTTGAGTTTACGCAGAGCGAGTCGCGTCAAAGGTAGCCGCAGCATTGAATAGAAAGGAAAAGGAAATCGATGCCTATCTCCAAAGATAACATCGGGACGATCGGGCATAGAATTAATTCTAATTAGGGTAATCATTCACATACGCCAAATGTGAAAGAATTATGAACACTGGACATATGAATTGGTAGGGGAAATGGGATGGTAATGCTGTGCTGTTTTAATTCGATAATTAACATGATGGTAATAAGGGAATTAGCATGGGACTGCATCAATGTCATGATGAATTTGTGCTTCACTTTAATTGCCAAATACCTCATAAACAAATTCATAATTAACACATTTATACCAAACAGAAATTTTCAATATAAAACTTATAGCTATGGATTTATGCAATTCATTCTAATAAGATATTTTAATCAAGTATTTCTGAACCACCGGTCCTACACTAGTAGGCCTATTTAATGATATTATGGCGATATTCTTTAGGTAATTTTAATTTGAAAATAGTGAGGGAGAGACTAAAAAGTTTCTAATAAAACTTTAAATTCATAAAGACCTCTTTACGGCTACATGACAAAAGGGCACTGTTCAGATTTTTACACGTTTCATAAGCACACCAAAAAAACGTAGCAAAAGCGCAATGTGTAGGCTTAAGTCTGCATATGATTAGATCAAATACAAGTAAATTAGTTCTGCTCGCGGATAGTACATTTTAAATAGATACTCGCAGAGGTGTCTCCAAGTCTTCCTCTTTCGTCCCAAATATAACCTAACCTAATATAATTTAATTTAAGATAACCTAATTTAACATAATCTGACTTAACCTAACGTAATCTAATCGAATCAAACCTAGCCTAGAAATAGAATTTCCTTTTTTTTATCCCAGTTTAACAATTTCAAAAATTGTATTTTTACATGTCAATTACTTCAGTAATTTTTATATTTGTAGCTTGTTTTCATTTATGTGATATAAACATTTGACATAAGTACATTTTCCAAAAAAATCGCCTCGTAGAATAAATCCCATAGGCGCAATAAAAAATATGCTTTAGACCCTTGATATACAAACAACTATTGTTACTCAATTTTAAAACTGACAGTATTTTGTATGTATAATGAAGCATTTTTGTCACTTGTAAGTAATAATTGTTGTTAGTGATTAAAAATAATTAAAATGTATAACACTATGTTCTGCTTTGAAAATAGGTGTTTATAATCAATTTGATTAATTAACTACAACGGTCCTGGGTTAAAAGATTTTTTTTTATGTATACTTGACTATAAGAAACGACTGCATTGTTAGAATATCTATGTACTCAATTAGTATTTTGTAAGCCGTAGGATTTCTGATTATAGACGAAAATAATAATATCAAGCTATTAATGTATATTGTCCATTGATGGACAATATGTTAGATTCTATACACCTTTGTTCCTTGTAGTACTGTCGTGCTAATGATGATAATTGCCTCTATGTACCGTGTATTCCTAGAAGTGTATTAGTATGTCCTGGTACTGATATAGGTCTTGTAGTTGTAGCAGTGAGACTAAGGAGTGTGTTTTGTTTTGTTGCAGGTGTTAGTGTTGTGTGGGTGGTGTAGTCATGTGACAGTGTGGCGTGTGGGGCTCCAAAACTCCGCCCGCTAGCCCCTCCGTTCCTGCATGGAGCGAAGGCTACTCAACACAGCCAGCCAGACCACAGGTAAAGTCAGCTCTTTCTCTAACAATCTGTCTCATTGGAAATATATACATTTTACTTTGAGAATTGAGATTATATGTATTTTTAAATAAGACATACAAGGTGTTCTTTATTGTAAGGTTTTTAATTTACCGGTATTAGAAATGCTTGCAAGTAAATTTAAAGCCTACATACAGGTGTCCGTTTTAAGAGGCTCGACAAGCGTAAGAGATAAAAGTCGGTTAAATTGGGACAAAGTTACCGCATTGGTAATTGAGATGATGTGTTTTTAAATCATATGTATGTATTAGATGGTTTTTATTTTATGGTTATTAATTTTACCGGTGTTATAAATGCTTACTAAAGTAAGAAAATTTAAAGAATACATACAGACTGTCCGTTTTGAGAGACTCGAGAACCGTAAGAGATACGAAGTCAGTTAAATTTGGGCAAAGTTGCCGCATTTGTTGACCATTTGTATTTGTTTTCCCAAAAAATGTATGGTCACTTGATATGAGCAAAAAACTGATTTTGCAAATTTACTTTTTAATTCTTGTTTCAATTTATACAAGTTTCCAGTTTGCACATTCTATATACACTTTTTTACGAGGAATTGACTGCGATTCTCAAAACTTTTGTAGCTCGAAAACTTCGAGAAATTTATATGCATATTTACTTTCAATATTCTTATGGAGTTCAAAGTTGTCTTTATTACTGTTAAATAGAGATTTTTTTTTCTCTTTCCAATAATATAAAATACATGCATATTAAACTGAAAATAAACTAAGAAATTATAAAATTATTGATTTTATTCATTTCGGCAAATTGTGCTTTGGAAACAAAATCGAAAATCTTTCGTTTCAAACAAAATTTTTTAAATCAATTTTAATCAATTTAATTATTTAGGAGTTATCTCCAGTCTTATCCAGAAAGGCTATTTTCAATTTTGTTTCCAAAACACTCTTGACCGAAAGGGATAAAAGTAATAATTTTCTAACGTCTTAGTTTATTTTCATTTTAATGTACTTACATGTGTTTTATATCATTATAAAGAGAAAAAAAATCTATTTAACAGTACTAAAGATAACTTTGAATGTCATAAGAAAATTGAAAGTTGAAAATTGAAAGTTATTACGAATGTCTCGAAAAGTGTTCGAGCTATAAAAATTTGAGAACCCCAGTAAAATCTTCGTTAAAAAAGTATCTGTAGAATGTGTAAACTACAAACTTGTGTGAATTAAAACAAGAAAATTATAAGTCAAAAAGTAAATTTGATAAAATCAGATTTTTGCTCATATCGATTTTTTACTAAAAGTTAATCAACTACATATTGCCATTTATGTTAGAAGTTTCATTAAAACTCACTCAAATTTGCTTAACACATGCACATATTCGAACAGATGGACCGACAAGCATTAGACTAAAAATAGTCAAAACGTACTGCAAAGACCTTGATTAAAAAATGTCAAAATCAGTATGATTACAATAACTTATTATATGAAATTTATACATCGATTTGACTCATCAAAATTAGCAGGTACGAGTATATTATATATTTATTTATAGCACAGATATATTCGCGTGACATTTCAAGAAACAAATAGAAAAAATTAAGATTATATGGATGAAAACAAGTATTATATATTGTGTAATTTACAGATACTGACTAGGTATTTTAAGCATATTTAGAAGCTGAAAGTTACAATACGTTAATGAATGAATAAGCAATTTAAATTTAGAAGTAGACAATAGTGAATAAAGTCTAATTTTGTTTTGAGTAAAGGCTAGGTTAGTAATTGGACAATGAACAGTTGGGAAATATTTGTATATGACACATCGGTTGAAGAGCACAGAAGACTTTCCTGATGAAAGATCAAAACATGCGTCATTCCTGCAAACTTTGATGTGCTTGCATGTGTGCCGGTTTATACAATCTGCACTCCTAGACTAAATATTTGTTTACACTTTGCTTGTATGGGCGTCTGCATTGATAACATGGAATTTATTGCTTTATTTCGAACCGCCTGCATTCTATAATTAATTTAGACTACTGATTAGTATATAAATAAATAATATACGCCGATTTGGTTTAAAATTTGCAGTCTAGTGTTTTTTTTTACGAATGGACGCACTTGCAAAAAAGTTGTAGTCTTGTGGTTGTGGACGATCGGTTATTTAATAGTGAAGCTGCATGGAATGTATAGATATAGTTGAAAGAAGAGATATTTGAAACTCATAGAATAAGCTGATTGCGTCTTATAAAGTTTATGGGACTTGCGGTAAAAGTACTTTAGGCATATACTTTCTTCTGTCGTATAATGCTATTGAGCGTATCCGCTATTATGTACTTCTAAATCTAAATTAAAATATTGTAATAATTATACTTTTTAAATATACTTAGGAGCTTGAAAACAGATAAAAATATTATAGGGATAGAGAAATATAAATAGTTACTGAAAATTCAGTATATGAATTTGTTTAAATAGAGCTCATTTCTCTCTTTAAGTAGTACCTTCAAGTTTTTGATTTCTGATTATTAAGCTTTCCAACCTTCCATCAAAAGAGCAATTATTTTCTTCATTTCTACTTTACATTGGCAACATTGATTGATAAACGTCAAAAAATAACTGACATTACTTTGTTTGCGACGAAAACGTCTAGTACTGCTGTAAATGATTATTTGCTATTTGGTCGTAGAAAAAATAGACTGTACAACTCGAGTGGAATACCTATATTGCACACGAATGTATGAGGCACTTCGGCAATTCGTTCTCGTGCGATATAGGCTCATATCCACTCTTGTTGTACAATATACTATTTTCACGCCACCGGTAGCATTTAAATTTTTGTAATATAGGAGCCACATAACAATTCAGATTTATTTATTTCCAACTTATTAGTTATCTTTGTCTGTTGCTAGGCAACCAAATGCATAGTATATTAATATGATTACCATAATTACACTACTAGTAGTACTGTTATTTTCTAACACATCGTTGACAATAGTAACTAGATAATAATAAAATATATTCTCTTATGATTTATGTTGCTGTGGAAATAAGTTATTCTTGCGTCAACGATGGCGCGAAAAAGATTTAAAATTAGGCCTAAATTTCGGATCTGCTTTAATTCTACTTACTGGGTTGACATTTGGTACTAAAGTTGAAAAAAACGTTAAAACCGAGAACATTGTACCCGTTATTAAATAATTATTTACTATACTTGTAACATAATCACTGATTGACAAACTAATATGAGGAAAATATCCAGATTAAAACACTCAAGTGCTTTAAAGTTACTAAACAATCCATTCGAATCGAAATCGAAGTGAAGACCTTTCATTGCATAGGTCTTTTTTCTAACCGCGTAACCATAAATTGACAGCAGTAATTTTATTGTAAATTTTGTTGAATTATGCTTTAGAAATAAAGTAATCTGTATTAACTAAATTGTAAAGTGTAATCCAAATAATAATGAATAACAAAAAAATATTGGAAAAAAGTGTTTTTTTTATCTATAAAGTGTAGAGTTAGGAATTAAGTGTAAAATGTAATGTTAACCAAATGCTTCCCATGACTATGCTGAAATTATTATTTTTAGCAATTACATGTCTGATACTCCGTTTTTGGTGTGGAATCGTACCTGGTTTGTTGACATAATACTTTAAATACCCTCAAATAAAAAGTCCAGTGTAGTTAAATCGCAAGATCTCGGGGATCAATTAATGTCACCCCTCTGCGAGACGACCAGGAAACTTGGTTTCAAGTAAAGTGACTGTTTCATGTGATGTGTGCCATGTGGATTCATCTTGCTGAAACCACATATCATTCAAGTCGTTTATTTCATTAAAAAAATCATTTAGCATGTTCCAATATTAGTAATAACAATATTTTCATCTGAACGGTCTTTCCGTTGATACTGGATTCGTAGGTCAATAAATTAATAAAGATTTCAGTTGTTTTAAACTTTTGTACGAAATCAAAAATTGAACGCAATTAACTGTAAAATGCAAACTGACAATGTTCACATAACGCAAATGGGAAATACAAATCTGGAAGTCCAATTTGGATCACACTTTAGAAATACATATAGTCTTTTTTTGTGCTATTTGGTGATGTAGTTATTAACCAGATAGTTTTATTTACCAAAAAATGTCTGTAACAACACTTGGTTGAGACACGCGGTATAAAACCGAGTATTTACAAATAAATGTGGTTGAACCAAGTTGCAGCAATCATCAGAATTCAATCCAAAGCCTTTATTTCCTGGGTATTTGGATGCAAGGCGTAGTGAAGTTAGGCAGGGAAGGTCTTCCACTGCCACTTTCCTTGTAGCTCATTTACATTCCGTCTGTCTCGAGTCTCCCACAGCGCTCAAATCTCGCCTCGCATCTCGGACCTTCGTCAGCGTCATTCTTATTCCGTAGCCGGACATATCAGCTGGCTCGCTGCCTCCAAAACGAGAACTGCAACGGAGTTACAGCGGAGTTGTTAGGATGGTGGAATTTAACAGTTTCTTCCAGAGTTGGCAAAAATCAAACAAATCATTATTTTTTTATTTTTTTTATTTTTAAAGATATCTGAGTATTACAGGAATTTTTTATTGTTATAAACGAAAACGAAATCTGTAATAAAATCAAAACGATTCATCTGAATAAAATAAGGAAGAGTAACAAAGAATTTCTAATTTTAGTTACATATTTAAATTCTTATATTTTCCTTTTGATATATAAGAATTAAAATGATAAAATACCATTTAATTTTAAGATATTATTATATACAGAATGTATTTTAGTTATTATTAATTGTTTCGCAGCAAATAATAACATTTTTATTATAATTATTTTATTTTTTATCTTTGATAAGAATAATTGATTTCTATTAAAATTTAAATCAAATGATTATATCAGGCTAACCCTGGTTTCTTCTATAAATTACTAATTCAACATTTACATTTGCAGTTTTAAATTCATATGTTTATGTTATTGTTGATTTCGTTTTCTTTGATATGTGTGCATTTGTTAAGTTCAAGTAAGAAGTTACAGTTAGTTTTTTTATATAATCTTTTTTTAAATATTTTTAAACCGCAAAATAACAAGTTCTATAACACAAGTACCTACTTCATGTTCTAAGAATCAGTACTAGAATAAAAAATCTGATGTGGACACCACATGACTTCTTAGTATGCGTTACACATTTTTTGCTGCACTTCATTGAAAGTTATTTCATTTGAAAGTGTGATACGATCATCCAATCAGCAATCAGTCCCACAAACAAAATTTCAACATTGTACGGCTAATGGTTTTTGCGTGATGCGAAAAATTCAAAAAACCCTTCGAGCAAAGTACCTTTTTGGTTGCAATGAAAAAGAGAGGTGCACAACTAGATGTTAATCAGTCTCATTTATGTGAGATACATACGTACGTACGTACGGACGTCATGTCGAAATTAGTCAAAATAAATGCAGGCATAATTGAAATTTGAAAACCGAAACTTTTCACGATTACAATACTTCCTTTACTTCGTACAAGGAAGTAAAAAAAAGGTTTGAAAAATATTTATTATTAATTAATAATAATGGCATCATTCCATCGAAAAACGTAGGGGCAGATGAAATATTTTTCTACATAATTATTATATACGGTAGAGCCTAGAGCCTCTACAAGAAACCGTCAATTTATAAGTGGGTTCCGAAGTAATCGGACTCGTCATTATATTACTTAAGTATTGGCGACGCTCAGTTCTAAACTTAGTAAAAATTAAGTACTCTTTATTTAGAACTCAAATGTAAAGATAAATGCTGATTGGAAGTAAAAAGAACTGATTTTGAGTAAAGCTACACTACATTGTATATCGATTATATATTGTTTTATAAGACCAACATAAGATGCTTGCTGTTAACAGGTAGTACTTTATTTTGGTTGTAAATAATATATTCTGTATTTTGGTTGTATTATATTCTCGATAGTAAGGAACAAGGTGTCCTGAGTTTTCCACGTAATGTGCGTTGTTTCTTGTTGGTTGTAGCCGGTCGGGTCTGGGTTCTTGTAGCTCGCCAAGGCCTTGCCAAGCGTCGGCCTTGTGTACTTCTCTCTGTAGCTGCATTGCTTAGCTTCTTACAAACCTCATGTTGCCGCGTTTCAAACTATTTTATTTTATTAATTAAAAATCTTATGTACTTTTTCCATAATAAGTTTTACTTGCATTACAGTGGTATATTTTGCCACTTAAAGGCTTCTGCAACGGACTTATAGCTATTTGCACTGCGACATTTTTAATTTTGTTAACGACTCTGGAAGTTGAACTCCCAAATCTCATACTTAATTCGTATCGGAATGCACCTACTAAATGTGTTACCACTGTCTTTGTTTTGACATAGAGGAGAGATTAAAATTACCCCTAACTCGTAAAATTTATTTCAAAACTGTATATAGTTTGAAAAGTAAGTAACCCGAAAAAAAAAAATTTGGTATTTAAGAGTTATATTCAAATACGATGAACTGATTAGATTTTGACTACAATTAGTTAACCGGAAGTAGTACTTTACTTGAAGATTTAAACCGTTTTCCTAAAACATACCTCTAAATACCATTCTTTCGCAAATTACATTATTATTAAATAAAAGTTTTTTGATTTTTCTACCGATCTGTATAGTTACGTTTATATATAACTTGTAGCTAAAGAAATATATATATATATATATATATATATATATATATATATATATATATATAAATTACAATAATTTTACATATCGTTTACACTTATGTATTTCTATAAAGCAGATGAGTTATTCATATGTTCACAAATTTGACATATGATGTTAAATTGAATGTAAGTAAGTTTAAAAGATAAAATAAAGTAAATATGAAGTAGATTTATTGTAAAATTAAAAAGATGGAAGAAATATATAAGGCATATATTTGCATGCATGAATCAATGTAACTTCTGTTCCGGTTTTAATAACATCAAAATATATATATTTTTTATTTTATTTTATGAAGGAAATTTTAAGTATGAAATGAATTAAAAATATTCTGAACTGCAATAACAAACTAATTATAAAATTACAAATTGAATGTACTGAATATATTACTACAGTGGCGGGAGGTAATGTGTTGGATACATCAGGTTTTTTTAATTTGTTATAAGAGTTCAAAAATTATATAGGTACTAAGATTTACAGTAAAAGTGTTACAATATAATTATCTAATATTAGATTTTCAAATCATTTCACTAAATAGTTTATTTAGAAATGTACGCATTCTCTTTTTCTGTAAACTTGTTTAACAAAACCACAACTTACATTTATTAATAATGACTCTATAATAGTGTATTCTGTATGAAATGTGATAGTATGCAAACCCTGACCTACCTTATTTTCTAATTTTGTATATTGGAAACCTGATGGAACGATAGGTCGTGCGTGCGTAGTGTAATTGCAATGAAAGTTGCATTGGGTAATAATTCACACAAAGGAATAAGTAATTGTAGTCTAGGCGTTACAATCCCACTGAATCAAAGTGGAACTGTATTAAGTTATAATTCATCTTTAGTGAAATCGCTTACTCACTCGTAAATTCCTACTTACGGCTACCTTACTTTTATATCTGCTTCGAGTACATTACTTCATATCAAAATATACGTGTTCGAGTACAGTATCTCATAATAGGTCGAATGAATAACTGTAGTTGTTAGAATTATAGTTCGTGTATGGTTGATTGAAATTCATTAACATGAATTTCCCTCATAAAAATAGCCAGGAACAGGTATATATATTTTTATGAGATTTTCTCGTTACAGAAATTATACTGGGTGTTGATTCGAACACTCGAATATAAGGATTTAACATGTAAAATAGTATATTGTATAACAAGCATGGAATGGTACACATTTCATATGAGTATGAAATGGACATTCCATGCGAGTTGTACACTATACTTTTCCTACGACCGTTAAGAAATTTGCTTGTTGTATGTTTGTTATCGCTACGGATACATAGTATATTGTAAACACATTTTCATTTCCCACGGTAACCATAGACAACGTTAAGGTTGGTAAATTCATTTCTCACAGTTCTGTCAAAAATTATTCATATCTCACAGTTGTGTCAAAAATAAATTGTTCCAAATTTAATTAATTAGAAAATAATATCTTGGTCGAACAAAAACATATTTTCGTAATTATCTGCTTCCCTAATTATTTTAGGTAAAAATCTGATGTGACCAGCACATAACCTCTCACCTGTCCTCTACACTTTTCATTATCATGCAATATCTCCAAATTGTAATATAGGAGTATCCGTGAGTTGACTGTTGCCACGGTAAAATTAATTATTAAACTAATTAGTACTTACAGTGTTAGTACAATTCCTATTAGAGTTTTCGATAATTATTTTTATAATATTTTAACTGTCAATTATAATTGTCACTGTCAAATATAAAACATTTATTTCCATAGGTAAACAGATTAACTGAAATTGCAACAAATTTACCGAATCATTAATTACTTGTAATAATTAATTGGAGCTAGGCTAAATTTGAACTATAGTGACATAATATTAAATTATTATTTATAAAAATTCTCATATATTTATAATTAACACTTAAGATCTTCATGAAAACACCTTACGGTTGCACGATTAACACCAAAATCTAATCTAGGGAGCCAGAATGTTATATCCAAAATTTCAACTTTTTTATTCACTGGTATTTGAGGAATCGTTAAAACATACATCCATCCATCCACACACACCGAAAAACATCATCGTAAAATATTAAAATCGTATTCTAGGGACTCCAAAACGTACTTATCCATTTGAAAACTCACTATAATTTTGATTTTTAGCATGATTCCAATACCTCTCTTACTCAGTGGCAGAGCTGCAACAAATCATTTTTAAATAGATTTAAATCTTAAATACAAGATACCTACTTCCTTCTTATAAATATGATTTAAATACAAGATCTTTTTTAAAACTGAAAGGATTTAAATATAAGATAGTTAAAAGATTTAAATACTTTAACCATGAATAAATACTTTTTAAAAAGATTTAAATATTTTTTTGTATTTAAGATACTTTTCTATATATACAAATATTTTAAAACGATTTAAATAATATATTATGATTTAAATACTTTTTAAAATGATTTTAAAATATTTTTTTGTATTTAAGATACTTTCTCATTCATACAAATATTTTAAAATCTCTGATGTTCAACAATTGTAACGTTACAGTGTGAAAAATAAACTAATGATATGATATGTCACATAGTAATAAATGTTCTAAAATAATATTTTTATTTTTCGGCGGACTTTGTATCAGTACCAGTATTTATTCATTACGTACATATAGTAATAGCTATTTATGTATTAAGGGCGAAATGATATAGATTTTGGCCCGCGGTGCAAAATTGAAGCCCGACGCGCAGCGGAGGGTTACAATGCACCTAGGGCCAAAATATATTTCGCTCGTAATACATACAATATTTTTTGCACATCCGAAGTAGTATTACATCATCACCGCGATCAAAGTAAAACGATGTTCAAATCAAATTCAGATCATAGTAGTCTATTTGACATATGTACGTTGTCATGGATAACAATGAAAACAAGCAAGTAGTAAGTAAACAAAGTAGCAAAAAAGCGGTGACACGTCAAAAATTTATTATAAAAATGGGTGAAAATAGTATTTTAACTGGGCACGAAAAGTTCTAGGGCGAAAATGACTACTTTTTCGCCCTCGGGCGAAAAAGAGTGTCATTTCGCCCTTAAAACAATGTTATTTGTCCAACTTTTACGCCCGGATGTGCAAAAAATAAATTATAATTATTGATATTATTATTTATATAATAATCGTAGAAAAAATATAGTGAATAATTTGTATTTTAAAACAATTATATATGTAAAGGAAGTACACATTAACCTGGCGGCTCGTGCGTAACTTTACCACTTCGTGCGTAATGTGATTCTTACAACTCTCGTTATGTAATATACTATTATGATTCATAGATAAATTTTAAGATATATAAATGGTAAATATTTAACCAAACAGTAGCATTAAAATAATAATAATTTATATAAAAACAAAACAAATAATTTATAGTAGGACTATAGTAGCAAACTAGCAGAGTAGAAAAATAATCGTCTATTTTTCTTTTAGAGTCTAGTATTTAGTGCAATGTGATTTAAATTTAAATTTGAGATGAGTTGATTGGGTACCTAATGATATGTAAATACACAATAGATTTTTATTGTTCAAACAGTACAAAAATAAAATATAGTCTTATGTACGAGTACATATATTTATATGAAACAAAAAAATATATATAGTATATTTTATTAGCCTTAAGTAATACTAAATTTTAAAAAATTTTCAAGTATTTCAGATACATTTTAAAAGATTTAATTCATTTTAAAATATCTAAATCATTTCAAATGATCTAAATCATTTCAAAAGATTTAAATCACTAAAAATATTTAAATCTTTTTGAAAAAGATTTAAATCATGATTTGTTGAAGAAAGATATTAAATCATTTTGGAAAATATTTAAATCTTAAATCATAAATCATTTGAAAAATAAATATCTTAAATACAATGATTTAAATCATTAAAATAATCTAAATCACGAAAAAGATTTAAATATAGAGATACATTTCAGCTCTGCTCAGTGGTGAAAGGTAAAAATCGTTAAACATTAGTTAAATTTGTTTTAATTCCATGATTACTGCTATTTTTGGGGTTATTTGCGTCATTTTCTAATTTCTCAGCTTACAAGGCACGTGAAATTAATTTTGCCTATTCATTCAGATGCAAAATTTTATGCTCTATCACTGTTATTTGAAGAATTTTAACTTAAAATAATTAGGGAAGTAGGAAAATACGAAAATATGATTTTACATGTTAAATACGTATGTTCAGCTACTCTGTTTTAATAATGTTCTTATATGATTAATTAATAATGAGCATATTTATTTTAAATTTTTGGTAGTTCTGCAACACTTAAGAACAAGCCGCCACTGCTACTAAATTTGCGAGTGATATATTTATATAATATAAAAATTATAGGTAATAATTCGAGATGATATCTGAAATTCATTGCCTTATTGCACTTTTTATATCCTTGAAACGTCAACTTATCAATTTTTCATCATCCATTGCATCTCCAAAGCAATAATCCCACAATAGTCAATCAGCGGACGACCTCAGCAACCCTAAACTTCTGCTCAACCTTGTCATGTTTCGCTGAAGTCGCATCATCTCCAGGTCTCATCTCCGGATAGTTGAAGGCTGGAGAGGTTCATCCAAGATAAGGCAGGGTGTAATTTAAGTTTAGGGTTGTGAATAAATTATAGCTTGGGATGAGATTCAATTAAGGAGCTGTCAATTGTGCGGATTACGATATATTCTGGTGATATAAATATACAACACAAATCAATTTGATGTTTTTTTTAGTTTGCAATGTACAACGATAGCTGTTTATGCGAGAATTTATGACTAAAAATAATCTAATCTTAACTGGTGACTCCATATTAAACTATTAATTTATGGTTTCGTCGTATTTCAATGCTCGACACAAATTCTTCTAGTATCAAGCTGCATTTTTATTGACCTCAAATTTGAATTGTAATCATATCGATTTTGACATTTAGGTTTTTGCAATATGTTGATTATTTATAATTATACCGATTTTGGTATTTCGAGATTTTAATCGATTTCTACGAATTAAAGTTTCAGAAATTAATTTTGACTATGTTTAGCTTGATGTTTATCGGTCCATATATAGAACAAATTGAACAGATTTTGATGAACCTTCATTTTTAATTTTATTTAATTATTATCGTAATTTCATTGTAAAACTGTATCAAAATTGTTCAATCTTAATATCGTTGAAAAGAGAAAAAAGTAACATATACTTTTTGAGTTTAAAATCAAATATGCCTTCCATTTAAAAAGTCATAAATTTGTATTATATTTCAAAATTGTGCCTCTGAAGTTATTTGTATCACTAGTCTAGAAACTAAACTTTTGCGAGAGCGAGCTCATTTTGACAGCAAATAATGCGAGATCTCACAAGAGTTTTTGGGCGTGTGATACACAAGATTTTTTACGCTGATGACATTTTTAATTTATTAAAGAAATATTATTAATATATTTTATACACTATAGGTTTTTATGTCAGAAAAATTTTCGGTTTACATGGATATATAAACAATTTATTTGTTTTATTCAAAAAATTTAGTGACATTGGTTTTAAACAAATAAATGAAACGAATGTGAATTGATATTTTTCTATAATTAACGTAATCATAATCATACAAGACGAGTATAATATGAATAATAAATTAAATATAGTTGTCTAATTTACGTTGTACGTTTCCAATAAAATAAAATTAAAAATTTTGACAGAATGTTATGCTAAAATATTTAAGTTTGCATCCCTACATTTTTCCGGCATTTTGAGTACTGCAATACTAGTCATAATGGGACGGAGACGAGAAAAGTTATTTGTATCACTAGTCCAGAAACTAAATTTTTGCGAGAGTAAGTTTATCTTGACAAATAATGCGAGATCTTTACTGCCCAAAAAATAAAAGACGAGGTACAATTGGGAGTTTAAATATTTTCATTACTAACCAGGGAAATGAAACTTTCGCGCCGCATTTTAGGAGCGAAAATAGTATTTCTGCTCCGGTTTCAAAAAATGTATTGTGTACACAAAATCCTTACACATACAAAAACATCCACAGATATAATTGTAAACTGTTAAAATCGGATTGTAGCGGTTTTAAAATATGATTTATACGTCAAAAACTCTATGTGATTTTTAATAACTATACCTCTATTTCCAAAGTGGCGAGAAATTATTTCAATAATAAATATGAAACGACTTTACATTTCTAAGAAATTGAATTATATATTTATGTAGTAAATGTGAGGAAAATCCATGAAAGAAAAAATATATAATTTGGGTAATTACAGACTAGTAATTGGTATGATTTGTTTTGTTGATTTAGAGTGTATGAGTGTTTTGTGATGGTTCTGCGAACTAATATTAGAAGCCGAGAAGCGTTGGTTGTAAGCGGGTGGTAATAAAGAGTTGTACATAAGTTGACACGCTGTATGTGTGTGTGTGTGTATTTATGACGGAACATAAAGACTCGGACAGAAACGGCTGTTTGATTGTTTATGATTGCCGCGCTGCGTTATTCAACTGACGCACGTTTCCAATAGTTACGGCGATAGGCTCATGTCTGTGACTTGCTTCGCGATTACCACTAAAGGTAAATGTGGGAAAACTTCCAACTTTAGATCAGTGATGAGTGCTGAGCTGTCTATTTTTAGAGCGGCGTGTGAAAAATCTTGCATTCAGATTTATAAAATAGATTAAATTCGGAGTTAACTAAATAAATAAATTTTCTTACCCAGGTTCATAAAAGGGATTAGCATCAGCTCCATATTTATTCCCGTTTTTGACACCGTTTCGAATTTTATAAGGGATAAATAAAGTTAGTCCCAAATTTATACCCGTTGAAAAGAAATGTCAAACTTACTCCATTTCCAATTCATAAAAAGGATTAAGTATATTATTTAGTTCAAAATATAACTCCACTACTTTGGTGGAATTAGCAATATTTGTAGATTATTATCAGCATTTGTAAATGATACAGCGGAATATTTGTGTGATATTTGACAACCTACAACTAAAATATTTTGATTGCACGCATGCGCAAAGCATTAAGCATTTAAAAAAAAATATTTTTAAAAGCAAATATCGATTTTGCTCAAGTCAATGTGATTGTATTGATATGTCGAATAAAAAATCGATTTTTCAAAGGATGAAAGAGGCATGGAAAATGTTCACATTCATCACTTATCTTATATTGAAATAAATATAACTTCAAATTGTAGTTTTGCTACTTTATACTTTTTTAGAAAAAATTGTTAATTTCCTTCATTGGACAATGAAATACTTACTAATATTAGTTTCTTGTTTTCACTAGTTATTTTAGGCCTAATTTTGTACAATTACATTTAACTTTTATTATATTATAATTTGTTTATGTTAAACTCATTTGTGTGTCTTAAAATATTTTTTTAAATCGATTTTTCTATTTAATACATTGTTTGACGAAAAAATCTATTTTTTAAATTTTTTGGCCATTCGTACGTTGAAGTATGGTTATAAGAAAAGTTTTTTATAATGATGTTTTTTTTAAATGAAATTCGTGTTAAATGGAAATTTAATCTTTTTTATTTTATACTGGTTATTTCAGTAAAAAATGATTTGAATTTCATAATGTCCCAGTGAAGATTGATATGATTTTAAAAAATCTGATTTTTTTTGGTATTATCTATTTTAATATTCTAAAAGAGCACCAAAACGCAGAACAGAAAGCAACTAAAAACGAACTCATTTTTAATTTTGCCAATTTATGGCTACTTTTATTTAAGTTATTGATTTGTGTCGACGAAAGTTAAAGTGGGAAAAAATTGTAACTAATATGAGAGTTAACTAACCTTTGATTTAACACCGGTCTTAATCTGCAAAATACTTCTGAATACTAAGTATGTACAAATAAAGTTCAGAGAGGGACTTAAAGTTCGATATACCTCATATTTTGTTTATTTACTTTTTTATGAACGACATTATTTTTGTTTTAGTAGCATAATTTAAGAAAATATTTATATATTAAGATAATGTAACTATGAAACAAATGGAGTGCACACCCCCTGAAAGACAGTCTAACGACGTCACTGTACCTACATCATAAATTATATTTTATTTAAAATTTTAAAAGAATTCCATTTAATACAACCGAATCACCAAAGCTACAATCCTTATACTACACACCAGGCACAATCGTGGATGGCATTTTTGTGTGTGGCGCAGCAAATGGCGTGAACACAAGTCGTGATGGGTTGCAGCGTTCCCATCTCGACCCAGCCCTTTACCTGCTGCTCACCTTCGCTCGTGGCCTCGTGCAGGTACAGCGCGCCTCTCACAAGCGGGGTGGAGGTAGAGAACAACGTAGACAAACACCTGGAATTGAGGCGCAAACAATGTGGATAGATTTGCAGGTTGCAACTTGTTAGAGGGTGTGACAGTTGGGGTTTCTCTTTTTAATTGTAGACTTGTTTAGGTCATATTGTTTTGAAATAAGTTTTTCTCGAGAATATTAATAATTATTAATTTATTATTATTATTATTATTTTCTTGACTGGTAGATGAATGGGATAAGGTAATAGTTCCTGAAATTCAGACAGTATTTGGAAGATTTTATTTCAATTCCGACCGGTTTTGATCCTACATGGGTCTTCTTCTTACATAGTTGAAGTGTAACAATGGTGTGGGCGAAAAAAAAAATTAAGAACGTGATAGAGGCTTTATTTATTAAGAATACAAATTTTATTTTGTTGTAAACTTTTATTTGATATCTGAATATAAACTTCTCCCAGCGAAGCCAAGAAATCCATTACTCTGTGAAGAATTCTACAGACTGTCTTGGTATTACAATTTGATCTGCAATTTCGTCGTCTGCTTAAGGATCACAAAGATCATGTTAAAGATGACATGAAATAGATTAGTTCATTTGAACTCTAAAAATTGAAGCAAAATTTATACTCAAACATGAAAAGTATTTTTAACGTATTTGCTATTCAGAATTACAATAAAAACTTATTTAAACATACCTAGTAATTGAAAGATGTGGAAGAAAAAATGTTTCTAAAAAAAAACATATTTCATTTAAATAGAAATTGACTTTTGAATTTTGACTGTCACTGTCAATTAGACTCCCAAGTAAAATTTAATATTTCGGTTTAATTACATTACTAGGTTAGTTAACTGACTTTTATAAGACCGGGCATAAGTGAAATAAACAAGGATATTAAAATTTTGTCTAAAATCATATTCTTATTTGTGGCATAATAGTCTTCAGTTACTTGTTTAGTGGTAAATTTTAATTACAGGGATATTTTTATTTGATTAAAACATGGTAAAGTTGGAATTTGAACTTTACATTTTATAAGGTACTTAATTTGAGATGGAATGCGTTAATTAAATGATAATGAGCAATTGTTATCATAATATAAATTACCAGCATATTTAATGTGTAAGCCAAAATAGTATTTTTTTTTTTGCTAAACTTATTTTAACAAAGTAGATTCCCAAAAAAAGCCTATCATAGTAAAAAGCCCAAAAATTTAACTTACCCAAATGTGACCTAACATACTTTATAATTTATTAATAGTTTGATCGTGGCATCCTTAATAATTTAAAAATTTGTACCAACCAATGGTAGTAGTATTTTCCTGCAGATTTTTCCGGTCACAGAAATTACTGTAAGCGAAATAAAGGATGAGCTACAGCAAGAAGCATGAAACACACTTTAATATTTCATTAAATCGAATTTCTACGCTCTACTGATTTGCGAAGTAGAACTATATTGCAGTTGTCCAAATAAGTATTCAGATGTTAACAGTTTGTTTAAGAGAATCACATAATTGGATAACTTTATATACAGCCAATCAAACATAGGCGGTAATTATTGTCAGCCAATATTTTACGACGTATACACATCCAGTCTTCCGAATAACTCATCTTTTATTTCGTGAACAATATTCCTTTATGATATATCATTAAAGCAAATATTATACTGAACTGCAGTTCTCTGCGATAAAATATCAATTCCGATGTATGGTATAATAAAGTAATTTAGCACTTAGGAATAGGTAATATGCCGTGGTAAAATATATTTTTTATTATCCATAGATAGCATTTTATGCAAATATGTATCCTTTCTTCTCATGAATAGACCGACTATAAAATTTTAAAATTGAAATTTTCAAACAACTGTAATTTAATTCATCGTAAACTGCGGAGAAAATAATCATTGCAAAATTCCTTTTATTCTTCATGGAATTTACTGTTCAAATTTGACACACTTCTCTCAGTTCCTTTCTTTCTTTAATTGTCTATTGTCGCTTTTTAAAACAGAACTTTTATCGTTTTTACCTTCGCGATTTATGCAAGAAATTTAAAATATCTTTTTTAAATCTTAATTGTTATTTACGCTACAAGTAAAGAATATAAAAATATATCAACATTCCAAAAATTGTTTACCGCGTCCGATTCGCTGAGTGAAGTTCTGGGATTCAAATTCCAGTGTCGCCAATCTTTAATAAAATAAAACACCGCTGTGTCTAAGTTCCTCAGAATCCACTAAAAGTTGTAGGTCCCCTATAGAGGCTGTAGGTTTAAAAATTACACAACTATAATGCAAATAAACAATTTATTTTTCGATACATTTTAGCAAGGTTCTACCAAATAAAACACAAACATAGTAGTAGACATATTTGAATTTTATTACAAATTTAAAAATACTTCAGTATCAAATCTTCTGCGTTCGTTCTTACGTATTCTATTCTATTTCAGAATTCAAAATAATTCAGTTGATTGTAATGTATCTAATGCCGTAACCATAATAACCATTAATTCTAAAAGCCGTTTTAGAGTAGCCAAGTAATGGTACAATATCTTGTACCAAAAACTGTTAGACTTTGACGAAGATTTGAATAATACTAATTCAATTTCTTGTACAATATATTTGCTCTTATTCTGCGCACTTTCCTTGAATATGTTAATGTGACAAGTAAAATTAAGCATAAATTCATTTACATTTCAAGTTACTTACAACTTACAAGTTTACCAGAAGTAACTCTATTTTCTATAACCACACTACATACAATAAAAACAATAAACGTTAGAAAAATTGACTAATAGATTGTATGAAAAATAGAACGTGTGCTTTTTTCCAACACATTTCCGATCGTATACATTATTTCAACTAATTTGCTGTTTAATACTAGTCAATTTAAATTATACCAAAAATGGTGCAAGATCTTGTACAATCTATAGGCTAGTCTAGAACGGCCTTAAGTTTCAATTTTATGTTTTAATTGCAAAACAGATGTACTGTTTCTTGCTATATTTTAATTTTTCGTTTTTATTTTATTTCATATCTTGATTAAGCTTATAAAATACCCCTTTTGAACGCAATGTTGGTTTATAGGGTGAACCCACAATTCTGATATATTTTTTTATATTGTTCGTGTTTTAGTAAAATTACAGCTGCAACAATACCACAAATTCTTTTTCTTTTCACAGTTTCCATTTACTCACTGGTATACTCCTTTAACACGTACAATAAAGGAATAGCGAATAAAAGTTTCATCTGCGCATACGCGACAAAGATGCTAGATAAAAGTTTAATAATTCTTACAGCAGAAATTGATGAAATTGTGGAAACAGACTATACGTTGTGAGTAAGATAGCTAAAACTTGTGAAAAATTCATACATTCTTACAGGGTCTGGGTTCAAAACATAGTGAGGTCCATGAATTACAAAAAAAACAATCTTCTCTTAGTTACGTACATCATGAGTGTAGCGAAAAAATAAGTATTTATTTATCTAAATTTGAAAAATTGCAGTTACGTGTTGTGCGTCACGTTTACAAACATTTCTCGGAACAGATTAAGCCTAAGATATAAGTTTACTGGGAAGAATTTGGCACATTTGTTTACTGTGCCTGCGTGGTGTTGTTTTGTAGGTTTGGGATAGATTCTGACGCCAATCTGTCTACCTTTTAATTTGCGGCCGGTCAAGTGCAGGTAGAGGCAGAACTGTAAAATGTTTCCAATTTGTAGTTCTGTGAATTTGTAAAAATAACATTTTGCTTGCAAAAACGTTTGTAGCATGTGCTTTGCTGCCATAAATATTAACAATTTATGTACGTGTTTAAATAAAAATATTCTATCGTACAGATAAAATAATTATAAATTAATAGCAAATGTAATAAGTAGACCATTTACTTATCTAGTAACTGTGGATAAAATATATAATTACGGTAATAGTGCGAAATAGAACATTAAGTTGTGAGTTCTATAATTGCCATTTATTAATGTGTGTGTGCAACGAAACAGGGAACATAGGATTTTTAAGTAGGATTTCAAAAAATTGCGGATACTCTCTCTCCTGATGGATTTAGAGCAAAACATCAAGAGTTCAAAATTAAATTCTACATCAGATAAGATCATAATATATACAATAGCAGGTCTTTACTACGAGATATATTAAATACAAAATGTAACATTTTCGTTAAAAATCAGACAGCTGAAATAACTTTGTGTCAGTTGTAGCAGTTAATGACATATCATTATAGACAATTTTATATTTTTATAATATTGGTATGTTATTTAAGAAAAATAATCTAAATTCAACTTAAATATATTAAAATACAAACATAAGAATTATAATCAGTGATACTTCACTAAATTGTTACATAGACATTTTCTTTTTTTGTCATGGCTGCTAGATTTTTATCGAAAAATTTACATTTTATATTTAATAAATCTGCAGATCTATCATGTTAAAGTCTTATATTCCGCGTTTCGTTTTACACACTGTATACTATTTTTTTGTTTTGCACAGTTTTTTAATAGAAATCGTAGTTTCAAATTTTACTGCATTTAGGAGAAAGTGGTATTCTATTGAGGTTAAAATATCATTATTAAAAAACCAATTGTCATTTTATTTCGATGCTGTTATAGTTTTGCAATGCACTCAAAAACTATGGCTCGTATTCTGAGCTCACTTTCATAATAAAATCGCTTTTATGAAGCCTGGTTTTACATTATAATCTTGAGGCCAAACGTTACTTTTAACAAAAGCACTCTTAAAGTGAGCCTATATATTTGTATTTTGTTATCAATGTTTTATTTTCAAACAAAACTAAGAATTTCTTCAAATTGTAGAGTCTAAGTCTAGATTATATAAAATCCATTATACAATATGGGAAGAATTAACTAGAGGAAGTGAATTTATTTGCAAAGTTTAGTGTGAGAAGTATGTGAAAACAGTATACAATCTTGGGTTTCATACACATACCCACATGTTGCGTTCTAAGAAAATAAGCACCCAGTCACTCTATATACAGCTGAAAATCATACAATGCATCTAACTCCTCTTAAATGTACAAAATAATAACAGTATATTTACAGTGTTTATAGAAAACGGATCATACAGGGTGACCAATAAAACTGTTTAATTATGGGAATCTCGAGACTAGAAGAGAAAGTCGGTTAAATTAGACAAAAGTTGCCTAATGTGGTCATTTTGTATACAAGTTTTTGTTTTTCCCAAAAAAATGCATATGAGATTAGATATAAACAAAAATGTATTTTTTTACATTTTGGTTTTTTGCTTATAACTTTATTATTTCAATAATAAAAATATTTTAACTTGTACATTATTCAGACACTTTTTAACGACGAATTCACTGCAGCACTCAAAATATTAATTTCTCATACCGTTTTCGAGAAATTGATACCAACTTTTCATATGGGCCTCAAAGTGGCCTATCAAATCTTTAAATAGAGTTATATTTTTCTCTTTTCAACGATATAAATACATGCATATAATAATACAGGTTTTATTTTATTATTTTTTAATACCATTTATCACCCTCATGAAGACTACTATCGAATGGATTATATTACATGACAGAAATTTCAAAAGTACTTTGCGTTTATTATTGACAAGTATTGAATATTTTAAAATTTACTTTTGGTTATTCTCCAATGAAATATAGAAGGATACCTTTATTATCATTATAACAAAACATTGATCAATATTATTAAGTAGATATTGCCCTGGATAATAGCAAAAAGCACGCCTTTACCTCCTGGAGAAAATCAGGCATTACGGGAAAGTTATGAACCGTTGATGAATATTGTTTTGGTATACCATGAGTGTCGGAGAAGCTGCTTGAGCTTGATGTACCTACGCCATGCGGTTCTGAATGTTATAACTTTTTATTGTATAAAAACAGTGTCTCAGTTTTTTTTTAGTACAATCGAATGAATTTTATTAGATGACTGAAATTTCAAAAATACTTTTCGTTATTATTTACAAGTAATAAATATTTTTACCTACAACTATTGAAATATGGGTACATTATACGTGTGATACTACATATATTTTATACTACTCATATTACACAAGTGTAATATGAAATGTTATATTACACGCTACACTTTTCTGTAATAAATAGAGCATATAATTTAACACATAACATTTTAATAAACTGTTAATTTATTAATAATATATTTTTTATTATAAATATCAATATAAATGATTATAAAAGTATAATAAATACAATTTGAATAGTTGTTTTGACATTAGCGTGCTACTGTGGCGCCATCTGTTAAGCTATATATGAACTACTCACACTTAACTGAATATTTAACAAATAATATCAGATTTTTTATATGGCTGTTAGTTGTAGATAAAGTATAGTATTTGACTCGCATAATATGGCTACATTACACTCGGATGATTAAATATACTCGCTACCGCTCGTATTTTTAATTACATCCTCGTGTAATATAGCCTACATATTATGCTTGTTAAATAATATACTATTAAATTTACTTTTGGTTGTTCTTCAATTCAATGAAATGTAGAGATATCCTTTTATTATCATTATTACGAAATATTGAATATTATTACCTACCCTAATAACAAAAAGCACGTCTTCATATCCTGGAGAAAATCCGTCATTATGGTTTAGTTATGACCCGTTGACGAACATTTCTTTGGTACCGTGTCGGAGAAGCTACTTGAGCTTGATGCTCCTCTCCCGCGGTTCGTGGATTTATTTTAAGCCTGAGCCTCGGAGAGGAGGAGCCAAGACTCTGCCGCTGCCGATGCTAATGAGAAACCTGTCTGTAGCACAGAACCCACAGCTCCACTACCAATTCAATCATTTAATTGGATGGGCTTGGGAGGTGTAGGAAATAAAATGTTGGCCAAGCGGGTTACGGCCTGGCCTGGAAATTACCTCACATGTCACTCTAACAAACTTAATAAGATTTTAGGAAATTTATAAAAATAGATAATGTAGGTTTTTTTTTTGGTAAATTAACGTAATCTTGAAAGTTATTTTAATGGGGTATGTGAATTTTCAACATATGAGCACGAATTAGGGTCCCTAGAATACGATTTTAATATTGTTGTATTCGTGTGTGTGAATGTCTGAAGATTTTTCGTCCACGATATCTCCAATACGATATATGTAAAAAATAATATATTTGGTATTTAAGACATATATTCAATATGATAAACTGATTTGATTTTGACTACAATTGGTTAACCGGAAGTAGTACTTTACATGAAGCATTAAACCGTTTTTCCTGAAAAATACCTCTAAATTCCATTTTTTCGCATATACGTTATTAAACATAAATATTAATAAATTTTCTACCTGCCTGCATAATAACCTTTTTTTTATAACTTCTGACTAAAAAGAAAAAATATGGATTTATTAATTTTACACATCGTTCAAGCTGAGGAATTTCGATAAAACAGAGTTATTCATGTTAAGTTTACAAAATTTTATATATACTGTTTTCAAATTTGACGTATTTAACTTTCAAAGATAAAATAAGTAAATATTTTTCATTATAAAATACAAAAAGATGGAACAAATATATAAGGAACAGATTTTAGTTACGCCAAAATAACTGTTTTGTTCTGTTTCCAATAAGTATTACAAATACAATGCAAGGAAATTTTAGGTATGAATTGAATTCGAAATATTCTAAACAAACTAATTGTAAAACTAAATATTTAAAGTAGGTACTATACATTTTTTTCATATAAAATATTACTAGAGTAGCGGGAGATGTGTTGGACACATCAGATTTTTAATGTATTGCATTTTCATTAAAACTATTACCACTTTATATATATCGTCGCAATTTCTGCATTAAATTTGATAAATTCTCGTTAATTCTGGTTTGTCTAGTTTTTTTTTTATTATTTCATAATAATTTCCAAAGTCGTTTATTTAAATTTCTCCAAATTTTCTAGAGAGTTTCCCTGTTTAAACTAGGCACTAAATACAAAACTCAACTGTGCCTACCTTCTCTTATTGGTTGCTCAAAATATAAACGAAAACATATGTTTCTCGCAGGTTTTTTTTTAGTATGAAATGAATTATAATAAAATACGTACTATAGTCACAGAATAGTTACTTGCAGAAGCGACACTCCGTGTCGGTACCTTTCATGTTCCCCTATTCAGTTCTATGACCTTGAAGCATTGTGTAGACCTTTAAATTTGTTCCCTTCCCCTAATCTTTCACTAAGATGTGAGGAAACTTTCCGATTTTAAACAATGAGCCCTTTAAATATGTGCACATTCCCCATCTCTCTCTAATTCTCGTTTCTCTGTCTTACTGTCGCTTCTGTATAAACCTATTCTGTGCTATAGTAGTATAAAATATCCTGGTTTGTGCGGGTGGTATAGAAAGTGGATGTAATGATTGATGAGTGGTTTCCTGTGGTGTGTAATCTGTCACCTGGTGATGAATCACAGGAGAAGTTTTTAATTTGGCGCGCGTTAAAGTTGTGCAAATAATTCGGTGGATTAGTGAGATTTATCTCATCGATTTATCAAACAATGCGAGCTGTCAATCAATCAAGCACACAAGTGAAATTGGAGTATGTTTACGAACACAACAACAAACATACCATCATTTGCTCTACAACTATTTTACTAATAACTCGAACAATTAAAAACAAATAAAAGATAAAACAATAATTGCAATTATTTTTATATTTTTTATCATAATTTGCTCGACATTCTTAAAAGGATGATGAAGTAGTATAAATATGTGATGCGATTTATAAAAATTGAATACTAACTAAGTTTTTATATTATTCCTTATAGTAAAATTATTTGATTTAATTTTTTATCTGGAATATGTTTTTTTTTTAATTTTTACTTCCTTGTATATAGTAAAGGAATTATTGTAATCGCGTCAAATTTCGGCTTTCAGGTTTCAACGGAAATATTCATTAGTCCAGAAACTAAACTTTTGCGAGAGCGAGCTTATTTTGACAGGTCGAGCAGAAAGAAGCGAGGCCTGCAAATAATGCGAGATCTCACAAAAGAGTTTCTGGGCATGTGATACTCAATTTTTTTTGTGCCGATGACACTTTAATTTATTAAAGAAATATTATTACTACTTAAAATTTTATGTGTAAATCCACCAGAAATGAAACGCTGTCTGAATTATAATTTCAATAAACGTATAAAATTTTACTCCAAGATTATTTTCCTTAAAAAAATTTATTCTGATTAAGTTCTAAATACACATTTTAATATACACAAAATAAAATAATTATTAGATAAAAATATCTAATGGGTTTTATGAGCCCAATTGGTAGATACAGACAATTATTTTTTTGATAGAGGATTAAAACAAAAATTATAAGATAATACAATAACTGTAATTTGTAGTTATTAAAGTACTTATATTTTTTTTGTAATTATTTGCACGACATTCTCAGTAGAAAAATAAGTTTAAAGCCGTTTGACACAATGCAATTTTATTTTTATAATAATGTACAAAATTTTAATAATACAAATTATACATTTTTAATACAATACATAAAGCACTGTATGTCACTGCTTCATTATTTTGTACAAAATTTTATGTAAACGTCTGCGCACAAACAGTATAACAACCAAATAATTGTCTGAAATTGTAAATAAAAGCAAAATGGAGAGCATTAAGTATCTTTTTTCTTTTATATCACATGCTTTAATGCCCTTAAGCTATCATGTTTATTTTATATAAACAAGGGTATTTCTAGTATTAAAATTCTAACTTCATTACGTGACCAAGACATTTTTAAATAAATACTTATTATAAACTGGAACAAAATATGTGAAAAGTAAATTAAAAGTTAAACAAACTCATATCTGTGAGGCAACAACTTAACTCAATGCACATATTCTGTAACAAATTTTGCTAAAATATGGAACAAGTTCTATATTATTTTGTACATTTTTTCATATGTTTTTTGAACGTTATGTTGTAAGTCATAATACATTTTTATATTCATTATTTTGAAACAATAGTTATTGCTGCTGCTAGGTAAGAAAGTTGTATACGGCCGAGACGCAGTCGAGGCTGGATACTTCTTGAGGACCAGAAAACAACTTTGCTACCATGTAGTAGTAGCACACACTATGTTTTATCCTATACAACAAAACAACATAATAAAAAAATATAATCATCTTACGAATACTGAATAATTTGACAAACTAAACCTCAATGAAATTTGTGAAATTGATTAACATTAGAAATAGAATAGGAACAAAAAACAAGCATTTTATTTTGATATATAAATAAAGTTAGCATTCTGTTCTATTATTTACAGAATATATAATAAATATACCTAGACTCTAACGTAAGTATCAGAATTATATATAGTTACTATATTTTAAAAGCATGTTGGCGTATTTAATTCTGGGTAATATTTCTAACGCATTAAACGCCATCTGTTAGTACGCATAGGAACTGTTATTTTCTTCCCTAGGGAATAGTTAGATTTTGTATGTCTAGACCGGCAAATGTCTATTTTTTTGCGCACGCACACGCAGGAAAATATTATTTTCAATATGTGTAGGATAAAAAAATGAACATAATTTTGTACTAAATAATGTTCCGTGTCAATGGCCTGTAGAAGCAAAAATAAAGTGGTTTTATATAAATTTAAAATTAGTATTGCATCATTATCCCTAACAATGCAGTGCGGTTTAAACTCACACATAAACAATGTTTTTTAGAATTTTAAATCATTCCTGCATTCAATAGAATGGAAAATATAACACAGACGTCATTCCTAATGCGTAGAACTCTAAATCGTTTAAGTATATCTCAAAATCCAAATGTCCGAAAACTTGAAATCTAAAATAGTGATAATAAAAGAGAAAAATGGTGTTTTTAATGATCCGCATTTAAAGTTAAAAATGAGTTTTATGTCCGAAACTATAAAAGTAGTTTTATGCTTTCTAAAAAGTAATTCCCATCGCCCACCCGTCCATGATTCTCTTCTGCTCCAATCTCAGTTCCGTCAAAATAGCCAAGATTTATTGGAACTTTAACCTTCAAATGCTAACAATTTTAATTCTTTCTCTGTATTCACGTTTTGACTATTAAATATTACAAAACACAAATAGTACTATTAGAACATGCAAAAACAAAATTTTCCCTGAAATGTAGGTACACTCAAACCAATTAGTCTCCGTAGACCAGTAGAGGAAAAAAGTATTCTATTCTTCTAAAGTTTTTTTATTGAATATATATACACGAAATATTTTTTTTTATTTAACTTACTCTATATTAATAAATAAAATAATATATTGACTTTCAAAATTTTTCGTAATAAAATCGAGAAAAAGAAATATATTTATTATAACAACAATGTACGTCAATTTAGTCTCCGTACACTTGTAAATTATATAGAATCAGTGATCTTTTGAATCGGCATTCATTAGAATTACTTCTCTAAAATGGTTTGTCATACTTTCCACTAATTTTCTTGGAGTTTGCGAGTCAATTTTATTCCATTTTTCTACCATAAATGTAGTAGTTCTTTTATATTTTGGGCGTCTTGTTTTACACTTTTTTTTTAATAAATCAGAGAGATTTTAATGGGATTCATATCTGGAGACTGTGGAGGCGTTTTTAATTGTTGTCTACAATTGTATAATAACAATTCTAGCAATTTACATGTAGTATGTTTGAGGTAAATATCTTGTTGAAAGATATAAAAATCCTTTAAACCCATTTTTCCAGCACATTTTTCCAAATTTTCATTTAAAATATTCAAATAACTCACTTTCCCATCAATAAAAATTAAGTTTCCCACATATTCTGCACGCATACAAGCACAGATCCTCCTCCATATTTCACTGTTTGGCATAATTTTTTTTTTATTCATTTGTTCATTTTTCATTTTACAAACAATAATTCGCCCTTCTGATCCAAAAAGCTTTATTTTGGTTTATCTGAAACAATTACTGAGTTCCAGAAGGATTCAGGGTGGTTTATATTTCAAAAAGTTCGCGCAAAGATATTTGTATGTAAACGGAGACTAGTTGGTTTAAGTGTATATCAAAAATAGACTCGTTCATCAGTCGTTTAGACCTACGGCGTAGTTCACATGTTGATTAATATTAAGTATTTCCTAGTTTTACTAATACTTAATGAGAATTTAGTTCTCGAATTACGTATCTCGTTTTAAAATAAATATTGTAAGGATACGGGTAATTTTCGTTTTTAATTATCGTGTAAACTCCAATAAATTATTACTTGTGTCAAATAATTTAATGTTTATAAAAAAAATTCCCCTTTTTCACTTGACGATTTTAATCACATGGTTACGTCAGGATCAACTCGTGGAAACAAACTTTACTGTTTACTGTTCCTTTAAGAAAATATCTGATGTGACCAGCACATATCCTCTCGTCTAGTCTCTTTACCTTTTTTATTATTATTTATATTTCATATAACGTGAGTATTTTTTAACGTGAAACATGGGATTAATCCTATTGTTACGACTTAATATTTGATTGACAGCAATGTATTTCCGCTTGTCTCATTTAAAATTAAACATATGCAATGAATTTGACAAAAGTATTCAATTATAATATTGTAAGAAATTACAAAATAAAGAACTAATAAACCAACTAATAAAGAAATAAGTATAATAACGAACAATAAACAATAATTACAATAAATTTTTAAAAATCCATCCATTAACTACTGACCGTCTTTAAAAACTTTTAAATTAAAAATGATGATATTTGGGAACTTGCAATATTTTGAAAAAAAATTTGAATTTGAAGTTTTAATTAATCTGAATTTTGAAGATTTCTCCCAGTACAAATTTCTGATTTTAAAGGTCACCAATAAAATTAATCTAGATGTGTAAGATCGAGTGACTAACAGAGCATTCTACTATTCTTCTATTTCCTCTAAAGTTATTAACGATTCTTAGAATTGTTATTGCACTGTAGGCCTGTCAAAAAATTTTATATCCCAAAAAGCAAATGTCATATTCGTTCCCTATGTTTTATTTTAAATGAGACAAACAAATATATATTGCTAATCAATCAAATATTAAGTCGTAGGCATGGTTTTGATAAATTCCCATTTTTCACGTTTCAATGGTGCAAAAAATAATTATTTCGCGCCATAAGTTTAACTTACTTCCATAGTAACATAAGTCGTAAGTTCCTGATAACTTCCGTTATTAGATTATCATTGTCAACGGGAAGTTATAGAAATAACTGTCCTCCTAGCAGGGTAATCATGAAAAACTTACGAATATCATATACATTCGGTTGCTTAGCAATGGGTAAAATGAACTACAAAATATTGCAAATAAATGAATTTGAATTGTCAAGTAATTGTCACATTTTACTAATAAACTAATATAATTTGTAGTTACTGGCTGCTATTCTCGTACAGCAACATGAACTTCGGTTCCGCAGGCTCTAACTCAGTTCGTACCTTCTCGAAAGTTATAATGTACTTACATTCCTTGTAGCTTAAATAACTAATTTCAAAAGGAACTAATTTTGTGCATTACTAAGTTAATATAACAAAATTGTTAGTTATAAACAGATAAACGATGAAAATAAAATTGTCATTCGAGTGAAATGTCGCTGTGAATCTAAAAAGTATAATATATATGTTATTTGTAAAGAGAATAAGAATTAAATTTTTGTCGCTGTTAATATTAATGATCATATTATTTCAATAGTAGAATAATGGAAGTAATAACCTAACAGAAATTAGTACAATGAAAAGTCTCTTATTAAACAGAAGTAAAAATAATATATTTTACAATAATATATACTGAGAGACTAAAGTGCATGATTTAATCCTACGTAAAGCTCGTGAAATAATCCCGTAAGGAATTAGTCACTTTAGTTCTGAGGTATATACACTATTTATTGCAATTCCGCATACACATTTTAAAATATTAATAATAATTTGCATGACAGCTTTGAAAACAAAATATCATTATGCATATTTTTCTGGTAATGTAGTCTAAGTTACATACACATACCTAGTTGTTTCTGCGGTAAGATAATGATTGTTTATTAATTTAATCCCTCAGGGATAAAAACTGCTTCTTCAGTCTTCGAAAAATAAAGTAGGCTTTTATTCTCGGAAGTGCAAAAAATATATTAGTATCGATATCTTGGCTTGAATAATTCGCACTAAGAAATGGGTGGTAAACAGAATGATAATTTATTTAATTATTTTATTTCTAGACCTTTCTTTATCTCGTGCTTGAAGAGCAAGATGTAAAATGTTCTTGTTTTGTATAATAAAAAGATAAATATTAATTGTTAATGTTTGAATTATACTCAGATGTTACTGATAATCCTTACAACTACAAGTATCTTCAAAATGCAAATATATTTGTTAGCCAATCTCTATGCAAATGAATAAATTTATTCGCTTATGTAATTAGAGCCACTATTGTTGGTTCTGTTATGTTTTTTCTCATGTGGGAACACATGTCCCAACTGTAGAGTTTTTTACACATGCGAGAAGCTTGCAGCGTTAAACTCCCGATCATGTGGTGGGAGGCTATATTTAGACCAATTCTGCGAAAATTATCACAACAAACCACAAATGGTTCCTGTTGAGATATTGCGAATGTAGGACAAAAAATAACACCTTGCTTGTTTACTAAGTGCTTGTTATGTGATTTAATAGGACAGCGATGAGAACGGAGTGGGAGATCTAGGGTTCAAATCCCAGTGTTACTAACTATTAATCTAGTGAAAATATCACTGTAACCGGGTGGTTCATATTTCAGTACAGTATACATTTGCTATACAATACAACACAGTTAGTATCCAGTCACAGAATAGGTTTATACAGAAGCGACAGTAAGACAGAGGAACGAAAATTAGAGAGAGATGGGGAAAGTGAACAAATTTAAAAGGTTCCTTGTTTAAAATCGGAAAGTTTCGTCACATCTTAGAGAGAGATAGGGGAAGTAAACAAATTTAAAGGTCTACACAATGCTCCAAGGTCATACAACTGAATAAGGTAACATGAAAGGTACCGACACGGAGTGTCGCTTCTGTATGTAACTATTCTTTGGTTCAAATCCCAATGTCACTAACTTTAACCTAGTAGAAATACTACTGTTACCGAGTGGTTCATAGTTCAGTGCAATATACATTTGCTACACAATACAATATAAATAAAACACACTCCTTGTTAGTAACCAGTCGTTAGGTCGAATGACATGGCATGAGTGAATACTGCAGACCGAACTTGGTAGACCGAACACTTACTTCTCACACGAACAAATGAACCAAACAAAAAATGTAACGAATAAAAGCGAGAAAAATAGTCAAATAATTAAGTTCTAAATTTTACTTACGCACATTGAGATTAATAATGTCTATTTTGTATTTTTATGCCTTCTGCCCAGCTCGCAAAATGTCAAAATTCTGTTTCCTCGCGGAACAAGATCAGTGTACGTTATCAAAAGTTGCCATCGAGGGCAGCACACTCTACCCCGTAGATTAAGGAAATATATTTGTAGAAGATTGGGTATCTACCTTATCATCTGTGAAAATAAACTTTAGCGCCTCTTAGGATCGGCTTCGGGAACAAAATTTGACAAGTGCGTAACGTGATTCCCACATTTCAATAATAACATCAAAATATCTATCAACTCTTCAACTCTTGCTGGCACGTTGTAGCAAAGGTATTGTACATATATGTTGCTACAACGGACCATCAAGAGTTGAAGAGTTGTTGATTGGAATTGATATGATATTTTTTCAGTCAGTAACACCCCTGACAATCCATTTCTAATAGTTCACACAATCTTGCTCGCTATTCAGTATATTGACTGATCTTTTGTTCGGAACTCACTATAAGCTGTAAGTCTCTTGCAGAAGCTGTAGGCTAATAATTTATACCATTAATATGCAAGTAAAAGTACGTAGAAACATATGGAACTTTTATTTTCTCTATGTTCCTCAACAGAATGATAGGTTAACTTAATGGATCTGTAGTTTGTTAATGGGTTTGTGTTGGTGTTTTGATATATGAATACAGTTGTCCATCTACTAATAGTTGTGGTTGAAAATAAACCATATTAATCTTAAAAAGTTGTTACCATTTTTTATCTGAAAGAGTTGGCTTCCGTCCATAACTTCAGATTAACTAATCATGGATAATTACCTCTTTCGAAATTTAGCTATTCCATTAAAATTATTAATTACCATTTTTTCTCAAAAGCTTATATTTTATACAAATATTACTTCATAATATTTTCTGAATTATAATTATTATTTTCACACCATGAAATAGATAACTTTTTATGCTTGTTGCACAATAACAGTTTTATACTATCTCCTTCATCTGCTTCGTTCCTATTACCGTTTCGACTAGTATTTTTATCATTTCGTGTTGTTGTAGTAGATTTTTGATAATTTTAGTTTAATTTTCGGGTAGTAAATTATAAGTCTTGAACAGTAACAACTGAAGTAAATTTGAATATTTGGTACTTAGGCCTAATATCATTGTAAGTTCTAAAAGTAAATTACTGTTTAAAATTATTAAAAATTACGATATTGGTTAGTTGTCACATAGGACATAAGACAATAAGACTTAATATTGATTTTAAATTTATTGTAAGTAATACACTTGGTTGAAATAAAAATCTCCTGATTTCTAACTTCTCTTCTCGTCAAAGAATGAAACAAATTTGCTTTAGTTTTTTCTTTCAAAACTTTCGTGATGATCGTTTCGTTTTTTCGGACAACGGACATCATCATATTAAATTATAAAAATTACATTATATTTATATTTTACGTAACGATAAAATTAAAATCCCAACCTGCATATTGTGTTTCATTTTTTATCAATTTGAGGATGTTCAGCTTTTGTTTATATAGACAAAAGTAAGCTTGTATAACTCAAATCATAACTGTATCTGTGCGATAATATTATTACCAAAATACAGTAGCGGCTCGTGACCTTTATAAGTACCGGGACCAAAATTTAAAAAAAACATTAATATACAATATACACATATGTAACTTTTATTCAAAAATGTAATAAATTTCCAAAATTTGCTTCTGTAGATATTTCGCACTTCTATTATTTTGAAGAGCTGCCACTGCCGAAATGACATGGAACTTTTGAATAATATAACTAACAATCGTCTTATCAACCCATACGGACTTGATCACTAAATAGTTATTTTATCACTAGTCCAGAAACTAAACTTTTGCAATAGCGAGCTTATTTTGACAGGCTTCGCTTTAGATAAGATATATTATTAGTACTTAAAATTTTATACATTGTATGTTTTTATGACAGAAACATTTTCGGTTCACATGGATATATAACAATTCACTTGTTTTATTCAAAAAAATTAGTAACATTTGTTCTAACCTAAAAAGTAAAACGAATGTGAATTGATATTTTTCAGCAATTACCGTACCTAATCATAATCATACAAGACGAGTATAATATGAATAATAAAGCAAAAATAGTTGTTTTAATAAACGTTTATATTTCCAATAAAATAAAATTTAAAATTTTTGACAGAATCTAATACATTTTGCTTGCCTAGGCCTGCAAACAGAGAGTTTCTGGACGATTTTGAGTTCTGTAATACAAGTCATAATGCAATGGAGACGTTACTGACAAGACAATTTTGTAAAATAGTATTTATTAATATTTAATGTCTTCATTTTCTGAACCACGAATGTTATATGAAACAAACCAGGGCTTAGATGTTTTAAAATCGTCGCTCTATGAGCTTGGTATTCAATTGATATCTGCTACGATTATGATACTCGTATCAATCCTTG
Source organism: Stenolophus ochropezus (assembly GCA_035578165.1). NCBI lineage: Eukaryota > Metazoa > Arthropoda > Insecta > Coleoptera > Carabidae > Stenolophus > Stenolophus ochropezus. The sequence goes on from JAQOWZ010000008.1 coordinate 23,760,752, forward strand.
GTATGTTAATAGTTACTAATTTTTCACATGTTCCACCAAATACCGACTACCAACTTCCTTAATATTCCCTTTCCTTATACAATGCATTTCTTACTTGTATTTTAAGTTTGATATTTGGAGAGTACCCTTCACTTAACCAAGACCAAGCACTGAAGCGCAAGTGTTTGTCTGGGTGTGGTAGATAATCCGGGTTATAAATTCGTAGGCAGCGCTGCTATCTGTGTACATTTCCGCGAGGCGCTATCGCGCGGCCAGCACAATGAAATTAAAGCGTATTGTTCACATCCAGCCTAGAGCGAAGAGCTGTCGGTGGGCGGGAATCATACACGACGACGACACTCTTCTGTCGAGATGTAAACGTCCTGAAATGTTAAAAATATGGATTTAATTATTGATGTTACATAATTCTACAAAATTCGGTTGTGGATGTGTCCATTCAGGGCTGGATTAAGCATCTAGCGGGCCCTAGACAAAATATATCGGGATTCATGTGTATTTTTCTTTTTTTGTTTTTGGCCATAAACTACAGGAGTGTTTGTTACCAAGTAATCAATTTTTTGTCTGATTTTAAAAATGAACATAAAATATGAAAAATTGGTTTAAACAACGCGCTGCAACTAAGTTTATTTTTCGCGAAATTTAAATTGATACTATTTATTTTTGATTTGTAAAACAATGTAAAAAGTGAATATACTTACACCCGTTTTCATAATAATATACACTTGAAGACTTTAATTTAAAGTGACATTATTTAATTTAAAGTTGCTGGTTTTCATAATACTTACTTCTACTGATGAAAATTTTAAGCTATTTAAAGAATATTAGTACTACTGAAAATATTAAATTTAAAAAATCCAAAAATCTAACATTTGATTACATTTAAAGTCATTGTAATCTGAATTAAACAAATAATATGACTTCAAAAGAGAGAATAAAGAGGTGTTAACTTTATTAAAGAAATAATCTTTTATTTAAAAAAAAATGTTATCGAATCAAAAAGTTGTTATATTTATACACCACGTGAGCTTATAAATTATTTGAAAAATATATGATATAAGATATAACATTATTATACAGAGTGAACTACTACTAAAAACTTTGACATAAAGAATTAACATGGGAAAACAGTTTTTTGCTATTTTTATTTGACCCGTTAAATATGATGTGGTGTATATGGTACCATTAGTTAGATTATTTAATTCTTGAGACGTTAATTCAAAATATTTATTTGATTACAACAAACGGATCATCTTCTATGTTAATTCCACATCTTGAATCAAAATCACTTATAGCAACTATAATTTTGTTGCACCAATAATTGCAGTTGCTTATTACGAAGTCAATAATATTTTTGCACATTAATATTTTATTGTGGAAAAATATTCTTAAAAGTAATCAAATCATTTTTGATTACATCAAATTCAGTCATATTTTTCGTTGATTATTTCAACTATTTTAATTGTAATAATTCTTTTTTGTAAAAATAACGTTCCCAGATCCCACCGAAACACTAAAAATTCATATGTAGATAAAATTATGTTTGTAATTTGTAATAAATTTAGGAATAAACGTACATGCTTTTTGCTTTCAGACGTTTATGTGATCCAACAATTCAGAAATAGCCGCATTACTTAATCTAAATAAATAAAACTCTTGATCACTCCATATATCAAAGTTGGTAATGCAATTTTTATAAACTTATGGGTTCAGAATCGCTTTCAGATGAAAATGAAAAAAGATCCATTTTAAAATTCAGAAATGACAACTAATTTTAGTGAGTTCCAACCAAACAGTCTTAAAGTTCTCTAAAAGTGGTTATTGAGGTAACTTTACTTTAAAATAAAGTTCAAGTAGTAAAGTTACATTTTGAAAACTCATACTATTTTAACTTTAACTTGTATTAAAGCAAATTTAAAGTTGATTATGAAAACAGGCGTCATTTTATAAGATAACAGTAACATGTTATAATTTTAATTTTCCATCTAACCCTATTTCAACCAACTTCACTTGTAGAACACTGTCGTTTTAATAATTTATTAATTTTCCAGCAATTTTTATCGAACGTTTTGAAATTATTCAAATTTTTTTCTAAGTCTTTTAGAATCTTATCTGCAACGAAAAATTCACAAAAAAAAAAACAAAAATATGATTAGATAAACTGTTACTTCCGGTTGACCGATTTTTACCAAAAGTTGATCAACTTGTGCCACTGATGTAAGACCCTTAAATATGAAGTTTCACTAAAATCCGTTCATTCGAGTTTCATTTATATATTCGATCGATATACAACACCTTCAAATTAGTCAATACTTATAATAAAGACCATAATTCGTGGGCTTCCATTAATATCTGGAATTGTCAAAATTATTATGATTAGAAGACCTTCCTTAAAACATGCGATGATCGATATAAAGTTCGATATTTCATTCCAGCGTGGATGGAATGTGTTCGATTTGATGATTAATTATTAATACTGCAAAAAGAAAATTCGTATATGTCTTTCCATTTATTTTGTTTGTCTATTTAACGCAGTTATTCATTTTCTCTTTTCTTGTTTGTATGTTAATTATATAATCTTAATTTGTATTAAATAGAGCGGAAAATATATTGAAGAGAATTTATTTTGTTTAAAACAACCAAGTAAAATAATAAATTTGTAATTTACTTTATTTATTAAACCGTTTACTATTTTAAATTTTGATGATGAAAAAATTATTAACAATAAAAATACACTAATGCAACAGTTAGAAAATAAATTCAACCCTTTCTGCTTACAAATATTTAAAGTATTTATTTTATTTTATAATTTCTTTTGATAACCAACTCTCATATTGAATACAACTGAAGACACAAGTATTGGTTGTTGAGATAGGTTGAAACTTGAAAATATCGGGATCCGACGGAACGATGGCCGATGTTGTAGATTTAGCGTCCGAAGTGTGTTTAGGCCTACGAACGATTCTATACTACGAGTATACTCTTATATTTAAAATATTCTTTAATATTCTTGTAATTTTTAAAGTTTGATACAAATTATAATTTGCATAACATTTAACAAAATAACTAAATTCATTTTTGAAGAATGGAAATAATTTTAAATATACCTATATATAATATTTAATATAACAAAAATGTTTTTGGTAAATACGAATATTTATAAACGTTTTTGCAATAGCTATAACTTTGTTATAAAATAAAGTTTGTACGTAGATTTGTTGAACATGTGCATGTATAAAGTTTTAATGCTCGTTTAAAATAATGAACGTCAATTGTAAAATATTGCTACATGTTTTGCGAAATTAAAGGCCAATTTCAAAAATATATGCCGGCTAAATATGCTCAGATAAATCCATTCCGTAAACAAATATGCCGCTTTTAAAAATAAAATACCCATAAATGCCCTTTACGGTTTTTGTTATCATTAGCTGAATAAATATAGGTACATATATTTGTGTTTAAATGCATCGAAATTTTTAACGGTATTGTTTTTATAATAGATTATGTGTTTTTTTTAACTTTTATTGTCATATTAATAAAATACAGATTGAATAAAATGTAATACATTTCTAATAAAGTAAAATATAAAAATATTTCCTTATTTTTAAAGATGAGACTTCGGACTGGTCTTGTATTGGTCTTTACAAGTCTAGAATAAAAATTTGTATGTTATTAATTACGGCACTCTGCCTCAAAACGATTTGAGTTCAACATAATTCAATTTTGTGTGAAAATATTACTAATTAATAGTTGTAAGAAAATAAACTACTGAATAGAATTGAAAACGAAATAAATCTAATAAAAAAATAATATATTTTAATGAAATATTATAATAATTAAAACGATTTAATTCTTTTTTCAAATATAGCACATTTTTTACTTCTCGCCACTCAGTAAGAGAGATATTAGAATTATGCTAAAAAGTCCCTGGAACATGATTTTAATATTTTTACGATGATGTCTGTCCGTGTGTGTGGATGGATGGATGTTGTCGTAACGATTACTCAAATACTAGTATCTAAGTAAAACAAAAATGAAATTTTGTGTATAACATTCTGACACTCTAGTTCAGATCTGATTAGATTTTGGTGTTAATCGTGCAACCGGAAGTGGAGGTTTCATTAATATTTGAACTGTTTTTTTTTCTAAATATCTTAATTAATTATGAATATATAAGAATTTTGTAAATAATAATTTAATATTATGCCATTAGCTATCATTTTATAGTTTAAATTTGTTTCTACCTAGCCCCATTTAACTATTACAAGTAAGTAATGATTCGGTAAATTCGTTACAGTTGCAGTTTATCCGTTCACCTATGGAAATAAATATTTTATATTCGACAGTGATAATTATTAGAACTGACAGTAAATATATTATAAATATGATTACCGAATAATGTAAATGGGATTGTACTAATACTGTATTTACTAATTATTTTAATAATTCATTTTACCGTCTCATATTTACAATTTATAGATATTGCAAAAATGAGAACCAAAAGAATATATGCGAAACACAAAAATGTAGAAGATAAGAAATATAAAAAGAAACAAAGAACTGATCCTGATTATAATGGATATTGTAAAGAGGACTGGCGAGATGATATGTGTTGGTCACATTAAATTTTTTTATTCAAGTTATTATATTTTGAATTAATACCTACATAAAAGGCTAAAACGCACAAACATTTATATTCAAATAATTTTCAGCGATAAAATTTGTTAAAACTACCGTACGGTCGTCATGGTTACATTTTGTTGATATGAAAAGATATACCTATGCTGGTTGTATGTTTGAACTATTGTCATTCATGCAAATATAATTCGATTAAATATAATTTGTAAAATTTGCTCATAATTCCTGCGAAGTAACGATAACTAGTTTAAATTTAAATATCACTTTTGACACTCGTTTGTCTGTTACTAAAACAACTAATTCTATGTTCTTATTACCTATATTACTTATGAAAATTCTAATATGCATTAATATTTACCAACTACCAGTAAACATCTCGAATCAAATTGCACGTATTTTTTATTTTATAATAAATACTCAAACATTGTTTATATTGAAGTTTATAATTTCTTCACTACGAATGGATGAAAGAAAAAAATTTCTAGATTTTAGCCAGGTTTTAAAAAGTTTATAACAACTCCGACTAGTTTTGCTCCTAAAACCGGACTAAAATTCAGAAAAAAAATGTTTATTTTAATTAATAAAGTCGCTTTATATTAATAATAATTATTATTTCCTAATAAGACTTGACACTGATCTTATTTCGCTATGTCGAAAATAGTGATTTTGTGTTGATTTTTCGAGACAGGACGAGATTGAAATTCATGTCACATAGTAGTAACAACTATAATGGAAATTCAAATGAGGCAATGTATAAATTAAAAATTATTCTACTAAACTAATTAAGGAGTTTTTAATTGTAATAAAAATATAAAATTACCCCGTACCATAACATTTGAGGTTAGATGTAATTTTTTTTTATTATAATAATATGTACCACATCAAAGATTTGGTATTGTATGTAAATGGAAGTACAAATATAATTGAAAATAAAAAGAAACAAGGGTAGTAAATCATATTATTTGACAATCTGCAAATACGAAATTCCTCTGGTGTGGTCTAATGTAAATACTTGTGTAATAATGGCCTGTTTCAGGAAAGTCATAATAACTATAAATCTTCCTGCAGTTATTTTAATTCTATTTTTTAATTTTGAGAATGTCAAGGTTTGTTCAGTATTTATTACTGTATTGTAATAAGTTTCTATACTACTTTTTCAGCATTTCTTACCTGATTTGTTCCGACAAGCAATATTAATACAACATAAGTGATCTGAAACGTAAAATACTGTTTGCACACGTAAAATATTTTTAAAATTCTCATTTTTGGGTCGAAATATGTTGTATTTGTAAGATATTTACCTAGTCGTTTTTGAGAAAAGATTTATACTGAAAATAGTGATTTTTGCTGAATCAAAAAGTCAATCGAACACACCAAAAAAATTTTGCGTACAAAATACAAGCAATATTTTTTCTACAACTAATTAATTATAATATTTTTATTTAGCTCTATAAATTGAATGAAGATATGTTTTCCATCACCGTAAATATATATTTTCAAAAAACAGATACTTCGCGAACGGTGTTAAGGTATCATAACAACGGTGAAAAAATTGTCTACTTTATGCATTGTTATTAGAATAAAAATATAAACATTTTTTCACAGTTCTAGAAAAATTGCATTTTTTGAAATTATTTTTCACAGAATCGTTCTAAAGAAACTACATGTGGTGGAAACATTTCTTCTTTGTAACTTTTTCCAAAGAATCGAATGTTGAGATTGTATTTGTAGTCATTTTTGGAATATACTCAAAAGACACGTTTTTTAAGGTACAATTTTGAAAGTAAATATCTTAGGAACGAAAAGAGATACCTTATTCAATTTTGTTTGAAATTTTGTAATCAGCATAAATTTTTTTGATTCTAATTAAGTATTTTTAGAATATTTTACGCTTTTAAATATAATTTTCTGTTTAACAATTAAAAATTTTAAATTTTCACTGACAATTGTGATTGAAATTTACTTGCGAATGAAAAAAAAAAATCAAGTTTTAATTGAAAATGTTAATTTTTAATTCTTCACTGATCCGTCGGATCTGAATACTAATTTTTGACAAGAAAAAGAATGAAATTTTTAATGTACTCGTATACATGAAACATGTATTTTTTTGCTCAAATCACTATCACGATAGCGACTTAAAATAGTATGTATGTAACCCGTAATTCGTGTAATTTTCGAAGTGATAGTTTAGTTCTTTTTGTATTATTAGGTTTTAGATGTTAAAAACTGTGTTGGACATGATACAGTGGTTTTCAAACTACGTTTAAATATTTTATTGTTTCCTGGTATTATGGTGTTTTATTTAAATTTTTCTTTTTAATTTCAATGTATAGTGAGTTAAGTAAACGTTTGAATAATGAATTTTAATAACTATTAAATCAATTAAATAATGTTGAAAAATATTTAATAGTCTTTTTAAGATATAAGGACTGTTATTTAAAATATATAAACAGCAATTCGTCATTTCTACCCAAGTAATAAGTATTTTCAACTAATTTTAATTGGGAGACCATTATTTTATTATATATGAAAATATATTATTTAAACCAATGCAAAAGCAAAACAGCAAAACTAATTGTAATATAATAAATAGACACTAGTGACTTTATGTCTCGACCTAAAGAGGTGGTGACTTGCGAGTCACATATAAGTAGTACGTGATATTGGTCGCTACCATGCACGTCAAAATGTCACCATCATGACTTTTTCATACTGGTGAAAATTGGTTAAAATTTCGGCGCGCCAGAAACTAGTGTTCATTTTGAGTTTGGCGCTTTCGAGTGTTTATGTTATTTCAATTTTGTTCATTTAGAGACATAATTATTATTTTGTTATCATTATTCTGAGGCTGCTAAAAGGTGCCCAGTGCAAGAAGAGGCTAGATCTCATTAACTTAATTTGTAGAATTAAGAAAAAAAGTAACGTGATTTTAAGATAAAAATAAATAATAAAATAATAAAAGAACCTGTTACGCCTGTTACTTAGTAACAAAAATTTCTTGGAAAGACTACTTATTTGATTGTGATTGTTTGTGATATTTGTGTACTGGTGATAGATAACTAATTCTTTATTTCTTTAGTAAAGAGAGTAGTTCGTATTGCGAGCTCAGTTTTAAGAGTGCTTTTGTTAAAAGTCGCGTTTTGCCTCATAAGATTATAATGTAAAATCAGGCTTCCTTAAAGCTGTTTTATTATACAAGTGAGCTCGAAAAACGGGCCATTATCTCTATAAAAATAAAGTGATTTTTTAATAAATTGAAGTCTTTTTTATTTTAATAATCGAATAATACCTTAGAAGGTAAAAAAAAACGCTAGATTTCCGCGTTTAATAAAAATTTAACTAAAGTTTCCAATTCGGTTACGGTTCCTGTTTCGGTTAAAAAATCGTGTATCTGTGTTTTAAAATAGTATATTCTACATTCTACAACAGGCATGGAATGGTACTCATTTCATCCGAGTATGACAGTTTGTCGACTCATGCCGCAAATCATACCAGTATAAAATGGATATTCCAAGCGAGTTGTGTACTGCATTTTTTTCTACTACCACGATATTAGTTCCTAATTCATTTATATTTTAAAAATAAAGATGTCTTCATTTCACTGCTTCCTAGCAACTAGTTACAAAATAAAATTAAAAAACACCATTTTTGACAGAACTGTGAGATGAATTTATACCTTAACGTGGTCTATGATTATCGTGGAAATGAAAATGTGTTTACAATATTCTATGTATCTGTAGCAATAACAAATATACAAGCAAATAACTTAACGGTCGTAGAAAAAATAAATAATAGCGTACCACGAATAGATTTTTTTGAAAATTCATAGCGTATTCTTGAATTGGAACTAAAAAACTCATATATCTACTACGAAGTGGTATCAAAGTCCCATGAAGTACATGCATTTTTCATAAATTCTTACTAACTTTTATTACTATACCATTTTACTAAACGCCAGATACAGTCGATTATTTGTTAACCACACATCACTAAATACTGTACAGTATATTTTAATCCAGTTACAACCGTCCAACTATTCAATAATTAATATAAAAGAAAACAAATTCGTACTTCCTAATTGTTAAATCGTAGTACAGTTCAGAATAAACACTTGGTAGAGTATTTACTATGAACCTTCTTGTATTCTTGTGAATAGAAGAAGAAACGTTGTGTGAACACGTTGGTAGAGCGCACGATGTGGCCGGGTCGGCAAGGCGATGAAAGGTGTGTAAGTTCAAGGTCTCGGGGTTGTTTAGGCGGCTCGGGCCCGCCTTGCGTCAAATTTGACGATTTGTCACGTAATGCAAATAAACAGCCAGCAACACATGGCTACATGAGGCAACACTGCACCACACTACACTAACAAGCCTGCCTGCTCTACGATAAAACCAACGAATTATATACTACTTACTTCGAAAGATACGTGGTGAAGTCTCAAATCAATCTTATAAATATAAAGTACAATATTTAATACGGAAATATAGATTTTTGAAACAATAGTCAGTCCAATTCGAATTGGCATGTCTCTAATCACAGATTGGGATAAAATATAAAATCAAAGAATAATTCTGGATATGTTGATATTAAATACAAAATGTAGTAATAATAACAATAATAATCAAAAAGCCAGCAACACATGGCTACATGAGGCAACACTGCACCAAACTACACTAACAAACCTGCGCAGCTCAATGATAAAACCAACGAATTATTAACTTATTGCTTCTCGAGATACGTGGTGAAGTCTCAAATCAATCTTATAAATATAAAGTACTATTCTATTTGAATAATTTATAATGTACATTAGGCTTGTTAAGGAAAAGAGATGTGCTAAAATCAATTTAATACGAATATATAGAATATTGAAATAATAGTCAGTCCAGTTCACAAATCTTTTGAAAATTAACTAGAAAATTAAAAATTTCAGATTGGAATATAATATGAAATCAACGAATATTTAATTCTAGATATTAAATACAAGGTGTAGTATAAATAGTAATAATAATCATTGTCTTCATTATCTGTGACACTGCATTCCTTGATGAAATAGGACTTCAAATAGATAAGTTTCTTGTTTTGTGATTTGTGACACAAGGTATTTTTCGAGGGGTAAACCACTTCGTTATAAAGCGTACAAAGACTTTACAATAGTAAAGATTTTACAGATTTTAAACATATTTAAAAGATTTTACAGACTTTATGAGATTTAAAAAAAATGCAGGATTTTAAGTGACTTTAAGTTATTAAGTACTGATTCTAAAATTTTATATAACATTTTATAATGATTTAAGGATTTTAAATAAAATAACGATGTTTGTTGTTGACATTTTATTTAATTTTTTACAGATATTATATTAATAAGCTTATGTATAGCTAAAATTTGTACAAAATTCAGTAAAAATATTGTACAAAAAATTATAAAGATTTTTTCATTTCTTTATATTTTTTTGTAATTTGATACATTATATTTTTGTTTATGTGAAATGGTCCATTCCCTATTAAATTTATAGGACCAAAGAAAATAAATTCTCTTGAAACTTGTTGTACGTCTTCAGAATTCGGCCAAATATAATAATCTAAATTTCTTTTTAAAAATTTAAGACTAATAGAGCTATTGTCTGAATTATTGGATATTTGTAAAACTCTGCCAACGTACCAAGTATCATCATATTACACAGCGTAATATTGTTCTTTATTTATGGTTACTTTATTTTTACGTGAATCACTGTCAGAGCTATCAAATATTTCACTAACAGTGTCCGAATATAAAGAAATTGTTTCTTCTGATTCTGAATCTGATTCACTTATTGATGATTCTGATTCAGAGTCTGATAATTTTCTTTTTTGGTTTGAGATTTTTTTAGCCACAATATATTGTGTGTTTGACGAACTACATGATGTATTAGCAGAATCGGATTTTAAAAAAGATGTTAATAAAGACTGAGTTTCGTTGCTTTGCTTTTTTTGATATTTAAAATGATTTTTCACTTGTCGGTTAAAGTTGGATAGAATCCAATACTTTTGACCATTTATTAGGAGACCTTTCTGAACTTTAATATCATTACTACAAATTAAACACGTTATAAATACTACTTCACTATTATTGTCATTATTCGGAAATTTAATGTTAACATTTTCTACTTCAGATACCATTTTTCTAATGAAAGCTTCATTTCATTTGATAATTTTTGAATTTCTATCGGATTTGATTGTAAAAATATTTTTTTCGACCAGTGGTTCTCAAAATACGGGACACAAGTTTCTTATTTTAAATGAGAACATATGTTTATTTTTAGGTTATTCGATAGAGTATTTTTTTCTGAATTCAACAATGTAAACAAATCATATACTAATATAACAAAATAACTGAGCAAAATGCATGTTAGATTTATATGTATTTTATTTATATCTGGGTGAAAGAAGAGTGCTTTGGATAGAAAACAATTCATTTTCTTCTTAAAACTGACAGTTTAAGAACATAAAATTTAACAAAAAATAATCAAACAATGTTAGACAGAACTATATGTCTATGTTTTCTAATCATAGCACTCTTTTTTCAGCCAGATATAAATAAAATACATATAAATCTAACACACATTTTTCTCAATTATTTTGTTATATTAGTATACGATATGTTTATATCGCTGAATTCAGAAAAAAATACTCTACCGAATAACCTAAAAATAAACATATGTTCCCATTTAAAATAAGAAAGTTGTGCCCAGTATTTTGAGAACCACTGGTCGAAAAAAAATTTTTTTTTGCTCATTGTAATAATCTTGTAAAATGGTGGTTCTTTGCTAATTTAACCAACCTCGTAGCTCTTATAGTTCTCGAGATAGCAATGGTGGCACGCTTAAATGGAACACCCTGTATATCACTGATAATTTAAAATCTGAACAAATGCACTGTATTAATAGCGCAAAGCAAAAGACTTTGTAAGATTCACATGATATATAAATGTAAACAACGAGAACTGCGCATGTCTGTTATCAAGACTTTAAGATTTTAAGAGAGATTGTACAGATTTTATATAAGATTTTACCGATTTTAAAAAGATTTTATAGATTTTAATATGATTTTAAGGATTTTATAAGAGAATTTAAATATTTTAAGATATTTTAATGACTTTACAATGATTTTATAGGGATTTTAAACGAAGTGTACAAAGATTTTAATAGTGGTTTACCCCTCGGTATTTTTGTTTGTATACAGATTGTCAATTCGAGTCGGATCGCGCTAACCAAGTGAGACACCGCTGCCTGTGTAGTAATAATATTGAAAAATGATAGTATTACACTTCTTTTAAACTTTCTTTCTCGAATTTTTTGACTACCAACTTTTAATATCCTAGTACCATCACTTATAAAAAAAAATCTTTATTATTTGAAGCGTATAAACTTTTTACATAGACCAATATCACTATATAAAAAATAATGAGAACAAAAGTTTTTTTTTGTCAATTTCAAATATAATTTTCTGCTTATATTCAAGGTTTTTTTATTGGGGGTACAGTACGGTCATATTCCCGAACTCGCATAAGTACTGCACTGTAGTATAAAGTAATGTTTTTTCCACGACCTCTATGAAAAGTGGCACTTTTTTACACTATGTAAAGCTTCAAAGTTGCATATTACCCATAATCGTGGGTTAAAGTCTCACGCAATAATTGCTAACACTGCGAATGCATGACAGTACTCTTTGTAAGTTTACCGAAGCCTTATTATTCTTTAAGTTTTGTAAGGTTTTGCAGTGTGTTTGTAGAAAAAGTATAATGTGCCACTCGTGCAGAATCACTCATTTCCTTACTTGTGGGAAATAGGCGACTTTCTGCATTTGTTGATCTATACACTACTAATTAATTTTTTAATTTTTAATATACTCATTTAGGCTTTTCTTATATTAATAGCTACGTTTTCTTTTCTAGCCCATTTTTAAATTTATCCCCTAAATGTTAACTTCTTGCTGGATCTTCCTAATTTATAAATATTTGTTATTTATTGAGTCAATCTTTTAATAAGGCATTAGTACATAATTACTGCATATTTATTATTTTTACATATCAAAAACAATATTATTTTGACTATTGTAAAAATATATTTTTTGAGAAATTGTTATGATGAATAATTCAAGATTAGAATTTTACTTGAAATTTTTGCGTAGCTCACTTTTGCTTGTTGCTTTAAATGTAGTCATTAGTGGTATTATTACGACAATTTACTATTTACGTATTTACATTAACCAAAACTGTACTGACCAAAATAGTTGTTATTTGAGCGCATGCGAATCTGAGAATGACTTCCACGACTGTATGTTCATTTCGGGCGGGATAATGAATTGGTAGATGGCTGGAGAGTACAGTGTAGCCGTATGTCGAGTAATTGGCGCATCATGCAAGCAATACCGCCGGTCGGTATTTAGCCATCACGCTATTTGCAAGCCAAGTAATTCCATTTCCATTAACTCGCTATGAACAGCAGCCCTGAGCCGCACAAATTAAATACAAGTTAGTGCAGCGCCTTCTGGCTCAAATGCCTGCAGTTTCTTCGCTCGTTATGTTCAGGAAGACGTTGCAATGTTTGCTTTTTGTAATTATTACCGATTCTATTCATCTCATTGCAGTATAAGACCGATTAATACGTTATATCAATCAAACGGCGTAATGGGAAACATGTATTATTCATTTTGTTAATATAAGTTGTTTTAAACGATCAAACCAATGCGGTAGGTCTGCTACTCTTCTGTCCGAGTGTTTTGCAACCCATTATAAGCTGTAGGATCCGTATCTATTCTACTAAAATGCAAGTAAAACTTGTCAAGAAGTACCTTAGGTATTTGAGGCCTTGTTCCATATAAGAATATTGTTTCAACGAGTCAAGTAACTTGACGTTTTTGTGAATTACTTGACTTGAAAATTAATCATTTCCTAAATTCACTACTTGACTTGACTTGATTTTCTATCTTAGCTAATTGACTTACTATCAAGCAATTTCAAGCTACTAGCACAGAATAGGTTTATACAGAAGCGACAGTAAGACAGAGAAGCGAAAATTAGAGAGAGATGGGGAAGGTGCACAAATTTAAAGGGCTCATTGTTTAAAATCGGAAAGTTTACTCATATCTGAGAGAGAGATAGAGGAAGAGCACAAATTTAAAGGTCTACACAATGCTTCAAGGTCATAAAACTGACCAGGGGAACATGAAAGGTGCCGACACGAAGTGTCGCTTCTGTGTGTAACTATTCTGTGCTACTAGATATTAATTTACTATATATTACTTGATAAACAGATTGCATTTTAAATTTATCACTAGAATTAGAATGAAGTGAGGGGAAAATAGAAAATAACTGATGTGAAGTGAGCAAGAGTTCGAGTTACCTAGGAATATTTCATAACATTGTAGTTATCATTTATTATAGATTTCCGCAAACTCCGCCATTTTGACTCCAAAAATTGATAGGCACGTAGGTTGTTACAAATAAAAAGACATACCATAAATGCGACAAAGGGCAACAAGGCATTTTTAAAAGAAATTGATGTAAATGGCAATTTTTTTTATTAATATCTGGATCCTCTGATCCTGTTGAAAGGCAATTTTCCCGAGCTGCTTTAATTGCTACAAAAACTCGCAATTGTGTTGGTGATAACTTTATTAAAATCCTTAAGTTTATTTGTGTTTTCTTACCTTTATATTATTTTGTTAACAAGGTGCACAATAGAATTATTTATAATTTGGTTATGTAAAGGAAAGTCTTTCTTACAAATCTCATTGTGATTTCTTTAAACTACATAATAAAATTGATGAAAAATCAAGTAGAATTGTAGAACTTGATTTTTCAAATACTTAAAATACTACTACTTGACTTCACTTGAAATTCGGCTACTACTACATGACTTTAGTTTGACGTGATTTTATGTCAAGTTAAGTACTTTATTTTCAAGTTGAGCTATGAAACTCAACTACCACAGAGTCACAGATAAAACATCACTTGGTAGGACAATTTTTCTCCAGATATTCTGATTTGCCTTTGTTTTTGAATCCGGGCCGAGGCTACGGCCAATTTTTACCAACATTTTTAGCCGAAACCGAAACTTCGGTCGAACAATAGTTATATGTAAGTTCATTACTTGCGAGAAAATACATTACATCTCTTAAATACATTGGTCCGTATTACTAGCTCACTTTTATAATAAAATCGCAACTTTAACGCTCACTTTTATAATAAAATCGCGATTTTAACGCTCACTTTACATCAAAATCTTTTCTAAAAACGAACGTTAAAATCGCGAACTAGCTCACTTTTATAATAATATCGTGATTTTAACTTTCAATTTTACATAAGATTATGATGTAAAAGTGGGCGTTAAAATCGCGTTTTTATTATAAAAGTGAGCTCGTAATACGCGCCCTTAAGTTTGTACTTTTAAAAAGTGTGTTAAAATTATGTTCATAATAAACGAGCATTAGGTACTTAATTTTGTAATTTTATTTTAAATTTTTATAATATAATCTGTGTTTATTTTAAAAGGTTTTTTCTTTGTTACAGGTATGAAGCGGATAACTACTTTATTTGACATTAATCAGAAATACTTCAAGTAACATATTAAGGTATATACTCTTATTTACTAAAACGTATAATATTTAAACCTTAACTATAAGCATTTATCTGCATAAATAGAGTAGAACCTCGATATAATGGATTAATAGCTATTTTTAGTACAAGTGAGCAAAATATGTCTTTTTCTCACGGGCCCAGAAATTGGCCACACGAGCGAAGCGAGTGTGCCAACTGGACAAGTGAGAAAAAGACATGCTCACGTGTGCTAAACATAATTTTTTCCACAATCTTAAAATATATTTTAAAAAAAAAAAAACGAAACATTGCACTTTTTTATTTAATAATGAAAATCTCAACAGTACAATTATGTTTATAAATTATAATTAAATGTAATGTAATTTAATGTAAAATGTATTATAATGTCTGTAATCCCATGAAAACATTGTGCTCAGAGTTAGTGTATTTTGCTCACTAATGTTATTTACTTTGCTCACTTGTGAAGAAATTTATTTACTTTGCTCACTTGTGATTCAATATGCTGCTTTGCTCACTGTTTTAAGTTGAATAATGATGTATTTTGCTAACGATTTTGGAAAAAATAAGTTCTCCAACTGCATTTAGGTTAGCAAATGTCAGTATTGCATTCACGACCAGTAACACTTAGATTTAAACATATTCTTAAAATTTTTATATTTGACTGGACATCTTGTCCGTTATATCCGAAATCCATTATATCTACAGTAATGTGAAATATGGTTTTCATTTTTAACCTAAAAAAATAATAATACATAAATAATGTAAGCTTTAATCGAAAAAAAGGTTCATAAGTTTTGTTTGTTATCTTTGAATAATAGAAGTTCTAATCCAAACATAAACTATAATTGTGATGTATATATTTTTAGGTAATGTTTGTATTGGATTAGGGAATATTGTTGGCTGGTTGAAACTGAAAGTTGATTACATAACATTTTCGCTGCAAGTTAGTCGGTATTTACGATGCATAATATAAATTTAAACTCCGCGGATGCGGTAAAGGAGAACGCGTGGTCGCGGTCTATCTGCTTTAACTCATTTCCCGGTCGGCTTCGGCGTCGGCTCCGGCAAGGAATTCCGTACTGCGGACCCGAGACACCTCTACTTCCAATTATTCACAAATAGAATGGATTGTGCTGGACATGGTGCATTTTCAATCTCAAGTGCCTGGTTCGAATCTAACAAAAAGTTTTTCTGTTGTGAAAGGAAGATGGCTTAAAATAAGTCGAAACCAATTGGAAATACGAACATTATTAAAGTATAAATTAATAAAACTTATGTAACAGTTTCAAAATGTTGTGCTAGTCGTTTAATAAGACTTTTTCGTAATCCGTACATTATAGTTTTATAAATTCATAATGAAATAAAACTTGCAAGAACTATTAATATTTGACAGAGAGTTTGTAGGTGGAACATGATGAATAATAAATAATAAAATACACACTTGGTTTGTCCACAAATTTATTTATTTATTATTGTTTATTATTATATAAGAAACATAACCTAACATAATTTTTCAGTGTCTGATAATGTCCGAATAGGACGAAACGTACGTAACAATAATAAATAAATAAATTTGTGGACAAACCACGTGTGTATTTTATTATTTAACTTTCAAGAACTGTACAATAAAAGACAAAATTGTTTACAAATATAGCAAATAGTGTTGCCATGACTCCATAAGACGGGACTTTAGGTTGGTCTCAATTCGTTCTCGAGTCTCGAGTTAGTCTTGCTTAATCTGCTCTTCTTTTGTTTTGGAGATGATTTCTTTCACATATATGGACCTATTTGCAAATAATCTTTTATTGTGATTTATTTAAACCTTAATAATAATAATAATTTTTTGTTTTATTAATGTTATTTGAATATAATAAAAATTGAGTAAATATTTAAAAGAGAAAATGTTTAAATAGCTCCATGTTTGGAGATGCGACTGAAGTAAGAAATAACGCGTCTACAAAATGGAAATTTCAATAAATAATATAACAAGTAGCAATTAAATACTAACTGATAATAGTAATTGTTTGAAATATAAATTAAAAGTATAAATATAAATTAGAATACCCAAGTCAGAATAATTAACTTCAAGAAAGTGCATAATTTCCAGTGCACGCGAAGGACAGACAAGGTGCGATTATTGTATCTCTCTCTGTGCTATGTGACAATGACTGGTCCCTTGTCTGTACGAATGAGTTGCGCTAATCGTGCACAAGGGATGAGTGCACTTGGCTCTCGCTCAGCGAATTCAACGCGCTAATATTATTAATAATCATATTTTTATGACAAAAATAAATTGAAAAATTATAAGTAAGACTAAGTAATATATTTTGTCATTTTACCAGGGTGTGCACTGCACACCAGTGCAACTTACAGTGAATTAAGTCTCTCGGACATTGGGCTATTTTTAATTAGATCGGGGATATCAAATGAATGCAGTCGTATTAAGTATTTGTTGTTATCTTTACCAATATTCTTTTAAATACTAGAATATGATATTTAATATTGTTGTGTATTCAAAACAATTATATCTAAATGAAATGGTTATTACGTAATGTAATTTTGATAATTAATTTTTATTATGTTGCTTTCAATAAAATACGCTATTCCAGTGATATTAAAAAACTTAGTTTTAAGTAAACCACCCTTATTTTTGCGAATTTCATAAAAATTATTTTTATTCTGTGATCAGTATGTCGTGTAACATTAGTATGACCCTTAAACTTTTTTCCGGGGTGTGAAAACGCCTGTATACAAAAGATCTCATTATCTTACATCACAACTGAATCTCGTACATTTAATAATTTATTATACAAGTGAACTATGTATACACATTTAACGAAATTATATATTTGTTATAAATATTTGTTTCCTTATACATTTCTTTTAAAATATTTGTATATTCCATAATACAGAATCTTTATTTTTAATATTAAACTTTCAAATGACGTAGTTATTACAACTGCCGTTTGTAACCATCCTTAACTTACGAATTGAAAGGTGAACACCAAATAGAAAAACTTTGTACGAGTATACTACATTATAGAGAAGAGAATGAAACGCAACGCTTGGGAATAGTATATTTATTTGTTGTTACTTGATACGGTTTACCTTTATCATTGTTATAGTCAGCGAATTTGACATAAACAAACAGCCTATCTCTGCATCAGTTTGGCGTGCGTTAGCGTTCCGAGAAAGCTGCACCATATTGAACTTGTATCGCGCGCTGTGTGGAATGATACCCGCTGCATGTAATTAGAGAAATGGAAAGGCGAGAGAGATTTACGGCAAGGAAGGCGATAGCATCGCAAGTGATTACAGTGCAATGCTAGACGCAGTTACGGCCGATCATGTATAAAATTGTCATTTCAAACATAACCCCGGCTATCTCCGGCAAGATGTGATTTATTCTCTGCTGATAATGGAAACGAAATTGTAATGGATGATTTAAACCAACGAAAAGTCTCAATGTCAAACACTTTCCATAAAACTATCTCACTCATTTACATACTACATTTTATTTTATTTTATTTTCTCTCTAAAATGTACTAGCTTCACTTAATATTGTAACTTTTTATTTATTTTGGTGAAGTGTAAACATAAGTGAAATACGAGTATTTATATAACTAAGTTTAATAAACGAAATATGAATTATAAAAGATAATAATAAAAATAAGTAACACTATGAATAAACAAATATAAAGACTAATTTAAGAATTACAATTATTAATAAATACGTAAACACTAAGATTATTCATTTAAACATTTAACACTACGCAATATTTATTTATACGATATTTATATCACCAACTATTTATTTATATCACCAATTATTCTTGTTCACTACACGTATAAATATCAGACTGTCCTCGCCATCTCCTTCTCGGGGTTTACATAGTAGAACATTCAAGTTCGGAATGTTCTCGTACCCTCTTGATAACTGAACAATAGAAGCGCTGCTAGCGGCCGTCGCCCGCGACGTGACCTTGGGATCGCTACAATATTTACTACATCGACTTGACATGATAACTTCAGGTTAATTATGAAATTCTTTGCTAGTTCAGATATTTATTACAATAAGATAAAAATAGTGTAACACGGAAAGGGGAACGAGTTATAATCTGGTTAAGAAAAATGTAATGATGATTTACCTGTTTGATGTTGGTCATGATTTAGATGACACAACACAAACATACAACGCGGGAAGGAACGAAATATAACTTATTTTCGAGAGATTCGAGAAATATTTTGTAACACCCGAATCACAATAAATTATACATGATAAAATCAATCTATCGATAATTTTTTATTTATTATTATTTTTTTTTAAATATTTATTATTTATTTTAATTTCTTCGTATCTACCCGTAAAAACACTTTGCCCGGGTTGCGCAAAGCTTCTTCAATTTTGATTAATGATTAATTTTTTGACAGCAATGCATTTTTAATACGTGGCCATGGTAACAACGTCAAATTAATCAGTAATTTTTTTTTATTAGAGCCTGATTAGCCTTTCTGCAACCGGGCATAAGGAATGTAAAAGAAAAATAATTTTGTTTTATAATAAAAAAATTATTTCTCATCTACCTGCACTAAATAATGTTTGAGATATTAAAAATACGAGCCCATATTATAAATGCAGATTTGTAATAATAGCGCTTTTAGGAAGCATTATAATCTTTCTTTTAACAAAATCGCTTTATAAAAGAGCTCGTAATACGGGCTATAGTTTTTGAATAAATAATATGTAAATAGGAGTACATTTTCCCAAATATCCCGCACTTTAATCTGGTGGAAAAATTCAGATTTCAGACGTTGCTTAGGCGACGCAAAACAACATATTTTATTGCAAACAAAAATGATAAAATAACGTTTATTATTAAAATTAGCAAAAAATGGTATTTAAAAATATTTTTCGAGAAAATACAGTTTGAAGATTCAAATACTATTTACAAATATATATACTATATACAAAATGTAGTCAAAATTTAATCATCTCGTAGAATAAAACGTTTAAATTGTATGAATTCTCAACTTGAATGAAATTGAGTTATCGTGCATACATGATCCTCTTATAAACAATAAACAAAATACGTATGCACAGAGAAATATAATCAAACTTTTGAATAACTTAAGTCCAAATCAAGTTTTTACTTATCAAATCTAAGTCTAAGATAAATAATTAATTGTAATAAGCTTTAAATATCAAAGGGAAGTTGGTTTTGGAGTTGCAGTCATTTATTAAAATCCACTGATACACCAACATTACGATTGTAATTCCGTCTTCATCAGGGTGCTGATAAAATACAAAACATACAATCAGGTACATCCATACATACATACATTCGACACAGGTAAAAGACTTACATAAATAGTTTTAAAATATTATCAAGTACTTTAACCAGTCGATAAAATCAATCCTGCATTTAAATATCAAGCTAAGTCAAGCTTTTGCTTTTCAAGTGAAGCTATTGACTTAATAAAAGCATAACCATGGATATAATGTAATTATAACACAAATATATAATTTATTACAAAACTAAAATACATATGTATATGTAAATGAACACACCCAGCATTGGGTAATAATCAATGACGACTTATTTATTTTTACATTGACCAACATCGAACGAAGACAGGAAAGAGAAAAGTGGTAAAACAAAACCGCAAAATAACTACGTTGATGGGCCGGGCAGCAATTTCATGATCACAGCTATTGCCTTTAATTGTGAAAATTAACATTCTGGCCACGCACTACTTTATACATCGTAGTCGCCTGTGGATGTAATGGCAGATGCAGCCCATTATCAACCGCTAATTATTCACTATTCATCAGTATTCGTTTCAGTTCCAAGCTACACAGCCAGTTATGGGAGGGAGGAGAAAGTAGAACAAGTAAAGAATACGTAACTCCGCCTAGCCAAAGCAACTAGCGAATCCAAGCAACGCAGAGCTCTTTATCTCGGAACATTGACAATGATCAAATATATCACTAAGATATGGCATAAGTAATGGTGCTACAGCTACACCCATTCCTTTTCTTTTTGTGTAAAGGAGATGGAAGGATACTTCAGTATCTTTTTTATAAATAAGTTTAACGCTGACTGCTTGTTACCCATTGTTGGGTGTGCTACATTTACTTTATCGCAGGAATTATATATCGTTGAGAGTGTTCCTAGACACTTTCGTTGGTCCGGAAAGTGAACCATAGGAGTCATTTTTGTTTGAAAAAAATAAAGTATTCAAAGATTTTTCATTTTTGACTTTTTCTTGACTATGGGAATTTTCTTTTCGCACAATTCATCAAATCACTTCTACTTAAACAGGAACTGATAGTTTCTAAAAGTCTAAAAAACAATGGAGTAAAGTT
The DNA here is from genome assembly GCA_035578165.1 of Stenolophus ochropezus. NCBI lineage: Eukaryota > Metazoa > Arthropoda > Insecta > Coleoptera > Carabidae > Stenolophus > Stenolophus ochropezus. Next base: position 23,782,348 of record JAQOWZ010000008.1, read on the forward strand.
AACATAAGGTCACATTATTTCATAACGTTATAAAAAAAATATGTTTTCGAAATCGATACTAAATTATACGAGATCCGTCCGCGAAGTTAGCAAAAGTAGCATTAATGTAAAACTTTACAAACTCTTACGTCAAAATTTAACATTATCGACTAATCTGTCAAATTGAATTAACCTATAATAGTATTATATTTTTGCAATTTATGTTAGCACTACTAATTTTGATAATAATTTATCTGATTTCATACCTACGACGTCTAAGTAGATGTAAACATAATTGAAAATTATAAAGAAATATTTGACACATTTGTATCAGCCATCCCCTTTTTTAAAACTAGGTGATTTAAAACTTCGTATACTGTAGTTGAAGAAACGAAAAATATAATTTATATGTCTATTATTTTTACTTCCTTGTAAGAAATAAAGAAAGTATTGTAAGCGCGAAAAGAAATATCTATTTTGACCATCCCTGAATCCATTTTTCCTAGTTTCGGCGTGACGTCTTTACGTACGTACGTACTTATTTCGCTAAAAACGATTAGCCGTAGAGAGTTGAAATTTTATATTTTTATAAAATGGCAATTTACTTTTGGTAGAAACTTAATAAAAATAATAATTTAGTTAGCTTTTAATTTTTGTAGGAAACATTTGATAACAGACATTGACAACAGTCAGAATATATTTCGTAACTGAGAAGAGTGAGAAATATGTTCAAAAGAAAATAATATCGCTTTCTTTCTTCTTTTTGAGCGATTAAAATAATTTTGTGCAATGCAATAAAGACTAGTGATAAACTTTTTTATATAATTTTTAAAAGATGGTCCATTTCGAAGGAAAGTTCGAAGATATGAAACGAATGGAAGTTGAAGAATGATTAGCCTCACTTTCAAGTGAAATAAGTTTAAATGAAGTGCGGCAAATAATGTCTACAACTTTACGAACAAGGAACAATTTTTTTTTAAATTCACTTTCAAACTAGGGAGGTAGTTTTGTTTCACCTATGTTTGCTTTATTAATTCACGAAGCAATAGTTTAAACATAAAAGTTTTAAGTTTTCTAATATCAGCAAAATACAACATAACGATCCTATCTACTGTGATGAATATTAACGATGAAAAACTGCATTCTTCCATCAAATGAAGCATTCTCATTGGGTGAAAATGACGTGTGTGGAATAATCATTTTAAAAAAACTGCACTTTTTATTTCCAAAGTAAAGTACATAATTAATATGCAAAACTTCATTTCTGAAATTTGAAGTAATTTACTTAATTATAATAATGATGCACAAAAATTGTACCTATTTAAGCTAAAATGCACTATTAACAAAATTTAATAACGATTAATTTATGGAACAATATGTAAAACTTAATTTATAATTTTTGGGTATTATTCTACCCTCTCTATAATATATAACTTTAATTATGATTCTTTACAAAGCTTAGAAACTTGCCGTTTAGTTACACAACTTGATTGCCATTTTTGTGAACGTAAACAATAAACCACACGAGTCGTAAACATCGGTAAAACCCACTTAAGTTTAAAGTACATTATTAACAAAATCTAATAACGATTAATTTATGGAACAATATGTAAAACTTAATTCATAATTTTGGCTATTATTCTACCCTCTCTGAAATATATAACTTTAATTATCATTCTTTGCTGGTTAGTTACACAACTTGGTTGCCATTCCTATGAACGTAAACAATAAACCACACGAGTCGTAAACATCGGTAAAACCCACGTATTTCCTTGAAAAGCGTTTTTCTCATATTTAGCCTGTGCGAGACAAAGCTACATAAACATTGGGCCTGGAAGTGTGGAAGCTCGCGGATGACGAATGTAACGTAAACGGAATATGAACACATTAACTTCAGACTGCTGGCGCCATCCGATAGACTCGGCGCGCATTACAGCCGCAGACAAAGAAGTGTTTGTTGTTGCACGAAAAGGAAATATACAATGATGTTTTATTGTTTGGGGTATTCATTATATTGTAATAATTAACCTCTGTTTAATACTTAATCATTTTGATAAAGTCCATTTTTGGAATTTTTATTAATATGTACCTACCGTCAGTATCAAATTGTAAACAAATTTTGTTTTGCTAGTCCGTGGTTACGATGGTTACTAATTTTGATAACCAAAGCAACTATACTAAAAAGGAATATTAAAAATTAGAACTTTTAGGTTTCTAGCATGAAATTAGGTTTATACATTTGAAGTAATGCAAAAATATAGTCAAAATATTTAAGGAGTGAAGAGACGTCATCAATATTTGTAACTAGATATGACGTCATGAAATACAAAGTTTATATGTTATTATATATTATTTTTTTCCAAATTTGTTGTTCTTTGCAAATGCAAAATTGATTTAAATTTTAATAACTAAAAATAAAAATTATAACATTCCTCTTGCACAACTTTTATCATAAAAAGGAATAATAGCAACAATAACACAAAGATAACATAAATAATTTGACAATTCAATCGATCGGCGTGACATACAAATCACTATGTAAACATAATCAAGTCGAGTCATAGACAACGTGTGTTGCAAAAAATGCTCTACAATTATTTTCAATTAATTGACATTTCATTAGAAATTCATTTTAAAATAATGGGAAATACCATTAATATGTTTTTACAGTAGCTTTTTTATCTTCTCTTTTCTATTATTTTTTTATAAGTTTTATTTTATTTTGTTACGTTATTTTAACGGCTATGACATCTCTTCATTCCTTAAAAAAAATTACTATACCTATTTTTGGGTCCAAAGTTTTTCGATGCGCTGATTTCAAATTTAAAAACAGAATCGAATTACTTCGTTTCGTTCCTCAGATTTTTGTTCTAAAAATTGCATCTCAAACAAGTGTCTTTTTTGGTAGGTACATATATCTCCAAAATGAGTAAAGATACAATCTCAACGATTATACCAGCCAATGTTACGTAAACAAATGTTTTCTCCCCACTATACGTGATTTAGTGAAAAATGAGAAAAACGAAAAAACCGGAATTTCTGTGTTTGTTCTAGAACTTTTTTCTCATCTAGTTATGCACCTATCTTTTTTCGCAATCGGCAGTGCCAAAAAGGCACTTTCTCGAAGGGTTTTTTGAACTTTTTGTATATCTCAAAAACTATTAGCCCTTAGAATGTTGAAACTTAATTTAGGGGACAGGTATAACATCTAGTTGTGCACCTCCCTCTTTTATCACAATCGGCAGTGCCAAAAGGGCACTTTCTCGAAGGATGTTTTGAACTTTTTGCGTAACTCAAAAACGATTAGCCATAGAATGTTGAAACTTCGTTTATGGGACAGGTATACCATCTAGTTGTGCACCTCCCTTTTTATTGCAATCGACAGTCACAAAAGAGCACTTTGCTTGAAGGTTTTTTTTAAATATCCTGCGTAACTCAAAAACGATTTTGTGTTTGGGACTTTTTTAATATGAAATAAGTATAAATGCAGTGCACCAAAAATATGTATAATTTAATAAGTGTCCACATTAGATTATTTTGCAGGTTTTTCCTGTTTATAATTTAAATACGATTTTCAATTCGTTGGGGGTTTACTGTATTACTTTTTCGTTATAAGAAGAGTGAATTTGTAGTATAATACAACAATAACAGAATCCTTTATATTCAAAATGCAGTTGTCAACTTTTGTATTTGGGACTTTTATAATATGAAATAGGTTTAAAAGCAGTGTAGTAAAAATATGTACAATTTAATAAATGTAGAAGGAATTTATGTGGTGTCCATCAGATTTTTTTGCAGTGTCTTTTCGTGTTTATAATTTTAATACAATTTTCAATTCACTCGGGCTTTCTGTACGACTTTTTCTTTATAAGAAGAGTGACTTTATAGCATAATACAACAATAACAGGATCCTTTATATTCGAAACGCAGTTGGCAACATTTTGTTTATCTCAAAAATGATTAGCCATAAAATTTTGAACTTTTATGTACGAGACTGCTATAATATCTAATTGTGCACCTCCCTTTTTAATGCAATCGACAGTGCAAAAAGGACATTTTGCTCGAAGAGTTTTTTGAACTTTTTGCTTAACTGAAAACGATTAGCAGTAGAATGTTGATATTTTGTATGAGACTGCTATCATATCTACTATCGGCGAAATAATTATAGTCAGTCGGAAGTACACATCAATAACTTTTACAGTAGGAGTTCGATTTTTAAAATTCATACCTCACATTAAAGCCTGAACATTTCTCTTTAACATATGTAAATATAAAGCTATTTTTTAATAGAGTATTTATATAACATAAATAAATATTCAAAATGATCAGCATTTTATACAGCTTTTTTCTTACATGCATATTAAACTTAATATTGCTCTTAAACTATATGGCCAAAAAAATTGACTTTTACATATATTATTCTTTATACAGTACACTTTTAGACAGTACATTTGAAATGATATATTTTATTATAATAATTGTTTACTTGACATAATTATAAACAATGTCTATTCGGGAAACCACTCAACGGTTTTATTTGAAATTAAAATATGTTACATAAAACATTAAATCTAAGAATATTTTATTAATTTCACGAAAGAAAACGACATTGTTTTAAAAATATTAATAATTTTCACGGCCGGCGCCTCTAAAATGTTGCCATATAACCTTAAAAAATTAATATACTCGTAAGTAATGTACATTATTTTATATTTTATGTTTAAGTATTAATAAAAATGTGCATATTAATAAACTATTCATGTTTAAAAGCGATATCACGGACAATAAATGAAATGCTGTCTTTTTGTTTTTATTATTATATAAACAATTCTATGGCAATTTTTTACTTTCTGTTTGTACATACTTTTCTAGGAAGATGCATTTATAATATTTTAAAATTTGAACGTAATAGTACATCCCGTTTATTAGTAATTTAAAGTTGAACTTCCTCATATTCGAATTTGTATCAAAATATGCTGTCTTTTTATACATTTATTCTATTGTCTTTTAAATGGCTGTACTTAAAAAATCCTTATCTTTCATATATATCAAGAAATGAATGATGATCATTTTAAAGTTTACCGCAATTTTTTATATGGATTATTATAGAAAATATTCACGTTCAAAGTGAACTGACTATAATTATTTCGCCGATAGTAGTTGTACACCTCATTTTTTATTGCAATCGACAGTGCCAAAAGGGTACTTTGCTCGAACGTTTTTTTTTTAATTTTCCGCATAACTCATAGCCGTAGCATATTAAAATTTTGTATTTGGGACTGTTATAATATGAAATAAGTTTAAATGCAGTGCAGCAAAAATATGTATAATTTAATAAGTATACAAGGAAGTCATGTTGTGTCTACATCATATTTTTTGTAGTGTGTTTATAATTTTAGTACGATTTTCAATTCGCTGGGGATTACTGCACGACTTTTTCTTTATAGGAAGAGTAAATTTATAGTATAATACAACAATAACAGAATCCTTTATATTCGAAACGCAGTTGGCAACTTTTGTATTTGGGACTTTTATAATATGAAATAAATTTAAATGCAGTTCAGCAAAAATATGTATAATTTAATAAGTGTACAAGTAGTCATGTGGTGTCCACATTAGATTTTTTTCAGTGTGTTTTCGTGTTTATAATTTTAATACGATTTTCTATTGGCTGGGGGTTTACTGTACGACTTTTTCTTTATATGAAGAGTAAATTTATAGTATAATACAACAATAACAGAATCCTTCATATTCGAAACGCAGTTGGTAACTTTTTATTTGGGACTATTATAATATGAAATAAGTTTAAATGCAGTGTAGCAAAAAATATGTAATATGTATAATTTAATAAGTGTATAAGGAATTTTTCGCATAACTCAAAAATGATTAGCCGTAGAATATTAAAATTTTGTATTTGGGATTGTTATAATATGAAATAAGTTTAAATGTAGTATAGAAGCAAGTCATGTGGTGTCCACATAAGATTTTTTTGTAGTGTCTTCATGTTTATAATTTTAATACTATTTTCAATTCGCTGAAGGTTTACTATACGACATTTTCTTTAAACGAAGAGTGAATTTATAGTATAATACAACAATAACAGAATCCTTTATATTCGGAACGCAGTGGCAACTTCTCTCTCTCGTCCTGTTCCTGCCTACGTGCGCGGGGTCGCGTATTCCTCCCCTCTTGTTCCCGCGTACAAGGGGCGCTCTTGTTTTACTATCTGCTGCCATCCCGGCTCTAAATTCAGGAATAAACTCCCACTTCCCGCTCTTTGCTACGCACAATCCACAAGGACGAGCAAGGACACTGCGTGCGTCGTAGGGATCACAAGGAAGATAGATTAAAGGATAATAAGACTGGGTTATTTTTATAGGGTTAATAAGGGTTTACACGATTTTTCTTGTGTGTGTGTGTTTTTGTAAGGAAGGTTAGGAATCTAAAATCGTATGTAAAATTTTTGATGAATAAGCATGTTCAAGGCCACGACTTTTTGTACGACGATGTCTGTGCATGTGTGTATAAAATGTGAATACCGTATATATAGTATAATAAAATAATAATATAGGATAACACAATTGTTATTCAACAGATAGTTATTATATTTGGAATTTAAAATTATTTTGTTATACTGGAAACTAGGGACAGTCGAATAAATTTTGTGTACAATTGGTCATCCTGAATAGAAATTTTAATTTTTAACTTGTATTTACTGGAAAATACCTCTAAATACGTGGGTTTTCCTTTTTTATTTCATTTGATTTAAATCATAATTTAATCAAGTGATTTTTTTATTTTAATCAAATTCTATAAAAGTGACATTTTATCCAAAATTATATTTTTTTTTCACGACATGCATAGAAAACTCTACTTTCTTCTCGCGATATAGAGAGGAAAGTTACTTTTCCCTCTCTAGAGATGAAAATGTACAGTGTTACCAACAGTATATTTCGTAATATTGGAAAAATTCATAGTTATATTAATTTTTTTTATTTAATAATGATATTATGGCAATTATGTCTTGTTCTTTTCTTTTTTCACATTATTTCGCAATTTAACAACTTAAATTGACATATTGGAAACAAACAACTGCATCGGTAAAAACGTCAAAGTTTACAGTACAGTTAGGTATAACTTAACTTATTGCTTCGCCTATTCATTCAAATAAATGGATTTTTGAAATATGTCGTGAAAAAAATGTTGTGTCTAACACGAAAGGAAAGCACTTTTTCCACTCTCACTCGAATGCCTCACTCGCTGCGCTCGTGAGTCACACACGAGCTCGAGTGGTAAAAAGATACGCTTTCCTCTCTAGTTTGACAATAGTATATTACATAACGAGCGTGGAAAGTGGTAAATAACTTGCGAGTGTAGACATTGAAGAACGAGGCGCATAGCGCCGAGTGATTTAATACACGAGCATGTTAGACACTTTCGAGCGAGTTATGTACACTATTTTTCAGACGACCACAAAAAAATTCATAAAAAAAGTGTTAACACCAATATAATATTCAGCATAGCATATATTGTCCACAGAGAGTTTGGAGACAGTTTTTTAGATTGTTCACTTACATAAACTAATAAAACATGTTCCGAGAACGATTTATCTATTTTATTTTCTTTACGCCAAGCCATAAACTGGTTGTAAGTCAATTCATAGCGTTCTTTAGATTTAGGCGGCAAAAGATTTAATGTAGTTTCTCTTGCAGCCTGTAAAATTGTAGGCAATGATATCTTCGTCACTTGCGTCCATGTTTGACGTTGAAAAAATGATTAAATGTAATATTCGAACACAAAATTTCTTTTTTCACTGTTAAATACAAAACGGTTGCCGGCTGACATTTGAGGTTAGGTTCAATCAGTGGCGTTCAGCGTTCAGCGCAACTCAATTCGTTAAACGCGCGTAATCTAAAACTGCGTTAAATAAATAATACTAAATAATACAAAAATATAATAATTATTAATATTCAACTTGACGGTTATAGTAAATTAACAAATATTTTATTTATTTTTTTTGTCGAAATGCCATCTGAAGTCATTTAACGATACTAAAAGTCATAACAGCACTAGTGTGTTATAGTCATAACACCACTAGTGTGTTAAGTTGCACTTTCCGTTGTTATTTACAGTGTTGTTATTGCTACTTTCGTAGATGGTCGTCTGAAAATAACTATTACCGCACGCCATTCAGTAAGAGGGGTATTGGAATCATGCTAAAAATATGATAGTGAGTTTTTAATAGATAAGCACGTTTTGAAGTCCTTAGAATATGATTTTAATATTTTTACGATGATGTCTGTTAGTGTGTGTGGATGAATGTTGTAACGATTACTCAAACATTTATGAATAAAAAAAAATAGATACAACATTCTGACACTCTAGATTAGATCTAATTTTGTATTAATCGTGCAACCGGAAGTAGTCTTTTCATGAGATGTTAAGTGTTTTCTGAAATATCTTAATTAATTATGAATTTATGAGAATTTTTGTAAATAATGATTAAATATTATATCATTAGCTAAAATTTTATAGTTCAAATTTGTTTTTACCTAGCCACATTTAACTACATGTATTACATGTAAATTAATGATAAGGTAAATTTGTTACATTTTCGGTTAATCTGTTTACCATTGGAATTCATATGTGACAGTGACAATTATTATAATTAACAGTGAAAATATTATAATAGCTATTTATATAATAAGAAAGGAAACAGATATAGTTATTTAAAGCAAACGAAAATTACAAAACAAGACGAATATGAAAATTGAAAGATGATGAAAACGGTATGAGAAATGATAATTTTGAGTACTGCAGTAAATTATTCGTTAAAAAGTGCCTTAATAATGTGCAAATTAAAATATTTTTTGTATTGAAATAAAAAAGTTGTAAACAAAAAACGAAAATTGAAAAATTTACATTTTTGTTTATATCTAGTCACCTGTGCATTTTTTTTGGGAAAAAGAAAAACATGTATAAAATGTGTAATTTAACCGACTTCGTATCTCTTCTAGTTCTCGAGATCTCCATATACATTTTTTTTTACTCTATTGAATAGTGATAATTTTTAATTTATATTAGTTAATTCTATCTCTAAATATGGCGCTGTTTGAAAGTTTCTCATATTTCAAATTTTCTGCTTGAGTATTATTTTTAGAACAAATTGTGATTATTTGCAATTTTGTATTAATAATAAAAACAAATAGAGACTGAGATGAGACCAACTTGTAGTTTTGTCTTATGGAAAATTAGTTCCCAAAACAATTACCATAAATTTTTGAGAATGAAAGCTTTAGAAGAGTTAGTAAAGCTAATATATTTACGAAACAGTTAAATAGATTGGTTGTGAATTGTTGTTTGAAGTTAGGCCCACGAAGATCAAATATCCGTTGAGCCTCATCATTTATAACTCGTTTACAGTAGTATGGTATTGGTAATGAAGTGTAGCATTCGCTTTTTATCCGAGTTTTTCATTTCATTACACATTCAACTCCATGATCCCCGATGAATGATAAACATGAGCCACTTGTACAAAAACCTTCCCGTTGTTGCTCTAAATATGTGTAACTCTACACTGTTTGCCCACTAATAAGTAATATGACTCCACGCTAACCATTCCATACTTCAATTCTTCATTAAGAGGAATGCTGATGTGTTGTCTTATAATCCAGAATGGTAAAATGCAGTTATGGACATTAATCCAACATTCCAACATTAGGAAACATTATTAAAATGAAATTTTAATTAACAACATTGCATATAATTTCGGAATTATATAAGAAATTGTTGTTCCATTAGACATTAACAAATTCTAGAGTATTTAATTTCTTTAAATATTTGATATGAGTAGGGATGTTCCAATACTACTGATACGATACTAGTATCGATAATTTCCTTTCGTTACTGTTACCAATTTTTCGATATTTTATTAATATCAGTACATTTAACCTAATATAGGTAAACTTAAATATATTTAATCTAAAACAGGGTGGTTTTAAAGTTAATGTCATAAATTTGAGGGTATTTTTTAAAAATTCTTTCTGTTTCGTAATCTACACATGTAGTATTTACCGTCAAATTTATGACATTAACATCAAAACAACGCTGTATAAAAGTTTCTTTTTGATTAAAATTTTTTAAACACGATACTAACTTTTTTATTAGTTTTGGGAAAAAAATTTAATAGTTTCCATTTTCTTGGTGTATACGATGATGAGTGAAGCTAACTGCTTTTATTGTTAAACATGTAAGAATAAAAAAAATGCAGGGTTGCATAAAAATCCGATTAATTTTTTTTTATTTAAGTAAGAAATATTTGTTTTAAAACATATTTTTTAAATTTTTGAAAAGGTATATTATAATTTCAAAAACATGTTTCACAAAATAGCATTTATTATGAATAAAAAAACTATTGTAAAAAGTAAATAAAAATTTAAGGAAACAATAAAATAACTATAGTAAAATCCGTTTTAACGATACCGCTTCTAGCGACAAAATTTATGTGTTCTCTTATTCGATGTCGTCATAACCGGATTTTACTGTAACACATTTCAATGAAAATTTAACAAAAAGTCACACATTAGTGCAATTTTTTCAGCCTTATAAATTCAAAAAAATGTACCAGTAAAGAAGTTTTATAGACGAAGTGAAACATATTTAGTAGTTGTTTAAAATACTACCACATAGTAACATTACACACAGGATTTTTTCCTCCATTTACGTTAATCTGGAATGTTGCAGAAAATTTTAAAAAAGTTATTTAAATCAATGATTTAAAAAAAATCGATGTGATTTAAATCTGATTTAGAAGTCTTGGAAGTCTTTATTTCGTTTCCAACCGGTTTCAAACTTACATGAGTTTTCTTCAGTGACAAGGAGATTTACAGAGAATTATTACATAATTTATATGCTTATAAATTAAAATAGAGTAATATTTGTTTGGTAAATAAAAATAAAGAAACTTACATGAAAGTTATGGCCTTATTCTGATCCTCTCTGTACGGACTGTAAGCTCTGTAACTAAAAAAAGTTATAGAATGTAACATAAATGTTATTCTGTTACACTGCAGAAGCTCTATAAGAATTGCAAAACATTCTCTGTAACTTTTACAGTGAAAAAAAGATCGCTATAAGCAACTAAAGTATAACAATAATACGTATAAAATAATAAAATGGATGTATTACAAAATGATGTACCATTATTTATTTACGCACTTATTATGTATGATCATGAAAGGTACGTAAATTACGTACGAGAATTAAAATTTTAAATATAACCTATTATTTAGAAATTTTATGCGAAACGAAAGGCGTTACTTACGAGATACAGCAAATCCTTTTCACATACCAGATGCAACATTTCTCAGTCATTTCAGATTACCTAAATTATTAGTGATCGATATTATAAATTCAGTACAAATAACAACACGAATTTATTCAATACCATTCCATTTGCAGGTAAAAATAATTACAATTGTATAGCTTATACATAAAATTTAATAAATTTCAATGTCAATAGGTTTTAGGAACAATACATTTTTTTGCAATTGGATCATACCAGGTGCCTGTTGGGAACTCAAATTTGATTTACATAAGTCAGTCAGTCATGTGTCACGTAGTATAAATAAAATATCCCGATTAATTACAAATAATCTAATGGGCGAGTGGATACAATTTCCAACTACAATGGATGCCAAAAACGACATCAAATTGGGGTACAAAGTAAATAGTTACATTTACATATATGAACCAGTATCTACATACTTTTTTTTAGATTTTACAATAAGTGGGGATTCAGAGGCGTAATCGACGGCACCCATGTCGAAATTGTAGCTCCGCACCTATTACATAAAAAAGAATATTACCGTAACTCAGTCGAAACAAACCTTGCAGAACGCTTGGTTATAGAATGAGAATCAGAATTACTTTCGCGCCATTCTGTAAGAACTCTGCTTACAGAGTTCTATAGCTTACAGTCACTGTAACTCTATAGGAATATAGAGGAAAGTATCAGAATAAGGCCATTAATGTATATAAAAAATTCTTTCCAGAATTCATTACTTATTGACAAGTCAAGTAAGGCTTCTTTATATAAATTTTGATGAAAAAAAAAAGATTAATTTTATGCAGAAACAATCAATAAAGAAACCATGTTAAACCACAGAGCTATTAACAGCGATGAATAAAATAATAACACGTCTTTCTTATAACAAGTGACATACACTTACATGAAACCCGGAATGAAGTTGAACATTGATGAAGTTCTCGACCGATTAAACTCTCTTTTCCTCGGGATTGGTATTAGTGTAGGAGAGCAAAGCGAGTAAAGTGGGCGGGGGTCGGGTGAGTCACCGACGTCTCGCCAGCGTCGCCGGCGTCGTCAACACCTCACTGGACGCAATCACGCCAACACGAGCACGACCGTTTCAATATAATCAGGGGACTAGTATTCACAGAGCTCGTGTGTGGGAATTGCTACAATTTGGGGAAATATAGTTGTTGTGATGTTTAAATTCATTATAAAATAAGGCGATTGCTACTTTGTTTTGTGGGATTTGCAGTAAAGGTTTCTTTAGGTTAGTACTGTTCAAATATTGTTTATTGGATTTATATTTATTTCACATATGTACATATTGAAGCAATTATTATTAAATATCAAAAATATATGCTTCAATTCAAATAAACAAGCTCACACTTCCAAACAAAACCAAATAAGGAGATTCGCATTTGCTAAGAATATCTCAAAAAAGGATTGTGAGTTTTGGAAATCTTGATGAAACTAAATTTAACCTATTTGGGTCGGACAGTAATCTTACGTTTAGACAAAACCAAATACTGTGCTCAATATGTGCAATTTATGTAGTTAAGTGAATAAAATAAAGTATCTGAATATTAAGTTAAAATTGAATTCAATCCGCTGAAAAATTAGGACTGAAAGGTAGGCACAATAACCTCCCTACTTTTAATAATTGTGAAGGGAGGATATGTCGAAGAAGTGTGAGGTTAGTGGCAAAAGGAGCAAATAGTCGGGAAGTTATTATTATAATTCTACTCAATCGTAAATATAGCATGGTCCAAAAAGCAACGCACTTTTGCCGTCGAAACTTACTTTTCGAGAAACTACTGTATCGCAGCAGTGCAGCGTGCGTTTCGTACTCTCTATCAAATCCTCGGTTTTTATTTGCCGATCGAAATTCTGATCCCTTCGGGTTTTTTAAGTTGCCGACCAAAAATGTGTTATGTTAGGGGGTTGACATCTTTAAAGAAACATAAAGTGTATCAATTAAAAGAAATGGACAACAACAGACCTTTCGAACACAGAATAATTGGTCCTTACTTTTTTATGAAGGAAATTGCGCATTACTTTGAATTCTCTTCGATACGTCACTGTGATCCAAGAGTTTTTGCGCCAGCTCTTGAAGAATTTAATACAGGAAATGTCTGGTTCCAGCAGGATTGAGCCACAACCCACATACTTCGAAATTTAATGGATGTTTTTAGGGAGATGTTTCTAGACCAACTGATCGGGTAACATTTCGTGGCCCTGCGCTCGCCGGATTTAACTCCCTGTGACTATTTCTTGTGGGAGTATCTCAAGACTGTGTTTAAGCATCGTCCCAGAACCCTAAAAACCCTACAGATTGCAATCCGCTTGGAAATAGCTTTTATATGAAAAGTAGTGCTTCATAAAGCTATGTAAAATCTTATAATATGCCTGCAATATTATACAGACAATAGCAGACATCACTTGCAAGAAATTATTTTTGAAACTAGGTTACTTAAAACTTCTCTTGCTGAAGTTGAAGAAAGTAAAAATAAGTTTTATATGTCTACTAGTTTTCTTTAATTTGCCTTCAAAACTAGGGAGGTTACTTGGCCCCATCCTGTAGTTATCACTAAAAAATAACAAAAAACTAAATTTTATATGAATTTTCTGCAACAATTACAAATTCATCAATTATGTATCATACTTCGTTCAAATCAGGTAAAGTATTAATTTATTTTTGTTTTTCTGGTATTCATTTACTAGACTCTTTTCTACTTTGAAGTTCAACAATTAAATCACATATATTATTAATAGTTTCTAAGATCCATTTCTGTTTTCTTCCTAATCGTGTTTCCGTCTCTTCTATTTCATCAAAAATTTTCTTTCTTTTTCTTTAAGCATTTAATTCAATCACTTGGGTAAGGCTAAGATCTTGCAAAATATCAGAAAACAATCACATATTATCATTTTTATGATTACATATTTATGTAGTATTATATTAAACAGTATATTTGATTTTATTGTAAAACTCCGTGACTTGTAGAAAGTTCTGAGAAAAACATCGACATTTAATTCGGTAGGTGCAATTGTTTTGGGTTTTATTGAGTTATGTGGTTTATTGACAACCAATCATTTATTTTTTACAAATTCAGTAAAAATAATTTTCATCACCAGAATAAAGAAAAAGAAATATAGAAACTATAAAAGGTTGAAAATGAAAATTAATGACTTTTCGAGTAATTTTCCACTGCGTACATTTTATTATTTGGGGATGGGATGCAGTGATCTTCTTCCTGGGGAAATTATAGCAGAGGATAAACTGGCGAACTGACAAATTGATTTGAATAAAAAGTGGATTATAGAAATCCCTTTCAGCATTTCAGAGCGTTCGCTGAATTTCCATTTTTCTATATTTCTTCCTTAACGTTCGGAAAATAAGATGTAGCAAACATTTCTTTTTCTTGTTGGAGTAGTCTTTTATATTTTATAAGTGTTTCGCAACAGGAAAACAACTTGCAAGAATATCTTATTTATTATTAAAGTGGTACACACTCAACAGACCTTTGAAGCATTGTTCATTTACTTGTAGATTTGTAAAAGGGATTGGTCACTGACACCGAATTTAATACAAATTTTAGTTATATGTAAAAAGGTCAAAAAGGATTCAATTTTCAGATAGCTTTATTTCTTACCACCATGTTTTTCTCGTTAATTTTAGCGTTTAATCTGGTAATTTTAAGTGTAAATAACAAAAGAATAGTACTAGGGAACAAATTTCTCAATGTAAAATTGTGACGTAAAATACACTTTAACTATAGGACCATATGCATAATTAAGTGCGTACTTAAGGGTGCTAAACATTCGTTTCATATCTTCGAACTTTCCTTCAAAATGAATATTTTTTTTTGAAAATTAAAATATTTATCACTATTCCTTATTGCACTACACAAAATGATTTTAATCGCTCAAAAACTTGCAAAGAAAGAGTAATTGTTTCGATTTATTTCGTACACATTTCTCATTAAACTTCTGACAGTTGTTAATATCAATTTATTATCAAATGTTTCCTACAAAAATTAAAAGCCAAGTAAATTAATATTTTTTATTAAGATTCTTCTAAAAGTAAATTGCCTTTTGAAAAGGCCAATTGGAACAAAAAATGGAGATGCATAACTAGATGTGTAGATTATAATATTTCCTTTACTTTGTACAAGGAAGTAATAAATAGCAAGAGACAATAATTCCAAGTTCCAACTTACAGATATAATATTCCAGGGAACATTTCTATATTGAGAATATTTTTTTATTGTATAATGTTTTCCCTATTAACATGATTTTAAGTTTTACAACTAGATGTCACTAAGTCTTTTAATTATTTTTAATAGTTAATCACTCGATATAAATTTTAATTACAAAAATGAACTTGATAATAACTATAACTACAACAAGAAAACGTGAGTACCCGGAGAAATCTTACTTGGCTTAAAAAAACAAATTCACGATCTTAGTTATTCCCTTTTAGCATCAGAGCAAAGAGAATACCATGTAATAAATTAAATTATGGAGTCTAAGGTTTAGAACAATAGTAATAAATAAAATTATCCCTAACTATTAAATTTTGATAACTAAGTTCTCCTCATCAGTATTTCTACAACAAAAAGTAAGAGAGTTTAAATTAGTCAACATGTGAATTATACTAGAGGTCTAATCAACTGTGAGAAAAAAGAGCAAAGCAAAGTTCATATAGGGTTGGTTGTTACAGTGAAAGGAATCATGAATCTGCCTATTAAGAATTAGACATTATCCAGACCTTTGAGTTGGGTGTTTATTTGCTGCATGTATTTGCGTTTCTGGGAAAGTTTAGCATAGTAACTATAGTCTAGGAGGAGTGATTTATTATGAATGAGGCCGGTTGTGATTAGAGTAATGAGTGGTTAGGTGGAGCAACAAGCGGCTGGCGACTCCGAAGCCCGAAGGTCGTCAAATGTCAAGGCTTCGGCGCCGCCTTAGATCATTAATGCTTCATTGCATTCTAGACTGGAGACCTCTACGTTTTTAGAGGCGGGTCGAGATTGACACTGTCGCAAATTCTGTTTGTTAATTCATTCTTGGCCTTTTTTTTTATTATTTTAAGTTGAGGGCTTAACACTAATCGCTTTTATCTTTGCGACCTAAAAGGTCTATGTAATATGTCTCTGTTCGTTTTCTGGAAATAGGTCCAAAGTTTTTGTGAAGCTGATTGTTGTTTCAGGAGTCATGTGTTTGGAGGTTTCTTTGTTCTCGTCAAAGAGTCAGCATTATTTGAATATAGCTATTTTTATCTATCTATCTTTCAACAAGAGCTAAGGCCATTTACATAAATTTCGTTTAAAAATGCTTTGTTACCCTTTGTCGCATTGTACAAATCGCAGTAAAATCATGACTATGCGTGCTATTGTAAAGTAATACTAAAACAACTAATTACTAATATCACTTAGTAAAAGATAGCCACTAACCGAATTAGTTATATCCCTTGTTAACATACTAAAATGTCAAACTAACTTCCAATTCATAAATATAATTTAGTATATTATATACTTCCAAAGATAACTACACTAGTTTGGTGGAATTAGAAATATTTGTTATGATTTTTAGTAGACATCAAGTTTTGAATATTTGCGAAATGCGAATATAATATATTAATAAATAGAAACAAGTCGTTGTGACAGCAGTCAAATCGAGATTAATTCAAGACTGAGACGAGATAAGCCAGGAGTCTCATCTCATGTTACCGCGTATTAACACTAACAAGCTAATGAAAAAACATAAAACAAAAATTCATATCAATTTATGAATGTATCTGAATATGGCTCACACACACATTTTGAAAGAAATACAATACCATTACAAAGTAACCACCACAAGGAACACAGTTAATCATCCTCCAGTGATAATACCACAACAGCATGATACTACAACACATACTCTGCATGAACAGTTACAGTCCACCCACACACTGGCTGGGTAGACGCTACGTGCGTTCGCAGTTCCGCGAAACCCACATCACATGGAGACGGCGTCAGCTCTGTAAACAAACCGTAAACCATGCGGCTGTGGATGCCTGGACATGTGTTAAGTGATGCCATCGCAAACAGATACATCATCAGGCAGAGTCACTGTAGTGGAAGGACACTCGGTTTGGCGCAATGCTGAATAAAGTAACACTTGGGTATTGCGTTATTTTAAAATCGTTTTGTCCTGTTGTGAACTGATGATGTGTGAAAGGATGAAATGTTCGTGTAAATAGTGGAATAACCAAGTGAGTGGACTTTGTTTTTATGATTCATTACGTTCCATGAAGTATCAAACAGTAATTCTTTCGAAATTTGTAATACTTTCTTTTCGGATGAGCCAGAATTAACGACAGTCTAATACTGAACACAATTAAAGCATTAAATTGTATCTTCCTTATATCACCAATGTCTAGAATTAATAGCTGTTTATGTATTATATTTTGACAAGCGAAAGGAAAAACAAAAATTAACGAAAATTGAAAAACGACAAGTTTACCTTGGATGTTTTCCTAATTTCAAACATTTTTATAGTTTCCTTTTTAAAAGTTGCATCCGTTTGAGACAAACCAAGTTGAAAGAAACCCCTAAAAATCTATTTTTGTATGTAGGCAGATATCATGATACCGAAAAGGAATAGTTTTTAGAGTATCATAAAGTCAAGTATATTGACGTTTTTTTGAATTCACTACTTGACTTGATTTGATTTTCTATCTTAGCTTCTTGGTAAACAGATTGCATTTTAAATTTGTCAATAGAACTAGAATGAAGTGAGAGGAAAATGGAAAATAACTGATATGAAGTAAGCAAGAACTTGAGTTAACTAGGAACAGTTTAATACATTGCAGTTATCACTTATTAGATTACTGAAAACTCCGCCATTTTGACTCCAAAATTGATCGGCAACCATAAAATTGCAAGCTTTACTTAGAAGTAAGTTGTTACAAATATGAATCTGGATGTTAAATTAAACAGCACAGACTTCAAATTGTCAGGTACAGTTTTGTACTGGTGTAGGAAAAAACCTCCTTATATAAAAATATTTATTCGTGAATATCCCATAAAATCTCGAAACGGCAACATTATGTAATAACAGTTGTACCCATCATTTGTGTTTGAATTTAGAATTGAAATATTGAACTCGATTGAAGAATATTTGTTTTGCTATACTAAATGACTGTAAGATTGTAAGAATTAATTGTTAGCATAATAATTATCGCCTAAACTGAAAGGCAGTAAATGATGGTGGTTATATGTCCAAGTAGATGTAGGTATTATTAACATCGCGTTACCCTTATACTATGAATTTGAATGATGAAGGTGTTATTATCTTGTCATAAAATCATTCTTACACTTTCTGCTTTGCTGGAAAAAATGTGTTACAGACAAACTAATATGTAAATACAAAAAGTATATATAAAATTAAGGGGGTTAATTATTTTAAAATGTTTTTTGCAGTATAATAAATAATAATGTAAAGATATTACCGTGACATTTAATATAACCAATTAATATGTATGTATTATACCCTCGGGTTTTCGGTAATAATTATCCACCTTTCATGATGAATAAATTAACTGTGTTTTTTATGTAAAACTGTTTTTAATTACCAAATTTATCTTGTAAAACATTAATTATTATTTTATAATAATAAAAAATACATTTCCTTTTGTTAGCCCATAAACATGTTCGCTTTAATAATTAATATTAGTATAATAAGTAATTAAATATGACAATCACATATTTGTATTTATTATACAAAAATTAATATCATATTATTATCAAAAGCAATACGGTATCAATGAAATGGAATATATTTAAAAACATATTATTGTTAAATACAATACACGTATCATGTGACAAATATTATATGAAACAAATGGCAAATAATATACGAAATTTTATTTATAGATTTAATTTAGATATATTTCAAAAATATTTACTAAATTTAGCGCGTAACATTTAGCATTTAGGCAACAGAAAGTTACAAATCGCATAAGAATCTTTGATGCATACCAACTCACAATGGGGGAATGTCATATTTTATGATAAAATGAGTTATAGTGTGTACTTTGTACATCATTTATGAATTTTGTTTATAAATGACCAACGCAATATCACTAATGTTTCAGTATTATTTAGTTTTGAAATATAAGCTTATAACACACTTTTGTGAAACATTGTAAGAAAGGTGAATGCCATGTCTACTCGCTGCGCAGTATTTATCGTAGAGTGAATTTGTTGGGGGCATAGAAGAGCGAAGTAGTTGGTGGTGACAGATGACAGTTTTTCTTCTTAAATTTTTCAATGACGGATATTATTTTTATTTTGTTTTCTTAATAATTTTCAAAGTAGCAAAATAAAGCCTTTGATTTAAATATAAAAATGTGATACAGTATGAAATAAACCTTACGTATTACGTCTGTTACTGATTTTCACAGTACTCATTTCGAAATTCCTGACTCATCTCCATCTCCTTCATCGCCTCGTCCTGAATCATCTTATTCGTACCGTAAAATTTCATTTATCGGCTGGAGACAAAGCATTCCCATATAGTACGTAGTCCATTGTTGACCGTAAATAAAAATACTATTATATTTATTTCATTATTATTGAATGTAAACCGATCAAAAAAAGAAAATAGTACCTTTAGTACTACGTAAGAAAAGAGAATTGTCTTCGGTTCGTCCTGCAATTTCCATCACCATCCGGGAATATATCACTTTTCCACACAATACACAATATAGGTACTATGATTTCCAATTTCTACGTAAAAAAAAACTATTATTTATCTATTTCACGCAAGAAGCAATATATCTTACATTTTATATGCAAACCCCTTCCTTCCTCAAAAAAAAAATTCCTGGCTACGTCTATCATTTCGAGTATTTTAGTGTTATCTTCCTGGTTTATTATATTTTAAATTAATACACCAATAGATTTTTCAGACGAAAGAATTTTATTTATAAACATTTCGTAGTTGCATAGTTTATTAAACAACAGGCAACAATTTTCATTTTATTAGCTGCCAATATTAATAATGTCCTTTTCAAGAAAACTCTCCTTTGGCTAAATTTTATTTCACTTGCAATACCACATCCCGTAAAATTTACTTAAAACATTTCTCTACTTTGACGTATAACTAGATGAAATTCTGAACGCGAGCTATCTTTTTATAAATATTAATTCTCGTGGAAGTTTATTTACCTCTCTCAGCGCGTAATATTTCATTTCTATCTAGTTTACAATGTTCCCGGCGAACTACTTGCACTTGCACTCATCTCCTGGAGGTTTATTTGTCTAGCATCACAATACAACACCTCCAGACTGTCTGCTGTTTATTATTGTGGGGTTCGGAGCGGTTTGCTTTGTAATTAATGAGCATATTGAGTAATCAAATACAGATCAACCACCTGCAACTATTACAGACAAAAACAAAAAGTATGTTAGATTGCTATGCTAGTGACTATCACAAAATAGAAAACAATAATAATCATGATTGGCTCTATCATTTGATAGATCTTAGTTTGTTATAAATCGAAGATGTAAAACTAATGAAGTGAAAAGAAATAATTGTCTTTCTAGTATAAATAAGTAATGATTTATTCAGTCTTTTAGCACTATTTGATAGTCTACTGAATATATGTTTTATATTTATAATATAGTTATTTAAGCTACTTTATTTCCGTGGCTCTCTGATTTTGAACGAAAATGTAGCATTTTATAATTAATAAATCTCTTACTGCAGTTGTGCTGTTGTATAAATTATGATCTTATTTGATAAAAAAATTGATTTTGAACATTTTGAACTTCGTACTCTTGTAATTTTGTTGTGTTTAAATTTATAAGGAGAGAAAGTATCCCATGTTAAACTCCTATGTTCCTCCTTTCGTTGCACACAGTGTATATGCTATCTGGTCCTGGTCTAACCAACGACAAAAATTAAATAGAAACTGTAGTGTAACCATGATATTTTTAGCGTTGACAATTTGTGCTTCATTGTGTGTTAAAGTTTTGTTAGATTAATCTTCAAATCTGTTTGTATGTTTCATCCATTCTTATATATGTATATAAGTAAAACAAACTTAAAAGAAAAACGCGAAAAATCCAGATGGGTTAGACTTTTAATATAAAACCAGTAGTTATTGATTTAAGTGTTAATACAAGAGATTTTAATCGTATTTTACTAATTTTTCTATGTTTCCTCATAGTAGAAATATAGTCACTCACTATACAAGAAATCTTTAAAATACAGTAAGCTTCCAACTGCATTATCATAGTTTTTGTTACTCTGAATATTCCCCCCAACCTTGTTTACAACTTAATACATCACTCCTTTCACGATTTCAATACTTACTTTACTTTGCACAAAAAAGTAAAAAAACCTGAAATACCCGAAAAATTCAGGTGGGTTAGATTTTTAATCAGGAACCCGAACCGAAAAATTTTGGGGTTCGGTTACGGTTAACGGTTTTTACTTTAATAAACATTCGGTTTCGGTTATCGGTAACGGTTTTTTGAAAATTTTATATTGGTTTTTGTTTCGGCATTGAGTAAGTAACATATAGAGAGATAATGCTTATGGGCCATTTGTAATAAGTTTCTGACGTTCCCCTACGAATAAATGTAGCCAGGAAGTGATGCCACCTATGAGTCAATAGCTAGATTTTGGAAGCTCACAAGAGCAATAACTTGGGAACCCTTAGCGTACCTGCGTTTCTTGGAAATGTTTCGCATTGGGGTAAATTATGAAACCAGATGTGAATTGAACTTACGGAGACATTGAGAACTTGCTTCTATTTGTTTTCTTCATATCTTCTAGACAAAAATTACCCTGGATATATGAATTAGTTATAATTTTTTTTTTTTAGACTAAAGATAAGTAAATTATTTATTTTAATAGATTGTTTGTATAAATACATAGAAGGAAAAATACAGAAGAAACAAAATATTAACAGGCTGTATAATTGTAGGAAAGACTAAAAAGGATTAAAGCGGAGAGATCAACAAAGATTTGACTAGGGCAAATTCGTTCATAAGAATTTTCTTTTCATTGACGGTCTTCAGATATGAAATGATTCATAGAAATCAGATTTGCAAAGATTATAATATCTATCTTTAAAATATTTTTGCCCAAATGTTTTACATTTAACACGTTAACTGCCATGAGGTACATCTTATGTGTCTCACTAAAATATCCTCGTATGCTCTGAGATACATCGTTTGTGCCTCAGTGTTTGAATACACATTATGCTCCGTGGTCTAACGTTTACCTCGCAACGCATATCTGTGAACGTAGTTTAATTCTCGGTGGCCTGGCAGACCAAAACCTATTCTTAGCGCATGATTTTTTTGTTTTTTAGTCTCTGAAATGATAAAATACTGCAAATTTTGTGCCTCAATAAAATTCTTCCAATTTTAGAGCAACATTAAAAAAAATCAATTCTGTTGTCATACTTGTATTTTCTAATATGAAAACACCCTAAATCTGTAAAAAAGAAAAAATGGCCCAAGGGACCCACCTTTTTTTTAATGGTGGCAGTTAACGTGTTAAATTATTAATAATAACGGAATGGTTACGAACAACAGAGTATTTTGTTATAATTTATATTATAGGATGTTTTAAGAAAAAAAATATTCATGTATGTCAAATGAAATTAAATTTAATGAAAAATTAAATTTTTTAAAAGAAATCGTTCTTTAAACAATAATTAACAATTTATTTTTCCAGCGCAATATACAGGGTGAGTCTGGGAAGACGCCACCCCCTTTAACTTTTTTTTATAAGTAATAGAAAAAAAATGGCTCATATAAAAGTTTTATTATTTTACATATGCTATTTGATGGCAGATGTAGATATTTTTTATAAAGTCAGGTTTACAAGATACGACTATCAACTTTTATTTTTCAAATGGCAACCTATAATTATTTTAATAAAATAGAAACCGCCATTTTTTTCTCTTTTCGACGATGTATTAATTATAATTAATGTATTTAAAAAATTTTGAGAAAATTGAGATAATTTAGAAATATTATAAATAATTTTTAAATAAATATTATAGGTGGCTATGTGAAAATAAACAAAACCTAACAATGTAAAACAATTAAATTAATGTCAAAAATGTATACATTTGTTTGTTACTTTATTTAACTTATTTTGTAAACAAGAAAAAAAAAAACGTTTTGAATAGTTCACAAAGAACGAATTAATTGATTTGATTCTAATAATTGGTTAATTGACTTGCATCATAAGAAGAGCAAATATAATTTACCGGGAGCGGTTTCTTAGACGTTGACAAAAGACTTTAAGAACACTGAGAAGTATTTTTACCCGATTTGGAGAATCATAGCCACCTATAATATTTGTTTAAAAATTATTTCTAAATTATCTCAATTTTCTTTAAATTTTTTAAATACATTAATAAAAGTTAATGCATCGTTGAAAAGAGAAAAAAATGGCGGTTTCTATTTTATTAAAATAATTATAGGATGCCATTTGAAAAATAAAAATTTGATAGTCCTATCTTGTAAACCAGACTTTATAAAAAATATCTACATCTGCCATCAAATAGTATATTTAAAATGATAAAAATTTTATATGAGCATTTTTTTTCTATTACTTACAATAAAAAAGTTAAAGGGGGTGGCGTCTTCCCAGACTCACCCTGTATATGCTAAATAGTGTTTTCAACAATTTATCATTGTTAAGCTTATCAAATAAATAACTTAAAAAATATATTGTTTCTAAATTAAAGTTTATGGTTGCAGACTCTTTCAACTGATATCAATCTCAATAATTAACAATTTATAAATAATTAGTTTCAGTTATTACTAAATAAGAGGATAGTTTCTTCAAATTGTGCCATTGTAGCTGTGCCAGCTTCACAGTCCAAGATTCAAGAATTTTAATCGATATTTATATTTTATATCGAACCCTGTTGAACAATCTTTAAGTACTTTCACTATTTTGATTTGAAAATGGTTGGTAGGATCGTTTTAAATTTCTGAATAGTCACTTTCATTAAAATTTTTAAATTTCTTGGAAAGATATTAAAGCAACATATGAAATCGATTTGAAAAGTTCATTTTGTAGAGCATTACCAAAAATTACTCCACAACATATTAGTCCTAAATGCATTTGAAAAAATGAGCGTGAAAAGAGCGGTTCAAATTTTTAGTAAATCTTTGTCTGCTGCTATATTTTCTGCTGTTGCCACAGGCGAACTAAAATCAAAAACAGGAAAATTTTTGGAACAATTAAACTATTTATTTGACTGTTTAAATTCAAAAGTTTTACATAGGTCCAATCCATACAGTTCAGCTCTGTGTTACAATAATAATTTAGTTTTGAACACTCTTCGTGAAAGTATTCCATGGATAAAATCATGGTATGCAACGAAAACTACACTTTTTTTTGAAGGATTATTATTAACAATTAACAATATTTTAAATTTATTCAGTGATATATCACCAACCTACTCATTTCTAGTAACATATAGGTTATACCAGGATTCTATTGAACATATATTTTCTAAAATTCGCCAAAGAAGAGGTTACGATCCAAATCCTTCAGCAATGCATTTTCGTTTGGCACTACAAGTAATCATGGGTTCTACTTTCCAAATGGCAACGCAGAAATCTAGCTATGAAAATGATCATGATGAATATTTATGCTATATGTTGGAATCTGTTAATGGGAATAGAAACAATGAAAATATAATGCTACCTCCAATAGAATGTACTGGTAATAAAGAAAATTCTTCAGATAGTGACTGCAATAGATCCCATGAAACATCAATTAATAATCATCCAACATTGCAAACCTGTTCAATAGTATATTTCTCGGGATATTTAATATACCACCTTTTGCAAAAATATTTTGTTCTTGCAAAAATTTGTTAAAAAATAATGAAGAAATGTATGACGAATATAATTTTTTTTATTAAATAAAGATTATTCGGCAAATTTCAATAAGTCATGTTCATTGAAGCGACCAACACAACATACCATATACATTACTACTATTTGTTTAAATATATTTCATAGAATATTTGAGAATAATGGTTACATATATGCAATCAAAAATTTTTGTATTACAACAATTTTAAATGAAGAACGAGTAGGTATCTACTTGTATAAATACTACCCCAGAATGCGAACACAAGCTACATTTAATTCAACAATTATTAAGGACAAAATTGTTTCATATATCTAAATTCTACAATACACTATCAAGATCTGCAAAGAGTACAAGTAAGCCTCATTGGAAATTAAAAATAGTTAAACATAATTAAAATACATTTTTCTATAGCAGATGTTACAGTGCAATTTTATCAACTCAAAATAGTGGATAAAGTAGCACTTTAACCGCAAGGGTAGATAAAGTAACACTTTAACAGCAAGGGTAGATAAAGTACTTTAACTTTTGTTTATTAGAAGTACATTTCCATAACAACGCACACTACTGACATTTTAAAATTGTTCTTAAATAATAATTTAATTTTTCTAATTCTTTTCTCTTCAAAATCTGCTATAGAAAAAAATAGAATTTTATACACGACGATAAAATTAAATTATCGACTCGCGAAAAATAATTAACACTTTCCGCTTGTCGATAAAATATTATTTTATCGTCTTGTATAAAAAATAACTATGATTATTTTATTTATGGTTATAAATATTTTCGTTTATTTATCAATTTCATTTTTGTTGTTTTTATTTTTTGTTAGTATGGTACTACTACTTACTGTAATAAATAATTTCTACAGTATGTAATATATGCAAAAATATATATTTTATAGTAAAAATTCACATTTTTGTTTACTCCTTGATCTCTTTTTAAATTTTACCGCACACATTTATCTGTCCTTTATAAAATTCATCAGGCTGTCAGCAATTCCGGAACTTTAACTGCAGGTAGAAAAACTAGCCCCATAGTGGGTTCGTGGAAATTTAGATTTTAATTTCGCTTTTCTTTCATAGATGGCGCAATAAAATACAGTACCATCTGTCGAACAAAGTTTAGAACTATTTTTTGTCGGTGGTGCTATCTGGTGTACAAAGTTCTCGAACGATTACACTTTTCAACACGGGCATTATTCCTCTATAAGTAATTAAATACTCACTGGTTTCGGTTAAAATAAACCAATAAATTTCGGTTTCGTTACGGTTTCGGTTTGTTTCAGTTTTGGTTAAAATTGTGAGTTGTTTAAGTAAATAGTATATAGTCACTTTAATTTTAAGTTGAGATCTAAAAAAGAAAATTGCGCTTCAAAATATAACTACGTATAAGTTAAAGTTTTATAAAAATAAGTAAAATTTATGGTTATTATTTTCAGTTGTCTAATATTTATATTTATACTGGTTTTAGTACCGATATTTTTCGGTTCGGTTACGTTTTCGGTTACAGAATAAATTTATTTTTCGTATCGGTTTTTGGTTTCCATATTTGAAGAAATAAAATATAGGTTTCGGTTTTCGGTTACGGTTTGATAAAAAGTCAAATATCGGTGCGGTTTTTTATTTATGGCTTAATACAAGAGATTTTAATCGTAGTTTTACTACTTTTTCTATGTTTTCACATAGTAGAAGTAAAGTCAAGGGCGTTTTAAACGATCATAAGTTTACATCAATTTCTACAACTTCGTATTGTTCAATGTGATTCTGACACTTTACACGTTCAAAGAAATTTGACTGTTCATAGTTCATATGCTATGACATAGAAATTCTCACTTAGAGCATGTCCTAAATTTCAAGGTCGTTTACTTCAAATTTTAGTTAATTCTAGGGATTATGTTGTTATCAAATGTCAAAAGTGAAAAATAAACAAATGTGAAATCATATATCATTGTGATCAACCTAGACTTTTCTTTTCTTTATTGATACCCTACTTTATAAGCGAAAATAGTTTAAAAATTTTGAACGTGTAAAGCGGAGCCATTTGCTCAAAGAATATGATGTAAAAATATCACATAAAATAGTTCAAATTCTTTGATCGTGTAAAGCCACCTTTTGTCACTATACAAGAAATCTTTACTATATAAGCCTCCAACTCAAACACATTTCATTACTCTTGCTATTCCCGCCCTTTGTTTACCCATAATCCGTATTCGTATTTTCTCTCGTTCCCGGTCATTCATGTGCGGGCGTACGCTACTACGCCGTGGGTTGTCCACGTCCGCATCCGCGTCCGCGTCCGCGGTATCGATCCGCGTTCCCGGGTCGCGCCCGCGCCGCGCCAGCGACGTGACCTGTGCCATCCACGCCAGTGTTGCGCATCCACCACCCGGGCGGTAAAATAGGAGTTTGTATGTACCAGGAGTGCAGATTCCGGGCTGGGGAAAGGTTAGGGGAATTAAAATGGTAATGGTAGGGTAAAAGTAATTGTATATTTGAAAACTGAAGATGCAACTTTAGTAAATATAAGGAAACAAAATTATATAAAAAGAACTCGAAATTCATAATAATTCTTTATTTAAGGTTAGGGTAAACAGGATCAACTCGATTTGAAATTAAAATTACCACTTTCGAATTGTTTCCTAGGATGTTCAAGCTTAATTTATTTCAATTTAATATTTTGATTTTTCTTCCCGTTTGTGATGGATTTTAGTTTCCAAATTTATCCAATTAGAAGGTATCACGTGATTTTATGGAGGTGTATTTAGTAACATAAAAATCAAAATAATACTCACAAACTGTCATTCACAATTTGATACCAACCAAACCTATACCTCAGTTTAATGCTTTCTTGGGATTGGCTGAATTAGAAATTTAAAATTTAGAATATAAAAATTCGTTGTATTCCAAATCTAAATTTTAAATTCCTAAATTTGTAAATTATATTTAAAATCTAAATAATAAATTGAAAATTGGTATCTTCAGTAAAAAATATTTGGAAACAATATTACACAGAAAGTGTTTGTTTAACATGTAATCGAACACTAAATAGATCTAGAAATAAATAAGTAGTTAATTTAACAAATTACAACATAATAATAGAATTCCAAAATTATACTTTGTATACATGAAGCGTACGTTATTTTTCATTTTCATCTCGGTAAAGCACACAAATATAAAGATAAATGACCAGTTTTGCTTAATTACCAAAAGATGATTTTGAATGCTATTTAGTTCTATTTCTAGAAATATATTAGTTGTTTGTATTTGTTTTAGTGTATTCAATTGACTTTTTTAAAAAGTGACATTCTCCCAAAATAAAAACAAATATTGAGCACTTAATACAAAAATAACTATTTCAGAGATCGTCAGAAAACCTTTGTACATAGTTTACAATTACACATAGATCTCAGAAACATGATCGCACGTGCTGAATCGGCTTCAGTTTTTCATAAGCTAGGCCTATCCATAAGTTTATTAGAGATCAGTGTTTGTATTCAGTCCACTCTGTATGTTGTCATTTGTAACAGGTCATTATTGTGCAAAATTTGTTCCAATTCCAGAAAAAGTTATGTAAAATAACAAATGCTTTTGTTTATTCGTTAATACCATTTTTGTGGCTTACACACGCTAAATTTAACTACACTAAATCATGTATTTTTTCGTGATAAGTTGTAACCACATTGAACATCTGACGTCATAACAACAAATTATAATTAACGTGGTTAACTTTAGTTTTTGTCATGAAAAATAGCCTGTTGTTTCTACAAATTGAATTATTTCAAATAATTTTTAACTAAACAAATGTCATATAATTTTGACATTTATACATTACAAACAATAATATTTTGTAATCAAATCCATCAATTCGATGGGTTAAAATAATGCATGTGTGTCATATATTCATCAAACATGCCACTGTATTTTTGAACATTAAATAAATAGAGAGAATTGTGTTACAATTATTTATTATTATTTGTGATGGTGTTTAAATGTTTAAAGTATTTCAAACGATTGTGTTGAAACTGTCGCGTCGTTATAGAGTTGTAATGTAGAGCTCTTTATTTTACAGCTACCCGCATTGATGCAATGAAAGCTCACATAAATATTAAGAAATTGCCCTATTTAGTTAGTAGTATCGCTCAACAAACATTATAAATGACTATACGCTTTTGAAATTTTAAAAATTTATTATTACTGCTTTGCCTACCTACTTTATCGCAGATATTAGTTATTAGTTATTTATACTGAAGAGGAAGTTTACCACACGTCACCTTTAGGCATTCTAGCTGGCATGGAGAGTGCTCCATTGGGACTTTTTCATTTGGGAAATAGTAAAATTATTTAACTATTATATATAATCTATTTAAAGAGGTTCACTGCCACTTTTAAACCATCTAAGGTTTTGGAAGTGTATAGGGCGAGGTAGCAAGTGGGCTGATCCTAAATCGTTCTTCCACTTCTTAAAATAAATATTTAATCTATTATATACACTCCTCGTCAAATAAATTATAAGTGCAACATTATTTTATGAATAATTTGTAAATTATAAAAAGTATCTAGTACAGAGGCCGAACCTTAAACAGATTAAAAACAAATATCTCAAATTTATATTCGAACGAAATAATGTGCGTTATTATACGGGGTGGAGCTTAGTAGTTTGGTGTAGATGGCAGTAGTTCTACAAGCAAATATCCGCAAGATTTTGCGAGAAGTGATGTTTCGTGATATCGTTAAAAATATAATATTTTTTTATAATAATTGATACAAAAATCCAAAAGAAAAACAAATAAAATCTGTTAGTTCGCAGAATCGTCGATTATTACTACTTTTTCTAACATTAAATTATCGTTCTCTTAAAATTTTGTTTAAAAACT
Organism: Stenolophus ochropezus; assembly: GCA_035578165.1. NCBI lineage: Eukaryota > Metazoa > Arthropoda > Insecta > Coleoptera > Carabidae > Stenolophus > Stenolophus ochropezus. Next base: position 23,812,419 of record JAQOWZ010000008.1, read on the forward strand.
AATAAATTTTTTAAAATAAATCCTTTACTAAGGTGTTTTAAAGTTTTCGCCTTCTTTTGACCTGTAGTATCAACTATTGATAAAAAGACCGAATTAAATATTAAGGTCGTTTTAGACTGGCCTACAAATTGTACCATATTTTGCACTATTTTTGTATACAATTTAAATTGGCTAGTATTAAACAGTAAATTGGTTGATATATTGTACACCATCGCAAATGTATTGGAAAAACAGAGCACGTACTATTTTTCGTACTATCTGTCAGCCAATTTGGCTTTGAGCGTAAGCATAGGTATATGAATTTTGTGATCTCACGCGTTGCTATCGTTTATTTGTTTTTATTGTATGTGGTATGCTTATAGAAAACATAGTGTTACTACTGGTAAAGTTGTAAGAATTGCAAACTTTAAATGTAAATAAATTTATAGTTAATTTTGCTTGTCACATTGACATATTCGCGCCAATGTATTGAACATGAAATTGCATTAGTATCATACAAAACTTCGTCAAACTCTAACAATTTGTGGTACAAGATATCGTACTACTTCTAGTACTATTTATTGTCCCGTATATAGATTAGTCTAAAACGGCTTTTTGTTAGTAAAATAATGTTCAACATATGTTTATCCTATTTCTCATTATATCTCGTAAATGAATACTTAAACATTTATAATATTGATAATCAAAGTAATACTCATATAGTATTGATAATCACAGTACGTTTGTTTTAATATTTATTATTATTTCATAAAAATTATATTGTACATGAGATTCATAAGTTGATACTGGTGTCGTCTTCGACTATCATGTCAAGATTTGAAAATTGGTTTCTTTCCGATTTTTCAAGACGTGTTGAGACGAGATCAAATGTAATGCCAGCATTAGTAATTTTACTTGTACCTTGTATGATTTTGACGATTGTTAGCTATAAAGTAATCACTGGCAGCTAAAACGGGAAGGAGTCGAGTATATTTTACGTATATAAGTAATTCAAATCGTTATGTAACATTTTTTCGTGTGGTCACATGTAAATCTTGTTTATGAATAGGAATAATAGGAGTATATAAAACGCTACCCACACATTCAATAACAATTTGTTGGGTAGTAGAAGCGTGTACTGGTTTTATTTGCTTCCTCTGCGCTGTGTCATATTGCATCACCCTTGTTTACGGAAAAACTCGATGAGTCACTTCCAATTTCGCACGAGGACTCGTTGTTCGTTGCACACTCAAGAAAACTTCAAATTGGATTTGTTTCTCCGATGAGATTAACCGGCTTCGTTTTGCACTTATTTATTGTTCTACACCTTCGGAAACACGGAAATATTTTGTTCTAACACAATATCTTAATTACATTATTATTAAGAAAAATTTTTGTCCTGCGTGTTTTATAGTTAAATTATTTTTAAATATAATTATTTTCTTAAATTATTCTACTCTAACAACAATAATATCGTAAGTCATTAACAAAAAATAGGTGCTTAGTAGTAAAAATATTTCTTTAATAAATTAAAAGTGTTATTTGCAAGCCTCGCTTTCAGCTCGGCCTGTCAAAATAAGCTCGCTCTCTCAAAAGTTTAGTTTCTGGACTAGTAATACAAATTACAATTTTTTTGAAACCGGAGCAAAAGTACTATTTTTGCTCTTAAAGTAGATCTACTACGTCTGCTGCCGCTTGTTTTATATCTACAGGAACCTCGTCGCTGCGATTAGTTTCGCAAGACATTGCAAATTACTATATGTGCACTCATCTAAAACTCAAAAATGACAGCTTGGTTTTTGTTTATTTAAATTTGTTTTCACCTTAAAGTCGAAAGAAGTATACTACTAAATACTTATAGACAATCCGATATACTTATCAAATTTAAAATTATTTTTTGTTATAATCAAAATTTTCAGAAAATAATTAATACATGATTCGTTAGAACAATGTCTGTACTGGATTCGGATCTGTAAAATACTCGGCATAAAGTGCGTCGTATTTCTATAAGTAACTTCGACATTAATGTATCATTTTCCTGACTCTTTTATGAATAACATTTTCGAAAATTGTCACGAAAAGTTAATATTTACATACAAAATTTCAAAATGGTACTGCTAATCATTTCTGAGTTATGGGAGATACATATGTACATACAGACGTCACTGTGAAACTAATCAAAATGAATTCAGGGAATCAGGGATGGTCAATACATATCTTTCCGTTAAAATCTGAAAACCGAAATTTTTCGCATTACAAACTTCCTTTACTTCGTACAAAGAAATAAAAAGGAAGGTTTACTAAAGCCAGTAATAAAGAAATTTAAATGATCGGAAGTTGCAAGTATTTAACACGTTAACTGCCATGAGGTACATCTTATGTGTCTCACTAAAATATCCTCGTATGCTCTGAGTTACATCGTTTTGCCTCAGTGTTTGAATACACATTATGATCCGTGGTCTAACGTTTGTACCTCGCAACGCATATCTGTGAACGTAGTTTAATTCTCGGTGGCCTGACAGACCAAAACCTATTCTTAGCGCATGATTTTTTTGAAATGATAAAATACTGAGGTGAGGTGCATATATTGTGCCTCAATAAAATTATTCAAATTTTAGAGCAACATTAAAAAAAATCAATTCTGTTATCATACTTGTATTTTCTAATATGAAAACACCCTAAATCTGTAAAAAAAGAAAAAATGGCCCAAGGGACCCACCTTTTTTTTTAATGGTGGCAGTTAACGTGTTAATATATGCGCGCATTATTTTTAAAGTGTAAGCTGTAATATATCATGTATAATGTATACTTGCAATAATACAATTTTAATAGCAGTACGCAAGTGCATTTGCGAGAATCAATTAAAAATGGAATAATATGCGAACACTTTGTCCATGTGTAATCCAAATTAAATTCGTTAATTGGTACGCAATCAATCAATGGGTATTTTTGCCGCTGTCCGTGTACCTGCTGCTGCCGATGAAATTTTAATACGCTGTCGTGCAGTGGCCATATGCGGATCGCGTGAGACCCCAGCGTAAACGAGGACGCTTCTGCTACATATGGCACAGCACAGATAAATTATTTCAGGGATAATAATATTTGATCTGGTTTTGATGTCTAAGAGACGGACAATTGACTTTTTGTACAATTAAATAAAATATTAACTCGGTGTAAGCCGATTGATCGGCTAAGGTTTAGGCTTTAGGTATTCCAAGTTCTATTCTTATTTAGGGTTTGTTTACAATTTTTTTCTTCATAAAAATTTTTCTGCTTCAACCTTATTAGGGTAGAATAACATGCAGTGTTTCTTTATCCCAAATTCTAATTTTGTCAGTTATAAAAATGAACTGTGCAATCCAAACTAGTGCTGTCGATTTTCGAATAAAATTAATTTGAAATTAAAAAAAACAAAATTCGAAAATTTTAACGAGAATTCGAAAACTGAAATTCGAAATATGAGTTTTGATTTGAATTAAATTAAAGTAATGAAAGGAAGTATGTAATAAAAAATAGAAAAACAGTATCTACATAATGCATCCAGAGTTGTTGCAATTTTCCCTGACCCAAAAAACCTAAGTGTTTTTTTTTAAGAAACCCACTTAAAAAAACTCAAAAAAACCCACCCTAAAGCACTCACTAAATTAAACTCCTTAAAAGGCTCATATTAAAAAATATATTTTATCAGTTTGTCCATAAAATATAGGAGTCTATTGATAGAAATCGTAAAAGAACACATATTTCGTGTTAAAATAATTAAATAATTAATCTTCAGAAATTATTGTGAACTATTTATAACAAAGAAAATTAAAAAAAATGTTAGGTACATATATTTGACGTTACAAAACCCAATAAATGCCGTTTTTCTTTTTAGAAAGAGAGAGGGGAATATAGGATAGATTTTATAACGAGTGCAAATAAAAATGGGGCAAAAAGTCTTCGTTTGAAAGGAGCAAAACGCGTTTTTTCTCCCATGGAATATTTTGCTATCGCGTTTTGCTCCTTCTAAACTGGTACTTTTGTCGTATTTTACGAGTACCTGTTCCGAAATTATTATTTTTTAAAGGTGATCTTCGAATACGGGCCATTATCTCTACAAAAAATAAGTGTTTTTTAAGGAATTGAAAGTAAAGAAAATCACTAGATTTCCGTATTTAATAAATATTTAACTAAATTTTAACTTAACTACGTAAATTTCGGTTTCGGTTACGGTTTCAGCTTAAAATTGTGTTTCAGTCGGACACTTTATAAACGTCAATGACACAAATTCAACAACTTTTGGTAAAAATCGGTCAACAGTTACCCAATTTACAATTTATTGTTGTAGAAAATAATTAAAGCTGATGTGATAGAAAATGTAATTTAATTTAATTTAAAACTTATGTTGCGGTGGATTTTATCTACATCTATGAAAATGTTAGAATCTAATTCTAGGGGCGTTAGAATGTAGTTATCATGCGATGTAAATGTGAACTACAGTTACAGTGGATTGATTCATATCCCGCCTCCTTGGTGAATAACGTATTTCCTTCCAGGATGGGAAGGCCGACGTTTAAGTCCCTTCCCGTCAGATGTCAGAAGTGGGAAGGTAAATACTGTTATAAGGAATTATGAATGAAGCCGACTGGGCTACTAGGACAAGCTTAATTTCTTTTCAGCTTTCCTTACATTTAAATGCAAAAACACTCACAAAGAGGAATATTGGAAAAGTTTTTATAAGATTTTATTTGTATTACAAAGTTTTGATATTCCTTTAAATCTCTTTAAATATCATTTCAATTCTACAAAGTAACATTCATCCAATTTAATTATATTCATATAGTATTATTCATCTAGAGGTCGTATTAAACTTTTTTAGATAGTTCCATATCCAGAATTAAAGACAGAAATGATCAATCTATTATCAGAGGATATGCTACAAAGTAAATAATTTTGGTCGTTTAATCAATAGAAGGCATATTGTAAACACAAAAATTACTTTTATTTTTAAAAACATACAGGAATAAATAGTAGTACCTATTACTAATATCTGTTGGCCCATAGCTAACTAACAGGCCTACTCTGTAAACTATGGGACAACGAATCGTTATATCCTTATGATAACGAATATCGTTAAAGTGGTACTCTGTAAACAATAATTCAATTTTTCATAACTAAAATATATGAACGATGTTCGTTAGAACGTTATTTTATAACTATAATGAAATGTTATCGTCACAATGATTTTTGACATTATTTCAAACACAAACTAATGAAAAGTTAAACTTTAAAATAGCAATATGGATATGGATAATAATTTTGAAATATTAATATTTTATTAGTTTCTGAAAGAAAATAATGAAAAGTATTGTTTAATTCATTCTATGTAACATATAATATTTTTAAGAAAGGTAAAAGTGATATATATTTCCTATTCCAAAAGAAAATATTATTATTTTATTTCGATTATCTCTTGATGTAGTAAGTTATTTTGACATTGAATTTTTTAAAACAATTATACATTAGACTCTACGCTATTTCAATGACAACACTTCTAAATATACCTATTAAGTGATCTATTTTTTGCATCACAAAGGTTTTCTAAACGATGAACATCCCTCTGAATAATAAATCAGTTATTAATTACAAGAATGATAAAATGTGAAACTTGAAATCAGTCTGATTAAAATAATTTTGAAATTTGCATTTTAAAATTACACGTTGATTAAAACAATGAACTATTCGTTCAGTATATATTTTAATCTTATGATAACGATTCGTTATACGATTTTTTTTTTACAGAATAGGCCTGTAAGTATTATTTTATGTATGCCGGAAGAGGCTTAATTTTTTATAGCGTTGTCCAATAACTAATTGTTTTTAAAATTTTGACTTTAATAAAAAGCAATGCGGGCATAGGGGACCTCAAAAGGGCGGTATTGTTCATTCATATTTCCGTATAGAAGGGCAAGTAATCATTAGTAGGTACCACTTTATTTGAAACTTCCAAACTGCATTGCAAAATTGAGGCATCTTTCACTACAAACCTACAAATCAAATTTTGACATTTTGAAATGCCCGTGACATTCGAAATATTATTTTTTATTCTTCTGTAACATGTACAAATTGTGCATTATATTTTCTTTGTTTAAACATCTATGAAGTCAGTAATCAGGTTTTCATTGCAGCTAACATCAAAATAATTATTTTGGTTACGTTAATTTACCGAATAATAATCCAGTTGATAAATTAACTTTGAAAGATTCTTATACATGTTTTGCCGGATAAGAGATTCTAATAAATTTATTTACAAATTAGTTGTCAGTCACTTTATTCATATTGTAAAAGACTGGCCCTTAGAATATGACCTTACCAATAATTATAAAAATTTGATTTTTGTAATGTTTCTGAATTTTAATAAATTAAAAAAAAATAATGTCAATTACGTACACCTTACCCTTATGCATATAGTTTATTTTCTATAAGAACGAAGTGTCGTGAAGATAGGAGATAATACCCAATATTATCCAATAAAAAAAAACAAAGACAAAGAAGTAAGCGAGCACTGAGATGAAATTTTTGAGAAAAATTTAAGGAAAGACGAGAAGAGATATGATAAGGAATGAAGTATACAGAGATCAGTTACCTAAATGTAATACCAATCAAGGTGACAATACAAAAGGGTCAAAAAAGGTGGATGGGACATCTAAAAGGATGGACCAACATAGGCTACCAAAAAGAATATTTGAAGCGAGGGAATCCGGAAAAAGAAAAATATTTAGACCCAGAAAAGCACGGAGGGATGAAATAAGACAGGCTGAGTAGAGTAGAGGAATCAAGAGGGAAGAAATACCAAGGCTGGCAAAGGATAGAAAGTATCCTAAATCCGCTTCACTCCAATAACCTTACACCGAAAGCACAGAATAGGTTTATACAGAAGCGACAGTAAGACAGAGAAACGAAAATTAGAGAGAGATGGAGAATATGCACAAATTTAAAGGGCTTATTGTTTAACATCGGAAAGTTTCCTCACATCTTAGAGAGAGATAGGGGAAGAGCACAAATTTAAAGGTCTACACAATGCTTCAAGGTCATAGAACTGGTTAGGGGAACATGAAAGGTACCGACACAGAGTGTCGCTTCTGTATGTAACTATTCTGTGACAATAGGCTCCATAGTCAGTAGAATTCAAAGTGAAAAACCATCTTCCACTATTGGCACCACAGTTGGTTTAGCAGTGGATGCTAGTGTATTGTACAATGAGTACGTTTACACCGTGCGTACCAAGCGTTTGGTCCCAATACCAAATGACGTCACAAGATGGCGACGGACGGTGTAAACACTCCGTACCAAACCTTTGGTACGTAATTGATACACAACTTTAATATGTTCCAAGGGGTATGTACCAGACTCTACTCACACACGGTGTAAACAGCAAACGTACTAAGTCGATTATGCTGCCATCTGTGATAGGCAATTGAAGTAAAATTATGTAGTAATATTTATTACAAAACTTTTTTTGATGGTGTCAGGCTACTGAGAAGTATTTTAAATAATATTTATAACATTACTTAGGTTATATCAATCGAGTTCAATAAACTTTATAATTAAATAATTTTAGGTTAGGATGGCAATGAGACCAAACAGTGTACCAGCAATATTTGGTCTTATATTTTATACACCGGTGTAAACATACCGTATTAAAATCAAATTTAGTTCATATTTGGTACGCGTACCAGTATAGTACGCACGGTGTAAACGTAGTCATTGTAGGCCAGCTGAAGGCGCACAGTGATTAAACCTGGTATTATTTAGCGGTTCGCGCTTCCGTCTCCTTGGGCCGTTGTTGCTGCGGCACCTGCAGCCGAGGAATGTCCTGCCCACCGAGTAATTTATTGCTAGCCTTTGTTACAACCAATTGCTGCTATGCTTATTATGTACATGATTTTTCTACGCGCACCTATACCTGTCTATAAACTTATACAAATTCTTTTTCTGCGCATTATTCTATCTACGCAATGACTCTTTTTAGCGTCGGTATATAAAAATCTGGTGTGGCCAGTGTATAATATGCAGCCACGTGTCTTTGTATTTTTATAGTTATATAGTTATTAACATACCAAGGATAGTATATGAGCGTCATAACCGTCGGAGATGTCAATTGAATTCTGAGCTCGGAGCGAGGATTTTAAGACATCTAAAGCTTGGTATGATTCATAATATCCGTGGTTTGTTCAATAGTTTGCTGGTTTCACGTTATTAATAAATATTATTTTATAAAATTCTCTAGTGAGTAACATTTTCGTGATCAAGTTTGTATGGGGGTGATATGATATGACAATTGTCAAAGTTTCATGGTATACAATTATGACTTAGAGCCCGTTTTAGAATAGCCTATATATGGGACAATATCTTGTACCAAAAATTGTTAGGTTTTGACGAAGTTTCATAAGATATTAAAGAAATTTCTTGTACAATATATTGGCTCTGATTCTGCGCAATTTCCTTGAATATGTCAATGTTACAAGCAAAACTAACCATAAATTCATTTACACTATACTTACTGTATTAATAAATAAAAAAAATATATTTTTCTTACAACAACTAAGTACGCAAATTTAGTCTCCGTACACCTGTAAATTATATAGAATCAATGATCTTTTGAACCGCCATTTATTAAAATGAGTTCCCTAAAACGATTTGTCTTACTTCCCACTAATTTTCTTTGAAATTGAGAGTAAATTTTCCCCATTCTTCTGCCATAAATGCAGTAGTTTTTTATATTCTTTGGATGTCTTGTTTTACTCTTTTTTTTTTTTTTTTTAATAAATCACTTAAAATGGGATTCATATTTGGAGAATGTGGAGGTGTTTTTAATGGTTGTCTACAATTGTACAATAACTACTCTAACAGTTTACGTGTAGTATGTTTGGGGTCATTATCTTGTTAAAAGGTATAAGAATCCCTTAAACTCAATTTTTCTGCACATTTTTTTTTTAATATTCAAATAACCCACTTTCCCATCATTAAAAATTAAGTTTCCCACCTTTTCTGCACGCATACAAGCACAGATCCTCCTCCATATTTCACTGTTAGGCATAATTTTTTTGTTTTCATTTGTAAAAGTCTTTCTGTTCCAAACAATAATTAGCCCATCAGATCCAAAAAGGTATATTTTGGTTTATTTGAAACAATTACAGAGTTCCAGCATGTTTCAAGGTGGTTTATATATTTCAAAAACAAAGCGTAAAGATGTGTATACGGAGACTAGTTGGTTTGAGTGTATAGTTTGATTCGCTGTTGAGTTCGAATAAATGTAATTTATTTTCAAAATGGAGAGTAGTTTGAATCCATCTTATCCTCTGCATTATTTCACGCAGAATTATTGTTTATTCGTTCGAGAATAATTGGGAAAAATGTGTGTGGAGTTACCGCAAAAAGCGAGCGCGAGTAATGGAGAAAATCGGTTTCGGGATGCTGAGCACGAATGACTATTATTATAATCATATAGAAATGACGGAGCCGGCTAACGACTGCAATTATCCCGTGGATTCGTCGGCGAATGTGAAAAATGCGCGCATTGTTTACGTAACCTGCTAATTCCAAACAATCACCTGCAAATGTTGCACAAGGAGAAAGCTTTCAGTTCGCGATACATTTCAAAATTCACGTACGTTGTACATCCAATCTAGGTTTCGCAAGTGTGTATTATTCGTATAACAATATTTTTCATTTTTATGGTAATATCAAAATATAATTTATAACAATCTTGTGACTTAGCAGGATTAAGGTAGACACTGACGTACAACTTACGAAGTTAATTATATCATTAGAGTCCTGACCTTTTATCATGTATTTAGTTTTTCTTAGTAGTTAATTTGAAAAAGGTATCGGTAAAACCTTGCATAAAAATTTAATATTTAAGAATTAAAAAAAACAACACCTTATCATCCAAATTGATAAGCTGAACAGAATTTTAAATGTAATGAATTTAAGAAACGTTATTTAAATATTTGAGTTGACAGTCTACACAGTTGCTAAATATTTCGATTTAAGAATTTTTATGCTAAATAGTAAAGATTTCAAGCTTGTCTCAATTATAATTTGCTTCTAAACAAGGTTGGAAAATAATAATGATATTTTTAAATAAATAAAAATATGGTGAATTTTTGCAATAATGAGGTAATTATTAACGAAAATTATTTTCAAGTGTTATAGTAGAACTATTACCATTAGCAATGTTATGTTTTGGATGGATATATCTTAGATATTCTACAATACATTTTCATGATCATGGAAAATTATTACTATGCGTGTTCGTAATGTATCATTTAAAGCAGGTTTAATACTACAATGCAATCAGGAAAGAATTCAATGTTCAAGTTTATGGGAAGGGTAGCAGTTGTAGACATTAATAATTATTTTTTCGGTTGATATTAAAAAAAAATAATTTTTGGTACAATTTTGTTAAAAAAACCTCGCACAAGCTTCACACTTGTATATTTTTAAACAATTATTTAACAAGTAATATTTTATTTTTGATAATTATTTTCCCTAATTTTTAGTTAGTGATAACATATTTGTTGCTTGTTAGAAATCGATTTCTGTATTTTTATGTTTTTATTATAATCCCCTTATTGAAAATTTTCTAGGCTCGCTAATGATAGATAAACAAAGAAACTCGAACCACGAAGATGTGACGAAACTTTCCGATGTTAAACGATGAGCCCTTTAAATTTGTTGGCATTCCCCATCTCTCTCTAATTTTCGTTTCTCTGTCTTACTGTCGCTTCTGTATATAACTATTCTGTGATTAATGTATACTATGCAACATGTAGTGTAATGTGGTTGTTTGTTTTGCAGAGTGGTGAGCGATGCTGGGCACAGGAGGTGGCGGCGTCGGGACGCGCGGCGCGTGGCCGCTGGCGCCGACGCCGGCCGCCGAGCCCGCGCGCTACGGCGTCTACTCCTTGTTCCCCGGGGCCGGCAGTCCGGCGCCCGCTCTACCCGGCCTTCACACCTATCAGCATCACCATAAAGGTAACCATGCAACGTTTGTCTTATGTCATTAGTGGAGATACAACACTAGGAAATTATACTATTTCTTATATGAGTAGAAGAATACAATCAGTGCTATTCTATTGTCACTGTTAAATTTAGAGGTCGTCTTTTAACTGAATGTAAAGGTAATCTCTAAGAGAAACATATTCTACAGTCAAATTTTACCGCTGATATTGCTAACATTGGTCTGTGACAATAGATGTGGCTAGAGTATTTAGCAGAACTTGTACTTTGTAACCAAACAAATTTATTTTATAAAATACAATAATTTATTAACCTATTTTTATTATATTAAAAAGCTAAATTTTGTATTATTATTTGAGCTTTCACTGTTAATACAGTGTTGTCACACATTATTTTGCATATAGAGTAACTTTTACTAGCAACGCTCTGTTACAGACAGTAAAATAACATCATCCATAAAAACTAACAGTTACCTCTAGCTAGAGATCGTCTCTAAGCAATTTTAACATTAACTGTAGAATACCACTAAATATCTTTTATTTTTTATTTATTTATAAATTGAAATGTATTTCAAATACAATTATGTGACATTTCATTATTATTCTTTCTGTCAATCAAAAACTTTTTGATCGAGTCAATTGTAAGTTTGTGAGCTACAACTTATAATGGATTTCGATCCAATCGAACACCGCTGAATTTTTATTTGGCTAATAGTTGACGACGATGGGAATCGAATCCCGTATCTCTTTAGAAACTCATATCTCACAACACTTAGTTAGGGTCGGAGCGCACTAAACAAGAGTGTAACCGCCACCCGTATAATAATTTCTATTTTATTATAAGTGTGCTATTTGCGCTTGTAATCGCGTAATATATATTATTTATGTTAGACGGTTGGCCGTTGATTTCAAAAATGGAGTTATGGAAAAATGACAAATGATTATTGATGTTTTTTTAACTGAAACTCTATGTATTTGTAATACGTTTTATATTGTAAATTTTAACATTGAAGATCTCGAAAATAACATAAAATATGTCGAAAAATGAAACGGACACTCCGTCGAATTCATAAATTTCTCATGTGAGTGGTTCCTTTAAAGTTTTAGAGTTCTGGCCAGAAGACCCAGGATTATGATTTATTCAAATTGACACTTGTGTTTTTTTGTGTTGTCATTTTCTAAAATATTTATGCGTTTTTTCACTTCATAATCCTTTATATAATAATACACTATTACAAACAGAAGGAATTCTCATTTCGACTTAATTTGTTACATATTCATTGACAGAATGAAGGATATGTACTCTATTTTACAATAAAATTATTTTTAAATGTGAATGTCTTAAAAAATCGTCATCTTTGAAATCCTCATTCTGGTCTTGGATTGTAATGCCAAACAAAGAAATCTAAGACAGTAAGTTGGAAAAAGCTGAAAGCTTAATCCTGCTGGAAAATATACAGCGAATAAATTAAAAAAGGAGAAAACCTTCCACTTGCAAAGTCCAGTGCATAAATTAGTCTTTATTAAATCTGCTAATGAAAGCAGATTTATTGTCTTTAAGTTCTGTCTTACAAAAAGTTCAATAGTTCACTGCGAAAACACTCTAAAACTTACATATAATTATTTACCAATGAGAAGTTTACAGTAATGTACCTGAAATAAAAGATGAGCTACCGAAAATTGTAACTCTATTGAAGAATAATAAATGTATGAAGCGATTAACAATTTTTTTAAACTGAGACTAATTGTACCTCTACGTTTTATTGATTTGTGGAGTAGAACTATATTGTACTTGTCCAAATAAGATATTAAGATACCGCTTTGTTTATGAAAATCACATATACAATTAATATTCCTCAAATAAAAAAGTATATGGTCCCATTTAAAATAACAAAGTCGGTCCCAATACTTTGATAACCACTCGTTGAAGAAAAAAAAAATTGAATAGTTTTATAAACAGACTTTGTAGCTCGTATAGTTCTCGAGATAGCAATAATGTACCTTACGCCGTAAAAAAATGTCTGATATCTTTGCTGCTATAGCGTTAGTCCAGTCAAGTAAGGACAATCCTGCGGAATGGGTCTGAATAAGCTGAATTTTTCCACAGATCTTTGTTTTGTGGTTTTGACATTCCAAATATGGGCTGAAAATAGGCTCTTGAACCATTGTCAAAAAATTACCATTTTGCAGAAGAATATGAAAATATATAATAATTAATTATTATTAGTGAACAAATTTCATTTAAATATTATTTCGTTACAAGAGTTTAAATTTTGTTGCGATGTCCTGACCAGTCATCTGTTTGTAGCTATTTTATTTGTTGCCTGATTTTAAAAAGACTCTTATTTTAATTGTAAACAAAAACTTACTTTTTTTACTATCAGTAGTAAGAATTAGTTTTTTTCTAGTTTGCAATACACTGAATTACGGAATCTCGAATTTTAAAATTATTTCCAACGCAATTTCAGCTAATTGTGAACTGCCACTTCCTGTAAACAGAATTATGGCGTGAAATTCGATTTCATATTTATTTTATTTTTAATAATGATAATAAAAACAACATAAATTGCCAAATTTACAAATTGTATATACTAGATTTCTTAAAGAAGTACTAGTGTATTAAAATAATTTCCAGTGTACTAAATCTATAGCACAATGGGGTATTCCAAGTTTTTTTCATTTTTTAATATGTTATTCTATGCATAAAAATATTAAACCCGTATATTTTCTTTTCGCCGAAAGGTTTCAAACACGCCAGAAATAAATTTTTAAAGTTTCAATAAATTACACCCTAGAAAATCGGCCGTGCGTGTGACGTCACAGGCACTGAGAATCAGCTGAGAACATCATTCGTAGGTCTGAGTCAGAGGCGTGGCGCGTTCGAACAAGAGCCAATAGGCTGACGCGAGTGCCCACTTCGTCACAACAAGGCTGATACTGAATTTTACGTACTCGATTCAAAAGCATTATAATTTCATTTTGATATTATGGTATTAAAAATCAGAAAAATAATGATTATATTCACTTTAATATTATTTATATATGATAAACAATGATATCCAATAAGAATTTCTTTAAAAGCCGTAGGCTTGGAATACCCCATTGTACTAAAAACGGCAATACCGATGACAAATTAATATATAATGCAACTAAACCACACGCATACTCTATATTACATTATACCAATAAAGGATATGGCGTTGAATTTTAACGACTTCCTCGTTGAATATCAGTTGCATATTCAACAAACTAACAAACAGTTTCATCTACATAGCTCATCTCTTATTTCACATACAGTATTGTCACGGTATGTCTTACAAAAACATTCTAAACATTAACTAATCAAAAGGACAAAGTATAAAGTTTCTGTGAAGCTTAAGCGAGAACTTATATGAGCGTGATATGGTGTTGAATACTAGAGGATAACCCAGAACATAGTATCCCATTCCCCATTCCCGTATCTAATATCTAAGTGGCTACAAATTCTCGTGGCAATATACAAGCGGTGCACAAGGCATTACCATTACTTCTCATGGTGGATACTGGATAGTAGTTCGCTGTTGCACGTAATACCGAATCAATTACGGAGTTTTGAGATTTGCAGTGGCAGTCACGTGGCTGCTGTAATCACAGCTATCGGTTCACCGGTTCGGCTTCCGTGTTACGCAGCTTCGAGTGGGAAGATACGCATGAGGAATGGATGCAGAGAGAATGCTTTTTGAGTTCTTAAGCCGATTCATTTGAATGATGGCGAATGAGAAAGAAGAAGAGATTTTAGCCATGAATGATGAAACAAACAATTTACATGTCACACTGTTTAGTTTGAAAACTGATGAAACTAATTTCTTCTTTTTACAATTTAAAATTTAAAAAATGGAAATTTGGATAGTACAAGCAATAGTATTATAAGAAATGTTGTTATAATTGCCTGTATTTCAGAGTTTTTCGCAATATAAATGTAATTCTCGGCTATAAACAACTATGAAAACCAAAACTCATCTCTCGTCCACATTTGCAAGTAGTAATATTTATGTGTAGAAAAAGTAAAAAGCATAACAAATAAATAATGCCAAACAACAAAGTGAAGTTGAGTACAGTAATGGTCTCACGTATGAAATTAGCTGTAAGCCATGACTTATTCAGAATGACGAAAAAATCGCGGCCCCCCAAAAATTTCATCATTCACAGATCACTTTTTCTTTCTTATTCACAGTCATTCATATGAATGAATCGGCTTTAGAGTATATCGCTCGTTAAATTTATTTAAAATTTAGGAAATTTGGTACTTATACCACAGAATAAGTTTATACAGAAGCGACAGTAAGACAGAGAAACGAAAATTATAGACAGATGGGGAAAGGCAACAAATTTAAAAGTCTCACTATTTAAAATCGGAAAGTTTCGTCACATCTTAGGGAGAGATAGGGGAAGTCAACAAATTTAAAGGTCTACACAATGCTCCAAGGTCATAGAACTGAATAGGGTAACATGAAAGGTACCGACACGGAGTGCCGCTTCTGTATGTAACTATTCTATGCTTACACTATAAAGAACGCGCTAGGTTACACTAAAATGTATAATCAGATGGACAATACCTTTTTAATAAAATTTATTGAGGTTCAATTATTGGTACCGGAAAACAAAGGCGTAGAGTTGTAGACAACATGGGGGCATATACCCTAATGAATTATTCTGTAAGGGATAAATTTATAAAAATGACTTTTACAACGAAATACAGAAGATCAATGTCATCACTGTAATGTGTTGTAATGCATTTTATGCAGTGGTGAAAGTAGATACATTTTCTTGCCGGTACGTTTCTTTGACGAGATAAAAAGTAAGGATTGCTGGTTGTTAAAACATATATTTATTTTACATATGTTATTTATTATTCATAGATAGATTTACTTATGATGTTATCTAACCCATAAGGCATACCGGCTACATTTTTTTTTACCGATACGGCACTGATTCTGTTTGCTGACTGGTACAACGTTGGTTAGTCAAAACACTGTAAGTAAAATTGGTAGAGAGACTTTTTAAAGGAAAGTAAATATTATCAGCAACTTTTGAAAATATTCAAAACAAAGTATTTGTAAACGACAGCAATAAGTCTAACTCAAAAAAAAAACTGAAAACCAAAGCCAATTTAAAAAAAGTAATTATCCATTTATGTATAACTACTTATAAATATAAACCAACAAACAATGAATGATGAAATAAAAATGGCATCAAAAAAATTATTCCTTCTAATATTATTTCAGTTTTATGGTCTTTGAAATAAGTTTACGTAATCGTATAGAAAGTTTAGTCTGCAATATGTTAGGAAAGGCTATTCCGCACTTGTGCTTAATAGGCCTCATTCCAAACTTGTTACACAATATACTATTCTTATATAGTAATAATAAAACATATTAATATAAACTTTCAGCGTAACAATTTAAATACTAATCTATATATTTAGGTTAGAGCAGGACAAAATATAATAAATATAAAGTTAACCACTGTTTATTGAATTATTTATTCATAAGGTAATACCTAGATGATTTATGTTTACCCCGGCTTAATTTTTCTATGAATATGGCTGTAATTTCTTAAAACCTGAAGTAGATGTAAAATATTATTTCAATCTTCGGTATCTAAACTAAATTTATAAAAACTAGTTTGCGAATCGAATTCTTGGTGTCTATTTCTTATTTCATTTCAAAAACAATAATTATACATAATTTATGATTATTTCTCTAGATATAAGATTATTAGAAAGATATAGGAATTATATCTATTGAAGCTTGCTTGAAGAATAAAGAATTTAATAAATATAAGCAGAAAAAGAATAGAGTGATAGCGAGTAAATATATTTGATATTGAATATGGCCTCCCAGGTGTGCGGCGTGGCAAGTAGCTAGCAATATGCAGCAGAGTCAGTCGGCGTTTTCAATAAGAGAAAAACCACTCACCATTTCCGTATCGGAGTAATCTCTCAGCTTCCTCCGACTCTCGTCTTTTTGCCTCGCAGACAATAATTTTAAAACTGCAAAAAGACTTGTAAAAAATCCAGCAGAACAAGTTTTTCAAGTTTGAATGGTCGAGAAAAGTCCATTACAGAATAATAGAATGAAAACGCAGAGAATCATTGTGTTTATGCAGAACTGGTTACCTTTGTTGGCTTTGCGAAATGCGGCGGCCACGTTTAATTTAATTACTGTAATAGCGTTTATAAATATACTACAAGCTTCAAACGAATTAAGTCATTTCATACGACCCGTTACTTACTTTTCTCTTTCGTTATTTTATCTATGAAAGCGTTCCTGGTATTTCTTTATACTTCAATTATTCTTCGCAGTTATGATAAATCCAAAAAGGAATTTGCTTTGTTTTTATCCGCAATAAATGCATACTTACCCTCAAGCTTTGTATTTCTTTTATTAATAAAAGAGTTTCATGTTCATGATTAAAATTACTAACACAAAGTATTTATATATTTTTATTTAAATGCATTTAATTTATTTCAAAACTTAAAAAACCGATTTCACTAATTTTATTTATAATGCGGTACCCCATTTCTGTGTAAAGTCGGAATAGGATCATTTATTTAATAAAATTTGGGATTGAAGTCTGTGTATCAAAAATATAAGTTGTAGTGCGGTAGTAGAACGTCTCGGTGTGTAGTTTGACAAATTCCTGTAAAACTTCTAAGTACTTTTTCCTACTAGGAATATCGTATTACAGATGATACCCTGTTAAAGAATATGAAATGTATGGACTCAAACAAAATCAAAGAAATGACTTACTAGTAGATAGCATTATTGGAGATTTTGGATATTGTAGATTTACGATTTGACAGATCAGATTGTCTTAGATTTATTTTTTGCAAGCTTCTGTCAAACTGATTTTGGTATGAAAGGTTGACATTAAAGATGAGAGTCATAAGCCTTTACTTCTTTGTATCATAGAAGCATGGAATTTTCAGCAAATATAACACGAATGTAATGTAATTTATAATAGTTCAGGTTAGCACTATTATAAATTTAGTTTAGTTTTGTACCTAAATCATTTGCAACGCAAAAAATTAAGTAAAGAAAGTACTGTAATAGAAGGTTATATGGTTGCATATTTTTAGTGTGTCATCTGTTATTTTTTTCCTTGAAGTAACGCGTACTGCTATACAAACAAATCGCTGTCAGTGTGACAGCAAAATTTTAGGTTATAGGAAACTTAAAATGTAGTATTTGTGTAGAATGTGTAATAGCAATTTCAGTTACAGTTTCAAAAATAATATAAAAATTGTTAATATTTTTAAATTTCCACAATCACAAAATAAATTAAAAGAGTGTAAAACTTTGAAAAATGTAAAAAGTTGTGGGAGGAATGATTTAGACATTTCTAAAATTAAAAAGTTGACCTATGGTTAGGCAAGCATAAATCTAGTTATGGATCATTACATACGTAACTCAAAAAAGTTTTCAAAGAAGCAAACAACTGAAAAACAACATAAAGAAAACAGAAATTAGTTTGTTTGTATTTAGTCTGCGAAAAAACTCCCTGAATCTATTTTTTACACAATGCTTCAAGGTCATAGAACTGAATAGGGGAACATGAAAGGTTCTGTATCACTATTCGGTGATTACACTTCAAAACTACTCAATTTACAACAACCCATTGGGGACATTTACATTAAGGGCTCTGCTTGCATGAGTTGCACTGACCACTTCTAGTTAGCACTAGCTGGTCACCTTGAAAGACAATTCAGAAAAGTGTGCACTACTTCTGTATCTCATCGAACATGCACCAATTACACTTCAAAAGTACTCTATTTAAAATAAAACTACTCCATTTAAAACAACCCATGGGGACATTTACATTAAGGGCTCTGCCTGCATGAGTCGCACTGACCACTTGAGCTGAACTCGAAGGCCCGGAGTCCACGTGTGAGCTCTGCGGGCGGTCAGTGAAGTTGCGGGGTCTTCGCTCCACGGACCACGGGCCAAAAGCGAGCACTGACCTCCGCAAGACACGCCAGCGAACAAAAACTCCGCCATCAGACACTCAATTGCCCACGGAACACAACTCTCAACTCTCGTTGTCCGAAACGTAACGTGGAAAGGTTGAAACAAATATTCCGGTTATTTGTTCCACAGTGGGGTCATCTCATGTTTACAATATAATTCTCACGTTATCAATTGCAAATAAGTGATGAAAATATTTGGGAGAAAAAAGGGGATTGACGATGACATCATCTTGTCGGATGAAACCGTGTGATTTCCGAAATAAATAAATGCCAAAACATACGATAAACTAATGAAACTACCAACACACAATGAAGCAGCTAAACTAACGAAACTACCAACACACAATGAAGCACAAATTATTCACGCCAAAAACTCCACCATCAGACACTCAGTTGTCCACGGAACACAACTCTCGGTGTCTGAAACATAACGTGGAAAGGTTGTAACTAATATTCCAGTGGTTTAGTCGACAGTGGTGTCATCCTATATTTTCTGTTTTATATTTTTCCTGAGAGTCTAGTGACTGTAATATACATATACTCTATTTTTCGCTGTTGATCTTCACGTCATCAATTGCAAATATGTGATTTAAATCTTTGAGGGGAAGGGGGATTGATAATATCACCTTGTCGGGTAATCGTGTGATTTCCAAAATAAATAAATGCCAAAACATTCGCTAATCTACAAACTACCACTTCAAAATCACCGTCGTCATGACAGGAATGACATGAATGACATATTCAAGTTTTTTTAAATATTTCAAAATAACTGTTACCGCGTAGTTACACTACTGTTCCTATTTCATTTTTGTCGTTGGTTAGACGCAGATAGCATATATACATCTCTGTAACACGTACGATAATAAGATAGCGAATTAAAGTCTCATCTATACCATGCATATACGACAAAGATGCAAGATAAAAGTTTAATAATACTTACGGCAGAAATTTATGACGTGAAGATCAACTGCGAAAAATATTGTATATGTAAATAATACCGTATTTTTTAACGTGAAACATGGGATTTATCATATTCATGGTTACGACTTGATATTTGATTGATTGCAATGTACCTATATTTACGTCTCTCATTCAAAAAGAAACATAGGGAACTCACTTGTAAGATAAAGCATCTTATTGGCTTAAGGATGCGAAATTTTCTTTGTGACGATGTTTTGTTGAAATAAATCTTGATAACTAGGTAGAATTTTGAATTTACACAAAACAAAGAACGATTAGAACACCTTGCATATTTTTCGTGTGACTTTTAGTGTAATCTACTTTGACGTTTAACTTTACATGTGTGAGTTTTTGAGTCATGAGGTTACGAAAATACGGAACGGGAATATCTTTTAAGAAAATTATTAATGAAAAATATGGAATATTATATATTGCAGAGTATTGCAGATCTACGTAAAATAAATCGTATTTTTTTTATCCTATTCATTTTTATAAGTTTTATTTAAAAATTATTTGGAATCAATAGAAAAACTGCTTGGAATTATGAAGTGAACTATTTTAACAACGAAGGAGTCTTCTTAATTGTATTACAGAGAATAAAATTTATGAAATTCAGTTAGTTTATTGTGTAGTTTTCAACGCTCCTATCGGTTTCGACCCCACACGGGTCTTCCTCAGGGAGTGTAGGGGAAGATAAATTTAACAATTATGATGTAGATTAATATTAGGATAAAATTTGTAAATTTCAGAAACGATTCATAAAGACTGTCATGACATCATTATCATTCCTTTTATGATTTAAACCATACGCTAAATATAAGCATCAATGATAAATTCATAAACTATAATCGTGTTAGAATTCATTTCAGTAACAAAATTGATTTTATCTTTGATAAATTAATTGATATAATGCAATAGTTCATAAACTAATAACATTTATAACAGATACTCAACTTATAATGGATTTTACTCTAAACTAATATGGATTATAATTTAATTAGTTCAAATTTGTTATTGTATTCCATTTACTAAATTTGAACTATAATTATATACACTCAAATTATATCATAAGTTCCTTAAAATGAAACAATACTTCAATA
The DNA here is from genome assembly GCA_035578165.1 of Stenolophus ochropezus. Taxonomy (NCBI): domain Eukaryota; kingdom Metazoa; phylum Arthropoda; class Insecta; order Coleoptera; family Carabidae; genus Stenolophus; species Stenolophus ochropezus. The sequence goes on from JAQOWZ010000008.1 coordinate 23,833,469, forward strand.
CTCTATAGTTAAATCAAGGTGACACTTTTATACAATTTCAATTATACGGAGTAGTTTTCTATTGTTTGTTCTAATGTTTATTGTATTGTAATTTTTCGACAAAAGACTAATTCGTCAACTGATACAAATTGTTCAAAACAACTCATACATCAGAATATTGTTTAAATTTACGATTTCGATTTCAGTGTCAGAATTTACTAGGTTGTCTTCTAAATACTTGGAAATCTTACTGACATATACTTTATCTATTTTATTTTGTTTACAAAATGTGTAAAATAAATTATACTTCCAAAAAAACAATAATGGAATTCAAAGTCTACTAAACCGGCTGTCGTTCTGAGAATACCAATTCAAAACCTCATTAATACAAATTCATTACTATTTATTTTCCACATAAAAATATCCATGTAGTGCACTCTCTTCGCAAGCTCAAGGGCCTGACAGGAAATATTTAGTAAACACACTTTTCGGTATATAGGTACATATATTGTTTATATGACATTACCAATAACTGCAATAATACAGAGATGCACAGCCAGAAAAAAGTTAAAAGTCATAAGGAATAAACATATTTATAGATGCTTATTTATTTTTAAAGACACTCGCCAAAAAATCGATACGCAACAACAATTTCGAAGTATTTTTCTTTATTAAGAAATAGTTGAAAAAACTTAAAAATGAGAATTGTCAGAAACTGATTTTTACCATAACCCAATAAATATAAAATTAGTTTCTGTAGAATCAAATTTGTTTTACTTCTAATTTTTATTGAAAGCAAAGGAAAGTATAAATTTGATTATCGCATGCAAGCAAGCCAAGGTAGGCAGAAATAACTCTGCTACAATTTGTGGAGTGTTATTCACCTGTTCTCAAAATTATGCAAAATGGTATATTCGGCCCGTAAATTAGAGAGATCGGAACTATTCATTACGCTTCGCTATAAGCAGAATAATCTCTGCTTGGGCAGGACAAACGCATCTGTCACAATGTAACAAATTCATCATTTCAAATACATTTTTGTACTTATACTAACGGAAGTAGAAAAGTATTATATGAAACACCTTTGTTTCCTTACATATTATATAAATAGCTATTTTAATTTATCTTTTTAAACATATTCTTTTAATAATAATAAAAAAAAAAAATGTGTAAAGAAGGACTATTTTAACTTTGAGTCAAGTAACGAAGCTAAAAGAAGCAAACAGCAGACCATTTTAGGTAAATTTATTTCATATAATCACTTCATTTAAACTTATTTCAGTTGAAAATGAAGTCATTCTAAGTTTCATCACTTTTGAAAATGCGAAAAATTTTAAAAACCCTTCGAGTTCTGTTAGCCCTGCTCAGTTCCACAAAAAAGAGAGGTTAATAACTAGATGTTATAGTAGTCCCATATACAAAATTATGACATTCTACGGCTAATCATTTTTGAGTTACGCGAGATACGTACACATAGTCACCCCTCTGTATCAATGCTATTAAGTCATTGTTTTCTGAAATGATAACCAACAACCCGCCGATATTATTGTTGTTGGTTATCATTTCAGAAAACAATGACGCAACAGCATTAATACAGCGAGGCGGCTATATGTACTATGCCTATATTCGGCCATAATGTCACTATTCGGTATTCGGCCTATTCGGCATATTTTAATATCGAATATTCGATTACAAGAAATAAGTGAAATGTATTAAAATATATAAATATATAGATAATAAATTTAAGAAAAGGTATAGGTACATTTGTTAAGTTATCATTAATGTATCTACAATAAGAGTAAATAATTTATGTAGTTATATTGTTTAATTGTTAAATTTCTAAACTGAAATAATTAAATTTAATAGTAATCAAAGAAGAAATTAACTTAACAAAAAATAGGGCGAGCATTTTAGAATAAATACACCTCTCTGCAACAACGACCGTCAATCACGCGTTCAGATTGTACAAAAATAGGTATATTATTCGGTAATGCCGAATATTGTTAAAATTACATCGAATATTCATTATTCGGTTATTCGGCTGAACAGTTATTCGTCACATCACTAATTTGTACTTACAAAGGTCATGCCGAAACTAGAAAATAAGGATTGAGGGATGATCCTTTGAAATCTGAAAAGCAAAATTATTCGCGAATACTATACTTCCTTTACTTTGTACAAGAAAGTAAAAACAGAATAATTTAAACATTTTCAAATAATTGAATATTTTTGCGAAATAAAATTTAGTTAAATATTTTTCTTAAATAGCTTGTGAAGTACTAGTGCCTGAGCACAGAATAGTTACATACAGCAGCGACAGTCCGTGTCGGTACCTTTCATGTTCCCCTTGTCAGTTCTATGACCTTGAAGCATTGTATAGACCTTTAAATTTGTTCCATTCCCCTATCTCTCACTAAGATGTGAGGAAACTTTCCGATTTTAAACAATGAGCCCTTTAATTTTGTGCACAGTCACCGTCTCTCTCTAATTTTCGTTTCACTGTCTTACTGTCGCTTCTGTATAAATCTATTCTGTGTCACTATTACGTACGTACAAAGGTCATGCTGAAACTAGAAAAAAAAGGATTGAGGGATGGTCAAAACAGATGTTTCCTTTGAAATCTGAAAACCAAAATTATTCGCGATTACAATACTTCCTTTACTTTGTACCAGAAAGTAAAAACAGAATAATTTAAACATTTTCAAATAATTGAATATTTTTGCGAGTCCCTAAAATTTAGTTAAATATTTCTCTTAAATTGCTTTTGAAGTACTCGTGCCTAAGATGTGAGGAAACTTTCCGATTTTAAACAATGAGCCCTTTAAATTTGTTGTCTTTCCCCATCTCTCTCTAATTTTCGATTTTCTGTTTTACTGTCGCTTCTGTATAAACCTATTCTGTGGTTATTTCGATTTGTTTTAAAGTTCTAAATACTCAATTCTTAAAAAGCTTGTGAAGTACTATACTTCGTTTTTTAACTATAGACAGCACTAGACGAAGTCACATTTATACCACAGCGTTAATGAAATACTAGTAGTTCTGAAAACAACTGGTTTCAATCGTGAAATATCACAAAAAGAGAAATGAAACGAAAAACACGTGCAAATTCAACAAGTTATTTGACAACTACTGAGAGTTTGACATTTCAATTACGTTTGAGAAGGTTAACTTGAAATTTTGTCTAGTTAAATGCGGCTTCATGAAATGGCGCAACAGTCAATCACAAGCTTTGATTTTCTCACTAGAATTTCTGGTTACTGTCTATAGTTTAAAAACAGAGTATAGCTCTGAGTCAGCTGTTGGAGAATGAGTGTGCTGGTCCTGTCCGCGCTAGAGAGGAGCGATAAGCCGGGGCCTGGGGATTACGTCATCACATTCTTCCGCAGACACTTGTGCTCGCAGCGACACACGCATCGCATGCACAGCACGGGACAGGGGACGAGGGACGCGGGACGTGTTTTTATATACCACTGTTTTTTACTTTTTACTCCCATTATCATAATAGATGTTACTACTGTTAGAATTATCTAAATGCTCTATTCACGTTTTTTCTTTGGACGTATTTTATAAAAACATTCTTGGACAGTATTTTTCCATGGCTGGATATTTATCTACGATTCCCAAATATATTTGAAAGTAATTATTACAATTTTACAAAATGGAAAATACACTTTACTAGTGACGGGCATTAAAATTATTAATACCAATTAATCATTATCACCGCTAATTTATGCAAAATAAAAAAATGAGCTACTATAAGACGATGAATTTAATCACTTTTAAATCTCATTGGTTTTTGATTTGAATCATACTACAATTGTTGTTTAACATTCCAAATTTACGTAATTAGGGGGAAAAGCATATAGGTAATATTACCCTGTGGTAATACTTTCAGGAACTACTAAATCTCTTTCACTTCGTCGATAAAACGACTTTTGTGGCACATTATTTTGAATTTATAATGCAGAATTTTTTCTTTTTCTCGTATCGTCTCATTTTACATGTAAAATATTTTATCTCGTCTCGTTCATTTCTCGTCTCGAATCTGGCGGAGATTTATCGAATTTTCAAGGTGGAATATTGCTAGCTTTATAACGCACGCCATCTGTGCATAGTGTTTCCATACCTAGAAAAATTTAAAATTGAACATTTTTTTTAAGGAAATTAGGAAGAAATTATATACTTACGGAAAAATGAAATTTTTCAGACTATAAGTATAATTAGATAAATACAATATAATTATAACTACATTTTTTCTTACTACTAAAATAATAAAAATTTAAGTTTTTGATTTTGTTTTATTGGTACACCGCTACTACTGTTCGGTGGTTATAAAATTAACTCTGTCAGTTATTGATGGTTTTTAGTAATTTTGTTCTTAGGATATCTACTTTATAGTGACATTTGGGACGATATTGCAAGTTTATATTATACAAGTTATTTCTTATTCCCTAATTAACAGATACTATGGGCGAAGGAATAGATATATTTCTACTTCGGCAGCTTAGAAATTTAATTTCTTCTTTGTGAATCAAGTCAGAAAAGACATTGTACAAAAATAATTTTAAAACCTCCAGAAATCTCGGCGAAATTATTGAAATTCGAGAATCTCGATTTTATTTTTTCGTCTCGAAGCTTTGTTTGTAAAATCGGCCTCACAAGATATTTCGAGATGAAACGAACGAGATTCGAGAAATATACGTCTCACTCGAATTGCTAAGCACTAATGTGTGAGGTTTTATTAAATTTACTTTGAAATGTGTTACAGTAAAATCCGGTTATAACGACATCGTCGCTATAACTGATAGAAGCAAAATAACGTTAGCGTATTTCGACGTTATAACAAGTTTGTCGCTATAAGCAGTTTCGTTATAAACGGATTTTACTATATTTCTTTTATTGTTTCTTTAAATTTTTACTTAGTCTTTAGAATATTTTTTTCATAATAAATGCTATTACGTAGTACAAATATATTGTAGCTGTCTAAATACATTTTTAAGATGTTAGCGTTCGTTTTTGAGAATCACTTAACTAGTCAAACAAAGACAACACTTATTGTTTTAACCAAAATAGCTTCATTTTTTATTGTTATTACTATATGCGAAATAAGAGCTGAGCGACCGAAAAAATGTAACTTTAACAATATTGTTAAACTTAGACTGGCCTCATAAGATTACATTGTATTATAACAGCACGCTTCCTTAAAGCGCTTTTATTATAGAATGCGTTTTTAATATGGGCCAATATGTGTTTTATTTTATATTAAATGTATATTTTGATTATGTTTTTAGCCAAAAATAAATTAAGTGTCATTTTAAACAATAACTCGCCAAAACAAAATTAGTTAAATCCCGTTATATGTCAGTAGTTTATATTTCATTTTTATCTATAAAATCATATATCACTCTAACTGATGAACTATGTTGCAAAGACCAAAAGCATAATTTTTTTAATATAGGGCCCGAATTATATTTTATCTAGGGCCCATTGAATGCTTAATCCCGGCCCTACGAGTCACTTCGCAGGAATTATGAGTTTATTTTACCAATTAAATTCATAGCTCGAATTATATTCGCTTGATTATTTCACGAATGACAATAGTTCAAACATAAAATTTACATACAATAAAATATAACCATGGCGTTTGCTTTGTGGAGATTATAAAATTTTTCAGTATAAAACTGAAAACTTCCAATAAATGAAGCATTCTGATTGGGTGAAGATGATGTCTGTGAAATAATCACTAAAAAAAACTAACAATGGCCATCAAATATAGCATTCTGATTGAGTAAAAATGACGTTTGTGGAATAATCAATATTAATTGTTGGATCGTATATAAAATGAAATTTGAAAAAGCTGACGAATAAAGAAGTATGGAGGAGGAATAAGTGAAGATCAAATCAAAAGTACACGATATCACTTCACGAAGTTAGCCAAAGTAGTAGCTAAAGTAAAACTTTACAGACACTTATGTCAATTTTAACTTTACGGACTAATTTGTCAAACTGAATTAACCTATATTTTAATAGAATTATATTTTTGCAGTTTATTTTAGCACTATTTAAAATAACAAACATATCATTCTATAATATTATTAGAGAATTAATTTATTATTTACCTTTCATAATGATTTATCTGATTTTGTGTTGACGACGTCTAAGTAGGTGTATAAATAAATAAAATGAATGAAATGAAAATTATAAAGAAATATTTCACACTTTGACCCCTTCTCAATAGCTAGCTGATGTTTTACAAACACATAATGCTTATTTATTCATGTTTTTAATTAATAATTTAACTATTTCGGAAAAAAAATGTAATGTATATCTAAGCACTAACGTATTTTTTTATATTCACATGCTTTATTCTACATTTATTCCATATGCGTAATGAAAATTATATTTTAGTCCCTTTATAAACAAATAACTATTAATGAAGATGAGATACAATTTTGATGATTGTCCGAGCAGATATTTTCTAAATGTAGATAGAAGTAGAAGTTGGAATGAAGTGAAGCAAGACTTGGTGTGAACCGTGGATGTTCCTAATGCATTACAACTGGTTGTGGATGACTAAACACTTCTCATCACATCGAGTGTTTTACTTTTACAAGAGATGAAACTTTATAGCTGGAGTGTTTGTTCGTGTGGAAAATGTTGGAAATAATGACACCGTTGATTGCGTCGTGATGTCTGATCATTTGTATTTCAACTATAAAAATGCACGGCAAATTGTTCCATCTACAAATAAGTTGTACTGAACCGAGCAAAACTAAGTTATGAATTCATGTTGTGTCTGCCTACACAACGCACGACGCTTCGTTAAAGTGTAACGAAACTTAATTTGATTGAGCTGATGTAACAACGGGAACCTAATGCTTCTCTGCATTAAATTCTAATTAATACACATCGTAACTCGATATTGATAGCGTGACCACACTTTCAAACTTTAAGCTAAAAAATTCACATCATTTATATTCGATATTGCATTTACAACAAGTAATAAGGATACAGTTTTTCATAAGGGGTTATTCGAAACAACAGTGTTTAAAATAGTTATTTGTATCACTAGTCTAGAACTAAACTTTTGCGAGAATGAGTTCATTTTGACAGGCCAAGCTGAAAGCGAGACCTGCAAATAATGCGAGATCTCGCAAAAGATATTCTGGGCGTGTGATACACATTTTTTTTGCGCCGACGACCCTTTTAATTTATTAAAGAAATATTATTACTACTTAAAATTTTATACACTTAGATTTTTATGTCAGTAATATTTTCGATTCACATGGATATATAAACAATTCAGTTATTGTATTCAAAAAAATTAGTGATATTTGATCGAACCTAAAAATGATTTCATATTTTTTAAAAATTAACGTAATCGAAATCATAGAAGACGAGTATAATATGAATAATAATTAAAAAGTTTGTTTTAATTATTTACTCAATTAACGTTTTACATTTTCAATTGAATAAAATTAAAATTTTTGACAGAATGTAGTGCTAAAATATCTAAGTTGGCATCCGTACATTTTGCCGGCCTAGGCCGGCAAACAGAGAGTTCCTGAACAATTTTGAGTTGTGTAATACGTCATAATGAAACGGAAATTTAAAAAAATGCCGTCTTTTGTGCATTACATTGTAGTCTCTGTATTCTGCACTGAAATATAGTAATACTGAAACGTGCACTAGTGGCGCCAACTCGATCCGAGAAAGACAGGCTCTCGCAGGTGTTTCTGTCTTTGTCGTACCGTATATTCAAAAAGTTTCCTTTGTCATAAAGTGTCAACCATGGGAAATGTCAACCATATGAAGACAGTAGAAAATTGTATGATGCAGAAATGATCAGTGATCACTACAAGCGTATGAGTATTTTCCAAGTAAAGTTTTACAGGGTACGTTTTCTCTCCACTAAGTTGCTACCGGTTCCTTATTTATGGAAAAACTGAAATATAAATGAGATTTAAAAAAAACTCCACTGATTTTCATGGACTAAATTATTTATCACGTACCTGAAAAAAGATAAATGTGTGTTTGGTTGCCAAACAGATTTGCAAATCTTAACACAGCAATGTCGTAATATTTTACATATCACCTTTTATTCTAAAATTTTGACATTCAAAAGTAACAAGGGCTGTCAAAAAGACAGTTTATTCGATCGTGAACAACGATACAAAATTTGCGTATCGGAAGGTATGTTAAATCACTTGCGTTAAAAATACGCATGCAAACATGTGTTAGACAATGATGGGTATACCTTGCATAAATTGTCTCTCGGCTCGTTTTTTATATACAAGTTTTATTAAGTAGACATTCTATCAGTATTCAATAATAATACAGCCTATAATTCATCTCATAGAAAATAACCTACCCGAAAGACGCCTTTTTGTTCATATTTTGAGCAATCAATCCAATAAGAGTATCTTTAGGAAGTCTACGACTCTTACCGGTTTCGACCTCTCTTGGATCTTCCTCAACAAGTGTAGGTCAATTTAAATAAAATGATGCAGATTAATAACATAGAATAAATTTATTTAATTACAGAAAACAGTTTTCAGAAAAACTAAACACCGGTCAAAAATAAATAAAATTTGTTCTGTTTATAGAAACCGGTAAAAAAAATTGAATTTTTTTTTTCTGTTTCAGCACATGAACATCAGCTAATTTTTGTATTTTCCGCGTCTAAAGATTGCTATTAACTGAATATAGGTATAAGAGCTTTTTTTTCCATCTAGAAATATTGTACCTTAAAAAAGTTTCGTATTATTTGTATGCATAAAAAATAAACGGTTTAGTAAGGAAAAACTGTTGCATTGTTTCAAAGGAAAGTTTGTGTAGTTTGAGTAGATGTATATCAGGAGAACAGCGTAGCAAGAAGGAATGCAGCTTATCTCTGCTTTCTATTCGCGAATAATGATTCATTATCTGCCCGGAGACATTTAATTGCACAAGATGGATTACCCTCATCTGCAGAATAACTGCACTTGTAACGCAATCTTACAATGCCTTCAGCCCAATGCTATAATACACACTTTCGATATTATTGTTGTTCATCATATTCAGAGATGTTCAACCTATAGCTCGCAGGTTCAGGTGATTCGCAACGAATTTTTATTTTTTTGAAATGGTTCATCTACACAACAAAGCCTCAAGAACTTAAAGTAGTTTCGTGATACCTAAGTTTTACTTGCATTTTAGTGGTGTGAATTGTAATCCTGCAGTTTTTCGTTGAAATATATATCTGTTAACCTACGTTCAATGTAACGGACATTTTAGCCAGAGGTGAAGAATTCAACCTTAAATTAATCGAATTATTTGAATCGTCTAAATTTTGGTAAAATATATAAGGACAAAACATGTTTCCTTCATTGTTATATTAGGCGCAAGTATTTAATGTACATGCACTACTTGCTAAAATAATTAAAAAATGTAATCGAAAGATCGAATCGCGTCGTACCTCAACTTTTACCGAGTTATGTATTCCGTGCAGAATCTCTTTTTACAATGACCTTTGCTCTAAACCATATATTATATATCATATCGGATACAATACTTACTGACGAGTTCTTTAAAGGAACAACTACATTTTTTAATTTAATTGTGATAATGAACTTCGGAAATTCATTTTTTTTTTTTAATTTGCTAAAATAACTTTTTTCACTATCAGAGAATATAGTATTTATATTGTGTACCGAATACAGAAAAGTGGATATGAGGTTTTTTTTGACTAGTTGCTCACTATGTTTTTTAAGCGACCACATAAAATAGTGGTAACCATAGTAACAATAAAGAAAAGGGAGAACATTAGCTCATGGCTTGGTAATGGGGTATGTGACCAAATTTTGATTTTTACATACATATATGATACTAGACAAAAAAATAAAATATCCGTATTTTTAAATCGATTCATTATTAGTAGTTCACGAGAAAATAATTAATAAAAAATTTGGAAACTGATGCTGTACCATCATCGTGATAGAATATTGTAAGAGAGATAGACTGGGAGCGTAAAGTCTATCTGCCTTTTTTCACGATCCTACCATGCTGTTTTCATTATTGTAATAAGAAGCTACAGTGGTTAAATTTTATATTTAATGAGCTATATACTGAAATTTGATTATGGTCACATACCCCACTTTGAACAAAATAGAAATAATTTTGCCTAAATATGATTGGTTTTGGACAAGATAAAAGTATTTATTTTCGTCGCCTAAACGTGGGCAATTGTTCTTTTTGACAAATGGTGTATTAAATGGGAATGAATAATTTTCTGCAGTGATCGTCTAAAAAAAATCTTTATGCATTTGATATTGAATGTTAACATTTTTTGACAGTTGCAGAAAAACAAATTTTTGTAATTTGTTACAATTACATAAAATTTGTGTGGCTCCCCTATTTTTTTATTATTAATTAACTGTAAGAATTGTAAGTGAAAGATTGTGCACGAGTGATGTATGCAGTGAAAGACATAGTCATAGTGAGCAGTAGAGACCTCAGAGCGTCCGTTGGGAGAGAAAGTTGCAGGCGTTTTTGTTGCCGGTTCTCCAAGCGACGGCCGCGGTTCAGACGTTGCGGTTTCACGGATTATGCAGACACGGACACTGCGCGCCTATTTCTTCTCTCTGCCTTCAGGCTACTCTGGTTCTTATCCTTTCATGGCTAATACAACAGATACAACAGAAAACTCAAAACTTGCAATGGATTTAAAATAACATATCAATTTGTTGTTTTGTTAATTGTATAACAATATTCAAGGGTTGATAAGTTTCTTCCACTGTGATTTAAACCACTGGTTAGAACCGTACTGGTTAAAATAAGTTTTAGCCAATGTATTTTTTCCAAATTCTATTATTCAATAATTTGAAAATTGTATAAATAATATTTTAATCAGTGGTTCAAAGTTTACGGTTTTTCTGGTACTTTTTGCATTTATTTTTAGTGCTTAAAAACAACAATTATTCACAAGTAAAATTCTTCATTATACACAGAACTATCAGTTTTAAAATTCAATAACAACATTATTTATAACAATATATTTTTTCAATAACATACCTATTACAACCAAGTACGACGTTCTCAGAAATTTAGGTTATTTTTTCTAAAACGACATTTATATATTATTGTGTGAAATATCCCATTATGACTTATTTCACTCATTTATAATATATTGTACTGTTAAAACAGGCTATAAGCACTACTGTGTCTAATGAAACTGTTTAGTCACTAAAAATAAATGCATAAAGTACGTCAAAAATCGATATTTTAAGATAAACATATTGCCAAATAATAATCCACTTTGAGATAGAAGTTACAACAATATCTGAATTATCACACATAATTATAATATTTTAAGAAATATTTGAATTTGAACTTTTAATTAATTTAAATTTTGATGATTTCCTCCAGTGCAAACTCTAATTTTAAAGGTCACCAGTAAAAAGTATCTAGATATGTAAGATCGAGTAGTCTAGCAGACAATTCTTCCATTTCCTCTAAAGTTATTAATAATTCTTAAAATTGTTGTTTCACTTGATGTAGGCCTGTCAGAAAATTTTATAACCCAAAAAACAAATGTTAAATTCGTTTCCTATGTTTCATTTTAAACCAGACAAGCAAATATGCATTGCTGTCAATCAAATATCAAGTCATAACCATGGATATGATGAATGAAGAATGGTAAAGACATTAGTTACCTTTCGTAAGGCTTACTATTTTTTGCACCAGTACAAAAAGTTCCTAAATGAAGTATATTAAAATTCATTTATGAAAAAATCCGTTTTCGTGGTATTTTCCAAACATTCGTTCCATTTGCAATTTTCCAAATTCTTGTCATTTGAAGTTTTTTATCTGAAAAACTACGAAAATAATTATGTACCATTATTAAATCAATAATTATAGTATTAGTAGTTGCCATTTTAAACTTTAATGGCAATAAATGAATGTACTAAATCATTTATGTGTGCAAGTGTAGTAAATATGAATTTACTTACAGTTTTGTTAAGAGTAACAACCAGTAAAAAATTACAATCGGTAGGAAACTAGAATCAAAAATTCGATAAACGATTTTTAGTACGTCATTGGAAAGTAAATATTGCCTGTAAAATGCAAAATAAAAGAACTCATTTCATAATGCTGTGCACCATGTCATTAATTTCCTCATCACGAAATGAATTTTATTGTGCATTTAATGGTTTTCTAATTTTTAAATTCATTACAAATTACAATAACTATGATGTGAAATTGAGAATGTAGATAGTACGATATGCATTTGGCCTGCAGTGAACGAAACTCGGAGATTACTGTAATTATTATATTTCGCATGACATTGTGCGCACTGCTATGTTATTTTCATGTTTCACATTGATTTTCCAGTTTATGTTGAATTTAAAATTTAGTTCATGATTATAAACGTTCCCATTTTATAATGTACCGTTCATTACTCATTTCATTTTTAATGCTAATACTCATTAAATAGGCAACATATTTCAAAATTTTATATATGTATACTTTAAATAAACATTAATAAATATATCATCCACTGTTTATTACCCATTATTGGGTGTGCCAGATCTACGTTCCCACATATATCGGTAAATATAATATTCGAGTATAATACAAGCATAAAATCAAATTTAACAAAATATTAAATAATCTGATCTTTTTAATTTAAATCGGATTTTTTATTTAAATCAGATTTTTAATTTTTAAGAAAAGGTGTATTATATTTTCAAAAATATTGTAAAGAATAAGTAAAAAAATTATGAAACAACAAAAATATACAGTAAAATCTGGTTATAGTAGGTAGTAGTAGTCAATTACAAAAAATGAAATGAGGTACAATAATTCTTTAAAATAATATCAATTCAGGGATTTATTAGTGATATAAAAAATGGTACATTAAGGGAAATGTCTCTTTGGAACCATTGCCCTTACAAAACTTGTCCTTGTGGGCAGGAGCCTTGATGCCCCCATGTAGTCGGCGTCCATACCATGAAGTTACACAGGTTTAGTAGTTCCTGAAACAATTGCCACATTGCAACACCCACGCGCTTTTTTCCTTAACTTTTGTAAACTTCGGATGTTAAATTAAAATTGTAGAAAAAAACAATTATTGCATCCCTGATATATAACGTAGAGACCAGACTTCATTTTTCATTTTCTACAACTCTAACTGATTTGGAAAATGCACCACACGGTCAAATTTTATGTGTAATATACATGGACAAGAATTTCATTTGACAAGACTCGAACTCGGGTTATCAGAATCACAACCGGTTATTTAATCCATAGACTACGGACCCCATAATTTTATTAATTTTTACATATGTTTATTTGATTGTAAGTGGCGTAAACAACTGCGTATATACAATTGTAATAATCTTAAAACACAAAGTTTTTGATGTAATGTGAATTATAAAATTTAATTAAGTACGTGTTTCTCATCGTGTCAATTACTGTCATTGTAATAGTGTGACAATGTATTACACCCGTCTAATTATTGATTTACATTGACATCCTGCGGGTAATTACGTACAAAATATTTTAATCGTCAAATTATAAAACGTAGTACATTTAAACTTATTTCAAATGATAAGATTTTTTGTATTTTGTAACTGTAATAATTATTCGGAATTACTGGTATTATATTGGACAGTGGTTCTTAAAGTGGGTGCCGCGGCACCTGGGGTGCTTTTCATTACTTGTAGGGGTGCCGCGGGCGTGGTGCGAAATTTAGCGTCGTAGATATTTTAACAAGTTTTGGATCTGAACATTTGAACCTTTTTTTCACACTTATGTTAAATGATTGTCTAAAGAATGAGTATTGAATCGTGTTTACGAATTAAAAGTAGAACTACCTACACACTTTTTTTGAACAAGAAAACAAACTTGAATTTTGTGAATAAAAGATGAAAGTTTCTTAAAAATCCTCCGATAAAATTAGAAATTTGAAAGGCAGAGTTGAATTTTGAAAACTAAAGCAAGTTGGAAATTTTTAACACTAAGAGTACAGATTTTCTACTATTTTCAAATATATCTATTGATAGTTTTGATTGGATATGTTGCAAATGAAATATTCTAAATTTTCATTAAAATCCTTTTGGATATTTATTCAAAATAAATGTCGCAATTCGAGTTTTAGTTCAATTTTCTACCTCTTGTGCGAATGTGATCTATGATTTTTACGTTTGTTAACATCAATACTAAACAGAGAGAACGATTGAAGTCAGTAAAACATGAATACGAGTATGTTTCTCCAAAATACACCCACATACAAATTATATGTAGCTTATGTATCACTTGTTTTCTTTAGATTAATAAAATGTGTTTAAAATTTCATGCACATAATGTTGGAGGTGCCGGAAATTTTATACTATCGGCATGGCTTATGGCTTCAATCAAAAAATGAGAACCACTAATCTATCTTGGAGCAAGACACAGTCATCGTGTTAGCATACCTAGTCTGCAGTTGGATCTGGGTAGAACGCTTCCAACTTTTATTCAGGTCGTTTACAGTTCTCTTAATGAAGATCGATCTGTAGTTGAGATTGATCAAATCAATCTGATAAAACAAGATATCTTTTTCTGATCGGTAAAGATCTATCAAAAATAAGGATCGATCAGATCAGTCAAGATCGTTCAGATCGGTCTGATCAAACAGGATCGATTTTTTCTGATCGGGAGGCAGTGGGCCTTCTGGCCTCCTCCCGGCCTGGTAGTCTGGCTTCCAGCTCATCTCATGCCCAACCAGACAACATTCTGGAGCAAATTTAGCTGCATTAGATTGTGATCTAGTTTCAGTAGTTCAGGAATTAGAGTGCCTTCAATCAAAAATTGAGAAATACTGATCAATTTTAATAGAGCAGGACATGGTCAACGTAACGATCGTCATCGATCACAAATTTCTGTAATCGCAGAGCCACTATATAATATTTTACGATTTGTTCCACAATTATTCTCCAACTGCCAAGTTTATTTCACGAAGAGTAGATAAATGGTTCACAATAATCAGTGACGAACACAATTGAAATAGGAAAAAGACGGAAGCGTTTGATGTTGCGGGTGTGGAGGTGAAAGGAGACGGTCCGCAGTGTGTAGAGCGTCGGATAATGAAACTTCATTAAGATAAATTATAAAGTGCAGCGCAACACTGAGCTCATTTGCAGCCGCAGTGTGACTTGCAGCCTGCAGGCTTCCCGCTAAATGAGAAACTATTCTTCACCACATTCACACACACAAAAATTCTACTTACTTCATCATTGGTCTTATCAAACCTACGGAAAAACTTTTACTTACTAGCAATCCGCACTACTACTCCTAGGCTCGGTTGCATAAAACATTTTTAACTTTAATCACCGGTTAAATTTTTGACAACAATGTATTTTTAATACGTTATCATGGTAAAAACGTCAAGTTAACCATGTGATAATCAAGCTTTATGCAACCGGGTCCTAGTCTTATATAGCATAACCATATTTCGTTGAAACCACAAAGTTAAATTTACTTTTATTTCAAATGGGGTATGTGATCAAATTATTTTTACATATAAGTTGTTCAACGAAAAGCGAAACATAGGAGTTTAACGTGGGATTTCAAAATATTGCGGATTCTCTATCTCCTGATAGATTTAGAGTAAAACTACAAGTATACAAAGTTGTTCAAAATTAATTTCGACATCAGATAAGATCATAATTGATTCAACAACATGCCTGCAGTACGAGATTTATTAAATATAAAATGTAACACGTTAGAATGATAAAAATCAGACAGCCATAGAAATAAAAGAAAAAAATCTATGTGACAGTTCATTGAAATATCACTGATTTAAATTCTTATTGTGTTTATTTTAATATTATTTAAGTTGAATTTAGATTCTTTTTCTTAAATAATATACCAATATTACAAAAATATTAACTAAAAATGTTCATATTAAATAAAAAGTAAGATAAGAACATCAAATACAACAAATTTTTATTATATTTACGGACGAAACATACATTTTTATCCAAACCGTGTAATTCACTATAACAATGGTGTTTTTACATAAATAAAGTAGGTTATAAAACGCATGTGGGTTAGAAATTATAACTCACTGTTTCTTGGTTCGTATCTTAGTAACTATATTCGTTATAAAACCTTCTATAGTCTATTTTTTTATTAAATGTCAATACTACGCCCGCGTAGTAGAATCCTGAAAAAAGACAAATAGGCTAATATTGTTTACAATAGAAAAAAAAAACTCTTTTTAACGGTCTTACAGCGTACTTTGAGGTCCATATGAAAATTGAAAGTTTATATCAATTTCTCGAAAACGGTATAAGAAATAAAAATTTTGAGTACTGCATTAAATTCATCGTTAAAATTGCCTGAATAATGTGCAAGTTCAAATATATTTGGTATTGAAATAAAAGAGTTATAAGCAAAAAAAAATGCAAAATTTCTATGTAGTCACTTATGCATTTGTTGGGAAAAACAAAAATATGTATAAAATTACCCCACGTGAGGCAATTTTTCTGTAATTTAAGTACCTCTTATAGTTCTCGAGATCCTCATCCTTAAACAGTTTTATAGGTCACCCTGTATAGTCAAAAAGATATAATGATGATTGATTAAACTAAGGTAGTAAGAAAAATTGTAGAACCTGGAAACATTGATAAATGGAAAAGAATGAAACCGAAAAGACTGGGCATTAAGAATTGCAGAAATAAGAAATATGAGAGAAAATAGGAAAATACAAAAAAGAAATGAAAAAGTTAGCTAAAAATGAGAAGAAAATAAATGTAACAATATAAGGAATTCCGACACCCAAGCATGGGTATAAGGAGTTATAGGTATAGAAGAACAAGAATTACGAACGTTTACATGTAAACAAATGATTGTACTTGTCTTGTAAATAAAAATTGTGATAATCTAATACAAATAACTCTTGCAAATTATTAGTTAAAGTTTTTGCATTTGTTAAACATAATTTTAGTACTAAATTGAATAAGGTACATTTTCACAAAAGAACTGTAAGTCTTTAAAAATAATAGACGTGTGGGAGTGAACGTCAGTAATCGAACAATTTTCTATTAATTTTTACATCCGATTAAAAACGCTTCCTTGGGTAATAATTCCCATATTTTGTTATAATTCTTAATATAAATATTAAAGCGGGACAAATCGAAACAAAAAACTTTTCAAACGTATAAACATAATGTATTCGTTGATAGTTTAAGTTAGTTTAGGGCGTAAGTCGTACATTGTTCTTGCGCATTTAAGGCATAGTTAAGGCACGTGGGGAATCCGGGCGCCGCGACAATGGGAAGAGCTGAGCGGGAACAATGGGCTGATACACCAGCGAGCTAATTGAATTTACTTGTCGGAGATTCATTCGTTCGACTTACATTTCCGACACTAATTGAATTGTGTGTGCTGATACGGGCTGGGTACTAGCTGGGTACTGATTTGCCTATACTTCACACATTGTAGGTATACATATATTTAAAAAAAAAATTCTACTCACGTTTAAAAATAGGATGTTAGAGATAATTTTTAAAATTTAAAAAAGGCAAGTTACAGTAGTAGCTGTCGATTTAAAAAAAAAATCAGATTTTTTAGATTTAAATACAAAAATTTTGAATTTTTTTTAAAAGCCAACGTTATTTTACTTTTATCGATTATAGCGATATAGAATATTGATATTTTTGAGATCTCTTATTTGTCGATGTAACCAGATTTTACTGTAACACATTTCAAAGTAAATTTAACAAAAAATCACACTTTAATTCAAAATGTTATAAATTCACAATAATAAACTAGTAAAGACATTTTACCGACGACGATTTAGTAGTTCTTCAAAGTATTGGCACGTGGTAACATTACCCACACGCTTTTTCTCCAATTTTCGTAAATCTGGAATGTTAAGTAACAATGGCAGAACAAATGATTTAAATCAATGATTTAAAGAAAAATAATGTTATTTAAATCTAATTTAAATTTATAACAAGGTATTTTCTAACTGGTTACTTAAATAGCTATTATATTATTATACTCTGTCAACCCTAAAATATAATTTCAGCAATAATATAACAAGAGAGTGAGAATCTAGTTATTTTTGTATTAAGTGCGGAAAGTGTATGTTTTTAAATTAAAATTTTTCGCGCACAAAAAAACATACAATAATCATTAATTATTATTAAGTTATTTTTGTAAGATTATTACACGTGATTCATAATGAAACCTTCCATTTGTTTAAAGAAACATCATTAATGTAGTGGTTAATTTTTAAC
This sequence comes from Stenolophus ochropezus, assembly GCA_035578165.1. Lineage (NCBI taxonomy): Eukaryota > Metazoa > Arthropoda > Insecta > Coleoptera > Carabidae > Stenolophus > Stenolophus ochropezus. The sequence continues at coordinate 23,851,717 of JAQOWZ010000008.1, forward strand.
CAGTTGCTATTTTTTTTCTCCAATGAAAAGAGATACCACTGAAGAAAATATCAAAACATCACTTGTAATGTTTGTTTTTATTTGTCAAAAATATTAGCAACTGGTTAAAAAATTAACCACTGAGTTACAGAATAGGCTTCATAAGGTGCTAGGTACATTTTTTTTTTCTGCACAACTCTTAATGAACACCGAACAATTCACATGCAATCATGCAAACTAAAGTGTAGCATATAACTGTCGGATGTGGGTACCCTAGTTGTGAAAATACGTTTAACATGAAGTATTTGGAAAGCTGTCGGCTGTTAGACACATGTTCTTCTATTTGCTACCGTAGTACCTAGAACGTTGCATTGTCTAAAGATTAGCTTTGAGTAGAGTCCATGTAAGTGTTGTCCGAACCACAATGCCGACCACCGACTGCAATTGTAGCTAATTGCCCCAACCTTCATTCGTGTTCAATTGCCTGAACTGCAATGAGAATTTTACCCAAATTTGTACGAACAGTTGGCTAATGATACCGCGAAATATATACAATTGTCACCATTGTTGGAATAATTTAACACTGAATACTTACTTATGCTATCATTTATAAATCATTTTAGTTTTACTAATATAACATAGTACAATTTATTTTTTAAGATTGATATTAAGGATGATATTTGTTAAAAAATGTCATGCACTAAAAACATATACTTCGCGCACTTAATACAAAAATAACTATTTTATTCCAATGTGACAAAAATTGACGTTTTGAATCAAAAGTTAACCTTTTCAGCATAGCATTAATATTTGGTCTCGTTGCTACGTTTCTTTTCGTACTGGTACAAAGAAGTACATTTACTCAAAAAAAAAAAAAATATAAAAGAAACCGAAACTATTTCATTATAGGTACTTTCATATTTTATCTATTTACCGTCAGGATATACCGGAGATACTGACACACTAGAACTCAGCCCTGCTCGACGGGGCGTCGGGGCGGTAGTGGCTCTTCGGGCCTCCTCCACAGAATAGGTTTATACAGAAGCGACAGTAAGACACAGAAACGAAAATTGAAGAGAGATGGGGAAAGCCAACAAATTTAAAGGGCTCATTGTTTAAAACTGGAAAATTTCGTCACATATTAGTGAGAGATAGGGGAAGGCAACAAATTTAACACGTTAACTGCCATGAGGTACATCTTATGTGCCTCACTAAAATATCCTCGTATGCTCTGAGATACATCATTTGTGCCTCAGTGTTTGAATACACATTATGCTTCGTCTAACGTTTGTACCTCGCAACGCATATCTGTGAACGTACTTTAATTCTCGGTGGCCTAGCAGACCAAAACCTATTCTTAGCTCATGATTTTTTTGTTTTTTAGTCTCTGAAATGATAAAATACTGCAAATTTTGTGCCTCAATAAAATTCTTCAAATTTTAGAGCAACATTAAAAAAAATGAATTCTGTTATCATACTTGTATTTTCTAATATGAAAACACCCTAAATCTGTAAAAAAGAAAAAATGGCCCCAGAGACCCAACTTTTTTTTTTAATGGTGGCAATTAACGTGTTAAAAGTCTACACAATGCTCCAAGGTTATAGAACTGAATAGGGGAACATGAAAGGTACCGACACGGAGTGTCACTTCTGTATGTAACTATTCTGTGCCTCCGCCTTATCTGGTGATCACCTCGTTTGGTGATCTGGCTAGACCGCCTTATAGGGCATCTAATGCCCTGAAGGTGTTCTAGTTCAGCCGGCCGGAAAATGGAGCACGCTTCAAGGTGTACTCTAATTCTTGTCCTGTTGGAGCCAGAGCATAATTAGATACTCTGGTTTCAATGGGTCAGGAATTAGAGCACTCATATAGATGTTTGCTTTAAACTTAGGTCTGCTGAAACCAGAGCAAATTCTGGAACAGATTTAAATGCTCTGATTTTATGCTCTGGTTTCGGTGGTTCAGGAATTAGTGCATTCAGAAGTGATGTTTCCTGAAACTAGAGCATATTCTGGGACAGAATTAGCTACTCTGGATTGTGTGTTTCAAGGTTCCTTCGTCCCTTTCTAGTATTTCTTTTTTCTTGTAATTTTTTGTTTTGATTTTGATAATTATAAGTAATTTTACCCCTATAAGGAAATTTTAAAAAGCCGGCGTCTGTGACACATTCTACTAATAAAAATAATGTATGATACACGGAAGAAAACGCTCTTGTATCGCAAACTCGGTATCGCTTCGTTCGGCAATATTCCATAGTTGCATTTTTGATATTTTTTTGTATCATAAAAAACTATTATTTTTCACCAACCTTTTTGTATAAGAGCTATTGTAATCATATCAGTTTTGACCTTATAAATTTTAACGGAATTAAGGTCTCTTAACTATTTTGAAGGTGATGTCTGTCGATCAATCGGTTCCGTTTATTATCGTTTCAGCGAACATATTCGTTCTGTTTTTTTTTAGTTAAAAATAAAACTAAAAGCGTAAAATATAAAAAACTCATTTCATAATAGATTACATTAGTGACAAATATGAAACATGTTCTTTTGTACTATTGGTATGTGAATGTTTTATTTTTGAAGGGAGTGGCAATAAAAAAATGAAATATTATCAATTGAAATGCAACGAGCAATACAATTGAATAGAACGAAGCAGATAATTACAAAATTAAATCATCAGTGTATCCACAACGCACAGCACCGAATAAATAATTCAGCAGCTTTGGTTTACAACGTGATAAGAAGAATTATGCGTTTGTTTTGAGTATTTCTCCTCTCATATGTACACGGCATTTACTCATTGTTTATATATAACTCACTCGTAAATTATAACTCAACTAAAACTTTAGTCCACAAAGGAGCACTGCTTGATTTAGTGCACAAAGTTTCAGTAGGTAAAGGAGATCGTATGTATGTGTTTCATCATTCCTTGTGGAATATGGGGCAAATGAAATCGAAACCGAAGTTTCAAATGCAATTTTACTTGCATTTTAATGAAGACTGTTGTCACTTTGTCAGCCTATTACGACTAAACAAGATGAAAACTAGAAACCCTCACAAAGGAAATTATCATAGGGAAAAAGTTTGTGAATATTGTTTTCACTAGTAACATTTCAATCTCAATCCTACTTAAAAAAATTATATTAACAATAACAAACATTTTAACATGAACATTAACTTGTTTCTTAATATTCGCAAAAATAAAGTAGGCTGTCATAGTTCTTATATTTGACGTTTCTCAGTTTGTCAACAACAAAAATTATTTATAGCAACATATAATTTGGGCATACTTATAAGAATAAGGAAAAAAATTAACTATGTTCTGAAAACTAGAAAAAAATATTTTATTCGGGTTTACAAAAGACCAACTCTCTTCCGCTATACATATAGGTGAGACGGACTAATGCTATGAGAAGATGAACTGGATAACTGATTGTTGGCGTGTCATATATGGTACACCCTTCGTGCAAACAGCGATCACAAATTACACATTTTATCCAATCATCCTTCTATATCATTTTTTAAAAATAATTTTTCTTGCAATCCACTTTTTCGTTTTCATAATCTTCAGCTTCTTCAGTACTCGTGGAATAGCATCTAGATTGTCTACCTTTCTATGTACGCGTATTTTTTTTTGTTTACCGGTTGGATTGATCCTTTTAACAATAAAAATCCTCTGGTCCATCTCTCCTCAGCATAGGTGCTGTATCTGTCCTCAAAACAGAGATCAAATGGGACACTAAATTAATTATGACTGTGTACAAATAGAACCACATTTTTAGGTTACGTTTTACGTTAAATCTTATGATTGTGTATGTACATTATATAAATAATTAGGTTAAACCTACCGAGGTAGTATTTAACTAATTGTGGTATATAAAGTATAAAACTTTTTGGCAATTTTTAAAGTAAATTTTGGGTTACTCAGTATTAACTGCATTAATTTTCAAGAGGTTACTTACACTGTTTCTAAACAACAAAATTAACATTCCCCAAGAGATATATTTAATCTAGTTTTAAAGCCAAAAGTTCATCTCTCCTACCGATTTATCTCTCTCCCCTTCTTACCTACCCTAAAGAAATAATGAAATAATAAACAAACAAACAAAAGAAAATATTTAGTTAAAGTAATTCAGCTGTTTGGATGAACAACTATTCATCACAAAACTACTGAATATTAACACAAGGAAAAGTAGTTTGATTATGAAGTTAATGTAGGTAAACCCTACTCACCCAAATAGCAAGCCAAGTTATAAGTTATTCCATAACTTGGCATATTTACTAACGGCCTAACTTTGTAATTACAGCACGTATTATGATAACGCTGTTAACCCGCTCTTGCTATAGCAGGAGTTACAGCCGTTGCTGCTGCTGGAATTGACGTTTCATGTTCGCGTGTAAAATAAATAACACAGGGATGGTTCGTTGTTGTAGTTCATGTACGCTCTACGCTACTAAATTAAATATAAGTTTAGAAATAATGAATATGTTATTCCATAGTCATAACAAGGGGTATCCATCATGTTGGGTGTTGGTGTCGTAGCCGACAGATGGCATTGGCGGGCAGCCTGCATCCATCATGTAACCAAACCGGTGTGGCTTCTAGCCAAGGCCTCCCACTATAAATAAAACGCAGAAAACACATTTTACTACCCACCATACAAACTAATACTTCGGCTTATGATATGAAAATATTTTTTTACGATCGTTTTGGAAACTCATATTTTTCCAAGCTATTTAAAGCTGTAAGCTTTTCCATTTTCCATAATCGTGGATTAAAGTGTAAAAAAATCATTTACCATTTATTGGAGACAGAGGTTTATGTGTGTTCGATAACTAAAAAGGAACTAAGGTTCTTCTTTATATTATTACTATTATATACTACTCGTATTATCGCACATTGCAGTTTCGCTTTTAGTGATAAAAAACCGAATTTTAAGTTCATTATGATTTAATTTTATAGCTATGAACGTACCGCTCCGCCTGGTAGTTTAGCTAGACCGCCTTGCAGGGCATCTCATGACCTGAAGGTGATCTAGTTCAGCCGACTGGGAATTTAGCATGTGCACTGATTCATGGCCTGTTGAAACCAGAGCACATTCTGAAGATTTGGGTGCACTATATTGTACTCTGGTTTTAATGGGTCGGGAATTAGAACCTTTTGAAATGTTTGCTCTAATTCTTGGTCTTTGTGGATTGTGGATTCAGAATAATTTTAACAATCCTGTACGGTAATATTATTACCATACTAACTTGTCAAAATTACATTTTATACAATTGAGACTTAAATACCTTACTTACTTTTCTCTATGTAAACAAAAGTTTATATCCTGAAACTAGTATATGATATTTCCGAGAGTGGTATAATTTAGTAAAAGTTATAGTTTTATTTACATTGTCAATGGGGACCTATACCATTTTATTCTGGAAAAACAGAATGAAATTAGAATATTAGAAAACGCGACTAAAAAATATTTCATGATAAGCGATATAACAAAGCTTCGAAAATTATTTTTCTTTAAACGTCTTAAATGTGACATCTTTTGTAACTTGATTCACAAGGTAAAAATTAAATTTCTACACCACCGAAATAGGAATATAGCTACTTCTACGCCGCTGGAACTATATGAAATAAGTAAATAAGAAATAACTTGTACAATAGAAATCTACAATGTCGTCCTAAGTTATAAAACTAAGAATGAATTTACTAGAAATCATCAACAATTGACAGATTTATATTGATAACCTAAAAATTTCATATGCCATCTAACAGTAGTAACAGTGTACCATTAAAAACAATATCAGACTCTGTTCGGCCCGTTTTTCTTTGCATTCATTACAAAAACTATTATTTACTCTCTCGGATGAAGTGACAGTAGTAGACTGAATCTCGATTCAGTTACTACGAGTGGTGCCATCTCTGACTTTGCATTTTTAAACCATCGTTGTAGGTGGTTGCTTAACTATATTTAGGAGTTCCAGATTTACTTTGTAATTTATTTGTAGTGATTATATTTATACTGTAGGGTACGTTTGTAAGGTGTCACATCTCGGATACTTTAATTTGCATATACAGTTCTACAGCTTTTTTATTACATTCCTAGATTTCTACACAATTTTCTGTACATGTTGCCCAATTTTCATCTATCTAACACACCTCATTATTTCCAGTGACAGAATCCCTCTTCTCATCACAGTACAGCGCATTCGGCGCCCCAACCCCTCCACCGGGGTCACCATACAGCCCTTTGCCGGTTCAGCAACTAGAACTCCTAGCCAAGGGCCTGAGCGCAGCAAGCTCGCCGAAGCCGCTGCTGCCCGCGCCGGCCAAGCGATGCTGCTGGCTGAAGAGCTGCAGCTGCAAGCCCAAGCCCTCGGGCTGTAGCCGCACCAACCCCGTCGAGTGGGGCGCTGTTGTCAAGCGCGAGCCTTGTCAGGTGGCGGAGGTGACGACTAGTGAGAGGGTGAAGGTGGAAGCTGAGGATCAACAAACTACGACTGGTGAGTTGCAGGTTTTAAGTAGATTCATTGTTAGAGTGGTGGGGTATGTCTAGTGATAGGTCACTGGAAATTTTCCATCAAGTATATTTTTATATTTCCTGAAAAAATCCCGGGAATTTTCTTAACCACGTTTCCTGGAAAAAAATCTGGAATTCTGTTTTGGAAATTTCCGGGAATATATGGGAAAATTTCCGGAAGCAAGTCGGGAAATTCCCGGGAATAAGGGAAATTCCCGGGAATAAGAAGGAAAATTACCGATAATATTTTTTTACCGACGAGTTCTAACCAGTCCCGACTAATTTCTAAAATATTCTAATAACTTTGTAACTATGAGTGAAAAACGGATAAAAATAAAATTAATTTTAAATCATTTTAATATTTATAGTGTCATTGACAACGAATTAAAAGTAAAAAACAAATTTACTTTTAACACTAGTGTTAAAAAGGAACTAAATCTAGTTACCTGTCATATAAATGTCATTCTACAATGCTTAGTTTTTATTTACTAATACATAACTAGGGTCGTAGGAAAAATAGTGTATGATATTTGTGTTAAAAGTGATTTTATTTCATTCGTGGGGTTTGTTACACTCGGCTTCGCCTCGTTTCAAACTTCCCCACTCACTCATAAAATGTCACTTTTAACACTTTTATGAAATAAAAATTTTGGTGTACCTTTGATTTTTATGAGGAAATTTATCGTTATCCCCAGAAATTCCTCAGAAAATTCCCCAAAAACTTTCCGAGAAATTTTCCGAAATATTCGTTCCCGGGAATTTACCCATCACTAGATACGTTTACAGTACTTACTTGATGTATAACTTTCTAAATACTCTGCTAGTGCCATATATGTTCTAGTAGCTTCAAATAACGTTGAAATGAAAATAATTAAACTAATTTGATTAGTCTACTCTGGCTAGTACGGATGTTACAACATTATAAAGTCGTTTGGGGTATTGCATACCCCACCACCAGTAGTGTAACTTTTTAAAGAAAAGTAAAAAGTAATTTTTATCGATCAGAAAATATAATAGTTCATCTACTAGGTGTTAGACAGTATGCCAGAGACAAGAAATCGACCATAGATTGTTGGCATTTATATACTTCTAACTGATAAAGTAATTCATTATTCTTCCAAAGTACAGTTAAAACATTTTGATAATTGTGTGCAATGTTACATAGGTCATGATTGGTTTTAAATATGACATTTAATTGAACTGGAGTGTGGTGCCCTCGTTGGCAACTTTTGGTAACGTACGCTGATCTTGTACCGTGCGGAAACTAGATTTTGACATTTTGCGTTGTCGAACGGAACAAAAATACATAAAAATACAAAATAGGCATTTTAAATATCAATGTGTGTGATTAAAATTACAAAATTAATTATTTGTTTATTTTTCACACATTTATTTGTTACATATATTACCTCCCGCCTATCAATATATAGATAAGGGAGGTATTGTTTTTGTCAGATTTCTCGAGTATGAGTTTTCAACATATGAGCACGAATTAGGGTCCCTACAATACGAATTTACTATTTTTAACGTGATGTCTGCATGCCTGTGTGTGTGTGCGTGTGTGTGTCTGTGACGATTTTTCGTCCACGGTAACTCCAACATGATACATGTTAAAAATATAATATTTGGTATTTAAGACTTATATTTAAATATGATGAACTGATTAGATTTTGACTACAATTGGTTAACCGGAAGCAGTACTTTACTTGAAGCTTTAAACAGTTTTTCTTAAAAAAACCTGTAAATACCATTTTTTCGCAAATTAAGTTATTATTCAATATAAAGATTTTTTAATTTTCTACCGATCTGTATAATTACGTTTATATGTGTAACTTCTAGCTAAAGAGAATAAACATATAAATTATAACAATTTTGCATATCGTTTAGGCTGAGAAATTTCGATAAAACAGATGAGTTATTCATATGTTCACAAAATTTGACATATAATGTCAAATTTGATGTAAGTAAGTTTAAAAGATAAAATAAGTAAATATGAAGTAGTTTTATTGTAAAATTATAAATGGTGGAAGAAATATATAAGGAATGTATTTGCATGTGTGAATCAAAGTAAGTTCGGTTCCGGTTTTATTAACGTCAAAAATAGCTGTCATATTGGTCACACAAATTTTATGAAGGAAATTTTAGGTATGAAATGAATTAACCGTATTCTCAACTGCAATAACAAACTAATTTTAAAACTACAAATTAAATGTATGTATGTATGTTAAAAACTTATATTGAAAATATTATTACAGTAGCGGGAGGTATTGTGTTGGACACATCAGATTTTTTTTTTGATAATAAGGAAAAATACTTAGTTTGTTTTATTAAAAAAGTAAATCCTTATAAATGTAACAGGGTTGCATTGATATAATTTTTTTTTAAATCATTAACATTCCAGATTTACGTATATGGGGGGAAATAGCGTGTGGGTAATGTTACCAAGTGACAATACTTTCAAGAATTACTAAATTTCGTCGATAAAACGACTTTCCTGGTATATTATTTTGAATTTATAACGCAGATTTTTTTGCACTAATGTGTGATTTTTTGTTAAATTTATTTTAAAATGTGTTACAGTAAAATCCGGTTATGATAACATGGAAGGGAACACATAAATTTTGTCGCTAGAATTAAAAGTCGCTATAACTGATAAAATTAAAATTTTAGCGCATTTCAACTTTATAATCAGTCTGTCGCTATAAGCTATACTATAGTTTTTTATTGTTTCTTTATAGTTTTACTTATTCTTTACAATAGTTTTTGAAATTAATACATCTCTTTAAAAAAATCAAAATTATCTAATTTAATTTTTTTAATCGGATTTTTATATGAAATATAAATAATATTTAATATTACTTTTTTCTACAAAAAGATTTCTTATGTACTAAAAACAATGACAATGTAAAAGACTACAATTCGTGGACGTGGACATCTTTTAAAATAATGAAATGTTAAAATCTGTATGATTCCGCCTTTATACAGTGTGTGCAAGGAAATGCGGAACATAGGACTTTAACATGGGATTTCAAAAAATTGCGGATACTCTCTCTCCTGATAGATTTAGAGCAAAACTGCAAGAATACAAAGTTGTTCAGAATTAAATTCTAGGTCAGATAAAATCATAATTGTTGCAACAGCACGTCTGCAGTACGAGATATATTAAATATAAAATGTAACATTTTCGTTCAAAATCAGACACCCATGGAAATAAAAGAAAAAATCTATGTGTCAATTGTGACAGTTAGTAACCTTACTTTGTATTCAATATTTTTTAAAATTATATTTGTACTGTTTTTTTAATATTAGCACATTGTTAAAGAAATGAATATAATTTCAACTTAAATAATATTAAATTATGGACAATAAGTATTACAATTAGGGAAAATTCTCTAAACTGACAGATAGATATTTTCTTTTATTTCCATGGCTATCTGATTTTTAACGAAAATATAACATTTTATATTTAATATCTCTCGTATTACAGGCCTGCTGTTGCAGCAATTATGATCTTATCTGACGTAGAATTTAATTCTGAACAACTTTGTATTATTGCAGTTTTGCTCTAAATCTATCAGGAGAGAGAGTATCCGCAATATTTTGAAATCCCATGTTAAAGTCCTATGTTCCGCATTTCCTTGCACACACTGTATATAACAAAGCAGTCGGTAAAAATACTGAATATTTTATAGTATTTATAATAAATAATCTGTAACTAATTTTATTAAAAAACAACGTATTCATTCCCTCCTAACTTCAGAGCAACAGGGTCTTACCGAGGCTAACGCTAAGAGAACGTAGTTTACAGAGACTCCGCCTACCTGCAGCTATGATACATTCGCCACGTATGATTAATTACGGCATCCACTACTTATATCGACCAAGGTCCATCGTAATTAAAACTTCACCTGCTTTGGCCGCCGGTAATGGACTAGATAAGTGTTAAGCAACAAGTACAAACATTTTATATTCAATACCAACATGTACTGTTTGCAGGTTCCCACCGGAACTGTCAAGAACTACAAAGCAATCAGTCAAATGTTTATAATCAGTAAATTATTTACAAAACTGTATGTTAAAATTAAAATATTTAAAATAGAATCATAAAATATGGCTTATTAACTCAAATTACTTTAGAAATTTGATTTTACAGTTACATTTTTTCCGGTTTAATAATAAATAACTTGTGCCATCTATCCTAAATTCTGTAATTACAATCATTTTGTAGTGAAATGCATAAATAAAATGGGACAAAGGTTATTTAATTTAGAAAAACTTTCAGATAAACTTTACTTAACATTAATTATAGGATAAATTTCAAAATATGTATTGCTGTAAGATTCATTATTTTGTATTATAAACAAATATTTCTATAAAATGATAGTATATAGCCATCTATTATAAATTGTAGGAACTGAAACATTTCTGTTGAAATAAATAAAAAATAATGTTTTCTTAATAGTAATTAATTATAGAGTATGTTTCAAGTAATAATAATCGTTTAAAAATATTATTTAAAAATTGATTATTTGCAAATAATGTCAAAAACGATACAAGTACAGCCATCTGCCTCAAATTGCCGGAACTGGACAGCTGAAATTTTCTTGAACTTTTTTTATTATAGTAGTAAAATAAAAATTCAATTATCTTTTCAATAATTACAGTACTTGTAATATACATTTATAATTTCCAATAATTATGAAATGATAAACGGTATTAAGTTAAACAATTTTTAATTTAGTTCACCTGCTTCTCTGAAGGTGGCTACATTGGTGTTTCGTATCAAAACATTCACATTGGTGGATTAAGTATAGTTTTTGGAAACTTATGAAATAGTGTTGCAGTACGAATTACACATTGCATTCGGTTAAAATAAAATATGTAACCTAACCTTCTCATTTACGTAATTCTAAATGGAAGATTTATGATAATTTTTGCCTATCATTCTATTCGCAAATTGGTTTGAGAACTTCAGCTTTAGTTGTTCGTGGCAAATGCACATTTTAGTTTGTCAGTGTTTTTGTAAAACGGTATTTCTACGGTTTTTTTCACTTGTACTCGTAGCAGTGGAGTATTTAGGGGGAAGTTTATGGGCAGTGCCAGCTTCAGGCGGTAAGCAAACAATAACAGAAAGTTTAATTCACACTCGTAAATTTTATGATCTGTCAAAAACAAAAACAAAACTCCGAAGTTGGTGAATTAGAACAAATGTTGAGCTATGGATCAACTTGATTCTTGAATTAGTTTATCATTAATCACTGAACGAATGGTGACTTCAGCTGAAGCTATTGGAATTTAGATGTAGAGTAAATATTTGAAGTTTAAAGATTTTTGTTTTGCGGATATCTAGAAGAAAATCAAAAGGTTTGAATTTTATAGTACACAGGGTGTTCCATTTAAATGTGCCACCATTGCTATCTCAAAAACTATAAGAGCTACGAGGTTGGTTAAATTAGCAAAGAACCACCATTTTACAAGACTAACACAATGAGCAAAAAAAAAATTTTTAAACCAGTGGTTCTCAGGATATGGGGCCCAACTTTCTTATTTTAAATGGAACACCTATATATTTTTACATATTTGGAATCTACATAAAATTACAAATCCATTGATATGTTTGAAGTTAAATTTTGGTTAAATAATAAAATCCCTATATTGGCATTTATTTTGCATACTTTTACCTGAAAATAGCAGTTTTTTAATTTAAAGGTAGAATTCGTGGATAAGAACGCAGAATTTAACTTTTGTTTTCTATTTATTTATGAGCCTACTACTATTTTTAGGTAAAAGTATGCAAAATAAATGCTAATATAGGGATTTTATTATTTAACTGAAATTTAACTTCAAACATATCATTGGATTTGTAATTTTATGTAGAATCCAAATATGTAAAAATTATTAGGATGTTCCATTTAAAATAAGAAAGTTGGGCTCCATATCTTGAGAACCACTGGTTTAAAAAAATATTTGTTTGGCTTATTTTAATAGTCTTGTAAAATGGTGATTCTTTGCTAATTTAACCAACCTTGTATCTCTTATAGTTTTTGAAATAGCATTGGTCGCACACTTAAATGAAACACCTGTATACATATATTTGTAAGATCCTATGGTACATATAGATATACACATGTTATTAGTCTCCTGTGTAGATACGCTACTGACTCGTAGTCTTCTTATTTAATAATACTGTGTATATATAGAACATTCCTCGGTAATATATAAGAATACAATAGCAATAAACAAAAGTGAACAATTTCCAAAGTTGATGAAGATTATATGTTTAGAAGTTTATAGTAGCAACTGAGAACGGAATACGATTAGTATAAAATGAAGATTTTGTTATTATTTACAATTAGTACAAGCTTGAGTACAAGTTGTCGAGTTAAATTATTCAATTTAGTGAGCATTATCTGTGCATTTACAATTGCAGATTGCAAATAATAGAATGAGTAATCCAGCCCAGACGGCCAGCAGTGTAATGGCATCACACATCTAGTCGGCTGCATTTAATTCTGTCGTAGGTTAATTATACAGGCACGATGCATTCGTAATTAATTGCAGTAATTAATGCTTTCCAACAAATTATTATTTATTAATTGAAATGGAGATTTAAACGCTCTTTGTTTCCTACTGCTATTCTTATGTGCGGTTTATTTGCATATAATTATAAATATAAATTGCATTCGTGAACAACGTGATTCTAGTTTTATTTTTTCTCTTCCATAATAATAATAATTAGGATGGTCACAAATATTTATTTATTCATCATATTCGAAGAGTCGGAACATGTGTATGTGTATTTAAATCCAATACTTATTTTATTTTAACTGACAAGCGAATTTATTAAGAAAGGTAATCAAATCTATTTATATTCCGTTTGAGGACGAAAGAGAATAATAAATCAAAATTTGCAAGAGTAGTATTAGATTTTTGTCAGCTACACAGCAAATAAATTCACCAGAAAAATAAGATTTAATTTTACAAGAATGCTCAAAGAATACTGCAAGTTTTATACCTGGATCAGAATTTACTTCTCAAACAATACAAACTCTTCTACAAACGTTCCGATGACATAGACTTAAAATAAGATTATTCAAAGTGATCAGTTAATGTAGTATTTATATTAACTAAAAATAAAAGTTCTATGACAAAATGTATATTTATTTCAAAATTCTCGTTTTATAATATAAAAATACAGGTACAGTAGGTCGGTATCGCATTTAGTCTTTTCGACTAACCCTGAGCAAAAGATTATTGGTACGCCACTGGAATTTATTTAACAGATTGATTTATTACTCTCTCTCTCATTCTGAAACGGAGTATAGAGGTTTTAAGATTTCAATTGTGTCTATAAAATTAACCTTGCGAAATGTACATACATATACATGTTTTAACATTAAGGAAACTTTAGACGTTATTCTTGGCCACTTTAAATGGTTTAAAGAGTGTTCCATATTAGATTTTCATGGGAGAAAAAGTTCTGTGACTCTAATTCTATCTTTGTCAGTGAATCTAGTTTATTATTTAATTTATATTTTATGGAAAAAAATAATTATTGTTACAACTACTATTGCGCAAGCATCTCGAAGCAGGCTCCTAATTAATTATTATAATAAGTTAATTGTTAGGAGTTATGAAAGGGGTATAAATTTGTATGTTACAAGTATTCTGTAGTAGTGTTGAACTGAGCGGTAAATAATGAAGATGTTATTACTATTTCGTTTATATTATTTAGGGAAATGTTTACTGATTGAATTTCTAAATTATATTTTCAAATTAGTAATTGGTAAGTGATTTTGAGCAATTTATTACTTACCGACCTGAGAATCGGTAAAAAAATTATACAGTAACAACTATCAAAGTTGAATGATAAATGACGACACAAGTCAAATAGATTTTTGAATTATTTCTTAATTTTAATTTCGTTATTGGGTCGATCGTTTAAAAAACGTAATAAGAAGCATTAAAGGTAATAAATGTTCTATCGATTTCGGATTATTGTATATCTCTAATTCTTCTTGATCTCCAAAGTCGTCCTCGATAATTACGCTTACTTAACTTACTAAATATCTCTTAGCACTATTAGCACTATTAGTAGTTTCCACAATAACTGGCAACTTAAACTCTAAATGCAACTTACAAAATGATTATAGAACGAAATGATATTCATAGAAATTTAATTTTTTCAGTTCAAGTTTTTAAATTAGTATCTGATTTTTAAAACAAGGAATGTAAGTTCATTATTACATTGTAGGAGATATTTCATGTAACCGTACGGGGAATACTTGTAGTAGGTATTAACTTATGTTCCAAATCGCTTATTATATTTTTGTGTCACCGGCAATAATTAACTTTAAATAATATTAAAGTATTTCTAAACTGTAAACTACTTGACTGTTCAGATGTATTTATTTGAAACTTTTTATAGATACCTTTGCACGTTGCTAAACGTCCAAATAACAAAAAAATAGTATGATTTTTCATAATTATTCTACTAGTAGGACTGTTAATTTTATTATATTCCTTTGACAATGATACAAAAAATGTTTTCAGTCACTTATCTATCACTTGCGACTTACGTTGCTGCGGAAGGAAAGAATGCTTACGTCAACGGTGGCGTATTTAAGTTAGGTTCTACGAATCTCCGATATTTCTTAGTTATTTTGATATGAAAATAAAACATATACTATAATTTGTATTAGTAATTAATAGAATAAGCTGCTAGTATAGTTTATCTCATGGCATTTCGAAGGATCGTCATAAAACAATTATGAATTCCTGTACCATTAAACTACTAAAGAACAGTTTAACACGGAATACCGCAAATTGCTTTGGGTTTGTCAGTTTCCAGAATTGATTAAATAAATACTTTAAACATTTCATGGGATAATGCCTCTGTAGAATTCAGATTTAAAAACTACCCAAGGATACCGATTACAATAATAAGAATTAAACTAATTAATATTTATATAATTTACCTTGATATAAATTTCGCTATTTTACTTACTAAGAGACCAACTTACTAACTCTTTGCAAAACAGTGAGAGTTTACCTATAGTCTTATTTATAACAAATATAAATTTCAATTTGTTTATGAACTTAAGTTAGGAGAGTTAATATCGTTTTTTGACGATCCTTCGAAAATCTATGAGACAAACTATATTGAACAACGATTTGACGACATTCGATATGTAATTACAACATGAAAAATCAAAATGATTTTAACTACACAAAAAAAAAATATTCACGATCGGTAGCTGGATTTATTAGCTTCAATAGTTACATATTATGGCCCTACCGTTTCATGCTTTTATAAATAGTTACTTTTAACAAAGCAACGGTTAATGTTGCATTCCTCTCCTTATTATTTCTATTACATTTTGTTTTGTTAATACAACATGCTAAGCACGTATAATTACATGGTAATTTTTACACATCGACTGCACTTTCTATAGTTACATTCTAATGAATCTAGCGATGCCGAGGGCATTGTAATTGTGAGATTCACTGCTGTTTATACTTTATGACTGTAATTATCGGCCTACACAAACTTTATTATTGCAAATATTTTACAGTTGTTTATACTTTACGGATAATTTATGTTCAAAAATCATTTTTCTGCAAAAGACGTACGCAGTAGAAGTTTAACAATCCAAGATGGGCCTTTGTCTTTTTATTATTTTTATACTCGTCGGTCTTTTTCAATTTTGTCTACTAATATGTTGTACAAATACTCATTTTGTTTTTTCTTTTATTTCGTGTACATAGTCTATGCTCATTACATATTTTTAACGACTCATTACAAATTTTTATCGGCCGCCACACATAGTAAGGGAGGTATAATATTGAATGATACCGACTTTGACTTTTCGAGATTTTAACAGAAGGTTACAAATTAAGATTTGTATAATACTTTTTCATTATTTTGCGGGTAGTGGTGACTCACTTGATTAGTGCGCTCAGATTCGTTGAGCGGAATGAGATTTGGGTTCAAATTCCAGTGACGACAAATCTGTCACTAAAAATTTTATAACGCTGTGTCTAAATTGTTCGAAACCCACTAGTTTCGAAATATGAATAGGATAAATGGAGAAAAGATGGACCAATAGGAGTGATGAACTTTTGGTCTTAAAAGAACATTTAGAGTAATATCTGTCAGAGGAAATGTTAATTTTGTTTAGAGACAATGTAAATAGCCCCTTGAAAATTAATGCAGTCAACATTGAATATTTTAAGATTTATTTTAAAAATTGCCGAAAAAATTGTACCTTATATTCACCCTTAGTTAATAATTACTTCGATAGGTTTAAAGTAATTATTTATGTATTTTATATACATGTGCATAAGACTTAACGTAACCTAAAAATATAATTCTATTTGTACACAGTCATAAGTAGTTTAATGGTTCATTTAAGTTCTCCTCTGAGGACAGATGGACCACCTATGATGAGGACAGATAGATCAGAGGATTTTTATTGAAAAAGATCAATTTAACCGGTACACAGAAAAAAAAATCATTCATAATGAAAAGTTAGACGATCTAGTTGCTATTCCATGAGTTCTGAAGAACTGTTGTTAAATGGTTAATCAGAGGGTGATGATAATGAGGAAGCTGAAGATTATGAAAACTAATATACAGCATGCAAGGAAAATCATTAAAAAAAAATGAATAATATGTAATTTGTGGTCGCTGTTTACAGAAAGAGTGTACCTACCACATATGACAAATGACAACAATCTGTTAACTTGTTCATCTTATAGCGTTGGTCCGTCTCACCTATATAGTGAAGGAGAGTTCTGGACTTTTTTGAACCCGAATATATTTTTTTTTTGTAGTTTTCAGAACATAGTTAAACTTTTTTTCTTTATTCTTATAAGTAAGCCTAGATTATGTTGTGAATAAATTTTACTTTTTAAATATTATTAAATATTATATAGAAATAATTATTGTTTCACCCCCACTTACCCTATATAATGAGAGCTGAAACAGTGTAAAATAGAAAAAGAACGCTGCCGAACAATGGGGGTTTCCAAGATTTTTTGATTTTTTTATATGATAAACTTTAAAACAAAATATTGGACCCATATTTTTTTAAATTTTCCAAAAAGTTGATAGTATCCGAGAAAAAAATTAATAAAGTTTACGGACAATGGGTTTGACGTCATTCCCCTGACTAGAAAAAGATAGTCCATGTGCGCTATGAGATAGAACTATAAGTAGCTAAAAATCTGAAGTGAAGTTAGGCTTGAGTACCGCGTAAATTCAAGCATTGAATATAAACATAACCTGCTTTCGTGATTCATGCTTTCGATAGTTGCATTTACCAGTTACCACGTGTGTGTTCTTATATTTTTTGAAATCCAGGCAAGATATAAATGAAATCGAGCTTGCACTGTCATTTTATCACATGAAGCTAGCTATCGGGGGCAGTGTTCCGAACCGGTGAAATTAAAACTTATGTACTTATAGTTGGCAACATTGATCACGGGAATGACGTCACAAGGTCATTTAAATAAAACTTTAATTTCAATTTTTAAATAAAGTATTCAACAATTATATATTATTTTAGTTTTATTACAATATGCTCACGACCAAAATTGATATGCAGAATATATATTTTAAAAAGGCGTTGTGTTGGAAACCCCCATTATGTGTTCTTGTCTAAAGCGTATGCGCTGGTTTAATGTAGAGTTTTGAAACAACCTAGAGTCTTGATATCTAGACAATACTTTTTTATCTATAGACTTAGACATAATCAAGTCTTGTATTGTATAGCAACACTAGAATCTACTACAAGCTGTAGGTCCCTTGTCCTTTTACTGGCACATTTAGGCATGATTTTTGTCTCAATTGAAGGTTGATATAAAATTATTTTAATAAGTGCACATAAAACATATATCCCAGTTTAATCAGCGAAAAATAGACAAAACGAAAGTTAAAGCAATAATAACAAAATATTTGAATAGTACTATTGTTATTTGGTATCCAACATATAAATTTATCAAATCATTTTTAAATATGTTAAACGAATCAGAAAACACATGCATACATATTGATATTGGTAACGGTGGTAATGAGTGGGTTTGCTTGTTTCAGCAGGAACGAGTAACACCAGCAGTAATGCAGGAGGCATTCCCGTGGGGATCGCCGTGGCTCGGCAGAGGCTCCAGCAGCAGGAGATGTCTGCAGGAACCCCGCCACAACCCCATGGACTCCTGCAGCCTCTCAAGGACATGCCCCGAGTACAAGATATCGGTGAGTTTGGCATGTCACCTAGAATTTAATTAGTGAAACTTCTATTTTCCAATAAATACTTCACATTTTAATATTATAACTATAGTCGTTTCATAATTACAGTGAATTCATGTCATCAATAAAAACCTATAGTTGAAAAGGAACAATAAGAAATTTAATATTAATTTTCAATATTCATATCAAAAAATTACTAATAGTTTTAAGGTTTTTCGAAAACTTAATTTATTTTAAACTTATGATATTACTACCATTTGTACCAATCTAAAATAGCAATATTTTTGTTTGGTTAATAGTTTGTAACTCTGAGATTTGAATACCAGATCTCATGTTTGCCACAATTAATAATTAATGTTTTTTTTTTAATACTTGGCATTTACTAAGATTTCAATTCCCATAAAACATTTAAATTTGTCACAAGTCTTAGAAACTTTTACAGTGAGGTCTTGCAAAAATATTGAAATGAAAAAATATGTAGGTACACTAAAATTTGCGATTAAATGTATGAAAAAAAAATAACTGAAACTTAATGTAACAGTATATTTTTAATTCTTCAAATATAATTTTTGTTTGATGTGAAGTTATCAACGCATGGATGTTAGATCCCAAACATTGTGGTTAGGCGAGTTTGTAGTTTGTAAAGTGGACAGTATCTGATTTAACGCATTGTAAGGCCTTTGTGAGCCATTATATATATTCAATTCATCAATATGGTAGTTAATAACAATATATTTAACGTTTGAAACGAAGTGAAGTTGAGGTAGAACCTAAGATCCCTGATACCTAGACTTGATGGACAAAGGGTGAAGTGAGGTATTTCAGCCGCGTTTTCGAAGATATCATTTTTAAAGCAGTTTTTTCATAAATAATTTAATAAGAGCCTTGAATTTATTAGAAAAACGAATAGTTGTTGCGTTGTAACAGACAAACGAGTGTCAAAAATGACGTTTAGATAACGATTCATTATTTTTCTATAAACTATTTTGAAAACATGAGTTTAAGAAATTATTAGTTTAAATTCTACATTGTGGAATTGCGCGCGAGTTTCAAAACTCAAAAAATCATTATTTTGACATTTTGGTAATAGGTATAATAAATGTATAAAATGAACTAAAAAGTAAATAAAGTTTGAAAACCGCGGAACCCCATTGAATCCAGGCTCTTGCGAATTATGCGCCCTACACATATTTTTCTTGTCTAGTTAAACCGGCCCTGTTGACCTCCTAATTTAGGGTATACATTGACATTATATATTTATATCATACCCAACCTTAATTATAAAAATCATTACTAAATTTAAATTACATTTTAAATCCTGAAAACCAACTCGCATAGTCGCACGACACATCA
This sequence comes from Stenolophus ochropezus, assembly GCA_035578165.1. Taxonomy (NCBI): domain Eukaryota; kingdom Metazoa; phylum Arthropoda; class Insecta; order Coleoptera; family Carabidae; genus Stenolophus; species Stenolophus ochropezus. Next base: position 23,871,817 of record JAQOWZ010000008.1, read on the forward strand.
CTATCCCCCTATCACTATTCCCCCCACTAACACTTCTCTCTCTGTCCGCAGAGCCAGCAGGAGGCGGGGGCGTGTCCCTCCCGGGCTCCATCGTGTGCGAGGAGCGGGCGGGGCTGGCGTGGCCGGTCGCCGGCGCCACGCCCACGCTGTGGCAGTATCCTGGTAAGTGGCTTAGCGGAGTAGTAGGCGGTGCTTGGGAACGAGAGTTAAGTAGGGGAGGGGGTTATAGGGGCGGGGAAGGGAAGGGGAGGGGATGGGTCATGGTGGCTTGCTGATGGTGATGGTGATGGTGATGGGTTGCTTGGTGTGGAATGTGGTGGTGGTGTGTTTTGTGGTGGTAAGGAGTTGAGCGAATAAGAAGGCGAATTCCAGTTTTTAATTTAATATTAACGTAGAAGAATTTTTTATGAGATATATGTATTTGTATAACCAATTTTTATTATGAATAAAATATTCCGAAATATTGGTTATGTACTTTTTAGTGACTAAGGCCCAGTAATACGGTCGCTACTTAAACTTTCGCATAAATCAGTTGTCTTTATTTCAGTTCAAAGTGTAGTTAAGCTTGTGTCAATTATATTTTCGTTTATGTTGGCAAATGAAACTGATTTTTTTTTAAAATGTTCAGATAGAATTAAAATTCAATATTGTCTCCCTCAAAATAACTTCCTTGGGAAGCCACACAGTGCTGGAAACGATTCCCCGTATCCACATAGCAATGCTAACTCGAAAACTGGAATTATCTTCAGCTTGTCGCTTGCAGCCGTTTATGTTTTGAAGTGTTCCAAAATGCGTTACCTTGAGGTGATTTTTCAATCTCGGGAAGAGGAGAAAGTCACAAAAACTCAAGTCAGGCGAATAAGAAGGCTGAGGAGTCACGGGATTTTTTTAAAACCATTTTTGCGCATATTATTCTCCTCCCAATGAATTAGTCATAATCTCATAATCTGATGAATGGTGGTGTGAATCAAATTTAACTCTTCCCCAATCATTCAGAACTGTCAACCGACGATCTGAGTGCACAAGATCCCAGATTCTATCGACATTTTCATCAATTCTTGCAGATAAAGTTTTCCGCTGCTTGTTTAATCTTCAATCGACTCCTTTCCTTCTGAAAATCCTTAAACCATCGAAAAAACCTACCTTCTTGACATCACTCTTTCCATAGGTCTGCTTAAATTCTGTAGTAAGTTTTTAGTGCACTGTGCCCAAGTTTGAAGCAAAATTTGTTAGCATACCGTTGTTTGAAATTAACGTTACTTATTTTTAGAACGCATATGAAAAAACAGTTTTACGAAAATAATTGCTACGGATTTTAAGCGAGTTCAAACTCGTACTGAAGGCACATAACATGTCCTCTTGCCTCCTATCCAAATCCCGCGTCTAAAGTGTTACCAAATCGAACGCTACGTTGCCAATCTTATTACTTAATTTACACACCTCGTAGGCAATACTAATAAAATGATATGATTTAAGGTTTTATGACTATCCTTTGATTTTTACCTATCGCCACTCAGTATCATTAAAGCCCGTTTGCACCAGCAAGGCTTAAATTTTAAGCTAGACTTAAACAAAAAAAATCTAATCGAATTTTTGACAGCAATGTTACATCATACATTTGACATTTTATTTCGATTCGATATTGTCTATTTAAGGCAAGCTTAAAATTTAAGTTATGTTGGTGCAAACAGCCATAAGAGAGTTATTGGAATCATACTAAAAATTGGATAGTGAGTTTTCATTGGAGAGCATGTTGTCGTAACGGTTACTCAAATAATACTGAATAAAAAAAGTTGAAATTTTGAATATAACATTCTGACACCCTAGATTAGATCTGATTAGATTTTGGTGTTAATCGTCCAACTGGAAGTGGTGTTTTCATAAAGATCTGAAGTGTTTTTCTGAAATATCTTAATTAATAATGAACATATGAAATTTTTTGTAATTAATCTATCTAGCTTCATTTAACTATTACTAGTAATTAATGATTTGATAAATTTGTCACAATTGCGGTTAAACTGTTTACCTACGGAAATAAATGTTTTATATTTGACAGGTTTGACAATTATTATAATTGACAGTGAAAATATTATAAAAATAATTATCTAATAATCTAAAAGGAATTGTATTAACGCTGTAAATACTAGTTTGTTTAATAAATTATTTTACCGTGTCAGCATTCAACGCACGGATACCCATATTTATAATTTATACATTTTGCAAAAATTAGAACCAAGAGACAATCTGCGAAAGAAAAAAATGTTGTAGATAAGAAATATAAAAAGAAACAAAGATGTGATTCTAATTATAATGAAAAGAGTAAAGAGAACAAACGCGAAGTTATGTGGTGGCCACATCAGATCACACATCATTATACAAACTATACATTATTGTTTTTTTAATGTGCCCCATAAAACCTAAATTTAAAACATTGATGGACTGTATCTAGTGAATATTGAAGTATACCCCGACTGCATTGTGCGATAATGCGTGGTCGTGTGTGTTTGCATAAGGATAAGAGTTTTTCGTTTTCCGTCAATTTGAGAGCGATTACTGTCCCTGTGTTTGTTTAGGCTACCGTGATAAATAAACCAATTCAAATACAAATTTCACTTACAAATTCCATCACCTCTAGATTCTATTTACCTAGACGTTGGACACGCCAGTTTCTTATCGGCGTTGATAACACAAATCTCGTTCTACGAAACTGTTTCATTTTCAAAATTATGATATGCAATTAACATTGAATGGCTTGTTGATTGTTAATATGAAAGAGCATTGAAATGTGTTCTTGGAAGTCTGATGTAATGCAAACTTTACGGCTATGAAAGTTTTATTTGGCATAATAATCATAGTCATTTTTCATTTTAAATCAATTAAATGCTATTAACTCCGGTTCCCGGAACATAACCTCGTTCCTGCGCACGCACAGGCATTTGTTTACAAACAAAACACGCGCGAGGTGGGAAACATTTCCATAGACGTGGAAATAATGTAAGAACGTTACGTTTATAAATTGTTAAATACATTTCGCGTACAAATTAACACAATGCAATTTGCATTTAATATTGTAAAATTAATAATAAGAAAAATCTAAAAACAGTTTCTAGGTATTGTAAAAGGACGATATTTAATGAAGAAGAACCTCGATAAAACGGACTAATGTGTTAAAACCGAAAGTCCGTTATATAAAAATAAATTTTCCAAATGGATGTAAATTAAAGACTAGCAATGCAAATGTGCAAACCAACTCGTAGGATTCCTGTATATATAACCTCCTTGATAGCAAACGTCAGTATTTGGTTAATTATCTTGTTCTACGACCACGAATGTAAATAGCAGGGTTGGTAAAATCATGATTTATTAAAAAAAATCCTTACTAATGATTTTTTGATTTTTTAAATTGTTAAATACATCAAAAGTGTTACTGCCCCTTTTAAATTGTTTTAAAAACAATATAAATATTTTATTTCATAATCAAAAACAAAATCTGTAATAAAACCGAAAAAGTGTGGAAATTGGCCTTATTAACATATTACAATCAAAACTCATAACAATTCATCTGAATAAAACTAAGAAAAGTAACAAAGAATTTTTACATTTTGTTATACATTTAAATATGTATTTTTTCTTCTGTTATATGTCAATTAAAATGGTAAAAATTATCATTTAATTTTGAGGTATTTTATATCCAGATCACATTTTGGTTGTAATTACTAGTTTTGTAGAAAATAAATATATTTTTATTATAATTTGTGTCTTTTTTTTATCTTTGATAAAAACCAATGATTTTTGTTAAAAGATAGTTGATTTAAATTATGATTGTATCACGTCTCAGCTCACCTGCGCTTATTAGGCAACAATATAATATAAAGTAAAGAAATTTGTTAACGACAAGCCGCCATTGTAATGCGAATTCGGTGGAAATAAAAAAAAATCAGTCCTTCGGAAGTGGCATCAGTTTCTGTTATTTTAAAGTTTTTTGAAAATATTTCTTAACGGTGACATATTTGAAGAAAGTATAAAATGTGCAAGTAGCAACAACCAATGTTTCTTTAGAGAATTTTTTATCGTATTTCTACATTGGCCACAGCAAATTTTTTAGCATTAAATTAGGCAGTGGCGGATCTACCGTGAAGCTAATGAAGCTGAAGCTTCAGGCCCCCAACGCTAAAGGGCCCCCGAACTGAGAATAAAGATTTTTTTTAATTGAAAATTAATAAAACTATATTATAAAATATGATATACACAAGTATATTTTTCATAAATTATATTGAACAGGTATAGAGTATAGGGTGAGGGATATAAAATTCGAAGCGCATAAAATGGGCAAATTGAATGGCTGTCAAATATGTACCTTCATTATGTCAATTCACAATTTTTAAATATGATATTAGCCAAATCTTACAATAATGTTGAATTCCTTTATAAAGACAACAAAAAACATTTAGATCTAAAATTAGTGATTATGAAGTTAAAGCGCTAAATATATACTAATGTACAAATAAAAAGTATTGTAATGTAAACAAACGAATAAAAATAAGGAAATTTTCGGATAATGAGACAAGCAAAGAATTTATTGACTGGACGCGAAAAATATTACTTCTTAAATTCTATTTCAATATTGGCAACGGAAAATGATAACACACAATCAATAGGTTATGTTGAGACAATAGAAGAATGTACAATGAAAAAGTGCCGAAAGGAGCATATTGTGTAGAACAGGAGAGTAAATAATTTTATTTAAAATACTATGTAACTACATTTCAATTTAAAGTAATTTTTGCAATTTATATTTTTCAGGGCCCCGCAAAAAAATTTAGTTTCAGGCCCCCAAAAAGCTAGATCCGCCACTGAAATTAGGGCACATCCATTAATTATTAATACAGTAATAAACTACGCTAATATATAGTTTATAAAAAGTAGAATTAGTGATTAAATGCGTCAATTTGGAACTGGAATGGTCGGGAGAGCAGAAGAGCGTGCGTTGCATGCGCGCCTTGGAAATGTCAGCCGCGCTGTAATTTGTACGGCACGTTTTGCTTTTTTACTCGCGTTCGTTCCAGCTCGACTCTTCCGCTCCACGGCCAGAGACAAGCATCTCAATGGGGATGCTGACCTGTATGTCGCACACTACGTATTTCTTCGCGTAACCACGAGTAGTTGCATTTAAACTAAATATAGTTTAAATACTTTTATAAATTTTTATTAATACTAAAAAAAAAAACATATATTGGTGCCATTAGGAAAGCTGATTTGTGGGGTCAAGTAACTGTGCAAAATAAAATACAATGGGGTGGTCCTATCAGGGTTGTAGCAATTTTCCTCGACAAAAAAAACATTTTCACACTGCCAAGTTGCATACATGTCTCCTTTATAAATAACTGGACTGTTTTGTTGCAAATAGAAGAATTAAAAAAGATAGTTTTTTTTTTTCAAAAATATCATTTTTTCAGATTTTTTTTTCTTGTTTTCAATCTTTGAATACATAATACACACACGTTTGCATGTTACTTATGTCTCATTTTATACGGTTTTTTAAAGGGCCTGTCAAAACTATATTTTTTAACGCCGTAATGTTTAACCTTACAGAATAAACTTCTATATATGCCAGTATTTCTCAAACTTTCTGATGTGAAGGCACTCCAAATCGCTAATATTAAATTTCCAGCATCCCAACATTATGTGCATGAAATTTTAAAGACATTTTATTAATCTTCGGAAAACATGTGATACCTACATAAGATAGATATATTTTACATAATTCCCTTATATTTGGGTGTATTTTGGACAAACATACTCGCATTTCATATTTTACCGATTTCAATCGTTCTCTCTTTTTAGTTTTGATGTTAACAAACTTAGAAAATCTTAGATCATGAGAGATAAAAAAACTAAAACTCGAAGTGCTCTGAGTCTTATATTGTGATATTTATTGTGAATATTTCATTCGCAACGTATCCCGTCAAAACTATCAATAGATGTTCGGTATTCTTAGAGTTAACAAATGTTTTAGGTGTTCTTGTAAACACTTGCAACTTGCCTCAATTTCCAAAATTCTATCTTGTCTTTAAAAGTTCTAATTTTATCGGACAATTTAACAAATTTTCATCTCTTATTTTGTGCATGCTTGAATTTACTTTATTCAGTTCTTCAAATACATTTTTCAACAATTCTCAATTCACAAAATTCAAGTTTTCTTGTACAAAAAAAGTAAGTAAGTATTTTTATTTTTAATTCGTAAACTGTAAGTACAGAAGCATTTTATCGTTCTATATCGATAAAGGTAACCTGTATTAAAATTAACAGAAGTTTTATTTGGGGGTGCTAATTCAAAATTTGGAGGTGCTTAGCTATACAATACATTTTAAAGGCCCACTAAAATATTATATTTAACAGCATGTTAAAAATAAGCAACTTTCACAACCCATTAATGATTTATTCTGAGACGAAGTTTAAATAACTAAACAGTTATTGTACGAGACTTTTAAATGATTTGTGTTATGAGTGCGTGAAAGAGAGCAAGATAAACGCTTTAGACAAAACCCCGTATTTCGTTTCCATTAATAACCCAGCAATCATCAGATACATGATTACGTAAAGCATCCACTTAAACGAGGGTCGCTCCCCTATATATTAGATTCCAACCTACCCCAATAAATTGCATTTCCACCCCCGTGTCAAGCCATTCCCGCCTTTAAAACCCTCTCCAATACGAGCCAAAATCATGTACGTCCTTCGGAATGCTAAGCTGGGCTTTGTTATGGTTTAGTTCGGCCCGTAAACGAAAAATATTGATTCATGAATCACACAATATTTGTACTGCTCTTGCCAAATTTCAGAATTTAAAATCCGAATATTCACATTGCGAACTAGGGTGGGATTCTATAACTTTTATAACAACTACAAATAACAACTGCATTTGTTAAGTGCTTGTTAAAATATCAATCACAAACGTCAAATTCAAATTTGCAATTAATTAAAAGACATTTCTACATCAATGTAGACTTGTAGTATTTGTAGAGAGTATATATGTATGAGTATATGTAAGTACAAATCAACCATAAATAACCATTGCTGTTATAGAATAGCAAGTATACTTTGTAGTTGATATTTGCAATTGATATCATAACAAGTCCACTCGATTTGCAAAATGAGCAACGTTTTGGTACGTTTGAAATGGTACGAGTACAATTTTGTAATCGCGTATAAATAAACAATAAACGAACGTTTTGCCCTTGATCATTTGTCACATAAATTATCAATTTAGGAGTTACATGTCAAAATTACAACGGATAAAATTACCCGGTACAAAATAACGTTAAATTAATACATCATGTAAATAATATATTTGGGTAAATTGAAGAGCATTAATTCTTTCCGGATTTTTTTTAGATAAAAAATTCCCATGATATGTTGCCATGTTCGACACTAAAACCGAAAGTAAAATTATTATTATTTATATTTTGCTTAAAATAATGAAGATAAGGTAGAATAATACTTACTGACAAGGAATGAATTATTTATTATTTCTAAATCATGTATTTTTGATACAATGACAATTCAAAAAATACCGCTCCGCGTCGAGCTTTAAATATTCCCTCGTGCTATAATCTTTTGATTATGCCCTTAATACATAAATAACTATTATTGCTATTGCTATCAAAATTAAAAGTGCAGTTGTACTAATATTTTAATTATTGATAAATAATGGTACCTTGTTAATTTATTTCGCAGTTCCTTCTTATACAAAAACACAATCACAAATTAATGACAGAACTTTGACATATTGTAAAATGAAACGAATGTTTGAAAAATATCATGGAATCGGACTTTAGTTTTCCGTGATTGAATTTTAATACAACTCATTTTAAATACTGTTTTTTTACTATATGCGAAATTTAATTTTGATAGCGCAAAAAAGAGTATAAGCATCACGAATGGTAAGGAATACCTATCTCAAGACAATTATTGGAATCGTCACTTCGCTTATTGTCCAAACAATTGCCTTCGATCGGTAAAATTGTCCTTACCGCTCTTAATACTTATACTTTAATACGCTTCAAATCAGATTCCTAACTTTAAAACATTTGTGATTATAAAAAAGTAACTATGCTTCTCAGGAAATTATTATTGCTTAAAGAAAAATATAACTATACGGTTAGTGTATTTCATCTTTCGAATGTACTATAATAGATCACGTGGTCAGCAAACAGTTAGATCTGCAAATAGAGACGCTGGCAGCTAATGTCAGGTAATATAATCCACTGGGAGTTATCAAAAGCAGATTACGTAGATGCCCTCAGGATATTACGGAAATCTCAAGACATTACAGTTATAGAAAATAATATATTAAAATTTAAAACGTTTTATTTCTTTGTATGCATTATTTCAACTTCAATTGCAGAATAAACAGAAATCATTGATAACAATAGGTATATTCTTTTTATCATTCGTTTCACTTCACTATCTTACCTTAGCACTTACCTTAGTAAAGTGAGTGGAACTGATAGTTTTAGAAATAAAATTAACAACAATGGAGTCCTCCACTATTATTTTTTTATATGAAACTTTATCTAATTTGAAAGCGAATTGTAGTTTCAGAAAGTATTAATTCTTATTTGTTAAGCCGTAATATATTTTTTTAAGTATTCTGTGACATAAATTACATAAATTGATCTATTGTTATAAAAATATATAAATATATTTTAAGTAACTATTGTGTTCCTTACTTGGAAAGATGCATTTTAGTAAAATATTTTGTAAATGATTACGAATATTGTAGTCCAAGTTTTGAGAGTCATTGGCATGATTTTGTTACCTATATCATTTAACATCATACATTTCCATGTCGTGAATATTTTTTTCTCACAAATTTTCCTGGTCGCACAGTATTTAAACCTTTTTTTCTATTTATACTATTCTGTATTAGTTAATGGGGGTTTATCAATTTTTTTAAATCTGCATTTTAAAGTATGAAGGACACTGAGACTATTGGTGAAACTCCGATGAAAATGTTTATATTAATAAGACAGTTACAGACTTCCAAAGTTTAAAATAATCAATGTGACATCACGAATATGGAATTTTTTTATCAAACAGTTTTCTTCGTGGATCAAAATATTTTTGAAGTACATGCTGTTTCTAAATTATATTTATAAAGGTATAATAATAATACAATACAGTGTAACCGACACACTGTTTTTACATAATAAAGTTATAACATTTAGAACCGTATGTCGAATCAACATTTTTGTAATGAATAATAAATTTTTGAAAAATTAATGGACTTCACTGGGATTTGAACCCAGGGCCTTCCCATTTCTAGTAGAATACTCTACCAACTGTAAAAGGCGGCAAAAGACATAGGAGAAAGTTTCATGAACTTCACGGGACTTTGTAGCCCAATCAAAATATTAATGCATTTCTTGTGACGTCACACTATAACACAAAGCCCTTTATGTTGGAAGTATTTTAATTATATCATTTTATTTCTTTATATATATATATATATATATATATATATATATATATATATATATCAATCGCATTTAGAGGAATTAGTTTTAAAAATAAAAATATGGATAATAATGAATATATATATATATATTCATTATTATCCATATTTTTATTTTTAAAACTAATTCCTCTAAATGCGATTGAGCTAGAATCCCCAACTGTTAAAGGGTATGAAGGTATTACGTCAGCAACGAACAAAAAGTAATGGAAAGTGACCATTTATGTGTATTGTTTTATTTTCAACTCACGTTCTTGACTTAATAAAAAGAAAACAAAGATTAAGTGACGTTTGAAGCCCATAAATTCGACGTAATGCTTACTTCCCACGTCTTTTCTTCTCCTATCTTTAGTTTCCGCCTTTAAATCTTTATATTGCATTCTTATTTTGTATATAAATATGTATATGAAACTACTAATACTACACTGTAGAGTGTAGACAAGTAAAACATTGCAATAATTAATTAGAGACCAAGTTTTATTGGTGTTATTATATTTTGTGATGCGGGAATTAAGGAAATAATCGACTACTATAAAAGTTATTTTATTCTATTTTGAAACTTCTATACCCTTTTTATATAAAAATGTAGTTTCAAAATTTATATTATATAAAAGTTCTCGACAAATTCTGATAATATGTATAAAAATCTAAAATTTAAAATATCGATCGGGTTTTGTTTTTTTTACAAAGAATTGTTTGTTGTGTTTAATATAAAATAAAAGCACTTGAAATGGGTTGAGCACTTGAAAAGGGTTGGCGAGCAAAAATAAGAAAAAATTAAGAAGACAATCGGGTTTTGTTTTTTGCAAAAAATAAAAAAAAAATGTTATGTTTCATATCAAATGAAAACAATTAAAGAGGGTTGGCTTGCCGATATGACTAAAATTTGCCATGTCGATCGGCTTTTGTTTTTTTACAAAGAGTTGTCAGTAGTTTGTCGTGTTCGGTATCAATTCAGAGCACTTTACAAGGGATAGCTTGCAGAAGTGACAAAAATTTGCCACCTTGATTGCAAAAAGTTGTCAGAAATATGTCATGTTTGATATCAAATGATAGCAGTCAAACAGGACTGACTGCCAGAAATGATAAAGATTTGTTAAAGTTGATTGATTCGGCTGTCACTTCTCGTTGAAATATATTAAACATTATTTAAAAGAAATATAAAATAAAATACTTGGTCGGTTTCAAAATCTTTAATCTCGAAAGATACAATATGTATTTCGGCTTACTAGGCCATTGTATTTACCTGACGATGGCCTAGTAAGCTGAAATACGTATTGTATTTTTATTTTTTCGAGATTAAAGATTTTGAAACCGACCAAGTATTTTATTTTATATTTCTTTTAAATAAAGATTTGTTATTTCGAATGGCTTTTGTTTTTTGCTAAAAGTTGTCAGAAATATGTCGAGTTTGTTGTCAAATGACATCTCTCGAGAAGCCGGTTTGCAGAAATGACAAAAATTAGCCTAGAATTAGTAAATATTTCACTGACGTCGGAGGCCTAGGGAACGCTCAGCGTAGCATACTACCAACTTTAAAAAATGTTCAATGCTATAACAAAATTGGAGCTATAACAAACTCTAGTAAAAATTATTAACAATCGTTTATGTTCATTCTTGAGCAGAATTTAACAGTTAACATTTCAACAAAATCACCAACCTTCCAAATAAAACTTACTACAACTATAAACGACCTAGTTTAGTTGTTATTACAGCATACAGCTTAGTTATATAGGTAAAATAGAGCAAGTATTGAATGGTAGGGATTTAATTATAAATGTAGTACACGCTTGAGTTTGAAGTGGCAGCAGAATAAATGGCACGAAAGAGGGTGGGTAGCGGCAGCATGTCCAGCGTGCAAACATGCACAGCAGAGGGTTCAGCATGTACCATATCGATTGGGCATTGGGCTAGTCATTCCCAAACAATACTCTCGTCAGCTAAACTTCGTACGCATACAAATCATTTACCAATCTGCTACACATGTAAATCACTAAATATCCTATTCTATGAGAAAATGTGACAAAATCTAAATTGATATTGTAGGAATGAAAGTACAAAATTGTATAAAAATGTTTTATTTTTATATATTTTTTGTTTATTGTGAGTTAGGAACTACAACAAAGAACAGTTTTATCTTTTGTTTTGATTTTTATGCTGTATAAGGTGTTAACAAAAGGGTCACACATATTAAGAGTATGTACATACATGAAAAATATTCTAAATTAGAAATTTGTATTTTAAATTTAGACTAAAAAGGAGTTTACTAAAAGAAAAATGTATTGTGTTTTTGTGTCCAATAAAGTTGATTTAGGCCGAAAGGGAGTTGTCGGAATTTGGACAGCGAGTCAAAAAAAATCAATTTTCCATTGTCTAACGTTTCAACTATGTTATAGTCATTCTCAGAGAGTCATAAACGATCCTACAATATTATTGCAAATTAAGATTATTTGACTCCCTGTCCAAATTCCGACAACTCCCTTTCGGCCTAAATCAACTTTATTGGACACAAAAACACAATACATTTTTCTTTTAGTAAACGTTTTTAAGCCCTAGTGGTTTAAAAAGAGGAAGTTTTAATATTTAAGATTATTATTAATTATATAATATTGAATATTATATAACACAATGCTTTTAAAATTAAAATATATTAAATAAACTGTAGTTTTAAATATATCGGCGTAAGACAAAACGCACCAAATGATAGTTTTATTACAGAAGCGCACCAAATAAACATAACAAAAGCGCATCAAAATATGTTACATAAATACACCAGGGTTTATAATTGAAATGTCCATATATTAATTAATTTGATGTAACTCTTTCATATCGTGTAGAACTCAGATTAAATAGGTCTAGATTTCTAAATCCATGACTTAAATTCGTACGAATGTGTTTGGTTTTTTAAGTTAATAGCTCTTTGTTTATGACAATCGCAACTAAATTTCTTCATTATTATTCATTCATATCCGTACAATTAAAAATAATTCATTAAATTACGATTTTCAAGTTTACAGCACTCAACTAAAAAACAATATTACACGTGTTGCATACATTTTTCCTACAACCGAAATATTAATAAAAATTAATTTCAAAAGTAAATTATACCTTTCATAAATGTGTTTACGTTGCCTAGCAACTAGTGCGTGAAAGTATTATTCAAGCAGTATTGCGTGAAAAGTAACTCTTTACAAACTCTAAAGAGGCCAGGAATGACGACACTTTCTGTTTTTAAACGGTGAGCCCTTTAAAGTTGGCATTCCCCATCTCTGTAATTTTTGTTTCTGTGTCTTACTGTCGCTTCTGTATGTGGTATTTTTGCTTGTGTCCGTGTAGTGCTGCGTTTTGGTTATTTTACTGACATGTGTTTTTGTTTTGTTTGCAGCTCCCATGCCCGTAGAACCCATGCTCCCGCTGCCGATCCCCGTACCGCCGCTAGGATACCAGCTGGTCCGGGACCCCAGCTCCGGACACTTTCTACTCATCCCCACGGCTAGTCTAGGTACATATCATTACATTCTGTAGCGTTAAGTATGGTTCTTGCCTAAATATATCGGTGCTAACTTTACATACAAGGACTGGGATTTAACAACTAAAATCAAAATTCATGTTTCCCTAATTGTTACAGGTAAAAATGCTTGAAATAACAGTCGTAGAGCATAAAATTATGCAATGAATCAATAAGCAAAATTAATTTTACATACCTTTATTTTTATTTTTTAAATTCAAAATTCAACAATACCTAATTACAAATAATAATAAAAATAAACTAACGCACCTTAACTTGAAAGTGTTGTTGCAGTCTAGACAAAACAAGACAAGATTTTGCAAAGTTTTCTCGTCTAGAAATTTCAAGACAAGAAAAGACTAAGTCTAAACCTAGATTAAAAAGTCTTATCTAGATATCAAGATTCTAAAATGTTTTAAGACTACAATTAGCCTGCGTATACGCTTTAGAGAAAGATAAATAATTCTTCGGCAGCGTTCTTTTTTATTTTATAATCACTGTTACAGTTCTGATGGAACAAGCTTCGCATGATACAATTACATTTCGAAAATTTAAAATTTTTAATTAATCTAGAGTCTTGAAAATTATCTACACTACTTGACAGTGACAAACCGATTGACATTTAATTTCTTAATATCTGAGGAACACAAAGAATAAGAAACGTAAATTTAATTTTGCTTATAAATTGATTTAGATGCAAAATTTTATGCTTTACAACTGTTATTTGAAACTAAAATAATTAGGGAAGCAGGAAATTACGAAAAAAGTTATCGCATTAATTGGCGATTTATATTATGTATTTGTTTTTTCGAAAAAAAAATGCATCTCATTAGATATAAGCAAAAAAATTATTTAGTCAATTTGACATAATTTTTTTGTTCCAATTCATACAAAATTCTAATTTGTGCGTTCTGCAGACTCTTTTTATGCAAGGAATTGTCAAGAATCCTCAAAATATTTACAGCTTGTATACATTTCGAAAAATTCGTACTATTTTCAATAACCTAATGGGGCTCAAAGTTGTCTTTAATACTCTTAAATATAGATTTTTTCTTTTTCCAATAATGTAAAACACATCTACATTAAAATGAAAATTTTAACAGTTTAATATTCGTCTAAATTTCTAAGAAGAGAAAAATTGATATCTGTGTCCTGTTTGGGTAGATATATTAGAAAACTTTTTTTAAAGCAAATTGTGAAGGCACAAGTTTTACAAAGGACTAGTGCAATAACATATTTTGGCAAAAACTATAAACAATATTATCTAAACGTAGCAATAGGTATAGTCGCATTGGTATCAACTTTATCGGCGCACATATTTAATATTTATTGCGCATAATGTGTGAGTCAGCGCTCATTTAAATTATATGAAGTGTTCATTAATTAGAAATAGATTGCAATGGATGATAACACGTACAGTGACTAATGAAACTATGTACCTACTTCTCATTAACTTTTCATTTCATATTTTACCTTTTTTAAGTTCATTTTTCATTTGAATGTGAATAATGTAACGTCATTTTGCTGTATTTTTTGACAAAAATATGTTTAACTACGAGTTGGACGCAAAAAATATTTTAAAATTTAATTAAAAATAAATTAATCAAGAGCTATAACTGTTAAATTAAATTTTATCAAAGTCATAAATGTTTCAAATTAAGAGCTATTTCTTTATCAATCAGTCATTAATCTTTTAATTTTTATTTCTGTCTAGTAGTCTTGATACGACGTCACGAGTAGGTACTATTCGGTTTTTTACAAAATAAAAAATACATACAGTGACTTCCAGCCAAAATGGTTCTTGGTTTCGTTCGCAGTTTCGGTTTCGGGTTAGTTCGGAATGGTTTTTTCGCCTATTTTTTTTGTTTATTAATTAATAGTTTTTTTTTGTATGTTATTTTCTTCTTCTTTCCGAAAATATAATTTTTATTTTATTATTGTTATTCTGAGGCCGTTAGTATAAAGGTGCCAATTGCAAGTTCCCATTATTTTAATTTGAAGAATTAAGACAAAGACTTATCGTATAATTAAGAAAAAAAGAGTATGTAACGTTATTGAAAGAGAATATCGTACGTTATAAAATAACCTGATGGTTAGTAACAAATACTTCTTAAAGAGACTACGTATTTTTATTGTGATTATTTTTGATATTTGTGACGTAATGATATATAATTAAAGCCTTTAGTCCTTTAGTAATGATAGTGGCTCATATTGCGAATGTACTTTTATAATAAAATCGCTTTTAAGAAGCGTGTTTTTACATTATAATCTTATGAGGCCAGATGATATACTTTACAAAAGCCCTCTATTAAAAGCGAGCTCTTAATATGGGTCAATATCTCTACTAAAATAAAGTGTTTTTCTAATAAATTAAAGACTTTTATGTAATTTAATAATCGAATAATACTTTAAAAGGTAAAAAAAACCATTAGATTTCTATGTATAATAAAAATTGACTAAATTTTAAATTAATTACATAACTTTCGGTTTCCGTTACGTTTTTGGCCAAAACTAGAAGAATAGCCGAATATTTGGTTACGGTTTCGGCTGAAAATCGTGTTTCGTCGGACACTAGTACATATGATAAAATGCACTAAGTATACCACAGACAAACATAAACAGATGAACATATTCCGTCCCAAAAATTCATGATTGAACTAGATGGCGTTAGTGCGGTAACTGCAGATTACATTCCCCCAGTTAAAGTCTCCCGAAATCACAGACATACGTCATTTTAAGATTCAATAAACTATAACTGGGCGCATGTAATCTGCAATTACCGCTAACGCCATCTAGTTCAATCGTGATTATTATTTCAAATTTTGTAGACCGAATGCGTTGTTGGGCTGTTCATTTGGTTGTATTTGTCTGTGTTAATACCAACAATTGATTTATGTAACCACTATATAACTCATATCTTTCCTTGCAGAACAATTAGGCCAAGCAGTCGTATGGCCAACCTACCCCCAACCCCCCCTACTACTCCCACCCCCTCCCCCTCTGGCCCCCTTGCAACTCCTCTCCTCCAGCCAGGACTTCCTGGCGACGAGCACGACGTTGCAGCACTCCACCACGTCCACTCGCCTGGTGGTAACCGGCAGCGCACCTCCGCCAGACAAGCGCGCCAAGCTTCTGTTGCCCGCCACTGCGCTCATCAAGCTCGAGGATGAACCGTTGTTGGTCTACCAGCCCAATCTGATACTGCAGGACGCCAAGCCAGGGCCGGGGTGTCTCACGCCGCCGCCGGAAGGCGGGGTGCAGGATGCTAGTAACCAGACTGAGCATACTACTGGTAAGGGGGATTATGGGGCCTGTTATGTAACTTAGTGATTATTTTTTAACCAGTTGTTAAAATTTTTCACAAATAAAAACAAACAATACAAGTGATGTTTTGATATTTTCTCCAGCGCTATCTAATTTCATTGGAGAAAAAAATAGCAAATGGTTAAAAAATTACCACTGGATTACAGAAATGGGGGGATTATATTAGGTAGATTTCGTTGGGTTATTGATTTTTGGGACAAATCTCAGAAATCGGAAAACTATACACTAGTTATTTAAACGCTTAATTGCAATAACAACAGTGCTATTACTATGGGTGTTTTTATTCTAATTACATTGGGAAATGAATTAGAGTACTTATCAGGTGATAAACATTAGGAAGGATGATTCTGAATTAATTATTTTAGGACGAGAATTAGAGTACTTCACAGTGAGTGAGTGCCCCTCTCAGGTTAAGAAGGTTGATTATGACAAATTACATTAGGACATTATGGGAAATCTTGCCGTCTAGACAAGACTTTGAAAAATTTCAGGATAAGACTTCACTAAGCCTAAGTCTAGATTAAAAAGTCTTGTCTAGTCTTTAGATTGTTTGAAGACTCTGCATTAGGATAAGAACAGATAATTCTTTAGCAGCGTTCTTTTTCTATTTTACAATCACTGTTTCAGCTTGAATGGAACAAGCTTCGTATGATATTTTTATATTTCGAAAATTTAAATATTTTAATTAATGTATGGTCTTGAAAATTTTCTAGAATTTTCTAGTCTTGATCTAAAATAAGATAATCTTGTCTTGAAATTTTAATGTCTTAATAATCTAGACAAGATAAGACAAGAATCTAGAAAGTCTAGATCTAAACAGCAGCACTAATTAAGAAATACTTTACATCGAGTGAGCACCCCACCGGGAAGTAAATATTACAATGACTGTTTTTCACGGATAGTGATTCTGATCTAATTACATTAGGACAAGAATTAGAATACTTCACTTTAATTGGGATGATTTTGTTTTTATTACATTTGGGAAAGTTTTGTATTATATTGATTCGTTATGTTACCTACTATCTTTATCAAAATATTGGTTTCGGAAAAATACTCGAATAATTTTACACTTCCCCTTAACTAACTTTACTAGAAATTGGAGAACAAGCTTATATTTGAAAATTTATTAAAATTCGTTGGACCATATGCGTTCTTCTAAATCGAAAACATTTTTTAATATCAGATCTCATATTATTTTACTTGCCGCACTAATTAAATTAAAGAAAAAATTATTAGAGTCACTAGCACTCAAAAGCCTCAATACAACAATTTCGGAAAGCAAAAGATGAAGATAAAAAGGGGGTGGGGGGCTGTCATGAGAGAGAGAGAGAGAGAAAGAGAAAGTTATTTGGGTTTGACTCCGGATGTCCGGATGCATAATGATTCCCAATCTGTCTTGTGATCTATGACTCAAAATTTTATTTCCCTTAATTATTTTGCAGTTGAAGAGATTTCTACGCCAGAGCCACCGCCAGACACAAAAGACCCATCCCCACTTCCAGTCCCAGCGGAACCGGAACCACCTCCCACGCCTCCAGCGCTGCCTCCCCCGCCCCCCGAGTCCCCCCCACGGGAACTAACCCCCCCGCCGCAACCGGAAGTCAAGGTGGAGCAGCCCAGCCATCCGGATCCCGATCCCGACATCTCCGGCCTGGAGTTACTGAGTAACTCCATCGAAGAGTTCGAGAGCAGGAGCGAGTATACTTCGCCGGTGAAGTATGAGAAACCTGTGGAGGAAGAAAGGCCCGAAAGGAGGGAAGAGAATGGGGATGATGTACTAACAGGTAAGGAATAACATTGACTTGTTAACATCTTTTTATAAAGCAAACAATAGCCAATCGATGTATAAAAGTATTAACAACTACTAGTATGGTTTCATGTGATACCAAACATGGCAAACTTCCAATAACTTTTTGTAAAAAACGAAAGTGAGTCATTTTTCATTTGATACCAAACACAGTATTTTCCTATGAACTTTCAACTAAAAACAAATGCCGCTCGACTTCTCAAATTTTAAATTCTTCTGCACGCTACCAACAAAAAAACATAAGACGATCAGTTTGTTCTAGTGATATTTAAATTGATTGGTATTTTTATTCTACAAATAAATTCATTATTGACATACTTAAATTACTGCATAAACTTCATTTTATATTGTGTAAAAATATTTGATTTTGTTCAGTTTAGTTGCATTCAGATAAGCATTTGGTTTTAAGGTTTACAATTATGTTTTGAGTTTAGAAATAGCCTCCCAGCATATCGTTGACGTAATAAAATTTTCATTAGGTTTAGGAAGTAGTGCCATCTGTTCGCAATTTTGCAAAAGTTAAATAAGATAATAATGTAGATTACTTTGATAATATTATAACATAAAAGTAGTTTGCTTACATTTAAGGCAATTGCCAAAATTAATTGTTCTTCGCGATTCATTTCAAGTCAATAGTAAAATTTGCGGTTATATTTGAAGGGACAGTTTACAAAGAGAGAAAACTATATGACGCTATTGCATAGTACCTGCTTTGCTATTGGTTCGTTCCTAAACATAAGTTCGGAGTTTGTATACTTCTTACTTTTGAACGCAATTGTAAACCTTCAAACTAAACACTTCAACTAAAAACTTATGTGGACACGCACCTTGAATTGAATGTGACATAATTTTGGATATATGAAACTACAAATTGTTACTAGAATTTCTGAAGCTGAATGAACTGAGTATATTTTATCAAATATTTCTTAACACTCTGCAAAACAAATTTCTATCCTTCAAATATTTATAATTTTTAAATCGATCTTTTTTAACAGCCACAACCACCACTTTTGTATGGTGGTTATACAAAAATTATCACACAAAATAGGTCAATTAGCAACATTTACTCTAAATAAAAGTTTGTTATCCTCATATACTCTTTCTTTAAAGTTTAATTACTAAGACAAACAAATCTACTTGAAATCTAATTCCCGTGAATTGTGTTCTCAGGTATAGCCCACATGACTTTAAAAGACAAAACCGAACCTCCTACAACTCCAGCTGCAGTTGACGACACCTTAGGCGGTCTGGGCCTTCTGTGCGCCTTAGCCGAACAAAGGTTCATGGAAGAAGTCGGAGAACAACGAAAAGAAAAACGAAAACCTCGCTCCGACTCCAAAGAACCCAAACCAAAACGCCCTAAAGTCGACGAAGACGACACAGAACTCGAACGGGAAAAACTCTCAGTCCTTCGACGCGTCGCAGGCGAACGCGGTCTCGTCACAGAAGAAACCAACAACAACTGCAACTGCAATTACAAAAACAAATCCAGTTTGTCAAGAAACTGGTCACCGGAGTTTATGTCTGCCGTAGAGCGAGACATGAGACAAGAACTCGCAGATCTTCAAAGAAGATGCAAAGAAAAGAAACTAGAACTCAGTAAACTAACTCCGAAGAAAATAAACACCCCACCACCACAACTAGACAAAATCGAACCTCTAATCACTCTCAAACCAACTCAAGAACTCCTCAAACCACCAATCCTCTGCCCAGTTCTCCCCAAAGACGACTACAAACTCCAGGATTCGGACTCTGCTTCAACGAGTACCACCCCAGAGAAGATGTCCTCTTCGAAGAAGAGAAAAGTCGGGAGGCCCAAGAAGTTAATGACTTCCGCAGGACTCAGAGTTGCTACAACCGAGACAATAGTTGCGAAGAAACCCAGGGCCAAAGCAGGACTAGTCGGGTATATCCTAGCAGCGAAGAATCGCCTGCAAATGCAGCATAAAGCCATGGGGTACAGAGAGAACAGTCCGCCCAGGTATTCCGAGGAAGTTTCTTCACCGACAAACAGTCCTGCCAAGAAGAAATTGAAAACTGCTTCACCGGTATGTCAAAACAATTTTTATTATTATTAGTAACTATTCGAACTGACTAGACAACTTTAGATAATAGGTTTGCTAGGTTCGTTCACTTAGTAGTGCGTCAAAAATTCTGGTAGTGTATGACAATAAAAATTAAATCAATAAACTAGTGTTCGATTCACTTATTACACAATAATTAGATTAGCACTAATGGAAAATATAATGATAAATTTTAAATATATTTATTTGAAGAACATGCGAAAATTCATCATTTGTATTACGACATTCCTACATGAAACATAGCCTAAAGCAGTGGTCAGCAACCATACGCCACTTAGTGTTTCCAGATTCTAGGAATTTTCTTAAAATCTTAAGAATTTCCCAAGTTCATTTAGAAAAAAAAATTACACTAAATATTTTTAAGGATTTTAGAGTTAAGTAAAGCGGTTTTTGGAATACCATCATTTGTGTTCTGTGCAAGATCTTCCTTTTCCTTTTCTATCGAGTAAAATTTTTGATAGTATTTTGCCAGAGTTACTGAGCAAGGTTGTTCTTCTCCAATTAACCTGATTAAAGTCACCCTTTTGTAATATCAAATGAGATTTAATTTTACATCCCTAAAGAGTATAATTTATTTTTTTTAATTTTTTTTTTACTTCAACTTCTGCGTTTTTCTTTAGTGACACGCGACATGGCTTTTAATTATATGTGGTATTCTGTGTAATTATAACTATCGTTTTTAAGGAAATTCTGTTTTGTCTGACGAAATGTTAAAACAAAATTAATTTCATAGTCTCTAACAAATTCTTTCTAGTCATTTAAATCCCTAGATTGAAATATATTCGCGATGTATATTATCATAATCGTTTATCTGATAACTTTAGTTGACTAATAAAATACCTAACAAAAAAACAAAAGTATATTACAAACAAATATTTAAATTTTAGTGACATCATTTTTATGTTTGTCGTTTAGTGGTAGCATTAAAAAAGGAAGTCAGAAACTGTTCATACATAGTTTGTCTCATGTAATATCGAAGGGTCATAAAACTCTTAAACTCCTCTGTTAAGTTCACAAAGAAACGTAAATTTATATCCGTTATAAATAAAACTAGGTACAATGTCACTATTTTGCATAGAAGTGAACTCTTTTGTAACAAATATTATGAAGCTAAATTATATAAATAATAATTAAATAATTTCTCAATTTTGTCAGCTAGTACGGTGTGTGGTAGTAGCGTGTCTTGTCTGATGGTCTAGATAATCAACATAGCCCGCCCTGTCCAATTGGATGGGTTACCGCACAAAGGCTCGGTGTGTACTGATCTTACTTGTACTGAAGTACTTGAGGCCCTGTTCCACATAAAAATGTTGTGCCATTTTCTTTAATCCAACCCTGGAAGTTGCTGGTATTTTGACAAACCGAAAGCAATTTGCGGTACACTGCGTTAAACTGTTCTTTTGTAGTTTTATAAAGATCTGTAAAAGTAGACTGTACCGTTGATTGAAAAATATATAGATAGATTTGCGTATCATTGTTTTGGAATCAGATTCGACAGAGCTATCTCGTTCATGATTCCATATACTATTTTGCGGAATTAAACTGACAAAAATATCAGATAAATAAAGATGTTTTACATATTTACTGAATTTTTGGTATCTATTAAAATAGTTCTTTCAATAATTCATTGGTATATATTAAAATGGAACTAATTTGTATTATTAATTATTTGACGTTTGCTCTTTTTTTATAATATTTGACTGAAACGCCTGATATTAATCCAAATGCGACCAGACACAGTTATGTAGGTCAAATGAATTTTCTCATAAGCTTGCCTATCTATATATTGTTCAATCAACTATACAGACTCATAAAACTCACAATTATATACATCTTCACTAAAACCAACTAATTTATTTCCAGGCGCCATCCCCAACAGACGTCCGAAGCAAAATCCGCCCGAAGCTGAAAGCCGAACCTATGATCAAACCGCCATCTCCATCACCACCACCATCACCGCCACCATCACCGTCCCCATCTGAGCCGCTGACTCCCCCAGGGTCTCCGATACCACCGCAAGGAGACCAGCGCTGTGTGCTGACGTCACGCCACCTCGGCGTGGACAAGCTGAGAGTACTTACAGCTATGGGAGGGCTCTTCTACGCCGGGCAACTCACAGCTGTGCGCGCACCTGATGTGTACGCCATTACGCTGGACGGAGAGAGGGGGAATAGGCCGCATATTATGAGTCGGGAGGAGATTCTGCGAGATGCGGTGAGTAGCTTTCAAGATTTTAAACTGGAATACTAATATTTTTCAGTCGTTTGACTTTCCAGTACTTGTCTTTTAAAAATGAACCTTATTTCTATCGCAGTTTCTATACAATCTCTCGTTCGTTTAAGAATGAAAGAGAATAATAAATAAGTCTGTCGAAGACAGTGGCATGCCAATGGACTGGCTTGGTATGATATTACGAATGTTTCCAAACAAGAAAAAGTTGTGCTCGTTGCTATGCTAAACCGCATGATTCATTTTGACAATTATAATCTTGAAATTGAAATGATTTGGTTCTGAAAAGGCTCAGAAATAGTATATTACTTTACTTTACTAGTGGGAGAAGTAGGGACTTCGAGTGTGAAGTTAGCCACAAACAAATATTCTTTTCCCTACGCGTACGGTACAAATGCCTACTCCTTCCACTGTTTTCGGTTGGAGAAGTGCACGCTTCTCCAACTATGGGAGAAGTTTGTTCTTCTCCCACTATTCCTCCGCCGTAAGCGAAGTGAAGGTAACATCGCAATATGTTAATTGTTCATATAAAATCTGTGACAATTTTAACAAATTTGTTTAATCACTAAAGTTTGGAGTATCATTTGTTTATTATTATTATTATTTTTGAATCTATTTAAAATTTTAATTTCATTCTCAATCAATAAATTTTAAAAATGTACATAATACAGAAAAAATAATAATAAAAAATTACTACGAAGCAATTTAAATTTAAAATACGTACTACAGTTTTCGAAGAATTACGGGTTTCTCCCACTTGTAAAGTAATGTACTATTACTGTTTGTTACTGTATTTATTTGATACATGGAACTATTTTTATAAGAAATGATTTTTACTTTGTTCATTCTACACACGTTATTTTCATTCAATGAGAATGCTTCATTTGATGGCCGTAGGTAGTTTTCCAATTTTTCACAGTATTATAATCATAGTTACATTTTGTTGATATCAAAAAATTTATATTTGAACTGTTGTTATTCGTGAAATAATCAAGTAAATAGAATTTGAGTTATGATTTTGAATTGGTATAATTTACTCATAATTCCTGCGAAGTAAAGACAACTCGAGTCAAAAATGACTCTTCTTAAATCAGTCCAGCTAAATGTCATTTTTGAACACTTGTTTGTCTATTACTATGCAACAAATATTCATAAATTTTTCCAGTAAATTCATGGCTTTTATTATATTACTTATGATTATTTTTAAAAGTGTTTATATTGAAATGAAAACTATTTAATTCAAATCAACTAATTAATTCTTAGCATTCAATTAATAATTAAATTCAAGCACAGCTACCGTACTAGTAAAAAAAAAATATTCTACTTTAGTCTTGGTTCCTACTTTTCCCACTAGTAAAGTAATGTATTATTACCCTTTTTTACTGTATTCAGTTGATACATGGCGCTATTTTTATAAGAAAATGATGTGCTGATTTTGCAGAGAATGTTGACTTACAACCTGCATCACACAAATGCAAGTAAAACTTTACAAAACAAGTACCTCAGGTACTTGAGGCTCTGTTCCACATAGGAATGTTGTGCCATGATGATATTTTTTGTTTGTATTTGGCTCTTCAAGAAATATGAAGAAGAAAATTAATATAATAATGTTTCTGTCAATAAATTTAGATTTTAAAAATAATTTCTAAAAGACACAAAATATTTATTACAGCATACTATTTAACCAAACATTTTCTTTATGACAAATTGATGCCATATACTACATTACTACAATATTGGTTTCTCTTATTGCCCTTGAGTGGAACGCATAACGGCTATAATTATTTGCGAACTCTTTGTTAGCGGCAGCTGCAAATTTAAATATTCGCCGTGTCTGTGTAGATTAACGCGAAAATTGTTGGCATTATGTGGTGTAATGTCATATTCCACGGAATTTATATTTATAAATGGGTTAAATATGGTAATTAGGGCGGGTGTATGCAGCAGAAATTAAAATATGCGGAAAATACAAGGGGTATGTGGTTAAGTGCTATCTTTATGCCGAATAATCATGTGGTTCGCAGTAAATTATGGTTATTTTCCTCAAGTCAATTATTTGTCTTCTTTGTGTTGCAGTGTGGTCTCTTCTGACTGATTTTTCGGTTAACTAATAACTTGTTAACTGCCAAAATAATGTTCCGTGTTTTGCAAAAATGTATCAATTGTTCATGTATACACCGGAAAGACTTGAATTTAGAATAGGGTCTCAATTCAGGATTGATTTTTATTATTTTATTCGTATATAGTTACTAGGGTAGAAATAAAATAAAAGTTTTAAATTAGGTTTGTAGATGAAAGAAATTTGTAGATATGGAGGTAATTAGTTAACGTTCTTATTTAGTACCAAGTTTTATTCAGTACTAATTCTTAATAGCAATGTTGTTTCTATGCAAAATATAAGAAGAAATAAATGCATTCTTCGCTTTGAAACTAATATTTTAAAATGAAAAATTCTATTTTTTAAGGCTAAGATTGCAAACAATTATTCATATTTTAATTGAATAATATGAATTTTAAATTCTTTTCTGATTCATAAATTAAACAGAAAAATATGTACTGTGAGTATTTTTTAACGTAAAAAATGGGATTGATTATATCCATGGTTACGACGTGATGTATGAATGACAGCAATATATTAACTTGTCTCATTTAAAACGAAACATAGGGGACGAATTTGACATTTGCTTTTTGGGTTATACCAAGTGCAACAACAATTTTAAGAATCATTAATAACTTTAGAGGAAATTATAGAATAGCAGAATGGTATACTAGATCACTCGATCGTACACATCTAGATTCTTTTTATTGGTGACCTTTAGGGCCGGTTTTTCTTTTCTTGTTAAAGTGCCGGTTACCAAAACTTAATTTAACTTAACAAAAATATTGCATCAAAATAATAATTAACATATATTTTTATCAATTTAGATCAGTTTTTCGATGCGATATTTTTCAAAGTTGAGCTATGTCGCAATGAAATCCAATACGTTATCAAATATAGATCCGCCTCATTTTTTATTAGAGAAAAGCATAGTACAAAATAATGATTTTTTTGATATTCAAGGAAACTTTTATGTTACAATGACATGTGTAATAATTTCCCTTGCACCGCTTCTTTATAGTTTGTCCTTCACAATTTAACATTTTGTACAATTCGCTTATGGCACAGAATAGGTTTATACAGAAGCGATAGTAAGACAGAGAAACGAGAATTAGAGAGAGATGGGGAATGTGCACAAATTTAAATGGTTTATTATTTAAAATCGGAAAGTTTCCTCACATCTTAGAGACAGATAGGGGAAGGGTACAAATTTAAGGGTCTACACAATGCTTCAAGGTCATAGAATTGAATAGGAGAACATGAAAAGTATCGACACGGAGTGTCGCTTCTGTGTATAACTACTCTGTGCTTATGGTACGACCGCCTTAATTTAATTTATTAAAATACAATTACCAGATATGTGATTCTCATACAGTGATAAAAGTGATAAAATTACTCAAACTTATTTAGACAACTGCAATATAATTCTACTTCGTAAAAGCAGTAACGCATGCATTAAATACTAGCCAACAAAATTATCGTGCACTTTATACGAATAGTAAGAAACGTTAACATTTTTCGGTAGCTCTGTTCTTGTTGCCAGTAATATACATGGCACTTTAAGTATTCTGTTAAATGAAGTCCATTTTTAAGAATTCCCTTTTTCAACATTTATCATTTATTGCAGATCGTAGAAGTTTCCCCGACCAGCACAGCATCCCTCCTACCGGGTACCCGTTTATGCGCGTACTGGTCGCAACAATACCGCTGTTTGTACCCCGGGACGGTGGCAGAACCCGGGACCCCCGACCCACAACTCGACCTCAAGTTCGTGGCTGTGGAATTCGATGACGGAGACAGCGGCCGCATCGCCCTCGAGGACATCAGACTCCTGCCTCCTGACTATCCTATCATAGGTATGAGAAAACACAATGCAATAGAGTATCTAATATTCGTCGCATTTAAGCTGTTTTTTCGCGATTATTGGTGGAAAGTATAGGACACGCCAACGTTGTCATCGAATAGGAGTTTTAACGCAATTTTGTTTCTGGTAGAGGCACTGGTGAGGGTTGTTTCTTTTTATAATTTCTATTGATGAGCGCAGAGATATTTAAATAAATGCTTTGAATAGAAATAATATTTATTTAAAAATATCCGATGTGGTCATTACATGACTTCCTTGTACGCTAAATTGTACACATTTCATGCTGCATTTCATTTAAACTTATTTCGCTTGAAAGTAAGATCATTCTACGTCTAATCATTCAATTTTCATTTTGTGAGACGCTTTGAAACAACTCCTCTTGTCATGCCTTCTGCTCGTATCTTTGCGTTAAAAAGCCTCCCATTGAAACGAAATATGAATAATACAAGTTTCGCACTAATAGAGAAAACAACGGAAAAGTAAAAAAGACGTCAGAAAGATAGCGAAAATTTTCAACATGTTAGGTTCAAAACAGCGGTACTTTTAAAAAGGAATAAGATACATCGGCGATATAATTATAAGTATTTAAACACTTATTTTCCATTGTATCGTTAACATTGAATAATTATATTTACGGAGTTATAAACATTTATGTTTATTTTCAGAGTGTAAATAACGAGGTGAAATATCGTTACTTACATCGTTTTATTGAAAATAAAGAAACTTTACATGTGATTTATTTTTCTCGCGAATAGTAGATTTTCATCTCTTTTGCTCTAATATTGATGTAAACAAATATTTGTTGAGAAGAAGCTGATAAATCACAATTATAAACAAATACATTTTCAATTAAACGATCCTAATAACCATCTGTCACACCACTACATAAATTTTCAAAATAACAGATTTGAAACAGTTTCTTTCAAATAGTTAAAATAACCACAGTGATTCAGCATAAGTGAAGTAGTTTGTATTCATTGGGTCATATTGAAATGCGTAATCTAATTGGAATACGATTCAATTGTAATACCTTCTATACTAATGGTTATATTTTAATACTTATAACTTTGCTAATATAATTTAAATATTCATTGTTAAGTATTAATTGATTAAATACACTGTAATATTTCCGATGCATCTTCTCCGTTTTAAATTTACCTCTATTGTTAACCTAACATTTTGATGTTTCCTCCTGACGTCTGCATAAAATTTCTCGCTATTTTCTCCGCTAATACAGCGTTGGCGTGTCCTATTTTATTTAAACCAACTCCAAGTAGGGGTTTGATAAGCTTTTAACAATATTGAGAATAAAAGAGAATATTTATTTAAAAAAAATAAAGGTAAATTGAACTGATCGTAGAGTATTTTCGAACAATAGCATACAAACATCTTAAAATAAAAATTATATGATAGAATTTGAAACAGTAAAAAGTTTGTTAATCATATGCAGGTGATAGGGAACGGGAGAGAAACTTCTATTGGCGAATCTGATAATCAAAAAATTAAATTGCAACAGTAAAACAATATATTTATTGAATGCACTTCATTAATTGTTAAATGAATAAGAAAAGCATTAATATCAAAGTATAATTATAGAAAAATAATTAAAACTAGCAAAATTTAATACGGTTTGTGCATTTGGCGATGCTTCAATCTATGACGTCATCATTGAATATGGTTCGAAAAAATTAGTACGGTTCAGCGCGAAAAAACAGCTCGAAAATTGTTGTATTTTTTTTTAACAGTAAAATTGTTGTGTAACTACGTCGTAAAATGAACGAACCGTTTTGACTGGTAGAGAAGCGACCATATGAAATCGTAGCGTTTCATTATTTGAAGCCGTACAACGCCGTAATAAGATTATTTATTTGGGGCTGGGATGTTATTTGGCCAAGTCTTTTATGGGTTGCCTAACGACCGAATAAAATAAAATACATTGGAGCAGCCAGGATTATATTCCAACATTTCTACTCAAGAATTCCAGCGTATTTTATACTTAAACAATTTCATAAATTGCTGAACGAACAATGATGGTAAAATATTTAAGAGCGTAATTGTTTCGTAGAGTTTGTCTCAACATTTGGTAAACCGGCGAAATAGAATCAACCATATAATATCCCCTTTATAGATGAGATCAGTTTATTAGCTAAATAAGAATTATTAAAATTAAATATTCATGTTTTTAATATGGGGACCGGCTGTGATTCTGAAGATTCAAAATCGAACTTCGAAAAATTGTTTTTTTTACGATATATTTCCCCACAAAAAATTGTGTCCGTGGTGCACTCTCCACCTTAGCTAGACAGCCCGGGGGATGACATTTGTTAAATACTTTCTACGATAAAAATATATATCATTACCAATATATGTTAAAAACGAAAGTTTGTGTTAGTTTAATTGAAATATAAATAATATTCTGGGTATTGATAACAAATAAGTACCTATTTTGAAGCCCTTAGGCTTGTTCACGAAATTTTTTAATTAATTTTTCTTATCTGACTAATGTAAGAGTATCAGTGAAATTCCAATTAAAAAATTCCTCCAAATAAGTGAGATTTAAGGTAGAAGTTTCAAATTTTAGTGGTATTCGGGTTTGCGGAAAAATGTTAATTAAATTACAAATTAAGGTATATTTAAATTGGAATATTATAAGCAACTATTAGAAAAACAATAATGAATTATACACCAAGGTTGAGAAGGCTGTCATTATTGACCTAGCGCCAAGTTGTGTCCCTGGGTGCGAAGCAACCGAGAGATATAAGACGCTGGTCAATAATGGTCTTCTGAGCCGTGGGTATATGTATTATTTTTTTCGCTACTAGCATTTAAATCCCAATCCTACTAAAAAATATATAATGATAATAAACAAAAATTTTGACATAAACATTAACTTGTTTCTTAATATTCACAAAAATAATGTAGGCTGTCTTTCGCCTCACTATTGATTTTTAATTTGGTTTTATTTGATTTACTTATTTAATTTAGACGGCATATTTAAATTGTGGATCTATACTTTACAATTTTCTTGAGTTTAATGATTCACTCAATATTTAAATTTGAACATTTGAGTTCCTTTAAAAAATGACAGTTTTCATTATCGACCATGGTTAATAATAATTTATTATTGACTTAGGAGACCATGGTTACGTGGTAGTGAAAAACAATTTTTCATGCCAAAAAGGGTAATAACATTGGGTGTCTATGCTAGTAACGAAACAAAGATATTATTGTATTGTTTAGTCAATTTTTTCTCATTTCACAGAAAAATTATTTTCATTGGTTTTGCCATTGTTTAACCTACATTAGATAAAACACAAGAGTTAAGTACGCGAAATTATGAAATATTCGAATATGTAGAAGTATAATAATGCAAATAAGATTTGAAGATGTTAGCATTTTATTTATAACAATTATATAACACCTTATCAAAATAGGCAGTGATTATTGTCTATCCTTGGCTACCAATTATAAAATAAAACACTCTCCATATATCCAGGAAATAAATGATAGAATTTATATAATTAATATTTTAAACTTTAGGAGTGCAAAATCCTACATCTCAACTCTTATTTGAATTACAATACCATCCTTGTTCGTTGCGCCTCTAGTACGTATCAATTTGTAACTCAATTTTAATACCGAAGCCTCTGTGTTCGTAGCGTCGTCCTTGTTGTTTGTGTGGAAGTTTTGTACCCGGTTGGTAAGTGAGGTAACCAAATACAACTAAACGTGCATGTATGTATCTCTCTACCAGTTACTAAATCTAGTCTACATTGGCGATAGGCGATGTTTCCAGATCTTATAATGCTACCAATTTATTTATGTATCAATTTCCTAATGTCAGAAACTTGTATCTAAAATATTTCATATGGAAATTGATACTTGCGCAGTAAATGTTCAGAGGCGATACATTTTATGTAGCATTATTTCTTTTTCGTTACTGGTTACATCAAAGAGTAAATATAACGTAAAACAAAGAATGCTGTATAAAACACAGATACACACTTATTATGATTTACACAATAGGCCGATAAAACATATAATTTATTATAATTTGTAGATAAACAATGTTATATATTTTTAAACGATATAATTTCTCATTAATGTTAAATTATACATATACATGTATAATTTAAACAGGTAAGGTAATCAGTGCGTTATACAAATTTAAAACATTTTCGTGTCGTACCAGTTGAAAACTATTGAAAAGCATCAAATATTTCCCTGATTTTTATTTTAAACAGTGATATTCCTTTTGCTAGTCGGTTCAGATCAGATCACTAAAATCAGATCAGTTAGTCCAGATGTTATATCTGAACTTTCTGAACTACCTCGGCGAGTGGATCACTTAAATCAATATATGTTGTGTGGAGCGGATAAACTGATCCAATCAAATGAAATGAAAATATCTTAATTCAATAACGTATGTATGAAATACGTGTAGGTTTGCTGCTCGACTGGCATCACTGAGATCACTAGCATCCTCAAATTTCAAAGTAAAAGTACAATGAGAATAATAGATTACCATAAAATGTCTAGTTCAATAGATAACCCATACTACACAAGAACACTATTCCGACATTTATTATAAAAACTATAAAAGTTTCTATAGCGGAGCAAAACATTAACAAATAAACAAACATATAAATGGAAGGCCCAAAGATGATCCTTTAAAATTAAAAAAAAGCTGTTGTTGCTACAGAATCGATCGCCATTACTTTTTTCAAGTAAAGTTTGCGACAAATATTTCTCTTCGAAATATTCACAAAAACCTAAACAATATGACCTATGTCATAAGGCTTAAATATAAAATTTAATTAAAATCCCATTATATAAATTTGCTGTATTTGTATCATATATACATAAAACCGGATGGACAAACAAAAATCAGGCTGAAAAAAGCCTAAAGACCATATTTCGTGGTCGTCCAATAAGTTCTAAAAATATAAAAAATCGGTATGATTACTATTTCACCCTAATTATACAGGATGTGCTAAATTTAAACGGCATAACTTAACCAATGGATCAAACACCTAAAAATAAGGTGATAAATTCATTTGAGAAAATGTCCGGATATGTTTAATTCCAGAGATTTTCACGTTTTTCTTATTGGCTACAAAGCTACATTACAAAATCAATTTCGTAACGGCCTATCAAGTATTATTTTATTAAAATAACACATAATACTAAAAATTAATAGATTTGCATGCTGCAAGTCGACATTTTGAACAATTGTTATAAAAAATTGATATTACTTTATTTAAAACAATATTTTTTTTTTATATTTTAGTGATTGTTTTTATTTTTGCCAAGACATTATTGCAAGCAAATTGAATTTTGTAATGAAATATGTAGTAACTCATAAATTTTTAATTTAATTATAGTATTATGTCACATCTTAATAAGATAATATTTGATATGTCGTTATGAAATAGATTTTTTTAAGTAGTTCTGTCCCAATAAGAAAAACGTGAATATCTCTGGCATTTAGCATTTCCAGAAATTTCTTCAAATGAACTTGTCACCTTATATGTAGGTGTTTAATCTATTGTTGAAGATATGCCGTTTAAAACTGAGACATCTGTATTTGGTGGTCCGTAAAAATTGAAACAGGAGAGATGTCGAAGAACGAATTGATGATTTAGGTATCTTGCTTTGATGATGACGATTTAGATGACACAAAACCCAACATGATGATCTCAATGATGCAAGAAATGAATACTTACCCTATTTATTGCAGAAATAAGTTATTTTTACAAATTTAAAATTTTAGAAAGTAAACTAAGACATTGTAAACTTAAAACGTTTTGAAATAAACTAAAAACGATTTTATTTAGCTTTTGAGCTACACATTGTATGATTCGTTTTATCGATCATACAGCGATCAGAGCTCATATCTCTGACGCTCTGGCGTACAAAATATGGTAAATCTTAGAGGGATGAGCGGAAATCACCTCTTTACCATATTTTGTAACACTTTCTCCCAAATGACTAATTTAAATGTTGTCAGCTAAACGTTTGATACAATTTAACAATTTCCAACTGGTACATCACTTGCTTTTCCAAATAAATAAATTGGAGTATTATTTGATCTGCCCACACTTTCTAACCTCACTCTATTATAGAATACGATCCGAACCCGTTGCTGAGCTTGAGCAAGCGTCGTCGCCGCACATCTCTCAACAGCAACAGCCAACCCCCAGAACCGAAACCCTCTAGCCCGCTTGCGGAGAAGGAGAACACGGACAATAACGTGCCGGCCGAGCCGGGCCACCGCGAGCGCAAGCGGCTGAAGAAGCGACGCCGCGACAAGCTGAAGAAGCTGCTCCACGAGGACCGCAAGCACCGCAGGAAGCATCGCTGCTGCGAGGAGAAGTGCAAGCATCGCCGACACAAGAAGCACAGGAAGCACCGGAGGCATCATCGGAGGGAGCAGGAGGTAGAGGTGGTGGAAGGGAATAAAGAAGTGGAGGAAGAGAAAGCCGAGGAGAAGTTGGAGGTTGAAGAAGTTGAAGAGGTTGAAGAAGTTGAAGAAGTTGAAGAGGTTGAAGAGGTTGAAGAGGTGGAAGAGGTTGAAGAAGAAGTTGAAGAAGAGGTTGAGGAGGAAGTTGAAGAGGAGGATGTTGTGCCTAAGAAAGTCGAAAATAAAAATAAGGTATTGTCATTTTACTTTTATTTTACTCTTTTTTGCTTGACTTTGAAAAGAACTACCTATACAACAAATTTTATAAAATTCATTGACATATGGAAATGAGGACCATATACGTATATGTTTTAAATAATTAAAAATATTTATAGGGTAGGAAATTACAACTGGTAAAATCTTAAAACTTGTCCATTTACCATAATCATGTGCTAAAACTTTCGTATCTAAATAACTTTCTGCATTATTAATTCATTTTAGTAAATAATATTTAAATTAATTGCTCAAATATTTTTATATGCGTTTTATAAAACTATTTTGACAAAGGAACGTATTATCTATTGTTTAAAAATTGAATCATTTAAATCGATTTATTATTCGTAGTTTACGAGAAAATAATTATTATAAATTTGGGAAAGAATGTTGTAACGTCAGTGTCAGTTTTTATATGCGTTCTATAAAACTATTTTGGCCTCAGTTAACATAGGAACTTTTTACTTATTATTTAGAATTTGTATCGTTTTAATTGATATATCTAAATCAAAATATTTTTAATCTAAAAAGAAGACATTATCAGTATGAAACATTATTTGTTTCTCATTTTTTTATGTATATCTTTTTGCGTGTTACGTATTAGATTATGCGCTCGAGCTACTTTTTTTACGAATGCTCTCAAAAAAAGAGATGGTATATGAATGTTGTATTTTGTACAGAAATCAAAGAAGAAGAAAGAGCGTCGTGAATCGGTGGAGTCCCGCAGCAAAATGGCAGCTTTCCTGCCCGCCAGGCAACTCTGGAGCTGGTCAGGCCGCGGATATAAACGAGTGGGTGTCAAAGGCCGAGCCAGAAAACAGTTCTTTAAAGCCATCCAGCGTGGCAAAGAGTCCATCATGGTATGAATATACCCATTTTTTGTTTTCTAGATATTTATTGATTGTTTTAAATCAGTAAGCAGTTTATGAATTCTAATAATACATTTATTAGTGCCCTTCGAATCAGGAGTAGGATAACTAGGGTTCGATTCCCAAAATGCTAAAATATTGTTGTGTTCGTGTAACTTGGAACCAACTATAAATTGAAAGTCATTACACAAACTATAAAATAGTTTTATGAAAATACTATTGTAATAGAGGTTCTTCATTATCTCATGGGCAGTAGTGGCTCAATAGAAAGAAGAAAAAGAAAAGGTAGTGAATGTTTGTTTTTTCGTGTGTAGGTGGGCGACTGCGCAGTGTTTCTTTCCACGGGCAGACCAGACCGGCCGTACATCGGCAAGATCGAGGCCATGTGGGAATCCTGGGGCACCAACATGGTGGTACGGGTCAAATGGTTCTACCATCCCGAAGAAACCATCGGCTGCCCGCTCAACTTGAAATACCCGGTAAGATAAATATTTACATTTAACCATTTAATATTTTCGATTTATTTTCTAGTATACAAACAAATTTTATTTTGTTTTCGGTCGACAAGATTTCAGTATCCATAAAAATATAATGCTGTTTTAGTTCTAATTTAAATTATTAAACGTAAATAGATTTCGGTATATGTTTTGTTAACGAAGCAGAGTCAAATAAAAAGCTTAAAAACTTTATTCGATCTCGTCAATATTTACATCCTTTACTATTTTGGAAGCGTTCGGATGTCTGAAGAGAAAATATTTGTATGGCTTGGCCAAAGAAGCATTCACCACTTATTATTGTTCTGAAATATTTACCACTTACCACTTATTGTCTCTAAGTTTAAATCGCGTTTAGGGAAATAAAGAGGATAGTTGCCTGATTCTTTAGGAGTACTAAATATAAGATACGAATATTCTTGCTTTGCTTTGCATCTCAACAAGGACAGGGACAGGGATTTTCGCCGAGTATTGGCGAAAAAACCTGGCTGTAGGTGGCAGCACAAAATAGCGTCGAGTGTAGAATAACAACGCTAAGATCGTATGCGTATTGTGGAAAATAAATGTGAAAATAAGACGATTTGTGAACGGCAGGCTATAATATTATTTAATTTAAATAGTGTCCGTTCTTCTTCCACTATTCCTCCGCCGTAAGCGAAGTGAAGTTAGCGCTGCAATGCGTTGACCTTGTATGAAAATATCCCAGCGTTCTAACCTCGAAATTAATTGTGACTACGTATGTGTCTGTTTTTTAGTTATTTGTGCAAATAGTTTTAATTGAACTTGAATGAATCTGCCAGAAGATATTGTTGCTGCGGCAACAGCAGCAATCGGACAAACGATTCCAGTAAAGCCGGGAAATAAATATTTTAATGCTTTCGAACATTTCGAAATTTATATTTTTATACCAACGCGGTATAAAATCTTTATAAAATACACAGTTTAGAATAAATAAATTTTAAATTAGATTATTTTATATAATTATTTTTTAAAAGTGTTTATATTCAAATGAAAACTATTTAATTTAAATCAACTAATTAATTCTCAGCATTCAATTAACAATTAAATTCAAGCACAGCTGCCGTACTTGTAAGAAAAAATGGCGTACTTTACTCGTGGAAGAAGTACGGGTTTGTCTCACCGAGTGTGAAGTTGACCACGAGCGAAGCGAGTGCTGCCAATTCACACTTGGTGGGAGAAGTCCATACTTCTCCCACTAGTAAAGTAATATACTATTTTAAGGTTTTTATTTGACAGTCTAGTACAAGAAAACAAAATATTACGAACTAAAAAACCAGATAATAATTAAAGACAAAAGCACAACAACTAAAAAATATAATTCTCCCCAGGGTGCGCTCTTCGAATCCCCGCACATCGACGAGAACGACGTGCAGACCATCTCGCACAAGTGCGAAGTTTTGCCTCTCAAAGCGTACACGGACAAACTAGGCCCCGAGCCGCAGCGCTACGAGACCATCTACGACAACAATGACATCTACTACCTGGCCGGCTACTACGACCCCACCACAACCACGCTCACCATGCAGCCAGACATCCCCTTCAACTAGGCCAGGCTCCGGCCCTTGTACATACACTCACAAAGATATTATTTTTACAAACAAACTAGGATAAGTGTACAAATATTGTTAAGGAATGGCGGTAAGTGCGGTGTGTCCATCGGTGGATATATGCCACAAAAAACTAAGTCTCAGATTTCTTAATTTCAAAAAGAGGTAGTAAACAGTAATTGTTTTTAATTTGCAGTTACAGGCGTTCTTCGATAAGTGAATTCAGGTTATCAATAAATAATTTTTACCAAATTGATTTAAAATAGATGAAAATAATTTTATATGTTGCGTTACTCCTAAGATATTTTTTTTAAATTAAATTAATATGTTAACTGGAGATAGAATTATCATATTTGTTATATTATTTCATAATAGACAAAGCAAACATAAATTTTATGTTAAAAATAAAACAATAAATTACATTTTCTAAAAATGAAACTTGGTATTAATGCTTTTAAAGAATATTGACCTAAATTTACTTATATCGTGCACAGATTTTTACTTATATATATTTTTTTGTTTTTAGATAAGTTAAATTAAAAAATCCAAATTTGCGGAATAATTTAGTGCAAATTATTTGAAGTAAAGGAATATATTTACTCATCAAGAAAAGGTTTCGTGCATTTCAGATTATTAAACTTTTTTTATTTCAAAATTTGCGGAAGAACAGTTTTATGAAAATTACCTACTCTAAGTGAAATAAGAAATGAAATTGGCGGTACGAAGATTAAAATTAAACGAATATTCGTCTTAAACGTGAGTACTTTTTATTTTATTTTTTCAAGTTTTTTTTTATAAACGTAAATTATTTGTGTCTATATTTGACAGTATTCGTCAATTTATGAAAATATTTATGTAAAAGTGGAATTGTGTAGAAGTATTTTCTTCTTTTTTCCTGTCGGTGTTTGGCGGGAATGTGGGTATTGTTTTACCGATGCGTACGCCGCTCTAGAAAGTGCCAAATTGCCATTTGATTGAAGCTTGGTTTTCGTAGTATTATGTATCATTTCCACGTTGTGTTAGTTGTTAGTGCACTACATGTTGACAGAAGGTTATTTATTTTTGTTACGTTATGGAATGGAAGGTGCTTTGACTGTGTTTTTGATACGGATATTCGCGTAAGTTGTTATAGTTGTTAACCCAGTGACGGAACAAAGAAAGGACTGTTAGTCGAGTTTTATATCGATGTTTTTTACAATATAAAAGTTTTCCATATTGCAATAATATGATTGTTAGATTTATCTCTAAAACTTAAAGAGTGCAATCCACATTGTATATAATGTGATCAATGTACAAAATAAGATTATGTCTGTTAGCTTTGGACTATCTTATACAAAAATGTGTGTTCTAAATATTGTAATAGTAGTTGAAATGTATTCGGTTACATGCAATACAATCTCTGTAGACGATCAAAAGTGACGCTTATATTTGTTAATTTAGTGGGTTGTGGGCGGGTCGAACAGCCAGCACTCTCCACTCGGAGAGCAGTGCCTGTAGAGGTCGAATTAACAATAATCCAAGTGGGACAATCAGTTTCCGGTTCCGTCACTGTCCGAATGCGAACGTACATAATCATATCTACATAATCAGATCATGTGTTGTTAAGGATGTAAGCACAAATAATAAGTAATACTTAACAAACCTAAGGCTGTATTCACACTGTGGTCCAATAGAATAGTCTTTTCGGTCTTTAAATACTTGCATTGCTCGTGTGAACAATACTTAAGGCAATTCTGTAATATTTCAAGACAAATGGACTGAACTGGTGCCTCTATATTGGTTAAGTGTTGGTCTATCAATTCGGCCACAGCAATTCTATTGAATCCAGTCTACTTTGGAGGGGAACATTCAAATTCACAGAATTCACACACCTTCATATCATTTTTACTACAATGGCGGAGTTAAGCTTTGCAAAATTACAAAAACTTGATATAAAAAGCAAAATATATGCTTTATAAATAAAAAAAAAACTTATATAAAGCGTTTTTTAGAAATACAATGTATTTTAATTTTTTGTGACTTTATCTATTACTCTGTATAACTGTAAAAATAGATCAAAAATATATAGCTCAGAATAAATAATAAAAGATACTGAGACTAAATAAATAATGTTAAAAGGAAAAATATTAAACATATTACCAGGACAAGATATCGAAAAAAATATTTGTTAAATAGTAACCAAATTTGAGAATGTAATTAAAAATACAAAAATTGTTTTTTAATAGGATTTACGTAACAAGTTTATAATAATAAAAAAATATTATTAAGCGGCATTTAATCAAATAATTTAAATTTGACATCCGAAATTATTTGTAGTTACTAGTTTGAAAGTTTCTTGTCCTGCACATAACAAAAAAAAAATGGATACAAATATTTCATTAATAGCATTTGTGATTTCATATAACTATGGTTGAAATATAATATGAGCTATACGGCAAAATTTTGAATACGTCATAAAAGATTGGCAGTCAATGGTATGACTATGATACACAAAATATGAAAGTCTAGAAAATTTATTTACATCTACATATATTTACATCTAGCTACACTTCTACTCTTCAAATAATAGTTAGGGTTTAATTAAATGTTATACGTTTCATAGAATAGTAAAATAACATTCTTTCGGTAGCTCATTTTTTTATTTCGCCTACAGTAATCTGTATTTATAGTTTAGCATATTAAAACAACAAATTTTTATAGAAGATTTTTTCTGCAATTTTATTTTGATATTTAACTTTTTATAAGTACATTAATGTAATGTATATGTCGATTATTTTTAGAAAAACTTTTTCTAATCTAAAATACAAGAAATATTAAACATCAAACCCGTTCCGACAGTGGCCGAACGCCGAAGAACTTTATTTTACTTTTTAATGCCATATGGACAAGCATATTTTTCTATGTTCATAATGCTATAGCATGTAATGTTATGTAAATTATAAATTCAGCTTAAGTTTCTAATTTCAAAATTTTTTTACAATTATAAATATGAATCTTACCATATTAGTTCTAAAAATATATTCTGATGAGAAAACATGCTTAATTTCCCCATTGTACTTTTGAAACATTTTGAAGAGAAAATGATAATAAGCGTGATGAATTCTGCGTGTAAATAATTTGAGAAATGGTAAAATCGCCCTCCACAAATCTAACTAAATGTTGTGCAATGTATTCATGTCAAACTTGTACTTAGTACTTCCATAGTGTAAGAGAGTTGTTAGGAATGGTGATATAATATTTTTTTGATGCCTTTAAGGAGTACGTCATCTTATCAGAGTATACTTACAAATGATTTAGTGATTACATTGAGTATTAATGCAACGTTTTATTATAAATGTCGCTTGTAGAATAGAGAGTCGTAGTGGTAACAGCAGCTCTGGCATTGCAATTGGCGGTGCAGTGCAGTTATGTAGTTTATTACGCTTATCCTTACACTGTAGACTAGGTGCTCACGAGTATACTTTAAAGACAAAACATATTTTTATTAATAGTGTATAATTAAAGATCTAAGTGTTTCTATTGCCTTTCATTGTGTAGAGTAGCTCTGTGTCTTCGACAAGATCTGTTATAGTACAAATCACACAACTTGTATGGCGGCACTCATCGCGACATCACGTTCCACAAACACGAATAATTATAATTCTACCATTCTAAATAAAAAAAACTTTATATGCAATCCCTATTCTAATGGTAGAATGACCGACTATGGTTCAATTTCCCCTTTATTAAATTGTTCACTCTTTATTTCCCGTAAAAATGGCCACTGTGGTGTATTCTGCACCCCAGTTAGGGTATCCGAGAGATTGACGTTTGTAAACACTCTCGACGGTATAAATAATATACCACCAATATTTACGATAAAGCAGAATGGCACACCCAGTAAAGGGTAATAAACTGTATGGCTCTATTCCAACCATAATTTTTTAATAAAAGAAAATTACATTTTTTTTGATAAAAGTTTAAATCTATTTAAAAAGTAATATGATTTGTGGTTCATAAATAAAAACAACAATCTCTTCTTATTTCACTAATAATTTTCAATAAAGAAAAATTAATTTTAAAAAATATGTAATATTACATTTTTAATTTTGTTTAAAAAACAGTTAATATTTTTATACTGCTGCAACTAATTGAAAAATTTTGGTTAAACGTTAATCGATGTTAAGAACAATATAATAACGTTTTTATTCAAAACCACTTTAAATCGCGTAATTTATTGGTTAAAAATATAATACAAAAAGTATTTATGTATCTAAAATAAATTGAGGATGCTTTTAAAAATTCTTAATCATTTGTAAGCCATTTAACATTTTCTTAATATCAGGCAACAATTCATTATTTTAAATTTTGTAAAACAGATCTATTTACCAAAAACCTGTTTTATATTTTTCCGTTAAAGACTGATTAAAATTATGTCCTGATTATATTAAATTTTGGATTAATTTTAATAAATGAAAAAAAAACTTTCAATTAGAATATATTTTTGTATTCAAATTTTTGAATTAAAATTCTGAAAAAGATAGTTACAAACATAAATGAATAAAAATTATTACATTTTTTTTTGCATATTATTCATGTGTTAATATGTACTTTTTTTATTCATTGTTAAAGTTTTGGTAAAAGTTTAATATTAAATACTTTTGTAATAAAATTCGAATTTTCTTGAGTAAAAATTATGTACAATAGAGTGATAGAAAAAAAATTAAATATATTTTATTTATAAAGTCTCATCCCTCATCTGAGATAGATAATAAACAAAAAAATATGAAATCAAAGTTTCTTCAAAATTATTATTTTATACAAAGATAAAGATGTGCATTCAAAATCAAAATTCTTTTGGAAACAGTTCTGTTTTTCTAAAAAGAATAGAATGCACTGGAAGTGATGTTTGTGGAACCGAATCAAACCTTTCTACTATTTTGTGCTTTAGAACATAGCAATAATCGCAATCAGACTTACATTTTGTGAGATTTGTTTGAGCTACTGCAATAAGCGTCTCGCCCTGTGCTAAATTCTTCGTTCCAGATGAATTTCACACACTTCATATATGAAATCGCCATATTCGTTTGCTGTATATATTTTGTAATATGTAGATTTGTTATTAAATAAGAACGTCCATGGAAATATAAATTTATTTATGAAGGAATTTACATAAATTTTTAGCTAAGAAACGCAGTGCTCTCGTTCAATTGAACCGTTTATTTATTAAGATAAGAATAAATCTTATTTATAAAAATATATTTAATATAAAATGTAAAAAACATGTGTATACATAGTTTTTCTTTTACAAGTTTTAAATATACAGTACGTCTTCAAAAAAGGGTCACAAATATTAAGGGCATACTAAAACAAAAAATAAACATCTGATTTGAAACAAAAGAATACGTCGGCGCTACGATCGTTTCGCATCGTAGTAAACTTGGCAACAGTGGATAAATAGTGGGAAACATTAAATAGACGTCAAATTTAAATTTGGCGCTATTTTTAATCAAACTTTTCCCGCTAGTTTTCCATTGTTTTCTTGTCACTACGTGTTTTGATTGTTTTTAGAACTTACTGTACAATAAGCCTTTAATTTTGTGACTCTTTTTTGAAGCCTGTATAAATTAGTTTTAAGTTAAAAATTTACAAAATGATTTTGAATAAATATGTGTCGTTTTATATTTATTAAGATATATGCTGAAAAAAGTAATATATAGTAAATAATAATGAACGTATTGAAGTATAATAAGAAGTACAAAATAAAAAGGAAATAATATATAATTAGTGTACGTACTTGTAGTTTAAATTGACGGGAGCAGTGCCGAATTGGTTTAAGAGCGTGTAGATGTAACAGAGTTGTAATATACATATTTATGCTACTATTTCGTACGGATATACTGACTAAATGTTTTATAACGCGTGTATGAGTGTGTGTGAGCAGAGCATTATATTTTTGCAACATGAGGACTACTGAGACAATACGGTGCTATAAGTTTATATGAAATTCAAATGGAACTCGTGTATTCGTAAATATATTTGAAATGAAGCAGGGTTTGAGAGCAACAAATTTTCTTACTTTCACTATTTGTAAATATTCTCAACTATCGCTTGTATATAAGCTTCAATAAATCATTCATAATAATTATATTCACTTTGTTATTTCCTTCTCAAATATTCTACCATTTATAGAGATCTAGTATAACACATTAAAAGGTAAGAAAAAACATAATATATTATAAAAATACATATTTCTATAACTTTTTTAATTTTTTAGAGTTTTTCGTAATTTTAACCATTAATGTTATCGAACAAGAACAAAATAAGATTTTTTTAAACTACATGCCCCTAAACTAACTTTCTCTTTCAGAAAAGCAGTTGGAAAATTCAATACATACCTATATTTACCTTAAAAGATTTTTTTTTATAAAATATGGTTTATATATAAAATTTAGAAGCATAAACGATTCAAAATTAATATATAAACAAACGCTAATATCAAACTTTCACCCATATTTGTAACAAATAATGTTGTAACCAAAAAAAATAATTGCGGGAGTACCGAATATGTAAGCTACGCAATAAAAATATACCAAATAATAAGTGTTTATGGTACTAGTATTATTATATTACAAGTAAATCGCGTGAGAAAAATATAATTAGCCTACAAGAATTTAGGCCGAATG
Organism: Stenolophus ochropezus; assembly: GCA_035578165.1. Taxonomy (NCBI): domain Eukaryota; kingdom Metazoa; phylum Arthropoda; class Insecta; order Coleoptera; family Carabidae; genus Stenolophus; species Stenolophus ochropezus. The sequence goes on from JAQOWZ010000008.1 coordinate 23,914,520, forward strand.
GGATAGTTTTCTCAAGTGACCTCTGTAATTAACACATGTACCATACAACATTTTATCCACCATTTTTTTAATTAAAACTTATTTTATAAATTTTACGTTTTATTGGCATTTGGTAAAAAATAATGCAAAATCGTTTGTGCACAATTATGGTGACAAAAAATAGGAATGCAATAAATTCTTTTTTTTTCTGCAAGATAGTAAGAAGAAGCTTATTAATTCCAAAGAAATTAAAATATATTTACAATAAAATATGAATATTAGAGATTCATTTTAAGATCGCAGCGCAGTGCGGTCTATCTTAGAACTCTTGCATACTATATAATTTCAATGACAGCTATACATGTTTTATGCAACAGGGTTTGTTTTAAGGAGTTTGCTTTTATTTTAAAAGTTTTTTGTGCATTTCAAAACTACAATACTTATTTGCAAATATCAGTTATAAGAAAATATTACATTCATTTAACGAATGTTAAAAATTACTCTTTTACATAATGCTAATTTATGAGCATGTTGGTCTTTATACACCAATTGTACACTTTTCACTATTAGATTTGACATATCACAAGTATTTAATACTTTTAAAGTAGTTAGGGAATTTTTCAATTTGATAAAATCACTTAATATTAATTTAATAGGTATATTCACTTACACTGCAAAATCTTTTATTTTTTTGTTGTGCAGTTTCAACACATGCTTGCAGTAGTAATAATAATGAATTTTAGTGAAAACCATCATTATTATCTTCATCCGATTCGTCGTTAATATTCATACGCAAGATGAGTAGATGCAAGGCTACCTCAAGTACTATTGATGGTAAATTATTTGAAAGAAAAGCAGTTTTCTTGAACTTATAATGTAAAACTAATAATAAACATCACCTATCAATTCGTTATTATAAATGACCTCGAAAACAATACTTTTCAATAAAATGGAGGGAACACAATCTCATGTAATGGGCTAACGTTTTTGTTAATTTTTAATTTATTTATTCAAACATTACGTCTATATTAATCAATTTACTAAATCCAAATTCTGTTTTTAAATTTGTGAAAACTAATGTCCGGATGTCTCTTTATTGCAGAATTACATTGTGGGCGACAACAATTACATGCCATTGTATTAAACTTTTTATAACAAGATCGTAAATAATACGCAAAAACTACATAAGACCAGATAACTTAAATAACAAGAGTTCCAATTCTGGCCACTAGATAGTCTGAGAGTTGCAATCCCCAGATCTTTTTTTTTTGTTGCTTCTGCATTTATTTGAATATTTCCTTCGAAAATGTTTAACCAATCATGAAAATCGAATATCATAACATTATTTTATATAAATTTAATGGAATTTTTTCTCTCGAAATGTCACTCGAGCATGAAATATACTTGCAGCTGACCGATTTTTACCAAAATATACCATTAATGAAAGAAACTTAAACATTAAGTTTCATTAAAATCCGTGTAGTAGAATTTATTGTACATGTGCAGACAGTAATCCAGATTGATGATTGATGGAAGTACGAATCGACAAATCAATGGCGTAGCTAATATTTTTAGCGCCATGAGCAACACAGTTGTTGCGTAGTGGACGATCCCATTGTCGTATTCGTTAGTAACCTACTTTGATCCCTTGATACAAAGATTATTTGGTGCGATTTTGCCGCTTCTTCAGGTGCATCCCGTTAAACCAAAATATGTTACATAAGCGCACCTGGGTTTATAATTGAAATGTTCATGTAACTATTTATTCAAAGATGCAATAAAATCTTTCATATCGAGTAGAAGTCTGAATAAATGGATTTAGGTTTTTTAATCCATGACTTAAATTCGCACGAAATGTATTTGCTTTATGTTAGCCAGCCAAAATGCGAAAATAATTCAAGTGATTTGCATGTAGTGTCTTGTTAGATGAAAAGTCACCAGATGGCGTTTCAAACTAACATCAATTGTAATTTAAAATAACATACATAATAATATTTAAAAACGGTGCGCTTCTGTCATACACTCATATAAAATGTAACACTTTCGTTAAAAATCTCTATGTGACAGTGACAGTTAGTGACATGTTATTATAGTTAATTTTATATTTTTATTATATTGGATTTTTTTTAAGAAATAAGAGTCGAAATTCAACGTAAATAATATTTACCGATTTTAGGATAATAAAGTTTTAATGCATTGACAAAAGTAAACAGGGTAACTAAATCATAATTGTATACTATGTAATTTGGCAAGTCAGTATGATAATTAATATTTACTGTACAAAATTGTTTAAATAACATATGACAATTGTTATTTATCAATCCATAGATCCATACAGTCTTGATCTCGAAAACGTCACTCAAAAGAGAATTTTATAATATATTTTTTAATAACGCGAAATCGGTAAACTATCCTAGATTTTTTTATAGCTATAAAATACAAACAATGAGAATTATAATTAATGATACTTCACTAAATTGTCACGTAGATAATTTATTTTATTTCTATGGCTGTCTAATTTTGAACGAAAATGTTACATTTTATATCTTGTATTTCAGTCATCCTGTTGTATCTGTAATTATCTTATCTGATGTAGAATTTAATTTTTAACAATTTTGTACTCTTGTTTTGGTCTAAATCTATCAGGAGAGAGAAAATCCGAAATTTTTTTGAAATCCCTTGTTGAACTTCTATGTTCTACGTTTCGTTGTACATACTTTATAATTTATATTATTAAAATTTATAAAAGATAAAATCACTATGGTTACAGTACCTCTCTTATAAAACAATCGAAAAAAAAAACTTAAAATGTCGATAAAAATTAAAAATTACATTAAATAATATGAAGTTTTGTAAATTTTGTTTAGCCGAATTTGCTCTAACACACTTATATACAGACAGACAGAGCGACAGACAACACGCGAAAAATATTGAAAACATATTCGTGGATCGTGTATATTTTTAAAATCTGTTACTATCAATACCGGTATGATTACAATAGCTCCCTTATTAGGTATATGTGGAGGGCAGTCAAACATTTGTAAACATCAATAAATTTTTAAAATAAATAAATATTCCTCAGAAGAATGTCAAACTTGTAAACAAATGATGTAAACCATATGTAAAATATTCTAAATATATTTCATAAAATATTTTTATTGATCTGAATGTTTCGCATTCATTTTCACTCAACTTATTGGCGTCAGTGTGATGTTGGCTTTCGAAGCGGCAAATAAAAGCGGATAATAATAGTTAAATTCGAGTGGAGAGTACAGTTGATTGATGTCTGACAACGAGTATGGAACCAGAATAGAGATGAAGAACTCAGACACACAGCCACCGGGAGAAGGAAAAAAGGAAGCAAGCCTCGTAGCAGAAGTGTTCAATGATTATTGTTCTAGTACAAGTTTGCACGGAATTGGGTATTTGGGTGCCACGGATAAAAGCTATGCTGAAAAGTAAGTAACAACAAATTTATTTATTTATTGTATTTATAGACTAGTAGGGATGTATTTAGTAAAATTTGAAATACTCTTGGTTGATGAATTGGAAATATTTAGGAATAGTTGTTGCGTCGTATATACAGTTGTCCACAGATCGAGTTGGGAAAACAATTCAATTTTTTAATTTACGAAAAAAATATATTCTTGATAAAAGTTTTTGCATGATCCAAACGGCCGATTCAATTTTAACCTTTTCAAATTTTCTTTTTGTTTCAAAAAAAAATTGAAAATAGGTCGACTTAGTTGAAAATTTTTCTAAATCCCAAAAAACAAGTTCGCGTTTTCATAGTAACTGGCATTATTTATTTAATTTCATTGACAGTCAATTAGGAAAACCTATTGTAATCGTAGAGAATTTAAAGGAGAGGATTAGAGAAGATGTGATGCCTTTAACTCTGGAAGAAATTCGAAAGTTATAAAGAATTGCGTCCAAGTCTAGAATTGTGCGCTTTGAAGACGGTGAATGGATTGAGTAGAATAGTTATTGTTTATATTATTTTTGTTGTTAAATTTCTTAGATTAAAATTAAATAAAAGCCGTGTTAACAATTATTACTATGACAACATAAACTTGTTTTTTGGGTCTTACAAAAATTTTCAACTAATCCGACCTATTTTCGATTTTTCTCTGAAATTAAAGAAATTTTGAAAAGGTTAAAACGGAATTGGTCATTTTGGAACATACAAAACTTTTATCAAGAATATATTTTTCTCGTAAAATAAAAAACAAAAATATTTTCCTCTCTGCAACTAGACCTGTGGACTTATTGTATGTAGCAGACAAACGACAGCGTTTAAGAATCATTTTTACTTCACAGGAATTATGAATAAATTTTACCGATTAAATTCATAGCTTGAATTATATTTGCTTAATTATTTCACGAATGATAACAGTTTAAACATAAATTTTTCTTATGACATGAAACTATGGCGATGTGGAGTTATAATTTTTTTTTTTAATAAATAGTATTAACGACATCCATGAATTTATAGTTGTTGCGTAGAAAATGAAAGAAGTGATTTAATAGTACACTATTCTATAAGGGATTAATATGATAGTTATTATTCGCGAAAATGAAGTATGCGTCACGAGCCGTAGGCGAAAAATGTAAATCATCTGAGTGAATAATGACCACAATCCCTTATAAAATACTATATTTTTTCTACTCTTGCACAATCGGAAGAACGCATAAATATTTTAGAAAATGACAACATACAATACACAATGACAAATGACTATACCGTCACCTGTCACATGGCCATAAGAAGGGTGATCCACATATAAAATAAACGTGAATAATTGATTTCTGGTTTTATGATTGACCGAGAAGAGTGAATTATGAGTCATATTTCACTGTCCAGAAGTATGGCTACTATAATTTATAAAATAAATTGAAATTGGAGTAGAAAAAAATATTTTTTCACCCCAGTTGTTACTTCGCAGGAACTATGAGTAAATTTAACCGATTAAATTCATAGCTTGAATTATATTTGCTTGATTATTTCAAATAAAATTTTCATATCACCGAAATGTTACCATGATGATCTATTGTGGTTTTATCAAATTATATCGCTAAATAACTGCCCATTTCGATCAAATGAAGCATTCAGATCAGTAGTGGGACTCTGTAAAATTTTATTAAGTATTTAGCTAACTAGTGATAGCAAATAGATTTATCAACAGTTATACTATAACTTATATGCTAAATAGTGCGGCTGTTTCCTTAACTTTTTGGTAACTTTGATATATATTATAAGAAAATTTATTTATCCCAATTTAAATTTGATTAAGTCTACATTCCTAATATAAAAACATTGCTAGATAAAGTTATCTTTAACGAGATTGTTGTTAATTAAGAAGAACGACGTAGATTAATTCGATTTGGTTCGTTTCAACTGTCAGATGAAAGATTTGTTGATATATTTAGACTTATGTATTTAATAAATGAAATAACACTACATCTGCAAATGCCCCAAAGAATCACAGGAATTGATCTTATAATGAATTTCTTTTTCTAAAAATCACTTTTTGTTCTTATATCTGGTTGTTGCAGATCTTTTCTTTACATCTATTGGTATTTTATAATCTAATGAACTACCTAAAGTATAATTTAGAAGGTTCAATAACCCGGAAATGAGAACACTTTAAATTTCAATTTTTATATATTTTAAATAAATTTTGATTATAAATAAGGGATTTTCAGTTAAATTTATACAGCTGCCTGAAAATGTTAAATTAGAAATTTATTATTAATGTCAATACGAATAAAAATAAGTATGTATTTATAGGAATATATTATCGTTATATCGTACTCTATATTTTAATAATTCAAATTATCACAATATAAACTTAAACTGACAGATAGTATCAATCATATTGTTTTACGATAACAACATGTAGTATTTTGATGCTAAGTTAGTACACATTAGCAATAGCTAGCGACGTTTAGCGACTATACAGACTACAATTTTTGACAGCTATATTTCTTAGTGACGGTAGCAAGCGATAAAGCGATAGCTACATACAGAGTCCCACCATACGTGAAATTGATATGTTTAAGCTGCAAGGAATTATAACCTTTGAGGAGGTATGAACGGAGGCGGAGCTTGCGGATCCCAAGTCTATGTTACTGTATGAGAATAGTTGTATTAGGAATATAATTTTCACACCAGGAACAGCTGTTTTAACTTAAAATAATGTTAAAGTATTTGTAAAATGTGGATCCCTTCACAGTTCAGATTTATTTATGTGCAACATTTAACAATTAATTTTGCCTGTTGCTAGACGACCAAATGAAATTTGTTAAGATTTTTATAATTCTACTAGCAGAATAATTATTTTTTATAACTTTTCGTTTGCTAGATAATAAAAGTTGTCAGAAAATTTTTAATACAATATATTTGAGACTGAATTAAAGAAACTAAAACTGATAACTCTAACACACTTTCACGTAAACAATAAGTACCACAACCATCTTTTGTTTGGTTTGTCCACTTTTCCTTTCCCTGTTTATTTTAATTTTATGTACCCATTGTTTTTCCTGATCAATATTAAATTTTAAATTTACTACACCTAAAATAAATAATGAAGTCTACATATAACTTAAAAAAAACTTAATTGTATAATTGTTGGATACACTATAAAGTGTTTTCAAGAATAGCTATTTTGCGTTAAGTAATTTTCACACAAGAATAAATTTTGGCCTCCAATTATATATAATGTAAATTTAAGATAATACGAAAACAGTTTTTGGTAAATAAGAACTGTCCGGCTAACAAACAAAAAATAAATAAATGCTTAAAATTTTAGGTTTTATCTGCCAAATAATTTATTTGACGTTTCTGACAATTAAGCATTTATTTATTTGTTGTTAAATTTCATGGCTCTCGATATTTTTAACGTAATTTTTGACATTTTCATATTTAATTTCTCTCATTACAAAAAAATAATTCTATTTATAGATTTAGATGCAGAATTTTATGCCCTGAAACTTTTATTTGACGCGTTTTTGGTTAAAATAATTAGGCGACAGGGAATTGCAAAAAACTAATTTCCCATGTTAATCTCCAATGTACACCTTTACGACAGATACCCGGTATAGATACACAATAAACATAACGTTAAAGTATTAATTTGTTTAAAAGTGTGCAATACTTTTTTTACTATATTGGAGACACTGTAGGTGGTGTATTTCAACAGCTGTTTCTTCTAGCTAACTTCACACAAAATGATAACAAGGATCTTTAAGTAACAATTTTTGATCTAATGCATTAACAATAAGTAACCTGAATACGAAATTGTAACAAATGTGTTACCAGCTCTTGTTGCTTAACAATAACTTGTTAAATAACAATGTACCCGTGAATAAGCCCGATGAGACGTTGATTCGCTTCTCCTCCAAACAATTGTCTTCGATCGGTCAAATGTTCTTTCTTACCGATCTTAATACTTCATATACTATTTTCTATTTTGCGACTATAACATTGCTTCTAGCATTCAAATTAGTTCGTTTAAAGCTCATTCAAGTGCTGTTTCTGTCTATTACAATTTGTTATTTAAGGTTGCTGATTCTGCTAAAATATGTCAAAAAGTATCAAATTTTAAAATTCGGTAAATAAATGAACATAAATTAATAGTTGTAGTATTAAGAAAAGAAGATAAAGAGCAATTAATTGTTGGAAGTAAGCCACTTCCTACTTCCTTCTAACTAAAAAAATGATAAATATAAAACTCATTCCGTAATTAACAAGTTTATTACCAATATATATTCTTTATATTATTGTAATATATTTTTATTAGCAAATGGAACACATTGTTGCCATAAAGTTTTTTATGGCGCAACATAATATCTGTCTGAAGTCTGTTCACACGCTTAAATATAATTAGAGTCTTTCAAAGGGACTATATTGTATCTATAAACTGTACATGTGAATTTTATTAACAACTGTCATAAATAGTTGTGGTACATATTTCTCACCAATTGTATTTTGACGTTACCAATTTTGTCAATCGTATTCAATTTATTAACAAGAAGTCAAATGTTTTGTATAAAAATTAAAACCAACTCAATTATTATTTCTATTAAGCTTCTGGGGAGCAACCAAGAGATGGCAGGACAAAACGAGTCCAATGTCACCCATTTAAGTTACACGACCCTAGTTTGTGCTTTATGTACATATATACTATATCAGATTTAGTTGTAGATATTTTTATATGATAGTGCGAATATTTCAAGATATGCATTATAATTAATCAATTATAATTGTATGAAGATGTGTTAAAAACTGACTTATGTAAGATTTACAACCTTTTATGAACGGTTGGGAAGCTTAGTGGTCAGGTGTCATAAATTATTCCAACTTCAAGGCATCACTTGAAGAGAAAGAAATGTGCCATATTAAACATATATTAATACTTAATTTACTTAGAAATATTTTTTTTTAGAAATATTTTAACAATATTTGAACTTAATTACTGCCGGTGGCGCAAAAAATATATTACGCGACGTAAGTGGTCTACCTACCACAATTCTCGTACGGTAACCTCTTCGAATATTATAATGTACTTACATTTCTCGTGGCTTAAATAACTATGTATAAGTAAAAATAATAAAATTTACAATTATGATAAATATTTTTTATAAATTGATATTTCTTTTCAATTCATACACATTCTTACAAAATTGTATTTAAAATATTACGAAATAAATATGTACTGACATTCTACTAATATCCTCTACTGCGAAAGGTAAACTGTTTCTGAGCCATGTCTTATACCATTTTTGAAATATTATCATCTTGCAGTAGAATATGAAAATATGCATTAATTAAGTATTATTGAAAATATTTTATTTAAATATTATTCGTTCGCGATCTATAAGAGATTAAATTTTATTGCGACGTGATGTGACATAACATTTTATTTTTACATACAGGGTGAATACTGAAAACCTTGACATAGGGAAATAACATGGGAAAACAGTTTTTTGCTGTTTCCATCTGTCCCGCTAAATAAAATCGGGTGTATATGGTATCGTTAGTTAAATTACTTAATTTTGCATCTAATAAAACCAAATGTTGTGTAATATGGCCTTTTCTAACTGAAATATTTGATAAAATAAATTGTATTTTGAAGGTTATCCTTCATATTTTCGAATAAGAAACGTCAAAAACAAAATGCTCCATACCCGAGTGGATACGATGGCTGATTCATAACATAAATAATCTACAAGACCTGGTTCGAGACCACCTCGGCCCTACTTTTTTTTAAATTAAATTATACTTAAAATATCATGTTTCGAAACATGAAAAACAAAATTATACACCAAAATCTAAATTCGAATTAATTGTTAAGTTTGACAGACAGCAAATAATAATTCTATTAAATATTTGGATCAAAATATGAATATTGCTATTTTATTAAAATAGTCTGATATATTAAAGATATTTTAAGTATAATTTAATTAAAAAAAAAAAAATAGGGCCGAAGTGGTCTCGAACCAGCTCTTGCAGATTATTTATGTTATGAATCAGCCCTCGTATCGACTCGGCTATGGAGCATTTTGTTTTTGAGGTTTCTTATTCGAAAATATGAAGGGTAACCTTCAAAATACAATTTATTTTATCAAATATTTCAGTTAGAAAAGGCCATATTACACTACATTTGGTTTTATTAGATGCAAAATTAACTAATCTAACTAACGATACCATATACACCCGATTTTATTTAGCGGGACAGATGGAAACAGCAAAAAACTGTTTTCCCATGTTATTTCCCTATGTCAAGGTTTTCAGTATTCACCCTGTATAAACAAGGTTAACAATTTTCTCCTATTATTTACGATATATATAATAAAAATACGTGGAATCTAAATGTAAATATCAAAATTATCTAAAGTAAAAATATTTTAAAAGAACGTTGATACATTTTATTCTGTTCGTTATTTGTAACGCATTTTGACGCTCTGTTAGTCTGCATACGAACTGTTTTTTCTTCCCTAGATTTAATTTCTGGCACACGCACACGCATGAAAATCATATTTTCAATTTGTGTAGGATAAGTAATAAATTACATTTATGCTTAATAATATATTTTCTTTGTTCATATAAATATAAATTTTCATATACACATATTTTAGTTATACCTACGAATATGAAAATAACCAATACCATGTATACAACTAAATTTTCACTTTAAAAATTTCGCTTATCAAGAAAGAATATTCAGTCGCGTTTTTACTAATATTCTTATTTTACTTTATCCTTTCAGAAAAAAAATAAAAAACTGTATTAGTATATTTTATAAAAAAGAATCATTTATATCTGTTTATTTTTTTAGTAGAAAATGTAGTTAATATTTCATTTTCATAATGAAATATTTGTGTAGTGTATGTGCTAATAAAATAAACTTATTTTATTTTAATTTAATCTTATAATTAATTTTATTTTTAAATATGTTTTCATTGGTAGACATAATGCGTTACCTGATGATTGCACATTACAACTTTACATGTGTTGCTACAATTTTAATTAGGTAAAGTGTTCGGGGACTGTTCTTGAGTTGCATTTTTGTTATCGTAACATGACTACATCACTAATTGAAGGGCAAATTAAATTTAGATTACTAACAACCCTGACCATCCTTGATTAAAAATTATGGTTCTGGCACTTGCCAACTAGGGATTATTAGATTATTCAAATCCTAGCTACTCTACGGAAATTCATAATTGTCTTTTGGTATTTCTCTTATAAACATCGTATTTAATATCTGAATAACATGCTATTTATAGTTCGCGTTGCTTAGCAATTCGACGTGCCGTAAAACTAGATTTATAACTGACAATACATTGTTTCGAATGATTTTGTATAGCACAGAAAGAATTTTGTTTGGAGATTTTATAAATGTCACATAAGACGTAGAAAATAAACATCGGTTATGCATACAACTAATTGATTACATATTCAACGGTTCACGTTCAGCCATTTCATTTTGTTTTTATAATCAGCCTTCTTCTTATTATACAAAACAAGCTGATTTTCTAATAAACTTATTAATTTTACGTCGTCTATTTCCTTCTTCAAACACGACGTCGTGCAATAAACAGAAACATGTATTTCCAAACCCTCTAGTTAGTAGAATCAACGACAAAATATAATATTTTGTTGTTGGGTAGAATAGGGTACGAGCGCGCTGCTATCGTTTGGAACTAAGCACCTCAGTGGCCATGATCCAGAAAAGAGTGGGAACTTTAAATAGACGTCATGGGCAGGGATAGCGGTAAAGTTAATAACGGAAAATATGTATTGGCAGTAGTATAGTGCTTTAAAATAGTTATAAAATCTCTTCTTAGGAGCAAGATTGATGTAACTTTAATTGATTGGTATTCCTGATTGAATTAATAAAATTCATATATTTAGCATTTGCTTTGGTTTCAGTAGATCAAGAATCAAAACAAGTACTTGATTTCCTTTTTAAGCTACTGAAACCATAGCAAAATCCAGAACAACAACAAGAATGCACTCTGGTTTAAGCAGGCTAACAACCAGATCATTTTGAACACTTGCAGTCAAATCTGCTCCAGAATGTGCTATATTCAGTAGGCCAAGAACTAGAGCAAAGGCTTTAAAATGCTCTAATTCATGACCCACTGAAACCAGGACTCAATCCAGAGCAGCTAACTCTACTCCAGAATGTGCCCTGGTGTCAGCAGGCCAAGAATTAGAGCACACGCTGAAGCGTGCTCCAATTCCCGGCCGGGTGAATTAGATCATATTCAGGGCATCTGTCAGACCACTAGACGGGGAACAGGTCCAGAGATCCACTACCTCTTCGGCGCCCTACAGAGCGGGACTGAGTGCTAGCGTCTCAGGATCCGCGGTATATCCAGAAACGTGCATTATTACCAGTCATACGGATTCCTATTGGCTGATATTGAATCTGTAATTTGATATATAGAGGTACTTTGATGCGAGGAATTCACTGATAATATTTTAAAGGGTGTATATCATACCCATTTTAGACTACTAGTCGGTTACTAAAAGTGAAAGGAGGTACAATAATTCTTTAAAATAATAACAATTCATGGTTTTATTACTGATGCTGTGCTGAGGAAAATGTCTCCTTGGGGCATTACCCCTACAAAATTTTTCCTTGGGGGCATAAGTCACAATGCCCCCATGTAGTCGGCGCTCATAGGCACGAACAGATGAATAGCCAAACGGCGCATTCCGTCCATAAAATTCGAAGTAGTTACCACGATTGAACTAGACGGCGTTAGTGCAGTAACTGCAGATTATATGCGCCCAGTTAAAGTTTACCGAAACCACAGATAAACGTCATTTCAAGTTTGGGTAACCTGGGTGCGTGTTATCTGCAGTTACCGCACTAACGCCATCTAATTCAGTCGTGATAACTACTTCGAATTTTGTGGACGGAATGCGCTGTTTGGTTGTTCATCTGTTTGTGTTTGTCTGTGGTTGTAATGTACTAACAGTGTGTTTTTTGTAGGGTATGGTGGATCCTGGTGTTTATTCTAAGCTTATTATCTTGCTCGTACTTAATAACAAAGACATGGATAAAATGGAAGACGGATCCAATGATTATGAGTTTCGAGAAAGAGCAGATTCCAATTCGGGACATACCGTTTCCGGCTGTGACTGTCTGTCCCGTTAATAAAGTCGTGAGAGAACGTTATAACTACACAGAAGTTTTCAGACGAAGAGACAATCTCACGGAAGAAGAGTAAGATATTCATAATAATATTCATATAAACATGCACAATGGCTCCTTTTTGCTAACCAATATCATAAATTGAAATGATCATAATTAACATTAACATATTATCCTTACCCCCGCACGGTTTCGGGAATCTTTACCTAATCTGTGTACGGCTATGAGTCACCAACAGAGTAACTGAAATCTGGTGACAAGAATATAGTAGGGAAAACATTGTAGCTGTCACATATTTATCGGCCTTATAGGGCACGAGAGCAGCACCGTCGACCTGTGCCCAAGCCTCTCAGCTCATTTCACACCATTCTATGATTGTCTCAGTTCACACTATTCCAGGCGGAAGAGAAGAAGTGGCGGAAATTTAAATCGACGTCATTGGCGGGTTTTGTATTCATTCCATTCTGCGATCTCTATGTGTGGTTTATGCATTGAGCTCTTTTAGTATTTCTCGTGTCAGTATTTGATGTTGATGATTTTGTTATTGTTGTTGAGTTGAGCCAATGCTGCTCATTTCACAGCATTCCAGTGGCAGAAATTTAAATAAAAGTCAAAATATACTCTTCCAGAGAAAACAAGTTGTATTTATACATTGAAAGCCAGATTTAATGGTCACTGACATTGTTATACTTTTTTACATTTAATAAATCATTTAAAACTTACTAATAAAATTTGTTTTCGAATGTCGATTTATCCATCTTTTCATTTCACACCATTCTATGATTGTCTCATTTCACACTATTCCATGATTTCCTTATTTCACAGCAATCCAGGCGGAAGAGAAAAAGTGGCGGAAATTTAAATCGACGACATTGGCGGGTTTTGTATTTATTCCATTCCGCGATCTCTATGTGTGGTTTATCCATTGCGCTCTTTTAGTGTTTCTCGTGTTAGTTATTTGTTGTTGTCGATTTTGTCATTTGTGTTGAGTTTGTTGTTGCCGCCAATGTCGTCCATTTAAATTTCCGCCACTTTTTCTCTTCCGCCTGGAATAGTGTGAACCGAGACAATCATACAATAGTGTGAAATGATATGAAATACGTGGATACAGGTCGACGGTGCTGCTCTCATGGCCGATAGTCACACGTCACATTTGCAAAAATATAACTTTGTTATTTAACTTGAGAACCAATAGTTTAAAAAAATATTTTATTCTGTAATCAACACACAATGAATTACAACTTATTTAGTATATTTTTGTATCTGTAATAACTTCCGAGAAAACCACGTGCCCAACGCGGATAACGATCTTATGAACAATAAAACAGTCGCGCGGAAGGGTAAGAACAATTGTAAAATGTCAGTAGTGTGAATTATTATGGAAATGTACGTGTAATAAATAAAATTAAAAGTACTTTATCTACCCTTGTTGTAAAGATATTAGTTTATCTACCCTTGCGTTTAAAGTGCTACTTATTCCACTATTTTAGTTGAACAAACCATTAGGAAACAAATTATATTGCAAATTAAAATTTGAGATAAGTGGAGCTTAATGATTTATAAATTATTATAAAATGTTATATATTTTCAAGTAACCTGACGGCACGATGAGTTTTTATTAATTTATTTCTCGTGTATAGTTAAGTACTTTTAAAAATAAATGTGTTTGACAGAACAACATTCGTATAATGGTCGTAGGAAAAGAATAAGTACGTAATTTGAGTTGTAAAGCAAGTACGCATTTTTGAAATTTTAAACGGTCGGCTCGGGTATAAGGTATACCTTTTTTACAGCTTATTCTCGTCTTACACGTTTCAATAAAACTCAACAACTAACTTCTTCAAACAGCTTTATTTTCAGGCAATGTATTAAATAACTCCGAATATATTGACAGAAAAATAATAACAATATTTTCATAGCGTACTCGCAAGCTAAATCACTTACATAGCTTACTAGCACACTGCAACAAGCTCTTTTTACTTAATTTACTATTACTTCTTCATTATACTTTATTTAACTCTACAATTAATATTTAATCTTTGAAAGCTATCGTCATGGAAAACCCCGTTACGAACGCTTATGGGACATGGAGTAATAACGCGTCTTCGTCACTAACTCTCCTGTCCTTTATCAGACTAGTCATCTTTCATTTCTCGAACAGTACTTACATTAAATTAAAATATTTTTTTAGGTATAAAAAATTTTGGGACATATCTCTGGTATGCAATTTAGAACAATATAAAGCATTTTTTAATTGTTCTCTGTTGACAACAGACGAAGAATCACTGGATTCAATACGTTCTGTAAATATAGACATGAATTATATTAATTAAGTAAATCGTACGACACTAATTAACAACCAATAGAAACATTGTATTAAGTATGGTACCATGGTAATGTAAAAATTTCTTGGAAATTTTTCGTTACTTGCCTTACCTACCTAAGCAAAATTACTGGGCACGAGCACGCTGCTGTCGCTTGGGCCTAATTATTTCAGTGGCCGAGGTCCAGAAAAGAGCGGGAACTTTAAATATACGTCAAGAACAGGGATACCGATAAACTTAATAAGGAAAAAGATGTATTGGCAATAGTGTCGTGTTCTGAAATAATTATATCATAGAAAACGACTACAATATCTACAGAATGCGGTCTCTACTGCGAAACAAATGCGCTGCAGTCGCTTGTTCCCAAGCACGACTTCGCACCAACTTCACACTGGTCGTTGTCGAGAAAAGAGCGGGAACTTTAAGTAAACATCATGAAGAGGGATAGCAGTAAAAAAGAGAACGTATTCTATAGATAGTATATTCGATTTCTTCTATATAACTATTTTAAAACACCATACTATTGCTTATAGGTATATTCCCTTATTAAATTTATCGTTATCCCTGCCCATGACGTCTATTTAAAGTTCCCACTCGTTTCTACATCACGGCCGCTGAGGAGTTTTGTCCAGTTTAATATTTAATAAAAATTATATTGAATTGTCATGGTACCAAAAATACATGGTTTAGAAATAATTAATAATTCATTTTATTATTAACTTGAGTATTTGAAGTAAAATATAAAATTGAAATGAATTTTTTTCTACGACCACTATGGAAAAACACTTTTCTCACACTAATAAAGCTTCAAAGTTTTCCACAATCGTAGGTTAAAGTGTGAGAAATCATTTATCACAGTATTTGCCAAAACTGCGTATGCGTGAAGGTTCTCTTTGTAAGTTTACGTAAGCCATATTGTTTTTTTTATGTCAAATAGCTATCGGGTACGTATTTTTATGCTGTAATGTTTAGCAGTGTGATCGTAGAAAAAAAAGTATAGAGTTCCACTCGTGCAGAATCACCTATTTCCCATCTTCTTTAATTCCAGCGCTCGACTTTGTCTCGTGCCGAAATTTTCATGCTTCGTGGGAAATAGGACTTTTGGGATTTGTTTCTGTGTTGATGTCGTTACGATTTTCTTACCGAATCTACCCTCGAGCATTGATTCATATGAGATTTTTTTTTTCGTGCATTCCAACAAGGTAATCTGCACTTGTATGTCCTAGTGCTAATTAATATATGTTGAACTACGTTAAAAAAAATCCAGAAAGAATCAATGGTCTGGTGATATTGTAAGTGACATTTTTTTAAATTTTATTTTTTAGGTTGCTCCAGATATTCGTACTATAAGTGACAGTAAATGGCAAAATAAATATGAGAGTAATTTATTTTCATATCAAATTACTGAAGAAGGAGTTTGTTTTACTTTTAATACTTTAAGTCAATATGATATGTACTCAGATTTAGTGTAAGTAAATATATTAAATTTAATATCGCCCATAAATCCTGTAATATTGAGAATAATATTTTTTTAATCAAAAATTATATATGGAGTAAACACTAAAGCTGGATTAAGAGATTGCGTAGTACACAGCATAGCAATTCAGAGTTATATATAAAACATAGCATATAAGTCGAGAAAAACTGAAAATCACCTATTATTTTTTTTCCCATAAAAAACATTCCCATTAATTTCGTGAGAATTGCACTTTAATGCACTGATATGCAGACAAAACGAAAATATATCAAATATATTTTTATCTACGTTAATTACTTTACATAAAATAAAAAAAAAATATAATTGAAGCTGAAGTAGCTTCTAAGTACTCAAATAGATGAAAAAAAATAACCTCAAGTGGCATCTTTGACAATGATTTTATCTAATATAGAACAAAATTATACAGGATGGCCCAGTGAAAATTATCAGCGCGCTTTTTGGCCACTTAACATTAATTTTGCAAAAAACGCTCGAACACTTCAATTTTAGTATAAAGGGGGACACCTGAATGGATTAGTACCAATGGCATAACTTCAACCCTAAAATGGGGGTTAACTGCACCTCAAAAATTTTAAATAGAAAAGGGTGTCAAACATGACCCTGTTCGAAAGGCCTTTCAATTCTCTATCCAACAGTTTTTTTATTTTTCAAATCCGATCATTTGTTCCAGAGATATATCGTTTAAAAAAAAAATTAACATGTGTTTAAAATTGCAATCAAGTAGGCTTAAACAAATGACAGAAACTAAATAAATAATTTTTTCGACAAGTTGTTTGTAATAAACAAGTAATTTGTAAGTTAAATTTCTTTTTGTGGGGTTATTTGAAGTCTAAAGTTTATGCCACGCCACCCGAATCTTTAGAAGATTTACGGCAACGTAGCTCCAAAATTTTGAGCAAAATCTTTATTATTGTATAGAAGTTGGAGGTACTCATTTTGAAAACCTAATAAACTGATACTTTAGTTTCTGTGATTTGTTTTGTTTAAGCCTACTTGATTGCAATGTTAAACACCTATGTTTATTAATTATTTATTAAACTCTTAAAGGAAAACAAGTTAAGTTTCTATTGATAAATTAAACAAATTAAGAGAATTAAACAATATTTTGAAAGTAGTTGCGCAAAAATGTCAAAGTGTTAATGGTGTCGTCGGTAAACAGCTCCGACTTTGCAGACTAAGTAACCCGCAGCAGAAAAAGCTCTCTCTGCTTCTACACTAGTAGGAGGAATTGCCATTAAAGCATTATAAACAAATTGAAGGCATGTTCCTTTTGTTCCAGTTGACTCAAAATAATTCATCTCCTTTCTTATTAAAACTTCTAGGGTGTTCTTGCGCGGGGTGTACACGTATGACATTGTCTCTCCACAGTCCCGCAATCCCGCGCGGGATCCCTCAAAATTTACGTGCTAGATTAATCCCGCATGTAGCATGCGGGATCCCGGTATTTCGGGATCCCGGTATCCCGGTATTGCATTCCCTAATGCTGCCTAAGCCTGCAAACAGAGAGTTTTTGGACAATTTTGAGTTCTATAATACTAGTCATAATTAAACGGAAGCGAAAAAAAAATATAAGCCGTCGAACATTTAGTCGCGATTAGTAAATTTCAACCATAGGATCCACATTGGTATTGGGGACCGGAATAGAAAAAATATTCACATGTCTAAATATTCTTCTAGAAATTCTTTAAATCATAAAATATTACTATTGACAAAGATCTAAATAAAACTGAATTAAGTTGCATTATGAAAATATAAAAATCCGGGGCAACAAGTTTTCGGGACCCTGGAACTTACACTTAATAATCGGGACAATCTCGGTTTTCCAGATCGTCTGAGAGCCCTAACTCATTCTCTGAATTGTTTATGTTTTTCTGTGTTGTATATTCCTTTGCTATGTTTACTACGCAATCTCTGAATCTAGTTTTAAGCTTGGATACCGAGCCGCGTATTACATGAATTTACTTTTCCAGGATCAGTAAATACATATCGCATGAACAACATACCACTGTATGGGATATAGAAAGAGGATATAAAACAAAAATTAGAGCGACGGATTATCCTAGGAGAACAACTAAGGATGGAATTTCATCAGGATTGAGAGTAAACTTAATATCGTTCTCAGAAGATATTGATCCTGTATGCGGAACACCTATTTCAGGATATAAAGTAAGTATTACTGTGCATGAAATAAGAGATAAGCTGTGTGGAGGAGAGTCAATAGGAGTGTTCTTTTCACACAAATTATCACATCACTTTAACAATTTCATTTATTGTGACCGTTCTTTTCGTCACAAGTCAGTTGTGATGAAGTGATAAAATCTCTTTTCCCCTAAAGCTGCGTTTTTCTCTGACTGAGTAGCTGTGACCAATTCGCAATGACATCTGTGACACTTTTTAAATATTGTAACGTTTATTTATTCGGATTCATTTAGTTATTTTTTATGGACCTAATTTTCAATATAATTTTTTAAGTAGGGTTGAAATTTTAATGCTGAATACTGGTACTGAAAAAAATAATATACAGGGTGCTAACTCGAACAGTCGAACATAGGGTTTTAACTTGTAAAATAATATCTTCATAATTTCCTACTTTCCTAATTATTTTGGGTAAAAAAACTGCAAATAGAAGTTGTAGAACATATTTTTTTTTCATGACACTTTACCTCCAAGAAAAGCATTATCTGTATCGGAAGTATATTATTTATTTAAAATTCGAAATATTTGTTATTTACGGAAACTATTTATAAGTTGCATCCTTGCATGAAGTGCCAGTATTTATAATTAATAGAAATACCAAGTATTATTTATAGTGTAGAATATAGGAATGAAATTTTACGATTAAATTGATTTTGCGAAATAGTCAGCTGATGTACTTGTTGTCACGTCTTCTAAGTCAGGTTGTATAAAATTATGTAGGTAGATTTTACACATTTTCTCAATTTTACTGCGTAGGAAAATATTTTAGATACATTAATTATTTGTATTTATTACTTATCCTTGCCAAAAAACATACATACATGAATTCAAACCATTTCCTACGTTGTAGATTGGTAGAAACCCAATAATCATTTAAGCAACAATCATCCTTTCCACTAATCTAAATTTAGAAGAAATAGTTGTAAAATAATGTGTGATCAGGAAAATTTATGAAAAAAAAATTCACTATATGGAAATGAAAGATATGTTGAACCAATCTATCAATTCGTTATTATAAATAATTATTTATTGGACCTCGAAAAAAATCGTTTTCAGTAAAATGAAGGGAACACATTTTCATATGGACTAACGTTCTTGCTAATTTTAATTTATTTATCCAAATTATACGTCTATATTAACAAATTCACTGACCCCAAACTCTGCTTTTAAAATTTTGAAAACTAATGTCCGTATGTCATTATAGCAAGCAAGAGTTCCAATTCTGGCCACAAGCCACTAGCACTAACACGAGCCGGCGCTGCGATCGTTTTCTTTGGTAATGGGAGCGTAACCTAAAAATTTAGCGGCAAATTTTGAATAATTGTTAGGAAGAAAATTTTCAAAATGTTAAGTTAAAAATAGCAGTAAATTTAAATTCGACATTTATCCATATAATTTCTGTGATTTATTTTTGTAGGTCGTTTTGCACAACCCAGCGGAAGTACCTAAAGCAGCTCAGCAGTATTTGATGGTGCCCGATAATCGGAAAGCGAATATCTTAATAAAACCAGAATTAACCAAAACATCTAAATCACTACAGAATCTTCCTGCCGATATTAGGAAATGTTACTTCAATAACGAGAAATCTCTACGGTTTTTTAAAGTGTACACTCAGACCAATTGTAGGATGGAATGTAATGCTAATATTACTATGCAGTACTGCGATTGTGTGCCTTTCTACTTACCTCGTACGTATAAACTTACAATCCTTCATCATCATCATCATTGGAACTACAAAACTAGGAGAGTTTTGATCGAAAAAGAAATTTAGAAGTGAACTTCACGCATTCAAAGAAACACCCAGCTTATAGTGGTTCCAAACAGTATGGTTTTAACCACCTGGATTTAATCGGTTTTAACCGTCCATATAATTTCGGCTACGACCCATGCGTTAAACAGCACTCGTCTAAAAAACACTTACTTTACACACTAGTTGCATAAATAACTGTTATTGATTTTTTTCTGTTTTATTGAAATTAATGAAATTTCTTTTACTTTTGGACGGTAAAAACCAGTTTTGGATGTCCTGGTCAAAACCAAAAAAAGTGGTTTTTTAACAACCCTGGAACCAGTCGGATATAGTGGTATTTTTTGTTGAAGATTGGCGACATTGGGATTTGAACCCCACATCTTACACTCTGCTCAGTTTGAGACGGAGCGCAATAACCAAGTGAGCAACCGCTGCCGTTTACCGCATTTCATTTACCAATAATTCATTCTAATTTTACATCTAAGGACATCGTTTTAAATCAGTGTTTTCTTTTTAGATACAAACGGTACTCCTATATGTGGCTTTGGAATTAGGGATTGTTTACAAGAAGTAGAAAGTAAATTTAAAACTTAAAATTAATATGTAATCTATCTGATATGTTTTAGTGACAATAATAGACGTAGAAATGACAGATAAAAAAACTAAAATGACAGAAGACGACAAAGAAAGAATTGAATTTACGAGAGAAATTTATGAGAAATGCAATTGTCTACCATCATGCAACAGCCTACAGTACAATGCAGAAATAACACACAGTGATTTTCATATAGTAGAAAATATTTTAGCAAGTGGAGTTTATGATGATACCATACCAACAGAGTAAGAATGTTATTTGCCATCTTTTATAAAATTATTATTTCAATATTCACTTTTGCTTTAGCTTTGTTCGTTGCCATGTGCTATGTTACCTTAGTGTTAATTTTTTTGTACTGGCGCGTTTTTTTGACAAATCCAGCAGTATCGTGAATAAGTTCATTCGCAAACAACATTTCAGAACTAGGATTAACTTATTTACACTGACTTCTAAGCCAGTGTAAAGAGTGCATGGTGCTAGAGTGGGGATAAAATTGGTAATATACTAATTTTTTAAACATTTTATAGAGAAAAGGGAAATATAGGTTCTATTCCTATGTAAAAGGTTTTTTTTTTTTAATTAACGAAATAAAATGTACAGATAGAATTTATATAATAACATTAACAAGAAAATAAATACCAATCTAAAAAATATTACAAATAATGATGACTAGATCTAAACGTGAGTCAGATAAACTCTAGTCCCTATTCAATAGTTTCAATTTCGCGGAAGCTTTATTTGACAGATGTGCTATGTAGACTGTACTGCACTTTCGTATATTGTTTTTACAAACCAATCTACTAATGCCAGGTATCTTTACTCCTTCTACATGAATAGGAAAGTGAAATTCTAATATGTCACATGGATTAGTATAAGGAACCAGCAATGTGTCAGAGATTTTATGTCTTTCTAACGTATACAGAGAGTGTAGAGATTACTGGTAGCTAAAAAATAAGACGCATGCGTTCTTACTATTATAAACAAAGACAGGGAATGGGAATATCCCCCTGTGCCCCCGCTAAATCCGCCACTGCTATCCATATAGGATAATTATTAAGCATACGATAGAATTCCAAGAATCGCTTTACCTAATATAATAATAGACAATGAAATCTTTCAGGATACGTAACTCTAAAATCCATAAAAATATTTACTGTAAATCTTTTTCCTAAATGGACTTGGTAAATTCTTTTAATCACTGACCAGTGTAAACTGGCATTACATAGATCTACACCGTGCAATGCATTAACACACATTTTCAACGAACAGAATTTTTATAACACTAGTGCAGAAAGGTACCTATCTATTGTGCTACCTGTTGTAGTTGTTTTCGCATGAATTGATGGAAACAATGCAAACTAACGTTATGAATATTGAATACATAATAATTTTTATTTGCAGGGTACGAGAAAAACTAAGGAATGGGTTACTAAAAGCTACACAAGTGGATGTATTCTTTAAAGATTCAGAGTTTTACGCTTTCAAACGAAGTGAAATTTACGGACGAGTAGATTTCCTAGCTAACGTTGGAGGACTTCTAGGACTGTTCATGGGTTTCTCCTTATTATCTTTACTAGAAATTGTCTACTTTTCAACTATTCGCATTTGGTGCAAGTATCAAAATAGACGTAAAAATAAATGAAGTACAAACAATATTTTAAGAAAAATATGTCACAAATATTATATTATAATAATTATGTTGGATATTTAATAAATATGTTTACATTTGGTATTACTAAATATTTATTTCAAATTCGTATTTACATGTTATATTTATATGCAATGCTCTATTTATTTGTCTCTTAATTTAAAGCCTAGTATAATGCCATCATCCGTATTTAGTAAAAATGCCTTCTTGTGGATTTTTGGTGGAACGTGTGTTTCTTTTACCATCATAATATCAAATTTGGACAACATTTTCACTATTACTATTTTAATCTCTAATAAAGCAAACCTTGAACCTGAAACAAAAGATATGTAGTTTACAAAACAAATAGAAGTTATATTGTGGAAAAGTACGCAAAATAAAAGATAGCTATCGAAAGAATGACGCATGGAAATTATGTTATAAAACTACCAGGGCATGTAACCGAAAAAAATACTGGTTAACGGTTAACCCCACAATGAGAACGTTATAAAAATAAAGGTTTAGTTTGAAAACTTGTTTTTAAAAGTTGGAAACCGGTTCAAATCGGTTAATATATAGGTTAATAAAATAATAATAGAAAAAAATAACATAGGTCAATGAAAACCGATCATGTTTCATGCTGCACACAAGATCAAATATTAATATTCACAAAAATTCCCATAATACCTTCAAAGAAACATAAGTCAGTTTTTAATTTTAAACTTGATGCCTAAAACTAACAAAGGGACTGCCTACTTTTATAAAAAATATATTTATCCAACTCCGTGTAATTATAACGATATAAGTATGCTGTTTTTAGATAAATAAAGTAGGTCATAAGTCACTAGTGAGCTAAATATATTAGCTCACTGTTTTTTGGTCCGTATCATAGTAACTATATTATAAAACCTTCTCTACACTATTTTGTTCCTAAATGTCATTTCGAAATTCCATCTGTCAAAAATCTTATATGTATTTTATATCAATGATTAAAATGTGTTGGATAAAATGTTATATGGCACACGTGTGTTAATTACCTAAGTCACTTGAAAAAATACCACACTCGGCCAAAAGGCCTCGTGAGCTAAACTATTCCCACATGACTTATCTGTAATGTAACACACTTGTACCATAAATAACTATTATAAAAATATATTTTCGCGCTAAATGATATTATTAAAATAAAGGTATATTCGGCCTTAAAAATATCAGTTAAAATTACGGTTAAAGTTCGCAATTTTTGTTCAGAAGATCGTTTATCGCTTTTTATTAACCGGTTATTTTAACCAGTTACATGCCCTGAAAACTAGACTAATATTTTACCTGCACGATTTCTAATTTACGGAATAGAAATACAAGATGTTTCTGTACTTCATAAATCAAATTTTAAGGGTATACAGTTGTTTATTTTAAGTGGTATACTACTGGTTAATTCAGCAAAGATTAAGAGACTATTTTAATGAACTGATTTTTTTCTCGATCAGTGGTTTTCAAAATATGGGACTTTTTTAGTTTAAATTGTATATATACATACCTATATTTCAATAATTCATTTTTTTTCCGATTTCAACGATTATATCCACACATTTATACAATTTAAAAAATAATTATTTATTTTCATTTAAGTACATTTACATAATGGGGTGCTGCGAGGTTCGTATGTAAGTCTTCCACTTCATGCTTAAATGCATCTTACAACTCTTGTTATAATATACTATTATTCAGATATTAACAATTATCTAATCCAATCCATGTCTGATTTTGGTAATGGATTTATAGTTATTAACAATACAAATGCGGAAACATGAACTTCCGTGCATTTAGGTGTTGATTGAAAAGTATACTTTTCAATCAACGATTTAGGCGAATACACCGAAGGTATTTCCACATAAGTATTGTACAAGATTTTTTGTAACGAACGAATTAATTATAAAACGTAGTTAATAAAAATGTAAAACTGTCATTTAATCGTCAATAAAGTGAATAAACATTCGTTGCTATGGACTTTATGACTGTATGCCATTATTCACCGTTGTTATTGTTTGTTTATGTTGCTAATAGATAGTAGTAGTATTAAAATGTCAAAATTAGCAATGAAATATCTAATTTAATTTAGATAATTTTTATTCTTTTAATAAATTGCCCTCAATTATCTTGTTCTTATATTAAATATGTTGTAATGTGCAAAACAATTTAAAATATAATAACATTTTTAAGCTACTCGATCATTGTAGTTTCCGTTGAGACTCTAGTGCGTGAAAGTAAAACAATAGCGGGAATATGGCCTCTTTGATTACGAGTTGGTTGCGGGAAACATTAGTTTCTAGGTAGTGAGTACGAAAAATTATTTTGAAATTAATTTTTATTAATATTTCGGTCGTGGGAAAATGTATGTAACACGAGTTACATACTAGTTGCATAAATAACTATTCACGGAAGAAACCGATACAGTGGCAAAAATATGTATTTTAACAACCTTTAATTTTGTAAATTAAAAAAAAGTTATATAGCCTTAAGATTGAATCATAAGTACAGAAACGTCCAGTATAGTATAGTTACGAAAATAATTTTTAAGTTGTTAGCACTTTATTTGTGAGTATCAAATAACTGATTATCATCAGTCATATCACTGGCTCTAATATTTTCTTAACTTATTTAACAAATACTTTTCCTTTTCATCCTTTATTTCACGGACAATATAAATATGTTACCTATGCAATTCCTAGGTCCTATTCCAAAAGGCAAGTAGGAATAAGGATTAACATTCTTTTTATTTTCATCGCTGAACCTTTCTGGGTCGAATTTAGTTGGGTTGGGGTAGTTGTTGGGATCCCTCTGCGTAGCGTAGGGAGAAACCCATACCACGTCGTCTGGTTTCAAATGGACATCTTTCTCTCCTGTATTCACTGCAGGTATGGTGTAAGGTTTTGCACACACACGGTTTACCACAAACACTAGAGGCCACAGTCGCAATGTCTCTGTAAATACATTTATATTTAGCTGGGAGAGAATTATGGTGCATTCACATAAGTGTTTAGTTTTAAGATTTACAATTATGTTTTAAGTTTAGAAATAGCCTGACAGCATATCATTCACATAATAAGATATTTATTAGGTTTAGTAAGTGGTGCCATCTACCTGCAATTTTGTAAAAATTAAACAAGTCGATAATATAGATTATTGTTTGTTTTTTAATTAGAGGCCCGACTAGCCCTAATAAAACATTAAATTGGGCTACTGTTAGCCTGCTATAATCAATAAGAGATGAGATTCAGTGTCCTGTAATCTCACCTCTTGAACATAATTGTACCAGTGTCCCTGGGAATAACGTAATATTGTATTTTAATATTGGACAAACCCACCATCGTCGTTTAGTTTTCTTTATTCGTTTATTATGAAGATATAAAGTTAAAGTACTTGCCATAATTTATTTTTCTTTGCGATTCATTTCAAATTTGTGGTTATATTTGAAGTGACAGCTTACAAAGAGAGAAAACTATAGGACGCATACTACCTGCTTTGCTATTGGTCCATTCCTAAACATAAATGTAAACCTAAACATAAAGTTTGGAGTTTGCATACTTTACGTTTAACGCATGCACTACGATGCGCAGTGTGAATGTTTTCATTTAGATACATGGCGCCAAACTTTCCTATTCTTAAACGCAATTATAAACCTTAAAACTAAACACTTAATGTGAATGCACCTTTAATTGGTGGTACTAGGTACTAGCTTTGCCAATCTTTTTCCCTTATGAAATTAATTGAAGTCGTAAAATAGAATTTTATGGATTTGTTTTGGCTCGGGCGCTTGGCCTGTTACTTAACAATCTTAACGAATTTTATTTGAAAATTTAGTTGTTACAAATTTCATGTTCTTGTTTTGAACAAGCCTTTTAAAAAATATTATTTTTTTAAATATTAATATCGTACATATTATTTTAAACTAATAAAACATTATTGTGCATTGATAAAATTAATTTGTTAAAATGTTCCTCCTCCCCTTCTTTTAATAATGACTCTTCGTTGTCGTGATCTAAATGTCATTTTTGACACTCGTTTGTCTGTTACTATGCAACAACTATTCGTAGGGGAGAGTAGCCTAATTTGGACCGTAGCCTAATTTGGACCGCTATGGTATCCAAAGATTGATAAAACCTGCGCGATTTTAGATAGACTACTTGTTATACGTAGAGGTAGACCAGATTAATGTAATAGTGTTTGTGAAAAAATGCTCATGGTTACATTAAGAGAAGGGTTATTTGTTTGACTACGACGAAAATTTGTTATTTTGATGTAAGAGTGAAAGCCGTTAGTTCGTCCAAACGTATGTAATTACAAATCCTCTTATATCATCACAAAGCTTACTTATCTATCTATAATTTCCTGTTACAATTTTATGAGTTTATGTTACTTTGACATTTTTGTATAATTTTAAGAAACTATCCGATTTTAAACAATGAGCCCTTTAAATTTGTTGCATTTCCCCATCTCTCTGACAAAATGCGAAACATAAAAAAGAAATTGGTGATTCATGGTTTTGTTCATTGTGTGAAGAAACCAAGGAAGAAAATATGATACAATATATGAAATGTCGCACTTGCATTCATTCTCAGTGTGCTGGAGTTAGTGCTGTAGTTAAAAGGTTCTATTGTTGTAATTTTCGTTAAGAAAGCTAATGGGCCAATTTAGGAAGCTAGCGGTCCAAATAAGGAAACCGGTTTCCTATATTGGACCGATGACAAGATTTTTTTGAATTTATTTTTTACTATTATAAATGATATTTAAAATTTAATAAATGGTTTTATTTTGAAGGTACACTTAGTGAGTTTCTTTTCTACTACTTAATTTTTATTGACACTTCTTCCGTGCCTTTATATAGTGAATATTATAAAATTGGTCCAAATTAGGCTACTTTCCCCTATATTTTTCCAATAAATTGGCTCTTGGCTCTTATTATATTACTTATGAGGTTAGTATATCTTTTGTTAAGATTGCTTTTAAATTAATTCTGTTTTTAAAAATGTTTTACGAAAGTTAAAGTAAGACAACGCACTGGTTTTCATACCATTAAATAACATTTTATCTCAACATGACAAGACTGTCTTAATTGCCTATGCTAGCAGATAAAGCATCAGATAATTTATTATGCATAGGCAATTTTTATAACTTTCAGTTTTCTCACTTTACAATCAGTGCAGTTTATTTATAATCTATTTAGATATTTGTTTTTTTGCCGCCAATGTTGACGCGAGTGTTACAGAATAGAAGTATCATGAATTGTTATTAATAAGTGATACTAGAATTGCACAACGGCTATTAACTGATAATAAATAAACTTAATAATTATTAGGATGAGGTAAGCAGTGAAAGGGGATAATTAATTTGTTTCAATGAATACATAAAGAAAAAAGAGTCAGTCTTCAGGTCGAGTTCAAAGTGAACAAGTGAAGTGAAATATGTTTAGGATAAGTGAGTGTTACCAATATAACCGTCAGAATAAGGAAAGAGTTCTTATAGCAGTATGTCTCAGAGTAAGGAAAGAGTCCTTATGCCATTCTGAGTCTGGGAAGACGCCCCCCCCCCCCCTTTAACTTTTTTATTATAAGTAATAGAAAAAAATGGCTCATATAAAAGTTTTATTATTTTACATATACAATTTGATGGCAGATGTAGGTATTTTTATAAAGTCAAGTTTACAAGATACGACTATCAACTTTTATTTTTCAAATGGCAACCTATAAATATTTTAATGAAATAGAAACCGCCATTTTTTTCTCTTTATAACGATGTATTAAGTTTTATTAATGTATTTGAAAAATTTTGAGAATAATGAGATAATTTCGAAATATTAGAAATAATTATTAAATAAATATTATAGGTGGTTATATTTTGTCGTTGATGTAGTATGTAGTGTCTTGTTAGATGAAAAATCACCAGATAGCGTTTCAAACGATTCAATTTCAATTGTAATTTAAAATTTAACAATCATATTTTCAAAAATAGAATTCATGTTTATATTACTAGTGCACCTAAGTTACAATTAAATAAACAAAAATCTACAATTATATTTAGGTGAAATATCTTATTGGACGCAGACCTATTAAATTCGTAAATTTTACTGGTGCGCTTATGAAATAAATAAAAACGGTGCGCTTCTGTCATATACTCATATAAAATGTAACACTTTCGTTAAAAATCAGACAGCCATGGGAATAAAAGAATATATCTACGTGACAGTGACAGTTAATGACATGTCATTATAGATAATTTAAAAAAAAGAATCGAAATTCAACGTAAAAAATATTTACCGGTTTTAGGATATTAAACTTTTGTTTGCATAGACAAAAATAAGAGGGGTAACTAAGTAATAATTGTATACTTTGTAATTTCGCAATCAGTATGGTAATTAATATTTACCGTACAAAAGAGAATTTTATAATATAACATTTTTTAATAACGCGAAATCGGTAAACTATCCTAGGTTTATTTATAGCTATAAAATACAATCAATGAGAATTATAATTAATGATACTTCACTAAATTGTCACGTAGATAATTAATTTTATTTCCATAGCTGTCTAATTTTGAACGAAAATGTTACATTTTATATTTAATAAATCTCGTACTGCAGACGTCCTGTTGCATCAGTTCTGATCTTATCTGATGTAGAATTTAATTTTAATCAATTTTGTACTCTTGTAGTTTTGATCTAATTCTGCCAGGAGAGAGAAAATTCGATTTTTTTAAAAATCCCTTGTCCTATGTTCCACCTTTCGTTGTACATTATAGTTTTTGAACATCTATTAAAATATCAAAAAGACTAAATCACTATGGTTACAGTATCTGGACAGTGGACACTTGCACGTCTGGAAAATAAGACACGCGATACAAATTCGGAATTGAATTCTGTCCTTTATGAATAAATGTAGACTGTATTGGTTGAATACATTTATTTGAAATGGAGCGATGTATACAGTACCTTTCTTATAAAACAATCGAAAAAACTAAAAGTGTCAATAAAAATTACATTAAATATGAAGTTTTGTAAATTTTGTTTAGCCGAATTTGCTCTAATACACTAATATCCAGACAGACAACACGCGAAAAATATTAAAAACATATATTCGTGGATTTTGAACGTTTTTAAAATCTGTATCTGCCAATACCGGTATGATTACTTTACAATAGCTCCCTTATTATATGTGGCGGGCAGTCCAACATTTGTAAACATCAATAAATTTTTAAAATAAATAAATATTCCTCGGAAGAATGTCAATCTTGTAACCAAATGATGTAAACCATATGTAAAACATTCTAAATATATTTCATAAAATATTTTTATTGATCTGAATGTTTCGCATTCATTTTCACTCAACTTATTGGCGTCAGTGTGATGTTGGCTTTCGAAGCGGCAAATAAAAGCGGATAATAATAGTTAAATTTGAGTGGAGAGAACAGTTGATTGATGTCTGACAACGGGTATGGAACCAGAATAAAGATGAAGATCTCAGACACACACCCACCAGGAGAAGAAAAAAAGGAAGCAAGCCTCGTAGCAGAAGTGTTCGATGATTATTGTTCTAGTACAAGTTTGCACGGAATTGGGTATTTGGGTGCCAAGGATAAAAGCTATGCTGAAAAGTAAGTATCAACAAATTATATTTATAGGCTAGTAGGGATGTATTTCGTAAAATTTTAAATACTCTTGGTTGATGATGAAACTTTACAAATAGTTGTTGCGTAGTATGTACAGTTTGTTCACGGATCAAGTTAAAAAGAGGGAAAACATTTTAATTTTTATATTTTCTTGATAAAATTTTTTGCATGTTGCAAAACGGCCGATTAAGTTTTAACTTTTTCAAATTTTCATTTAGTTTCAGAGAAAAATAGAAAATATATTGAAAATCCCAAATAACAAGTTCGCGTTGTCATAATAACTGGCATTATTTATTTTTTTCTATAGCAGATGTTAAAGTGCAATTTTATCAACTCAAAATAGTGGATAAAGTAGCACTTTAACCGCAAGGGTAGATAAAGTAATACTTTAACAGCAAGGGTAGATAAAGTACTTTAACTTTTGTTTATAGAAGTACATTTCCATAACAACGCACACAACTGACATTTTAAAATTGTTCTTAAATAATAATTAAATTTTTCTAATTCGCTCTTCTTCAAAACCTGCTATAGAAAAAAATAGAATTTTATACACGACGATAAAATTAAATTATCGACTCGCGAAAATTAATTCACTCGCGATTATATCGCTCGTGAATTAACACTTTCCGCTTGTCGATAAAATATTATTTTATCGTCTTGTATAAAATATAACTATTATTTTATTGTAAGGCAATTAGGAAAATCTGTTATAATCGTAGAGAATTTAAAGGAGAGGATTAGAGACGCTTTCTGTGTTTTACTCTGGAAGAAATTTGAAGACATTATAAAAAATTTCGTCAAAGACTAGAATTGTGCGTTTTGGAGGCGGCGAATGGATTGAGTAGAATAGTTATTGTTATGAAATTAAAATTAAATAAAAGCCATGGTAACGATTATTATTATGACAACGCGAACTTGATTTTAGGGCTTAAAAAATTTTTCAACTAAATCGACCTATTTTCGATTTTTCTCGGAAACTAGAAGAAAATTTGAAAAGATTAAAACTGAATTGGCCGTTTCGGAACATGCAAAACTTTTACCAAGAATACATTTTTCTCATAAAATAAAAAATAATTATATTTTCCCTCTGAAACTTGATCCGTGGACATACTGTATGTAACAGACAAATGACAGAGAAGTCTAATTTAAGAATCATTTTTGACTCGAGTTATCGTTATTTCGCAGGAATTATGAGTAAATTTTACCGATAAATTCATAGCTCGTATTATTTTTGCTTAATTGTGTCACGAATGATTAACAGTTTAAACATAAAAATTTTCATATCAACAAAATGAAACCATGACGATGTTTCTGCTGATTTATATTTCTAGTTCTAATATAAAAATTAATTAAAGTTTTTTCTAAAATCAACTTTTCATCCAAATAAGAATGGATTATTGAAAACTATTTTACAGTTTTCTTAGTTTTAATTTGGTAATGGGGGTGTCCGGGCACCCCCAGGCGGGTGCCTGGGGGTGCCCGGACACCCCGTGCACGCCTATGACTGTAGGTGATTTTCACACAAAATGATAACAAGGATCTTTAAGTAACTATTTTTGTTGTAATGTATTAACAATAAGTAACCTGAATACGAAATTATAACAAATGTGTTACCAGCTCTTGTTGCGTAACAATATCTTGTTAAATAACAATGTACTCGTGAATAAGGCCGATGAGATGTTGATTCGCTTCTCTTCCAAACAATTGTCTTCGATCGGTCAAATGCTCTTTCTTACCGATCTTAATACTTCACATACTATTTTCTATTTTCCGTCTATAACATTGCTTCTGTAGCATTCAATTTAGTTCCTTTTAAAGTTCATTCGAGTGCTGTTACTGTCTATTACAATTTGTTATTTAAGGTTGCTGATTCTGCTAAAATATGTCAGAAAGTATCAAATTTCAAAATTCGGTAAATAAATGATTATAAATTAATAGTTGTAGTATTAAGAAGAGAAGATAAAGAGCAATTAATTGTTGGAAGTAAGCCACTTCCTACTTCCTTGGAACTAAATAAAATTATAAATATAAAACACATTCCGTAATTAACAATTTTATTGCCAATATATATTCTTTTTATTATTGAAATATATTTTTATTATCAAATGGAACACATTGTTGCCGTTAAGTTTTTTATGGCACAACATAATATCTATCTGAAGTCTGTTCACACACTTAAATATATTTAGAATCTTTCAAAGAGACTACATTGTATCTATAAATTGTACATGTGCATATTATTATCAACTGTTATAAATAGTGGTGGTGATTTTAATTCAGGGCATGTAACCGAAAAATACTGGTTAACGGTTAACCCTTATAGAGAACGTTATAATAATAATAGTTTTAGTTCGAAAACCAGTATTTAAAAATTGGAAACAAGTTTAAATCAGTTAATATATTAATATATTAAAGAAATTAATGAAAAAAATTTAATTATGCCAAGAATATTCTTAAAAAAATGTAAAAATTGTCATGACTCATATTCAAATAAAAATGGATAACATAGATATAAAAATATATAAAAAAATTTCGCGCTAAATGTTATTAAAATAAAGATTAATGTGCGCTAAAAAAAATTATTTTTTGTTAACTAATTAAATTTCGGCCTTAAAAACATGGGTTAAAATGACGGTTAAAGGTCCCAAATTTCGTTCAAAATATCGGTTACCGGTTTTTATTAACCAGTTTTTTTTAACCAGTTTTTTTTAACCGGTTACATGCCGGCATATGAACCATATCAGATTTGGATTTACATATATTTATTTGATGGTAAGTATATTACAAAATAAGTATTATTACCTAATTAATTATAATTGTATGAAAAGGTATTAAAAACTGAGTTATATTAGTATTACAACCTTTTATGAACGGTTGGGAAGATCAGTGGTCAGGTGTCATAAATAGTTCCAACTTCAAAGCATCAGTTGAAGAGAAATAAATGGGCCGTATTAAACATATTCATACTTAATTTTCAATGACTGTATTTCTTTAATCCTGCAATATTTTAATCTCTTTTCAAGTTTTTAGAAATATTTTGACAATATTTAAACTTAATTCCTGCCGGTGGCGCAAAAAATATATTACGCGACCTAGAACGTAAGTTCCCTACCACTATTCTCGTACGGTAACTTCTTCAAATATTATAATGTACTTACATTCCTCGTGGATTACATAACTATGTATAAACATAAATATAAATATAAACATAAATAATAAAATTTACAATTATGATAAATAACTTTTACAAATTGATATTTCTTTTCAATTCATACACCCAAGCGTATTTAAAATATTACGAAATAAATATGTACTGGCATTATACTAATATCCTCTATTGCGAAAAGTAAACTGTTTAAATTTCTGAGCCATTTCTTATACCATTTTTGAAATATTATCATCTTGCAGTAGAATATGAAAATATGCATTAATTAAGTATTATTGAAAATATTTTATTTAAATATTATTCGTTCGCGCTCTATAAGAGATTAAATTTTATTGCGACGTCATATGACGTGACATTTTATTTTTACATATAAACAAGGTTAGCAATTTTGTCCTATTATTTACGATATATATATAATAAAAATACGTGGAATCTAAATGTAAATATCAAAATTATCTAAAGTAAAAATATTTTAAGAGAACGTTGATATATTTTATTCTGTTAGTTATTTGTAACGCATAAGATGCCATCTGTTAGTTTGCATACGGACTGTTTTTTTCTTCCCTAGGGAAAACTGAGATTTTGAAGGTCTAGACCGGCAAATGTCATAAGCCAAAATTTTCACTTTAAAAATTGGTATGTGGCTTATCAAGAAATAATATTCAGTCGTGTTTTCACTAACATTCTTATTTAACTCTATCCTTTCAGAAAAATAAAATAATTAAAAAATTGTATTACCCCATTTTATAAAAAAAAATCATTTATATCTTTTTATTATTTTAGTGTAATGTATGTGATAATGAAATAAAATTATTTTATTTTAATTTATGCTTATAACTAATTTTATTTTTAAATATGTTTTCATCGGTAGACATAATGCGTTACCTGATGATTTCACATTACAACTGTAGTTATAATTTTAATTAGGTAAAGTGTTCGGGGACTGTTGTTGAGTTGCATTTTTGTTATCGTAACATGACTACATCACTAATTGAAGGGCAAATTAAATTTAGATTACTAACAACCGTGACCATCCTTGATTAAAAATTATGGTTCTGGCACTTGCCAACTAGGGATTATTAGATTATTCAAATCCTAGCTACCTACTCTACGGAAATTCATAATTGTGTTTTGATATTTCTCTTATAAACATTGTATTTAATATCTGTATATCATGCTATTTATAGTTCAGCATTGCTTCGCAATTCGACGTGCCGTAAAACTAGATTTATAGCTGACAGAACGTAGAACATGGTTTCGAATGATTTTGTATAGCACAGAAAGAATTTTGTTTGGAGGTTTTATAAATGTCACATAAGACGTAGAAAACAAACATCGGGTATGCATATAACTGATTGATTACATATTCAACGGTTCATACTCAGCCGTTTCATTTGTTTTTATAATCAGCCTTCTTCTTATCATACAAAACAAGATGATTTTCAACTAACTTATTAATTTTACATCGTCTGTTTTCTTCGTCATACACGACGTCATGCAATAAACAGTAACATGTATTTCCAAACCCTCTGTTAGAATCAACGACAAAATATAATATTTTGTTGTCGGGTAGAATAGGGCACGAGCGCGCCGCTATTGTTTGGAACTAAGCACCTCAGTGGTCATGATCCAGAAAAGAGTGGGAACTTTAAATAGACATCATGGACAGGGATAGCGATAAATTTAATAACGGAAAATATGTATTGGCAATAGTATAACTGTTTTAAAACACTTATAAAATCTCTTCTTAGGAGCATGATTGATGTAACTTTAATTGATTGATATTCCTGATGGCATTAATAAAATTCATATATTTAGAATTTGCTTTGGTTTCAGTAGATCAAGAATCGAAACATTCTGAATACTTTATCTACTTTTTAAGCTACTGAAACCACAGCAGGTTAAGAAGCAGACCATTTTGAACACTTGCAGCGAAATTTGCTTCAGACTGTGTTGTGTTCAATAGGCCAAGAACTAAATCAAAGGTTTTAAAATGCTCTAATTCATGACCCACTAAAACCAGGGTTCAACCCAGAACAGCCAAATCTGCTCCAAAATGTGCTCTGGTTTCAGCAGACCTATAATTAAAGCAAACACTTCTGAGTGCTCTAATTCCTGACCCACTGAAACCAGAGCACAATCCAGAGCAACTAACTCTGCTCCAGAATGTGCTCTGGTTTCAGCAAGCCAAGAATTAGAGCACACGCCGAAGCGTGCTCCAATTCCCGGCCGGCTGAAGACCAGAGGCCTGCTGCCTCCCCGGTGCTAGCGTCTCAGGATCCCCGGTATATTCTGAAACGCGCATTATTACCAGTCATACAGATTCGTATTGGCTGATATTCAATCTGTAATTGTGGTTGTATTAGTGGGAATTTTTAAATAAAAATTTGTAAACATAGGTAGTTTGATGGGAGGAATTAACTGGTAATATTTTAAAGGATGTAAATCACACCCATTTTTGACTAGTAATCGGTTACTAAAAGTGGAAGGAGGTACAATAATTCTTTAAAATAATAACATTTCATAGCTTTATTACTAATACTGCGCTAAGGAAAATGTCTCCTTGGGGGCATTACCCCTATGAAATTTTTCCTTGGGAGCATGAGCCCCGATGTTACCATGTAGTTGGCGCCCATGAGTACGAAAAATATAATAAATGACTCGGAATGTAAGTATTACAAGATTACAACAATCTATTTTCGAACGACAACAAGAAGTTCTGTTTCGCGAGTTTCACCTCATTTCATACTACAGACAAATTTCATTTTAAGTTTGGGTAAACTTTAACTGGCCGTATGTAATCTGCAGTTACCGCACTAACGCCATTTAGTTCAATCGTGATAACTACTTCGAATTTTGTGGACGGAATACGCCGTTTGGTTGTTCATCTGTTTGTGTTTGTCTGTGGTTGAATGTACTTACAGTGTGTTTTTTGTAGGGTATGGTGGATCCTGGTGTTTATTCTAAGCTTATTATCTTGCTCGTACTTAATAACACAGACATGGATAAAATGGAAGACGGATCCAATGATTATGAGTTTCGAGAAAGAGCAAATTCCAATTCGGGACATACCGTTTCCGGCTGTGACTATCTGTCCTGTTAATAAAGTCGTAAGAGAATATTATAACTATACAGAAGTTTTTAGACGAAGAGACAATCTCACAGAAGAAGAGTAAGATATTTAAATTTATAATAATTTTCATATAAACATGCACAGGGCCTAGCTATAATGGAGACAGCGGAGTAATAGCCACCTTGCCCACTTTTGCTAACCAATATCATAAATTTAAATGATCATAATTTTATATTTTAGTAAATACATTAATACATTACATTTATCCCTTTACTTGTACATTAAGGTGTGTACGGGCTATGTATTTATACATATAATTTACTGACGATAGCGCACACAGCGGAAAAATATTACATGGTTGAATTCAGAAAAAAAATTCTATCGAATAGGCATAAAAAGATGTAAAGTCACATTTGAAAATAACTTTGTGCTCTAACTTGATAGCAAATAGTTTAAAAAAATATTTTATTCTATAATCAAATGGCCTCCTTGGTCTCTCACAACTTTGTTATTTAATATATTTTTGTATCTTTAATAACTTCTGAGTAAAACTATGTCTCCAACTTTTGATTCCACCCTGTATACAGAAAGGAAATTAAACAAAATATATTGTCTGAAGAGTGAAAAGTTGTAAATTTAGTTTTCTTCGTAATTCGAGTTGTATAGCAATTACGCATTTGTGAAATTTCATACGCTCGGCTCGGCTATAACTTTTCATCTTTGTGCGTAGTGTACATCTTACAGCTCTTTTTACTTAATTTAGTACTACTTACTTAATTAAATCCTACAATTAATATTTAATCTTTGAAAGCTGTCGTCATGGAAAACTTCGTTACGAACGCTTATGGGACATGGAGTAATAACGCGTCTTCGTCACTAACTCTCCTGGGGGGTTATTCTAATTTAGACAGCGGTAGTGAAGCTTCGCTATTCGACTTGAAGCCATCTATAGACCATGTTAGTGAGGTTAAGATTTACATTTAGCGCGAAACCCTAATTCAAATCTGAGTGTATGCATTTCTTATGGGAGTACATTTTCAATTCACGATATTAAAGCATTTTGGCGATTCTTAACTATAACATAGTATTTTTTTATATCCTAAAATATTACTCTTTGCTTTCCCTACAGAAAAAGTACAAATAAAATAATAAATTATGAAAAATTTGATTTTAAAGAAAGTTGTATCCCAAATAGTAACATATGTCGTTACTTGGTGCAGCAAGTTAAAAACGCCGCGTTAAAGTGACAGGTTCAACTGAATACTAAGACAGCTACGACATACGCTTTCAGAAATTTGCACCTACTGTTTAAATTGAAGTTTATTAAATAATACTGTGTTTTTGGGTGTGTATATTACATTAGAAGATAGATAAAATATTAGAGATTAGTATTTATAAGGTTTAATAGTTAAGATTTGCATTTTATAATACTTTCTAGAAGTTTAAAGATAGCACATTTTTATTCCCATAAGAATAACATGGGCGTATAAATCGGCAGAGGCGAGTTAGGGTTTCATTTTGAATTTGGCGCCACAAAATGACCGTTTCACTAATGCAGTCTATTGGTTTTGAAAGGAACATTGCATATGACGTCATAGATTAGCGGGATGTCGCTAGGCTTAGCGAAAGCCACAGAGGTCCCGCTATGAGCATAACTGTTCGCTATCGTTCATTTTTGTGATTTTATGATGTTTTGAACATGTTTTGACAGAAGCTAATTTTTAATTTTTATATTTATACGGAAGTGAGAGTATACAATTTAATTAATTTCATAAACAGTAGTTTAATGATAAGAATAGTATGTATATCGTTTGGAAATCGATAATATCGATTATTATCGATTTCCTTCTAGTTTTTCTTCTTCTTCAAGCATCTATACTGCCAAATACAGCATTGAAATGATGAGCCATAATCTAATATAATTATGAAATAAAAGATATAGTATCATAAACGATTCTTATCATTAAACTACTGTTTATAAAATTAATTAAATCGTATACTCTCACTTCCGTATAATACCATAAAATCACAAAAATGGCCGATAGCGAAGCGTTATGCTCGTAGCGGGACCTCTGTAGACGTCATATGCTATGTTCCTTTCAAGACCAATAGATGGCTTCCAGTCGAATAGCGAAGCTTTGCTACCGCTATTTGAATTAGAATAACCCTCCTGTCCTTTATCAGACTAGTCATCTTTCATTTCTCGAACAGTACGTACATTAAATTAAAATAATTTTTTTTAGGTATAAAAAATTTTGGGACATATCTCTGGTATGCAATTTAGAACAATATAAAGCATTTTTTAATTGTTCTCTGTCGACAACAGACGAAGAATCACTGGATACAATACGTTCTGTAAATATACGAATTATATTAACTAAGTAAATCGTACGACACTAATTAACAGCCAATAGAAACATGGTATTAAGCATGGTACCATGGTTATAAAGATTTCTTGGAAATTTTTCATTACTTGGCTTACCTAGCTAAGCAAAATTATAGGGCACGAGCGCGCTGCTGTCGCTTGGGCCTAATCACCTCAGTGGCCGTGGTCCAGAAAAGAGCGGGAACTTTAAATGTTTAAATATACGTCAAGAACAGGGATACCGATAAACTTAATAAAGAAAAAGATGTATTGGCAATAGTGTCGTGTTCTGAAATAATTATATCATAGAAAACTAATACAATATCTACAGAATGCGCTCTCTACTGCGGAACAAGTATGCTGCAGACGCTTGGGCCCAAGCACGACTTCGCACCAACTTCACGCTGGTCGTTGACGAGAAAAGAGCGGGAACTTTAAGTAAACATTATAGAGAGGGATAGCAGTAAAAAGAGAACGTGTTCTGTAGATAGTATATTAGTTTTCTATTATATAACTATTTTAAGACACCATATTATTGCCATTGTATATTTTCCTTTATTAAATTTTTTGCAATCCCTGACCATGACGTCTATTTAAAGTTCCCGCTCTTTTCTGAATTACGAGCACTGAGGTGTTTGGGCCCAATCGACGGCAGCGAGCTCGTGTCCTATTAAGTGGATTTTTTTTCCTTCAAAAATGTTAGTTCAACATTTAATAAAAATTATATTGAATTGTCATTGTACCAGAAATACATGTTTTAGAAATAATTAATAATTCGTTTTATTATCCTTTCTTAACTTGAGTATTTGAAGTAAAATATAAAACTGAAATTAATTTTTTCTACGGCACTAAAGCTTAAAAGTTTCCCGCAATCATAGGTTAAAGTATGAAAAATCATTTCTCAAAGTATTTGCCAATACTGTGCATGCGCAGTATGGGAAGTATAATTTCTCACAATAATTGCCAGTACTGCGTATGCGTGAAAGTACTCTTTGTGAGGTTACGTACTCCATATTGTTTTTATGTCAAATAGCTTTCGGGTATGTATTTTTATTCTGTAACGTTTAACAGTATGGTCGTTCATACCTCGCGGGAAATAGGCGACTTTCTGCTCTTGTTTCTGTGTTGATGTCGTTACGATTTTCTTCCCGAATCTACCCTCGAGCATTGATTCATATCTATGATTTTTTTTATCGTGCATTCCAACAACGTAATCTGCACTTGTATTCCCTCGTGCAGATTAATACATGTTGAACAACGTTCGAAAAAAAAAATTCCGGAGTCAATGCTCTGGGGATATTATGTGACAATTTTTTAAATATTATTTTTTAGGTTGCTCCAGATATTGATACTATAAGTAACATTAAATGGCAGAATAAATATGAGAGAAATTTATTTTCATATCAAATTACTGAAGAAGGAGTTTGTTTTACTTTTAATACCTTAAGTCAATATGATATGTACTCAGATTTAGTGTAAGTAAATATATTATATTTAATATCGCCCATAAATCCTGTAATATTGAGAATAATAGTATATTATGATACAAGTGTATAAGTCGGCAATTAAAGTATGCGTGACAAATATAAAAGCGCGACGCGAAGCGGAGTGCTTTTAAAGGCACGAGTGCTTTAATGGCAGTTATACACTTGTATCATACGATATTTTTTATTATAAGTACCTGCAAAATAAGCTGGAAAACAGGAATTGGAATTTGATTTGACGTTTCATAATTTTGTGTAATTTGACATAACATCCTTTACCTGGAGATAGATTAGCATTTGTTGTTTACATTACTTTGATTTTGATTGTTATTGCATAGCAACTTTATAGCGCACGACGTGTTTTAATTTTGCTTTTTCGCAAGCTTTTTAGTTTGTTTAACAAGGATTATGATGCAGGTATAATAAAATATATATATGGAGTACACACTAAAGCTGTATTCAGAGATTGCGTAGTAAACAGTATGGCAATATAAAACATAGCATATAAGTCGAAAAAACTGAAAATCACCTATTAATTTTCCTCCCATAAAACATTCCCATTAATTTCGTGAGGATTGCACTTTAATGCACTTGTATGCAGATACAACGGAAATATATCCAATATATTTTTATCTGCGTTAATTAGTTCACATAAAATAAAATAAAAATTAATTTATAATTTCCTCTCCTAAAATACAAGGTGAAGCATAGATGAAAAAAAAATAACCTTAAGTGGCATCTCTGACATTCATTTTTTCTAATAAAGAACAAAATTATATATAAAATATACCTTTACTTCTTTTGTATAATATACATATAACATGTTATAATTACCGTATTTTTAAAAAATAAGCAATCCTGATAAAAATGTAAGCCTCGAACATTATTTGAGCGATCACAGTCATTAGTGGGTTTAGTCGATTAGTAAATTTCAACCATACGTTCCACATTAGCATTGTGGTCCGGAATATAGTCGCCGCCAGCCCATATAGGAGTGACGTCATTTCGAAGATTTTTATCATGCACATTCAAAGTATTATTTGTCTTTGTCTTACTCATTACAGTCGCATAAGTCTATGACTTTGTCTAAGGGACAAGGCTTATTTGTTTTTAAGGTTATGTCTATTTCTTTGAATTAATAATAACAATATTTGTACCTAAAATATACTAATTTTTATTTATTTTAGTAAAAATGGCGAGAAATATTAACAGCACGTGTCAGCAGTTAATTTTAAATATTTTTGCGTTTTTTAAACTATGTATTTAGGTGACAGTTCGGTTATTTATTTTGTTTTATATTGTATATTTTTTTAATATCCTATTTTATTGATTTTTAAATGAAATTATATTTCTGTTACTTCTTACTACTAATAATTATTAAAATTTAAATATTTAGAATGCAATATAATTATATTTAATAATCGTAGTGCCATCTTTGAAGCTTAATATTAACTAAAACGAAATCTTTATTCATAAGAACATCCACATGACGATCTAGTGACGTCACTCCTATAGGGCACGAGAGCAGCACCGTCGACTTTGCCCAAGCCTCTTATCTCATTTCACACCATTCCAGTGGCGGAAATTTAAATAAAAGTCAAAATATACACTTCCGGCGACAACAAGTTGTATTTATACAGATTCAATAGTCACTAACATTGTTATACTATTTTACGTTTAATAAATCATTTAAAACTTACTAATAAAATTTGTTTTCGAATGTCGATCTTGTCCATCTTATCTCACTTCAGACCATTCTATGATTGTCTCATTTCACATCATTCCATGATTGCCTTACTTCACAAAATCCAGGCGGAAGAGAAAAAGTGGCGGAAATTTAAATAGACGGCATTGGCTTAACTCAACAACAATAACAAAATCAAAAACAACAAATACTGACACGAGACCACTTAAAGAGCACAATGGATAAACCACACATAGCCAACCGCAGAATACAAAACCCGCCAATGACGTCGATTTAATTTTCCGCCATTTCTTCTCTTCCGCCTGGAATAGTGTGAACTGAGACAATTATGGAATGGTGTGAAATGAGCTGAGAGGCTTGGGCACAGGTCGATGGTGCTGCTCTCGTGCCCTATATGTGCTGGCGGCGACTATAGAAAAAATATTCACGTATTTTCCATGTCTAATAAATATTATTCTGGATATTCTTTAAATCCGAAATATTACTACTGACAAAGATCTAAATAAAACTGAAATAAGTTGAGTTATGAAAATATACAAATCCAGGAGAAATATACGTCCCGAGACCTTGTTTCGGGACACTGGGACTTACACTTAAAAGTCGGGATTATCTCGATTTTCCAGGACGTCTGAGAGCCCTATTCTCTGAATTGTTTATGTTTATCTCTGTTGCGTATTCCTATGCTATGTATACTAAGCAATCTCTGAATCTAGTTTTAAGCTTGGATACCGAGCCGCGTATTACATGAATTTACTTTTCCAGGATCAGTAAATACATATCGCATGAACAACATACCACTGTATGGGATATAGAAAGAGGATATAAAACAAAAATTAGAGCGACAGATTATCCTAGGAGAACAACTAAGGATGGAATTTCATCAGGATTGAGCTTAAACTTAATATCGTTCTCAGAAGATATTGATCCTGTATGCGGAACACCTATTTCAGGATATAAAGTAAGTATTACTGTGCATGAAATAAGAGATGAGCTGTGTGGAGGAGATATAATAGGTGTATTATTTTCACACAAATTAATTATTACATCTCTTCAAATAATTCACTTATTGTGATAGTTATTATCGTCACAAATCAATTGTGATGAAATGATAAAAGCCTAGTTTTCGTTTGACTGAGTAGCTGCGATAACATCTGCGATACTTTTTATATATTGTAAGGTATATTTAGTTGGGTGAAGAAATAATTGAACTACGAATATTTAAATAAAAAGATAGTAAAAATAAGTAATACCATGACTAAACAAATATAAACATTAATTTATGAGTAATTATTATTAATAATTATTTAAACACTAGAACATTTTTTTAAACACTTAACACTACGCAAAATTTATTTACATGATATTTATATCACCAACTATTTATATTTATTTCCACAATATATTTATTTCTACTTTACATGTCGCTGAAATGTACTAACCGACACTGACTTCCTTCAGTGACTCTCTACTTACTCTGACCGATAATGACTTCTTCGATCAGCCTGCTGCGTTCCTTTTATAGCTAATCTCGAATATTCTAGAGCTTCGGGACTCTATAAAATTCCCGAACTATAGCGGCGTTGCTCCTATGGCACTTAACCTTTAGCGAGACTACCTGATCAGACAGGTCAGCCGCGATTCGCTAGTTTAGAACACGTGATCAGAAATACAGGGATTCAATTGATTATTTTTTTAGGATAAAAAATTTTCAATATATTTTTGAAATAAGATTGAGATTTTAATGCTAGTAGTGAAAAAAATAATATACAGGGTGGTAACTCGACCACCCGAACATAAGGATTTAACATGTAAAATAATATTTTTGTAATTTCCCTAATTTTTTTTTTGGTAAAAAAGCTTCAAATAAAAATTGTAGACCATAAAATTTTGAATTTCAATCAATTTGCAAAAAAAAAAAATTTTTGACACTGTGCTTCCAAGAAATGTATTATCTTTATCGGAAGTATATTATTTATTTAAAATTCG
This sequence comes from Stenolophus ochropezus, assembly GCA_035578165.1. Classification (NCBI taxonomy): domain Eukaryota; kingdom Metazoa; phylum Arthropoda; class Insecta; order Coleoptera; family Carabidae; genus Stenolophus; species Stenolophus ochropezus. Next base: position 23,958,598 of record JAQOWZ010000008.1, read on the forward strand.
AAATATTTGTTATTTACGGAAACTATTTATAAGTTGTATCCTTGCATAAAGTGCCAGTGTTCCTAATTAATAGAAATAGCAAGAAATATTTATAGTGTAGAATATAGGAATGTTATTTTACGATTAAATTGATTTTGCGAAATAGTCAGCTGATGTACTGTTGCCACGTCTTCTAAGTCAGGTTGCATAAAATTATGTAGGTAGATTTTACACATTTTCTCAATTTTACTGCGTAGGAAAAATATTTTAGACACATTCATTATTTGTATTTATTACTTATCCTTGCCAAAAAATATACATACATGAATCCAAACCATTTCCTACATTATAGGTTGGTAGAAACCCAATAATCATTTAAGCAACAATCATCCTAACTAATCTAAATTTAGAAGAAATAGTTTTAAAATACTGTGTGATCAGGAAAATTTATGAAAAAAAAATTTTCACGATGTGGAAATGAAAGATATGTTGAACCAATCTTATCAATTCGTTATTATAAATAATTATTTATTGGACCTCGAAAAAAACCGTTTTCAGTAAAATGAAGGGAACACACTTTCATATGGACTAACGTTCTTGCTAATTTTAATTTATTTATCCAAATTCACTAACCCCAAAGTCTGCTTTTAAAATTATGAAAACTAATGTCCGGATGTCATGATAGCATGCAAGAGTTTCAATTCTGGACACAAGCCACTAGCACGAGTCGGCGCTGCGATCGTTTTCTTTGGTAATGGGAGTGTAACCTAAAAATTTAGCGGCAAATTTTGAATAATTTTCAAAATGTTAAGTTAAAAATAGCAGTAAATTTAAATTCGACATTTATCCGTATAATTTCTGTAATTTATTTTTGTAGGTCGTTTTGCACAATCCAGCTGAAGTACCCAAAGCAGCTCAGCAGTATTTGATGGTGCCGGATAATCGGAAAGCGAATATCTTAATAAAACCAGAATTAACCAAAACATCTAAATCACTACAGAATCTTCCTGCCGATATTAGGAAATGTTACTTTAATAACGAGAAATCTCTACGGTTTTTTAAAGTGTACACTCAAACCAATTGTAGGATGGAATGTAATGCTAATATTACTATGCAGTACTGCGATTGTGTGCCTTTCTACTTACCTCGTACGTATAAACTTACAATATTTCATCATCATCATCATCATTGGAACTACAACACTAGGAGAGTTTTGGTCGCAAATGAAATTTAGAAGTGAACTTCACGCATTCAAATAATTAACCAAAACATCTAAATAACTATCCATTTACAGCTTATAGTGGTTCCAAAGCAATCAGGGTTGTAGGATTTTGGACAGAATGGTTTTAATCACCTGGTTTTAATTGGTTTTAACCGTCCAGATAATTTCGGCTACGCCCCATGCGTTAAACAGCACTCGTCTAAAAAGCACTTACTTTACACTCTAGTTGCATAAATAACTGTTATTGATTTTTTTCCGTTTTATTGAAATTAATGAAATTTTTTTACTTTTGGACGGTAAAAACCAATATTGGATGTCCTGGTCAAAACCAAAAAAGTGGTTTTTTAACACCCCTGGAACCAGTCGGATATAGTGATATTTTTTGTTGAAAATTGGCGACATTGGGATTTGAACCCCACATCTTACACTCTGCTCAGTTTGAGACGGAGCGCAATAACCAAGTGAGCAACCGCTGCCGTTTACCATATTTCATTTACCAATAATTCTTTCTAATTCTACCTCTAAGGACATTGTTTTAAATTTGTGGTTTTTTTTAGATACAAACGGTACTCCTATATGTGGCTATGGAATTAGGGATTGTTTAAAAGAAGTAGAAAGTAAATTTGAAACTTAAAATTAATATGTAATCTAACTGATATGTTTTAGTGACAATAATAGACGTAGAAATGACAGATAAAAAAACTAATATGACAGAAGAGGACAAAGAAAGAATTGAATTTACGAGAGAAATTTATGAAAAATGCAATTGCCTACCATCATGCAACAGCCTACAGTACAATGCAGAAATAACACACAGTGATTTTCATATAGTAGAAAATATTTTAGCAAGTGGAGTTTATGATGATACCATACCAACAGAGTAAGAATGTTATTAGTCAACTTTTATAAAATTATTATTTCAATATTAACTTTTGCTTTAGCTTTGTTCGTTGACGTGTACTATGTTACCTTAAGTGTTAACTTTTTTGCACTGGCGCGTTTTTTTGACAAGTCGAGCAGTGCCATGCATGAGTTCATTGCCGACCATTTCAGAACTAGGATTTACTTTTTTACACTGACTTTTGAGCCAGTGCAAAGATTGCAGGGTGCTAGACTGGGGATACAATTGCTAATATGCTATTTTTTTAAACATTTTATAGAGAAAAGGGTTCGTGTCAGTATTAGATTCATGTAGGGATGTAAGAAAATAAAAAGTACAAGTAACAATATAAGAAACTACTATTAAATTGAAAAAAAAACAGAAAAAATGGAATGGACTTGATAAATTCTTTTATATTTTAAGGAAATTTGAGCTAAATTTTTTGCGTGCACTTTGAATAGACATCTCGTGCCACTTCGTGGCACGCGTACCATTGATTGCCTACCGCTGCAATAGGACACGAGCGCGCTGCTGTTGTTTGGATCATTGGATCTAAGCATCTCAGTGGCCGTGGTCTAGAAAAGAGCGGGAAATTTAAATAGGAGTCATGGGCAGGGATAGTGATAAATTTAATAAGGGAAAATATGAACTGGCAACAATATGGTGTTTTAAAATAGTTATATCATAGAAAATACTATCTGTAGAATGCTGTCCCTCTCCATGACGTTTACTTAAAGATCCCGCTCTTTTCTCGGCAACCACCAGTGTGAAGCTGGTGTGAAGTCGTGTTTGGACCCAATCGACTGCAGTGCACTTATCTCCTAGTAGAAAGCGCATTTTGTTGATAGTATATTAGTTTTCTATGATATAACTATTTGAGAATACCATACTATTGCCAATACATATTTTCCCTTATCAAATTTATCGCTATTTCTGCCCATGACGTCTATTTAAAGTTCCCGCCTTTTCTGAACCACGGCCACTGAGGTGATTGGTCCCAAGTAGCAGATAGAATTGAAGATTTCGAGCATGCGTCGATCGCACTAGGTACCGGTTGTGAGCAATATAGATATATCTCCATTTCATAATCTTGATTATATGAATTGCGGAGGATTAGCGGTATATTAATTAAAAGGTATATGGTGTATAGTTCACTGATCAGTGTAAACTGGCATTACCTAGATCTACACCGTGCAATGCATTAACACACATTTTCAACCGAACAGATTTTATATAACACTAATGCAGAAAGTTATCTATTATGCTACCTGTTGTACTGTTGTTTTTGCATTATTATCGTAGTTAAGAAACGAACATTATATGAATTGATGAAAAAATTCAAACTAGTTTTATGAATATATAATAATTTCTATTTACAGGGTACGAGAAAAACTAAGGAATGGATTACTAAAAGCTACACAAGTGGATGTATTCTTTAAAGATTCAGAGTTTTACGCTTTCAAACGAAGTGAAATTTACGGACGAGTAGATTTCCTAGCTAACGTCGGAGGACTTCTAGGACTGTTCATGGGTTTCTCCTTATTATCTTTACTAGAAATTGTCTACTTTTCAACTATTCGCATTTGGTGCAAGTATCAAAATAGACGTAAAAATAAATGAAGCACCAACAATATTTTAAGAAAAATATGTCACAAATATTATATTACAATAATTATGTTGGATATTTAATAAATATGTTTACATTTGGTATTACTAAATATTTATTTCAAATTCATATTTACATGTTATATTTATATGCAATGCAGTATTTATTTGTCTCTTAATTTAAAGCCTAGTATAATGCCATCATCCGTATTTAGTAAAAATGCCTTCTTGTGGATTTTTGGTGGAACGTGGGTTTCTTTTACCATCAGAATATCAAATTTGGACAACATTTTCACTATTACTATTTTAATCTCTAATAAAGCAAACCTTGAACCTGAAACAAAAGATGTGTAGTTTACAAAACAAATAGAAGTTATATTGTGGAAAAGTACGCAAAATAAAAGATAGCTATCGAAAGAATGACGCATGGAAATTATGTTATAAAACTACCAGGGCATGTAACCGAAAAAAATACTGGTTAACGGTTAATCCCACAATGAAAACGTTATAAAAATAAAGGTTTAGTTTGAAAACCTGTTTTTAAAAATTGGAAACCGGTTCAAATCGGTTAATATATAGGTTAATAAAATAATAATAGAAAAAAATAACATAGGTCAATGAAAACCGATCATGTTTCATGCTGCATACAAGATCAAACATGAATATTCACAAAAATTCCCATAATACCTTCTAAGAAACGTAAGTCATTTTTTAATTTTAAACTTGATGCCTAAAACTAACAAAGGGACTGCCTATTTTTATAAAAAATATATTTATGAAAATATATTTTCACGCTAAATGAGATTATTAAAATAAAGGTATATTCGGCCTTAAAAATATCAGTTAAAATTACGGTTAAAGTTCGCAATTTTTGTTCAGAAGATCGTTTATCGCTTTTTATTAACCGGTTATTTTAACCAGTTACATGCCCTGAAAACTAGACTAATATTTAACCTGCACGATTTCTAATTTACGGAATAGAAATACAAGATGTTTCTGTACTTCATAAATCAAATTTTAAGGGTATACAGTTGTTTATTTTAAGTGGTGTACTACTGGTTAATTCAGCAAAGATTAAGAGACTATTTTAATGAACTGATTTTTTTCTCGATCAATGGTTCTCAAAATATGGGACTTTTTTAGTTTAAATTGTATATATACATACCTATATTTCAATATTTCATTTTTTTTCTGATTTCAACGATTATATCCACACATTTATACAATTTAAAAAATAATTATTTACTTTAATTTAAATACATTTACATAATGGGGTGCTGCGAGGTTCGTATGTAAGTCTTCCACTTCATGCTTAAATGTATCTTACAACTCTTGTTATATAATATACTATTATTCAGATATTAACAATTATCTACTGATGTCTGATTTTGGTAATGGATTTATAGTTATTAACAATACAAATGCGAAAACATGAACTTCCGTGTAATTAGGCGTTGATTGAAAAGTATACTTTTCAATCAACGATTTAAGCGAATACACCGAAGGTATTTCCACATAAGTATTGTACAAGATTTTTTGTAACGAAGGAATTAATTATAAAACGTAATAAAAATGTAAAATTGTCATTTAATCGTCAATAAAGTGAATAAACATTCGTTGCTATGGACTGTGTGACTGTATGCCATTATTCACCGTTGCTTTTGTTTGTTTATGTTGCTAATAGATAGTAGTAGTATTAAAATGTCAAAATTAGCAATGAAATATCTAATTTAATTTAGATGATTTTTATTCTTTAAACTAATTGCCCTCAATTATCTTTTTCTTATATTAAATATGTTGTAATATGCAAAACAATTAAAAATATAATAACAATTTTAAGCTACTCGATCATTGTAGTTTCCGTTGAGACTCTAGTGCGTGAAAGTAAAACAATAGCGGGAATATGGCCTCTTTGATTACGAGTTGTCTGCAGGAAACATTAGTTTCTACGTAGTGAGTACGAAAAATTATTTTGAAATTAATTTTTATTAATATTTCGGTTGTGGGAAAATGTATGCAACACGAGTGTAATATAGTGTTTTTATCTCGTGCTATAAGTTAAACAGCACTCGACTAAAAAACACTTTACATACTAGTTGCATAAATAACTATTCATGGAAGAAACCCATACAGTGGCAAAAATATGTATTTTAACAACTTTGTAAATTAAAAAAAAGTTATATAGCCTTAAGATTGAATCATAAGTACAGAACCGTCCAGAATAGTATAGTTACGAAAATAATTTTTTAGTTGTTAGCACTTTATTTATGAGTATCAAATAACTGATTATCATGTCATATCACTGGCTCTAATATTTTCTTAACTTATTTAAAAAATACTTTTTCTTTTCATCCTTTATTTCACGGACAATATAAATATGTTACCTATGCAATTCCTAGGTCCTATTCCAAAAGGCAAGTAGGAATAAGGATTAACGTTCTTTTTATTTTCATCGCTGAACCTTTCTGGGTCGAATTTAGTTGGGTTGGGGTAGTTGTTGGGATCCCTCTGCGTAGCGTAGGGAGAAACCCATACCACGTCGTCTGGTTTCAAATGGACATCTTTCTCTCCTGGGTTCACTGCAGGTATGGTGTAAGGTTTTGCACACACACGGTTTACCACAAACACTGGAGGCCACAGTCGCAATGTCTCTGTAAATACATTTATATTTAACTGGGAGAGAATTAATTGGTGGTACTTCATGGAAGAACAGCAGTAGTTCACTAAGGACTGGAATTGAGCAGGGTATGCTATCTAGGATTCAATCCTAGCTTTGCCAATCTTTAACAAAATAAAAATACCGTTGTGCCCGAGTTATAGGACTTAGAAACCGGTGAAACTAAAACTGGTTAATTAATTCACGTTTTATAATTTTCCTTTAAGAAATTTGTAGAAACTGTAAAATAGAATTTTATGGATTTGTTTTGACGCGGGCGCTTGGCCTGTTAGTTAACGGTCTTTACGAATTTAATTTGGAAATTTAGTTGTTACAAATTTCGTATTATGGTTATGAACAATTCTTTTAAAAATATTATTTTTTTGTATTGATAAAATTCATTTGTCAAATTTTTTTGCTTTATGATACCTAAAGCAAATGTAACCAACCCCCCCCCCTATTTTAATAATAGTTTGTTTTTTTCATAGGTAATAAACGAGAGCCATGAATTGTTTTTCTAGCGATTGAATTCAAAGCACGAATTATACTTGCTTGATTATTTACCTCATTCCAAATTCAATCGGAATGTCTCATTTATCATTGTTGTGCATTTTAAATAAGTGATTAAATAACACGGTGCTATTTCTTTAAGTAAAATTTATTGCATGAGCCAGACATGTCAAATTTAATCGATTAAATTCTTAGCAATCGGGATATATCCATTGATTATTACACGAATGACAACAGTTTAAAAATAAAATTTTTCAAAAAATGGGGACTTCCGCGTTGCGAGCTTTTCACAAAATTTTAATAGCATATTAATTCTATCTTCAAATAAGTTCGTATAAAGTTAAAAAATATATAAAATATTTATTAGACTTAAACATTTTTTAGAAAAACTAATTCAGCAAATAGGCGTGTGACGTATTAACCCTGAAGCCAATCGGACTTAGAGCGCATGTCTCGAAATCACTTAAATCAGCAGCCAGTTCCAGCTTGTTTCATACTTCATACTTATTTACTTGTGTTTTGAGATACATATACAATAAAATATTACCTGATAACATATTTTCTCCTTTAATAAGCACTTAATTAAGAAAATTTATTAATAAAAACAAGTCTTTGATAATACACGAGCGAAACTCACAAACAAGCGTGGTTGAAACGAAAGGTTATGTTCGCATTGGCAATATGTTTACATACAAGTTTGAATTTGACGTTACGCGCGGCATTTGTAATGCTATGTTCACATTAGTTACTATAGCTACCTCTTTCTAACATCTTTATTTGCAAAATAAAAAAAATACGGGTCTTTTATTTTTAAATTTAGATTCATTTAAAAAAATTAAAAAAAATGACGGAAGTCCCCATTATTACCATGACGATCCTACTGTGGTTTTATCATTTTTTCACCAAGAAATTCTTCATTCTTCCATCAAATAAAGCATTCTAATAGGATGAAAATGACATGTGTGGAATAATCATAACTAATACAATAAAAGTAATTAATTTATCGGTAACATTTAGGAATAGTTATTAGTAACAGACAAACAAGTGACCAAAATTACACATGGAGTGACTTAAGAATTATTATTGACTCGCACTCGTTTTGATTTTAGTCGTACCAAGTATTAGTGATCATGATGGCAAAAATTGCCAGTAAAATTTAGTCACTAGTGGTATTATTTATGATAACTTTGTTTCGCCATCAAAACATCAGAGATTTCAATGAAGTTAGTATATTTTTTTTTTGTTAAAATTGTTTTTAAATATATAAAAAAAACGTGTGCCGTATTATTCGTTCATTTTTAATTATGTTTTTAAAAATGTTTTACGAAAGTTAAAATAAAAGTACGCATTGGTTTTCATAGCGTTAATTAACATTTAATCACAACTTGACAAGACTGTCTTAATGGGGGTTTCCAATACAACGCCTTTTTAAAATATATATTCTGCATATCAATTTTGGTCGTGAGTATATTGTAATAAAACTAAAATAATATATAATTGTTGAATACTTTATTTAAAAATTGAAATTAAAGTTTTATTTAAATGACCTTGTGACGTCATTCCCCTGGTCAGTGTTGCCAACTATAAGTATATAAGTTTTAATTTCACCGGTTCGCAACACTGCCCCCGATAGCTAGCTTCATGTGATAAAATGACAGTGCAAGCTCGATTTCATTTATATCCTGCCTGGATTTCAAAATATATGAGAACACACACACGTGGTAACTGGTAAATGCAACTATCGAAAGCATGAATCACGAAAGCAGGTTATGTTTATATTCAATGCTTGAATTTACGCGGTACTCGTAGCCTAACTTCACTTCAGATTTTTAGCTACTTATAGTTCTATCTCATAGCGCACATGGCCTATCTTTTTCTAGTCAGGGGAATGACGTCAAACCCATTGTCCGTAAACTTTATTAATTTTTTTCTCGGATACTATCAACATTTTGGAAAAATAAAAAAATATGGGTCCAATATTTTGTTTTAAAGTTTATCATATAAAAAAATCAAAAAATCTTGGAAACCCCCATTGCCTATGCTAGCTCACTAACAGATAATTTAATATGCACAGGCGATTTTTCCAACTTTCAGTTTTCTCACTTTGCAATCCTACAAAAAGTACAGCTTATTTATAATCTATTTAGATATTTGTTTTTTGTTGCCAATGTTGACGCGAGTGTTACAGAATAGAAGTATCATGAGTTGTTATTAATAAGTGATATTGGAATTGCACAACGGCTGTTAACTGATAATAAATAAATTTAATAATTATTATGATGAGGTAAGAAGTGAGAGGGGATAATTAATTTGTTTCAATGAATACATAAAAAAAGAGTCAGTCTTCGGATCGAGTTCAAAGTGAACAAGTGAAGTGAAGTGTGTTTGGGGTAAGTGTGTTTGGGGTAAGTGAGTTTTACCAATCTAACCGTCAGAATAAGAAAAAAGTCCTTATAGCAGTATGTCTCAGAGTAAGGAAAGATTCCTTATACCATTCTGAGTCAAAGAAAGGAAAGAGTCCTTATACCTGTATAAGTCAAAGTAAGGAAAGAGACCTTATATCAGTATGGTTTATGATAAGGAAAGAGTCCTTACATCCGTACGTCTCAGTGTAAGGAAAGAATCCTTATATCAGCACATCTCGGAAAACTAGATCAGACATTTAAGTGCGTGGTTCAGGGATGGCTATAAGCTATAAGGGGAGGTAGGAGACCACTTAGGGTGATAACCCTGATACTTAGTTGACTGTATTTTACACCAGAGCTAGCGCTAAACAGAAATGCATAGTATTCCCCAATGAACTGGAATGTCTTTTCCTTTCATCTCATTCAGAGTTGATTGGTAACGTAATAAAATCAGTATAGAATTCCAGTTTCGAGTAATTAAAGATTAAATACTCGAGTAGTGTGATTGTATTATCAAATCAGTCTATTGGTTGAATATATTTATAATCCGGGCAATATGTAGTGTATTTCAGTTTCGGTATAGTAACCGCGACATTTTTTGTTTGTGATTACATTTACATTTATCGAACTTACATAATACAGAATTGTTTACATATTATATTGTCTCTTACCTGTTACTACCATATCTAAATACTTGAGACGCAAAATATTTTCATAAGTAATGTCACCATGACACTCTTCCAAGTACTCATCGACCTCCTTTTGCAGTCTTCTTTGTATTTCTTCATCTTTAGCTAATTCATAAGCCATGAAACTTAACACAGTCGAAGTTGTTTCGAATCCAGCCAACAAAAATATTAAAATTTGAGCAGCAAATTCATCGTCACTTATATCTGCAAATAAGAAAATTGCATTTATATATCTTCGAATTTATCAAATGAGATTAAAATTACTAAGGCCGTGTGTAAAATTCGCCGATTGCAAAGTTAGGGAATTTTTGATTTATCAAAATTATGTTAGCACTATAAATAAGAGATTATAATTAATTTAAAACATTACGTCTAATAAAAAAATTTTTAAAAATGTTCTACATAGCATTTTTTTATTGGATTGTAAATAGTTTTTCCTACGATCACTACGGAAAGTGGCACTTTTCTCACTCTTATCAAAATGGGTTAAAGTGTGAGAAAACATTTCTCTCAGTATTTGCCAACACTGCGCATGTGCATGCAAAATATCATTTCTCACAATAATTGCCAACACTGCACCTGCGTGTAGGTACTCTCTGTGAAGTTACGTATGCCGTATTATTCGTTATGTCGAATAGTTTTCGTACATGTATGTTTATTCTGCAGTGTTTAGCAGTGTGGTTGCCGAGGTGGTGTGCGATTCCAGCTCGATTTTGTCTCGTGCTTAAACCAGTGCCGCGCCAAGGGAAGTTGGCGCCGGGGTGCTAAATTGAATGCATCGCTCCAATATTTATATACAGGGTGGCCCAGCGAAAATTATCAGCGCAGTTTTTGGTCACTTAACATCAATTTTGCAAAAAACGCTCGAACACGTCAATTTTAGTATAAAGGGGGACACCTGAATGGATTAGTACCAATGGCATAACTTCATCCCTAAAATGGGGGTGGACTGCACCTCAAAAATTTTAAATGGGAAAGGGTGTCAAACATGACACAATTCGAAAGGCCTTTCAATTCTCTTTTCAACAGTTTTTTTATTTTTCAAATCCGATCATTAGTTCCAGAGAAATATCGTTTAAAACATATTTTATCAGGTGTTCAAAATTGCAATCAAGTAGGCTTAAACAAAAGACGTAAATAACTACTACTACAGCTCATCTTGAATATAGTTCGCATGCTATTCATTGATTTAATAATAAAATATATACTTACTGGTCATTGCATTAGCACTTTCTTTCCCATAACTCGACTCTTCAGTAGTTGCATACCCTGTGTCCTTAAAATCCCCTGCAGTTTCCTGATACTTGAGCTTTCCTTTACGCGCTTCCATCATCAGATGAATCATATCAGGCCTATAAATATTATCCTTTTCCCTAACCTCCACTTGCGTTTTCACCATGGCTCTAAAGAACGAGATCAAATCCGAGCTGTACAACTTGAACGGCAGCGCGTTCATGATACTTGGGAACCACGAGTAGAAGAAGAACTTGATGGCCCTGACACCGGTGAAGTGGCCCACATCCTGTCCCCGGCGGTAGAACTCATTGTCGCGTTCGCGCACCGAGTCGCATGTCACGCCAAAGGCACAGGTGGCGATGACGTCGTTAGCCACGCGGGAGAAGGCGTCCTTCGTGCACAGGACAAGAGGTTGGGAAGGATTGACCGCAGCGCTGTCTACGAAGAACTGCGTGAACTGTTCGGCGCACTCGCGCATCAGTTTGAACATGATGCGCATCTTGCTGCTGGTGAACGCGGGGGATAGGGTTGCTCGCATTTGACGCCATGGTTCTCCTAACAATACAATGCGTATATATTTATGCGATGTTTTAGTTTTAAACTAAAATTTACTGTTTTTTGCATATTTACTATATCTGTTTCCATGATAGTAAGTAATAAGACGGTAAGTATATTCATATTTAGTAAAATAGAGTAAATAATGGTACGTAATGAATTATTATTTGCAGTTGTTTCTTACATAAAAAACAACCACAAATGACAAGACGAAATGCTTGAAAAATACCATGGAAACTGATTTGCCGTATTAATGTACTTATATATAGGGTGATCAATCGGAAATAATATGTGACCGGCAATTTTCTTTAATAACAACAGAATAAGAAAGAATTACTTATTCTGTGTCAAAACTATCCGCGAAAAAATCGGATTTTAGACGGCACTAGTGTCAAAAAGTCTTCACTGTAATCGGGATAACGAACTTCACATCACTATTGTCTTATATCGAAAAATAATGCAATGATATACAGTAATATAATGAATATACTGCAGAAACAATATCTGTTCGATTTTCTAAGTTTTTCACTGCAAACGTCTGTTACCGCATTCTCAATACAAATTAAAAAGTAATATCCCGATTACAGAAGTATGAAATTTTCTCACCAGATGTCAGACACTTTGATTTCTAGGGAAAAAGTTTGATATTTAAGTTCTAAGGCTTGCGAGTTTTTATTTATAATATTCATAAACGTAATTTATTTATTTATTTATACCAATATCTAAACAATTTAGAAAAACTGTTTAAAATAAACAAATAAAGAAATTTAAGGGATATTTGAAGCATTGATACAACTTTGACAGAACAATAAATAATAACAATATACGCTTATGATCGGAATTGTTAATACTTATTTCTGCAGAATAAAATTGGAAAACTACGCATCTCACGTGATTATCACTTCCGATTGATCACCCTGACTTTTTTATATAAAAATAGTATATTAAATATTAAGAACGGTAAGGACATTTTACCAAATGAAGATAATTTGTTTGCAAGAAGATCGAAGCGCCGAATGCAATTATTGTCTGAGATCGGAATTCCTTACCGTTCGTAATGTTTATATTATTTTTTGCACGATCAAAATTAAATTTTCCTCAATTATGTTGTAAAAAATATCCAAAATAAGTAATATCAAATTTCATTCGCGAAAAACTGAAGTGCGTTTCCATAGTATTTTTAAAACATTCATTTCATTTTATAATGTGTGAAAGTCCTGTCATTAGTTATATTTTTGTGTACGAAATAACAGCGAAATTAATTTGCAACGTACCATTGTATATTAATAATTATAGTATTAGTAAGTGCACTTTTAATTTTAATAGCAATAAATAAATTTACCAAATAATTTTTGTGCATTTTTACTAACTAAATTGCAAATTATTTTCGCAGTTATTTCATATACAAAACCAACCACAAATAACAAACTTTGACATATTTGGAAATTAAACGATTGTTTGAAAAATACCGTGGGCACGTACTTCAATTTCCCATGAATGAATTTTAATATGCCTCATTTTGGATACTTTTTTTTACTGATATTGAGGAAACTTTGATTTTGATAGTGCAAAAAATTATATAAACAACGATAAGAAATGCCGATATCAGATAATAATAACCGTTCTTAATACCTAATAGTAATATACTATCACAAATTTAAAAATTTCATTGTATTATCCTTTTCAAATAAGCAAGTTAAAAGCAAAAAAACAATATCTATCTACTATTTCCCGCCAATTTACTGCGCAATCAAGTCCAATGTCAACCTACGTTGCGCGATCTGTATAACATACCTACCTTTTAAAGAAAATAAATTTTCTCTAAAAACGGCTTCCTTCGATGCAGTAAAAAAATTATTATGGTCGACAAAACTGTCAAAATCTTTGATTATGACGTGCTTAATTATTTCTACATCTTTAACCAGTAGAATTGGATCCATAAACTGGTAAACACCAACGTATCTGTAATATAACAATCATAAATTAAAATACACACGTGATGGAATTTACATCATTATGAAAATATGCATATTCATGGCTGTTGCTGCACATGGCAAATATAGCAATAAAATTAAAATGCTGGATTTATGTTACAAATAATAGTACACTGTGTTATTAGGAATAAATAATCAACACATATTTTTTCACCAAACTCAGAAAATAGAAATACAGTAGTGTGACTAGATTTCATCGCTCAAATATTGAGATCTTTCAGCGGATTGAATTTAATTTTAACTTAATGTTCAGATAGTTCTTTTTTCACTTAACTACATAAATTGCAGATATTGAGCACAATATTTCGTTTTGTCTAAACATAAGATTACTGTCCTACCCAAATAGGTTAAATTGAGTTTAATCAAGATTTCCAAAACACACAATCCTTTTTTGATATACTCTTAGCAAATGATAGTCTCCTTATTTTGTTTTGTTTGGAAATGTGAGGCTTCCTTCTGACTATACGACCCTTAAGGCAAGAATTTTCTAAAGTTTTAGTTGAAATAGGCTGTTTAATTATTTCATATTTTTCTGATGTCAAATTTTTCACCAGTACACAGCCCCAGCATGTTTTACATTGCGTACTAAATGTACTGCTTTTCGATTATTTTATAATAAAATTTAATGATAAGTACATATTTATACATTTTTTTACACTATTTAAACTATTAATTAATTCTTTTGCTATCTCTCTACCGGCTCTGTAATAATAGCAATAAAATTATTGTAACACCAATAAAATTAACAGAAGAAAAAATTAATAGACTTGAAAAGCGATCCTGTTTACAAAACCTTATTTTTTATTCTAAAATTATCAGAATTTTGGAACTCCGTACTATAACATACAACAGTTAAATCTTTGTTGCCCTTTATAAATAATAAAAAAATCTGATGTGTCCAACACATTACATCCCGCCTCTATATGTTTTTTTTAGTACACTCAATTTGTATTTTTAAAATTAGTTTGTTATGACAGTTAAAAATATTTTTAATTTATTTCATATCTAAAACTTCTTTCATCAATATATATAACCGTTGATTGAAAAGTATACTTTTCAATCAACGATATAACCGAAAAAAACATTTATTTGTGGCGTGTTATTAAAACCGAAACTGAACTTATCTTGATTCGCGCGTGCAAATATATTCCTTATATATTTCTTCAACCTTTGCAATTTAAAATACTTACGTTAAATTTAATAATACCATATGACAAATTTTGTGAACATTTGACTAACTCATCTGTTTTATAGAAATTCCTCAACTTAATGATATGTAAAATTAATATAAATTATATATTTTTTTCTTTTTAGCCAGAGGTTACATATAAAAGTAATTATGCAGATCGGTAGAAAATTAAAAAAATCTTCACATTTATTAACAACGTCATTTGTGAAAAATTGTATTTAAAAAGGGTAAAATCAAGGGACCCTAATTTGTGCTCATATGTTGAAAACTCACACTCCAGAATTTTAACCAAAAACAATACCTCTCTTATCTATATACAGATAGAAGGGAGATAAAATCGGAGACGACAAGCGAGGATAGACGTATTTGTTTATCTAAATTAGAGTCGCGTCCAGAATAGTTACATACAGAAGCGACACTCCGTGTCGGTACCTTTGATGTTACCCTATTCAGTTGACCTTGGAGCATAGTGTGGACCTTTAAATTTGTTGGCTAATTTACACTCGAAATTTAAATTGAATGATAAAATAATTTGTGGAATGTAAAAATACTAAAATTATAAATTTATCAATATAATAAAAGCAAATTAGATGAAATAAATAGGTACATATATTTTTTAAACAATTTTATGGAACAAAATTCCTGTTTTTTGCAAATTCTTTCTTTTTGATTACGTCGATTTAAAAGCTACATACAATTTTCTTAATAATCTAGTGGAGAATTTCACGAGTTGAAACACAATTTTTTTACTTAACTCTTATGATCAATATCCTACACCTTTAATTAATACAAATCTATTTTTCAATGTTTTGTAAAAATTATGATTTTTATAATATATAAATATATTATTGCCTAATTCGAAATTTTGTTGACAAATCATTTCACAAGTTTCACATTTGTGTACTTTTAAACAATTGTTTAACAAATACAACTTTGAGCCAGAATCATCGTATACATGGACGTCGACAAAGAGTAGAAAGCTGATACAGCTTCTTCCCCTTTTGGAATATGCAAAATATAATAATTTCTTTTTGATAATTATTTTTCCTAACTGTTATCAAAGTGATAACATATTTGTTGCTTCTTAAAAATTGATTTCCGTATTTTTATATTTTTATTATTATCCCATTATTTAAAATTTTCTAGGCGCCTTAATGATTGACAAACAGAGAAACTCGAGTCACGAAAATGTGACGAAACTTTCCGATTTTAAACGATGAGCCCTTTAAATTTGTTGGCTTTTCCTATCTCATTTCATGAAATAATCGCATACACTGCGTTCATGCGCTAATTTCATTCATCCCATAATACTGTACCTACATTATAAACTATTGTTAAACTAGTTCTAGAACTAGTCCCGAAAGAATCTGTATTTGTAAAATAATTTTGATAAAATCATGTAAGATGCAACAAAAATAGTAATAGTTGCTTACCGTCCATCATGTTTGTTATAGAGATCTGTAACCCATTCTCCATAATTCTGTCCAATTGCAAACTGCAAAGCATTTCCAATTATAGGCCATGCTGGTTTCACATCCGGAACTCCTTGGTCACTCCAATAAAAGTTTATTTTATAAAGTTTCCACACTCCATATAATACAATTGGAGTGAGAAATACAATTACGTATAAAATCATTACACAATCTTTATCCTCTGTACACTCAGTAGAACTGCAAAAAAGTTGTGGTATCTAAACATTTAAATATGTATGAAACCTTTATAAAAAACAGATATGATCCAAACGTATACAGTATCAAGGTTAAATAAACAATAATAAGATCACTTAACCTTTATTTGGCGTATATTGTGATGTTGGTTTTCCCTCTCCGCTAAATAGATAAATAAATTTACATATATCTTTAGAACCGGTGTAAAAAATATTAATGTAATTTTAAAACAATTAATGTAATATATCATTTGTTTCTTGACTCAACATCTAATTTTAATTATTTTTTTCCACGATAAAAAAGGTTTATTGGGTTTGCAAGACAGTAAGTTAATTTTACTGGTTTCTACGCTAAACAAAACGGTAAGTATATACTTACCGTTTAACGAACGGTAACTAAATTAATGTTTAGTAAAAAAAGGATTTATACATTTATTTATTGCTATTAAAATCATAATGCAGTTACTAATATTACTATTTTTGATAAATGGTACCTTGCAAATTATTTTCGAAGTTACTGTTGACTGAAAAACAAAACCAAAAAAGAGTGACACATTGTAAAATGGAACGAATGTTTGAAAAATACCATGGAAAGGACTCACTTTGAAGATATTTTTTTACTGATATTGACGGGAAATTTAATTTTGATCATGCAAAAAATACTATAAGCAGTGGCTACACAACTACAACACAGAGAAAATATCTTTTTATTGAGAAAATTTACGATTCGAACACGTAGATTCATAGCAAAGGATTTAAAGATATCATTTGGAGTCAAATTAAACGTAGTAGTAATTTTGTTAATGAAAAGAATATGGGAATTTTTCCTTTCGATATTCTATTTAACAGAAAAATGTATGAAACGTCGATGTGAGCATTGTTGAAGTAATTGGTCTTTATGATGAGCTGACCAAATTTGTTAAAAATATTCAAAATGAATATGATACTTACATATGAAAAGGAAAGTATGCAAATGTTACTTAAAGAAAATTAAAACAGTAGCTGGGAATGAGCCTTAAGAGACCTAATTCAATATAAATGTATTACGTATTATTTTTTAGATGGCGACACTGATAGGATTTAGAGGGTACATTATTGTAAAAAAAAAGTTTTTACTGAAACCTCAATATTTTATTATATTAATTTATTAAACATAAGACGCATAACTTTTTATAAATAAAATATGATAAGATAAGAACAGAATAGACTGCAGAAAAAAATCTTTTGCGGTATAGCGAATATAATTAATTACATAATTTTTACATAAATGTAATTGCAATTATACTGTATGTAAACAAGAGGTTATCAATAGAACGACACGACACTGATACAGTTTGTCTTCAAGGAAATCATGATTAATTATACACTAACAACTAACTTCATATAAAACATGATATTTTAATATTTTGTTGTGCTAATTACAAAAAAAAATAAAAAATAACCTCATCCGTAACCTTAAATGTATCTTTTAAAGTAGGCAATGGGAGCAGAGACGCCGCTGTTCCATCTACTTTTTTCAAGCGTCAAGTTCAAGTTTGTATTTCATAACATATCATTTTCTACTCCTGGGTAAATATATACCCCTTGTTTCAATTTTTTCGATTAATTATAGTAGCCATATATTATAATAGTGACATATGACACATAATTCACTCTTCTCGGCCAATCATAGAACCAGAAATCAATTATTCGTGAAAGTGCTTTCGTCATAATCGAGCGGGAATTACAAAACCTGAAATATAATTTCCATTTTGAAATTGTGACTGCATCTGGACAATCTGAACCATCTGATGACGTCACCAGAGAACTCTGACTAACCTCTCAGAGAGAATAAACGAAAACGCCTATTGAATGACTCATAACCGCGCAATTTAAACTATCACATGTTATGTACTTATGTGAAGTTTGTAAGATAATTACATTTAAAATTAAAATATTAATTAAATGTGTATTCACACTAAAATATGTTTATAATTTAAAAGTGGACGTAATTAAGATATGGTATCATGGTTGGATTTCATGATATCTGCGGATAGTTTACATTGTTTATTTTATTTATAAATAAATAAAATTTAAATGTAAACGTTGTTATCAAACATATTTTAAAGATTTCTCACAAAAAAGTAGACTTTTTTATCATTATCTATAACAATGAAATAGTCAACTTTCCGCAATTTTCATTCTTTTTGGATACAACAGAAACGTTTTAAAATTATAACAACAAATGAAAATACTTTTACTAAGGCCTAAGATATCTACCACCTAATGAATATATTTTCTGAACCTACCTGTACGTTAAAAAAAAATAATTCATATCTTCTTGCAAATATAAAAACCTGTAAATTATATACATATATCTATAGTATGCAAGTGCATTAAATTAATATATTAAGGTAAAATAACTTTTATACAGATATATACATAACGAAACATAAGCGGTTATGTGGTTTGTTCACCACAGCCAAAATTTTAAACCTGAAATTATATTTCAGGTTTTATAATTCCCACTCGATTTTGACGTCTTGCTTTCACGGCATATAAAGATTAAGTCGTTTTTAATAACAGACTCTACACTATTAAATTAATAAAATAATTTGGAGATATAGTGCAGCCGTTTAGAAAAGTTTCGCGTATGTGCTCTTATTGTTTCGAGAAGTAAGTTATTAGCTCATCATCAATAATTCACATATAAGGTAGAGCGTTAAGATTACTCAACATGTAAACCATGCCAGAGGTTTAAATAACTCTCAAGAATATAGGAAAATTCTGGATTTATATACAGGATGGATGTTTGGCTTGCGATCCTACCTTTTTCTTTAGCCGACACTTTACTATTTCACTTGAATTTTCTTTTGTTTTAAAGTTTTAGACTATTTTAATTTTAATATAATATATTTTATAAAACAACGAACTCAGGAGTTTGGAGATAAGTGAGCGATTTTGGAAAAATAGATTGAGTTTGGTTTTTGCGACAAAAGTCTTATATGCATTTTGTAGTAGAGGGGATGTTTGAGAAAATTATTAAGAAATATGATTCATCTATTTTGATCTTGAGGGTAAAAAAAAGGATGGGAAAGAAATGAGTACAGTAAATAAACATAATACAAAATATTCAATATAATAACTAATGGGGTCATAGAAAAAAAAATCTCATTCTTTTTGTAAATAATGGAATTTTAGATTATTTTAATCGCAAATCAAAATATAATTCTGATATATTTATAACTTTTCATTCATAATTTTGTTAAACAAGTTTCGCGGAATTATACGGTGACGTTAGTAAGCAATAATTTAGTACGAACTAACCAAGTATGCTGCATTTTTTATTGTGTCGTTCTAAATTCAAATCAATAATACATAATTGTTTAATTTACTTTATGGTATAAAACTATGAATTAATTTGTGTATTATTTTGTTTTCAAGTTCAAGTTACAAATAAAACGATTTAATTTAATTGCAATGAGGTTTTTTTTACATTACCTCAGTGGCCGTGGTCCAGAAAAGAGCGGGAACTTTAAATAGACGTATGGGCAGTGATGGCGACAAATTTAACTACTCAGCTGGCGGATTGTTCTCACGCAGCTGACTGTTAGGCGATTCTCGACCATACATCTTTTGCTTGCTCAGTAGTACGTAGCTATAGGAGTGTGGCACATCTCTCTGTTATACCTCATCTAAGGTTGCAATCATCATCTGATGATGATCGCAAGATCGAAACGTGTAGTGACCTACATAGTGCCGAGTATATCATATAGTGTCATAATGTCGTATTTGGTTAATTGTACTGAATCTTACATTAGATTGATCTTTGTATTAAACCATTTACTGTATACTATATCGAATACATTACTCATCGACATTTCATAATTGGAACTATTATAGTATTTAATTTCATTGTGACGATGAACTCCAGAAATCTTAAACAATTGTATTGTTCTCATTTTGACGATTTTTAATGATTGATGATTATTTTCATTCGTATTCCTATAACCAAAGTTCACACAATCAAATCTATGAACTAATAACTAAGATTTATATAAAATTTAATAATCTACAAAAGATATGGATTTCTTGGTACAGTTTCTTAAAAAGTGCAACACAAGGATAAATACTTAAGACGAATCATTCTAATGACGCAACTATATCAATTAAGAAACAACAATTATGTACATATATGTACATCGACCTTTACATGTTGTAGATACTTAGATTATACTCTAGCCTACTTTTTCTAATCGGAAAGTTCTTGAAATATTTTCGTGTCTCTCGATTGAAATTAATGTCATCTTATATAAATAAGTGATTGTTAATCCTAAATCTGTCTAATTCAGAAAATTGCCTTGAAGTTTATTTAATTGACCAAATTTTGTCTTAGGCTTTATCTATTTGGGACTTATAAAGTAACCCAGTAGGTTTTGTTTACTTGCCACTATTTAAGTAACCCGGAACAGTTCCCGAACTGATCCAACTGAACCAGCTATAATAACATTTATATTTATTATGACATTTAAGTACGCCAATTTAGTCTCCATACACCTGTAATTATATAGAATCAATGATCTTTTGGACCACCATTCATTAGAATTACTTCCCTTAAACGGTTAAATAAATCATAGAAATGTTCATTGGGATTCATATGTGGAGGCGTTTTTAATTGTTGTCCACAATTGTACAATAGCTATTCTGGCAGTTTATGTGTAGTATGTTTGGCATCATATCTTGTTAAAAGATATAAGAATCTCTTAAACCTAATATTTCAGTACATTTTACCAAATTCTTTTTTTAAATTTTCAAATAATTCACTTTCCCATCAATAAAAATTAAGTTTCCCACCCCATAAAACCTCTTCCATGTTTCACTGTTGAGCATATATTTTTGTTTTCATTTGTTTATTCTTCCTTTTCCAAAAAATAATTTGTCCATATGATCCAAAAATGTTTATTTTGGTTTATCTGAAAAAATTAAGTTCCAGAAGGTTTCAGGGTGGTTTATTTATTTCAAAAACAAAGCGCAAAGATGTGCGTACGAAGACTAGTTGATTTTAATGTATTTACATGTGATTTTCCAGTAGCTCCATTCCATTTTCTATATTTGAGTCATTACAGATAGTTACTGCCTCTTGATATATCAGAACATAGTCAGATTTCCCTTTTTCATTTAATTCAAAATTTTGCAGTTGGCAGTTGGGTGGGCACAGCTGCTTTCAGGGTGGGCCAGTGCCCACCCCTTGCGACGGCTCTGGTTAAAATAGTAAAATACAGAACAAATATAACTAAGAATCTCAAGAATACGCCATCTAACAGTAGTAATTTGACGGGTAAATAATCAAAGCTAATGGCTTTAAAACATTTATTTATTTAAAACGAGCCCACGTTTCGACTCATGGAGGAAATAACAATAAATGGAGTTACAATGTTTATTACAAATCTGTATTCTAATCTTTAACATTTAACTTAAAACTAAGTATTTTATTCAACATGAGGACATGTATATTAATGTTAGTACATAAATACAATTTGCCTATGAAATTATAAGGGTAACTAAATATAGTTATACGCACAATAAACTATTTGAAAAAAATAGTTATTGGCTTTTAAATTTCTTCAAATTTAGTACTGTATTTAACAAAAATATATTTTGCTGACAGAATGAAATAACTTTTCAATTGTCAGTCCAAATTTTGAACAGAAACAGAATAAAAAAATACTACGTCTCTCCTTGTAAAAGGAAATGTGTTAGTGAGAATTAAAGCAATTACAATTAAAGTAGTAATCTCATCCTAATATCGTAAACAAATATAAATTTATTCATACTTATGTAGGTACTGATGTAGTTACTTTCGCTTTTCGAGTCCAACCCAAAATCCATTGGCTGGGTGAGCAATTATATTTTTCGCACTTATTTTTAAAGGAATATCAGTTTTAGATGTAACTACGATATTTAACTTGTGGAGAAGATAGGCCAACATTGTCTTCATAATAAGTAGGGCGAATCTGTTACCTGAAACAATTAATTAAAATATTAGTGGTAAAAATAACTGAAATATTATTTCATAATTAGTAAAACAAGAGCCATGAATTTACTGGAAAAAATTACGAATAGTAAATGACATTTAAATCCAAGCTAGAGAGATTTTAGAACCATTTCAGATCCGAGTTGTCGTTACTTTGCAGGAATTATGAGTAAATTTTATTCATTATATTCACTTGATTATTTCACGAATGACAACAGTTTTCACAAAAGCTAGGAATTACCATCAAATGAAGCATTTTGATTGGAAGATGATGTGATAAATAAAAGTTTGAAAATGAATGATAATAATCTCCAAAGTGACATCAAATTATTTTCACGTTACTCACTTTGAAATTTTTAACTCGACTCCTTATGAGATAAATAACTATTACGAATCTCTAGTATTGGCATAATGCCAGGGACACACGGTATAAATAATGATCATTAAGTTAATTCTTAATTGAAGTTAATGTTCATTAGAAAACTATGCAGACACACGGACATTACTTGAAATTTCTTGCACATGCGCAAATTGGTACCCTTGACAAAAAAGAAGATAGAGAGTCATTAAAGAAACCGAAGTAGTTTCTAAATTTAGAGTATTATCCATGCCACTACACTTCATTGACAATTTTTAACTCAAATAAGAATAATTTAACTACATATGAACATTAACCTCCACATCAACAATCCCAACTGTCATTCGAGTTGCGATGACAACCGAACGCTTCCGATCATCGATTTTTAAACTTCATTGGCACTTTCCACGTTATAAAGTTTGAAATGATCATTACCTAAATGATTAACTTTCGTCGTGTCCCGGGTATTAACTGTCTTTGTACATAGATACATAAAAAATAATAAAACTTGTTAAAATATCACAGCCACCATCCAAATTGATTTTTCATGGCCACCTACCTATGCAACTTCTAGGTCCTTGTCCAAAGGGTAGATAGGAGTAGGGGTTGACATCGCGTTTATTCTGGTCATTGAATCTCTCAGGATCGAACCGTTCGGGATTGGGGTAGTACTTGGGGTCGAAGTGGTACCCGACGACTGGGAACCACACCACGGTACCTTTCTTGATCACGTAAGGCTCCTCGCCAGGACAAGCAGGCTTCACCTCGTAGTCCCTGTCGCACAGACGGTCCAAGAAGAAACCTTGCGGCCATTTTCTCATACTCTCTGTAAAATATATATACTTACAGAATGACGGCACAAAATAGGTTTATACAGAAGCGACAGTAAGACAGAGAAACGAAAATTAGAGAGAGATGGGAAAGTCAACAAATTTAAAGGGTTCATTGTTTAAAATCGGAGTTTTCTCACATCTTAGTGGGAGATAGGGGAATTCAACAAATTTACAGGTCTACACAATACTCCAAGGTCATAGAACTGTATAGGGGAACATGAAAGGTACCGACATGGAGTGTCACTTCTGTATGTAACTATTCTGTGGTGACGGTGAATACTAGAAACCTTGTCATAGGAAATTAACATGGGAAAACAGCTTTTTGCTGTTTCCATATGCCCTGCTAATTATAATGAAGTGTGTATAGTACCGATGATTAGATTATTTAATTTTGCGTCTACTTGTATCAAATAATCCGTAATATGAGGTTTTCTTATTAAAATATTTAATAAATAAAATTGTATTTTGACAGTTTTCCTTCATATTTATGTAATAAGAAACTTTTATTCCATAGCCAAGTGGATACGTATTCAAAAAAATAATTTACTGATAGTGTTATTTTTATCCAAAGAACTGCTACAATCAAAATAGAAATATTCGACGAAAAATAAGACTGAATTTATTGTAAACAAAGATATGATTTGATTACTATTAGGAGTTTTTACTTTGTAATTAACAATCGCAATTACTGGTGCAATAAAATTTTGGTTTGGAATTAACAAATAATATGATCAGTTTGTTATAATCAAATAAAATCTTTTGAGTGAGTGATACAAGAGTCTTGATTAATAGTATGTAATTTATATTTTAAATAATAAAAAAAAATGGAGTCGATGCGGTCTCGAACTTGAATGTGCTCTACTTACGAAGCCATAGCCTTATCCACTGGGCTATAAAACATTTTGTTCAAACATTTCTTATTACATAAACAAATTACTGTACATTAGACTGGATGTTATTTTGGTAAAGTTGAAATTTCTACAGTCTTTACTCTAAATGTTCATTAAACTACATAACAAATTGCAGGACTAAATTTTTAACCAAATCGGATAAGATTAGCAGGTGTCTGTAAGAGTGAGAAGTTTTACATGCATTTTAAATGAAGTTTTTGAGGTTTTAGAAAATTTTGAACTAAACCTTTTTAATTTCGGACATATCGATTTGAATTTTTTTATCTCACTTAGTCGAAAATGTGAAAATGATATGATAATAATTTAAAACGTTTGGTTATCCCACTTTTTTTTATAAATTTAAAGATCATTTCGCCATTTTGGACATCTTCAGATTGTGCATTGATATAGAAATTGTCTATATTATATACAATTTTACATATCAAGTCATTGACTATATTTTTCTTTGAAATAAGATCTTCCTTAATATTTAAATTTTCCAGGCAATTCATTCTTAAATCCTTTTTCTCCTATATAAAAAATTTACTTATACAATGGTCGGAAAATCCTGACTTGTCAAGATTTTTGGTTATTTAATTTTCAGTTTTTTAATTCTTAATTTAAAACATCTACTACATTGTTTTCTGTTTTGTCTAGTTTTTCTATATTATTACATAATAATTTCCTCAAATTATTTTTATTAACGTTAATTGTCCTAATGTCTGTTTTCCTTTTGTTATTTCTTCCGAAATTCCATGCATGAAATGTAAAGATCGTCCCATAATAATTTTTTGTGTGATAAAGAACAGTTTTAATTTATTATTACATATTTTTTTCGTTTTGATTTGCATCATTTCAATAGTACATACCTGATATGACCATATCTAAATACTTCATTTTAGTTACACTCTCAAATGTTAGTTTTCCATTACACTCTGCAAACGTTGCATCAATTTCTTCCTGAAGTTTCTTTTGAATGTCCATATTCAGTGCTAATTCATAAGCAGTGAAAGCCAGTTGTGTGGAGACGGTGTCCGTTCCTCCAATAAAGAAGATCATGGCTTGTGCCACTATCAACTCGTCAGTAATTTCTAAAAAAAAAATAAAGAATTATTTTAAGAAGTTTAAAATTATACAAGTTATGAACTCCAGTTTCCTTTTGATGGTATAATTCGTCTCAAATAGAAATGTGTAGTTCTTAAAAGAGATATTTGAAACTCATAAAATAAGCCGATTGCCCCTTATCAAATTTTATGGGTTTGAAAGGTACTGTATTCTGTTAATTAGTTATTTGCATTCTTTTTAGATATCAATGAAATTAAAGATTTGAAAATTAAAGTATTATTGTTTTGCGTAAATTTAAAAGAAAACCTAGACGTTTAAATTTTATATTATATATTTTTTTATAATATCCTTTTGTTTAAAATAAAACCGAGGCCTTGGGTTATAATTTCTTTTGCCATAGACTTTTTGATTATTATACAATTTTTTTATATTATCATTGACAATATTTTTCTTTGAAATAACGGCTTCCTGAATTCTAGATTCTCTAGATTTTCTATTTTTTTATCTGTCTGACTAAATACTGGTTTATAATGGATTTAATTTACGAATTTTCAATTTATGGTTTAGATTTTAAAATATAAACACACTCAAAACAAATATGGTGGTTTATGAACGATTTACAAATTTAAAAAATTAAAATTTAGATTTGGAATATAACCACTTTTTATATTCTAAATTCTAAATTCAAAATCCAGCCAATCACAAGAAACCATTGAACTGACGTTTATATATATTTAGTTAGTATCAAATTGCAAATTTTAGTATGTGAGTGTTTGATTTTATGTTAAAATGAAAATAGGACATCAAATTTATTTCGTACCTAAACAAATTCACTTCGCTTCAAAGAAATGTCAAACATCAAAATTAAATTTAATATCACATGATACCTTCTGATTGCATAAATTTAGGAAACTAAAATCAATCATAAAGCAGAAGTAAAAATAAAAATTTCTAAATTAAAATAAATAAATTAAATCCATCATAAACCAGCCTTTATCGAAAACAAAAAACTTCTGTGGATAATTCGACAGAATAAGTTTATCTAGCTGATAGCGATATGCTGTTTTGTCAGAAGATAGAATACCCGGGCGTAAGTGAAATTTTATTATTTATTTTGTTGTTGGTACACTGACTCATACTGAAGGCGAAATATAAAGAATCGTACCTAAATTAACATTGGCGTTTCTTCCAACTTCTGATTCTTCAATAGTAGCGAAGCCTGTGTCACTGAACTTAGCAGGATCATCAAATTTCAGTTGTCCTTTTCGGGCTTGCATCATAATCTGGATGAGATCCGGACGTACAACTCCATTCTTTTCTCTGAAGGCAATCGTTCTCTTTACGATATCCACGAAGAAGTCTATTTCCTCCGTGGTGAAAAAGCCTATCTTCAGTGCCCGCATGAGTCCAGGACAAATTATAAATGCCATGGATTTTAAAGCTTTAAATAAAAAACATGTTAGAGAGATTTCTTGACTGGTGGTTTAAATGAAAGAGAAATCGAGCTGTTTATTCGCTATGCACTGGTTTGATGTTGGTTCGTAGGGTTACAAACTATTCAATTGTATTTAAACCGATGCCATGTAACGGTTTCCAACGCGTTAAATTTTAATGAGGTAGAGACGGAAAGCTAAATATCTTCAATATTCTAAATATTAATTAATCCAATGTTCAAAAAATGTGTGTTATCGTATGTGTTCAGTACGACATTTTAATAACAATAAAGTAATGTTATATATTTCAACGTCTGCATTGTTTTATAACAGTAAAATACAGCAACAATAAACAATTCAAGACAGAAATATTTATTTTCGTCGTCTAATTATAAGTCGTGGGAAATTATTCCTTACGACAGATGGTGTATTAAATGGAAATGAATAATATTCTGTAATGATCGCCAAAAAAATTAGTTGTATTTATCTTCTAATTCTAATTTAAAGGAACGATAAAAAAATCTTGCACAGAGTGACAAAGTTGATAAAACCGACACTGACTATAGGACACGACCGTGCTGCTATCGTTTGGGTCCAATCACCTCAGTGGCCATGGTACAAAAAAGAGCGGGAACTTTAAATAGACGTCATGGACAGGGATGGCGACAAATTTAATAAAGGAAAATATGTATTGGCAATAGTATGGTGTTTTAAAATAGTTATACATATAATAAAAAACTAACATATTATCATCAGAATATGTTCTCTTTGTTATTGCTATCCCTCTCTATGGCGTTTACTTAAAATTCCCGCTCTTTTCGCGACTACGACCAGTGTGAAGTTGATATGAAGTCGTGCTTAGGCCCAAGCGATTGCAGCGCACTCTTTCCTTAGTAGAGAGCGCATTCTGTAGATGTTATATTAGTTTTCTATGATATACCTATTTTAAAACACCATAATATGGCCAATACATCTTTTCCGTAATTAAATTTATTGTTATCCCTGTTCTCGACGTCTATTTAAAGTTTCCGTTCTTTTCTGGACCACGGCCACTGAGATGATTGGGTCTAAACGACAGCAGCGCGCTCGTGCCCTATACTATTATTATAAGCATAATATACTGTTTTTCATTCTTGTTTTACAGTGCAAGACAAGTAAATATTATCGCCTTATGAAACCTTACCTTTGATCCCCGTAAATTCTCCGATATCCTTCCCCCTGATGTAGAACTCGTTGTTCTCGTCCTTGACGGAGTCGCACTCGATGCCGAAGACGCAGGTGCCGATGACGTCGACGGTGAAGCGCTTGGAGATCTCCTTGAACTCGACGTCCCGCGTGACGCCGCTCGACTGCACGAAGTGGGTGGTGAAACGCTCGGCGCACTCGGAGATCAGCACGAACATGGCGCGCATCTTGCTGCCCGTGAAGGCTGGGGACATCGTGGCTCGCAGGTCTCGCCATGTCTTGCCTGCAAGTTCATATTCATTAGGGATCGACAATAGTAAACTAGCCTTAGATGAGGTATAACATAGAGATATGGCATTGCCCAAATATATTGTCGAAAGATCTAAGGTTTAAAATCGCTTGCAGCCAGCAGTGTGAGAACAGTGGACCAATGGAGTAGTTATATGGAAAATTCAACCAAACAAATAATGAGAATAGGTGACTAAACACTATGACCAATATTTCGTTCGTCTAACTGTAAGTGTGCACTACTCAGCTGGCGGATTGTTCTCACCCAGCTGACTGTTAGGCGATTCTCGACCATACATCTTTTGCTTGCTCAGTAGTACGTAGCTATAGGAGTGTGGCATATCTCTCTGTTATACCTCATCTAAGAAACCAACCATATATACATATAAAACAAACATGTAAGTATTCTTGTATTCGCTAAAGTCATTATCCTATAAAGTACTCCAATACGTATGGACCACGAACTAAAAAAAGTAGTCTTCGTCCGTGGTATGAACTATATGTTAGAGAGAGAAGTACATTTTGCAATCAAAATGACAGATGACTGTTATCATCAGTAACGTCGTTAGAATGATTTTTGTGGGGCTGCGCGCCGCTTAAATTTCCACCTCCTCTGTCTTATAGTTTCATTATTTTTATATATAAATATTTTCTTAAATTATACTGCTATAAGAACAATAATGTTTTTAGTCATTAACAAAATATGATTTTGTTTCTGGTTTTGTTGTCTAATATTATTAAAATATGAATATTTATACTAATGAAGAACGTGTTCTGTTAATAAGATGTTTTTATGGATGTAATTGTTACCGCAAAGTGCGTGATTTATTTTCAGTTAAGTTTATGGATCAGCCGATTCCCAGTACAACAACAATTGCTAAATTGGTAACAAGATTTAAAAAGAGTGCTAATGTGTCTTCAAAAAATACACATGATCCGCGTAATCAGAATGTAGAACGAGCAGAAGAATGTGTCTTTCTGGAAGACAGTGTAAGAATGATAAGTGTAGACCCGTTCTGCAGTACTGTACTGTTTTTAAACTATAGACAGTAACTAGAAATTCTAGTGAGAAAATCAAAGCCTGTGATTGGCTGCTGCGCCATTTCATGAAGCCACATTTAACCAGACAAAATATCAAGTTAACCTTCTCAAACGTAATTGAAACGTCAAACTCTCAGTAGTTGTCAAATCACTTGCTGAATTTGCAGGTGTTTCTTGTTTCATTTCTCTTTTTGTGATATTTCACGATTAAAACCAGTTGTTTTCAGAACTACTAGTATTTCATTAACGCTGTGGTCTAAATGTGACTTCGTCTAGTGCTGTGTATAGTTAAAAAACGGAGTATAGACGTATTAGAAATGAGTTGGGAGTTCATCACTGCATCATACATAATACCTATTAAAAAAATTGTTTTATTCCTATAAAATGCAGTGTAATCAAGAACTTTTCCCATACGATGAAGAAAGTAGAAGTGTTTTTTCGAATATATGCAGAACCGGGCTAATAATGATCTAACTTTTTTATCATCCATTTATTTTACCGACGAATTGTACTTTTCAATAATAAACCCAATATCCATATTACACGTTGTTGGGCAATAGAAAATCCTAGAATTAGTATTTCAACAAGGACACATCCCTAAAAAGTTAATGTGTGGGTCGGAATTTTAGGTCACCAAATAATTGGTCCTATTGAAATACGTAGCAATGTAAATACGGAAAATTATTTGAAGATGTTACAAAATGTAATTGGTCCTGCAATAGACGATGTGTGCCCAGATCAAGAGGTTTACAGCAGTAATCGATGCCTCAATGGCGATGAAAACTAAATAAAAAATGCATCCGCTTACGTGTTTATGACCTCCAATCTAAAGTCCCTGGCAAGAGATTTATCATTTATCTCAGATGGAGCCGCACTATTACACTTAGTATTCATGTAATATGCCATTGAAAATTGAATATAATCGATTTTGATTAAATAAACAGTTACGTCATGAGGTTAAGAGGTGAAGTGATAATAGAAATTTATAGCTTTTATTATTTTCACTTCGCTGGTTATAGTAAATTAAGTTTTTTTTTATTTCATATTTAGTATTAATACTGACTAGTGAGCAGAGGTGAGCAGAGTAAGTAAATATTGTCATTAACTTTGCTGAAGTACTTAAAAAATAAAGTACTCGAAAATTTGTGCTTTATTGTGTGTTTCGCTAGTTTCATTTTTGTATTGTATTTTGTTTTGACAATTATTTACTTCGGAAATCACACGGTTTCACCCGACAAGATGATATCATCAATCCTCTTTCCCCTTAGAAATTTGAACATGGTTAAAATTGATGACGTGAGTATTAACTTTAATATTTTTAATATTAATTATTCACTGATAAATAAACTACTCACCTTTTGAAGCAAACAGATTTGCACTAAAAACAGGTTCATTAGTTTCACTAAAGAAACTCTTATGGTCAACAAAGTGGTCGAAATCTTTTATGCAAATTTGTTTCGCAAGATCGATATCCCTAATAAGAAGTATAGGTTGAGAAAACTGATAAATTCCCACATACCTAAAAAAAAGAAATATATTAATATTAATAATAATTGTTACCGTAAGTAACTATTTTGCATACTTTAACCTACGATTGTGGAAAAAAAAAGCCAATTTCGAGTTTTGTATTTATTTAGTCCAGTGATATTATACTTAACTAGATACCAATATGTAATATATATCCAATATAACGTAGTATTTCCAACATGTGTGTAACATACCTTTTTGTGCCATTTCTTTCTACAGTGTGTATATTAGTATCTTGTTGTCTGTCTTGCTATCACTAGTGACTAACCAATAAGCAAGATGCAAATCGTATATTTATTATCACTCAAATTCATGACAGTTTCCGCTTATTTCAAGCTAACCTAGCTGTTTTATTAATGCCCTTTGGAGTTTTATAGCATATATTGACTAAATTAATGCAACATTATAATTAAAGAATCGTGGTACATACAACGTTTTATTTTATTTTGGTTCTTGAAATGAAAAAATATGTACGTATTTATTCCATGCGGTGGTTTCTCTATAGATAGTTGGCATTGTTAGATTGTTTGTTTTTAATAGTTATTTATGATATAAGTGTTAAAAGTGACATTTTATGAGTGAGTGGGGAAGTTTGTGAAACGAAGCGAAGCAAAATCACTTTTAACACAAATATCATACACTATTTTTCCTACGACCCTACTTATGTATTAGTAAATAAAAACTAAGCATTATAGAATGACATTTATGACAGGTCATGATGTATTTGTTATGAACAACTGAACATTAGGGGAGAGTGGGGTAACTGTGCGCACCGGGTAAGTGTGCGCAACATGAAATCTGAAAACCTAGCAAAGTTAAAATTTTAAAAATAGCACTGCCATTTAGTATCGAGAAGAAGAACCAAATGTCCCTTATGAAGATTTTTGTGGTTTGTTTCTTAGCTGTGTTATTCAGTGTCAAATGTACAGCGTTCATTCGTTAATTTTTTTATGTCTAGCAACATAAGATGTAAGTACCCTTTATTTTTTTATTTTACTAAACTGCCCTATTTCATAGTGTTTATTACAAGGTATACTGTGATACTCTTTAAGTCGGTTGCTCGTTTGCATGCATTTCGATAATAATATACCGATGACTATTTGGGTTATCAAAGTGGGGAAAGTGTGCGCCATTCATATGGGGTAACTATACGCGCGCACACTTACCCCGGTGGCAGTAATGATAATATCTTAACAATTTCAGTAACTACTACTAGTACTAGTTACTACAATAACACTACTAGAAGAATTTATATCTGACTGGCTTATAGTAAAGCTCTGGAATTTTTAAAATATTCGATAACATTGCCAAAAAGAAATACTACATAGTTTTTAAAAAACTCAATTAACCATTTCAGATGCCACGAAATTATAAACGAAAACCTGATAAGGGCAATTGGCGTCCTGAACAGTTGAGAGCAGCTATCGACGCCATTCGTAATGGTATGCCTATTCGAGAAGCCGGTAGGGAATACGAAATTCCGGAATCAACACTTCGGAAAAAAAATAAGACAAATTGATTCATGTGATTTGTCCAAGCGTTCACACTTAGGAAAATTTCCGATTTTCTGTTCAGCACAAGAGAATGAGTTAGCTGAACATGTCCTAAAATTAGGCAAAATGTTTTATGGATTATGTCCGATTCAATTCAGAAACTTGGCCTTCGAATTTGCTGAGGCTAACAACATAAAGCACAATTTTAATAAAGAATTACGAGTCGCTGGTCAAGACTGGTACTATCAGTTTCTTAAGAGATATCCTGAAATTAGTTTGCGCAAACCTGAGCCTACAAGTTTAAATAGAACTAAATTTTGTATTTTGCATAACAAAATAAAGTAGTTTAAAAATGTTATTTCGTTTATTTGTTTATTGTATTTCTTTTAGAATTGCATTGTTTTAATTATAGTTATTTCCTTTTAGTTTTTTTTGTTTATTTTAAATAGTTATTAAATTTTTTCAAATGTTTTTTGTATTATTTTTTTTTCAATGCTTTTTCTCATAAGCCTTATTACCCCAGACGTGCGCACATTTACCCCATATATAAGGGGAAAGTGTGCGTAGATCACTGCGTAAGATAAATATATATTTTTAGGCATTTGTTATTTTCTTTTTAATTTGCAGTCAAGAAATCAATAAACCATAGTCTAAAGTATCAGTTAAAAATTTAGGACGTACCTAAATACCAGAGTTTGTAAATTACACGGAATTTACTAAAAATGCGCACATTTACCCCACTCTCCCCTATTATTGAAAGTAAATTTGTTTTTTACTTTTAATTCGTTGTAAATGACAATGATTTAAAAGTATTCACTGTGTATAAACTGCTATTTTTAACTAGCTAAGCAACCATTAAAAAGACTATTTTTAACAGTGGTCGTAGGAAAACAAATTTAATATAATCAAAGTGTCACTGTCACGGTCAAATATATATGGAACGTCACGTACTGATTATTCTGGACAAATATTAATGGAATTTCAGGCTGAAAAGACCAAGTTGGTTTCTAAAAGTTGAAAAAATTTATATAAAAAGGAATTTGAATAGTTTTGTGTGTGCTAAATGTTTACTTATTCGAAATTAAAATATATTGTATTCTTTGACATTTATTGATTAACCACAATTTTAATTTGTTTGAGTAACTATTGCTTAGCAACTTTATTAGTCTTCGGACGATAAAAGACAAAATACGCCCGCATTTGAGGGCGTATACCGTGAGTATTTTTTAACGTGAAACATGACGATTTATTACATCCATGGTTACGACTTGATATTTGATTGACAGCAATGTATACTTGCTTGTCCCATTTAAAATGAAACATCAGAAACGAATTTGACATTTGCTTTTTGGGTTATAAAATTTCCTGACAGGCCTACACCAAGTACAACAATAATTTTAAGAATCATTAATAACTTTAGAGGAAATGGTAAAATAATAGAATGGTGCTACACAACAAGAAAATTTACTAACGTACAATTAAACAACATTTACCTACAATATATATTTTTAAAAATCTATCCATTAACTGCTTCTATAAAATTTTTGAATTAGATAGGTTGATATTTGGGCAATTGTAATATTTTGAGAAATGTCTTGAATTTGAACTTTTAATTGATACAAATTTGAAGATTTCCCTTAGTACAAATTTCTGATTTTGAAGATCACCAATAAAAATAATCTAAATGTATAAGATCGAGAGATCTAGCAGACCATTACTATCCTATCATTTCCTCATTCCTCTAAAGTTATTAATGATTCATAAAATTATTGTTGTACTTGGTGTAGGCCTGTCAGAAAATCTTATAACCCAAAAAGCAAACGTCAAATTCGTTTTTGATGTTTCATTTTAAATGGAACAAGCAAGTATACATTGCTGTCAATCAAATATCAAATCGTAACCATGGATATGAATAATTCCATGTTTCACGTTAAAAAATATTCACGGTATAAAAAATATTA
Source organism: Stenolophus ochropezus (assembly GCA_035578165.1). Lineage (NCBI taxonomy): Eukaryota > Metazoa > Arthropoda > Insecta > Coleoptera > Carabidae > Stenolophus > Stenolophus ochropezus. The sequence continues at coordinate 23,993,271 of JAQOWZ010000008.1, forward strand.
TTGGATGTGTTTACTCCCAGAGAAGGTTTCCGTAAGTGTTTTTATAAAATATCTATATGCCTGTAAGATAACATAAATGTTGAGCACAGAAATGTAACATACAACCAAAGAATGTTCCACAAGACTCCATATTGGGTCTAGTCCTGTGGAACAAATGTTATGATGGATTGTTGTGTACCCCCAACCACATGGCATTCGCAGAAGACATCGCTGTCAATATATAATTTATGAAGTTATTATAACGACAGAATTTTAAATTTAGTTCATTTTTTCAAGGTTATGTCAAAAGGTGATTGCAACTTAAGATAATATTATAGATAGATGTACAGATCAGACAAAGATAGCGCATCAAGGACTCTATTTTAACATATTTTTTAGATTATTTTGAAAAGTGATAGCAAGTGAAATATCATTATTGGTATTTCTATACTTCGGACAAATACTGGTTGCTATTATTACAACATATATTTTAGTAGTGTTGGAATCTAGATAAGTACAAAATCACGGATTTAGTCCAACAGGACGAAAGTCCTAATATGAATGGTTTTCAGAAATACAGAAGAACTGGGAAGTTTTCAAAGCAGTCGTAAAAAAACAATAAAAAATCTTGTACTGCCTCTTATGAATTACATAGTAGTTACAACAACTATTTAAGCTAAGTTCTTACCTCGTCTTCATAGAATTATAAAATTTATGCATTAAATGAAAAAAAGGCGTTTGTCGTGAATAAAACATCATCATATTTCCAAAAAATAAAGTTGGACTTAAAAATGGAACACCCTCTTCCTCCCAATAACTAAGAGGTCTCCAGAATTTCCAATATACAAATAACGCGAATAAAATAAACGTCAACCACCAAAACATGTTTGCGAAGTTTAGCACTAGAAGAACACAACACGTTTCTAACTCAGCGCAATAGAAATAAATTAAGTCGAATGTCCCACTGTCTTATATTGGTACATAGTAATAGCTCTTCCTTCACTCAGATAACGTGCTATGTTTATCAGATTTTATTTGAATTATAATGAAATGATTATCAGCGACATGATAAACAAAAGTTTGTTTGCATCACAAACAAATATTACTGCACTTGACATAATATTTATTACATTTAATTCAAATAAATGTTATATAATATGTTTTTATTATTATTATTTAATCTTTATCAGTATCAAATTCACTGAAACGAATGAGATATAGATAATTATAAAGTAGTATTGAGAAAATGATAGATTAATTATAAATCTATAAATAGCACTATCTTTGTTGTATCGGAGTCTGCTTGGAAACTGATTAAATTTGAAAACAATTTTATGTAGCCATAGCAACAAAGTCCAATCAAATTGTCATTTTTATTATATTAAAATATCTGATGTGGACATCACATGATTTCATTGTACGCTAAATTATACATATTTTTTGCTACACTTCATTTAAACTTATTTCACTTGTAAATAAGATCATACTACGACTAATCATTCTTCGACTTCCATTCGTTTCATATCTTTGAACTTCCCACTGAAATGGATCATCTTTTAAAAATATTATTAAAATATTTATCCTTATGCCCTATTGCATTACCTTCACAATAGTTATTTGTATTACTAGTCCAGAAACTGAACTTTTGCGAGAGCGAGTTTATATTGACAGATCGAGCTGAAAGCGAGGTCTGCAAATAGAAGATCGCACAAAAGAGTTTCTGGGCGTGTGATACACAAGATTTTTTGCGACGATGACATTTAATTTATTAAAGAAATATTATTACTACTTAAAATTTTATACACTGTAGGTTTTTATGTTGGTAACATTTTCGATTCAAATGGATATATAAACAATATAATTATAATATAAATCAACTTATAATCCAGGATATAAATACTTATTGACTATAAGCAAACCACTATACTTGACAACAGAAAACAAAAATTTAAAAATAATCGCAAGATTTAGAACGGGAAACGAAGAAAAAAGGAATAAATACTGGATAGGATACGAACACAGACAATGCAGAATGTGTGGGAGAGACTTTGAGACAATAAATCACTTAAGAAGAGACTGCAGCGAAAACCTGAGAAATGACAAATCTACACAACAGATACTACACGACGAAAACCCAGACACAGATTGGATGAAGAAAGTATATATAAGTAGATTAAATAGTAAGGTATAATAATGTAAATATCACATGAAATGTAAAATAAAGATAATGTGGAAATTTGAATACCGAAAGGTAACAAATAAAATATTTACTACTACTACTTATATAAACAATTCACTAGTTTTATAGAAAAAAAATTAATGACATTTGTTCTAACTTAAAGTTCAATTCAAAGTTAAATAACTAAAACAAATCAAATTTAAACAGATTTCTCATACTTCGTTGTAGGTACTAACGACTTTATTCATATTTCGCGTCAATTGGATTAGGTTCAGACCTCAGGAAAATGGCTTGAAACAGGCTTCACTTTTTCATATGCTATGCCCTACCCATGTAATATACAGATATCCGTGATACGCGTGTAGAAATTTGTAATATCTTGCGAAACTAATCACAGCGACGAAATTCTTATAGGTATAAAAGAAACGGCAACAGAAGTTATAGCAGATCTACTGCCAAAAATAAAAAATGAGGTATAACATATATGTTTAAATATTTTAGGAAATGTAACTATCGCGCCGCATTTTAGGAGTGAAAATATTAATTTTGCTTCGATTTCAGAAAAAAATTGACTTGATCCACCACAACGTGCTGTTGGTTTGATCCTGTGGTTGGAATAAAAAAAAAACCAAAACGACAGCAGCGCGCTCGTGTCCTAAAAGATTTTAAGCATTGCAAAATAAAGTTCTGTACATTATTTATTAAAAATTAAATTAACAATTCAATAAACAATACATAACAAATATATGTTGGAGACATTTTGAATACAATGCTATACAGAATTTAAGTATCTTTTGTACATTAATCTTATATAACAGATATATTTGCTTATGAAATTATGACAATGTAAATGTACATAGATATATGCACAATGTAGTAATTTAAAAAAAATAGTTATTAGCATTTAAATTTCTTTAAAATGAGTACTAAAGTAAATTTTGTAAATAATTTTATAAAACAACTAATGTTTTCAATTGTCAGTCCAACTTTGCACAGAAACAGTGCAAAAAAATTCCACATTTCTCCTAACAGATGAATTGTGTTAGTGAAACTTCATTTAAATTATACTAGTAACACTTATCGCAATATTGTATGTAAACAAAATTTATTCGTACATAAGCAGGTTCTCACCTACTTTCGCTTTTCGAGTCCAAGCCAAAATCCGTTGACTGCATTAAGAATTATATCTTTCGCACTTATTTTTAAAGGAATATCAGTTTTAGATGTAACTACGACATTAAACTTGTGGAAAAGATGAGCCAACATTGTCTTCATAATAAGCAGGGCGAATCTGTTACCTGAAACAATTAATTAGAATAAATACGAGTATATAAATGCCGATCTTGGCAAATACAACAATATACAGGTGTTCCATTTAAGTGTGACACCATTGATATCTCGAGAACTATAAGAGCTACGAGGTTAGTTAAATTAGCAAAGAACCACCATTTTACAAGACTAGCACAATGAGAAAAAAAAATATTTTTTTAAACCAGTGGTTCTCAAGATATGGGGCCCAACTTTCTTATTTTAAATGGAACATTCTATATATTTTTACATATTTGGAATCTACATAAAATTACAAATCCATTAATATGTTTGAAGTTAAATTTTAGTTAAATAATAAAATCCCTATATTGGCATTTATTTTGCATACTTTTACCTGAAAATAGTAGTTTTTTTAATTTAAAGGTAAAATTAGTGTGATAAGAACGCAGAATTGAACGTTTGTTTTCTATTTATTCATGATAATTACTATTTTCCACAATAATCTGGACTAGCGTGCGGGAAATTTTGGAAAAACACTCGTTCTTCTAAAGCATTTATTAAAAAACTGTATTTATAATAAAAAAATATAATTGACTAACCATCCTTTTACATAATAATAATAAAAGAAAATGGTGGATTATTGACACTGAACTATACTCTTCAGAGTATAGTTCAGTGATTATTGAATGAAATTTAATTTAGAAAAGAAAAATAGTGCATTTGGCATACAATATTGGCAACAACTGCTGACATGTTGACAGGTTAATAGCAATTAAAAATATTTGTACAAAAATTAAAACAAATTATTGACTATGATTTTCGTACAAAAATATTATACAAATCTGCTGCGAGAACTTTTTTCCCAAATTTGTTCATACTCTTTGTGAGGTTATCTGCGCCATATTGCTTTTTATGTCAAATGTATTTTTATTCTGTAACGTTTAAAAGTGTGGTCATAGAAAAAATATAGTCTGCACTCTCCAGAATCGCCTATTTCCCAACTTGTGTGATTCATCCGCGAATATGACCCTAAATGATGCGAATCAACAAATTTTATTGTAAAAGTACAAGAAAATTATTACAAATCTCAAAAATTGCTTTGTACATAGGTACACAAAAAAAAATAAAATATTTAAAATATAACGGACACCATCCAAATTTATTTTTTGGCCACCACTTACCTATACAGCTCCTAGGCCCTTGTCCAAAAGGTACATAAGAGTAAGGGTTGACATTGCGTTTATTCTGGTCATTAAATCGCTCAGGATCGAACCGTTGAGGATTGGGGTAGTACTTGGGGTCGAAGTGGTACCCGACGACTGGGAACCACACCACGGTACCTTTCTTGATCACGTAAGGCTCCTCGCCAGGACAAGCAGGCTTCACCTCGTAGTCCTTGTCGCACAGACGGTCAAATATGAAAGCTTGCGGCCATTTTCTCATAATCTCTGTAAAATATTTTTTTCTTCAAACGTCATAAAAGTGACATCTTCTGTGACGTGATTGACAAGGTTGAAGTTTAATTTCTATGCCTCCGTAATATAATTTTTTATTCTAGCCGCCGTATATTTTTTCGCCGCTGTATGTAGAATCAGCCAATAAGAAGTAACTTGTACAATAGAAATCTGTAATATCGCCCTAAATGTCACTATAGAAACTAGATAACCTAAGAATAAAGTTACTAAAAATTATGAATAACTGACAAGTAACCTACATATTAAACGTCAAATAGTAGTTAATTTTTTAAAATTTCTAAGTTTGAAGAAAAAATAGCATGTGTTATTCAGAGTTAAAGTGTCTTTGTGTGCCTTGCATGCAATTGTCCGACTCGCTTCGCTCGTCGTGCAAACTTCCATGCTCGCCACACAAAGTATCACTTTTACTCTTAATAACACAATATACTATTAAATTTAGTTTAATAATGGGGACATGAGAACTCCTTGTTGTTAATGGAAAAGGAATATATGGTATAAGTCTTCTCACTAGTGTCCTCTGAGAAACAAAAAGATATTTTTTACATGTAATAAAATTAATTAAAATTTAAAGTTATTGATAGTAAAATAATTTTTTGCGCCTCCGTCCAATTATGACTAGTATTACAGAACTCAAAATCGTCCAGAAATTCTGTTTGCCGGCCAAGGCCGGCAAAATGTAGAGATGCCAACTCAAATATTTTAACATTATATTCTGTTAAAATTTTCAATTTTATTTTATCTCGCATTATTTGCCGGCCTCGCTTTCAGCTCAGCCTGTCAAAATAAGCTTACTCTCGCAAAAGTTTAATTTCTGGACTAGTGATACAAATAACTATTGTTTTATTAGATGAATGACATACATTTAGCTGCTCTGTTAGATGATTTTTTCCACGCAAACCGTATGTATTTCTGCCCTCATTCGGATATTGTTTTGAATATAGCACAAACTATTTCATTAGGTACCTACTTTCCATTTAGCAACGCAAGTTGACAGAAGTTAACTAAGTGTTAATTTATCATAAATTTTTTCGTTCTGATTTGGAATATTTAAATAATACATACCTGATACGACCATATCTAAATATTTCATTTTAGTTAGCATTTCATATGTGAGTTTTCCATTACACTCTGCAAACGTTGCATCAATTTCATCCTGAAGTTTCTTTTGAATATCCATATTCAGTGCTAACTCATAACAAGTGAAAGCCAGTTGTGTGGAGACGGTATCCGTACCACCAATGAAAAACACCATGCATTGTGCCACTATCAACTCATCTGTAATTTCTGAAAAATAAAGAATAGTTTAAAAAAAGTGAAAAATTGTACAAGTTACGAAATTTATTTTAGAAATATTAATCGCTGGCCTTGCATGTAAAAAAGCAGTAGTTGACAAGTGCTGCATTTGCAATAATTAAAAATGATGAAACTAAGAAAAGGAAAAAAAAATCTTCTTAGGAAACAGAATTTTGCATCGAAAATTTTTATTGAAAGATATTGAAAGGAATAGTTTTATGCCCGGTTGCAGATTTTTGTGCGTGTTTTGTTCCGGCCAAACCTTTCATTTTTGCTAACAGTCTCTATAGCGTTTTAGTGTGTTTTATTGTTAAATGTACTAAAAGATGTTTTTCTTCAAACGTCATAAAAGTGACACTTTTGCGACGTGATTGACAAAATTGAAGTTTAATATCTACGCCGTCGTAGTAGAAATTTTTCCTTTTACGCCGCCCGAGTAAAAGTAATATACCAATAGAAACTATATAGAACCAATGAATAAGAAATACCTTATACAATAGAAACCTGTAATATCGCTTAAATGTCACTATAGAATTAGATAACCTAAGAATAAAGTTACTAAAAACCCTCAACAAGTGACAGATTTAAATTGATAACCTACTAACTGAACGTCAAGTAGTAAATTATTTTTTAATATATCTACGTTTGAAAAAAAATTATTTGAGACGAGACGAACTATAATAGTCAAGACATATTATACCAGAACAGTACTGATTCTCATATTGAAGAGGAATCATAAAGAACTAAAAGAAACATACTTAAATTAACATTTGAGTTTCTTCCAACTTATTACGTAATAATAACATTAAGTTTGCTTTTTATAAATATTGTGAAATATCCTATATTTAGATATTTACTGTATATCTCTTTCTATTATTTTATCTATCTGAATTACCGAAAACATAACAAAATTTTGTCTAGTTATATTTTGTTGTTAGTACACTGAATCTCATACTGAAGGCGAATTATAAAAACTGTACCTAAATTAACATTGGAGTTTCTTCCAACTTCTGATTCTTCAATGGTAGCAAAGCCTGTGTCACTGAACTTAGCAGGATCATCAAATTTCAGTTGTCCTTTTCTGGCTTGCATCATAATCTGGATGAGATCCGGACGTACAACTCCATTCTTCTCTCTGTAGGCAATTGTTCTCTTTACAATATCCATGAAGAAGTCTATTTCCTCCTTGTTGAAAAAGCCTATCTTTAGTGCCCTCATGAGTCCAGGACAAATTATAAATCCCATGGATTTTAAAGCTTAAAAAAATATATATTAAATGAAATTTTATGTAATGAATAGATTTCTTGACTGGGGATTTAAATGAAAGAAATGATGCAGTAATTTAGTACAGTTTAATCAAAGGTGGTTGAATCTGTACTTTTTTGCACTTCTAGGAGTAAAACGTTACTTTCAATCTTCATTTTCGAAGACTGATGTAGCACTTTTAATCTCCTAATAATAATTAAATACCTAATACCAAAAATTGCAGGATTTTATTCTTTAAATTTTGGTGTATAAAACATTGCTATAAAGTAAAATGGGAAGCAACGCGCATATAAAACTGTTTTCCCATGTTAAATCCCTATGTTGTGAATTTCGATGAACACACTGTATATGTAAATACATACAAGCATACAACAGTACCAACAATATTACTCGTGTAAAAATACGTTTGAAATTTGAAAATGACACACACGGATGTTTACTTTTGGGGCTACTACGCGGCGCAAGCATCGCTTTTCGCTTTCATTTGCCTAGCAGGGCACGAGCGCGCTGCTGTTGTTTGAGCCCAATCACCTCAGTGGCCCTATACTATTAGGTGTATATAATATGTAATTCTTTGATACACTGATTTATTGCTCTCTCTCTCATTCTAAAACGAAGTATAGCTCAAAACCAGTCACAACTCACGCTTGCGTTCAAAAAATTAGTTTGAAACTATAAGCAACTAGTCAGAGTTACGAAACCTTACATTTGATCCCCGTGAAATCTCCGATATCCTTCCCCCTGATGTAGAACTCATTGTTCTCGTCCTTGACGGAGTCGCACTCGATGCCGAAGACGCAGGTGCCGATGACGTCGACGGTGAAGCGCTTTGAGATCTCCTTGAACTCCACGTCCTGCGTGGCGCTGCTCGACTGCACGAAGTGGTTGGTGAAGCGCTCGGCGCACTCGGAGATCAACACGAACATGGCGCGCATCTTGCTGCCCGTGAAGGCGGGGGACATTGTGGCTCGCAGGTCGCGCCAGGTCTTACCTGTAAGTTTATATTATATTAGAAAGTCGAAAGATGTTTAATAGAGTATGTGCAAACCATTAACCTCACTTTTATACGGGAGGAAAACGTCAAACGGATATGTGCCATCATCAGAGTTTCAGAGTTCGGGTTATTTGGAACAATTTGTGCAGTATTTGGATGTATGAAAAGATGGAACAGAAATTTTGTGGGAATGAGGCTTAACCACTGAAATATAGTAATATTGGAACGGGAACTGCCATATGTTCCCTATATATAAAAAAAAAACGAGGCGAGAGAGACTGTTCATGCAAGGTATATCCATCATTGTCTAACACATGTTCGCATGCGTATTTTTAACGCAAGTGACATTGCGTACATTCTGATGCACAAGTTTCATATCATTGTTTACAATCGAAGAAACTGTGCCCTTGACAGCTCTTTAATTTTGAATGTCAAAATTTTAAAATAAAAAGACGATGTGTAAAATATTACATTACTGTGTTAAGGTTTGCAGATCTGTTTGGCAATGAAATACACATTCATCTTTTTTCAGATTTTCTTATAAATAATGAACCGGTAGCAACCCAGTGGAAGTGGAGAGAAAAGTACCCTGCAAAAGTTTACTATATGTATATTTTTATATTTTTCGAGATATATTTTATTCCCTTATAAATACATATAAATTTTGGTTTAGTTTTCTGCGGCGTTGCCAAGTTATTTCGTTTATTCTCTAAAAAAGACCAAATACACGCATTGCTTTATAAATACGTACTGAAGTTATTTTAATAGTAAAAATTATTGTATTGATTGCTAATGAGTATTTTAGTTTAGTAAAAACGCTCGTGTGTTCTGCGCGGCTCAGTTAGGTTTGGTGCGTTTGGTCTATCCTACCTTTACCTTAAATTTAAAAAATATGAGTGAATACTTAAATTTCTCCTTTTTCTTGTTTTTTTAACCGCTTTTTAATAATGAGCCACAGATAAACCTTTTATTTTTTTGATATTTCGGTTATAAGATACGACCGCTAGGCTCGCCTCTGCATCCAATTGAATGAAAAATGCATCCATCTACGTATTTACGTCGTCCAACGTCCAACCTCCAATCTAGAGTCCCTGGCAAGATATTTATCTCAGATGGAGCCGCACTATTATACTTAGTATCCATGTAACATGTCATTAAAAATTGAATATAATTGATTTTGATTAAATAAACAGCTACCTACGTCATGATGTTATGAAGTGAAATGATAATAGACATTTATAGCTTTTACTATTTACACTTCACTGCTTATAGTAAATTATGTTTCTTTATTTCAGGTTCACTATAAATACTGACTTGGGACCAGAACTGAGCAGAGTACTGACGAGTACTTAACCACAAGTACTCATTGTTTATACTCAAGAGTAACTTTGTTGGAGTACTTCAAAAATAAAGCATTCGACAATTTGAGCTTCATTGTGTATTGGTAGTTCCGTTAATTTAATATACAACTCTTTTTGTATATTTCATTATATTTATGTAAAGTACTTCCAGTTTTGACATTTATTTCAGAAATGGCATGATTTAACCAGACAAAACGATGTCATCAATCCCCCTGTCACCTTGGAGAATTGAATCACATGGTTACGAAGTTACGATAGATGACGTAAATAACAAGTGGGGGGAACCGACTTTATATATTTTATTTTTGAAGAAAAATAGAATCATGTGATTTTTTATATTAATTATTTACTGAAAAATAAAGTACTCACCTTTTGAAGCAAACAGATTTGAACTAAAAACAGGTTCATCAGTTTCATTAAAGAAACTCTTATGGTCAACAAAATGGTCGAAATCTTTTATGCAAATTTGTTTCGCAAGATCGACATCTCTAATAATCAGTATAGGTTGCGAAAATTGATAAATACCCACATACCTAAAAAAATAGAAATATACTAATTACAGTAAAAGAATTCGTTGATGGCATTCTATGAAATATTTTATTCTATAATCCAATTGCAAATTTGAATTATTTCATTAGAACATTTTACCGATTAAATCCATAGCTCCGATTATCTTTCCTGATTATTTCATGAATGACAACAGTTAACACAATTTTTTTCATATCAAAAAAATCACTAAAAACTCCCTACTTTCATCAAATGAAGCATTTTGATTGCATGAAAATTACGTGTTTGGAATAATTTAAATTAAAATTCATTCAATATCCCACTATTTTATTTTATTATTATTAAGCAAACGAATGTTTGAGAGCTTGTACTTTTTATTGTAAATATAGTTTTTAAATAAATTCTATGGAAATAGAATTGTTTTTTTATTTTCAAAATTTCTCGCACGCTAATCTGGGGGAGACATGGATACCTAGATGAGATTCACGACGTTGCTCCGGTGACGAGAACAACAGATTTTTTTATAAAAATATAAAGTGGGTATTTACATATCAAGTGTGGGAACGTCATTTTCTAGGATGAGTATTTTGTGGCGCAAGCTTGCGATCCGGTAAAAAAAGTTCACGCAAATTTGTACACTCTATTTCTTGCTGTTGATCCTTACATCATCAATTGTAACTATGTAATTCTAATCGTTAGGTATGAATGGGGATTCGTGACATCATCTTGTCGGGTGAAATCGTATGATATCCGAAATAAATAAATGTCAAACATTATTGTATACAAATATAAAAATGGATGAAACATACGAAAAGAGTTGTATATTTCTATTTCATTTTTGTCATTGATTAGACGTAGATAGCATATGTACCCCCTGTAAGACATACGATAATAAGATGCGCTATCTATAAAAATCTCAAAAAATGCATATACGACAAAGATGCAAGATAAAAGAGTAATAATTCTTGCAGCAGAAATTGATGATGTGAAGATCAATTGCGAGAAATATAGTGTATAATATATTTTGTACGAAACACATAAAATCAATAATTAGTTTTTATTTTTGTACAAACATTTTTATTTATTGTGTACACATACTGTTTTGTGCTTATATGTTTCAATACGAACAAGTGCTGTCTACTTTTAAGCTAAGTTCTTACCTCGTCTTCATAGAATTGTAAAATTTATGTATAGTATGAAAAAAAGATATTTGTCGCAAAGAAAACATCATCATGTTTCCAAAAAACAAAGTTGGTTTCAAAAATGGAACACCCTGTTCCTCCCAATAACTAAGAGGTCTCCAGAATTTCCAATATACAAATAACGCGAATAAAATAAACATCAACCACCAAAACATGTTTTGCGAAGTTTAGCACTAGAAGAAAACAAAACGTTTTGCAACTCAACGCAATAGAAATAAATTAAGTCGAATGCCCCACTGTCTTATATTGGTAGTAATAGCTCTTTCTTCATTCATACAGCGTGCTCTGTTTATCAGATTTTATTTGAATTGTAATGAAATGATCATCTTCAACATGATAAACAAAAGTTTGTTTACATTACATGCAATTATTACTGCATATGACATTACATTTACTACATTTGATTCACATAAATGTTACATAATTTGTTTTTATTATTATTATTACATGTTTATCAGTCTCAAAGATAAGATTCTTTATAAAGTATTTCTTGTTAATTCTAGTCATTGAAACAAATGAGATAAACATAATCACAAAGTCATTTTGAGAAAATGACAGATTAACAATAAATCTATAAATAACCTTATATTCGTTGTATCGGAGTCTACTTGAAATTTAATTAAGTTTTGAAAACAATAAAAAGTTTTAAATACTATATCGGCCGCCACATATGATACGAGATTTATTGTACTGTCTAGACAATTTATTTTGGCAAGTTGAAATAATTTAGATTATTTCTACGGTAAAGAAAAAATTCTAAAAATCATAGGCGCGCCAGATAAATTTTTTTATTTTGACAATACAGGGTGTCCCTATAAGCTTGCTCACTATTGCTAACTTTTTTATTTGAAGAGTTACAAGTTGGGTTAAATGAGCAAAATTGTGCCATTTTAAACAAGAAATTTAATGGTTCTTGAAAAAATAAAATATTACCAGTGGTTGCCAAAATATGGGATAAAATATATATTTTTTAAGTGGAATCATATATTTTTTATTTTCTAATTAGAAAGAGTTTTTTTTTTATCTTTTCAAAAAGGTAATATTGTTTATGTACAATTTTTACAAATAAACGAGTTATTAACATTTAAAAATAAAATTGGTCAATTTGGCCAAGTAAGCCATGGAATCAATTGTTTTACACCATCTTTTTATTTGATTAACTTATTTTACAATAATATGACTAAAAAAATAAAAATAAGAAAATAATTAATTTAAATATTCAAATTGAAAACCATTATTTCTTAAGCACATTTCACTTCTTTTCTAAACAGATCTGACCGCTCTGCGCAACTGTTGTCTAGTTACATCTTGACAAGCCTAAAAATTCTTTCTTGTAATTATTTAACGCTATTTACTTCGTTAACATTGGCGTAATATCAGGTGATCTCGCCGACCAAGTGATAAGACCATGAGTTCCAATCCAACAACCAGGATAATTTAAATTCAAATAATTTCTAATAATATGGGAATTATGTGCAGGAGCACCGTCTTGCTGAAAGTTTTTTAAATGTGGTATGTACATTAATGGGATATTTTCCAGTAAGGGCTCTACATCATTTTGGAGTAAAGCTAGGTATCGATTTGCATTTAATGTCTCTTCAAAAATTATGGGGCCTATCAAACAATTATTTAAAATACCACACCAGACATTAAATCCGAACCGTTTTTTAAATCTGGTAGTTCTAATTTGGTGAGGATTTCCCACGGAGTAAAAATGGTGATTATGTCTATTATACAATACATTATTAGTGAATCTAAATTCATCAGACCAAAGTATTTTTTCATAAAATTGTGGATCTGCCTGATTTTGTTGTAAAAACCAGTTACAAAATTCGGTCCGTCTGATTTCATCACCCGGTCTTAGATGATGTACTAAATTGATTTTAAATGGCCTGAATTTGTTTTCTTAAAATTCTGTTGACAGAAGATCTCTTGTACATGATGTCGGATTTGCCGTCACAAAAGCTAACACATTTATTTCATTTTCTTTATTATTAACAATTCTAGCCCTAGTGTTGTTCTCTTTACAGAATGATCCAGAAGTTTTTATTGCCAATTCCAATCGCTTAAACATTGTCCTATGGGGTTGATTCCGCTGCGGAAACAATCTTCGATATTCGGCACAAGCTAGCACGGAATTCTTATTACACCTTCCGTACAACAATAACATATCTACCTTTTCTTCGTTTGTAAAATTATTAAACATAATTGTTATTAACAACAGCGTAGTAATTAACCGTCAAAGAAAGAAACAAAAGACAAAGCATAAATATTGAAACAAAGATTCAATTGATTCCATGGCTTACTAACCAATATAATTTTTAAATGTTAATAACTCGTTTATTTGTAAAAATTCTACATAAACAATATTACCTTTTTGAAAAGAGAAAAAAAAACTCTTTCTAGTTAGAAAATAAAAAATATATGATTCCATTTAAAAAATATATATTTTATCCCATATTTTGGCAACCACTGGTAATATTTTATTTTTTTAAAAACCATTAAATTTCTTGTTTAAAATGGCACAATTTTGCTCATTTAACCAAACATGTAACTCTTCAAATAAAAAAGGTAGCAATAGTGTGCAAGCTTATAGGGACACCCTGTATATAGTCAGCGGGACAAAAATTTTGAAAAATATAGTCGGCGGGAAAAATATAGTCGGCGGGACAAAATATAGTCGGCAAGACAAAATATAGTCCGAGAAAAATATAGTCGGCGGGACAAAATATAGTCCGAGACAAATATAGTCGGCGGGACAAAATATAGTCCGAGAAAAATATAGTTAGCGGGACAAAAATTTTGAAAAATATAGTCGGCGAGAAAAATATAGTCGGCGGGACAAAATATAGTCCGAAAAAAATTTAGTCGGCGGGACAAAATATAGTCCGAGAAAAATATAGTCAGCGGGACAAAAATTTTTCAGCGGGTATTTTCGGCGGGTATTTTCAGCGGGTATTTTCGGCGGGTATTTTCAGCGGGTATTTTCAGAGGGTATTATCGGTATTTTTAGCGGGTATTTTCGGTATTTTCAGCGGGTTATTCCGGTATTTTCAGCCGAGAAAAATATAGTCAGCGGGACAAAATATAGTCCGAGAAAAATATAGTCAACGGGACAAAAATTTTGAAAAATATAGTCGGCGAGAAAAATATAGTCGGCGGGACAAAATATAGTCCGAGAAAAATATAGTCAACGGGACAAAAATTCGGTAGTTTCAGCAGGACAAAAATACTTTCGGCGGGACAAAAAATACTTTCGGCGGGACAAAAATACTTTCGGCGGGACAAAAAAAACTTTCGGCGGGACAAAAAATACTTTCGGCGGGACAAAAATACTTTCAGCGAGAAAAATATAGTCGGCGGGACAAAATATAGTACGAGAAAAATATAGTCAGCGGGACAAAATATTGTCAGAGGGACAAAATATATAGTCGGCGGGACAAAATATAGCCCGAGAAAAATATAGTCAACGGGACAAAAATTTTGAAAAATATAGTCGGCGAGAAAAATATAATCGGCGGGACAAAATATAGTTCGACAAAAATTTAGTCGGCGGGATAAAAAATTTTCAGCGGGTATTTTCAGAAGGTATTTTCAGCGGGTATATTCGGCGAGTATTTTCAGCGGGTATTTTCAGAGGGTATTTTCGGCGGGTATTTTCAGCGGGTATTTTCGGCGGGTATTTTCAGCGGGTATTTTTGGTATTTTCAGCGGGTATTTTTGGTATTTTCAGCAGGTATTTTCGGTATTTTCAGCGGGTATTTTCGGTATTTTCAGCGGGGAAAGTTTTCGGTATTTTCAGCGGGCAAGTTTTCGGTATTTTCAGCGGGGCAAGTTTTCGGTATTTTCAGCAGGGCAAGTTTCCGTTTAAAATATGGTCGGCGAAAAAATAGTCGGCGAGAAATATAGTTTCGGTGAGAAAAAATATAGTTTCGGCGAGAAATATAGTTTCGACGAGAAAAATATAGTTTCGGCGAGAAATAGTTACAAAAAAAATTCGATAGTTTCAGCGGGTATTTTCGGTAATTTCAGCGAGTATTTTCGGCGGGTATTTTCAGTAGGTATTTTCAGCGGGTATTTTTGGTATTTTCAACGGGTATTTTCGGTATTTGCAGCCGAGAAAAATATAGCCAGCGGGACAAAAATTTTGAAAAATATAGTCGGCGAGAAAAATATATTTGGCGGGACAAAATATAGTCCAAAAAAAATTTAGTCGGCGGGACAAAATATAGTCCGAGAAAAATATAGTCAGCGGGACAAAAATTTTGAAAAATATAGTCGGCTAGAAAAATATAGTCGGCGGGACAAAATATAGTCCGAGAAAAATATAGTCAACGGGACAAAAATTCGGTAGTTTCAGCGGGACAAAAATACTTTCGGCGGGACAAAAATACTTTCGGCGAGAAATATAGTTTTGGCCGAGAAATATAGTTTCGTTGAGAAAATAGTTTCGGCGAGAAATATAGTTTCGTCGAGAAAATAGTTTCGGCGAGAAATATAGTTTTGGGCGAGAAATATAGTTTCGGCGAGAAAAATATAGAAAAATATTTCGGCGAGAAATATAGTTTTCGGTATTTTCAGCGGGTATTTTTGGTATTTTCAGAGGGTATTTTCGGTATTTTCAGCGGGTATTTTCGGTATTTTCAGCGGGGAAAGTTTTCGGTATTTTCAGCGGGCAAGTTTTCGGTATTTTCAGCGGGGCAAGTTTTCGGTATTTTCAGCAGGGCAAGTTTCCGTTTAAAATATGGTCGGCGAGAAAAATATAGTCGGCGAGAAATATAGTTTCGTCGAGAAAATAGTTTCGGCGAGAAATATAGTTTTGGGCGAGAAATATAGTTTCGGCGAGAAAAATATAGAAAAATATTTCGGCGAGAAATATAGTTTTTGGTAGTTTCAGGGTGACAAAAATTCGGTAGTTTCAGCGGGACAAATTTCGGTATTTTCAGCGGGACAAAAATGCGGGTTTTTCAGCAGGACTAAAATTCGGTAGTTTCAGCAGGACAAAAATTCTGTATTTTCAGCGGGACAAAAATACTTTCAACGAGAAAAATATAGTCGGCGGGACAAAATATAGTACGAGAAAAATATAGTCAGCGGGACAAAATATTGTCAGAGGGACAAAATATATAGTCGGCAGGACAAAATATAGTCGGCGAGAAATATAGTTTCGGTGAGAAAAATATAGTTTCGGCGAGAAAAATATAGTTTCGGCAAGAAATATAGTTTCGACGAGAAAAATAATAAAAATTGAGTCAGCGGGATAAAAAATTTTCAGCGGGTATTTTCAGAGGGTATTTTCAGAGGGTATTTTCAGCGGGTATTTTCAGTAGGTATTTTCAGAGGGTATTTTCGGCGGGTATTTTCAGCGGGTATTTCCAGCGGGTATTTTCAGAGGGTACGTTCAGCGGGTATTTTCGACGGGTATTTTCAGCGGGTATTTTCAGAGACTATTTTTGGCGGGTATTTTCAGCGGGTATTTTTGGTATTTTCAGCGGGTATTTTCGGTATTTTCAGCAGGTATTTTCGGTATTTTCAGCGGGGAAAGTTTTCGGTATTTTCAGCGAGCAAGTTTTCGGAATTTTCAGCGGGGCAAGTTTTCGGTATTTTCAGCAGGGCAAGTTTCCGTTTAAAATATGGTCGGCGAGAAAAATATAGTTTCGGCGAGAAATATAGTTTCGTCGAGAAAAATATAGTTTCGGCGAGAAATATAGTTTTGGGCGAGAAATATAGTTTCGGCGAGAAAAATATAGAAAAATATTTCGGCGAGAAATATAGTTTTTGGTAGTTTCAGGGTGACAAAAATTCGGTAGTTTCGGCGGGACAAATTTCGGTATTTTCAGCGGGACAAAAATGCGGGATTTTCAGCAGGACTAAAATTCGGTAGTTTCAGCAGGACAAAAATTCTGTATTTTCAGCGGGACAAAAATACTTTCAACGAGAAAAATATAGTCGGCGGGACAAAATATAGTACGAGAAAAATATAGTCAGCGGGACAAAATATTGTCAGAGGGACAAAATATATAAACGGCAGGATAAAATATAATCAGCGAGAAATATAGTTTCGGTGAGAAAAATATAGTTCGGCGAGAAAAATATAGTTTCGGCGAGAAATATAGTTTCGACGAGAAAAATAATAAAAATTTAGTCAGCGGGATAAAAAATTTTCAGCGGGTATTTTCAGAGGGTATTTTCAGCGAGTAATTTCGGCGGGAATTTTCAGTGGGTATTTTCAGAGGGTATTTTCGGCGGGTATTTTCAGCGGGTATTTTCAGAGGGTACTTTCAGCGGGTATTTTCGGCGGGTATTTTCAGCGGGTATTTTCAGAGGGTATTTTTGGCGGGTATTTTCAGCGGGTATTTTTGGTATTTTCAGCGGGTATTTTCGGTATTTTCAGGGGGTATTTTTGGTATTTTCAGCGGGGAAAGTTTTCGGTATTTTCAGCGGGCAAGTTTTCGGTATTTTCAGCGGGTCAAGTTTTCAGTATTTTCAGCAGGGCAAGTTTCCGTTTAAAATATGGTCGGCGAGAAAAATATAGTCGGCGAGAAATATAGTTTCGGTGAGAAAAATATAGTTTCGGCGAGAAAAATATAGTTTCGGTGAGAAATATAATTTCGACGAGAAAAATATAGTTTCGGCGAGAAATAGTTTCAAAAAAAATTCGATAGATTCAGCGGGTATTTTAGGTATTTTCAGCGTATATTTCAGCGAGTATTTTCGGCGGGTATTTTCAGTAAATATTTTCAGCGGATATTTTTGGTATTTTCAACGGGTATTTTCGGTATTTTCAGCCGAGAAAAATATAGCCAACGGGACAAAAATTTTGAAAAATATAGTCGGCGGGACAAAATATAGTCCGAAAAAAATATAGTCGGCGGGACAAAATATAGTCCGAGAAAAATATAGTCAGTGGGACAAAAATTTTGAAAAATATAGTCGGCGAGAAAAATATAGTCGGCGGGACAAAATATAGTCCGAGAAAAATATAGTCAACGGGACAAAAATTCGGTAGTTTCAGCAGGACAAAATTACTTTCGGCGGGACAAAAATACTTTCGACGGGACAAAAAATACTTTCGGCGGGACAAAAATACTTTCGGCGGGACAAAAAAAACTTTCGGCGGGACAAAAAATACTTTCGGCGGGACAAAAATACTTTCGGCGAGAAATATAGTTTTCGGCGAGAAATATAGTTTCGTTGAGAAAATAGTTTCGGCGAGAAATATAGTTTCGTCGAGAAAATAGTTTCGGCGAGAAATATAGTTTTGGGCGAGAAATATAGTTTCGGCGAGAAAAATATAGAAAAATATTTCGGCGAGAAATATAGTTTTTGGTAGTTTCAGGGTGACAAAAATTCGGTAGTTTCAGCGGGACAAATTTCGGTATTTTCAGCGGGACAAAAATGCGGGATTTTCAGCAGGACTAAAATTCGGTAGTTTCAGCAGGACAAAAATTCTGTATTTTCAGCGGGACAAAAATACATTCAGCGAGAAAAATATAGTCGGCGGGACAAAATATAGTACGAGAAAAATATAGTCAGCGGGACAAAAATTCGGTAGTTTCAGCGGGACAAAAATACTTTCGGCGGGACAAAAATACTTTCGGCGAGAAATATAGTTTTGGCCGAGAAATATAGTTTCGTTGAGAAAATAGTTTCGGCGAGAAATATAGTTTCGTCGAGAAAATAGTTTCGGCGAGAAATATAGTTTTGGGCGAGAAATATAGTTTCGGCGAGAAAAATATAGAAAAATATTTCGGCGAGAAATATAGTTTTTGGTAGTTTCAGGGTGACAAAAATTCGGTAGTTTCAGCGGGACAAATTTCGGTATTTTCAGCGGGACAAAAATGCGGGATTTTCAGCAGGACTAAAATTCGGTAGTTTCAGCAGGACAAAAATTCTGTATTTTCAGCGGGACAAAAATACTTTCAGCGAGAAAAATATAGTCGGCGGGACAAAATATAGTACGAGAAAAATATAGTCAGCGGGACAAAAATTCGGTAGTTTCAGCGGGACAAAAATACTTTCGGCGGGACAAAAATACTTTCGGCGAGAAATATAGTTTTGGCCGAGAAATATAGTTTCGTTGAGAAAATAGTTTCGGCGAGAAATATAGTTTCGTCGAGAAAATAGTTTCGGCGAGAAATATAGTTTTGGGCGAGAAATATAGTTTCGGCGAGAAAAATATAGAAAAATATTTCGGCGAGAAATATAGTTTTCGGTATTTTCAGCGGGTATTTTTGGTATTTTCAGAGGGTATTTTCGGTATTTTCAGCGGGTATTTTCGGTATTTTCAGCGGGGAAAGTTTTCGGTATTTTCAGCAGGCAAGTTTTCGGTATTTTCAGCGGGGCAAGTTTTCGGTATTTTCAGCAGGGCAAGTTTCCGTTTAAAATATGGTCGGCGAGAAAAATATAGTCGGCGAGAAATATAGTTTCGGTGAGAAAAATATAGTTTCGGCGAGAAATATAGTTTTGGGCGAGAAATATAGTTTCGGCGAGAAAAATATAGAAAAATATTTCGGCGAGAAATATAGTTTTTGGTAGTTTCAGGGTGACAAAAATTCGGTAGTTTCAGCGGGACAAATTTCGGTATTTTCAGCGGGACAAAAATGCGGGATTTTCAGCAGGACTAAAATTCGGTAGTTTCAGCAGGACAAAAATTTTGTATTTTCAGCGGGACAAAAATACTTTCAACGAGAAAAATATAGTCGGCGGGACAAAATATAGTACGAGAAAAATATAGTCAGCGGGACAAAATATTGTCAGAGGGACAAAATATATAAATGGCAGGATAAAATATAGTCAGCGAGAAATATAGTTTCGGTGAGAAAAATATAGTTTCGGCGAGAAAAATATAGTTTCGGCGAGAAATATAGTTTCGACGAGAAAAATAATAAAAATTTAGTCAGCGGGATAAAAAATTTTCAGCGGGTATTTTCAGAGGGTATTTTCAGCGGGTAATTTCGGCGGGTATTTTCAGTGGGTATTTTCAGAGGGTATTTTCAGCGGGTATATTCGGCGGGTATTTTCAGCGGGTATTTTCAGAGGGTATTTTCGGCGGGTATTTTCAGCGGGTATTTTCGGTATTTTCAGCGGGTATTTTCGGTATTTTCAGCGGGGAAAGTTTTCGGTATTTTCAGCGGGCAAGTTTTCGGTATTTTCAGCAGGGCAAGTTTTCGGTATTTTCAGCAGGGCAAGTTTCCGTTTAAAATATGTTCGGCGAGAAAAATATAGTCGGCGAGAAATATAGTTTCGGTGAGAAAAATATAGTTTCGGCGAGAAAAATATAGTTTCGGCGAGAAATATAGTTTCGACGAGAAAAATATAGTTTCGGCGAGAAATAGTTTCAAAAAAAATTCGATAGTTTCAGCGGGTATTTTCGGTATTTTCAGCGGGTATTTTCAGTAGGTATTTTCAGCGGGTATTTTTGGTATTTTCAACGGGTATTTTCGGTATTTTTAGCCGAGAAAAATATAGCCAGCGGGACAAAAATTTTGAAAAATATAGTCGGCGAGAAAAATATATTCGGCGGGACAAAACATAGTCCGAAAAAAATTTAGTCGGCGGGACAAAATATAGTCCGAGAAAAATATAGTCAGCGGGACAAAAATTTTGAAAAATATAGTCGGCGAGAAAAATATAGTCGGCGGGACAAAATATAGTCCGAGAAAAATATAGTCAACGGGACAAAAATTCGGTAGTTTCAGCAGGACAAAAATACTTTCGGCGGGACAAAAAATACTTTCGGCGGGACAAAAATACTTTCGGCGGGACAAAAAAAACTTTCGGCGGGACAAAAAATACTTTCGGCGGGACAAAAATACTTTCGGCGAGAAAAATATAGTTGGCGAGCAATATAGTTTTGGGCGAGACATATAGTTTCGTTGAGAAAATAGTTTCGGCGAGAAATATAGTTTCGTCGAGAAAATAGTTTCGGCGAGAAATATAGTTTTGGGCGAGAAATATAGTTTCGGCGAGAAAATTATAGAAAAATATTTCGGCGAGAAATATAGTTTTTGGTAGTTTCAGGGTGACAAAAATTCGGTAGTTTCAGCGGGACAAATTTCGGTATTTTCAGCGGGACAAAAATGCGGGATTTTCAGTAGGACTAAAATTCGGTAGTTTCAGCAGGACAAAAATTCTGTATTTTCAGCGGGACAAAAATACTTTCAGCGAGAAAAATATAGTCGGCGGGACAAAATATAGTACGAGAAAAATATAGTCAGCGGGACAAAATATTGTCAGAGGGACAAAATATATAGTCGGCGGGACAAAATATAGTCCGAGAAAAATATAGTCAGCGGGACAAAAATTTTGAAAAATATAGTCGGCGAGAAAAATATAATCGGCGGGACAAAATATAGTCCGAGAAAAATATAGTCAACGGGACAAAAATTCGGTAGTTTCAGCAGGACAAAAATACTTTCGGCGGGACAAAAAATACTTTCGGCGGGACAAAAATACTTTCGGCGGGACAAAAAAAACTTTCGGTGGGACAAAAAATACTTTCGGCGGGACAAAAATACTTTCGGCGAGAAAAATATAGTTGGCGAGAAATATAGTTTTGGGCGAGAAATATAGTTTCGTTGAGAAAATAGTTTCGGCGAGAAATATAGTTTCGTCGAGAAAATAGTTTCGGCGAGAAATATAGTTTTGGGCGAGAAATATAGTTTCGGCGAGAAAATTATAGAAAAATATTTCGGCGAGAAATATAGTTTTTGGTAGTTTCAGGGTGACAAAAATTCGGTAGTTTCAGCGGGACAAAATATTGTCAGAGGGACAAAATATATAAATGGCAGGATAAAATATAGTCAGCGAGAAATATAGTTTCGGTGAGAAAAATATAGTTTCGGCGAGAAAAATATAGTTTCGGCGAGAAATATAGTTTCGACGAGAAAAATAATAAAAATTTAGTCAGCGGGATAAAAAAATTTCAGCGGGTATTTTCAGAGGGTATTTTCAGCGGGTAATTTCGGCGGGTATTTTCAGTGGGTATTTTCAGAGGGTATTTTCAGCGGATATATTCGGCGGGTATTTTCAGCGGGTATTTTCAGAGGGTATTTTCGGCGGGTATTTTCAGCGGGTATTTTCGGCGGGTATTTTCAGCGGGTATTTTCGGTATTTTCAGCGGGTATTTTTGGTATTTTTAGCGGGTATTTTCGGTATTTTCAGCGGGGAAAGTTTTCGGTATTTTCAGCGGGCAAGTTTTCGGTATTTTCAGCAGGGCAAGTTTTCGGTATTTTCAGCAGGGCAAGTTTCCGTTTAAAATATGGTCGGCGAGAAAAATATAGTCGGCGAGAAATATAGTTTCGGTGAGAAAAATATAGTTTCGGCGAGAAAAATATAGTTTCGGCGAGAAATAGTTTCAAAAAAAATTCGATAGTTTCAGCGGGTATTTTCAGAGGGTATTTTCAGCGGATATATTCGGCGGGTATTTTCAGCGGGTATTTTCAGAGGATATTTTCGGCGGGTATTTTCAGCGGGTATTTTCGGCGGGTATTTTCAGCGGGTATTTTCGGTATTTTCAGCGGGTATTTTTGGTATTTTCAACGGGTATTTTCGGTATTTTCAGCCGAGAAAAATATAGCCAGCGGGACAAAAATTTTGAAAAATATAGTCGGCGAGAAAAATATATTCGGCGGGACAAAACATAGTCCGAAAAAAATTTAGTCGGCGGGACAAAATATAGTCCGAGAAAAATATAGTCAGCGGGACAAAAATTTTGAAAAATATAGTCGGCGAGAAAAATATAATCGGCGGGACAAAATATAGTCCGAGAAAAATATAGTCAACGGGCCAAAAATTCGGTAGTTTCAGCAGGACAAAAATACTTTCGGCAGGACAAAAAATACTTTCGGCGGGACAAAAATACTTTCGGCGGGACAAAAAAAACTTTCGGCGGGACAAAAAATACTTTCGGCGAGAAAAATATAGCTGGCGAGCAATATAGTTTTGGGCGAGAAATATAGTTTCGTTGAGAAAATAGTTTCGGCGAGAAATATAGTTTCGTCGAGAAAATAGTTTCGGCGAGAAATATAGTTTTGGGCGAGAAATATAGTTTCGGCGAGAAAATTATAGAAAAATATTTCGGCGAGAAATATAGTTTTTGGTAGTTTCAGGGTGACAAAAATTCGGTAGTTTCAGCGGGACAAATTTCGGTATTTTCAGTGGGACAAAAATGCGGGATTTTCAGCAGGACTAAAATTCGGTAGTTTCAGCAGGACAAAAATTCTGTATTTTCAGCGAGACAAAAATACTTTCAGCGAGAAAAATATAGTCGGCGGGACAAAATATAGTACGAGAAAAATATAGTCAGCGGGACAAAATATTGTCAGAGGGACAAAATATATAGTCGGCGGGACAAAATATAGTCCGAGAAAAATATAGTCAGCGGGACAAAAATTTTGAAAAATATAGTCGGCGAGAAAAATATAATCGGCGGGACAAAATATAGTCCGAGAAAAATATAGTCAACGGGACAAAAATTCGGTAGTTTCAGCAGGACAAAAATACTTTCGGCGGGACAAAAAATACTTTCGGCGGGACAAAAATACTTTCGGCGGGACAAAAAAAACTTTCGGCGGGACAAAAAATACTTTCGGCGGGACAAAAATACTTTCGGCGAGAAAAATATAGTTGGCGAGAAATATAGTTTTGGGCGAGTAATATAGTTTCGTTGAGAAAATAGTTTCGGCGAGAAATATAGTTTCGTCGAGAAAATAGTTTCGGCGAGAAATATAGTTTTGGGCGAGAAATATAGTTTCGGCGAGAAAAATATAGAAAAATATTTCGGCGAGAAATATAGTTTTTGGTAGTTTCAGGGTGACAAAAATTCGGTAGTTTCAGCGGGACAAATTTCGGTATTTTCAGCGGGACAAAAATGCGGGTTTCTCAGCAGGACTAAAATTCGATAGTTTCAGCAGGACAAAAATTCTGTATTTTCAGCGGGACAAAAATACTTTCAACGAGAAAAATATAGTCGGCGGGACAAAATATAGTACGAGAAAAATATAGTCAGCGGGACAAAAATTCGGTAGTTTCAGCGGGACAAAAATACTTTCGGCGGGACAAAAAATACTTTCGGCGGGACAAAAATACTTTCGGCGGGACAAAAAAAACTTTCGGCGGGACAAAAAATACTTTCGGCGGGACAAAAATACTTTCGGCGAGAAAAATATAGTTGGCGAGAAATATAGTTTTGGGCGAGAAATATAGTTTCGTTGAGAAAATAGTTTCGGCGAGAAATATAGTTTCGTCGAGAAAATAGTTTCGGCGAGAAATATAGTTTTGGGCGAGAAATATAGTTTCGGCGAGAAAAATATAGAAAAATATTTCGGCGAGAAATATAGTTTTTGGTAGTTTCAGGGTGACAAAAATTCGGTAGTTTCAGCGGGACAAATTTCGGTATTTTCAGCGGGACAAAAATGCGGGTTTTTCAGCAGGACTAAAATTCGGTAGTTTCAGCAGGACAAAAATTCTGTATTTTCAGCGGGACAAAAATACTTTCAACGAGAAAAATATAGTCGGCGGGACAAAATATAGTACGAGAAAAATATAGTCAGCGGGACAAAAATTCGGTAGTTTCAGCGGGACAAAAATACTTTCGGCGGGACAAAAAATACTTTCGGCGGGACAAAAATACTTTCGGCGAGAAATATAGTTTTGGCCGAGAAATATAGTTTCGTTGAGAAAATAGTTTTGGGCGAGAAATAGAGTTTCGGCGAGAAAAATATAGAAAAATATTTCGGCGAGAAATATAGTTTTCGGTATTTTTAGCGGGTATTTTTGGTATTTTCAGAGGGTATTTTCGGTATTTTCAGCGGGTATTTTCGGTATTTTCAGCGGGGAAAGTTTTCGGTATTTTCAGCGGGCAAGTTTTCGGTATTTTCAGCGGGGCAAGTTTTCGGTATTTTCAGCAGGGCAAGTTTCCGTTTAAAATATGGTCGGCGAGAAAAATATAGTCGGCGAGAAATATAGTTTCGGTGAGAAAAATATAGTTTCGGCGAGAAATATAGTTTTGGGCGAGAAATATAGTTTCGGCGAGAAAAATATAGAAAAATATTTCGGCGAGAAATATAGGTTTTGGTAGTTTCAGGGTGACAAAAATTTGGTAGTTTGAGCGGGACAAATTTCGGTATTTTCAGCGGGACAAAAATGCGGGATTTTCAGCAGGACAAAAATACTTTCAACGAGAAAAATATAGTCGGCGGGACAAAATAAAGTACGAGAAAAATATAGTCAGCGGGACAAAATATTGTCAGAGAGACAAAATATATAAACGGCAGGATAAAATATAGTCAGCGAGAAATATAGTTTCGGTGAGAAAAATATAGTTTCGGCGAGAAAAATATAGTTTCGGCGAGAAATATAGTTTCGACGAGAAAAATAATAAAAATTTAGTCAGCCGGATAAAAAAATTTCAGCGGGTATTTTCAGAGGGTATTTTCAGCGGGTAATTTCGGCGGGTATTTTCAGTGGGTATTTTCAGAGGGTATTTTCAGCGGATATATTCGGCGGGTATTTTCAGAGGGTAATTTCGGCGGGTATTTTCAGCGGGTATTTTCGGCGGGTATTTTCAGCGGATATTTTCGGTATTTTCAGCGGGTATTTTTGGTATTTTCAGCGGGTATTTTCGGTATTTTCAGCGGGTATTTTCGGTGTTTTCAGCGGGGAAAGTTTTCGGTATTTTCAGCGGGCAAGTTTTCGGTATTTTCAGCAAGGCAAGTTTTCGGTATTTTTAGCAGGGCAAGTTTCCGTTTAAAATATGGTCGGCGAGAAAAATATAGTCGGCGAGAAATATAGTTTCGGTGAGAAAAATATAGTTTCGGCGAGAAAAATATAGTTTCGGCGAGAAAAATATAGTTTCGGCGAGAAATATAGTTTCGACGAGAAAAATATAGTTTCGGCGAGAAATAGTTTCAAAAAAAATTCGATAGTTTCAGCGGGTATTTTCGGTATTTTCAGCGGGTATTTTCAGTAGGTATTTTCAGCGGGTATTTTTGGTATTTTCAACGGGTATTTTCGGTATTTTCAGCCGAGAAAAATATAGCCAGCGGGACAAAAATTTTGAAAAATATAGTCGGCGAGAAAAATATATTCGGCGGGACAAAACATAGTCCGAAAAAAATTTAGTCGGCGGGACAAAATATAGTCCGAGAAAAATATAGTCAGCGGGACAAAAATTTTGAAAAATATAGTTTCAGCGAGAAAATTATAGAAAAATATTTCGGCGAGAAATATAGTTTTTGGTAGTTTCAGGGTGACAAAAATTCGGTAGTTTCAGCGGGACAAATTTCGGTATTTTCAGCGGGACAAAAATGCGGGATTTTCAGCAGGACTAAAATTCGGTAGTTTCAGCAGGACAAAAATTCTGTATTTTCAGCGGGACAAAAATACTTTCAGCGAGAAAAATATAGTCGGCGGGACAAAATATAGTACGAGAAAAATATAGTCAGCGGGACAAAATATTGTCAGAGAGACAAAATATATAAACGGCAGGATAAAATATAGTCAGCGAGAAATATAGTTTCGGCGAGAAAAATATAGTTTCGGCGAGAAATATAGTTTCGACGAGAAAAAAAATAATAAAAATTTAGTCAGCCGGATAAAAAATTTTCAGCGGGTATTTTCAGAGGGTATTTTCAGCGGGTAATTTCGGCGGGTATTTTCAGTGGGTATTTTCAGAGGGTATTTTCAGCGGGTATATTCGGCGGGTATTTTCAGCGGGTATTTTCAGAGGGTATTTTCGGCGGGTATTTTCAGCGGGTATTTTCGGTATTTTCAGCGGGTATTTTCGATGTTTTCAGCGGGGAAAGTTTTCGGTATTTTCAGCGGGCAAGTTTTCGGTATTTTCAGCAGGGCAAGTTTTCGGTATTTTTAGCAGGGCAAGTTTCCGTTTAAAATATGGTCGGCGAGAAAAATATAGTCGGCGAGAAATATAGTTTCGGTGAGAAAAATATAGTTTCGGCGAGAAAAATATAGTTTCGGCGAGAAAAATATAGTTTCGGCGAGAAATATAGTTTCGACGAGAAAAATATAGTTTCGGCGAGAAATAGTTTCAAAAAAAATTCGATAGTTTCAGCGGGTATTTTCGGTATTTTCAGCGGGTATTTTCAGTAGGTATTTTCAGCGGGTATTTTTGGTATTTTCAACGGGTATTTTCGGTATTTTCAGCCGAGAAAAATATAGCCAGCGGGACAAAAATTTTGAAAAATATAGTCGGCGAGAAAAATATATTCGGCGGGACAAAACATAGTCCGAAAAAAATTTAGTCGGCGGGACAAAATATAGTCCGAGAAAAATATAGTCAGCGGGACAAAAATTTTGAAAAATATAGTTTCAGCGAGAAAATTATAGAAAAATATTTCGGCGAGAAATATAGTTTTTGGTAGTTTCAGGGTGACAAAAATTCGGTAGTTTCAGCGGGACAAATTTCGGTATTTTCAGCGGGACAAAAATGCGGGATTTTCAGCAGGACTAAAATTCGGTAGTTTCAGCAGGACAAAAATTCTGTATTTTCAGCGGGACAAAAATACTTTCAGCGAGAAAAATATAGTCGGCGGGACAAAATATAGTACGAGAAAAATATAGTCAGCGGGACAAAATATTGTCAGAGAGACAAAATATATAAACGGCAGGATAAAATATAGTCAGCGAGAAATATAGTTTCGGCGAGAAAAATATAGTTTCGGCGAGAAATATAGTTTCGACGAGAAAAAAAATAATAAAAATTTAGTCAGCCGGATAAAAAATTTTCAGCGGGTATTTTCAGAGGGTATTTTCAGCGGGTAATTTCGGCGGGTATTTTCAGTGGGTATTTTCAGAGGGTATTTTCAGCGGGTATATTCGGCGGGTATTTTCAGAGGGTATTTTCGGCGGGTATTTTCGGCGGGTATTTTCAGCGGGTATTTTCGGTATTTTCAGCGGGTATTTTCGATGTTTTCAGCGGGGAAAGTTTTCGGTATTTTCAGCGGGCAAGTTTTCGGTATTTTCAGCAGGGCAAGTTTTCGGTATTTTTAGCAGGGCAAGTTTCCGTTTAAAATATGGTCGGCGAGAAAAATATAGTCGGCGAGAAATATAGTTTCGGTGAGAAAAATATAGTTTCGGCGAGAAAAATATAGTTTCGGCGATAAATATAGTTTCGACGAGAAAAATAATAAAAATTTATTCAGCGGGATAAAAAATTTTCAGCGGGTATTTTCAGAGGGTATTTTCAGCGGGTAATTTCGGCGGGTATTTTCAGTGGGTATTTACAGAGGTTATTTTCAGCGGGTATATTCGGCGGGTATTTTCAGCGGGTATATTCGGCGGGTATTTTCAGCGGGTATTTTCAGAGGGTATTTTCGGCGGGTATTTTCAGCGGGTATTTTCGGCGGGTATTTTCAGCGGGTATTTTCGGTATTTTCAGCGGGTATTTTCGGTATTTTCTGCGGGTATTTTCGGTATTTTCAGCGGGGAAAGTTTTCGGTATTTTCAGCGGGCAAGTTTTCGGTATTTTCAGCAGGGCAAGTTTTCGGTATTTTCAGCAGGGCAAGTTTCCGTTTAAAATATGTTCGGCGAGAAAAATATAGTCGGCGAGAAATATAGTTTCGGTGAGAAAAATATAGTTTCGGCGAGAAAAATATAGTTTCGGCGAGAAATATAGTTTCGACGAGAAAAATATAGTTGCGGCGAGAAATAGTTTCAAAAAAAATTCGATAGTTTCAGCGGGTATTTTCGGTATTTTCAGTAGGTATTTTCAGCGGGTATTTTTGGTATTTTCAACGGGTATTTTCGGTATTTTCAGCCGAGAAAAATATAGCCAGCGGGACAAAAATTTTGAAAAATATAGTCGGCGAGAAAAATATATTCGGCGGGACAAAACATAGTCCGAAAAAAATTTAGTCGGCGGGACAAAATATAGTCCGAGAAAAATATAGTCAGCGGGACAAAAATTTTGAAAAATATAGTCGGCGAGAAAAATATACTCGGCGGGACAAAATATAGTCCGAGAAAAATATAGTCAACGGGACAAAAATTCGGTAGTTTCAGCAGGACAAAAATACTTTCGGCGGGACAAAAAATACTTTCAGCGGGACAAAAATACTTTCAGCGAGAAAAATATAGTCGGCGGGACAAAATATAGTACGAGAAAAATATAGTCAGCGGGACAAAATATTGTCAGAGGGACAAAATATATAATCGGCGGGACAAAATATAGTCCGAGAAAAATATAGTCAACGGGACAAAAATTCGGTAGTTTCAGCAGGACAAAAATACTTTCGGCGGGACAAAAAATACTTTCGGCGGGACAAAAATACTTTCGGCGGGACAAAAAAAACTTTCGGCGGGACAAAAAATACTTTCGGCGGGACAAAAATACTTTCGGCGAGAAAAATATAGTTGGCGAGAAATATAGGTTTGGGCGAGAAATATAGTTTCGTTGAGAAAATAGTTTCGGCGAGAAATATAGTTTCGTCGAGAAAATAGTTTCGGCGAGAAATATAGTTTTGGGCGAGAAATATAGTTTCGGCGAGAAAAATATAGAAAAATATTTCGGCGAGAAATATAGTTTTTGGTAGTTTCAGGGTGACAAAAATTCGGTAGTTTCAGCGGGACAAATTTCGGTATTTTCAGCGGGACAAAAATGCGGGTTTTTCAGCAGGACTAAAATTCGGTAGTTTCAGCAGGACAAAAATTCTGTATTTTCAGCGGGACAAAAATACTTTCAACGAGAAAAATATAGTCGGCGGGACAAAATATAGTACGAGAAAAATATAGTCAGCGGGACAAAATATTGTCAGAGGGACAAAATATATAGTCGGCAGGACAAAATATAGTCGGCGAGAAATATAGTTTCGGTGAGAAAAATATAGTTTCGGCGAGAAAAATATAGTTTCGGCAAGAAATATAGTTTCGACGAGAAAAATAATAAAAATTTAGTCAGCGGGATAAAAAATTTTCAGCGGGTATTTTCAGAGGGTATTTTCAGCGTGTATTTTCGGCGGGTATTTTCAGTGGGTATTTTCAGAGGGTATTTTCGGCGGGTATTTTCAGCGGGTATTATCAGAGGGTACGTTCAGCGGGTATTTTCGGCGGGTATTTTCAGCGGGTATTTTCAGAGGGTATTTTTGGCGGGTATTTTCAGCGGGTATTTTTGGTATTTTCAGCGGGTATTTTCGGTATTTTCGGTATTTTCAGCGAGGAAAGTTTTCGGTATTTTCAGCGGGCAAGTTTTCGGTATTTTCAGCGGGGCAAATTTTCGGTATTTTCAGCATGGCAAGTTTCCGTTTAAAATATGGTCGGCGAGAAAAATATAGTTTCGGCGAGAAATATAGTTTCGACGAGAAAAATATAGTTTCGGCGAGAAATAGTTTCAAAAAAAATTCGATAGTTTCAGCGGGTATTTTCGGTATTTTCAGTAGGTATTTTCAGCGGGTATTTTTGGTATTTTCAACAAGTATTTTCGGTATTTTCAGCCGAGAAAAATATAGCCAGCGGGACAAAAATTTTGAAAAATATAGTCGGCGAGAAAAATATAGTCGGCGGGACAAAATATAGTCTGAAAAAAATTAGTCGGCGGGACAAAAATTCGGTAGTTTCAGCAGGACAAAAATACTTTCGGCGGGACAAAAATACTTTCGGCGGGACAAAAAATACTTTCGGCGGGATAAAAATACTTTCGGCGGGACAAAAAAAACTTTCGGCGAGACAAAAAATACTTTCGGCGGGACAAAAATACTTTCGGCGAGAAATATAGTTTTCGGCGAGAAATATAGTTTCGTCGAGAAAATAGTTTCGGCGAGAAATATAGTTTTGGGCGAGAAATATAGTTTCGGCGAGAAAAATATAGAACAATATTTCGGCGAGAAATATAGTTTTTGGTAGTTTCAGGGTGACAAAAATTCGGTAGTTTCAGCGGGACAAATTTCGGTATTTTCAGCGGGACAAAAATGCGGGTTTTTCAGCAGGACTAAAATTCGGTAGTTTCAGCAGAACAAAAATTCTGTATTTTCAGCGGGACAAAATACTTTCAGCGAGAAAAATATAGTCGGCGGGACAAAATATAGTCCGACAAAAATTTAGTCAGCGGGATAAAAAATTTTCAGCTGGTATTTTCAGAGGGTATTTTCAGCGGGTATTTTCGGCGGGTATTTTCGGCGGGTATTTTCAGCGGGTATTTTCAGCGAGTATTTTCGGTATTTTCAGCGGGTATTTTCGGTATTTTCAGCGGGGAAAGTTTTCAGTATTTTCAGCGGGGCAAGTTTTCGGTATTTTCAGCGGGGCAAGTTTCGGTATTTTCAGCAGGGCAAGTTTTCGTTTAAAATATAGTCGGGTATTTTCGGTATTTTCAGCGGGTATTTCAGCGAGTATTTTCGGCGGGTATTTCTAGCGGGTATTTTCAGCGGGTATTTTCGGTATTTTTAGCCGAGAAAATTATAGTCAGCGGGACAAAAATTTTGAAAAATATAGTCGGCGGGACAAAATATAGTCCGAGAAAAATCTAGTCAGCGGGACAAAAATTTTGAAAAATATAGTCGGCGGGACAAAATATTGTCAGCGGGACAAAATATAGTCCGAGAAAAATATAGTCGGCGGGATTTACACGGGGCAAGTTTTCGGTATTTTCAGCGGGGCCTGTTTTTGGTATTTTCAGCAGGGCAAATTTTCGGTATTATCAGCGGGGCAAGTTTTCGTTATTTTCAGCAGGGCAAGTTTTCGGTATTTTCAGCAGGGCAAGTTTTCGGTATTTTCAGCGGGGCAAGTTTTCGGTATTTTCAGCAGGGCAAGTTTTCGAAGTTTCGGCGAGAAATATAGTTTCGGCGGAAAATATAGTTTCGGCGAGAAATATAGTTTCGGCGAGAAATATAGTTTTGGGCAAGAAATATAGTTTCGACGAGAAAAATATAGAAAAATATTTCGACGAGAAATATAGTTTCGGCAAGAAATACAGTTTTCGGTAGTTTCAGCGTGACAAAAATTCGGTAGTTTCAGCGAGACAAAAATCGGTATTTTCAGCAGGACAAAAATTTGGTAGTTTCAGTAGGACAAAAATTCGGCATTTTCAACGGGACAAAAATTTGGTAGTTTTAGCAGGAAAAATTTCGGTAGTTTTAGCAAAAAGTAGTTTCGGCGAGAAATATAGTTTCGGCGAGATAAAAATTCGGCGGGACAAAAATACTTTCGGCGGGACAAAAATACTTTCGGCGGGATAAAAATACTTTCAGCGAGAAAAATATAATCGTTGAAAAACATATAGTCGGCGAGAAAAATATAGTCGTTGAGAAAAATATAGTCGTTGAGAAAAATATAGTCGGTGAGAAAAACATAGAATAATAGTTTCGCCGACAAAAATAGCTATATAGTTTGTATATTGGGCTGCTATAACATCTAGATGTGCACCTCGCATTTGTGTTGCAATCGGCAGTGCCAAAAGGGCACTTTGCTCGTAGTGTTTTTTTTTTTCTCATATCTCAAAAACTATTAGTCGTAGAATGTGGAATTTTTTTATGGAATTGCTATAACATCTAGTTATAAACCTCCATTTTTGGTTCCAATCGGCCTTTCCAAAAAGGCAGTATAATTTTGGCAAAATATTAATAAAATTAATAATTTAGTTGGCTTTTAATTGTTTTAGGCAACATTTGATTTGTTAAATTGATATTGACAAGCTGGAAAAATATATTCCTGAGAATTATGTACGAAGTAAACGAAAATAACATCTCTTTCTTTACGAGATTTCTAGCGATTATAGTAATTTTGTGCAATGCAATAAGGAAAAAACTAAAATTACTAGCGTATTTATTATTAATTAAAATTATAGTATTTGGTAAATTAAAGACAAACTTTTACTCTATTCTCATCTTTCTAAATGTTTATAATAAGATAGTTGAATTAATAATTGTAGAAATAATATTAATAAAAACTAATACTTTAGCAATTGCGTAACTGCCCCTGTTTTTCAAGAATAGAAAAATCGTATTTCACTGTCAACTGAAATAAGTTTAATTGAAGGCAGCAAAAAATTAATGTATAATTTAATAGTCGTACAAGGAAGTCATGTGGTGCCCACATCAGATTCTTTCCAAAAGTAGTTGTTAATTATTTCATAAGTACAGTTTATTACAATATATATTTTTTTCCCACAAAACTTATTTATATTATAAAAATTGCACTTAATAAATATTTATTCTATATGACGACATATAAAATTATACTAACGCTAATTATGAGAAAATAAATTTTATTCAAAATATTTTATTGAAAGTTTTGATAAGTCAATAAACAACTATTTTTAAAAATTATAATATAATTTGGCAACAAGGTATAATCGTACAGATTTTGCATTTCGAGATTTTTACGAATGTTCAAAAATCATCAATATTTCTCAACGAAAACTCGAAATAATCGGTTTTATTTTGTTTTCGAGATAGTATATCATCAATGCCTTGTCGCCTTCATTTTTATTTGGTATACTATTGCTATCTCGAGATCTATAAGAGGTACGAAGTCTATTCTAGACTACTTCACTGAGCATAGCAATAGTTTATGTTTAGGGATCGGATTTTAGGTAATAAATTTTCAGAAATAGGCAAAAAACTACTCTGGCGATCCAATTTTTTTTTCTTTTAACTTCATTCTCACCATATGGAAATATATAATAAATCAAATCACGATTAATTTTGTCAGTATAGGGATATCCAAGCACATAACATGCTCTTCCAACACCTGTCTTTTTTCCAATACTTTCATTCATTTTAATTTTATACTTTTAAACGTCAACAATCAATTCGACTGGCGCCATATGGCGGCGTTCTCGGCGTTGCAGGGTTGGCGTAAATGGCATACACTATTTTTTTGTAACATATTAATTATCAAAAATAAAAAATACCTATCAAACAAACTTAAATTTCAGTTCCAAGTAAAACCTTTTTGTTTTAAAAATTTGGTTACAAACTATATGTGGTCTGGTTTTATTTTCATTTAGAATATTAAAAATATAAGTTCTAAAACATTGGGTAATAAGGTAAAAGTGAACTTTAGCCATTCTAAATTGCCTGAAAGTATAACTTTCATTGGTGAATAAAATTCGATTAAACGGACTGTAATGACTTATCTTTAGAATGAAGTAATAGAATGAATTTGAAGACAATATTAATGTTTTTATTCTGACATTCTCTAAAAATACATAATCATAACTATAGTAACAAAATTCATAAAAATGTAAAAGTAAAAAGTGTGAGTAGGCGTGAACATGCCCCCCGCCTTGCAAGACCAAAGGTCTTCAACTATTTAACGGAAGTGGGCAGATTTTCGGAAAAGATCTTTTCATTAAACCAGTTTGTGTCTTCAATACTGCTACTCGGTTGATTCCATCTTTGCCTGGGAATAGTTGTTCTACGCGTCCCAATTTCCATTTCATAGGTGGTAAATTATCTTCTTTAATTAGTACTAAATCACCTATCTTTATTTGGTATTTATTTTGTTTCCACTTATACCGAATTTGTAGCTCAGAAATGTATTCTTTGTTCCATCTTTCCCAAAAATGCTGTTGTACAGTTTGAATATGTTGATAGTAAGATAAACGATTTTCAGGTATATTTGTGTAATTTTCTTCTTGCACTGAGGTAAGAGGTCTTCCAATCAAGAAGTGAGCAGGTGTTAATGGATATAGATCGCTCGGATCAGAAGATAAAGGTGACAGAGGACGTGAATTAAGAATAGCTTCAACTTGAACAAGAAGCGAATAGAATTCTTCAAAAGTAAAAATTGATAACCCTACCACACGTTTTAAATGATGTTTAAAACTTTTTATCCCTGCTTCCCACAAACCTCCGAAATGCGGTGACAGAGGTGGAATAAATTCCCAATTGATTTTTTCGATACTAAAATATTGAATTAGTGTTTGAGAATTAGATGATAAAAATTCTCCTAAATATTTTAATTCATTATTTGCTGCAATAAAATTAGTTCCATTATCTGAAAATATTTTAACCGGTTTACCCCGACGCGAAATAAAACGTTTCAAAGATAAAATGAATGATTCTTTTGTTAAATCTGTTACTAATTCTAAATGAACGGCTTTGACAGAAAAACATACGAACAAACAGACATAACATTTAAAAATCTTAGAACCACGACCTTTTCTGTCCTTAATCGCAAATGGACCAGCATAATCTACTCCTGTGACGTTGAATGGAAATTTTGCTTCTAAGCGTTCTGGAGGTAAATTTCCCATTGTTCTTTCAAGGGCTTTTGGATTGAATCGGAAACATTTCATGCATTTTTGAACGATTTTTCTTGCTAAACTTCGTCCTCGAATTGGCCAAAATTTCTGTCTTAATGATGCTAGCAATAGTTGGGGTCCAGCGTGTAATAATCGTAAGTGTTCGTCTTCAAAAATTAGAACTGTTAAATGATGATTTCCAGATAAAACAATAGGATGTTTTTTGTCGTAAGGAAATTCAGAATTGTTTATACGTCATCCAACACGTAAAATCCCTGCATTATCCAAAAATGGATTTAAAATTGATAATTTACTCTTCCTTTTCACAAACTTTCCTTTAATAAGACTTGATATTTCTTCTGAAAAAGATTCCTTCTGTGCAATTTTTATTAATATGTGAAATGCTTCATTTATTTCACGCAGTGTCAAAATACTTTTGAGCCTTTCTTCATTTCTCCTTTGACAATTATTCTTGAATCTAATCATGTAGGCAATAATTCGATTTAGTCGTGTTAAATTTGAATATCGATGGAATGGAAAACTTTCTTCTTCTTGTACAATCGTTAACGTGTGAAGATTTTTTCGCATTTCAGGCATTTCTTTAACTTGCTTCGCTGTATTTGGCCATTTCGAATGATCTTCTACAAGCCATTTTGGACCTTCCCACCAAAGTTTCGCATATAAAATTTTTGAAGGAGAAATTCCTCGAGATGCCAAATCTGCTGGATTGTCAATACTTGGTACATGTCGCCATTGATAAGAACTGGTAAGTTGTTGTATTTCGGAAACTCGATTGGCTACAAATGATTTTAGAGAACTGGGAGATGTTTTTAGCCAACATAAAACTATAATTGAATCTGTCCATAAAATACAATCATCAAACTTCATATTTATGAATTTGGTTATTCTGTAAATTAATTTGGCTAATAGAAATGCACCACATAATTCTAAACGTGGCATACTAATTGTTTTTAAAGGTGCTACTTTCGTTTTAGAACATAATAAGGAGGTAGAAGTATTATTGGATGCATCTGTACTACGAATGTATATACAGGCACCATAAGCGCTTTCCGAGGCATCCGAAAATCCGTGTATTTTAACTCGTACTGGATTTATACAAACTGTGTTCCGCTCAATTCGTAATTCATTTAGAACTGATAATTCATTTCTAAATTCTAACCATTTTTTGTGAAGATTTTGTGGAAAACTTTCATCCCATGACAACTTTTCCAACCACAGTTTTTGTAACATACTTTTTGCTACAATAATGCACGGACTTGGTAATCCCAACGGATCAAAAATTTGAGAAATATTGGATAAAACTGTACGCTTTGTAATTCTTTCTTTGTCAGACATTTCATTTATTTTGTATGATAATTTATCTGTAGTTGGACACCATATGAGTCCAAGAGTCTTCGCATTTTCATTTTCTCCAAATTGAAGAACTTTTGATGAATTATCTTAGTATGACTTTCATATTCTTCAAGTTGATGTTGAATTTCATAGAGTAATTTCTCTGCATTTTCTGTTGTTTCTAATTCAGATTCTTCTGTACCTACATCTTCAAGTAAACTTTCAGTAAGCTCAGATTCTTCCGTACTCAGTATTTCTTCACTTGTTTCTTCATCAGGTTCAGGAATTTCAGTCGTTGTCTCAACATGTTCGTGAGTTGTGCTTTCTTCAGGTAAACTTTCAGTTTCTGCAGGGTTCGCAGTTGCCCCTTTTTCTTCTTTCATTATGTGTTGTGCCGTTGCCAGTTGACTGTAATATAAATTATCGAAATCTTCACGTTCTTGATATTCTTTGTCAAGATCTTCAGTACTACATGTAACTTCAATTTGTGTCTGAATGTCTTCAAATTCATCAATGAGTTTATTTATTCGATCTATTCTTTTCTCTAACGTAATTATGTCAGTTTGAGTGAGTTTCTCTGATTTATTTAATTTATTTTCAAGTAGACTTGTATATTTTGAAAATGACGTTAACTTTTCTTTTATTGAACCGCGTTTTCGAAAAAGATTTTCAGATAATGCCATTTTATTAAAATTAATTTTTATCTATACGCTTCTTGTAATAGTTAATAGCTTAATTCGATCATGTACTCACCCCTTGTGGACGATACCTGCTTTACCTCAATGCGATGCCTTGTGAACTCCAATGTCAATTAATGCCTGGATCTGTGCTGCGAAATACCTCGTACTCCGGCGTTGAACCACTGCACTGCCTTGACTCTTCCGTTGACTTCCAAGACTTCTGTATAATGCCTGGATCTGTGCTGCGAAGTACCTTGTACCCCGGCGTTGATTCATTGCACTATTTTTCACAATTATATGGTTCAAATACTTGCTTCCAAGTATCCGGCTCGAAGGACCATGAATAAAATTCGATTAAATGGACTGTAATGACTTATCTTTAGAATGAAGTAATAGAATGAATTTGAAGACAATATTAATGTTTTTATTCTGACATTCTCTAAAAATACATAATCATAACTATAGTAACAAAATTCATAAAAATGTAAAAGTAAAAAGTGTGAGTAGGCGTGAACAATTGGTTTTATTTGTTACCTTCAATTGGTTTTAAGCATATTATTAAGTATATTATTTTGAAAAATTACACAAATATTTTACAAATATTTTAAAAATATTTGACTTTTACATATATTTTTGCTGTTTATTATACTGTAAAATAAGTTCCTTATGATTTTAAAACACGATACGAATCATTTTTTATCTCTTGGTTTTAATCCTAACCAAAATCCTTTCTCTGCCGCCATGTTGAAGGTGGTTTTGCTTAATTTCAATGGTATTTGCGTCTTCTCATCCACCACGATGTCAAATTTAAATAATAAATATATCAGTAGTACTTTGGATTCCAGCAGTGCAAATCTTGATCCTGAAAAATAATATGTTTTTAAAAAGAAATATTTTTTATTATAACTACAACAACAAACTTGTGTAACAAACTAAAAGACGTGCGAAAATACAACATTAAAAAACCGGGGTTGTTGTAAAGCAAAAATAAAATAATCAACTTCAAATTCACCCATTTTCGTTACAAACGCAAAACAACGAATATACATAGTAATGTAAATAACAAAAGCTAACCAACCTTCAGGTACACGATAATGTCACATAAAACACACAAAATTATTAAATGTATCAAAATCAACATGATGCTTTCCAATGGGCTATTCCGACATTTTATTTTATTATTTATTTTCATTTTCATTAATTGACTGTAGTAGGAATATGAGTACACTTTGTAGTTGATATTTACAATTGATATCATAACAAGTTCAAAAGATAGCTACTAAAGTTATGGAATCTGGAATCCCACTCCAGAATGCTTCATTTAAATGAAAGTAGACACTCATAAATTTATAAACCAAACCAAATTCAAGATTCCATCTTCACATCCTTTAAGCCAATGAGATGCTATATTTTACAAATAAGTGAGTTTTGTTCGGCGAAATTTTTTTGTCGTTTTACGAGTGCCTAGAAACGTTTATATATCTGTCAAAGTTGGTTTTTATTCATTTATTTTTATTTTGAAACATTCATTCGAATATCATTCGTGATTAAATTATATCCTAACGAATTTTTCGATTACTTTACTCGAATCTGTTGCTAATTTATCTCATGACATTGATCAAAAATCATTCGCTTGACAGCTCGTGATATTTTTGTCAATTCCACTCGATATTATATATGAAAAAAAAATTGATAAAATCACAATATTTTCTTAATAAAAAATGTTTGTTTGATCTGATCGCTGTCGTGATCTAAATGACATTTTGAACACTCGTTTTACTGTTATTATGCAAAAACTATTTACCGATAAATTCATAGATCTCGTTATATTATTTACGAAATAGCTATTTGTGCTGCTAGGTAGGAAAGTTGTTCTTTTCTGGTCTGAAAGATACGTATAGGTTCTTTTCTGGTCCGAAAGATACGTATAGGGTCAAGAAGCAATCAAGGCTGGATACTTCTTGAGGACCAAAAAACAACTTTACTGCCATGTAGCACACACTATTTTTTATCCTACACAACAAAACAACATGATAAAATAATATAAACATCTCACGAACAAAAATTTGTCATTTAACTTGACCTCAACAAATTTCTGAAATTGAATTTCAACATTAGAACAAAAAAACAAATATTTTATTTAGACATATACACAAAGATTACCAATTTTGTCCTATTTTTTACGAAATATATAATAAAAATACCTTGAATCTAATATAGTATCAAAATTATCTAAAGTTAAAATATTTTAAAAGCATGTCCAAATATTTTATTCTACTTGTCATTTTTAACGCATTAAGCGCCATCTGTTAGTCCGCACATGAACTGTTTTTGTCTTCTCTAGGAAATAGTGAGATTTTGTAGCTCTGGACTAGCAAATGTCTACTTTCTTGCGTTTTCACGCAGGAAAATCCTTTTTTTAATACGAGTAAGATAAAAAAAACATTTCCAAAGGAAGCCTATTGCAGAACTTAGTTATTTTTACTGCATTTACGAGTATATAAGTTAAATTATAGTTACCAATGCAATTTCTTGGGCCAGATCCGAATGGAATAAACGTTCCACTTTTTATATTGTCCTTATTTTCATCGCTGAATCTTTCCGGATCAAATCGCTCAGGATTTGGAAAATATTCGGGATTATGGTGTATAGCATATATTGGAATAAAAATTTGATCTTCATTCTCTAGGGTTAAAGGCACTTCATCTGGTGAGATTGGTACTATGGTATATCTTCTAGTACAGATACGTGTTAGCATTGAAGCAGGTGGCCATTTCCTCAAAGTTTCTGTAAAATATTAGTAGATATACTAAAAAGTAGATAACAAATTCTACAGTACAATAAGTTATGTTTGATTACATATTTTTTAGTTTAAAATATAATAAAAACTATATAACTGCGATGAAATCAAGATTTTATGAAGATCCGAAATTGTTATTTTTTTATATAAGAACGAATAATGCAATTTCTCGGACGACTATGGACCATAGGAATATGAGAGCCTTTTTGTCCGTGTATCATACGAAATAAAAAAAATATATATAATTCTATTATCATGTTATTTGCTAGATATGTATCATTTAATGAATTTTACTATATTATAAA
Organism: Stenolophus ochropezus; assembly: GCA_035578165.1. Classification (NCBI taxonomy): domain Eukaryota; kingdom Metazoa; phylum Arthropoda; class Insecta; order Coleoptera; family Carabidae; genus Stenolophus; species Stenolophus ochropezus. Next base: position 24,034,133 of record JAQOWZ010000008.1, read on the forward strand.
TAAAAAAAATTCTCTTCTACTTTTCATAAATAGGACGAAAAGTAGTTACCTATAGCTCGTCCAATATAGAAATGAACCTGCGCGAAAGACGCATTTTCGTTCATATTTTGAGCAACCAATGGGAGAAGGTACCCCCATTGCGTTTTTTACCAGTGGCGTACTTAGTTCCTAGTTCATATGGGGACACTATATTAGGAAATTATTATATAATATTAAGGAAATTCGAAATTAAGATTTAAAGAACATATATCTGCAATAAACAGAAAACAACACAGGATTCCCGACGATTGTATTAGCAGGTACTAATCATTTCTGGAAAGGGTGATTCGTAATCTTATATGTAGCCGAAAATGGATTAATAATAATTTGGCTTGAATATCTAGAGATTAAAGAAGCTGTTATATCTAAGAAAAATGTAGTCAATGACCAAACCGATGTAATCCATTCTCCTCTGCATTTTAATCTAGAGATTAAAGAAGCTGTTATTTAAAAAAAAAAATATTGTTAGTGACCAAACCGATGTAATTCATTTGCCTCTACTTAATTAGAGTTTTTTTATGATGTTTATAAATGTTATATTTTCTTTTGTTATTCATGAACATTACGCTTTTTAAAATATAAATATTTACAAAAATTCCATTTGTTATTGAAATAATCCCACGCCAATGGTAGATTGCTTTCCCATTTATGGTTTACGCCACTAGTTTATTGGATCAGAGCAGTTTTGAACTTCGTTGATATGGGATAGGTATAGCTATTATAACCTAGTACTGCACAGGGCCACTGGTAGGCCAGGTATGGATCTAAGATGCGTTTAGTATGTATTGTGCGGCACATTGAACACCATTAGAAAAAAAGTATATTTATGTTGCCGTCTCTTTCAACTTGTTTGTTGCATTATATGCGCGAGAATAATTGACTGGTCCTTTTCTATTTTGGATAAGCTATAGCACTAGCAACGAGACCAAACAACAAATGGTTAACTTTTCATTCAAATATCGTAATCAAAAAACGTCAGTTCTTGACATATTTGAATAAAAATAGTGTTTCAAAGAACATGTTTTATAACTGCCATTTTATATTGCGAGAAAGGTTCAAAATAAAAAATATTATGACATTATGAATCTTATAGAGCAAGAGCATGCTGCTGTTTGGGCCCAAACAACTCAGTGGCCGTGGTCCAGAAAAGAGCGGGAACTTTAAATAGACGTCATTAAAATAGTTATATAATAAAAACCCCTCTAACTCTTTTCCTGACGAACATTTAGTTGGTATCGGCAAATGTAGATGGCGTAACTAGTTAAAACTTATTGTTTATTACATGATTCTCATCTTGCCTGTTACTGATTCTATGATTAGTTCTATATTTTAAGTATTATTTTTTTATTACTTTGCAACAACATTTTAATTCATGTAACAATATTTACAAAACTTATATCTATGGGTATTTAAGATGTACATACCACTGACAACCATGTCCAAGTACTTCATCTTGGTTAAAGCATCGTAGGTGACTCTGCCTTGCGGACAGTTCCGGAGGGTTTCGTCCACCTCCGCTTGGAGGCGTTGCTGTATGTCCGGGTTGACGGCCAGCTCATTCGCCATGTGGGATAACAATGTGGCCGAAGAATCAAATCCAGCAAAGAAAAATACTACAGCTTGAGCCACTAACTCATCATCACTTAGAACTGCAATCAAAATTACATTTCTGTTAAGTTCATTGTAGTAAGTAAAGGTCCTAAGTGAGATCCTTGCGGGACTCCTGATGTAACACAGACAATATGAGATTTATATCCATTTCAGTAAACGAGTTGTAACCTGTGTAATACATCCATCTTAATAAATTAGGTATACATAAGAGTAGGATGATATATAATTATTGTTATCTTTTCTCAAAATATATTTAATTTGAATATATGGGAAAAGCTTATTAATTAGTAAGCATACGATACTTACTTTTGATTTTCTCTTCCTTCCCGATATCTGACTCTTGTACGGTAGCAAAACCAGTATCATTTTTCTCGGTTTCTTCATACTTCAAGTTTCCCTTCCTGGCCTGCATTAACAAGTGAATCATATCCGGTCTGACTATTCCGTTCTCTTCTCTCGATTTCATTGTCGAAAGAACTATATTTCTAAAGAAATCTTGAATGTCCATGTCATGTATCCTTACACCAAGCAATTCCATAATGGGCTGACTGATTGAGTAGCCAAACATTTTGAAACCTCGAAGTCCATCGAAATCAGTGGCTCGCTTGCCCATCTTGTAGAAATAATTGTCTTCTTCATCTAAAGAGTTGCTCTGAAGACCAAAGGCGCAGGTGGCGATGACGTCGTTTGTGTATCGTGTGAAGATGTCCTTCATTTCCACGGTGGTGTGTTTGCCGGGTTCGGCGTTCTTGAGGTAGTAGTCGGTGAACTGTTCAGCGCAGTCGGACATCAAGTGGAACATGGACTTCATTTTGCTGCTGGTAAATGCAGGCGACATCGTTGCACGAATGTGTCTCCATTTGTCACCTATCAAATATTCTTTTTATTATACTTATACAAGGTGTCCGTTCTAAGAGGCTAACCATTGGAATCTCGAGAACCGTAAAGGATACGAAGTCGGTTAAATTGGGGCAAAGTTCCCACATTAGTTGGCCGTTTCAATGATGTTTTTGTTTTTCCGATAAATTATATAGGTCACTAAATATAAGCAATTAACATTTTGACTTATAACTTTCTTGTTTAATTTTATACAAGTTTCTAGTTTGCACATTCTAGATACACTTTTTTACGATTTCACGTTGAACAAACCACGGATGTTATGTATCATACCAGGCCTTAGATGCCTTAAAATCCTCGCTCTCCGAGCTCGGAATTCAATTGACATCTACGGCGGTTATGATACTCATAACTCTCCTAGATATGTAAATAGTTATTACGATGATTTAAAATTTTTACCGGTTTCAAGAGATTAAGCCTTTGTTTTCATAGACAAAAATAAGAAGGGTAACTAATTCGTAATTATTGTATACCGTATAATTTAGACAAGTGAGTACGTAACAATTTTACCGTGAAGAATTATCTGTAGAAATATATACATATAGTACACTAAAAATAATCGAAAATTCTGCATGAAACTATGGGTTGCCTGGAAATTACATGAGTTTGTATTGATAGGAATTTGACAAAAAGTACCCGAGACGTAGTTTCTTACAGGCAACACAGTTTAAATGCTGAATTTTTAGATGATTTTTAATGCACAAAATATATTTGTTAGACTATTCCAAGAACAATATGTCAAACCAACTTTTTTTTTTATAAATCTGGTAAATCTACACAATTTTTTATTCACAAATGTAACGTCGTCATACAGTTTGATGATGACTGAAAAGTCGGAACAGCGTTACTTTTGTAAATAAAAAATTGTGGAAAATCAAGAATTCTCATTTACATTTTTTGTATTATTATTTCCATTTTTATATAAAAATTTATAGTTTCGTATAAGCTACCATTAAAAGTAACTCAATAATTAATAATTACTAAAAAATGAACTTGATTACGAAAACGTTACTCCCAAAAGAATTTTTGTAAAATAATATTTATTAATAACATGAAACTGGTAATTTATTGAACAAAATACGGATATTATGAATCATACCAGCCCTTAGATGTCTTCACTTTCTGAGCTCGGAATTCAATTGACAAGTACGGCGATTATGATGCTCATAACTATCCTAGGTATGTAAATAGCTATAACATATGTAATAAAACCTTACCTTTAACCATTAACAAACTAAGAGCCAACAATGGGTCAAATTTTTCGGATGCAAAAGAAACATGATCAGTAAAAGAATCAAAATCTTTTATCAAAATTTGTTTGATTAGATCAATATCCAGAAAAATTAATGCAGGTTGCCACAGCTGGTAAACTCCATAATACCTATAAACAGAATATTGTAAAATAGTTCCTTACAGTCAATTATAAAGATACCTATGATTTTTAAACATTTCACTTTCCTCCAATGAAATTTCAGCCACAGATTTTCTTTGTAAGAAAACATCAAGCATGCTTCCAATCACAGGGATTGGTGTGAGATGGGGAATATTTTTTTCTTTCCAATATCGTTGCCTTTTTAGCACTTTTACGTAAAATAGTATTGAAAAAAGTACGAAAATAATCCACCAGAACATCTTTAACGCTGTATCAACTTCAACTCAAATTATCGCGGCGTGCATTGACAAACAAACACAAATGAAACAACCTTGAACGGAATGTTTTAATTTGTCTGCCTATTATAAAATTAGGTAACGATATTATTATATACGATGACAAATCATATTTTTTGAAGTCTGGTCAGGACTCTGCTAATTACTATACTTTGTAAATAATAACATCATCTTAACAATTCACATTCCAATTAACATGTTAATTAAAATTAGTTTCAATAATTAATTAGAGAAGAAAAAAAGATAGAAAATTTATTAAAAAATTAGTACATGAAACATACATATTTAATTGATTTTGAATAGTTTAACATAGCATGTGAAATAAAAGATGAGTTACCTAGAGAATGTAACTTTTATTTTTAAAGTTTGATGTTTATACAGCATATAATAACAATCCGGACTTCATTTAAACTTACTTCATTTGAAAATTTCTACGGCTAATTGTTTTTGAGTTAAGTGAAATAGTACATTCAAGCATAGTGCCCTTCTGGTACTGCCGATTGCAATAAAAAAGAGAGGTGCAGAAGTAGATGTTATAGCAGTCCCACATACAAAATTTCAACTTTCTACGGCTAATTGTTTTTGAGTTATGCGAGATACATACGAAGGTTCGTATATACGTACATACGTCACACTGAAACCTGTCAAAATGAAAACAGGGATGGTTAAAACAGATATCTGAAAACCGAATTTTTCGCTATTACAATACCTCCTTTACTTCGTACAAAAAAATACAAAAAGCTGCGCTGAGAGAAATGTATTTCGCGCCAATGGTGGTCGTGATAATGCTGCTACACTCTATTATCATATTTTTTCTAAACATGACAAAATTATAAAATACATTAAATCCTAAACACACAAAACTGTAATATTAATATATTAATAATTATCAGTTTACTATTTTTTCTTTAAAGAATATTTTTTGTAAAAAAAAATAATGAAATTAAAACGACAATTTTATATTTCAATTTATAATTCATATTCTTAACAAATACCGTTATTATGTTTACATAACAATAGTTAAAAATACTTCATTTATATGTAATTTTTTATATTGTAAGTATTAAATAAACATTAGATAAACGTACACATTTTTATATAATTTATAGATATACTTTATTAATCTAAAGTAAATACATAAGTATGATCCTTTTTTCATCTAAAATCTTATGATTAGAACATCACAAGAAAATAATTGTTTTTCTTTATTATTTTTAAACGAATTTATCTATTTCTTTATTAAACTTTTTTTCACGAATTCGTATAATTACAATAAATATACAAAATATCTACACAACGGACAAAATATCCATATACCTATAACTAGTTGGAAAAGTACACAAAATAAAAATAGTTTTAAATACTTTTTTAATTGAAAATTAGATTTTTAGTTTCTAAACTAGTTATTAATAGATATATGAAAATATCACTCTCATTACCTAATCTATTCTACATTAAAAATGTTTTTTGTAAATGAAAAATGAAAATATTCGTCACAAAGGGCAATATTCGGTTGCCTTCTGCAACTTTTAATATACTGTTTTATATTAATATATTTGAAGGCATTAAATCATTCATTTTTTGTGTAAAATTAAATAATATTCATACAATAGAACAATACATTTATTTATTTTTCTTGTCTTAATTTCAGTCCCAACCAAAATCCTTTCTCAGCCGTCATGTTGAAATTTGTTTTGCTTAATTGCAATGGTATTTGAGTCTTCTCATCCACCACGATATCAAACTTTGATAACAAATAAACAAATAGTACTTTGGCTTCCAACAGCGCAAACCTTGATCCTGAAAAAAAAACACATTCTATGAAAGGAATCATTTTGTATTAATTTGAACTAAATTATTATCGCGAAAAAACATTTCTCGAGAAGTCTACTCTTGTTAGATATAGCAAAAAATATTTTATTATCTGAAAACAACAAATTCCTAGAAAAAAAACAGAATCATATAAGTGCTCGTTACTGTAAAATTCTGTTATCATCATATGATAAAAAAATTGGATAAAAATAGAAATTATGTCTACATTCTGAATAATAAATATTTATATAATTGTTTCCAAAATTTTTATTTATAAATGCTTTTTCCTAATACCCGGCATAAAGTACATACTTTATGCACTCTTTAGACTTTGTAAAGAGTCACTTTTCACGCCATAATGCAAAATGTATGCCTAGCAACGGCTGTACATTTCATGCAATGGTAATATTTACGTTGGAAATTAATTTTTTATATTATTTCGGTTGTAGGAAAAATGTTGAATGCAACACTTGTGTAATGTAATATACGATATGTTCATGGATTCGAGTTGCAAAGAGGGAAAACAATTTTTATTTTTCAAGAAAAATATGTTCTTGATAAAAGTATTTATATGTTCCAAAACGACCAATTCAGTTTTAACCTTTTAAATTTTTTTTTAGTTTCAGAGAAAAATCGAAAATAGGTCAACTTAGTTGAAAATTTTTTTAAGTTCCAAAAAAAGTTCAAGTTACAGTATATAAAATTATATTTTTATTATGATAACATGTGGAGCAATTATATTTACTGCATTTTACATCTCAGAATATTATAAGTAAAAGGTGAATCAGATCTGCTTTATAATTCATATCGTTAATGATATATTTACACCCTAAAGAGAGTGTACCAGTTGTCATCACCCGGGTATCATAGCGTAAATAGGTAATAGAGAATTTGATTCGGCTGGATTCTCAGAACCACAGCCGATCATTCTACTCATTAGACCACGGAGTACGGAGCTTGTGTAAATATTTTTTATTAAGCACTTACCTATACAATTTCTTGGCCCTGTTCCAAAAGGAAGGAAGGTTCCATTTTTTATATTATCCTTATTTTCGTCACTGAATCTTTCAGGATCAAATCGCTCTGGGTTTGGGAAATATTCCGGATTATGATGTATAACATAAATGGGGAAGAAGAGTGTATCTCCCTTCTCCAATGTTACTGGTACTTCTTCGGGCGTAACAGGTTCAATTGTATATCTTTTAGTGCATACACGAGTTGTTACTGCTGCTGGTGACCATTTGCGTAACGTTTCTACAATTTATTTTTAGAATATAAACCATAAAACCGATAAAAAAGCTAGAAAATATAATAATTAGGTAACATACCACTGACAACCATGTCCAAGTACTTCATCTTGGTTAAGGCATCGTAGGTGACTCTGCCTTGCGGACAGTTCCGGAGGGTTTCGTCCACCTCCGCTTGGAGGCGCTGCTGTATGTCCGGGTTGACGGCCAACTCGTTCGCCATGTGGGACAGCAATATGGATACTGTATCGAATCCAGCGAAGAAAAATCCCACTGCTTGAGCTACTAAGTCGTCATCGCTCAGTGCTGTAATATAAAATACGAGTATTACTGAAACTAACTTCAACCCCTGACATTAGTTATATTTATGTTACGCAAAATATCAAATCATATAAGTTAATACACTTTTGTAAACTTTTTTTTTGTTACAAATCAATTGTGATAAAACAATGAGACCTGACCTTTCGAAGTTGTGATTACTGAATAGGGTCCTGAACCATTGTCGAAATATTACCATTTTGCAAAAGAATATGAAAATATTCAACAATTAATGAGTATTAGTGAAAATATTTCATTTATTATTTCGTTCGCGAGTTATAAGAGATTAAATTTTGTTAGATGTCCTGTGATATCATCTGTATTTAGCAATTACATTGGTTGTCGGATTTTTTTAAAAGGCAATCGCACGTCCGCATTTCTTTGAACTTGCGGATGCGAGATTTACCTGCGGCCTGGCAGTGTCAAAATGTTACTGTATGTTCTTGTTTTTGTTACGAAAAATAAGTTTCATTTATGCCTAATAATATTTTTTCATTCATATACATTTAATTTTGTATATAAACATGTTTAGCTATATGAATATGAAAATAACCAATACCCTGACAACAAATAGTTTGTTTATCACTGGCGAAGACAGATGACGTCAGAGGCCAAAATTTTCACCATTTCACTTTAAAAATTGATATCTCGCTTACCACGACAAATTTTTCAATAGCGTTTTCACTACTGTTTTTATTTCACTCTGTTCTTTCCGAAAGATAAAGAAAATGGTTCAGCACTCCATTTTTAAAGAAACTCGGAGAATTAGTCAGTCAATACAATTGTTTCATTATTGTATTTAAAATATTTTTATTTTATTTGTAGTAATTCTAATTTAATAGGTTTTGTACTTCTTATAGTTCTCAAGATGACCATGCTGAAACAGTTTCATTGGTCACTTTGTATATACCTTCGTGAGAATTTATCGTACTCGCATACATATTTCACTTGTGAATAATAATTTATTTCACTTACTTATAATATAATGTTACTATCAACTATTATACTTCGGAAAATCAACCTGTTACGAAGGATCAAGCAGCCTCGGAAACTTACGGACAGTCATCACGGAAACGATATGGCAATAACAAGGTATATGAGAAGGCAGTACGATTAACATCATGGAACGTCAGGAGCCTATATAGAGTAGGTGCTTTTACTGAACTAAAGAATGAATGCAAGAAATATAACTGGGACATAATAGCATTGCAAGAGATAAGATGGCTGGGGCAAGGAATGCTCTCAGGCAAGGACTATGTCCTTTTCTACAGCGGCGGGAAAGTAAAACATGAATTTGGAACAGGATTTCTGATAAAAAACTCTCTAAAGAGTATCATTATAGACTTTCAAGCGATTGATGAGAGAATATGCAAACTGAGATTAAGGGGAAAATTTTTCAACATGAGTGTAATAAACGTCCACGCCCCAACCGAAGAAAAAGAAGACTATGATAAAGACACGTTCTACGACATATTGGATAGAACTTATGATCAATGCCAGAATCATGATATGAAAATAGTATGCGGGGACTTCAACGCTAAGATTGGGAAAAATTATGATCTAAAACCCACAATAGGGAATCATAGTCTACACAATGACTTTAATGAAAATGGTGAGAGGCTACTTAATTTCGCAACCTCCAAGCGTATGACAATAGCGAGTACACTCTTTCCACATAAAGATATCCATAAACAAACGTGGACATCCCCGGATGGTGGCACAGCAAATCAGATTGATCATATCCTAATGGATAGGCGGCATGTATCATCCATACATGATGTCAGAAGCTACAGAGGACCAAATGTTGAGTCCGATCATTATCCGGTTGTGACCATACTTAAACAGAGGATTACCACCCGTATACCGCAACGCAAACAAGCTACCAAGAACACTTACAACACGAAAGCTCTTGCAGACCCAGAGAAAAAAGAAGAATATGTGGACAGAATAGAAGAACTCAGTACAGACCTCGTGACGGAAACGGCGTCGATAGAAGAAAGATGGACTTCACTAAAGCAAGTAATGACCCAAGCAGCCAAAGAAATACTGGGAAGTGCGGAGAAAAATAAAAGGAATGATTGGTTTGACGAAGAGTGTCGAAAGGCGATTGATACTAAGAACGAGAAGAGGAAAAAATATCTACAGAGGAACACTAGAAGCAACGAGCTTGAGTATAAAAATGTTAGAAAGCAGGCAAAGGAGATAATAAGGCGAAAGAAGAAACAAATGTGGTCAGAAGAAATCAAAATAATTGAGGAGTCAAGAAGAAACAATGACTCCAGGAAATTCTACAAGAAAGTAGGACAAAACAGGAAGGAGTTTAAACCACATGCGCCATACATAAAGAACAGAAACGGTGAGTTGCTAATAGACGATAACGACATAGCGGAGCGCTGGAAGGAACATTTCGACGACTTACTGAACAAGGCAAATATATTAAACCATAGCACGGAACCAGATATAATACCACCGAACAACGAAGAAATCAATGCTCCCACGACATTAGAAGTAAAACAAGTGATAAGCAAGCTCCGAAACAACAAAGCACCAGGAACAGATGAAATACCAGCGGAGCTGCTCAAAGCGGGGGGGCCAAAGGTAACGGCAGAGATACATAAACTAGTAACCAGCATATGGAATTCGGAAGAAATGCCACAAGAATGGACACAAGCCCTGATAGTACCAATCCACAAGAAGGGGGATAAAACTTTATGTTCAAATCATAGAGGCATTACGCTGCTAAACACAGCATATAAAGTCCTGTCAACGTTGATCTATGAAAAGATAGTCCCATATGCAGAAAATAAGATAGGAGACTATCAGTGTGGCTTTAGACCAAACCGGTCTACCACGGACCAAATTTTTGCCGTCAAGCAAATAAACGAAAAAACAATAGAATATGGACTGACCACATGGCATATGTTCATTGATTTCAAGACGGCGTATGATAGCATTAACAGACAGGCAGTATATACCTCAATGGCCGAACTAAATATACCAAGGAAATTAATAAACATGGCAAAACTTACTATGAAAGTAACATCAGGCAGGATCAAGGCAAACAACACACTCTCTAATGAGTTCCAAATGAAGCACGGACTACGACAAGGTGATGCCCTAGCACCTCTTCTATTTAACATTGTCCTACAAAAAGTTATAAAAGATTCCCAAATAGACGTAAGAGCAGGATCGATATTCACCAACAAATCTCTAGAAATACTGGGATATGCGGATGACATTGACATCGTAGGGCGAACAAAGAATGACCTGGAAGCAGCTTTTATAGCTCTAGAGAAAAGCGCGGCAAGAGTTGGCCTGGAAGTCAATATAACAAAAACAAAAATAATGATAGTGTCCAAAGAACGGACAATAGAGGGGACAATTAAATTAAACAATAAGGAACTGGAAATTGTCCAGTCGTTCACTTACCTAGGAGCTCTCATAAATAACAAAAACGATGAAACCACGGAAATCACATACAGGATCTCAGCGGGTTTGAAATCCTACTATGCTCTGGGCAACTTAATGAGAAACAAGCTAATATCAAGAACTACCAAAATCCGCATATATAAGACGTTAATACGCCCGGTAGTGACGTATGGGGGAGAGACATGGGTCCTGAACAAAAACAACCGCAGGAAACTGGATATCTTCGAAAGAAAAGTACTACGGAAAATATATGGACCAACCTGTGAAGATGGAGCATGGCGTATAAAATGGAACCATGAACTATACAATCTGTATGATGACGTGCCAATGTCATCCTTCATTAAACTTCAGCGTCTTAGGTGGTACGGACACATACGAAGACTGGGTGAAAACAGACAGGTATACCGATTATATAACCGAAACCCACACACGTCAAGACCTAGAGGAAGACCAAAAAAGAAATGGAGGGACAGCGTCATAGAAGACATAAAAGAAACAAAAATCAACTACACGGACGACAGAAAGAAGTGGAGAAAGATGCTTGATCAGGCCAAGGAATTCTGGAAATTCTGTGGAGCCATGTGAAGAAGAAGAAGATCAACTATTATTTCAATGACGGATATTAGAAGATAAAAAAATAAATTAAATAAATACTTACATATATTTTTCCTTCTCTCATCGTTTCCAATATCTGACTCCTGCACCGTAGCAAACCCAGTATCGTTCTTCTCAGTTTCCTCAAACTTCAAGTTTCCCTTCCTGGCCTGGATTAACAAGTGTATCATATCCGGTCTGAGTACCCCACTCTCTTCTCTGTTTCTCATTGTACTCAGAACCAGATTCCTGAAGAAGTTCTGTATGTCCATCTCATGTAACCTTATCCCCAAAAACTCCATCATCGTCGTACTCAATGTGTAGCCAAACATTTTAAATCCGTTAATTCCCTCGAAGTTGGTGGCTCGCTTGCCCATCACGTAGAATTCGTTCTCTTGATCGATTAAACAGTCGCTCTGGAGGCCAAAGGCACAGGTTGCGATGACATCGGTGGCGTATCGTGTGAAAATGTCTTTCATTTCCACGGTGGTGTGTTTTCCGGGTTCGGCGTTCTTGACAAAGTAGTTGGTGAACTGTTTTGCGCTTTCGGACATTAAGTGGAACATGGACTTCATTTTGCTGCTGGTGAATGCTGGCGACAAACTTGTTCGAATATGTCTCCATTTTTGACCTGAAATTATATATACAAACCGTTTTAGACTAGCCTATAAATTGTACAAGATCTTGCAACATTTTTGGTACTATTTAAAGTATTGCAAACTTAAATGTAAATGAATTTATGGTTAATATTGCTTGTCACAATATCTTGTACAAAATATAGAATTATATATTGTCCCATATATAGTCTAGTCTAAAATGCCTTAAATGAGCTAATGCTCCAATTATATTCGGCGTGGTTCATTTTCATGTTTGATTATTTTTGTGATTTACTGTAGTATTTTCCTTGTCTTGACAGTATTTTTGAAAAATAAATTAAATACCCGGTTTGTCTACAAATAATTTGTTTATTTTCACAAGTTTATAAACACCCTGTTATATATTTCTTTCAGAATTTATACGTTTAGGGTGGTTGTTTCTAAGTTTGAAATTATTTGGAACGTTTCGATTAACCGTTAATCCTTTGGGAAGGGGTGAATAAAATAACTCCAATTTCCAAATAATCTAATTCAAAATATTTATCTGTATAGTGTAATATTTTTAAATTATCCAAACAAATACTGAAACACTGATTATTTTCCAACATATTGTAACGAGCGAGACGCACTGCAGATAAGTCTCACGGCTGACCTATCCGGTCAGGTAGTCGCATTAAAAGTCAAGGGAGATAGCAGCGACGACACTGTTGTTCTGGAATGGTAAAGAGACCAGAAGGTTCGAGAGGTTAATTGGTGGCAAGTATATAAGGGTCGCATCGGGCGGTTGAAGGAAATCAGTATCGGTCAGAATGTGCAGGGAGTCACTGAAGGAAGTCATTGTTGGTTAGTGCATGTCAACGACATGTAAAGTAGAAATAAATATATTGTTCGAAATAAATATAAATAGTTGGTGATATAAATATCGTGTAAATAAAAATTGCGTAGTTTTAAGTATTTAAATAAATTAACTTACCTCTGACCATAAACAAGCTATTTGCAAATAATGGATCCATTTTTTCAGATGCAAATATTATGTTGTCGGTGAACGAATCAAAATCTTTTATCAGTATTTGTTTAATCAGGTCAACATCAGTAACCATTAAAACTGGCATCCAAAACTGATATATTCCGTAATATCTACAATTTGTGTAATAAATAAATAACAATTATTTTATTTAATTTGTTAGACCTGTAGTTTTTGTATTTTTGTGCTTGTTCCAGCATGTCTATAGCCATCGCTTTTCTTTGCATTAGAGCTCCTAGTACATTTCCAAAAAAGGGTACGGGTGTTTCATGAGGCACATGTTTTTCTTTCCAATATTGTTGTTTTTTCCAGACCTTCACATAAAAGAAAATAGAAAACACGATAAAAAATATCCACCACAACATTATGACTAGTGCTGTTATTAAATATCTGTTTCGTGTCACGAATAATCTGATACTAAATAATTTTGGCCTTGGCTCTAATGTTTTCTTAATCTCATAAGTGATGTTACGTAATAGGGATACGCGTAGTATCATTCATAAATGCAATAGTATTTTACATGATTAGCGAGGTAAAACAGTTTTTACTGGTGATAGGAGGAATTGACTGGCGTAGGTGAGCCTGTCATCTCCTTGAATCAGTAAAAACTTATCTGGCGTATAATGTACAATAGTTTATTTGTTATTCACTTGTAAATAAGATTACAATTACTTATAATTAATTCCTGCTACTAATGAAATGTCAAAAAAATGTATGACTGCTATAAACGATGATAAATGATGGAAAACTGTCGATTGAAAAAAATGTAGATAGTAATTATTTTGAACCTATTTAATTAAACCCCTAAATATTATAATACATTCGATTACATACTATATTGCAGCTAGGGTCCTGATGGCTCCTATTGCTTACTCGTCCTTGATCCTAGAAAATGTAAAATAACTAACCACAAAGCTTAATGAGGAATTACCCAAACACTCGCACACTCTCGCACACAATCGTATCTCGTGGGCAGCCTGGTCAGGGCCACTACAGCCCAAAGCTGCTTCAACCTCTCGTTAGCAACCTGGCTAGGGTCACTACAGCCTACAGCCGCTCGCTGCATCGTTGGCGGCCGAGCCACGGCACACTACAGCCCAAAGCTGCTCGCTGCTCCGTCGACAGACCAACCACAGTTTGCATCAAACACTCTCATAGACTTAATACACATCTCACTCACTAACTCAACTCATATCATCCATGGTAATTCAACTCACAACCATACACGGTAACTCAACTCACCTCAATTCTATTTACTCAAGATCACTATCAAAAAAACTACACAATACTCAATGATCACTTTGAAAGCTAGAGAAATACTGAAAGAATAATTGTCGATCCCTCCGCATAATACTCACACTACTAATTAAATTAAGGGACTTATAACATTATAGAGGAAGTAATAATTACCAGTTAGTTGTTACCTCAATGAAATATTCGTAACACATTATAGAAAAAGTAATAATTACCAGTTAGTTGTTACCTAAATGAAATATTCGTAACATGACAGAGACAAAATATAGTTTTCAACAATGAAACAATGACGGATTACAAGACAATAACAAATAAAATATGCCGGGAGTTTATTTTATCAGTAAACATAGAGTATATCATTACTATAGTTACGATGTATGTATTAAAACGTTTATTATTTGAGTAAACATAGAGATAATTAACGTAAATTAAAAAATATTATATAAATTATTTATTTATGTTTAAATATCTACAATCAGATTCATAAAAGGGTTTAGCTACTAACCCTGATTATTTTATCCCAAGGTTATACCGTTTTAATATCCTGAAATGTCTTAAGTACAATCTAAATTCATAAAAAGTAAAAAGTATATTGTTAAGTTCCAAAGATAACTCTACTAGTTTCGTGTAATTAGCAACATTTGTTGATAATTATCAGCATTTCGAAATGATACAGACGAAGAGTTGTGGTTATATTTGACAACTTAGAAGTAAAATAATTTGATTGCATGCATGTGCAAAATATTCATTCAATTGTGGTTATCAATTATTTTAAATATTTTTTTATAAAAATTCGTTTTACATGGAACAGAAATATGAAAGTTAATCTTTTTATTTTATAATTCCTAGCAACCATTTCTTTTATTTTTAACGTTCATTTCGATCTTCCATTGGACATTGTAAAAATGAAATAGTTTCGTACTAAAATAAATAAATACATATATTTAATCATACCCACACTTACTGTTTTAAGTCGTTGTGTCTATTTGATTTTGATATCTGACGAATTTGACATGTATTCCCTACGTTTACTCATAAAATAAACGCTTCAATACTTTACTTTCATTTTGAAACTGTGGTAATGAAACTATTCTGTGTTTATATTGGTAAAATAAATTCCCGTTATATTAGAGTGCTGGAAACCAAAGTTGAGCTGTACGGCAAGGGTTTATTTGTAGCTACTAGATAAAAAAAAACAACTGATTCGCCGACTATTTTAGATCCAACTCAATATAAGTGATCAGAAAAGCCATATCTGCAAAAAAAGATTGGACTGTAGGTGGCACTAGTGTCTTTACTGTAATCTGGATAGACAACTTCACATCACCATAGTCTTATATGGAGATGACGGGAGGTTTTGTCCATTATTTCTATATATTTTACAAATTTGTCGATAATTTAAAGTTTTGAATATAGAAATTGGCAGATAAATATTTTTCTTATTATGTTTAGTGTATTATGAATATAATTTTAAGTAGTTATTAGCAAATAAAACATTTTAGAATATTTAACTTGTCATTAAATTTTATTTTTTTTTAATATTGAAAGCAGTTGTAGGAAAACTAATGTATGTACTACAAGTGCGAAATATTATTGCAGTTCTACCATTTTGCACCCTTGATACACAAATAACTATTTTAAGCCATTGAAAAATTTGGTTAAAAACAGTATATGTTTCTGTTTTATTTTCATCTATATATTAAAAAACACCAACATACATTATTTCATTCATTATTAGATCGATGTTTTGAAGTACAAAAATATATTAGATAGTAAGTATAACATTTTGTTACATCTATTTTCATCTATTAAAACTGCAAAATTAGTGTATAATTATACAATCATTTCACATTCACATATGTTTTTGCTGTTTATTATCCTATAAAATAAATGCATTCTGATTTCATAAGAAAATATAAATAAATCATTTGTTATCTCTTGGTTTTAATCCTAACCAAAATCCTTTCTCTGCCGTCATGTTGAAGTTGCTTTTGCTTAATTTCAATGGTATTTGAGTCTTCTCATCTACCACGATGTCAAACTTAGATAATAAATATACAAATAGTATTTTGGTTTCCAACAGCGCAAACCTCGATCCTGAAAAACAACATATTCTAAATTTTAAATATTAATTCACTACAGTATATACTGGATATACGAGGGTTGTTGCAAAAGTATCGGGAATCTGGAATTTTGTAACACCTGTGAGCCAATAATTTTATTTTTATAACATTTGATATTTTTAATTATAATAATAAAAACAAAAAGATAGCATTTGAATTATTGTTTGTGATATTGCTTTTATACATGAATATTTGATTAATTAAACTTAAACATAAAATATGGAAAAATATACATGACTGTACATATTCAACAATTTTTTAAAATTATGTTATAACATTTTATACGCACCGACTATGTAAATTATTAATATTTTTAAAACAGTTTTCTTTTGTAACATTAAACAAATATTCCTAGATAGATATGATATTTATATAACATATTTTAATTTCAAGTAAAACCGCTGTGTAGTTTCCTGTTTAAACATTATTTATAATTAAGTCAAATAAACAATTATAAATGTCCTGTCTAAAAGTATAATGTATAAAGAATAATATATGTAAAAATCTTTTTTTTTTGGCCATATAGTTTAAGAACAATATTAAATTTAATAAGCATGTAAGAAAAAAGCTGTATAAAATGCTGATCATTTCGAATATTTATTTATGTGGCTAAAAATGACACTCTGTAACATACCTTTGATTTTACATACGATAAAGAACAATATTCAGGCTTTAATGTGATTGTAAAAATTGAACGCTTGCTGTAAAAGTAATTGATCTTTATTTTCGACTAATTATACTTATTTCTCCGATAATAGGCTATACCTTATTCTAACTAGAAAAATTGTTTCGATAATTGGTTTGAGCGTATAAAAAAGGGCATTTATGTTGAAGGAGAGTATTTTGAAAAACAATAAAGCCACTTTCGCAACAACCTTCGTATTTATTTTTTATTTTAGTTGCATTAATATTAAGCTGAATTATATTTACCAATACAGTTTCTTGGGCCAGCTCCAAAAGGAATAAACGTCCCACTTTTGATATTATCCTTATTTTCATCGCTGAATCTTTCTGGATCAAATCGCTCAGGATTCGGGAAATATTCTGGATTATGGTGTATGGCATATATTGGGATATAAATTAGAACTCCCTTCTCTATTGTTAATGGCACTTCTTCTGGTGTAACTGGCTCTATGGTATATCTTTTGGTACAGATACGAGTTGTCATTGCACCCGGTGGCCATTTCCTCAAAGTTTCTACAAAATATTAATACATAAATAGCTGAAAATATATCATATTTCTACAGTAGAATAAGTTATTTGCGTTTTTTCAGTGAGAAAGATGTTACGCTATGAGTTACTTAATATTTGTTTTATTTAGTTATTTTGATATGTTTTCGCAGTATTTTATGAATTTTATTTTTGTTAAACTTTAGTTTAATATTTTTCCTTTTTTGTTTTTCGAAATGACTTTGAAATTTGGGAGATATTTTTAAGTACATTGAAAATAGGTTGAGACCCGTATGGGAAAGAGGCTACACTACCTTCGGTGCGGTTAGTAAACACTTAAACAGAATTTTGGATTACAAGATACAAAAATCGGGTTTATATAGTGAGCTCCCTATATTCATAGTATCAAAATTACTTCTGTCCCATGGATAACCAGCAGTGGGATTTTCTCATTAGAAACCAATTGGAATCACTGTTCTTAAAAAACATCCTCATTGTATTAGTTTGTATATTTTCCGCCAGAGGCCAACTCTTTCGCCGCACATTCCCTATATCAAAGAAAATTGTAAAGTGCTTCATACTAATAATGACAATTGTTACATTCTTTTAGTAGCTATTCTTTTGTTGTTATAATTGGAGTTTGGAGAACATTATTATATAACTAATCAAATATCAGCAGCAATTATCGCTCAGATCTTATTTCATGCACAATATATCTTTTTTTTTTAAAAGAATCATCGTATGAATACATAATATCTACGTGTATTTATAATGTACGTACCACTGACAACCATATCCATGTACTTCATTTTGGTTAAGGCATCGTAGGTGACTCTGCCTTGCGGACAGTTCCGGAGGGTTTCGTCCACCTCCGCTTGGAGGCGCTGCTGGATGTCCGGGTTGACAGCCAACTCGTTCGCCATGTGGGACAACAATGTGGACGACGAATCAAATCCAGCAATGAAAAATACTACAGCCTGAGCCACTAACTCATCATCACTTAGAACTGCAATTCAAATTATGTATATTTAAAATGGGCTCATTATCCTTTTTAAATTTAATTTTCTAAGCTTTCTTAAAAGCCTTTAACAATACTATACCTTTTCCATTTTTAATGATAAATCTGAATATTTTTTTATTATTGTTATTTTTTTTTGTACATATTGCATTTTGTTATGTCTTACCCGTACCAATAATTATTTCTGAGAGAACCAATTCACAATATATTTTGAATCAATAAAGCACTATTTCTGTTTTCCATTTGATTTTATATGTTTTATTTTATGTAAACAAAACAAAAAAGAAACATTTTACATTAACAGAAAGATTTTTGTTTCAATAAGTACGTCTTTGATAAGATAAAATAGGAAATATTATGTGAGTAATATGATTGTAAAGTAATGGGGGTTTCCAATACAACGCCTTTTTAAAATATATATTCTGTATATCAATTTTGGTCGTGAGTATATTGTAATAAAACTAAAATAATATGTAATTGTTGAATACTTTATTTAAAAATTGAAATTAAAATTTTATTTAAATGACCTTGTGACGTCTTTCCCCTGATCAGTGTTGCCAACTATAAGTATATAAGTTTTAATTTCACCGGTTCGCAACACTGCCCCCGATAGCTAGCTTCATGTGATAAAATGACAGTGCAACAGGTATAAAACAATACTGAACAATAATAGCCACAAAGAAAATTGCAAATATAAAAGCAGCGATAGCAAGAAAATCTAAATAATATTCATTCATAACTAAAATAAAATACTTTATGCATAAGTACTTTTTTTTTCATTAAATATTATTATAAATTCAGTACCTGATATTTATATCTTGCCTGGATTTCAAAATATATGAGAACACACACACGTGGTAACTGGTAAATGCATCTATCGAAAGCATGTATCACGAAAGCAGGTTATGTTTATATTCAATGTTTGAATCTAAGCGGTACTCGTAGCCTAACTTCACTTCAGTTTTTTAGCTACTTATAGTTCTATCTCATAGCGCACATGGACTATCTTTTTCTAGTCAGGGGAATGACGTCACATCCATTATCCGTAAACTTTATTAATTTTTTTCTCGGATACTATCAACTTTTTGGAAAAATAAAAAAATATGGGTCCAATATTTTGTTTTAAAGTTTATCATATAAAAAAATCAAAAAATCTTGGAAACCCCCATTGTGTTCCTTTCCTACTTATCGCTGTTTTCTCCTTCGGTTAGTGCCCAATATGGGATTAAATTTTGAGAATTCATGGCATATTTTTAGTGCAAAGTATCCAAAATCCAAAATTTTTAATAAATTTAAACAGTTTACTTTGAGGTCTTAAGCTGAAGTCCTAATGAAATAATTATCAAACTCACTTTATCGTTAGTGAATGTGATTAGCAAATTCAAACATTTTATATAATTAACAACGATATACCTAAACATTAAGTGATCGTAGAAAAATATATTTTTATTGTGAAGGTTTGTAACGTAACGTAAATGTTTATGTATTAACTGAAAATGAGTTTGTTAATTATTTCATTATGAATGCAGCTTTAAGGAAGACATATAATAAAAGCAATTTGCTTAAAAAAAATAATAAGAAAACAATATTTACTTTTGATTTTCTCTTCCTTCCCGATGTCTGACTCCTGTACGGTAGCAAAACCAGTATCATTTTTCTCGGATTCTTCATACTTCAAGTTCCCCTTCCTGGCTTGCATTAACAAGTGAATCATATCCGGTCTGACTATTCCGTTCTCTTCTCTTGATTTCATTGTCGAAAGAACTATATTTCTAAAGAAGTTCTGTATGTCCATGTCATGTAACCTTACCCCAAGCAATTCCATGAATTGTTTGTTGACTGTGTAGCAGAACATTTTGAAACCTGCAAGTCCACTAAAGTCAGTGGCTCGCTTGCCCATCTTGTAGAAATAATTGTCTTTTTCATCTAAAGAGTTGCTCTGAAGGCCAAAGGCACAGGTTGCGATGACGTCGTTTGTGTATCGTGTGAAGATGTCTTTCATTTCCACGGTGGTGTGTTTGTCGGGTTCGGCGTTCTTGAGGTAATAGTCGGTGAACTGTACAGCGCATTCGGACATCAAGTGGAACATGGACTTCATTTTGCTGCTGGTAAATGCTGGCGACATCGTTGCACGAATGTGTCTCCATTTATCACCTATAAAATATTTTATTTATTACCGTGAGTATTTTTTAATTTGAAACATAGGACTTGACATTTGATTGAGAGCAACATATTTGTCTGTTTTATTTAAAACGAACTTGACATTTGATTTTGTGTTATAATTTTTTTTTGTTACTTGAAATACAATGATATTTTGCCGATTTTAATCTAAATTAAATACAAGCTTCGGATTTGTACCACACACATTTCCTGACAGGTCTACTGCAATTGCAGCAAGAATATTAAATTTTTTTAATAACTTTAGAGAAAATGGTAGAACAATATATCAATAGAATGGTTTACTAAGTAAGCTGATCTTACACCACTAGATTTTTAATGGGCTTGTCTAAAATTCTTGTATAACTGTTCCTTAATATTATATTCTTGTTTGTTAAGTAGTTATTTATTCGTTATTTTGTATTTTTTTTCAATATTTAAATAATACTTTTATCAAATTCGTTCCCTATATTTGATACTCGTACATGCAAACAGGGAGTCATAGATTAAGGAAATATATTTGTAGGAGTATTATTCCTGTCAAGTCGTTACCAGGGATATAACAAAAATACTCACGGTATACATTCATATAATAAATCAAAATATTTAAAATCGAATTCAGGATGAAATAAAAATTAATATTTAAAATGTGAATACAAACTAATAGTTTTTTCAAACCTTAAAACGTTTATAAATTATTATGTATTCAAAATGTAAAATTGGATATGCAAAATGTAATGTATTTGTTATAGAACAAGTGGTAAATATGTAATATGCATATTTCCTAAAATTGTACAAATAGTCTATGATATAAAAAAGGACTAATTTTTTTTTTATAAAACTGCCTTTCTGCTTGCATTTTCCATAGACCAGACATATGTCACAAGATAGTTCTGGCCCATGTTTTTTAGTGGAACGAATTATGAACTACTTTCTGACCCGTCAATATAATTACTGTCAGTTGCGTCAGTTTAATTTTACTCAACCATAAAAATATGGAAAATAAATAAACATAGACTTCTTTAACACACTCATTTTTACAAGTTTTAACTAACAGTACATGCTCATCTTGTTTGGCTAACAGAACTTGTTTTAATCCTCTGAGGTTTTGACCATCAGAATTTGAAATTGGTCAAAAAGTAGGAACAGGCGACTATAATAGTCACAGTCTGCGTTTGAACTTGGTTGAAAAGCTCTTTTATTTTTAAATATTATTTTTATTTTTCATTTATCGAAACACAATTTTTGTACAGAACTATATAAAAGTATAGTATATTATTATATAAAGGATTATTATTCGAATTTGAGTGTGTTTTTAGGTTAGGTTAGGTTTTGATAACAATTAAGTTAGGTTTAGGTTAGGCTTAGGTTAGGTTTAGGTTAGGTTTAGTTAGGTGTAAGTTAAATTTAGGTTAGTTTAGGTTTAGTTTACTTAGGTTAGGTTAGGTTAGGTGCGTGTGTGTGTTAAATTTGTATGAAATAAATAGCTTTAAAAACATATAAACAGCGATTTCAATGTCATACAAATCCGACCGCCAATTGTCATTATTTTCCTCATATTAGTAGGAACTTTTTGCAAAATTTAAAAATATGTCTGAATAGTCTTTATTAAATTCAATTTTAATATAACTGAAAAATTAATTTGTTTATAATTTTGATTGAACGTCTAAATATACATACATAATAAAATTTTAAAATCTTACCTTTGACCATAAGCAAACTGAGAGCAAACATTGGGTCCAATTTTTCGGATGCAAAAGTAACATGATCAGTAAAAGAATCAAAATCTTTTATCGTAATTTGTTTAAGTAAATCAATATCAAGAATAACTAACGCAGGTTGCCACAGCTGATAAATTCCATAATACCTAGAAACAAAATATTGTAAAATAATTCCTTACAGTCTATTATAACATTTTACCTATGATTTTTAAACTTTCGACTTTCTTCTAAAGAAGCATCAGCCATGGATTTTCTCTGTAAGAAAACATCACTCATGCTCCCAATTACGGGGATCGGCATCGCATAAGGAATGTTTTTTTCTTTCCAATATCGTTGCCTCTTTAGCACTTTCACGTAGAATAATATTGAAAAAAGGACGAGAATAATCCACCAGAACATGTCTAACTTGTATCAACACTCAACTTAAACTAAAGCAGCGTGCAACTGATAAATAAATAAACAGATACGACCTTGACTGAATTATTTTCGTTTATCCGCATGTTATAATATGACGTAATAATGTTTTTATGTACGATGACAACTATTTTTTTTGTAATTCAGATCAGGATTCTGTAAATACATTACAAATGTTTAAATATTTGCATTCCAGTTAATGACAACATTAAAATTGATTTTAGTAGATAATTAAAATTAAAAATAAAGAAAAACTAATTTGTTTATTTTAGTGGAGCACTATTTGCTATTTCGAGAACTATAAGTTCTACGAAGTCGGTTAAATTAGTAAACAATTTCCATTTTACAATACTATTTCAATGAAAATAAAATGATTTTTTTCAGTCAGTGGTTCTCAAATTCTGGGGATAAACTTCGTTATTTTAAATAAGACCAAGTATTTATTTTTAATTACTTCATAGAGAATTTTATTCTGATTTCAGTTATATAATATTTGCATATTCTTAGATAACAGAAAAAATGAACGATAAAATATTATCTAACTATAGTTAAATAAAACTGAGTATTCTTTTATTTCCATGGCTGACTGATTTTGAACGAAAATGTTAGATTTTATAATTTAATAAATCTCTTCTTGCAGACGAAATTACATATTTCAAATAACTGTAATCCATAGAAATAATATTCCCCAATAAGCATACAAAATTTCAAGTTAATATCTTGCATTGGGGAGATACTATTCATAATTAACTGATTTCCTATGTAAATCTCTCATGTGTCGGTCGAGCTGGGACGTCGGTATATGATAAAAACCTAAACATGAATTTTCTCAAAAAAAAAAAATATTATTAAAGGGTATGCAAATATTATATCACTGAATTCTCTATCGAATAAGCAAATAAAAAAACGATTAAAAAATATACGTTGCCATTTAAAATAACTCAAGTTGGTCCCCACAGTTTGAGAACCACTGATTGATTTTTTTTTGCTCATTGAATTAGCTTTGTAAAATAGAAATTGTTTGCTAATTTAACCAATTTCTTAACTTTAAGTATTCGAGATAACAACAGTATACTACCAAAGAGTATACATATTATACTTCGTATATATTTTATACTTATGTATAAATCCTCTTTGATACTACTTAAAATGAAGACCATGTATATTGGCTTTATTAGTACTAAATAGTAAAGAGCATTAAAATAAGAAAAATTACTAATATCAATTTATTAATAAAGACATACTGATTACTACTTCACTCTTTAAAGAATTAATTATTTAAATTTTCATAAAATATTGGAACCTCAAGGACAGATTTATAATTTTATTCAAGATATATAAATTAATAATCAATATTCTTAAAAACAAGTTTCTTATGACAAATTTACAAATAAGAAATAATTATGTATGGATGTAGAATAATATATTTCATTTAAAAAATAAGATATACACATTTACATAAAATTAAGTATTCTTTCTATACTTATATATCAAACTATAACGTTAAGTTTTTAAATAAAACAAGCTGATAGCAACAAAAATATTTTTTATTTCTTAAAATTGAGGTTGGTTTATTAAAAACACATTTTAGTGCCACTGCTTGTTTTTTCATAAAAATATAAAAGATTAAATTCATACACAAAGGCAGACATTTATAGAATTAGATAATTACATGTAGATACGTATTATTAATATTTATATATGTACATATAGTTATTTAAATATCAAGACAATAAGTGCTATCTACCGGTCGAGGATGTTTTTGAAGACAGAAAAAATCGAGATCTACAAAATTCGATCGACGCAATACCAAAAAATTTTCAAATATTTGAGAGTTGTCATTTTTAAATAAAATTTTAATTGTTACTAGGTTAACATTTACCTACCGATTTTCAGTCAGTAAGAAATTACTAACAAATCAGTTAATGGTAATAGTCGTAATAGTTATTTATGCTGCTAGGAAGAAAAGTTGTTCTTTTCTGGACGGAAGGATATGTATACTTCTTGAGGACCAGAAAACAATTTTACTACCATGTAGCACATACTATTTTTTATCCTACACAACAAAACAACATAATAAAGTAATGTAAACATCTTACGAATACTGATTAATTTGACATTTAACTTAACTTTAATGAAATTTAAGAAATTGATTACCAACATTTGAAATAGGATAAGAACAAAAAACAAACATTTTGTTTTGACCTATAAGGTTAGAAATTCTGTTCTATTATTTACAGAATATACAATAAAAATACCTAGAATCTGACGTAAGTATCAAAATTATCTAAAGTTACAATATTTTAAAAGCATGTTGATGTATTTTATTCTGTTTATTATTTCTAACGCATTAAACGTCATCTGTTAGTCCGCAAAAGAACTGTTTTTTTTTTTCTTTCTTAGGGAATAGTGAGATTTTGTAGGTCTGGACCGGCAAATGTCTACTTTCTGCGCACGCACACGCAGATAAATCTTATTTTCAATATGTGTAGAATAAAAAATAACTCACTGCATTAGAAACTCAATAAATATATACTTTTTAATACCCGATCATGCAAGATATTTATAATGCTAGGTAGGTGAATACTTCTTGAGAATCAGAAAAGAATTACGCCAAGTAGAAACCATTTTTTTTTCTTCCCTAAGTAATAGTGATATTTTTTAGATCTGATAGGTAATTGTTTACTTTCTTGCGCACGCACACGCAGTAATAGTACATTACTTTACTAGTGGGAGAAGTAGGGACTTCTTCAACCGATTATGAAGAATAATAGTTAGAGAAGCACGCACTTCTTCAACCAAAAATAACGGGAGAAGTACGCTCTTCTGACGTACGAGTAAGAAGAAACATTTACAATATGAATAGAATAAAAACAATGTTAAGAACATCTACAAAGCCGGTGACACTAAAATGTTTATTGCAAGTAAACTACACTTATTATGCGAATTTATAAAAAATATATTTTATTATACAACTTGTTATCATATACCTATTAGTACTAAATAGGTATATGCTTGTTATATGTACATAATACACTTGAAGTTTGACCGTAACAATAAAAACATCTGTATATATCTACTTTTATTAATCTAATGTAAATACTTAAGTAGGTACCTTTATTTTATCATCTAAAAACATATAATTACAACATCACAACAAATGACTATTATTAAATGCAATGAGTTGCATAACATTAATTTTGTGCATTGACATAACTGTTTATTGTGTTATTTATAAAGGATTATTTTTTAATATATTCCAAGGCATTTGCAATTCATTATTTTTCGTATAAAATATTATCCATAAAATACAAAAATATATTTATTTATTTATTTGTCTTGTCTCAATTTCAGTCCCACCCAAAACCCTCTCTCTGCCGTCATGTTGAAGTTGGTTTTGCTTAATTGCAATGGTATTTGCGTCTTCTCATCCACCACGATCTCAAACTTGGATAATAAATAAACAAATAATACTTTGGTTTCCAGCAACGCAAATCTTGATCCTGAAAAACAACATATTCTAAGAATGAAATTATTTTATATTAAATTAAACTAAACTAAATATTATCGCGAATATATATATTTCTCGTGAAATCTAATCTATTATTAGATATACAAATATGTTTAATATCTCGAAACATCATTTTCTTGGAAAAGAAACAATAATATAAGTGGCTATTACTGTAAAATTCGAATACCATCATATGATAAAATGTTACGATAAAAATAGAAATTATGTCCAGTCTAAGTATCATAACTTGTTATTTAAATAATCGTTTCTAAAAAATTATTTACATATGTCAACTACATTATTCTTTCTAAAAATATATAATTTGTCAAAATAAATAAATTTGGAGTACTTAAAAATATACAAAATGATTTCCTCTTAAGCAAATATCTACTTTTGAAAACATTATTTTTCATTCATAATTTTCTGAGAATCATTGAGTAATTATTACTATATGCGAAAATAAAGAAGATCTACCAAAATAATGTAGCTGTATATTTTTCGCGCCTTCGTTCGATATGACTAGTACAAGTGGCGCAAAAGTAATCACCCTATTGAAACATGCTACAATTTTTGCAAATAGCGGCAAATGTCAAATCTGCTTTGACATTTGTGAAGTAAACAAATGCAAAATACATGTCCATAAAACATGAATCGCTATACTCCTCAAAAACGCGGTTTAATTACTTTGATTTTTTTGCGGAATAATTCGTCGGTGGTGTTGGCGCAGCGTGAATTTACGCGCAGATTTCCCGGTCGCCTGACACCAACTGGGCAAACACTGCGGCGTTCAGCCGCTCGCCCAGAAGAATATGGCACAACATGAGATGCTGCCAGGTCTGGCCGACCCCGGAGGAGCCGTTCTGCTCAGAATATCGCGGCTGTGGCTGAAGACGACTACTGTGCACGGCGAGGGCTATAGAGCCATGCTCAACGACTTTCTTCTTCCTCAATTGAATGAATTTGAACTGGAGAATATGTGGTTCCAACAGGATGGAGCAACGGCGCATACTGCACGAGCCACAACGGAAATTCTGAGGACTACAATTCCGGGTCGCCTAATCTCTCGTTATGGTGATTTGCACTGGCCGGCAAGGTCGTCCGATTTAACCGTTCCAAACTTCTTTTTGTGGGGTTTCTTTAAGTCACAAGTCTATGTCAACAAGCCTCAGACTTTTCAAGCCCTCAAAGAGAATATCCGTCAAGAATGCGAGAACCTATCGCCGGAAGTACTGGCTAGAGTAATGGAAAATGCTATAAATCGGGCCCGTCTAATCATCCATTCTGGCTGCGGCCAATTGGCCGATATCATTTTCTCGACTTATTAGGAAAAAAATTAAGACATCAACTAAACATAATCAAAAAGCAGAACCAAAGTTTTTCATTCATAAAAAAAATTGCAGCCAAAGAACATCGGGTGACAACTTTTGCGCCACCCAGTATTACACAACTGAAAATCGTTCAAAAATTCTATCTGACGGCCTAGGCCGGCAAAATATAGTAATGCCAACTTAAATATTATAGTATTATATTCTGTCAAAATTTTAAATTTTACTTTATTGAAAATATAAAACGTTATAAATAAACAACTATTTTTGATTTATTATTCATATTATACTCGTGATGTACGATTACGATTACATTAATTTTTGAGAAATATCAATTCACATTCATTTTATTTCTTAGGTTAGAACAAATCTCACTATTTTTTTAAAATAAAACAAGTGAATTGTTTATATCCATGTGAATCGAAAATGTTACCAACATAAAAAACTATAGTGTATAAAATTTTAAAAAGTAATAATATTTATTTAATAAATTAAAAGTGTCATCGACGCAAAAAAAACTTCTGTCTTACACTCCCAGAAACTATTTTGTAAGATCTCGCATTTGCCTGGCATTATAAACTCGCTTTCGCAAAAGTTCAGTTTGTGGACTATTGATACTAACTATTGTAAAAAACATAAACTATTTTTATTTAGCTGCTTAAATAAATTTTTACGATATTAATAGTTTATAAAAATCGCATAACTTTTTTAAAACATATTTAACAATTTCCTACCTCTTTGCTTATTTCTTATTTAACAAATGGATGCGTAAATAATTTGATACCAGTTTAGTATAAAAAAAAATAATACTTACATTATATAAAATTATATTTTTATTTGGATATAATTTTAATTAAGCACTTACCTATACAATTTCTTGGTCCCATTCCAAAAGGAAGGAAAGTTCCTGTTTTTATATTATCCTTATTTTCATCACTGAATCTTTCAGGATCAAAGCGCTCTGGATTTGGGAAATATTCTGGATTATGTTGTATAGCATATATGGGAAAGAAGACTATGTCTCCCTTCTCTAATGTTACCGGCACTTCCTCCGGAGTAGCTGGTTCAATTGTATACGGTTTAGTACATATGCGAGTTGTTACTGCTGCTGGTGGCCATTTGCGTAACGTTTCTATAATTTATTTTTAAATATAAACCTTAAAACCGATAAACAAAATCTGTAAAATAAATTAGGAATTAGGAAACGTACCACTGACAACCATGTCCAAGTACTTCATCTTGGTTAAAGCATCGTAGGTGACTCTGCCTTGCGGACAGTTCCGGAGGGTTTCGTCCACCTCCGCTTGGAGGCGTTGCTGTATGTCCGGGTTCACAGCCAGCTCGTTCGCCATGTGAGACAGCAACGTGGAGGATGAATCGAACCCAGCAAAGAAAAATGCCAATGCTTGAGCTACTAAATCATCATCGCTCAATGCTACAACACAAGAATCATAATTAAAACAAAAAATATCAACCAAAAGAACAAGAAGCGATACTTCGTAAGTGAGGGAAATTCTGTTTTAGTGCGCAGGTTTACTAGAAATAGCGTGAAATGGCGCAAGTACTAAACCTAAATCCAGATATTTGTGCTGTTTATATAAAAAAGAATGAATTTTGACTTAGAAGTGCTGCACGGAAGCAAAGAAAATTTATAAATATTTGTAATGTGTAATAAATTAGGAATTTGCGAACTGTTGTTTTGTATTATGTAAGTCATTAATCTGAACATTTATATTTACACGGCAAATTGAAAAATAGTAGTAGTACTAATTCCATTTTTTTTTAATAAGGATTCTTTAGTTCATTAGAAAAATATTGTTCTGTTTTACAAAAGAAGTTTATGCTAATTTCCTTTATTAATCCAGCACAACTTTTCTTGTCATTAACTTAAGTTGCCTTATTGTGCTCCTTGTATAAGTTTTATCTATTTGTATTTCCCGCTTTCGTTGTATCCTGGCAAAATGGCCGTAACACTTCAAGGTCACCAGAAATGAAACGTAAACATCTAAAGGTGCCGATCGAAGTGTCGCTTCTTGTTCTGTCTAGTTTATATTCTTTGACTACAATGTTTTTAATTGTGCAGTAATATATTCACTTCATTTTCCACCTGAGATATAACTTGCATTATTGAAGATCAGCAAATCACATATTTTTCATTCCATTTGACTGGATCAGTTTACCCCCTCCCGTAACGTAACTGAACTATAATGAACTGATTTTCGTGATCTGATAAAAATTATTAAATAAAATTGTTACTCATATAATAGCCGGCATAGACAGTTTTTGGAAATTATTATATCAGATAAGTATGTTGAAATTAAGGTTGATAGATATTTGACAAAAGACACTGTTTTCTTTTGAACAGAAACTTGATATTTTTTAAAAGTATTTGTCCGTTGAAAGATGAATTTAGTAAACAAAAATAGGTTTGAGCAAAATAATAATTATTTTTTTATTATCTGAGATGGATCACTTAAAATGAAATCTAGAAACACTGGATTCGTCACTTAAAATCTAATTATTCTGTAAGCAATTCCGAATATTAGATATCTCTCTCTTTTTTATATTGAGTTCTACCAAACTGATGCATAATAGTATTGACCGTGTGTTAGGTTGAGTTAGCTAGGTATATTTTTCTTAAGAATGATAGAGTCTGAATTATTTTCCTTACCATACCTAGATGGCGAGGGTAAAAAATAAAGTAAATAAATACTTACATATATTTTTCTTTCTCTCATCGGTTCCAATGTCTGACTCCTGCACCGTAGCAAACCCAGTATCGTTCTTCTCAGTTTCCTCAAACTTCAAGTTCCCCTTCCTGGCCTGGATTAACAAGTGTATCATATCGGGTCTGACTACCCCACTTTCTTCTCTTTTTCTCATTGTACTCAGAACCAGATTCCTGAAGAAGTTCTGTATGTCCATCTCATGTAACCTTATCCCGAAAAACTCCATCATCGACTGACTGATTGTGTAGCCAAACATTTTAAATCCGTTGATTCCATCGAAGTCGGTGGCTCGCTTGCCCATCACGTAGAATTCGTTTTCTTGATCGATTAAAGAGTTACTCTGGAGACCAAAGGCGCAGGTTGCGATGACGTCGGTGGCGTATCGCGTGTAGGCGTCTTTCATTTCCACGGTGCTGTGCTTTCCGGGTTCGGCGTTCTTGACGAAGTAGTCGGTGAACTGGTTGGCACTTTCGCACATTAAGTGGAACATGGATTTCATTTTGCTGCTGGTGAATGCTGGCGACATATTTGCTCGAATATGTCTCCATTTTTGACCTAATTATTTACATAAAAAAATAATTTTTAACAAAAGATACCAATCATTTGGGCAAATTTGGGCAACGTACAAGGTATTGTAAAAAAAACTAATGTTGTAGTCAAAATTTACAAAAATAATAACTCAGTACTCAAAGCTAATATTCGTGCCACTGAAATAATAGGTTATAATATAATAGCTATTTATGTAATAAGTAAGGAAACAAAGGTGGTTATTTAACGCAAGCGAAAATTACAAAACGAGACGCCTACAACAAATGTTAAATAAGCACCCAGTTTCCTTAGGTGTTCATACAATATTTTTCCTACATCCGTTTGAATAAGTAAAAAATGTAATTGAAATTATAAATTTTTGACATTTGACACTTCCAAGGAGTCCTTCATGGGATACTCCCTTCTTCATAGATTACGGAAATATCAGGAAATATATTTGTAGAAGATTGCATATCATATCTACCTTATCATCTATGAAAACAAATTTTAGCGCCCCTTAAGATCGGCTTCGGGAACTAAATTTGACATATGTGTTAACGGCCGGTAATGTCGATCCCCACATTTCAATTTTTTTGTTTGACATTTATTTCTCTATACAGGGTATTTCAAAAGTATTGTAAAAAAATAAGAGTATGTATAATTTGATGTACTGATTGTAATGCAAAAATAATTTTTTGAAAATTCGCAAAAATTATCGCACGGTCCTTAGAGCTGACATTTTTTGGGCCACTGATCTGATAGGTTACGAATACGAATACAAATTGGTAAACATTAAAATTAATTTTATTTAATTAAATTGCGTAATGTTTTATTCATTTTTATTGTTCAATCACAGTGCCCCAAAAATGTCAGCTCTAAGGACCGTGCGATCATTTATGCGAATTTTTAAAAAATTCTTTTTGCACTACAATCAGTGCATCATATTATACATACTCTTAATTTATTTTACAATACTTTTGAAACATCCTGTATTGTATTTCATAGAGTACTTATCATGAAGAGATATTTTAGTAATGTCAATATTACGGAGTATCCATTTATGTGAAATATTGATTTTTATGAACACATGATATGCTTTTAAATATACATGTTATTGTGAAGTGTTTAGTAATTTGAAACATACTTCTTATTTTCTAGTATTTTTAGAATATGAACAAAAAACAAGTCACAGCTAATTTTTAAATATTTTAATTCATAAACTATATATTCAAAATTTGTAGAAAAAAATTGGGCCTTGGAAATATGGAAGATTTATGCAAAATCAATACATGGTATTATATTTTAGTATCGCCGTTGATTGAAAAATTCATTGATTTCTCAATCAACGGCGATACTAAAATATAATACCATGTATTATAAAAAAATTACCTATATATGCATACAAAAAATAATAGTTTTCTTACCAATAATAATCAAATATTTTACATTGATTATAAATAAAAAAATTAAAATGTCAAAGAAAATAAAAAATAAAACTACTCGTGACATGTAATCGGCTTCGAAAAACTTTTTCATTGAAATCTAGATTGAAACTTTATTTTACGCATTGCAATAATGTTAATATCCTTATTTTTGTGCGTTACTATGTTACTATAACAAAATGTTGGTTGTAAATAGAATAACGACAAAAATAAAGGTCCGTACTTCGAGTTTACTTTTATAATAAAATCACTTTTAGGAAACCTGATTTTACATTATAATCTTATAAAGTCAAACGTCACTTTTAACAAAAGCACTCATAAAAGTGTGTTAGTAATATACGGGTCAAAGTTGTTATGTTTTTTAAATTGACAAATATGAGTCATTATGAATCTAATAAATTATTAACTGTGATATTAATTTTTGTAAAGAGAATGAGAACTAAATTTTCTATTTTTGTAGTTGATAATGTTTCTATATACGCCTACCTTGTTTTTTCATTTCAAGTGAAATAATGAAATTAATAACTTTATTAAAATAACTACAATAAAGAATCTCTTATTAAACGGAAGTAAAAAATATATACTTTAAATTACATTGATTAAATAATGAAGTTGTGTAATGGGGACTTCAGCGTTGCGAGCTTTTCACAAAATTTTAATTGCATATTAATTCTATCTTCAAATAAGTTCGTAAAAAGTTAAAAAATATATAAAATATTTATTAGACTTAAACATTTTTTAGAAAAACTAATTCAGCAATTAGGCTTGTGACGTATTACCCCTGAAGCCAATCTGACTTAGACCGCATGTCTCAAAAGCACTGAAATCAGCAGCCAGTTCCAGCTTGTTTCATACATCATACTTATTTACTTGTGTTTTGAGATTTTCTCCATGTGACAAAGTGAGGTTAAACTAGATTTGTAAATTTGTTTTTATATTTTTATTATCATAAATATTGTTAATATTGTTTTTATTATATATACTTAATCATACAATATTAAAACGATAGAATCAGAATTTGTGAAAGCAGATAGTCGTAATTTAATTAAGAAAATATATTAATAAAAACAAGTCTTTGATAATACACGAGCGAAATTCACAAACAAGCGTGATTGAAACGTGGTTGAAACGAGAGGTTATGTTTGCACTGGCAATATGTTTACATACAAGTTTGAATTTGACGTTACGCGCGGCATTTGTAATGTTATGTTCACATTGGTTACTATATCTATCTCTTTCTAACATCTTGTCTTCTTTGTCTGGCAGGGGTAATACGTCACAAACCTATTTGCGAACATTTTTTAGCAAAACTATTAATTTATTTGCAAAATAAAAAAATAAGAGTCTTTTATTTTTAATTTTAGATTCATTTAAAAAAATTAAAAAAAATGACGGAAGTCCCCATTGTGCTTTCAATCTGACTCTTTCATTGCATGCATTGTTGCTGCATTTTTTATTTGTATTCATTTTTAGGTTTGTATTTATTTTATATATCCACCAAAACCTTTTCCTTACCCATCAACAAAAAAATAATTTCTTGGCGAATCTTTCTTTCTGAATATTTCCTTTTGTTCCTTGTTTACAAAATACATCTGGCAAGTGTCCACTTAAGATATCGTAGCCTTCAAAAATTCGTTTTTAAATTTAAAACAGCTATGTTTTAACAGTCCTACCAACTAGTCATATTGGAAACTTGTCGAAATTCATAAACTCAGTTCTTATAATTATTGTAAAAAATCGTGTAAATAAATAATAGTATAGGGTTTATTAGACTTATTATTTATATCGCTCGGAAATTTGAATCTCCTTTCCAAATTCAAATAAGCTAATTGTGAATCTTACTTACTTTATTTTTATATATTAGTGAATAAACGTGTTTCACAGTCAATGATATATTCTTTTCACAATTTATCTCCAAATATTACTTTATTTTGTCTCAGTCCAGTGGCAAAAATTATTAGCTCTAAGAAATATGCAATTATTTTTGCGTTTTTCTTGTAATCAGTACAACAAATAGTACACATCCTATTTTTTTATACAAAAAATTGAAACACGCAATATAACGAATAATTCTATAGTTGTCTGTATTAGTAATCTTGTACGTTTTTATAAACAGATTCTTGTTGAAGGTAATTTAAAATGATTTTAAATCATTTATTGAACATTCGGTAACTTACCTTTGACTAAAAACAAGCTATTTGCAAATAACGGGTCAATTTTTTCAGAAGCAAATGCTAAATGGTCGGTGAAGGAATCAAAATCTTTTATCATTATTTGTTTAGTCAGATCAATATCAGTTACCATTAAAGTTGGCATCCAAAGCTGATAAAACCCGTAATATCTACAATTTATGTATCAAAAAACAAACACTTATTTTATTTCATTTGTTAGACCTGTAGTTTTTGAATTTTTGAGCTTGTTCCATCATTCCTATAGCCATCGGTTTTCTTTGCATAAACATTCCCAACATATTTCCAAAAAAGGGTACGGGTTTTTCATGTGGCACTTGTTTTTCTTTCCAATATTGTTGTCTTTTCCAGACTTTTACATAAAAGAAAACTGTAAACACGACGAGAAATATCCACCACAACATTATGAATTCGCACTGTTATTAAATGTCAAACTGTTCAAAAACACATCCGCTTCGTTCCACGAATAAACTGAAACTAAACAAACCTGACCTTGGTACAATGTTTTATTAATCACATAAGTGGTATTACGTAATAACGATTCGTATAGTACCATAAAAAAGTGTAAAATATATTTATTAGGACATCTGCATATTGTATATGAAATGAATGATGATCTATTGAGAGAATAATTTAATTTTAATTAATAGTATGAAGCACTTGACAATTTTGTTACAGGACTAATATTTTACCTTTATGCATTGTTGATTTACAGAAAAGATTTATTTTTGATAAATAAACTTGGGCTTCAATTTCCTAAAAATTACAAAAGAGCAAGCTAACAATAAAAGCCGGCCATTTAGCCTTACTCTT
The DNA here is from genome assembly GCA_035578165.1 of Stenolophus ochropezus. Classification (NCBI taxonomy): domain Eukaryota; kingdom Metazoa; phylum Arthropoda; class Insecta; order Coleoptera; family Carabidae; genus Stenolophus; species Stenolophus ochropezus. The sequence continues at coordinate 24,069,762 of JAQOWZ010000008.1, forward strand.
GAGAGTCTACCTTAGTAGACTGCCATGGTGCCATGGCAATCAGTCGGTCAGTACAGCTGGAATTGTCTGCAAATAGAGCGAAACGCGTCCGTGGTCACAGACTGATTGCTAAATGGCCGGCTTTTATTGTTAGCTTGCTCTTTTGTAAGTTTATTTATCAAATGTAAAATTGTTAGTTCCCATTAGAATCCCCTTAAGAAAAGATTTATGTTTATTTGAGCGAATAAGTTTTTAAGATGTTTATGTTTTGAGATTCACGTGCTGCAAGGGGCCGTTCAAGTATTACGTAAGCACTATAGGGGGGTGGGGGGGGTCTTTGTTTTGCTTATTTTGGATGACATGGGGGGTAGGGGAGTCTAGATAATGATTACGTCATCGGTAGCTATTAACTTTTTAACACGAATGGCAACCCTCACATTGGCTAAGTTTCGAATCGTGCAAAAATCGATGACAGCGCTCACGTTATCTGTCAAATCCATATAAATCATGATATTGGAACGCATGTTGACAGCGCTGCAATCCAAGCAATTCAATGTCTTTGAAAACTTAGAATCGTGGATTCGGGTTTCATGGACTGAAGACTGTTAATTTTAATTTAATATGCGTACCAAAAATTTAACTTTATAATGTTTTGTCCCTTACTCTATTTTAATTACTGTATCAGTAAAATCTAGTCTCCATTCTAAATCTATTTTCTTATTTTTAAAATTATAATTATAACATTTTAATTATAATATTAAAAAAAAAAATAATTGAAAAATGTTTACGTAAGCATGGGGGGAGGGGGTACGAGCTTTGCTTATTTTTGCTGACAAGGGGGATGGGGGGATAAATAATTGTAATAAATCTGCTTACGTAATATTTGAACGGCCCCCAATGTCGTAATTAGGGTGTGGCAAAGGCGCACGTCACAGGCGCAAATTACTTAGGGGCGCAAAATTTTAATCATTTATATTATTTTTAGGTCATATACTTATAAAATATAAATTATAATTTCAGACAAATAATTATCTACAATGGGGAAGTTAAGGGATTTTTTTTTATTTTTTTATTTTATCAAGATTGTCCTCAAAAGTGATATTCTACATTTTATTTCACCCAAAGATGCCTAGATATCTCAAAAAATGAAATTTAATACAAAAATGACGTCAGTGTGGATCGCGGAGAACGTATAGTCTATCTTAAGCAGCGCGCGCTGGGTTCCCATGGCAACAGAAAAGCGTGTGGTGTAAAGCCACAAAATACAACCTACGTTCAAAAAGTCAGGTCTCACCATCCCTTCTGCGCAAGCGCATAATTCACTTGTGACGTCAGTGTGGCTCTTTTAGAAAATTGAAAATTATTAAATCTTACCGTCTATCATCTAGGAAGAAAGACAAGTTTGAGAAATATGTCTTATGTCTATAGTATCAATTAAAATGATGTAGTTAACAGGTGATATTATAAGGAAGCAACTTTTAAGAAGCAATATTAGCCAAGGTTTTTTGCACGATTTCGACGTTTTCCAGGTCTTCTGAAATAGCCACTACCGCAAGACTCTCTATACATTTGAATCATTTCAGAAAACGATGAATGTCAAGTATCTATTGCGGTAATTTCAATCTTCTTTCACCAATAATGCTGCTTGAGCACCTTAATTTTGTAACAAATTTCTACTTTTGCGTTACGTAGGAAAAGTCGGTCCGTAAGTGTTGACTTTCAAACTAAAGTTTAGTGCCTGAAATATCTCTGAAAATAATCGGGATTTTTAAATTTTAATATGTGGTGCGTTAATTTCTTAGAATTGTGTATATTCAGAATAAAATATTTATTTATCAGAAGTTAATTTTCTTTTTAATTATCTTGATATGTAGGGGCGCAAATAAAATTTTTGCCACAAGCGCTCAACTCCCTAGATACAGCTCTGTAGTGCTGGCAACAAGAGAAAAGCTACCGACAGATGTCAGCATTGTTCAAAGAAAAAAGCACGAGATATAGAGAAGAACAGTGCAGTGCAATACATTTCATACTCGAATAAAAACACTTAAGTATCTTTATTTTATCATCTAAAAAACATAAGATTATAGATTATCACAATAAATTACTATTATTAAATACAAGAGTTGCACAATATTAATTTGATTGATGTAATTGTTTTTTGTGTTATTATAAAAAGTGGCAGCTTAAGGCGTGAGCTATTTAGACATAAGTTTAGGGCGCCTAGCCTATCGGGGTGCCCAAAAATCTAAAAACTAAACATATAAATATAAAAATAAAAAAGGAAATCAGTGTGTAGAATATGTAGGTATCTGTATTATTAAATTTTGGAGTTCTATAAAATTTAGCTCAAGGTGCTATATGTCTTTAACCGACAAATGAAGTTTTAACGTCTCTGTTCCATTATGACTATAGTATAATAGAACTCAAAATCGTCCAGAAACTCTCTGTTTGCCAGCCTAGGACGGCAAAATGTAGGGATGCCAATTTAAATATTTTATCAATACATTCTGTCAAAAATTTTAATTTTATTGTAATGGAAATGTAAAACGTTAATTATAACAACTATTTTTGATTTATTATTCATAGTATACTCGTCTTGTGTGATTATGATTTCGTTAATTGCTGAAAAATTCAATTCACATTCGTTTTATTTTTTAGATTAGAACTAATGTCACTAAATTTTTTGAATAAAACAAGTGAATTGTTTATATATCCATGTGAACCGAAAATGTTATTCACATAAAAACCTATAGTGAGTGAGTAGTAATAATATTTCTTTAAAAAAATTAAAAGTGTCATCGGCGCAAAAATCTTGTGTCTCACACGCCCAGAAACTCTTTTACGAATTCTCGCAATATTTGTAGGCTTCGCTTTCAGCTCGGCTTGTCAATATAAGCTCGCTCTTATAAAAGTTCAGTTTCTGGACTAATGGTACAAATAATTATTATATTAATATATTCCAAGGCATTAGACATTCATTATTCTTCGTGCAAAATATTATCCATAAAATACAAAACTATATTTATTTATTTGTCTTGTCTCAATTTCAGTCCCACCCAAAATCCTCTCTCAGCCGTCATGTTGAAGTTGGTTTTGCTTAATTGCAATGGTATTTGCGTCTTCTCATCCACCACGATCTCAAACTTGGATAACAAATAAACAAATAATACTTTGGTTTCCAGCAACGCAAATCTTGATCCTGAAAAACAACATATTCCAAGAATGAACTTATTTTATATTAAATTAAAATAAACTAAATATTATCGCGAATAAATATTTCTCGTGAAATCCGCTCTTGTATTAGGTATAGAAACATGTTTTATATCTGAAGAATGTAAAATTCTTAGAAATGAAACATAATTGTATAAATGCGTATTTCTGTAAAATTTGATTATCATCATATTATAAAAATTTAGGATAAAAACAGAATCTGAGTATGTCTAAGTATCAAAATTTGTTATTTAAATTTGGATACATTATTCTTTGTAAAAAGATATAATTTGTCAAAATTGTGTAAAATTGGTATATTGAAAAATTCTAACATACGTCAATGTTGCCAAACGCGTCATGAAGAAACTAAATATAAATAAAATATTACAAAATAAACTCAACTTAATATATTGCTAGTGAGTTTAGAATTGTCAATAATAATTTATAAATTTAAAAATTAATGATTTTATTCCAATCAATGTTGCCAAATTTATTATGAAGTAATTAAATAAAAGCAAAATATTTCTAAAGAAAAGAAATGAAAATAGTTTGTTATATTAGGATTCTCAATAATAATTTATAAATTTAAAAATTAACTACGATTTCATTTCAATCAGTATTTTTATATGTACCAAATGATAATACTCCAAAAGGGATGGCTTACAGAAATGACAAAAAACTGCCTTGTTAATCAGCTTTTGTTTTTCGCAAGACGTTATCAGAATGATGAAGTTTATAGCCCATTTATTATAAGAACGATATACTGGGAAGATTAGGAGCAGTTTGATCTTGTTTTCTGATTGGATAATACCCCAATATTATTCAACCAAAAAACAATATCACACTGCATTTTCATATCGCATATCGTTCTTATAAAAAATAAACTATAGTGTTTTTGGTACTAAAGGAAGATATTCGACAAACAAGGCAGGCTTGCATATACTGTGAATATTTTTTAACGTGAAACATTGGGGATTTATTTTCCTTATTTGTACTTCTAACGTGATTTTGATAAATAAAAAATTCCATATCTGTGCGATAAATGGACTTTACACACGACCATGTATAGCCGACTATTTAGTTTAGTGGTCGTAAAAAAAATACCAAGTATAAAATTATATTTTTATTTAGATATGGTCTTAATTAACCACTTACCTATACAATTTCTCGGTCCCATTCCAAACGGAAGGAACGTTCCTGTTTTTATATTATCCTTATTTTCGTCACTGAATCTTTCAGGATCAAAGCGTTCTGGGTTTGGGAAGTATTCCGGATTATGTTGTATGGCATATATGGGAAAGATGAGTACATCTCCCTTCTCTAATGTTACTGGGACTTCCTCAGGTGTAACTGGTTCAATTGTATACGGTTTAGTACACAAGCGAGTTGTTACTGCTCCTGGTGGCCATTTGCGCAACGTTTCTATAATTTATTTCTTAACATAAACCATAACATCTATACACAAAAGCAGAAAAATGTATAAGGAATTGGGACACGTACCACTGACAACCATATCTAAGTACTTCATCTTGGTTAAAGCATCGTAGGTGACTCTGCCTTGCGGACAGTTCCGGAGGGTTTCGTCCACCTCCGCTTGGAGGCGTTGCTGTATGTCCGGGTTCACAGCCAGCTCATTCGCCATGTGAGACAGCAGTGTGGAGGATGAATCGAACCCAGCAAAGAAAAATGCCAATGCTTGAGCTACTAAATCGTCATCGCTCAATGCTACAACACAAGAATCATAATTATTCAGTAATAGGCATATTCCATTTGCCATTAGAATCAGATATATCTTTCATTAATGAATCCGGATCATCAGATCAAATACTTTTCATCCCATTTGACTGGATCAGAAACAAGAAAGATATTACTTCATTTTTAATCCATTGTTGTTATATTATAATAGGATATTAACAAAATTTTAACAATTTCAATTTCTCGTTGTCTGAAATTGAGACCTCGAAACGTGGTTATTCATTAAATTTTATATGCGATTTTTACCATTAGGTACTCTTGGATTTCCCTTACCCTACCTGGATGACGAGAGGTAAAAAATAAAGTAAATAAATACTTACATATATTTTTCTTTCTCTCATCGGTTCCAATGTCTGACTCCTGCACCGTAGCAAACCCAGTCTCGTTCTTCTCAGTTTCCTCAAACTTCAAGTTCCCCTTCCTGGCCTGGATTAACAAGTGTATCATATCGGGTCTAACCACCCCACTTTCTTCTCTTTTTCTCATTGTACTCAGAACCAGATTCCTGAAAAAGTTCTGTATGTCCATCTCATGTAACCTAATCCCGAAAAACTCCATCATCGGCTGACTGATTGTGTAGCCAAACATTTTAAATCCGTTAATTCCATCGAAGTCGGTGGCTCGCTTGCCCATCACGTAGAATTCGTTTTCTTGGTCGATTAAAGAGTTGCTCTGGAGACCAAAGGCACAGGTTGCGATGACGTCGGTGGCGTATCGCGTGTAGGCGTCTTTCATTTCCACGGTGGTGTGTTTTCCGGGTTCGGCGTTCTTGATGAAGTAGTCGGTGAACTGGTTGGCACTTTCGCACATTAAATGGAACATGGACTTCATTTTGCTGCTGGTGAATGCTGGCGACATATTTGCTCGAATATGCCTCCATTTTTGACCTATGATTATAATTATATTATCACCGAAAAAAAAAATATTAAAATCGTGTTCTAGCGACTCAGTATTGCTACCACCGCATACTTTCTGTCTTACACAAAACACTATTTTCATTTCTCTAAGCTATCTTTCAAATAATGACGTCACGATAATTCCTTATTAATTTATTACTCGTGTATTATTAAGTATTTTTTTAAATAAAAAAATATCTGTCTAAGCGCAATATAAAAAAAATCAAAAAAATGATGGAAAATTCCATTATTTTTACGAATTTCTTTACTCTGTAATCAGTAGATCACATAGAATACGTACATCCTTAATTTTATTGAAAAAATTTTAAACACCCACTATAACGAATAATTATATAGTTGCCTGTATTAGTATTTTTGTACGTTTTTATCAGATCCTTGGTGAAGTTATTTCAAATAATTTGAATTATATGTGTACAGAATCATTTATTAAAAATTCGGTAACTTACCTTTGACTAAAAGCAAGCTATTTGCAAATAACGGATCCACTTTTTCAGAAGCAAATGCTAAATGGTCGGTGAACGAATCAAAATCTTTTATCATTATTTGCTTAATCAGATCAATATCAGTTACCATTAAAGTTGGCATCCAAAGCTGATAAAACCCGTAATATCTACAATTTATGTATCAAAAAACAAACACTTATTTTATTTCATTTGTTAGACCTGTAGTTTTTGAATTTTTGAGCTTGTTCCATCATGCCTATAGCCATTGGTTTTCTTTGCATAAACGTTCCCAACATATTTCCAAAAAAGGGTATTGGTTTTTCATGTGGCACTTGTTTTTCTTTCCAGTATTGTTGTCTTTTCCAGACTTTTACATAAAAGAAAATCGTAAACACGACGAGAAATATCCACCACAACATTTTGAATTTGCACTGTTATTAAATGTTCACTGTTCAAAAACACATCCGCTTCGTTCCACGAATAAACTGAAAATAAACAAACCTGACCTTGGCTGCAATGTTTTATTAATCATATAAGTGATACTATGCAATAACGATACGCATATCATAAAAAATGTAAAACATTTATTAGGACATCTGCATACCGTGTATGAAATAAATGATGAGCTAATGAAAGAATTTAGTTTTAAACAATGTTAATAGAAAGCGCATGGGAATTTTGTTGCAGAATTAATATTTTACTTCTGTGCATTACTGTTTTCCATAATATAATTACGTTGTATTTGATCAAAACAGTTTTTAAGATGTTCATGTTTTGTTCATTAGATTCAAGTATAGTGCTGGCAACAAGAGAAGAGATACCGAAAGTATGTAAAAGTGTCACTATTAGTATATAGCGCTTCACAATTTTATTGAACCAAGACAAATAATAATCCTTTATTGTTTTCTCGAAGTAGAATCAAATTAGTTCTTGTGATTTTATCACTTTGATTATGAGAATCATGTAACTGATTAATTGTATTATTGAAAAAATTAAATTTAAAGGATAATTAATGTTAGTTGTACCCAGAGGCGGCTCGTGTAGACACTGCGGAAAGTTTTCGCGATATGCAAATATATTTATTAATTTATTTATAATTGCTTATAATAATTATTTTTATCATGAACAATTGTATATAGTTTACTTATTGTGTATAAAATATTATAAGAATACATCTAGCAACACTAAGAAGGGCGAAGAATGCTAGCAGCACTATGTTTATCGCACTGTCATATTTTATAGCAAGACAACTTATATCGATGCGCGTGCAAGCATTTACACTCACAGTGAGAAGCGTAATTCGGCGCTACAAAACAAGCACATCCTTTGCTAAATCAGTTGTGTAGCAGCGTGCTCATAATATTTATCGTGTTTATTCTGTATTTTTACATATCTAGACATTACAATTAAAGAAATAAAGTATATCATAGTTTATATTGAGAACATCATTAGAATTATTCAAAATTATGACATAAATGCAACCTTAAGAAATAACAAAACAAAACAATATACAGGAACATAGGACTTTAACATGGGATTTAGAAAAATTGCTGATATTCTCTCTCTTGATAGATTTAGTTCATATGAAAATTGAAAGTTACTATGAATTTCTCGAAAAGTGTACGAATTATACAAATTTTGAGAACCGCTGTCAATTCTTCGTAAAAAAGTGTCTGTAGAATGTGCAAACTAAAAACTTGTATGAATTGAAACAAGAAAGTTATGTCAAAAAGTAAATTGACAAAAATAATTTTTTTGCTCATATCTAGTAACCTATGCATTTTTTCGGGAAAACAAAAGCACCATTAAAATGGCCAACTAATGCGACAATTCAATTAAACAAAATTAAAATTTTTAATTGTGTTAACAAAGATAACTGTGATAGTAGTAATTCATTTTGAATAGTTAAACATTTCATAAAAGTAAATTTTAAATAATAAGAAATAATTTAAAACATTTGCCTTCTACATTTCTGGGCTGTAAAATCTTTGATTACTTCTTCGAAACTAATTTTGTGAATCTGAAATATCTTGCTACAAAATGGAAATAATATTTGATGGATATTCTCGGGGGTCATTTTTAAGTGGAGGCCCTAAACACAAGCAGAGTTTGTTTATGCAAAAGTCCAGCCCTGCTTAATACAATTTTTAAATTTAAGTTTGGATATGGAAATATATTTCGATTCATATTTCTATTTATACAAGTATATAGATTTATCAAAAAATACAATAAAACAACAATTGCAAATATATTTCTTTTGAAAGTACATCAATTACATTAATTATAAAATACAAAATAAATTCAAACATTGAATTAATTTTTATTTCTACGACTTAATCCTACCCAAAACCCATCTTCAGCAACCATGGCGAATGTAGTTCGACTTAATCGCAGTGGAACTACGGTCTTCTTATCTTTCACTAAGTCAAATTTAGACAAAAGGTAAATAAAAACAATTTTCGCTTCCAGTAGTGCAAACCTAGAACCTGAAAATATAAATGATTTAATCAGTTCTTATAAGTAAAATAAATGTCATGCGAAAAAGAACATTTTAATTTTAATAGTATATTACACTAGCGAAGGCTCAGCTATGCTGAGCTTCCCTAGGCCTCCGGCATCAATGAAATATTTATAGTATATTACATATTAAGAGTTTGTAATTCCATAAGTGCGTAATTGCTTTACAACTTGAATTATGTACTATACTTTTTCTACGACTACAATTTGTCTGTTTTTTCGATCAAACAACAATCACACAATACATTGAAAAAATTGACACATCACTAGTAAATAGCGCCAACTACAAAATATAAAACAACTACGTTAAACTGTCAACATCTGAATAATAACTTGAAACAATTTAAAACCCAATAATACAATACTATGTAGAAAATTTCTCATTTATTTCTTCATTAGATGTAATATTTCAAATTAAATTATAATTAATAATAAAAAATTCCCTAACTGCGCGATCACGTACTTTACACACGGCCTTCCGTAATGTAACACTTAGATAACCTATAAGTTGTAGGTACAATAATGGTTATTTATATGAAGTGGTCCAAGAAAAACAAATATTTAGATTTAAGCCTGGTATATGTAGCGTTATCATAGATATTGTCGTAATCATAATTACTATTATAATCAGGTCATGTAACCGGTTAATAAAAACCGGTAACCGATATTTTGAACGAAAATTTGGAACTTTAACCGTAATTTTAACTGATATTTTTCAGGCAGAAAATACCGGTAATCGTTAACCAAAAAAAAAATAAACCGGTTTTAGCGAACATTAACCTTTATTTTAATATCATTTAGCGAGAAAAAATTTTAATATTTTTTTTTATATCTGTGTTTTCTATTTGTATTTGAACATGAGTCATGGCAGTTTTACAATTAACATTTTATTGGAGAGTCATAAATGTAGGTAGTCTCTTTGGCCGTTAAGGTTACTTAAAAACCAAATAAATACGGCCTTTGTCAACACAGGCAAGTTTAAAATTGAAAAGTGACCTGCGTTTTTCTGAAGATATTACGAGAATTTTTGTGAATATTCATTAATTAAATTGCTTTTTTTTAAATTGTTATATTAATCTCAGATGGTAATTTTTTTTGAAAAAAATTTAATTAATTAATCTGTAATTTTTTTAAATCAAATTTTTATAATTAATTAAATTTAATTATTTTTTTAACCGATATATTAACCGGTTTAAACCGGTTTCCAATTTTCAAAAACCGGTTTTCGAACTAAAACCGTTATTATTATAACGTTCTCTATAAGGGTTAACCGTTAATCAGTATTTTTTTCGGTTACATGCCCTGATTATAATCATAAAAACAATCATAAAAACATTTATCGCTATCCAATTTTGATAGGACTGTGATATGATATTTGTAAAATTACATTGTCTGTACTCTGTTCGCCATAAGAAAATAGTAGATGTCGCCTCTAACTTGGTTGTTTGCTTACATACACAAAATATATCCCAGATTGATTAATAAGTTACACCTTTATATTTTCAACGGGTAAATATATATTATAAGGTATTCATTAGTTACAAGTAAATATATTTTCAACTATTTTATAGACGTTTTAGAAATTTAAAACGCTAATATCATGTGATAACCTTGAAACATTGGCAAGTTCGGTTTTACTATTAACTTAATTTTATTCTTGCGAATTATAGGAGAAAACACTTATTACAAATACTGACTTACCTATACAATTTCTTGGTCCTAGGCCAAAAGGTATATAGGTGCAGGGTTTGATATTGTCTTTATTCTCATCACTGAATCTCTCGGGATCGAATCGCTCTGGGTCAGGAAAATACTCCGGGTTTCTATGTATGGGGTAAATCGGAAACCAGATTAAGTCTCCCTTATTCATTGTCACTGGCTCTTGACTTCCATCGTCGGTTTTTATTGTGAAGGTTTTTGTACATATGCGGTCTGTTAGTTGAGAAGGAGGCCATTTTCTTAAAGTTTCTGTAAATAAAATATAATTGTTACTTACTATTGCACAAGCATCTTGAAGCGTTTCGAAAGGGGTATAAATATGTATAAAGTATTCTGAACTATACTTCGAACACCGAACAAATACATAAGAAACTTCTCCCACTAATGAGCGCTAAATTAGAATAGAACAATATACCTATTAAACTATATACCGCTGAAAGGCACACAAGAAATGTCCGGAACAATATGTATATCTGCACTCTTCGCGTTTGGACACCACCCCTTGCGCGCATGCGCCAACTGCATTTGATTCAGTGATTCTATTGGTTTAAAAGTTTAAAGTTTTATAGAAAGGGAAATGGAATGGAGGGAATGTTTCTTCCACGTGTTTAGGTGTTTGTGCTTTGTGTTGGTATTTATCATTTCAATTTTACATCTCCTCGTGAATTGTACGATTTGAATATTAATATGAAGGCTGTTAAAACCAAAACTCGTTTTGGTGGAAGAAGGTGTTGTTTGTGTGACGCTAAAGCTCCGGTGACTTTACATTCGTAAGTAATGTTTTCTTATTTATTTATTCTAAGATAAAATTCAAATAAATTTAGTATTATTATTGTTTTCTTTTCTGGAAACACGTGTTCATGTAGCATTTATACTCATACGTGTTTTATTTGTAAACTTGAAATACTTTTGACGTTTTGCCTCAAGGAATTTTAATTTTTTCAGATTTCCAAAAGGTGATGATGCACGATCTTTGTGGAAAAGAATATGCAATTATCAATCGTATGACGATGTATCACGTCTTTGGTTGTGTACTAATCACTTTACACGCTCTGATTACAAACACAAAAATGATAAATGGGGTTAGAAAAACAGGGTTTCTAGGATTAATTATCAATATGATAAATATTTTTAATCTGTTCGAAGATGTAGAACCCAAAATAAATTACCTATTAACTTTTAAATTAAACCAGGACCACCTAGAAACGTTTTTTAGTGTAGTGAGAAGTCGTGGTGGTTTTAATAACAACCCAAATGCCAAACAATTTGAAACTGCATATAAACGATTATTGGTAAAAAGCGAATTAAAATTAACTGGCAATTCAAATTGTTTGGCAGATGGAGTTGATATTCTGCACGTCTCATCCAGAAAACAAAATTTGAGGAATCCAGTTAGCGGGGAAGAGACAGTAATGATTGATGCTTTTGACCACGACTATTGTAAAACGCTTTTTCATTTGAACCCATATATACAAAATATTGTGGAATATATTTCGGGGTATGTGGTGAAAAAAATTATAAATTTAAAAATGTGTACAATTTGTACAAGATATTTAACAGTAAATGAAGCAGATTATAAGTTACTCACTTTAAAAAATAGAGGGACATTTTTACTTCCCTCATATAACGTCGTGCATATATGCAAAACGGCGGAGAAAATATTTAGGGAAAATGTACAGAAAATGATAAACATAAAAAATTTGAAAGATGTATTATTAAACAAAATTTTTGCCAGTTGTGCAGGTAAAGTATTTAAGCATGAGGAAATCTTAAACCACATCAAAAACCAAGACATCATTGATAATCATGTATCACAATTAATAAAAATAATTATTAGTACATATTTGAAAATAAGAGTGTTTCATGAGACAAAATTAATATCAGAAAAAGAACATTATATTAGAAACAAATATAATAGATTGATAATTTTCCAAAACCAGTAGTTATAATTTGTAAGTTGTATATAAATGTTTAGAATAAGTTTTTGTTTATATTTTCAATATTTTATTTTTATTTTTGTACAAAATGTCAATAAAAGTTATTTGGCTAACTTGCTCTTGTTGTTTATCCTGAGTTGTTGTGTTTACCTGATGAACTTCAGTTAACAATATAAACAAATGCAGAATTTTTTGTCTTACTTTTTCAGATATAAAATTGGTAAGTATGAATACAATATATCAAATTACATTAATTATGCCAATAATTTTAATTTTTCATTGTCATATACAAATGATTTATCCGTGCAAAAATGCATATTATACAGGATTATTCCTTTATTATTATAATAATATTTATTTACACGCGACGAAGTATGAAAAATTTCAATTTTGGCGTTCTATTTTTTTCGCCGAAAACAGAATTTTAACCCTACAGATATTCAAATAAAGTATTTTCCTAATCCAATTATAAAATTTGAACCCTACAGATCTTCCTAATCTTTTACAGTTGTTCCTTAGGGATTAATAGCTATTATCTTTCTCCAAATTCTGCAAATAGGATTTTAACCTTTTATACAGGAATTCATTTTCTTAATCTTCTGCAGGTGTTCTCTTTCTTTTGAGAAAAATCAGAATATTCTATATTAATTCATTTCATTATTAAATAATCTAATATAAAAATTTATAATTATAACCAATATTTTTGAAATGTCATATGAATCAAATGTCAGATTTTCAAGCAGCGCGAACACGCCTACCAATACGCCCATCGGCTGTGCGTGCATGCGCTTGTAGACGCTTGTCCAAATGCTAAAAAAGGATGGAGATAATAATGTTCCGGCAACTTTCCGCTTATACGAGAGATAGGGGTTCAGCGGTATATAGTTTAATAGGTATATTAATAGAACACAGCTATTGATAACCTATTCAAAAACACATTCGTTCCGTAAATCTCTTTCCATAAATACGAGAATTGATATCGGTAATAATGAAATCGATGCTAAGTCCATAATTTTGATTGGTTGGCTGTTTGCATATGCCTCTTTCACACTAGATGATTACGATATACTATCATTACGATACTCTGTCGTAATGATAGCTGTCTATTCACACTAGAAACTATTGCCATCTATTGCATTTATAAGACATTACATCTTTCTTGAAAATTGGCAATCCTGAATTTCCTAGGTTTGTTTAAATCTAGTTAGTCCGTGGTTAAATTCTACACAACAAACAACAACATTGTATTGTAACTTGTCTATCTCTAATCATTTTGAGATTATGTTTGGTTTGGTTTATTTGTTGTATAATAAATTTTAATCTTCGTCTACGACTTTTTCTTGCAGTTTGATAATTATATATATGTCTTGTCTATGATGACAGTTTACAAACTAAATTTCAATTTATGTTGGTACTGAAACGTCACAAACATCACGTGATCCGATCGTAATGACAGAAATCTCTGTCATTACTACAGGCGATCGTAATGTTCGATTTCATGCGTTCACACTAGGACATTACGATGGGGTAACATTACGATCCTATAGTTATCATCTAGTGTGAAAGCGGCAGCCAGCCCATATAGGAGTGACGTCACTTCGAAGATTTTTATCATGCACATTCAAAGTATTATTTGTCTTTGTCTTACTCATTACAGTCGTATAGGTCTATGACTTGAAATTTGTCTAAGGGGTGGGGCTTATTTGTTTTTTAGGTTACGTCTACTTCTTTTAATTAAAAATAACAATATTTATACTTAAAATATACTAATTTTTATTATTTTAGTAAAAATACCGAGGAAAATATTAACAGCACGTGTCAGCAGTTAATTTTAAATATTTTTAATATCCTATAAATGAAATTATATTTCTAATATTTCTTACTACTAAGAATTATTAAAATTTAAATATTTAAAATGAAATATAATTTTATTTAATAATCGTAGTGCCATCTTTGATCATACGAACATTCACATGACGATCGAGTGACGTCACTCCTATATGGGCTGGAGGCGACTATATCTCTGTCAAATATCTTATTTGAAAGTAATATTATAAATAGTATTTATTAAAATATTTCAAGTATTAACATCATTTCATATATAAACTGAATGGTTTCACATTTCTTAATTTGAAACGTGTAAAGCTGTCTTTTGTGTGTACTGTACTGCGCAATTAGTTAGGAGTTTAATACGCTGGTCACCCAAATAAGCAGATTTCTTTAGAAACTTATCTTCAGCTTTAACCAGAGAGGCTACAATAGCACCCAACGTATTTGCTTCTAGTTTGTAAAAATTTAGGCGAATATTGAATTGAAATGTTAAAAATTTGTTTGAAACAATAAATTTTCAATTCAAAGTTTACTTGACTGAAATGTCCCAATTTAACAGACTTCGTATCTCTTAGGGTTCTCGAGATCCCAATGGTTTGCCTCTTCGGACACCTGTAGATGCTTAAAATCTCAAATATTTCAAAAAGCAATAATTTTTTTAAAAACTCGTCTCAATCATAGTTTTTTGTAATCTACTTTCAATACAACTAACATTTACTCAATTTTCTGTTATGGTGCCTCCACCCAATTGAACAACGCTATCTTCACTTACCGCATACCACCATGTCCAGATACTTCATCTTGGTGATAGCCTCGTATGTGATCTTGCCTCCACATGCTTTCATAGCGTCGTCCACCTCAGCTTGCAGGCGTCGTTGAATATCGGGGTTGATGGCCAGCTCAAAGCCCATGTGGCACAGCAAAGTCGACGTCGTGTCGAAACCGGCGAAGAAGAAAATCAATGCTTGCGCCGTCAAGTCATCTTCTGTTAACTCTGTGAAAATTAAAAATTTGTTTAATACTGGTGTATTGTACAAGTGCAGAAAGTTCATTTTCCACGAGGTGTGAAAATAAGTAGTTTTGTACGACTGACATACAGTACATTTTCTGCACTATTCTATAAATATTATAGGTAGAATAGAAATATACACAGGAAAGCTATTTGACAAAGATTATGGTATTTTCAATTGTTATTTCTATCAGATTTATATTGAAACATTCACATTAAGCACGTGCTTAGGCCATCAAAAGAAATAGGGGCCTCAGTTCGTGTTACTATAAGTATAAATTATCAATGCAATTTGATATTTTAATTAATCGTAATCCAAAAAAAAGTTGTCCATTTTTTTTATAAAATCGTAAAATATGGCTCATTTAATAAATATAGTAATAAAAAATAATATGAATTGTCAACTTTTTATTCTAAAATTTACTAATATATTTTCACGGTCATACGAACGAGCTAAATTCATGACGTCACGTCATCATAACATACACAAAGACATTTCTGTCACACACAAATTTACGTTGCATGATTTCCGTCCTACTCTATCCTAAATTTGTGACGGTTGAGAAAATAACAAAATTATATATAATTAATCATTTTTTAAAAATGTGGTTATCTAATATTATTTTTTGCAAGATATCATACCTATGAAATTTAATTGGTCACCATAAATTAAGGAAATATATTTGTAGAAGATTGGATATCTTCCATAGCACCTGTGAAAACAAATTTTCGGGAACTATATTTTACAAGTGCGTTAAAGGCCCGTAATGTCGATTCACAAGTAATCGCTAAATTTAATTTTTTTTTGTTTGACATTTAATTTATTTCATTATGATTTCTTTATAATATAATTTATACAATACTTATTATGAAGAGATATTTTAGTAATGTCAATATTAAGCAGAATCCAATAAGTGAAACATTGATTATTGAACACAATAAATAATTTGATTTTGAAACATAATTTTAAAATATACGTTTTAATGTGGGGTGTTTAGTAATTTTATATTTTATACTTTTTTCTAATTTTCTAGTATTTGTAGAATTTAAACAGAAAGCAAGATGCAGATTAGATTTAGATATTTGAATTCATATCTTCTAACTTCTCAAATTTTGTAGGAAAAAACCGATCCTTAGAAATATGAAAGAATATCATTAACAGCTGCATGCAGAATCAATACATGGTATTATTAAAAATAATAGTCTGTTTACCAATGATAATCAAATATATTACATTGATTACAAATCAAAATATGTTTAAAATATCAGAGAAAATAGAAGATAAAAGAATTTCATGTGATACTTGATGACAAAATACAAATTATTAAATAAATGTCACTAAAAAACATAATAATCTAACGTTACTAAAAAAATACTGGATTTTGGATCTAATGGTGATATATATGATCGGTTTCAGAAAATATTTTCCTAGAGATCTAGATTGAAACTTTGTTTCACGCATTGCAATACTGTTTTAACCTTTTGTTGGTCGCCTATCCCATTCAAACTGAATAATAGTTCCAAACTAAACCGGTAGAGTGATGGTTTCCGTATCCGTGAATCCGAGACTTCAGCGTTGAAAGATTTAAAATTGAAGACAATTAAAAAACAAATCATTATTTTTATTCTAAAGACTTGTAAGGAGTTAAATATACGCCAACATGTTTTATTTCACCTATTCTTTCAACAAAACTATAAATCTGAAAATGTGGGATGACCCTATTTAGTGCCATAAATTTGGATATACAGGGTGTTGACTCGAACACAAGAATATAGGGATTTAACATGTAAAATCATATTTTTGTATTTTCCTGTAATAAAAAATTATAATGTGAGACTACGAAAGTATAATATCGTTGTATACAGAAAAAATACTGAATCAAACAGGTGAATAAATAATTTACAATAAGAAATTGAATCAAACAGGTGAATACATAATTTACAATAAGAAAGTTGTATAACTAATTTTGAGAACTGATTTAAAAAAATGTTTGGCTCATTTTTTGTTTTTGTTCCTTACAATTCTAGAAATAGTCATAGAACCCAACTTTAATTTAATACCTGTATATCCTTTTAGCTATCAAAACTATATTTATTCCTAATTTTGTGTTTGTTCTTTGATAATTTAAATAAAGACTCAATTACCTTTCTGAACAATTTGATTATTTCTTCCAACATCAGACTCTTCAACAGTAGCAAACCCAGTATCCTCTTCCTTCTTCCCTGTTTCTTCATACTTAAGTTTCCCTTTTCTAGCTTCCATCAACAAATTAATCATATCTGGTCTAACAATTCCCTTTTCATCTCTCATATTAATCGTCCCCATCACTAGATTCCTGAAGAAGTTACTGATCTTTACATTAAATAACCTAACTTTAAGTAGTTTCATTAGAAAGGGACTGATTTGGTATCCGAAGAAGATAAGTCCCCGTAAACCGCTGAAGTCGGTAGCCTCCTTGCCGGCCAAGTAGAACTGGTTATCGCGTTCTTTAAGCGAGTCGCAGTGAAGACCGAAGGCACAGGTGGCGATGACGTCGTTGGCGAAGCGCGTGAAGGCGTCTTTGAGCTCTACGGTCACTGGCTCACCCGGTTTGGCTGTTTGGAGGAAGTAGTCGGTGAACTGATCGGCGCATTCGGCCATCAACACGAACATGGATTTCATTTTGCTGCTGGTGAATGCTGGGGATAGGGTTGAACGCATATGCCTCCATTTTTGACCTGCACAAGTAATAGTATATTAAGTATTAAGAACGGTAAAATATCGATCGAAGATGATTGTGATCAGAATTCCTTACCGTTTGTAATGAATATTCTATTTTTTTCACGATAAAAATTAAATTTCCCTCAACATCAGGAAAAATGTATGCAAAATGAGATTTATTAAAATTCTTTTATAGAAATGGAAAATCCGTTTCCATGGTATTTTTCAAACATTCGTTTCAATTTACAATATGTCAAAGTATTATCATTTGTGGTTTTTTTTTTAAAAAAAAGGTAGCATTATTTTTCAATAATTGTAATTAGTAACTAACTTTAATAGCAATAAATGAATATAGTAGGTGAATCATGTCTGTGCTTTTATATTAATCAGTGAACAGTAAGGAAATCCTTATGGTTTTGTTAGACGTAGCAACCAGTAAAAGCAACTTACTACCTTGAAAACCCAATTAATAAACCATTTCTAAAGCTCAATCGTCAATTTTTTTTTAAATAAACGTTAATAGTACCTATGTTGACTTTATGAGCAGAAGATATGAAATTAATGTTCTCGTACACAAAGTGTTCGTTTTTGAGATTTCGAGGACCCTAAGAGATGCGAATTCGCTAGCCCCTCCTTTTTTGATTTCGGCCCCCTCTATTTTATAGTATTTCTATATATAAATATTTTCTTAAATTATCTTCCCATAAAAACAATAATGTCGTTAGTCATTAACAAAATATGAGGTATTTGGAAACTGAAAGTGTCCGCCCCCTTGTTTTAAAATCCTAACGTCGCCCATGTCTTTAATACTATACTTAAACAGAATTTTTTTTTTTCCAATGATATTAAATACATCTTACAGGACGTGCTGTTGGTTTTTATATTGTGTAATAAAGTATATGAAATGAAATATTCCGAAAAGAAAACACTAACGAATGGTAAGAACTTCAAATTCGTATTTTTCCCCAAATTGACTTTTAATAATGAAAAAACTACTATTAAAAATGTTATCCTTTAAAACGAGGCTTCACTTCATTTCCAACGTCAAATATAATGTTTTAAATTCCGAACTGACATATTGAATAATCTGCAAATTTATTGGTACACAAAAGTCTTACAATGTTTTTAAATCACAGACTATCCACTTTACCAACTTTCAAACGTGCCAAACCACAATATTTGGGATCTGGCATCCACACATGGATAACTTCACACGTTCACACTAGTACCTTCGGACGTAACAATTTTTATTATTTCTTTTTTTAGTATGATACTTTAAAACGTTATTATGACATAAAATGTAAATAAAAATGAATTATATCGTATAGACTATAAAGCAACAAATTCGACATTGTAGGCTCGATTTAAACAAAAAGAAAGGTTCATTTAATTATTTTACAAATCCTCATTCAGAATTTATTAAATTTTACACGATTTTATAAATTGACGATTTATAAATTTCTAGTATCATTATAAATTATTTCATTAATATTTTAAGATAAACAGATAAATTTTGGAATGTAAAAAATTCATTAGATTCTCAAATATTTTTATGATGACATAATCCACAAAAGAATGATATTTCGCAGTAATTTTCTCAGATAAATAGCATAGACCTTGAACTACACTACTATTTCAAGGAAGCAATTGAAATTGAAACCTAAACGAATCATCCTATTGTAACAGAACTAACAAACAAAATTTCCAATTATTTTATTTCTAAAATTAAAACTCTTGTTAGATTTGCCAAAGTCTTTTCTGTATGCTCTTTTACTTCTAATTTTTATAATTATCTTCTTTCATATTTATATAAAGTGTTTCTGTTACTGTCTGTTAATCAGGCGCAATGCTTAAAGTACTATAATTTTTTAAATTATTTTAGATGCCAAAATATAAACGTATAACGAACAAATTATAATGAGATGATGAGCTGGACGATCCAGAGTTCGATAATAATGAAAAATGCGTAATTTTTTACGACATGCACAGAAAGCTCTATTTTCTTTTCGCGAAATAGTCAGGAAAATTACTTTTCCCTCTATAGAGACGAAAATGTACAGTACACAATTATAACTTGGCTATTATTATAAAATAAAATATCGGAAAAATTATTTAATAATAATATTCTTTTAAAGAACCATGGCAATTTTATCTTATTCTTTTCTTTTTCACATTATTTTACAATTTGACAACTTGAATTTAAATTGGCATATTGGCTTTACTGTAAAAATTGCATTGCTAAACGTAAAAGTTTACATAACCCAATTTTCTAGCTTATGTTGCTGCGCCTTGTCGTCTGAATAAATCGATTTTTGAAACATGTCGTGAAATAAATGTTGTATCTAACCTAAAAGGATAGCACTTTTTCTACTCTCATTCGATTGGTTCATTCGTTTAGCTCTTGAGACAAATTCGAATGGTAAGATACGCTTCCTTCTCTAGTTTGACAAATAACTATTGCGATGATTGAAGTAAAAAAAAAGAATTGTGGTTTAAGTGGTCGGTTTGCGAAAGATAGAAACATGCTTTATGCACTGGAGAAAATTCTCCAGAAGGATATATTTGCGATTCGTGTGATGTTCTCTCTTCTACAAGTGTAGGAACTTCTTTATTTTACTACAATACCTTTCAGAGAAAATATATTTTTCCCGAACAACGGATCCAATTCTTCATCAACAAAAGACTGATGATCCAAAAATGAGTCGAATTCTTTTATTCCTACTTGCTTAATAGTTTCTGGATCTTGTATAACTAATGTTGGTCTTAAAAAGTTGTACAATCCAAAATATCTAAAAGTAATTTCATATGTAATTCGTAATTAAATAATGAGGTAGGTATATTAATAAGCAATACGAAGATCGCAGCACCACAGTGGTGTATTTTGGAACTACAGTAGACGAGATATCAAAAAATTAGCTGGAAATACTTTTTGTATGAATTTAAATATAAAGAAATATTCAAGAACCTATTGAAAATGCTCTAATACAAAAGTTTTAAATATCGAAAGCCGAAGTCTAAAAGTCGAGAGTTATTTGAAAACAAAAATTAACAAATCTAATTAATTGAAAAAAGTCGACGATAAAGAAGTTGATATTATCGAAAGTATAAATTCAATTAATCGATAAAATTTTAAAAATCGATCGATCGACTTTTTTAAAAAGTCAACTTGAATCGATTTATCTAGTTTTTGCCAGCTCTAGTTGGAACAAACCTATATATTATATCTTCACGAATATCAATGAAACTATTTACAAATAAACCGGTTATTACAGAGCATTTGTTATAATAATCATAAAAATTTGTTACTGCGCATGTAACGTCGGTGGCTTCTCTCAGTAATCGAACTCTATTTAGATCCTTTTTTTCCTATTTTTAATTTTAGTATTATTTCTGACTCTGCAAATTATTTATAATATCAACAGTTTATTTGTTATTTGGCGGGAAAAGTAAATATTTCTCATAATTTTATATAAAATAACGACAAATTCACAAATACATTAACGCTAACTTGACTTAACAGTTTGTTTATCTCGTCTTCTGTACTTCTATTTTTCACCGCAAGACAGAGTATCGCTTATTGTTACTTATAAATTCTTACTTGTAAGATTTGTGTTTGTTACATATTTCTTCGAGTCCTTCCGCGAACGAAACCTTTTTCAAAACAATCCGTAACATACTGCCGAAAAATACAACAGGTTTGTCGTGGTGCACATTATTATCTTTATAATATGAATGTGGTTTTATAACTTTAACATAAATAATAATTACTAAAACAACAAACAATGTATACCACAACATTTTAAATCTTTAATCAACTCTTGCTTATCACTACGACACCTCTTACGAAACAAACCAGACTGAATTATTTTATTGTGAACATCACTACAAATAATCTTGATGGCCTTCACTAAATTGCAATTAAGAATCATGAAACATATAATAATACTTTATCACAACAACATACAAGATGTATTTCTTATCATTCCCTATTTTTCATTTTGTTTACTTATCGTTTAGGTGTAAATAAATATTGTTATTAGTTTATAATTTATAACAATATTAAAAATATATCATAAATGTGAAAGTTTAGTTTAAAAATCCTTCATATAGAATTCCAATAAATCGGAAATGGGCAATAAAGCCAGGTTCACAATGTATTTTTTTGCACGATCGGACATAAGAAAATAGTTATTTGTATATCAAGGGTCTAAAGTATAATTTTTTAATACGCATATGGAATTTATTCTAAGAGGCGATAAACCATGTGAGTAGTAAAAAAATTTTAGTCCTTAGTTATACATTATATTTTTCCGAAATCGTTAAATTATTAATTATAAACATAAATAAATAGCATTATGTTTGTAAAACGTCAGCTAGCTATTGAAATGGGGATGGCCGTAATAGCAAACCGCAAACGTACTGTCAAAGTGTCAAATATTTTTTATAATTTTCATTTATGCTTAGACGTCGTTTGCATGAAATCAAATAAATTATTATCAGAAGTAAATAAATAAATTCCCCAATAATATTATAGAATATTTTTGTTATTTTAGGTAGTGCTAAAATAAACTACAAAAATATAATACTATTAAAATATAGGTTAATTCACATTGACAGATGAGTCCGTAAAGTTAAATTTTGACATAAGAGTCTGTAAAGTTTTACTTTAGCTACTACTTTGGCTAACTTCGCGGAGTGATATCGTGTACTGTGGTATCGATTTCGAAAAAAGTAAATTTATTTCATATTTTATCGTATTTCCATGTTTACAATTGTGATTTAAATCCGGTAAATGAGATTTAACGGTATTGTTATTCTTTACAGGACTGTATATATTTTCATAAAATTTTAATTATACGTCCTTTAAATGAGTTTAAAATATTTGTATATTCTTTCTTATAATTTGAAGTACTAACTTTAAATTCTTTAAATCTCACCTTATTTTAATACAACGGATTCCTCCACAATATTGTTTTAAAATGATTTTAAATTCAAAATACAAAACATATTTCAGGACTAATCCAAATTTAGAAAAAATAGTTTTAAATACTTTTGCGATCAGAAAAATTAGTGAAAAATGTATTCACGATATGGAAAAGAAAGATATGTTGAATCATGGTGGAAATACGAGGGCGGTCCGACAAGTACTTAGCCTCACCGCCCTATAGCACAACAATCGCAAGAGCAATTTTTTATTGCTTAGAACATCATCGTAGACAGCTACTGTCAAATTTTCAGCCGAATCGGACGCGAAGTATTGTTTTGACCGCGTGTGGAAGCGAGCGTGTCCGCAGATTTGAGAAAAATGGAAAAAGAACACTATCGGTCGGTGATTTGATTCTTGTTTTTGGAAGGGAAATCGCGCAGCGAAATTAAAGAACGCTTGGATGCTGTATAGGGTGACTCTTTTCCTTCGATGGCGACCGTCAAAAATTGGTTTAACGAGTTTCAACGTGGTCGCACGTCGGTTTTTGATGAGTCACGCCCAGGTGCCCCGAAAACGGCTACCACGGAGGATAACGTAACAAAAATCCACGATTTCGTATTGGCAGACCGTCGATTGAAGGTGCGTGAGATAGCTGACACAGTAGGCATCTCAAAAGACCGCGTGGGTCATACCTTGCATGAATTATTGGGTATGAGAAAGCTGTCGACGCGATGGGTGCCGCGTTTGTTCACTCCTGACAACATGCGCATCCGTGAGACTACTTCAGAGCAGAATTTGACGATGTTTAGGCGCTATCCGAAGGAGTTTCTGAGTCGTTTCGTGACAGTCGACGAAACATGGGTACACTGGTACACACCAGAGACCAAGGAACAGTCGAAACAGTGGACTTCACCCGGCGAACGTGCTCCAAAGAAGGCGAAGACTGTCCTATCAGCCGGAAAGGTTATGGCGACGGTTTTCTGGAATTCAAAAAGTGTGATCTACATCGACTACCTGGAGAAGGGTAAAACGATTACAGGGCTCTACTATGCCGAATTATTGGGCCGATTCGAGCCGAATTGCAGAAAAAACGGCCCCATTAGTCGAAGAAACGAATGCTTTTCCACTGTGACAATGCACCGGCTCACACCTCCGCCTTCGCCACAGCCAAATTGGTAGAATTAGGCTACGAACTGCTACCCCACCCACCGTATTCTCCGGATTTGGCCTTGTGCGACTTTTTTTTGTTTCCAAATTTGAAAAAGTCACTCGCTGGGCAGAAATTTCAGTCGAATGGGGCAGTTATCACCGCCACGAAAGCCTACTTTGCACACCTTCAGAAAATGTTTTTTTCAGACGGGTTACAGAAGTTGGAGCATCGCTGGATCGAGTGTATAGAACTCAAAGGAGATTATGTTGAAAAATAAATCGCCATTTTTCAAAAAAAAATGTTATTCTTTTGTAGGCTAAGTACTTATCGGACCACCCTCGTATGTATATATATATATATATATATATATATATATATATATATATAAATATGTATATAAATATGTATATTTCCACCATGTGTTGAATGACATAGGCAGCAAAATCATGCAAGTGACTGTCAAAATGTGGACGATAATATTAGTAATCATTTATAAATTTATGCATATGTCCAAGTAAGGAACACAATAGTTATTTAAAACATATTTATGTTTTCATAACAGTTGAAATCGATCACTTTATGTAATTGGATTTTTTAGGGAATCCCGCTATTTGAGAACCGAATTAACTTAACATCTACGTCACAGAACACTTGAAAAAATGTTATGTAATATTAATAAATTAAAAATGTCATCGGCGCAAAAAATCTTGTGTATCACACGCCCAGAAACTCTTGCGAAATCTCGCATTATTTGCCTAAATAAACTCGCTCTCCCAAAGTTTAGTTTCTGGACTACCTAGTGATACAAATAACTATTTTGGCATTTAAGAGTTATATTCAAATGTGATGAACTGATTAGATTTTGACTACAATTGGCCAACCTTACGAGGTCATACAGCATCCGTATTGAGTGAAGAAATCTCAACATTTCATTTTTGTGTAAAAAGAATGTGCCTATACTCAGCTAGCGCCTCATCTGTAAATATCTAGTTTAGTCTGCTAAAACTATAATTTGCATACTTATTATATAAATAATTATTAGAGGTTTTTAGGCAATGAATGATCAGTTTTGAATAACAATTTTGTGTACGCGCGAAATATTTGCGAGGAGAAATAAAATGACAGTATGAAATTTATTCTGTAATATATTTTTTATACATTGGGTTAACAATTGCTCTATTGTTATATTGAAAACTGTTTCATACTATCGGAATTTGTTAAACTGTTTACTTCTAAATATTGCGCCCCATGATTTTAAGGTATAGATTTGATTTTTTTTTTACAATATTATATTATGAATTGACAGTCATACGTGTCCAACTTCATTCAACAGGGTTACCATATTTTACATAAATTCCTAGATTACACTTTATTAATTTTTATAATTTTAATTTTTGAGTATTTTATAAAATAAGTACCGCAAAGTATAAAAAGTAGTATATTTTACTCGTTTTATACAATGTATTGTTCCATTCGTGTTTTTTGGATCAGAGGCTCATCAAAAAATATACCGTCTTATAAAACCCGTTTAATAATGTACAATTTTATACTTTGCACTAACAATTGCTCTATTGTTATATCAAAAACGGTTTAATAATGTCGGATATTGTTAACTTTGTTTTGGTATTTTTTTTTTGCAATATTGGTACTGGGTCCATCGGTATGTATCAAATTGATAACCTCAAATATTTTAAAATGTATTTTAATACAATTTGCAATTATTATAAATATGAAAACCAAATCATCAAAGCTAATTTAAACGGATATTAAAATTTTGTAAGTCTTAACGTATAGTTTTTTTTTCCAATATTATAAATGAATCGTGACAGTTGTAAGTGTCCAACTTCATTCAACAGAGTTACCATATTTAACAAAAATCCCTAGATTACACTTAATTAATTTTTGTAATTAAAATTTTTCAGATTTTTATAAAATGTATGACGAAAAATATAAAAAATAGTATATTATACTCGTTTTATACGACGTATTGCTCCATTTGTGTTTTTGGAGCTCTCGGTGATGCGCTCGTCTAGCCCCAAAAATTCGTGGAATAATGATACGTCTTACAAAATTCGTATAATAATATACTATTATTTATTACCTTTGAGAAAAACTATATTTTTCCCGAATAACGGATCCAATTTTTCGTCAAAAACAGATTGGTGATCCAAAAATGAGTCGAATTCTTTTATTCCTACTTGCTTCATAATTTCTGGATCTTGTACAACTAATATTGGTCTTAAAAAGTTGTACATTCCAAAATACCTGAAAGTTATTTTATATTTTGTTTATAATATAATAATTAATGTATATTCTTACTTATAAGATCTATATTTGTTGCATATTTCTTCGACTCCTTCTGCGAATGAAACTTTTTTAAAAGCCATCCGTAACATACTCCCGAAAAGTATAACAGGTTTGTCGTAATGTACATTTTTATCTTTAAAATATGAATGTGGTTTTAAAACTTTAACATAAATGAATATTACAAAAACAACAAACAACGTCCACCACAACATTTTATATTTTTAATCAGTTTTTATTTACAACTATGACTCTGCTACGAATCAAAACATACTAAGTTGTGAACACCTCTTACAAATAATCTAGACGACCTTCACTCTCTTGGAATTAGCAATTGAACATAAAAAAATGTTTGATCACAACAACTTAGATAAGATGTGTTTCTTATCATTGTCAACTGATAGCTTTCTGTTTCACGAATTTGAGATTTGAAATTGGAATACTTTAAAAGTGCAATCTAATAAATATAATTTCCTCTTCAAATTGAATGAAATACAAAGATACTTAGAATGATGTAGCTGTCAGAGACAACCAAAAGGTGGATAATAGATCGATTTTTTATTTGTTAAATATAATTTCTGTAGCCTGTGTTTACATATGCATTCCAATATACTTTATTTCAGGATACTTAACTATATTTTTTTTTTGCATTTTATATAATAAAATAATGAATTTTAAAATGAGTATATTTCTACGTTTAATCCATCGTTTGAGAACCAATTTCGATGCAGCTGAGACGTAACAATGACAGAAATCAAATGCAGCTAAACTAAAAACAATTAAAACATTTCAATATTACGAATTGTTTAAAAATTAAACGAAATTTCATTTAAAATAATAAAAAAAATAGACTGCAGATCCCATTTAATAAAACATTTGAGTGTTTTAACTTTACCGTTTTCAAAGGATTCGACTTCAAAATATTTAATTATCATTTATATGAGCGGATTCAAGATACATATCAAATTTGTTCGTAGAATTAGTTACAAACAGTAGGAATCTGAAGTCGAATGCATATACCTCATTTTATAAGAAACACCCCAAACCACATATACCTATTAGTAATAGGTATATGCCAAACCATAAGCATGAAATTTTAAAATGTTGCTTCTACTCTCTGGAGAGTACTTAAGGGAGAAGCGAACGGGGCAGCCGCAGTTTTAGGGGCGGCAAAATCAGAATGAAACACTAGATCATAGATTATAAATATTTTTGTGTACTACAAATGCGAAACTGCATTGTTATTAATTTGGACTGTTTCTAGTACCACTCGGTGTTTGTTGCCCCAACTAAATGATATACAGGCAACCGAGCAATACATGTTATAGGCAACTATTTATGTTTTCACGTAATTTATTATAGGTACTTTTATATAATTTATATTATAAAAAATAATTTCAAAAACAAACAAATATTTAATTTTTAATACAGCTATACTTAAACATTAATATTACATTTCCATTTATATGTTAAATGTTCTAACTGCTTCTCCGATTTTGTTTTCCAACGATGTGAGTCTATAGAGGCGTATTCCATTTGCCACTTTAAACTGATCTAATTTACATTTTTATATTTGAATCGTTATTTTTTATTCCATATAGGTAACTGGATCACTTTACCCCCTCTACTGAACGAACTGATCCTAAGTAATCCACTCGCCGACGTAGATCAGTTGGTTCAGTTCAGATTGTCACGTGACTTTGTTGTATATCACATGCAAAACTTTTACCGAAATGTTTCAACATTTCTACTTCTATTCGTTTCATATTTTCAAACATCCCTTCCATATGGATCATATTTTGAAAATTTTTGTTAAACTGTTTATCACTGTTCCTTATTGCACTACACTAAATTATTTTTATCGCTCAAAAACTTGCAAAGAAAGTGTTGTTGCTACATATTTCTAACCTAATATATTTTGACGTCAATTTTGTGAATCATACTCAATTTATTAATAAGAAATCAAATGTTTTGTATAAAAATTAAAGTCAACTAAATTATTATTTGTATTAAGCTTCAAGGGAGCAACCAAGAGATGGCAGGACAAAACGAGCCCATTGTCACCCATGTAAGTTACACGACCTTGAATTTGACCAAATAGAATATTTTGTATTTTGTATCAAGTGCGCAAAGTACGTTATTGACGGAAATACATATTTTATGCCCTCTTTTGAGTTTGTAAGGAGTTATTTTTCACGCACTAGTAAGGTAACGTAAACACATTTAGCAATGGGTTAATTTATTTTTAAAATTAATTTTATTAATATTACGGTTGTAGGAAAAATGTTGTATAAAAACACATGTGTAGAGTAAGTGTTTTTTATTTCGTGCCATAATATCCGCATTCAGCTACATGCATTAAACAGCACTTGACTGAAAAGCACTTACTTTACATACTAGTTGCATAAATAACTATTATCGTCTTGCAAAAAAAAATATTGTATTACCTTTGAGAAAAATTATATTTTTCCCGATTAACGGTTCCAATTTTTCGTCAAGAAAAGATTGGTGATCTAAAAATGAGTCGAATTCTTTTACTCCAACTTGCTTCATAATTTCTGGATCTTGTATTACGATTACTGGTTTTAAAAAGCTGTACATTCCAAAATACCTGAAAATTATTTTATATATTTACTTCATAATTAAATAATGTATATATTCTTACTTGTAAGATTTATGTCTGTTGCAAATTTTTTCGATTCCTTCTGCGAATGACACTTTTTTTAAAAACAACCATAACCATAACGTACTACCGAAAAGTATAACAGGTTTGTCGTGATGTACATTTTTATCTTTAAAAAATGAATATGGTTTTATAATTTTAACATAAATGAATATCACAAAAACAACGAGCAACGTCCACCACAACATTTTAAATCTTTAACTATTTTTTACAACTAAGATACCACTTACGGAAACAGACTAGATTGTGAACATCAATTTACAAGTTATTTTGTTGACCTTCGCTAAATTGCACTTAAGAATTGTAACGTATATTTAATCATAACTTAGATACGATGTGTTTCTATTTATTGCATATTTTTCCTTTTATTTACTTAACACTTATGAATAAACAAATATTGTTATTGGTTTATGAGTTATAGTATATTATTTAACAAGCATAATATGTAGACTATATTACACGAGGATGTAATTAAAAATACGAGCGGGAGCGAGTATTTTTAATCAACCGATTGTAATGTAGCCATATTATGCGAGTCAAATACTATACTTTATCTACAACTATCAGGCATATAAAAAAACTAATATTATTTGTTAAATATTCAATTAACTGTGAGTAGTTCATATATAGCTTAACAGATGGCGACATAGGAGCACTTAAATGACAAAATAACTATTCAAATTGTATTTATTATACTTGCATAATCATTTATATTGATATTTATAATAAAAAATATATTATTAATAAATTAAAAGTTTATTAAAATATTATATGTTAAATTATATGCTCTATTTATTACAGAAAAGTGTAGCATGTAATATAACGTTTCATATTACACTTGTGTAATATGAGTAGTATATTATATGTAGTATCACACGTATAATATACCCATATTTCAATAGTTCTAGATAATAGTATATTATTTAACAAGCATAATATGTAGGCTAATATTACACGATGATGTAATTAAAAATACGAGCGGCAGCGAGTATTTTTAATCATCTGAGTGTAATGTAGCCATATTATGCGAGTCAAATACTATACTTTATCTACAACTATCAGGCATATAACAAATCTGATATTATTTGTTAAATATTCAGTTAGGTGTGGGTAGTTCATATATAGCTTAACAGATGGCGCCACAGTAGCACTTAAATGTCAAAATCACTTTTCAAATTGTATTTATTATACTTTTATAAGCATATATATTGATATATATAATAAAAAATATGTTATTAATAAATTAACAGTTTAATACAATATTATGTGTTAAATTATATACCCTATTTATTACAGAAAAATGTAGCGTGTATCATGACATTTCATATTACACTTGTGTAATATGAGTAGTATATTATATGTAGTGTCACACGTATAATGTACCTATATTTCAATAGTTGTAGATAAAATATTTTAAACTACAATCAATAAACGTGAAAATTTTTATTTGTAATTTATACTGGGAAAGTTCAGCGATTTTTTTTTTATGTTATTAAGATTGTTTTCAATAGTGATACTCTACATTTTACTTTTTTCAAAGTAAAATTAGAGTAAAACTATATAGTAAACCTTTTGAGTGTTTAAGTCTACCGTTTTCAAAGGTTTGACCTCAAAATATTTAATTATCATTTATATGAGCGGATTCAAGATATATGTCAAATTTGTTCTTAGAATTATTTACAAACAGTAGGAATCTGAAGTCGAATGCATATGTTTCATTTTATAAGAAACACCCCAAACCATAAGCATGAAATTATAAAATGTTGCTTCTACTCTCTGGAGAGTAGTTAAGGAAGAGGCGAACGGGGCAGCCGCAGTTTTAGGGGCGGCAAAATCAGAATGAAACACTAGACCATAGCTTATAAATATTTTTGTCTACTATAAATGCGAAACTGCATTGTTATTAATTTGGACTGTTTCTAGTACCACTCGCTTTTTACTCCCCCAACTAATTTATATACAGGCAACCGAGCAATACATGTTATAGGCAACTATTTATGTTTTCAAGTAATTTATTATAGGTACTTTTTTATATAATTTATATTATAAAAAATAATTTCAAAAAAAAAAACAAATATTTAATTTTTAATACAGCTATACTTAAACATTAATATTACATTTCCATTTATAAGTTAAATGTTCTAACTGCTTCTCCGATTTTGTTTTCCAACGATGTGAGTCTATAGAGGCGTATTCCATTTGCCACTTTAAACTGATCTAACTTTCATTTTTATATCTGGATCATTATTTTTTTCCCTATAACTAGATCACTTTACCCCCTCTACTGAACGAACTGATCCTAAGTAATCCACTCGCCGACGTAGATCAGTTGGTTCAGTTCAGATTGTCACGTGACTTTGTTGTATATCGCATACAAAACTTTTACCGAAATGTTTCAACATTTCTACTTCTATTCGTTTCATATTTTCAAACATCCCTTCCATATGGATCATATTTTGAAAAATTTTGTTAAACTGTTTATTACTGTTCCTTATTGCACTACACTAAATTATTTTTATCGTTCAAAAACTTGCAAAGAAAGTGTTGTTGCTACATATTTCTAACCGAATATATTTTGACGTCAGTTTTGTGAATCATACTCAATTTATTAATAAGAAATCAAATGTTATGTATAAAAATTAAAGTCAACTAAATTATTATTTGTATTAAGCTTCAAGGGAGCAACCAAGAGATGGCAGGACAAAACGAGCCCATTGTCACCCATGTAAGTTACACGACCTTGAATTTGACCAAATAGAATATTTTGTATTTTGTATCAAGGGCGCAAAGTACGTTATTGACGAAAATACATACTTTATGTCCTCTTTTGAGTTTGTAAGGAGTTATTTTTCACGCACTAGTAAGGTAACGTAAACACATTTAGCAATGGGTTAATTTATTTTTAAAATTAATTTTTATTAATATTACGGTTGTAGGAAAAATGTTGTATGAAAACACATATGAAGAGTAAGTGTTTTTTATTTCGTGCTATAATTTCCGCATTCAGCTACATGCATTAAACAGCACTTGACTGAAAAGCACTTACTTTCCATACTAGTTACATAAATAACTATTATCGTCTTGCATAAAGAAATATTGTATTACCTTTGAGGAAAAATAAATTTTTCCCGATTAACGGTTCCAATTTTTCGTCAAGAAAAGATTGGTGATCTAAAAATGAGTCGAATTCTTTTGCTCCAACTTGCTTCATAATTTCTAGATCTTGTATTACGATTACTGGTTTTAAAAAGCTGTACATTCCAAAATACCTGAAAATTATTTTATATATTTACTTAATAATTAAATAATGTGTATATTCTTACTTGTAAGATCTCTGTCTGTTGCATATTTTTTCGATTCCTTCTGCGAATGAAACTTTTTTTAAAAACAACCATAACCATAACATACTCCCGAAAAGTATAACAGGTTTGTCGCAAGGTACATTTTTATCTTTAAAAAATGAATATGGTTTTATAATTTTAACATAAATGAATATCACAAAAACAACGAGCAACGTCCACCACAACATTTTAAATCTTTAACTATTTTTGACAACTATGACACCACTTACGGAAACAGACTAAATTGTGAACATCAATTTACAAGTTATTTTGTTGACCTTCACTAAATTGCACTTAAGAATTGTAACGTATATTTAATCATAACATAGATACGATGTATTTCTTTTTATTGCGTATTTTTCCTTTTATTTACTTAACACTTATGAATAAACAAATATTGTTATTGGTTTATGTTTTAATTATTTTAAACTACAATCAATAAACGTGAAAATTTGTATTTGTAATTTATACTGAGGAAATTTAGTGATTTTTTTTTGAGAGTTTGCAAACTTGGTTGTCGACGGTTAGAAAAACTCTCTTGATTAATTATTTTTGCCTTTCTTAGAATCCCAGAGTTGATTATCCGATTGTAAGAAAAGTATCAATCAATTAATTATTCGTAAACATTTCCAAAAATTATTTATTTAGTTTATCTTTGAACCTTCTATCTTTCTGCGTAAGATACTTAAATAATTTCTTATCATTTTGAAGCTTGATTCTTTGAAACCTATCAAAGTAAAAAAAGTTTAATACTATTCCAATTTAAATGTAAAAAATAATATATGTGTACCTGAAAACCGACTCGACATGACCTAATAGCACGAAAAATTCTAAAAATATTTTTTTTCTCCTGCACATATTGAAAATATGATTTTCCTACGTGTGCGTGCACAAGAATGTAGATATTTGCCGGTCCAGACCTACAAAATCTCACTATTCCCTAGGGAAGAAAAAAACAGTTCGTGTGTGGATTAACAGATGGCGTTTAATGCATTGAAAATAATAACCAGAATAAAAATACGTCTACATGCTTTTAAAATATTGTAACTATAGATAATTTTGATACTTACATTAGATTCTAGGTATTTTTAATATATATTCTGTAAATAATAGAACAGAATTGTTAACCTATATGACAAAATAAAATGTTTGTTGTTCTTAATCTATTTCTAATGTTGGTAATCAATTTCACATATTTCATTGAGGTTAAGTTAAATTTCAAATTATTCAGTGTTCGTAAGATGTTTATATTATTTTATTATGTTGTTTGTTCTGTAGGATAGAAAATTGTGTCTGCTACATGATAGTAAAGATGTTTTCTAGTCCTCAAAATAGCGTCTCGGTCTTATTCATATGCTTCAAACCAGAAAAGAAAAACCTACCTAGCAACGCAAATAACTACTTTTAAAATATTTTAAAAGCTTTGTCCCGTATTTTTAGCTTGCTTTTAGGAAGCCTGATTTTACAGTACAATCTTATTTGTCCAAATGTTATTTTTAGCAAAAGAACTCATAAAAGAGAGCTCGGAATATTGGTCTTTTTGTTCTTGAATTATTTAAGTCATGTAAAAATCACAAAATTTGATTCGACTTTAAAATTATGAGAAAAAATATATAAATTAATTCCTACATATAAAATTAATAATTTTAATAAATGAAAATTATATTTTCATCTTTTATTATTTTACATTTTTCGACAATAAAATGCTTAAAAATATGAATCAAAACTAAATTTGTAGTCAATTGAGAAATGATTTTTTTGGAGGGCGGGGGGCCATGTCGGTGGGGTGGCTAAGCAATTGCTTTGTTAACTTATGCATTAATCTAATTTGCAAAATTAATACTAATATTTTTTCAACATTTGACATAAAAGTAGTTATGGTTACTGCTATAATTTTACAAAAATATTGTAATTTATTTTAAAAGTAACGGAGAGTCCGAAAACTTAACAAAAAATGTAAAATTAGCATTATATTCATTTTAAAATTCTCGACAACTTGACTCTTCAATTTCTGTTGTAAAATAAACAGTGGAGCAGAAAATGACATAAAACTGATTTTACTTGTTACATCCCTATGTTCACCCCTGACCGCCACTACCCGGTATATTTTTAAGGAAATATCTGTAAAGACACCAAGAATATATTTTCAAGCAACTTCACGCCAGAGCAGTAAAATGGGATGCATAACTCGGAAAAATAATAATACACCAGCGCCATCTATACACAGTTACAGGTCTCGAATTCACCTTTATCTTTATGTCACCAGGTAAAACTAGGTTAAAGAATTTTAACCGCAAAGATAGTACAAAATATTAATGCATATTATTGTTTTACCAATGTTTTACACATAAGAAATATATTTAAATATGTAAGGAATATTACATTCGATGGCGACGCACGAAAATGAATCCTTGAGTGGTCGCCAACAGTTTGTTGAGGAAATTGACTACAGTGAAATAATTCCAACAAAGGTAAACTATAAACTATTACTATTATAAACACAAATGTGAACATCATGTTTGAATGTGTTAGGTTGTTGGAAAAGGTACATTTGGTGTTGTATGGAAAGGTAAATGGCGTAATATTGACGTTGCAGTCAAAAAGATTGATACAGAATCTGAAAGAAAGGCGTTTGTTGTCGAAGTGAGACAACTGTCTCGAGTATCACATCCTAATATTGTTAAACTCTATGGAGCATGTACCAAACTGCCAAATGTTTGTTTGGTTATGGAATATGCAGAGGGTGGATCTCTTTACAATGTCCTGCACGGAAAAAACAAACCAAAATATCATGCCGGACATGCAATGTCCTGGGCATTACAGTGCGCTGAAGTAAGTATATTTACAAATTAAACACTTATTTACATTTCATATCTGTATTTATTAAAGGGTGTTGAATACTTACACGCTTTGAAACCAAAACCTCTAATACACCGTGACTTAAAACCTCCAAATTTGCTTCTCGTGATGTCTGGAACAGTTTTAAAGATTTGTGATTTCGGTACGGCAGCAGACAAGAGCACTTACATGACCAACAATAAAGGATCTGCAGCTTGGATGGCACCTGAGGTACTACAGACATATTTGTTTGTAATTCGTTGTTAAATGCTGTAATTTGAAGGTGTTCGAAAGTTCATCATACACTGAAAAGTGTGACGTGTTTAGCTGGGGCATTATTTTATGGGAAGTGTTATCTCGCAAGAAACCGTTTGAGGAAATAGGTGGGTCAGCTTTTCGGATCCTGTGGGCTGTTCACAAAGGACAACGACCGCCTTTGCTTGAAGGATGTCCACCTCCAATTGAGAAACTCATGACGGCTTGTTGGGATCAGAATCCTTCCCAAAGACCTACTATGCAAGAGGTATTCCTAAAATTTAAAAATTCTCATTTAATATTCTTTATAATCAAAATAAATCTTTAAATATATGATAAAATATTATTTCTCATCTTTAACGTATAGCAAGACATATTTAATGTTTGTTCTTCATTACTTTTATTTTTTCAATTTTGTTTATACGTACTACAAAACTATCTTTGAAACGAATTCGTTTATAGATCATCTGTGTGTTATTTTAGACTAGTATTATTTATTTTATATATTTAGTGGCTCTACTGAAATAATGTAAAAAATATCAAATATTAAATCTCGTTACATAATGAAACACAAATGTTCAAGAATTTTATTATTGAATTATTTTAAATTAGAAAAAAAGTAGAGTAGAGAAGTAAACGTATTTAAAAAATAAAAGGACAATTATCGAACTTGTTCTTTGATATGCTATTTTTTGTAAAATTAATGTATAATGTAAAAAATCTTGTGGAATATATAGGAATTCTTATATTTTAACAAATTATTTACGGTTATGGACCATATTTGATTTTAACTGAGTAACTGACTTTAAACTGACTGGAATAAAATTCTCCAATCTTATAAAAAATTAAGAGAACCTTTATTTTGTTATATTGAATCCGTAATGTCTAATTTGTTGCTCTATATGATGTAATTCTTTTTTATTTGCATGTTGTTATATAATATCGTTTTAAAGTAGCATACTAAAGAAAAAGTAGCAAAAATTGTGACGTCCGTAGGTTCTGGTGTAAAGTTATCCACGTGTGGGTGCCAGAAATATTGTGATTTGGTGCCTTTTGAAAGTTGGTAAAGTGGACAGTCTGTGATTGAAAGCATTGTAAGGCTTTTGTATGCCACTATATTTGCAGAAGATTATACAGTTTGTCAGTTTGGAAGTTAAAACACTAATATTTGACGTTTGAAACAAAGTGAAATTTGGTAGGAAGTGGAAGTGCGGTAATTCAGTCGCGTTTTGAAGGATATCATTTTTAATATCAGTTTTTTCATTATTAAAAGTCAATTTGGGGAAAAATAAAAGAAACGGGTCTAATATTTTTTCATTATTCTTTTGATTAAATTAAATATTCTGTTTTAATTGTCTCAATTTAATTTAATATTTATTTTTTATAAATATTTAATTTTTAAAATTGACAATTGTTACACCCACTTTAAATTATACTAGCTACATCACCTCGAAATATATTTCAGGAAAGTGTGCCCTACTGTTCTAATATTTTCCCAATGAACACGATGGACACATTGAACACGGTGTTAAAAGTGAACACTGGAACTATATCTAGTACATGTCATCAAAAAATCTTTAGGTGGTAAATTTTCTGGAAAAATAGTTCGTCAATCGTATTTATAAACTCGTAAATTGTTGTTTGTCCAATTATGGATGTAGAGTAATTGACTAACTACTTAGAATTCTGTATACAAAACTGACTCAATCTAATTTCAATAGATTTGCAAACCAAATATTCTGTTTGGTGAATCATTTGTCAATTGAAATTACTTGCAAAATGGGAATTGTTTTGATAGTATCGCAATTTTTAAGTGTATCATTTAGTTTACTAGAAACTGCTGATTTCTGATTACTACTAAGAGTACGAAGAAAATTGGTTAACTCATATTAAAAAGGTTACAACAAAAACGGTTTTTACTTAAAAACAAATTTTTCAAAATAGGAAACTAGTTTATATCTAAAATTACTCCTTAACCTGAAAATTAATTTTATAAATTACTAAATACGTATTTCGAGAACTACTCATCATCAGTAGTATAACTGAAAAGGATTAAAAAGATTAATTAAGATTACTCAACATGTTAATCATGCCAGAGGTCCTAACAACTAAATACGTATTTAGTAATTTATAAAATTAATTTTAAGATTAAGGGGTAATTTTACTTATTTTAATTATAATTTAGCCTTACACTCCAAATATCATTTATTAGTTTATATCTGTTAAAAATATAATTCAAATAGAATTTAAGTAAAAAAAATAGTATCAAATTTCTTTTCATTGAACAAAATAATAGAAGTTTTTATTAATCATAAAAAAATCTTACTCATATGTAAATAATTTAACAGATACTAAATTATTTAAAAAAATAAAGGTTGTTTTCAGCTTAATTATCGGTTAAAATAGTTTTTCATTCAAAATATTCGTTACCGTTTTTGTAACCTGTTTTATGTCTTGCTATTAGAAAAGTTTTAATATCTCATGAGCTGTTCGAAAAAAGATAGCAACTGGATAAGTCAATAAAAACAATAAAAATTACAAATCAAAAACCAAACAGAATTACAAATTTAACAGTCGTCTATATATTTCCACACTGTGCACCAGCTCATGAGACATCCACCTCTAACACAATTACACTCTACTTGTAGGTAGTGCAAGTAATGACAGACCTCATTGAGTACTTCCCGGGCGGAAGTGATCCACTGGACTACTCCCCCGAGTCGTTGGCGGAGGACAGCGACCAGGAGGAGTACGACGACGAGGAGTTCACTTCCGACGAGATGGACTCCGAGAGAATGACCACTCCAAGGAACACGATCCATCTACCGCAACCTACGCCGGACATGATGGTGCCGCCTCAGCTGCATATTGAACCAGTAAGTCAAGATCTCTTCATGTATGGTGATGTTAGTTTCACCCTTTCACATAACAGTTGCTTTGACGCATTTCTGGAATTTATGTTTGGTTGTATATTCAAATATCTGGACTGTTCGCTATATTAAAGAATTATTAGCAAAACGTTTGTTTGCTTTGAAACAAACAAATTTGTTTATATTAATTTTTATGGTTGTCAGATTTTTTTTATTTTTTCACAGACTACTAGAAATTATAAAATTAGTAAATATTAAATAATATGTGGTTTTTATGTAATAACAGCTAAAGGAAACCTTTTTATCTTTTCTGTTTCTTGTTAAAAATGCCATTTTATGGCAAATATATTTTTTATTTTACAATCAAAACTCTTCATATTTCCATATTTTAACTTTTAAGATGACTTTAGATAGCTCATCTCCAAATATGTAATAGAACACATTTTTTTACGCTTATTTTAATAGAAATTATAAATTCTAATTGCAACAGTCTTTACTAATATAAATATTAATCATTTTTATTACAAGGGTAAATAATTTAAATTATTTGATCATCATTTCCAGTTACAATTTTATTTTTTATTGAAGGAAATTAAAAATTCTTTCACATTCTCTTAAATCAAATGTCCATGAGTGATATTGAAGTTATGAATATTTAGACGACATTTTTCAAATTCTATGTACCTAAGAATAACTCATCGGTTTTATAGAAATTACGTAGCCTAAACGATGGTTAGATCTGTTGAACTAGAAATTAAATGTCAAAAGTATTTACTTAGGCTCCTAGATAAGTTAAATATTCTTAATGTTTTGTAATAACCGAGGTAATACCATAACCAAGAAAAAAATTAATTTGAGAGTATATTTCACGAAAGATCTAGAATAGTGAAAATCTAATTAACACTTCCCTAAATAATAAAACATCTAAATTCAGGTTTTCATAATTTTCAGCTCATGGTATACATGGTTGACTCATACATACCATCGTAAAAATATTGTCGATAATAATATCACTAAAGGTTTAATTTGGCCGAATTTTTTATTTATTTATATAAACACTTGCTTGCTTAGAAACCAAAGGTGAATATTTACAAATAAAAAAATATTCCGCGCTAAAATCAAACCCCGAGTGGTATTCGTAAAGATAATTCCACGATTAAATAGTATTTGAACCGATTGTGCAGATTTTAAATCTAAATTTCGTACCTTACAAAAATCTATAAATTGATTCCAAGTAGAATTTTTGCTTATCCTGATGTATTTTATCTTTAGAAATATGTTCAAATCGAGAATCTATTTCTTCTTCAAGTATTAAATTAAACTGAATTGAAAATAATTCTATTTATTTGACATCAAAAATATTGGAAACACTGCGTTACCATACAAAAGGAAAGAAAAAATATTCAATTTATCCACTTGCATTTCATCTTCCTTTCTAGTAGTGGAATTATCGGGGATTGTAAATATTTTGAAATATACATATTCATCCATAACTCGATAAGCATTTCTTATTGGGATGACTGGAGGTAAAAATATTTCATACGATCTCATATTGTTGCTTTCAACTTAATAGTAAACTCTATAAGTTTTATTTTCAAAATTAATTATTTATTAAATATACTTTCGTATATTATAAAACTTTATACTCGTATATAAAAGTTAAATAGTGAACTTGGATTAAATATATCTATTATTTTTATTTTTATTAATTAGACATATAAATGTAATAACTGTCCATTTGATGCTAGTTAATTTAAAAAAATATTTTTTTGTTTGTCGGTATAGCTGAAACATGAGGAATAAAATAAATCAACTTTGAACGACATTTCAACTTGTCATAGTATTATTCTAATTTTAATTTTATGACTCATAAAAATGCCATTAAAATTATAGTGTCGTTATTTAAAAAATTATATAAAGGCTGACTAAAACAAATTTTTGTATGAGAGCATTTTAATTTTAGTAATTATATCAAAGTGAGAAAATTTAAAAAGGGAAACAAAGAAAATATAAACTACTAATGTAGTAATTTCTTTGTTAATCAATCAACTTTATGTACATATGATTGAATTAGGTCAGTACATTATAAAAATAACGGTAAATAGTTAACTGAAATCGAAAAAGAAAAAAAAATGGAGCAAAAAATAATTTTTTAAAATTCTAAATTTTTCTTGTGGTTTTTTTTATTTAATATTTTTGTAAGTTATTACATAGCATAACATAATTTCTATTAACATAAAGCAATATCAAATCCAAAGTAAATTTTTATCTATTAAGTAAACAAACCTTAATGTAGTGAATTATTAAAATATTTGATAAAAATTTAAAACGACATTAACTAATTGATTTTATTTTTTTATATAGAGTTCATCGCTTAAATTTCTAAACTGGATTTAATAGTTTCAAAATTCGGTTACATAATTAAATTTTTGTACAGATTCAAGAAGTCGAAATTGTATACAGTGACTCTTAGTCAAAATGATACAATATGATCTTTCAATATTTTTTGTCTTATATGTAATAAACAAACAGTTTTAACACAAAACTGTGTATAATTTATTATCTTTACTCTTCCCTTAATAGAAAAAAATGAAAAAAGAGTAATAGAAATATTACATCCCTACAAAGAAATAGATATTTACAAAACCATCAATCGAATCGAATTAAAAGAGAAAAATTTGCGCCCCACAGTAAAACACTGCGGCCGACAAATTCTGCTATAAGGCTGTGTTGTATAGATTGGGGTGGATAATTTAAAATTTATAAAATATCAGTAATATAAAATTATTTTAAATTTTATCAAGAAAAGAGTCCGTAACATAAATTGTACATAGTTAAAATTGGTTACTTTATATTTGCCACAGAGTTATAAAAAAGTAATCCTTAACCCCCTGATATAAATATTATAGAAAATATCTCAAAATTGAAACCAGAAATAAGGAAACATCCGATATCTAAGAAAAGTGATATAAAAAAGCTTTAAGGGAATAATGGACAAAATTAACCCTGCCTACGTCAGAAATTTAGTAAAATAAATTCTAAATCGATTGAAAATGGCGTTAGAGAATAAAGGAGGGTCAACTAAATATTAAATCTGTGTTATTAGACATTATTTGTAGGTGTATCATTTTCAGTGTGTTTCTAAATTTGATAGTATTTATTTTTGTGTCTGGACGTTTTTCATTTTTTGTATTAAAAGAAGGCTAAAGATAATAAATTATGTACATTTTTTGTGTTAAGGCTGTTCATTACTTATGTAATAAAATATTGAGACATCATGTAATAACTTTGATTAGGAGTCACTGTACACTTTAAGATTTGTGGTTTTAACTCCCTGCATAAAGAAATAATTTTTGATAATAGTTTATTTATATTTAATAAATGTAATAATTTTTTATTTTTAGAACGCATGGGACTTTGATTACGACAGTGGAGACATGGAAATTCGAACAATGCATGGATTCGATGTAATGGTTCCAAAACAAGGTAAATACTTTACAACTTATCATTCTAATTAAAAATTGCTATAATATTAAAGCCTTATGTCAAATGGTATCAACTGACTGAATTTACAATGCGTAAATATATACATTTTTTATAACTTATGATTCAGTGCAAAATAAACATTTATGAAAACCAGAATATAGTAGTAAAAAAATATATTTGTACATTCAGCAAATAAGAAAGTATTAATTATGGAGAGCGTCATTAAATTGTAAATGAAGTAAGAAAAACACAATTAATAAATACTAAGAAACTATCAGTAATATTATAATAATATCTGGCGAAAATGTTACTTCTCAGATAATAAGAAACTTACTCCATAG
Organism: Stenolophus ochropezus; assembly: GCA_035578165.1. Lineage (NCBI taxonomy): Eukaryota > Metazoa > Arthropoda > Insecta > Coleoptera > Carabidae > Stenolophus > Stenolophus ochropezus. Next base: position 24,111,974 of record JAQOWZ010000008.1, read on the forward strand.
TATGTAATTTATTTAAGAACACGAGTACTTCAAAAAACAAATATAGGTACTCTTTTTTTTCAAAAAAAAATTGTTATCGAAGGGTATGCAAATATTATATCACTGACTTCAGAATTTTTTTTATGAATAAGCATATAAAAATGTTTAGTCCCATTTTAAACTAAAAAAAGTAGGTCCCCATAGGTTGAAAAAATATTTTATGACTATTGAAATAATCTTATAAAATAGAAATTGTTTACTGATTTAATTGAGTTCGTAGCACTAATAGTTCTCGAGATTGTAATAGAGAACCACTGAAAATTAACACCCGTGTAGTTATTTTTAGAATTCAATTTTAAGAAAAATGATTTAAAGAATAACATTTATAATTTACTTACTAAGAATTATGACAGGCCTTTCAGAAAAAAGATACTATTACCGCATCGTGCTATCAATAATAGTTGTCTACTGACAAGAAAATTTGGTTTTTATTAAATAAAATCATTAAATAAGTTCCATTCTAAATTGATTCAACACGAATCTTTATATATATTTTGGACAAAATTCTGATAATATATTATTTCTTCACACGTCATAAAAGTGAGATATTTTGTGACGTGATTGATAAGGTTGAAGTTTAATTTCTACGCCGCCGGAGTAGAAATTTCAACTTTTACGCCGCCGAACTAAAAGTTAAATAAAGAAGTATCCATAGAAAGTATGTAAAATCAGCCAATAAGAAATAATATAACACTAGATAACCCAAGTATAAAGTTTCACTATAAAAAAAAAACAAATTAAACGTCGAGTAGTAAATTATTTTTTTAAATATCTACGTTTGAAGAAAAATAGAATCTGTCATTTAGAATAAAAGTTTCTTTGTGTGCCTCGCATGCAATGGGGAAGTCTAGCGTATTTTTTTTATTTCTTTATTTTATTAAGATTGCCCTCAAAAGTGATATTCTACATTTTATTTCACCCAAAGATGCCTAGATTTCTCAAAAAATGAAATTTTATACAAAAATGACGTCAGTGTGGCTCGCGGAGAACGTATCGTCTATCTTAATCAGCGCGCGCTGGGTTCCCAAGGCAACAGAGAAGCGTGTGGTGTAATGCCTGAAAATACAACCTACGTTCGAAAAGTCAGGTCTCACCATCCCTTCTGCGCAAGCGCATAACTCACTTGTGACGTCAGTGTGGCTCGAAGATAACTCATTAATTGTAAATAATTGGCAACATAATTTTAACTTTCAATTACTTTGTAAGTTATAATTATTCATATACTTACGACTGAAAGATATTTCGACCGCGTTAAACTTCCCCATTGTCCGATTCGCTTCGCTCGTCGTGCAAACTTCCATGCTCGCCACACAAAGTATCACTTTTACTCTTAATAACATTAATATACTATTTTACGATTATCAAAAAATATAAAATTAAATGTAAGATAAAATATTTTCAGGATTAACAAAAATCCGATTAAAAAAATAGAAAATAAGACTTTTTAATGTTTTTTTGAGAGATGTTGTATAATTTAAAAACGTGTTTCACAAAATAGCATTTATTATGAAAAAAAATTATTGTAGAGAATAAGTACAAATTTAAAGAAACAATAAAAATATACAGTAAAATCCGCTTATAGCGACAAACTGATTATAACGTCGATACTGTGACGACTTGTTTGAAAGCCCACATACGCTAACGTTTTTTTTTTTTCGATTATAACGACTTTCGATTATAGCTACGAAATATTTGGGATCCCTTCGATGTCCTTACAATCGAATTGTAACATATTTCAAAATAAATATTAAAAAATCACACAGTGCCAAAAAAATCTGGGTTATAAATTCGAAATAATATAACAGTAAAGTCGCTTTACCCACGAAGTTAAACAGATTTTCATAAATCTGCAATGTTTAATAGCAATTTCAGATCAAGTGATTTAAATCAATGATTTTTTTTAATCAATGTGATTTAAATCAAGTAATTTAAAACAATGCAACCCTGTATATTTTATTACGTTCATATAAGGAGGCCGAATTTAATAAAATTTAAAAAATATTCCGCAGGCCGTAGATTGTACATGCCCTTTTTTAAAGCATAGAACCGCAAAAAATATACAATATACACTCATATAGAACTTCTAGAACTCATTATTTTTTTCAGATGAACCAAAATAAACCTTTTTGGTTCAGATGGACAAATTATTGTTTGGAAAAGGAAGAATAAACAAACGAAAACAAAAATAATATGCCCAACAGTGAAATATAGAGGAGGATTTGTACTTGTATAGGTATATATGAGTGTAGAAGGGGTGGAAAATTTAATTTTTATTGATAAGAAAGGAATTATTTGAATATTTTAAAAGAAAATTTGGAAATATGTGCTGAAAAGTTGGGTTTAAGGGACTCTTAAATCTTTCAACAAGATAATGACCCCAAACAAGAATAAGAATAATTATTTATTGTAAAATTGTAGGCCACAATTAAAAACTCCTCCACAGTCTCTAGATATGAATCCTAATGAAAATCTCTGAGATTTATTTTTAAAAAAATATGTGAAACACGACGCCCAAAGAATATAAAATAAATACTACATTTATGGTAGAAGAATAGGGTAAAATTGACGCTCAAACTTCAAAAAAATTAGTGGGAAGTATGACAAACCGTTTAAGAGAAGTAATTTTAATAAATGGCAAAAGATCATTGATTCTATAGAATTTATAGATATACAGTGACTAAATTAACGAATTTAATTAATAAATAATTTGTTTATCGATTTAATTACGAAAAATTTAGGAAGTCAATACATTATTTTATTTGTTATTATAATAAGTTATAATATAAAATTTATTTCGTGTATACATATCGAAAGAAAAACTTTAAAAGAATAGAAAACTTATTTCTTTTACTGGTGTACAGAGACTAATTGGTTTGAGTGTAAATATAAGGAAATGCGCTTACAGTTTTGTAAAAGTTATTTAATAATTTGATATTTCTGATGAGAGCAAATAAAATATTTTTAGATTTGTAAAATATGTATGACAAAGGGCCAATAAGGAATTAAATGAAAAACAAATTCGTCCTACTGTGCAAATGTACTTAATTTGAAACAGTTTTTAAAAAGAGTAAATATTTGTTCTTAGAAATTGGTAAAACGACATGAATCATTTGGCAGGGTAGATTTATATGAAGCAATCATGCCCAATTAAACGTAATTTAATTACTATTTATTTCTAAACATGTGATAAAAAATAACTCGTGATGTCACACAAGTGCAAGGGAGACAGATTCAATGTTTTTTACTAACTGCAACTGTTTTGCACGGTTCGGTAACAGTGACAATACGTGCGCGTTTTCAAACAAAATACAAGAAAACTTTGCCTCCGTTTTAAAAATTCCTATGAGTAAGTTGGCTGTCTGACTTATAAACCCTTTATGTAATATTAACCGTACTCATTAAAAATTTACAAGCGAATAACAAACATTTAAAAATATTAGTCCAAGTCTGGTTAGTTCTAACGTTTGCAGTTGCAACGAAATGGCGCAATTTTTAAACCACACAAAATTTATTCTCACCGAAACAGGTAATAAGTGACAAACAACGGCCTCTTTGATCAGTTCACTTTCACTGGTTGTGGGATAAGCATGAAACAGATGTTGGAGAATCAAAAACAAAACTCAAAAACAAAATCCCGGACGCCATAACAGCCGAGCGGCCAACATTTGAGTCATTGTGCCGCTTCCTTGTCAACTTGCTAGAAACACAGGACAGAAATACTTTATAGCATGCTTAGTGACTCATGTATACTGACGATGGTTTTTTGGGTCTCTTTTAAAAAAGACAGATTTGTTTTGTTTGTTTGCCTTCGCTAGAAATTTCCTACGGAGCTGATAATCGAACTTATCACTTTTTAATTTCTAACACAATTTACATACATTGTTTTGTTATTACAAAATTTATTTAAAATAAATAAATATATTACTCATGGGTAATACCTATTGCTACTTGTAGCAATATCACAGATATCGGTAATTATATTTTTATATCGCAGAGAGCGTATTTTTTTTTTTGAAATAGTAGGAATGTTTACGTTGAATTTATTTTTATTTTATAACCTAATTTGATTTTAATAATTAAATATATTAAATTTAAAATTAAGTTTAATTCTTTAATATGAATAACAGACAAAATAAATAAAAAAAAATATTATGATTGTCCAATTTTATATATATGTATATTAATTTTATTACATAGAAATAATTTAGTCTTGTTTCTTTCAAATTTATTTATTGAAAAAGTCAAAAGCAATCTGTCCTTATTTTTTTATAAATCTCTGTTTTTGATATTATTTATAAACTAAATAATAAAATCAAAGTATCTTTGTTTGGATGACGATTTTAAATGTTTTGTTCTTGTTCAAAAATTGTTCGGTTATTGAACTTTTTTCTTTTAAATTATTATTCATAGAACATAGTATTTGCTGCCAGGACCACGCTTTTTAATTTTAGCCTGAAATTAATGTCCTATTAGATGTGTCTATTATGTATATTTTAATTCTATTCCCATATTTGTCCCTTCTATTGTCGTTACATTTAGAATATATTCATTTTTTTATATTACACATCTGCTTAAAGTTATAGTTCTTATTTATTAAAAATCACAGAAATGCGTAAAACCATCAAGGAAACAGATAACCTCTAAACTTATGGCAGATTCATATATCAAATATAAAATTTAAATCGCTCCTTTTAATAAAACAATAGGATATAGAGTTTTAAGATATTTACACTAATGAAAAATATACGAGATCAAAATTAAATAATGATTGTGTTATTATTGATACAATTAATAAATACAATATTTTGCGTCTAAATCAAAACTCTAAAAAAAAAAAATGAGTTGGTTCATAGTCCAGTCGATGGCCTAGTACAATTAATTTTTTAAGGTTGTTAAAATTTTTATTTTTATAATCGTCGTAGAAAAAGAGAAAAATGACATAAAAAAAATAAGTTTAACAACAATTAAAAATGGAAAATGTCGAATATAAAATAGAAAATAATATAAGGAACTCATTTCATAATAATCGATTATTTTATTTAAAGGGTAGGTACCCTTCTTACAAAATATAAGAATACTACACAGGTATGTTTTATTTTGAAAAAAAAAATAATAATAATAGTAAACGAGTAACTTAAGTACAGATGTCTTTTAGGGTACGTTGAAAAATTAGTGTTCAGAGGTATACTTAGGTTGTTCATGAAATCATGATCACGTGACTGTGGTTTTAGAAGTTTTTGAACGTCTCTACTTACTTTTAAATTTCAATATGAATGAGAGAAACCAGATATGTTTTTTGCTTAATGTGCTAGCAAAATATATTTTCCAATTAATGGTATGTGAATAATATTTGTGTTAATTGGATTTTATATTATGTACATTATTTTTTATTCCTTCTTTATTAAAATCATTGCACCGTCTTCTATTACCCCAATAAATTTGAAATCAATCACTTTAATATCCATTTTTTTTTTGTTTTAGGTAATAATTTACTATAACAAATTAACAGCTAGTGCTTTTTGACAGCTACCTTCTAGTTTTACAACGTTCTGAAAATACCTTTATTGAACAAAAGTGTATAACAGAGAAACTGTACTGTACTGAATATTTTATAATATCCGTAAAATTTATTGTTTATGAAACTTGTTCTTTAAAATATACAATTTTTTGTTATTACTTATATTTTGGATTATGGACATAAGTATTTTGTTAGGATTCCGTTATAAAAAAAATGTTTGAGACTAGTTGGGGAAAAACACTGGTTTGAGCATAATTTAGAACAGCATCATCATTCATAAAATATTTGTAGGTTAAGTAATTTTAGTTAAAGTTGAAAAATGAATGAACCAGTTAGATGATAATGTGTTGCCAAGGAAAACAAAAGGTGTGAATGCCGTGTTGAAATCAATGCAATTAACTCAAGTACGGACTGCGAAGCGAATCCTTAATTTGTATTAATTAGTTGTGAGTGTGTTGATGTACTGTATTTATAGAGGTATTCTTGTAGCTACTGGCGTAGTCCCACGATGACTCACAGCTCACAATCTCGTCTTTTTGCGTTGTAGAAAGGGGTAGCAAAGCAACGCACTTATTCTATGTGCTGTTGACGATGCACCTGTCAAATGCAATGTTCCAAATGACGGAATCCGCACCTGAACGCTGTTTCACAACCGTCACAAAATAAAGGTGTGACACCGTTGTAGACTTTCTGTCTGGCGATTCATGATCTTGGAATTAGCTGCTGTTTTTTTCTGTCAGATTTAAGAATATCTTTGCCATTTTATAGCAGGGATATAAAAAGTTACACGAAATAAATAACATTCTTTACACACGACTATTTGTCACAGATTTCGGTGATCATAATGACTATTTAAGTGATTGATTTAATTGGTTACAAACAACTTGATAATCATAAAATTTCTCAGATTCTATTTTCAAAAGATTATGTATATTCAAACAAGTTCGTTTACAGCTCATTTCAGTTCTGTTATAGCCTAGTACTATTATTTTTTAAAGTTAGTAGTTTTGGTAAAATATGTTACAAAACATATGAAATATTAACAACACTAAATAAATGAATATAAACATTTTCTACTAAACATACAATATATTATACAATACGTAGACACTTTGTTATAGAAAATAAGGTCAGGGCAAATAGTAATTGCATTTTCCAACTTTAAATTGAATTTGAAACTACGATTTTTTATCGATCGGCACATATAATAATGAAGATAGTTGCTATACATTTTGACTATTTTTAACGTTATATCTGTCCATCCGGATGTATGTGTGATCGTATAGATTAAATTTGGCTGAACAGCTTTAATGAAATTTAATAAATTAGTAAATACAATATAATCTTGTCATTTGATTTGATAAATATTTCGAAATAAAAGCACAAATCCTGCAAATTCATTTCATACCTGAATTAAGTGGCAGAAATTGATAAACTTTTGGTAAAGATTGATCAAGTAACAGTTTACTTTTGTAATTTTTTTTTTGTAAATATTTGGAAAAAAAATAATATTTGACTGCAAAATATTCACGTAAAAACACTCATTTCGAAAAAATGTATAGCATACATATTCCATCGGTTCTGTAACGGACAGAGCTGAGTTTTTTGTATTTAAAAATGGCATGAAATGGAAAAAAATAGTATAAAGAAAAAAATCCCATTTTGTCAAGTAATAAGCACAACAATTCATTACGAATTTTACGTTTGTTTATGTAGATTACAATTTTTACTACATTAAATTATCAGTAATAATATAACAAGAGAATGAGAATAAATTGAAAATAATTAATGACTTTTCGAAAACTTGTTGCTCTATGGCTTGGCTGTTGTCAAATGGTAAATTAAATAAAAAGAATTATCGTATAATTTATCGAACACTAGAGCTATATTTAATTAGATTATTTTTTATTCTCAAATTTAAAAATCTGTCTTTTTCGCTCATTTTACTTATGTCTTGATAACTTTCTGACATATGTCAACAAAAACTATAGAGATTATTCCTGGGAATAATATCTAGAGCTTAATTCTCACTATAATAATGACCGAATTGGTTAAAAAACAGACACGTGACTAACATTGACATATTTAATTGATTTAAAGATACCTAAAAAAAATCATCAAAATATTTATTTTTTCCAAACATAAGGCCCTAAAATATCTAGTCTAAAACCAAAGAAATGTTTTTACCTGAAATTAACTAAATTCGTAATTATTGCCTTCAAACAACACTTTATACACTTCATAAGTAATTAAATTGGTTCTGTACACGAATTATCTTTTTTGTTTGTGTATACCCCATATAAGAACTTGTCTATTTATTTTACAAAATATGGTGTAAGTGTCAGTATAGTTTTTGTAGTGTATTGACTGTAAGACTATGTGTCTTATGATACCTTTGTATCATCGTTTACTTAGAAAAGAAAAGTAATAGCGTATTACAGAGAATAGCATGTTACAACGAAGTGCTAGGAGAAATACTATCTAGAGCTTTATTCTCATTAAAGACGCGTAATAAACAATGAAATATTTTATAAGTTTAAAACATGAAAAATAATCAAAGTGTTATTATTAGGATCGATGATTGGAAATAAGTTATATTGGACTAAGAGCACTTGTGTAAAGTGGGAAATGCGCAATGGAAATAGAGGTAAAGTGTATGACGCGCAAAGATACAAATGTACACTGAACAAGTCATTGACTGGTCCCGGTAGTGAGGCAGAAGTAGGCGACTTTGACACCCCTGAGCCTCAACCAGATGAGGATTTCATAGGAAGTCTGTCGACTATAGTGCGATCCATTTTTAGCCCAGGCTAGATTGTGAGTCAGAGGCCCGATATAGACATAGTTTGTTTAGTTGCAGTAACTGTGTGTGTATGTGTGTGTGCCTGAAACTGTTGGCCACACATTTAATGCTTTTTGAAAGGCAGGGTCGGATCAGATAAAATTAGCTGAAGTACGCTCTAAAATTAAAACAGTTCAGGACACTGACAATTTGTTATTCATACCTTTCGGAATTTATTTTCTTTCATAACTTGCAAAAATATTTTTGAATGAAACGAACATCTATAATTCGTCATTGGAAAAGACATTTTGGGAACATAGATAACAAAATAATTATTGTAGGTGTACAAGGAAGGTTTAATAAAATGAATTTTATTTTTTATATTTCCTAATGTGATTCTAATTGGATTTGAACTATTTGCTTACAACATTTTCTATTGAGAAGTTCAACTCAATATACAGAATTGTATCATTTGTTTCTTTTACCAATACAGCGTGACAAGTTCAGAAATATATTCTAATAAATAAATATTTTTTTTACTTAGACGTAAAAATTGTCTTTATGTAAAACGTTTCTCCATTTAAAAAATATTTGAATGCATATTTTTGCTAGTTATAAAAAAACGCAAAAAAAAAACAAGAAAAGTACCAAAGAATGTTTCATTTTTGTGCGATTTATCTGACTATAATGAAATAAGTTCTTTATACTATTTTTGCTACTTTGCGCGTTTAAACTATTTCTAAATAAAAAATTGTAATTTGAAAATTTAGGGAATTTCTTGTTTGTTATTGGTACTAATGTGACATTAGTTTAACCTAATCTTTTTAACACTACTACTATTTTTAAAGTTCAAAAATTGTCCTTAAATAATATTATAAACAATCTATTTTTTTATTTAGAAAAACTTGACAACTGACATTTTTGACATCAAGGCTACCAACCTTAAAAAATAAATTGTACTAGACCTCAACGGCTATTAACGTACTCGTTTGGATGCTGTTATAGCTTCGTTATAGACGTAAAATAGATAATATACTAAAAATAATGCTATATATTATTGAAGTAAATGGTAAAAGTAATGAGTAAAGCAACAAAAACAAAAAATAGTATTGTTTCTTTGCCTCCTGAAACCGTATGTATGTAGGGGGCGTTCTATTTTCAGAACGCATGGCAATCCACCTCTGAACATTAAACACAAAATCACATACACGTAGTGTGTTGAAAATCTGAGTGTATTTTGTGGAACACCGTTCTCTGGCTTCACTGTGTCTGCTATTACCACTACGTTTCACATAATATTGTGTACCAATATCCTTAACGACAGAAGTGCTCTTTAATCATTGTTTATCTTCTGCCTACGACTCTGGACACTGCTTGTTAAATCTTGAACAGTGAAATTAGTTATGTGATTTCAACACTACTATAGTTTTGTGTAAATTTCCTAGTTTATAAGAACTGAAAAGACAAAATGTGTGACTGTCCAGCAGCCAGTGTTTTTGTTACACACGAAAGCGTAAAAAAGGGGTGGTTTATTTTCGCAGAATGTAGAACGGAAGATGGTAATTGTTTTAATAATTGTACGGTTACTACTTTGACAAAAATTTTGTTGTTTACTAAAAAAACTATTTGAAATATGTTTGTGAGAACAAATATTTTTGTTTACCAATTTTTTTTTTAATATTCCAGTTATATAAATTGTAATTTGTTTCAGGTAACAACAACCCGGGTCAACAAAGCCCAAATATAACCAGTCATAACACAACACAAGAAGATCCAGAATTAGACAATATGTATATGTTCTTAGATCCAAATTTAAGACCAATTTCTCCAGATATAAATGAACCAGAATCCAGACAAATTTTCGAAGAACATAAAGAACTGGCGAAAGAATATTTAAAGGTAATATTTGTGATTGTTTTTGAAAGTTTTATTAATACTTTTGTTTAGGTTCAAAGAGATATTGCGTTACTTTACGAAGAACGGCAGAAATTAGTAGAAAACCAAACAGAAGAGCAGTTAGCAGATAGGCAAAACCTTTTAGAATTGCTTAAAGAGAAAGAATCTTTGATGCAGCTTTACGAAACTCTTAAAACGCAGTTACAGTTGCTCCAGGAAAACGCACCCCCACCGGTCGATCACGAATGGGTGGTGGTTCCTGGACGCAACGAATCAGGCTCATAACTTTAACTTATTTACATATTCATCTTGTGATTCTCATTTAGAATTAGATATTTTATACTATGTATATTTATATTACCACTTCCTACAAAAATAAGGATTACTATTTTAAATGTTATCTTGTGTAAATAGCTGTAAGTATCCTTTTATATTATTTAAGTATTCTACTTAATGCTGTAACCGAAATTATATTTGCGTATTCTAGTAAACTAAATTTTAATTCAAAATATTTTTTGTGATTCATCGCTCATACCTTCATTCTTATTTATAAATTTTTGCACAATTTGTGTCGTAGTAATATGATTACAATCTAGAACTTATTTTGTCATCGAAATAAATAACTAAATAAAGTAAGTACAGTAATTAGAAAAGGTATGTATATTTTAATTATGATCAAAGTACTGCAAAATTCGGAAATTTTGGCTAAGAATTTTAAAAATATTCAATGTGACCAGCACATAATTTTCTTATTATACTTAACACAATTTGTAGGGAAAGAAGCAATTTGTATCTAAAGAAAGTATAACATAATTCCAAGACTATAAATTATAAAATCGATAAATTTTTAAAATACATAACATAACTTTTAAATATAAAAAATAAAAATGATTTTAAAAATAAGATGCGTCAGTTCGTCATACATAAAAATAATAAATATTAAGGATACAAGTTTGATATAGCGATCATAATTAAACGGGTATGATGTTAAAATCTTAAGACGATGAACCAAGTGTTTTAATCACACGTTTCGATATAGGGCTATATCAATTATGCATCCTTCAATATTCTATCTATGACAGTTTAAATTAATATTAAAATACGTTTTTTATTCAGATAAAATAATTAAATACAAAAATAATGAATTTTTGAAACTAATAATGAAATAAAAATAGTAAAATGGAATTCTTCTGATTAAAATGTAGTCATTTGTCGATAATTTACAGTGTTAAATTTATAGTAAATAAATTTATTATGGAAGAAAAGAACTTTATTTTTTAGACTTTGCTGTATTGTTAAATCGAAAATGGTTTAATAATATCGAATAATATTAACCTGTTTCTAGTAATTTTTTTTTTATAAAATTGGTATTTGTCAGTACTGTGCTCCACGGTAAATGTCAAATTGATAAACTTAAATATTTTTAAATGTTTTTAAATACAATTTGGCTTTACTATAAATATGAAAACCAAATAAATAAAACTAATAAAAAGAAAGTCTCAACATTATAGAATTGAATTTTTCTTCACAACACTATAAATGAATTATTACAGTTATTGTGTACAACTTCGTCCAACAGGGTTACCATATTTTACAAAAATCTGTATATTATTTATTTTTATAATTTAAATTTGAGATTTTTATAAAATAAATTTTATACGACGTATTGTTCCATTCGTGTTTTTGTCTCATGGAACAGTCTGCCTTATTATACGAGTTTAACTGTTATAATATTTATTTGATATTCATATTTAACAAATACACCCTTAGATTAAAAGCCAAAACCAAATAAAAGAATAACACATTATAGTTCTATTTTATACCACAATATTACTAAATGTAACTTACATATTTATGAATTTCTGGCCAGTAGGTACACTTTCTTCATAATACACAGAAATGATGTCTAGAAATATATTTACACAACACACAAGCTATAAAATAAAGACACTGTACTTATTTACACCACTTAATTCTACTACGATTCATACCATACTGCCAGTGATTTTTATAATCTATACTGCTACAAAAATATATTACCTAAAAAACGTAACAGGCCACGTAACTCTATTCATTAATATACATAAATTAATTACAAATAAATAGCTTGTGTAACAATAGGATTCTTTATAATTCCTTTAGTTAAATATATTTTATTTTATATTATTATGACAGTAAATATTTTTATAAATAATTATGGTTTAGCTGTTTTTTGGTAACACATCGATTTGATTCTAATTCATAGCGTTGCAAGTAATTACGTCACACTAAGAACATTTTGAAATAATTTCAAATCCGTTAGCAAAAGTTCAAAAGTAAAGTTGAAGTAAGGTGGAAATACATAGCTAACCCAAATTATCAAAACTAGTAGAAGTTGAATTTGGTAGATGTAGAAGCAAGTTTGTACTTTGTAGTTTTTCTGTAATATTTAAAATGACAATAGTACAAATATAAATTGATAATTTATTTTTTGTTTAAAAAAAATCATCCATTTTATTGTTCTTCTTGCGATGGAATAGTAGTAATATTGTAATTACAAAATTGTGCTCTACATTATAATTATCTCTTTAAAAAATGAAGTAAGTTAATTTCCTCTATGGTACTATCATAGTCATCTTGAATTGTTTTTTATAATACATCCATTTGAAATAATTTTGGAACTATATATTTTTTCGAGACAAAACCATAACATCAGATACGAAAACGGTTTAAAAACCATGTTGAAAACAGTTCATAACCAAAAAACAGCTAAATCTGCTGAAATTATACATTTCATTCAAAAATCGAAATAAACTTATGTATATCAAATTGAGTAATCTTTAATTTTTATAATAAGTACTATAATTTACAAAAAAAAAAATCAAAATTAGTTTCAATTATGTTTTCACAGTGAAACGTGTTTTATCAAAACCTCGATATGCGATTTTTGACAAGAACAAAGAGAGACAAATTTTGTGGGTGTGTATATTTTGACATCCTGAATTTATATCAAAATGTTTTATTAGAAAATCGCAAAATTAAAGATAGCTCACTTATAAGAAGTAAAGTTTAATACCGCTGAATTTCAATATTTCTGCATTTTAAAGGAATTAAAATTATGGGTTTTGCAATATTTAATATTGTCTAAATAATAACTTACAACAATAAAAATTTAAATTTCCTCTCAAATAGATAAATATAAAAAATATATGTTCGTTGATCAATGTCAAACAGTTTTGAAATCACTGGCTATTGTTGACATTGACAGTGACAGTTGATTGAAAATGGCGGACCTGAAGAAAGATTTGGACGAATATTTACTTTTGAAAAATGACACGAAAAAGTCTTTTAAACTTCAAATGCCATCATTTCCAAAGCCAAAATTTACAAGCTGGTTTCAAAAAGAACAGGTAGATGAATTACCGAATAACACTTGGTTTCAAGAGACTCAGCACGAATGTTGTCCGTCGATGGTAAAATTTATAGGTTAGAATTTATCGATGTAGATAATAATTTCTTAAATATTTAGAGTCGACTGCAACGAATTACTGGATTTATAATATGTATAATGATGGGGCTACTATGTTTCACACTTTCTGCAATATATATTCCTGTATTAATACTTAAAGCTCGTAAATTTGCCCTTTTATACACACTGGGAAGTCTGTTTTTTATATTTAGGTAAGTGAAACAATTGATGTAAGCTATAATATAATAATTGTTTTTCTAGCTTTTCATTTTTATGGGGGCCTTTGACTTATTTGAAGTATATGTTTTCCCGTGAACGAATATGTCTAACCCTTCTTTATGGGACAACATTGTTTTCAACTTTATACTGTGCTTTACATTTGCAAAGTACTCCTTTGACGGTTCTTTGTGCTGTTGGCCAAGTAGTGACGTTATTGTGGACGATAGTTTCTGGTGTTCCAGGCGGTTCAACAGGAATCAAATTTTTCTCAAAAATATTTTCAAGAACTGTTCAAACGACTTTACCTGTATAGTATTTATTTTTGTAGCTGTTTACATTATAGGTATTATAAGTTGTATATTGTGTAATTTATATTTTAGTATCGTATTTTTATTAAAATATTCTATTATAAATCTAGTATCCAAAAGTGCTTCTTTTTTAAAGTATCTGTGATTTTTCCCAGAGAACTGTATTTATTATTAAAGTTTTAATAAATTATACGTATATGAAACGATTTTTTGTTTTATAACCAATTGCAGGAAGTAGGGAAATGAAGACATCTTTATTATTAAAATATAAATGAATTAGGAAAAAAATATCGTGGTCGTAGAAAAAGTATAGTGTACAATTCGCTTGGAATGTCCATTTCATACTCGTATGATTTGCAACATTCGCCTTACTGTCATACTCCTATGAAATGAGTCCCATTACATGCTTCTTGTACAATATACTATTTTCTGTATTTTGGTTTAAAACTTTATATTTTGATACTTGCATACAAATCTGATGAGCACAACATATTATCTCGCTATTAATTGTTTAATTAAATGTTCTTTATATTCAGTAAAACCTGATTTTTACGATATTAAAGAAACTCAGAAAACAGACAAATGAAAGTAAAATAAAGTTAGTATAAATAGGATTTCAAATTATGGTCACAATCCGTCGTTATAATCAGATTGTCGCTACTAACGGTGTCATTATAATCGGATTTTATTTATTTTCTTATATTTATCAATAAAACATTTTAAATTTCCAAATTTTAACTTTTAAAGTGACATTTCAAAATTGATAACGACCTTTGTCAAATCTTGTATAACTGTGAATAACTCGTCTATTTTATTGAAATGATGATTAAAAAGTTAAAATCATTCATAATTTTTTATCTATTAAATGCAAAAAGTATTAATAAAAAAGTAATAAGTAATTCTGTATAAATAACACCTTTCTCCTTTTTTACGGTTGCGCGCTCAATATTGTAGAAAGGAGTGATATAAAACAATAATTTAGAAAATAGTTTTTTGGGTTAATAAAACATTTTTCATGTCAATCTTTTTCTTTCTGATTTAATCGATTAATCTAATCTTTTCGATAATATCGAGACCCAATATTTTTTATTTTACTTACATACATCCGCATTAAAAGTGTTTTTAATTGTAATGTTATCACATTTACAATGATATTTGCTCAGTTGTTTAAATGTTATTCTGTGTGAAATAAGGTTGGAGCCGGCAGGTATGAAAGGTTTGTTCAATACACAAAATATTGACATCCATTTATAAGACGGAGATAATTACTGTCTTGAATAATATGTTATCCAATTATGTGATTCTCATAAACAAATCTAAATCTAAAACCCTATATCAACAAGTAAAATTTATTTTCATTTCACAAATTATTAAAGCGTGGTGATAAAACATCAGTCTAGATTTAAAAAAATTGTCATGGACCTAATCTAGAGTAGCTTGTAGATTTGTCTTTTATTTCACAGATTCAATGAATTGTTATTGTACTTGCTGTACACCAGGAAAGGAAAATAGTTTTCTATTTTAAATTTTTTTTTTTTTTGAATATATATCAACGAAATAAATTTTATACTATAACTTACTACATTACAATTTTACCCCATTCTTCTACCATAAATTTAGTAGTTCTTTTATAATCTTTGGACGTCTTGTTTTACACATTTTTTAAAAATAAATATTGTAGCAGTTTACGTGTAGTATGTTTAAGGTCATTATCTTTTTGAAAAATTGGAGAATCCCCTAAACCAAAGTTTTCAGCACAATTTTCAAAATTCTCTTTTAAAATATTCAAATAACCCACTTTCCCATCAATAAAAATTTAGTTTTCCACCCTTTCTGCACTCTTACAGACCCATACAAGCACAGATCCTCCTCCATATTTCAATGTTGGATATATATTTTTTTCTTTGTTCATTCATCTTTTTCCTCTGATCCATCTGATCTAAAAAGGTTTATGTTGGTTAATCTGAAACAATAAGTGAGTTTCAGAAGGTTTCAGGGTGATTTATATATTTTAAAAACAAAGTGTAAAGATGTGTGTACGGAGACTAAATGGTTTGAGTGTATGCAACCGTGGGAGCTGACTTTTCAAAATTTTCAGAATGCGCATTGGTTTCAGCAGACCTAGAAATGTGAACAAACTCTTCTGAATGCTTTAATTCCTGACCCAGTGAAACCAGAGCATAATCTAAAATTTGCTCCAGAATGTGCTCTGATTTCAACAGATCTAGAATTAGAGCAAATACTTCTGAGTGCTCTAATTTCTGACCCACCGAAAGTAGAGCACAATCCAGAGCAGCTACCTCTGCTCCTGAATGTGCTCTGGTTTCAGCAGGCCAAGAATTAGAGTTTACGCTGAAGCGTCCTCCAATTCCCGGTCGGCTAAACCAAATCACCTTCAGGGTATAAGATGCCCTGGAAGGCTGTTTAGCCAGACCACCAGGCGGGGAAGACGGAAGCGGCCCAAAGGCCATTAACGGGCCAAATTTATAATTATACGTAGATGGAAAGAACTGCAAGATTTTTGAACCCTAATTTGAACCCAGGGGGTAAATATCGAGGGCTACAAAAAACCTAACTGACGTGTATTGTATTCAGTAGGAATGACGAAACCTAAAATTTTGGTACCCGAGTACCCGATATGAATACCCGGGTAGTACCGGATACTCGATAATTACCCGTTACCCGATAATTACCCGATACCCGATAATAATCTGATACCCGATAATTACCTGATACCCTTAAAATATCTGTTATTCTTTCATATTCATCAGCATGGATGATGTATCTGCACTAAGTCTTGATCTTTGTTTTGTTACAATGTTTCCGGCAGCTGAAAACTGGCAACAACAGATTTTAGGTAATGGGTAGATTTCGGGTAACGGGTACATTTTGGGTAATCGGGTACTATTTTTGATTCCCGGGTACATTATTATCGAGTAGGTTCCGAGTACCCGGGTACCCATCGTCATTCCTAGTATTCAGGCTTACTAATTATTTGAATAATACAACAATTCATTATTATTACATTTATGAAAATATTTATTTAAAAAATAAAGTCAACAATTTGGCGTCTATCAAACTTTGATTTACATTACATTTATATCACATTTACACACATTAATCTTACAAGCTTACACTTACATAAAATAAAAAAGATATTACAAAGCAATAAATCTCTATAAAATACAATGGTAGGTACAAATATACAATCCTCATGTTGTTCATTAGATATGTTATCTTCAACAATAAAACTATGCTACACAAAACAATAGTTGGTGATTATGGTATAAAATTTGTGCATTAAAATCTTCACATAAAATTAACATACACACACTTGTGCAGTGGTTGATATGATTAACATTTAAAAACCGAAGCTTTCTCTAAGAATTGCTGTCGTCTCATAGCTCGCTCTTCTTCCTGCCTTTTCCTCTCTTCCTGTTCCATGCGGATTTCGTGTTCGAACTTGCTCTTTTTTGATAGTTCTCCAATCTGAAACATTACAGTTACATTAATCATGTGCAGCCAAATTTTATGCACGTTGATTTCTTCTATTTCCTTTTCGAGGGCTATGAACTGAATATAATTGTAAATTGATGTATGAATAACGTTTCCTGGCTCATACATGATTTTTCAGAATTATAACTTTTAAATTATGTATTTCCGCTGATATTTTTTGAAATTGTTCTTTATAAAATATTCCAAGAACTATTCTATTTTTTAGCTTAAAGTACGTATATTTAAAAAAATTAGCTACTACGTCTTACGTCTAAAAGACATTGTTTTGTAACATAGTTCAAAAGAAACTTTTAAAAATACTTATGTGAAAAATTATTCAAAAATTCGATAAGAAAATAAGAAGTATGAAAAATCATAAAACTGGTGTAGCTTCAGCTTTTTAGGTAGAAATACTTACTTAAAAGTAATTTTATATTTACTCTTTTGCCAAGTAAGATTTAAATTTGACATAACGATTGAATAATATTATTCCATCGAACTATTAATATTATTCAATTAGAAACAGTAACGAAGGTCATTAATTGATAAAAACGATTGAATTCCAGGTATATTACTTGACAGTTGTGGATAAAGAATTACATATGGAATATGTGTTAAGAGAATCTGACATTTTATTAAATGTTATGTAATGATTATTTAACCCTGTAAGTAAAAAATCAGATTTTTAAAATAATTTTCATTCATATGAATCTTTAAGAATTTTTAAATAAATTCCCTTTTCTATGAGATAAACGTGGGAATGATTTGTGTTGTAATTCAATTTAAATTATATTATTTCATTTAATAATACTTTACGTGAGTAAAAACGATTTAATTGACTTGATTCGAAATCTGTGGTGGGATTTTATCCACAATTTAGGTTGTTATCATTTGAAAGCTGTGAATTTGCGATTCTATATCAATAATCGTTATTTGTGGTTAATACGTATCAAGACAAATAATGAACCCTTTATACTGTTGTAATATGTTAAATTCATTGCAAATGGTGACATCTGTAATATGACATATACAGGATGTATCAATGAATAGGAAATGAAAAATCCCGCCATCAAGCCTGACGAAAGAGCTTGAAGAACACATTTTTAAAGTGTCATTAGTTGAATTTGTGTCTTTCATATTAACTTTTATTATTTCTTTTACATATGTGACACTATTATTTACGAGATTAGTGCATAAATTACATGATTATGTGTTATTTGTTAAAAATTTGCATCAATAGCGCTACTTCTATTTTAAACAGTTTTTATTTAAATATAAATGTTATTTTTAAAATGATATAATTTAAACACATGTGCAATTTTTAAGAATTTAGACTTATACTGATTGTAATATTAATTTATTTTTTATAAATATACTGTAGAAACAGCATACACTTCAAGAACATTTTGGTTCACGAAGAAAACAGTTTGACAAAATAGCTATTTTTAGTACAAGTGAGCAAAATATGTCTTTTTCTCACGGGCCTAGAAATTGGCCACATGAGCGAAGTGAGTGTGCCAACTGGACAAGTGAGAAAAAGACATGCTCACGTGTGCTAAACATAATTTTTTCCACAATCTTAAAATATAATTAAAAAAAAAAACATTGTACTTTTTTATTTAATAATGAAAATCTCAACAGTACAATTATGTTTATAAATTATAATTAAATTTAATGTAATTTAATGTAAAATGTATTATAATGTCTGTAATCCCATGAAAACATTGTGCTCAGAGTTAGTGTATTTTGCTCACTAATGTTATTTACTTTGCTCACTTGTGAAGAAATTTATTTACTTTGCTCACTTGTGATTCAATATGCTACTTTGCTCACTGTTTTAAATTGAATAATGATGTATTTTGCTAACGATTTTGGAAAAAAATCTATATTTGTGACGTCACATTGATTATTTCAAACTTTGCAAGTCTGTAACTTGCTTATTAATATAAACATTTTTACCGGATATCTCCAATAGTCTTAGTGTCCCTCATACTTTAAAATGAAATTATAAGAAAAAAATGGTAGAAACCCCAATTGGATCAGTTCTGGAACTGTTCCGGGTTAATTAAATAGTGCCAAGTAAACAAAACTAAACCTACCAGGTTATTTAAAAATCTCAAATAAATATGGCAAATATATTATTGTCAAACTAAAAACATGTTATTTGGATCGTTTAATTACATTATACAGGGTGGAAATGAACTTAATGTCATAAATTTCAGGGTGAGTAGTATGGCATGTGTAGATTACGAAAGTGAAAGAATTTTTTAAAAATTCGAAAAACGAAAATTCGACTTTTTTTAAGAAAACTTTGTCTTACTGCTGTTTTAGTTCATATTTCATTAAAAATGTGTTTATCAAAAATACATTCAAAATTAGCTGTATAAGATATTAGTCTTAATAATTAGATTAAATAGTATTTTTAACGAAAATTATGTTTTTATTTACAGAAGAATACAAATGCGTTGCCAGTAGTCTAGTAGTACAAAAAATGTTAGCTTAATGAAAACTACCTTTGAATAGGCGAATTTTTAAAAAATTCTTTCACTTTCGTAATCTATACATATCATACTACCATTGTTAGTATTGTACTACTACTTACTGTAATAAATAATTTCTACAGTAAGTAATACATGCAAAAATATATATTTTATAGTAAAAATCTACATTTTTATTTATTCCTTGATCTCTTTTTAAATTTTACCGCACACATTTATCTGTCCTTTATAAAATAAGTTCATCAGGCTGTCAGCAACTAGCCCCATAGTGGGTTCGTGGAAATTTAGATTTTAATTTCGCTTTTCTTTCATAGATGGCGCAATAAAATACAGTACCATCTGTTGAACAAAGTTTAGAACTATTTTTTGTCGGTGGTGCTATCTGGTGTACAAAGTTCTCGAACGATTACACTTTTCAACACGAGAATTATTCCTTTATAAGTAATTAAATACTCACTGATACTACGCACCCTTAAATTTATGACATTAAGTTCATTTTCAACCTGTATAAAGTACAAATCACCCCTTTCTTCATACATACCTTAGCCTCAAAGAACTCCTTGGCACCATGCACCCCAACCTGATCAACATCAACCTCCGTAAGCCGAGCCAGCTGGTCCAAGCCACTATCGGCTGTGAGCTCGCCGGCTCGCGCCTTCCTGTACACCAGGAGGAACTCGCGGAACGAGAGACGTCCGTCGTCGTCCTCGTCCACCTCGGCGATCATGCTCTTCAACCCCAGGTGTGTCTGCGGCGCTCCGAGAGTTTCCATCATGCGCTTCAGCTCTGCTAGATCCAAGTAGCCGTCGCGGTTCTCGTCGAACCTGGAACATAGT
This sequence comes from Stenolophus ochropezus, assembly GCA_035578165.1. Lineage (NCBI taxonomy): Eukaryota > Metazoa > Arthropoda > Insecta > Coleoptera > Carabidae > Stenolophus > Stenolophus ochropezus. Next base: position 24,133,013 of record JAQOWZ010000008.1, read on the forward strand.
GGGTGTTAGAATGGGGAAGTTTAGCGTGGTTGAAATTACATGTGAAATATATTTTAGTCGTAAGTATATGAATAGTTATAACTTAAAATGTAATTGAAAGTTAAAATTATGTTGCCAATTATTTATAATTAATGATTTATCACTATGACGTCACAAGTGAGTTATGCGCTTGCGCAGAAGGGATGGTGAGACCTAACTTTTTGAACGTAGGTTGTATCTTGAGGCATTACACCACACGCTTCTCTGTTGCCATGGGAACCCAGCGCGCGCTGGTTAAGATAGAAGATACGTTCTTCGGGAGCCACACTGACGTCATTTTTGTATAAAATTTCATTTTTTGAGAAATCTAGGCATCTTTGGGTGAAATAAAATGTAGAAAATCACTTTTGGGGGCAATCTTCATAAAATAAAAAAATAAAAAAAATCGCTAAACTTCCCCATTAGATTCAGGTTTGTATGTACCATCGTTGATTGAAAAATATATACAGGGTGTTCGAAAAATAGGGGACCAAATTTGGAAAATATATTAATCAAACCAAAACAAGAAAATAATCCTAATATACCCATGTCCGGAAACGAACCATTTCGGAATAAAACACTCTTTTGTTTGAATTTTGAATTTTATTTTTAGTAATGTTTTTACTCTCAAAATTACATTGAACTTGCATGCAACATTCTAGAAGTCTTCTCATTGATTGTCGGACACGTTCGAATATTCCTGGTTTTAGTCTTATACTATTGAAACAGTCTATGATTCTTTGCCGCAAATTATCTACGTTGTTAATGGGCGTCGAATAAACTAAGCTCTTTAAATGAACCCAAAACTAAAAATCAAACGGATTCAAGTCTAGTGAACGTGGAGGCCACGTGGTTGGACCACCTCCGTCTATCCTCCGATCACGAAATGAATTTTGAAGATATTGTCTTACTTGGACACTAAAATGTGGAGGCGTGCATAAACCACATATGATGCCGTGTGAATAGTGAAACATTCTCCAATAAATTTGGTAAATTATTTTTCAGATAGTGTAGATACAAATTTCCCGTTAATCTGTTTGGCAAAAAATAATGTCCTATCAACTCATCTCCAACAATGCAATATTAATAGAAAAGTTTCAAAACAATATCAAAATAATTTAATTACGGTGACAACAAATTTTGACAGTTGCTAAGGAAACGTGAAGGAAAGTGTTTTATTCCGAAATGGTTCGTTTCCGGACATGGGTATATTAGGATTATTTTCTTGTTTTGGTTTGATTAATATATTTTCCAAATTTGGTCCCCTATTTTTCGAACACCCTGTAGATAGGCAAGCTTATGAGAAAATTCGTGTAACCTACATAACTGTGTGTCTGGCTGCATTTGGGTTAATATCAGGCGTTTCTGTCAAATGTTATAAACAAGAGCAAACGTCAAATAATTAATAATACAAATTAGTTCTATTTTAAAATATACCAATGAATTATTGAAAGAACCATTTTAATAGATACCAAAAAATTAAGTAAATATGTAAAATATCTTTATTTATCTGATATTTTTGTATGTTTAATTCCGCAAAGTAGTTCATGGAATTATAAACGAGATGGCTCTGTCGAATCTGATTCCAAAAGCGGTACGCAAAAACATACAGGCTTGCCTATCTATATATTTTTCAATCAGTATTTTGTTCCTTTTTGTATGGTATGTAAATATTAAATATCAATATGTCTGGGTAGAGTATTGACAATAAGTATTCATGAATAGGTACTTTACTTCGAGTACTAATTGTTTTGTTGGAGTACTTAAAAAATGAAGTAAAAGTACTCGTTCCAAATACTCGTATAAATATCGAGTACTTATCAATTGTAACCATGTGGTTCAAATTGACAATGGCAAAAGGAGAATTTATGACGACAGCTTGAATCGTGTGATTTCTGAAGCGGGGGTTGAAACAGTATTACAATGCGTAAAAGAAAGTTTTAAACTAGATATCTTTGAAAATGTTACCAGTAATTCCAAAATTGAGTAATATTAGATTATATTTTTTGGTGACATTTATTTAAAAGTTTATATATTTGTTATTAAGTATCACATAAAATTATTTTATTTTCTATTTTCTTTGATATTTCAAACATTTTTTTTGTAATCAATGTAAAATTAATATATTTGATTATCAATGATAACGGAATACTAAAATATACATAAATATAATCACCATGTATTGATTCTGCGTACAGCTGTTAATAAATTGAAAAGAGTATAAAATATAAAATTACTAAACACCCCACAATAACATGTATGTATATTTTAATATAAAGTTTTAAAATCTTGTACTTGTAGTGTACATTAATATATATTTCACGTAATGGTTCCTACTTAATACTGACATTACTAAAATATCTCTTTATTATGGGTATTGTATTATTTTCAACATAAATAAATAGAACAGAGGAAATAAATGTAAAACAAAAAAAAATTGATATGTAGGAATTGGCATTACCGGCCGTTAACGCATTTATCAAATTTAGTTCCTGAAGCCGATTCTAAGCGGCGCTAAAATTTAATTAACGGTTTAAATATTAATTTCGGTTACTACAAAATTAAACTTTCCAGTATTTTTATATTTTATAAGGTTTAATGTTAAAATAATAATTTCAAATATAAAGAGAACAAGGGAAGTAAATTATAGAAAAATGTTATTCTTTTACTTAAATATTTTTTTTTATGATAACAGCTAATTTTGAAATGATCTGCTGACATAAAATAATTTTGAAATATAATCTGAGAAGTAAATTACTATAAACAAATTTAAGTAAAAATATAAAAACAAATAAACAATTAATGTATTACTCATATTGTTGCGACAAATAGTTTAATTATAGATTACATACATACGAGTATGTTGTTGATAAGTTGATAATAACTGTAAACACATATGTATATGATAAAATGTAATTTTTATTTGGTAGTTATTTATGGTAAATGAGTATAAAGCATGTTTTGCTGTCTATATAATATTTTGAGTTAAATATTTACCTAGATAAATTTAATCTTCTACTTTATCTTGCTTTAAATTACCAGCATAACTTTGTGTACCATAAATCTATTTTTATTCCTGTTTAGTAGACCTCCTACATGGAGTAAATTTGAAGATGTGTGTAAAGATATACATAATTGTCTCCCGCATCGGTTGACTGTGATAATTGCGCCTGTGGGTTCAATTTCCCAGAAAAAGAATTTTGAAAAATGTCATTTTTATATGATGGTAGTAATATGCACTATTACGGGTGTAATTAATAATTATAATAAATTTTTAAATAACACCAGCAGGATTTTAATAGTAATTTGAAATGATCAAATATTGGTTTTTATTTTATTACAAGCTAGGAATGGTACTCATTTTATATGAGCCGAAGGCAAATAATGCAAATCTTACAAGTATAAAATGGGCATTCCAAACGAGTTGTATACTATACTTTTTCTAAGACAACGATATTAATTCCTAATTAATTCATACTTTAATAATAAATATGTTTTCATTTCACTTCTTCCTAGCAACTAGCTACAAAAGAAAAATGACATGATATGATTTTTTTTTTAAAGAATGAGGGATTCTAGCTCAATCGAATTTAAAGAAATTAGTTTAAAAAATAAAAAAAAGCATAATAATGAATATAAATAAAGAAATAAAATGATTTTTGACTTTCGAAATACGGGGGCTTTTTGTTACAGCATGTCGTCATCTATATGAATTGTATCAATATTTTGATTGGGGACTTTAAAAGACCGCGAAAGTTTTGATTGGCAAGTGAAATATCCCGCCATCAAGTCTGACGAATGAGCTTAAAGAACATAATGGGCGTGACCTTGAGTCACAGTAAACTTCAGTTGTGTACTTTTAAATTGTTATTAGTTGAAATCAATGTATTAACTTTTATTATTTCTTTTACTTTCGTGACAATATTATTTTCGAGATTAGTGCATAAATTACCTGTTTATGTGTAATTTGTTAAAAGTTAGCATCACTAGCGCCACGGCTATTCTCAAATAGTTTTTATTTGAATATAAATATCATTTTTAAACTTACATAATTTAAATACACGTTCAATTTTTAAGAATGTAGACTTATACTCTATTTTAATATTATTTTATTTTTTATAAATATAATGTAAAAACAGCATATACTTCAGGAATATTTTGGCCCACGAAGAAAATCCATATTCGTGACGTCACATTAATTATTTCAAACTTTGGAAGTCTGCAACTCGCTTATTAATATAAATATTTTCTTCGGATTTTCACCAATAGTTTTAGTGTCTCTTATAATTTAAAAAAATGAATTTTTTAAAAATGTAGAAATCCCGATTTTTAGATATGAATTTATTTTTCACGTTGTCCATGGTTACCGTGGAATATAAAATGTGTTTAGAATATAGAAATAACAAACATACACCAAGCAAATATCTTCATGGTCGTAGAAAAATGTAATTTGCTACACACCTGTAATTTGTCATTAATACCTATAATATTTGCATATACTTGTTGAAACTGAATTAATTTAATCATTCAGTATATTTTGTATCTAGTTAGCTAATTTATGTATTATATTTTTTATATAGTTGTTTGTGTATGTTTTAAATAAAAGAGTTGTTGTTGTAGTTACAAAAATAATTTGAATAAAATATATAGAGTTGTGTCACGTTCCTCATTTTTGAACATACTGGTCTCTTTTATTTAGTTCTTTTCAATAATACTTGGGTAACATTTTCGTTTAAACGCCGTATTTTTATCTCTCCTTGCGAACGTTATATGCGACTTTTACTGTATTGAACAATTTATAATAATTTGTATTTCATTATACTTTATTTAAAATTAATTTTCAATGTAAATTTCTTTAAAGATAAAATAAAAACAATTTACAGTTTCTACCATTTTTTTAAATTGTAAGTAAAAGTACAATATTTATTTCAAACAAATGTATAGTTGCTAAAAAAATGATAACTTCTAACCGGTTTTTCAGACAAATGTTTATCACTAAAGACATTATGACATATTTTATGCTGCACATAAACTTTAAGATATGTTTTCAACATCCTCTATATAGCACAATAACTATAACTCGTAAACTCGTATGTTATTTCATATAATTTCAATTTAAAACTACCGCACCAGTAACATATAATTTAACTACTATAAACTAACAAATTCATGACACATTTAACTGTTAAGTTGCCTGTTTCCACTTTATGATATTAATAAATCAATATATGCAATAACCTGTACTCAGCACATGCACATGTGGAACAAATGCATTGCCCGGAAACATTATTATTAGCGCACAGAAGCTCGTCTTTTCGTGCGGAATAACAAGAAATAAATGAATCACTAATAATATCATTCGTTTTACCGAGTTAGTTCTTCGTCATTCATTAATTCTCGCGATTTCGATATTTTAGGACATTTTATTATTATTTTGGTGGAATGGTTGTCAGCCTACAGTTTCTGCAAGGAATCTACAGCTTATTTATAGTGGGTTTCGATGTTTCGAACCACTCGGACACAGCGGTATTTTTATTTGTTTAAAGATTGACACTGCTAAAATTTGAACTTTCGTTCAGTTTTCCGCTTACCGAATAAAAATAATATTCTCTCCTGAATATAAGCATTTTCAATTTGTTTGAACTATAACGCATACCCCGAACAATGATCTTATTAGAAGAAATTAAATTTTCTTTACAAATTTAATATACAGGAAGGTGTTTTGAACACCAGAACATAGGGATTTAACATGTAAAATCATATTTTCGTGATTTCCTGTTCCCGAATTACTTTAGGGAAAAAAACTTCAAATAACAGTTGTAGAGCATATAATTTTGCATCATAATCAATGATCAAAAATATTTTCTGTACTCAATTCCTCGTAAAAAAGTATCTCTAGAATGTGCAAACTAGAAACTTGTATGAATTGAAACAAAGTTATGTCAAAAATCAAATTTCTCAAAATCAATTTTTTGCTCATTCCTAGTAAGGTATGCATTTTTTAAAATGGCCAAGTAATGCGGCAACTTTGCACATATTTAACTGACTTCGTATTTCTTACAGTTCTCGAGATCCCAATGGTTAGGCTCATAAAACGGACATCCTGTACGTTATTCAAAAAAATTGCCTCATATTTTGCCCCCCCTGAATTCCCTTAAATTCGCCATTGGATCTAGACATCACTAACTTCAATGTATTGATACTTTTATTTCGATCCCCTACTGAGATAATAATAACAATAATTTTTATTCGATATTTTTTATACTCAAGCACAGACAAAAATAAACAGATGAACAGCCTAACGGCGCATTCTGTCCACGAAATGGGGTATTCCAAGTTTTTTTCATTTTTTAATATGTTATTGTATGCATAAAAATATTAGACCCGTATTTTTTCTTTTCGCCGAAAGGTTTCAAACACGACAGAAATAAATTTTTAAAGTTTCAATAAATTACACCCTAGAAAATCGGCCGTGCGTGTGACGTCCCAGGCACTGAGAATCAGCTGAGAACATCATTCGTAGGTCTGAGTCAGAGGCGTGGCGCGTTCGAACAAGAGCCAATAGGCTGACGCGAGTGCCTTCTTTGTCACAACAAGGCTGATACTGAATTTTACGTACTCGATTCAAATGCATTACAATTTCATTTTGATATTATGGTATTAAAAATCAGAAAAATAATGATTATATTCACTTTAATATTACTTATATATGGTAAACAATGATATCCAATAAGAATTTCTTTAAAAGCCGTAGGCTTGGAATACCCCATTCGAAGTAGTTATCACGATTAAACTAGATTGCGTTAGTGCGGTAACTGCAGATTACATGCGCCCTGTTATAGTTTACTGAAACTTAAAATGACGTTTGTCTGTGGTTTCAGTAGTTTAATCGTGATAACTGTTTGGCTGTTCATCTGGTTGTATTTGTCTGTGATCCAAGTAAGAAAGTATCGAACTTTCCCAGTATCACATATCCCTCATAACATCTAGTTACATATATCATCCATATTTTCAACTCCCTTAACGGATGCTATATGCTACTTCTCTATATGTATCTAGGAAATAGTTCATTGCTCCTGTCACGATTTTTGAGCAATATAAACGACCAAATACCCCCGATTATGAAAAGTCCTAGTCGAGTTGGGAGAGGCTGAAATGAGCGGCAGCCAGGGCCGTGGGTGCCGCTGCTGTGTCCTGCGGATGTCGCTTATCACAGATTGCGCTAATCAGCAACTCCACACCATAGCCCGTGAACACCTAATCACACTTTGTTATTGTACATTTCAATCACTAATTACATTACCTTTTCAATTAAATTTTAATGTAATATTCATTTACCATGAAATAAATAAATTAATACATCAGTAGCTATACATTATAGTTTTAACAGAAATGTAATGAATTAATGTTTGGGATGGTTTAACAACGTGCCATTGGTAGAGGATAGTTATTTTTATTTAATTATAGAAATTAATAAGTGTTTGCAAAATGCATTATACATAAGTAGCTAAACAAAACTATTCAATTTTTCAACAAATTTATAATTATAATATACGAAGTGGTCTCGTCAATACAAAAAATAAATAATATTTAATATAAAATAAAAGAGTGTACTGGCAGTAGCTAGTTAAGAAATAGTTACTCCTAGTGAAAATGATAGAGATGATCTCTCAATAATTTTTATCGTATAAGTAATGAAAACAGTTTTAATACAAAATATGTATACAATTTATTATATTTACTCTTTCGTTAATGCAAAACATGAAAAAAATATGATTAGAAATATTTCATCCTTACACAGAAATAAATATTTACAGAACCATCAAATTTAGAGACATACTGAAAATGATACACCTATAAATAATGTCTAATAACATATAGACTTAATATTTAGTTGGACCTCCTTTATTTTCTAACATCATTTTTAATCAATTTGGAATAGATTTTACCAAAGTTCTGCCGTAGGCAAGGTTAACTATTGTCCATTATTCCCTTAAAGCTTTTTTATATCACTTTTCTTAGATATACGATGTTTCGTTATTTCTGTTTCCAATTTTGACGTAATACTTTCTGATATTTATGTTAAGGAGATAAAGATGACTTTTTATAACTTTGAGGCTGGGGCAATTATATATAATATTTTTGTGTACTATAGATGCGAAACTGCAATGGTATTAATTGGGACTGCTTTCAGCGCCATTCTGTGTTTAATCTAATTTTTAACACATAATTTATTTAAACATTAATATTACATTTCTATTTTTATAGCAACTACTTCACCGATTTTCATTTGTGATAATGTGAGTCTATAAGGTCAATACTCTGTTATCACAGTAGTTCTCTCAAATTAATTAATTATTTTCGTTCAAAATAGGCAATGATCAAATTTTTTAGCGAGATGTTTCATCACTTCATTGTCATTCGTTTCTTATCTTTGAACTTCCATTCCAAATGGGTCATTTTTCGCATAATTTCCTTAAATCCTTATCACGATTCTTTATTGCAATACACAAAATTATTTTACTCGCTCAAAAACTTGCAAATAAATGTCGTGGTTTTCACCTATTTTTTACATATTTCCTACGAAATATATTTTGACGTCAATTTTGTCAATCGTACTCAATTTATTAACAAGAAATTAAATGTGCAATATTAATGCCTACTAAATTATTATTTCTAATGAGCTTCTGGGGAGCAACCAAGAGATAGCAGGACAATACAAAATATCACCCATTTAAGTTACACGACCCTGAATTATACAAACCTGTTATTACTATATATACGATATATGTTTCGGACTGTTTTTTGCTTTTATTACTTATATTTCAGCATTTTGTGGTAAATTGGATTTTAAACTGTTCACTTATACATGTATGTCTATCCATATGACCTTTTATAAATGTTAAATTTTCCATCCCATTTCATGAAACACAGCTCTATACCTGTATGTGTCCACCACAGTTTTTTTACAGTGGCACGTAAATTTTTCTCTTTTAACTCTTCATTTAATTTACTCTATACTAACGACAGTAATATGTTGATATTAAAGGAATTTAATTTGATGGCATCTGATGGTGGCATAAATGTATGTAGAAAATTGAATGAACAGTTAAAAGAGATAAATTGTTAGGATTCTAGCAGTTTGTTTACGAGAATCACATAACTGGAGAACTTTATAAAAGCAGCAACCAACGCATGGGCAGAAATTAGTCATTGGTTTTTTCAACAAACGCTTCTTCCAACCATATAACTCATCTTTCATTTCATACACAGTTTTACGTCCTTATTGAATATTATAACTTTTAGTAATACTGTAATTAATTAAACTTTAATGTTATATATTTATTTGTAATGCTGCTACATTTAGTAAGCCATATATAAATTTGTTGATTGTGAGTTCCGTCCAATGAACATCCTAATGAGTCTACGTGCGGTTCTATCTTTTATTTGTTAAAGAATTAGATTTGATACTGTTAGTTTTTTATTTCATTAAACATGTTACGCTTTGTTATTCTAGAGAACGGTATTTGTTAACGTTCAACTTACAAACGAGCTACTTTTATAACATTTCTGTAGATTTAGGTTAGAAAACATAGAAGATAGTAACATAATAAAGACAAAACACAACTAGAGAAGATATGCCTTTGTTGCGTTATCTCAAACTATGTTCCGAAGCGTCACACAATATGAAAGTATTTCCATAAGATACTCACATATTAATTGTTTTCTTAATCTTGACCTGTTCAGTGGATATGAAAGTATTTTTACTTCCGTTTAATAAGTGATTCTTTATTTTACTAATTTCCGTTAGGTTATTAATTCTATTATTTTACTTGTGAAATAATAAGATCATTATTTCAATCGAAATCAAAATGGAAAGTTGCTATGGAAACATTAACGCTACAAAAATAGAAAATTGAATTCTTATCCTTATATTCTTCTTATATGTATCATACACTATTTTTTGTAACATATTTATTATTCTCAAGTAAAAAAAAACGCTTAATGAATTAGTGCAAGAAATTAAAAAATCTGGTATTAATATAAATTAAAGTAATGCGCATTTCACAATAAATAATAAATAAATAATTTTTACTTAATTGTTTTTGTTAAATAACCCTAGAATATTACAATTTGTGCAAAAAATTCTTATTTGCACTCTGTTAAAAAATAAAATGTTTTGAATAACAATAATTTTACAGTTGTAGTGACAGTTTCAAAATGTCAACATTTTAATTGACATGTTACAAAAAATAATTTTTATTCTGCTTGTATTAAACTACATAGTTATTTAAAAAAAATCTACTATACAATTCTTTATTTACTCACTGTATTTATTTAGAAGAAATCTTGCGTTTTTGTGGTGTTTGAGAAATTTTACAATGCTAGGTTAATATTTTCTAAATAATGGACAACAAATAAGTCATGGTGTCATGGAAATTACGAACTTTCTATGTACTTGTACTTTCAAATAAAAATGTAATTGTGACGACAATTAAATAAATAAATATAGAAAACAACTATTAATTTTAAGAGGAGAGAAATAATAATATATATACAACATATTATTTCCCGCTATTATGCGTTTAATTTTCTATTTCTTGCTATCTCAAGAACTATAAGAGATAGAGTTAGTTAAATTAATGAACAATTTCAATATTAAGAGATTATTTTAAAAATCTAAATAAGAAAAAATCGTCTAGTAGTTCTTCAAATATAGGATCCAAACTTTTTATTTAAAAAAATGTTATCTAAGGATAGGTAAATAAAACCTACCTGTGGTAACCTGAACACCCAAACATAGGGACTTGACAGATAAACCGTAACATTTGTTTCAATTCCACAGAGATCTTGCACGATTATTATTCATATCTAGTTTCTGATGTTATAAGGCATAATTAGGAAAGCAGGAAATTAAGAAAATATGATTTTACATTTTAAATTCCTATGTTCGCGTGTTCGAGTGACCTCCATGTATATCACTGAATTCAGAATAAAATTATCTATCTAATATCTAACAAACAAAGAAAAAATATATGATCCCATTTAAAATAACAAAGTTGTTTCCTTCAGGTTCAAAATCAATGGTTAAAGAATAATAATAATTAATTTTATGTTTATTGAAATAGCTTTGTAAAATAAAAATTGTTTGCTAATTTAACCGACATCGTAAGTCTCAGTTACATATTCTCGAGATAGCAGTAATGTACCAGTTAAAATGAACACCCTGTATACATTTACATACACCCACTAACATATCGTAGACATATTAAAATCGTATTATAGGGACCCTGAAAAGCGCTCATTCATCAAATATTTATTTGTGTATCAAGAGCGTAAAGTGAATCTTTATTGCTCGTGCTCGTAAATTGAAACGCGAGCGTAGAGACTGCTAAATCGAGCTAGTGCAATAAAGATACTTTACGCTAGAGATGCACACATAATTTTTTCTAGGACTTTACTAACGAAATAAAAAAATAATAATACCTATTTAGTAAGTTCAATTCAATCTTAACCAATTTCCTGTTTTGTGTTGCTGTAACCATGACGATATGAGTAAATAAATAATCTAAGCGAGCAAATTAAGTACTTTACCGCTCGTTGCTATGGAGACGCGCGGTAAAGTATTTATTTGCTCGTTCCTCAGTAATCATTGACTTTACGATGACAAAAGAGAGCATAAATATCAACTTTTCATGGTGGTCGTAGAAAAAAGATTTTATGCGAGTTTCAAGTCGATTCACATACCACCTTTACAAAGTTGGCGGGAGGTAAAAAATTATATTGAACATATTAAGAAAACAGCAAATTTAATCTGATTTATGTAAGTGTTTCTTTTTTCCAGAAGTGCAAATTAAAAATGATTCAATTAACTTAACTGTAATCCAGAAGTATATTCAAGAATGTATATACCAATTTGTTTTCCTACTCTACTTTGCGTTTCATAACAGTAATTAGTTTGTTTCTTTTATTTTTTGCGTCTTTTGAAATATAGTGCAAAGTCTAGACACTAATTACAGTGATGTCACAAAACAATTATGAAGACAATTATTTGGTGAAACTCGCGTGACTATAAGCCAGCACGTGCTACAACGCGAGTCCTTGTGTGGTATGTGAACGGGCACATGTCGCGATATCGACAACTATAACATCGACTGTATGTAGCGGAAATAGTAAAACGTTTGGATGATTGAACAGCATGTCATTGGTATAGGATTATCCTAAACGTTTCCAGGCATAATATTATTTAGAAATAAGAGTTTTGATTTGATTTAGATATTTTTATTTCATAGAAGAACTATGGTGGGAATACTATATAAAATATAAACAAAACACAAAAAAACGTTATTCGAAATTTTGACAGCAACAGCAATATTAAATAGTTCTTTTGAAATTTTATTCTGATATGATCCATTGCAGGAAAGTAGGTACTTTAAATTCATATAAAATAATTCTACAGTAACCTAAGGCATACCGCTACCGCATCGTTCACGTAAGTTTAACTTACTTCCATAGCAACATAAGTCGTAAGTTCTATACAACTGCTGTTGTTTGATTACCATTATCAATGGGAAGTAAAGGAAATAACTGTTCTCCTAGCAGGGTAATTATGAAAAACATTCGAATATCATATATATTTGGTCGTCTAACAACGGGTAAAATGAACTACCTATCACATTTTTCAAATACTTTAACATTATTTGAAGTTAATCGCTGCTGGTGACGCGATAAATATAATAAGCGACTTGGAATATAAGTACCCAAATAATTTTTTCATATTGTAATATGCCTTGAATTTTCAAGATACGAATTTTTTTTTCAAGATCTACATCGCTACAACGATGATAATGAGTAAAGCTTGGCTTCCTATATTAAATATGTTATAATTCGTTTCTTAGTTACTTGATTACTTGCTTTGTTGTAATGGGGTATTCCAAGTTTTTTTCATTTTTTAATATGTTATTCTATGCATAAAAATATTAGACCCGTATTTTTTCTTTTCGCCGAAAGGTTTCAAACACGCCAGAAATAAATTTTTAAAGTTTCAATAAATTACACCCTAGAAAATCGGCCGTGCGTGTGACGTCACAGGCACTGAGAATCAGCTGAGAACATCATTCGTAGGTCTGAGTTAGAGGCGTTTGATATTATGATATTAAAAATCAGAAAAATAATGATTATATTCACTTTAATATTACTTATATATGGTAAACAATGATATCCAATAAGAATTTCTTTAAAAGCCGTAGGCTTGGAATACCCCATTGTCATTACCTTGAAGAAGGCAACAGTTTATGCTGCCGATACGTTGGGTTTATTAAATAAATAATTGCAGAACTAAAACTAAAAACTTGTTTTATTATTTTTAAATTAGTGTACATATTTGTTTATTCAGAGTGTTACTTATTTTTATTATCTTTAAATAATTCATTATTCGTTTATTAAACTTAGTTATATAAATATTCATGTTTCACTTATTTTTACACTTCACCCAAATAAATAAACGTTACAGTATATAATAAAGCAAAAGTCATAAATAGTTATTTTTTATAAAAGACGATAAAATAATATTTTATCGACAAGCGGAAAGTGTTAATTCACGAGCGATACAATTGCGAGTGAATTATTTTTCGCGAGTCGATAATTTAATTTTATTGTCGTGTATAAAATTCTATTTTTTTCTATAGCAGGTTTTGAAGAGAAAAGAATTAGAAAAATTAATTTAATATTTAAGAACAATTTTAAAATGTCAGTAGTGTGCGTTGTTATGGAAATGTACTTCTGATAAACAAAAGTTAAAGTACTTTATCTACCCTTGCTGTTAAAATGTTACTTTATCTATCCTTGCGGTTAAAGTGCTACTTTATCCACTATTTTGAGTTGATAAAATTACACTTTAACATCTGCTATAGAAAAAAAAATATTACTAATTCGTCAACAAAATCTGTTCATGTGAATTCAATAATACATTACAATAACACCAGTATCAAATCAACGTGCCGCCAAAAAACAGCTATAGTTTTAATCCACCTTTAGTTGTCGGTGTTACGATTGTCGATATCGCGAAATATTTCGAGCGTGCGAAACTTTTGCCTTCTCACCTGGTCTATATGTCCCGCACTGATGTGACACGCAACTCTAATTGTCAACAGCTTTACGCAATTAACAATCGTTTTATATTTAATTGCAGCTTTCTATTAGCCATGTACGTAAATGGAATGTGCTGTTATGTGAAAATGAAGTGATAAGAATGTTAATGTCAAAATTGCTCTAACTGTAAGGTTAATTGGTATGTAGGAACTCATAAAAATAGGGTCTCAAACAAATAAAAGTAGATGTTAATATTGCATGTATTTCTAACATGTTTTACAACTACAATTTTACGCGAACTTAATTGTTTCTTAATGATATATTTACTCATTTTTTTACAAAAAAATATCTCACTAATTTTCTTGAAGTTTGGGAGTCAATTTAACCAATTTTTTCTACCATAAATGTAGTAGTTCTTTTATTATTCTTTGGGCGTCTTATCTTACACATTTTTTAAAATAAATCACATAGATGTTCAATGGGATTCATTATATGGAGAATACAATTGTACAATAACTTTTCTAGAAGTTTACGTGTAGTATATTTGGGATCATTATTCATTATCTTGTTGAAAGATGTAAGAATCCCATAAACCCAATTTTTCAGCACATTTTCCCAAATTTTCTTTTAAAATATTCAAATAACCCACTTTTACAACAATAAAAATTAAGTTTACCACCCCTTCTGCACTCATATTTCACTGTTAGGCTTTTTTTTGTTTTCATTTGTTCATTCTTCCTTTTCCAAACAATAATTCGTCCATCTTATACAAAAAGGTTTATTTTGATTCATCTGAAACAATTACTGAATTCCAGAAAGTTTCAGGTTAGTTTATATGTATATGTATTTCAAAAATAAAGCGTAAATATGTGTGTACGGAGGCTAGTTGATTTGAGTGTATTTTCCGATTAAAGTAAAAGAAATATTAATCTTGCAAGGCCTCATTATTTTAACATCATAATTATTCCATTAATTTATTGTGCGAAAAAATAATACAATCAAATTGCAAGTAATATCTATCAAATAATCGCTATACTTTGTGGGAAAATTGTACAGTATTGAAGAGAAATATTACAAGTTGTAAATCAAATGCAAATAGGACGATGTACAAAGAGGTTTTGAAACATCAAGAGAACCTGTGGTCAAAATTAGATGATAAAATGTCCCGAAATTTGGGGATTCGTTCTTATTTTCAGTTGTTTGTTCCGGTGTTCTGAATAATCTTTCTTCAAATCCTATTCGAAATTTTGTTACGTATATATTTATTCCTAAAGTCTTTTTATTCTTTCGGGTGAAATTTATATATTATTTGTACTCTAGTATTAAAAACGTGCTGTTGCATCAGTTATGATCTTATCTGATGTAGAACTTAATTTTGAACATAATTATACTGTTCTAATTTTGCTCTAAATCTATCAGGAGAGAGCATATAAGCCATTTTTTGAAATTCCATGTCAAAGTCCTATGTTCCGCATTTCATTGCACACACTGTATAATACTATCACGGCTGATCTGCCTGGGAATTTGAAAGAGACCGGAAGGCACTGAAATGTTCTAGAGATTAACTGACGGCAAGTATATAAGAGTCGCAGTGTACAGAGATTCACTGAAGGAAGTCAGTTTTGGTTAGTGAATGTCAGTGATATGTAAAGTAGAAATATATAAATAGTTGATGATATAAATATCGTGTAAGTAAATATTGCGTAGTATTAAATGTTTAAATAAATGATCTTAAAGTTTAAGACTTTATTAATAATTATTATACTTAAAAAAGTGTTTGTTTGTTTATTCATAGTGTTAGTTATTTTTATGATTTTATTATTATTTATTTATATAAATATTCGTATTCCAATTATTTTTTACACTTCACCTAAATAAATGAACGTTATATAACAATCAGCTTAATTTGAGTTGGATGTTTATATTAATTATAATTAATTTTGCAGTTCTTTCACTTTCTATTATACTCTACATTTATCAATAATTGCAAAAAAAAAAATATATGATATACATACATATACAAGTTAAAAGTAATTTTACTCTCATTAGTATTATTTTTTAATTATATTTATATCATAAATAAATATTATTTTACATAAAGAAGAGAAACGAAATACAAAAGGAAACAACAAAGAAACCGTAACATTTGCAATATTTTCTGGGAAATTGCATATAATAAAATAAGTGAAAATATTTA
Source organism: Stenolophus ochropezus (assembly GCA_035578165.1). Lineage (NCBI taxonomy): Eukaryota > Metazoa > Arthropoda > Insecta > Coleoptera > Carabidae > Stenolophus > Stenolophus ochropezus. Next base: position 24,149,319 of record JAQOWZ010000008.1, read on the forward strand.
TTGTGCATAATTTTCCACGCGATTTCCTCTAACTAATAATTGCATTGTTATATTTCCGCGGAATATTAATGTACATATCCGTTCGCACGGAGAGATTTGAAATAAAATAATATCCCAGTTATCTTTGATGACGTATAGGGGAAGTGGGAAAATGACAAACCAAATTACCGTAAAAGGAAACATGACACGATTGGGTCGTTTGTTTTGTACGTAAAATCAAACTTCCGGTTTCATTGCCGTTCGGCCTATTTTCGGAACGAATCACCTTGAAACGTGCTGGAATTTCTCATTTTCCACGCAAAATTATCTTGTCGAAAATAAATCTTCCGTTTACATTATGATGACTAACCCAGCCATATAGTTCCGAAGTAATAACAAATATTTTATTACGAAATATTTCTTGTGATAATAAAATATAACCGGATACCGTATGTTTGATTAGACTTCCATTATTTTGGATTTATTGTATTTTGTTTTAACTATGATTTCTATATAAAACCCAATTACAACACATTATTTTCAGCTATTAATTATACAGATATCCAGAGATCGAGTTGCAAAGAAGAAAAACATTTTTATTTTTTATGTTCGCAAACGGTCAATGGGGGTTTCCAATACAACGCCTTTTTAAAATATATATTCTGCATATCAATTTTGGTCGTGAGTATATTGTAATAAAACTAAAATAATATATAATTGTTGAATACTTTATTTAAAAATTGAAATTAAAGTTTTATTTAAATGACCTTGTGACGTCATTCCCCTGATCAGTGTTGCCAACTATAAGTATATAAGTTTTAATTTCACCGGTTCGCAACACTGCCCCCGATAGCTAGCTTCATGTGATAAAATGACAGTGCAAGCTCGATTTCATTTATATCCTGCCTGGATTTCAAAATATATGACAACACACACACGTGGTAACTGGTAAATGCAACTATCGAAAGCATGAATCACGAAAGCAGGTTATGTTTATATTGAATGCTTGAATTTACGCGGTACTCGTAGCCTAACTTCACTTCAGATTTTTAGCTACTTATAGTTCTATCTCATAGCGCACATGGACTATCTTTTTCTAGTCAGGGGAATGACGTCAAACCCATTGTCCGTAAACTTTATTAATTTTTTTCTCGGATACTATCAACTTTTTGGAAAAATAAAAAAATATGGGTCCAATATTTTGTTTTAAAGTTTATCATATATAAAAATCAAAAAATCTTGGAAACCCCCATTCAACCTTTTCAATTTTGCTTTTAGTTTTAGAGAAAAATCGAAAATAGGTCGACTTAGTTAAAAAAAAAAATATCCTAAAAAACAAGTTTGCGTTGCAATTGCAATGGGGAATATGACCATATTTTTTTCTTCCGTTTTATGATTCTGTACAAAAAATAAAAATACCATTATTTTTTAAATCGCTTACTTGTTGATAATACCGAAAAAAAACAATAATAAAGTTTTGAAGAGGGGATATGTGACGTGACGGAGGAGAGTTTGATAGAGAATTTGAATTCATTCGATAAAAATCTATCATAGAATAATGTACATTTGGCAGGTTACCTAAGTATCATTTTAAAACTATGTATGTAAACAGAAAACATCCTTTAAAAATCATAGGACATTGACAATTTTGACAGATGAATACAGACATGAAAATGTCAACCAAATTTACACCGAAACAATTTGTTGTGTAATATCAAAATATTTTTATTTTATTCTATGAATAGCCTGTATTGATATCTTATAAATTGTTTCATAAATAGTTACAGCTAATTTATCAGTAACAACATTTATTCGATATCATTGAGTAAAAAAAAATTATTATTATTGTATTTCTAGTATTGTATACTGCTCTCTCATTCTCCTACGTGACGTCAGAGATATAGCGCCATTACATAAATTTGAATTTCAAATGTTAATTTCAGTGAAATTATAAGATAATATTCAGTTTTTGTCATTATTACGGGTAGCACAATGGTTAATTTTTAGTTTTCATACTTTTTTTCCTTTAATTCGACAGTGGTCATATAGCCCATTGATGACGTGAGGATCATATAGTGTACGTATTTCGAGAACGAAGTTCTCATTACCAGTATATCTACAAAATTAAGAAAGAGGATGATGCATACCAGAGGTATAAACTACTCTCAAAGCAACTAACATTCTTTTGGTATCTCGTCTTTTAATTCGTGTACAATAATGTGTTGTTTTCTATCACAATAATTATATATCTCTGTTGTAAAAATATCGAGCAGTGTTACGGCAAACACGTTTAGATCTGTTTCCAAATAATACGTGATTACTGTGAAAGGCTGAAAGCTCGTGTGACCTTTCACGTCCAGCACAATTAACTCCGGTGACATTAAACAAAGATGGCGTTATCGGCAGAACTGCAGAACTTCTATAAATAAATCCCAAAGACCTTTATGGTATTGATCCCCATGGCCCAACGGTTAACTAGGATGTGCAACTAGAACTACAACTAATTTACAAATTCAAAAATAAATTTCCCACATGGTAAAATAATATATAGTTTTAGCTTAAATCAAAAATTCCCTATACACTCATGTTCGAAACTCAATATTACAAGATTTATGAGCGATATTAAATTTATTAGAGCAGGCTATGGTTACATATTTAATTTTTTTAACATAAAGTATTTGTTCAAAACGTCCTCCTATGAAATAAAAAAATCTGATGTGGACACCACATTTTTTTGCTGCACTTCATTTAAACTTTTGTCATTTCAAAGAGAAATACGATCCTCCAATCAGTTTCAAATACAAAATTTTAACATTCTACGACTTAAGTTTTTGAGGTATGCAAAAAATAAAAAAAATCTGTAAGCAAAGTGCTTTTTGGCACTGTTGATTGTAATAAAAAGAGAGATGCACAACTAGATATTATAGCAGTCCCATATACAAATTTTCAATATTCTACGGCTAATTATTCGAGATACATACGTGCGTACAGACTTTACGTCGAAACTACTCAAAATGGATTCATGGATGGTCAAAATGGATATTTCAATTGAAATCTAAACGTAATTTGCGAAAAAATGGTATTTAGAGGTATGTTTTAGGAAAACTATTAAAAGCTGTAAGTAAAATTATTTCCGGTTAACTAATTGTAGTCAAAATCAAATCAGTTCATCATATTTGAATATAACTCTCAAACACCAAATATTATATGTTTTACATGTATCATATTGGAGTTACCGTGGACGATACATCGTTACAGACACACACACACATACGATCATACAGACATCACGGTAAAAATAGTAAAATCGTATTCTGTAGGGACCCTAATTCGTGCTCGTATGTTGAAAACTCACACTCGAGAAATTTGACCAAAAACAATACCTACCTCTATTATCTATAATAATTTATAGGCGGGAAGTAAAAAGAAATAAAAAGATGGTAAACAACCTGTATAACTAAATATGTACAAAACAACTAATAAATTTACATTTTAAAGAAAGATTTGATTCAAAATGAAAACACCTTCCAGAATATTGTAAAATATTACCGTTTTAGAGAATAATAGACTAATCCTAAAATATTTTATATCACAAACGGTGTTCAACTCCCTGTTGTAAACAAAATGTATTTATATTCAAATAAATATGCTTTCTCTACATGGCACATTAAATGTAAATATATAAATATATAATATACACCAAGAACAGTCAAGTTTAGCACCAAATATTGGGATTTCGAAAACCAAAAGAGTTAAGAAATCAGTTATATAAATAAAACTTTTTCTATTCCTACATGGAATCACACTTGATGTGTTTTATTCTTCAATAAATTATTAATACCTGGCCGATTTCCTAATCTCAAACATTACGGAAGTATATCGAAAAAATATTTCAAATAACGACAGATACTTTTAATGTATCTACACTAGTGGAGTAGTAAAATATTTTGAAATATGCAACAAATGAGTTTGTATATTACCCGTTAAGAAACAATAAAAACAAAACAATTAAGGTGGGATTTACCTCTAAGACAAGCCTACTTGAAATACTTGCGGACAGTTGAATGTTAAGGTCAACACAAATCGCTACTTTCCCACCTACTGCAACGGACATATTTAGTGATGTAACTAGTTTGAAGCGAACAGCGTGGATGTTGCTTTCATTACCAATTATAATTAGTAAAAGTTATGATCTACATATTGTTCTATTAATCTGTACTGGAAATAATAAACACATAGCTGTGCTAAGTGAGAGTAAAACGCTTTTGTTCCTACTTTATCATTAACTATTAATAATCACATTCTTCCGAGTTATCGTTGAGTAGCCACAAACGATTATAATATCACCTATTGTGGATATAAGGTTTGTTTACATGAGTTGATCCTCACGTCATCAATCGTAACCATGTTATTTAAATCATCAAAGGGAAAAGGAGAATTGAAATGATTGATAATGTCATATTGACCAGACAAATCGTGTGATTTTCGAAGTAAACACATGACAAAACTAACAGTATTATACAGAATGTCCGTTTTAAGAGGCTAAGCATTGGTATCTCGAGAACCGTAAGAGATGCGAAGTCGGTTAAATCGGGGCAAAGTTGCCGAATTACTACTCATAATGTCACGGAGGCGCAAAAAATTGTTTCTGAAGTCATTACAAATGTATTTTTTACGTGATTATTCCACAAATATCATTTTCATCCAATCAGAATGCTTCATTTGATGTAAGAAGGTGTTTTTTTTAAACATTTGATAAAACCACAATAGTATTGTCATGGTTATATTTTGTTATGAAAAATATTACGTATGAAGTTTTGTCATTCGTGAAATGACTTATATTACTTAATCAAGCAAATGTAATTACATATTAGTCCAAATTTAATAAATTGTCATGAGATTACTACTAGTAGTGATTAAAGTTACATTCGGTAGCACATCTTTCATTAAACATTTAAAAAAATCTTCGAATTAAAACTTTTATGCGAATAATTCAGATCAATTGTTAGAAATTGAGTTACGACTTGGAAATTATCGCTAGTTTAAATGCTAAAAATAAATGAACAGAATGAAGATTAATGTTATTCAAGAATTAATTTGGCCTGGATACTTCCTTGCAAGGTCAGTATTTATATTATTAAATAACAAAATATTATATTTGCGAATATTACTTTAAAAATATTATATTATATGCATTTCGGGTACGATTAAATATATTCTTTATTTCATTATTTATTGGGTTTTCGTCATACTCAATAGAAAATATTATTTATTGCCAAATCTCATTAGGCTTATTTAAGTGAGATTTAGGAAACTGCAAGATATTTCTTGTTCTTGCAGTTCTATCCTTCACATTAAAGTAGGAATAATTTTCTTATTGTTTGAGAACGAGAAGTAACTTTTTGTCAGATGTTTTATTTATTAGTATAGGAGCATTATTTTGACATCCTTTTCACACCGTTATATTTAAAGTGAAGGGAATGAAACTGATAGTTTTGAGAAGTAAAAGGAATGATAATTGTGGTCCATTTAAGAACTATCTCTAAAAACTTGTACTTTCCTTTGAACTAGATATAGATAAATAAGAAAAAAAATAAGTATTATTTATATCTTCATTTAATAAACGATAAATTTAAACCTTTTTTATAATTTATATCACTTTTTTGCAATTTTTATTTAACATCTCGGATTTGCAAAAATTAGGAAAAAAGGTGTGGGTACTGTTGCCATGTGGAAATTGTTTCAAGATGTATTATTTTTAATTTATAACGTTCTCTCGTGCTATAATCTTTTGATTATGCCCTTAATACATAAATAACTATTAATAGTCAGTTACGCATTATTGTCTTTTCTTAAAATTGAAATTGAATAATAGTTTTAATATGCAGATAAACAGGTAACTGTTGTGTAATATTATGACAACTATTTTCCTTAGAAAAATTTTCCACTTCATATAATTATAATTTTTTCTAATCTTAACATATAAAGACTCACTTTTTAAAACTAACTGACGTTTTGATATGCCAATTTTTTTATAACCAGTTAGGAAATAAAAAATTTTCATCAATGAGTGATGAAAAGTGAATTATTTAACTTGAAAATCGTGCAGTTTCCAAACATTAGTCAATTTTAAACAGTATGTGTTAAAATTCAAAATTAGAAGAAAAAATTAAAATTAGAAAAAAATCTTATATGAAACACCTTACAAATTGCTTTGCTCGTTCCGCAAATATTCCATCGTTACCCAAAACGAGGCATTTTCTAACTAGTTACATACATAGCTATTATACTCTTGCACATACTTGGAGTTAATATCCAAATTGAAGTTGGACAATGTTTGATTATATAAAATTTTGATTTCGTCAATCCAGATAGATATAAAGCAATTAACATGACAATAATAATCCGGATTTTTGAGACCTCATCAGAATATGGTAAGAAATGTAAACGAAGTTTAATGTTAAATTTTTGGAGTGCTATATTCCAATATTTTTGTATATCTTTACATATCTGTATAATCTGTGACTCACATGCTATAAAAATTAATATCAAGCAATAATTTGCCGGATACAACAGTAAGCCAATGTACTCTACGCAGATTTCAGTATTTTGATAAAATTTTATCACATGACATTTCCTACATAAATACTTATAGATACACCAGTAGAGGAAAAAGTATTCTATAATTTTAAAGATTTTTATTGAATATACATACACGAAACAAATTTAATATTATACTTACTATATTAATAAATAAAATAATGTATTGAGTTCTTAAATTTTTCGTAATGAAATCGAGAAAAAAAAATTATATTTATTATAAGAACTAAGTACGCCAATTACCTAAGTCTCCGTACACCTGTAAATTATTTAGAATCAATAATCTTTTAAATGCTATTCATTAGAATTAAATTCCCTTAAACGGTTTGTCATTCTTTCCACTAATTTTCTTGGAGTTTGGGAGTCAATTTTACCCAATTTTTCCACCATAAATGTAGTAGTTCTTTTATATGTTTTGGGCGTCTTGTATAATACATTTTTTAAAATAAATCATAGAGATGTTCAATGGGATTCATGTCTGAAGACAGTGGAGACGTTTTTATTGTTGTATACAATTAAACAGTAACCATTCTAGCAGTTTGCGTGTAGTATGATTAAAAAAAAAAATTCAGCACATTTTCCCAAATTCTCTTTTAAAATATTCGAATAACTCACATTTCCATCAATAAAAATTAAGTTTCCCAACCCTTCCGCACTCATACAGCCCCATACAAGCATAGAACCACTTCCATATTTCACTGTTGGGCTTATTTTTTTTTTGTTTTTATTTATTCATTCTTTCTTTTCCAATCTAAAAAGGTTTATTTTGAGTTATCTGAAACAATTATTGAGTTCCAGAAGGTTTTAGGGTTGTTTATATATTTCAAATATAAAGCGCAAAGATATGTGTACAGTATACAAACTGTTTACAGTCTTCTTATATTTTTTTTAGCGTTATAGCAAAGTTACTTTTATTTTTTTTAAACAGTATAATTATATTATACTTAACGTTATCCGATAAATAGGGCGCCAAAATTTATTTCGACCGGGGCACACGAAACTTTAGATCCAGCTATAGATGATGATGATGATGATAATTTATGGATTGGAAAATTTCTTGACTGGACGTTGATTTAAAGAGAGGAATTGCTGGGTTTCAGTCAATAAAACAATTACTACACATCCCGGGTAGGATCGAAACGTCGATGTGAAGTAACTGTTTTATTGACTGAAACCCAGCAATTCGTCCCTTTAAATGATAATTTATGTTACAAAAAGTAAAAAATTTTGGTACAAATTTATTGTCAAAGTAAAAAAATGTAAGATTTGTAGTTTTAGCTAAGGTGTAGTAAATAACCTTCACTGATAATGCGTAATTGAAGGTGAGCGCGTTTCCCGTGCCGAGAATTTCTCCGGGCAGACAAACGTGCATTAGCGAATTAGAAACCATTCACTATTGACGTGCAAGTGCATATTCGCCGGGTCGACGACACATTTCCATTTCTAGCGACTCTTCTTCCACTCTCTCATTCACTTTCATTACGAATACTCAGATTTGTCAACCAACAAACTGGTTTCCGTGCTCTACACGTAATAATGCCGCTGCAGTGAAGAACAAAGGTGGCTTATCTCTGCATACTTCAAGGACGATGCTAACATACGGACGTGTAAAGAAATCATCGTAAAAGTCGCAAAATGGATTGCAAGGGACCTAAAAAGGTACCTAATCATTTATTAAAAACTCAACATAAAGAAATTTGCTTATGTAACAAGTACGGTAGTACCTGACATAAGTTTGAATTTATGAGTTTTTCTTGTCTCAAAAGTAATCCACGAATTATATTAATGAAGGGTAACGTTATTACAACAATAGAGTTTTACCTACGCGTTGTGCTACCACGTCACAAAGAGAAGGATTGTAATATGATGGGATGAGTTATTATACGATGTTCCAACAAAATTATATAAATTTTAATAATCAACCGCGATCAAAAACTATAACTCGTAACTTGACTCTATATAAACTCTAAATTCTTATTAATCTAATTAATCGAACCTGACTTAATCTAGCCTAACGTGGCCTAAACTAATCTAACCTGGCCTAACCTAATCTAACCTGGCATAACCTAATCTAATCTGACCTAACCTAAATTACCCTAATATAATGTGACCTAACCAGGCCCCCGACAGTCTTATGCGTAACATATATAATATTTATTAAAAGAAGTTCATATATTAACATTATTATTATAGAAAATACGTGGTGTTATGGAGAAATGCCCGACAAAAAAATTACCCGGGGAAGTTAATTTTTTCTTTTTCATATTCATTAAAAATGCAACCTAAATCAGTTTACTTCCATCCATAATTTTCGGATAAAACTTAGTTCGAGGAAATAGCCATGAGAGGCGCTGTAATGATTGAAAAATATTTCTATGCTGGATTTGTCGGATCTTGTATGTGTATGATCTGTGGACCTAACGTTACCTGACCTAACCAACCTAGAGAAAAACGAACTGCTGGCTAACATAAATCAAATACATGTCGTACGAATTTAAGTTATGAGTTATACAAATATAGACCTATTTATTCTGACTACTTAATATGAAAGATTTTATTCTTATCTTTGAATAAATACTTACATCAAATTAATTAATATATGAGTATTTCAAGTATATAAACCCTGGTATATAATTTTAAATTTTGTATATGGAACTCCTATAACATCTCATTGTGCACCTCCTTTTTTATTGAAATCGGCAATGTCAAACGGACATTTTGCTTATTTTGTGTTTTTTTGAATTTTTCGTATATCCCAGGTATAACCCAAAAACGAATAGCCGTAGAATGGTGAAATTTTGTTTATGGAATGCTATAACATCTAGTTATGCACCTCCATTTTTGGTTTCAATCGGCCTTTTCAAAAGAAAGTTTACTTTTGGCAGAAACTTAATAAAAATAATAATTTAGTTGGCCTTTACTTTTTATAGGAAATATTTGAAAATAAATTGATATTGACAACTGTCACAATATATTTCATGAAAAATATGTACGAAATAAATAAAAACCATAGCTCTTTCATTGCAAGTTTTTGAGCGATTCAAATAATTTTGTGTAATTCAATAAGAAATAGTAATAAACACAAAATTTTCAAAAGATGAACTTTTTCGAAGGGAAGTTCGAAGATATGAAACGAATGGAAATTGAAGAATGATGTATAATTTAGAGTACAAGAGGAAGTTATGAAGTGTCCACATCATGTTTTTTAAATTTAATAATGAAATCGTTACATATTCTTGTAATTGTACTTGTACACGTGACATTGAAAAATTACACAATACGTATTGTTTGTGAAGTAAAAAAAGTTAATAAAAATGTAATTTTAATCACTATAGGTATGAAATGCATTTCAATTTCAACAAATAATTTCTCCTAGCATACAGCTCATATCTTATTTCACGAATAGTAAAATTTAATAAATTCTTTTTATGCAACATGATCTCGATGCAGTTCACACATTCTCATGCTAATCGATGTTTAAAATTAAGTAGCTAATTAGAAAAAATGTGAGAACAAAATTTCTCTCAAAATATTTATATTACGTATAGATGTTTCTTCCCATGAGAGCATATCGGTATAATTTGCATATTAAGATATCTGTCTATAATGTCGTAACTGATTCAGTTATAATCGATTAACCAACAAGTTATGTAATTAATATTTATAGGAAATCATAATTATAGATAGATAATAGTGACCTACTGCTACAGTAGGTTATTTTTAAAGCACATACAAACAAATAGTTATTTTTTATACAAGACGTTAAAAAAATATTTTATCGACAAGCGGAAATTGTTAATTCACGGGTGATATAATCGCGAGTGAATTATTTTTCGCGAGTCGATAATTTAATTTTATCTTCGTGTATAAAATTCTATTTTTTTCTATAGCAGGTTTTGAAGAGAAAAGAATTAGAAAAATTAAATTAATATTTAAGAACAATTTTAATATGTCAGTAGTCTGCGTTGTTATGGAAATGTACTTCTAATAAACAAAAGTTAAAGTACTTTATCTACCCTTGTTGTTAAAGTGTTACTTTATCTACCCTTGCGGTTAAAGTGCTACTTTATCCACTATTTTGAGTTGATAAAATTACACATTAACATCTGCTATAGAAAAAATTAAATTAATTTTGTGTTTTTGGGATCACTTTTATTAACCGCAATAATTTATAAGGAAGGTTTTGCAATCCTAAAGACTTATATTAAGAGAAAAGATAGAACCACATCAGATATAGTTTGGTTTTTCAGAAACGACAATATTTATGTACCATACATCAACTTAAATGTTGAAAGATATTCTGCTATAGATACTAAACATATAAACAAATCTCACATGTGTTCATGTTCACAGAAAGACGTCAAAGTCCTATATTGACTGCATTTGCGAATAAGAAGTCACCCTTTACTTTTTTACTTCTCGCCGCTCTTTAAGAGAGATATTGGAATCATGCTAAAAATTGGTTAGTGATTTTTCAATGGAGTCATCCCACACTTTCGTTTTTTTTTTATACAAGTCTACTGGCTACAATATTTGTAAATCATATTTGCTTGTTATTTATGTACATTGTTTTGCAGATATAACTTTTCGATGAAAAAAACCGACCATAGATAAATATAGAGTCAATGGTCTCCCGCTTTGCTGATATAATAAGAGACATATCTATATTAACAATCTTTGTATGAGTTTTTTACCAACTGTTTGTATCTAAAAATAGTCCTTATAAATCTCTTTAATACACAGTACAAAAAACGAGTATAGAAATAGTTTATAAGCAAATCACACGCTATAAAATATTAAAAAACAAAAGATAATATAAAAAATATAAACAATAAATTTACTATTTTCACACAACGACAAGGCATCCCAAAAAAGTTATCCATGTTTTTTTATAAAATCATAAAATCTGACTCAATTAATAAGTGAAGTAATAAAAAATAACAAATTATGTAACTTTTCATTCATAAATTTGATAATAAAATTTCGTGATGTTACGACTTTATACCTACACAAACTCATTTCTCTTAAGCTCCACATCAATAAAAATTTTCATTATGGGTTGTAGTTGAGACAAATTTATTCGTGTTTGTCGAATTTTTTGTTAATGTGGACTGTACGCATAAAAATCCACACAAATAATTTCAGGACAAGCACCGTTGTGCTGTCGCTTTTCCAGTAAACTTCAAAGAAATTTGCGGCGCACAGTAGTGTTATATGGACTTGCAAGAACTAATCTGCACAAATAGATTCGGTCGTACAACACAGCAGAAAAATATTTAAGTTGTAATAAAAAATATACAAATTTGATGTAATCATAGATATATAAAATTTTTGTATACTATAGATGCGAAACTGCAATGATATAAATTGGGATTGTTTTCAGCGCCACTCAGTGTTTGCTCCCCCAACTATTTAATATTTAGACAACTGAGTAATGTTATAGGCAACCATTTATGCTTTCAAGTAATTTATTATAGGTATTTAGTTCAATTTATATTATTAAAATTACTTCAAAAACAAACAAATATTTAATTTTTATTAATGACGTGAGTCTATAGGTGTATTCCTTTTGCCACTCTGAACTGATTCAAGTTGCACTTTTGTATCCGGATAAAAGTAATCCACTAGCCGAGGTAGATCAGTTGGTTCAGATCAGATTGTCATGTGACTGCTGTATATCGCAAACAAAACTTTTAGCGAGATGTTTCAACATTTCTATTTCCATTCTTTTGATATATTTAAACTTCCATTCCAAATGGATCATCTTTTGCAAAATTTTATTAAAATTATTGTCACTTCTCCATTATTGCACTACACAAAATTATTTTTATCGCTCACAAACTTGCAAAGAAAGAGTTGTTGCTACATATTTCTCACCAAATATATTTTGACGTTGTCAATTTTGTCAATCGTACTAAATTTATTAACAAGAAATCAAATGTTTTTTACTTTGAATATAAAATCTTAAGGAGGGTTGCTATCTAGTGGCTAGATGAAAAACTGCGACGGAAGTCGCCATTTTGAGAACCCAAGTATGACTTATTTTTTGTTGAGCATTTGAATAAGTTGCATTTGCTTGTACTAAATTTTAAGTTAGCAGCGCGTTCTTCAGTCTATAAAAGTAAAATTTAACTGTATCGCAATTATTTAACTTTATTTGCATATCCACCATTCCTGTAATAGTTATAATTATGGTCAGTTGCATGTTGCATGTGGTTGTTCCCAAACCATGAAGAACAAAAGTTTAGGAATTAAATTTCATCAGTAAATATTTTGCATCGTACAACTATTATCATGAAAAATGAAACTACATATTGATATTCATATTATGAATTTGACAATGAACCCCGTCGTGTAACTTAAATATCAAGAAATATGTTCATTGCCGTATCATAGTAATTTGAAATAAAGGGTCAGAATGTACATTTCTACTGTTCATAAAATTCTTTATTTTAATTAAATAAAAGTCAATGGAAACTGTTATACATACTTATTAGGAATTATACTTATTTCAACAATTAAAATTATATTGTTTAAAGGACAAAAAAAAACTTCAATTTTTTGTCACCCATTACCCACGACACGACCGTGGATGTAATTTTCAATGTCCAATATCAAAGTCAAGTAATTATAATTCTAAATCCGAATGATGAAAGTCAATTCCACGTTTGATTACGACGGGAACCTTTCACTGATGTCAGAGATCGGAGAAAAATGTTCCAATATAATCATCATGTCTCGTACAGCGGTAGTCTCACACTATACCATATGGTCAACGGAAATTGTCGTCTTACTTAAAAGAAGAAATTTCCTTTGATTAATGCTTATTTCATTCTACGTGACCACGTTTTCTTTTTCTTTACCGTGATTGTTTTTACCTGTTAAGTCCGTTGATATCATTTTCTATTTTTGGAATGATGTTTTTCCAAGATATTTTGTAAGAATCTTTGCGGTTAGTTTCTTATAGGAGAATACCTGTAATTAAAAATTTCACGTAATAAGTAAAAACGTTTTTCTTTTTTATGTCCATTGCCATTTAATTAGTTTCGTGGTGAAAGCAGTAACATTTTTCCTTGTAAATAAAACTTTATTGATTCTATGTGAATTCACAAAAGAATGGAATTTTATCACTTATCTCTACAATTAATGGAATTCCAGTTTTATAACTTTCGTATTAGCACGAAATGAATGAATAATAAGATATTGAGTATTTACGTGACAAGAATTTAATACGTGATATTATTAAATGATCGCATGATAGGTTGTGTGACACACTTTGTGATTTTTCATAGATAACTTCCATGCATTATACTCATAAATAAAAGTTAGCCATGACACAGAAAATGTGACATATAAGATATTGCTATTTGAACTAATATAAATACATCAATTTCTATATCCACAGTATTAAACCTTGCTTTCTGCATAGATTACATAGAAGAAATTCAAGGAAAATATATAAGCAATAAATTGCAAACTATCTTAACAAATGAGTATTTTTTATTTGTCTATTAGAATAGTACATACAAAGATTATACCGTATGTCCCATAAAAGGTTGGCATCGTAAATCATATATCCTAGATACGAACTTGCATTTATTGCACGAGTTAAATTTTTGACTAAACATAGAAGGATGAATATACTATTTCCATCTCATTTTGGAGGCGGAATTATGAATTAAACGTCCTATATAAAATCATGACATCTGTCATTGTTCAAATACAAAACTGTCAAAATCTTTTGAAAATACTTTGGAAGAATTACGAATTACTTTATGAGTTAGGTGTAGAGGTTCACACTAAAGTGCTTTTCTGAAGAAATTTTTCAGAAAGCAAACAGGAAAAATTTTTAACTTGAAAAACGTGCTATTTTAAACATTAAGTAATCAAGGTATTTACAATATTTATGCATGAAATGATCATTTTGATTCTTTTGTGCATTTACTCGACCAAACAATGCAACTGTTAATCATGTTAGAATAATTTCTGACATATACATATATGACGATGACATAAAAAAATGTTTGACATGCGGTGTCACCAACAATTGCAATAATAGATATTTATATTTGAATTGGTAATGCAAGCAACTTAGGCATGTGCATTGAATACTTCTGCCCAGCGAGACAACTATACTGCCCTACGTTCCCTATATGAGGGCTAGTAAAAAAGTCGATCGATCGATTTTTGAAAAGCACCGTATCGATTAATTTTGAGGTGTACAGTTCATTTATTAGACGATAGAAAAAACTGCCTGCCTAAAAGATTCTTTACCAAAAGTTCTATAAAACTTTTATATACTTTTTTAATATTTTGACTTTTTCGACTTTTCTGATATTTTAACTGTTAATTATTGTGACTTTTTCGACATCTCAAATTTTCGACGTTTTTAGATGTATCGATTTTCGACTTTTAAATTCTTTCGACTCTTTTAAATAGTTGACGATTTTCGATTAGTCGATAAGAATAGATTTTTCAAAAAGTTGAAAATATGGAAATAAGAAAGAATATCATTAACAGCTATATGTAAAATCAATGCATGGTATTATATGTATTTATATATATATATATATATATATATATATATATATATATATATATATATATATGCATACAAAAAATAATAGTTTTCTTACCAATGATAATCAAATATTTAATATTGATTACAAATCAAAATTAATCAAAAATGTCAAAGAAAATAGAAAATAAAATAATTTCATGCGATTTAACACGGGAGGGTTTTTTTTTGAGTCGGAGAAAATTGCAACAATCCTGCTTCGCGCATGGTGTCAAGGTAACCTGACAACTGTGAAAAAATTGCCTACTTTATACAATGTTATTAAAATATAAATGTTAACATTTTGTGATAGTCGTAAAAAAATTTTTGTTTTGTTATCATCACAGTTTTTTATCTACCCTTAAAATTTAATCCATAAGTATAGATCTACCGGGTGTCCCAGCTCGACCGACACATGGGAGTTTTACATGGGAAATCAGTTTCAAGTTAATATCTTGCACTGGGGAGATACTATTCATAATTAACTGATTTCCTATGTAAATCTCTCATGTGTCGGTCGAGCTGGGACACCCGGTATATAATATCTTTATATATAAAATCAATGATAATAACAATAAAACATCTATTAGACAGACCATCTTTGACAAGTAGTTTAAAACGAATTTTTGAATTTTTGTTTCTTGAACTAACAAAATCACATTCGTCCACAGAAGACTAATACGTGTGTGAACAAGTACTGCACCGCCTTGACCTTGGCTGGAGATAAAGCCGGTGTCCAGCACTGATTCGAATACTCCGTGGTCACTCGGCATGTGATCAGAATGCGGCCAAGGTAACGCGATCCGATACCATTCCCAATCAAGATCAAACCCACTACCGCACAACGGATATGTTATCTTTATGAAATCTCATTGTTGCGCTTGCGGTACTAGTGAAATTGTTTATAGGAAAATAGAAAGCTTTTTATTTGCGGTAAATTTAATTAAAAATATGATTTGTGCCGAACATCTGCTTTCAAAATAATGTGAAAAATATACGGTTATACGAGTATATTGATTTCCCACAAACTATCACCTATCAAATTGAATATTAATTTTTAATATGTGTGCCATTATAAACTTTTTTTTTTAATAAACGGGTAGCAATACTTCAATGTTCCAAGAAAACAATATTTAAATTGAAGACAATAGGGTATTTCAATAATTTACAATAAATATTATAACGAGCGAGGCTCACCGCAGATGAGTCATCACGGCTGACCTGTCTGGTCAGGTAGTCGCGTTAAATGTGAAGTGAGATAGGTACGACGCCGCTATTGTTTTAGAATTTTATAGAGACCAGAAGGTTCTGGAGTATTCAAGATTAGTTGCCCGCAGGTATAAAAGGGTCGCATAGGGCGACCTAAGGATATTATAAGCGGTCAGAGTGTGCAGAGAGTCACTGAAAATAGTCAGTGTCGATCAGTGGATATCAGCAACATGTAAAGTAGAAATAAATAAATAGTTGATCGTATACATAAATAGTTGGTTATATAAATAATAAATAAATAATATACATATCGTGAAAATAAATATTGTGTAGTTTTAAGTGTTTAAATAAATGTTCTTACTGTTTAAATCCTTTTTGATAGTCACTATTCTTAACATAGTGTGTTTATTCATAGTGTTATTAATTTTTATAATCTTTTTATAATTTGTTATTCATTTATTAAACATTGTTATGGAAATATTCATATTTAATAAATTATTATTTTTATTTATTAGCAAACAAACATAACAGTGTTTTTAATT
The DNA here is from genome assembly GCA_035578165.1 of Stenolophus ochropezus. Lineage (NCBI taxonomy): Eukaryota > Metazoa > Arthropoda > Insecta > Coleoptera > Carabidae > Stenolophus > Stenolophus ochropezus. The sequence goes on from JAQOWZ010000008.1 coordinate 24,166,206, forward strand.
GTATAAAGTGACATACCGTGTATCTATTTATAATTTTAAATTATTCAGTCAATGAAATTATTTTCAAAGAAATTTGTAAATAAATATATGACATTGTTTAGTTGTCTGCTAATCACCATGTACATTAACCTTTTATCTAGTATACAAACACATGTCGTTCAGGTAAATACAGTGGCTCACAAAATTATTCGTACACCTAAGTTTTATATTTAAAAAGTGAAAAATGGAGTACTTTCAAAAAAATATTGATGTATTATTGACGGGATCAGATTCTCTTATTTTCCAGAAACAAAATTCAATAGCCAATTATGAAAAAAATATTATTTTTCATATGTTAATTAAATAAAAACAAAATGTGTACAAGAACTAGGCACACAAAATTATTCGTACACTTATGAAATCTTGCATATAACGAATCAATATTTATATTTATAAACATGAAACATCTGTGATTGCATAATTATCATTTGTCTCAGAATTTTGTATAAGATTTTTTTTAAAATAATTCACAAAAATAAGAAATTATGGTAGTTGAAAGGCGAATTTGCTTCAAATTACTTTGCCAGTGTAAATCTTTAAGGGCTGTTGACAAAATTAAACGAAGATCGCACTAAATGTTGAGAACCATATAAGTAAATATAAAAATGAGAACTAGTAGAAAACTATTCACAGTGGAGGCCTTAAATTATTTTTAAGTCATAAGAATAAACTATATATTGAGCGTTAAGTGAAATCAAACCCTAAAAATCCCCTGAATAAATTAATATTAAGAATAACAAATTTTTTTGAGGGTCTATTGGAACATAGACTATTCAAAGAACTTTAAGAAATTTTGGTTCTAATGGTCTTATAGTAAAAAGTGGCTCCTATAATTCCAAACAAAATAAAATAAAGAGACTCGCATCTGGAAATAGTACATTAGCACGGATTGTGTTTCTGGAAATTGATAATTTTGCGGATTTGAGTGGAATGGCAAATCTTTTGATTGGAGAAATCCAAATTCTGAGCTTAATAACTGCAATTTATGTAGTACAGTGAAACACGGCGGCAGGATCATATTAGTTTGGGGATATGTAGGAGCTAGTTATGACTATATGGCCATTAAAATCAAAATGTCTTAGAGTACTTCGAATAGTCTATGTTTCAATATATCCTCCAAATATTTCAGATATATTTTTTGTTAATTTATTCAGGAGTTTTTAGTATTTAATTTCATTTAATGCTCAATAACTCGTTCATTCTGCTGATTAAAAATTTTCTTACGGTCCTCACGGCAAATATTTTTCAACTACTCCTCATTTTTATATTTACTTCTAATGGTGTTAACAATATTCATACAATTTTGACAACCTCCCTTAAAGATTTATACTGGCAAAGTCATTTCACATAGATTCGTCTTTCAACTACCATAATTTCTTGTTTTTGCGACCCATTTTTGAAAAAACCTTTTACAAAATACTCAAACAAATGATAATTATGTAATCACAGATGTATTATACTTATAACTATTAATATTGACTCGTTATATGTAAGATTTCATAAGTGTACGAATAATTTTGTGTACCTGTTTTTTGTATGCATTTTGTTTTTATTTAATTTACATAATAAAAATAATATTTTTTTCATAATAGGCTATTGCATTTTATTACTGGAATATGAGAGAATATGATTCCGTCAGTAATATATCAATATTATTTTTAAAAGTACTCTATTTATCACTTTTTAAATAGAAAACTTAGGTGTACGAATAATTCTGTGAGCCACTGTATTTAAATAACAACGAATTCTTAGTCATTTAACTCTACGGAAACACAACTGACTCACTTTTGCGTGTATCAAAGATACATATCAATATTTGAGTCATTCTGTTGTAACAACTGTTGACACTTCAGGAGGTACAGGAAATAATATATTCAAAAATAAATAATTCGACGACTTGATTTAACTTTAAGTGCAGAAACAAATATAGAGATGTTATGTTTAAATATTTGTTTAACAATGAAATAAATAAAGGACCACGAATTAAGTATGTATTTTATTTTTATATTTTTTTATAATATAGGCATTTCCTGATTCATATTTATTGAAATATTTGAGAAACATATTCATGTGATTCTGTCTAAACAAATGAATAAGTATTGTGATATTGCTTGACACATGTTTTACGTTTTTACTATCTATAAAAACAAATGAAGAAAGAAATGAAACGGATATGATATTCTTTTATTTCCTTTGTTGTAAGGTCATCTATTTATAGATGTAAATGAAATTATTAGAACCCACTTTCTCAAAAATTAATTGATAGCACAAACAATAATGTATTTGCTTTTCAAAAGTTATTACGATTACCACATTACGATAAGATAAAAAAATTATACATTTTTAAAAATGTGATTTGATTTATTTAGATATGTATTAAAATTTCAAAACGATGCAAAATTAATCTTTTTTTCGTCGATATTTGAATATTTTCTGGAAAATTCATTTACATGTTAGTGGGTTGTTATAAGCCTACAGCCTCTGCAAAACACCTACAGCTTGTATTAGCTGTATTATTTTTCAGTGCCGTATCTAGGCAATTTTGCGCCCTGGAAAACTTAATTCTTTGCGACATAAAAAATTATTCTAAACATTTATAACATGAAATGTACCTAATACGTGTATTAATAAAATCAGTCAAAAATATATATATATATATATATATATATATATATATATATAAAATTAACTAAAAAAGAATAAAAGAAATAAATAAAAACATTTATTAAAGGAACTAAATATAAACAAAAAAAATTATGATTTAACTTTTCTTGCATCAGCTAATTATCGAGTCCCAAGATTTTTCTGTGCATAACTAAAAAGTCACTTCTCAGAAGATGGCGACCTTCACGATTTCGATGAGCTTTATTTATAAAAATAGCATTTTATCAAAATTAGTTATTGGTTTGAATAATAAAGAATTAAAGCATTGGATCAAATATTTTTCAAAATTATATTATTATATAGAAAAGAACATATTATTTTTTAAAATTTATTAATAACAAATTTAAGTCAGAAAGTAATAGATAGAAAATAATATTAGGTCACCAAAACAATAATAAGAAAAATTGTATATCAGTCCAATACAATCATTTTAAGATATTTCATATTTTCTATTATAATTTTCTTATTCAAAAAAAGGTTTTATTCTATATTTTTAAATAATTTGGTATTACATAGCCTTTTTTACCTCCCGCCTATCAATATAAAAATAAGGGAGGTATTATTTTTGGTCAAATTTCTCAAGTGAGTTGTCAACATATGAGTGTGTCGTCCACGATAATTCCTACACGATACACGTAAAAATATAATATTGGTATTTAAGAGTTATTTTTACTACAATTGGTTAATCGGTAGTAGTAGGTACTTTACATGAGGTATTAAATCGTTTTTCCTAAAAAGACGCAACTAAATTCCTTTTTTTTCCGTAAATTACATTATTATTAACACGTTAACTGCCATGAGGTACATCTTATGTGTCTCACTAAAATATCCTCGTATGCTCTGAGATACATCGTTTGTGCCTCAGTGTTTGAATACACATTATGCTTTATGCTTCTTGGTCTAACGTTTGTTACGCATATCTGTGAACGTAGTTTAATTCTCGGTGGCCTGGCAGACAAAACCTATTCTTAGCGCATGATTTTTTTGTTTTTTAGTCTCTGAAATGATAAAATACTGCAAATTTTGTGCCTCAATAAAATTCTTCAAATTTTAGAGCAACATTTAAAAAAAATTAAATCTGTTATCATACTTGTATTTTCTAATATGAAAACACCCTAAATCTGTAAAAAAAGAAAAAATGGCCCAAGGGACCCACCTTTTTTTTAATGGTGGCAGTTAACGTGTTAAACATAAACATTATATAATTTTGTACCGGCCTGCATTATTACACTTTACATATAAGCTAGACAGAAAAAAAAATTAATTGTACTAACTTTGCACATCGTTCAAGCTGAGAAATTTCTATTAAAATAGATGATTTATTCATACGTTTACAAAATTTTACATATGCTGTTGTCAAATTTGACGTTAATAATTTAAGATAAAATAAATAACTATATATAATATTAAATTCTTCAAATGAGATGTAGTATTGTATTTTCCGCTCAATCACCGAGAGAATATCGCTACTGCTTCCTTATCCACACTTTGCACTGCGGTTTGCGGTTTGAGACTTTTTATAGTAGAACAAAGAGTCTGAATTTGCGTCCTGGGAAAGTTCCTTATAGCCCTGCCCTAGATACGGTACTGTTCTTTTTACACAAAATCTAAGCTCACATCAGTTGGCTCACCTATTTAAATTGTTCTTTTTGTCACAACTGACTGATAGAAGTAGATGTTGCAACACCATATAAGGTTGTCTTTGCAGAGTATTGTTTCCGAGATTGTTTCATTATTGAATTTAAATTTTGCCAATAATACCGAAGAAGTGTTAGTAAGTTTTAAATTTATAAATAAATAGATAAAGAAACGACATTTTAATATTTGTAACAATGTTTTAAGTGAATCGTTTATTAGGGGCGTATACATTTTATCCTCCATACATGTTATATTGCTTGACATTGTACCTTGCACACTTTCAATCTTATGCACACCTTATATCGTGCACACTTTTAATCCATGAAAAAAGTAATCTTTCACACATTTTATTTTCCAAATCATTTTATCATCCACACATTTTATCTTCCACTCATTTTATATTCCACACATATTATCTTTTATACATTTTATCTTCAGAAAAATTTAATACTGGATACTTCATCTAATTATAAGTATGTTAATTGCATGGGCAATAAAATGAATGGCAGGTACAATTACAATATTTTAAAGATCAAACGTTGGGGAAGATAAAATGTGTGGAAAAGAAAATGATTGAAAGATAAAATTTATGGATGATAAAATGTGCGCAAAATAAAATGTGTGTAAGATAACTTTTCTTCGAGGATTAAAATGTGCACGATAAAAGGTGTGCAAGATTAAATGTTTGAAAGATACAATGTCAAGCAATATAACATGTGTAGAGGATAAAATGTATACGCCCCGTTTATTAAATGAAGATATAAATGATACGCACACTATTTTCTCACAACATCCAATGGGGTAGGTGACCAATTTCTAAATTTGGTATATGTGATAGCTTGTACAAAAATAATATACCCGTATTTTTTTAAAATTGTTAATTATATGTTGTTTTGAAGTAAATAAATAATATAGTACTTGGGAGGGGATTATGACGTCAACGAAGTTCATGAGAGCGGCGAAGGTAGACAGACGGAAATAGGTGGTGTGAGTGAGATAGTGCTAACTTAGTGAACGTCATAGTAAAGGACGCTGTTTCTATTTAACGCAAATTACTAAACAATTGCTGATAAATATTTAACTTTTTTAATGTCAACGTTAGTAAATAAATATACTTTCTATAATTCAATAGTTTTTTCATTAAAATTCTACCTTGGTCACCTACCCCATTCGGTACTTTTCATTAGAGATCAACAACGCTGGGATTTGAACTCCAGATCTTAAATTTCGCTCTTCTCTTTGTGTGACATTTTGGAGGATGAAACTTAGTCTATAAAAGTAATGAAAATAATATGGGCCAAGAAGTGAAATATAAATGTCGCAGTATTTTGCTGACCTATTAAATTTTCACACGAGATCAATACAGCAACCTGTTTTACGTGGACTATTTTACTTTCCTTGATACTATTTTTAGCTGGAAATTTGTTCACCAGGAAATTATTTGTAGTGGTTTGTACTTATCGGTGTCTAAACAATTTGTTTCCCAGATTTACTTTTTTCCTATTTGATAACAAATTTCAACATTTACGTATCTCAGATTTTTTTTAATAGCAGGAATTTATTTTGATACTTATCTTATACAAATAATTTTAGCAGTTGATTTTTATTTAATTGTTTTACACCGCAAATTAAAAGTACACCATTTTATTGAACTACTTTATTTTTAATATAAAATGCATAATATATAAAAAAATAACCTATATGTATATACAGGGTGGTTTAATTTCATGTGTCCAGACGGTTCAAATTTCTATTGGTTTTTTTTTTCACCATTTTACAATAGTTATTTGTATATCAAAAGACTAATTTTAATTTTTATTACGCATATGGAATTTATTCTATAAGGCGACAACCGAGGAAATAAATTGTATTTTTTCCAAAATCGTTAAATTATTGATTAAAAACATAAATAAATAGCATTATGTGTTTGTAAAACTTAAGCTAGTTATTGAGACGGGGATGGCTGCGATAACAAACGTACTGTCAAAGTGTCAAATATGTCTTTATAATTTTCATTTATTTTTACATCTGCTTAGAAGTCGTCTGCATGAAATCGGATAAATTATCATCAAAGATAAACAATAAATAAATTCACTAATAATATTAGAGAATGATATGTTTGATATTTTAGGTAGTGCTAAAATAAACTGCAAAAATATATACTATTAAAATATAGGTTAATTCATTTTAACAGATGAGTCCTTAAAAAATAAATAAAAGACACACTTGATGTAAGTTTCACAAATAAGTTTATTGACTACTTAATCGATTTCGGCTTTTTAGGCCTTCTTCAGAAGATGTACAGGATTACACTGTAATTATATTAAAATAAAATCGTATTCTTATTTGTGAAACTTACATCAAGTGTGTCTTTTATTTATTTTGTAATAATGTTTCACCAAGTGCCTACAGCTGAATCAATAAATTTTATGAGTCCTTAAAATTAAATTTTGACATAAGTTTTACTTTAGCTACTGTTTCGGCTAACTTCGCGGAGTGATATCGTGTACTTTAGTATCGATTTCGAAAAAAACATTTATTTAATTTTATCATAAGTAATTTATTTTTTGTTAGATAAAGTAACCTACTGATGTGAATTCTGAACATTAATAAAATAAAAGATCGATAAATTAAAAGCTTGTTGGCGAAAAACAAAGCAGTTTCTCCATAAATATTAAATTTACTTCATAACAAACAATATTTTTTCTATTTTTTTTTAAATCCAATTTCTTTGAAGTACAATTTCTTTAAAGTAATATGGACCACATTTCGAGTTGTGCTGGCCTGACCTAAGCTAATAAACTACATCTTTCACTCTTTGCTAAGAAATGTGCGACAGAAAATACATTGAATATTTTAAGCACGAATTCTCAAGGAACTTGGAAGGCTGCTATGAATGTTCTATGATGAGTATTTTGTAACGAAGGCAATTTCACAAAAAGTGAAAGTAGAATACTTTTCTCAAGAATGTGACAAATAAGTTATGCCATTTCTGTAACACTAATACTCTATTGTTACAATGAATACTTATTAAAACGTCAATATGTAATTTCATTTAAAGTAAATATATTTAACAAAACAATGGAGTTTTCCAACTTTCTTATACACACATGTCGATTTTCAAATATAGTTATTTAAACTGCAAGAAATGTAAGTGCATTATTACTTTCGGAACCGAAGTTCATGTTACCGTACGAGAATAGTTATATGGGGTACTTACATTCCGAATCGCTCATTATATTTTTCGCGCCACCAGCAACAATTAACTTCAAAAAATGTTAAAGTATTTGTAAAATGTAACAGTTCACTTGACAGTTCAGATTTTTATATTTGCAACTTTTTATTGTTAGTTTTACCCATTGTCAGACCACCAAATATATATTAAATTCGTATGTTTTTCATAATTATCTTGCTAGTAAGATACTTCCCGTTGACAATGGTAACCGAATACCAGAAGTTATCAGGAACTTATTTTCCTATGGACGTAAGTTAAACTTCCATGAACGGTGGCGCAATTTTGTAAAAAAATTAAATTCAAATTTGTGGGACTTACGATAAATATTCTTTTAGGCAGGTGCTTTTTTCTGTCGTATGTAATACTATGGGACCGAACCTGAAATTTATGTTCAAAATGTTTCCTAATTCTGTACTCTTTTAGATCTACATTAAATTATTCTAATAATAACGCATTTTTTTAATTTACTTCTATTTGTAACTCGAAAAAAGATTAAAATATTATTATAGGGATAGAGAAATATAAACAGTTATTGAAAATTTTCTTTAGAGGTACATGCAAAAATCATTTTTCTACAACCTGGCGTGAAGTAACGATATTTGATTTTTTATGAAACCGTAACCGAAAACCGAAACCTATATTTCATATCTTCAAATATGGAAACCAAAAACTGATAAGAAAAATACATTTATTCTGTAACCGCAAACGTAATCGAATCGAAAAAATATCGGTACTAAAACCAGTATAAATATATGTAGTAACTGCAAATATTAACCAATTTTACTTAATTTTATAAAATTCTGGTGTAATTAATGTAAGTAATAATGATTAACTAGTAGTATCTTAACGCACAATTTTCATTTTTAGATCACAACTTAAAATTACTGTAAGTATACTTTTACTTAAAACAATTTACAATTTTAACAGAAACCGGAAAAAACCGAAACAGTAACGAAACAAAAATTAATTTGTTTATTTTAACCGAAACGAAAATCAATATATTTTCAAAAAACTGTTACCGATAACCGGAACCGAATTTTTATTAAAGCAAAATCCGTTAACCGTAACTAAACCCCAATTTTTTTCGGTTCGAGACCCTGCCACAGAATAGTTACATACAGAAGCGACACTCCGTGTAGGTACCTTTCATGTTCCCCTAGTCAGTTCTATGACCTTGAAGCATTGTGTAAACCTTTAAATTTGTGCTCTTCCCCTATCTCTCTCTCAGATGTGAGGAAACTTTCCAATTTTAAACAATGGGCCCTTTAAATTTGTGCCCATTCTCCATCTCTCTCTAATTTTCGCTTCTCTGTCTTACTGTCACTTCTGTACAAACCTGTTCTGTGACCCTGCCACAAATATTCCCAATCCTCCCTAAAAGTCACTTTCAAATATCTCTTCATATACGACTAATGAGAAAATTTACGTGTCATAACTATCAGGTGAAATAGTAACATATTATATTATTTATAAACATTGCACATTTTATACAAATTTGTAAAGCATAATATTCTAAACCTAAAATTAAGTTTCAATGATTTCCTTAAAAATGATTATTTAAAAACCTCCATTTAGTTTTTTGATTAAATTATTTTCAACGGTTATGCACTTAACTACCCACGACTTACACTTAACGTGACCTTGACCGACCTGAATAATTTAGAACAAATTGTAACTTCTACGTTTGTATAGCTATACTCATTCACTGCATATTAATATGAATAACTGTTACAATAATTCATATCCTTTAATTTATATATAAAAAAAGGTTGACGTATAAACTATTTGATGTATTGATTACAGTTAAAAATTGGTTCTTCTTGGACTAATAGGTCCAAAACTTTTATTAATTTGCAGTGCCATATGTAGGGCAGAATCATAGGAACATCTGTCCAGGGCGCTAACTCAGAGGGGGCGCAAATTCAGACTTGAAAGTACAAAAAGTCTCAAACTACAATGTAGATAAATAAAGAGTAGCGTCATTCTCTCTCGGTGACTGAGCGGGAAAACAATACAACATATCATTTGAAAAATGAAATATTAAAAAAAAAACAACGAAAGCAATTGTTTACATAATATCTAATACTAATAAAGGTTTAATATTGTGTAATTAATAACTACTCCAGTGAATCAAAAAATGTCTGCTTCAAGTAAACTACCCTAAACTTTGCGAATATTTAATAAAATCTTTTTGTTTCATCCCATAAATATGTCAATATTATTTTTGAAAGTAGGTACTCTATTATTCACTTTTCAAATATAAAACTTAGGTATAGGAATAATTCTGTGAGCCATTGTACATTTTATAAATAAAAAGGCTCAAAATGATATTTCCTGTAATGTACAGTTTTCAAAAAAAGCCAAATATTAAAAAAAAAAAATAACTTTTGATGAAACGTGAACATATGAAAAGAGTTTGTTGATATGGCTAATAAAGCCGTCACATGCTATTGTATAGAATCCGCTCTTTAGTAATAATTTTACCTCTAATTAAATGATCTGTCTTTATAACAAATTAAATTAAAAAGTGAAATTGAGATTATAGGTTTTTATTTTATAGTATCTTGCATAGGTAAAAGTACTTAAATATTTATTGCTGTTTTTTTAACTCCATCAATTTATAAATTGCCCTTTCGTGCACTTCGTGACAAATTTAGCTACTAGGATAATAAAGTTCAGCTAATATTTTGATTTTGGGATTAATTTAAACGTAAAATTATGCATATTTCATGTCGTTTTTAAATAAAAAATAAACATAATTTTTTTATTTGTTTTTGACAATTACTCATCTCTGCAAAATACCACTACTTTTAAAATAAAATTTATATAAAAATAAAGTTCTTCTTTATATTAAAATTTAAGTGAAATCATCAATCTTAAAAAAATAATTATACTTGGTTATTGCAGTACTGAAATGGGCTATAAACGAACTTGTTTGGATATAGTTACAATTTTCTTAATGTAACTTAAACATCCCGGTTTGCTTATCCGATTCATTTTTTTTAATCTTTTATTGACGTTTATAATTGTAATAGTTATTTTATTATTTAAATTAAATTTAACAAAAATAGATGAAATAATGAAAAAAGCTTGTAAAAGATGAATCAAGTTTTTCTTTCAGGAACAAAATTCAGAATTAAAAATTTTGGGTATTTATGTGCTGATCTCTCAAATATTCAGTGATCAGTCAGACAAAAAAAAATCGTAAAGATTTATCAACTGTGAATGCTATTTAAATATTTGTATTTAAATTTTGTTTCTATAATATATTTATAATGAAAATAAAAATTGTGTACTTGTATTAGAATAGTAACCTTTGTTATAAACGCAAAAAGAAAAATAATTGACATTTTCAATCACGATAATTCCAACAACCAACAAGGTTTTGCGTTGCAATATTATCTAGTCAATAATTTACATGTTTTTAACCTTACATTATTAGAAGCATGCCTTCATATTTGATCTTTAATAATTATATGATTCGAATCGTTCTTTGCAACTACATTTCTTGTGAAACATAGCCTCAAATATCTGACTAGTTTACATCGTGTTTACATCTGCAAAGAAGCTCTCGGAAAAAGCGGTAATCTTGAATTAAATTTAGAGCCTTTGGAATTTAAATCCAGATCTTACTCCACTAAATTCTATTTGGAGCACGTTAATCAAGTAAACAAATGCGAGCGATGACTGATGATTTGATTACAATAAACAACGTGATTACTGACTTTTTGAAGGTGGCTTCATACTGCTTGATTTCCTTGCGGGTAAACTCATGAAACTCGGTGTAGACGTTAACCACTCTGTACTTGAGCTTGATCTCCTTGCCCTCGTCCAAAGCGTCGTTGATCTCCTGTCTTCGGACGAGCACGGAGTTGAGTTCTGAGTCGGCGGACATCACTACACGATGTAGACAGCGGTATGTATAAACACGTTCACTGCTAGCGCGAAACTGATTGAGCAGTGCGCGCACGCTGTATGTTGTGTGATAGCTAGCGCTCGTAGTGGGAGTGGGGTGAATCTTCAGTAGTTGTGGTGTGTCAATCATATTTAAAAGTAGTATGTAGTAGCAATAGTGAGACATCCGTGAAAGTAAGGGACGCAGTGCTTTCCTGGTGTTTTGAAAACAGAAATAAAAGTAAATTTAAATTTATTTCATTACATTTTTAAATATCTTTTAACAAACATTATTATTATACTTATGTCCGGTTGCAGAAAGGCTAATCAAAAAAATCTGATGTGTCCAACACATTATCTCCCGCCACTTTATTAATATATTCTTTATAAGTTTTTCAGTCCATTCAATTTGTAGTTTTAAAATTAGTTTGTTATTGCAGTTCAGAATATTTTTAACTTATTTCATACCTAAAATTTCCTTCATAAAATTTGTATGTCCAAAATGCAGCTATTTTTGACTGGAACCGAACTTAACTTGATTCTTGCATGCAAATATATTCCTTATATATTTCTTCCACCCTTTTTAATTTTATAACAAAAGTTCTTCATATTTACTTATTTTATCTTTTAAAGTCACTTACATTATATTTAACATCATATGTCAAATTTTCTGAACATATGAAATGAATAACTCATCTGTTTTATAAAAATTCAATATCGCAGCGCCAGTGCGGTCTGTCTTAGAACCTAGAACCATTGCATGCTATATAATTTCATTGACAGCTACACTAGAGTTCTAAATATGTAGGTATTCGCACCTGCCATTTTGGATTTTTATGACAGCCGTAGTATATAGCGACATAGAGTTGTTACAACGCCTTTTAGTAAGTTTTTGTTTAAGAAAAGTGTAATAATGATGAATTTTTAGCACATTAATAATTAAGTTAAAGCCTGTAGATTCCTAAATGTTATTATTGTGAAATTATACATACAAAAACAAATATTGACAATTCGTAGTACATAAAGGTTATTTTTCAGAGCTTTGTAAAATAGTGTTAAAAAAAATGTATGTAAAATATAAATAATAGAAATAATTAAAACTATAAATGTTGAAAACATGTATAAAAATGTGCTTAATTATCGTTATTTGATTTTGAAACATTGGCTCATACTGAAACTTGCGTGATTAAAACACACGGGTCATCGCGACGTGATTTAACATCAAACGCGTTTCATTATGAACGCTATAATCATACTTGTATTTTTTATATCTATTACAGAACATAATATGCGCATAATAATACAACATGTAAATTATTTAACCAAGGCTAACAATATTGAAGTATTGTTGTTGCTTTTGCTTACAATACTTATTTATAAATATCTGTGGTAAGAATACATTACATTGATTTAACGTTAAAAATGACTTTCATATTGCTAATTTATAAATACATATGTCTTTATAAAATTTGGCAATTGGGTGGGCACAGTTTCTTTCAGACAAAGTTGGAAAAAATCATGATTTATTTAAAAAAATCAAAAATTATTATGTTTATTTTTTTAAATCAAATAATTCATATTTTTTTGTTTTTTTTTTTTTAATTTTTAATGAGATATCTAAGTGATACTGCACTTTTTAATTAATTTAAAAGCAATATAAATATAAAATCAATGATTTTTATTAAAGAAATCAGTTGATTTTAATTTTATTCAGGCCAACCCTGCTTTCAGGGTGGGTCAGTGGCCACCCTGGCCCACCCCTCGCGACGGCCCTGTAATGAATATTAGTAATAACCACCATCACTATCTTTATCAGATTCGTCTTCAATATTTACAAACAAATTTTTTGTTACCGGTTCTTCAGCTGACTCCTAAACTTTATTTCTTATTTCTCAACGGTCTTTCCGAGTTGATGCATCAAGATGAGTAGCCAAGCTACCCTATACTAATAATAGATGATTAGTTGAAGGAACAACAGGTTTCTTGAACATAAACTGTAAAACTAATAATAAAGATAACCTATCAATTCCTAATTACAAATAATTATGTATCGTACCTCAAAAAATAGTATATTGTGTATCTAGTAGGAAAAGTGATATATTGCCAGACGGTGGTGGAAATTGCAGTAAAACCAGAACACTGGGAAATCACTTTTCCTACGTGGTACACATATTATTTTTTGATCGGTTTATATTTCTCGAAAACGGTATGAGTAATAAAAATTTTGAGAATTGCAGTGAATTCGTCGTTAAAAAATGCCTGAATAATGTGCAAGTTAATAGTTATTTGTTTTACTAGTCCGGAAACTTACTTTTACGAGAGCGAGCTTATTTTGACAGGCCAGCAAACAGAGAATTTCTAGACAATTTTGAAATCTGTAATACTAGTCATAATGGAACGGAGGCGCGAAATATAATTTTTGTATTGAAATAAAAAAAGTATAAGCAAAAACCGAAAACTGAAAAATTTACATTTTTGTTTATATCTATTCACCTATACCTTTTTTTTTTGGAAAAACAAAAACATGTATAAAATGACCCCTACATGAGGCAAATTTTGTCTAATTTAACCAACTTCGTATCTCTTATAGTTCTCGAGATCCCCATGCTTAAACAGACTCATTGGTCACCTATATATAATATGACAACTAATAATACATAATATACTAAAACTAAATTTTATCATTTATTAAAAAAAAATCATACACCAAAATTTGATTTTCATTCTTTGTTGAAAAACAGGCCTCCACCAAATTTTTGCCTAGAAACTTCCATCAACATAAATTCGACCCTACTTATAGTACCGTCATAGGAATCATCCATGATTTTTTAAAGAAGTCATTGAATATTAAACGTCACGTGCTGGGGTACCGACTGATATGCGTCATACTTTACATACAAATTAGTTATCAGTGAAATGGGGATTACTCATACAAGCGTTCATGACTCCTTTCATTATGATTCACTTGGTTACAGACGGAAGGGCCAATAACATGGGGAATACCTAAATCTGGTTGAAATATTGTAAATGAGAAAAAAAATGAAAGTGATACATTAATAATAATAATAATAATAATTTAATGACTGTAGAGCAAAATACATGCACAGTACGTCTTTTAATAATTACAATCAAGACAAACACATTGTATTACAAGAAATAGCTTTGAATTACTCATGTCAAACTATTTTACGAGGTCAAAAATTTTCATCTTGCATGTATTCTTCGATACTGTAATAAGATTTTCCCACTAATTTTTGTCTTACTATGGATTTGAATTTTTTATTATCTAATTTTCGAATATCGCTAGGGATTTTATTATAAAAATGTAAATTTAGAGTGTTTATTTTAATAGTTTTAGAAGAATACTTTGTAGTGACTAAATTGTTGTTATTTCTAGTATTATACTGATGATTATCTGCATGAGTTTAATAAGTATGAAAATTTTTCTTTATATATATTAAACATTGCAGTATGTATTGAGAGTATATTGTAAGTAAGTTTTTTTCTTTGAAAAGTTCTCTACATGTATCATTCCGACTAGCCCCAGATATGATTCTAACAGCTTGTTTTTGAAGTAGAAATTAAATGATAAATAACGGACTGCATTACATATTTTTTATAATTTCTTTGGGGAATGTGATCAAATTTTGATTTTTACATATGATACTAGACAAAATACCCGTATTTTTTAAATCGATTTATTACTTTACTCGTAGTTTATGTGTCACATGGCAAGCGGGATTCATTTTTTCTATGAAAATTGTGTGGTTATCACGTGGTTAATATATACATTAAATTTTATAATTTTAATAATACAAAATGCCAGGAAACAGGAGTATAGAGTCCATTTACACATTTATAGGATTTATATTAGAAATATAACATAAGAAACCCCTTTTTAAAACCAAATATTGATCGAGAAATGCGTATTTTGTTCTCTGAGCGAATAAAAATTTATATTTGCTCCGTGAATACTGAAGAATCTACTTTTTACAAAGAAATAGAGGAAAACAAGTTGGTTGAAATCATGTTTAACATATTTATTTCAATGTATGATATAAATATTGATATATACATTGTTAATTATTTACAATTGACAGATATAGGTAATATGTGTTGATTATCGGTCCGGGATTAATCTAATAATTTTTAAATAAATTGAAGCTATCTTTATCATAAGTAAATAATAAAAAGGAAAATTATAATATACCCTTGCATATACAACGAAAAAAATTTGAAATGACAAAATGTAAAATTTATCTAGCAGATCTGTCTATGAAAACCCTAACACAAGGTTTAAAACAGCTTAATTACTATAGCAATAAATACAAGTGTATTACAATATCTTTCAAAAACAGCTTAAAACAACCCACCGAATTGAATATTTAATACAAGTCTTAATACAGACCTTAAAACACTCTAATACAAACCACTGAATATCACTCTATAGTATTGTAAACAAATGTTTAGTTTTTATTATTATAAGGAGAAGTTGTTGTAGCGATTTCAACGCTTGTATTGTTCTGTTCCATCGAAGGTGCGAGAACATTACAGAAATTAATTGCTCTACTATATAAATCCCGAGCAGAAAAGACCGCGTGTCTGATATTATCACGCGTAGTGAAAATAAATAATTAGTGGAAATAAATATCGTGTAAATAAATAGTGCGTAGTGTTAAATGTTTAAATATATAATCTTAGTGTTTACGTCTTTATTAATAATTATTATTCTTAAATTAGTGTATATATTTATTTATTCACAGTGTTGCTTAATTTTATTATCTTCTTATTATTTATTATTCGTTTTATTATACTTCGTTGTATAAATATTAGTGTTTTAATTATTTGTACACTTCACCTAAATAAATAAACGTTACACTATAGTGGTTAGGTTTAATATTTAATGATTTATATACTGAAATTCGGTTATGGTTACATAGCCCATAAAAAGTATGAGTTATACTAAGACTATTGGTGATAATACAATGAAATTTTTTCTATTGATACGCGAGTTACAGACACCCAATCACCCAAAATTGCAAATATTCAATGTGTCGTCACGAAGATGTACTTTTATGTCAAACTGTTTTGTTTGTTGACTAAAATTTTCTTGAAGTAGCTAATATAACCAGTTAGAAAATGCTTCATTTTGTGTAACGGTGGATTACGTAAGTTATAAAAAAATTGCATTTTCTACAGTGTTTCATACAAGATTTTCTTCTAATTTTGGGGGGTTGATTTTAAGGAGGATATTATCTTGTCGGGTGAAATCGTGTAATTTCTATTGTAAATAAATGTCAAAACTGACAGTATTATATACGAATATAAATGGATGAAACATAAAAAAATGTTCTAGATTAAACTAACGAAACTTATTCCAACACACATGAATTGTCAACGCCAAAATCACTTTCATAATTGTCGTTAATGACATGAATGATATAGGTACCCAATTTTTTTAAATATTTGAAAACACAATTTGAAAATATCCGTTACCGCGGTTATACTACTGTTTCTATTTAATTTTTGTCTTAGGTTGGGCGCAAATAGCATATGTACCCCTTTATAATACGTATGATAATGGGATAGTCAATAAAAGTCTCAACTTTGCTATACCTTTACGACAAAGATAAAAATTTAATAATTCTTGTAACAGAAATTAATGACGTGAGAATCAAGTGCATAGAGTGTACATATGGTAGCGTAGTTGGCTAATTCTTAGTTCTTACTAAATAATGATTGCTTACTGACGTCAACGTATAATGCTGTGAAACTGTATTAACAAAATATGAATGAATGAATGAAAAGTTATAAATATATAAAAATTATTGATTAAAATGTGATTGAAATGATCTAAAGTGTCATTATTTACAAAGAAAAGGTATTTTTTATTTTTTTTGAATGACCCCATTTACAATCGCGAACAATTAAGGTCCACTTTACGCTCTTGATACACACAATAACTATTAATTTCATATGCACTGTTATTACTTCTTTCTATAGGGTTTTTTATGTTGCTATGTTTCTTATATGTGATTATTACTTATTTAATTATTTATATTAACGATTATATCCAGTATTTCTTTTTCACCGGTGTATATTTTTCTTTTACATACATTTTTTCTTCTTTTTTGCTTGGTTTTCAATATTAATTTTCATTTATTTGACTCGGTACGCCTGGTCTTGAAATGGAATCGACATAACTGTACTCCTAATAACACAGGGGAAGCACTGCGTAAGAGTAAGATTGGTTGCCTATTAATTCGGCAATAATGTTGGTTAACTGTTGTACACCGTTCATAATAATAAAAACACTATCTTATTCATTGAAATAATTAGATAAAATTATGTACAGATATTTTTTCCCCTATTGTTTTTTTAATTGTTAAACTTTTGGTAAATATGCACATTTTAGAGTCACTATAATATGATATGCCGTTTTTATTTTATATACAAATATTAAAAATAAAATTATAAAAACAATATTACTTACATTCGCTAGATTTTGTTATTGTTTTTCATCCATAGTCTACTTTACATATATTTTAACAATGAAAATTTATTTCAATTTCTATCGCATTTTTTTTCAATATGTTTATTTCGCAAGGATATAAAACTATTACACGGTTAAATTCGGAAAAAAATACAATATTCAATAGACATAAAGAATATGTATAATCTCATTTTAAAAAAAATAACTTTGTGCTGTAACTTGAGAAGCACTGGTTTAAAATAATATTTTATTCTATAATCAAAAACTTTGTTATTTAGTATAATTTTGTATCTGTAATAACTTCCGAGTAAAATCATGTGCCCAATTTTCAATTCCATCTTATATATAGCTTACTTACATCAAATTTGACATCATATGTTAAATTTTATGGACATATGAATAACTCATCTGTTTTATAAAAATTCCTCACCCTATAACCGATATGTAAAATTATTACAATTTATATATTTTTTCCTTTTAGCTAACAGTTATATGTAAACGTAATTATGCAGATCGGTAGAAAATTATAAAATCTTTATATTTAATAATAATTTGTGAAAAAATGGTATTTAGAGGTATTTTTTAGGAAACACGGTTTAAAGCTTCAAGTAAAGTACTATTTCCGGTTAATTAATTCTAGTCAAATCAAAATCTAATCAGTTCATCATATTTGAATATAAGTCTTAAATACCAAATATTATATTTTTACATGTATCGTGGACGAAAAATCGTCACATACACACACAGACCCTAATTCTTGCTCAAATGTTGAAAACTCACAGTCGAGAAAATTTGGCCAAAAACAATACCTCTCTTACCTATATATTGATAGGCGGGAGGTAAAAAAGAAAAAATGAAAAATGACAAATCTAAACTTTGGCTTTTTATGTGGAAAAACTTAAAAGTAATTTGCTTTTTACTTTTTTGTCAAGTAAGATTTAATTTTAAGTAATAGTAACGAAGGTCATTAATTGATAAAAAACGATTGAATTCTTGGTATATTACTTGATATGAGGAAAAAATTTCTTTAAAATACATTCTCTTGGAAAACCCCGTGTAAGTGCCAAGAGTTGCGTTTCTGTTATGGTCCGACCGAAAAACGATAATCAGCCGAAACCGAAACCGTAACTGAATATTCGGCTACTTTTCTAGTTTTGGCCGAAACCGAAACCGAAACTTCGGTAGTTACGGTAAAATTTAGTTAAATTTTTATTAAACATGGAAATCTAGTGTTTTTCTTATCTTCCGTTTATTAGAAAATAACTTTATTTTTGTAGAGATAATGGCCCATATTCCGAATTCACTTTTATAATAAAATTGCTTTTAGGAAGCTTGATTTTACATTATAATCTTATGAGACCCACACGTCACTTTTAACAAAAGGACTGAAAAGTGAGCTAGGAATACGGGCCACTGTCTTTATTAAAGATATATAAAAACTTTAATTATCTGTCACTACCTTACAAATGTCACAAATAATCAAAATTAGTAGTCTTTTTAAGAAGTATTTGTTACTAACTAACAGGTTCTTTTATAATGATAAGTCGTTGTCTTTATTCTACAAATTAAATTAATGAGATCTAGCCTCATATTGTACTTGGCACAAAAATATATTAAATAACGTACAAAACAAAACTATTAACTAACAAACAAAAAAAAATAGGCGTGTAAAACCGTATCGAACAAACCCGAAAGCTCCAGACAATATACAAACATTTGTTTCGAAACCAGCATTTTTTGTCGAAACTGGTCGAAACCAAAACTTTGGTCGGATACTAGTTTCTGTTTTAATATATCATTCAATCGCGCAAAGAAAATATCGCATTAATTTACAAGCTACAACACTTAATTGTCAACAATACTATCAACAATATTCTAATACTGTATAATTATAATCTTAATGAAGATATTTAAAAAATTAATCAAATAAATTGAAATTAACATTGTAAACAATACTATAATGTATAATAATTTTTATGAAGATATTTCAAAATTTAATCTCAAAACTCAGGGCTTAGCCCAATAATAAAGCTAGCCTTGACTACAATTACAAAATCAGTAGCGCATCGCACAATACATATGTACGCCACTGCCTATTGAAAATGATCTATAAACGGTTGGTAAGTGGCTATCTCGCGCCAGTCAGTGTGATACAATCTGAGTGTGTGTTGCTTGCAGGCAGTTATTAGTTACGTGTTGTGTTGTGACATCAGTTACTACAATGGATCGTTGGGCAGGCAAGGTGGCTGTGGTGACCGGCGCCAGTGCTGGGATAGGGAAAAGTGTCGCGGAGAAATTAGTGGAGCACGGTGTACAGGTATGTGCCTATAGATATATAGAAAACAGTACAACAGTAGTACTAGACACATGTGCCGACTTTTCAAAATTTCCGTGGGAGCAAAATTTTTAATAATGACCAAAATCAAAATATAAAATTTCTATCAAAAAGAAATATTAAAACAAAAGGGAATGAAAGTAATGTGATCTGTACAGAGTCGGTCGGAAATTAGAGTAAATGCTTTAAAATGCACAATCCAGAGCGACCAAATTTGCTCCAGAATGTGCTTTGGCTCCAGAAAACCTATAATTAGAGCAAACACTTCTGAGTGCTTTAATTTCTGACCCACTGAAATCAGAGTACAATTCGGAGCAACCGAATCTGTTCCAGAATGTACTATGATTTCAGCAGACCTAGAATTAGAGTAAACATTTCCAAGTGCTTTAATTCCTAATCCACTGAAACCAGAGTACAATCCAGAGCAGCTAACTCTGCTCCAGAATGTGCTCTGGTTTCAGCAGGTCAAGAATTAGAGCACACGCCGAAGCGTGCTCCAATTCCCGGCTGGCTGAACTAGATCACCTACAGGGCATCAGATGCCCTGGAAGGCGGTCCAGCCAGACCACCCGGCGGGGAGGAGGACCGATGGCCCATTGCCGCCCCGGCGCCCCGCCGAGTGGGACTGCGTGCTAGCGTCTCAGGATCCCTGGTATATCCTGAGACGCGCATTATTATCTTTCAAGTAGATTCTTATTGGCTGATATTCAATCTGTTATTGTAGCTCTTTTAAAATGAAAATTTGTATACATAGGTACTTTGATGCTAAAATTTCGCTGGTAATATTTTAAAGGGTATAACTAACATACATTTTAGGGTAGTAGTCAATTATTAAAAAATGGAAGGAAGTACAATAATTCTTTAAATAATAACAATTCAAGGCTTTACTACCGATGCAAACAAATAATACTTTAAGGGAAATGAGTCCTTGGGGGGCATTGCTCCTACAAAACTTTTCCTTTATTATTATCTGTAATATAAACAAGTATACAAAATAACAGTCATGTATTCAAATATTTGTACGTAGATAAGAGTGCATTTTATTTTTTATCATAATTGTTTGTCTTAACAAAAATCACAAAATATACATATTTATTAACTATAAAATCAAATGGCTCATATGTTGTCATGGCTAATAAGGTATACAGAAAAATAAAATAATTTCGAATGCAAATAGTTAATAAAATATCGTCAGAAAATGTGTTTTTCTTTCGATCGGATAAAAACTGACACCTTTTCTGTGAGTTTTCGAACCAAAAAGTGCTTTATTCCGGTATTTTAGTGTAGTTGCTAGGCTACGAAAAATAACAGTACGGGAATATCTTTTTTCTACTCCTTACTATATGTATATTGGCAACATTCGTCTATACTATATATCATGTACATGTACGGATATGTAATCATATATTATTCACTACCAAGATGAAATCCTAAATACTGGCGCAATCTCTCAAGAAATTATTGATGGCCATAATTAAAAAAATTAAAATTAAAAAATTTTATTCTCATTCCATCAAATAAATAAAATAAAAACATAATTAACTATACTTAAATTTCAAATAATATTTAAAAGATAGGTATTATTTAATCTTGAGAAGAGCAATTATTTTTTTTCCATTTCTAGTTTAGGTTGGCAACATTGATTCAAAAAATAATTGACGTAATCCTACTTTTTTGCGACGAAAACATCTAGTTCTACTGTAAGCATTATTTGGTATTTGATCGTAGAAAAAATAAACTGTACAAGTCGTGCGATATAGGCATCATATCCACTCTTTCTACTATTTCGACGTGTTAGAAAGTATTCTTTTTCTTATTCATTGCTTTCTGTAAATAAAGGTAGAATCAGATTTATTTCACAATGACTGAATATAAACCGATCGAAAATAAAAATAATGTAGGCTGTACTTCCTAGAATTTCCAACATCGTCCGAGAACATAGGAGTGTACACGGTGGTGTCATGGCACCCCCTAATATATTACTAATAATAAAATATTTATAATTGTTAAAATGAAATACTTACTTACATACATAAATTTTGCTAACGAGAACAAGGCAAAAATATTTATTATTTTCTTATTTTTCCTTCAATTCGACAATGGTCATGTAGTCCATTGTTAATATTACCGGCCCTGTAAACAAAACAATCGTCTTTTTAAAGAATAATTTTAAACAAACATAAATAAACTATTAAAAGAAAGTCAATATAATTTTTATGCAATGTTATATTCGAGGTTATATTGATAGTGTACTGTAAAATGGCATAAGGAATTAAGGAATAGCATATTTTATATTTTCGTTATGCTATATTATGTCAACTGTAAATCCTAGCTGTAATTTTCTTTAAGTTATAAATTCAAATCAAAGTAAAATTCCTTCTAACAATGACATATTACATAACACAAGGAAAAATTTAGATTTGTATGCATACTTCTGCAGCAATAATAAATTTCTGGGAATATTATAAGCACGTGCACCAGATAACGCAAATGACCTTGATTGTTTTAAATTCAATGTCAAATGGAAGTAGCAATACAATAAAAAAAACTTGCGATCTATATACAATTAGAAGTAACTGATTCAGTACAATTAATAATTAACATATCGTAAAAAAATTAGAAAGGAAAAGTATCATGGTACGCTTTATGATCTCTACTTAAATTTACATTTATTATCAATACAAAATAATTATATAAAAGGAAAAACCAGAAATCAGCTGAGGCTACCACAAAACTGACAACCACTACCGAAGGTGAATGATAATGTTACCAAATTAAATTTCAATTTTTTAAATTTTATCGATATTTATTTTTAGATACAATATCGAACAAGAGTAAACTGTCACTTCCTGTTGACCGATTTCATCCAAAAGCAGATGTGAGCAATAGTGTATTATATCTACATCAAACATGGAATGGTACTCATTTCATACAAGTATGAAATGGAAATTCTAAGCAAGTTGCACACCATTCTTTTTCTGCAACTACGATATTATTTCCTAGTTCATTTATATTTTAATAATAAAGATGTGTTCATTTCACTACCTCCTAGCAACTAGCTACAAAACAAAAATTAAACAATACGATTTTTGACAGAATTGTGAGATATGAATTCATACCTTAACGTTGTCTATGATTACCGTAAGATTTGAAAATGTATTTACAATATACTATCATATATCCCTAGCAATAACAAACATACAACAAGCAAATATATAAATATGGTCGTATAAAATAGTATATTGTACAACAAGAGTAGATACGAGAGTAGATATGATGCCCAATGGAATATGTCCATTCTACTCGAGTTATACAATATACTTTTTCTACATTATGAAATATTTTTAATATTAAATCGTAGATTCAATTATTTAAGGTTACAATTAAGTAATCAAACAGTTGAAACATTTGCCTGTCAGTTTATGAGTTTTTATGAAATAATTATTCTAAATAAATATTGTTAATGGGGGTTTCCAAGATTTTTTGATTTTTTTATATGATAAACTTTAAAACAAAATATTGGACCCATATTTTTTTATTTTTCCAAAAAGTTGATAGTACCCGAGAAAAAAATTAATAAAGTTTACGGACAATGGATGTGACGTCATTCCCCTGACTAGAAAAAGATAGTCCATGTGCGCTATGAGATAGAACTATAAGTAGCTAAAAAACTGAAGTGAAGTTAGGCTAGGAGTACCGCTTAAATTCAAACATTGAATATAAACATAACCTGCTTTCGTGATTCATGCTTTCGATAGGTGCATTTACCAATTACCACGTGTGTGTGTTCTCATATATTTTGAAATCCAGGCAGGATATAAATATCAGGTACTGAATTTATAATAATATTTAATGAAAAAAGAATGTACTTATACATAAAGTATTTTATTTTAGTTATGAATGAATATTATTTAGATTTTCTTGCTATCGCTGCTTTTATATTTGCAATTTTCTTTGTGGTTATTATTGTTAAGTATTGTTTTATACCTGTTGCACTGTCATTTTATCACATGAAGCTAGCTATCGGGGGCAGTGTTGCGAACCGGTGAAATTAAAACTTATATACTTATAGTTGGCAACACTGATCAGGGAAAAGACGTCACAAGGTCATTTAAATAAAATTTTAATTTCAATTTTTAAATAAAGTATTCAACAATTATATATTATTTTAGTTTTATTACAATATACTCACGACCAAAATTGATATGCAGAATATATATTTTAAAAAGGCGTTGTATTGGAAACCCCCATTGTGATGTTAATTTCGATTTAACTAAATTAAAATAAATTGTTTGCGTAAGATTTTTATTCATTGTTTTTTGTTTTAGTTTTGTTTTTCATTTTTAATAGAAAAATAGTAATTTGTATCACTAGTCCAGAAACTAAACCTTTGCAAGAGCGAGCTTATTTTGACAGATCGAGCTGAAATCGAGTCCCTACAAATAATGCGATATCTCGCATAAGAGTTTCTGTGATACACAAGATTTTTTTGCGCCGATGACATTTTTAATTTATTGAAGAATAGTAGGTATATTGTACAACTAGCATGAAATGGTACTCATTTCATACGAGTATAACAGTTAGTAAATCATGCGAGTATGAAATGGACATTCCAAGCGATTTGTACACTATCCTTTTTCTACGACATAGATATTATTTCCTAATATATTTATATGTCAATAATAAAGATGTCTTAATTTCACTACTTCCTAGCCGTTCCTAGCAACTAGCTACAAAACAAAAATTACACAATACGATTTCTGACCGAATTATTAGATATGAATTTATATCTTAACGTTATCTATAGTTACCGTGAGATATGAAAATGTGTTTACAATATACTATGTATCCGTAGCAATCAGAAACATACAACAAGCAAATATCTTAATGGTCGTAGAAAATAGTATATTACATGTGAGGTGGGAAATGTTTCATTACAGCCGAGGGCTTATTATATGACCGAGAGGCGAAGCCTCGAGGCTCAGATATAGCGCAAGGCTGTAATGAAATTCCCTCCGAACTATGTATACTATTTTATTCACAATTATCCAAATTAACTTCTACTCGTATATCGCCTTTTTCCAATAAACTAAATTAATGTACGGTAGTAGTCTATGAAAACAAATGTTTAAATTTATTTTAATATGTTTGACAGCACTGATCACCTTACTTTTAGAGATTTATGACTGTATTACTAGGCAACCATATTAAACGCTTCCCCCTCAAGGGATTTTAAAGTATTTCCCACCCGTGAGATTGTCATTGCAGTTAAAAATGACATACGTTTCCAACCTTTGACAGGTGAGGAATTGACATATTACAATAGTGGTTGTGAATAAATATTATTACTACTTAAAATTTTATACACTATAGTATTTTACGTCAGTTGTTTTAATTAAAGTTTTACATTTCCAATGAAATAAAAATTTTGACAGAATGTAGTGCTAAAATATTTAATTTGGCATACCTATATTTTGCCGGCCTATGCTGGCAAACTGAGAGATTCTGGACGATTTTGAGTTCTGCAATGTCATAGTGGGACGTAGGTGCAAAAATATATTTTGCCAGTCAGATGATGATGCTGTCAAGCGTGCAAAAAACGTAACATTTATAGTATGGAGTAGATAAATAGTATACTGTACAAGAGTGGATATGATGCACTTGAGGACGAAGTTTGGAGCGTAATGCCTCAATCATCCAAAGGGAAATGAGCATTACATTCGAGTTGTACTTTTTGTTCGACCTTAACTAGAGATGGGACCGAAGCCGAATAATTATTCGGTATTCGGCCATATTTTCACTATTCGGTATTCGGCCTATTCGGCTTATTTTAATACCCGAATATTCAGTTACAAGAAATAAGTGAAGTACAACGCTGTTTTGTTATGTTAAAATATATAAATATATAGATAATAAATTTTAAACAAAAGATATGCATTATTAATGTATCTACAATAAGAATAATAATAAATAAGAATAATTTATGTAGTTATATTGTTTGGCGATAAATTTCTTGAAATTGAAATAATTGAATTTAATAATAATCAAACAAGAAATTACCTTAACAAAAAACAGGGTGAGCATATCAGAATAAATACACCCCCTTTCGTATCGAGGACAACTAATCACGCTTTCAGATTGTATAAAAAAATATAATTTGGTAATACCAAATATTCGTTATTGGGTTTTTCGGCTGAACTGCTATTTGTCACGTCACTAGTCTATACCAATAAACCAGCAACAGTTAACAGTATTCACATAGTCAAGGTTATAATTGGTTATAATCACGTAAACGAATATTTGAAACATTTGCGTAGCGCGTACAGAATTGTGGGAAATTCAGAGGTTGCCAAGTGTCAAACACTTTATAAAATTATTACTTTAAATAAATATTGTGAGATGTGATGCGACTTTAGATAATACTTTATACATTAGGGAATAGATTTGATTAGGTATTTTACATTTCCTTTTCACTTTCGAAAGAATAATAGTTAATTTTTATACAAGACGATAAAATAATATTTTATCGACAAGCGGAAAGTGTTAATTCACTCGCGATTATATCGCTCGTGAATTATTTTTCGCGAGTCGATAATTTAATTTTATCGTCGTGTATAAAATTCTATTTTTTTCTATAGCAGGTTTCGAAGAGAAAATAATTAGAAAAATTAAATTAATATTTAACAATTTTAAAATATCAGTAGTGTGCGTTGTTATGGAAATGTACTTCTAATAAACAAAAGTTAAAATACTTTATCTACCCTTGCTGTTAAAGTGTTACTTTATCTATCCTTGCGGTTAAAGTGCTACTTTATCCACTATTTTGCGTTGCTAAAATTTCACTTTAACATCTGCTATAGAAAAAAATACCTATATTATGACATTAACAACAAGTCAGATATTTTTCATATCCACTGTAGGATGGATATAAGCTATGTATCCATTCTGTCAAGCGTAATGTGAGTATTAAGGGCACTAAAAACTCGAATAACTTAAATACTAATAATAAATATAATTATGGCAAAAAATTGTGGTACTTTCTCTAATACAGAATTAAGGTCCAGATTGACTGTAAGTGGTCAATTTTCCAATTTGCTACTATAATGGAGGACCCCATTGTCTGATGTCGGTGCAGCTTAAAATATTCAAAATGCATTTTAAATACTTCATCTACAACTGTTAAATAATATAATTACAATTTAATTGTTTTTTTATCAATTAATGACCTTGGTTACTGTTTGCTAATTGAATAATATTGATAGTTCCATGGAATAATATTATTCAATCGTTATGCCAAATTTAAATCTTATCTGTCTAAAGAATAAAAACCAAATTATTTTTATGTCAGTTTCCTACACAAAAAGTCAAAGTTACACTAGTTTTGTCATTTTTCATATTTTTCTTTTTACGCTTAAACTGTAGCTAAAGCTAAATAACACTAAAAATAATTGTCTTGCATTTATGTATGCTGTGAAACAGTGATGTCAGCTATTGTTATCTATCTATCAAAATGTAATGAAATATTTGGTTATAATAAACATATAACTTCATACTGTAGTTGTGAATAAAGTATATAGTATTCTATTCGCATGTAATGCTTATTACTTGTAATGAAACGATTAGCACTTTTGCGATTACGATTACGACTACGAATATAAAACATTAATCGTACGGTTACAATTACGATTAATATTTATATATAAAACAGAACATAATAAAGTAAAGTATTTTATTATTTTAGTGCAAAAATAAAGAAAAATTTTACAAATTATTCTTAAAATATAGGTATTAAGATAATAGTACGTTATTATGAAATGTAGAGTCATGTCACATCCACTTATCTTCTTCGTGAAGTGTTTTCAAACATTACTTATATCTTTTCGTATGACAGACATTAAAAAGTAAATACTCAACGAATAATGAAATAACTTTATAATACTACTAAGAGTATAACCTACGAAATAATTGCATGATGAAAATTAAAAAAAAAATTACAGCTCCTGATTCCAGAGGCATGCGTTCAAATTATCGATCGCGTATTAATCGTGTAAGATAATCGACGATTACGATTGATCGGAAAATCACAATAATCTGCGATTTCGATTAATGTTAATCGTTATCGTTTCATCACCAGTTATTACTTATTCGGATGATTTATAAAACTTGCTTTCGCTCGTGTTGTCAATCTTCATTGTCATAGCACAAATTACATGCTTTTTGTATAATATACTATTAATTAGAAGAAATTCATTAAAATCTCAAAATGTCAAAAACGATATGACTACAACACCGCTCTTATGAGTGACAATGGATATAAAGTAAAAAAGCGAAAAAATATTGTCACTGGATTGGATTTGTTTCTTCTTTGATTATAATTAGACATACATAAAATAAGCAGCGTGAGATAATTAAAAATAATTACTGGCATTTATTTTAAATAGCAACAATTAACTTAATGGATACAAACATGACAAACATTTTAAAAAACACTTGGTTATGTTTTATACAATAAAGTTTTTGAATCACTTAATTAGGTTATTAACAAAGACAAGGTACTTGTAATAATGGGGAAGTTTAGCGTGGTTGAAATTACATGTGAAATATCTTTTAATTGTAAGTATATGGATAATCATAACTTAAAATGTAATTGAAACTTAAAATTATGTTGCCAATTATTTATAATTAATGATTTATCTTGACGCCACTCTGACGTCACAAGTGAATTATGCGCTTGTGCAGAAGGGATGGTGAGACCTGACTTTTTGAACGTAGGTTTCATTTTGAGGTATCATACCACACTCTTCTCTGTTGCCATGGGAACCCAGCGCGCGCTCGTTAAGATAGACGATACGTTCTCCGCGAACCACACTGACGTCATTTTTGTATAAAATTTCATTTTTTGAGAAATCTAGGCATCTTTGGGTGAAATAAAATATAGAATATCACTTTTGAGGGCAATTTTGATAAAACAAAAAAATAAAAAAATACGCTAAACTTCCCCATTATATTTCGCCCTTGTTGGGACTAATCAGAGTGCCATGTATTTACATTACCACACAGTGGTGGATCCAGAAACTTTCATAAGAGGGGCGAATTACCGTTTTTTTAAGGTTTTTAGCCCCAACGGCTTCCTCAATACAAATGTCTGATTTTAAAGGGCACCAATAAAATGAATCTTCTTCTTCTACTATTTCCTGTAAAGATATTAATGATTCTTAAAACTGTTGTTGCATTTGGTGTAGGCTTGTCAGAAAATTTTATAACCCAAAAATCAATTTGAAATTCGTTCCTTATGTTTTATTTTAAATATGGATGACCAACTGCAGGAAATAGACTATACATTACGCTTTTGCATTACGATTTATTATGGCAAGGTAAAATAATTATGTTCCGTCTAAATATAAACCTCGAGCGTTTGGCTCTAGTATAAGAGAATAAACAAACGCATAATTCGCATAGGCCGCAGAAATAACAGCAAAGAGCAGTGGCGGTTCGTGGGTTCGAAACAGAGTAGGCGACAAAACAAGCAATAAAAAATAGAATTAAAAAATATATATAACGAGTAGGTATTATTTTTTTTGTATATTAAATTTATAGGCCGATCTTCCAGTTTCGAAAATAATTCAATTAGTTCATTTGTAAATAGTTATTTGTGTATCAAGGTTCTAAAAGTAATCTTTTTGGGCCGAAATAGAAGTTTGCAGCCGAGGCAAAGCCGAGGCTACAAATCAGATGAGGCCCAAAAAGAACTTTTAGCCGAGGTGCACACAACATTTTTTAGGCGATTATAACAAGAAATTATG
This sequence comes from Stenolophus ochropezus, assembly GCA_035578165.1. Lineage (NCBI taxonomy): Eukaryota > Metazoa > Arthropoda > Insecta > Coleoptera > Carabidae > Stenolophus > Stenolophus ochropezus. Next base: position 24,196,307 of record JAQOWZ010000008.1, read on the forward strand.
AATTTTCATTCAAAATCAATTTTTGACATCTGTCAAAATTTACTTTACGGCCGCATTTACTTTACGGCCGCATTTACCTTACGGCCGCATTTACTTTACGGCCGCTATTTTTACTCGCAAATTCATTACTTTTTCATTAATATTTGTAAAGGAATAGTTAAAATTTTACTTACATTTGTTATTATATTCTAAAATAATTAATCACATTAATATGAACTATGTAAATCAATAATGAACAAACTAGCGGCCAAAAATTTTGACTTTGACAGATGTCAAATAAAAATTGATACTTTAAGGTTGCCAGCAGATACGAAAAACAACAATTTATGTACCAGCCGCCTAAAAATGATTTTTTTTTAATGTGCCAATAATTAAAAAGTGCATTTAAATTTTTTAGCGCAAATACTGTACAAAATAACTCAACTGTCAATAAATTTGTTTTCGACGCACACTTTATTTTAAGATGAAACATTTAATATTTTCATTAAAATCTCAAAAATTATCAAGTTTATAAGGTAAGAACCGTTAAACTTTTTTAAAGCAAAAAATATTTTTTATTAATTAGTGCAATAATATACAAGGTATTCCATTTTAAAAAAGTACAAATTTGGTAATATATATGAAAATTAAACTTTTTCTACCAAATTTATCCAAATTAAAGTTAGCTTATAATTTTTCGGTATCTATAATAACTTCCGAGAAAAAAGGTGTTTCCAATTACGCATTCTACTCTGTATACAGTTGAATATTAGAAATCTTAAAATAGTGATTTAACATGAAAAAACAGTTCCAACCAAAATCAGATAATCATAAGAAATATAATAAGAACCGTGTATTTATTGGAAAATTTTACAAATAGTTGTTGCGCAGTAACAGACAAACGAGTGTTGTATTGAAAAATAGCGATGATGTAAAAAAACTCACTCATCATATCGACTGTTTTCCTCATTTGGTGAGTTTTTTTTCCTTTAATTGGGGATTTTTCTTCAATTCGTGCTGACACACAATATAATCTTTGATCTCGATCTGACTAATGACGTCACGCGAGCACTTAGTCAACAATTATAGTTTTTAATATACTAATACAAAATAAAACTAATGTTTTGGGCACATTTGATGTTCATATCGTACAAACAGCATGATTCATTTAAAAAAATTAAGATTTTTTTAAAAGAAACCTTATTGTATGATATAATTAAGTACAATATTTCATTTTCCACATCTTTCATGAATGTTTTAAACCATTTGAACGTATTCATGACGTTGTATGACGTCTAAAAATTTCTTCCCGAACTACTTATTTATTTAACACGTTAACTGCCATGAGGTACATCTTATGTGTCTCACTAAAATATCCTCGTATGCTCTGAGATACATCGTTTGTGCCTCAGTGTTTGAATACACATTATGCTTCGTGATCTAACGTCGTTTGTACCTCGCAACACGTATCTGTGAACGTAGTTTAATTCTCGGTGGCCTGGCAGACCAAAACCTATTCTTAGCGCATTATTTTTTTGTTTTTTAGTCTCTGAAATGATAAAATACTGCAAATTTTGTGCCTCAATAAAATTTTAGAGCAACATTAAAAAAAATTAATTCTGTTATCATACTTGTATTTTCTAATATGAAAACAACCTAAATCTGTAAAAAAGAAAAAATGGCCCAAGGGACCCAACTTTTTTTTTAATGGTGGCAGTTAACGTGTTAATGTGGTATTCCAAGTTTTTTTCATTTTTTAATATGTTATTCTATGCATAAAAATATTAGACCCGTATTTTTTCTTTTCGCCGAAAGGTTTCAAACACGCCAGAAATAAATTTTTAAAGTTTCAATAAATTACACCCTAGAAAATCGGCCGTGCGTGTGACGTCACAGGCACTGAGAATCAGCTGAGAACATCATTCGTAGGTCTGAGTCAGAGGCGTGGCGCGTTCGAACAAGAGCCAATAGGCTGACGCGAGTGCCTTCTTTGTCACAACAAGGCTGATACTGAATTTTACGTACTCGATTCAAATGCATTACAATTTCATTTTGATATTATGGTAATAAAAATCAGAAAAATAATGATTATATTCACTTTAATATTACTTATATATGGTAAACAATGATATCCAATAAGAATTTCTTTAAAAGCCGTAGGCTTGGAATACCCCATTCGAATATAATTGACTTTAAACCTACTACAAAGAATTCAAACTCTACTTGCACCATAATGAAGAAACTGTATCGAATATGTTTGTAGGTTGTAGGACTGGCTAGAAGAGTAGAGAGAGTCGAGGAGCAGGCGAAGTTGCTGGTGGGACCCGGCAAGCTCCACGCCTTCAAATGCGACGTATCCAGTGAGGAAGACGTGAAGCGAGCTTTCCAGTGGGTTCAGCAGAACTTGGGTCCCGTCTCCATTCTCGTCAACAACGCAGGGCTTATTAGAAACGACTCTTTCATAGGTAATTAGTCCAGTTTCAGTTACAAAAAATAATACAGCTGCAACAAATGCTTATCATTTGGATTTTTACTACAATGGACAAGTTTAGCGATTTTTTTTATGTTATTAAGATTGTTTTCAAAAGGGATCTTTTTCATTTTTTCTCACTCAAAGATGCTGTGCGTAAAGTACGTCGATCGCTTGTGGATTTACAAACGCTTTGATTCGTGGCTCTTGTGTAACTTTTCTACTTTGTGCGTAATATGCATCTTACAACTTTTAATACGTAATCAACGTCATTATCACTACTATTTTCTTTTTAATGGTCATGGAAATTCATTTGTCCTGGTGTATCTTATACCTAAATGATTGAATACCTACAGCTATAATTTTTTTCAGCCTCTTCGTAAAATCAACAAATATTTTTTTCTGCCAGCTGTACCAATCTTGTATTTCAACGTACAATATCCAGTAAGGTTACTTGTCAAAGAAGAAATGAAAATCCTTGACTGTCTAAGACCCGGTATATCTCTCCAGTAGGACACAATGTCTTAGGGTTTCATCAAGTCAAGTATCTTGACGTTTTGGTGACTTAAATTGACTTGTCTTGAAAATCAAGCTTTTTATAAATTCACTACTTGATTTGACATGATTTTCTATCCTAGCTACTTGACTTGATTTCAAATAATTTCAAACTACTTAATATTACTTGATAAACAGATTTTAAATTTATTATTAGAACTAGAATAAAGTAAGAAGGAAATAAAAAATAACTGATGAGTAGTGAGAAAGAGCCTGATTTACCTAAGGATATTTGACATTGTTTTTATTACTAGAGTACCGCAAACTCCGCCATTTGACTCCAGAAATTGCTAGGCAACCTTAAAATTGCGAGCTTTGCCTAAAAGTAGGTTGTAAAAAATAAAAAGAACATTTATGTGACAAAGGGTAATCAGGCATTTTTTAACGAAATTATTGTAATTGGCCAATTTTTTATTAATACCAGCATCCTCAGATCCTGTTGAAATATAATTTTCCAGGGCTGCTCTAACTTGTTAATAAGTTGCAGATTAGAATTATTTATGATTTGGTTTTGTAAATATTAGCCTCTATTGAAAATCTCATTGTGATTTGTTTAAACTGTATAATAAAAATTGATGAAAAATATTATTACTTGATTTGACTACGATACACAGAGAAAATTCGGCTACTACTACTTGATTTTAAATTGACTTGATTTCAAGTCAAGTAGCTTGAATATCAAGCCATGCTGATTTCTTTTTATATAGCTGTCCACAGTATATTAAAAACAATTAACGTATATTACAGATGGCGACCCATCAATATGGAAACAAATATTAGATACAAACTTGTGGGGTTTGGCCGTATGCAGCCAACTCGCCGTGCAACAAATGCGGGTTGCGGACATAGCCGGACATATTATCAACATCAACAGCGTGGCAGGCCATAAAGTAATCGACAGCCCGGATAAGAGCTTCAGCCCTAACATTTACCCTGCTTCCAAGCACGGTGTTACAGCCTACACGGAGGTCATGCGCCAAGAGTTGAGGAATCATGGACTTAAAATTAAAATAACTGTGAGTTTGCATTTATTATTCACGGTTTAAGTTAATTCATATCCACCAAGCGGATACAAGTTGAACTACGAGATTTGACGTAATGTAAGGGATAACATAACGTGTTTACGAGGATGTATTAAATATAAAATCTAACACAGCTCAAAAATTCAAGAATGAGCAAAAGACAAAACCGGATTTTTTTCACTTTTTTTTTCAAATTTGTTGCTTGATACATAATGAAAAGTTTCCATAAAGCAATGCCCCAAAAAAACAATTTCCTGAGCTCAGCGTTTTTTTACATCAATAATAAAACCCTGAATTATTATTATTTTAAAAAATTATTGAATATCCTTCCATTTTTAAGTAAATGACTACTACCCTAAAATAAATGTAAATTACAACCTTAAAATATAACCAGTGAATTTATCGCATCAAAGTACTTATCAGAACAAATTTTCATTTTAAAATTCCTACTATAGCTTGTCCAATATAGAAATGAACCTGCGCGAAAGACGCATTTTCGTTCATATTTTGAGCGACCAATGGGAGAAGGTACCCCCCATTGCGTTTTTTACCAGTAGCGTACTTAGTTCTTAGTTCATAGGGGGAAACTATATTAATGCAATAAACAGAAAACAGCACAGGATTTGCCGAGGATTATATTATCAGGTAATTATCATTTATGGATGTTGTTATTTCAAAGGAAAATATTGTCACTGACCAAACCGATGTAATCCATTCGCCTCTACTTAATTAGAATGATGTTCATAAATGTGATATTTTCTTTTGTTATTCATAAACATTATGCATTATAAAATATAAATATTTACAAAAATTCAATTTGTTATTGAAATAATCCCACGCCAATGGTAGATTGCTTTCCCATTTATGGTTTACGCCCCTAGTTTATTGGATCAGCGCAGTTTTGAACTTGGTTGACATGGGGTAGGTATAGCTACTATAACCCAGAACTGCACAGGGCAACTGGTAGGCCAGGCATGGGTCTACGATACGTTTAGTATGTACTGTGCGGCACATTGAACACCATTAGAAAAAAAATATATTTATGTTGCCGTCTCCTTCAACTTGTTAGTTGCATTATATGCGCGAGAATGATTGACAGGTCCTTTTCTATTTTGGACGAGCTATAGTACAGCTACAATTACAAATTGAATATCAACCAATAAAAATCTATATAATCAATATTAATACACCTCCCAAAATATATCGGGAATCCTGAGACGCTAGCCCTCTCAACGGGGCGCCGGGATGGTACTGAGCCGTCCCTGAAGTTAATCTAGTTCATTTGGCCAGGAATTGGAACAGCATGTGCTCTAATTTTTTGCGTACTGAAACCAGAACACATTTTGGAGCAATTTTGACTGCTCTAGGTTGTGCTCTGGTTTCAGTGCGTCAAGAATTAAAGCACTCATAAGCGTTTGCTCTATTTCTTAGCCTATTGAAATTAGGGCACATTCTGGAGCAGATTTGGCTGCTCTGGATTGTGCTCTGGTTTTAGTGAGTCAAGAATTAGAGCATTCTAAGGTGTTTGCTCTAGTATTTCTTCTTTCTTGTAATTTCATATTTTGCTTTAGGTCGCCGCCCATGGCTTGGTACTTCTGGAATCTAATATCTTTAAGGCTCATTTAATGAAGATTCTAATTTTTCAATTTTCATGTCAATACCTCTAACAGCGTTAGAGTTACAATCTAAAAACCACTAATAAATAAAAGTCTATCTAATTGACATTTAACAGCAACAGATAATGCAATTCACAAATTTGGAATGTGCGGATGCAAATTTATAGAGTAATTTAAAACGTTCTAATCCGGTAGAATACTCCTCTTGTGATTTTTTCAAATTTTCACATCCGTTGAAATATAGCCGCGGTACTTTATTCTTCATTCATCTATACATAATTTTTCTTAATGATGCAAATTAGTTGTAGAAAAATTATTATGTGTATTTTGTGCTCGTAATGTTTTTAGATGTTCGATTGTCTTCTTATTGACATTTCACGCACTAAAAAAAAAAGTTCGCGCACTTAATACAAAAATAACTATTATGCAGAATTTAATACAGATTCCAAATTTGCAAACAGCAACTTAATATCTTGAACTGTTGAAAAGCTCAAAAATTAAAAACTGAGCAATATGGTATGACATCAACATTGTATTGTTATAGTTTTACTCTAAATTTATCTGAAAAGAGAGTATCCGCATTATTTTTCAAAGCCCATATAAAAGTCCTGTCCCATTTTTCGGTGCACATTCACCTGTATTTATATATACTTATTATTGAATAATATATTATAATTATATTATCCAAATACTAACTAGAAATATTATTTATTAATAAAAATTTCTTAATAGAATTGAATATGTTACAGAGCGTATCACCAGGAATAGTAGATACGGAGATATTCCAAACTGCAGGGATGCCTACTACTGATTTAATTAAAGAAAATGTTCTGCCAGCCTTGACTTCTGAAGATGTTGCAGACGCTGTCATCTATGCCTTAGGAACTAAACCCCATGTTCAAGTAAGTATCTGTAATACTGTATGCGAAATAAAAGATGAGCTACCGAAACAATATAAAACTAGACTAATATTTTACTTCTACGCTTTACTGGTTTACGGAGAAGAACTACAGTGCAGTTGTACAACTACAAGTATAAAAGTTTTAATATTCTTTGTTTATGAAAATCACATGACTGGATACCTTTATTTTACAAGTAATCAAATAAATGCTGCAATGGGGTATTCCAAGCCTACGGCTTTTAAAGAAATTCTTATTGGATATCATTGTTTACCATATATAAGTAATATTAAAGTATAATCATTATTTTTCTGATTTTTGATACCATAATATCAAAATGAAATTGTAATGCATTTGAATCGAGTACGTAAAATTCAGTATCAGCCTTGTTGTGATGAAGAAGGCACTCGCGTCAGCCTATTGGCTCTTGTTCGAACGCGCCACGCCTCTGACTCAGACCTACGAATGATGTTCTCAGCTGATTCTCAGTGCCTGTGACGTCACACGCACGGCCGATTTTCTAGGGTGTAATTTATTGAAACTTTAAAAATTTATTTCTGGCGTGTTTGAAACCTTTCGGCGAAAAGAAAAAATACGGGTCTAATATTTTTATGCATAGAATAACATATTAAAAAATGAAAAAAACTTGGAATACCCCATTATCGCCAGCTGTACTCGTATAATCAATCATAATCAATATTTTGTTCATCTCTTATTTCACGCACAACGCAATATACGCGTAATAAATTTGGTTCTTAGAATACTAACGTAACTACAGTTTATTTGAGAATGAGAGGGAATAATAAATCAGTCTGTTAAAGACATTCCAGTTAAAAGTAGTCGAAAAGAAAAGACAAAATTCGATAGAGATCTACTGTACTTGTACTTATGTATTGACTATATCATTGCTAGTGCGTCATTGTTTTCTGAAATGATAACCAACAACCATATCTGCTGTCATTGGCATACACGAGTGTATAATACGAAAACATTGAAATAAGTATAAATTTTGATAAAGAAGATTTATTTTTACTTAATGTAAAAATCTTTCTAAGTCTAAGAAGCGACAGTAAGACAGGGAAACGAAAATTAGAGAGATATGAGGAATGCCAACAAATTTAAAGGGCTCATCGTTTAAAATCGGAAAGCTTCGTCACATCTTCGTGGCTCGAGTTTCTCTGTTTATCAATCATTAACGCACCTAGAAAATTTTCAATAAGGGTCAATAATAAAAATATGGAAATACAGAAATCGATTTCTAACAAGCACTAAATGTGTTATCACTTTTATAAAAGTTAGGAGAAATAATTATCAAAAAGAAATTATTATATTTCACTTACTCCAAAGGGGAAGGAACTGTATCAGTTTTCCATGCTTTGTCGACGTCGATGTATATAATGATACTGGCTGATTCAAAATTGTATTTGTTAACAATTGTTGAGAGGATTTGACAACAAAATTTCGAATTAGAGAATTCTGAGTTTGTAAATTTAAAAACAACACACGAATATTTTTATAATTATTTTGTTTAGGAAATACTTTTTTAATAAAATATTGAAAAATTGATTTGTATTAAAGATGTACGATATTTCTTAAACGAGTTAAAAATGGGTTTCAATTCGTGGAATTCTCCACTAGATTGTTAAGAAAATTATATATAAGACTCAGAATATTTTGTGATATGAAATATACATAGTAATATAAATTTTAAATGTAATCAAAAAGATAGAAATAGAAAATTGTTATTATTGATGAACTTGCAAAATACAGGCATTTTGTTTAATGAAAATGTTTACAAAATATATCAACCTATTTATTTCATCTAATTTGCTTTTATTATATTGATAATTTATAATTTTAGTATTTTTACATTCTAAAAATTCTTTTATCATTAAAAAAATAATAGATTTTGAGCTCCGAAGACAAAGAACGGAATAGGGTAACATCAAAGATACCGCCACGAAGTGTCGCTTCTGTATACAACTATTCTGTGGTTACGGTCCAAAAGGGATTATCGGTATGTTTACAGCGGTGTTTCTATTGTTCAAGAAGTAAATTTCGCTTCAGTCATAAAGCATGTGGAATTCTATGAGCATGGTATATAGTATGTGTATGGTGTATAGTAAAGATTTTTCTGGTGGATTTATTAGCCGCATAGCTCACAAAAATCCATTCCAACTTTTGGGAATTTTGATTTGTTACTATCTCATTCTCAAACTGAGTGTAGATGCTTAGTATGTAAATATTTTATTGTATTACTTTGAATTACAGTTCATATTTCATGCATTCCTTCGTTTTTGTTTTTCAGATTCACGAGATTATAATCAAACCCCTGGGAGAGGCCTTCTAAAAGGAATGATGTTCACTTATTTCAGTATTTGTTTGTACTAATTTTGTTATTATACTTTATGTTCTTATATCTTATATAAATTGTACATTTTGAAAATTACCCTTCACAAAATTTCTTCTGTTAGTCTTACTTTGTATAAATCGTACAATATAAATAATTATAATTAATAGTATTGTAGATCGCGTCCAGTAGATATTTGCGAAGAAAGTAATAGTTGGATAACGGATCAATGGAACAAGTTTTCAATTGAAAACATTCGTCCACTTATCTTTTTTATTACATTTGCCAGAATTGAAACAAATAATATGTAGAGAAAATAAAAAGCATATCAAACACATAATCACAGAATAGATACATATAACTATTCTGTGACATAATGCCAAACTTCAAAGTGAAGTTAAAAGTACAGTAATTGTCTCACGAATGAAAATCGCGGACCACAAAAATGTCGTCATTGAGGGGCGTATACTTTTTATCCTCCATACATGTTATATTGCTCGACTTTGTATCTTTCAAACATTTAATCTTGCACACCTTTTATCGTGCACACTTTTAATCCGCGAAGAAAAGTTATCTTACACACATTTTATCTTGCGCACATTTTATCATCCACACATTTTATCTTCGCCAACGTTTGATATTTAAAACATTGAAATTGTACCTGCCATTCATTTTATTGCCCATGCAATTAACATACTTATAATTAGATGAAATATCTAATATTAAAATTTTCTGAAGATAAAATGTGTGCGATATAAAATGAGTGGAAGATAAAATGTGTGGATGATAAAATGTTCTGGAAGATAAAATGTGTGTAACATAACTTTTTTCGCGGATTAAAAGTGTGCACGATAAAAGGTATGCAAGTTTAAAAGTGTGCAAGGTACAATATGTCAAGCAATATAACACGTGTGGAGGATAAAATGTATACGCCCCATTATTCAAAGTCATTCATATGAATGATAGCATAACATGAGCTTTAGCGGAATATTGAATAAAATTTAATTTAAAAAAATAAATTAAGGCATTTAGTTTATAATGTTGCTTACAAATGTTGTTCATATTGACAGCATTTGAAAGCATTGAAACACAAACACAAAATAGTGTGTATATTAAATAAAAATATTTGTAAAACAGTTATTGAGTTTGTTTTCTTACCTTGCGAATTAAGTTAGTTCTCAGAATCGTAAACGCTCGCATGTTCTCGACACAAATTCTCTAAATTCCTTATCCGGGGATCAGGCGGTCTGGAACTTGATAATTACGTAAATACGTATTTATTTTAATATATAATTTTATAATTCATCTATGTAATTTTAATCAAACAGATGAGTTCTTCATGTTTACTATTCGACAAATATAGTTATTAAATTTGACATTAACTAATCTTGACATATGAACTTTAATTACCAGCAGTGTTGTTCTAAGATAATTTTTCAGTGTAATAAATCGCATCCAATTGTACTAAAATGATTAAACGTGAAATATTATAAAAAAATAATAAAATAAGCAACAATTTTTATATTAAAACTACTTTTAGTTATTAACTATAAATAACCAATATTGCTTTAAATTAAATACACTTTGTTACAACACGTAGGTATATTTTTGTATTCAATTGTTATTTTTGCTATGTAAACGTTATTAAGTTAATAAGTGCACCATTTTGTTTTTAACAGTGTCTGTGTTCTTGTATTTATAGAATCGTGGTTTAATATAACGTAACCATTATTATTTAATGATATCATGTTACCAATTTGTTTTATTTTTAAATTTTAATTAACAACTTATATTTCTGTTTTGTGAAATTGTAATGATTTTAGAAGGCATTGTACTGTTGTACTAACATGTTTTACATTGTACTACATTAGTACAATTGTACTGCTTGGAACAACCCTAATAAGCAGTGTTATAACCTAGAAGATGCAAAAAAAATTCTACAGTGCTGCCATCTGATCAAAATTATTACCCCAGATAGTTCATAGTTATGTTTCGCAATAATTTATTACAAACTTAAGATTACAGTAATAAATAACATAATAAATAGCGAAGTAAACAACAATACTTTTTAATAATATAATATTATAACTAATTACTATAATAATTAACAGACGGCTTGATGGGAGACCTTTTTTACAGGGTAGATATTTGTCGGCAACAATCACTTACAACCAGATTCATAAAAAAGAATAAATTCGGAGTTAACTAAATCCACATTTAATTCAGATTAAATTTTATAGTAATAGAGCTATTCAACAAAATAAGATCTGAAATCTGAGATAGCTAACTCCTATATTAGTTATAATTTTTCTCCTTTAATTTTTCACAAATCAATAACTTATTATAATGTCATAAATTACTTAGTGAGAATAAATTAGTTTTCAATTACTTATCTACTGTTATGTAGCTTACTCGAAAACAATGTGGTTTTTATTATTTTATCCAACACCGTGTAATTATAACAATATAAGTATGTTGTTTTTAGATAAATAAAGTAGGTCATAAGTCACTAGTGAGCTAAATATATTAGCTCACTGTTTTTTTGTTCGTATCATAGTAACTACGTTATAAAACCTTCTCTACACTATTTTGTTCCTAAATGTCATTTCAAAATTCCATCTGTCAAAAATCTTATATGTATTTTATATCTATAATTAAAATGTGTTGGATAAAATGTTGTATGGCACACGTGTGTTAATTACCTAAGTCACTTGAAAAAATACCACACTCGGCCTAACGGCCTTGTGAGCTAAACTTTTCCCACGTGACTTATCTGTAATATAATACACTTGTACCATAAATAACTATAATCCTTTATATGAATTCGGATTGAAGTTTGACATTATGACCTTTCAGGAAGTTAAGAAGGGTAAAACTTTTAGACTAACTATTTACTGCCTACTCCTTTTTAGGGATACGAAAGTAAGTCAAAAATAGGAGTAAATATAGAGTTAATTTCTAATCCCTTTTCTGAATATGGAGGGAATATAAAGTTCATGTTAATTATCATCAAAGCATGATTTTAAAAATTCTATGTTATTTTCAAGTACTAAATCTTTAGGTGTCTTCCCATCTATATTCTTAATATCTGACTTCGCCCCTTGTTCTATAAGATAATCCACTATAGATTTTAAACTTTCATTAGTGTACCTTTCTGGATAGCATATTGCCATGTATACAAGGCAATGCAATGGCGTATTCCCATAAGAATTCTGTGTATTGGTATTAAATTTATAAGTTGGAATTAGATACCTTAACATATCTTCCCGACAATTAGTCACTGCTAACCGAAGAAACCGTTCATTATTTATAGAAAAATGTTCTTCATTTTGCATGAATGTATTAAAAACATCAACTGCATCTTCCAGACTTGCAAATAAGAAGAAGTTGATAATGGCCCTACAATTGAATTTATTTTTTGCCTCTATTTCAGGGTTATAGGGGATTAAAATTTTCATAGCTTCATAATTCCTGCTTTCAAGGGCTATGTGTAAAGGTGTGTCTTCATATCTTTTATCTTTACTATTGATACTAGCGCCATTACGTAACAAAAGTTTTAACAATTCTAAGTCATTGTATTTGATAGCTGCATGTAAGAAAAAAGCTTCAGTAGTTTCACCATTCTCATCTTTTGGAAATGTAGCTCCATGAAGTACTAATAGTTTTGCACATGATAATTTCAGTTGGGTGAACAAATTAAAGTATTCTGCAGTTGCAATAAAATGCAACGGTGTTCTTCCTTTGATGTCTTGTTGATTAGGATCTTCTTCATACTCAGTAAGAAGTACATTTAATAATTCAACACGGTAATATAAAGCTGCTAGGTGAATTATACCTTCTTTATTATTATTAACAGTATTCTTTTCATATTTAAAAAGCTTTAAAGTTTCAGCCCAGTTCAAATACTTTTGAAAAAATGTTTCATTTTCTGTTAAAGTAAATAACGGCGTATTACCTAAATTATTTTTAATATTGGTATTAGCTTTGTGTTTTATCAAAGAATTAATAGCTTCCATATACCATTTTCTTGCAGCTGCATGTAAAGCAGTATCTTTATTTTCATCTACAGTATTTATATCAGCAAACTGAAGTAAGTATTCTAAAATGACAGTAATATTACGCTTCGCAGCTACATGTAGCAAATAGCAAGTATTAATATATTTATGGTTTGATTTTTCAGAAAATATTCGTTTTATGCATTCTATGTTGCCGTACATAACAAGACCTTGTAAGAAATTACGAAGTAATTCGTTATTTTCAGTGTTGCACTCTCCTGTTTTGAACATATCAACTACGCTGTTAATCAGCCATTTTATATTTCCATTTTTAGGAATAAGTTCATTATGGAACAAATGAACTTTACTCACGTTATATTCAGCATGCGAAAGCAAGATCCAAAAATCAAAAAAGTTATTTTCTGGAATTTCTTGAGAGAAAACATATCGTAAACAAGCCATGTAATATTTGGGCTCTGAATTTATATGAAAACGTAACACGTCTTGGGTTAATCTATGAATCGATATTATTGTCTCATTTGGATGATAATTAATAAAAGAAAAATTTGCCAGAATATATAAAGCTCTTTTGTACTGCTTCGTATCACTTTGATTTTTATCTAATATTTCTTTAATATTAGCCACTTTAAGTAATTCATCCACGTTTATTTTATCCGGATCAAAATATGAACATATAAACATTGTATTTAATGCCAATTCACGCAATTCATCATCGTTTTCGTTGTTTATTTTTTCTATTGACACACATATTGCACCATATATAGATTTAGTGTACGAATTAGGTACATTAGTAGGAATTTTCGTATTCATTACCATTTCTTGAGAATCTTTAAGGTTTTTTATGTATTCTTTTAATTGAAAGTCATTACCTAATCTTTTAATTTCTTGACGAATACAATTTCCTGTAATTTGTAAACCAAGTGGTACACATCCAACAACAAATGCTAGGGTGGTATATAAATCTAAATCGTCTTCTTTGTATTTGTCACATAAAATAGTTTTGTATATTTTAATGGATGTTTCAGCAGACAACGTTTCTAGCTTGACTGAATGTATATCATCATCCCAATCTGATTCCTGACTTGTTATCAGTAGATAAAAATTGTCGTTATCCGGTGGTTCGTATTGCAATATGTCTTGCCGTTTTATTCCATTATCAAATATGAAAATGCATCTTTTGTCATAAAAATGTTTGTAGGCCTTTCTTAGAGTTGCTTTTTGTAAGTCTCCAGGATTTTCCGCGTTTATCCAAAATATTTTGTCCACTTTTTTGTTGCTTAAACAATTATTTGCGTATTGTTTGACTAATTCGGTCTTTCCATAACCTGGCAGCCCACATATAACTAGCTTTCTCTTATTTTTTGTAAACAATAACATGTCAATGTTATTCATATCTTCTTCACGACCTTTAAATGTTTTGATTAAAGGTGGTACATCAAGTTCAACATATTGTAGGTCCTCTGGGTCAGATCCATACACGATTACGTCTCCGTTAATATTGAGGTTACCATTGTAATTCATAACTCCAATCACACTGTCTGAAATATTTCCTGACTCCATCTCAATATATACGAACCTGCAAAATAAAATATAGTAAAACACGAATGCGTCTGAACTAATATGGCACGAGTGCGCTGCTGTCATTTGGGGCTAGCTCAGTGGCCGTGGTCCAGAAAAGAGAGGGAACTTTAAATAGATGTCATGGACGGAGAGTGTGAAGTTGCTGTAAAATCAACTGCAGCGCATTCGTCCCCTAGTACATTAGAGAGCACATTCTGTAGATAGTATATTAGTTTTCTATTATTCAACTACTTTAAAAGCCATATTATTGCCAATACATCTTTTCCCTTATTAAGTTTATCGCTAACCCTTTTCATGACGTCTATTTAAAGTTCCTGCTCTTCTCTAGGCCAAAAAACGCAAACTTAAATATTAATTTCCAAATAAACAATTATTTATAATATTATGATTCAAGTATGAAAAATGCAATTCCTACGACCACAGTGCGAAACATGACAGAACAAAAATACATGTACGAAAGCTATTTGATATAAAGAACAGTTGCCAATACCATAGACTAAGTTACTGACAAGACAGGAATCATACGTACTAAAGCGTGATCCCAAGTTTGCACTATTACGCCATCTCTGAATTTCGATGGAAACTAAATGACTGCCTGGGGCAAGGAGGGGTTCTACTTTATTAAATATTTTATTTAGAATATGATTTAAAATTAAAATTGTATAATTCTATAAATAATTACAAATTTATTATGCTACTACTTACATTACAAAATATAATAATATAATATAATATAAATGGATAAAAGGTGAAATGATGAAGGATGGAATAGGAGGTTATGTTAGTACGTCATTTCAAAAAAATTGTAATCCAAAATGAATAATCATGGCATCGCAGATCTAAGAAATGTGTCAACAATTTCATTAGGTCTGGAATCCTTGTTATTCATATTTAAGTTTACCATTTTTATAAAATGATGTACCATTACGAAGCACAACAAGTTGATGGTGTGCGTCTGAAACAGAACTGATTTCACTATTTCACTCAGGCTCCACAAAACTATCTGCTGCTGGTTTACACAATTGCAGCAATAAATGTACAATAAATTTTGAAACACATGACAGTCATATAAAAAAGCGCATTCAGTTCAAAAGTAAACATACTGTAGGCACATCCAGCACCGTCTATCATTTTCAGTAAAAAATATAAACTTCCGAACGGTACATGCAACGCCATCTAAAAATTTCGATGGAAACTAGAAACCTTGTTTCATGCTGCCCTATGAAGATTCAGCCGGGTGACCAATACTGTATATCAAATGCACAAAATTTACTTTTTCTAAATTAAACTTTCAATAACTCACCATTTTTTTAAATTATAATTAGACAAAAGAATATTTAGAACATTATACTTTTTTATTGTAAATATAGTGGGAACGAGTGCAGAACCAAAAAATACAAGTCCAAAAAATAATGTCATAAAATATGCAGACCCAAAACCGTGCAAATCTAAAAAATGACGTCATCCTAAAAACTGGGAGGGATAGCTACCAAAGTACAGGTTAGTGTTACTCGGTGTTACTGCTACTATCCACTAGATGTCAGTGTACATTCTCATCATTCAATTCCAGTACTGGACTAGTATATTATTTGAACTTTTATTTATACATATTAATTCATATATATTATTTTAAAACGTGTAGGCAATATATGTTACACATGCAAATTATTTTTCTAAATAACTATTATATAATTAAATAAACTATTGTATATTTCACACTAACTTACTTGTGCGTACCTATACTTTTTTTCAGACTATCTCAAAAATGTCAATAATAAAAAAAGCAAAAATTTTACTTTTTTATTAATTTTACATTTATAGTCAAATCTTATTCTTCTAATTACCTGTATTGGTGAAAAAAACTACAAATTACTTTGTGTAGATGATATCTACATTCATATATAACCCACTTTATTGAACATAATTAATAACTAAACAATTTCATATGTAACAACTATTAAAAACAAATTCTCATTAATTCCTTTTACAAGAAGTACGCCACATTTTCGATATGCGGCACAAAGTACTCAAAAACTCATTCAGCCGTTGATTTTATGTGGACTCCAGTATCACTAACAACAGCAACTGTACCAACATTTCCCAGATTTCAAAGCTTTCATTCTGTAACAAAATATTAAAAAAAAGTCTAATCTCATACAATATTATTTTCCGAGTATTATACAACTTACGATAATTACGTACTTTTTTATTTTGCTCTGCATTTTCCAAAAGTATCTAGGACTCGACAAATCATAAGTCTCCAAGTTATGTTATTCTCCATTCCCGGCACAAGATGAAGTTATCATTGTTTGTTAATTTATTGTAGGAAGAATCTCCAACCAATTGATTTATTTCCATTCAGCCTATTTCGGGGCGAACCATACAGGTTTGAGAGTCGTATAGCAGTAAAAATTTTGAATTTTCATTTTTGTTCTTATGAAGAGAATAGTAGTCTCACCAGAAGAAGTCCAATTAGATTTGTACCTAACGTCTGCAAAAAATACTTTCTACAAAAAATACCAACAATTAATATGTGTGGAACCTACCATATATATCACATACAGAACTAGATCTAAGGTTCTATTATATTTATTTACTGAATAAACAAATTTTCAAATATAATTTTTTCAATGTAGTAAACTAAAAGCAAGATCAATGTATATAATACATATTAGTTAATAATCAAATATATTATCTTTATGCACGAGATTTGATAGTACTGTATATCATTATTGAAATATAATTAATTATTTAGTTCGATTATAAATTGATTTACTTATGTTATCGGGAATGGATTCGTGAAATTAACTTTACAAAAGAAAACACTTTTTAGACGTAGATTATATTTTACAATAAATTATATGCACAATATATGTATATGATTTTTTGCAGGTTATATATTTATTATCGAACAAAAAAAAATAAGTACATTTTTATATGGCACGAGCGCGCTGCGATCGTTCGGGCCCATTCACCTCAGTGGCCATGGTACAGAAAAGAGTGGGAACTTTAATTAGACGTCATGATCGGGGATAACGATAAATTTAATATGAGAAAAGATATATTAGCCATAGCCAAGGTTCTTTAACTGCAACTGTTGTAGTTAAAGAACCTTAGCCATAGCATGGTGTTTTAAAATAGTTATATCATACAAAAGTAATATAATATCTACAGAATACGCTCTCTACTATTAAAAAAGTGTTAGTTTAAAAATTAATTTATTACATTATATGTGCTAATAAAAACTAATAATATGTACGACCAGTGGCAGTGGCTAATACAGGGTGGCCCAGTGAAAATTATCAGCGCAATTTTTGGCCATTTAATATCAATTTAGCAAAAAACGCTCGAACACGTCAATTAGTGATACTGGAGTCCACATAAAATCAACGGCTGAATGAGTTTTTGAGTACTTTGTGCCGCATATCGAAAATGTGGCGTACTTCTTGTAGTTATTAATTATGTTCAATAAAGTGGGTTATATGAATGTAGATATCATCTACACAAAGTAATTTGTAGTTTTTTTCACCAATACAGGTAATTAGAAGAATAAGATTTGACTATAAATGTAAAATTAATAAAAAAGTAAAATTTTTGCTTTTTTTATTATTGACATTTTTGAGATAGTCTGAAAAAAGTATAGGTACGCACAAGTAAGTTAGTGTGAAATATACAATAGTTTATTTAATTATATAATAGTTATTTAGAAAAATAATTTGCATGTGTAACATATATTGCCTACACGTTTTAAAATAATATATATGAATTAATATGTATAAATAAAAGTTCAAATAATATACTAGTCCAGTACTGGAATTGAATGATGAGAATGTACACTGACATCTAGTGGATAGTAGCAGTAACACCGAGTAACACTAACCTGTACTTTGGTAGCTATCCCTCCCAGTTTTTAGGATGACGTCATTTTTTAGATTTGCACGGTTTTGGGTCTGTATATTTTATGACATTATTTTTTGGACTTGTATTTTTTGGTTCTGCACCTCATCCCAATATAGTTTTCTAATAAATGCTATAAAAAAGGAGTTTTTTTCTAAAATTTCCCGCACGCTAATTTGGGGGAGACGTTTGAGATACCCGACATTGCTTAACGTTGTTTAAAATCGTTACAGACTGAACTATGCTTTATTTGTTTTATATTACTTATTTTGTTTTGACTATGTTGGCTACACTTAACTACTTAAATTTTTATATAATACAGTTGGAGAACCTGAGCATTGAATCAAGGTTAGGAATACAAGCGAATATCGACCTTAAATATCATTACTTACTTAAGTTTCACTTTATTTGAAATATTTCACTAATATATTTCAAGAAATATTTGTTGTTTTTACTTACTCTTTAAAAACACATAAATTTTCTTGTTGAACCTTTATTAATTAAAACATTTGCACAATTACTGTTATTATAATCACTTTGACATATTAACTATTGTTTCATTTAACTTTTTATTCCGAATACATACGTATAAGTGTGCCATTTAAAATTTAATTTTCAAAAACAATGAATAGTATTAAACAACTGAAATTATATTAATTCTGTTAATAATACGACAGTATAGATAAGAAATTTTGTTTATCTATATTCTGATAATACTTGATAGGAAGTGTATGTATACACTGTACATAGACGTCCAATGAAAAATTTCGAACAGGGATATAGCTTGAAAAATATAATAACTTTCATTAATAAATAATTAGCTTCTTAAAATAATAGTTATTTATGATATAAGTGTTAAAAGTGATATTTTATGAGTGAGTGGGGAAGTTTGAAACGAGGCGAAGCCGAGTGTAACAAACCCCACGAACGAAATAAAATCACTTTTAACACAAATATCATACACTATTTTTCCTACGACCCTAGTTATGTATTAGTAAATAAAAACTAAGCATTATAGAATGGCATTTGTGACAGGTAACTAGATTTTGTCCCTTTTTAACACTAGTGTTAAAAGTAAATTTGTTTTTTACTTTTAATTCGTTTGTCAATGACAACGATTTAAAAGTATTCACTGTGTTATAAACTGTTATTTTTAACTTGCTAAGCAACCGTTAAAGACTATTTTTAATAGTGGTCGTAGGGAAATATATTTAAGACATCATATTGTATTATAGATTCACATGAGTTATACAGTAATTAATAAAGTGTTCTAACCACATAGAGTTTCAAATCTGTCTTGTAATAGTAACATTTTCTTATAATTCAATAATAAATACATATAACTGGATAAAGGGTATAATTAAATTTTGATTTAATTACAATCGGAAAACCACATTTCCCAGTCTGGCACGAATTATAAATTCGCGCCACTCCCTCTTTACTTCCAAGGGGCGTTTCTGAGGCAATTACAATTCCAAAACAGAAAACTAGTAATTAAGATTAAATATTAAGGGACTAGAAGCAATATATGAGAGAATCATCATGTACAGAAATATTGCGAAAGTTATTCGTCTTGCAATGTAAAACAAATCACAATAATTCTCTGTATCAAGTTTTTAGAAAATCAAAAATGCAAGTAAATTTAAATACAGTACAGAATAGGTTAATAAATAAAAAAAAAAACTAAGAGAGAAACTAACATTTCAAATCAAGTTTCGTATTTTTTAAAATGTAATTAATAACCATTTTCACTTCACTTCACGTAAAGTGAATAAAACTGATTTTTTTAGAAGTGCAAGAAAAGGTTAACTGCGGTAAACTTCAGAATATCTCAATCTGAATTTCTTCGAATTAAAGATACATAAAACAGAAAAATATGCGTGTAATTAATATTTTCATTTAATAAACGAGTATTTCAAACTAAATTTAAACTAACAAACAATATTTTCAATATTATATGCAATATTTATTATTACAAATAATGTTATTTTAAAGGCTGCATGACAAAAGCGCACCGTTCAGATTTTTAAACGTTTCATAAACGCACAAAAAAAAACAGGAAAAATGCACCAGTAAACTTTAGGAAATTTGAGTGTATGCGTATGTATACATCTGATTTGATCCTAATACGAGTTAATTCATTCTGCTGACGGATAGTACTTTTTAAATGGATACTCCATTTAAAAATCCAATCTTCCTCTTTCGCCCCGAATTTAACCTAAATTAACCTAATCTAATCTAATCTAATCTAATGTAATCTAACATAATCTAATCTATCATAACCTGACAACCTAATCTAATCTAATCAATCCTGACCTAACCTCACCAAACCTAAACTAATCTAAACTAACCTAACCTAACCTGACCTAACCTTATTTTATTCCATCCTGGAATAAATAATTACATCAAATTTAGTAATATGAACATTTCAATTATACAGACACTGGTGCGCTTAGGTAACATACTTTGGTGCACTTTTGTAACAAAAAATACCATTTGGTGCGCTTTTGTCATATGCCGAAATAATATTATTTTAAATCAGTGGCGTAACTACCAGTGTTCCGCGGAATACGGTGACTCAAAGGGCCCGACCGGTCCGAATACACGTCAAAAAATATTTCAGAAAGCCTTCAGTCTTATTTGTTAAGCCGTAATAATTTTTTTAAGTGTTGTGTGACGTAGATGTATAGGTAATTCGGTATTCAACAGTGGGGCTCACAAAATATTTCAATTACATAAATTGATCTATTTCATCTGTTATAAAACATATAAATATTGTATTCCTTACTTGGAAATATGCGTAAATAGTACGCCTGTTAATAAAATAATTTATAAATGATTACGAATATTATAGTCTGAGTTTTGACAGCCACTGGCCTGAATTTTATGACGTCATTCAACATATCTTGGCATTAATAAGATAATAAGCAATGGCATAGTAGTGTTAAACGTTGTCTTTCAATTTCTATCAAAAGATGAAATTCTATTTGTAATTACATTGTTTGTCATTAATTTAAATCTAATGAGATCACTGCCTTTTTATTTATTTGTAGTATGTTCCGTAAATATAAAAGGTAATCAATTTTTTTTGTATATTTATTTCAGTAAGACAACGCCATTCATCATCAAATAAAATAATTATTTACATTTTCTTTTAGACAAATTGGAAAAAATAATATTCTACAATTATTCTTCTTTCTAAACTCAAAGTTCAGTAACCAAATGGTTAAGGCCCTCCGCACACGGGACGATCTCTGCACGATGCGACAGCGACGCGATCGCGATGTCATTCGATCGATATAGACGATGAGCGACTGGTTCTCCGTACATTTGGCGATTGCTGCACGACCAGACATTCTCCAAATCGCCAGTTTATTAGTGTGCCGAATTGTGTTTTTTTTCTATATTTTACATTATGTCAGATACAAGTGATGAGGAAGATATTGTAATGTATTATTGGCATAAAAGATTACAAAGTAGGAAGAAGAGACGATCTGGACTCATCCTTATATTGAAAGGAATTTAAACTGCAGGCTGTTTGTAGCAGCTGAAGAATTACAGGAATCTGATGCAAAATTTATATTTTTCTACAGAATGTCTAAAGATTCATATAATACTTTGGTCGAAATTATCTCCCCAGCCATTTATAAGGAAAACACTAAAATGAGAGAATGCGTGGGTGTAGAACAACGGCAAAATATAACTAGACAAAACATTCCCTATCCATCTATATCGAATGTTTTGTTTTCGGTAAGCCAAAAAGAGAAACATAGAGATAGATATAGTGAAAGTATTGTTCAACCGTTTCTCACTAGAGGTACCAGTGTTGTTAATACTGTTTAAGCATTGCTTGCTAGAGGCATAATTGTAGTTGTCATTATTTTCTTTTATTTGTTTTTGTTTTGTGAGTCGCGCGTAAGTTTTGATTATTTTTGAAACTTATAAATTAAATCTGTCTTTTTCAAGGAAGTACAATTTATACATTGCTATAAATTGTTATAATACACCTTTCTAATTTTTTTAGGACAATAGTATAATTTTACTGATTATAAGCATAAATTGTTTCTGCCTTTTTTAAGTAAGTTGAAACTAAATAATGTTACAAGTAATGTTATTATTTCATTTTTAGGATCCATTTCATCTTAAAAAAGTTTGATATTTCAGTTTAGATTTATTTGTCATTACGTAGCAGGTATAAAAATTAAACACAAATAAATTTAAAACTTTAAATTGTAATAGACTGCATTAGTGTAACGGTCATTTTGTGGCGCCAAACTCAAACTGAAACCCTAACTCGCCTCTGCCGATTTATACGCCCATGTTATTCTTATGGGAATAAAAATATGATATCTTTAAACTGCTAGACAGTATTATAAAATGCAAATCTTAACTATTAAACCTTATAAATACTAATCTCTAATGTTTTATCTATCTTCTAATGTAATATATACACCCAAAAAACATAATAATTATTTAATAAACTTCACTTTAAACAGTAGGTACAAATTTCTGAAAACGTATGTCGCAGCTGTCTTTGTATTCAGTTGAATCTGTCACTTTAACGCGGCGTTTTTAACCTGCTGCACCAAGTAACGACATGTTACTATATGCGTTACTACTTTCTTTAAAATCAAATTTTTCTTAATTTATTCTTTTATTTGTACTTTTTCTGTACGTAAACCAAAGAGAATAGAATATAAAAAAAACCTATGTAAGAATCGTCAAAATGCTTTAATATCGTGAATTGAAAATGTGCTCCCATAAGAAATGCACACACTCAGATTTGAATTAGGGTTTCGCGCCAAATATAAATCTTAACCTCACTAACGTGGTCTATATGAATCTTAAGAGCACGGGCGCCTCTAGTGAGTAATAGTCGAACAATACTTTCACTATATCTATCTCTATGTTTCTCTTTCTGGCTTACCGAAAACATAACAAACCAAGTGAAGTTTTGTCCAGTTATTTTTTGTTGTTGGTGTAAAAGAACGACTATTAATCACACTAAGGTAAACTTTTTATTTTCCACAAATTAAAATTAAAGTGAATTCACAAATTATAATTTTCACAAATTATAATTAAGGTCAGTTGTAACGATGATGGTCCAAATCTTGAAGTGAATAAGAAGGAAGTGAGCTATTTGAATGATGTTGGCTTGAAGTGGTATCTGAAAATGAATCTGAAAATGTTTGATAGGTAGCTTGTAGCAGGAGATGGTTGACACACTGATGTTGTAGGGTGAGAAATATTTTGAGTGCATATTTCCAGAGGGGGAGAACAAAGTATTTCATCAATTAGAAGCAGAGATCTTCGCTTATACATTCTTAGTTGTTGTTCTGTCATCGACATAAGATCCGGTAAAAGGCTGTTTAAGAATTGTTGAATATAGTATTTTCTGTCATCTAAAGAAGAAGCGATAATTTTAGTTTTCTTGGTTGTAAAACATTCTGCAAATGCTTTGTCAGCATCATTGAGATTAGCAACTTTTCTCGTATTACATATTTTTTTATCGGTAGTGGGTCTACACTGTGTATGTGGTGATTCTTGGTTTTGGGAATTGTCTATTAATTTGGCTGAACGTAAAGCAGATGTAGAAGGAATTGTTGTGGTCACAGCAGGTAATATGGGAGAAGGAATAGGTGACGAATGTGGATCTAGCGGTTGTGATAATAAGTCAGGAGATTCGGAATATTCTGATATTAAAGAGTTGTCCATTGTATTAGTTTCAGTTTTGTCAGTGACTTCAAATTCTTCAGTTGGTATCGGTGATAAATTTTCACTTGGTGTGTCTAATGTCCTGATATAAGGTAGCGGGAATTGCATCGCCTCATTCAGATTATATGGCTTCTTCGTTTTGGATCCTGAACCACTTGGGGAAGGTTTTAGTTTTCTGCGAAAATAAGTTCTCAAATTCTTCCATTTATCTCTCCACTCATTGTCTAAAATACAGAAATATGAAACATGTATGTACGTTTGTACGTACAAGTATAGATAAAGAATATTTTTAAAAATTACAGCAATTTTTTTTCTGCAATAAGCATAAATTTTTTAAAAAATATTATATTTTTGTTTTTTGATTCCCTAGTATAAAATAAGAATTTTATTTTTTAGATATTTGGCTACAGGATGCACATTTGTCTCACTTGGACTCTGTTTTGCTCGAGGGGAAACTATCGTTGGATGGATTGTTACAGAAACTACACCGATTATATGGAAACATTTAAATGAATATTACATGCCAAAGCCGAATAAAGATTATGGACAAAAATTCCGGAACGATTTGAATTATTGTGGAATCTACCAAACTGTGTAGGCGCTGTCGATGGTAATCATATTCGCATTGAGAAACTTCCAAATACAGGATCGACTAACTTTAATTACAAATCCTATCATTCTATAGTATTACTAGGATGTTGTGATGCAGATGGTCTTTTTACGATTATAGAAACTGGATATGCTGGAAGAAATAGTGATGGAGGCATATATCGAGCAATTTTCTATTGACACACATATTGCACCATATATAGAGTACGAATTAGGTAATTGGTAGGAATTTTCGTATTCATTACCATTTCTTGGGAATCTTTAAAGTTATTATGTATTCTTTTAATTGAAAGTCATTACCTAATCTTTTAATTTCTTGACGAATACAACTTCCTGTAATTTGTAAAGCAAGAGGTATACAACCAACATCAAATGCTAGGCTGATATATAAATCTAAATCGTCTTCTTTGTATTTGTCACATAAGATAGTTTTGTATATTTCAATGGATGTTGCAACAGACAACGTTTCTAGCTTGACTGAATGTATATCATCATCCCAGTCTGATTCCTGACTTGTTATCAGTAGATAAAAATTGTCGTTATCCGGTGGTCCGTATTGCAATATGTCTTGCCGTTTTATTCCATTATCAAATATGAAAATGCATCGTTTGTCATGAAAATGTTTGTAGGCCTTTTTTAGAGTTGCTTTTTGTAAGTCTCCAGGATTTTCCGCGTTTATCCAAAATATTTTGTCCACTTTTTTCTTGCTTAAACAATTATTTGCGTATTGTTTGACTAATTCGGTCTTTCCATAACCTGGCAGCCCACATATAACTAGCTTTCTCTTGTTTTTGGAAAACAATAACATATCAATGTTATTCATATCTTCTTCCCGACCTTTAAATGTTGTGATTAAAGGTGGTACATCAAGTTCTACATATTGAAGGTTCTTTGAGTCTGATCCACACACGATTAAATCTCCGTTAATACAGAGATTACCTTTGTAAATTATAACTCCAATCACACTATCTGAAATATTTCCTGACTCCATCTCAATATATGTATACGAACCTGCAAAATAAAATATAGTAAAATAATAGTAAAACACGAATGCCTCTGAACTAATATGGTACAAGCGCGCTGCTGTCGTTTGGGCCCAAACACTTAGACTAGGAATAGTGGGGAGACAAGGCATATGGACACGTATATTTCAAAATCATCAGAGCGATTTTGAGCCTTAATGACATGTCAAAATCAGCTGAAACAGTCTAATCGACCAGTTAAATATTGTACAATTACAGTTGTCCAAATAAATACTTGATTATTCATGAATCAACACATAATTTTATTTTATAGATGTAAATACATATATTCGTATGAAATAACAATAAACAATACAATACAAATTACTAAAAAAAAAAAATATGTAAAAGTGTAAAACTATAAAAGTTTCATTTTCTCTAATCATTCCATAGCAGCTGGTATAATATTATGTTGATCTACAAAACCATGTTCACATTTATTTAATGGTGGTAATTTATGGTATAAAAGAATACAAAGTAAACTAAACTCAACTAAAGTAGAAAAAACTAATCTATTAAAAATAAAAACGATTTAAAACTAAGAAAACTGAGTCAAACTAAAAACGTGTACTCGTGATCGTCAGTAAATAAAAAATGGGGTTGATAAAATGAAGTTGCTGGGCTACCCTAGTTTGTAAACTTATGTGTTCGACTGTACTTGTTCGTAAAACGCCTTCTTTATTTACATTTAATTTTTTTAATATTGTGGAAAATTGTCCATTAAATAAATTTGAACATGGTTTTGTAGATCAACATAATATTACACCATCTGCTATGGAATGATTAGAGAAAATAAATCTTTTATAATTGTTATACATTTACATATTTATTATTTTTAGTAATTTGTATTGTACTGTTTATTGTTATTTCACGAGAATATATATATATATATATATATATATATATATATATATATATATATATATATATATATATATATATATATATATTTACATCTATAAAATAAAATTATGTGTTGATTCATGAATAATCAAGTATTTATTTGGACTGTAACTGTAATTGTATAGTATTTAACTGGTCGATAAGACTGTTTCAGCTGATTTTGACATGTCATTAAGGCTCAAAATCGCTCTAATGTTTTTGAATTCCGTCTTACGGCGACTTACACAGCATGCCCTGTATCCCTATTATTCCTATACTCTGTTTTTAAACTATAGACAGTAATTAGGAATCTTAGTGAGAAAATCAAAGCCTGTGATTGGCTGCTGCGCCATTTATTGAAGCCGCATTTAACCAGACGAAATTTCAGGTTAACCTTCTCAAACGTAATTAACGTCAAACTCTCGGAAGTTGTCAAAACAATTGTTGAATTTGCACGTGTTTTTCGTTTCATTGCTCTTTTTGTGACATTTCACGAATAAAACCAGTTCTTTTCAGAACTATTAATATTTCACTAACGCTGTGTAAGTAGAATATCTATCATAGTTTTGGATGATGAAAATATAGCCTGGAAAATATAAATTCTGACGTGACCTTCATTTTGACATTTCATTTCTCCCGCCAAATAAATCTAGTGATTTTTTTTGGTAACTTCTAGCGGTGTAAATGTGACTTCGTCTAGTGCTGTCTATAGTTTAAAAACGGAGTATAGTCTAAGCCCAAACACCTCAGTGGGCGTGGTCCAGAAATTAGTGGGAACTTTAAATTGCTATGGTATAGGGAGTGCGCCGTGAAAGAGTTGGCCCCTGGCGGAAAAATGAGGAAGTTGCTAGTGGTGATCAGTACATTGAAATGCCATATAACTAGTTGTAACTTATAGTTTGTTTTACGTTTTTGGATTATTTAAACCATTTTTTTTTTTACATTTAACACAATATGGAAAGCCGGAGGTATTGTTCAGTACCTCAATGTAAAAGTTATGCCACAAAAG
Source organism: Stenolophus ochropezus (assembly GCA_035578165.1). Classification (NCBI taxonomy): domain Eukaryota; kingdom Metazoa; phylum Arthropoda; class Insecta; order Coleoptera; family Carabidae; genus Stenolophus; species Stenolophus ochropezus. Next base: position 24,223,929 of record JAQOWZ010000008.1, read on the forward strand.
ATATCAGTTTGCATTATTTTTCCCACAAAAATAACTTGCGGAAAGTGGCAGATTGCTTTGAGAATAGGCAAAATGGTTAGCAAATATATGACTGTGTGTTGTAAACATTTTAAATACAACTTTAAGAATGAAGATTATCCAATAATATAGAAATTGTTTATGGCAAATAACATGCATTGTAATAATGACGCACATGCACAATATTAAATTCTAAATATACGAAACCCATATATAAGGACACATTAATGCTGTCCAGCTGTAAAGGAATAAATAAATAAAAATAAAACGAATTCTTCGTATGGTTTTCCCTGTTTAATATTATGTTCAATTATTACACTCCAGCAAAAGTTAAAAATTCGTTCTGCGATTCTGATGACTTATTTTAAAACTTTGTTGCTTTTTTTTAATGTAGCAAAAATCTTGAATTCTTTTTGTCTGCGGAGGTTTGCAATACATAGGATAATATATTAAATTTGTCTAACAAACTACAACGAACTACATGGCCAGCTAAAAATACGGCTTCTCCTCGTAACGTTCTGACTCTTTTACCGATATATTAAAATATGTTACTAATATTTATAGCCATAGTTATTAAAAAGGAAATATATTAATAATACTGTCATATAAAAGAAATAAACACAGGAAAATTCGGATAAATAAATTAATATCCACAGAAAACTTTGCAATGGCTATACAAAACAATGGCATCTATCACCACTAACGACCATTTTTAAATGTCCTTCGGTGAGACACCTAGCGGCCGGCGCACTTCCTATTTATTCATGCTGTAGTCATCAGTTTTTTTTTTAAAGAGCACTAAAAAAACCTTTTCACTCTTTTTGCATAAATAACAATTTAGTACAAGTCAGAAAAGTAGTCACTTAGCAACAAGACCAAATAAATTAATGCTCTGCTAAAAAAGGTTAATTATTCGTTCAAATATCATAACCAAAACGACAGTTTTCGACACATTCATTTTTTTTGTACAAATATCTTTATCCATTGGACACACACTGTTTTGTGGTTATATGTTTCAATATTAACAAGTGCTGTCAATCTGTCAACATGACAGCAGTTGTTGCTAACATTGTATATTAAATGCATGTACTTTTTATAAATTAAATTTCATTCTGTAACTCAATATTTGTTTTTATTATAATTAATCCAAAGAATATTTGGGACATTATACTTTTTTATTGTAAATATAGTTTTTTTAATAAAAGCTATAAAAACAAGTTGAGATACCCGACGTTGCTTAACGTTAACCTTTGTTTACAGTTGTTACACATTGCGCTATGCTTTACTTGTTTTAAATTAGATAAATATTTATTTTGTTTTGACTATGTTGGCTACACTTATCTATTTAAAATTTCTATATAATACGGTTGGAGACACTGAGCATTGAATCAAGGTTAGGAAGACAAGCGAATATCGACTTTAAATATTTAAACCTACTTATTTTTACTTTATTTGAAATACTTCACTAATAAATTTCAATAAATATTTATTTTTTTTACTTACTCTTTAAAAACACACAAAATTTTCTTGTTGAACTTTTATTAATTAAAACATTTGCACAATACTATTATTATAACTTTGACATATTAACTATTGTTTCATTTAATTTTTTATGAATATTCCGAATACATACATAAAAATGGGCCATTTAAAATTTAATTGTCAAAAACAATGAATAGTATTAAACAACTGAAATTATATTAATTCTGTTAATAATATGACAATATAGAAAAGAAATATTGTTTTCCTCATAGACTAAGTTACTGACGATCACAAATACACCAGATGAAACTTAGTACCATTTGTTATGACTTCGGCTGGCCAGAAAGAGAAAACTAAGGATAGAGATATATGAAGTAATCTCCCGGTCGCTAGATGTCACTGCTTGTTCTACGAGCATAAACTTTACTATATTTGAATACTTTTTAATGATAATCAATAATAAAATGTGTAAAACAAATTAACGATGGAAAGGATAAAAAGAAATATTGTACATAATATTTTTTATTTTACTGATTTTTAAACAGTATCGTTTTTGTGTACATGCTTCTTATTCTAGATAATTTTTTTTCTTGATTTATTTTCGTTTCGTGGTGTATACGAATTTAAAAATACCACGAAGTATAATATATAACCTATATATTATACTTCGTGTAAAATACACATCAAGAATTAATTTTATTAATTGTAGACCGTGATTGTTTAACGGATCCTGTTCTAAAATATGATTGTTCAAACAATTCAAAATTCTTGTTGGTAATATCCTCATTGTTCTATTTATTAATATATTTTTGATGATATTTTTAAAAATATTTCCAACAGATTTTGAGTGCCTGATACATTTTTCAGCCGCTCTGCAGACATCTATAACGAAATCAGACGCCTGTTGTAAATTTCTGTAAGTTTTTCTTATTTGCAATTTAAAATTTTCCTTAAGAATACTATTATTTTCTAAAGCCTCTAGAAAATACCACAAACAACACAATTCTTAATTTTTTTTACAAGAAAGCTGGCCATATATGTAACAATATTGTTTGCAAAACATGTTAGATCCCATGCTCTCAAGGAAAAATCCGTGTCACTTAGATCATGAAGCATTTCATTTGAAACAGACGTCAAATAACATTACCCTAAAATATAAAACGCATAATGATCTTTTAGAATTACCTACATTTTATTTGTTATACTTACTTGAAAAAGGTAGGTTTATAATTGTTTAAAAAACAACAAAACACCCGAAAACAAAAACAATCAAAACAACACACCGTACAACAAAGAAGCAAATATCACAAGTAACCATAGGGACATCTAGCGACAGAATTAGGAAGTTACCTCATATATTTCTATCCTTTGTTGTCTCTTTCTGGCCAGCCGAGATCATAACAAACAATACAAAAGTATCGAGCATGTTTTGTCTAGTAATGTGTGGTAGTTGGGCGGGTGGTTTACCTATACTCTGAATACTTGATAGGTGTATGCATGAGGTTAAGCAGTCCGAGGTTGCGCAGTATCAGGCCAATCAAAACGTCAAAACGTCAGCCAAACTGGCAGTTTTAAGCGCGAAATTTTAAATACGAAAATTTTAAAATGTTTGTGGTAAAAATAAGTTTGTGTTATTTTATGACTTTAAACAATGATAGTAGCTATAATAAACATTTTAAAATATTTTATAACGTATCCCATAGTTTTAAATATGAACAATCATTTAAATATATATGTAAAAAATGATTGAAAATAATATAGGTATAATTATTTAAAAATGTTGCTTATTAGTAAATGTAATAATAAATAATGATTGGAATGAAAACGAAATATGTTTTAATTATTAAAATAAAATATTAATTTATGCAAGAAAAATATAAAGAAAGCACGTAGGCAAGGAAATACAAGGTTTTTTTTATATAAAATATGATTTTAAGTAGGTATAAAATACTTAGTATTACAATAAATTAATAAACATGATAATGTCTGTTAGCGGCCGCCGCTCGCGCCTCCACCCTGGGTCCGATACATTATGATTTACTATCCGCGAAAGCCACATCCTAGAGATGGCAGCACTACTGGCTGACTTATAGGGAAAACATTGTATTTTATATAAGTGTTAGTGTTATTTTGATACTTTGTTTTGAGGATATTTTGTTATTTTTAATTCTTTTCAAATTTGTTTATCACAATTTCAGATATATACATTTATTTAAATAATGCTGTGCGGTCTACGGTCAAAATAGAAGCATATTACAAAAGAAAAATAAGATTCACAATTGCGGTGCTTGTTAACTACTTATTTAATTATTTTTAGCTGGACATATTATTTTATGCGATTACAAGGCCAGACAAACGGAATAATATAAAAATAATTGGGCTGTGTCTTCAAATATCTAATTTGAATTAATCGTAATAACATTAAATACAATTGTCACTTCAGAGAAATGTGTGCATCTGTAATGCAGATGGAGAGTAGTGCAAGCAATCGTTGTTTTGTTATTATATTTATTATATTATTTATTTTTAATATAAATACACCATAAAAAAATAATTTCATAATACATATAAATTCCTTATTTTTTAATGTTACAGATTTTATTCGATAGGTACATAAATATAAACATGTACATCATGTTCTTTGTTTGCACGTCATTCTTCTGATGTGGCTCAATTTTCGGTATTTTTATCATTTCTTCTTCTCTATCTTTCCTATAAACAATTTAAAATAAATATATAATGTTAAAAAATAATAATTACTACTTATATGTAATGTGTCTCTATTTTTTTCTCTGTACAGAGGTTCTGTTGAATTTTCTTTGAGGTAATTTATGGTTTTCTTTTATTGACTACAAAACAATCTAATAATGTTTTGAATAAATACTTACATGGAATAAAATCGCTAGGTAAAAAATATTGTGTGTAAATGTCCCTGAACGGTGATATGTGCTTTCCGATTTTTAATGCGATTTTCCACTTATTTTTCAATATTTCTCTTTTTGGGAAATAATGAAGGGATATGTTAACACTTGCAAACAAATACAGAACAATATCGCTTCCACTTGCTGGTCATTGTTGGTTGTTGTTTACTTATAACCCTATGTGACAGTGAAACGTTTTCCCTACGTCTTAGATATTTTATTTTGCCACCAGATGTCAGACACTTTGTTGGCTCTTGCCAATTTCGATGCGATATTTTTTTATTAACCGACGCTGAAGGTAACCGGTACTTTAACCATAGATTGAAAAACCGGTCCTTTGTTTAAAAATTGATAACTGGTTGGTTATAAAGTCTTATTTTGTAAAAATATATATTTTATGTTTCGTTATATAGTTTCTTTATTTATATTATTGTTTAGTGCAGTAATTAATATTTTATTTTAATTAGTAAGACAGATATTTTGCATTATACTCATTATTTATTGTTCCTTTTGATTATAAGCAACATCTTCGAAGTAATCATATTTTATATTATAAATAAAGGCTTATTTTTTCTAAATCTATAAAAAAATTATCAATTTTTTTAGCGTTTATTGAAGTTTCTACATTGCTTTAAGTCATAAAATAATACAAATAAATTTGTAATACATTTTAAAATTTTCGCATTGGAAAATTTGCGCTTAAAGCTGCCAGTTTGGCTAACGTTCTGATTGGCTTATATCGTCAAATGCGCAATGCTTCACCTTACTAATTAATTGTATGTATAGCTCGGAGGAAAGAATATATGGAGGGAGCGTTGCGCTAGTTTGTAGGCACGAGAGTTGAAGCCATGAAACGGAAGGGGGGTTCGGCTGGCAGCCATCTTGATTGGGGCATTGATATGACAGAAGTATATGGTGAAATAAGTTATTTTGATGTAAATAAGCTTATTACGCGAAAGTAATATTTAATTTGTAATAATAATTAAAATACAGTTTATAAACAATAAAAAATGAATGGTTTAGAGCATGCTATGCTACAGCAAATAAATCATATTTATATTTAGAAAGTAGATTCATAAAAATAAATTCAAAATTTATTTATTAGTACACATACAAAATAACAGTTATAAAAATAAAATAAAAAATGACTGATCGAACTACACAAGTGTAAAAATAATGTAGAATATTAATGTCCAGAGAAAAGTACCAGTTTGTTAAACTGTTGTCTGTAACTTGTTGTTTCATCATTATATTTTTTATATATAAAATGAAGTCTAACTTTTAAATACTTTTCTGAAATTGCTCTTATTAACTGAATTATATGGTTTTCTCCAAAACTATGGTCATTCGTATGGGATTCTAAATTTTTAAAAATGTTGTTATTATTCATGTAACATTTTAAAACCGATGAAGTTAAAAATAGTACTGAAAATTTTTTCTTTAGATATTTTCCTCCACTTTCTAATAAAGCTAATTTAAGAACTTTTTCAGTGGTTCTGCATACATTCGTTACATCTTTTGAAGGATATATTAGATTTCCCTTGTCTTTAATACTTATAAGATTATAATATTTATCCTTATTTAAATCTTCTTCTAGTGAATTTATGCATTCATCGCAAAAAATTGTTTTTTGTAAATATCGAACTACAAACCCACTTATGTAGGTAATCACAGTATTTGAAAATTCTGTTAAGTTTTGAGGATCTGCACAATAAATATGATCTGTTTCTGGAGGAATTGTAATGTATGTTTCTTCTTGGTTTTCTTGTTCTAATGTTCGGAAAGCACTGCTTGACCTGTTTATTATATTTACTGCATTGGTGTTATTTTGTGAACTTGAGCAATGTAAGATGCTTATATTTTCCAAAGGAATGCAGTTTCCAGTACGTGTCGTCTGAAGTTCTGTATGAACTAATATTTTTTTATACGCTGCTTTAAACTGTCGTGATGTAGGGTTATTATTACAACCACCTTTGGCTCTAATTACAGAAAATAAAATTTCTAAGTGGTCTTGGTTCAGTTTGTATGTAGGTATATATTTCAATAAACAATTTCGCACAATGGCATCTGAATATAATTCTTTCAAACTATTTATGCAGATCAGAAATCCAACAAATCCTGTTTTTCTATTTGATGATATTAATGAAGAACCATCTTGACATTTTAAACATTGAATGTAATTATAACTGTAATCTAAGACTTTTAATACTTCAGGATAATTTTGATCAGAAAGAGGACGTTTTAAACCATATTGTTTTATATTTCTACTATTAAGTATGTCGAATAAATTATTAAACACTCTAATAAATTCTATAGTACCTGCACTGTTTTGAAATTCGGGTAATTTTAAATAATCCTGGCAATATTCTAATGCACACGCAATAGATTCACTCAAAAGCTGAGTTGCCAAGCGCACTTTCATTATTTGTTTCCTATAATGAATATGGATATTTCATAATTTATTTGCCAAATGAAATCCTTCTTTTTCTTGAAGTTCCTGAAGTTTGAATATGAAATTCCAATCAATTTTTCTATCCAATTGATCATAGAAAACTTTTTTGTCTCCTATTGCATTTCTGACATTTTTAATCATATGGCATGGATCAGGAAAGAAATATACATTTTCTTGTGTGTCTGGATGAGAAAACCAAGTAAGATTTCTGGTTACGTTGCATCCAAGCCTGTACATCGTTGACATATTTGAAGCGGCCCCATCAAAAGTAACAGAAATTATACGTGCACCTGCTTCATGGCATTTACTTAAACACATACGAATTAAGCTACACCTCTGTTCAGCATTTACCCCATCAACAAGAAAATAACCGACAGGCAATTTCCAAGCATCGTTAATACAGACAACCATAAAAACAAGGGCATCTTTCGCTTCAGATAAACTATCGTCGGAATTTTCAATACCATATTCCACATATCCATGGTATTTTTGTCCGTCAAATTCGATACGACGACGTATTGCCATCTCATCTATACATAAGCTACATACCAATGGATAGTCTGAATATTCACATCTATTTTTTATAGCAAGAAAAGATTCAGCTGTAAAGCCTGGTTCTCCATTAATAGATCTGTACCACTTCGAAATTGTCTTTGGATGTGGTAAAGATGACTCGAACATTTTCCGAACATAATTATATGCTGTTGGAGAATAATAATGGAGAGTTACGGAAAATTTTCGTAGTTCAGGACTATACATTCGAGTTTTTTTACCAATTTGTCGCTTCAAAATTTCTGAATTTGTACCAGAAATATTACTTAAAACTTGAATCTGTTCCTCTTGCAAATATTGTTTATTTCTTAATGTCTTCAACACATTGGTTAATGTAGCTATTCGTTTCTTTTGTCGTCGTCTAGTTTGCCGGAGCAATTTTATTTGTTGTTGGTATTTTAGTTTCATCATTTGCATTTTTTGTTGAAGAGCAGCTTTCATGGGTGATAATTGACGATGTGATCTGCGTAAGGGCGAAAATGATGTTGTTCTTGACATCATACTTCTCACACTTTTATTAATGGTAAGTTTTTCGCCGCTACTTGAATCTGGCACCTCATCAATTGTTGTTGAAGTACTTGGAATATTTATTTCTTCTGAAATATTTGAAGGTTCTTCTTGTAATGAAATTGGAGTTATTCCGGAAAATACTCTTTCACTCGGTGGTTTTCGAGGTCGTTTCTGTTTCTATAAATAATGTATAATTATTAGAAATATATTATTTTACAGAATGGGTAAATTCATATTTTATATATTAAATACCTGTTGTAAATAAGACGGAAATGATGAAAAAATTGTTGGAATAGCAGTTTCTCTTAATCGAATAACTGCTAATGATGTTCTATCGAAACAATCACTAGCGAAGTGCACAGAACATAATACACTTGTGTTTGTAGGTTCCCAGCCAACTCTTCGAACAGCTTTTACCCATGCTGCCCGCCTATCTGGGTCTCTAGGAAATCTGAAAATTAAAATAACTTAAATCCATTCAATATATTTCAAATATGTAGTATGTTGCTGTTGCATACCTATGAAAAGTAATTTTCATTTCATGTTCCTTTGACTTCTGCAATGCCGATTTTGCAGAACTCCGATTATTGCACCCAAATGCAACGCAAGTAGGCATTTTGATCTAAAATAATAATCAAATTATAATAATAATGCAATTCATTTAGAAAAATATCTTTCTAACCTTGATTAACAACGTTCTGCTGTAGATAAGTTGAAGGCACTTGATTTTTATGAGATGAAAATGTAGTTTATTTATACACTGTAGTGTATATTTTAATAAAAACAGATTATAAATTTGTCACACCAAAATACAATTTAAATAACTCTCACAAAAAACAATTTTCACATAAGCTACAATGTTACTGATGCCCCAAGCAATATGGCTGCCACAGCTGTCACACAAACCCCGCTTGGCTTCACAGTTTCACGCGTGCGCTCCCTCCATATATTATTTCCTCCGAGATGTATAGACTATACATAGACGTCCAGTGAAAAATTTCCAAGAGGGATATAGCTTGAAATAAATAACTTTCATTAATAAATAATTAGCTTCTTGAAATAAATATATTTAAGACATCAGATTCTATCATAGATTCGCATGAGTTATAGAGCAATTAAGAACGTTTTCTAACCAAATAGGCTTTCAAATCATTCTTGTGCTAGTGATAGTAACATACATATAACTGGATAAAGGGTATAATTAAATTTTGATGATGGTCTTTTTACGATATTTATTTACTGCTATGTTTTGTTACTCCTCAAGCATCTTTTCCTTGGCAATGGAAATATTGCTTATAATTTTGTTTAATTTCTTATTTCAGTCAAACGTTATTGTAGGTACATTAAAAAATATACTTTCTACTAGTTGATAAAATATTATTTTATCGTATTGTATAAAAAATTACTATTTGTTTCATTTCTGATTTCACTCAAACTTTATTTTATATTAAAAAAATAAATACTTAAAATAATACAATAATAGCATATACCTGTCAATTTCACTACTTTCTCAATCTCGTTCCATGCTTTATTACATATATCCTCTTTGGAATAATCTGCTCTAGTATAATTATATAATTCAGGGTATTTTTCTACTTCTTCTACAAATTTGAGGTTAAACGCTTCCATGTTGTACAGAGATACATGCAACGCGACTAAAATCAACTTCCTTGTAGGTCGCTTGTCGCGGGAATCGCTCGTGTCGCAATAGGCTCATCAATCATAATCAAATTATGGTAAATATGTGTTGTAAATAATATTTATATATTTAGCAAATATGATTAACAATAAAAAAATTATTAAAAATTTATTCAGTTCCGAGATATTAAGGTTTATAAATACCATCGCGTCATCAATACTAGTTTTAAAATTAAGCTTCTGATTGGCTAAAAAATGAAAGCCCGCTGCTGGCCATTAACTCAGGCAGGTAACATTATGGATACAAATTTATATGCATTTCTAAAATAATAATGTCAAGTTTCATATAAAGTAATAACAATAATATAAAGTGTTTACATATCTCAATGTTTTTATATTTTTCGTCTATGCAGACACATACATTGGATTTTGAGATAAATAACTCAATAGCATAGATAAATCTACAGCAGGTAAATTGCCTGAATCGGCTTTAATAAAACCTTGATCCATTTTATTTAAAAACGAATTACAAAAACTCGAAACTGTAGTATACAACACGAAGTTTTAAAGTTTGTCGCAGTTCAAACACATGACTCAAGCCCACTAGCGCCACAGAAATGTCAAAGTGAAAAAAGTTGTCAAAATGTACAACAATATTTACCTACTTTCTATAAAAATATATTTGTTATTCTTTTTAGAGAAAATTATTGAACAAAGATAACATTTAATACATGTTTAATTTTTTATCAAATATAAAATGAAGGAAATGCAAATCACATGAAAACCTACTGGTTGAGTACCACTATTTAGTACTGATGACGTCACATTGCAGCGCTGTACATTAAATAATTATTTTCTCCCTTAATACGAAGAATTTTCAAACCGGATTTGCACTTATCAACATATTTCTTTATGCAGATTTATAAAAAAATAAATAAAATAAAAATGGTTGATGAGCCTATCGCGTCGAATGCTCTGTTAGGTGGTCTACATTTATTTAGTTGAGAAGTGAAGTAGAGGGGAAATCGCGTCGCTCTCGCATCGCGTAGAGATCGCCACGTATGCGGACGGCCTAACTGTTCTAAATTTTCTTTCATCGTAGTGTCCACAACATACATTAATAACATTAATAATAAAACATATATGGAATAATTTAAGTTCATATCATAACACAAAAGTAATTTACAGCCATATACACAAAAACATAAAAAACTTAGCTCTTGAACTGGTTTAAATATGTCGTTGTTTCGGGAATCTGACTGTTAATGTAAATGTTGCATATAAATTTCCGCCAAAGTGCAATAGTGGGGATAATAACCACGAAATAACCGATCTCCATAAAGCTTGGTAGTTTTGGTTAGTAAAATTCATAACCATCTTACAGTACGCGTTCCGAAATTATAGTATTTTCAGTAATCATAATTTCGGACCAACAAACCAAGATTTGGTTTATGATTGATATTTTCGGCACATAGTGTTACCGTTGATTGAGAAATATGATCGTGTAATCGAAGATATTATTTATTTTTAAATGAAACAATTTAATGATATGGATGTCTAAAAAAAAATACGAGTAATTATATTTGTGATTTTTTAACTGACCGTAGAATCTGGGAGTATTAAAATTTGTGCAAATTCACAATGGTATGCCTAAGAAGCAAAGATAGTTACCTGAAACCCAGGACTTGTGTTGCCGTAAACATATTTGTTCTGAGAGTGCTTGGGCTATGGTTTCCAGAAGAAAAAATCAAAACTTGGAGAAGCACTGCATACATATTTTACGCTATTTTAACACAAGGTACATATAGAGATTGGCGTATATTAACGATTCATTTAATTAAAAAGAATCACTTAATAGTATATTCCGAAATTTAACCAGAGTAACGGTTATTTTTCAGTAACCTGTAGTGTTGCCACGAGACTCGAGACCAGTCTCGGTCTCGAAAAGTCGAGACGAGACCATTGAGCAAGTCTGGGCATTTAAGTCGAGACCGAGACGAGACCGTGATTGAGTCTCGTCGAGACTCGAGTCTCGCTTAGAAAATTGCAATTGTTTATTAAGAACAATAGTGCTATTTCATATAAAACATGTTTGACAAATCACTTTGTGATTGTGTCATCCGTCGATCTGCGACTTACTGAAAATTCAACATCTGTATTTCATTCGCTTTAAGAAGATAGTGTACCGACTAGGATTCTAGGTTTGCGATTGGCCGAAACAGTAAACAAAATTTACTCAGGGAAAATTTAAACTGCTGATAAATTAAAAGCAAATAAAACACTTAAATGAAATGCATTGAGAGTATTTTTTGAAAAAACGAGTTCTCAAATCTGTTATCAGAAAATCTAACATAAGAATAAAAACACTTTTTCAGTAGTATTTTTCCGTGCTACATGATATATAATTATTTTGATGAATTAGATTTTTAGTTTCTCAAATTAAAAAACTGCACAAGCGAACTTTGGCTAAGCGCTAAATGTGTCGTCGACTATTTTTTAATATTATTTTAATAAAATTCCCCAATACCAATGCCAAATTTGCGAGAGCACATATGTAATCTTACAAATTTATTTATCCAACATTGATTAATAATATTCTTGTTACTTAGGCTCTTTGAAATAAATAATGTAAAATATTACTCACATGTGAGCTAATGATTAAGAAGTCACAGAAATTATTGTTACTGATTTTTCAAATTATTTTTTAAAATGTAATTTTTAATATGAATAAAAACAAGTTTACAAATTATCTTTTTAATAATAAACAATTAAACATTTAACACAGTCAAAAGAGATGCATATCAGAAATGTGGCTATTTTTAGTGTCAGAAATGGTCACGCAAGTTATAGAATCATCTCCCTAGTTAAAATTTTAGAAATTATTGTGAAAAAAAAGTTATAGAAAGAAATTACTTGAGAAATAAAATAATAATTTTATTAGAGAAATTATATTTGTTTGCAAAATAATCAAAAAATTTGATAATAAATTTTGATAAAGTCGAGACTCTCGTTGAGACTCGAGACCGAGACGAGACCAAGCTACTCGAGACCGAGACGAGACCACGCTACTCGAGACCAACTCGAGACCGAGACGAGACCACGCTAAAGTCTCGTCTCGTCTCGTCTCGTCTCGTCTCGTCTCGTGGCTACACTAGTAACCTGGTTCATTAAATTACAATATTCGTAAAAAAGAAATACTAGACAAATACATTAAAATGCTCTAATTCTCGCTCCATTCAAACCAGAGTACAATACAGAGCTCAAGAATGTGCTCTTGTTTTAGTAGGCCAATAATTAGAGTAAGCATTTTAAAATGTGATATTTCCAGCTTGTATATAATTGTCACTTTACAGGCTTCTTGGTAGCTAAGTAAATAAAGGCTAGCCTTGTAAAATTTTACAAAGCTCAAAAAAAATAATAGAAAATAATGAAAGTTTTTTTATGCATTTTATTATAAATATTACAAACTTAATTTAATTAGATTTATGTGAGTAATTATACACATTTGTTGTACATTTTGATTCACTGGCGAAACTCATTTGACAACTTCTAGCTATAAATTGATCTACCACCGCCAACTACCTTTGATTCCAAAATAGAGGAAATATTATTTTGAAGAATAAAGTAAATTAATAAAAAAAAAACGCTATGAAGGTGGAAATAAAATTTTGTACTCGCGTGCAATTAATCTTTACTGGGCTCACTGCATTACGAGAGCTCACACCTTCGTCGCTCGCCTCACAAATTTCCAGCTCGCTCTATAAAGATTAACTTACACCTCTGGCCACGTAAATAACTATTAATTCCTGACTTACTGAAACCAAACCACAATCCAGAGCTGCCAAATTTGCTTTAGAATATGCTCTGGTTTCAGCAGGTCAAGCATTAGAGCAAACACTTCTGAGTGCTCAAATTATTGATCCACTAAAACCAGAACAGAATCCAGAATTCCAGAGCAGCCAAAACTGTATCAGAATATGCTCTGGTTTCAACAGGCCAAAGAATTAGAGCACACGTTGAAGCGTACTCTAATTCCAAGCCAGCTGAACTAAATTAAGACGGTCTAGCTAGTCACCAGGCGGGACTTTTTTGTTTCAATTCATAAAAGTTTCTAGTTTACATATTCTACAGGTACAAAGAATTAACAGCGGTTCTCAAAATTTTTATAGCTCGTACACTTACAGAAAAATTCATACTAACTTTCAATTTTCATATTAGGCTCAAAGTTGTCTTTAGTATTGTTAAATAGACATTTTTTCTCATTCCAACGATATAAAATACATGTTCCTTAAAATAAAAATAAACTAAGAAATTAGAAAATTATTGATTTTATTCAATTTCGGCCAATTGTGCTTTGGAAACAAAATCAAAAATATTTTGTTTCAAATAAAATTTTCACTAATCAATTCAATTATTGTTTAACTGTGCATTGTACTGACAAAATTTTCAAAGGAAGTTAAACAGGATATGTCAGGAGTTTAATAGAATATTTAATTGAATTGAATTGTTAGAAATTTGTTGAAATTTTTAATTTTGTTTCCAAAGCACACTTGTGGGGAGATATCACTCTTATTAGAGGCACTCTAGTGTCGACTAGTGCATGCACCTCCGTGAGAAACTATAGAAACTTATTTTTGCCGATCCGAATGCTGCCGATCGGTTCTGAACAGTGTGCGTCAGCCTTTAACTCTAGAAGCTAAACCACATTAATTACAGATTCATATTAATCCACTATATCTTTGTTAGGTGTACTACTTATTACTTTTGGTTTTAGGTAGTTTATATTACATGTACACGTTGTCTGAATTTATACAAATGGTAACCGTATTCGGAGATATTGAAAAAATGTCTGGAGCATCATTTCTTCTTTTAACACACGTAGCACAAATTTGGAAGACATATTGCTTTTATAAATACTCTCGAAAAATGGTAAAATTTCTAGATGAATTAGAGTTGGATATATTTACTCCTAAAAACGATAAACAAAGAAGTATTTTGAAATGGGCCATGAACCGGGCGAGAAATGACAGCGTCACTCTTCTAAGCATGGCTATTGCCACTTGTTTATTGTGGGCAATATTCCCTTTCCTTGAGAGAACTGATGAACATATAAATTTACCTTTAAGTGGATGGTTTCCAGTTGATATCACCGTAAGTCCGAATTTTGAAATCATATTTTGCTATCAAATGGTCGCAGTGATTTGCGACGCATTAACTAACATTGCAATGGATACAACGGCTACTGGATTATTCATTCACATTTGTGCGCAAATAGATATGCTTAAAGATAATTTAGAGAATATGAAAGAGAATGCAGTAGTTTCCCTAACGAAGAAGAAACAAACACAACAATCTAATGTCAATATCATTGGAAATAATGATTCATTTACACATGAAGAATTAGAAAATGAAATGCATATTACTTTTAAAAAATGTGTTTTACATCATGAAGAAATTATAAGGTATGTGTGTTATCTGTACTGTACACGAAATAAAAGATGAGCTATTGTGGGCCGATATTATAAAAGTTCATTAAATATAATTTTCACTTAAATAAATTGAAGTGATGATTTGGTTATTACAAAAGCTACACTCTCAGAACAGATGATGAAAATTATGCTCAAATAGAGTGATTTTCTGCTCGAGTAGAGTTCTTTTTTACTCTTTCAGGAGTAAATGAAATTCGCTCTGAGGAGAGTATTTTTATAATTTATCTCTTAATAATTATATTTTAATTTAAAAAAAGAAAATTTTAATTCTTTATAAGTGTATAGTTCTCCACAAAAGTGTGATATACTGAGTGGCGACTCGAACACCGGAACTTGGAGATTTAACACGTAAAATCATATTTTCGTAGTTTCTGCTTCCCTCATTATTTTAAGTAAAAAAGATTCAAATAAAATTTGTAGATCATAATATATGAATCAATAAAAAAAAAAATTACGTACTTTGCAAGCACAAAAATTAAATATATATAAAATAGCAATATAGACATGGAATTGATACAAAAATAACAAATGTTTTACGGTTTTTCTGTCAAGTATTCTGCGTTAGTTTATTTTTATTATTATTTGTAATTACTGTTTTAACAAGTTACGCTTAAAAATATAACAATTTTATTTTGTTTTAAAATTATTTTATGTAATATTATTCATATGCATGAATATCTACAAAATTATATTTTTTAATTTTGTTTTCAATTTTCGTTCTGTTTTTGAGTTTTTCATATCAAGAAATAAGTTAATATACAGTACACCAAACACCATTATGATAAATATACATACTTGTTTTAGAGTTATTTATTTTTTGAACACACATCATATTTTAATTTGAAATACGTGTGTGTTGCATAATTATATATACCACTAACATAAACAATTTTATTTATAAGGTACATGGATAAGAAATTATGTATCGTTATGTACAATAATATTAAAACGTATTTCATAAAAATATGATTGCAAAGCCAACCCATTCTTTGTAGCATGCTCTGGTCTGGACATTTATTACTTTTGGTAAATGGATTTTCTTAACTGGTGTAGTCGATACGGGAAGAAAGTTAAATAATGTTTAAATACCCGTTATCTGTCTTTCATTCCCTGAAGATGACCCATATGGGGTAGATGAGTACATAAAACCTTTTTCAACTCACTGAATTTCAGAAAATCTTCTCTTATTTATTATATTTATCCTTAAGTGCTGCAGAGTTACAGAACCACTAAAAATTTTAAATAAAAATGCGCATTATTAATTAATCATATAAGTACATTATTAAAATATACGTAAAAATAAGTAACAAAATTACTTCTTTATATTTTACATTATATTGTGGCTTCATAATCATATGCGATGCCTAAAAAAATCGCAACCAAAAGTAAGGGACCTAAAATGGCGGCTGATGACGTTACGCTTACCAGTAGCGCAACTAGTTTTTTTATCACTACGAGATATATTAAAATATTAAAATGAAAATTATTATACTGACAACGAAACTTAAAATTATAGAATTGTATACTGTCAATTCTTTTGAATTGATCTTGATGGTAATTATTTTTGTTATATTTTTTTGCATACATAATGGTAATGATTGTTATATGATGATAAACATTGAGAAACTGTTGATTGAAAAAAAATGTAGATAATAGTTATTTTGAACCTATTTAATTAAACCTCTAATTATTATAATACATTCCAGTTACATACTGTGGTACAGCTACGGTCCTGGTGGCTTCTAATTCGTACTAGTCTTTGATCCTAGAAAATGTAAAATAAGCACAAAGCTCAGTGAGGAATTACCCAAACACTCACACACTCTCACACACAATCGTATTTCGTGGGCAGCCTGGTCATGGCCACTACAGCCCAAAGCTGCTCGCTGCACCGTTGGCGGTCTGGCTAGGACCACTACAGTCCAAAGCTGCTCGCTGCTCCGTCGGCAGCCAGCCACGGTCCGCTACAGCCCAAAGCTGCTCGCCGCTCCGTCGGCAGTCAACCACGTTTTGCATCACACATCCTCAATATCTCAACATACTACCATCACGCCATATTCAACTCAATACACTATATCACACTAACTCATCTCATATCATTCATGGTAACTCACTCACATCCGTACACGGTAATTCAACTCACATTCATACACGGTAACTCCACTCACGTCTATACACGGTAACTCAACTCACGTCTATACACGGTAACTCAACTCACATCCATACTTGGTAACTCAACTCGCAATCCATACATGGTAACTCAATTCACAATTCATATATACACGGTAATTCAACTCACCTCAATTCTATTTACTCAAGATCACTATCAAAATCACTACACAATACTCACTGATCGCTTTCAAAGCTAGAGAAATACTGAAAGAATAATTGTCGATCCCTCCGCATAATAATCATGCTACTAATTAAATTATGGGGCTTATATCATTATAAATTAAATAATAATTACCAACAAGTTATTTCATTCGTCTATGAAATATTCGTAACATGATGTAAAATCATGTTTTCGTAATTTCCTGTTTCTCTAATTATATTTGGTAATGAAGCTTCAAATAACAGTTGTAGAGCATAAAATTCTGATCAAAATAAGCTAATAGTATATTACGTACCGTGAACTGTAAGTGACAGTTTTTAGGTCGAGAATGTTGTTTGGGAAGTCGAGACCCGAATGGTCGAGATTTCCTAAACATTCGAGACTTCAAATATCACTTACAGTTCAAGGTTAGTAAGCTATTTTTTGCAATACCTACAAAAATAATAGAAAAAGAAAAATAGGTTTCAAAATTAACGTCTGTCAGATTGATGTTAAAAATCACTTACAGTTCAAGGTTAGTAAGCTATTTTTTGCAATACCTACAAAAATAATAGAAAAAGAAAAATAGGTTTCAAAATTAACGTCTGTCAGATTGATGTTAAAAATAAAAGTTGAATTGCAATTGAGAGTAAGAGTGCCATGAATGTTTAGGAAGATGTGGAAACTAAATACTTATCATCCACCATGAACTGTAAGTAACACACTTACTGTCCACCGTGCACGGGAAGTGTTTACTATAACCATGGAAACCAAATCTGCAATAAAAGTTCCACTTACTGTGTTTAAATTTTGTTATTAATGGGTAACTTACTGTGCAGGTATTGCAAAAATTAATTTTACATGCTTTGTAACCACAGAAATCTAGTATGAAAATAACGTAAAGCACTCCAAAAATAATAGTAACCGAAATTCTCACAAAAATTAACTAACGAAACATCATAGATCATGATGGTATAAGTGCATGTAGCAATAATTCTTCTTTAGAAAGTCGTAAGTATATGAATAATTACAACTTAAAATGTAATTGAAACTTAAAATTATGTTGCCAATTATTTATAATTAATGATTTATTTTCGAGCTACACTGACGTCATAAGTGAGTTATGCACTTGCGCAGAAAGGGTGATGAGACCCGACTTTTTGAACGTAGGTTGTATTTTGAGGCATTACACCACACGCTTCTCTGTTGCCATGGGAACCCAGCGCGCGCTTGTTAAGATAGCCACACTGACGTCATTTTTGTATAAAATTTCATTTTTTGGGAAATGTAGTCATGTTTGGGTGAAATAAAAAGTAGAATATCACTTTTGAAGGCAATCTTGATAAAATAAAAAAAATATTAAAAAATACACTAAACTTCCTCATTATTTCCAGGTATACAGGAGATATAGAGAATATATTTAATATTTGTTTTCTGGCACAATTTGCAGCATCTGTTGTAATTATTTGCCTAACCATGTTTAAATTGACTCTGGTTCGTATAAATTATATATGTTTTATAATAACACATATTAATTTAAACTTATTTCAGGTGAAATCAATATTTACTTTAGAGTTTATATCCCTTGTTCTTTATCAGGCTTGCATAGTATTTGAACTTTTGTTGTATTGTTGGCATGGAAACGAAATGATTTTAAAGGTAAATATAATTAATCCAATACCTTAGAACAGTCTTTGCCAAAATATGTGCCGCGAAACAATAGCGACGAAAGAAATTCTAGATGTGTCGCAAACGATTTAAGAATGTGGTTCATTTGCCATCACTTGATTTTCAAATATATATAAAAGAAGTGATTTACACCCTTTTACAGTGCGTGCAAAAGTATTGCGCCAAACAATATTTTACATCAACCATACAAAGTAATTTGTGATAAAGAAATGTAATAGTTATATTAATAAACATATGTATTTGTGCATTAAATATATTCAACAACAACTACATAAATAAACTTGTGTGATAACAAATTTATTAATTGTTGTTCAAAAGTACTGCGCCGAAACTATACATACTTTAAAAGTAGTAAAACAATTGGTGCAAATATTTCGTATACTATATTTAATACTTTCTTGACATTCCTTTTGAAGGAATCACTGCAGGACACCCTCGAGGCATGGATTTCATTCAATTTTAAATAAAATATTATGGTTGCTATTCTTTTTTCAAATATTTCCATAATTCTTCCTTTTGGAGTGTTTTTCTTTACTCACGCATATTTTTAACTGTTGTATATACATTCTTTATTGAGTTTAAATCAGGCCAGTCAAGAATATTGACTTTTTTTACTTAAAAACTCCTTTACTAGATGGTTTTTTAAAATATCCCTATACATTACAGCGTCTATGCTACTTTTAATCTAGACTAATGGACATACGCCATCATAAGAAAATTCTCTCCATAATTTGGTACCTGGAAGTGAACGCTGATTTTTACTGGTCGTCTACACGGGCGGATTTACGCACAGGCACAACAGGCACGTGCCTGGGGCGGCAAATTTTTGGGGGCGGCAATTTTTTCGGAACGCTATGTTTTTCAAAATAATTTACAAAATCTGTCAGAATATTTCAAAAATTAGGAAATTAAGAGTATTTCCTTTCATGTTCAAAAATAATAAAAAAATATTTGCGATCCACGATGGTGGAAGATCGGCTCAATTCTATGGCGTTATTATCCATAGAGAGTAAAACGATGGATAGCCTTGACTTGACTTCGGTTATTCAAGAATTTGCAAGACAAAAGGCACGCCGTAAATGTCTGTAATAAATGTCTGTATCGGTTGATCCAAATTTTGTTGTTTCTATTTTAACGTTTATAATAAAAATAATTTAATTTAGTTTACAATTTCAATAATCATATTTAATCTGTTTGCATTGATTTCAGATCTTCATATTAACATAAAAATAATAATAATAATAATTATACCAACTTAAAAAAAGGAAATTAGGTTGGGGGAGGGGGCGGCAAATTTTAGTTTGCCTATAAGGGCGGCAATTTCGTTAATCCGCCCCTGGTCGTCTAACATACTTTTTACCATTACTTTTGATTTTGATTCATCTTAAATTTTAAAATATGTCAACTAAACTAATTAGAAGATATTAACATTCTTAACAGATGTTTAATATATAAATGTTTTGCAAAATAAATAATCTTTTAAAAGAAATAAATATGTTTGTCGCAATACTTTTGCACAGCTACAATTACAAATTGATTACCAACCAATAGGAATACAGATGACCGCTTTCTATGCGCGTTTCATGATATACCGAGGACCCTGAGACGCTAGCACTCAGTCCCCCTCTACGGAGCGCCGGGGCGGTATTGGGCCATTGGGCCTCCGCCCCGTCTGGTGGTTTGACTAGACCACCTTCTAGGGCATCTTATGCGCTGAAGGTGATCTAATTCGGCCGGCTGGAAATTGGAGCACCAAAAACAGATACGAAAAACAACAATTTATGTATCAGCCGCCTAAAATAGTTATTTTTGGGCGGCTGGTACATAAATTGTTTTTCGTATCTGCTGGCAACCTTAAAGTATCAATTTTTATTTGACATCTGTCAAAGTCAAAATTTTTGGCCGCTAGTTTGTTCATTATTGATTTACATAGTTCATATTAATGTGATTAATTATTTTAGAATATAGTAACAAATGTAAGTAAAATTTTAACTATTCCTTTACAAATATTAATGAAAAAGTAATGAATTTGCGAGTAAAAATAGCGGCCGTAAAGTAAATGCGGCCGTAAGGTAAATGCGGCCGTAAAGTGATGTCAAAAATTGATTTTGAATGAAAATTCATAATTTCTTCTTGTAATCGCCTAAAAAATGTTGTGTGTACCTCGGCTAAAAGTTCTTTTTGGGCCTCATCTGATTTGTAGCCTCGGCTTTGCCTCGGCTGCAAACTTCGGTTTCGGCCCAAAAAGATTATTTTTAGAACCTTGATACATCAAGGTTCTAAAAGTGATCTGTTTTGGCCGAATTCGAATTTTGAAGCCGAGGCTACAAATCAGATGAGGCCAAAAAAGAACTTTTAGCCGAGGTGCACACAACATTTTTTAGGCGATTATAACAAAAAATTATGAATTTTCATTCAAAATCTATGTTTGACATCTGTCAAAATTTACTTTACGGCCGCATTTACTTTACGGTCGCATTTACTTTACGACCGCATTTACTTTACGGCCGCTATTGTTACGCGCAAATTCATTAATTTTTCATTAATATTTGTAAAGAAATAGTTAAAATTTGACTTACACTTGTTATTATATTCTAAAATATTAATAATCCCATTAATATGAACTATCAAAATCAATAATGAACAAACAAGCGGCCGAAAATTCTGACTTTGACAGATGTCAAATAAAAATTGATGCTTTAAGGTTGCCAGCACATACCAAAAACAACAATTTATGTAGCAGTCGCCTAAAAAATATATTTGAGAATAATTAATTTCAATTTTTTCTTTTATGTCGGATACGTATTCTGTTTCTGAATCAGAGTCACTGCTGCTACTTGAATTATATTGTGGTGTTTCATGCAGATCTGCAATGTCAGCGTTAGTAATACTAATATCTAACCCTTGTTCTTCCTGTGGTATATTATGTTGGCATTGCGCCCGAAACACATCTCCTTCAATATTAGTAGTTGCATTTTCGGTATTTTCTTTAACAAAAAATGTTGTGATTGGTTTGGTCGATGTAGCTGCTGCCACAAGAAGTTATTTGCAGCGATTTGTCTTTTTTCCGTCCCCGTTTTATAAATTCTTTTTCTTTTTTCAGACATCTATAAAATTATAAAAAAAAAACAAAAAAATGAAAAGTAATTAAATATCATTTAATTTTATTTTACCTTAATATTTCGTCTATCGAATGGCACAGTAAGTAAGTGTATTATTTGCCAAGACGTGGCGGTTTACGAGTAATGCATGAGCGCTTACGTTTACACCACAGAATAGGTTTATACAGAAGCGACAGTAAGACAGAGAAACGAAAATTAGAGAGAGATGGAGAATGTGCACAAATTTAAAGGGATCATTGTTTAACATAGGAAAGTTTCCTCACGTTCTTAGTGAGAGATAGGGGAAGGGAACAAATTTAAAGGTGTACAAAATGCTTCAAGGTCATAGAACTTAATATGAGAACATGAAAGGTACCGACACGGAGTGTCGCTTCTGTATTTAACTATTCTGTGCTTATAGCCTCGCTATGAGAGCATCGGCAAGTCGCAGCTAACGACAAAATATAAACCTTCTAATGTTTTGTTTTCGTAAGCCACAAAGGGAAATAAGAGATAGATAGGTCTATGATGAAAGTATTGTTTGAGCATTGCTCGCTAGAGGCATCAGTGTAGTTGTCATTAATTTTTCTTATTGATCACTATTTACGGTTTTTCTTTCGATTATTTTTTAAGTATATAAATTTAAAACATCCAATTGTAATATCAATCTTAAAAGCACGGACGCTTCATGTAAGCAATACGCAACAATAATACTGTGTGACTTATCGAAAATATAACGAACCAAGTGAAGTTTAAAGTCTGTACTAGGATTTTTATAAAAAAAAAAAAAACAAAGCTATGAATCATTTGTACTCAATTTTTAATAATCACATAATGTCTCTATATACAGTCACATTTTAATTTGTATCGTTGAACAATAAGAACGTGTTTCGTGTCTTCTTTCATCTGAACAGCCTTAATGTTTCGAATATACTACTTTTATACGCGTTGTGTATCTGACTGCTTTGAATTTTCCAAAACTAAATAAAATGTCTGGCAAAATTTACAAAAAAGATCAATAACATGGTGCTAGGCAAAATGAATCGATTATATATTTTTCTTTTAGCCAAATAATACACAGTTACCAATGCACTAAATCTATGTAAATCACCGACAGATTATCCTTATCATGTATTAGTGTAGATGACACAACTAAGGAATCCTTTTTGCATAAAAATCCGAGTACAGTTTAAATTTTTTGTCGTTACGCGCAGCAATGTGCGCTGATTGTGAAGAATTTGTATCTCTGTAGACTTTGAACATTTTATGTACCTACCTATTTGTAGAATATGATTCATTTTATTTTTAATATTTTAGTAACAGATTAAGCTATTAGTTTTTAACTTACCAATTAACAGTTTAATATTTTGTCTAGAAATTTGGCCCCCATTTCTTAAATTATTTGGCCCACCGGGATTTTGCCCGGTTGCCCGGCGTGCCAGTCCGACACTGGGCCTGCTGAAACCAGAGTACATTCTGAAGCAGATTTGGCTACTCTGGATTGTAGTCTGGTTTCAGTGGGTCAGGAATTAGAGCATTTTGAAATGTTTACTGTAATTCTTGGTCTACTAATACCAGAGCACATTCTGGAGCAATGGGGTATTCCAAGCCTACGGCTTTTAAAGAAATTCTTATTGGATATCATTGTTTACCATATATAAGTAATATTAAAGTGAATATAATCATTATTTTTCTGATTTTTAATACCATAATATCAAAATGAAATTGTAATGCATTTGAATCGAGTACGTAAAATTCAGTATCAGCCTTGTTGTGACGAAGAAGGCATTCGCTTCAGCCTATTGGCCACGCCTCTGACTCAGATCTACGAATGATGTTCTCAGCTGATTCTCAGTGCCTGTGACGTCACACGCACGGCCGATTTTCTAGGGTGTAATTTATTGAAACTTTAAAAATAAATTTCTGGCGTGTTTGAAACCTTTTGGCGAAAAGAAAAAATACGGGTCTCTTATTTTTATGCATAGAATAACATATTAAAAAATGAAAAAAACTTGGAATACCCCATTTTGGCTGTTCTGGTTTCAGTGGGTCAAGAAGTAGGACACTCAAAAGTGCTTGCTCTAATTCTAGGCTGAAACCAGAGTACATTTTATAGCATATTTGGCTGCTCTGGATTGTGCTCTGGTTTCAGTATGTTAATAATTAGAGCACTCAGAAGTGTTTGCTCTAATTCTTGACCTGCTGAAATCAAAGCACATTCTGGAGCAGATTTAGCTGCTCTGGATTGTGGTTCGGTTTTAGTAAGTCAGCAATTAAAGCATTTTGAAATTCTTACTCTAATTCTTAGCCTATTAAAAAAAAAACATTCCTGAGCAGTTATCTAGTATTTATTTTTTATTGTAATTTTTGTTTTGATTTTTATCATTATAGGAAATTTTGTCCCCAAAGAAATTTTGAAAAGTCGGCGCCGATGAAATTAAATAAAGAACGAGGACGATTACAGGTGATAGATAAGGAATTACGTGTTTATTTATCTATTTTAGAGTCGCGTTTTGACAGAATTCACATTCTCTGGAGGCACAATAGTGCCCCCGCCAAGTAGATATTATTACTAAATATGGGACTTTCTGGCGCTACGATCATTTTTCATTATAATCAGGGGCGGATTTAGGCATGGGCTTTATGGGCTGCAGCCCAGGGCCCCACGATACAAGGGGCCCCCTTCTTCGGACAATCAGAATAACCCCACAGACATTAGCATTCTCTGCATGGATGCTTAAATAAATTTCGAAGTCACTTTCTTTTTAATCTAATCCTAGTATCTATCTTTTTGTATAACAGTGAATATTAAATTTTAAATACCTGAATAAAATAGAATTCTCTAATCAAAAATTGAGGATTAGTTCTATCATTTTTATGAATTTGCCCATATATGTATTTAAATTATTATTATTTATAAGAATAAATGTTCTTTTTACCTCCCGCCTATCAATATATAGATAAGGGAGGTATTGTTTTTGGTCAGATTTCTCGAGTATGAGTTTTCAACATATGAGCACGAATTAGGGTCCCTACAATACGATTTTACTATTTTTAACGTGATATCTGTATGTCCGTGTGTGTGTGCGCGTGTGTGTGTCTGTGCCGATTTTTCGTCCACGATAACTCCAATACGAAACATGTAAAAATATAATATTTGGTATTTAAGACATATTCAGATATGATGAACTAATTAGATTTTGACTACAATTGGTTAAACGGAAGTAGTACTTTACTTGAAACTTTAAACCGTTTTTCCTAAAAAATACCTCAAAAACCATTTTTTCACAAATTACGTTATTATTAAATATAAAGATTTTTTAATTTTCTACCGATCTGCATAATTACATTTATACATAACTTTTAGCTAGATAGAAAAATAGTTATTTTTTATACAAGACGATAAAATAATATTTTATCCACAAGCGAAAAGTGTTAATTCACGAGCGATATAATCGCGAGTGAATTATTTTTCGCGAGTAGATAATTTAATTTTATCGTCGTGTATAAAATTCTATTTTTTTCTATAGCTGGTTTTGAAGAGAATAGAATTAGAAAAATTAAATTAATATTTAAGAACAATTTTAAAATGTCAGTAATCTACGTTGTTATAGAAATATACTTCTAATAAACAAAAGTTAAAGTACTTTATCTACCCTTGCTCTTAAAGTGTTACTTTATCTATCCTTGCGGTTAAAGTGCTACTTTATCCACTATTTTGAGTTGATAAAATTACACTTTAACATCTGCTATAGAAAAAAATATATAAATTATAATAATTTTACATATCGTTTAGGCTGAGGAATTTCGATAAAACAGATGAGTTATTCATATGTTCACAAAATTTGACATGTGATGTCAAATTTGATGTAAGTAAGTGTAAAAGATAAAATAAGTAAAAATGAAGTAATTTTATTGTAAAATTTAAAAAGATGGAAGAAATGTATTAGGAATGTATTTGCATGCGTGAATCAAAGTAAGTTCGGTTTCGGTTTTAGTAATGTCAAAAATAGCTGTCATATTGGTCATACAAATTTTAAGAAGGAAATTTTAGGTATGAAATGAATTAAAAATATTCTCTTAACTGCAATAACACACTAATTTTAATACTACAAATTAAATGTATTGAAAAACATATAGAATAAATTACTACAGTAGCGGGAGGTATTGTGTTGGACACATCAGATTTTTTGTTTTTTGTTAATGTTAATTTAGAATATAAAACGCCCGTTGCCTTACATATTTTTTTATTAAAAAAACTTAAGGTGGGGCCCCCAAACAGTATAAGCCCAGGGCCCCCAAAGTTCACGGTCCGCCCCTGATTATAATGGAACCGCAAACTTGGTAACAATGAAAAAATAACGGAAAATTTTATATAGACGTCAAATTTAAATTTACCGCTATGTTTAACAAACCACTGTTGTCAAGATATCCAATATTATCATGCAAAGCGATCCTAGGGCCGGCGTGTTCTATACTCTTTGCCCTGTGCTTTAACCAACAAGTGTATTGCAGTAGAAGTCGTAGAAAAATATTAGAGAGCTTATGATTGCCTTATTGGTAAAGTGATTTTTTGTTTTAGAGTGATTCTATTTCAAATTCGATCTACAATTCTAAATGGTACGAATTTTCTCCTAAATTTTCGCGTGATATAATAATGCTAATGGTTAGATCGAAGAGACCAATTCGAGCAACAGCAGGAAAATTCTTTTTTCTCTCCCTCTCCACATTTACTGGGGTAAGATGTATGTAGGTATTAGTACTGTTAAATATATTAAATTAGCCGGTTTTTATTGGAACGATTTGTGAGCTCATTCTTAAATGCTAATATCATTACTATTAGTTGCATTAGGTTAGTTTTACTTGTCCCTGAAAATAAATCTATCAAACAGATTCATAAAAAAGATTAAATTCTGAGTTAACTAATCCCAAATTTAGCCCGTGTTAAATTACCTAGTATTAAAGCTGTTCACAAAACAGAATAATTCTTGTTACCAGAGATCAAAAACTTATAACGGGAGTTTATTTTATCAGTAAGCATAGAGTATATCATTACCATAGATACAGTGTAAAATGATTGACAGCAATATATTACAGCGTTTATTTTATGAGTTGTCAAATAGTTATTTTTTATACAAGACGATAAAATAATATTTTATCGACAAGTGGAAAGTGTTAATTCACGAGCGATATAATCGCGAGTGAATTATTTTCGCGAGTCGATAATTTAATTTTATCGTCGTGTATAAAATTCTATTTTTTTCTATAGCAGGTTTTGAAGAGAAAAGAATTAGAAAAATTAAATTATTATTTAAGAACAATTTTAAAATGTCAGTAGTATGCGTTGTTATAGAAATGTACTTCTAATAAACAAAAGTTAAAGTACTTTATCTACCCTTGCTGTTAAAGTGTTACTTTATCTACCCTTGCGGTTAAAGTGCTACTTTATCCACTACTTTGAGTTGATAAAATTGCACTTTAACATCTGCTATAGAAAAAAATATATATTATTTACTATTTCGATGTGACATTTTCTTATTAACCGTTGATTGAGGTAACCGGCACTTTAACCAAAGATGGAAATACCGGCCCTTAGTAACTAATACCATTTATGAATTCGAAACGGAGTCAACAATGAAATTAAATATGGAATTAGTTCCTAATCCCTTTTATGAATCTAGGTTGGGTATATAATTATGGAATTATCTCTTATTTTTAAGTAAAAGATACGATTTTGGGGTTTTCAAATTTTCACAAGTTCTGACTGTTTTGACCGTCCGTTTGCAATTGGTCAAAAATTTGTAGGAACAAATTTGTTAAAACACTGTGTTCATAATTCGCATGCGTCGTACAGTTCCAAACTGATTCTGAGTTTCGTTGAAACAAAACCTAAAATGTAAATTTTATTATTTTCAGATTTTAAGACTTTCATGGTCTTACTTTGCTGTGTTAAATAGTATGGACGAGGAGAAATAAATGAATACACACAAAATACTTAATTATGTAATATACTGTTTGCGAAATAAAAGATGAGCAACCGAAGAAAAAGCTTTTTAACTTCTATCACTATAAATAAAGTGCCTGTCAATTTTATTGAACTTATAACCGGTATTTTCACCTCTTGTTAAATGCCGCTTACATTAAACGTAGGTTAATAGAAAAATATCGAATCAAAAATTGACATGTTGTCAAAAATATACGATATTTTTCTATTAAATATTTAATTAATTAAAATAACCGGCACTTAAATCCGAGGTGAATTCTAATCTAATTAATACTTTACATTTAGACTTTACTGATTTGTGGAATAATACCTATTGGGTGTTTTCCATTTAGCGACACAAGTCCACAGAAGTTGACTAATTTTTTTAAATAAAACAAATGAATTGTTTATATATCCCATATATCCATGTGAACAGAAAATGATTCTGACATAAAAACCTATAGTGTATAAAATTTTAAGTATTAATAATATTTCTTTAATAAATTAAAAGTGTCATCGACGCAAAAAATCTTGTGTATCACACGCCCAGAAATACTTTTGCGTTGTTTACAGGCCTCGCTTTCAGCGTTTAGTTTCTGGACTAGTGATACAAATTACGATTGTCTTATTTATATTTTTATTTCGATAAATCAATCTTTACACACAGCCTTCCGTAATATGACATGTAGTCGTAGAAAAAGGTATTTTATTCATTTAATAGAACAAAATTATCATATATTAACTACTGTTACAGATTTATTATTTGAATACTTGATCACACTACTTTACAATTACTCATATGTTATTTTTTAAATACATTACTGAAAGTAATACTGGTACAAATTCTTGGAAAAAGTAACGTAACAAAAAAGTTTGATAATACGGAAGGAACTAATGTCAACGATGATCATTTGCAAATGTGAACATAGCATGTAGAATATTTATAATTATAGCTGCCATAAATTGTTCTGCAGAGCGTTTATTTTCGTGTCTTCAAAGAATTAAAAATTATTTTAAAACGAACACGGTACAACAAAGATTAAATGCACTGGCAATTTTATCAACTTAATCTGAGATATTAGATGTAATATCATATGATGATAACATTAAATTATTTGCAGAAAAGAAGGAAAGACGTGTTGTATAGTTATTTAGTTTGTTCAATAAAATTATTGTATTTATTTTAGTACGTATTGAATTTTTTATGTTATGTATCTTATTAGCTACCTATAAAAATAGTTATTTGTGCTGCTAGGTAGGAAAGTTGTTCTTTTCTGGTCCGAAGGATATGTATACGGCCGAGACACAGTCGAGGCTGGATACTTCTTGAGGACCAGAAAACAACTTTACTGCCATGTAGCACACACTATTTTTTATCCTACACAACAACACAACATAATAAAATAATATAAACATCTTACGAATACTATGTAATTTGATATTTAACTTAACCTCAAAGAAATTTCTGAAATTGAATACCAACATAATAAGAACAAAAAACAAACATTTTATTTTGACATATAAATAAGGTTAACTACTATGTTCTATTATTTACAGAATATATAATAAAAATACCTTGAATCTAACGTAAGTATCAAAATTATCTAAAGTTACAATATTTTAAAAGCATGTTCACATATTTCATTCAGATTATTAGTTCTAACACATTAAACGCCATCTATTTGTCCGCACACGAACTGTTTTTTTTTCTTCCCTAGGGAATAGTGAGATTTTGTAGGTCTAGACCGGCAACTGTCTACTTTCTTGCGCACGCACACGCAGGAAAATCTTACTTTCAATATGTGTAGGATAAAAAATATATTATTTCAAATAATAGTTATTTTTTATACAAGACGATAAAATAATATTTTATCGACAAGCGGAAAGTATTAATTCACGAGCGATACAATGGGGAAGTTTAGCGTATTTTTTTTATTTTTTTATTTTATCAAGATTGCCCTCAAAAGTGATATTCTACATTTTATTTCACCCAAAGATGCCTAGATTTCTCAAAAAATGAAATTTTATACAAAAATGACGTCAGAGTGGCTCGCGGAGAACGTATCGTCTATCTTAACCAGCGCACGCTTGGTTCCAATGGCAACAGAGAAGCGTGTGGTGTAATGCTGCAAGTGCGAGTCAATAATTTAATTTTATCGTCGTGTATAAGATTCATTTTTTTTCTGTATATGATTATAAAGAAATTGAAATTAGAAAAATTTAAATTTTATTTGAGAATAATTTTAAAATGTCGGTAGTGTGGAGTTGCTATGGAAATGTACTTCAAATAAATATAAGTTAATGTATTTTCTTTATACATTGCTGTTAAAGTGTTACTTTATCTACCCTTGCGGTTAATGTGCTACTTTATCCACTATTTTGAGTTGATAAAATTGCACTTTAACATCTGCTATAGAAACAATTATTTAAAATTTATTATAGGTATATGTATTTTTATTTATGGGGCGGCAAAAAGTTCATAGGTTAGGGCGGCAAAAACTTAAATCCGGCTCTGAATCTTATTCTTAATGAATAACTGATAATAATTATATATTCTTATATTAAACAAAACACGTCTGTAATAAATTACATACATTGCAAAATGCTGTCAAGTTGAATAAATAACATTGCTTTATGCAAGCGAAGTAACACAACATGGAGAACTTCAGCAGGGTGATGTCGAAAGTACCTCTTCATCGCGATTGGAACCGGGTCAAGTCATATGCTCAAATTCCAGGTAATATTTACTCTTTAATTTATATTCATAAGTAATGTACAGCGAGTCATGAATTTATCACTAAACTTTAAGAATAGATGTTGCTTAGTAACAGACAAACGAGTGTCAAAAATGATATTCATATTACAACAGCGAAGCTGAAGTGATTTAAGAATCATTTTTTACCCGAGTCGTTACTTAGCAGAAATTATGAGTACATTTTATCAATTATTTTACACTCGTCATTTTTACCCAATCAGAATGCTTCATTTCATGATCAGTCAGTTTTCTAGTGAAAAAAAAATAGAGAAACAACCGTAGCGATCACCATAGTTACATTTTGTTGATATATAAATTTTATATTTGAACTGTTGTCATTCGTGAAATAATTAAGCGAATGTAAAATTTATTCATAATTCATGTGAAGTGATGACAACCCAGGTCAAAAATGATTCTAAAATCAATCCAGCTTCGCTGTCCTGATCTAAATGACATTTTTGACACTCGTTTGTCTGTTACTACGTAACAACTATAAATATATTTCTCACGAAAAAATCAGATTATAGTATTTTTTGAATTTGGACCAATGAAAATAGAATATTAGTGAATATACTGCATATGTGCATAACTCGGGTATATTTGACGTTTATTAAGAATTTAATTTCATATGACGTTTATATGACTGTACACAGTGTGTGCAATGTACAAAGAAACCCGGAACATAGAACTTTAACATGGGATTTAAAAAAATTGCGGATACTCTCTCTCCTGATAGCTTTAGAGCAAAATACAAAAGTACGAAGTTGTTCAAAATTAAATTCTACATAAGAAAAATGATTCAACAGCACGTTTCCAATACGAGATATGTTGCATCAATGGGAACTTCCGTTATTTTTTTTTATTTTTTTAAATGAACCTAAATTTAAAAATAAAAGACCCGTATTTTTTTATTTTGCAAATAAATTAATAGTTTTGCTAAGAAATGTTCGCAAATAGGTTTGTGACATATTACCCCTGACAGACAAAGAAGACAAAATGTTAGAAAGAGATAGATATAGTAACTAATGTGAACATAGTGTACAAATGCCGCGCGTAACGTCAAATTCAAACTTGTTTGTAATGCCAGTGCAAACATAACCTCTCGTTTCAACCACGCTTGTTTGTAAATTTCGCTCGTGTATTATCAAAGACTTGTTTTTATTAATATATTTTCTTAATTAAGTGCTTATTAAAGGACAAAATATATTATCAGGTAATATTTTATTGTATATGTATCTCGAAACACAAGTAAATAAGTATGAAACAAGCTGGAACTGGCTGCTGATTTCAGTGATTTCGAGACATGCGCTCTAAGTCAGATTGGTTTCAGGGGTAATACGTCACGAGGCTATTTGCTGAATTTGTTTTTCTAAAAAATGTTTAAGTCTAATTAATATGCAATTAAAATTTTGTGAAAAGCTCGCAACGCGGAAGTCCCCATTATGATCTTATCTGATGTAGAATTTAATTTCAAAAAACTTTGCAATGTTATAGTTTCGCACTATGTCTGTCAGGAGAGAAACTATCCGCAATTTTATAAATCCCATGTTAAAAACCTATGTTTCGCGTTTTGTTGCACATACTGGACATATATTTAATGTGAAATTTTTCTCGAGAACTATTCCAATATATCACGCGTGTATGGAAATCACATCAGAATATTTTCAAATGAAGCATTATGTTTGGGTGAAAATGACATGTATGAAATAATCAATTAAAAACCATCTACAGAAAGTATTAATGCATTAAATATAATAGTTATTTACTATCTATAGCAGCTAGCAGGGATGGTAGCCCTTTCATGGCGAAAATGGTGATGGATTTCAATGAATGATTCATGAAAGGAACCTTCGTGATGAGATAAATATTTTTTCTGAAATCGTACAAATATTTTAAATCACAAGTAATGTGTTTTATACATAATCTTTTTTTTTAGTAACTGTATTAAATTAAAGTATTAAAATTATTAGATATGTTATACAAATAACTATTTTATGACCTTAAAATAGTTCATTTTTATATTACGTGCGCGAAGATTGTGTTTGCGTGAGAATATCAAAAAGTCAATCGAACGGACTAAAAACACTTCGCGGACAAAATATAAACAATATTTTTCTACAACTACTACCAGGGAAATAATTATAGTCATCAATAACTTTTACAATAAGCGATTTTTAAATTTTCTTACATCACAAATAAAGCCTGAATATTCCTCTTTAAAAAGTTGCGAGCAAAAGTATTGCGCTAAACAAACTTTTACACTATACCATACATTGAAAATGTGATAAAAAACATTTATAATAATAAACATACATATTTGTGCATTAAATATATTCAAATTGTAAACAACAACTACATAAATAAAATTATGTGATAAAAAAATATTTATTATGTTGTTCAAAAGTATTGCGCCATTGCGCCAAAACTATACATACTTTAAAACTAGTAAAACAATTGGTGCAAATATTTTGTATTCTATATTTAATACTTTGTCGACATTCCTTTTCAAAGAATCACTGCATGGAGGAATGGATTCCATTAAATTTTAAATAGAATATTATGGTCAGTTTTGCTACGCATTATTCAAATAGTTCCATAATTAGCCCTTTTGGATTGTTTTTCTTTACCCACGCATATTTTTAACTGTTGCATAAATTCTATATTGTGTTTAAATCAGACCAGTCAAGAATTCTGACTTTTTTTTATTTAAAAACTCCTTTACTGGCTTTGAAGTATGTTTAAGATCGTTGTCCTGTTGAGAATACCCATCCAAGAGGCATATTTTTTCTTATATAAGGTAACATATGGTTTGTTAAAATATCCCCATACATTACAGCGTCCGTTGTACTTTTAATCTAGACTAATGGACATAACCGTCATAAGAAAATTCTCTCCATAATTTAGTACCTGGAGTTAGAGGTGGGCGCGGGTCGTGAATTGTAGCAAGTCACGACGGGTCGCGACGTGACCCGCGTGAACGTGAGTTGTATAAATATATTGTGTCGTGACTGGGCGTGAACGTGAGCAAATAATATTTCGCGTTCGTGATCGTGCGTGATTGAATTTTTTAAGCAGTCACGAATTTCACGACGCTCACGAATAAAAAAAAGTAGTTTAGATTTCTAAATTTCGTTCTAAAATTGACACTTCTAATATCATAAATTTTAAACAAGTTTTACTAAAATTATTTTATATTTTGTAAAATTATTAATTATTAAGATAATGTTAGCATATTTTGCTTAAAATTTACGATACTAGATGTGTCAATTTTAGAACGAAATTTAGAAATCTGTATTATTAAACGTTAACTATAAGTACTAAGTATAATTTCATGACTGTGAATAAGTCTATAAATTATAAGTAATTTATACAAATTACAAAATTAACGGTAATTAATAATAATAGTAATTATAAATAATGTTATTCGTCAAAACTCTAGATTTTTCTTCCGATTGTCATTTTTGTACTTTCCAATATATTTCTAAATAATATGAATGAATGAGAGATTAATTTTTGTTTTGTAGACAATTCTCACAAAAATATCGCGTCCCGATCGTGACATGCCGTGCGTAACTGGGCGTGAATAAAAAATCAACATTCGTGAGTGATCGTGATCGTGATTTTAGTATGAAAAATTCGTGCGTGATGGGCGTGATTATTTTTACGATTTCGTGACGTTCGTGATCGTGAGTTAAAAGTCACTCACGTGCCCAGCTTTACCTGGAGTCAAAGCTGGCATTTATTGGTCGTCTAACATACTTTTCACTTCCAAATAAATCAAATCTAGCATATCAACTTTTTCTGAGTTAGATAGATTCATTTTATAATAATTTAATAAGGTACTACAATGAAACTTGCTAATAATAATGGTTAGAACAATTATTACTGAGTATTTACAGGTTGACATTTACCTTGTTACAATTGTTTTAGTTAATTGTTTTATTTCAAGCCATAGTCATGGCTCACTATTCTCTTTTCGACTAGGTGTATAAAAAATTGCTCGCCATTTTAATTTTTAATAATGTAACATATGGATTATTTTACAGGATTGTTTTGTAAAGCAAATTTGATGTACTTTTCAAATCTTTAAAAAAATATAGTATGTTCCACTTGAAATTTCAAAGGTGATATAAATTACTAATAAACCGAAAGTGGTATCATGAATGTACATCATCAAATAGCTTACATGTTGCTGTATAAAACTTGTTATATGAAAAAAAATTACTCAAAGATATTTATTAAAAGTGTTGAGTGTTTCTTTAGGACCAAAGTCAGCACCAATTATAGGAAACCTTTGGAGATTTTTACCTGTAATCGGAAAATATAACCAATTGGATCGATATGATTTATATTCAAGGTAACGTATTTATAATAAAATATAACACATTAGCTAAAATATTACCGTTTTTAGCCTTTTTGAAGAATATGGTAAAATAGTGAAAATATCAAATATGAAAGTTCGTAAGGATATAGTAATACTTTTTGACCCTAATGATATTGAAATGGTAAATATTTTTTTATTTTACACAAGTTATATGAACATTGAAAGTTGGCATGAATTTCCTGAAAATTTTACAAGTTACAAACATTTTGAGGACCGCGTCAATTCTTCGTAAAAAAGTGTCTCTAGAATGTGCAAACTAGAAACTTGTATGAAATGAAATAAGAAAGATATAAGTAAAAAAGTAAATTTACCAAAATTAGTTTTTTACTCATATCTAGTGCGTTATGCATTTTTTTGGGAAAACAAAAACATCATTAAAATGGCTAACTTACAACTTTGCCTCAATTTAACCAATTTCTAAATTTGAGATTTAAAAAAAATTGCAATGCAATATTTGTACTATCGACGATTTCTTTCACTGGTGAAATTAAATGTATTTATTTCCGTTACACACTGCAAAGTTGGCCAAACATAAAAAAAATAAAATAAAAATGTAGTTATTTGGTACAGATCTATTAGTAACAACCAAAATATGTACTGTACACAATAATATCCTAAATTAAATGTTATTTTATCACTTTAATTGATATATAACATAAGAAAAAAATAATAAGTATTGTAACGTTTTATTTATTTAGGTGAAGTGTAAAATTGATTAAAACACTAATATTTATATAACTAAGTTTAATTAAAGAAATATGAATTATAAAGAATAAATAAAAATAACTAACACTAAGAATTAACAAATATAAACACTAATTTAAGAACTAATTATTATTACTAAAAACTTAAACACTAAGATAATTTATTTAAACAATTAAAACTACGCAATATTTATTTCAACACTATTTATATCACTGTCTATTTATTTATATCACCATCTGTACACTACACGTATTAACACAAGACTGTCCTCGCGATCTTTTGGTCGGGGTATTTATATTAAAATACATACATCATTCTAGAAGATTCTTTGATTCCGTGAAATCAGAACAATGGGGAAGCGAACGGACGTGTTCTGACCTGCACGCTAGCGGTCGCCGCCCGCGCCGCCGCCCGCGCCGCGACTCTGGGTTCGCTACATTGCCCCCTCCTTAAGACTGTTTCGTCCCGGAACAGTTCGTTATGACGAAATCTGCATGCATCACCCTTGGTGCATCTGGAAGTCTTGAAGAAGTAACAGTCGACGGTCCGTTTGAGCTCCTCTTGGCCGGTAGAGTTGAAGCTGCAAACTAGAATTTCCACCCCGGTAAAGCGGAAGACTGTTTCTAACATGCTTCTAACAATCCTCCAATCCAAACCATCTAGTCCACAGCCTATCTTCGGTACTGCCAGTTTCATGATGTCGTTTTCCAACAGATGGTCCTTCATGTCGCACAGCGAGTCCCATAAATTGCGGTATGACGGCTTCTGATGTGAGTATTGTTTCGTAACGAGATAGTAAATGTACCGCTTGTGTTCTACGTTATCATTCTTCAGTTGTAGCGTTTTCCCGACAGTTGGACGTTGGTTGGCCAGTTCTTGTACTCGTCCAAATTTTCTTTTAAAAACTGAAGCGATGCCGCGGGACATTTTAATGTCTTTCGCTACACAGTGAGCGAGGGAATATTCTGGGGACACGGTGAACAGATCTCGTTGTTCTTCTCGTGTCACGCCATACCGTGCTTTGTGACCAGTGGAATGACTTTCCATAAAGTCATCAAATGTGGGTTCCTCAGCTATAACCCGGCGAACCGTCGCTCCACGATGATCGTCAAAATTATCACCAGCAAAAGGGGCTAACCGATTGAAGTGGACTACTCTCGGCTTTCCATTAGGTGTTTTCCTAATTCTGTAGACCACATCATTTATTCTTTTTACGATCTCGTAGGGACCTTCCCAATTCTTTTGCAGCTTCGCTGATAAGCCACGTCGTCTTTGTGGATTGTAAAGCCACACCAAATTCCCAGGTTGAAAACCACCTTTTTCAGCCTTGACGTCATACTGGTCCTTCATCCGATCGCTGGCACCTTGAATGTTTGTGCGGACTTGTTCATGGATGTCATTCATTCTTCTCCGTAAGTCCGTTACATAGTCCTCCCCGGCTAGATCTTCACCGGGTTTACTGCCAAATACCAGGTCGCATGGTAAGCGCAACTCCCGCCCGAATAAGATGTTAGATGGTGTCTGCCCTGTTGTCTCATGCACTGATGAACGGTAAGCCAACAAGAACAGATGAAGATGTCGGTCCCAGTCTCGTTGATGGTTAGAGACTACCTTTGACAAATACCGATTTATTGTTCTATTCATCCGTTCAACCATGCCATCAGACTGCGGGTGTAATGCAGTAGTTCTGGTTTTCTTTATTCCTAATATCTTACAGATATTTTGGAACAGGGCGGACTCGAAATTCCTTCCTTGGTCGGAATGTATCTCTCGCGGTACTCCAAATCGGCAGATGCATTCTTTAACCAAAACTTCAGCGACCGTTACGGCTTCCTGGTTGGGTAATGGGTAGGCCTCAACCCACTTAGTGAAGTAGTCCATTACTACCACTATGTATTTATTTTCCTCATCAGTTTCTGGGAATGGTCCGGCCACGTCAATCGCAATGCGTTCGAAGGGACTTCCAACGTTATATTGGCGCATTGGAGCTCTTCTTTTCCTATGTGGCCCGTTACTTCCCGCGCAAACCACACATTTCTTGCACCACTCCTTAACATCTTCTTTGCAATTTACCCAGTAAAATCGTTGGCGCACTCTCTCAAGGGTTTTATTCACTCCAAAATGTCCAGATCCGTCGTGGATCTCCTCCAATACTTCTGGTACTCTATTCCTAGGAATTATCAGCTGGGTCCTACTCACAGTACCTTCAGTATTTTCTACGACACGTTTCAGGAGGCCCTCTTCAACCACAATAGAATCCCATTGCGCCCAGTACGATTTTACACTTTGTGAGTGTCGTGCAACATCTTCCCAAACTGGTCTGCTATCGCCACGTTTCCAATCCAGTATGATTTTCAAGTCCGAATCATTCTCTTGGTCCTTGCGAAGGTCTTCCGTTTGCCAACTATCATTTACTACTGTTGTTCTGGCGATGGTAGAGAGTTTTTCTTCTAGACGACTGCAATGCTTGCATTCGTCCTGGCAAGGTCTTCTTGATAATGCGTCAGCATTACGATGGCTTGTACCTGCTCGATGCTCAATAACAAAGTTATATTCTTGCAATCTTTCAATCCATCTAGCTGCCTGACCTTCAGGATTCTTAAATTGTAGCAGCCATTTGAGAGCAGCGTGGTCAGTTCTTATAAGAAATCTTCTACCATACAAATATTTGTAGAAGTGCTCCACGGATTTCACGACAGCCAAAAGTTCTTTTCTGGTGACGCAATAATTCCTCTCTGGTTTTGACAAGGTCTTACTAAAATAGGCAATAACCTTCTCTTGTCCTTCTTGTATCTGGGAAAGAACGCCACCAATTCCAACGTTGCTGGCATCTGTATCTAGAACGAATTCTCCTTCGGGTAAAGGATAACTTAGAACAGGTGCGCTTGTCAAGGAATATTTAAGTTGTTTGAACGCAGCTTGACAGTCCATCTCCCAGATAAATTTTCTGCCTTCTTCAATAAGCCTTGTCAATGGCTTCGCTATGTTGGCAAATCCAGGTACATAACGTCGGTAGTATGTACAGAGACCAAGGAAACTTCTCAATTCATGTTTGTCCCTCGGTACTGGCCAGTCACTCACAGCCCTTATTTTCTCCGGGTCAACTGCAATACCCTTACCAGAAACTACGTGTCCAAGATAATGCACTTCTTTTTGAAATAAGTGACACTTCTTTGGACTGAGTTTCAGGTTAGCCTTTCTCAATCTTTGGAAAACCTCTTCCAAGTTCTTCATGTGGTCCTCGAACGTTTTTCCTACCACAATAATGTCGTCGAGATAGACCAAACATGTTTTCCACGATAGTCCAGCCAACACGGTTTCCATAAGCCGTTCAAACGTTGCAGGGGCATTGCAGAGCCCAAATGGCATAACAGTAAATTGCCAAAGACCGGTACCGATGGTAAATGCAGTCTTTTCTTTGTCTCTTGGGTCTAAATCCACTTGCCAGTATCCGCTCTTTAGATCAAGAGTAGAGAAAATCTTTGATCCTGACAATGTGTCCAGAGTATCGTCTATTCTGGGTAGCGGGTAGCTATCCTTCTTCGTCACGTTGTTAAGTTGACGATAATCGACGCAAAATCTTGTAGAGCCATCCTTCTTCTTCACTAGCACCACTGGTGAAGCCCATGGACTGCTTGAAGGTTCAATCACACCTTCCGTCCTCATGTCCTCAATAATTTCTTCTGCTTCTTCCCGCTTCGCCAGTGGTAATCTTCTTGCTGTTTGGCGGATGGGTCTTGCGTCTCCGGTGTCTATTTTATGATGGACTACATTGGTTCTTCCTTTGTCCTTCTTGTCCAATTGGAACACATCTTGAAAGTTTCCAATTAAACCCTTAGCCTTGGTTTTCTGGTCGGCGGTCAAGTCCCGGAACGATGTTGACAGCTCCTTCAATAGAATATCCGGAACTTCACAGGTTGTGCTATCTTTGGCCTTCACAGTTCGAATAATCGATGATACCGTTGAGCATTCTCCTACTATGGTCCCTTTCTTCAGTGTAACGGGATAAAAATTAATGTTCATTACTCGAACTGGGATTATCTTGTCGGTTTTAAACAAGGCTTTTCCAATTACAACTCCAGTCCCAGTTTTGGCATCATCGTTTTTCGGCTGGAGCATGGCAATGTTTCCCTCACAGAAGCTACCCTCTAGCTGTGCTTCCACGATTGATTCACTTCGTTCTGGGAGGGTTACATCTTCCGTTATTAGTACTCGTATAGCATTGTCGTCTCGTGGATTTAATACCAATTCTTCATCATTGACCATCATCACTCCATTCTTCAGGTCAAGTTTAAATCCATGCTTTTTCATAATGTCCATGCCGAGAATAAATTCATCTTCTACATCAGCTACCAGCACACGATGTTTAATGCACGTTTTTCCAACAGTGATGCTCAGATCTATTTCTCCAGATGCGGTAGCTTGTTCTCCGGTGGCTGTGCGTATCTGCCACTTTGTTGGAAGTAGGTGTTTTCTGCATATTTCTCTTGCTACGTCGGGTCTGATTATTGTTTTTGTCGCACCCGTATCCAACAACATTTTAAACGGCCTTCTGTCGATAGAGCCGTCTACATAGATGCTGTTAGCTTGATGATGAATGGATGCGACATAACTAATAGATTTTGGGGCTACTGGTTTACGGGTCGACGATTGCCCCTTCGCATCAACCCGGCTTAGTTTCCCGACTCCTTTTCATTCTTTCTTGGTTCTGCTTTCTTCTGTTGTTTTCTGCAGAGCCTTTGCGGGTGACCTAATTCACCGCAATTCCAACAGCGGAGTTTCTTTCTTCCAGCAGCATTAATTTCAGACGTAATTCGTCTTATCTTGTCTTCTAGATCTTCGGTGTCTTCGGGCCTCTCAGCATCGATATTTCGCACTCGCGATTGATTACGTGAAGCTTGTTTCGCAGCTTCATGGTCTAAGGCATATGAAAGTGCATCAACCAGAGTTTTTGGTCGAGCTAATCGTAGTGCCTGCTGAGTTTCATTGTCTCGGACACCATATATAAATGCTTGTGTGGCTAGACATTCCAAAACACTGTCAGGAGCTGTGGGATGTGCGAGACGAACTAAACGAGCTATATCAGCTTCGAATTCTTGAAGGTTTTCTTTAGAACTCTGATATCGGTTCCTCAGTTGTGTCTGGTACACCTGCTCTAGATGCGCATTGCCATATCGCATATCCAATCTCTTAACAAGTTGTTCGTAATCTTCTTGTTCATCTTCTTTTATCGTTTGTAGGATATCGATGGCTTCTCCTCGTAGCGAAACTGTCAGCGCAGTAGCTTTTTCTTTGGAAGTCCAGCCATTTGCTTTGGCAGCGGCTTCAAACTGTTTTACATAATTCGGCCATGATGATTTGCCGTCGAATTCAGGTGTTTTAATGTGCAGTTTTGAATTATGTTCCGCTTTTACTGTTTTATTTTCTTGAATTACATCAGCCTCTTCAGAATTTGACACCGCTGGCCTAATTTTGGAGAAATTTTGCTGTAATTCTTCAACTTTCTTCTCATAAATTTCTATTCTCTCTTCCAATATTCTAGAACTGTCTTTCAATTGCTCGTTTAGTTTCTCTTCCAAAGTTCTAGAATTTTCCATCAACTCTTCTTTCAATATTCTAGAATTTTCTGTTAATTCTTCTTTTAATTTTTGTTCTAAACTTCTGGAATTTTCTATTAATTCTTCTTTCAATGTTCTAGAATTTTCCATAATTTTTTCTTCCAAAATTCTAGAATTTTCTATCATTTGTTCTTTTAATGCTCTAGAATTTTCTTCGGATTTTCTAGAACTTTCCTCCAATTTTCTACCAAAATCATCGATTTCGAATAAAAAGTCATCAGGATTTTCACCAGCTTCTACCAAAGCTTGCCGTAGACGATGTTGTAAAACAGACTTGGTTCCCGATGTCTCCAACTCTCATTCTTCCAGCTCTCTCTTGAGATCGGCCACTTTTAATTCACTTAATTTTACTTGTTTAGTAGCCATTTTATTTATTTTTATTTTACACTTCACAGTTTTTTTAACCCCACACCTGACACCAATTGTAACGTTTTATTTATTTAGGTGAAGTGTAAAATTGATTAAAACACTAATATTTATATAACTAAGTTTAATTAAAGAAATATGAATTATAAAGAATAAATAAAAATAACTAACACTAAGAATTAACAAATATAAACACTAATTTAAGAACTAATTATTATTACTAAAAACTTAAACACTAAGATAATTTATTTAAACAATTAAAACTACGCAATATTTATTTCAACACTATTTATATCACTGTCTATTTATTTATATCACCATCTGTACACTACACGTATTAACACAAGACTGTCCTCGCGATCTTTTGGTCGGGGTATTTATATTAAAATACATCATTCTAGAAGATTCTTTGATTCCGTGAAATCAGAACAATGGGGAAGCGAACGGACGTGTTCTGACCTGCACGCTAGCGGTCGCCGCCCGCGCCGCCGCCCGCGCCGCGACTCTGGGTTCGCTACAGTATTTAAATGTGTCCCAAAAATTATAAATTCTTTGTTACTGTTACTAGTTTTCTTCAGATGAATAATTTGGAGTTTTGATTATAATATTTGAATAAGAAAGTCAATATCCCCCCTTTTTCGGTTTTATTACATATTTCGTTTTTGTTAGGAAATAAAAAATTCATATTGTTTTTAAAACAATTTAAAAAGTTCTCTAACACTAATAGATGTCTTTAAAATAAAAAAGAAAACATATTTAATTTTTAAAAAAATAACACTAATAGATTTTTTTACATAAGTATTTGCCGACTCCGACACTGTGTATATCACGGTTGAGAAGATTATTAATTGATCAACGTCTTACATATTTCGATTTCTACATACCTTGAAATGCAATCTTAGTGTTAGATTAATAATGAGAGTCTTTTCAATTTTGGTATATAATATAGTATTAAATAATTAGGTGGATTTTAAATAAATGTTAATTTCAGTGTTACAGGAATGAAGGAATTTGGCCAATACGCGAAGGGCTTGGAAGTATAAAATATTTTAAAAAGCATAATCGGCCCGATGTATTCCAAAATAACTTAGGATTTTTTGCTACGTGAGTGGTACCTTACAATAATAGGTTCCAAAGTTTGAGCCGCGAAATATTACAAACTTTGAAATCTACTTCTAACAGCGTTTTCAGCTTCCGAATTTAGTTCGTACTATACTCCGTTTTTACCACAGCGTTAATGAAATACTATAATCTATTTAATAACTAGGAGGAGTGATATGAAGTTGGCGCATTAAAATAAATATTTCTGATTGGCTCACGTAACGCCAGTTTTACACTCAACAATATTTGTCACTTTAGCTATCGTGTAAAAAAGTGTTTCAAGTTTCATTTCACGGTTACCAATTTTTTTAGTTCATTATTCTTATCACGTTATTATTCTATTTTATATTTCTTTGTGATATTTCACAAGTTTTGTGTGCTTCAAACTTTATTGTGATCTATCACAGTGTAAATGTGGCTACAGCATTCGGTCCTCGTAGTTTTTAAATGGAGTATAGTAGTTCTGAAAAGAACTGGTTTTAATCGTGAAATATCACAAAAAGAGAAATGAAACTAAAAACATGTGCAAATTCAACAAGTTATTTGACAACTACTGAGAGTTTGACGTTTCAATTACGTTTGAGAAGGTTAACTTGAAATTTTTTCTGGTTAAATGCGGCTTCATGAAATGGCTCAGCAGTCAGTCACAGGCTTTGATTTTCTCACTAGAATTTCTAGTTACTGTCTGTAGTTTAAAAACAGAGTATAGTACGCACTGAGTGTATTAGCGTTTTCGATTAATATGTACCTGATATACACTCAAATATTTATGTATTTTTTTTTAGATTATAGGGTATAATACAAATTATGAACCATTTATGGTCTTAGATATAAAAAAATAAAAATTATGTAAAATTGGTACCTTGAAACAATGGATCCCAGAGACCATGTCTATATTTAAGAAGAATCACGCAGTCAGCAGCCGTCACTTTTGACAATCTGTCTGTGAACTTTAAACGATTGTATCTTCAAATAGAACATTGATATCAAAAATTTGAAAACAATATCAAAAATAATGTTCTGAGCAAAGGTTCTACCAATATTTTATGTTTATAACACAACATATTAAATTATTTTAAATTTTGACGTTTTGAATTAGGTACATAAGTCAATGTTGCCAAATGTGTAATGAAGTAACTTAATAAAAACAATTATTCCTAAATGAACGTCACTGAAGACAGTGACTGTTATATTAAGATTGCCAATAATTATTTATAAATTTAAAAATTTACTACCATTTTATTACAAAGAGTGTTGCCAAATGTCGATCGGCATTTGTTTTTCGCAAAAGTTATCAGAAAAGTATATCATGTTTGTTATCAAATGAAAGGATTTGTTAAGAGCTGGCGTGCAGAAATGACTAAAATGTTCCAAGTCGATTGGCTTTTGTTTTTTGCAAAAAGTTGTCAGAAGTATGTGGTGTTTGGTATCAAATGATAGGTCTCGATAAGGGTTAGCGAGCAGAATTGACAAAAATGGTCAATGTTGATCGGTATTTGTTTTTTGCAAAAAGTTCTCAGAAGTATGTCGTGTTTGGTATTAAATGAAAGGTCTCGATGAGGCCTGGCGTGCAGAATTGGCAAAAAGTTCCATGTCGATCGGCTTTTGTTTTTTGCAAAAAGTTGTCATAAGTATGTGGTGTTTGGTATCAAAAAGAAGGTAGAAGCTCTCGATCAGGGCTGGCGTGCAGAAATGACAAAAATGGTTGATTTTTATCAGCTTTAATCTTTTGCAAAAAAATTCTCAGAAGTATATCGTGTTTGGTATTAAATGAAAA
Organism: Stenolophus ochropezus; assembly: GCA_035578165.1. NCBI lineage: Eukaryota > Metazoa > Arthropoda > Insecta > Coleoptera > Carabidae > Stenolophus > Stenolophus ochropezus. The sequence goes on from JAQOWZ010000008.1 coordinate 24,268,781, forward strand.
GACTCGATTAGGATTGGCATATAGAATTGACAAAAATGCTCAATGTGGATCGGCTTTTATTTTTTATAAATAGTTCTCAGATGTGTGTCGTGTTTGGAATTAAATGAAAAGTCTCGATGAGGGCTAGCGTGCAGAATGGACAAAAACAATCCGTGTCGATCGGCTTTTGTTTTTTTTTGCAAAATTTTATCTGAAATGTGGTATTTGCTATAAAATGAAAGGTCTCGATGAGGGCTGGCGTGTAGAATTGACAAAAATGGACAATGTTGATCTGCTTTTGCTTTTTGCATAAACTTGTCAGAAGAATGTGGTATTTGGTATCAAATGAAAGGTCTCGAAGAGGAGTGGCGTGCAGAAATGAAAATAAACGTCATATTAATCGGCTTTAATTTTCTGTAGTACGTTTCTGCAGTATTTTCTCAGATATATTTCGTGTTTGGTATTAAATAAAAGTATTTGAAAATAACTGGCTTGCAGAAATGTAATAAGCCATCAGATATAAATGTTTCACTGAGGCCGGGGGCCTAGTGGTCGTACAATATACTATTTTGAATGGGCTATACGACAAAAACTCAAACACCTATAAGTTGTCTATCGAAATGAATTGGATCCGCTAGTGTAATATTATTATTATTATTATTATTATTATTATTATTATATATATATATATATATATATATATATATATATATATATATATATATATATATATACAGGGTGTTCCATTTGAAAGTGCCACCATTGCTATCTCGAGAACTATAAGAGCTACGAGGTTGGTTAAATTAGCAAAGAACCACCATTTTACAAGACTAATACAATGAGCAAAAAAAAATTTTTTTTCAACCAGTAGTTCTCAAAATACAGTACACAACTTTCTTATTTTAAATGGGAACGTATGTTTATTTTTAGGTTATTCGATAGAGTATTTTTTTCTGAATTCAGCGATATGTACATATCATATACTAATATAACAAAATAATAGCGAAAAATGTATGTTAGATTTATATGTATTTTATTCAGGGCATGTAATAAACATACGTTCCCATTTAAAATAAGAAAGTTGTGTCCCGTATTTTGAGAACCACTGGTTGAAAAAATTTTTTTTTTTGCTCATTGTATTAGTCTTGTAAAATGGTGGTTCTTTGCTAATTTAACCGACCTCGTAGCTCTTATAGTTCTCGAGATAGCAATGGTGGCACTTTTAAATGGAACAGCCTGTATATATATATATATATATATATATATATATATATATATATATATATATATATACCGGGTGTCCCAGCTCGACCGACACATGAGAGATTTACATAGGAAATCAGTTAATTATGAATAGTATCTCCCCAGTGCAAGATATTAACTTGAAATTTTTTATGCTAATTGGGAAATATTATTTCTATGGATTACAGTTATTTGAAATATGTAATTTCGTCTGCAAGACGAGATTTATTAAATTATAAAATCTAACATTTTCGTTCAAAATCAGTCAGCCATGGAAATAAAAGAAAATATCTATGTGACAGTTCTGACAGTAAATGACATGCCATTGTAGATATTTATATTTTTGTAATATTGGTATATTATTTAACAAAAAGAAATTAAATTCAACTTAAATAATATTAAAATACCGGGAATAAGAATTAAAATCAGTGATACTTCACTAAACTGTCAGATAAATATTTTCTTTTATTTCCATGGCTGTCTGTATTTGAACGAAAATATTAGATTTTAAATTTAATAAATCTCGCCCTGCAGTCAAAATTGCATATTTCAAATAAGTGTGATCCATAGAATTAATATTCTCCGAGAAGTAAACAAAATTTCAAGTTAATATCTTGCACTGGGGAGATACTATTCGTAATTAACTGATTTCCCATGTAAAACTCCCATGTGTCGGTCGAGCTGGGACACCCGGTATATATATATATATATATATATATATATATATATATATATATATATATATATATATATCAGTTGGTAGATTATTGAACGATCTTCGAAAAAATATGTTTAACTATGATGAGCAAGCTTATCTTCTATTTCACAAACAGTATTGTATATTACAGCCAAGGCGAGGAATGGGCGAAAATACGTAATGTAAGCAACGGTCCATTCTTGCAGCCACGTTCAGTGACGAAATACACGGGTGTAATGAGTGATGTGGCTCAGGACTTCGTCCAGCATTTGGCTGCCCTAGAACGGCGTCATCCACAGGGAGAAATGCCCGCCAACTTCTCCAATGAACTCAACAAATGGGCGCTCGAGTCTCTCTGCACCGCCCTCTTCAACAAAAAACTCAGTAAGTATTAGGACCGTTCATAACCGCGACTATTCGCGAACGAAATTACCGTTGGTGTCACTGTGTACGTTTACAATATGGCGGCTCTAATTCGTATTCTGTTGCTATTTCCTATAGGGTTATGTACATTCTTCACTACAGAGTTACTAAGTTAAATACGTATTAAAGATTGTTATTCGTATCATTCAAATAAGTTTCAATACTGCGAATTAGTATTATATACTTTAGATATTTTATATTTATCTCCAATAATTTATATTTTAGCAGAAAAAATGACATTGTCAATCAAAGATTTGAGGTTATCGTTCCAAGAATTATTTAAATGTTTGGATGCTACGAATGAATCCCGCAGTTTTTTGGAAGGCGAACAAGTGCTAAATAAAGGACTAATTGTTTTATGTAGTGTCACAAATATTAGTGATACAAAATCTAATACTTTTGCACTTTGCTTACAAACTAGTGCTTGGCTTCGCCACATGAAATAAATGGCTGTTTAATATTAAAAAACAATGTGATTTATATAGACAATTTTCTTTGTAGTTGTAAGGCTGGTAAAAGGGGTAAATGTAAACATATTGCAGCCCTATTAATTTTTTGTTACAAGATGTTTTAATAGTTTTAATTTTTTAATGACTGCATTTTTATTTTTTACACTTTGCCTTACTATTATGTTTTTGTGACTGACTTGAAATGTCAATGAACGCAGCAAAAATCTATAAAATTTAATTCTTTTCAATCAATGCTATGGTTAGAAAGAAGTTGTTTTAAGGAGGAAAATAGTTTAACTATTTTACCAAAATACAAAAAAGATAGTGTAAGCTGCATATTTACATATTTTCATATATTTACTGACTGGTTTGCCAGTACGAATTTTATAAATCCAGGCTTTTCGTTTGTCTACTTGTTCTGATATGACCTATTAACTAACGTAACATTCCGTGGGAAACCATGAAAACTTAAATTCTTGTTTTTACTTCCTTTAGAATGACAGCCGTAAACACAACAATTATTTTATTTGGTCTAGGTATGGAAGGATTCATATCGGAAAATAATTAAATGAAAAGTAAAGGAAATAATATAAAAGTAATAAAGAGGTTAGGTTAAAAGTAAAATCGGAAAATGGTAGTATGAATAAAATTTTTATACCAGATATGTAATTTTAAATGATAACAATAAAGAAACACACTGAAATTTTAACTATAAAATCACGATGAAACAAGTACAACTAGAAACAATAACAGCACATAACCATTAACCTAAACGTGTTGACATGAAAAGTACGAATTTGAAGGGTTCTTAAATCTACCACCAGAGGGTTACGAGTTAATTGCGTTCGCGAATACAGAAATGTGTACTCAGTTTAGAACTTATAGTTAGAATTTTATGTGACCGGCTTTATGTCAACTCATAAGTAATAGGGGAAGAAATTTAAATAAGTCTAATTGGTTCTAAAATAGTCACGAAAGTTTTAGATATAGAAATAATCAAGAAGAAAAAGTAAAATTTGTTAGAAGTATGTCGTGTTTGGTATCAAAGGAATGGACTTGGAAAAGGATGGTGTGCAGAATTGACAAAAATTGTCCATGTTGATCGGGTTTTGTTTTTTTGCAAAAAGTTGTCAGAAGTATGTCGTGTTTGCTATCAAATGAAAGGACTCGATGAGGGCTGGCGTGCAGATATGACAAAAATGTTCTTTGTCGATCGGCTTTTTTTTTGCGAAAAGTTGTCAGAAATATATCGTGTTTGTTATAAAATGAAAGGACTCGATGAGGGTTGGCTTGTAAAAATGACAAAAATGTTCCACGGCGGTCGGCTTTTGTTTTTTGAGAAAAGTTGTCTGAAGGATGTCGTGTTTGATATTAAGTGAAGCACTCGATAAAGGCAGGTTTGCAGAAATGACAAAAAAATTGCCATATCGATCGGCTTTTGTTTTTCGCAATAAATTGTGAGAAGTATGTTATGTTTGGTATCAAATGAAAGCATTTGAGAAGGCTGGCTTGCAGAAATTAAATAATGCATCAAATGTAAATGTTTGACTTACGCCGGAGACCTAGGGCCTAGGGAATACTCGAACATTGTTATGTATGGCATTAGCCAGGGCCGGCTCGTGGTATTTCAGCACTTCTTTGGTTCTTTGCAAAATTTTATTCTGAATTTGAAAACTAACAGTGGTCATAAGTTCCTCAAAATATAAACGAATAGATAAAAGCCGGCCATTTAGCATTCAGTCTGTAAGTACGGACGCGTTTTGCTCTTATTGAAGCTCATCAGTGAGGCGTAACTAACAGCTGCATCTAATATAGATAATTCCAGCTGAGATGTTTGATTAATACCAACAATGAATTAAAAAGGAATTTTAAAGGGAACTAACAATTTTAATTTGAAAACTAACAAGAACTATAAGTTCCTCTAAATACAAAAGAGCAGCTAACAATAATTTATTTAAACAATAATATTACTGGAAATCAGCCAAATTTATTGTTTCATTCTCGACCGTTTCGACCCCCCATGAGTTTAAGTTGTCCGTTAGGGTGTGATACAGCATTTTTAATACATTTTATTTTTATTTTATATTTTTGACTTTAAATTAAATTTATCATATTATTTATTTATTAATTTTTCATTAAATCTTATCCAAGTGTATAAAATTACAATTGCATCTACAAATATGATTCGGGCATTTTTATATATTTTCATCTCCTGAAGAAGGCCCGTGGGGGGTAGATACGGTCGAGAGTGAAACAATAAATTTGGCTGATTTCCAGTAATATCGTCGTTTAAATAAAATTACCCAGCCAAGATATACCGTTTCTCTAATAAATTACTGTTACAGACTGAATGCTAAATAGCCGGCTTTTATTATCAGCTACTCTTTTGTATTTTGTTAGTTTTCACATTAAAATTGTTGGTTTCCTTTAAAATTCCCCTTTAATTCAAAATTTTATTCAGCAAATGATTTTGAGGAGTATACATTTTATCATCCACACGTGTTATATTGCTCGATTTTATGTCTTTCATACATTCAATTTTGCACATCTTTTATGTGCACACTTTTAAATCCGCGAAAAAAGTTATCTTACACACATTTTATATTCCACACAATTTATCTTTCATTCATTTTATGTTCCACACCTTTTAGCTTCGCTAACGTTTCATCTTTAAAATATTGTGATTGAACCTTTCATTCATTTTATCTCCAATGCAGTTAACATATTTATAATGGGGTATGTGACCATAATCGAATTTTGATATATAAGTAATAAAATATCAAAACTGACCACTATAGCTTCTCATTACAATAATAAAAACTAAACATTAGTTTGCAATAACAAAGTTATTAGCAATTTAATGTTCTGGAGAAGGGATATGTGACGTCAACGGGACGGAAGAAAGAAGAAAGATAGCCTCAGACCGAAAGAGAGATAGCTATATGTTATGGTAGGTTATGGAATTGCGAAACTGACAGCTGTTTGACATATATATAATTGACAGTTATATCATAAGATTCAAATTTATGAATTTGGTAGAAAATGGATACACATTTTATCAAGGCAGATTCTGGTAATTTACCAGTTGTAGATTATTTTATGATCGATGCATTTTACAGAAGTAATTCTGATTTCATTAGCGCCGAAATGAAAAATGTAAAAACACAAAGGTATCTTTGCTCGATAGTTTTAAAATGACTTGTATGTTATTGTCTCTTGTTCCACCTGTTGTTTCCACATTAAAAATTCCAGAAGAACTCTGTAAACTTGTGGAACAAGATGGTTCATCATCCGAAAATATTAATTTTCTACAAGTTTTCGTATCTTTCCAATTGTCGATATTTTCATGTTTTCTTTTCTTTTGTGATGATGATATTTGAGTTGTTGTCGAAATTGTTGTATGTAAGTCTTCTTTACTTGGAGTAATGTTGATGTGTGGTACAACGTTCTTCTTAATACGTAAACTGTCTCCCATTGTTTTAAAATACATCCAATTCTCAGCTTTCTCTTCAAGCTAAATTTTTAGTAATTAAAATTTATTCCCTTGTTATATTTTAAAATACTTACACAAAAATGATCTTCACAAATATACATCTGTTTTTGATTAGTTCCCACATTTATAGCTTCCACCCATTTTCTTTTTGTTTCTGTATTTTTCGGAAATCTAAGAAAATATTTATTCGGGGCAGTATACGAATTATTTTCGCATTGGGGTACAAAGCAATAATCATGTACTAGTTCTGAAAAATGAGGAATAGATATCTATATTGATATTCAAAAAACCACAAACAAAAATTTGACTTTCATAATAAAAAAGTATCTAATATATGAATTGATCGATAAAAGATGTATACACTTACCCTTAAATAATCAAAAAGGGCAAAGAATATTCCTTGGAAAATTTTAAATATACACGTTCACTCAGCTGCAAGCATTAGTACAAATACAAGAGTAAATGTAATTAAAATCAGCTGATTGTCACAAGCCATTAGTAATCAGATAGTAATCTATTATATATTTTTTTAAAACAAATATTTATTTTCAAATATTATTGTTATTATCAAATATCAATGGTGTGTATTAACGACTAGTTTCATAATGAATTTTAGAGTTACTTGAATTTAAAGTTAACTTTTATCCAATTGATTCATACGGACAAAAATTTACTTTAAATTAAAGTGACTTTTAAATTCATTATGAAACTGGCCGTAAGTCGTTTATCTTTTGCATGAAACGAATTTTTAATAATATACACGGTCACATAATATCTGTCAACGTGAACAGCTGTCACCTTCGACTATCGACCTTATACACTAGCGCGTAAGGTTGATGATCACGCCATTCCATAAACCTACCACAACGCATAGTTATCTCTCTTTCGGTCTCAGGCTATCCTTCTTTTTTCTTCTGGCCCGATAACGTCACAGCATCCCCTCCCCAAATCTTTAATAATTATTTTCTCGTAAACTACACATAATAAATCGATTTAAAAAAATACGGGTATTTTATTTTTTTGTCTAGTATCATATATGTAAAAATCAAAATTTGGTCACATACCCCATTAGATAAAATATTCAATGTCAAATGTTTTTGAAAATAAAATGTGCCGAACATAAAATAATTTGGAAGATAAAATGTGGGGATGATAAAATGATTTGTAAGATAAAATGTGTGTAACATAACTTTTTCACGGATTAAAAGTGTGCACGATAAAAGTTGTGTAAGATTGAATGTGTGCAAGATACAATGTCGAGCAATATAACATTTGTCGAGGATAAAATGTATACGCCCCATAAGCATCTGATTTACTCTGTTTTCTATCAAATCTCAGAATTGTTTGTGTGTTTTTAATTCCTAAACTGTGTTCACTAAGCAATCTATGTATTCAGTTTAAAACTTCATGTGTAATTCTTATTTTTATTAATAATGTAGGTGTATTTCATTTCAGATTTATTCAATCCTAATGTTTTACCTGATGCTGAAGCTGAAAAATACCTAAACGATGTATTAGCATTATTTGAATACATGTATAGAATAGATATTAAACCAAACTTATCCAAATGGTTTGAAACTCCTACAATGAAAAAACTTCTGATTCACTTCAATAATATAACAGAGTAAGTTTAGTTTTTACATAAAATTCGGTTTTAAAGAGACATTACCAATTCAATTGGTAAGAGCCAACAAAGTGGCTGACATCTGGTGGTAAAATAAAACATCGAAGACGTAGGGAAAACATTCTACTATTACATAGAGATATAAGTAAACAACAACCAAAATTGAGTAGTAAGTCGAAGAGATATTGTTTTATATTTATTTGTAAGTGTTGATATTAGTTGATATATCTGTTTATTATTTTTTAAAAAGAGAAATATTAAAAAATAAGTGAAAAATCGTATTAAAAATTGGAAAGTACTTATCACCGTTCATGGACCTTTATACACAATATTTTTTACCTACAGATTTTATTCTATGTAAGTATTTATAACAATTTATGCTTCAAAACATTATTAGATTGTTTTGTAGTCATTAAAAGAAAGCCATAAATTACCGACAAAAAAAAAATTCGACAGAACCTATGTATAGAGAAAAAAAATAGAGACGTTACATGTATGTAGCAATGATTATTCTTTAACATATTCTGAATTGTTTATAGGAAATATAGAGAAGATGAAACTATAAACATACCAGAAATTAAGCCATATCAGGAGAAAAACGTGCAAAACAAAGAACATTATGTACATGTTTATATTCATGTACCTATCGAATAAAATCTGTATCATTAAAAAAAATAGGATTTTATTGGTATTATCAAATCAATTTTTTTGACTTTTTTATGGTGTATTTATATAAAAAATAAATAAATATAATAACAAAGCCACGATTGCTTGCACTACTCTCGCATCTGCTTTACAGATGCATACACGTTTCTCCGAAGTGACAATTGTATTTAATGTTATTACGATTGATTCAAATTAGATATTTGAAGACATAGTACAATTATTTCTATATTATTGCGTTTATCTGTCTTGTAATCGCATAAAACAATATGTCCAGCTAAAAATAATTAAATAAGTAGTTCACAAGCAGATAACTGTAATTGTGAATCTTATTTTCCTTTTATAATATGCTTCTACTTCGACTATAGACCGCACAGCATCATTTAAATAAATGTATATATCTGAAACTGCGATAAACAAATGTCAATCAAATTAAAAATAGCAAAATGTCCTCAAAACAAAGTATTAAAATCATACTAGCACTTATGTACAATACAATGTTTTCCCTATAAGTCAGTCAGTAGTGCTGCCATCTCTAGGAAGTGGCTCTCGCGGATATGATAAATGTACGAAAAATTCTATTTGGAGTCGTCACGCACAAGAGATGGCAGCACTTAATGTAAATAGTAAGAAAAACACTATCTAGATAGATATATGACAGCTGAAAACTAAAAAACAAGTAATCTGTGCTTTTACCATGTGACAGCTACTATGTTTTGCTACCAGATGTCAGCTACTACTGTTGGCGACTCCCAATAAGAAGTGAATTATGAATATTATCGTTGATTGAAAAATATATAGATAGGCAAACTTATGACAAAATTCGTTTCACCTACATAACTGTGTGTCTAGTTGCATTTAAGTTAATATCAGGCGTTTCTGTCAAATATTATAAAAAAAGAGCAAATGTCAAATCATTAATAATACAAATTAGTTCTATTTTAAAATATAGCAATGAATTATTGAAAGAACCATTTTAATAGATACCAAGAAATTCAGTAAATATGTACAACATCTTTATTTATCTGATATTTTTGTCTGTTTAATTCCACAAAGTAGTTCATGGAATTATGAACGAGATGGCTCTGTCGAATCTAATTCCAAAACAGCGGTATACAAAAATATACAGGATATCTATATATTTTTCAATCAACGATATTATTAAATAAATGCCTTTCCATTTTTTTTTTCATTGATTATTTAGATTTCAGATAAAAATTATAGACAACATTATGGAAAATACAAAAAACGACATTCAAGGAAAACCAACACACGATTTAACTAGCCTAGAGCATCTTTTAAAAAAAGAAAAGTTATTAGCCTTCAGTTTGATATTTGATATAATAATTGCTGGAATTGATACTGTAAGTATATTTCCTATTTACGCTTTATGGATAGCAGTGACCCACTTGATTAGCGCGCTTCGACTAGAACCACACTAAAAGTGAGCGAAGGGTGAGATCAGTGAAATCCATAGAGGAAATGTACTTACGAGGGAGCTTATACTATTATATTTTATAGTAATACTAGAAAAGTCAGGAGGGAAGTATTATTGTGATTACAGTACGTAATGAATTAGAAATAAAAGATTAATAAAACAACTAAGTACACCAATTTTCTCTCCGTACACCTGTAAATTATATAAAATCAACGAACTTTTGTACCGCCATTCATAGAATTACTCCCCTTAAACGGTTTTTCATACTTTCCACTAATTTTCTTGGAGTTTGGGAATAAATTTTATCCCATTTTTCTACCATAAAAGTAGTAGTTGTTTTATATTCTTTGGGAATCTTGTTTTGTTGTTTTACACATGTTTTTAAATAAATCACAGAGATGTTCAATGAGATTCATATCTGGAGACTGTGCAGGCGTTTTTAATTGTTGTCTACAATTGTACAATAACTATTCTAGCAGTTTACGTGTAGTATGTTTGAGATCATTTTCTTGTTGAAAGATATTAGAATCCCTTAATCCAATTTTTCAGCTTTTTTCACTATTTCCATCAATAAAAATTAAGATTCTCACCCCTTCTGCTGTCATACAGCCCCATATAAGCACAGATCCTCTTCCATATTTCACTGTTGAGCATATATATTTTTTTTTGTTTTCATTTATTCATTTCTCCTTTTCCATACAATAATTCGTCCATCTGATCAAAAAAGGTTTATTTTGTTTTATCTGAAACAATTACCGAGTTCCAGAAGGTATCAGGGTGGTTTATATATATATATATATATATATATATATATATATATATATATATATATATATTTCAAAAACAAAGCATAGAGATATGTGTACGAAGACTAGTTGGTTTGAGTGTATGTAAAAAATAAATTAGTAACTTTATATATTTTCAGACGTCCAGAACATGTGCTGCCGCCTTATATTACTTAAGTAAGAATCAGTTAGCTCAACAAAAGCTGATAAAGGAGTGCCGAATGAATTTAACACAAAAAGATGCTCCAGTTACCAACAATATCCTTAATAACATGCCATATTTAAAAGCTGTAATTAAAGAAACAACGAGATTGGCGCCAATTGCTGTTGCTGGGTTAAGAACGTTACCTAAAGATATGGTTTTCTCCGGGTATCATATTCCCAAAGGCGTAAGTTATTACGCATTCTTGTAGACTAAGTTCCATTATACAACAAAGTTTGCTCCTATAAAATATTCCTGATAGTTTGTGATTGGTTTATGTACGCTTGCGCGATTATTTAATTTTTACTTCCGCATCATGTTTTTATTGGCACGAATGGAGGACTATCTCTGACGCAGTCAGTCAATAGGAGCATTCTGTTAGTCATCCTCTTTGAATATAAAAAAAAAGATTTTATATTCAAAGATCATCCTTTTCACTTTTAATGGAACTAATTTAACTATTTTGCTGGACTACGTTCGAACATTAGCTCTGAGTTAACTCTACACGTTCGAAAATTCTAGACCTCAGTCGATATTTACTCTTAATTGCGATCGAGAATTAACTATTTCAACCTTGGAGTAAAGAAATACAGGAGAGAGCATTAAGTACATTTGTAGGCATGCGGGCGTGTAACATGGTGGGGACGGAGGCAAGCAGGTCATGGTACGGGTTGGAGTGGGGATTCGCGCGGAATATTTAAAATGAAATGTCTGAAATTTGATAACATTTTATTCTTAGGTTTTGTCAATGAAGACAACAATAAATGTGGTATATATAACAAATTGTTTTATAATTCATTAATTTTTATTTCACTTACTTATCATTATAGATATTGTAAGTAAAAAAAAATATTATATATATATATATATATATATATATATATATATACATACAGGGTGAATACTGAAAACCTTGACATAGGGAAATAACATGGGAAAACAGTTTTTTGCTGTTTCCATCTGTCCCACTAAATAAAATCGGGTGTATATGGTATCGTTAGTTAGATTACTTAATTTTGCATCTAATAAAACCAAATATTGTGTAATATGGCCTATTCTAACTGAAATATTTGATAAAATAAATTGTATTTTGAAGGTTATCCTTCATATTTTCGAATAAGAAACGTCAAAAAGACAATGCTCCATAGCCGAGTGGATACGAGGGTCGGATTCATAATATAAATAATCTACAAGACCTGGTTCGAGACCACCTCGGCTCTATTTTTTTTAATTAAATTATACTTAAAATATTTTTATTATATCAGACTATTTTAATAAAATAACAATATTCATATTTTTATAAATAAAAAAAATCCAAATATTTAATAGAATTATTATTTGCTCTCTGTCAAACTTTAAAATTAATTCGAATTTAGTTTTTGGTGTATAATTTTGTATTTCATGTTATATATATATATATATATATATTATATTATTTTTTTTTTTTTTTTTTTTTTTTTTTTTTTTGTTTCGGCATCGACTGCTAGGGTCATTAGCCTTTCTAGCGGTAAGTATTAATTACTATTTTGGACATCACAACACTTTAAAATATACGTTTATTGCCCGTCGGCCTAACAAGGTAAGTTTAAAATATTATTATTATACTAGACGTCACAACATGTTAAAATAATATCACAGGTAAGTATCACCGTTTAAAGCCCGTCGGCATTGTCAAATGTTAAAATAAATTTGTTAGACAAACACAAAATAAATTAACATATACATGACAAAACAAAATAAATTAACACGTTAAAATAGGAAACTAGATTTCACGGTACAGGTCACAAGCTCTTAGGAAGTGTAGAACTTCCCTTACCTTCCCAGGCTCAGCCAGAACTTCTGCTAAATTCCTACCAAAGGAATATAATCGTCGCACCGGTTCTAATGACGGACAGTCAAAAAGGACGTGAGGCACAGTGACTGGCACTTGGCAATGCTCACATGAGCGAGGCTCTTGCCTTGCCAATCTGTGCCCGTGCGTCAGTCGTGTGTGACCTAATCTTAACCGGTGGACTTTGACTAGCTCAGTTCTGGACAGTCCTCTGGGAAGGACCACTGGTGCTACCGATGGTTTTACTCGCCGCAGATGGTTGTCGACCATCTCCCACTGCCTTTGCCATTTATCAGATAACCTCCGATGCAGAACATTTCTGACATCCGTGTATGTCAGGATTTGAGTTTCTGCGTGTTCCAGGTCCGCTGCGTTACGAGCTGCCTCATCTGCCAATTCATTGCCCTTTATCCCGACGTGACTTGGGATCCACAGAAACGAGACACGTTTCCCTACGTCATCCAGGTGTGCGATGGTAGACAGTACCATCTGGATGAGTGGGTCGTCTGTGTAGGGGTTCTGAATGGCAGTGAGAACGCTCAGCGAATCACTGGCAATGATGAACTCGACTGAGTTCCTTTCATACACGGAGTACAGAAGAGCTTGCCAAATGGCATATGCTTCTGTACTGTATACGGAGGTATCTTTTGGCATGGCCCACGAGTGTGCGGTTTGGTCAGCTACGATGGCTGAGCCGGCACCATTGTTGGTTTTCGAACCATCGGTATATATGACACGACAGTGTCTGTAGTCGTCGAGAATCGCTAAGAATTTCTGTCGAATTAACACAGGTGGAGTATGTGTCTTGTCGTAACGAGTTAGGTCCTGTATTACCTGAACTTGGGGTACAGTCCAGGGTGGTATTTCCAGGAACCCAATCTGAGTGACCTCAGGTAACTCGTACTGTACATTCTCCAGAAGTTCACTAGCTCGACTACACAGTGGTTTACATAAGAGCTGTGACCTGTATCCGCTGTTAAAAAGAATGTTAAAATTCTTATGACTACGTTGTGCTGCTATCTTCGCTATGTATGAAAACACAAACTTCTCTCTTCGGATGCTGAGAGGAGCTAGACCCGATTCGCAGCAAAGGTTTGCTGTAGGCGTGCTCGGGAAGGCACCGATGCAATATCGGATGCCCAAATGGTGCACCGGGTCTAGGGTTCTCAAAAGCGTCCTCGAAGCAGAAGAATACACAACGCAGCCATAGTCTAGTTTCGCTAAAACGAGGGATTGGTATACGCGCAGTAAGGTTCTTGGTTCTGCACCCCACCTCGTGCCGGCTAACATCTTAAGGAGGTTCAATGTTCGGATACATTGTACCTTGAGGTCCTTAAGATGTGTTTGCCAGGTAAGTTTGCTATCAAACTTTAAGCCAAGAAACCTTACACTCTCCTTGCAACGTATACCTTCACCCTTCAAGAATAAAAGTGGCCCGTAATGTGGTCGATTAAGTTTGCAGAAGTGGACACAGTTAGTTTTCCCGTGGGAAAACTTGAATCCTATGGCGTCGGCATTGCGGGTAACCTGGTCAATCGCTGATTGCAGTACTTTGTTGATGTCTCCCATTCTTTTAGCAGAGTAAAAGATGCAGAGATCATCAACGTACAGCGATTTACCCACGGAGTTGTTGACGCCGGATATCAAGTCATCTACCGCTATCGCAAATAAGACAACGCTTAGAGTCGAGCCTTGTGGTACGCCGTTTTCCAACTCCCTCTGAGTGGACAGGCTAGTACCGACTCGAACTCTAAACTTGCGATCTCGCATGAAAGAAGCGATGAAGAGCGGTAGGTTCCCACGGAATCCCCTTCTGTGCAGCCATTCCAAGATGTGGAATCTCCAGGTCATGTCATAGGCCTTTTCAAGGTCGAAGAACACTGCGACACAGTGTTCGCGGTTCTTGAACGCCAACCTGATGGCATGTTCTAGGTACACTAGTTGATCGGTCGTCGAACGGTGCTTGCGGAAGCCAGACTGGTGCTCGCTGAGCAGATTGCTCGTTTCGAGACACCACATAAGCCGGTTTTTGACCATTCGTTCAACTAGCTTCCCTAGACATGACGTTAGACTGATGGGCCTATAACTTGACGCGTGGAGTGCATCTTTTCCTGCTTTTAGGATGGGGACTACGACAGCCTCCTTCCATATTGCAGGATACAAACCAATCGACCACATTCTATTAAATGCTGAGAGAAGGAGCGATTTGAACTCAGGAGGTAGGTGTTTAAGCATCTCGTTATGTATGTTGTCCTGTCCTGGTGATGAAGATTGCGATGTAGAGATCGCATGGTCCAGTTCTAGCAGGGTAAAGGGTAAGTTGTACTCGTGATCTTCGAGTGAATCGAAGTTTAGCGCAACTTCCCTTTCCTTCTTAGTAGCCATAAAGTCTGGAGCGTAATTCTCCGAGCTACTTGCGCATTGAAACTGATCTGCCAGACGTTCGGCAATGCGCTCTGGATCCCTTGTGACCGTATCTTCATCCCATTTCAGGTATGTGATAGCTGGAGAGTATCCTCTACCCATCACACGATTTGCTCTACTCCATACCTCCTGTATAGTTGTATCCGACGAAATGCCGGATACATAGGTGTTCCAGGATTCTCTCTTACTCTCGAGCATTGTTTTTCGAGCAAAAGCTCGGGCCTTTTTAAAACAAATTAGGTTGTCCTGAGTAGGACACCTTTTAAATCTATTGAAGGCTATCTTCTTCTTCTTGACTGCATCTTTCACTGCCTCGTTCCACCACGGTATAATCCGTTTAACGGGTTTCGCGGTGGTGTGAACGATGCCAGCCTCTGCAGCTTTCAAGATGCATCCAGATAGCACTTCAATATCATGGCACACATCATCGGTTGGAGTTGGATACTCCAATGCTGCGGTGAAAGCGGACCAGTCAGCCGTATCGAAATGCCACTTAGGTAGCCGCACCTGTTCCCTGGATTGGGTGTCGGTGCCGATGACTATAGGGAAGTGGTCACTCCCATGTAAGTCATCAAGGGCTTTCCAGGTGTATCTACTATGTAGTAGGGAAGATATGATGGACAAGTCAATGGACGAAAATGTCCCAGAGCGAGCATTGAAGTAGGTAGGGGAGCCTGTGTTCATGAGAGCGATATCTGGAGATTCCAGTATTCGCTCCATGATCCTACCTCTCTGGTCTCTGTGCAGTGATCCCCAAATCTCATTATGGGCGTTGAAATCGCCCAGTAGCAGTATCGGTGTCGGCAATTGCTGGATGATATTAAGTATATCACCAGCATCCCAGTTGTCATCGGGCAGATATAGGTTGCAAATTGATATCTCTACCGGCACCGATATTCTAACTGCTACTACTTGCAGATTGCTTACAATGAAGATTGGTTCACACCGCACATCCTGCCTAACGAGGAAGGCTACCCCTCCTCTCACTCTGACGTTGGGGTCCATATCTTTCCGAAATACATAGTAGTTCCTAAGGGCATACGGCTGACCTGGTTGAAAGTGGGTCTCTTGCAGACATGTAACCATAGGGTTATATGCTGCAAGTAAAGCTTTCAGACCGCAATAGTGGTAAACGCAACCGCGTATATTCCATTGGATGATGTGTTCCATGAATAGTTTATTAAAAAGTTAAAATAAAAAGCAAGGATCAGGACTTGATTTTCCTTGCTTTCCCCTTCGGCCAACCTTTTCCTCTTTTGGGAGGTATCGAAGTAAGTGAGGAAGTGGAGAGTTCCTCCTCACTTGACTCAATATTATCTCCCTCCCTTGCCCTTTTATGGGAAGATTCGGAGGGAGTTTGGCTGCCTGTTCTCTGCCGCAGAACTCGTGATTCTGGAGCAGCAGGCTGCCTAAAACTGTCTTTGGAGACAAAGACAGTTTTTAAGACTGCTACCAGTTGTGGTAGCAGTTCTTTAACGATGGACGCGCTGTCTGTTTTAGCAGATTTACTGCTGACTACAGTGGAGTATGAAACTCCGGGTGATGGGGTTCTGACGACGACCTTATTTCTTGCCTCAAAATACGGAATGTTGTCGCGGACTTTTATTTCCTGGATGGCCATTTCCTGCTTGTAGGTGGGGCAGTTGCGAGAGCGAGCCGAGTGATTGCCTTTGCAATTCACACAGGTCATTGGCTCTACGCAACTACTGCCGTCATGCGCCTCTTTCCCACAAGCACAAATTGCAGGATTTGTACATCTCAGTGATGTGTGGCCAAACCTCTGACACTTAAAGCACCGCATTGGTGCAGGTATGTACATCCGTACCTTGAGGCTATGAAAACCTGCTTTGATTTTGTCAGGTAGTACTGGCGAGTTAAAGGTGAGAATGTGATTTGGTGTATCCACCAGCTCACCATTCTCCCGCTTTTTCATACGCCGTACGTCCGTCACCCTTTGGTCCCGGAGTTCCTCGCAGATTTCCTCCACTGTGCAGTTCAGAAGATCTCTGCAAAATACTACCCCCTTTGCATAGTTCATGGTCTTATGACCAGAGACTTCTACATCCTGATTTCCTATCTTTTTGCAACTTAACAGCCGTACAGCTTGCGCCGCCGACACTGTTTCAATGAACAAACCTTCTCTAGTCTTTCTCATCGATTTGACATCGCCTACCAGTCCAAAAATTGCCTTATGAATGATAAACGGGCTTACTTTGTCAAAATTTCCTTCAATACATTTCACGACCAGGAACCGGGGTGCAACCACCTTTTCCTGGCTCGCGTTCTTATTTCCCCCACTACTCGCAGGAGTAGTCTTCTCTACAGTCCCCCCTTGGGGAGTTTTGTTTGATGTCGGGGTTTTCTCCCCGGGCGCTTTTATCGTCTTGCCAGACGTGTCGTTTTTTTGGGACGACGTACCCGGTAGCGGCGAAGGTTTACCATACATAGTAAACATAACTTCGGTCCTGGGTATCCCCACCCTCCTTGGAGCCTCAAATGGGACGCTAGAACCGCAAGCCGGTATAACGCCAGGGCTTCCCCACGACTATAGCAATCCCAGGGGGAAGCAGGGCCATTCCACGGGTAAGATCGCGTCGGGCCGCTAAGTCGACGCGCATGCCCGCTTCCTGGTTATCCCGCCCCACTCCCCAAGACTACTCACCCCCCAGCCTCGCAATGGGATGGGGACCGATTGATCGCAGATGGGCTAGTCTGCGACCTCCCGTTTAGCTGAATTCGGAGCCAAAGTGGAGTGTTGGGGCTTCCTCAGCCACCAGGATCTCCTCCTCCAGCGACACGGGTCTCCACGCACGGCCAACACGCGGGTAGGTATAAATAAAACAGTTCTCGAAACGGCCGCCTACTAACCGTTCGGTATGAGACAGTATGGCCCGTTAGTTCCCCCTCTGCTGGCAACAGAGGGGTACTAAGCCCCCCCACCACGACAAGGTGGGCCCGCGGGGGGGTATATTATATTAAATGTATCAACCGTAAAAACACAACGACAGATCGAGATGACAGTGGTACGAATTGGAGTGGGGGAACCTGCTTCGCACTTCGCACGCTTATGATCTCTCCTGTATTTCTTTACTCCAAGGTCTCTCTCTGTGTCTAATTGGAAAGCCCCCAGTACTACCAACTTTTGTTTATATGCTATTGATAGGTTATGTATATATTTTGATGAGTGAGTCAACATTTGATGTCCATTTAAACAAGTAAATTGTTCTCTTTAATAACCATGCCTGTTCAATGGACTGATGAACAAGTGAAACATTTAATATTATCCATGGTTTTACCCACCATCTTCGTGGTTTTCGTTTTATTCTACGTAGTAAAAGCATACCATCGAAAGCAATCATTGTAGTTACCAAAACCTTTCTTCTATCCATTTAAATTCTTAAAACATAGTATTAATTTGTAGACATGATTATAGAGTATTTAAAACATTTAAAATTACCTTACAACGCTGAAAATACTTATCTTCTGTTCACCCGTAATGACCGTAATGTTAAAATAATAGTTGTTAATAAGTAATGTTGGTAATACTGTTGGTGACACTATAAAAATGTTTAAGTTGCATGTTGCTTAATGTAAAGCAAGAAAAATTGCATTAGCAAGTTATTGCCGCAATCAATTGCAAGTTGCAGTTGCATTTGCAACCGTTGCCCAATGTAAAACCGACTGTAAGAATAAATTTAATTTTTATGTTTGACAGTCTCCCGGAAAAACTTATAACGTATGACGCCAGATGGCACTATGTTCGCAAAACAGAGATGCTTACATAACCTATAGGATTAAAGCTATATTTTTGGCGATACACAGGCTTGAAACTGGTTCGTAGTGTTTTGAAATATCATTTTCTCGGTTGAAAACGGTGCAAACAATGATGTCACATTAAGGCCGTTTTAAAATAGTTTCAAACTAGTCGGCAGCAATGGTCGTATTTATTTGGAAAATTTGAATACAACTCAGTGGCGACTCGTGGTGTAACACGAAGAGTGGGCTACATGATTAGAAAAACATAAATTTTTAAATAACAGTTTTTTTAATCAAACATTTTTAATTTCTTATTTTTATTATTAGTTTTTTAATGTTGGTATGAAAAGTCTAATCTTATACGGAGTGTATTACCAACTCTTAAATTTTCCACCTCTATTTTTTTAAACACTTGTGTAATACGACAAAATTACATGAGTTAAGTTTTTATCGTAATATTCATATAAACATTTATGTTTTAGATAACTCTACTGTGTCCACATTTGTATTTGTGCAAACAAGAAGTGCATTTTCCTAGAGCCAACGATTTCATCCCAGAGAGATGGTTACGAGGAAGCGATGAATACCAGAATAAAGATACGCATCCCTTCGTTTACATGCCATTTGGCTTCGGACCTCGATCTTGCTTAGGAAAACGTTTAGCAAACTTGGAATTAGAAGTTCTTCTTTCAAAGGTAGTACGCTGGTTATAAAACACAAAAACATAAAAAACACGTATAAAACGAGTATAGCGTACTATTTTTTATACTTTGCTTCACTTATTTCATAAAAATCTTAAAATTTTGATTAAAAAATGACAGACTGTGATCTAGGGATACATAAATGTGAAATATGGTCTATTGAATGAAGTTGGACACATTTATCTATCAATATACATTTAAAATATTATGAAAATATTTATAAATCTATACATTATGAGTTATAAGATGTTATCCTTTTAAATTAGTTTTGTATATTTGTTTTTCATTCTCAGAAATAATACAAATTGTATTAAAAAACATTCAAAAATATTTGAGGTTATCAATTTGACATTTTAAGTGGGGTGCATATGTTAGAAGTACCAACTTTACAACAACAAAAATACCAAAAACAGTTTAACAATATTTAATATTATTAAACTGTTTTCGATATAATGTTAACGCAAATATAAAAAATATATTTAAAAATCAAAAAATAAAATTGCTTATTTATTATTTTATTTATGTAATTACTATAACATCAAGTTATACACCTCCATTTTTTATTCCAATCGGCCTCTTCGAAAGGGCAGTTTACATTTGGCAGAAATTTAGTAAAAATAATAATTTAGTAAGCTTTTAATTTTTGTAGAAAACATTTGATCAAAATTGACATTGACAACTGCCCGAATATGTTTCATGAGAAATATGTATGAAATAAATTAAAACAATCTTTCTTTGCAAATTGTTGAGCAATTAAAATAATTTTCTGTACTTAATGCAATAAGGAATAGTGATATGTTGATTTTTCTTTAAAATCTGTACATCTCCCAAAAATAAAATCGCAGTAAAGCTTTAAAAGATGGAAGATTACTAAGTCACCAGTTTACATTACTTTCCATTAATCAGATCTCAGATCCAAGAATCACTTCCAATACCGAAGACAGAGAACCGACTCTACCCCTCACTTCAATACCCGGGTCCGAGTAACGGTTCTCTTACTCATATACAAAATCTGCGTTTTGATCATGTAACAAATGAGTGACATTGGGTTTGTTTCGTCCTGGCATCTCTTGGTTGCTCCCCAGAAGCTTAATACAAATAATAATTTAGTTGGCTTTAATTTTTATACAAATCATTTGATTTCTTGTTAATAAATTTAGTATGATTGACAAAATTGACAATCTCAAAATATATTTGGTGAGAAATATGTAGCAACAATTCTTTCTTTGCAAGTTTTAAGCGATAATAGTTATTTGTGTAGCAAGAGTGTAAAGTGAATCTTTATTGCTCGTGAATGTAAATTGAAACGCGAACGTAGCGAGCGGTACAATCGAGCTAAAGCAATAAAGATACTTTACGCTAGAGATGCACACATAATTTTTTCTACAACTTTACTAACGAAATAAAATAATAATAATACCTATTTAGTAAGTTCAATTCAATCTTAACCAGGGTACCTATTCTGTAACTTATATCACTAGTGATACGCGTTCAAAATTGTTATAATCTGACTACCATCTAGCGGTTTTTGAGTGCAACAGGGCAAATGACGTCACTCATTTTGTAAACGATTCACTAGCGCGAAGGGTAGTGTTATATTCATTTTACTAGTGTTATACTGACGTTTGTTTTGTGCATTGTGCATTGTCGGTATTGTTTGAAATTTGAGTGGTGACATTTTGTGAAAATTACTAAAGAAAATCTAGAAATTATGCAAAGGTACGATATTGACAACACATTGACAATAAACACAATTTTGTACAATTTGACAGTTGTGCCAGGGAGTAGTGCCAACTTAAAAATTATTTTACTAAAACTTTCAAATAAAAAAGTTCCTAAGATTAGAACATTGAACATTTGACACGAGATGTCAAATAATATATCACTTCAAATCGTTGAAAAGTTACAGAATAGGTACCCAGTTTCCTGTTTTGTGTTGCTGTAACCATGACGCTATGAGTAAATAAATAATCTAAGCGAGCAAATTAAGTACTTTACCGCTCGTTGCTTATGGAGACGCGCGGTAAAGTATTTATTTGCTCGTTCCTCAGTAATCATTGACATTACGATGACAAAAGAGAGCATAAATATCAACTTTTCATGGTGGTAGTAGAAAAATAGTATATTATTTAACAAGCATAATATGTAGGCTATATACACGAGGATGTAATTAAAAATACGAGCGGTAGCGAGTATATTTAATCATCCGAGTGTAATGTAGCCATATTATGCGAGTCAAATACTATACTTTATCTACAACTAACACGCATATAAGAAATATAATATTATTTGTTAAATATTCAGTTAGGTGTGAGTAATTTTATATATAACTTAACAGATGGCGCCACAGTAACACTTAAATGTCAAAATAACTATTCAAATTGTATTTATTATACTTTTATAATCATTTATATTGATATTTATAATAAAAAATATATTACTAATAAATTAACAGTTTATTAAAATGTTATGTGTTAAATTATATGCTCTATTTATTACAGAAAAGTGTAGCGTGTAATATAACATTTCATATTACACTTGTGTAATATGAGTAGTATATTATATGTAGTATCACACGTATAATGTACCCATATTTCAATAGTTGTAGATAAAATAATTTTTTCTTCAAACGTCATAAAAGTGACATCTTCTGTGACGTGATTGACAAGGTTGAAGTTTAATTTCTATGCCAACGTAATATAATTTTTTATTCTAGCCGCCGTATAATATTGTCGCCGTTGTATAGCCAATAATAGAGATACTCAAGTCAGAGTTTGGCCGATGTGCCGCCATTTTTCTCTGGCGGGAAAATTTGAATATTCATGACTAACAAATTTATTATTTTCAGTAATCATTCGCATAAAAGAGATATGTGTTTTTAATAATATTTCATGGAAAAATTATTAAATAGTTTCTGTAATATATTAATCACATTATATAGGCCATAATAATTTTGATATATGTAACACTAAAACAAAAATGCATTGAAATTTTAAGCAAATGTCAAATGTCAAAAATGAATTTAATAATACAGCTGCTAAATTACAAGAATACTTTATAAAATCGTATAAATACTATTAATTCTATAACATACTTACTATTTTGCAAGTTAATCTAGCCGTCAATAACGGTAGGAACCAAATTGCACTAAGTCGTGTTCGCGCGTTTTTTTTAAACTGACAGTTGTAGAGATTAATGGGGCAGCCAATCAGAAACTGACGCACATTTTCAACGACATCGGCCAAACTCTAACTGGAGTATCTCTAGCCAATAAGAAGTAACTTGTACATTAGAAATCTGTAATATCGCCCTAAATGTCACTATAAAAACTAGATAACCTAAAAATAAAGTTACTAAAAATTATGAATAACTGACAGGTAACCTACATATTAAACGTCAAATAGTAATTTATTTTTTAAAATTTCTAAGTTTGAAGAAAAAATAGCATGTGTTATTCAGAGTAAAAGTGTCTTTGTATGCCTCGCATGCAATTGTCCGACTCGCTTCGCTCGTCGTGCAAACTTCCATGCTCGCCACACAAAGTATCACTTTTACTCTTAATAACACAATATACTATTGTGTAGTGCAATACGCCAAACCTGTAACGCCGAGAACACCGCCAAACGGCGTCAAACGAAACTTGTTAGCGTGCAGTCATATGAGCAGCAATTGGTATTTGATTGTTGACATTTAAAAGTAAAATAATAAAATGAATGAATTTGTTGGAAAAAAGAGAGGTGTAAGAGTATGTTGAGTGCTTGGATGTTTCCATACTGACAAAATTAACCGTGATTTTATTTTTTATTTATTTCCAAATCACCAGAATAAAGTAAAAAGAAAAAAACTTGAATACGAAGAGATTCAAAAATAATAATTTATATTAAATTATTTTAAAAATAATTATTCAGTAAATCTGAAGGGCTTTTATAATATTTATTACTGAAAATAATGTTATGAAATATTTGATCAAAATGCATAAAAATTGATTACTACGCACAAAAATTTATTACTATAATATCCATTATTTCATGCGTTGATAACATAAATATACAATTAAAACTTATTCAGAACAAACTGGATGAAATATTTAAAATAAAAGTAGTGAATCTTTGGAATTAATGTATAATATAGATAGAAACTTCTCATCTCTTTCTACGAATATTGAAATGGCAAACGGTGTAATATTTGTCGGACTTCTTGAGTTTAACGTAACTATTTTCACCGTATTCTAAATCATTTACAACTGACTTCTTATTTTGTAAATCTACAATGAATTTGTTTTGACAGGAATAAGGACATTTTATTTCCAGAAGTTCAAATCAGTTTTCTGTTTTGATAAAACCATCAGCACTACATGCTACGTATGGTTGGTTAGATAATATTACAACACCACAAGTCCAATTTCATGTATAATATAATTAGTTGAAGCTTAAAATACTGATCTCGCTTTACTTTCGGTTTCCAAGCCATAACGCATAGCTTGATTACAATACAAAATTGTAGCCATTGATTGTTATTAACAACATTTTCATTATAATAATCATTGTCATATTTTCTCTGTACTAATCTAATTCTATTGGTACATATGTACATCAACTATGAAAGAGTTCACTGCAGAATATGTAGTATTATTGCGAATTTGTGTATCGCATGAAGTTTTTATTACGGTTTTTATTTTTTTTTTACTTCTACTTTGTACTCATTCTTTTTTTACTCTTTCAGCCCAATTTTCTATTTCACTATTAAGTATAATACTTTATGCATTCGTTTCAGACAAAATTTCTTTGCTTATGTTCTGAAATTGTAAAAGGAGTATCAAGGTAATTTTCAGTCGTGTTTATATAAATAGAATAATTTTATTGAAACTTTGTAATATTTTTCTAACTGCGTTTGCGAAGCCTTGTTCCTAATCATAGACTGATCAGTTTTGGAATGTATTTTCTGGTTTCACATGTATGCAATCTACAGTCGCATAATTACAATATTCTTTTCCACCTTTGCAGTTACAATCTGAATCTAGTATTACTCTTGCTACATTTTACTACCAAAAGCAATATTATTTATTTTAATGTAATATTCATATTATGAATACAAATTGTACTTAAATGAATTACTTTATTTAAAAAATATATAACAAAATTTTTTTTTTAATTATTTCATGTACGTCGCTGGCATGACAACTTTTACACAATTTTCGAGCTTTGTTTATACTTTTGTCTTGAAAATATACTTAAATCGATTATTTAGAAACTATATCGAATAATACCTTCCAAATTTTATCACAAGAAATAGTTGGTTTCATTAGTTTTCTGGAAATTTTTTCATAACTGTCATAAGAAGCATAAACAAAAATTTGAAACTGCACGCCAACTATTTCGGCACTTTGCCACTAGTGCGGCGTTACCATCGCATAAAAAGGAACTGGTTTGGCGTATAAGGAACAATGATAAACATTCAGTAAAATTTTGCAAAATATGATCCATTTGAAAGAGAAGTTAGATGATATGAAACGAATGGCAGTAGAAGTGTTGAAACATCACGCTAAATGTTTTGTTTGTGAGTTATATGTTAATCTGAACTGAACTAACTGATCTACCTCGGCGAGTGGATTACTTAGGATCAGTTGGTTCAGTAGAGGGGGTAAAATGATCCAGTCAAATAGAATAGAAAATAATTTATTCGGATTCAAAAGTTTAAGTTGGAGCAGTTCAAAGTGGCAAATGGAAAACGCCTATAGGCTCACATCACCAGAAATCAAAATCAGAGAGGCAGTTAGAACATTTAACATAAAAATGGAAGTGTAATATTAATGTTTAAATAATTATGTACTAAAAATTAAATATTTGTTTGCTGTTGAAATTATTTTTTATAATTCAACAAAAGTACCTATAACAAATTACTTGAAAGCATAAATGGTTACCTATAATATGTAGTGGCGCTGAAAACAGTCCCAATTGAAATTATTGTAGATTCGTATCTATAGTACACAAAAATATTATATATAATCTATGGTTTAGACTTCCACATGTTTTTGTTTCAGATTTTTAGAAATTTTTCAATAACGTGGCCACACGAAGATGTGAAATGGAGTATGAAATTATTTTATGGCATCGAAAGCTCTTTGAAGTACCACATTAAATCTCAAATAGATTAATATGTAAATTATAATATATGCGTATATGTATACAGGTGTTAGATAGTTATATAATAAAAAATTAATATAATATCTACAGAATGCATTCTCTTTTTTACTGCTATCCCTTTCCAAGACGTTTACTTAAAGTTCCCGCTCTTTTCGTGACTACGACCAGGATGAATTCGTGCTAGGGCCCAATCGACTGCAGGGTACTCGTCCCCTAGTAGACAGTTTTCTATGATATAATTATTTTAAAACACCATACTAAGGCTAATATATATTTTTCTTTATTGAATTTATCATATTATATATATATTCATGACATCTATTTAAAGTTCCCGCTCTTTTCTTGACCATGGCCACTGAGATGATTGAGCCCAAACGACAGAAGCGCGCTCGTGCCCTATAAATCTGTCATTAGTACAGCCATCTGTAAGAAGTGGCTCTTCCGAATTAACTGTTCAAAAATAAAGAGAAAACTTCATCAAGATGAGATCCGAGATGGTGAAGCATAATTCAGTGATCTTTCGTCCTGTGATTCAATTTATTTTGTAATAAAGAACTATTGTTCAATAAAAAAAATCATCAATATAAATTAAACTAAGCTACTAGTGTTCTCAGAAAATAAATTAAGATAGTCTCTTCATACAGGGCACGAGAGCATCACCGTCAACTTTGCCCATTCTTCTCATCTCATTTCACACCATTCCAGTGGCGGAAATTTAAATAAAAATCAGAATATAGTCTTTCAGCGAAAACAAGTTGTATTTATACATAGAAAGCTAGATTTATTGGTCACTGACATTGTTATACTATTTTACATTTAATAAATCATTTAAAACTTACTAATAAAATTTGTTTTCGAATGTCGATCTTGTCCATCTTATCTCATTTCACACCATTCTATGATTGTCTCATTTCACACCATTCCATGATTACCATTTCACAGTTCACACCAATCCAGGCGGAAGAGAAGGCATTGGCGGGTTTTGGATTCATTCCATTCTGCAATCTCTATGTGTTCTCGTGTTAGTTATTTGTTGTTGTCGATTTTGTTATTGTTGTTGAGTTTGTTATGATCCCCAACGACATCGATTTAAATTTCCGCCACTTTTTCTCTTCTGCCTGGAATAGTGTGAACTGAGACCTGTCACCAATCGTCTTCACACTTGTCGTGATTGAGTAAAGAGCTGGAACTTTATATGTTTACGTCAGCGAGCAAAGTTTGTTCACGTTATATGACCAAAATGTTATAAAAATTAATATAAAAATTAAAATATAGTTTAGTACTGTTCATTTATTATGGAATCAATAAATATATACAACTTATATGTACACTTTACTGATACAGAATATAATTAAAACATTTTACTGTATTATTAAAAACTGTCACAGCCCTACAGCATAGGATTACTAAACAACATATTTAGGAGGGATGAAAAAATATACCTTTCAGTTCATTTTCGCACAACTTCTTCACTTCATCTACAATAACAAACAAAATTATTAATCATTCATTTTACAGAGAACTCGGATTGGGTTTATGTATTATGTAAATAGGTACACGTTCATGTTCAATTCTGAACGTGAAATAAGATGAGCTGTTCGACAAAGGAGAGTTTTTATGGAACATATCGTAAGTAAGTAAATAAAATACCAAATGAAATAAATAAATATAAATGTAATTTTTGATATATATCAGTGAATATTTCCCTCGAAAAATGTTGACCAATCAGGTAAGAGCATTTTTTTAATTTGAGCCAATGAAAATTGAATATCAGTGAATATACGCACATGTGCATAAACTGAGTATATTTTTCGAGTATTTTTATGTCATAATTGACGTTTATATAAATATAAAATAAATATAAAGTATCAACAAAAATTATTTATTTATTTTCATGTTTCTTCATATTAAATCCAAAATCCATTAATATTTCTGCTAGCTTTGATAAAGATGTAGTTTTATTCAACTCGTATCCTCTTGCACAACAAAAATCTTCAAACAACTTCCATGTGGAATCATTTGATTTTCTAGTATTAACAGGAATAATTTCAAGAATTCTTTCACCAATTTCTTCAAAAAAATTGCTTCCAAAACGCAGATGACTCATTTTAAATATATGAAGTTTGACACCGCGTGGTCACAGTTTAAAATAAATATTAAATATTTAGAAAAATATATGCAGTGGGACATTTTTCTCGAGAAATATTCTACGAATATATCACTCGTGCATGGCAAATACATCAGAATATTTTTATTCTATTTTATTAAAATATTCGGGTATTTGCCATGCACATGTGATATAACTATTGAATATTTTGCACATGTGAATATACCCAGGTATACTGGTCGTTCATCAAATGTTTTAATGTCATAAATGACGTTTACATGTCAATTTGAAATAAATATTAAATATTTATAACAATATTTTATATAATGCAAAATTATCAGGATATTTTTTCGACTATAGAATATTGGACAATTCATAAATTCTGACCTCTGGAACTGAAACTTAGAAGTATTATGCAAGGTTACTTAATGTGTTTAAATAAAATTGTTATTTAGTGTACTATAAGTATTTAAAAACTTGATACTATAATACTTTGAGTATTTAGAGTGTAAGAAAATATTCAAAGTATTTAATAGTAATTTACGCTCTAAGTCCAGTACATGATTTTATACGTT
Organism: Stenolophus ochropezus; assembly: GCA_035578165.1. Classification (NCBI taxonomy): domain Eukaryota; kingdom Metazoa; phylum Arthropoda; class Insecta; order Coleoptera; family Carabidae; genus Stenolophus; species Stenolophus ochropezus. Next base: position 24,297,313 of record JAQOWZ010000008.1, read on the forward strand.
TTTCATAAATCTAGCAAATGAGTTTTTACGTTATGAATAAGATGTTTCCAGTCTGGACGAAGCGAATCTTAAATTTCGAAACGAGTAGCGTAATAGTTATTTACATAACAAGCGTGGAAAGTGGTAAGTAGCAAGCGTGTGTAGAGATTAAAGAACGAGGCGTGTAGCGCCGAGTGATTTAATACACGAGCGTTGCTATGCACTTTTAAGCGAGTTATGTACACTATTTTTCAGACGACCACAAAATATTATAATAAAACCAGGGTTTATACAAAAGTGTAAATGTCAAACACAACTCACGAAAGCATTGACGTTTGGGTTTGAGGTTAAAGCCTCATTCCCAGCAACAGTTTTAATAAGTAGTAGATAGTGGATAAGTTCTAAGCACAAACGTAATGCGTAGTACATAACACACAATTGTGTGATCATTCCCAGCAATTTTTTTAATTCATAAAGTGAGAGTAGTGACATCTATGAAAGACTGCATTTATTATCAAGAGTTTCCTAAAAAACCGACTACTGTTTTGTTTTTAAGCGCGTCCGGTTGTGTTTGCTTAAAGTGACTGCTAATCTAGCTCCAACAGGAATAGTTTGGCAAAAGGTGTCATTCTATTATCGATACAATTTTATCGAACTGATCAATATTCATTCTTATGTAATAAAAAAAAAGACTTCGTCTGTGAGTCTCATTTTTCGAACTAAATTTTCCCAATCACCTAGCATTAATTGTTTTCGATTTATGGGATGAACCCACCATGGATGACGACGCTTTTTATTTTTATTGATTACAGATGAAGATTCTGTAATCAATGTAGAAACAGCTAAAGCAACAGCATGTTTTCTTCGTATTAAAGTTTCGTAAATTAATTGATTCTTGATTCAAACAAAAAGTAAAATACTTTAGCTCTGATTGTGACAGATAAGCAATATTTGACACATAAATTAAAGATAGCTGTATATCTTCCTCTCTCTTAGTTACGCATTACGCTTGTGAATTGTGAACAAGGCTTGGACCTTGCAAGTTCACAGCTGGGAATGCTCCTGTAAGGTACCGTTAGGCAACCTTTTATGCGTTACGAACTAACTACTACGCGTTATTCACTACGTGTTAAAACTGTAGCTGGGAATGGGGCTTTAGTATCACTAGTTAACCGGAAACTGATTTGGAAGTCTAGTACGTATTATTTGAACAATTAATAAAACTATCTGTACATTTTTGACTCTTTATTTTTGTTAGTAATTCACTACCAATTTTAAAATCGTAGTTTTAAGCAAATTTTCATTAATTTTGTTACATTACATTATCAAAGTTCCATCTATTGACCACTAATCGTCATATCCGGTTATATAACACACTAGTGTGTTATTATAACACACGCTGTGTGCTATGTTACATTTTCTGGTGTTAATTACAGTGTAAATATGGCTACTTTCATATGTGGTCGTCTGAAAAAACTTATTAACGGACCTATAACGTACAACATTTCATTTCTGTATTGCTTTATTAAATTATTGCATATCAAAAAGTTTGAGAACCACTGAGTTAAATATGTGATACGTTGCTTAGCAACAATATAGTACCTATAAATTTTATTACAGTATCTGATACCGTGAAATCACATTTACCTAACTAAAATCAATAAATGCGATACTGTATAAAATAAAAGTATTTAGAGTACAATATTAGAGTAAAGTATTTTTATTAAAAAAATATTTATGTACTCGAGTAAAAGTACAGTGTCAAATTTGTATTTTATTAGTTATGAAAAACGATTCTTTGTATTGTTAATATATTTTCAATAAATCTTGTTTTTCCAAAATCGTTAGCAAAATACATCATTATTCAACTTAAAACAGTGAGCAAAGTAGCATATTGAATCACAAGTGAGCAAAGTAAATAAATTTCTTCACAAGTGAGCAAAGTAAATAACATTAGTGAGCAAAATACACTAACTCTGAGCACAATGTTTTCATGGGATTACAGACATTATAATACATTTTACATTAAATTTAATTATAATTTATAAACATAATTGTACTGTTGAGATTTTCATTATTAAATAAAAAAGTACAATGTTTTGTTTTTTTTTTTTAATTATATTTTAAGATTGTGGAAAAAATTATGTTTAGCACACGTGAGCATGTCTTTTTCTCACTTGTCCAGTTGGCACACTCGCTTAGCTCGTGTGGCCAATTTCTGGGCCCGTGAGAAAAAGACATATTTTGCTCACTTGTACTAAAAATAGCTATTATCAATGTTTTTAAAGTTTTGAGTAGACTCTGCTATGTGATAAAGGTTTTTGTTAGCTTTTGGTAGCTCATATTTTATTTCACATATAGTAAACTGTAAACTCAATCCGAGAACACTTATACTTTGTATCTTACCACTGATATCTCCCAAACTGGCATTTTTTTGCTGGATAGCAATATAAAACTCTCTTAAATTGGAAAGTTTTCGAACGACCCAATAATCATTCATAGTCTTGACAATAGTTTCTCCGGTATACGTCATATCCTGCCTGTTTATGTGCATATCTGCCATAATCTTTAACACTTCTGATGGTACAGATACATTTCCCGTTTGTCTATTATCTAAATGCACTGTACTTTTGTATGCCAGGTTAAGTTTATTAAAATATATAAACTTAGGATTATTACTATCAAAAGAATTTGGTGTAGTACTGCCTTGTTGTGCACAGTATTCTGCTATTCCTGATACGACATTCACAAGTTGAGGTCCCATAAAGTAATCTAGTTCTCTGAATGTGTCAATTGTTAATTCTTTTGATCCTGTCATAAAAGAACAATGAAACAAAAGAGTATTAGACACTGATCTCTATATAATAACAGGATAGAGCATAGCATATGAAAAAGTGAAGCCCATGGCGGCCATTTTCCTGAGGTCTGAATCTAATCCAATTGGCGCGAAATATAAATAAAGTCGTTAGTATCTACAACGAAATATGACAATTTTTTTAAAATTATATTTGTTAACTTTAAATTGTTTAAGGTATCAATTTATTCAATTGAAAGAATGATGGAAACGAGTAAAATATGAAAAAAACACATTGCGCAAGAAAGTTATAGAAGTATTAATATTCGATGTAAAAGAAAATCTAATGAAATATAAATCACAAGTAAAAATATACTATGCATAAAATTCACAAAATACCATTTTTAGTTTAATACACTCTATTTTTACATGATATAAAAATGCAGAGCTAGTTTTATGTTGGAATAAAAACTGAAAATCCTAATTTAGTAAATGATTATTAATGCAATGCTCGTAAAATTTGAAGCTCAGAAATATTAGATGATTTAGGTATTGTACAGTCATAGTCGGTTTTAAACTATTTTTAGGAATTAAATTTAAGAACGATCATTCTGCATTCTGCGATGCAATTTGTTATCATGAAAGCAAGATAAATTCATTATTCTCTCAATTAGATAAGTACCTAAAACAATTCAATATAAAATTACTAAAACAAATCAAATTTAAAAAGATTTCTTATATTTCAATTTTATTGCAATTACCGTTTACTTTATTTTTTTAACACCAACCATATACGATATCTATATCTCTTTATTTTTTCTACTACTCTATACTTTTCTTTTCTAATAGTTTTAAATGACAAATTATACAAAAAAAATCTTAACAATGACATACATCCTTAAAAAAATAAATTATAGTAGGCTATAACGGCATACGAATAAGCTATAAATAAATGTGGGGCTTTCCATCATTTTTATACATTAATCTTCAAATAAAAATATTACACACGATTTTTTTTTATTTTTAAAAATGCTTAACAATACACGAGAAATAAATTAATAAATATTTATCGTGATGTCATTACCCAAACGATATCTTGGAGAATGATAACTAGTATTTTGTGAGAAACTGGGCAATTTTTTTTATAAATCTTAACATTTTATAATAATTTTTACATATTTTTTTAGTTTGAAAAATAAAAGCCTTATTATAGTTTATTTGTAAATAATGTTCGTAATACTGAAATATTCTCACCATCTATAAAGAGACACACAGAAGAACTGAGTGATCTATAAACAACCAAATGGTAACAGCTTGCATTTGTTTCATTGTTGATGTAAACTTTTGGCACTTTTCCTAAGTTTGCAGCATCCTTTAAGTTACTAGGGCCTGTAATGAACCTCCCGTAATGTAAAGCAGAGAAAGGGGATGGATTATGGCGTGGCATGGACCCGCCATGCAACTCAGTTTCCATGTGTGCTGGAAGTAATGTTCCTATCAAATAATGATACACCGTTTGCATATCGCTTGGTTCTACACCACTCCTACAAAATATCTGTTCAAGAATATTGAAAAAAAAATATAATCAACCCCAAAATTATTATCGCAAATCTTTAAAACACCAAAACACAAATGAACGAAAATCTTAGATCATATAATTGTGCGAGATACGTAAGAATGTCAAAATTTTAGTAAAACCGTTGATTGAAAATATATAGATAGACAAGCTGCATTTGGGTTAATATCAGGTGTTTCTGTTAAGTATAAAAAAGAGCAAACGTCAAATAATTAATAATACAAATTAGTTCTATTTTAAAATATACCAATGAATTATTGAAAGAACCATTTTAATAGATATCAAAAAATTCAGTAAATATGTAAAACATGTTTATTTATCTGATATTTTTGTATGTTTAATTCAGCAAAGTAGTTCATAGAATTATGAACGAGATGACTGTCGAATCTGATTCCAAAACAGAAGTACGCAAAAACATAAAGGGTTGTCTATCTATATATTTTTCAATCAACGGTAAAACATAAAAAGGGTAAAACAACTACCCCACATATGTGCTACTTGCTTGCATTGTCAACTCAAAATATCTATTATTACAATTACACAGGGTGAGTCATCGAACTGCCCGTCGTCGATATCTCCGTTGTCATTACAAATACAGCATAAATTTATTAACACAATTTATTCGTCTACTCAAGGAGCATAACGTAAAATTATTTTCACATATACAGGATGTTGTTTTATATTTTTTCAATTGCATTTTATTTTCCTATTGTGACATATGCATTTTGTTTTAGTATTCGGCGGCGTTGCCAAGTTATTCCGTTTAATCTCTGAAAACATTAGTTTTAGGCATAGGATAGCCTTAGTAAAATATGAAGATAATACAAAAAGACACACAACTGAATTATAAAATATAGCGTATTCCATTTGAAAATGACGAGTTATAGTCATTTGAAATTGAGTAAATTTGATTCGCTTTATTGAACACCTGTATAATTATATTAAAAAAATATGTGAGAACATAGAGCTGTAATCCAAAATTATTTGAAAATTATATGTTTGTATGTAAATTTAAAAAAAATTTGTTTTATATGATGTACTTATCGTACTTTTTACATTTTTATAATATTAGCATAATATTTAAGAAATAGTTACATTATTATCTTTTATTTCCATGGCTGTCTGATTTTTAACGAAAATGTCTCATTTTATATTTAATATATCTCGTACTGCAGACGTAATGTTGCATCAATTATGATCTTATTTCATGTAGAATTTAATTATGAACAACTTTGTACTTTTATAATTTTATTCTAAAGGGAGAGAGAGGGAGAGAGTATCCGCAATTTTTTTAAATTCCATGTTAAAATACTATGTTCCGCGTTTCGTTGCACATACTGTACACCAGCTATGAAAATGTTCCTGTGTGAAACCGACTCTTTACACACGCCTCTTTTAACGGTCAAATTTCTTTCGACTCGGCGATTAGAGTATAGCTACAACAAGTAAAATAATATGATCTAAGATTACAACACATTCTAGTAGAGAGTAGCGTAACTAAAAATAAACCTCTGGTGACAATTATTTTAAACAAAGCCGCAGAGAACAATTGACAGTTTTGGTTCAGGGACAGTGAATATATGTTTTAAGATTTGAAAATAATAATTTTGAAGTTAAACATCCAACTTATGTGAATGTGTTTTCACGTTACCATATAAGTCTGTCGTTATACAAAAACGAAGTGTGATGTACATATGGAAAATTGCATTCTAGTAAATTGATAAAACACTGTACATTTAAAAACTTTAACTTATCTAAAGGTAGAAATTGAATGCCATTAAATACATTCAGTATATCACAATAAGTAAGTTTCAATGTTTTCAAATACTACAAAATTACAAATCAGAATTTCATTGTTAATTGTTTATAATTACATACCGCTGTAAAAAAGTTTTCCAATTTTACTTTTAATGTAGCTAGATCATTTGAACCCACTACTGATTTAAATGTACCAGAAAATAATCTGAACATATAGTAAGCTTGTCTTAAAATTGATTGGTACACTACATCTTGTACATCGTCTCCTTGATATTCAAGATAATCGGCATTATCTTTAGTTTTGCTTACATATGGTACATTTACAGTCTACAATCAATAAATGTACAATTCTGAATATTTGTCAATTAATTCAACTTACCATTACAACCCAGAAATCTTTTTCAGGTTGGAAATAAAGCTGCCTTGTTTTCTGAGTGTGCAAAGAGCTACATTCTGAACTTGGTTTAAATGAACTACAAACAAAATATATTCAATTTTAAATCATTTATATGAGAAATAACATACCTTGTAAATTGTATTATAGCTTCTGTAAAGCCTACTTGCTTAATTTGTGTTTCACTGTCTGTATCTGAAGGATAGTAATAAAGGATTTTTTTGTATTCCTGCAAAATACATCTTAAGAAAAATTAGTTACAGGTTATTAATATTTAATACCTCTCCTTCTTTAGGTCCAAATGTAGAATTAAATATGTAAAAGTGTAATAATTCAATATCTAGTTTCGAATTCATTGTTTCATTATTAAATAATTAATAATTAACTTAAAACATAGGGTGTTTCTTCGTATATTTTGACATATACTACGTTTACACACAAGCCTCGTCACGTTTACTGTTCAATCCGGACTGAAGTAATATACTTGAAATATAAAATACACATATTTTCATACTTATAAAGTTTATGATACTATATTATTTTATTGATATATTACTAGTTATGGGTAGGCTCCTAGCAACCTAAAAATTGTATACCTACATTTACAATTAATGAATTATATATTTGCCTAATCTTCAAATTGATAACTATTTCATATGAACTTCTTCAAATCTTGAGTTACGCTTTTCTCAACACCGCATACGATGCCTTTGATATAAAGCATTCTACGCGCTTGTACTTTTACTCATACACGAACCTATGCATTTTGCTAACAATTTTTCATCAAACTCATTAGCATATTCAATGTTTGTTCACCGTTACATTAATTTAATGGTTTAGTTACTTTTTATTTTTATATTGGTATTAAACAGTTCTTATTCGTGTTAATAGATGTCGCTGGAGAGTACAGAAATGTCAAAATTAAATGTTTTAAATTTATATTTAATAATATATTAAACTTTAGTGTAGGTATTTTAAAATCAGTTAAATAATATTATAAATAAATATATAAAAAATATGTTACCAACGTGTTTTTAAACCTAAGATATAAAAATCTGGGTTAGAAAAATCAGTTTTTGATTAATATCAAAAATTATAATATGCAATATATATTTATCCTAATGCATGTTAAACAAAATATATTTTTTACTAAATTATAATCTTTATTACTGTATAATTATAATTATAAATAAAATTCAACAGACAAAATTAATAAAAATATATATTGTTTCTTGATTTATAGGTAATAAAAACATTTCCTTGCATTTTAGTATTGCTGAAAGGAACAAACTGTGAACATGTTTATTAGCTCTAAATCACTAACTCTTTGAGGAAGATTTGAATCGCATCACTAGGTCCATTTTATAAATCTTTTGAAAACAGTAGCCATTACATGCATAGTCCAATACCATTTAATATTGTTAAATTAGTAAGCTAAATCAGAAAAAGTAACCCCAATCAACGTAACATCTTCCAACATGAAGCATATCATAAATTTACTTTGGAAAAACTAAACGTTACATAACACCAATGAGTAAATAATCTATGTCTTTTCCTTTTCGTTGTGTTTTGTACAATTCGAAGAGATACATTCATTATGTTTGGCTGACTTCCCCAGATAGCGCAATTATATATGAACAATGAATATTCCTTAGGAATATTTGGATATTCTAGGAACAATCTGTTTGTGTTCTGTAATATTCACAGAAATTCCAGCAGATGTCTGTAATTGTTTAATCTCCTACTTTTAAGAAATATTTGTATGTTCAGATACTTAGAATAAAAAGTATCTAGCTTTAACAAATTTATGTAAGTATCTTTTAAAAGTATCATTACTTCTTGTTATAATAAATATTGATATTTTTCCTCCATGACATCTATTTAAAATTCCTGATCTTTTTGGCCAGAAAAAAGGCAACAAAAGACGAATTTACTTCTTTGTTTGTACATACGGAGTGCAACAACTTATATTATTTATAACTATTAAACTACAGCAATATGAAATATAAAAATACAAATGAAAAAAAAATCATTGTTATGTATAAAACAATCAGTTTACTATAGCAACGAAGGAAAAGAAATCATTGTTTCATAATGAACAATTAGTTTATTATTGTTTGTCACATCATATGATATAATATAATTCAGTTCATTACTTTATATGTACATTTACAAAGTATTAAAACAGTATTCATTCACTTTCACACATGTTTAGAAATTGTAAAACAAGTAGAAATACATACTTTGTAACTTTTAAAACTTGTAACATATGTTTAAAATATTGGAATACGATTGAACTATGTATTTAGATAATAATAAATAAAAATCTAGCAATGTTTTCACTCTGTGTTTATAAGAGAACATATATTTAAATTACATGTGACAGCTGCTAACTGTAAAGGTTATGGCCAACCTTGGTTCTCAAAAAGGTCCTAACAATATAAAATTGCTATTTTAAAAGATGTTTGTTAATTTGTTTAAAAATACTGGTACCTAACTGTAAGATACGAGAAAGGAATAAGAGAAATTATTTTTCATTATCATATAATGCATGTTTATAAATAAAAGTATGATGTGAATATATGAACAGTATTATTTTTGTGGAGTTATAATATATATATATATATATATATATATATATATATATATATATATATATATATATATATATAAAAGTTAAAAATTTGATGGTGTGTGTTGTGTATGTTATGTAATAAATATTAAAATATTAATGTCATATGGTTTCAATAGTTCAATTAATGCTCGTAAGATGGCGCTGATAATTTAAAAAGGACTAATATCTCGTAATTCTAATTAGTTAGCAACAAATAACTTTTAAATTTATGTATTATTTGTAAATATGAATATTTAATGAGCTGTAATAAAAAAAGACAATTTTGACATGTTCAATGTTTTATCTCGAGAAAAGTCCATTAAAAATATATTATTTCTGCTTGACATCTAAGTTGAAGTTTTAATAACAAAATGTTGTTTTAAGCGTAAACAATCACGGTGAAAATGCTTAATCCCTATTTCTGGACCATAAATAATAATAAATAAATGGGCAGCAACAAACTAAACGTTGTAAAAAGAGAGAAAATTGACAAAAACAGGTAATGACACTTGTAGGTTATATTAATAAATTTTGTTTAAATACATTCATCTACTTTAAACATTTGTTTATTATGGTTTACAGGTATTTGTAATTTATTTATATTGTAATAAAGGATTTTCAAGGTTCAATAAAGATAAACACAAACACATCATATTTGTTGCAAGTATTGTGTATAACTCTTTATTTATAATAATATAGTACACACATTGCATGTTTATACATATTTATTAAACAGTCTAGTCAATTTTATATGCTGTACTTCAGGTTACTTGTAAAATCCTTCCGCATGTATGACTGCTATCTGTAACATAATTAACACTATTAGCATTCATTGCTAAACTATCTTCCACATATACATCTGTAATTGTCATAAACATTCCACACTTGTCATCCGAACACTGTTCTCCAGGTTCTTGGAATTAACAATAAACACTTTAATTGTTGTCTCCAAATACATATTATCCTGTTGCATATCTTTCCTTGTTTGTTTAACAAATGACATAAACAAAAGCTTGGTTTGCATCTAACCTAAAACCATAAGACAGTGTTATTCACTTATTATACCATATTAAATATACTCACATTTACCCAAAGTACCTACCACAATACATAGTTTATTGTTATATACCATTAAACATCCTCGTAATTAGTTAATAAGAAATATGAAGTAGTTTTATTGTAAAATTACAAAACATGGTAAAATTTTCTGAACTGGTTTTGACGGTTATTTGAATTGCCGCCTAGTATCGCTAGTTGTCACTAATATGCGTGCCGCTTTGAAATTATTACAAATAAATAGTATACATTACAACAAATATTTCCAGGTATAACTCATAGTAGCACCCCCCGTAGAAGGGTGTGAAAAAATATTATAAATAATTTATATGTATATTATAACATATATAATCGTACAAAAGTATCACTCTGGTACATTTTATACCTATTTTAGTATTGTACTTAAATTATATAAGACAAGGATTTAAAGTAATTTACTTTATTTATAATATTATTTTATTGATTTTGAATTATCTACATTAAAGTTTAATATTTTATTAATTACAAATTTTAAATGTTTAAATTTGACGTTTCTTTGCTCTTTAGCGTCATCTATTAACAGCAATAAGAACTATTTAATACCAATATAAAATTAAAAGTAACTAAACCATCAAATTAATGTAGAGGTGAACAAACATTCCCTGTATTCAAGACTTTGATCAAAAATTGTTAGCAAAATGCATAAGATCGTATACGAGCAAGATTACAGGCGCGTAAGGAACTTCTACTTGAAGACTACATATGCGGTGTTGAAAAATGCAGAAGTCAATGTTTGAAGAAGTTCATATAATATTATATTGTATTTTGAAGATTCGACAAGTGCATAATTCAATGTCTAAGCAGGGCAGTGTAAAATTATTTGAATGTTTCATGCACTCCCCTAGTTATACTTCATTTATAAATACTAAGCTATTTATTGTATGTAATCTATTTAAAAATAAAACTAATTTATCTGTTTTTATATATCACAGTAAGATGTCTCTCTTGAAGCAATACAAAAATCTCCAGCAGTGGCGTGCGATGAGTTTCAAATTTGGGAACACCTATGGGCTCTTCCCATAATTCATAGAATTATTTTTTCAATAATAGAAGAAAATAAAATGTTTTCGTATATTTATACATTTTATATGTGCTACAGAGGCAGTGATACGTAACAGCGAAATTATATATTTGTTAAAATTGTTTTGTATGAAACTAAAAACATATTCAAAATATATTATATTTCAATATGCGGTAAGATCCATTGTCAATATTTAGTTAGTTAATTAAATTATGAGAAATTAATGGAAAAATACAAATAATATGCGTAATAATAAATATTAATAAAGAAATAAAATGACATAATTAAAATACTTCCAAAATAAGGAGGCTTCTTAGTTATAGCGAAACATCACATCTATGAATTACATCAATATTTTAATTGGTGATTGGAAAAGACAGCGAATGTTTTGATTGACAGGTAAATATACCCCCACCCCCAACAAATTTGACGTCTTATTATTATTCATTTTTATTATCTATTTTTTAATTTGTAAAACTAGCACCACAGCTATTCTCAAACAGTTTTCCTTTCTGTACATTTTTTTATTTTTTAAACATAAATATAATTTAGAAATAGCACCTATTTTAAGAACATTTTGGTCCATGAAGAAAACCGTTTGATATGAAAAACATTCGTGACGTCACAATGATAATTTCAAAATTCGAGGGTCTTTTACACGCTTATTAATATAAACTTTTTCATCAGATTTTCACCAATTGTCTTAGTTTCCCTCATACTTTAAATGAAATTATAATAAAAATGGTGGAAACTCCCATTCATATTTCGCCTTACATGCACCTGGGGCCATCTCAGTTCGTTTGTTTATTGTTCTCAAATTCCAATGGGTCACTAATTGAAGATAATGATGAAATAATAACGTATCTTGAAAAATGTATTAAATCTTTAATTCGAATAATAGCATCCATACATAAGAATACAATAAAATTCAGTCATAATATATTTTTGAGACAAATATAATATGGAACAATCTTCTAAAATATAGTAATACTGAAACGCTAACTTGTAAACTTTATAAAAGCGACAAATGAGCCTGAGACATAAAGATGTCGTAAGGTTTTTCCTTCGTGTAACACTTTTGTGCTTGTGCACAATCTCCAAACCCGCATGTCGTACGATATCATCCAAAAGTTAAAAGAAAAGTGACCCAACAATTATCTATCTCTCTTGATTCGCAATTTGAACGTTAGTTAGCGTTCCAGTATTGCTATATTTCAGAAAAATAACAATAATATTACAAAGCAAATAAGCCATAGTGCTTTCGTCGTAATCGACCAAGAATTAGAAAACCTAAAATATAATTTACGGTTTAGCTGTTAGAACAAACCATAACCGCGCAATTTAAACAACTATCATCTATTGTATACGTATGAGTACTTTGTAACGTAATGATATATTTCACGTTAGTATATTAATTAATTGTATATTCACAATAAAATATGTTTATAGTTTAATAGTGAACCTATTTAAGATATGGAATCATGGTTGAATTTCAAAATATTTATAAATAAATAAATTTTTAAATTTCTACCATTGTCTATAATGAAATAGTCAACTTCCCGCAACTTTCATTCTTTTTGGGTAGAACAGAAACATCTGCAACATTTTATAATTACAAAAACAAATAATTTGCGATATGAAAATACTTTTACTAAGGCCCGAGATATCAATCACCTAATAAATTTATTTTCTGAAAAATTTTGTACCTTTCCTACCCTATATGATAATAAAAAAAAATGCATAGCTTCTTGCAAATATAAAAACCTATAAATAAGATACATATCTACATTATGAAATGGCACTAGATAGTATATTAAGGTAAAATAGATTCTACAAATATGTATACATAACAAAACATAAGTACATAACAGATAACAGTTATTTTAATTGACCGGTTATGTGGTTTGTTCACTACACTCAAAATTTCAAACTGGAAATTATATTTCAGGTTTTATTTTGATGTTACGCTTTCAAGGCCTATTTAAATCTTTGGTTTTAGTAAAAATTACAAAATCTCACAAAAAAACCAAGCATTCTTAACATGTTCTTGGTCTTAATTCTTAATCAGGTTTAACCTGAGTTAAATTGAAATGTATAAAATACTATTTATAAAAAGTATATAATAGTTGTGTATCAGTAATATATAGTAGAAAAAAGTAATAAAACACTATGAAACTCTCTCAAAGGAAAAGACATTCTATACATGTTTTTTTTTATCAATGAACAAAATCTTAAATGCATTTTATGATTTCGATTATGAATTTTAATGAAAATAAAAATAATTCTTTTTGTTAACATGCGCACGCAAACCGAGCCGAAAACTGCCTGTTTAGAAAACGCATTTTGTTTTCTCTAAACAGGCAATTTTCGGCCCGTTTTTCTATGCACTCGTTACATTCAGTAGGAAAGCTTTTGTTCTTCCGGGTGAAGTGACAGCACTCGACTGGATCTTGGCCCTTAATTCAGTCTCGAGCTGTCACTTCACCCGCGAGAGCAAATTAGACTTTTCCTCCCTTGATGCATAATGTACCTACTATAATTTTTATGATATTTTATTTTAACAGCTAAAAATTTATGTAACGATATCGAAAAAAATGTTTTTCATTAGGAACTTGAGACTGTCGTATCTTCTTTTTTAGATATATCGACAGATATGTCAAATATGTCACTCCAAACCGGGAAGTCTTCCTTAGAAATTTTTGCATACCAATCGTGTTCATCCTCATACGAAAAATCTGGTGTGTATGTGCAATTGTGACCTGTGTCCACTTGTATCACTTTTATTGTGCATTTATATTGGCTTAAAATTAGATTTTCCTGTGGAGCATATATCCTGAATTCTATACATGATTTTGTCCACAAATACTTAAATGTTGTATTTTCTATAATAGATTTGAAACGTCCACTTTTATTAGATATTTGGTCAAATCGATAGGAATTAAGTAAGTCAAAAGAATTAAAAGAATAACAACGTTGTTGGCAAAAGAAATTTTTATGTTTTTCAAGTTTTTCAGGAAACGTTTCATAAGAGCAAGTAACATATCTTTCGTAAAAGTTGCATTTTATTTTCGGAATACAATATAAACATATCCATCCCTCAGCATCACGATTATCCTTCACTCGTATCAACAAATCACATTTATAGCATGTATCAAATTGTTTACGAGCATTTTTCTCTGCATGTGTTTGTTGCATTGTTATGGTAAATATGGTATCATTATAGCCTCCTAACATCTGCAATAAACCATTAATGTTTATAATTAACGATGAATCCTCCTGCATCGTCATACAGCCTTGTGGTGCAACTTGTCCTTTCTTTGTTACTATTTCTCCATTTCTTGTAATATGAAGAGTGTACGTATAGTTTTCGGCTTGACAGTTCCCCAAATATCTATAAAAACATAAATAAAATTGATATGTACCCCTAACCTTAAAATATTTTTAAAGACTAATTAAAACTAAATACGTATTTCGAGAACTAAGTTCTCATCATCAGTAGTGAAAACACAAATAAAACTGAGAGATTACACAACTTGTAAACCAAGCCAGAGGTCAAAACACCTCTGAAATCAAAGGGAGAAACTGGGATTTAAATAGGGATGGGTCTTACGGTTGAATAAATCCTAACTGTAAAGTTAAGTTTTTATTAAACTGTATAATTTTGAATTTGGTATAGGGCCTATATCTGAGTTCATTAGATTATTTTTATATTTGTGAATATACAAACTCTCATACGCTTCCAAAGATCTTGTATTGTTAATATGTTTAAAAAGCCTGATATTAGTGTTGTCTATTTTATGGTAGTAAACATATGGTGAACTACACTTGATTTTTCGGGATTGCACGATTTTAACTGATATCAGTGTTCTTTAAATCGAGTTTCTATTTAGTGTAGTGCAGTCTTTACAATGAATTTTGTAAATGCCCGATTTTTTGATATTATCTTCTTTATCTTTTGGGTTACCTAATAGCGTTTTAAGAGTATTATTAGATTTATATGTTACTGTTAATATAAATTTAGACCAGCGATTTTCAACCTTTTTTGACTTGCGGCACACATAACTTTTATAGTTGAAATTCCGCAGCACACTTAATTATTAGGGTCAATAAAAGAATAAAAAAAATATATTTTTCTACGACCACCATGAAAAGTTGATATCTATGCTCTCTTTTGTCATCGTAAAGTCAATGATTACTAAGGAACGAGCAAATAAATACTTTACCGCGCGTCTCCATAGCAACGAGCGGTAAAGTACTTAATTTGTTCGCTTAGATTATTTATTTACTCATATCGTCATGGTTACAGCAACACAAAACAGGAAATTGGTTAAAATTGAATTAAACTTACTAAGTAGGTATTATTATTTTTTTATTTCGTTAGTAAAGTAGAAAAAATTATGTGTGCATCTCTAGCGTAAAGTATCTTTATTGCTATAGCTCGATTGTAGCGCTCGCTACGCTCGCGTTTCAATTTACGAGTACGAGCAATAAAGATTCACTTTACGCTCTTGATACACAAATAACTATTATGATTTTATCTTAAGACTTTGTAAAAAAAAAATTGTCAAATCAAAAATATTAATTCAATACGTACGTATGCAGCAGAACAAGATATTGCTAGGTTAATTTTTTTGTACAACCGAGCCATGACAAAGATTCATTCACTTCGGATGATTTCGAAATATATCGGTGTTCATCGGCAAGTGTTTGCCCAGTTCCACGATCTATCGACGAAATGCATAACCTTTAAGTTTAAGTTACATCGATCTCAGTTCAGAAATAGTGGGTGTTATGCACAAACTATTAGATTTAAATTTTGATGTGTACCCTTTATTGTGCTAATTAAATAATTTCCAAAATTTTCGCGGCACACCTATGATCTGCTCGGGGCACACCGGTTGAAAATCGCTGCCTTATACTTTTCAATTTTATTTTACCCCACGTACCTAACACAGTAGTAGAGTTTCCCGGACTTAACACACACTTTCGTCAAAAGCAGAAAGAGTAGTTGGAAAGCCTGTAGCAGGTAGGTGTTCGAGCTGGAGCTGGTAATGTCGTGCGTGAGTGTAGCAGGGCTGGAGAGCACGTTGTGCGGATGTTTCTCCCGGCAGTGGTCCAGGAAGCCGGCCTCCACGCCCGCCCAGTCACAGGCCGGGGCCCCGAGCACGGGACACACGTACTCGCGGAACGGACACACAGTCTCGTGGCCCGCGGGGTCGTTGAACGGGAGCTTCTCCTGGCAGCCGTCGGGCTGGCGCCGGCACGGGAAGCGCAGCAGGCCCGCCACGGCCTCGTAGTGCGTGCTCCTGGTGGCCGGCTGGCTGGGGTCAGCCGCGTGGCAGACGCTGCACAGACCCCCGCCGTCTGGGTGTAAGTATACGGGGCCACGGGACAGCAGGCCATCGCACTCGCTGCACTTCAGTAACTCTAGAATGTCTTCCGGCACCTCCATGGCTTCTCCTTCGCTGTAAACATAGACTGCATTAGTGTAACGGTCTTTTTGTGGCGCCAAATTCAAACTGAAACCCTAACTCGCCTCTGCCGATTTATACGCCCATGTTATTCTTATGGGAATAAAAATATGATATCTTTAAACTGCTAGAAAGTATTATAAAATGCAAATCTTAACTATTAAACCTCATAAATACTAATCTCTAATGTTTTATCTATCTTCTAATGTAATATATACACCCAAAAAAACATAATATTATTTTAAAAAACTTCAATTTAAACAGTAGGAGCAAATTTCTGAAAACGTATGTCGTAGCTGTCTTAGTATTCAATTGAACCTGTCACTTTAACTTGGCGTTTTTAACCTGCTGCACCAAGTAACGACATATGTTACTATTTGCGATACTACTTTCTTTAAAATCAAACTTTTCTTAATTTATTCTTTTATTTGTACTTTATCTGTACGGAAAGAAAAGAAAAATGTTTTAGAATATAAAAAAAACCCTTTGTTATAATTAAGAATCGCCAAAATGCTTTAATATCGTGAATTGAAAATGTACTCCCATAAGAAATGCATACACTCAGATTTGAATTAGGGTTTCGTGCCAAATGTAAACCACTAACGTGGTCTATAGGCGACTCTCTTTAAGCTCGCAGCGCCAAAGTGTGAATTTGTGAAACTAACAAAGCTGTGATAATTTTTTTTTTGACATAAGAATCAGTGTTATTTAGTAGGCGATTTTCTTTATTTTTTTGAATTATAAATGTGTTCATATTTATATTAACTTCTATACAATAAAGTTTAAGTTATTTATTTTTGTTTAATAGTATAATTTTCATTATTTAATACATATATTTGTTTTAGTAGCAGAATATAAATTATTTGATTTCTCTGCTTCATTTGAGAACGTAGAACGAAGTTTGAAATTCTTTTTAAAGAAAATATAAGAATTTTTGCCAGTAGTTATTAATATTAAAAGATATTGTTTTTGAATTACATTTTATGTCTTTACTATACGATGAATGGGTCATTAAAGCTGATTAAAAGAATATTTTAAATGTGTGTATCGATGAGAAGAATTTTTAGATTCTCAATATATTTTATTAGTTGGCATTTTAAATAATAAGAATATAAAAAAAAACATTTCTAATATCCTCTAGTCAACAAACTATGGCATTACTGAAAATTTGCACAATATGTAAGGCTGGATGCTGGAAACATTGGTTACATTGGTTATAAAGTAAAAACACGAGTAAGCAAGAATGATTAAGTTAAAATTATTTATACAAATTTAAATTAGTTTTTAAGGAATTTGTTTGCGAATATTATTTTTATTTAGTTTCATTATCTTTTTATGTTTGTTTCTAGTATATTTAAGGAAATCTATAAAGCAATTGGAAATATTGCATATAATAAAGGGTAATAAATATTACATTAAAAACGATATTAACTAACTTCTAGAAAAGTAGCCATTCACTTCAAAATATAGAACACGCATTCATATAATCTGCTTACGGGTATTTTTAATTTAAAAATCCAGGCCTTCAATTTATCTATTTTTTGTATTTTCCTAATTTATTATAAATATTTAAAGAACATTCTGCCTTTTTTCTAAAATAGTGGAAACTTATATTATTATATTGTTATAATCAATAATAAATATGTCAAATTAAATGGTCAAATAAATTTTGTAATCACCACACGCAACTAAAACAATGCCGTCTATCACAGCTCCTGTAGTTTTAAAATTCGCCACCAGATAGAGTATCGCTTAGCAAGAGTCGCCTATAGCACATCATCGTCTGATAATGTCACATTAAAAATGTACTTATTCGGATGTTTTGGGTTTCTTTACACGATTTTTTTATCTTTGTTTTGTTATGTTATTGTGATTTAGCAGCGCGGCTTCGAACTTAATATTAGGTATTTAAAGTTATAGTTCGAAATTAATATATTTGTAAAATGGCAAATATATGCGAAATTAAAAACGTCGAAGAAAATATTTATTACTGTTCCACTATATTAACACTACTAATAAACCTTAAATAAAATTTTACTAACTTATTTATTTACTATAATATCTTATATTTTTCTAATAATGACAATGTTTTATTTTAAATATAAATTTATTTTGTAATAAAATGTATAAGTTTTTACTTATTATCTGTCTATTGAACTGAAAACAACCGCATAACATTGCTTAGTCTACCATGTATTTTATCTAATACTGTTATCTAGAAACTGTTTACGTTGCGAATATGAAACTAAATACACATTCTTGAGTACCAAACAGTTGTAGCTCCCTTGTCCCAAGAAGTCTTGTGTTACATTAGATTTTATTAATCAAAATATGTTATACCTAGTTTGTATACGTACATATACTTCCGTCATTTCCCACATTGTGGGTTGTCAGAAACCCGATAACCTATGTACAATCTTCCTCCTCCACACATTCCTGCCCAAGCAAACTTGTATCAACACGTCCGCACCCACACAAGCTCTTATATTCCTTGCACGCGGAGAATTTGTCTATTACCTATTATCACAGATTACTTATACTACGTACCCAGATGTCATATATATAAGTAATATAAAATATAATAATATTAATGTTTGAATTTACCGCCTTCAGCGTAAGTTGCTAAATTCACTTCTATATGCCTGTTTCTCTCATGCCCGGTTTCATAAACGAATTTAATTTAACAGCTTGCTAAATTTTACCTTCACTTCTGAATAAGCGTATAGTATACAAGTTAGCAATCCAGTGTTAGTTATAACATCCTTGATATGACTGCTCTCTGAAGTGCAAAACAAGTTCAGTTTTTATTGTAATCATTGTAATCAAGAGATAGAGCATGTGTAGAACATATAAATAAATACTGTTTATAAGGAATACATTTTTATTATCATAATAGAAAACATATAATAATACACCAGATGTGACAATCTTTGTCGGTACCTTTGAAGTCAATGCCTCCAAAAAGATTATAGCGGCCATGTTTTTAGTGTAATAAGTCACTACTTAGTAAAACTAGATGTCGCCAGTGTACGCATATAGATCATTTTAACACATAGGATATATTTGTATACTTATTGTATTGTATTGTATGTATATGAGGGTTTTTTAAGCGTTTTGTCGCTTTTTGTCAACGCGACCTAGAAGATCTATTGTGACACAGCCCTTACTTAGTTTTCCGGAAGTAGATCCAGATTTTTGATGAAGCCGATTAGGCCTCAAGTACCTGAAGTACTTGTTTCGTGACATGTTTTACTTGCATTTTAGTGATTGTTGTCAGCCTACAGTCTCTGCAAGGCCAGCACACACCGAGCCGTTGTGCGGCAACCCATCCAATTGGACAGGGCGGGCTATGTTGCTTATCTACACGATCAGACAAGACACGCCACGACCACACAACCGTACTGGCTGACATTTGTATACTTATAAAGATAATATTGTGCAAAATGTGGACAACAGACATTTGTTAGTTTGGCAGTAACAAAAAAATAATTGAGAAATATTTTATAAACACTTGTCCCTTTTCTTCACAATTATTTATTAAAACAAAATGTACATTTCAACTACACTGTAGTCATCTTCAGTTGTACAAATATACAAATTTGTTGGATACAGTTCAATTTATACTTTACTAAATCAAAATCAGGAGGGGGTGGTCAAGTGGGGAGAGATCTGTGTTAAGTAAATTGTTTTTGTGTTTTTTCATGAAGATGGCTTCTAACATATTTAAATTTGGACCTTTACAAGGTTTTTCACATTTTACATCTTCTATACTAAATTTATGTCCAGTATTATGAGTATGTAGGGCTATGGCAGAATTATATATGTTTTTACATTTAGTGTGATACATGTGTTCCTTAAATCTTGTATCTATTTTCCTTTTTGTTTGTCCTATATAAATTTGTTTGCATGATTTACAAGTGATGGAGTAAATTCCTGAACATTTTAATTTATTGTTTTTATCTAAATTGTTATTAAGGTGGTTTTTAATTGTTTGTTTATTGCTAAATGCTACAGTTAAATTAAATTTTTTGAAGAGGTTTGAAAATTTGTATTCTATGTTTTTGTCGTATGTGAGTTTACAATATTTTTCCTGAAATCGGCCAGTAATCTATCAAACGGCTGCTGCAAAATAGGCAGGGAAATCCAATTTCCCTGCCTAGGCAGTGGTAAAATACAATGTTGCCAACTCTATTTTGACAAGTAGGTACATTTATATTTCAATACGAAACACTGTTTACGTGACCAATAAATAAAATTCAAATGTTTATAACATGTAGTAGTTATACTAAATAAACTAAATTTAGAAGATCAATGCATTTAACAAATTACAATAAAAAAATTAATTTCTTAATTTGTGATCTGGCAACCATGAGCTTGCCCTGCGTGCCATGTGATAGCTAAACAAACAACAGAGCAGGTTGACACATAACCTCAGTAGCCTACAATGACAGTTACTCGTAAAATACATATAGGTTATGTATAAATACATATATTATTCGTTGATTTTAAAATTTTGTACGATTTCAGAAAAAATATAATACATATCTCGTCAGGGAGGTACCTTTTCATGACTCATTCATGGTTATTTGCCTCGGCCTGCGCCTCGGCAAACAATCTCCATATTCGTCATGAAAAGATTAACCTCCCTGCCATGATATGTAAATAACTATTTTCTCTGTTTTATTTTCTTGAAAAGTTGTACTTTGTTTTAATAACTTTTTAAATTTCTGTTTTTTAATCAATTTTTGGATAATTTTAGGATCGTAACCATTGATTCTAGCTAAATGTAATATGTGATTTTGTTCTCTTATAAAGTTCGCTGGGTCAAGGGGTACATTGTACAGTCTATGTATAAAGCTCTGAAAAACTGATAATTTGTATTTGAGGGGGGTTTGGGAGGAAGCATGTATGTAAATGTCAGTATTGGTGGGTTTTCTGTAAATGTCAAAAATTAATTTTTCACTACTACGTGTTAATTTTAAATCTAAAAAGGGTAAAGACTTATTTATTTCGATTTCATGGGTGAATTTAATGGAAGTGTATTGAGAGTTCATAATTTCTAAGAATTTGTTTACATCGAATTTGTTATCAATGATAGCGAAAATGTCGTCAACGTATCTAAGCCATGTTTTTGGGAAGTTGTCTAAAGTGGATTTTAATTTTCTTTCAAGCTGGTCTAGGAAAAGGTTTGCTAGGACCACCCCCTCCTGATTTTGATTTAGTAAAGTATAAATTGAACTGTATCCAACAAATTTGTATATTTGTACAACTGAAGATGACTACAGTGTAGTTGAAATGTACATTTTGTTTTAATAAATAATTTTGAAGAAAAGGGACAAGTGTTTATAAAATATTTTTCATATATTTTTCCTTCACGTTAACTCAAACTAATTATTAGAGAAAAAAATAATTGTTGATACGTAGAGAGATATAAATTTCAAACATGTATCCTTATTGTCCTGAAGGATGTCTGACTGTGGCTGTATTTATTTGGGATTTTTTAAGTAACCTGTACTCCGTTTTTAAACTATAGACAGCACTAGACGAAGTCACATTTACACCACAGCTTTAGTGAAATACTAGTAGTTCTGAAATAAACTGGTTTTAATCGTGAAATATCACAAAAAGTGAAATGAAACGAAAAACTCGTGCAAATTCTAAAAGTTATTTCAAACTACTGAAAGATTAACGTTTCATTTACGTTTGAGAAGGTTAACTTGAAATTTTGTCTGGTTAAATGCGGTTTCATGAAATGGCGCAACAGCCAATCACAGGCTTTGATTTTCTCACTAGTATTTCTAGTTACTATCTTTAGTTTAAAAACAGAATATAGTAGGTTAATTCAGTTTACTTGGTACGTTTAAAGTAACCCAGAACTGATCCTGAACTGATTCATCTCACCCAGCTATTTTGCTGGGTTGGTGAGTTGAACCTGTTTTCTATCTTTGTTTACAATGCTTTCTCTTTCTATTTCGGTCACAAATAACTTTTATAGGTTAAAATGAAAAACTTAAATAAGTAACTTTAATAAATAACTTGAATTTACTAGTTAAAATTTTCACCAACTGTAAAGTTTGATTGTTTATTTGGTACCAACCTGGTTTAGGATCAGTTGAGGGTTAGATTCAAGTTTCCCAAATAAATACGGCCTTTCTTTTGTTTAACAGACATTTGTTAGTTTGGCTAAATAATAGCTGTTACGTAGACTTCTAGCCTAATGCTATATTACTTTAAAATAAAAATAAATAAAAGCGGGAATATGAATATGTAAAAATATATCAATTTAATCGTATTTCCGAACAACAAATAATGTATTTCACTACGATAAACAGTATTGTCTATTAAAAATATATGCTATGATTCATTTTTACGTACTCCGAAGATTGGAAAACATTGTCAAGGACAAGGATAAATTGTAACTCGCTACCGGTCTTAACCTATGAAAAAAATATTTTCCAGCCACTTCCAAATAATTTATATTTGTTCTTTTTATACTTTTTTTTAAACATTTTAAAAATTCATATAAATCGGTCTTACAACACCTAATATTTTAACAACAAACTGGCGATTGCTGATAGAAATCGATTGTTGTCGTAAAATAAACATTATGAACATGTGTTTCGAATTTTATTTTGTTTTATTCAAATCAATTTGATTTATTGTCACTGGGACATAGTGACGACATGATATGAAAAGTACAAATTTGGTATAAGAAAAACTTACCAATGGCACAGTATAACAAGAATTAGATGTTTAAAATTGACAGATTGTGGTATGATATTAATGATTATGTACACCGTAAATGCTACTTTTCTTCTGTAAGAATACAGCACTACTCAACGACCATCTATACCACTGCTTAGTGTTTACTGCCCTGCAATCTGCAATCTGCAAATCGCCTAGCGGCCTTAAGTTTAGCATACACACACGTAGTGGGGATGGAGACTGAAGAACCAATAACATTTCAACGTTGCTGAGACCTTTTCAGCCTATCATTTAGAACAAAAATTGGTAATTCCCCTGGTTCTTTATAAGTTGTAAACTATGTCATCTGTTTCAGTGTTACCATTTCATCAGATTTTAATACCAACACAAAAATAATTTTAAATAATGTGATGAAATCAGACGATAATTTTAATTTCTTTAGTGGTGTATCCAAAGAAATATATTTATCTTTAGTAGTTGTAATAGGCCGTAAAAAGTCATCAGAAATATTTTATAGACCAAAAGTGTCATTAAGAAAAATATTGTTGTTTGGACCATTGGACCAACAATATATATCATTAGTGTCCGACCGAAATACGATTTTCAATCGAAACCGAAACCGTAATCGAATATTCGGCTCCTCTTCTAGTTTCGGCGGAAACCCAAATCTAGCGTTTTTCTTACCTTTTAAGGTAAGTATTATAAAATTAAAGAAGACTTCAATTTATTATAAAATCACTTTATTTTTGTAGAGATAATGGCCCATATTCTGAGCTCATTATTATAATAAAATCTCTTTCAGAAAGCCTGATTTTACATTATAGTCTAAATGAAGCTAATTGTCACTTAACAAAAGCTGTCATACGTGCGCGCTGCTGTCGTTCGATGTTCGAGCCCAATCACCTCAGTGACCATGGTCCAGAAAAGAGCGGGAACTTTAAATAGACGACAAGAACAGAGATAACCATATACATATTACGAACGCACTTTAATTAATAGCGCAGATCGACCATTGAGTTAGTATCAATTTTATTTATAAACATTTTTAAATTTATAACAATGTTTCAAATATATCATTTATTAAATGAACAAGAAAATGATACACATATTTTTTTCTTATTTATATCTAGTTAGAAGAATATTGAAGTGAAACGAATGATAAAAGGAACCTTAAGAACAAGATGGAAAAAAGTAAAATAGATTATATAATTATTTATTAAAATATCTCAACAATATATAGTATATAAATATTTATTTAAAACAATACTTTTCTTAAATTAAATTGCATGGTATTATTAATATTGCATCAAATGAATGAAAATGAACTTAATAATAATTTATCTACAAAATAGTCGCGAGAATGGAATGCAATACAATCTCTAATACCGATGTTATAATATCACATGGGGCTGTCTGGGACAGAGCTGCGTTTACAGCGGGTGGAACTCCAGCTCCGTGTGTGTTCGGGCGAAGAGGAGATTCAGTTGCGAGTCCAGACCGACGTTTTCCAGCCGCACGATCTTGGCTTCGGATTGGCCGGGGTCTTTGCGCACGATGGCTAGGCCGTACACGCGCATCAGGTGGTCTTCGTTGTCTACTGCTCCGCCGCCCGTTGTGGCTAAGCGGACGTGGCAGGTTACGTCCACGTGGATGTATTTGGTGACGGCTTGACGACCATTTGCTAGTTTTACCTTTAATTAAAATTGTTATTAGTATTAAAATATCTCTCAAGATATTTACAAATTAAGTTAGATTTATACACTGATAAATGTATCGTGGTAAACGCATGCGCGAATAAAAAATAGTCCGAACCATTTTCATTGAAACGAATTTTGTACTACTTCTGAATCATAAGTCATTTCTGTTAGCTGTGTTAGGTTAGTTTTATTTGAATATAAATACAAATCTATAAATAAGGAAAGTAAATAATACATACAATAAGGTTATTTAAATAAAATTATCACAAATTCTGACTAATACAATATGCTCTGATTGTTTTGATCGGTCATAAATTTGTAAAATCAGTCATTTACAGGGCATGAGCAAACTGCTGTCGTTTGGGCCCAAGCACTTTAGTGGCCGTGGTCCAGAAAAGAGTGGGAACTTTATTAGACGTCATGGACAGGGATAGCAAGAAAGTTAATAAGGAAAAAGATGTATTGGCAATAGTATGGTGTTTTAAAATAGTTATATACTAGAAAACTAATACACTATCTACAAAATGCGTTCTTTTCTTTACTGTTATCCGTCTCTATGACGTTTACCCGTTTTTTTCTCGACTGCGACAAGTGTGAAGCTGGTGTATTAGTTTTCTATTGTATAACTATTTTAAAACACCATACTATTGCCAATACATATTCCCTTATTAAATTTATCGCTATCTCTGTTCATGACGTCTATTTAAAGTTCCCGCTCTTTTCTAGGCCATGTCCACTGAGGTGGTTTGGTCCAAACATATACCTATTAGTAATAGGTATATGGGTCCAAACAACAGCATCGCGCTCGTTCCCTATAATTTGAATTTGATATTTTTTACGTTCTTTTCATACTGCGCACGCGTCATACCGTTTTAAACTGATTCTGAAGTTAGCTGGAACACATCTTTGAACAGAGTTTTTTGCTTGGCTAATATTTTTACTTTTTGATTTTCTTTATTTCATAATTTTGTTACTAAATGTATCTGGTTATATAGAAATTTCTTAGATGAACAAACTATGCGTGAAATAAGAAATGAGCTAAGTGGCAGGAGAGAACGCTTTTCGAATACGTCATAAAACAAGTTTAACAAGAGGCAGAGAAACACGGATCCAGTGTATTTTAACCAGAAAGAAATTCTTGTGATTAGTAAGTACTTCACCAAGTTACAATCCACAAACCTTTGACATTTGATGTTTTAAGTTAAATGTTTCGTTATTTTCTTTTTATATTTATTTACGATTTAGGGTTGGACAAAAATAGAATTTCACGCTAACAAATAGTATTTTTTGTTAATTTTCTATTGTAAATTTGACTTTCGTTTTTAATCCTGGTTAAAAATGGCAAGTATTAAGATATTTGACGCAAAGTTCTAATTTAAAAATTAAATGAAAAATGGCTTAGCCTATTGCAAAATGTGGAATAGAATAAGAAGTGTTTTGAATTTGATTAATAAAAATATACTTACAAATTCTTGCTTCTCTTCTTTTTGTGGCATGTCTGCTCTGAACACAGACGCTTCTCCCAAATGTTGTCCATCAGCAACAATAGAAAACTTCATGCCAGTGTGAACAGCTCTTGGCTCTAAACCCACGCCATCGGGATGGGTGTCGCTCCAGAAGAAGTTGTTAGGTTCCACAAGCGAATCTGGCGTGAATGTCAACCTCTTCGCGTATCCCATTCCAATACTTTGCAGTTTCAAGGCGCGTCCTTCGAAGAGATGATCCTTCCTGTCATTAGGTCGCACTCTGTAGTGGAACCCAGGTACTATACGGGGATCCACGTATGTGCCGACAACTGGCAGCTCGTAGTCTTGCAGACCAGTCATGGTGTACTTGGTAGGAATATCTCCGATGTCGCTGCCTCGGACAGTTACGCGTCTTGCATTGCGTTGGATGCCAGGTTTCAAGTAGAAACCTTTACGGGAAGCACCCATGTTAACATTGACGATTTTGGTGATGCCGGCATTGTTATTTCCACGGCGTTTGGCAATGGTAACAGTACCAGTTATAGGGAATGGTTTAGCAACGCCGATTTCATAAAACTCGACTTTGCCTGTTACGTTTATTTTCACGGTTTTTTCAATTCCAGCTTTAATTAACTGAGAATCGACTTCTAGTTGAGGACCCTGCAAATAAATATAGTCTATGAGTGAACTGTTTTTGAAATAAATAAAGCTACAAGAAGGTTTTTAAATGCGTACAAGGATCTCTAGATCAATTTTACTATACAGAATGTTTCGAAAATATTTTAAAGATGTGAAAACTTCTTTCATTTCATAAAAATAAATCAACAAAAAATTATAAAATAATAATAAAATATATACTGCCCGTTTCTGTAATTATGGAACACATTTTATACACGATATAGCAAATACGATAAAATAATAATTGAACAATTAAAAAAAATATCGTAAAATTGCATGATTTCCGCAAAAAAAAAATAAGTGTCATTATTAGTAATATTTAGATATTAACAACACAATTATCTGATTCTGCAAACGTTTTAATTTTATAAATTAAATTATTTTGTTTTTATGAAAGAAACGAACCAGTGGCACAATATTTATTTTAAGAAACCACTTTAATTTTACGAATTCCGAAATTGTTTACCTTTATTTATAATACCCGAATCTATTTTTATAAAATGAGTAACTGAATAAATGTGTTCTTTAATGTGATTTTCTGCTTACAAACTGCACATCTATAAATATTTTTATAAGTACGCAAAAAGTACGCCAAAAAATTGGCACAAATAACACATACCTCAATGCTAAGAACCTCCATAGTTCCTTGTGCAACATGGTTGGCATCAAACACAGTAAATTTATCTCCAACTGATACGACTTCTAACTCGAAAACAAATCCTTCTGGTCTGCTATCGGACCAGAAATAGTTGTCGTGTCCTTCAAACGTGAATCGCCTTGCATATCCTCTTCCGATGGACGTCAATGTGAGCGCTTTGCCGTCAAACAGTGGCATCGGACAGAAATCGTACTTTTCGTAAGCACTGGGCAAGGGCTTCACTCGGTATTTGAAGCCGACGACTACTTTAGGATCAATGTAAACGCCAACCACGGGAAGTTGGTGCTTTTCGATTGCTGGAATCGTGTAACGAGCAGGAATATCGCCGATTGTAGATGCATCGAGTACGATTGGTTCTTCATTCTGCACACAAACATCCGACTGAAGATGTTCCTAAAAATTTCAACTAGATTAGTACACAGCGGAGAAGGGTTGAAGTATAAGATGCAAATTGTTTATTTACTGATTTAAAATGGCCGAAACCAAAAGAAATTTATTAAATAAAGTTAGGAACTTTGGTAGGAGGAGGAATTTTAATTTGAAAATATTTTTCGTAATTATTATACTTTGATTTGTACATATATAAAGTTTTAAGAATAAATGCAACAGTTTATAAAAAAATCTATATTTTAAATGTAAAGACTTTCATTAAACTTTCTCAAAAAAATTGAAAATCAAAGGCGTAAAGTATAAAAAAAATAAATAAATAAAAATCATAAGAAACATCCGTAAATATTTCGTTTAAAAATATCACTTGTTTTTAATTGAACAACACATTTCTTTCCAATTTAATTATTATCAACCAAAATATATTAAAGTTAAATATTTTAAATAAAGTAAGCCCATTATATTCAAAATTTATTCTCCGACGATTTTAAAGTATACCGTAAATATAATATGCTGTATATTAATTATCATATCTGTAATTATATATGTATAGATAAATTGCCGCCATACAAATAGATATTTGAAATAAACAATTGTAAAATTATTTTTTTAAACTAAATATGACACAAAATCTTATTTAAAAAGTCATATTTTGTAAACGAGATTTTTTTACCGACCGCCACATATGGAAGGTATTGTAATTATTCAGATTATTCTAGATTTTAACGTCCACGAATTATTATCTTTACAATAAGTTTTGACTATTTTTAGTGTGATATCTGTCCACTTGTCGTTCTGGATATATGAGTACACTTGTAGAGTAAGTTCAGTTGAACAGATTTAAATTAAATATCATATTTAAACTTTTCATATCAACGGAACAAATTGATAAAATTTAGTAATAATCGGAAGTGACAATTTAATTTTTCCTTAACAGAAAAAAATAATTTTGTAAAATTTTATAATGAACTATTTTTTAACACATCTTATAAAATTATTTCGCCTATTTACGATCACCTTTCACACGGTTTACAAAAAAATGTACTACAGTTAATTTAATTTAAAAAATATTAGATATATTTTAATTACATACCACTAAAATATACGGGTTTTTGGAATTATCTAAATTATTTCCCAAGACATTTCTTATCAAGAACGCGTTATGAACGTAGTTAGCACTTAAATTCACAAAACTAAAACATTGTTGGAAGATTTGATTTACAGTTGGATTTCTGCGCGTGTTCATTGTACTGACGGTGGCGTCTGAATGATATACGTTCCAAGTATTTGAAGTCTCGGTCAAGGTATGAGATTAATTTTGGGATCTAGAAACTTCGTCAATACTTATGCAAGATAATGCGCCTAAGTCTTAAAAATGTTCAAAGTCCAGCAATAAAAATAGGCTGGCAAGAATTTAAATTAGCTGTAAGGGTGACGAATATTGTGTTTACAATTATCGCAACGAGTAAATCCAACAAACCGAGCCAAAAAAGATGACACGAGGTTTTGTTTTCTATATTTTTAGTAGTTTTTACGGGGGCTACCAATATGTGCGAAATATATTTTTATACACAAAGAAAGGAATTTATAAAATGTTCACAATCATTGTTTGTTAATACTTAATTTGATATTTGAAAAAAAAAGCAATTGCAGAATTTTCTTTGGATATTTATATCAGAAAATGTTTGCATACTATATTTGGTAAAAAAAATATATATTTTTTTTTGAACGATTGGGTTTACAAGATAGTAAATTATGTTACAAATTACTGATCGGTAAACAGTAAATAGTAATTTAGCAACAATCAGTTGAATTTTAAAATGACAATTATAACTACGGATGTATAAATATGGATGCAAGTTAGAGAAATTTTGACTGAATGTATTTTCATAAAATTTCTTATTATTATATACTTTTAAAACTTTATATTTTCATTTTTAAGTCTTTAATAGTCAATTATTTTTAAATTCATAATTTGATATGCAAAATAACAAAACAATTTTTGTAGTTATTGTATTTTTTGTTTGATTTGCGTATTATATGTATTACAATATGTAGTGAATATCTTAAAATTAAATCCATGAAATGTATGCAAGCTCATTCCAAAGCAACAAAATGCAAATATGAGTATGTACTGAATTAATGCTTTAAAATGAATAATGATTTCGTCTTCATATTCAATAAACGTTGCTCTGTCCATAAATTTGTATTGTGAAGGATAGACGGAAATTTGACGGATATATAAAATATAATTTACTAGTACACTTTACATAGGGTGCGGTAGAGGTAAGTTTGTGTAAGATGGGATAAACAGGATTCGAAGTAAAATATCTAATATCAACGTCTTATATTTACGTGTGGCATTCGATCTCAGAGCACAAATCATTTGATTTCTGTCTGGACCAACGCTGCTGGTAGACTGAGGGAAGTGTCGTCCATCTTGTGAGCTATATGGTATGACATCTGGATATGAACTGAAAAGAACACGAGTGATGTTTCTGTTCACACAGCCGATCACCTGCGAGATCGACAGACCCATGACAGATGAAAGTCGCCATAGCTTTGGATGTCAGATATAGATGATATATTGCATTCCAACAAAATAAACCTCTTAATTAATTTGAATTTGTAATTCCATCATTTTAAAAACATATTTTATTTAAAATGAGCAACTTTTAATACAAAGCAGCAATAAAAACTAATAATAAGACGTGTTGGAGTTTCAATTGTTTGCATAACAGTGGAAAAAATAGCGGGAAACTTTAAATAGACGTCAGTAATGTGCGAAAATTAAAAAAATGGCGCTATTTTTAACCTAACATTTTGACAATTTTTTAATATCCCTGATGTCTGTTTAAAATTTACCGCGTATTCTATAGGGAAAATATTGTATATTAAAATATTGACAAACTTTTGAATTTCCGTATATTCATCAATGAATTAATTATGTTTATTTCTTTTTGGAAAATTTTCATTTTATTTTCACACAAAGCTAGGGTAATAATACTAAACACATCAATCAATCAAATTTTTTATTATGGAAGATTTTTTCAAATTAAATTTTAATATTGTTTTATTACTATCGATAAAAAATTCATTATGTTAGTTTTAATAAAGTTTAATACTTATTGTGTGATACAAAGTTTGTATTTTTAATAATTTAGCTAGTTCTATAGATTATGAATATATTAACAATTGCAATGTTTTCTCTATAAAATTTATAAATTTTACCAACAGGTGTCAGACACTTTGTTGGCTCATACCAATCTTGGAGCAAAAAAGAATGTAAAAATGTAGATTTGGAAATAGTTTATGAAACATACACAAATTTGATTATTATAATTATTTCATTATTTCTCTCTTTTGATCATACATTACATCTTATAAAATGCAATATTTAATACATTTAATAAAATTGTAACTGAACAACTGTAAAATTTAATATTTGTCCAAAATCATCATCTCTGCATTCAAAGCTTAGGTACACTTGTCAAATACAACACTAATTGTCAAAAAGCGAACGAATGAAATGTTTACCCTTTTGTTTTAAAGCCTAATTCTAGTCTAATTCATTACCTGTACATCTGGTTCAACCTCATAGTCGCTTTCTGGATCACTGGGAATGAATCCAGGGCAGGATAGTTGGCAATTCGACGGAGTTCGTTTTAAAATGGACCCCGGAATCTCCTAGGAAGAAAAATACTTGATTAGTCATTGCTTCACGTGTAGGTTGTGCAGAAATATCAAGAACTGATAACCTCGCAATTAAATTAAATAATAATGTAACATGCTGAGTACGTCAATGACCTATACTGATAACATTCTTATATGATGACTTAGTTTATTCTACATGTGTGTTGCATTTTAATCAATGAAGTTGTTCTCGTTTTTATTATTGGTATCAATAATTATTTATAGAATTATAGGGTAAAATTGATTACAACTAATCAATTAAAAATAAAATTGTTACTAGGCAAATTATTATCATTAATCAACATGTAATTAAAAATAGTAAGTTATTTAAATAAAAGCAGTTTTTGTAAATTTAATAGTAAGTATTGAAAATATATATGCAAAAACAAATATTATATAAAAATGTTTTTATTACACCAAATAAAATTAAATAATAAATATTTTATTACAATTATAAATTAACGGTAAGTATGAAGGCTTTATTATTTAAATATGTAATTTATTTAATGTAACTTATTAAACCAGAAAAAATTCAATCATTAAGTTGTACCACATGTTGTAACAGCTTCTTTCAGTGCTGTATGCGAAATAAGAGATGAGCAAAAACTATTGAAGCCATACAACTCTCCTTTTATTTCACGCATGTGTAATTTACAATTATAATGTATTGTTTGGTACATTGGGGAAATATCTATGTCTTATTTCAGTAAACGACAAGTTTTTATGAATGGTACTATAGTAATAGTTGTATAAAGAGATATTTGAAACAGACTTTTTCAGGGTTTGTAATCGTTTATGGAGGATTGGGTACGTTACTGTTCGGGCGACATAAATTATTAAGAATTTCTTTTGTATAAATATTGTAAACTGGAAATATACAGGTAGTGATTCGAATACCCGCACATAAGGACTTAACATGTAGAGCATAAAATTTTGCATCTGAATCAATAAGCAAAATTATGTTTACGTGTCTTGTAAACTCAAAAATTAGGTACGAAAAGTATCCCAAAAATAGCAGTAGTCGTCAAATTGAGACAAAAATAACAAATGTTTAACGATTCATCTGTCAAGTTACCTGCGTTAGTATTATTTCTGAGATTATAATAAATATATAAAGTTATTGTTGTTCATTGATTCAGATGCAAAAATTTATGCTCTACAACTATAATTCAAACTTTTTTAACTAAATTAATTACGGAACCAGTAAATTAAGAAACTATGATTTTACAGGTTAAATCCTTATGAAAAACGGATTTGTTGACTGGTGCAGAAGATAAAGGAAAAAAATACTGGAATTCAGTCAGTTGAAAGAAATTTTATTTCCTCTTCGACCGGTTTCACCCCACATGGGACTTCTTCAGGGAGTGAAAGTCAGGATAATGATTATCGGAAAGGAAATAAAACTTTTTCAACTGACTGAATTCCAGTAATTTCTTGTTCGGGTGTTCGAGTTGTATAATGTATAATAAAAAATAAGACACAATCAATAAATACAGACTTTTAGTTTATTTATGATTTTATTTTGATGACAAAACTGAAAAAGATTTTTGTATGTAAACTCTAAAGAAAAATTTCAATATCTGTTTATATTTCTCTATCCATGTAATGTTTTAACCTCTTTTCAAGTTACAAATTAATGTATTATTAAAATACTTTAATCTAAACTTAAAAGGACATAATTGGGAAACATCTTGAACTCTTTCAGGTACGGTACATAATATCATAAGACAGAATAAGTATTGTATAAAAGAAATTTTACAAGTCCAATAAACTTTATAAGGGACAATCAGGTTATTTCTATAATGAGTTTAAAATATCTCTTTATATTTATACTACTATTATAATATTTTTCATTCAATGTTTTCAACGGTATACCTGATATTTAAGCCATAATATTTCATTCTATACAAATACAAAAAAAACCTTGCCCTTAAAGGCAAAAAGGTTCAGGGATTATAGAAAACATAGCCTCTTTTAAATTCTTAGACCTGTATTGTATAATCCCTAACCTAAGTTGTTACCAAACCGGTTTCTCGGTTGTTTTACCCCAAGGTCAAATCCCACACCCTTGGGCCATGTGTCCTTACCTGTTCAGTGTTAAAAACGTCGTCTGTAGCTGGCATCTCATCCTCGAACAGAGAGGCGGAGGGAGCGGGTACCCTGCGCCCTAGCGACCACAGGCGGTGGAGGGCAAGGGACGAAGGCCCTTCCTCGGCAGACAAAGACATAGGACGAGACATACCGATATATCGTGGGACTCAGATAGATAAAATACTGGAAACAAAAAGGAATTTTTAGACTTTTGAAACAGTTGCACATGGAATTATTGGGTCTGTTCAGTAAAGTGTAGGCCAAGATATATCAACGTTGATTTTTTTATTTATTTGATTACAATCTTGTTATATTTTATATTTACCCTTATAATGTCTTTAGGAATAACAACGCCGATATATTTTGGCATGTACTATAAAATCTATAATAATACGAAATATTATAATTTTGGATAGTGAAGATTAGGACCGGTATACTATATGCCATTTTGTTTTTAGATTACAATGGCGGGTGGAACTTGATGAGACCAGTTTGCACAGCAATATTTTACGCATTTTAAAATTAATAAGAAACAAAATTTCGATAAGATAATGATACTGTAATCCTCACATCTAAAATTATAGTCTATAATTAAATACTAGGACCACTTTAATCAGATATGTAAATCTGTATAAATTATTTTTGACAGTACTGCGTTTTTATGTTTTTAATTTCTTTGTTCCTTGTTATTATTCTCTACTTTGACGTATATCTATAATGTAAAATTATCGTCTTTTATTTATAGCCACAAAATTTATGGTATTTTATAATACTATTAAAAATGGAATTATATACTGTATATACAGAACAAATCTATTTTGAAACCATTGATTGTTATTTCGTTATCATCCCTGAATAAGTGGCTAGCCTAATCAATTTGATGATTTCTTACAATCTTTAATTGTGAAAATTGTCTTACTTCATTAAAAGCATTAATTAATTTAATTTTGTGATACTGCACAATATCTGGAAAAATACAGTATTGTTGGAAAAATAGATAACTAATATTTTATGAAATACGAGTAATACATATTAGGTAAACCCAGAAAAACTAAACAAAATAAACTACAAAACGTGATAACTTATAATTCAAAGAAACATTTCTGGTTTCGAAAAACCGTTAGATAAAATGTGTATGTATTTATTCACTTACTACTACATTTTCGTCGCCAAGAAAACTTATACTAATAAATATACCTATCATAGGTGTACAATTCATAAGTTAGCACATATAAAAAAATACAATATTATGATTTTTTCATAATTTTATTGTGATAATATTTGCAAAAAAATATCTTTTATTTAAAGAAATAATTACATTATAACATTTATAAAAAATAACATAGAATTGAATTTCGCCAACAGCCCTACCCCACTGATAGATAGCATATTTTTGGTAAAACTGTACCTACATATGCTCTTGACAATCGAATCTTTTTCACTCAAACATCTATTTATAAATACGTGATATTTGTATATACATATAATTTAAAAATTTATATATTTAATTCTATATATAGACCTAAATATGATTTAAATTTTGTAGCGAAAATAAAAAATAAATATAAATAGCAAGAAAAAGCTCTGGATTTGAAAAATCTATTATTAATACAGACAATATAACAAATATTTACATTTGTAATAGTACAAGGTTCTATTATAAAAATAAAATAATTTACAGTACGAATACTTCATTTCCTACGTCAATTATTTTGGCTCTGGTTCAAGTGTATGTGAATAAAAATATTTTCGTCACAGATCAAATGTTCAGAACACATGTATGTATGTATTAGGGAAACCTAAGAAATGGCTTGTAATTTTCTTTTTATTAGACAGCCTCTAACTTTCAAATTTTCTTCACGGAAATAGGCTTTTCTAACGGAACTTTATTTAACATTGAATTAAGGACGCCAGAAATAAACAGTAATAATTATAATTATATATGGTGTCTGTATTAAATTTGTTTTTTTCGTTTTTAATACATTATTTATTTTTAACACTTTTAAATCAAACATAGTAGTAAATTGTAGTAATCAGTAGTCACACTTTTGCAAGATAAAATTACGTTTATTCAGCACAGATATTCTTATCTTGTGATAAGAATTATAAATGAGTAAGTACGTCTTATATTCCGGTCTAGACTATAAAAGTTTGCAATGATTAAAATTGAACTTTGAAACAGTGTAATACTAGTAGGTACGTAAAAGTATTGTATTCAATTGTTTTTTTATAGCATACAACAAACTTATTTATAGCAATACTATTACATTTAATAAAAATTAGTAAAAATAAAGAAATGTTGTATTTTAATAAAAAAAAAAAAAACAGTATATATGTTCTTTCTACAATAAAATAGAATTTTGTGCAAGTGCCAACAGTATTTCTGAACATGTGCTGCATTTATAAATAAGTATACATTGCAATAGTTACTACAGTATTAAAAAAAAAGTCTTGGTATTATAAATGAAAAATTTGATTTACTTGTTTAGTAAATATAACTAAATAATTTTAAGTTAAAAGTTACACACTTTTCTTATATAATACCAAGTCTAAATTCTGTGTCTAAAATGTATTAAAGTGGTAAGTCTTACCAACTCAAAGAAACTTGAAATAAAATCACTAAAATATCGTCACAAATTTCACAATAGTATTGATTGCTAGCACCCTATAGCACTGTAGCAAGCAGACTGTATCTCCCGCACAGTTTCTTGGCTATATACCCTTTCTAGCGGCGTTCCTATTGGCTGAAACAGCCGGCGACTTGCTTGCCATTGGCTTAGACAGCAGACCAGCACGCAGTCATCACGTGAACAGTGATTTGTTTGTAAATACTAATGCAAAAGTTGTGGACGTTGACTCGAGGACTTTTGGATTATTTTAAGTCTTGCAGTTTATTTTCAGGAGCTGAAATGCATAATACGTAACTATTTCCTGAAGTATAGAGCCTGAAATCATTTGGGTTAAGAATAAATTGTATAGGGATTTTTTTCTCATAGGGAATTTTGATGTGTAAACTGGGTTTTAATGCAGTCATCAGTCATCATAAATTTTTCCTTATATTTTTGTATTCCTCTGCAGATACATATAAATAATTTACGAAAACATTTCTTATAATTGTTTATGTAGTTAGACTTTTTAATTATGAATAGAAAACAAACAAATTGTATTTCTAGAAACTGTTGTCTATCTGATATCCTGTACTTTAAATTGTTTACTAAATAACTTCTAATTTACTTATCATATGAATATATTTTGACTAAAATTATTAGGTGTAATATTTTTATCATCCTTTTCACTTCACTTATGTTCAAAGTGAAGTAAATGGAAATGGTAGTTTTGAGAAGCATAAAAGACGACAATTATTATCAATTTCAGAACTATCTCAGAAAAAAAATAAAAAATATCCATATCATTTACATCTTCATTTAAAAATAATAAATTTAAAACTTTGTTATAAATTTTAAAATGTCAATTTTATAATTATTTATTTATATAATTAAAACTTTCTAATTCAATATCTTCAATATTATTGGTCATTTTGTTCTTGTTACAAATTAAACACCAACATTTTGAATTCAATATTGAAACAATTTCGACAGCAAAACATTACCCAATTAATCAAGTGACATTAAAAAAGCAAGCACAATCTCACGAGGTCAGGTGGAACATCACTTCATTACAGTTGACTTGTAACAAAAAGAACGGTCACAATAAGTGACTTTACTGATGTGACGTGATTTTTATGTAAAAATAATGCACCTATTATTATTAAAATAAAATATTAAAATTCCATTTAATATTCTTATTTTTTTACGATAATAAGATAATATATTGTTATTTATTCAAATAGGAGAAATATTAAAACATCACAAGTCGTGTATCCATTGGCGTAGCGAGAGGGGAGCCAGGGGGCGCCTAATTACATGAAGATAATTCTGCGAATGAAGCAGACGAATACGACATAGGAATTTTTGCCCCCTCTGGGAAAAAACCTTGGCTACGCCCATGCGTGTATCACTGTTAATTTTAATGTAAAATGTAAAAGAACTTATTTCTAAATAATATGAGCATTTAAATATATATTGTTTATTTCAGTCTTAATTAATTCTACATTATCATTACTTAAGTCGTCGAAACATTTTTTGTCTAATACTGGTTTTTAATTTTACTCAAATTATCGAAATAATAAACAATCTCAAATAATTACCTAACCTAACCTAACCAGTGATTTTGAATATTATATTTATATTTAATTACGTTTCATGTAATATTTGTCGTTTTAATCAGTTACTTTGTCGTGCTAATGTCGATTTCCCATAAAAACATTTGAAACAAAATATTTCTGACTAATAAACGTCAGTATTAAAAATATTCATCATAATCATCATAATGTTTGGAATTTACATAAATAAACTAATTTTAAATTAATGGAACTAATTTTGACATATAAAGATATCAGAAGTTTTATGTATGTATGTGTAAAGTTATGTGTTATGATCATTTTTATGGTTATGGAAGAATAGTGGAAAAATAGCGGAAAATTTTAAATAAATTTAATAAAAATGAATTTCTTCTTTTATTGATATATCAATTAAAATAAATAATCAAGTAATACATACTGGTAACTATATTTCTTCTTTTATATGACAAATGAATTACAAAATCCAAAATGGAAGTAGGTAGCAGTTTTGTGCTGCTGATTTAGTGCAAGAATTTCGTTTGTCAATGTTTTGTGTTACACAATTACAGTGATTGAATGTTATGATACATGGTATCATCATGGTAAATGTTTAAACATGATATTTATACCAATAAAATAAATAAGTACTTGGTTATTATTCCAAATAAAAGATTAATATCTAGTTACACCAACAAGGCTTACATTTTAAGTACAAAGCATCACTTAATCACTTGAAAAGTTAAAAACAACAAAAAATGTTACTCGAAATTTTGACAGCAATGTTGAATACATTTACCATTTTATTTCTATGTGATATTGTCCATTTAAAGAAAAATTTAAGTAATATTGATGCAATGAGCCATTAATATTCTATGTACATTTCAATGTTGCATCAACAGCTAATTTTGTAAGGTTAGAAGACAGTGGAAGACAGGCAAGTGAAACAAAATGAGCTCTGGTGAAAGAATTTTGGATCAAGAAGGACAAAAACAAAATGGGATTTCAGAATTAACTGTTGTAAATGTGTATTGGTAATAATGCTTCATAAAGAGTGATCCAAATTGGACTTCCGGATTTGAATCGCGCGCCATTTGCGTTGTGTGAACGTTGCAAGATTGCAACGCATACAAGTTATACAAATTTATTATGAAAATATGCGATCGTTTAAAATTACGTTACGAAAATTTCGACCAATTTTTGGACGCATTAATGTGCAAGTGAGCATGCAATTTTTGATCTCATAAAAAAGTTTGAAGCAACTGGTATCGTTATTAGTTTATTGACAAACTAAAGTTCCAATACCAACGGAAAAACCGTTCAGATGAAAAAATTGCTTACTATGAGCAGGAAGGAATCGTTGGCTTGTATTTTTTTGAGTTCAAAAACGGTATCGCTGTTACTGTCAATAATGTTCACTATCGGGACATGCTAAACGTTTTTTGTCAGTAAAATTATCGCCTTGAACTTGAATGACATGTAGTTTCAGCAAGATAAAGCCACATGGCACACAGCACATGAAACAGTCACTTTACTTGAAACCAAGTTTTCTGCTCGTGTTATCTCGCATTAATTGGTCACCGAGATTTTACAATCTACCCCCGTTAGCCTTTTTTCTCTGGCGATATTTAAAGGAAAGGGTTTATGTCAACAAACCAGTTACAAATCCAAAGTTAAAACGAAGAATCAGATATGCAATTGGTGAAATAGAGTTGCATTTATGCGAAAGCATTATGAACAATTTTGAAAAAAGAATAATTTCATATCATACTCAAATTTATCTCTTAACTCTACACGTTATGTTGGTAGAAATGTTTTTTTCCAATATTTTATTTGTTATTCAGAATACAAATCTGAAAGTCCAATTTGGATCATCCTTTATTATTGTATTGTAATTCTGTTTTTTTTTTGAGTAGTTAATAAACTTTATCTGAGAAAATCTGTGGGGTCGAGTGGTACACGAGGAGATAAATTTCAAAGACTACACAAAATGAAAACGTTTAATTATTATTGTTTCGAAATATTAATTGTCACACTGGCATTTATAAACAATAACAACTGTTTATTTAACTAACAGAATTTTATCTGTATAATTCTGTTTCTCATTGTTGAATTTGTTGATAAGAAATATTTTATGTTTGAACAATTGTTATTATTCGTGAAATAATCATAAGTAATATAATTAGAGCTATGAATTTATTGGAAAAATTTACGAATAGTTGTTGTGTAGTAACAGACAAACGAGTGTCCTCAAAAATGACATTTAGATCACAACAGCAAAGAGTCATTTTTGACTCGAGTTGTCGTTACTTCGCAGTTCGCAGGAATTATGAGTAAATTTTACTTATTAAATTCATAGCTCGAATTATATTCGCTTGATTATTTCACGAATGACAACAGTCTAACATAAAATTTTTGATATCAACAAAATGTAACCATGACTATGGCACTGTGGTTTTATCAAATTTCTTCACTGAAAAACTATCTATGGCCAACGAAGCTTTCTGATTGCGTGAAAATGACGAGTGTGGAATAATCAGTATAATACAGTTCCCATTGGTTAAATTTTATTGATAAGAAATATTTTGTTTGAACAACTGTTGTCAACCGTGAAA
This sequence comes from Stenolophus ochropezus, assembly GCA_035578165.1. Lineage (NCBI taxonomy): Eukaryota > Metazoa > Arthropoda > Insecta > Coleoptera > Carabidae > Stenolophus > Stenolophus ochropezus. The sequence continues at coordinate 24,338,182 of JAQOWZ010000008.1, forward strand.
TAATCAAGCAAATATAATTCGAATTATCAATTTAAAATTGACTCCTAATTACTAGGAAGTACCTAACGATTATACGAGTCAAAATTCTTTAATGATATTTTTGACACTCATTTATCTGTAAATACGCAACACCTACTTGTATGTATATAATAGTATATTATTATACAAGTTTTATAAGACGGTATTTTATTCCATGAGGTGTTTGGGGCTCGACGAGTGGAACAATACTTCTTATAAAACAAGTATCATATACTATTTTTTATGCTTTGCTTCACTTATTTAAAAAAATCTTAAAATTTCAATTAAAAAAATAAAAGATTGTAATTTAGGTACATATAATTGTGAAATATGATAACTCTGTCGAAATAAGTTGGGCATATTTATCTGTCAATATGCATTTAAAATATTATGAAAATATTTATAAATCTATAGTACATTATGAGTTATAAAATTTTAATATCCTTTCAAAATAGTTTTGTTTATTCGGGCTTCCTACCCAGAAATAATAGAAATTGAATTAAAAAACGTTTAAAAATATTTGAGGATATCAATTTGTCATTTAAAGTGGAGTTTAGTTGTTAGAAATACCAATTTTACAACAACAAAAATGCCAAAAACAGTTTAACAATATCTTATATTATTAAACTGTTTTCGATATAATAATAGGGCAATTGTTAACGCAAAGTATAAAAAATAAATTATAGGCCTATATGTTGTGCAGGCTATATTAAATATTTTTTTTGTTTGGCATTAATATAATATTTCATTTACGTCATATAAAATAAAAGAAAAATTACAATATAAAACAGGTAATAAATTTTGTGTTCGTTACAACAATTGTGGATAAAATAAACAGAAATGGTAGGTACAAGTTTTTCAATATACGGAATCAAATACAATAATTTTAAATATCGAACTTTAATCTCTACAAAAATAAGTCAATATTAAAAATTTAATAATACAACATAAAAATATTCAGTTGTGTTTCACAATAAACAAGTTGAAAAATATGCATTGTTTATTATTTTCACTAATACGTATAAATTGAATGATACAGTGTGCAAAACTGTGAAAATATAATTTATTTTAGTCAACGTTCTAGAATATTCGAAATGTCGTTAGTGTTTGTGTTGCATTGCTTCGCAAAACAGTGGCACTCAACACGTGGTTTGACCTACCTTATACTATACATCTGTGTGTAAAAATAAACACTTCTGTTTATAAAAAAGAAATCGTAAAAACTGCCGCACTCTCTACTGCTACTGGTATTTCGTTGCCCCAAATAAAAACACATTTTTAAGAGTTATTTATTTAATTATAACTATATAAACATAGAAAGATTAAAATATTGGCAAGTGTATTACTATATCGCTATATAATTGCTGATAAACTGTAATATAAATTAATTATTACAATACAACATTGTAATAATATTTTACATTATTAGCAAGATAAAACAGTTTTTACGCACAACTGTATCGTAATTGTATATTTACAATTTGGTACCACAGCAGAAACTTTTACTTTACGCCATTGGGCGGTAAAGTAGAGAAAAACACCCAACGGACGGTAAAGAAAATGTCAAAAATATTTATCCAGGTTCGCAATACCTAACGTTCGATTTCATATCTATCCTTTGATTTACCAGGACATTAATCTACTAAAGCTTTATTAGCTTCTAGCAAAATTTAGTAATAGTATATATTATACACTGAGGGACTAAAATGCATTATTTAATCTTGAGAGTGATGTAGGCGAGGGAAATAATCACTTGTGAAATTAAAAGCAGTTTAATTTTTTTGGTATATACACTATTTCTTGCACTTCCGCATATACATTTGGAAATAATAATTATTTGGTTATATTTATATAACTGTCAAATACGTGATACCTTTGAAAACAAACTGTACATTGTGCAACAAGTGCAAAATGTCGCCCATTTCCCACGAGGTGTGAAAGATTCCACACGAGACGTGATTCATCTGACCGAGTGGCACACTATACTTTATCTACTACCACTCTGCTAAAAGTTACAGAATAAAAATTCATGCACGAAAGCTATTTTACATAAAGAACAATGTAATGCACGTAACATCACAAAGAGTATCTTCACGCATGCGCAGTGTTGACAATTACTGTGAGAAATGACATTCCCCATACAGCACATGCGCAGTGTTGGCAAATACTGTGGGAAATGATTCCTCACACGTTAACCTACGATTGTGGGAAATACGCAACTTTGCAGCTATATATAGTGTGAGAAAAGTGTCACTTTCATAGTGGTCGTAAACATACAATTTTGTCATCTAGGGATTAAGTTCATACCTAATAAAAGCTTGACATTTGATACTCTTATTTATTTGTAAGTTGATTACGTTGTTTACACAAAAACATCAGGTTTCCAATGCAGCGCATCTCCTTAATGTTTTAGCATGTCATCTTATAATTAAATATTACATTTCATTTGAGTAGTTCGTAAAACGTTGTATGTACCTTTGGCCGAAAGAGAATAAAAGCCATACGCTTTCTTCCATGGGCGTAATCCTTATTTCGATCATCTATACCTGAATAACTATTGCTGGTGATATGAGCAGGAGGAAGACGGGCTTGTGCCTGAGACGATCCGGGCCCCAATGTAGATTTCCTCACAAAATACTTATCTACTGCTATTTCTTGTTAGCGAGTGAATAGAATTTTGAAGTAAATCTCAGTCAAGTCGTCCTACTGTTCGACTGATGATTATTTTCTTATCTTTAATTAATACAAATATTTTTTTCAATATTTATATAATAGTATATTACGTACCGTGAAATGTAAGTGACAGTTTTTAGGTTGAGAATGTTGTTTGGGAAGTCCAGACCCGAAGGGTCGAGATTTCCTAAACATTCGAGACTTCAAATATCACTTACAGTTCAAGGTTAGTAAGCTATTTTTTGCAATACCTACAAAAATAATAGAAAAAGAAAAATAGGTTTCAAAATTAACGTCTGTCAGATTGATGTCAAAAATAAAAGTTGAATTGCAATTGAGAGTAAGAGTGCCATGAATGTTTATAATGATGTGGAAACTAAATACTTACCATCCACCATGAATTGTAAGTAACACACTTACTGTCCACCGTGCACGGGAAGTGTTTACTATAACCATGGAAACCAAATCTGCAATAAAAGTTCCACTTACTGTGTTTAAATTTTGTTATTAATGGGTAACTTACTGTGCAGGTATTGCAAAAAAAGTATTTTCTAAACAAAATATGTAATTATAAAAATATTCATGTGTTGTTTCTGTTCTTACAGAATTCTTCAAATTATGATCTTTATTACGTATTGCACAGAGCGAGACTCACCGCTGAGTTATCACGGTTGACCGTCTGGGCAGGTATATAGTCGCGTTAAAGGTCAAGTGGGATAGAAGTGACGTTGCTATTGTTCGAGAATTTTATGGAGTCTGGAAGGCTGTAGAATGTTCTAGAGATTAATTGGCAGCAATGTGTATAAGGGCAGCATCGGGATCAGTGAGTTAATATTGGTCAGAACGTGCAGTCACTGAAGAAAGTCAGTGTCTGTCAGTGCATGTCAGCGACATGTAAAGCGATATAGAATAGTTAGTTTTATAAATAAATAGTTGGTGATATAAATGTCTAGTGGAAATAAATATTGCGCAGTTTTAAGTGTTTAAATAAATGTTCGTAGTGCTTAAGTATTTATTAATAATAATTACTTCTAAATTAGTGTTAATATTTGTTTATTTATATTGTTACTTACTTTTATTATATTTTTATAATTTATTACTCGTTTATTAAACCAAGTTATATAAATACTCGTACTTCACTTATGTTTACACTTCACCTAAATAAATAAATGTTACAATATAGTCTTCTCAACCGAAATGTATAGTAATGTGCGAGTATTTTGATATAAATAAAATGACTGATATTAGAGATGATAATGACTTTTTCACGATCGGCAACCAACAGACGAAAAATTGGATTTGTTTATTTATTATTCATTACAATAAATTCATATAATACTCATAAAAAGTCCATTTTTATGATTTTTAATGTAAACACAAATAAATAGCTTACTTATAACTACCATCATTTTCCATTTTGCAAGTATATATGCGTAACTCAATTGTTCTTTCTTTCTTTTCCGTGTCCGAAAATGCTAATTATTATTTTTTTTTTCTAAAAATTATCCACATCAATTGTTTTGTCATCGGTTTAATATACTTATTTAATATATCTTCCTGATATCGCTCAACGTTCAGTAAATCTTTCACATATGTAGCTGCAGCAAAAATAAATAAATCTAAAAAAAATAGCATTGCAATATGCAATACGTTTTCCTTACATTTTTTATTATAACTGAAATCCCTGACTGCGAAACATCTCATGAAATTTGAAACACCTCTAACTAAGGCCGTACGTCCCACAGGTTGACGGCCGCTGTTCTAGTATAATATTGAACGAGGATAATGACAGCTATTATTCACGAATATGCGGTTAGACGTTAGAATACCAGCATTAGGCGAGGGTTGTAATTTATGTTCGTAAAAAATAATCATACATGCTATTAATATGACATGCCATATTAAACTTTTTTCGTCGTTAACAAAGCTATAACAGCATCCAAATGACATTGTTTATAGCTCATTAGAGATTAGTGTGCTGTTATAGTCTGGTACAATTTATTTTCAAGAGTGATGATTCTAGTGAAATTTGTCACAAACTATCAAACGTCAAATCTCGCTAAATAAGCGGACACATTTTTTTTGTGATTTGAAACTTAAAAGTAATAGTAGTACTAGTGCACGAGTAGTAAGAAGCAGAGATAGAGTAGTAGATTTCAAAATAATGAGAAAAAGGTAAATATAACATTGTTGGTGTTATGATGACTATAAAACATAACCGATGGCTATCGACGAAACTTTTATATAACACAACGAACCCGTGGGTGAAGTGTAGTATATGGGCTACAAAAATATTTGGAATGCGCATGCGTTTAAACGAAACAAAAACAGAGACTCTCAAACACTTATCAGATACTGGTATCTACACGACCAATGACATTATAAACTACTAGACACGCTCTAGAGAAAGAGGTATTGATACAAACATTAGATTTGGTCACGTGAGTTAAGGCAAGAGCGCCTACAGTAGCCATTGATCTTGTGGTATAAGCACATAATAGTTATGTACAGAAGCGACAGTTTTATTACAATAGAACATTTACTCAGAATTTTCGTCTAATTTAAAATTTGACTTTCTTTTGCCTAGGCGAATATATTTTTTTATACTTTGCGTTAACTTTTGCACTCTTATTATATAAAGAACAGTTTAATAATATAAAATATTGTTTAACTGTTTTTATATTTTTGTTGTTGTAAAATTGGTACTGTTAATTAATTGCACCCCACTTTAAATGTCAAATTGATAACCTCAAATATTTTAAAATGTTTTTAAATGCAATTTATATTATTGTTGAATAAGAAAACCAAATAAACAAAACTAATTTAAAAGGATATTAAAATTTCATAACTCATAATGTATAGATTTATAAATATTTTAATAATATTTTAAATGCATATTTTTCACATTTATATATCCCTAGATTACAATCCGTTATTTTTAATTGAAAATTTTAAGATTTTTTTTTAAATAAGTGAAGCAGAGTATAAAAAATAGTATATTATACTCGTTTTATACGACCTATTGTTCCAATCGTGTTTTTGGACCACTCCTCGCTGCGCTCGTCGAGCCCCAAACAACTCATTGAACAATATTCGTTCTATTTTTGCTGAATACATTAATAAATAGCATTATGTGTTTGTAAAACGTTAGCAAGCTATAGAGACGGGAATAACTGTGATAACAAACATATTGTCAAAGTGTCAAAATATTTTTTATAAGTTTCATTTACGTTTACACCTGCTTAGACGTCGTCTGCGTGAAATCAGATAAATTATTATCAAAGGTAAATAACAAATAAATTCACCAATAATATTATACAACAATATATTTGTTATTTTAGGTAGTGCAAAATAAACTGCAAAAATATAATACTATTAAATATAGGTTAATTCAGTTTGACAGATGAGTCCGTAAAGTTAAATTTTGACCTAAGAGTCTGTATAGTTTTACTTTAGCTACCAACTTCACGGAGTGATATCGTGTACCGTGTACTTTAGTATCGATTTCGAAAAAAATATTTTAATTACATATCATATAACAAATGAAAGCATAGCTCCTGGCTCCTACAAAATGGCGGATTGACAGCTATCAGCTGATGAAACTTGGCTTCACTAATTTCTGCTCGCTCTCCGTCTATACTAGTTTCTATACTCTAAAATATTAAATATATATAGCGGTGATATTTTCTAACCTTTGCATTATTTTACCATTTTTGTTGAGGGTGAGGTGATGATAAGAAACTTACTCACAATATTCACATCTTACCTGGGATTCGAATCCAGAACTGCTGATACGTGAAGCGCGAACGTTACCACAAATCCACATCGGTCGGTTGATTTTGATGTAATAAATTAATATTAATAATGGTTTATTAATAGCATTGTACTAAAATACAAAATTAAATACATAACATTGTCAAACAAATAACACACTTACTTTTTATAAAATTTATATTTATTACAGTACCAGCTAATCTACATTATTTGTGTAAAAATTAAACGTAAAAGTACCAGAGCAATTTGAAAAATTTAACGGTATGCCTTGCAAATCAAAATTAAAATTCGCAGTATTTTCTGTTTGAGTTGTTGTCGACCTAAACGTCGACTTACTTGTACTTGTACTTGGTGCAGGTTTAATTTGTGGTAAAGTAACTTGTGGTGTAATAACTTGTGGTGTCATAACTTGTGGTACAATAACTTGTGAATTAGTAATTTGTGAAGTAGAAATGTGTGGAGTGGAAATTTGTGGCGTCGTCACTTGTTGAAAAACACTTCTAGCTTGTATTTGGTTGGTTAAACTCTCATCTTTGAAATCCTCCGCGTCAGAAGACACACTACTTCCATGACGTTTGAGAACAGTGACATCTCCGTCAACATCCACTAACAAAGTCGCAGACGACCGGAGGAAACAATGCCCAGTATACAATTCTGGGTTTGGAAGTTGTAAATAAGTAGCAACTTCTTTAGCCATTCCGCCAATCTTGTTTATTCCTATTCTCTGACTGCTGCATTTTCCGTTTTGATAGCTTAGGAAGAATAGGGTAGTTGTGTTATGAACGGAACGTAGATCTACGTATTTTTTACAAACTTTGTAGAAATAATCTGTTATTGTGAATCTTCTGCTGACTTTTGTTTTCGTGTTGGGTACTGTTACAATAAATGCTGAGTTTAAATCTTGTATGTCTTGTACTTGCATTGAATATAGTTCGTAGCTGCGACAGGCTCCTGTGATTGCCATGATTAAAGCCACCTTAAAAAAATAAAGTCGTTTAAATTTCGGTTAATGCTTGCATTCATATTTCTAAACCTATATAGGTGTGCAACGAAACACGGAACATAAAACTTTAATATGGGATTTCAGAAAATTGCGGATATTCTCTCTCCTGATAGATTTATAGCAAAATTACAGAAGTACAAAGTTGTTCAAAATTAAATTCTACATCAGATAAGATCATAATTGATGCAACAGCACGTCCTCTGTACGAGATTTATGAAATATAAAATGTAACATTTTTGTTCATTATACCGTGAGTATTTTTTAACGTGAAACATGGAATTTAATACATCCATGGTTACGACACGACACTTCATTGACAGCAATGAATATTTGCTTGTCTCATTTAAAATCAGGGCATTTAACCGGTTAATAAAAACCGGTAACTGATATATAAAATTTTTGTGGTAAAAGCATAGGTGTGAATATTTTTTTCAAAATTTAACTAGTATAATTCTCTTTGTACGCCATTCATGAACTTTTGTTTCCATCATTTCGTAGAATGATTTTAGTTCATCGAAGTATTTTGTAGTGCATTTTATACTTAAAAATATTGATAATATTCTTGAAGGTCCTAATAGGACGAGATACTAATTTAATATCGGCGGTAAAAGAAAATAATTTTTTTTATATCCAAAAGTGTGACTACAAAAAGCATCTGATATTTTGGCTAAATCCAAATTTCAGCAAGACAAAAATTGATACTTTTGTTATTTAAATTGAAACAAACAATTCATTTAAAGTAATTTCCATAATTTTCAATGTACCTTACATTAGTAATTCTGTCAATATAGTACTGATTTTCAAACCATTGTATAAACAATTTGAATTGGTATTTAAATATTAACTAAAATTTATGCAATCGATCTATTGATTCCAATAATAAAACAATTGAATTAACGTTTAACTAGTGACTTGGTTTGCTAAAATTCTTCTATTATTTGCCGTAACATGTGACCTAATAATACTACATAGAACATAGGTCTTGTACTGATTTTGTCAAAAAATAAAGGATCATTCTACCGTACATATATTTATGTTACTCTACAAAGTCTATCTTTAACATTAAAACTAATTATTTTTATTTTAGACAGAGAACAGTAATAGAAATATTAAATATACCAAAATGTTTTTAAAAATTTAAGAACTAGAACTAATGCAGCACTATTTAAATAAATTTATATATAGGTATCTCCTAATGGAATAAACATCTCAATTTAATTTACGCTAACAATATCAAATTGATAAACTAATGCTGTGAAATCCAGTATTTTCCCTATTACTCACATATGGGTCGCGTGCAGCACGTGACTCGAAGTAGGCAACCCGCCTGCCTGGTGGACCAACAAACCATTTCACTCGCTTCGTTTCCATCAAGCAACAAGCTGATTCTTTGTGTTATAGAGTTTTGGAGAGATTTTTCAAAAATATTATTTAATTTTTCAAATTTGTCACACTTGTAGAAGTTTCATGATCAGTTTCAGTGTGAGGAAATTTTTCGTTAGTGCAAGAACTAGTGCTAGCAATGTTAGTAATAGCCTGTTCCTTATTTACAGAAACAGGCTCTACGGAAGAACTTACAGCTTGTTTCTGTAATTGTATAAATTTGTTATTTTCATGTATATAATAAAATAATTTACCAAAATAAATATATTTTTTCTAAATGGAAAAACATTTACTAATTATTAGTAACTTTAGTAATGACTGAATGATATATAATAAATGCATTATGAGTTTTTAGTAAAAAGTTATTTACATGACATATACTACTACCATTCTAAACAAGTCAGTGATATGTATGTTTATAACTAAATGATATTTACGACATACTTTTCTTAATAAAACTTTCAAACCGTAACATGTCGATCTGTTAATCTGTTATAACGCTGTAAACTTTTATTTGCATTATAACATGTTTTTGCATAGCCTATATTTAACGATGGTATCCAATCGTGATTGTTTTTATCTTCCAAATTAGCTGGTTTCTCTTGAATTTTGCAATAATTTTTGAGCATATTTGGTTATGATAACATTTATTACAACACAAGTACCTATTTAAAATTAATAAAAACATGTGTTTTATTTAAATCATATTTTAATAATATTTGTTCTAACTTAATTTAAACAAAAATATATATAATAATTTGTTTTGAACTATCGGGAAAACTTTCTACCTATATTTGTCATAATTTCGTTAGGTACTTTATGAGCATTCCAAATACTAATTTATTATTGTTTGTATTCAAAGAATTAAGGTATTAGGTACAACAAAATACCTTTAATAAAATGTGTCGAACATATTCTGCCGTATTTTATTTTATATTCTGTTAAGTGTTGTCTCTTAACCGTAGTTATCCACTTTTTCCGTATTTCTACCGCCAAAGGAATAAACCTACACCTCTATTATCTTTTTCTGAAGGAAACCTATGAAAAGATATTCTATCCCCAATTCCACTTTTTTTTGAATATCCCACAAAAACACAGAATTGAGGCATTTTTGGCTATTTCTGCGTGGTGTACAATGGCATGTTGGTCCACCAGGCAGACATCTTTAAATGGCCGTGACGTCACGTGCACGCGACCCATTAGTGCTGCTATCTCTTATTAGTGGCGACTCCCAATTCCAAGCTTACTTTTATAATAAAATCGTTTTTATGACGTCTGATTTTACAATATAATTTTATGATGCCAAACGTTTGCCTAATCAGTGCATCTCTTTTTAACTAATGGATTAAAAAGCGATAGCGAATAGGATGAGCATATGTTTTCCAATCACAAATTATTAAACGTCAAAAATATTAGATTTAAGATTAAGCATCGCCAACCAGCGGTGCCAGAAGTCATTTATAATTTACTTTTTTCACTACTAAACCTCGACACAGTGGCGGCGTTAGGCTATTTTTATACTGACTCCAGCCCTTGAGGAATGGGGTATTCCAAGTTTTTTTCATTTTTTAATATGTTATTCTATGCATAAAAATATTAGACCCGTATTTTTTCTTTTCGCCGAAAGATTTCAAACACGCCAGAATTTTTTTTTTTAAGTTTCAATAAATTACCACCTATAATATCGGCCGTGCGTGTGACGTCACAGGCACTGAGAACCAGCTGAGAACATACATTCGTAGGTCTGAGTCAGAGGCGTGGCGCGTTCGAACAAGAGCCAATAGGCTGAAGCGAGTGCCTTCTTCATCACAACAAGAGCTGATACTGAATTTTACGTACTCGATTCAAATGCATTACAATTTCATTTTGATATTATGGTATTAAATATCAGAAAAGTAATGATTATATTCACTTTAATATTACTTATATATGGTAAACAATGATAACCAATAAGAATTTCTTTAAAAGCCGTAGGCTTGGAATACCCCATTGTCTCGCCGTCTCGAGCCACTATAGACATTTTATTACCAAAAGATTAAAGATGAACATAAAACTGTACCAATACTTTCACTTCTTAAGTTTATACATAGTAAACTATAATAGTCTGTCCCAAATTTGGTTTTTGAAAATAGTGCATGTTGACAGACATCGATGCGTTTATTTAAGATTTACAAAGAGAATTCAAATCACTTTTCGTTCTTGAGATTTTTACTTTCAAAGTTGCACCTTAAAAAGTGTGTATTTTTTGTACATCTTTAAAATGAGTAAAGGTATCTCTACCCATTTCAACGACTATACCTGTTGATTCTAAGGGCAAAAGTTACGTTAAGAAATATATTTTTTGCATATAGATTTTATCTACGATTCGATGAAAAATGAGAAAAACGAAAAACCAGAATTTCTTGACTAAACATAATTAAGTTATCTCTAACCGTTCTCAAGCTGAAAGCTTTCCGTTTGAAGTTAGACCAAAAAATAGATATTTCAAGTTTTTGGTGCGCTATCCTTTAATGCGTCGAAAAACGACCTTAGCGAAAAAATGAAATTCGTCAAAAATCAAGAAAAATGCAGTGAGTTCATTTTAACGCGAAACATGGGATTTCTTATAGCTATGGTTGCAACTTGACATTTGATTGACAACAATGTATCGGAGCGTTCAATTTAAAATGAAACATAGCAGATATGATATTTAAATTAAACAATAATAAATAGCTATTTTTAGTACAAATGAGCAAAATATGCCTTTTTCTCAAGGGCCCAGAAATTGGCCATGCCAACTGGACAAGTGAGAAAAAGACATGCTCACGTGTGCTAAACATAATTTTTTCCACAATCTTAAAATATAATTTAAAAAAAAACATTGTACTTTTTTATTTAATAATGAAAATCTCAACAGTACAATTATGTTTATAAATTATTATTAAATTTAATGTAATTTAATGTAAAATGTATTATAATCTCTGTAATCCCATGAAAACATTGTGCTCAGAGTTAGTGTATTTTGCTCATTAATGTTATTTACTTTGCTCACTTGTGATTCAATATGCTACTTTGCTCACTGTTTTAAGTTGAATAATGATGTATTTTGCTAACGATTTTGGAAAAACACATTTATATTATTTGTAATTTGGCTAAGTTTGATGTATCTAGAGTGATTTTAAATTATATATTATAATTCTTTAATGATTATTCACATTGCCATCAAATATTTTCGTTCTTAATGTTCCCCAATTTAAAAAAAATCAAGATCTGGAGACCTAGTGGGTCACTCTATTTGTGCATTACGTCGATTCCATTGGCGTGCAAATGAGTTATTTAAAAAAAATCACAATTTGACAGTTAATAATGACGTGAATTTGACAACCTATGTTTCATTTTAAAGTGAACGCTTTGTTTCATTGCTATCAATCAAATGTGAAATCCCTGTGTGAAGTCGTAATCATGAATATGGCAAATCCTGTTTCACGTTTAAAAAATCTCACGGTATAAGGAATCTTGCTTTTTTTTCGAATTTTGGCTATTTTCATTTTTTCGTTTTTATAAATCTTAAAATTGACACACTTATGTAATTTTCCCCATAGAATCGATTGATGGGTTTAACTTGAAATTTACTCTGTTAAAGGTTGAGTCTCTGTAATGTCTAGCGCCGCCACTGCCTAGGCACCCACCATTATTAACCTTTATTTGACATGAGAAATTGCTTTTCACTACCGCTTACTTGGTACGCATGGTCATCTGGGTTAATAATAAATTATTATTGAGCTAGGTCGATAATGAAAACTGTAGTTTTTAAACAAACTCGTCTCCAAATCCAAATATTATTTGACATTTGCCATCTAATTTAAATAAGCAAATCAAATAAAAAGAAATCAAGAATTAAAAGTAAGGTTATTTTTTTTTTAATAGGATATACATATATATTTCACACCTAGCATTTAAATTCATATTAAATGGTTTTTTTTCTATTTTCAACAACTCGGCCTGTCAAAATTAGCTCGCTCTCGCAAAAATTTAGTTTTTTGGACTAGTGAAACAAATAACTATTATTTTATTTTTAATATGCTTGTATGTATGAGCCTGTACCACGGTTTGAAAGACCATTATTGACCAGGTCAATAATGATAGTCTTTTCAACCTTGGCGTGTAATATACTATTATTATTATAACCAAATATTCCATCACACCGTGACAGATTAGTTATTTATGGTACAAACGTGTTACATTACATACAAGTCACGTGAGAAACGTTTAGCTCACGAGGCCGTTAGGCTGAGTGAAGTATTTTTCTCAAGTGACTTAGGTAATTAACACACATGTGCCATACAAAATTTTATCCAACACTTTTTAATCATTCATATAAAATATATAAAAGTATTTCACAGTTGACATTTTAAAATGACATTAAAAAAATAAAATAGAGGTTTTATACCGCAGTTAATAATATGAAGCAACAAACAGTGAGGTGTAATAAAACCCACATGTGTTTTATGACCTACTTTATTTATCTAAAAACATCGTTATAATTACACGCTGTTGGAACGCACGTCACTGCTTCACAGTATACTAATGCAAGGTAATTATTTCTACTGTTAAATAATGAGAATTCCAAAATGTGATTGGTTCTACTGGTGTTGAATAATAAAAATTTAAATAGATAATTAACCAAAGCATATTATATAATAATATTACTGAATATTTGCCAGTAATGTGTATCATTTTTACAATAAAATGCATATATAATGAATACATTATTAAACTGGAGTAGAAAGCATTATTAATTTTTATTATTTGAAAGGTAAATTAACAGAGGTTTTTTAAGCATTAGTATATACGCGCGGTTAAACCTTTCTGAATGTCAATACTTTTGTAAGGTTAGAACTCGGCTCGAACTTGTTATATAATACGGTATACCAAGCCTATGGCTTTTAAAAAAATACTTATTGGATATCAATGTTCACCATGTATAAGTAATATTAAGACGAACATAATCTTTATTTTTCTGGTTTTTATTATCCTAATATTAAAATGAAACTTTAATGTATTTAAATCGTGCGCGTAAAATTCAGTATCAGCCATGTTTGTGACTTGAAGCACAATAACAAATGCGATTGGCTCATACTTGTAGCTAATGTCACACGGACTGTCAATCTTTTAGGGTGCAATTTATTGAAACTTTAAAGAAATTTTTTACGGCGTGTTGGAAACTTTTCAGCGAAAATAAAAAATAGGAGTCTAATATTTTTATGTAGAGATTAAAATATTAAAAAAGGAAAAAAACTTGGAGTACTCTGTTGTAATGGGATACATTAACAACATGCGCATGCGCCTAGAACCACCCATACAGAGTTTCTCAACAAAATTGTACAAAGCTTTGTGAACTAAGCGACAGACAACTTAGAAAAATCTACACATCGTTATTTTACGGCGAACGAAGCAAATTGCATAGCCTAATCGATTGGTAAAACATATTTGTCGTAACTCCTATATTATTTATGCCATGTACAAAATGGCAACTACCATAGACGTCAAAGTTTTGTGATTATTAAATACGTTTACTTTTCAGGGTGTCAAAAAAGCCGACTCATAGAAAAATCTTTACGTTTGCTAATAACATAATTTATGAAGAGAGCATCAAGTAAAGTACCACTTCCGATTGACAATTTGTAATCAAAATATAATCCACTCTCCCGAGTAATATAAATCGTCTAAATTCCAATTTTAAAAATTTTCTGATAGAAATTGAGGTATCATGTATTCGCACATACATAATTATACTTATATGTACACCCACATATATCACCGTGAAACTGTTAGAATTTGATTGAAGGGACCTTGAAACGTGCTTATTCATCAAAACTCGATAAGCGATTTTTCACACCATTTCTATTACCAAGTTGACGAGAGGTGAAATCGAAGTAGTGTATTTATTCCAAATTGCACTTGAAAACTTAAAATTCTCACCTTTGTTATAAGATATTTTTCATCAGGGGCTTCAGTAATAAAAGTATTAATTTCCTCAGGAGTGAGAGTTCTTGCTTTTTTTGGCTGGTAATTCATTCCTTTTCGTTTCAGAAAGGTACGTAATTTCTTGTAATGTTCTATCTGGACATTATGATTAATGTTCAGAGTACTACGTAACATGGAATAGTAAGTCCACAGTGTAGATATTTTATATTTTTTTGATAATTCTATAAAATAATCCAATAGAACTTTTTCAGAGAAAGAATCGATTTCCATCTTTGATCTCCATTCCATGAATAGATTATACGATTGTTCATAGTTTTTCTTTGATCTTTCTGGCAATACATTGGGAGAAGGCGAATCAGAATCAGCTAATTCTGATATATCTGACGGGATTAAGTACTCGTTTTCGTTATCACTGCTCATTATTCTTCTTCTTATTCAGTTTAAATTTACGCGGCAAGATTTTATGAACTCACTGTACTTGATTACCACTTGAATTAATCAAATCACTGTTTCACTGTTAACAGTTTGGTTTTTAACAACTCTTATTCAGTTTAAATTTACGCGGCAAGATTTTATGAACTCACTGTACTTGATTACAACTTGAATTAATCAAATCACTGTTTCACTGTTAACAGTTTGGGTTTTAACAACTCTGTGAATTATAAATCATTATAACTCGAGGTGTATTATCAAATTATGTAACTATGGTTACGTCGATAACCAGTGTTGTCAACACAAGGCCACGTTGAACTAAAGTCACTAAAATAACGTCACAAACTTCACACCGGTATCGATTGCTAGAACTCTGTAGCAGTGTAGCAAGCAGACTGAAACTTCCACACACTTCCTTTGTTATATACACTGTGCAGCTGTGTTCCCATTGGCTGGAACTGCGTATTATGACAGCTATTATTCACGAAAATGAATTACTCCGCTCGCCGTCCGCTGGCGTCACAGCTTCGTGAATAACAGTGATTATACGAGAGTGGAATAATGCGCTAGAGCAGCGGTCGTCAACCTGTGGCTCCCGTGCCGTTACTTGGCAAGGTCAACTGAATGACGAAGTGAAACTTTACGATACCACAGTATCAAATATTCAGTAGCGATACTCGGCTGCTTTTCTTTTCAACATGTAGGTATGCACGGAACACGATATTGAGCGGGAAATTTAAATCACACATTTAACAAAATTATTATTTAAATTAATTTTAGGGTTAAATAAACCGGTTTCAAGATACTAAACTTTTGTTTACATAGTCAAAAGTAAGCAAGGTAATTATGTTATAATTGTAAACCATGTAACTTTGACAAGTTAGTAAGGTAATAATATTATCGTACAGAATTGTCAAAATAACATGGGACAATTGTCATATCATATCAAACCATTCAGATTTGATCACGAAAACGTTTCCCATAAAAGAACTTTATAAAATAATATTTATTAATAACGTGAAACCGATAAACTATTGAACAAACTACGGATGTTATGAATCATAAGAAGGCTTCGATGTCTTAAAATCAATTGACATTGATCCTTAAGTATTAAAAATGCTACACCAGTCTTCAAAAATGAAGAATAAAGTAGGTTTCTACTCACAGATGTGCAACAAATATATTAAGTTGTAACAATACCATGTACTCCAACACCCGAAGTTGTTTTATTTATTTATTTTAAGGTTATCTAGTGTTATAGTGACATTTAAGTCAGTATTACAGGTTTCTATTATACAAGTTATTTCTTTTTGGTTGATTCTGCATAGTTTCTATGGATACTTATTTATTTTACCTGTACTCCGGCGGCGTAGAAATTAAACTTCAACCTTGTCAATCACTTCACAAAAGATGTCACATTATGACGTTTGAAGAAAAAATATATTTATATTAACTTGTAATATTAATAATTATTAATTTTTAATAGTTACTCTTACTAAAAATAGTTTTTGTATTATTGTAACTCTACCTTTTTCGTAGTAAAGTTAACAAATAAACAAAATTCTGTTTCATTTATTTAAACAATTTATTTTTCTTAAAAAGAATTTCGTTTTTAAAAGAACAGGTAAAATTAGATAAAAATGTCATTTTTTTTTTAAATTGGTTTTAAAATGTTTTAAAATTTCTAGTGCCTTATGCGTCGTACTCTCATTTTTAGAAAATTATTTGAGTCGCGCAATAAAATAAAAATTTGAGAAGCGCTGATGTGGAAGTGGATCACCCTTCGTACGGCCGTCTGACAGCTGACGTATAGTCATTTGTCATTGTGTATTTTTAGGTTGTCATTTTCTAAAATATTTATGGGTTATTTCCGAATGTACAAGAGTAGAAAAAGTATAGTATTATATTCGGGATTATAGTTATTATTCATTTGCATGATTTGCAACACTCGCCTACGGCTTGTGAGTTGTGACGCAAACTTCATCTTCGTAAATAATGACTATCATAATCCCTCAAATAATAATATATTATTTTAAATTGCATTTCCATAGCAACCGAGCATAACGTTGACTGAATACTTTTTTAAAAATGCTCATTTTTCTACACCAGTTTAATAATGTATTCATTTTTTTTGCAATTTATTGTAAATAATGGTACCCATTACTAACAAATATTGAGTAATATTATTACTCAACATTTCTCGGTTAATTATACTTTTGAATTTTCATTACTCAAAATTACTAGACCCAATCATATTTTGGAAATCTCTGTACTTAATTTAACACTAGAGATAATTGCCGTGCGTTAGTATATACTGTGAAATATTGACGCGTGCTATTGTTATTTATCTATCAAATTTTGATGAAATATTTGGTTCTTATAATATACCTATTTGTTTCATGTCAAAATTTTAGAAAAAGTATAGTATTTTATTCGCATGTAATGGCTATTACTCATTCGAATGATTTACAACACTCGCTCTCAATAGAGCACATTACATGCTTATGAATAATATATTATTTTACTGATATATTTCCTAGTTACATTTTGTCAATTATACGACCACTGTACATTATATACTACATTAGAATATAACAATATAGGGCTTTTATTCGTCCATGGACGTAAATCTGTTTCATTTATGCACTACTGCTATATCAAATGGAATGTTATTTTTAATTATTAGATGACATGTCAAAAACATTAAAGCGATGAGTTGCATTGGTAACCTGGTGTTTTTGTGTAATACACAACACATACAGTTGTGTGAAATAGTATATTATAAACTAAGGTTGAGAAGATTATCATTATTGACCTAGCGCCAACTTGTATTCCGAAGTGCGAAGCAACTTAAAAGTAACAGTATTCATTATCGACTATAGTTAATAATAATTTATTATTGACCTAGGTGACCATGGTTACCAAGTAATCGGTAGTGAAAAACAATTTCTAATCTCAAATAAAGGTTAATAATACTGGGTGCCTTTGCTTGTAGTGAAATAAATATGTTTTTTGAAATTATTATTATATGAAAACTACATATTTACCTGACGAGTGCAGCAGTACGCTGGGCGCAGGCGCATTGAGGTCGCGAACACAACACAAATAAGAATGACATTTGTTTTGTGCTGCAGTATCATTTTACGTTTGTTTAGATTATACTTACATTGTTTTGAAAATTTGAATTTAAAGATAGTCAAGCATGATATAAGTTTTTATTGCTATGATAACTAAAAAAAGAAGTTTCATAACTTTTGAAATAAGTGTGGATATTATAAATGTTACCTCATTTGCAAATAATAACCTCCACATAAATAGTATATTATTATTTAACAAGCGTAATATGTAGGCTATATATTACACGAGGATGTAATTAAATATACTCGCTGCCGCTCGTATTTTTAATTACATCCTCGTGTAACATAGCCATATTATGCGAGTCAAATACTATACTTTATCTACAACCATTGATTTTATAAAGTCAATGCTACAACTAACAGGCATATAAAAAATCTGATATTATTTGCTAAATATTCAGTTACGTGTGAGTAGTTCATATATAGCTTAACAGATGGCGCCACAGTAGCATTTAAATGTCAAAATAACTATTGAAATTGTATTTATTATACTTTTATAAACATTTATATTGATATTTATAATTAAAAATATATTATTAATAAATTAACAGTTTATTAAAATGTTATGTGTTAAATTATATGCTCTATTTATTACAGAAAAGTGTAGCGTGTAATATAACATTTCATATTACACTTGTGTAATATGAGTAGTATATTATATGTAGTATCACACATATAATGTACCCATATTTCAATAGTTGTAGATAAAAACTTTATTAATTTTTATTCACAACCACTATTGTAATATGTCAATTCCTAACCTGTCAAAGGTTGGAAACGTATGTCATTTTTAACTGCAATGACAATCTCACGGGTGGGAAATACTTTAAAATCCCTTGGGGGGGAAGTGTTTACTATGGTTGCCTAGTAATACTGTCATAAATCTCTAAAAGTAAAGTGATCAGTGCTGTCAAACATATTAAAACATTTGTTTTCATAGACTACTATACCGTACATTAATTTAGTTTATTGGAAAAAGGCGATATACGAGTAGAAGTTAATTTGGGTAATTGTGAATAAAATAGTATACATAGTTCGGTGGGAGTTTCATTACAGCCTTGCGCTATATCTGAGCCTCGAGGCTTCGCCTCTCGGTCATATAATAAGCCCTCGGCTGTAATGAAACATTTCCCACCTCACATGTTATATACTATTTCTGACGTTATACAAAAATTTTCGAAAAAATAAAATTTTCTATTAATATAACAAATAATTCGAAAAGAGTTAACTGCAAAGGTAACCGTAATGCTTTTGAATTTACAATAGAAAGTTAACGACTTGTTTTCCGTGTCTATATTCAAACCTCTATATACGGTGTGTTGTCATAAGCATTTAACATGGGAAAACAGTATTTGGTAAATAAAAACGGTCCGACTAGTAACTAAGCCACCATATTTCACAGTACAATATACTTCACTGTACAGTTTACGATGGACATGTGCCCCTCCTGACTGCCCCTTAGCGCTGCCACTGATTATTATTCACAAGTGGGAAATAAGTGATTCTGTACAAGTGACACACTATACTTTTTATGACCACGAAGCTAAACGTTACAGAACAAAAATACATGTACGAAAGCTATTTGATATAAAAAAACATGGCGCCGGTAAACTCAAAAAGAGTACCTTCACACTGCACATGCGCTGTGTTGACAAATACTGTGAGAAATTATATCTCACACTTTAACCTACCATTGTAGGAAATATGCAACTTTAAAGGTTTATATAGTGTGAGAAAAGTGCCATTTTCTATAGTGGTCGTAGAAAAAAATATTTTTCTAATCATAGACGTAGTTAAAGGGATATTTATAGATGCTAAGCACCTCCAAATTTCGAATTAGCACCCTCAAACAAAATTTCTGTAAATATTAATAACAAATATCTTTATCTTAATTGGCAGCATCAAATAGAACGATAATAGTTATTTTCTATACAAGACGACAAAATAATATTTTATCGACTACCGGAAAGTGTTTCATCGCTCATGAATTAATTTTCGAGAGTCGATAATATTATTTTATCGTCGTGTAAGATCTCAGTAGTTTTGGTTCTTATGGAAAACAAATTTCATTTCTTTCAGTCTTTTCATGATTTGATATTTGATGTGGAGTAGAAAATCAAACCAGTACATCTGTAGTATTGTCACAGAAAAATACAAGTTGTGGTTGTGTTTCTAAAATAGATGTTTCTAGTAACGTTAATTGTAAAATTGAAGTTGTAATTAACACAAACCCTCAAAATGTGTGATGTATTTTTTAAGAAATAAAAATTACTTTATATCTACCCTTGCGGTTAAAGTATCACTTTATCTACCCTTGCGGTTAAAGTGCTACTTTATCTACTATTTTGAATTGAATAAAGCACACTTTAACATTTTCTATAGAAAAAACAAAATATTTTAGAAAAATTTATTCTTTTGAATGGAAAATTCCATGTTATTTCAGTAATATTTGTTGTGACATTAATATGAAATTTTATTTTGACTTTGAATATTATTTTATGTTTTTGTTTATAAATTAAATAAGTAGACACTTTTATTTTGTAAATTTACTTTTTGTTTTATTTTTAGGTTAGGATTAAGCACACTTCAATTTTAAAGTCTAACTACGCCTGTGCTTCTCCTGCATAAATATATCCCCTTTATTTCATTTCTATTTGATTAATTATAGTAGCCATAATTCACTCTTCTCGGAAAACGACAGAACCAGAAATCAATTATTTTCGTTTATTTTAAATCTATCGTGATGTGGATTACCCTTCCTACGGCCGTCTGACAGCTGACGGCAGTCATTTGTCATTGTGTATTTTTTGTTGTCTTTTTCTATATTGCGCGTTATTTTCGAATTCAGCGGAGTAGAAAAAATATAGGATTATCATTGAATAAATAATATCTCTATTTTCCAATCAACGATATTATATTCGGGATCAGTGGTTCTCAAATTATGGGTCGCATCCGTTAAATATTTATTTGGCTTCGAAACTGTTTTAATAAAAATACTAAGAAAATATAATCTTTTACATTAATTTCAAATATTAATATGTAGGTATTGAATTATAATAACTTCTGGTAGAAAATTTTAAAAAGTTACCTTTACTTATTATTATTTTTATGTTATTGTAACTCTACCTTTCCTATAGTAAAATGAATAATTTTCTTATTTAGAAAATTATGAGGGCTGCGTGTTTTAAAGTTTCAGAAACGTTAATGTGAATCACCCATCACCCATAGAAATAATATACCGGAAGTTTATTTTATAAGTAAACATAGAGTATATCATTACTATAGTTACGGTGTAAATTGATTGACAGCAACGTATTAGAGTGCTTATTTTATCAGTGAACGTCTGGATAATTAATATAGACTAACAAAATATTAAATATTTTTCCAATTCGTAAAAAGGATTAAGTATATTATTTAGTTCCAAAGATAACTCCTCTAGTTTAGCCGTAATAGCAATATTTGTAAATGATTATCAGCATTTGTAAATGATACAGAGGACGATTTGTGGTGCTGTTTGACGACCTTACTTTGATTATACGCATGCGCGAAGCAGTCATTGAAGTATGGTTGTACTCATTTTTTTTAAATATATTTTTTTATTAAATACGTATTACAGAAACAGAAATAGAATCTTTATATTTTATATTGTAATAATTAAATATATGCATTTATTTATTTCGTTTCAAATTGTATGATTTCATTTTACGATGTCTAACGGAAGATCGAAATGAACGTTAAAAATCTGAAAAAAATATTACTGCATTATGAAATAAAAAAGATCAACCTACAAGTCATTGTACCGGATCGATTTTGGAATGTGACGAGTCTGACAAGTATTCCTTATTTGTTTACTCATAAATAAATGTGCTGCCATTCTGTAACTAGTAACTATGGGAATGAAACTGCTTTATGTTTACTGATAAAATAAACTCTCGATATATATAGTATATTATCTCTATGGAATCAACCTTTCTCCGGCCGTTGTTTTATTTTATTGGGAATGTAAAACGTTAATTAAAATAAATATTTTTGATTTATTATTCATATTATACTCATTTTGTATGATTATGATTACTTTAATTGTTAAAAAATATCAATTTACATTAGTTTTATTTTTTAGGTTAGAACAAATGTCACTAAATTTATTTGAATAGAACATTGTTTATATATCCATGCGAACCAAAACTGCTTCTGACATAAAAACCTATACTGTATAAAATATAAAACGTTGAAATAATATTTCTTTAATAAATTAAAAGTGTCAATAAAGTTTAGTTCCTGGACTAGTGATACAAACAATAATTTTGTCGTAGACATATTGAAAGTCAGATTTTCCTGAGTGTACGTGCGCAATAAAGTAGACATAAAATTTCACTTCCCTAGGGAAGAAAAAAAGCAGTTCTTTTACGGACTAATAATAGATGACGTTTAATGTGTCAGAAAAAACAACCAGAATAAAATACCTCAACATGATTTTAAAATATTGTAACTTCAGATAATATTGATACTTATATCAGATTCTAGGTATTTTTATTATATATTCCGTAAATAATAGAACAGAATTGCTAACCTTATTTACCAGAATAAAATATGTAATTAATGTAATATTAAAAATTAATAAAATGTTCCATCAAGAACCGACTACACAAACCCTTTCAATTAAAATATGTACTTTTAAAACATTTCAACTTTAGATAATTTTGATACTATATAAAAATACATTTCAATTTTAAGATATTATTAAATACGGAACTCATTTTGGTTATTATTAATAGTTTTGTAACAAATAAATACATTTCCATTTCTCATAATTTGTATTTTTTTATCTTCGATAAAATTTATTGATTTTTATTACAAAATCAATTGATTTAAATCAGGCTAAACCTGATTCAAACTCATTTTGGTTATTATTAATAGTTTTGTAACAAATAAATACATTTTCATTTCTCATAATTTGTATTTTTTTATCTTCGATATAATTTATTGATTTTTATTATAAAATCAATTGATTTAAATCAGGCTAAACCTGATTCAAACTAATTTCATATAAAAAACTGCTACTGTAAAATAAAACGTCTTATATTACTCGCGAATGAAACGACATTATACATTCGTGAGAATTTATCATAGTTGGCGCTTACGCGGTCGTGCGGTAAATGTCAATCATTGTATTGTACCAGTGTTCCTAAACCAATGGTCAGCAGAAAAATTTTAGCGGTCGGCGAAAGGGTTAAAAAGTGTTTTTTCACGCCTCCGTTTCATTATGACTAGTATTACAGAACTCAAGATCGTCCAGAAATTCTCATTTTGCAGGCCTAGGCCGGCAAAATGTAGGAATGCCAACTTAAATATTTTAGTATTACATTGACATTTGACATTGAAATTTTTAAATTATTTTATGGAAATGTAAAACGTTAATTAAAACAATTATTTTTGATTTCTTATTCATATTGTATTTGTTTTGTATGATTTTGATGACGTTTATTGTTGAAAAATATCTATTCACAACCGTTTTATTTTCTAGGTTGAAACCAGGGCATGTAACCGAAAAAAATACTGGTTAACGGTTAACCCATATTGAGAACATTATAAAAATAATGGTTTTAGTTCGAAAACCGGTTTTTAAAAATTGAAAACCGGTTTAAACCGGTTAATAAATCGGTTAATAAAAAAAATAATAAAAAACTTAATTAAAAAAATAATAATATTAGGAACAAATGAAAAGCGATTATGTTTCATGCTGCATGCAAAATCAAACTAGAAATTCACAAAAATTCCGATAACACATTCAGAGAAATGTAAGTAATTTTTTCAATTTTAAACTTGATGCCTAAAGCTTACAAAGGGACTACCTATTTTTGTGACTCTCCAATAAAATCGAAATTGTCATGTCTCATATAGTCTTATTCAAATACAAATATAACAGATATGAAAAATTCAATTTTTTTGGCACTAAATAGTATTATTAAAATGAAGGTTAATGTTCGCTAAAACCAGTTTATTTTTTATGATGAACGGTTACCGGTATTTTCGGCCTTAGAAATATCGGTTAAAATTACGGTAAAAGTTCACAAATTTTAAACAAAATTTAAAAAAAGTCAATACATTATTTTATTTATTAATATAGTATGTTATAATATAAAATTTATTTCGTGTATATAAATATTCAATAAAAAACTTTAAAATAATAGAAAACTTTTTTCCTTTATTATGGTGTACGGGGAGTAGTTGGTTTGAGTGTACATCTGTTATAATAAAATAAAATAAAAGGGCCTTTCCACATTTTCAAACACACTGTATATTTTTTTACTATACGGCAGAACAAAATATGTAACAATTATACTTAAATTAATTAGAAACATATATTTTACTTATGTCTTCTTACCCATTGTTCGGTGTGCCAATTTCGTACGTCCTAGACATCGGTCACACTACAATTCTATTTACATATACATATTTATTTTTTATTTAAATTATATTTTATACTTGATATTGTTAGGTAATACCCTACTATTAATTTAATATAATAATTTTAATATAACGTTGAATAACTGTTAGCTATTTCGTAATCCCCCTACCTTTATTCATTTATTAAAATGATAATTAACAACACAGAAATCTTCAGTGTCTTTTCAGCAGTCATCAGGTGAGCACAATTTATAATTTTATTTTTTAATTTGAATTTTAATAATTTATTGCGATTTACTACTACTATATTATTATTGAAACTAGTGTGCAGTACAAATATTTTTTTTATAATTATTAAAAACAAATTTTGTTATAAATAAACTAATTCATATTTTTTATTGTTTCAGGTTCCAGCTACTTTCTAGATATAAGATATAGATATAAGATATAGACGTAAGGGGGGAAGCAGGTACTTCTCAGTTTTTTTTCTCACCACTGAAATAGTAAGTTCAATTTTGATATTTAAGAATAATATCCTCACTGAATATTTTACGACTTCATTAAATTTAATTCCCATAAGCTCATTTTTAATTTAAATTATTTCCGTGATACATTGTTCACATTGTTTAATCTTAACTTTAACTGATACCGTATCATGCAAATATATTGCATTAAATTTGTTCCTATACAAATTAATAAGACTTGGCACATTAGGTATGAAATGAGATCTAGATATAAAGTGTGGAGTGAACATGTGAAGTATGATGGTTAGGTGTGATGTTTAAATATAAGGTATGATGGTTAGATATAAGGTGTGCTGATTAAATATAAGGTATGTTGAATGCAAGGTATGATGGTTAAATTTAAAATGTGATACTTAGATATAAGGTGTGATGATTAGATATAAAGTGTGCTTCTTAGATATAAAGTGTGATGCTTAGATGTAAGGAACGGTATGATGATTAAATATAAGGTGTGATGAATACATAAAAGGTGTGATGATTAAATATAAGGTGTAATGATTAATATAAGGTGTAATGATTAATATAAGGTGTGCTATTAAATTTAAGGTGTGCTGATTAAATTTAAGGTGTGTTGATTATGTTTAAGGTGTGCTGATTAAATTTAAGGAATGATGATTAAATATAAGGTATGATGATTAATATAAGGTGTGATGATTACATATAAGGTGTGATGATTAAATATAAGGTGTGATGAATAAATTTAAGGTGTGATGATTAAATTTAAGATGTGATGATTTAATTTAAGGTGTGATGATTAAATTTAAGGTGTGATGATTAAATTTAAGGTGTGATGATTAATATAAGGTGTGATGATTAATATAAGGTGTGATAATTACATATAAGGTGTGATGATTAAATATAAGGTGTGATGATTAAATTTAAGGTGTGATGGTAAAATTTAACGTATGATGATTAAATATATGGTGTGATAATTGAATATATGGTGTGATGATTGAATATATTGTGTGATGATTAAATATAAGGTGTGATGATTAAATACAATGTATGAAAATGTATATATAGTGTGATGGTTAGGACTGAGATGTGATGTGTATAGATATAAGGTATGATGTATGAATGGACGCAAATCCTTACTGCAAAACTACCCGGGAAGTTTTCAGTAAAGACGAGCTTTTAGGTACAATTTATTTTAGGTTTATAATGTGCCTTGTTTTATTAATTGTTTTGCTTTTGTTTATTTATGAGTACATTATTTAATTCACTATAAATGTAAATATTACACAACTTTTACTATGCCATTTTTGTACAAATATTGCTATATAGATTTAATTTTTTAATTTACTCCTATTACTAATTTCAACCATTAATTTTTCCCTAAAAAAATAATTTTTGATTTTAAAGTCCTCCAATTATAATATTTGAATTTTGAATGTGCAATACCCCGTAGTATATTATAAGTCGAGGCACTCCTTTCTCTGCTTACAGCATTCTGGTCGTTGGTATGGGTTGCACGGAAGGGTTGTGATACCGCCCTCGTATTAGCGTGTCTATAAGTTAGAGTTACGGATGTGCTTGGTGCATCTTGCTGCCCTTTTACCATTTTGGGCGTTAGTACTGGAGGGCCGGAAGGGTGTCTGACCGCTAGCGTGTTGAAATGTCTAATTGTGGAGTGAGTTTGTACGTAGACTATAATAATTAATATTATATTTTCATTTTCTACTTCTTCCTTGGTTTTCATTCCAATGCCCCTGACCCTTTTCGCTGGAAGTACACTGCATTAGTTTAAGTCGCGCCGAATAACTTTTAAGTCGCGGTTAGATTTAAGTCGCAATAGTTTTAAGTCTTCCTCCTTTCCTTAAACCCAAAACCATTCCTTCCCCCCTTGCCGTCGTGGAGAGACCTTGTCGTGGTGGCAAGGCTTAACCATCCTCTAAACATCAAGTAAAATAATAGAGGATGGGACCAACTTCTCCACTTTAATATTATATTGATATAATTTACAGATGAAGAAATTTTTATAAATTTCTTTCTTCAGATATTTTTAGGGAATAATAGATAGAAATGAAGCAGAACCTATTTCAAATGGTATAATTCCTTATAGGAGCAGCAATTTATATTGGTGAGTGCAAAATATTTTTTTATAAATATTAGTGCAGCAAATATTGTAAAATATGTTCATATATTTTAATAATTGTAAAAATAACTAATAGTTTTTTTTATTAATGAGTAGTTTAGAAAAATATAAAATATTTTTTATTTTGCTAGAGCTAAAGAAATTGTAATATAATTTTCAATTCTTAATTCATATGTGTTATTTAAAAATGTACGAGTATAGTAGTAGATATTAAAATATAACCTATCCAAAAGTTATATTTAAAACATTATATTTTTATAGACTGACAGTTTCAGGTATGTTTCTATAATGACAGAAATGCAGAAAGAAGAAATATTTAAACCGCGAAAGAACTATGGTTGAAAACATTTCTAGAAAACTGGATGGATCAGAACCTCGAAAATCGTAAGTGCTTTCCATAAATTTATAATTTATATTTCCACTAATTGCCTAATCATTAATTGTTATTTATCCTTATTTGACATGAGAATTTGTTTTTCATAACGATTTTACTTTGTAATCATGGTAATAACTGTAACATGTTTTATGACGAATTTTTCAGAATAAATCAAATCAGAAAGTTATCATTTTCATACGATCAGAGAAATTTTTTTTAATGAAAATAATATTTTTAAAGTAAATTACTTTATATATTATTATAATTTTTTTCAATGCAGGTCGAAAACATTGTTAAATATTTATATGTTTCATAATAATTCCAATGTAATTTTTATTAATTTTTTTCCAAATACCGCAGTACAGAGACTATTTAAATACAGGGTGACTTATAGTGATAGGCACGTAGTTCTTCGATTTTATTCCCCGGAAATGTGTATTAACCAGGGCATGTAACCGTAAAAAATACTTGTTAACGGTCAACCCGTACAGAAAACGTAATAATAATAACGGTTTTAGTTCGAAAACCGGTTTTTATAAATTGGAAACCGGTTTAAACCGGTTAATATATCGGTAAAAAAATTAATTAAAAAAAAACAAAAATATAATAAAAAATAATTACAAAAATATAATAAAAATAATATAAAGAAATTAAAAAAATTACCATCTGAAAAAATATAACGAATAAAACAATGCAATTTATTTAACGAATATTCACAAAAATTCCCGTAATACCATCAGAAAAACCCAGGTCACTTATCAATTGTAAACTTGACTAATAGTGACAAAGGGACTACCTACTTTTATGACACTCCAATAAATTATAAATTGTAAAAACTGTCATGACTTATATTCAAATACAAATAGGTAAATAACACAGATATAAAAAAATTAAAATGTTCGCGTTAAATGATAGTAAAATAAAGGTTTTTAACCGGTTTACTTTTTTGTTGGTTAACGGTATTTTCGGTCTTAAAATTATCGGTTAAAATTACGGTTAAAGTTCGCAATTTTCGTTCAAAGTATCGGTTATCGGTTTATATTAACCGGTTTTTTTAACCGGTTACATGCCCTGGTTGAAACAAATGTCACCATTTTTTTTTTAATAAATTGTGTATCACACGCCCGGAAGTTATTTTGTGAGATCTCGCATTATTAGCAAGCCTCGTTTTCAGCTCGGCCTGTCAAAATGAGCTCACTCTCGCAAAAGTCAAATTTTCGTCACCTAAGCAAAGCAACGTCGGGAATCTCAATTTCTCATGTCCCCCCTAGATTAGCGTGCTGGAAATTATGGAAAAAACACTCTTTCTAAAGCATTTATTAGAAACTGTATTTATAATTAAAACGTATAATTACCCAATCATCCTTTTACAAAATAATAATAAAAGAAAATAGTGGATTATTGAATGAAATTTAATTAAAAAAAATAAATTTAGTGCATTTGGTACACAATCTTGGCAACAACTGCTGTTGTCATGTTGACAGGTTGACAAGCACTTGGCAGTATTGAAATACATAACCACAATACTGTGTATATAATAATTAAAAATATTTGTACAAAAATAAAAACAAATTATTGGTTTTCTGATTTTCGTACAAAAAAACTGTACAAACCTCTTCAGCGAACTTTTTTCCCAGATTCGTTCTATTGCAACGCTTGCAACCTCGCGCCACAAAATAATCATCTAGAAAAATAACGTTCCCACGCTTGTTATGTAATCTTGGCAACAACTGCTGTTGTCATGTTGACAGGTTGACAAGCACTTGGCAGTATTGAAATACATAACCACAATACTGTGTATATAATAATTA
Organism: Stenolophus ochropezus; assembly: GCA_035578165.1. NCBI lineage: Eukaryota > Metazoa > Arthropoda > Insecta > Coleoptera > Carabidae > Stenolophus > Stenolophus ochropezus. Next base: position 24,367,783 of record JAQOWZ010000008.1, read on the forward strand.
AAAATATTTGTACAAAAATAAAAACAAATTATTGGTTTTCTGATTTTCGTACAAAAAAACTGTACAAACCTCTTCAGCGAACTTTTTTCCCAGATTCGTTCTATTGCAACGCTTGCAACCTCGCGCCACAAAATAATCATCTAGAAAAATAACGTTCCCACGCTTGTTATGTAAATAAATTTTACAATTGCCATTTTCCAAGATCTATTGGTCATTTTTTTGTGATTTTTTTCATAACGGGAGTTTATTTTATCGGTATACATAGAGTAGTTTCATTACCACAGAATGACAGCAACGTGTTGAAGCGTTATATAATATACGGTATATTTTTTACTTTTTTTACTCTATCCTATCTTATGTAAAATTAAATTTATTTAAATCCGATAGTTTTTGTCATTACTGATTAGAATAAATATGCCGTAAATCAATAACAATAATTTAAATATCCTACCAAAGTTGTTACATTTTTTTATATTTTAGCAGTGCCATCTGTTATAGTCGGGAAAACTAAAAGAACAACACTGTGTAATACTGATTTCTTTGGCTCTCGATGAGTACGAGTGTGTTGATTGTGAAGTCTAATCAACCCCATAGGCTTGCTAAAAAAAATAACAAGTGACTAAAGATAATCACCCCTATTCATTTATTCATAATAGACATTGTTAGTGTGTTGCTAATCACGTTTCAAAACGGTGGTGGAACGTAGGAAACAGCTGATTGTGGACAACTTCCTGTCATATTTACATAGTGCCTTATGATAAACTGTGTCTGAAACAACATTGTTCGCTATATGTGAGTGTGTTAAAGTTATCAGAATTTCGTATCATAATAGTGAGTTGTTGTAAATATTTGATGATATGGCTGTTACATAAATAGATAGAGCGATTGAAAGAATATCACAGGATAAGACTTCAATAAAAAAATATATTTTGTGTGTGTATTGCTAAAATTGATAACCAACAATAGAAATAGAATACGAACAAAAAACAAACATTTTGTTTTGACATATAAATAAGGTTAGCAATTCTGTTCTATTATTTACGGAATGTATAATAAAAATACATAGAATCAAATGTAAGTCTCAAAATTATCTAAAGTTAAAATATTTTAAAAGCATGTTGAGGTATTTATTCTGGTAATTATTTCTAACGCATTCAACGCCATCTGTTAGTCCACACACGAACTGTTTTTTTTTTCTAGGGAATAGTGAGATTTTGCAGGTCTGAATCAGACGCGCACGCACACGCAGGAATATCTTATTTCCAATTGGTGTACGATAAAAAAAAAATCCGCCGATCTGAACACAATTAAATTTTACGTATTAATTTTCAAACGAAATGTATCATTTTCTTGGTTATTATTTTTCGTCAGCAAATATTTTTCTTACGCTCAGCCTACTGCGATTTTATCATATAATTGTGTACAATACTCGGATGGCAAATAATAAATAACAAATGAGTAAATAAAAAAACATTGTTTCAAAAATTGTTATGTCTACATGTCTACAGGATGCAAAAGTCTTTTTTCTTCAAACGTCATAAAAGTTACATCTTCTGTGACGTGATTGACAAGGTTGAAGTTTAATTTCTATGCCAACGTAATATAATTTTTTATTCTAGCCGCCGTATAATATTGTCGCCGCCGTATAATATTGTCGCCGCCGTATAGCCAATAAGAAGTAACTTGTACAATAGAAATCTGTAATATCGCCCTAAATGTCACTATAAAAACTAGATAACCTAAAAATAAAGTTACTAAAAATTATGAATAACTGACAGGTAACCTACATATTAAACGTCAAATAGTAATTTATTTTTTAAAATTTCTAAGTTTGAAGAAAAAATAGCATGTGTTATTCAGAGTAAAAGTGTCTTTGTGTGCCTCGCATGCAATTGTCCGACTCGCTTCGCTCGTCGTGCAAACTTCCATGCTCGCCACACAAAGTATCACTTTTACTCTTAATAACACAATATACTATTGTGAAATTCTTTTGCATCCTGCAATAAAAGATTCCAATTTAATCAAATCTGTCAATTTATTGTCTTCGTCTTCAATAGAATAGTATAATTTTAAAATATTTGTTTGACTCCTGCTGTCAACTATACTCTATTCACTTTAAAATAAGAGGGAAGGCTATTATATGGACTATGATTTTAAATTTGAAAGACAGTTCAAAATAGTTATTTGTCAAACTAGAGAGGAAAACGTATCTTCTTACCTCTCGAGTTCGAGCTTGACTCACGAGCGTAGTGAGTGAGGCATTCGAAATAGAGTGGAAAAAGTGCTTTCCTTTCGTGTTAGAAACAAAAAACGACATGTTTCAAAAATTTATTTATTCGGAAGAAAAGGCACAACAACATGAAAGCTAGAAAATTAGGTTATGTAAGGTTTGACGTTTTTTAGTACAATTTTTACAGTATTCACGTTTAAGTTGACAAACTTTAAAATAATAAATAATATGAAAAAAGAAAAGAACAAGACATAATTGCCATAATTTTTTTATAACAATATCATTACTATATAAGAATTTTTAATACAATAACGAATTTTTCCAATCTTTGATTCTATAATAATATCCATGTTATACTGTTCGGAATACTGCACATTTTCCTCACTAGAGAAAGAAAAGTAATTTTCCTTACTATTTCGCGAGTAGAAAGTAGAGTTTTTCATGCTTGCCGTAAAAAAACAATAGTAATAGGGAAACCTATTGCAAATGGTAACTCCTCAATCATTTAATTGCGCACTAATCTACATAAATTTCGTGTGTGTGCAACTGGCTTTGTTCGACGCGACATCAGTGGCGTAGCTAATATACTGGTTTTGAGGGGATATGTTTTGAAAAATATAGTTCTTATATTTTTAAAAGAAATAAATTGCTCTTCCAATGTAAAATTAACTCTGTAACATACTTATAGTATAATTATATATAAAATTATTTCAATTTTTTACTTATTTCTTATTCCATTGAGTTGAAGTTAGGGGATTATTTTGCCGTCAGGCGTCAGTAAATTGTAAATAAAAGCCATATAGACCGTACACGGTTTAAACACAGAATAGTTATATACAGAATCGTGTTGGTACCTTGGTACACCTTGGAGAATTTGGACCTTTAAATTTGTTGGCTGATTGACGCTCGAAATTTAAATATTTGTTTGAATTATAAAAGAATTTTTGGAATGTAAAAATACTAATATTACAAATTTATCAACATAATAAAAGCAAATTAGATTAAATAAATAGGTACATATACATATATTGCAAAAAAATTTATGAAACATAATGCCTATATTTCAGTTTATCGGTAAGCACAATTTTCTATTTCTTCCTTTTCGATTAGATTTCAAATTCATTACTATTTCAAAACAAAATATTCTGAGTGTCACATATAATATTCTTAATAATCTATTAGTGAAGAATTTCACTAGTTGAAACCCAATTATTTTTACTAACTCGTATAAGTAATATAAGTATATGTGTAATTTTTAAATTTGCAAACTTAACATTCCTCAAATTATAATCTTTATAATGCATAAATATATTGTTATTTAATTCGAAATTTTTTTGACAAATCGTCTCACAAGCTTCACATTTGTGTATTTTTAAACAATTGTTTAACAAGTACAACTTTGAATCTGTTATGTTATAATCATCATATACATGGATGTCGACAAAGCGTATGGAAAGCTGATACAGCTTCTTCCCCTTTGGAGTATGTGAAATATAATAATTTCTTTTAGATAATTATTTTCCTATACTTTTATCAACGTGATAACATATTTGTTGCGTCTTAGAAATCGATTTCTGTATTTTTATATTTTTGTTATTGTCTTCTCACTGAAAATTGTCTAGACGCGATAATGATTGATAAAACAGATAAATTTGAGCCACGAAGATGTGACGACACTTTCCGATTTTAAAGTAAGAGCCCTTTAATTTATTGGCATTCAGCATCTCTCTCTAATTTTTGTTTCTCTGTCTTACTGTCGCTTCTGTACATATCTATTCTGCGGTTTAAACAAAGATTCCGGATATCGTACCATAGAACTCAGAAGAAACTGATGTGGTGGAGTTCTCTGGTTTACGGTGTTGCCAAATAGTACTGCAACTATGATAATTTAAATTTGTGCTGTTAGTTAGCAAAAAAGGCACCATGTAGCTATCGAAAGCTAACAAGGGGGAAATTGCCCCGCTGTCACCATTCTAGCTACGCCACTGCGCGACATCTCTTACCTTAACGTGGACAGAGTATAGAGTATAGACACAGAATAAGTTTATACAGAAGCGGCAGTAAAAATTAGAGAGAGATGGGGAAAGGCAACCAATTTAAAGGGCTCATTATTTAAAATCGGAAAGTTTTGTCACATCTTAGGGAGAGATAGGGGAAGTCAACAAAGTTAAAGGTCTACAAATGCTCCAAGGTAATAGAACTGAATAAGATAACATGAAAGGTACCGACACGGAGTGTCCCATCTGTATGAACCTATTCTGTGGTATAGTCGTAGACAATTGCTAGTCAGAGAACATCTGACATGATAAATATCAAAATTTTGTCTTTACATTTTTACTAATTTTGGAATATAGTTTTCGAAAAAATGTTTGATACTTCGATACTTGAATCCGAAATGCTTTTACATTCTCGATTTTTTTAAATCTAGAATCCCATTTTTATCTCCCGCCTATCAATATACAGATAAAGGAAGTATTGTTTTTGGTCAAATTTCTCGAGTGTAAGTTTTCAATATGTGAGTACGAATTAAGGTCCCTAGAATACGATTTTACTATTTTTACCCTGATGTCTGTATGTGTCTGTGACAATTTTTTGTCCATGATAACTCCCATACGATACATGTGAAAAAATATAATATTTGATATTTAAGAGTTATATTCAAATATGATGAACTGATTAGATTTTGACTACAATTAGTTAACCGGAAGTAGTACTTTACATGAAGCATTAAACCGTTTTTCCTAAAAAGACGCCTCTAAATTCCTTTTTTTCGCAAATTACGTTATTATTAAATATCAAGATTATTTAATTTTCTACCGAGCTGCATAATTACATTTTATATATAATAACTGGCTAAACAGAAAAAAATATTAATTATATTAACTTTACACATCGTTCAAAATGAGGAATTTCTATAAAACAGATGAGTTATTTATACGTTTACTAAATTTGACATATGCTGTTGTCAAATTTAAAGTAAATAATTTTCAAAGATAAAATAAGTAAATACGAAGTTTTTTTTACTATAAAATAAAATGCCGAAAATAACGGTTTTCTTCGCTTTGATGCAAGGAAATTTCAGGTATAAATTGAATTAAAAATATTCTGAACAAACTAAATATTTAATGTACTAAAGAATTTTTTTATAGAATATTTTACTACAGTGGCGGGAGGTAATGTGTTGGACACACGATTTATTTTCTATTAGATTTTTGCATTTACTCCTTTTGGTTAAAAATATAGATTCTAATATATTGAAATACAGAAATGTACGCAGGTGGAACTTAACAGTGTCTGGAGAAATTATGTGCAGCGTTCTAGAAAAATTCTCAAATAATATTTACTTTCTCCAAGTCTGTGTATCTATATCAAAGTAGATATAAATAGAACAAGAATTTCATTATAAATCGAAATCGTCTTACGTACAAACATATTTTTAATTAGATCATTTTTATCTAAACTTCATTAAACAAATTACACAACTAAAAAACAGTTGAAATATGTGAGACAAACACGTCAATCGTCAACAGTTATCTGAAAATATTTTCATTCTAAATGTAATCGGAAAGTAATTATTTATTTGTTAAATACTTCATAGAATGTTCAGACATAAAGGAAAATCCTATATTGATAAACATTTATCAAGAATTGGTTAATTGTTTACGAATAAAAATGTAAATACTCTTCATGTGTGGAAAATTTTTAAATACGCTGCATCTTGGGTTTTGTAATCTGCTGCCCGTACTAAGTGAATGTCCTTGAGTATCGTCTGGTTTTTTTCCAAGGTGTCTGTCAATTGTCCTCAAATATTTTATAAATCTGGGTGGTAAAATATAAGATATATGTTATAAAGTTAGTTTATTTTATCATGAGGCAAAGGATTTGCCATTTGCCATATTCATGGTTACGAATTTGACAGCAATGTATCAAAGCGGTCTTTGTAAATGGAACATTGGATATAGCAGATGTAATATTGAGGTTAAACAATTTATTTTTTATACTTTGAGTTAACAGTTGCCCTATTATTATATCGAAAGCAGTTTTATAATATTAAATATTGTTACACGGTTTTTGGTATTTTTTTTGTTGTAAAATTGGTACTTCTAACAAATGCACTCCACTTTAAATGTCACATTGGTAACCTCAAATCTCAAATATTTGGCAATGTTTTTTTAATACAATTTATACAATTTCTGAGTAGGAAAACGAAATAAATAAAACTAGTTTAAAAGGACATTTAAATTTCATAACTCATAATGTATATAGATTCATAAATATTTTCATAATATTTTAAATGCTTATTAACAGATAAATGTGCCCAACTTCAACAGGGTTACCTTATTTCACATTTATATATCCCTAGATTACAATCTGTTATTTTATATATTGAAAATTTTAAGATTTTTATTAAATAAGTTGGTGGTGGTTCGGCAGAAATTCTCAACTAAATTCTGTCCTTTATAAATAAAATGGGGACTGTGCTGGTTTAATTCATATATTTCAAAAGGAGCGATGTGTATAATACTATGTCTATATCTTGACTCTTACGTCTTACTATATACAAGATCTTTCTTAAAGCTTTACAAACACTCTTAAATTACGGGGGTGATAAGCTTTTAAATAAAAAATGTGGAGTGGTTTGGGGCACGAATCACTTATGGCAGGGATAGTCTGATTTTCATAGAATTGAGTCATCTGGAATACTGGAATATATCACACCCGACACGACCATAAGTAAATAAAAGTAGAAAAAATGTATATTATACTCGTTTTACACAACGTATTGTTCCATTCGTGTTTTTGGAGCACTCCTCGTTGCGCTCATGGAACCCCAAACAACTCATGGAACAATATACTGTCTTATACAACTTGTATAATAATATACTATTATATTTAATAGTTATATAACAAATGTATGGGAAATACTTGAAAATTTTTTTAGTGCACAAAAGTGCATGGGAAAAATATTCTGATGTATATGCCATGAAAGGAAGGAATCTTTCGGAAAGCTAAAACCTTTATCCGGTGCTGTGTACATACGTCATTCTACACCTAGAGTTTGAATTCATGTAATAAATGCGTGTTAATGTACATATTTAATTCATTACCATTATAAGATAAGATAATAAACATTTGAAGTTGAACGGATTCAATTTCGGCTCCTTAGAAACACTGCCGATCATTTTGTGCTCACGGATCCCATTTCCAAAGAGCATGATCATTTCAATATCATACCTAAATTATTTTCCAAAAATGACAGCACTAACATACCTATAACAACGGACATCAATCATTTTACGTATACAGAATTTTTTGCTCCAACAAAAAGATTAACTGAAATATGTACGCTATACAATGAAAAAGTTACTAAATTTTATTTATGTTATAATGGTCGTTATTTGCTTATTTTACAGCAAAATTCTTCAAGTGATTTTGTTTTCGATTATTTATCTGTTATTGAATTAGATTAAGACCGCTAAAGGCTTCACTTTTTCATATGCTATACCCTATCCAGGTATTATATAGAGATCCGTGCTTAAAATTGCTTTATTTTTAGCGTAACTTGACAGATAAACCGCAACATTTGTTAATTTTGTAGCTTTACAAGTTCTGAATATAATTGACATCTGCGGCATTTATGATTACTACAACTACAATACTAATCCTAGGTATATTATTCATCTGGAGACATATATTCTATGATGGAATGCAGTTTTTTTGTAATATTATTTATTATAATTATAATAAACAAAGCTATACTTAAAGGAACGATAAACAATAATAAACAAGGTTTCTTTTATGCAGTAAATAAACGTATTATTTTATGTCTGCAGTATGTCTGAATACGATTACTATGTTCAAAGTTCAACAAAACCTGTATTTTTACACGATAAGTCTATTTACATACCTTATGCACTTAATTGATAAATTTTACGCATTATATTACAAAACAAAATAACGATGCACAAATGCACGTGCCTTTCACGTGTTCTTGTTGATGTTCATGTTATGTGATATTAGGTATTCATATGTCATTCTTTCATTAAATGTGAAACGCATGAAAATTGTAAAAAAGTATACAAAAATGCTTAACATTTATACAAGCAAATTTTATAACGATGTGTTTTTAAATTAAGTAAATATAATGCGAGATAAGTTATCAACGATTTTTTAATGTTCTAGAAATAGAAATTCTTGCGAAATTCTTTAGAATAAAAAACGCATCAAAATATGTAAATATATGCAGGTATGCTTTTTAATAATCTAGTACAGTACAGTCTCTGCAAAAATTTGTTTTAAAATTATACAATTTTCAGATAATATCTACAGATTATTATCTAAAGTGACAAATTGATAAAATCTAATCAATTTGTAATAATTACATATTTTATAAATCACCTCATGAATGAATATCATTGATAGTGATGTGATTTTGAAACATCTTCTTTGAGTATGTATAAAGTTGAGAATTCTGCACGCAAAAATCACGTGATAAAACAAGAATTATATATTAGCATATAGATTTAGGACGTCGAAATATTCCAGAAGGTATTAATAAAAAGTTGACCTAGAAAAAAAACTAATATTTTTGACATAATACCATCTTATTAATTGTAATCGCTTTTTAACCGTATACATTTAATATATCGAACAAAAAAGGCATACCGCACTAGATATGAGCAAAAGACTGATTTTGACAAATTTACTATTTGACTTATAACTTTTTTGTTTCAATTCATACAATTTCTAGTTTGTATATTCTATAGGCACTTTCTTAAGAAGAATTGACAGCGATCCTCAAAATTTTTATAGCTCGTACACTTTTCGAGAAATTCATACAACTTTCAATTTTCTTTGGGGGTCAAAGTTGTCTTTGGCACTGTTAAATAGACATTTTTAGAGAATTATTGTTTTTATTCAATTTCGGTCAAGTGTGCTTTGGAAACAATATTAAAAATCATTTGTTTTAAACAAATTTTTAACAAATGAATTCAATATTCGCCTAAATTTATATAAAACAGAAGCAAATATGTAACCTTCCTTTTCTGGATAGTAGGTATAGTAAGAGAAAAAATGTTATTTTGTTACACAAAATCATTTTTACTCTGAATGACACATACTATTTTTTCTTTAAACGTAAACATTTTATAAAATAATTTACTACTTGACGTATTTATTTTATAGGTTATCAATTTAAAACTGTCAATTGTTGATGGTTTATAGGTTATCTCATGTTATAGTGACATTTAGGCCGGTATTTTATATTTTTTATTGTACAAATTATTTCTTATTGGTTGATTCTACATAGTTTCTATGGATACTTATTTATTTTACTTTTACTCCTGGTGGCGTAGAAATTACGATTCAACCTTGTCAATTACGTCGCAAAAGATGTCACTTTTATGACGTTTGTAGAAAAAAACTATTATATGTGTTAGAGAAAGTATAGTCAAAAGTATGGAACAGTATTTCCGCCACTTGAGAAACCGTAAAAACCTATAAACTTTTCGTTTATGCGGAAATGATATATTCCATACTGGTTACATAATATAGTATTATAATTCAAGTACTTGCTGACCGAACAAGAATCGATATTAATGAAGTTCTAATTTTCCTTTGACATGGTTTAATTTTTTTAATCATAATCTCATAATGATAAAACGTTTTTGTTAAAACGTGAACTTATCAAAGATAAAACGTGTATGCAAGACAACGAGAATTCATGGCCAACTATTTATCAATACCCTCTTACACATATCCCCAATATTTATAAGCCATCTTTTAAAACCCTGTAAATGTCTAATTATTAAGAACAACTAAATGACTAATTTACTAAAATTACCAAGTAAAAGTAGGAATATGCTATTCAGAAATTATTCAGTCTATGAAGTACTGTAACTACAAATATGTTACGCCAAGTATATTTATTTGACATGCTCTTCAGGTCTGGTGATAGTAAATATTATTTGTCTTTCCTGTTTAGTAAGAAGCGTAGTGTAAAACCAGTTTTATTACGTATTCATAATACAATTGTTCTATCTACGCATTGGCATTACATATTTAAAATTGACGGCCTTACTATTTTAATTAGTCTCTAAATACTTTTCGATAAGTTTAATTGAATTTATTGGTCCAAAGTACAGTTTCAAGGAAATGTATTATTTCCGTATTCTCTAATTTTTAATATAATACCTAACTGTTTTGATTCAATGACATATTTCATTCATGAACTTGAAATAAAAAGTGACACATAAAAACCGGTCAAACATTATAATTTATTTTGTTAATATCCTTGAGATATCAGATAACTACATTTGATTATATTGTAATCTTTTTGAATAGAAATTTAATCATGAACGATGTACATATTACTTTACATGAATAAAAGATGAGCTACGAAGTGCATGATAATTTTATTAAACCTAGACTAATATTTTACCTGTAAGCGTTACTGATTTGCAGAGTATAACTTTATTGTAGTTTTGTAATGGACCAAATAATTTGTGACAACGCTTTTTCCAATCTTCAAAACACTTCTAGAACTCAATTTACGATGTTGCGTTTAACTTTTTCGGCAATTTTGTCCTTTCCTAGGGGCATTTTCTTCAGCGCAGCATTTTTTTATATTAGTAATAAATCATTGAATTATTTAAAAAAAATATTTTACATCCTTTTATTTTTAGGTAACTGATTTCTACCCTAAAATATGTGTAAGTTGCACCCTTTAAAATATTACCAGTCAGTCACTCGCATTAAAGAACCTATGGATAAAAATTTTCATTTTAAAATTCCCACTAGTACAGCCACAATTACAAATTGAATGTCAGCCAATGATCTATTTCAGTCGACCTGGAATTGGAGCACGCTTCAACGTGTGCTCTAATTCATGGTCTGCTGAAACAAGAGGACATTCTGGAGTATATTCCGTTGCTCTGGATTGTGCTCTGGTTTCAGTGAGTCAGGAATTGGAACATTTTAAAATGTTTGCTCTAATTCTTGACTTTCTGAAACCAGAGCATATTCTGGAGCAATTACGATTGCTCTGAATTGTGCTTTGGTTTCATTGGGTCAAGAATTAGAGCACTCAGAAGTGTTTGATCTAATTATTGATCAGCTGAAACCGGAATACATTTTGGAACTATTTCGGTTGTTCTGGATTGTGCTCTGTTTTCAGTATCTGTAATGAGTCAAATATAGATTGCAATGGAAGTAATGGAAAATCATATGTGCATATATACCATTCCTAGTATTATAACGATATTGATTGATATAAGTCTTTTTTACAAAAAAGTTACAAATTATACCAAAACATTTAAAAAATACGACAACGAATATTAATTAGAGACACAAAGTCCATTTTCTGAAATATATATCATGTATATTTATTATTACTCCTGTTTCGAAAGCAGGACGCGAAAGAAATTTTTCTTGTTTAAGACGAATAAAGACTTATTTAAAAAAAAATACTATTACCCATAGGAAACTTCAAAATTTGTGTTATAAACAATATTGAAAAGCAATTGTCAACAAATTGAACTTGGACAAACTAATAGACAGCTTTACTTCAGGACATCCTAGGCGGATAATTTTAAATTGAATATAATTGAAAGTTTTGTTCCGGATATATTGAACCATCGGTTAATAGAACAAAAATCGCATCGAAAGAGAAAATAACGTATAATTTTGACACTTACTACAGTTTTTCGATGCTATTTTTTTCTATTAATCGATGGTAAAGTTAATCGGCACTTTAACAAAATGTGAAAAACTGACCCTCAGAGTTGTTTTTAACGTAATTTTTTTTTATTTTTGTGAAATAACATTTATTTATTAAAAAAAAATATTGGTTTTTAATATGTACTTCGGGTGCCCATCCTATAAAATGTCGGACCGGCCTGTGCCCACCTAAATAAAATTGGCTGGCGACGTAACTGTGTTTGTGGTTTCAAGAAATCTATGAAGGAATTGGAAATTGTATATAACAAAGGGAAATAAATAAATAAATTGAAATACATTTTTATTAATTACCTTCTATACAAAAGTATAGCCATTCTTTTCAAAATACAGGGAACACAGTTTCATATAATCATTTCAATCATTTCTTGCTTTTAATTAAAAATCTAGACCTCGAATTTATTCATTTTTTCACTTTATTTCTGTCCTTTTTGGAAAAGAGTGGAAACTTACTACATATATTGTTGTAAATAAAAACAAATATGTTAAATTAAACATATAAATAAATCCTGTAAGCAACAAAAGCAAGTGTGAAACAAAGCCGTTTATCAAAGCTCCTGTAGTTTTGAAATTTGCTACCAGATAGAGTATCGCTTAGCAAAAGTCGCCTATACAGGAAATATATAAGAAACAGATAATAAAACGACTAATAATGCGAAGTAATATGTTGTACACCTCGGATTTTTTAAAACAGGGACATATTCCTTTAAAAATGACGTAAACTCGTTAGATATTTATAGATAGATTTTACCGGCGTCAGTCAGCAATTGAACTATAATTCGTATAAGATAGATAAATAGATTTGACGTATTGAAATCATGAGACTATTAGCTTTAATTTGAATTTATAATTTATCATTTTGTTATGACTTGTGAATGGTGTCTAAGTGTACGTCATTCGTCTACACGTTTTCATCAACTAATTGAGTTTTGAACGACTCATTTGTTTATGTAGATGTGTACTTCTTTTGTTTGACTTTGAAAGATAATAAACAGTTGAAAATATGTCGGGTTATAAACACACTATTTATGTTAATTGTTTTCTAAACAGATATTATCTTCATATTTGTAAATTATTAATAACAATTTATTTAACGATTATAATTTTGTTTGTATATTCAAGATCTATTGCATATAATTACTAGATTTAATTCGATGTATATTTAAATAGAATCAAAGTTTAATTTCCATGTTATTAAAAATATATCGATTCAATTTGTTTTTGATAATTTAAATATATATTGACGAAAATATATTATGCCCAGTTGCATTAACAAGACTTAAATTTGAAGCAATACTTAAACAAAAAAAAATTTATTTAAATTTTGACAGTAATGTTAAATAGTTCATTTGACACTTTCTTCTAATGTTCCGTTTAAGAAAAACGTAAAATTAAATACCAACGGTACAACCGGCCATGAATATATTAAAAAAGTATTACATAAATGTACACTCAAATCAATTAATTTCCGTACACCAGTAAAGGAAAAAAAAATCTATTCTTTTAAAGATTGTTATTGAATATACATATATACGAAATAAATTTTATATTATACTTACTATATTAATAAATAAAATGATGTATTGACTTCCTAAATTTTTCGTAATAAAATCGGGAAAAAAAATATTATATTTATTATAACAACTGAGTCCGCCAATTTAGTCTCCGTACACCTGTAAATTATACGGAATCAATTTTGATCCGCCTTTGATTAGAATTACTTCCCTTAAACAGTTTGTCATACTTTCCACTAATTTTCTTGGAGTATAGGTGTCAATTTTACCCCATTCTTCTGCTATAAATGTAGTACTTCTTTTAAATTTTCTGGATGTCTTGTTTTACACATTTTTTAAAATAAATCACAGTAATGTTCAATGTGATTCATACCTACAGATTGTAGAGATGTTTTTCATTGTTGTCTACAATTGTAGATACTATAATTATTCTAGCAGTTTATGTATAGTATGTTTGGATTTATAATCTTGTTAAAAGATGTAAGAATCCCTTGTACCCAATTTGGTTTGAGTGTATACAGTGAATATTTTTTAACGTGAAACATAGAATTTGCCATATCCATGGGGTTTTGTATTATGATTTTTTTTATCTTCAAATACAATGACAGTATATTAATTCAAGTGTAAGAAAATTCTAAGAATCGTTAAAAATTTTAAAGGAAATGGTAGAATAGTAGAAAAACATATTAGATCATTCGATTTTTCAAAATTTTCAAAATTTAGATTAATTAACAATTCAAATTCAAAACATTTCTTATAATTTTACATTTGCTCAAATATCGAATTTGATTCACGAGTTTCATAGCAGATTGGGTCATTTCTTAATAGTTAATGAACGGGTTTTTTGAATATTTATAGTAATTAATAGTTCGTTATTAAGTTTACTTGATCAATAGTTGGTTTATTTGTTCAATATTTTGTAATTTATTTCAATATTAAAATTTAATACTTTTGTGAAATTCATTACCACATTCCCTATGTATCATTATCATTTTAAATCAGACTTTTGAATGAGAATCAAATATCAAGTCGTAACCATAGATATGATAAATTCTATGTTTCACATTAAAAAATACTCACGATATTTAAATATAACATGTTTATTGTCAATTAAAGATAAATGCATATTAATATAAAATATTGATATTTTAGTAAATCAAAGTGGCATAATTATAAATATGCAATGTATGTGAATGTGAAGGGGTTAAATGTTATCGAATCTATTAATATTTATGCCAAATCAGGAATCATTGGTGTTTAAGTAAAAAATCTGATGTGGACACCACATGGCTTCCTTGTATGCTAAATTATACACATTTTTTGCTGCACTGCATTTATACTTATTTCACTTGAAAGTGTAATCATTATGCGTATACGGCTAATCATTCTTCAACTTCCATTCGTTTTATATCTTCGAACTTCTCTTTATAATGGATCATCTTTTGAAAATTTTATTAAAATGTTATAATTATTCCTTATTGCATTAAACAAAATCATTTTCATCGCTCAAAAATTGCAAAAAAAGATATTGTTTTCATTTATTTCGTATATATCTCTCACGAAATATATTCTGAAAGTTGTCAATCAAATGTTTCCTAGAAAAATTAAAAGCCAACTAAATTATTATTTTTATTAAATTTCTGCCCTTTGAAAAGATCGACTGAAATAAAAATGTAGGTGCATAACTAGATATTATAATAATGACATAAATAAAATTTCAACATTCTACGGCTAATCGTTTGCGAGTTATACGAAAAATTAAAATAAAAACAATAAGAGCAAATTACCCTTTTGACACTGTAGATTGCAATGAATAAGGGAGGTGTACAACTAGATGGTATAACAGTTCCATGTACAAAATTTCTAAATTTTACGGCTAATCATTTTTGAGTTATGCGAGATAAGTCACGCCAAAATTAGTCAAAATGGATTGAGGGACGGTTAAAATGAATATTTCCGTATTTCAAATTGAAACGTAAATTCAAAATATAAATATTTATTGACCATGAATTTTCGTAACTAATAATAAAATCAAATTGGATCATTTATATCAATATACAAAAAAAATATAATTTAATGAGCAATTTAGCGAACTGCATTTTTTCCGAAATGAATCACACAACGTCAAATGTCAACTAAATATCACGAAATGATAACCAGGGGAGGTCGTTAGAATTTTAAAGTAGGAGGTGCACTTTTTCAGCTTCAAATATTTCATATTTTGTTAATAACTAAAGACATTATTGTTGTTATGGCAAAAAAATTGAAAAAAATATTTATATATCAAAATAATGTAACTATAAGAGTGAGCGGAAATCTAAACAGACGGGGCAAAGTTTTCTCCAAAACATTCTAACGACGCCACTGATAACAACTGTCATCTGCCATTTTGATTCCAAAATATATTTCTCTTTCTATCATATGGTCCATATTTATTGCGGTATTTTATAGGATAACGAGACTTTAATGACAACAATATCTTTTTCTTTGCAAGTTTTTCAGCGATTAAAATAATTTTGTGTACCTAATGCAATAAGGAATAGAAAAAACATAATAAAATTTTCAAAAGATGATCCATTTCAAAGGGAAGTTCGAAGATATGAAATGAATGGAAATTGAAGAAAGATTACCCGTAGAATGATCTCAGTGTTTAAGAGTTTAAATGAATTTCAGTAAAAAAATTATCGTACAAGGAAGTCATGTGGTGTCCACATCAGATTTTTTTTAAAGGTATAGTATAATTTCAAAAATGTATTTCATAAAATAACATTTATTATGATTATTTCACACTTGTCATTTTCACCCAATCAGAATGATTCATTTGATGACCGTAGGTAGTTTTTCAGTGAAGAAATTTGATAAAATCACAGTATCATATTCATGGTTACATTTTGTTGATATTAAAAATTTTATGTTTTACCGTTGTCATTCATGAAATAATCAAGCAAATATAATTCGAGCTACGAATTTAATTGGTAAAATTTTCTTATAATTCCTGCGAAGTAACGATAAGTCGGGTCAAAAATGATCCTTAAATCACTCCAGCTTCGCTGTCATGATCTAAATGTCATTTTTGACACTCGTTTGTCTGTTACTACGCAACAACTATTCGTTTTTCTCCCAAATTTTTGTAAATCTTAGGTGATAAATAACAATTGCAGACAACCGATTTAAATCAATGATTTAAAAAAAAATCGAAATGATTTTAATCTGATTAATATCACTGATTTAAATCAAGTGATTTTTATATAATCATATCTATCATTAAAATGCATTAAATTTAAAATATAATTATTTTAAAACTTAAAATGTTGAATTATGAATCGTAAACAATTTACAACTAAATTGCGGAAGATATCAGATTTTTAATTGTTTAAATTTGTAGAGCATTTCTAATTACTACAGGAATTTTTTGCAGAACCAAGATATGTTAATTCCAACGATCATGATAAAAATAAGTCACAAACAAATTTGCATGCGTATATGTATCTTATAAAAATATAATTTATTAGCTGTATTAATCAAAGAGACAAGAGAAAAATATTTGTTTTGACGTATACTGTGATGGAACATTGATAGCAGGCTTCCAGCAAATGTAACACTAACTGCAAACCGTAAAGCGCACTTGTGAAAACCCGTATGATATCCTAGACCTAGACTTCGCTTTCACGTGATAAACGCGTGATAATTTGCGTACAATCTATAACAGACATTAGTTCTAAAGGAAGACCAAGGGTTATCTGCTATAAAAATAGATACACAAAAAATATTCATAGATAATTCATAAAAGATTAAAGATAGTAAAAATTTGATTCTTAAATATATAACAGGATATCATTTACGTTTTGATTCGTGATAAGGTTATCTTTTAAGAGATATTAAGTAGTCGTAGTATAAATAGAAAGCTATGAATGGTGTAATTCAATAACTCAAAGTATATTAATTCCATTTTGTATGAGATCAGTCCAAAAATACAAGAATTATATTTTGTATCTTCACTAGATAATCTATGAATTGTGCTGGCCGAATAGTTAGTCTGTTTGTAATCGTAACTAATCAGAGTTGCATTGATTTAAATCATAGATTTTATTTTAGAACAATGATTTAAATCACTTGTTCTAGAATTGCTATTTAACATCCTAAATTTACGTAAATTTGGGGGGAAAAAGCCATGTGGTAATACTTTCAAGAACTACAAAATTTGTTTAACTTCGTCGGTAAAACGACTTTACTGACTACTGACTACATTTATAATGTAGAAAATTTTTGCACTACTATGTGATTTTTTTTTGTTATTTCGTCGCTATAGCCGGAAGTTGCTATAACTGATAAAAGTGACATACTTATCATTAGCGTATGTGGGCTTTCAAACAAATGTTCAGAATTTCGACGTTATAACCAATTTGTCATTATAAGCGATATCGTTATAAACGGATTTTAACTTTGTTGTTTTATTATTTCTTTAAATTTTTACTTATTGTTTACAATACGTTTTTCTTTTTTTATAATAAATGCTATTTTATGAAACACATTTTTGATATTATACTACATCTTTTAATCTGATTACTTTTGATTTTTTTAAAAAAACCTGATATTTATGCAAATCTGCAAATAATAGTAAATTGTTTGACACTTTTCTTACTAGTAGAACTGACATTGTTTATGTTTCATAAAAATTCGATTTATCTCTAATATCGTGATTTTAAATGTAAAATCATAATTTCGTAATTTCCTGCTTCCTTAATTATTTTGGGTAAAAAAAATCAAATAACAATTGTAGAGCATAATATTCTGCATTTGAATCAATGAAAAATTAATTTTAGGTTCCTTATAAGCTCAGAAATAGCAGTAGCTATGGAATTGAGACAAATTTGAACAAATCTTAACGATTTGTCTGTCTAGCTAGCTACGTTATTTTATTTTTATTAATATTAGAAATTACGGTTAAAGTGAACAATAAAGTAATTTTGAAATTAAAAAATAAGAACAAAATAAAATTGCTATATTTTTTAGCGTAACTTGATAAAACAGTAATTACATATAATAATTAAAATAAACTAACGCAGCTAACTTGACAGATAAACCGTTCAACGTTTGTTAATTTTTGTCTTAATTCCATGGCTACTGCTATTTTTGGGATGAATTACGTTATTTTCATACTTAATTTGTTACAAAGCAAGTAAAATTAATTTTGCTTATTGATTCGGATACAAAATTTTGTGCTCTACTTATGTTATTTGTTTTATACATAAATTAATTAGGGACGCAGGAAATTACGAAAATATGACTTTACATGTTAAATCCCTATGTTCATCAAGTGTTCGAGTCACCACCCTATCTATGCTAATGTTATTTTACTTTCGGCTACAAGAACGAAATTATTTGAATTCCATCAATGTCATTATAGCAGGATTTTACTGTATCACATTTCATATATAGCAGTGGCAAGTAAATTAAACAAAAAACACATTATAGTAAAAAATTTCTAGGTATATAATTTCAAAATAATATACATCAGTAGTTAATTACTAAGGACGTTAAACAATTTTTTTAGTTCTTAAATACTCTTTTTTCCCCAATTTTCGTGTTTCGTAATTAATAACAATTGCAGAAAAAATTATTTAAAATAAATTCAATTTGATTTAAATCTGATATGTAAATTAATGCTTTTCTAACCTAAAAATTGTGTCCACGTCATTGCCTCTTTTTTAATTTATACAGGTGTTCATTTTAAATGGGACATCATTGCTATCTTGAGAACTATAAGAGCTACAAAAACACATAAATAGGCAAACAATTTCTATTATACAAGACAAATTTACGGAATAGAATAAGAAAATCTACCAGTGGTTTCCAAAATACGGAATTTACTTACTCGATGAAAAATTTAATTTTGAATTCAATGATAAAATATTATCATATTCTCACAATGATATTTTTGAGAAAAATAGATACAAAATTTCATATTAATTTGATTAAAATATGTATGACATTAATAAGAATTCCATGAATGAAAAAACTAAATAGGTACATATAGTTTTTCGTAGAATTAGAGTGCCATGACAGAAAGAAATAATATAATGAATGAAAAAAAAACGATTTAAATTTTTATTTTAATATTTAATTATTATGAAGAAATATTTTCAAAAATTAAATAAAGTTTTACTCCTACAAATTATCTCTTTATTTCACGGTAAAAATGACTTATCAGTTTTGACAGTTTTTCTCAAAAAAAATCGTTATGTAACAGTATGATAATATTATATCATTGAATTCAGAATTAAATTCTCTATTGAATAAGCAAATAAATAATATGTTCACATTTAAAATAAAAAAGTTGGGTTCCGTATTTTGAGAACCAGTGGTTGAAAAGGTGAAAAATAATAAACACCTGTATATTACAATATTTTATCTTTATGACTTTTATAATAATAGTGCTGAAAATCACATATAGATCAGTTTTTCAAAATTTTGTATTGCACTTGCATAATAAAATTCCGGAAGTGTGCAAGTTAAAAAAAGAACAACCGATGTTAAAAATTTTAGAAATGTGAAGGTCATTTATTTCAAATTTTGCTTAGTTCCAAAAATATAATTTTCCATCAACGCTTCTTGGTTTTATGAAATATTTTGTTATAGGTTGCATGTGCATGTGCCTTAACAAAAATGTCATATATTTTTTGTTGTTATAAGTAAAGAATAGTAACGTAAAGTAAATATTAAAAGGTGGTAAGTGATATCTATCATTTGAGAATGATTTTGGAAATCGAGATCACATATGTATAATATCAACCGATCGGTGCAATAACAAAATTAAAATAAATAGTTGAAAATTTTAAATAATATTGTTTTTCTCAAAAATCCGATAATCTCGAACCGATAGAATATACTTACTACCCGCAATACTTATTTTGTTTTTTGTATGATCGACGCAATAACAGAATTAAAATTTACAAATATTTGATAAAAAGAGTAATTTTTAAAATAATCTTCGATGGTTGCTAAATTAACATTTATTTACTGATTAAAATAGACGATACGTGCAAAGTGAAATACATCTTCATGTAAAGAAAATAGTATGAATTCAACATGTTTTTATGAACATATTAATATTTGAAGGAATACAAAATGCTGAATAAAATGAACGGAATATACCAGGTGCACATAGGAGATTAACATAACGTAACATATAACAACAAGTTTTTATCGATGTGGTCTCAATAGAAAAGTTAAAAAAAAATCTGCATAAAATTATATCAAATTTATGTACAGTATATTGTATTTTAATCTATAAATGGCTATCACTATTATTAAGAAATTGAAAAAATTTTAAAATTAGAGCAAAAGAAGTTACAATGCTTGATTGTGTGAAGTCACTTTACACACAGTAGCATAGGCGCCGACTCTATGGATGCTCCGGGGCTCGAATACCCGACAAGAGAATTGGTTGGATGCAGAGCACCTGACATATTACTCGACGAGGTTATTTTCTGTTTTCAAATATTTTTAATTTAGCTCAAGAAACTATAAGTTTTATTTCATCCTTTGGAAGCCTCTGTAATTTTTTATTTGTTTTGTTTTCTCTTCAAGAATGGATTATTTACTTCTAGTTCAAGAATCATTTAAAGACTGAATCTTGTGATGTCTTATATACAGGTGTTCCTTTAAATGGGCCACCATTGCTGTCTTGAGAACTATAAGATACAAATTAGTTAAATTAGCAAACAACTTCTATATTACAAGACTATTTAAATGAGCGAATCAAAATTTTATTTTAACTAATGTTTCTCAAGATATAGGACCCGATTTTCCTGTATTAAATGGAACATATATTTTTACATATTTTGAATCTATAGAAAAATACAAATCTAATGATATGTTTGAAGTTAATTGTTAAAAAATATAATCTCTATATTGACATTGAAAACTTTTACCTGATTAGCAGTTGCCACGAAAAAATTAAAATCAAACGTCAAAATCTGCATTCTTTTTACTCTAATTTTGTCAATAAATTAAAAAGTTAGAATAACGCAAATTTTGATGCTTAATATTTATTTTATCATATCTACTGCTATTTTCGAGTAACAGTATAACAAACTTATTGCTAATGCAGAGATTTTATTTTTTAACGTAAAATTAATAAATGTATTTAATTTTTCCATTTCTTTAACTGCTCTAATGACATTTAATTGTGTTTCTAATTTTTTGGACTGTATAGAATATAATTTTTAGGTTTTGAGCACCCGAAAGAAATATAAAAAGTTAGCACCACTCAAGAGTAGGTAAGTTTTTAAGTGTATAATAATTATAGTTGTTAAGTATTTAAATAAATAAAAAAGTAACAATAATCTAATATATAAAATAAAATTTATAGTATTATATGTAATATAAAAGGAAAATATATACTTTTTTCTAATAATACATTAAATTATGTTCTAATGTATTTGATTCGTGAATAATAATTCTCCTGATTTTATACTTCACAAATGAACATTTATGTAGAAAGTGTTACATACAAAATAAATTTAACTCAGTTCTGCAACCCAACAAACATTCATAAATATATCTAAGTAGTTCTACAGGCGTTAGAAATTATACAAATTTGTATAACGGTATTTTTATCATGTGAATGAATTTAAATAAATACAAACATGTGGTTAAAAATAGTATTTCCAATCAAAACAATTTTCTTCATTCGAATTTTAATAGTAGTAGTTCATCCTGGACCTTAATAATTAAGATAAAAGAATATAGGTAGGTACTCTGAGTAAAAAAATATTATTAATATATTGTTTATTAAACAAATTAATAATCTTCTCCGTCAATTTTTTTAATATTTCCTTATAAAGAAAATGTATTTTAATTTACATATTTCCTTTATTTTCATAATAAGATCAAAATAATATGTATATTTATTTAAAAACAACCAGAAAAAAATGAATACGATCGATTTCATTAATCCTGTTATGTCAGGATTTGTTGCATTATGACATCTCAGGAAATGCATATTGTTGATATGTACACTCTATTTCCCGCAGTTGAACCTTACGTCATCAATTGTAACCTCCAAATCGTTGAGGAGGAAGGGGAATTAATGACATCATCTTGTCGGGTAAAATCGTGTCACTTCCGAAATAAATAAATGTCAAAACTGACAGTATTATATACAAATATAAAATTGGATGAAACATACGAAAAGAGTTGTAGAGTAAACTAACGAACAAATTGTCAACGCCTTAATAAATGATAGGAATGACATGAAAGACATATTCAAGTTTTTTTAAATATTTAAAAATATCCGTTATCGCAGTTTGACCATACTGTTTCTATTTATTATTTGTCGTTGGTTAGACACAGATAGCATATATACCCCTCTGACACGTACGATAATGTAGCGAATAAAAGTGTCATCTATATATAAGATGGAAAATAAAAGTTTAATAATTCTTGCAGCAGAAATTGATCACATCAGAATTAACTGCGGGAAATATAGCGTACATCCTTTTCTATGACTTCAATATTTTGTTTTTGACAAAAATTAAATGAAACTTAAAATTATTCATACGTATCTGAACATGTTTTATCAACACCATTGTTTTATTCAATCTGAAAATGGCACTGCACACTGTATAAAAAGTTATCACAATTAGTCATTCTCCAAATCTGTTTAAAATTGCAAAATTGCTAATGGTTGATGAAGTACATATGAATCATGCTTTCATTGTTAATTTTGTTTTCATTTTATAGGATCATTTTTTTTCATAAAACAATATTCTTAAATTTATTTGTTATTCCATTGTAATGAAACATTGAAAATATTTATAAATAATAAAATAAGAGCCATGAATTTAACGAAAGTAATACTTATCCCAAGATTTCCAAATTTTATCGATAGGCTTTTATTTTGTACGACTTTTTTTGTTTAGCAACAAACACGAAAATAAACTGCATGATAAATGTCCTCTGAAGGAGGAGTGATTTTATCTACTGTCAGTTTGCTTGAGTAATTTTGCTGAAATGCAAAAACATGAGTGATCAAAAATAATAGTTTATCTGGTCATGTCTAAATCTAGTGTTTCTACTAATTTGTCATCATTCGGTTATTTTATTGTTAATTTAATATTAAATCAGCTAGGGAAGTTGATCTAATCATGTTCATAAGTTTGTTGTTTGTTGAGAATTTCGCTTCCTTGGTTCAAAGCATGTTAGTGGTAGGTAGTTGAGAGACCTTTTTTATTTTTGGACAGAGTGTATTTAATTTAATAGAGATTTATTTAGATAAATTATATTTATGAATAATCCAAAGTATTTCCTATATTAAATTATTGTAAATATTAATGTTCCCTTTTCCATTTCCCTATATAGTTTAAATCTATAAATCATTTTCTAAAATTTAGATATTGGTAAAACTTACTATTGTTAACATTGGGAATTATGACTAAATTTTATTTATTTACAAAGAAGGACTACATAACAGGGCAAATCCCAATAACACTGTACTACTAACAAAATTATACAATTACATATTACAAATATGAAGAAAATTTGAAAATAAATCATATCGATTGTACCGATTAAATTCCTAGCTCGAATGGTATTTTCTTGATTGTTTCAAGAATATGGAAGCGTAGAAGAGACATGCGCAAAATATTTTAATGTTAAAATTTCATCTTTTTGACTTTAAAAAACTTGAAATTTCAACACTTAAACTTGTAATTTCATCTTTTTTATTTGAAATTTCAACTTTTTAAAACTTGAAATTTCACCTTATAAACTTGAAACATTTTTCAGGTTGGGGAGCTGTTAACCTAAGTTAGGTTAGGTTAAGGGAGGTTTTAACCTAAGTAAGGGGAAGCACTAACCTAACTTAGGTTAAGGGAGGTACTAACCTAACTTTGGTTAAGGGAGGCACTAACATAAGTAAGGAGAGGCACTAACCAAAGTTTAGGTTAGGTTACGACAAAAGGTGAAGTTTCTAGTTTTTAAAAATTAAAATTTTAAAAAAAAAGGTGAAATTTCAAGTTTTAAAAAGTTAAAATTTCGAGTTTAAATGTTGAAATTTCAAATTTTTTAAACTTGAGTCTGTACCATGATGATCCTACTGTTGTGTTATCAAGTTTTATCGCTGAAAACTGTCTTCTTTCATCAAATTAAGCATTCTGATTGGGTGAAAATGACGTATGTGGAATACTCATAAAAATAAATAATTCTAACAAACGTTCTTCGTTAAGAGTTTAATAAACATAAAATATTATTATTATATATGTATATTTACAAGTGTGGTTTTTATTTATATTGATATCCTTCAAGTAATATAAAATATAAATGACTTTAACATTTGTTTAAGCATATAATCAATGATTGTTCTAATATTTCCTTATGGCTTAACAAAGACAATAATTACATGTTATGAAATGTAATGCTGTCCTTAATCCTGAAAAATCTGCCAGTCTACGTCATAGCCTTCTGGACTGCTCGACTCTGATCCTTCTGAAATAAGGAAATCCGTCTCCACTAGCTTGCATCTGTAGCCTTGTGATAGACAAGGTCGAATATTTGCGTAAAATTCGACACCAGTCGCGATGTTCGAGTGTTTCTCTACTTCCGCGTTTCCTGTTAAAGTCATGGCAATCTTATTCTGCTTTTAATTAAATAAATTATGTATCGGATATAGTTTCATTGTTCACTATATAATTAAAATTGGTTTATTTTATAATTATGTGATGGTCAGTTAAAAAGTAACCTTATTTTTTATCTACTATATCTGTCTACCATATGTCAGTTGTTATTTGCAAGGTTTGCAACTGTTAATATTTTCAAAGGAATTTAAATAAATCTTGATTTTTATTACTCTTGTATGTAATTTTTTTTTATCGTCATTTTCTTGCATATTTCTTGTTTTGCAGGTTAATATTAGCAAATGACTCGCTTGTTTTGGCCGTTATTTTTATTTCAACCAGGGCATGTAACCGGTTAATAAAAACCGGTAACCGATATTTTGAACGAAAATTGCGAACTTTAACCGTATTTTTTTTTGATATTTTTAAGGCCGAAAAGGCCGGTAACCGTTAACAAAAAAAAAATCGGTTTTGGCGAACATTAACCTTTATTTTAATATCATTTAGCGCGATTTCTTTTTATATTTTTTTATATTTGTGTTATCCATTTGTATTTTAATATGAGTCATGGCCACTTTTACAATTTACATGTTAGTGACAAATATGAAAAAAATAAAAAATGCGATCAGACTTGGATGACCTTGAAATCGCATTTATTGGTTTTTAAAGCTATTTAATCATAAGGTGTGTTCACATATACGCATCTAACCTAACCTAACCAAATCTAACCTAATCTAACCTGATCCAACCTAATCTAACCTAACCTAATCGAACCAAAACCTATCCCAATTTAACCTAATCTAACCTAGCCTAACCTAATCTATTCCAACGTAACCAAATCAAATTAGGTATATTAATCAAATTAGGTTAGGATGGGTTTGGTTAGTTTTGTTTGCCATGTATTGTAACCTAACCTAATCCAATCTGTTGCAACCTAATCTAATCAAATTAGGTTAGGATGGGCTATGTTAGTTTGGTTTAGGTTAGGTTGCGTTAGGTAAGATTAGTTTAGATTAGATTAGGTTGGGTTAGGTTAGGTTAGGTTATATTAGGTTGGGTTAGATAAGGTAAGATTAGATTAGGTTGGGTTAGGTGCGTAAATTACGTTAGGTTAGATTAGATTATGTAAGATTAGGTTAGGTTAGGAGCGTTTGTGTGTACACACACCTAATCCAACGTCACCAAATTGACCCTCTTATTAAGCCGCAATATAATGTAAAATATAGAAGTAATTTTGTTTTTTGATTTTGACATATATTTTAATAATGTACTTGTATGATTAATTAATAACGATAATTTTAAAATTTTTTGGTGATTCTTATTCTGCAGCATTTAAGGACAAGCTGGAATTGCTTATAATCCATTTAAGAAGCTATCCGAGCGTAAGTCAAAGCAGGTAAGTTTGTAATTACCTTGAAACAAATGGAAATACAGACAAACGCGAAATTTTTTAAAATTTTAGGTTAATATGTATAATATCTATTTGAATCTCTGTAATACCCTTTCGAGTGTCGAGATAGCGTTTATTTTAAATCATATATTTGAAGATTTCCGCTATTTTTACCACTGTTTTCAAGTTTGCGATCCCATGAAAGAAGATTGTAGCGCCAACGAGTCCTTTATTGAGGAAAAGGAAAAGGGTACATTCCATCATTCAAACTAAGAAGACGATAACTCAAGCTGTGCAAATTGGCAGGAAAGTGGCTGATATAAAATAAAATGTATCATTAGAAAAACCTTGCAATTATCTAGTAAAAGCCTACAAATGCAAATATATTTTAAAAAACTGATTAATCTTCTAAGAGACTTTGTTTTATGTAAACGCAGTGACAGTTATTATTCAAATAAGGAAATATCAACGTAATATTTATTTAACAGGGGAATTTTTTAAGAATAAGTGGAAAATTTTTCTACTTTTTTCCTCAAACTTGTTGCTATTTGCTATTTGGCAATCCTTCAAGCCCTACGGGCTTTCGTGGCTGATGTTTAACAATTTGTCTGTCAAGTTGTGCTGCGTCAGTTTATTTTTATTATTTGTAATTATTGTTGAAGTGAACAAAATTACGTAAATTAACTTTCAATTTAAAAAATAAAGACAAAATAAAATTGTTATACTTTTTAGCGTAACTTGACAGATAAACAGTAAAACTTATTATTTTCCGTTTCAATTCCATGGCTACCCATATTTTAAGGATGATTTACGTTATTTTTATACCTAATTTCTGAGGTTACAGAGCAATTATAGCTATTAACGTACATATGATAGTTTTGATTATTATAACAGTCGCAAATGTCAATTAAATTCCGAGATTTTAAGAAATCTAAGGCCTGGTATGATTCATAACATCCGTGATTTGTTCAGTAATTTATCGGTTTGATTTTATTCATAAGTATTATTTTATAAAATTCTCTTGTCAATTACATCTTCGTGATCAAGTCTGTATGGGTAGATTTGACAGCGCTATATTATCCAGTTGTTCTACATTATTTTGACAATCCTGTACGGTATATAATATTATTAAATACTGACTTGTCAAATTTACTTGGGATACAATACAATTATGACTTAGTTACCCTGCTTATTTTTGTCCATGTAACCAAAGGCTTAATATCTTGAAACCGGTAAAATTAATTTTCCTTATGAACTCAGATTCAAAATTTTATGCTTTTGCGGTTTTTATTTCAAATTTTTTACCTAGTATGATTAAGAAAACAGGAAATTACAAAAATATTATACACGTTAAATCCCTACGTTCGTGGTTTCAGGTCACTACAGACCCATGTACTTATATAATAAGTTTTACGAGTTAAATTTTATTTTCCTATAAAATTTTCTGGAATAACTTATTATTTTGTATTATAATACCTGTTTATTTTTGTTTTTTTTATTTGTGGAACTGTTATAACATCTAGTGCACCTCCCTTTTTTATTGCAATCAACAGTGCCAAAACAACGCTTTCCTCGTTGTGTTTTTTTTTTCGCGTAACTCAAAAACAATTAGCCATAGAATGCTACAATTCTGTTTATGTAATTACTATAACATGCGATAACGAATAATGATAAACATTTTAATATAATTTTCAAAAGATGATCCATTTCGATGGGAAGTTCGAAGATTTGAAATGAATGGAAGTTGAAGAATTAATAGTAGAATGACTCACTTTCAAGCGAAATAAGTTTAATTAAAGTGCAGCAAAATATGTCCATGCTTACAAGGAAATTATGTGGTCTACACATCAGATTTTTTTACTGGAAAACATTAAAATAAATAGTATTTCATGGCAATATGACTAATATGTATAATAATTAAAGACTTTACAAATGCTATAAATATTAACAAAATATGAATGATTTTTTAACTTCATACGGTCGAATACAGCATTCCTATCCAAGAATCAATTCATTTGATCAATGATTATTGATTTTTTTAATGGTGAACTACTGTTATTCCATTATTCAAGCTTTGATCATCTGATTTGATCCTTGTTTTGACGTTTTGGTATATGTATTTATGTACGTACTTTTTTAAAAAGTCTACTTAAGTCTATATATATTAACTTTTTTGCCAGTTCTACCACGGATATAACAAATCCCAAGTTTCACCTTAAAATAAACTCATATAAAAATGGTTGCCTTACAAGTCGCCTCACAAAAAATATAGGTCATTAGACATCAGCAAAAATTTAAGCATAGCTATCATTTTAAACACTTTTTCCAAATTGATTTATTCTACTACTCTAATATTATAAAAGTTCAAGGGTAAAAAATTAAAAAAGATTTTAAAGTTTCAGATAATCGAAAAGTCGAAGTCGAAGTCTAAAAGTCGAGATAGTTATTTTATAACAAAGTCTAATTAATCGAAAAATGTCGACGATAAAAAAAGTTGATATTATCGATAATCTAAATTCAATTAATAGCTTTTCAAAAACCGATCGATCGACTTTTTTAAAAATTCGATTTAAGTTGATATATCGACTTTTTTGCTAGACCTACCACGGATAAAATAAATCCCAAGTTTCACCTTAAAATAAACTTGTATAAAATGCTTGCCTGTTTCACTAAAAAATAGGTCATTACTAGGGTTGGGCTGATTTAATTTATTCATGATTTAAATCAACTAATTTTTTTTAATAAAAATCATTGATTTTTATCAAAAATAATAAAAATTAATTATTTGCTACAAAAATTATTAATAATAACCAAAATATATTCCGTATATAATAATATCTTAAAATTAAATGATATTTTATCACAATATTTGTCATGAATTGTTTTGGTTTTATTACAGATTTCGTTTTCGTTTATGAAATAAAATATTTATATTATTTTTAACACAATTGAAAAGTTCAGTAACACTTAGAAATCTTTAAAAATTAAAAAAAAATCACGATTTATTTCAGTCAATGATTTTTGATTTGTGTAAATAAATCAAAAATTAAAACATAGCTACAATTTCAATAACTTTTTCCAAATACCGTGAAACAGACACCAAATCTGTTCACGGATTTCTCAGCGGACGTAATTTTGTTAATTTTTAATGAATTAACATAATTCCTGCCCTACGTTCGCCGAGAAATATTTTATCAATCAACAACTACAGCGTTACTTCTCAACAGACACAAGTCATTCCCCACATATCCCGTGCATATTCGCTATCATTCACCTGTAGTTTCTTGTCTCCCACTACAGACGTGTCGTAGCCGAAGCCACTTTCTCTTTAGCAACTCCAGCTACTTCTGTGCTGGTTCTGCAGTCAGTTGGTGAACGGTGTGTGTGTCTGTGCGTGCCCAGTGACCTGCACAGCGGCTGCAAAGTGTGTGTCGTGTGTGCGTTTGTGATCATGCGGCCAAGTAAGGGATAGAAAATCAGTGGTAGATAGTATTGCTAGTCAGAGTTCATATGGCTTGTTGTTACTGGATGTGTGGAGTAAAGGTTTAGTTGTTTTAAAACTTGGATATTAGGTTAACTATACATACGTCTTCTTATTTTAGTAAAAGAGACATGTTTATATTTTAATTATTTGCACTGCATAAGACATAAGTATTATTGGATAAGTGTAGTTCTGTTAAACTTATGTTTTTAACTTTTAAATTCTGTACTTTACGTTAAATATACTTTGGTATACCTACTTATTATTATGTACCACTCTCTAGCAGAAAGTAATTGACCGAGAATATCAGTAAGAGAGAAACAATAATATTTTAATATTTATAATTCACATTGCTTATTATTATTATTATTATTTATTATTACTTGGTATGTGTAGTTCTCGTCATTTTATTTCTTTGACTTTTAAATTTCTAATATTAGGTTAACGATACATAGTTGTACTTTACTCTTTGAGTACTGTTACTTAGCAGTGATTTGGAGAGAAACAATAATATTTTAATAATACAGAGTGCATAAGAATTATTACAGGTTGTGTGTAGTTCTCGTCAGTTTATTTTTTCGACTTTTAAATTTCTATTATTAGGTTAACTATACATGGTTGTACTTTACTCTTTGAGCACCTACGGTTACCTAGCAGTAGTTAGGAGACAAACTTTAATATTTTAATAATTCATAGTGCATAAGAATTAATACTAGATATGTGTAGTTCTCATTTAGTCAAGTTTTAAATCCCTAACATTAGGTTAATAATACATAGGTATACTCTTATAACTGCAGCGTCCGCTCTAGTTTCTACATCGCCCTGGACAAAACACATACATTTTAAAAATATTTATCTTTACTTTAAATAAAATCAACTAGTTTTAAAATATAATAATAAAATATATTTATATATCTACATGTAAAAAATCTGATAGGGACACCACATGAATATTCTTATATATATTTTTCGTGCACTTCATTTAGATTTATTTCTTTTGAAAGTGGGATCATTCTACGACTATTTAATGATTTTTGAGATGTGCAAAAAATTAAAAAAAAACTTTTCAAACATATAGTACGCTTTTGGTACTGATGATTTCATAAATATATAAATCCTATATCTCTTTCTTTGCTTTGTTTTGAGCGATTTTAACACACAAAAGACGATCCATTTCGAAGGAAAGTTTGAAGGTATACTTTATAATTATTTGCCCCTATTGAACATAAAACAGTTGACCTAATATATACACATGATGCAAAAATATACATATATTAAAATGCATTGCAAGAATAACCAATATAGGAATAAATAACTGGAAGTTTATATTATTTTTTTACATTTATGTTCAGGATATGATTTCGGAATAGATTTAACAGAAATATAATGAATTGTAATTTTGGAGAGATTACCGCCTGCTTTAACATATGATTTGTCCTAAATATTTTTAAGTATAATATACTTTCAAAATCAGACTATACCTATTTGTATATTTGATAATGACAATATACAATAATTTTATTTACCGTAATTAGTCTGTTGTGGAAGTACCAGTGGCGTAAATAGAATTCATTATTCGTAATTTTCGAGAAAATAATTAATAAAAATTTGGGGAAGAGATATTGTAACGTCAGCATTATAGAATCGTGAAAGAAGAGAAATAGACTTGGAGCATAAGATACAGTCCACCTGCCTTTTTCCACGATCTTACCAAGATGACATCACATGTCCTTTTTCCGAAACATTAAATTTCTAATAACTATATTATTGCAAAGTGGTTAGTTCTTATATTTTATGATTTACATAATGAAATTCGACTATGGTCACATACCCCAATGTCATGTTGCAGTTTAATGAAAGTAATATCCCAGAAGCGATCATGTCCTAGTCCTTCCTAATTATTGGTAGCGACAGATTTCAAATGCGCTCAATATGCAGGCGTTTAAGAAGACATGAAAACCCAATGGTGTCGACATATTGTCGCTACTGCTTATTTATCTATTTATTGTGGTTTAATAACGTAGTACCGAAGTGAGGGCTTCTGACCTGTGACGCCCACCCGCGCTGCAAGCGTGTGCTCCCCTTAGTTACGCCACTGGAATGTACATATGTACTAAAGTATTCAGTGATTATTTGATTGATACCTTTTTAAGCCACAATATAATGAAAAATAAAGAAGTAACTTTGTTATTTGATTTTTACATATCTTTTAATAATGTACTTATATGATTAATTAATAATAGGGCATTTTTATTTTAAATTTTTGGTGGTTCTGTAGTTCTGCAACACTTATGGACGAGCCGCCACTGTTTGAAACCATGTTCCAAATTTATATTACACCATAAATAATAAAAAAATATTATTTGTTCAAATACATTCTCTGCTGTACTTTCTCCACTTCAGCTTTGAATAATAAACAGAGGTATATATAACATTCATGACCATTATTGAGTTTCAATTTTCCATTCATATTTAGTTGGCATTATTGTTTAACGGTTGACCATTGCTCTAATGTTCGAGATTAAAAGTCAAAGAAATGAAAAAGATCGTTAAATTATAATAGTGAATCACCATCCTGTTTAAAATTTGCTAATCGGAAAACACAAAGTTTTATTTTTTTGGAAATTCCATTTCATTTACGAAGTAAAGGAAGTATTGTATTTGGTTTTCAGATTTGTACGAACATATGAATAACTCGTACGTTTTACAGAAATTCCTCAGCCTCAATACTGCGTAAACTTAATATTTTATACATATATTTTTTCTGTTTAGCCAGAAGTTAAACAGAGTGTTTCACAACTTAGGACAAAAAAATTAAAGCATATATACTGTACAACATTCTGATCATGAAAAAAAAAGATAATTTTTAAAATTCGAAAAATTAAGGGTAATTTACTTGAAGTAGACATTTTTTGGATCACTGGAGTAGCTATTAATTAGGTATTATGTAAACAATTACTTTCATTGTAGAAGATTTGAAAAAAAATTGTTAAAAATAACTACCGACCAGCGGCAAAAAAAATGTTTGACTGAAACACGATGCAATTTGTTGAGAATTTACCCCTTCGTTTTATCATTACTAGTATTACAGAACTCAATATCATCCAGAAATTCTCTGTGTGCAAGTCTAGGCCGGCAAAATGTAGAGATGCCAACTTAAATGTTTTAACATTACGTTCTGTCAAAAGTTTTAATTTTATTTTATTGGAAATGTAAAACGTTAATTAAAACAACTATTTTTGATTTTTTATTCATATTCTATTCGTGTTATACGATTATATTACGTTAATTGATGTTGAAAAATATTCACATTCGTTTTATTTTTTATGTCACAAATGTCACTAATTTTTTGAATAAAACAAATGAATGTATGTCTATGTGAATGGAAAATGTTACTAACATAAAATTTTAAGTAGTAATCATATTTCTTTAATGAATTGAAAGTGTCATCGGCGCAAAAAATCTTGTGTATCACACGCCCAGAAACTCTTTTGCGAGATCTCGCATTATTTGTCAAATAAGCTCACATTCGCAAAAGCTCAGTATCTGAATTTGTGATATAAATAACTATTTTTTATAATCAGCACGTCGTACATACCCTTTATTTCTTTGTCCTAAGTTGTGGAACACCCTGTATATTGATAGGCGGGAAGTAAAAAACATATCCAGTAATGATTAATAAGCCGTTATGACTTTGAAATAACAATACTTCAATAAATATATAGTGTATAACTATTTTTATATATCCTTGTAGAATCAGCTGTGGCATTTAAAATTCAAATGAGAGTATACTTCCCATGCATAATTTCAGTGTAGTTAGTAAACATTACTGTTAGTTGCACTATAGCTACTAAGTCAGCAGATCCGGGTTGTTAGACTGAGCGTTACTGAGTGCTAGTTGCTAGTGAAGTGAGACGATGACGATGGCTTCGGGAAGGACAGGATTGGCTGCGCTGTGTGTCATTGTTCTTCTGCACATCGCAAGCGCCAACACAGGTTAGTGTACTCAACATTCTTACCCGCTGAATCATTGATAAATGATAGCAGTTGCACGTGAATTAAACTAACAGATGCTGATGCTGACGATAAGTGATATCAAAACAAACTTAGCGTAACTTAACCTAACTTGACCTAGCATTCAAATCTTTTTGCCACAACACTATGAAACCGCATAATGATTATTATGATTTTTTTGGAAATAATAGATTATCTTTTGATTTAAATTTCATTTAAATAATACTAAAGTATTATTTCCAGCTAGTGTTTTCATTTTTGTTTTAGTCTTGTTTAGTAATTTCTTGTATTGTCTCGCAAAGCAAGACAAGAAATTTAAGTAAATGTTGTCTTACATTACTCTTGTAAAAAAAAATCTTACACATATAAATAATCTTGTATCATAAGCACATTTTTTTGTTTAGGTAATATTAATGTCAATTATCAAATATATTTCTTATAATACTATTATATATTATTATTAAATAAATATTATAAAAACAAAAATCGTATAGCTGCACATAGTGTTTTCAAAGCATCCGTGATTATAAGAAAGCATTTTGTGTCTTAACTCTGGCTTACATGATATCGAAGAATAATTATATTATTTAGACAATAATTATTACTATTATTTTGAAAAAAAAAAAATTGTTTCAATTTTTTAAATGCTTTAGCAAAAAAAAGTACAAGAATTTAAGAAAATCTTGCTATTCTTGCACATTTCTTGCAAGACTATTTTTTGTTTTATCTTGCTTTGATATTTGTAGCTTTGTCTTGTTATTACCTTGCATTTTTTGCAAAAATGAGGCAAGACTCTCGTGAAACACTATTCCCTGTGTATATTTTAATTTTAATTTTTAATTCTACTATTGGAGAAATAATTATAGTCAATCGAAAATAAACATCAATGACTTTTACAGGAGGCGTTCGATTTGTAAAATATATGAAAACAAAGATATACTACAAAGTATAATTTTTGGTAAGATAAATAAATATTCAAAATGACCAGCATTTTATACTGTATACTTTTAGTGAGTACATTTATCATAATAATTGTTTATTTGACATAATTATAAATAGTATCTATTCATCGGGAAACCACTCAATGGCCTTACCTATAAAACATCAAATCTAAGAATACTTTATTAATGTCACAAAAGAAAACGAAGATGTTTTAAAAATATTAATAATATACATGGGTGACGCGTTTTAAATGCTACAAAGTAATTTAATAAAAATATTATACATATAAGTTATATATGATGTAAATTTTTCATATTTTATGTTTATGTATTATTAAAAATAACACCAACAATAAATGAAATGCTGTCTTTAGTTTGTATTATTATATAAACAATACTATAAAACTTTTTTACTTTCTGTTTGGTCATTCCTTTTCTAAGAAGAGGTATTTATTATATTTAAAGATTTGAAAACAATAGTACATGTTCCTCATATTCGAATTCGTATAAAAATGCTGTCTTTTTATATATTTAATCATTTGTTTTCTAAATGGCTGTATTTAAATAATCCTTATCTTTCATATGTATCAAAAAATGAATGACGATCATTTTAAAATTATCGTAATTTTTTATACGGATTAATAATTTTTTATTTGTAAGAGTATATACATAGGTACTCCATACGTTCTAAAACTAAAAATTAAATCTGTAATAACACAAATGGAAAATTTATATTTCGGAAAATATAAAGAAAATTGGTATTGTATATCTTAAATTTACTCTATAAACCAACAACCATCATCGTGTTCAAAAGGAATATTTCAGTAACCTCATTCAAGAAATAAAATAAAATATAAACGGAAAACTAAAACATAGCAATAAGAAACAATACATACAAAATGAAATTAAAACTTAGAATTAAAACTAAAATTTAAATTAGAAAAGTATGAATAAGCCTTTAATCTGTAACCATTTAATATGTCATTATTGTTTTTGACGTAAGCATAACTTACTTTTATAGCAACGTAAATAATTAACTGATAACATTTATTAGTTACCATTGTTAACGGAGTGTTACAGAAAATAACAGTCCTACTAATAATTATGAAAATCATACTAATATCATATACATTTGATCGTCTAGCAACAGAAAATGTTGGCTATAAAAAGTTGCAAGTAAATAAATCTGAACTATTAAGTGGCCCACACTTTTTAAATACTTTAACATAAGATAAGATAAACTTCACCTCTTCAAGCTTCGCTTGAGTTCATTCCTTCGTGAGTACGATGTTTGACGCACTAGCGAGTAAGCGGAAATGTGTTATATTCTCACGAATGTATAACATTTTACTCATCTATGATATACAATACGACGTTTTATCTTAGAGTAACGGCTTTTTGTATGAAATTAGTTTTAATTTATGAAAGTGACATTTTATGAAAAATTATCAAAATTACTAAGAACATTCCGTTCGTTCTCATTTATTATATTATTATTTTTTTCCTGAAATCGTTCAGTAATTTATAAAATGGCTGCCGCAAAATCGGCAGAGATATCCAATGAAAAGACTATCCTTCCTTCCGTGTTAAATAAATAACTATTTCCTATTAAGTTCATACTAATTTGTTGGCAGATTATCTCTACACATTGAAGTATTTATTTATTTAAAACATCCGTGCAACCATGGTAACGATTCTTTTTTCCTTTGTCATCATTTGGCGTTAAAGAATGTGCTTATGATAATTAAAAGTGCTGCAAGAATGTTCTGTATGCAAACGAGCAATTTGCAAACGTATAAAGTTTCATTTGCTGATTTCTTGCTAAAGAAGAACTTTTCATATTACTTAAATGTCTGCAATATTGTGAAATCATTAAATACATATAAGAAAGTTTATTTAAATTAGAGTTAATTAGCAGAAAATTATGAATATTCCTCTGAAATTATTTAAATTCACTTATTTCAAGCTTTGGTAGCCAAGCACAACGCTCAAATTTTAGTAATAAATTGGTCATTATGTCATTTGGAAGAAAGTTGTTTCAGAATCACTCTGTATGATCATTAATAAGTCTTAACACACACAAAAGCGTACAATACGTGAAGTGTAACGGTGCCTTCACAATGCTAAAGATAAATACCCACATAACAATAACGGGTCGTTAGTACAGTACTAACCTACTTTGAATCACTTCGATTTCATTTTACTGCAGTCAAATTGAGAATTAGATTCTTTTCTTTTTAAATAATTTTAAATTTATAAATTTGCAACAATGTACTTTATAAAGCGTGAATACTTGACATAGGATATCAAATATTTCTAAATAAGCTAAACAATTTGCGGATTGCCAATAGTCATTTGTAAATACCAAATGTTACTAGATTCAGTATCAAATCCAATGATCCTTAAACTAAAGGTCGTAGGTACTCTAATTTCAATATTACAATTAAGTTTAATTTAAAATAAAACAAAACATTTAAGAACATTTTTGGGATAAGTTGACCAGTTCTTGTTTTATTCCTTTTTCAAAGTAAAGGAAGTATTGCAACCGCGAAAAATTTCAGTTTTCAGGTTTAAATGAAAATATCCGTAACTCAAAAATTTAAAATTTTCTATATGGAATTGCTATAACATCTAGTTGTGCACCTCCCTATTTCATTGCAATTGGCAGTGCGAAAAGGGCACTTTGTTCCTAGTGTTTTTTTTTAAATTTTCGCATAATTCAAAAACGATTACCCTTAGTATGTTGAAATCTGATTTAAATACTTACTATAATAGTGATAAATATTTCAGTAAAATTATCAAAAGAGGATCCATTTCGAAGGGAAGTTCGAAGATATGAAACGAATGAAAGTTGAAGAATGATCTCACTTTCAAATGAAATAAGTGAAGCAAAAAATGTGTATAATTTATTGTACAAAGAAGTCATATGATGTCCATTTTTTCTAAAATGTTATCAGAAATATATTGTGTGTAGTATTATATAAAAAGTTCTTGACAAATGGTGATTGACACAAGAATCTAAAATTTAAATTTTTTTGTTTGATATTAAATGAAAGCACTTGACAAGGGCTGGCATGAACAAAAATTTAACATATCGACAGGTTTCTGTTTCTTGCAAAATATTATCCAAAATTTGTCGTGTTTGGTATTAAATGACAGCACTGGAGGGCTAGCATGCACAAATAACATTTTTTTTTGTTTTATGCAAAAAATTGTCAGAGGTAGGTATATCGTGTATGGCATTAAATGAAAATACTTGTCAAGAGCTGATTTGCAGAAATGACAAAAATTACTATATCGACCAGATTTGTGACAAAACAAAAAGAAATTTTTTAGAAACATATTGGTCCTTATTGCTGGTTCACTTTTGTCGTGCTTTTGTTAAAAGTGACGTTCAGTTTGGTCTCTTAAGATAATGTAAAATCAGACTTCCTAAAAGCGATTTTATTATAAAAGTGATCTTGGAATTCGGACCTATTAACAAGACAATGAAAGGGGAACTCTACTTGAAATAGTCGATGTAGCCGAGGATTCTCTAATAAACATACTAAATTTAAAAGGGAGTATATATTACTGTTGACTACTTTATTTAATTTTACCTATTCTGATTCCAAATATTTTATAATATGACCTGTTTTAATTATAATATTTGATAAAATAAGTTGCTTTTTGACAGTTGTTGTCCTTCAAATTTATCTAATAAAATGTTTCTGAGCAACCTATCCCATAACTGAGTGGATAAGGATCTGATTTTGTACGCCAAAATGAATGCCATTGTCCCTATCATTAAGTCAATAGTATCCTTAATCCCAAATTTTATTTTAGTGACCTTCCAAATTGTAAAAATTGACACATACAGACACAGTTGTACAATTTGATCATGATTATTATTATAAAGCTTTCTTACATTACATCTTTAGGTTAAAATGCTTTCCGTTCGAATAATTATATATCTAAGGTATATTTGGATATTGCTTATTTATTTTTAGGGATATAACGAAGAAATTATTTATACATATATAAATTTGTTGTTGCTATAGCCTATAAAATAATAAAATACCTAATTATACATTTTCCGCTAATTTATATAATTATATAATACACATTACAGTAAATAATATATAAAAGTATCAAATTTCAGTAATAATAGTTATAAAACTTCCTAATTATATTATTTAAACGTGTATCAAATTTAAATTACATATATTAAATAATTTACCACATTTAAGTTTTTATTGAAAATAATATTTGTAATATAAATGTTTTTAGACAGCAATTAAAAGAAATATAACTGGAAAATATCTCCCAATTAATTTTTATAGGTTTTGAAATATGTTTACGCGTTTGTTAACAAGAAGCAAGCGTATAATTTTGTGTAAGGCTGAGTCCTGATTCACACAACACAGCACAAAGCATGGCTTGTTCTTGAGAGTATTGGAAACTCATGTATTGTGACCGTAACTTATCTCATCGTTTTGAATATTTATGGTGTATGGTACTTATTTCATGACTTCACTTAGAGGAACTAGGTTTGTTCAGATTTATGTCATGATGTACATAAACTTTAAATGTGAAATATTTTGTTATTTTTAATTTACTAATAAAAATTGTTGTTCTGACGAGTTCTATCATTGGTTATTTTTAATATAGGTACCTACACGTGTTACATCTGCACATGCATATAGATTTTATATTTGATTAGCAGTTTTAAATTTGTCACTTTTTAAACTGAAAATTTTGGCCTCTGACGTCATGTCTTCGCCAGTGATGGATAAACTGTTTGTTGTACAGGGTATTGGTTATTATTTATTATCATTTTCGTATAGCTAAACTGTCAGCCAGTACTGTTATTGCAGACTGTAGGCTGACAACCTGCATCACTAAAATGCAAGTAAAACCTTTCATGAAACAAGTATCTTAGTTACTTGAGGCCCTTTTCCACAAAGGAATGTTGTGCCAAAGATGGATAGCTAAACTATGTTTATATAAAAATTTGTTTGTATATGAATGAAAAAATTAATATTAGGCATAAATAAAATTTATTTTTCGTAAC
This sequence comes from Stenolophus ochropezus, assembly GCA_035578165.1. Classification (NCBI taxonomy): domain Eukaryota; kingdom Metazoa; phylum Arthropoda; class Insecta; order Coleoptera; family Carabidae; genus Stenolophus; species Stenolophus ochropezus. The sequence goes on from JAQOWZ010000008.1 coordinate 24,407,759, forward strand.
AAAAACAAGAACATGCAGTAACGTTTTAACACTGCCAAGTCGCATGCATGTCTCCCTTCCGCAAGTTCTAAGAAATGCGAACGCGCGATTGTCTTTTTAAAATCAGACAACCAATGAAATTGCTAGACAAATGACACGACAGGTCATCGCAATAAAATTTAATCTCTATCGCGAACGACATAACATTTAAATGAAATATTTTCACTAATACTCATTAATTGTTGTATATTTTCATATTCTCTTGCAAAATATTTATATTTCGACAATGGTTCAGGATTTAGGACCTTATTCCTGCAGTAGAAATTGATTACCTGAGGATCAACTCAAGGAAACCGACCTTATATAAATGTCATTTGTATATTATTTGTCGTAAAATTATTTCGCCAAATTACACTCTAGCACTTTATTTTCTTCGTATAAATTTCACTTTGACAACTCGACCTTGTAACCTGACGCTGCTATATGACTCAAAAATTGTTTAAAAAATAAATTCACTCATTTCAAATTGCTAGGTAATAAGATTTCGTGATCAACAGAAATTTATCCGACAAAATAAAAAAAAATCTTGTATAATTACATTTTATTAAAGTTACATTCTTTCGGTAGCTCATATTTTATTTCATATACAGTACTGTATAGCCTGAAAAGTAAAAATGGGAATCCAGTATAAACATGTGTTTCATTTTATAATTTCTCTCAATACATCTTATTATTTTATTTCGCTTTCGATTTCTTATAAGACACATGACCATAGTAGTAAAACGGTTGTTTAACAATAAATAATATAAAATTAGTATTCGTGTCATAAGAAAATTGCTCAGTTTAAGAGTACTGCAAGTTGGAAGATCATGTATTGTCTTATCTCATTATTCTGAATATTTATGAGACTTGTTTCATGACTAAATACAAAGAAGCGACATGACAAAGAAAATTTTAGAAATGTTTGCACGTAGCAACATATTTTGATTGATTGGTTAGTCTGCAAAATGAGTTACTAGGGAAAGTTTGATTGATTAGTGAGAATTTTTAATTTGACTACCGTATGAGCAGTAATCAATAAATTCCTATGATGAAATGCAATTTAATATTATAGTTCAATCATCCGAACATTAAATCAACTATTCAAATAAGCAATTGAGCAATAATGGGGTTTTCCATGATTTTTTAACAGTTAATTAAACTGTAAGGAATGTAAGTACATTATAACCTTTGAGAAGGTATGAACTGAGGCTGAGCTGAAGATGGAGGTTACTGAATGAGAATAGTTACATTACTTACATTCCGAGTCGCTTATTATATTTTTGTGCCACCGGCAGCAATTAACTTCAAATAATTTTAAAGTATTTCTAAAATGTGAGCCATTTGACAGTTCAGACTCTCTCATACGAGTATGAAATGGACATTTCATGCGAGTTGTACACTATACTTTTTCTATGACCACGATATTATTTTCTAATTAATTATAAATTTGGAACAATTTATTTTTGACAGAACTGTGAGATATGAATAATTTTTAACAGAACTGTGAGAAATGAATTTATACCTTAACGTTGTCTATGGTTACCGTGGGAAATGAAAATGTGTTAACAATATACTATGTATCCGTAGAAATAACAAACATACAACAAGCAAATATCATAACGATCGTAGGAAAAAGTCTTTTCCTAATTACTTATTATTACTTTATATTTGCAACTTTTTATAGTTTTTTTTTGCACGTTGCTATACGACCATATGTATATGAAATTAATACGATTTTCGTAACTCTATTGACAATGGTAACCATATAATAAATGTATTCAGAAACTAACCACTATGTTGCTATGGAAGTAAGCGAAAAATTAAATTTCTAATTTTGCCTAATTTGCGGAACATAGAACTATAACACGGGATTAAAAAAATTACGAATTTTCTCTCTCCTGGTAAATTTAGAGCAAAACTACAAGAGTATAAAGTTGTTCAAAATTAAATTCTACATCATATAAGATTTTAATTAATGCAACAGCACATCTACTGTGCGAGGTTTTATCAGTGATATACTTCACTAAACACATATATTTTCTTTTATTTCCACGGCTGTCTGATTTTTGACAAAACTTCTACATTTTATATATAACAAATTTTGTACTGCAGATGTGTTGTATCAGCTATTATCTTATCTGATTTTTAATTTAATTTTGAATAACTTTATACTCTTATAGTTTTGCTCTAAATCTATCAGTAGAGAGCATCCACAATATTTTGAAATCTCATGTTAAAGTGTTATGTTCCGCGTTTCCTTGCACACCTCGGTGTCACACCTGTCAAAATTTTGTTTAAAATAACATATTTTTGATTTTGTAAAGCACAGACCGAAATGAGTAAAACCAATAATTTATAATTTTCTTGCTAATTTTCGTTTTAATGCAGATGTGTTTTATATCTCTATTTTAATAGTATTCTATTAGTAGTTACTATGAATTTCGTAAAGAAATGTCTGTAAACCGTACAAACTTGTGTAAAATGCATTGTTTCGGAAAAACAAATATTATTAAAATAGCCAACTAGTGTAACAACTTTGGCTTAATTTAACCAACTTCGAATTTCTTAATGTTTGCAAGATTCTAATGGTTAAGACTGAACAATGGCAATTCTATATAACTAATCTAAAATAATATTTCTACATTCTAATTTTTAAATTTTCAGTCTTAGTAAAGTATTTGTATAGTATGTAATTTGTTTATAAACTCTCGAAATCTTGTAAGTAAAATGAGTTTATTAAATATTAAATAAAGAAAAGCACTCGGTTAACGTTTCAATTAATTTTTATTAACAAAAATTATTTGAAACATTAACCGAGTGTTTTCCTTTATTTATTATTTAACTAAGATGTTTCAACGAGAGCCAACACACGCTTCTATCAATTTGAGTTTATTAAACTTGTTACATAATACTACACACCTAATATTCGAGCTAAAAATGACATTTTAATTATGAAAACAGAAAACGAAAAAAGCCTAATTTAATATTCGATTAACTCATTTTGTTATGATATTTATGTCAGTTTATAATTAATAAAAATAAAAATATGGGTATTTAATTTGAAAATGACAAGTGACTTTCGTATCACCTATATTTGAATCGTAAATTAGTTACAGTTACAGAAACCTGAGTAAAGTTCATATATCTTAAAATTATCAATTAAATAATCACATTGAAAAATGTTGTTCACCTTAATTCTTACAACTAGAATTCTGGTTTAAAACGTGCGTGGATTACTGTAATTTTACACGTACGTAAGGTCTCAAGTTTCGCAACGCATACCTGTAACTCAAATGACAATTTCCAGATTTCCACAGGTAGATACACGAAAAATGAATTAAATAACTATCTGATTTAACATTTCAACAAGATTACTATCTGTATTAATTATAAAATGAATATTTAAAGTGTTCTATTTTAAATCTAATAGTCACAAAACTATGATTCAACAGCTGGAGACCTTTAAACCACGCCTAATTTAAACAAAGGTTGCCGTACAATTAATATAAAATTTTCTCTCCATTGTATTCTGAAAGAAAGCTGTCTTTAAATGGTACAAAAATAATAATAGACGCAGTTACGCCTAGTTTAGACTAATGGAAAATAGTTAAACTCTTTTAAAGTTTGTTGCGCAGGAATTAAATATTGGTTAGGAGTGTTTCCTAAAGTGGCTTGTCAAAAAGTATATTCAAAGAGGTTAAAAATCATTTAATATTTTAAAGAGAGGTATTGATTTCGATATTTCGATATTTTAATGCATGTCTACAAAGTCTTTAACATCATGGTTTGATTAATATGTACATTATTTATAAGAGAGTGAAATAATTTACTACCCATAAGCAATAGTATTTTACACAATTAGTAAGGTAAAATGGTTTTTATTGGTGATGGAAGGAATTGACTGTCACCTCCTTGATGATTTTTTATTATTTACTTGTAAATAAAATTATAATCATAACGAAATTTTGTAAGTTACTAATATTGTATGAACAATATATGTATAACACAAATTTCATTAATGTAAATAAAACAAAGAATTGTTTTTCTAGTGAATTTAGTTCAAATAAGCGATATAATAGCCGTTTGCTTTATGAAATTGGTTCAAATACGTATATGAGAATAAAACTCTTATAAAAATCAGCCAATCACAACAATCACGCGCAGGAAAATATTACTTTCAATATGTGTAGGATAAAAATTATTTGACAACTGTCACTGATTAGTGAAAAGGATGAAAAGTGACTTCTAAACGCTGGAGAAAATGCTTGGACGAATCCATTAACAATTCGATTACGCATAATACCGCAATAAATACTAAAGAAAGTACATGCAATTTAGTGAATTTTTATGAATCATTGCATTCTTTGGAAAATATCACTCATGTTAATCCCAAAGTTTGGAAAAATTTTGTCATTGGAATTAACATTCGTGACATTTTCAAAATATTATCGATAATAAGCTCACCACTTGTTATATTACCCTTGAAAATGAAGTTTTAACAAAAATAGCAGAGGGAACATCAATAATAGGTTGCTTTGATTATGGTATTTAAAAAATTGTTAATAAATAATTTTGTTAATATATTTTTGTACTCCTAAAATAGACTCTGTTGATTTGTTGTATTGCAGTGCTCTTAAGCTCCCGCCACAAAAGTTTGGTGTGGGCCCTTTTTCAAAATGGAATAAAAATTGAAAATCTATATTTTATGATTTTTTAAAATAAATTGTTAATTTAACAAATACTTAAATAATTCTTAATACAATATATCAGCCTGAAGAAGACTGATTTACAGGCGAAACGTTGGTATATTAACGGAATTTATTAAATGACTGCTATTCCAAAAAAAATTTCCCTAATTACTTATTATCCAGTCGAGTAAAACCAATTCTGTATTAATAAACATCAAATTTAGTTTTGGTACTTGTCTTGTTTTCTTTTTTGTAAAATATTATTGTTGATACTCATATATATTAAATGATGTTTTAGGTGTTATTTGATCATATAAGAATTCTTAGTTTATTTTTTAATATAGTTAATTTTGAGAATCATCTTTCTGCGTTGCAATTTGTTATCATGAAAACAAGATAAATTCTCAAGATGACTTCCAGACTTCCACGTTTGAAAAAGGATCCTGCACTTTAGTTCGCGACTAAAGACACTATTATTTCATTTTATTAAAAATTAAGTAATTTCGTTGTACATTAGTAAAGTTACAAGTACATAAATTTTGTTGTTTTCCAGGTTGGCTCTTTCTTATTTTCTAGTAATTTAAATTATTGACAAAATTGTTAACTCAGTGGGGGCCTCTTTTGATGGGGGCCCCTGGGCTGCAGCCCAGTCTACCCCCCCTTAAATCCGAGTCTGTTTAGGAAACTCATTCTTTAATATATTATAGTAGTTCAATAAGAACACGACTAATGTTGTAATATAGTACTAGTGAATTTTTCTATATCGTTGTTATTGAGTTAATACCATGTTTAGTACACGTGTGATGTAATTTATTGAATTTTGCGCAGTCCATTAATAATGGTAAATCCTATTGTGTATGAGGAAGATTTGGAGCTATCTAGGCCAAAACAAATTACAGTCTCTCACGTAATCGTGCTACAGAATCGTGTCTCATTTGTTAACGCTAGTATCTGGAATCTGACGGCTACTTTTTCTATTCTGCATACATAAATCTACAATTCTGTAAGGAGATAAATCTAGATGCATGCACTCACTACGCGAGAAGATGAATGGAGGATGTATGTGCCTTGAACTATAAAGTTTCGTTCAACTATAAACTATAAAACTTGATACACTTTACTTTTGTATTTCTACATTCTTTACCTTGACTATTCTTCTCGGTTATTGAAAAGTCAGACTTTTGATCCACGCAGTCGCAATTTTCTGCAACGATATTAAATGGAACCACAGTCGAAAAACAGAATCTTGTATTTGTAGGTTGGTAGTCAAAAAGATGCATTGTACAATGTAAAAGAAAGCAATGCAAATGAGATCACATAATTGTACAAGATACCATGTAAGAACGTGATATACAAGGTTCTTTTAAAATAAAATTAAGTAAGTGAAATATCAATGAAAATAATAAATTTTTAAATTCTAATAACAAAGCTGGAGTTATTTAAGAATCATTTTTAAGTCGAGTTATCGTTACTTCACAGGAATTATGAGTAAATTTTACCTTTTAAATTCATACTTTGAATTATATTTGTTAATTATTCTACGAATGACAACAGTTCAAAACAATCTAGAAATCAACAAAATGTAACCATGGTAATTACGACTGTGGTTTTATTAATTATTCCACCAAATTGAGTATTCTGATTACGTGAAAATGACGTGTGTGAAATAATCAGAATAAATTATTTAGTTAACAAAAGTTGATCTTTTTTTATATTGTAAGGGCGCAATTTTTTTCCACTGTCGCTCAAAACCCTAGTTCAGCTCTGATGATTGTTTTTTGTGGGGAGGGGCCTCTGTTTGGTTTTGTGATCTCCCCCTCTCCCTTTTTTTAGTAACATTATTTTTAAATATAAAATTTTTCCTAAATTAAGCTGATAGCACACTAATGTCGTCAAAGAAAATATGGAAGCTGAAATTGTTTGAAATGTATCGAATCCTATGTTCCTCTCTCCAAACTATATACGTAGTGTAGGGAAGTATATTAACAATTTTATTAGAAGCTTACAAAATATCCACACTGATCGTATATTAAATTAATAACTTTATATTAAACATTTGTAATTATTTAATAATTTGATGTACTTATATGTGAAAAAACTAAACCATCTTCTGAATTCAAAGCTCAATGGCTCTGATATCAATAGAAAGTGATGTACCAAAAAAAAAAAAACGGGCGAAAAATTACGACAGATGAATTTATCAAAATTACAAATAAGAGACAAGAGTTAGTAACTGTCTTCCATATGTAATAAAATTATTTTTAGTTATAAATAGTGCAAATTTAAGATTACATTTTGTTACTTAATATCGATTATTATTTTATCTGAAATGCTCTGAGTTGCATATATTCCCTTTCCCCTCACACTGTTTTAAAATCCTAACAACGTCCCTCGTCCCTGACCATCAAAGATGAAATCAACTGTCAATGTTGTACTATTTGAATGTTTCAGGTTTTTTCGGTGGCTTTTCGTGTTACTATCTTATATTTGCTTGTTTGTTTTGTTGTGATAGTTTAATTTGACATGCATAAGAAATTATTATTGAATACTAGTCAATAACATGATTATTATAGGTATTTGTAAAATAATTGGCAATGCTAAACAAAATATTTATTACAGTTTCTCTAATATTTATTACAATTCCCCTATTTGAGATTATCAAAATATTTCTGTAAAATGAGAAAAAATTTTAGTACAAAATACGATTACAAATGATTGTGAATCACTGTTGTTCTACACCTCTTATGCGATGTACGTCACAGAATTTAAAACTTGAATCTCAATTCCTTTTTTGGAAGAGCAAAAGAATAAATTCAGATATTTACAGATGCTTTTACACTTGTAAAAAAATATATCCAGGACAAACTTGTATAAATCATAGGTTCTCAAACTGCACGTACCAGTTTTTTAAATTACTGTTTAATCGAGAATCATTGACAGGGTCGGAGTGAGGCAAAGCCATACTTTGAAAGGGTTGTCCAAAAACGGAAACGGTCATACATAAAGTACATATTTCTCTTAAACGCAAAAAAATCCTATTAAAATTACAAATGAGATAATAGGATATTTTACAAGAAATGGTAAAGGTACCATTTATTAAATACCATTAGTATACATCATTATGTGTATTTAAAGTACAGTTCCTGTCAAAATTGTGACAAGCAATTAATTAAAAATATATATATTTTCATTAGAATGTCGGTCCGAGATATGTTTAAATAATTGTTTGAAAATTTTTGGCACTTATATACCTACAACTTCCGATTAATGAACCACACATGGGCTGGAAGAGATCTACTAATATTGGATATCAAATTAAAATTGTGTAATTAACACAGTATCAAAATTGTAATTTAATCCACATTGGTCCATACTGCCAAAATTTTTTAAACAATTATTGAAAAAATATATGCATTTCGAGGAATTGTCATGCCGAATACCATTCGTACCTTGAATTTTACTTGTTTTGCTTAACTCATTCCTGCTTGTTGCTTTAGAAAATTATTACTCGTGCTGTGCAATCATTTTCATCACAACAATCTGTCGTGAGGTCATAACCATGACGACAAAAATTACTGGTAAAATTCTAGTTACTAGTGGTATTATTTATGAAAATTTTTATAAGAATATCAAGTACGAAAAAGTGTTTGTAAGCATTCATGCATCAGATAAATTTATGGCTACTTCATCAAAGTAATTGCAGATATAACTTACCTGTAGAGAAGCTTTTTTATTTTTTATTATATTCAAAAGTGAATACTGTTCATTTATTATTTTGTTTAAAAGTGTGACAGTTACTTATGTATGAAGGAAGAAGGACATAATCAAACGATTATAGAGCGTCAAGATTTAAATTTCCTGAGAACTATAATCTTGATAATGTCCGTGGTACATACGTTTTATTTCATTTTGGTACTTGAAACTAAAAAAAAATCTGTAGATATCATATTCATTGCGGTGGTTTCTTTATAGATAGTTGGCATTGTGAGATTGTGTTTTCTTAAACAAATTTAATATAATCGAAGTGTCACTGTCAAATATATATATATGAAACGTCATGCACTAATTATTCTGACGATATATTAATACAATTTGAAATAGCACAGAACAAATTGATTTCATAAAATTCAGAAGATTTATATGACAAGGAATTTGAAAAGTTCTGTTAATGCTAAATACTTACTTACTTAATCAAAATTAAAATTTATTTTATTGTTTGACTTTTATTTATTAACCACAATTTTAATTTGTTGAGTAATTATAGCTTAGCAACTTTATACGCCCTCGGGCGATAAAAGCCAAATTATGCCCGCATTTCAGAGCATATAAACAAGTTTATGATTCCAAAATTAAATAAGTTTTATTTATAGTTTTGTTTAAAAGATTTTAAGTTTTTTTACATTTTAGTTGTATAGGTAATTAGCAAATTCCGAATCGTTCTTGGATAACCAATCTATTATTTTTGGCAGGCCACGTTGCTTACCAGCATTAATTAAATTAATCTCTATATAGTTTTTAAGTTGTTGAAAATAAATTTCACATATACAATTGGAGTGACTATATTAACATTTTGTTGTGTACTCAAGACATCATAATGTAAAATACAATTTATCTTTGAGAGAAATTTACAGTTAAGAAATAATTTTCTTAGCAGCACAACATAATAAATTATTATTTCAATTTTGCAACATTTTAACACATACTTATTGCATATAAACTTTGCGTACATTTCATAAATAATATACAGGACTTTGTAAATAAATATAGTAGCCATAAAACAATGAATTGTGCACATTCACAGATTGAGATAACATTCCAATTGTAATCTCAATCAGAAACGAGCTTGACAGGTATTAATACAGTCTATTGTTTCTGGGATTTTGTTTGTAAGTGTTGAAACATTTGCTGGTAGCGAATCTACAGCTAGAAATGAAAGTACGATGATTTTCACACGCTTACGTTGTTGAAAAGTAGCATTCGTATTTATTTTTTGCTGCTACGTTTCATAATACGAATGTTCTACATTACAGACAGTTTTACTGGACGTATTTACGTACATGCATTAAATTCTAGAGCAATACACGCCCACGAAGTATAAAATACTTTGATTATTGCGACAGACAGTCATTTCCAGTTGTGAATATTAATTCAATAAACTTAATGGTCTGGTATTTTGTATTACGAGTGCAGGATACATAAACAAATAATATCCGTTATTGAAATTTTTGTTTCAGACACGTTTATGTTAATTTAACATAATAATAAATTAACATACTGATGTGAATGTACCAGTTTCTTTTGTAATGGATATTGATATAAAATAGTATTCGTATGTTGTGCAACAAGTGCAGAAAGGTTGATTTTATATTTATCTAGATACCAAAAAGCAATATACGTTCTATACAGAGTGTTTCAGGACTAGTGTAACAAACTTTAACAGCATATTCCTGAGGTCATTTTGAGCCAAAAACGTCATATGAACATAGGTCCTACTCCTATAAAATATCTAGCGTATACATTTTTGACCCGAGTTGTCATTATTATGCAGGAATTATGAGTAAATTTTATCGATAACATAAAATTTTTCATATTAACAAAATATAACCAGGACAGCGTTATTGTGGTTTTTTCAAATTTTTTCATAAGTAATATAATAAGAGCCATGAATTTATTGGAAAAGCTTACGAATAGTTGTTGCTTAGTAACAGACAAACGAGCGTCAAAAATGACATTTCGATCACAACAGCGAAGCTTTGGAAAATTAAACATTTTGATTTGTAATGAGCTAAATAATCATAATAAATATTTTTTTCTAATTTTGACATATAAAGTGTCACTTTTCAAAACTGACTGACGTTTTGAAACGTCAAACTTTTTGTAACCAGTTACGAAAGAAAAATCTTTCATAACTGGGTGACGAAAAGTAAATTTCATCACCAGTTACAAAAAAAATTAAACAAATACCATATTTTAAATTTATTGATAAATATTAATAACACAGTTTTTACATTCTGTTATGTTAATTCCTGATGTTACGGAAGTTTGATTAGTAGAACTTGTTGCAGTAATTTGGGATACGCACCTTCTTTCACCAAGAATTTTAGTTTTGAAAAGTGACACTTTATGTCAAAATTAGAAAAACAACATTAACAATCGAAATAAAGCGCACCCACATATTTGATTTTTTATTAATTCATAAAAATAAATCATTTCAAAAGAGTAAAATTGCAATAATATTATCAAAATTAGAAAAAATCTTGTATGTAACACGTTAGAAAATGCAATTTTGTGTAACTTGCGTGATTTTGCGGGGTCTCGCTTCGCTCGCCCCGCAAATATCCCACCGTTACGCAAAATAAGGCATTTTCTAACTGGTTACATAAATAGCTATTTTAAACCACGTTTTTGAAATTATAGGTACTATATTAAAATTTCTTTTTAAATCAATAAAATATGCCTTAAAAATAAATCAGAATAATCAGAAAACCACAACTCCAATGTTGATAATTTTGCTCAAAGTGTGGAATCAGTTTATTTAACCAATTTTAAATCTCTAGATTTACTGTAAACTATAGAAATACTTTTTTGCACAATATTTATTGCTATAATTTTCATAAAATATGTTAGTATTTACTACAATTTACATTATTACTTTAATCTGTAGTGCACTTAAAGTAATAAACATTAATTCGTATCGTAGAACTCATATTTTACATTTAATAAATACTTTAAATATTTATTTATAATTTATTCAGTATCTCGACAATCTTCCAAGAAATTTACATTTTCTATACAGTCAATTATAATAAATTACAAGTTTTCTCTATTCTCCTTTGTGAAAAACTTAAATAATTAAGTACTAGACAATACATTGTATAAAATTATATATTGTTAATAAATTTTACACGTAATCAGAAAATTAAACATTTACATTTCTAAAACATACAATTTCTATAACGATTTGAACAATATTATCGTAACTGTGATTGTGAGATACGTTGACATTTCGTACTTGAAATAAAAAGATTCTGTAAGATTTCTTACTTAAATTACAGCTCAGAACTGTAAATATCATTACGTAGAAATTCCAGCGTAAAGCATAAACAATTTAAAGAGTTTGAGAACACAGTTTTCTCAAGACAATCAATGAAAGGTTGAATTAGTCGTATCCTTGAATTTTTACGCATGTTCAGTAAAAGCATAAACTAGGTACATTATACGGTTGTAGTGTATAAAATTTTGTTATTTACTGAACCGTCCAATAAAAATACAGAGATATTTCATTTTTAATCTTATTTATATAACGTTATAGTGATATTCAAATCTACTTACATCTAAACTAATTTAAAATATGAATATAAACAGAGCCGGATTTACGTATTTTTGGGCCTGAAGCGGTTATGAAATTACGGCTCTGTAATCAATTTTAAGTAAAAAATGTTATATGAAAGTAAGTCCGGAAACTTTTCGTTATAGTTACAGCTCTTTGAAAGTACACCTCATCAAACACATTTTTATTAATAACTCTGGTACAAGATACAATAAACTTTTGAAACTTGATATGAGAATACTACTTATTTAGATGCATATTTATACTTTCTTTTGTTTCTGTATCTTAACCAAAGGCATCTCAAATGGGGAAGTCATGAAGATTTTTTGTCGTTATTTTTTGACTGGTTAACATTTCTTAATTCTGCCTATAAAATATTACATACAATACAAAAATACACAAAAAGGTACTCTTGATAAAACTTGATACATGCAGTAGTTTCTGAGATATTTTTGTTTTTATAAAAAATCAAGTATCTAAAATATTAGGTTAAAAGTTAAAAAATAATTAAGTTATATTGGGAAAAAGAATATAATAAGAAAGAAATTACATAAATTTTGTAAATGATTTAGTTTATTTAAAATTGTACAAAAAAAATTAAAACTTATAAGTAAAATTGCATTAATTAAATATTTTTTGTTATTAGTTGTTTTGTTTAGTGTTTTTTTTTTTTATTTTGTTATTAGTTAAAAAATCCTTAATAGAAAATTAAAATGTGTGCCCCTTAAATTTGAGTTCCCCGCTTAATGCTAAATCCGGCTCTGCATACAACAACTTTATTTGTTTTTATAATTTAAGTTAAGATAAATTAGAATGAAATGAAATTCAAAACTAGACCTTTACATGATTATATTTGATCTTTCAAAAGGATTAATCTAGTAATCGTTAATTAAAATGTTAGTAAATATAACTACACATAAATTGAAAGGTAGATTGAAATATTTATTATTAAATATAGTAAGGCTGCCAGTGGCGTAGTTACAGGGAGAACGGAGGTGGCCGTAAATTATTCATTTTTAAAACGGTCAAGATTCAAGTTCAGTGAAATATGAATTTTATATGTAAATTATTATGATTAATTTTGTTCTAATTATACCTTTTTGTTTTCGTGAAATACTTGTATAATGTGAATAATTGTTTGATAAATAATGGTCCTAAAATATCTACAGTGTGTACAACGAAACGCGGAACATAGGACTTTAACATGGCATTTAAAAAAATTGCGGATATTATCTCGTCTGACAGATTTAAAGAAATACTAGAACACTAGTAAAAATTGTTGGATTCGTTTATATTTACACTGCAAATGTTTTGCTTTTTTTCGTATAAAGCAAATATATTGTTTGAATTATTATTATAACAATAACTTTACTTGTCTCTCTTATTACTCTATTATAAAATTATAATATCTGTGTGTCAATTGTGACAGTTAATGATATGTTATTATAGATAATTTTATTTTTTGTAATATTTGTATAATATTTAAGAACAAACAATAAGAATTATAATCAATAATACTTCACTAAACTGTCACATTACATTTTATATTTAATATAGGTATATCACGTACTACATTGCATCTATTATGGTCTTTTCTGATGTAGAATTTAATTTTGAACAACTTTGTACTTTTGTAATTTTTGTAATTGTACTCTAAATGTATCAGGAGAGAGAGTATCGCAATTTTTTAAATCCCATGTTCAAGTTCTATGTTCCACCTTTCGTTGCACACACTGTATAAATAGATTATATCCATTAATCCTTTGTAGAATTAATTAAAGAGACAGTTCAATTTATTGTTATAATAATAATTTAAACAATATATTTGCTTGTGTAAATAAAAACGAATCGAACAATTTTTAAAATCAGAACATATCAGGAGGGAAAATAACGGATCTTTAAATTTCTTTACAATACGTCCTTTTGTTTATAAGTGTTGATAAGATAGGACTTTCAACTTTAGGTTTCATAAAAGTATACCAGTATTACTTATTTTACCGGAAAATCTCTACCTTTAATTTTAAGTAAATTTAATTTAATACATCATATCATAACTACGAAGGAATCTTTTGAAAATTAAAACTCATAAAAATATCATTTATATTTACAACGAATACTCTGTAAAAAAAATATATTATTACATTATGAATGAAACATAATACATTATTTAATAACAAATCTACTTTATTCATGTTAATTTAATTTATTGCAATTTTTCTATGTTCTTAAGAAAATTAAAATACATAAAAATATCATTTAGATTAACAACATATTCTCTGCAATTAAAATATCTTATTACATTATGAATAAAACATAATTTAATAACAAATCTACTTTATTCATGTTAAGATTTAAATTATTGCAATTTTTCTATGTAATTAATAAAATTAAAATACATAAAAATATCATTTAGATTTTCAACGAACTATCTGCAATTAAAATATGTTATTACATTATGAATAAAACATAATTTAACAACAAATCTACTTTATTCATGTTAAGATTTAAATTATTGCAATTTTTCTATGTAATTAATAAAATTAAAATACATAAAACTATTATTTATGTAGACTAACAACGAATTCTCTGCAATTAAAATATCTTATTACATTATGAATACAACATAATTTAATTAAAAATCTACTTTATTCATGTTAAGATTTAAGATTATTGTAATTTATCTATATATAATTAAGAAATGTAGGTATGAAATATATAAAAAAAATCTCTATACTACAAATAGTATTGTAGATCAGTGTTTTTAATTAAATTAATACGTATTTGTAAAAAAAAATATCTACATCTGTCTCAAAGGTTATTTTAATTTTCTATTTAAATAAATAAACATTTAACTATGAAAGAAGAAAACTGTAGGTACGCTACTGAATGCCGGTATTGCATGCATGCAAAAAATTATATCGAGTTTTTTATGATCCACGACTTGACGCCTATGAAATGCAATTTTAAAATTTCCGCGAATGTTTTTTTGTTTTCATTTTTTTAATTTAAATCCTTGTTGCAAATGGACTATAAAAATGTATTAAAAAAGGAATATTAAAGAACGGAGTAAATGTCATTTTGAGTTGTTAATACTAATTTTTATTTTGCGGCTTTTACGTTCTTTTTAAATAATAAAAATCATAAGATAGGATGATCTCAACATAGTCTCGGGTAAAATTGTCTCGATTTAAACTGGTTTGATTTCATTGGGCTTTGATTTACCTTTTCTGCATGTAAATGCATAGAATTTATTACAGTTTACACAAACTAATCAAAGATTAATATGAAACTTTTAAAGCAGTTTTTCAAAAAACTACCAATTTTTTTATTTCCTTGTACAAAGTAAAGAAAAACGGAAGTATCCTTTTGACCATCCCTGAATCCATTTTGACTAGTTTCAGCATGACGTCTGTATGTACGTATCACGCATAAATCAAAAATGATTAAACGTAAAAATTTTGAAATTTTGAATATGGGACTGCTGTAACATCTAGTTATGCACCTCCATTTTTTGTATCAATCGGTTTTTTCAAAGGACAATTTACATTTGGGCAGAAATTTAATAAAAATAATAATTTAGTTGGCTTTTAATTTTTGTAGGATACATTTTATAATAAATTGACATTGACAAATGTCAAAATATATTTCGTGACAAATATGTACGAAATAAATTTTTGAGCGATTAAAATAATTAAGTTCAAAGATATGAAACGAATGGAAGTTGAAGAATGACTTGTAGTATGATCTTACTTTCAAGTGAAATAAGTTTAAATGAAGTGCAACAAAAAATGTGTATAATTTAGCGTACAGGGAAGTCATGTGGTGTCCACATTAGATTTTTTCATTGGTGCAATTAGAAAACAATATAAAATAAAATTTTTAGTTATGTAACACTTTTACGATGTCAACTGAAATTTTAGATCGTATTTTGTTTGTAAGTTTGAAATTATTTTGTTTTTTCCATTTATAAAATGTGTCATACCTTGCTTATTATGTGATATACAGGGTGTTCATTTTAAATGGGCCACCATTGCTATCTCGAGAACTGTAAGAGCTACGAGGTCGGTTAAATTAGCAAACAATTTCTATTTTACAACACTATTAACATGAGATAAACAAATAGAAAAAAGTATATATATTTTCACTAATGAGATAATTTTTGAATGTAATAATTTATAAATATAATATATTAATTTCATTTTTAGATTATTTTATTTGCGTTTTACAGTATATAATTTATTATAGTTACTGAAATAAATAGTATTTGGATAGAGATATTAGCGTCGTCTTGATAATATTGTATATCTATTAGTATAAAAGATCTTAGATAGTCAATGACATCTGATGATTATTCAACAATTTATAATCTTACATTCAATGTACATAAATAGGTAGATATAAATAACTATGTTTCAAATTATGTCATTAAAATGTTACTAGATATGACTTAGTCCATTCGCATACAAAAAAATACTAAAACTCCAGTTGGAATGTGATCCCCAGCTATAAATATTTTTGCCCAGGCTTTAGATTATATCAATTCGAAAACAAATTAAAATATTACTAGATATGATTTGGTCCATTCGCATATAAAAATACCAAAACTCCAGTTGGAATTTGATTCCCATCTATAAATATTTTTGCCCAGGCTTTAGATTATAACAATTCGAAAACAAATTAAAATATTACTAGATATGATTTGGTCCATTCGCATACAAAAAATACCAAAACCCCAGTTGGAATTTGATTCCCAGCTATAAATAGGCTTGAGATTATATCAATTCGAAAACAAAATCAATTACTATAATTAATTTTATTTATGACTGCAGGATATACATATATAAATGTATAAGAAACGTATTCTGTGCAATATTCGTAGGTTGTGCATACAAGACCGAATCCCGGATTCTAATCCAAACACGGATGCTGACATACCTTGAGGACAGCGCATGACCTTCGTAGTAAACCAGATCATCATGCACGCGCGAACTAGTCACAGCATGCACGAACATGTATAGACTATAGACGTTTAGAGATAGAGGATGTGAGTCATAGATTTGGTTTTCTCGGAAAATTCATTGGAAAATCGTGAGAAACCTAATAAATATTTGTTTAGAAAGGTGTTATTTATATTTCATTATGGTAATATATTTTATAGTGGAATTTAGTAATTGAATCCTACTTATATATTTATATTTCAGGATGTTTGTCGTATTATACAACTATAAATATTTATATTGTCACTTGTTTTAGTCACTTTTATGCTGTAATGTACCTATGTACGTAGGTATCGTGTATATTACTGCATTTATTAGTATTGTTTATTGCCATGAGATTCCAAAACCAGTTTATGTATTCGTGCTGTTTCCAAAAATCAAGCAAAGATCTTTTTTGAAGTCTAGATATTACAAGATGTCCAGATTTTTTGGACTCCAGTCACAGAATAGTTACAACTTTAAATTTGTGCTCTTTCCCTACCTCTCTCTCAGATGTAAGGAAACTTTCTGATTTTAAACAATGGCCCCTTTAAATTTGTGCACCTTCCCCATCTCTCTCTAATTTTCGCTTCTCTGTCTTACTGTCACTTCTGTATAAACCTATTCTGTGCTCTAGTCCCGGACAAAGCATTTTAGAGCTCAAAATTAACCTTTATATTAAAATATACATAAGTTACATCTCTGTTCCCACCTTAGATGAGGTATAACATAGATATATACCACACTCCTATAGCTACGTACTACTGAGCAAGCAAAACATGTATGTTCGAGAATCGCCTAATGCCAGCTGAGTAATGCACACTTCAGTTAGACGAACGAAATATTGGTCATAGTGGTAGTCACCTATCCTCATTATTTGTATGGTTGAGTTTTCCATATAACTACTCCACTGGTCCACTGTTCTCACACTGCTGGCTGCAAGCGATTTTAAACCTTAGATCTTTCGACAATATATTTGGGCAATGCCATATCTGTATGTTATACCTCATCTAAGGTTCCCACTATCAAATTGCATAGGTTGCAAGTTCTCACTTAGCAACCTTACACCCAAGCTAGTTTAAGTATAAAATAGTTCCCATGTAAAATTTAATTAGTTTTTATTTGCTGTTACTTTGGCTAGAATTGTTATAATAGGTAATAAACAAATTGTAATAAGTAATAAACATTAAGTTTAATTTTTGAAATACAACGTCGGAAAATTAACTTATTATTTATTTATATACAGGGTGGTGACTCGAACACCTGAACATAGGAATTTAACATGTAAAATCATATTTTCCTAATTTCCTGTTTGGAAAATTAAACAATCCCTTGAAAAAACCAACAGGAACCAGGTGCATAACTAGATGTTATAGAAACTATAAATAAAATTTCAACATCCTACGGATAACAGTTTTTGAGTTAGGCAAGAAATTCAAAAAAAATCTATGACCAAAGTGCCAATTGCAATGAAAAAGGGGGGTTCACAACTAGATGTTATAGCATTTCCATATTCAAAATTTTACGGCTAATCATTTTTAAGTTATGCGAGATACGTACGTACGTATAAACGTCACGCCGAAACTAATCAAAATGGATTTAGAAATGGTCAAATTGGATATTTTCGTTGAAACTTGAAAACGGAAATTCTTCACAATTACAATAATTCCTTTAATTTATACAGGGAAGTAGAAAACAGTGGTAAATTGAATTGAAAAATACCGAAAACAACAAATTAAGATATAAAAAAGACATTCGAGCGTGAACTTTGATTGAAAACAAAAAACAACAAAACATTCTAACTAGACTTAGGATAGGACATACTTTTCTCACACACAACTACATCCTAAAGAAAATCGAGCAATCAATTTATGAAAAGTGCAGTGTATTAGCGACAGTAAACCATATAATCGAATGTGAAATGTACAACCAATAAAGACTTAAAAACAACATTTTCCCTTAACATAAAAAAATGCAAATAGACCCCAAATACAAAATTGATATACAGATACTTTTCTAATAAACTGTAAACATATAAACATGTAAACATACAAAACATAAAAAACAACATCCCCTCAACATAAAAAATTGCAAATAGTCCCGATACACAAAGTAGATATACATATACTTTTTTAATAAACTGTAAACATATAAACATGTAAACATACTGTACCGAGGTACCGAGTTAGTAATGAATGACCAAAGAAGAACCCCAAAAAACTAATAACCCATAATAAAAAAAAAGTTGTTACCATGGTATCATGTCGTACTATGATCGAAATATTACCATTTTGCAGATGAATATGAAAATATAGAACAATTAATGACTATAAGTGAAAATAATTCATTTAAATAATAATAATAAATTTCGGTCGTAAGCTATAAGAGATTAAATTTTGTAGCGATATCCTGTTACGTCATTTATCTTTAGCAATTTCATTAAGACAATCGCGCGTCCGCATTTCTTAGAACTTGTGGAAGGGAGACATGCACGTGGACTGGCAGTGTCAAAATGTTACTGCATGTTATTATTTTTGCTACGAAAGATAAATTTTATTTATGCCTAATAATCAATTTTCCATTCATATACATACATATTTGTATATCAACTTAATTTAGCTACACGAATATGAAAATAACCAATATCCAGTACAACAAACAGTTTGTTCATCGCTGGTGAAGACAATTGACGTCAGAGACAAAAATTTTCACTTTAAAAATTGTCTTGCTTACCATGACATATTTTTCAGTCGTCGTGTTTTTACTAATATGCTTATTACACTCTGTTCTTTCAGAAAAAAATGAAAGAAGGTACCTAAGGGCCCAATTTCGTTTCAACTTATTTTATTGTTTTGTAATCTTCAAAACGATACAACTTGACTCAGTGGTGATACGCGATGCTAGATATTGTGGATTATAGTGGCTCAGGATTTAAAATAGTATATAAGTTAAAGTTTTTTTCGGTTTATGGATAAATTCCTTAACATAAAGTTATATTTTTTCATAGATAAACAGCGGGATGTTTTATTCTTTCTTTTCCCACGTGAAATTTAAAAAAAAGGATTCATTTAGATAAATATAATATATAAGATTGTGAATTACAAACAACTTACAAAACTACCCACAGTATAAAATACTGATGTCAACTCATTTTTATGAAATACCTTACAGTGTCCGTTTTAAGAGGCCAGCCATTGGTATCTCGAGAACCATAAGAGATACACAGTCGGTTCTGGTAAAATTGCCTCATTAGTTGGCCATTGCAATGATGTATTGTTTTCCCAAAAATGCATAGCTCACTTGATATGAGCAAAAAATTGACTATGACAAATTTACTTTTTGACATAACTTTCTTGTTTCAAGAAGTGTTTAGTTTGCATACATTTTTTTCCGAAGAATTGACATCGGTCCTCAAAATTTTTCGAGAAATTCATACTAACTTTCGATTTTCATATTAAGCTCAAAATTGTCTTTAGTACTGTTAGATTGAGATTTTTTTTCTCTTTCTAATGATATAAAAAACATTTTCATTAAAATGACAATAAACTAAGAAATTAGAAAATTATTTATTTTATTATGCATATATTGGTTAAGTGTGCTTTGGAAGCAAAATAAAAAATCTTTTATTTTACAACAAATTTTTAATATTATAATTTTATATTAGCCTAAATTTTTACAAAACAGAAGTAAATACGTCGGGTGCCGATATACTCTTTCTGGATAACGTTGAAAATATGTTTCATTAGTAACCTGCTTATTTTGATGTACAGCTGTACAACTCCTATGTACCTATATACATTTCATATCATTGGAAAGAGATAAAAATCTCTATGTAACAGTATTAAAGACAAATTTGAGCCCCAAATGATAATTGAAAGTGAAATAATGAATTTCTTGAAAAATGTTCGACCTACAAAAATTTTGAGGACCGCTGTCAATCCCTCATAAAAAAGTGTCTATGGAATTTGCAAACTAGAAACTAGTATGAATTGAAACAAGAAAGTTAAAAGTGAAAAAGTAAATTTGCAAAAACCAGTTTTTTTACTCATATCTAGTGAACTATGCATTTTTTCGGGAAAATAAAAACATCATTAATGGGCAACTAATGCGGCAACTTTGTCCCAATTTAACCGACTTCGTATCTCTTACGGTTCTCGAGATCCCAATGTTTAGCCTCTTAAACGGACATCCTGAAAAAATGAAAAATTAAATTGTATTAACCGAATTAAAAACATACATTTGAAAATTTGAAAGGATTGGATTACCCCACTCAAAATCATTAAACTTTTGGTTCGGAACTTTCAAACGATGCATATTTTTATAGGTTTTCTTGTTGATTTTTAAAATGGGTCACTGATTTAATAACGGTAACAAAAATAATGTTCCATAAGAAAATTATTTACAACTTCAAAAATTCGGATAGGTGCATTTATTTTAATTTAATTACATAATGTAAATAAAATCCAATTATGTAAATTTGGTTGATAATTAGTAAAATTTATACATATAGAATGTTACTTCTATGGTTCTATGCTTTAGTTATTTGCGGAGGAGAACTATAATGTAGGTGTCCAAATAAGTTTTTGAGATGTTAGCGTTGTAATTATGAAACTAATTATGGGCGCCGACTACATGGGAGCATCGAAGTTTCTTTAGGGCAGTATTTTTTTACATCAGTAATCATGGGCGCCCATAAGGGGGGGCAAGAGGGGGCACTTGCCCTCCCCTAGCTTTTTGAAAATTTTAAAAAGACGGCATGTTACTTAATTATTTCACTACCATTATGTTCTATAAGAAATTGATTAATGTTTGCTTAAGTATGGGCTTATTCCATTAATATTTATGGTAAACTATTTAAACTGGAAGGAATTAAAAAATTGCCTTTACAAATCAATTAAAAAATTTTTTTAATAAAAATATATATAATGACCGTATACAACAATTTTACTTAAAGTTTTATATTTTTCTTAAATGGACAATATTACTTCGGAATGGAATCTCACATAAACTCTCCAACATTTTTGTCAAAATTTCGATTAACATTTTTTTAAGTGTTTCTTAAAATTTAAGCCTTGTTGGTACAAATGTGCAAAAGAATATATATCTCTTTTAAGATAATATTTCTGTTTTTTTTTTATTTTGCCCCTCCCTGAAAAATTTTTTACGGGCGCCCATGTCAGTAATAAAGCTCTGAACTGATATTATTTTAAAGAATTATCGTATCTCCTACTACTATCATAAAATGGGTGTGAGTTACACCGATAAAAATATCATAAGTATATTCCTCGCGTTAATGTACCTACGTATACATATTTTAATTTAAAATTCATACTAGTACAGGCACAATTACAGGTTGAATATCATCCAATGGGAATCCATATAACCGGTAATAATGCGAGTCTAAGAATATACCGGGGGTCCTGAGACGCTAGCCTCCGTTCCGCCTTCAAGGATATTAGAGTAAATTCGACTGCTCTGGATTGTGCTTTGATTTCAGTGGGTCAAGAATTAGAGCATTCTGAAATGTTTGCTCTAATTCTTGGTCTGCTGAAACCAGAGCACATTCTGAATCATTTAAGCTATAAATTGTGCACTTGTTTCAGTGGGCCAAAAATTAGAGCAAGTATTCAGAAAATTCAGATTTTTGGCTTACTGAAACCATTCTGGAGCAGTTTTGGCTGCTCTGGATTGTGTTCTGGTTTCAGTGAGTCAGGAATTAGGGTACTCAAAAGTGTTTACTCTAATTCTAGGCCCGCTGAAACCAGAACACATTCTATGGAGCAGATTTGGCTGTTCTGGATTGTGCTTTGGTTTCAGTTGGTCAGAATTAGAGCATTCAGAAGTGTTTCCTCTAATTCTTTGTCTGCTATAACCAGAGCACATTCTGAAGCATTTAAGCTCTAGATCGTGCACTAGTTGCAGTGTGTCAAAAATTAGAGCAAGTATTCAGAAAGTTCTGATTCTTGGCCTAATGAAACCAGAGCACATTTTGGAGCAGATTTGGCTACTCTGGATTGTGCTCTGGTTTCAGTTGGTCAAGAATTAGAGCACTCAGAAGTGTTTACTCTAATTCTAGGCCCGCTGAAGCCAAAACATATTCTGGAGCAGATTTGACTAGTCTGGATTGTGATTTGGTTTCAATGAATAAAAAATTAGCACATTCTAAAGTGTTTGCTCTAGTATTTCTTTTTTCTTAAATGTTTTGATGTAATTATAAGAAATTTTGCCCCCAAGGAAATTTGGAGAAGTCGGTGCCCGTAAAATTTAAACATTGCAAACAAACACTCCCTGTTTCATAACTCTATCTTATTTCATGTACAATTTCATACACTCTTTACCATTTTTATTTTATAATTACAAATAGTAGAAATCCTTTGGCAATCGACGTTCATACTACAAATATGTACATTTAATTTAAATGCTCCTATTTAAGTATTATTAATGCACTTGCATTTGAAATCAATTTGACGTAGCATATGGGTAGGCACGTACATACCTGCGTGCTTACAGATGTTTACATCCATATTAGGTATTTGGGTTACATGAGGGAGTCGTAATTTTTGCTATAATCGCACGCATAATTGGTCGACAACATGATTTATCCTGCAAGTACTGCTTATATATTTAGTTGTCAGATGTAGATTACAAACAGATATGCAAGATTAGAAGCGCCGACATACTTAATATTAATTTATAGCCGTTGCTGACTTCAACAAACTACATTTTTATTTGTTTTTACAACTACAGGTTCCATTAAAAAACTAGTATCGTGATTATCAAACTACATTTTTGAGTTTAGTATTTTTACTACTTAAAAACTTGAAATATGTTAATGTATTGTGCTATTTGTCAAATTATTCAATACAATTTAAAGTAACTACATATACGATATTTCAAACGACATTCATGACATATTTGAATTTATAAGTATATGAAAGGCAATATTCCTTCACATACATATGTTCAGAATAACATTATATTACAATCTTACTGTATTATAATATTTATATGTACAAATATGAGTACTGTACATGAAATAAAAGATGAATTATTCAATGTCGTAATTTCGTTTTTATACTCTTAAGGCCATTTTAGACTAGCCTATAAATTGTACAAGATCTTGCATCGTTTTTGGTACAATTTAAATTGGCTACTACCAAACAACAACTTGGTTGAAATATTTATGTACGATCGTAAATATGTTGAAAAAACAGAACACGTGCTATCTCACGCGTTTCTAACATTTATTTGTTTTTTTTTTGTATCTAGTGTGGTTATAGAAAACTTAGTGTTGCTACTGGTAACGTTATAAGTATTGCAAACTTTAAATATAAATGAATTTATGGTTTATTTTGCTTGTGGCATTGACATATTCAAGGAAAGTGCCCACAATCAAAGCCAATATATTATACAAGAAATTGCATTAGTATCATACAAAACTTCGACAAAATCTAGCAACTTTTAGTACAAAATATTGTACCATTTCTTGTACTATTTATTGTCCCATATATAGACTACTCTAAAACGGCCTTTACAATAAAAATCTGTTGATTTGAATCACCTAGGCAACGTCGAGAATCTCAACTTCCCACGTCTACCGCATATTATGGTGCGGGAAATTTTGAAAAATACACTTCTATTTCTAAACTGTATATACTGTATATTGTGTATCAAGTGCAGTAAAGCATTCATATTCATGAGCTTTTTTTTGACAAGTTGCACACTATATTTTTTAGGCGACCATATAAAAATAATGTAGGTATTTGATATTTATTTCAATAATTTTCACATAAATAATCTGTTTATTATCAAATGTCAATAGTGCTTACCAAAGCAATAATAAAGAGGAGAGAGTACTTTGTTGAGTATACTTTATTTGTTTTACTTAACCCTTGTTTGTTTAGGATTGTTCGATTTTAGCATTTAATATTCGATTTACGATACTTTTTGAAGAAAACTTCTTCGTAAGTTTTTGAGCGATTAAAATAATTTTGTGTAGGTAATGCAATAAGAAATAGTAATAAACAATTTATTAAATTTGCAAAAGGTGATTCATTTCGAAGGGAAGTTCGAAGATATGAAACGAATGGATGTTGAAAAATGATCTCACTATCAAATGAAATAAGTGCAGCAAAAAATATATATAATTTCGCGTACAAGGAAGTCATGTGGTGTCCATATAAAATATTGCAATAACCGATTAGTTGTAGAATGATCTCATTTTGAAATGAAATAAGTTTAAATTAAGTTAAAAAATTGTATAATTTAATAGGTGTACAAGGGAGTCATGTGGTGTTAGATTATTTCATTTAGAATAATTACACTTCACAACTTGAAAGACGTTGGAACATGCTAGCCAATCAACTACACTGTTTTATAAAATACTTGTATAATATGTATTACGTTTTTTGTTTTATTTCTTACGCGTTATAGTATAACGAATCAATTAATATATAGTGCACTAATACATAAAAAATATAAGAATGCTTTTTACGGTGTTTAATTAAAGGTAAAAGCAATTTATTTCACCATTAAATTTCACACAAAGCCCATAAAATAGTATATCATGTTCTAACATGTTTTCCATTTAATACAGCATATAAATCTTTATTATCCTATAAAATGGTGTCACAGTAACACATGTAAAACTCCATAAGTCCAAAATCAAAAATATCTTAATTAAAACCGAATTAATTACAGTAGACACATGTTACAATATATCATGTTTTTTAGTAAATTAATTGTAGTTTTCATGTATGAATGCCAAGTAAAATTAGCGGTTGCAATTAAGTGATGTAATTATTTTTGCCTGCAGAAAGCAGAGCTAATTTAAAGCGAAGACTAATAAGGAAAAAATAATAAATTTAACGGGGAAATATGTCAGAATATGGAGCATAGGATTGCAACATTTATTTGCATATTCATTTAATTTATTGCACAGATCAATTCTAATTACGTCAAATGGGGTCACTATTATTTATTTGGTACAATAAAAATAAGTTATTTCTTAATTGTTTGTTTAGACTATGGACACAGAATAGGTTTATACAGAAGCGACAGTAAGACAGAGAAGCGAAAATTAGAGAAAGATGGGGAAGGTGCATAAATTTAAAAGGCCCATTGTTTAAAATCGGAAAGTTTCCTCACATCTGCGAGAGAGGTAAGGAAAGAGCACAAATTTAAAGGTCTACACAATGCTTCAAGGTCATAGAATTGACTAGCGGAACATGAAAGGTACCGACACGGAGTGTCGCTTCTGTGTGTAACTATTCTGTGCTATGGAAATTCAACCGTCTCTTGTAATTTTATACAAAACGAATTAAATTTGGAATTAATATCTTCATGTCATATTTTCCTGATGATATCTTTAGAACCACTGGTTTAAAAAAATAAATATAAAAATAAACAATTACACCTGCAACTATGCAAATGATCACAGTTATGTTATTAAAGTATTATTCATATAAATAATATAAATATAATATGTTCTCCATATGCTCCACGTATTGATGTATATTTATGTAACGTATGTAACATATACTCCAAATATTAATTACATTACCCAAAATACATAGATTATATTAGAATTACTAGAGTGTATTAAATTTGAATTTTATTAAATCATTTCTGTGCAGTTGTACTAAACATGAATGCTTGCCGTTTGTTAGAGGAAGGAACCAGTAAAAGCTAATTACTTCCTTTTTTAATGCCTGATCTGATCGTACAAAAAAACTTTCTTGGAAGCTCAATCCGTAATAACTATTAATATATCTATTATATTAATCATGACTTTTTAGATTTTTTTAATTTTTAAAGATATCTAAGATATTCCTGCACATTTTTAATTATTTTAAAAACAATATAAATATTTTATTTCATAAACGAAAACTAACTCTGTAATAAAAGCAAAACGATTCATCTGAATAAAATTACAAAGTGTAACAAAAAATTTTTACTTTTAGTTACACATTTAAATACATCTATTTTGCTTCTGTTATATGACAATTAATGTGATAAAATATTATTTAATTTTTAAGATATTATTATATACAAATCATATTTAAGTTTATATTAATAGTTTTTTATAGCAAATTAATTTTTATTATAATTTGTATTTTTTTAACTTTGATAAAAATCAATGATCAATGATCAGTTGATTTTAATACATTTAAGGCCTGATATGATTCATAACATCCGAGGTTTGTTCAATAATTTAACAGTTTCAGAAAATGAAGATATTATTAATAAATATTATTTTATAAAATTCTCTTGTTAATAACGTTTTCTTGATGAAGTCTGGTACACTTGTATTGTTTTACATTTTGACAGGTCAGTACGGTAATAATATTACTGTATATATACAGTTAAGACTTTACTAGCTTACTTTTGTCTAAATAGCAAAAGCTTAATATCCTGAAACCGGTAAATATTTTTTATATATTTTAAACCGTTTCCAAAACAGGATCATTGCGAAACTAATTTATATATCTTTGCGTATATGTTGCTACGTTTTTTATCTAAATAAGTCTTCTCTACAGTGATAAATACAAGTGGGAAAGTACAGTAATAAATAATAAGTAATTATGGGCACACTGGTAGTGCACGGTAGGTGCAAAAACAAAATAAACAAACCGCCAGTTAATATATTGTGCAATAATTTCCATACTTGCATTCTAGATTTTTTGTGTCAACTTGTATGACTGCAGAGGCAAAATATGATGCCTGCAGACAAATTAGAATGTAATGATTGCAAGTATGTGTTCATTACTGCATAGTTTACTGCACTACTATACATAGACATTGATTTAACATGGTGTAGCAAGATGCGGTCTCAAAATACGTACAATACATTATTCAACAAGCATATAATGATATGTATCTATATTTAATTTATGTGACAGAATAAAATCGATTCGTATTTTATTAGGCTTGTTCTGAATACAGTTACCTGTGACATATATGACAGTATGTTAAGTTGTAATAGTATTTTACAGTATTCGCGAGGTAAACGGTTTTTACTAGTGATAGGATGAAATGACAGGCGAGCCGTTAAAGCGCATATACTTTACAATAGTTTATTTGTTATTCACTTGTAAATAAAATTAAAATTAAAACCGAATTCAGGGAGTTACTAATGTTATGACAAAAATTTGTGACAGGGCCAAACACAGTTTTCAACAACGAAACAATGCAACTAATAACCTGCAAAACTACTGATCACTATGTAAAACCTGGATAGGGCATAGCATATGAAAACGTAAAGCCTGCGGCGGCCATTTTCCTTAGGTCTGAATCTACCCCAATTGGCGCGAAATGTGAATAAAGTTATTAGTATCTACAACGAAATATGACAAATGTTTTACAGTTTGATTTGTTTTAGTTATTTAACTACGAATTGTATAAGGTATTTATTTATTTAATTGAAAGAATTATGGAAACGAGTAAAATACATATAAAAAAAAACGCATGTCGCAAAAAAATGAATATTAATATTCGATGTAAAATAAAATCTACTGAAATATTAAAAATCACAAGTAAAAATGTACTATGTATAAAATTCACAGAATAGCATTTTTAGTGTAATACACTTTATTTTTAGGTGGGATTAAAAGGTAGAGCTGTTTTTATGTCGGAATAAAAATTGAAAATCCATATTTAGTAAATGATTATTATTATAATGCTCGCAGAATATCATTGTTGATTGTTAAAGCTTGAAGCTCAGAAATATTATTTGATCATTCTGCGGTGAAATTTGTTGCAATGAAAGTAAGATAAATTCATCTTATTATTATTAAATTATGTCAACCGATACGGTTAATGTTACTCCAAAACACGAGAGGATAGTCAATAAAATTAAATTAAGGACGATAATATTCTGAATACATATGTTAATATATATTATTTATGTTATATTTTTATGGTAAATTCCATTTTTATGGAAATTCGAAGTTTTACATATTACACATCAGCTTTTATAAAAATATAATAAAATAAAAAATCTACAAAGTGCAAACTTTCCCAGTATGAGCCACAGACGATAATATGGTAATTTTATTTATTCTTACTTACAGCAGACGGCGTGATATTTATTTTATCTGAAATGAAAAGTCATTTGAACAAATTGTCCATCTAAACTCGTACCTCCCAGCGCGGTTTAATTAGATCTGTGTAGTTGCTGATAAATTAATAAGTTTCTCACTTATCTGATTGTTGCCTACTGCACTCTACATCTATACCGACACACTTACATATTATCTGTAAATTAATCAAAATACAATTCAACGTTCTATTAAAATGATTTTCTTGTAATATTTTGATTTGAATCTAAAGCACTAGTAAAGTAAAATTGTACTAAATACATATATAATTAGTTAGTGATATATCAGATATCATATTACAAAATATCGTATAAGATTCATATAAATTTTATTGTTTCGTTTTGGTAAAATAATAATATATACAACTAGCGAATTCTATGTTCCCTAGGCCTCCGTCGTTAGCAGGGCCGTCACGAAGGGTGGGCCACGGTGGTCACTGGTCCACCCTGAAAGCAGCTGTGCTCACCCAGATGCCCGCCTAACTACCAACTGCAAAATTTTAAATTAAATGATGATTATTGTATGGAAGTTGGTGGTAGTCATTTTGAACACCTAATAAACTGATATTTGAGTTTCTGTCATTTGCCTACTTGGTTGCAATTTTGAACACCTGATAAAATTTGTTTTAAACGATATTTCTCTGGAACTAATGATCGGATTTGAAAAATAGATAAACTGTTGAAAAGAGATTTGAAAGGCTTTTCGAACTGTGTCATGTTTGACACCCTTTTCCATTAAAAAATTTTGAGGTACAGTCCACTCCCATTTTAGGGTTGAAGTTATGCCATTGGTACTAATCCATTCAGGTGTTAAGTGTTAAGTGGCCAAAAATTGCGCTGATAATTTTCATTGGGCCACCTGTATTATAACACTATGACTCCTAAAAAGCTTGCAAATTTAATTACAAAAAATATTGAAAGGTAAGGTAAGACATCCTAGAGGGATAATTCTAAATTGAATGTAATTTAAAGTTTTGTTCCGAATATCTTAACCATCTGCTAGTAGGAAACTATCGCAACAATATAGTCGTCAGTAATAGTGATACATTTACATGTAATGGATTGAATGCTTTTTATTTGATACCAAACATGACATACTTTTGACAATTTATTGGAAAGAACAATTTTTTTTCGTTTTTGCACGTACATCTTATCGAGTACTTTCATTTGATACCAGATACAGCATACTTGTGATAATTTTTTGCAGAAAACAGAAACATGTCGATATTTTTTTTTTATTATTTCTTCAATAACCGCTGAATAGCTGAATATATTTCACTTGTAAATTTGTAAATGAAATAAGTTTAAATGAAGTACAACGAAACTGTTTATAATTTAATAGGCGTACAGGCAGAGATTTAGTGGTGCTTTTTCAAATGTGACAAGGCTGTATAAATAATATCTTTTTGGTTTGCATACAACTCGGTTGGTGTTCGCACATTTCCGACATCAAATTATGTGGAGTTGTCTCTGTCCTCATTGTTAAAGCCACGCAGAAACGCTTTATTCGAACGTCTTTAAATCTAAAGTAAATTTGATTCACCTTGAATTTTATGTTCTCATAACTTAAGTTGCCTACCCACGGGATGCGTCTTGTATATACTACATAACTTATTTTTGTCTGTTCGAAATAATTTTATCGATTGTTTTGTTACACTGTAAAGAATATTTTTGAATATTTGAGCAATTTGGTTAAATATTTAAATATTTTCATAAGTATTATTATTTCAAAAATGACAACAGATCAAACATATTTTTTTTACATCAACAAAATGTAGCCATGACGATGCTATTATGGTTTTTCAATTTTTTTTTCAATTAAAATTTGCAAATGAAGCTTTTTGATTTGGTGAAAATAACGCGTGTTAAATAACCAAAAAAATATTTCAAGATTTTGAACATTTTATTTTTATTTTTATGTTCTATCACTTGTCTTCATACTACTTTAAAATAAAAAAATCTGGACACCACCTGACTTTCTTGTACGCTAAATTATACACATTTTTGCTGCACTTCATTTAAACTTATTTCACTTGAAAGTGAGATCAGTCTACGGCTATTCATTCTTCAGCTTCCATTTATATCTTCGAACTTCTCTTCGAAATGAATTATCTTTTGAAAATTTTATGAAAATGTTCATTACTATTCATTATTGCATTACACAAAATTATTTTAATCATTCAAAAACCAACTAAGAAAGATATATTGTTTTCATTTATTTCGTATATATTTCTCACCTTTCTCACGAAACATGTTCTGATAGTTGTCAATGTAAATTTATTACCTAGAAATCAAATGTTTCCTATAACAATCATCCATCAGCCATCTAAATTATTATTTTTATTAAGTTTCTGCTAAAAGTAAACTGCCCTTTGAAAAGGCCAATTGGAACAAAAAATGAGGGTGTGTAACTAGCTGTTATAGTAACTACTTAAATAAAATTTTAACATTCTATGGCTATACGTTTTTGCGTTATGTGAAAAATTCGAAAAAACACTACGAGCAAAGTGCCCTTTTGGCACTTTTGGGTTAATCGTTTTTGAGTTATGCGAGATACGTACGTGCAGACGTCACGCCGAAACTAGTCAAAATCAGGGTTGTTATAATTTTCCCCTATCCAAAAAAGACCGAACGGTTTTTTAAAACGCACTTAAAAATCCAAAAAAAAACTAGATCAAAAGAAATTCTTAAAAAGCTCATTATTTTTAAATAATTTTATTCGGTACAACTTAATAAATTATATTACATAAATAAAGTATGATTAAAAGATACACACAATATAACATGCAAGCTAACATCGGCCAACAAGACTATACGAGTCAATCGATATACAGTGGCTCACAGAATTATTCGTACACCTAAGTTATCTATTTAAAAAGTGATAAATAGAGTACTTTAAAAAATAAAATTGACATATTACTGACGGGATCATATTCTCTCATATTCCAGAAATAAAATGCAATAGCCAATTATGAGAAAAATATTATTTTTCTTATGTAAATTAAATAAAAACAAAATGCATACAAAAAAATAGGCACACAAAATTATTCGTACACTTATGAAATTTTACATATTACGAGTCAATATTTATATTTATAAATATAAAACATCTGTAATTACGTAATTACCATTTGTTTGAGTATTTTGTAAAAGGTTTTTTTCAAAAATGGGTCGCAAAACAAGAAATTACGGTAGTTGAAAGACGAATCTATTTGAAATGACTTTGCCAGTGTAAATCTTTAAGGGAGGTTGTCAAAATTGTATGAATATTTCTCTCAATAGCTAAGAACATTAGAAGTAAATATAAAAATGAGGAATAGTTGAAAAATATTTGCCGTGGGGGCCGTAAGAAAATTTTAAATCAGCAGAATGAATGATTTATTGAACATTAAATGAAATTAAATTCTAAAAACCCCTGAATAAATTAATAAAAAATATATCTGAAATTTTTGGAGGATATATTGAAACATAGACTATTCGAAGAAATCTAAGAAATTTTGATGTTAATGGCCGTATAGTCATAAGCAGCACCTACATATCCCCAAACTTTTATGATCCTGCCGCCGTGTTTCACTATTCTACATAAATTGCAGTTATTAAACTCAGAATTTGGATTTCTCCCATCAAAAGATTTGCCATTCTACTCAAATCCGCAAAATTACCAATTTCCAAAATACACAACCCGTGTTAATGTACTATTTGCAAAGGCGAGTCTCTTTATTTTATTTTGTTTGGAATTGTAGGACCCACTTTTTCCTATAAGACCATTAGAACCAAAATTTCTTAAAGTTCTTTGAATAGTCTATGTTCCAATAGACCCTTAAAATTTTAGTTATTCTTAATGTTAATTTATTCATGGAATTTTTAGGATTTGATTTCACTTAACGTTCAATATATAGTTTATTCTGCTGACTTAAAAATAATTTAAGGCCTCCACAGGGAGTATTTTTTTACTGGTTCTCATTTTTATATTTACTTATAAGGTTCTCAACATTTAGTGCGATCTTCGTTTAATTTCGACAACCTCCCTTAAAGATTTACACTGGCAAAATAATTTCAAGCAGATTCGCCTTTCAATTACCATAATTTTTTGTTTTTGTGACCTATTTTTGAAAAAATCTTATACAAAATCACAGATGTTTCAAATTTATAAATATAAATATTGACTCGTTATATGCAAGATTTCATAAGTGTACGAATAATTTTGTGTATCGATTTTTTGTACACATTTTGTTTTCATTTAATTAACATAAGAAAAATAATATCTTTTTCATAACTGGCTATTGTATTTTGTTTCTGGAAAATAAGAGAATCTGATACCGTCAATAATACATCAATATTTTTTTGAAAGTACCCCTATTTTTCACTTTTTAAATATAAAACTTAGGTGTACGAATAATTTTGTGAGCCACTGTACGTCGTAAAAGAAATCAGAAAAAAATATGTAACCGTATTAATACATGTACTTCGTATTAAAATAATTGAATAATTAATTTCCTAGAATGTGAATTATTAATATGTAAAGTAATTCAATATAAACATATGTAATTCATATATTTGAACGTTTATAATAAAACCAGGTTTTCTTTTAAAAAAAAACCCAAGTGGGTTGGATTTTCTGTGAAAAATCCGGGTTTTTTTCAATCCTGGTCAAAATGATTTCAGGGATAATCAAAACGGATATTTCCGTTGAAATCTGAAAACCGAACTTTTTCGCGATTATAAAATTTCCTTTTCTTCGTACAAGGACGTAAAAATATAGAAAAAAAATAAATAATCACCAACCTTTAAAAAAACTAAGCAATAATACCTACCATTTCATTGAGTTATAAACGAACGAAATCCAATAGATAACTAAAAAAAAATAAATGATAAGAACATAATTTCCGAAAAAATATAATTAGAGGTATTTTTCAAGAAAGGAAATATAGTTTTTAGCTTCAAGTAAAGTACCATTTCCGGTTGACTAATTGTAGTAAATATTTAATCAAATATTCCCAGTAAAACAAAACATCTAAAATCAAATAATTTTTTACATGACAAAAATTGAGTAATCTTATATACTACAGTATTTCTCAAAAACTCGATATGCGATTTCTATATGTCTCTTACCAAGGTAGCGGGAGGATTTTTTTAATTACACATATATTCGCAAGTACAAATGCTTGAACCATTTAGTCATCACTGCCCGTTATTGGCAAGACTTTAAGTGAAAAGTTATGTTGGTCCAAATACATATATAATTGTACCTAGTTATTAATGTATGTAACATCTACGTATGTTAAGGAAAAACTATCCTTAATTAAAAATCTAAGATAATGTATGATTATTTCGAAAAATGTTGCAACGGCAGTAAAAAGATATTACAACACTCAATAACAAAGAATAAAGTTTAAATTACACACATATATTCTCACTAACATATGTGAAATTATATTTAACTTGCATACAGTCACGCTAGTAGTAATTTTATAGTAGTGAGTGACTCAATGCTTCGCACATTTACTTACTAAGCAACAGTTCGCCGATTCGAATCTTGCAAATATGCAAAATAATAAATGTGCAACGGTGATAGATATTCGACACACATGACTATATAATTAAAGAGCGGATTACGAGTACATGCACTAAAAATGTTTCAAAAGATTCATATTTACACGAAATATGTAAATACCTATATAAAATAAAAATTTGCAAAAAAAATACGCATAATTTGCTAAATTATTTTCGTATTTCCATTTTTATGTGCAGAATGTTTCATAATATGTAACCGGGCCACGATAAGAATGGTTGCATGTCATCAATGAAGTCATCGATTTTTAAGCTTTTCTTTTGGTTCGAGGTTCGACAGTTTGTTGTTTGTTTATGTTACCTACGTTTACATATACACTTATTGATCTAAACCTTAATCATGGTTAATAGAAAAATATACCATCGAAAAACTAATGTAAGTTGTCAAAAATACACGTTATTTACAATTTTGGTGCGATATTTTTTCTGTTAATCGACGGTTAAGGTAACCTACACTTTAACCAGGAGTGGAAAAACCGGCCCTAAGACTTTTAATTACAATATTTTTTGAAGAATATCTTATCTGACAGTTCATTCCTGATTTGATTATGAGTATTAGCTACGTGAAAAAAATTCTTTTTTCTTCAAACGTCATAAAAGTGACATCTTCTGTGACGTGATTGACAAGGTTAAAGTTTAATTTCTATGCCTACGTAATATAATTTTTTATTCTAGCCGCTGTATAATATTGTCACCGCCGTATAGCCAATAAGATGTAACTTGTACAATAGAAATCTGTAATATCGCCCTAAATGTCACTATAAAAACTAGATAACCTAAGAATAAAGTTACTAAAAATTATAAATAACTGACAGGTAACCTACATATTAAACGTCAAATAGTAATTTATTTTTTAAAATTTCTAAGTTTGAAGAATAAATAGCATGTGTTATTCAGAGTAAAAGTGTCTTTGTGTGCCTCGCATGCAATTGTCCGACTCGCTTCGCTCGTCGTGCAAACTTCCATGCTCGCCACACAAAGTATCACTTTTACTGTTAATAACACAATATACTATTTTATTAAAGTATATAGTGAAATATTGTATGAAAATTGGTTGAAATCATATATAGTACAATTACTTTAAAGTTTGATATAGGGCAGCCACTGGGTGGCACGAGATGACTTTTGAAATGGCACGATAATATTTTGCTCAAATCACTATTACCAGATTCTAGGAATTTCCTTAAAATTTTAAGAATTTGCCATGCCCATTTAGGAAAAAATTACAATAAATATTTCAAATGTTTTGAGAGTTAGATATCCTAAAAGATTTTATTCTCTATAAATATTAGGAAAAGCATTTCTCAGAATTCCATCATTTACTTAATAGTTATCTTGACCTTCCTTCTCGAAAACCTTATTCTCATATAACTTATTATTATTATTATTTATTTATTTGGCAATATTCTTTTAAGTCTAGTAAGTAAAATTTAAAACAAGAAATAAGATTATAAAACATATTAGCAAAAATGTATATTTGTTTATTTTACAAGACAAATTGTTTGCCCATTTAAAATAAACATTTTGTATATGTATACACTTGTTGAATAATTATTATAATCTATATTGCATTTTAAATGTTTTTATTCACGTTAAACTAATATAGTTTTATTTTTCAGAAAAATTGTACAGCTATACGGAAAAGCAGCGCTACGATGGATGGTTCAACAACTTAGCACATCCTAACTGGGGTTCAGTAGGTGAGTTACATAAAACCACAATTTAAGGAAAGATAAGTAAATAGAGTGAACATTAGTCTCTACTTTTTGCGGAAATTATTTAGCGTGAAGTAACCTTACTTGTCTAGGACTACATTGCGTGAGAGATAAAAACATTATTTAATCATAGATAAAATAGTTAAAAAAATAGTTTTTATCGCATCGCAATGCGTAAAATCGTAAACCGTAAACGAAAATAATGTGTGATTGTTATATTTACACTTCAGGGAGTTAAAATTGTTATTTACATATCAAGTATGGAAACGTCATTTTCTCGGAGGTGTATTTTGTGGTGCGAGTTTACAAGAGCTGCAATAGAACTAATCCGGGAAAAAACAGTTCATGCAATTGTAACAGGTACGGTCGCCTAAGACGAAAGCTAGTACCTGACATAAAAGGGTTTTAATTTATGAGTTTTACTTGCCTCAAAAGTAATCCACGAATTATATTAATGAACAACTTTTATACAAGACAAGGGTAACGATAGTCGCTGCCACCACTATCACTTTATTTATTTATTTAAAAGTCTGCCGTGATAGAAGCAGACAAGGGAATGTTTAATAATGATAACAGACGCGGTTTATTATATGGTCAAATTGGTGCAGGGTTGTAATTTTAGAATAATAGAGTTTTACTTACGCGTTGTGCTACCACGTCACAAAGACAGGGGTTGGAATAGGATGGGCTGAATTAAACACGATATTCCAACAATAACAAAATTATATAAATTTTAATAATCAACCGCGATCAAAAACATTTATATAATTCAAATAAACTACCACGCGTAACTTGATTCTATATAAACTCTAAATTCTTACTTTTCTATTTACAAACAATTTTGAAAACCTTTTTACATCGATCTACAAATCAACATTAATCCACACAGAATATAAAAAAAACTACTTACAAATTTACACCACGATGAGAGAGCCTTTACACACAGTTAAACAACTAATTGGTTATTTCACTAAGAAATACCCAGATATGTCTGACATTCAGTCAAGACATCCACAACAATCGACGATTACAACAAGAGAGAGAGATTTCGAACTGTGAACCACCATTTAATGGTAAAAATCCAGAAGTTCTCAACCTATGTTTATCCGGCTCTTCTCATCCCCTAAGTACAAACTATGCTGAAAATAACCCAACTATTGATGTCCACCGAGGGCATCACGTATCGGAAACGGACAGTTATGTCTTTGACAATAAGCTTCAGGGCGCAAAAAATGTGCGTCCTTCACCATAAATCTGTCCATTTCGTAACATCTGGAGTACTGCACTAGCTAAAATTTACAAAAATACACAGCCGCCAAGCGACCGTGTTACACAATATAGATGTGTGCAATATTTTTTGTATGAAAAACATAAATCAATCAATCAATCAATAATTAGTTAATAAAGAATATGGGTATATTTACTTTTCAATCGAATGGTGAACCGTCTCAAATGTTAGAATTTATGTAAATAACAACTTT
Organism: Stenolophus ochropezus; assembly: GCA_035578165.1. Taxonomy (NCBI): domain Eukaryota; kingdom Metazoa; phylum Arthropoda; class Insecta; order Coleoptera; family Carabidae; genus Stenolophus; species Stenolophus ochropezus. The sequence continues at coordinate 24,445,638 of JAQOWZ010000008.1, forward strand.
GATAACTGGTGGATTGGAAGAGGAGGTCCAGTTCTCTGGCCCCTTAGGTCACTAAACATAACGCTTTTCTACTCTACTATTGTTCTTGGGGATACATGACGAGTTTAGTTCATGCAGAAAAATACCAAACCAGGAATGAATTAATTCTTATTATGCCATTATGGCTCTGGATACATCCATGCGAGCCGAACCTGACATTCTTCTGGTAGCCAATAAAAATTTGGGGGTCGCCCTATCAAAGTAACAAATTTAAATTTTACGTTATAATCTAATTAAGCCAAACGACAAGTTTTGCAAAAAGTGAGCTCGGAATATGTTTTTTTTGTTTTTGTATTATTTACGTAAAAAACAAAAATTTGATTCGAGTTTAAAATTATATGAAAAAATATAGAATACAATTCCTTCATATATCCAAATTAATAATTTTGACAAATGAAAATTAGATTTTCATGTTTTAACATACAATTTTTTTATAAATTTGCTGAGAAATTTAATTTCGACAAAATAAACAGATTAAAAATATGACTCAAATAAAAATTTATAGTAAACTGAAAAATGTTTTTTTTTTGAGGAATGGAGGACTTCTTCAATTCTAGAAAGGGCTAGAATGAGTATTAAAACAGTGGGAGAATATTTTGAACTATTACTTTAGTAATTAACTTTAAGTTAAACATAAATAAATAAAAGTGTAATCATGGACTGTTCTAGTAAATTTAATATCGCCCATAAATCATATACGTTTACACAGTATTAAGTACCGGTTTCGGAAATGAGTATATTAGGTATTTTCGTCTTAAAATTACTTAAGGAGCATACATTTAAGCTATAGCTATCAAGCCGCTAGACATCTGTATATGGAGGAGTATTTCAGTCTATTAGATGAAATTTTTAAAACGTTGAAATAAAACCAGTGTAACAGCTAACAGTAGTGCAGTACATGTAGGCAACTAACACATTTCTGTCATTAATAAATCTAGTCAGGTATTAAAAAAATACTTTTTAAACTATCATATACTTTATTATCAAATCTATCTCATTATCTCTCATTTTTAATCAAAATATATGTCATTATTTTACCGAGTTAAACATTGTAAAGTACAATATTCTACATCAAATCGCGTGTGGTCCTGTCACAGATTAGGTTTATACAGAAGCGACAGTAAGAAAGAGAAGCGAAAATTAGAGAGATGGAGAATGTGCACAAATTTAAAGGGCCCATTGTTTAAAATCGGAAAGTTTCCTCACATCTGAGAGTGAGATAGGGGAAGAGTACAAATTTAAAGATCTTCACAATGCTTCAAGGTCATATAACTGACTAGGGGAACATGAAAGGTACCAACACGGAGTGATGTCGCTTCTGTGTGTAACTATTCTGTGGTCCTGTGGTCTATTGAATAAATATTAAGAAAATTGTTGACTTATTCATATTTGTTAAAATCTTGAAAATGTCAATATCAAATTTTGTTGCATCATTTGAGTAAAGAAATAAATAAGTATTGAAAACCAAATGTAAATTTAAATTGAATATAAAAATCAAATGACTGCAAATAATTTTATTTGTTATTCACTTGTAAACTATGCTTTATTTGAACTGTTTATTCACCACGGAAACTGCTATTTACAAACTATTAACAACAAACCTATAATAGGTATTTACATATCAAGTGTGGGAACTCCATTTTCCCGGATAAGTATTTTGTGACGCGAGCTTGCAAGCGCTGTAAAAGCGATTCCTTACTGCTCTACTCAAAATTATTCTTATCGCTTAAAAACTTGCAAAGAAAAAGTTGTTGCTACATATTTGTCACCAAATATATTTTGAGGTTGTCAATTTTGTCAATCGTACTAAAAGTACTAAATTTATTAACAAGAAATCAAATGTTTTGTATAAAAATTAAAGCTAACTAAATTATTATTTCTATTAAGCTTTTAGGGAGCAACTAAGAGATAGCAGTATAAAACGAGCCCAATGTCAACCATTTAAGTTACATGTTACACGAACCTGGTATAAACTGTGAAAAAAAATCTTATTTGCACGCTGTGCAAAAATAAAAAAAAATTGAATGATGTTTAAAAAACAAAAACTTTACAGTTGTAATGACAGTTTCAAAATGTTAAAATTTTAAATCACATGTAACAAAAATACTGTTACATCTTAGTACCTAGTAAAAGTGAATAAACAGTTCAAATAAACGATGTTTACAAGTAGGTAACAAATAAAAGTAATTGTAAATATTTATTCAAAAAATATTAGTCTTTATCTTTGGCAATTAAAGTACGTAAAAGAATACAGATATCCACCTGTGAGAAAGCGTATTGTAAAAGTCCTTTGAACTACACAAGCTAAAAATAATTATTATAATCAGCAATGACCATGAATACAAATAGATCATTTGCAAATCATAAACAATGCTCATTCATAAATATGTTAATGTTTTTAATCAACCAATTAAGATTATAAAGGCTTTTTTGTCCTAATTGTTTGTAAGAACAATTATATGAAAAGTAGGGTACTAACACGCAAAAACTTGTCTTTCGTACATGCCGCACAAAAAATTTTCTGTAGTATTTGGCCATGTAAAGTTGATTTATTTAGCCTTTCACTTACCAACGATCTTCTTTTTGCTTTCTGTTTGGTGAACAAGAGAATATGACACAGGTTGACTTATATTATCGATTGAGATATTTATTATACATCCACAATGATTGATCGATTTTCCAATGTTGAAATTTAATAATTAATATTGCAAATATACTAAATGCTTACGTGTTTCTTAATTTAGCACATTAAAAAGTACTTACTAAAAAATGTATACATGATATGTCAATTACGAGTTAATGTATTTTTAAATTTACGTTTTAAATACGAAAATTTACGAAAAAAATATTGATTTAGTACATCGTATGTCATGAAGTTAGTGTTATTTTGGAAAGATTCTAAGTATTTACATTACATCCAAAAAATTTGACACCTTCATATTTTACTCAAAGTCTGAAAGCTATTTGTTTAATAATAAATAATAGAAAATAATATATAATATAATAAAATAAAGATTATTTATTTTTAGATTTCAATATATTTTATAGAAATATCTTAACAAAAACAAAAAAAGTGAAAAATAAAATGATTATTTTTAATTAATTTTGATACGTACCATAAATTCAGTATGTAGCTGAGTTGAAGTTCAAGTGAATTTGACTGTGAAATATGACAATGTAGGTACTCGAAGTACGAAGAAATACCATTGATGCTACAGGAATTTTGCTCCCAGAAAAATCCCGAGCAGTTTAAACAAACAATACCGCTTCATTAATTAGTGCAAGAAGTTCAAAAATTCACATCTGGTATAAATATATAAATAACAATAATATTCATTTCGCAATACATAATAAATAAACTATTTGATTTGATCGTTGTTCTTAAATGATACTAGTTTACATTTTTTTGTAAGCTGTACAAAAAAATTCTTATATTGTACGCTGTTCAAAAATGAAAATTTTTTAAGTTACGATTAAAAAACAATAATTTTCAGTTGTAGTGACAGTTTCAAAATGTCAACATTTTAAATGACATGTTCAATAGTTATTTATTCACAACCACTATTGTAATATGTCAATTCCTAACCTGTCAAAGGTTGGAAACGTATGTCATTTTTAACTGCAATGACAATCTCACGGGTGAGAAATACTTTAAAATCCCTTGGGGGGGAAGTGTTTACTATGGTTGCCTAGTAATACTGTCATAAATCTCTAAAAGTTAGGTGATCAGTGCTGTCAAACATATTAAAATAAATTTAAACATTTGTTTTCATAGACTACTATCGTACATTAATTTAGTTTATTGGAAAAAGGCGATATACGAGTAGAAGTTAATTTGGATAATTGTGAATAAAATAGTATACATAGTTCGGTGGGAGTTTCAATACAGCCTTGCGCTATATCTGAGCCTCGAGGCTTCGCCTCTCGGTCATATAATAAGCCCTCGGCTGTAATGAAACATTTCCCACCTCACATGTAATATACTATTACATGCGAGGTGGGAAATGTTTAATTTTAGCTGAGGGCTTACATATATTACCGAGAGGCGAAGCCTCGAGGTGAGATATAGCGCGAAACGAAATGGAACTCCCACCGAGGTATGTAACTATTTTATTCACAATCATACAAAGCAGACGTACAGTTAATTGTTACATAAGGTACAGTATTTTTTGACAACTATTATAATTTGTTTTAACCTATTTTATTGTAGAGATTTATGACAATGTTACTAGGCAACCTGTACATAAATACTTCCAACCCAATAAGAGATGGAAGTGCAATTTGTTACTTCCAAGCCAAGAGATTTGTCAATACAGGTAGGAATTACTAACTTCCAAACCTCCAAAAAGTTAGGAATCGGCATATTACTATAATGATTGTGAATAAAAAATATTTTGTTATTTCTGTAATTTTTGTTCCAAAACTTTATGTAAATTCAGATATCTTTGTATTTTTGACTCTTGTATATCGCTGACATAGAAAAAATAATAATTCAAATTAAAAAAACTACTCCGTTAATATTTCTTTATTATTTTAAATCATATAAATAAATATAAAAATCAGGTATATAGGTATAGTCATTCAACATTACAAATAATAATTTTTTATTTTAATATTGAAAAAACATTGATTCAGTTTTGCAGTATTCAAATTTATTTCCGGAATACATTAATAAAAAATAATTAAGTTAGTTTATAAAAATTAACAGGCACGTAATATGACATATTTATTAAGATTTTTTTTGCAATTTAATGAAGCAATGTAGAAACTATCAAATTATCAGCTTGATATCTTGTTTACAGAAGATATTTTGATGTCCACATTTGTAACCTACATATTTTCGTCATATAATCATCCTAAAACCAAGGTACTTGTAATTATACGAAATTACTAGTAATTTAATACAAATTTGACTTATTACTTAATAAAAAATTGTATTAGCTGTTTTGAAATATACAATTATACATTAATAAGATGATATATTTGATTGAAAAACCATAAAATACAGTTTTATATCAAGGATATTTTATCGACCTTCTTATTTTTTCTCTCCACACTTTTTTTTTGTATTTTTTTTGTGAAAATTTCTTTGTTATCAGATGCTTGAGTCATACTTTTTTGTGTCACGTTTGTTTTATTGTTTTTGTGGTTACTAAGAAAGCATTTGATAATTTCTCATTAACTATGTATATACAAATGACAAGGTATTTTGCCAAAACCACATGTAAACAAAGTTAGTCAATATATTTTATTAGTTTGCAAAAATTATATGTCTCTTATATTATAATAGTTAATTGCGTAAGGAGCATAAAAATTATTATTATTATTATTCATTATTTAAATACGAGGCACGTCAAGAAAGTAAAAATACGTAATCTTTGAATAAATCGGAAAAGCAATATATTTTTTAAAAAATTACAAATTCATATGTACCTACAATAATATTATATTAAGTATGTCAAAATTATGTTGCATTACTACTTTTGTAATTCACGCGCAATACCAAACAGTAGAATTTAGATGAATGACGTATTCATTTTATATATTCAAAATAATATGTAGGAAAATACTTCATCTCTGAAAATTCTAAATAAAAAAAAATAATATTTTTGATTAAAAGCGTTAGAAAATTAGTAAATTATAAAAAGTTTTGAGGTGTGCTAAAAAAAATATGAGTAAACAAGTACAAGTAAAATTGGTTACAATCGTTACACGGGAAAAGAAATTGTATAGCTATAAAATTTGAAAATTATAACATGTTACGGTATTTTGTAAAATAGAGAATATGTATTTTATTTTACATTTACTATACCGGGAGTATATTTTATCAGTAAATAAATATAGAGTATATCATTCTATAATTGCGGTTTAAATTGATTGACAGCAATGTATTAAAGCGTTTATTTTACGAGTAAACAAAGGAATAATTAACATAAAAACTTATTAAATATTAATGAAAGAAATTATAAATTATTTATTTCTGTTTAAACACTTACACCCAGATTCATAATAAGGATTAGCCCTTAATATTTTCACTGTGTTCTGTTTTTTCAACACATGTACGATCGTATAAAATATTTCAACCAATTTGCTGTTTGATACTAGCCAATTTAAATTGTACCAAAAATGATGCAAGATCTTGTTCAATTTATAGGTTAGTCTAAAACGGCCTTTAAACTATAACATTTTAGCTAATGACATAATATTAAATTATTATTTACAAAAATCCAGTTGTACAATTAACACCAAAATCTAATCAGATTCAATCTCGAATGTCAGATTGTTATTATAGGTATCCATTTTTTTTATTTACTATTATATGAGTAATTGTTACGACAACATCCAACCACACATGGACAGACATCATCGTAAAAATATTAAAATCGTGTTCTAGGGACTTTAAAACGTGCTTATCCATTTAAAACTTACTATCTGATTTTTAGCATGATTGGGGAGAATTAAAAATAAATTGATGATTTTTAAAGTTGCTATCTTTATGGTTAATACTGCGTATATTTAGTTGTATTATATTATATTCATATGATACATAAATAAACGTTGTATGATGCAAATAATAAAAATTTCATAATATATGAACTTTGCAACATAATTATTTTCTAATAAATCTACTCTCTATAAATAAACAATTCAAAATGTCAACTAAACGTTATTAATTTGGTTTCTTGGACACCCGTTGTTAGCTATGTACGTGCATTTCTTTTATTTGCTTAGCAAATTCTTTAACGAGTACGTCATACACCGTACTGTAATAGTTTCTAACAGTAGTTTCATTGTTTTGCAATTTTTACTTTGAACATTGTTAAAAAATGAATAATGTATGCAAATCCAGATTATAGTTTACTAACTAGCTTTACTTGTACTTGAATGGGATTTATAGCCTATTGAAACACACACAGCTATATTTTCGGCACTCCTCTAACTGTAAAAATAAAAATAATTAACATATACAAATATATTTAGCTGCATGAAATGTGTCAAGTGTATTTCAAATATTTTAAGCGTCTTATAAAATGATTTGCATAAAATATACATAAATATTTTTACTATAAATTACCTACGGAGACACCCACATAATAACGCATTAACTGGCACGAACCTGCATGTGATCGTATGTTATATTATGACATAAAATTTTCACTAATTGATGTATAATTATTATTATTTTCATTTATTACAAAACATTTCACTTGTTGAGTGAGCTAATTCTACGCTTAATTACAATACGAAATGAAAATTTAACCATGGCCTTAACAAACTGCTTATTAATCATTTCAAATAGTAGGCCACTAAAATAATCAATCAATTTTTCAATAACATAAAAGAAAATTCATAGTTCTTAGTTTACTTAAATGTAAACCTTAAAATCGTTGTAAAACAAAATTTGTTGTAGATTATAGAACTACTACTTATACAACGAAATACTTAGTTATTATTTACAAAAGACGATAAAATTCTAATTTACTGACGAGAGGAATGTGTTAATTCGCAAGAGATATAATCACGAGCGTTTTTTTTCATGAGACGATAATTTAATTTTAATTTAATTTTATCCAACACCGTGTAATTGTAACGATATAAGTATGCTGTATTTAGATAAATAAAGTAGGTCATAAGTCACTAGTGAGCTAAATATATTAGCTCACTGTTTTTTGGTTCATATCATAGTAACTACGTTATAAAACCTTCTCTACACTATTTTGTTCCTAAATGTCATTTCGAAATTCCATCTGTCAAAAGTCTTATATGTGTTTTATATCAATGATTAAAATGTGTTGGATAAAATGTTGTATGGCACACGTGTGTTAATTACTTAAGTCACTTGAAAAAATACCACACTCGGCCTAACTTTTCCCATGTGACTTATCTGTAATGTAACACACTTGTACCATAAATAACTATTATCTAATATCTAACACCGTATAATTATAACTATGGTGTTTTAGATAAATAAAGTGGGTTATAAAACACATATATGGGTTAGAAATTATAACTCATTATTTGTTGACTTGTATCATAGTAACTAATTTATAAAACCTTCTCTTCTGTATTTTTTTATGAAATGACTTTTTAAAACGTTAACTGCCAAAAAACTCTAAACTAAAAAAATCCTATTAGAATTTCAAAGACAATGGCCCATATTCTTATTCCGTCTCTAACGTTAAAGAAGCTTCATTAAGTAACTAAACGACGCTTCACTAGGATATTTTATTTATCTCATGTTTACCGATAATGAAACAATTTTTTTTAGATTAGTTAATTAGAGATGATAAATATATGTTGCCACATATAATTTAGAGTAAACCCTCAGAAATAGAGTTTTACCTATTGTTTATAAAGTACTATTGGGGTGTTATGTGTGATAATAGGATATTTTGTGAAGAAATTGTTAAATAATTGAAATAATCGTAAAAACTTAAATATATTTGTATTGCGAGCGAGACTAGTTCTGTATGAAACGGTTATATGTATATTGAAAGGAAGAACTACTGATCAATTATTTAATTTTTTTATAATTAATAATAAAATAATGAAAAAATGTCAAAGAATTTAAAATATTGAATTATAAAATATAAAAATAAAAATCCAGTCATTTAATTATTGCTATGATTTGTTATTAGTAAGGTATCTTAAAATTTTTTCATTAGTCTCTGTCTGTTATATGCATATTTTCAAACATAGTCAAACACACAGACACAACAAATTGTATACGATATTTAGATCACATTCGTACATTTGCATATCATATTTAAATGGTAACATTTTATATTTTTTCCAATTACGTAATGCATAAATTATTTGCGTAAGGTGCGTAGCGTAAAAAGAATTAGAAAATAGTTAGACGAACACGAATTTGGTACGCCGTTGTCAAATAAATCTTGTTGAGAAATTGCAAGTGGATAGAGATATTTCAGTTAATCTCGCTAGTGGCTTGTAGAAGTAGATCACTTGAACAACTAAAAGTTAAATGTTGATTTCGACATTGAATCTACAACACAATACTTCAGAACCAGTTGGAGAGTATACCTACTTTAAATATCAATCTTAGTTTTTTATTTAGAATTTTGCAAGTAGTAATTAATATTTTATCCATTTACTTCTCAAAATAAAAAATAAATAAATTTTAAATGAAGTAACGTAACGTTTAAAGGGTAAAAGATCCCAATTGGACGTAATTAATAAAAATATGTTTAGTTCAAAAAAATTGTTTGTTATTGTTAGAATTTAGTTTACTTTGGTTAAGCGTTGGAAACATTGGTGAGCTATAAAATTTTTAACAAGGGGCTGGGTCTTTTTTTTCTTCGAGAATTGTATGATCTAGTACTCTAGCAATGGGTGACTATAGACTGACAAATAAAAACAAAAAAAATGTTTTATTTTATATAAAAAACAAATGCAATTACATAAAATAAAGAAAAAAAATGCCATTTGTAAAAAATCAAAAAAGTAGACATTACTACAAGAAAATACTTACATCTTAAGCTAAGAAGCTGCCATACAATATTTCATGACGTCGTCGTTTTAAAAATGAATATAATGAAAATGATTTTAAAATCATATTTTCTTTTTGACAAAATAGTTACCATGAAGAAGGGTCTCGCAAATCATGGAATAATTTAATATGAATTTCTTGAGAAATATTCGAGCTACAAAAATTTTAAGGACCCCTGCCAATTCTTTGTAAAAAAGTGATTGTATATTTTCATAATATTGTTTATTTTTTCATTTGGGTTTTTTATATTTTATTTCGCTACAGACTCGAAAATAATCCTTATTCTATTCTCCCGTTAAAGAGACTTAACTATAAATAAAATCAGATTTCATTTTAAAAAATTTTGTATAGTGTCCTGTTATAGAGTCATTTATATATTTTTTAATCTACATAAGGTCTCGGATCTATCGAAATATATTATTTTATATACTCAAATTTTCCTCCCAGAAATAGTTTTTATTAGTAGGTAAGTCAGGTAGGTATATGTAATCACTATTTTGAATTAAAACTTAAAAAAAAAATAAAGTTCAACTACATGAAGTGATTGAAAATAGATTGAAAACACAGGAAAATATTCAATTATTAATGTAAAGTTGTAAAGCGCGTGATTATATGCTAACTTCGTCTGCGTCAGATTTTTTTCATTAATCTTTCCGGGATTTTCTAAATTTAATTTCCCATTTATTAAATGTGACCTCATGAAATCTATGCAAAATATCTATTATTTTTCCATTTGCATTCATAAATACTTTGCGGACAATTTTATGGCGACATTTAAAATGAAATTTGATTTAATATTTTCCTGCTTGTGTAAGACGTGTGCTAAATGACCACCACTTTCTGTACAATTACATGTGAAGACCGCATTCTAGCGTCACTGAACGCTTTCACAATACATAAAAAGATTTACAGGTGCAAAGACTGACACATCGACCATTATCTCTGTACGTAGGCGTTCGGGATTGTTTCTGAATGATAATTTTAATTAAAATGTAACACCGACTGACAGAGGTTAGACAATGATGAATTGCATACCACTGTCAATGTGAGTTCAAGTTATATAATTGTTTCTTTAGTTTTCAGCATTGAAATGTGGCGAAATAATTCAGATCATTTTAAATTGATCAGTTTAGATTAAACTAATCTAAAATTTATCTAGTACGCATACAGGTTATTCATAATGCGGGAAGCAATATATACAACTAAGGTCGGTTTCATTGACGTCATTAATCGTAACCATGTGATTCAAATTGGCCAGAACCTCTATTCTGTGAGGTTATCAATCATTTTTTTTATTGATAACGTCATATTTTAGGGTAAAAACGTGATTTCCAAAGTAAGCAAATGTCAAAAATGACAATATTATACAGGGTGACCAATGAAACTACATAGGCTGTATTTATTTGGGACATTTTAAGTAACCTGGTAGGTTAATCCTGTTTACTTGGCATATGTGAAGTAACCCTGAACTAAGCTCGAACTGACCCAACTCACCCAGCTATTTTGCTGGGTTGGTGAGTTGAACCTGATTTCTATCTTTGTTTACACATTGTTTCTTTTTCTATATCTGTCAGAAGTTATATCTTTTATACGTTAAAACGGAAAACTTAAGTAAATAATTTTAATAAATCACTTAAATTTACCATATAAAATTTTCACCAAGTATAAAATTTGGTTGTTTATTTGGTAACAACACGGGTAAGTTTAGGATCAGTTTAAGGTTGTATTCAAATTTCCCAAATAAATACGGCCTTAAGCATAGGGATCTCAAAAACTATGTGGGGGTCACTTTATACCTATATGTTTTTGTTTTTCCCAAAAAATATAAAGGTGACTAGATAATTATAAAGAGAAGCGTAAATTTTCCATTTTGCTTATAACTTTTTTATTTCAATTCAAAAAATATTTTAACTTATTCACGCTCTTTTTCACGATTAATTCACTGCAGTACTCAAAATTTTCGGATCTCATACCGTGTTCGAGAAATTGATAGCAACTTTCAATTTTTATAAAGGTCTTAAAGTAGGCTGTGAGACCGTTAAAAAGTTTAATAATTCTTGCAGCAGATTGATGACGTCAGGATCAACTCAGGGAAACGGTCTTCATATATTGGGCGAAGTCATTGGATAAAAATTACATCCGTCCTATGATCCACTACATAGAAATCACGTTTTTAAATTACATTTCTCATAAAATTAATATATGTATTTATTTATTTTTTGTGATATAATATTTCTGAAGTTATGTGACAGTTTTATATGCATTTTATTTTTCAGCAATAAAATATAATTTTAGAAATACCACAAATATCTAATAAACATTAGTATATAGACATTTGTAGAAGTTTTAAATTGTGTAAGATTGTAGAATTCTATAAATTCCATACCATGTAGACAAGTACTATTGTTGCTTTATATAGTGGAGAAACTATTTAAGAAAACCAGCATTTATATACATCTAGGACTAGGTTATTATAGGATACTTACATCAGATAAAACACTAAAATGGATAGGTATATATATGAATTATGCACTTTATCAAATTTTATAAATTCATATAAGTTTTCATTTGTATTTAGCTGTATATTTTGGAATATAAAATTGTCGGTATACTTTTTACTAACGCTACGTGATTTGTCCCATGAATTTTTCATAAGAAAGAGTATAATTTTAATTTATAATATTATTTTTTATATAGTAAATCTAATATATTAAAGAAATCAAGAATGGTCTTAAGTAATGTTATTTCATTTATTTCATCAGACAATAATAATTATGATCATTATTTTGATCTGTAAATTATATTTCGGAATAATTACTGGTAAAGTTGTAATTATAATTATACTGAAATATATAATTTGATAATCTGAATTATATGTTATACGGTGGCACAGGAATATTTGATCTGATGATAAAAGTTTTATATGGCTTAATAAGGAATGAAATAAAGAATATAATGGAACCTAATGTTTTACCATAAGTAATAAAATAAATAAAAAATGTATATATTTCTTTCAATTAATACTTGTTACAATTTTGACAGACGTTGTATCTAAGCAACTCCTATTTAGTCGTGTAAATTCCGCAACAATTGTCAGTAGCTCACAATTGTCAGTGAGATTTGAATCTAATTGGTTTAATTCACCAAAATACCGTGATTTAATTGGATGACAAATTATGAGTGGAATTGTCGGTAAAATATACCAATAGTTATTGTAAAGTAAAAGAGAATGAGTGTCTTCTTTCGCTGACGTGATTAAAAATAATTTTTGACTCAAGTAGTCGTTACTTTTACATCCTATATCTTACTTATCTAAATCTTAGTTATCAGCGTCTTTTTCTGTGAATTTAGTTTTGTTGTTTGTTTTTTACAATTAATCATAAATAATTGTCAGTGTCTCTTTTTGTATGCATTTCCATTAACAATTTCCAAATAAAATATTTTTTTCTGAATGCGAATGCAATTTGTACTAGTTGGTTAGTTTTCTGTCTGACAGGTAATTAATATTATTGTATTTTGAAAAATTTACAGTTGTGGCTGTAAAAAGATTGTGGGTGGTATAAAAAATATAATATTTACATTATTGTGGGAGGTATAAAAATAAAATGAAAATAAGATATTTGGTGATAAAAAGTTTTGAATAATGGGGTATTCTATTTTTGGAAAAAATATTTTTCATTTGGTTTTTTTGATGGTCAAATTGAAATTCAGTTGAAATCTGAAAACCGAAATTATTATCAATTTTACATTATTTTGGCCCATTCGCAACTAAATAATTCCAAATATCAATTTCAATTTCTACTTAAAAGCTTAAACTGTTATAATGTATTATTGCGTTTACAACAACATAATTTCACTTTCCAATTAGTACATTCATTTCAAAGCTGGCAAGCTCTAATATCACTTCGAAGTGATGCATATTTGACGTTTCTTCGGTTTACATTTGAGGTTAAATTATACACATTATAAATGATAAACTTGCTCTAGAAAGTATTATCATGATAGGGGCTCTTTGTTATACCAAAAAGAAACATCGAAGGAAACGTTGGTGGGTTTGATCTATTAATGCTAACAGAATAAAATAAGGTGATTTTCATAATTCTTTAGCAGAAATTAGACTGGGAGATCTAAAATAGCTATTTATGTAATAATTAAGGAAACAAATAAATAACCACCCAAATTCCTTACGTGTTTCATTCAATATTTTTTTAATTCCGTTTGATTAAGTATAAAAATAGATTTTAAATTATGATTTTTTGACATTTTGATGACATTTGTAAAATATACAAAAAAAAGCAATACCAAGGACTGTTTAATTTTGTGAGTTACTAAAAATACGATATAAAATAAAGTTGTCATTTAAGTTTTTTGAATTGTAAAATATGATTCTCTGTGAATCCAATAAATGTAAGAAGTATATTATTAATACTTGTAAAGATAATAAGAACTAAATATTATATTTTTGTAGATCTTAATGCTTCTGTATATGTATACTTTCCAATTTGATTTCGCATGAAATAATGATCTCCTTATTTATTTTATTAAAGCGATTAAAGCAGGGCCGTATTTATGTACAGGTTACCTAGGTTGCGGTCTCTGGGCCCGCATCATAAAATATTTATTTTTAATTTCGAATATACTAAAATAAAAAATGTCTGTTTTAATATTTAATGTGGCGCAGGCACTTCTTAAAAAACGTCAACGTTCGACGCAGTTATTTTCTGCGGGCTAATTCGGTTGAACTCTTCAGTAGATAGGACAGCTGAGAACTGATAACTTCGAAGCTGCATGTAGGAAGATAGGCTCAACGTTTTTACTTTGCTCAGCATGGAAAGTACTATTTTAAAATAAACAAAAGTTATGAAGATATTTTTATTAGCTCCATTAGTATTAAGTGTAGGCGCAAACCAATTAGCCACTAATATTATTTAATATTTTCATTTCTAAGTCTGATTATTGAAATACTATATTACGCATTACTGTATTAAAGATTTCAACGGAAACATACGTTTTAACGATCCTTGAATCCATTTTGATTACATTCGGCATGGAGTATATATTTACTTATGTACTCAAAAATGGTTAGTTGTAGAATGTTGCAATTTTGTGGGACATCTATAGCATCTAATTGTGTATCTTTTTTTTTATTGCAATCTGTAGTGCCGAAAGGCCATTTTATTTGAAAGGTATTTTGATTTTTTCGAATAACTCAAAAACGATTAGCAGTACAATGTTGAAATTTTGATTATAGGACTGCTGTAATATCAAGTTGTGTACCCTTCTTTTTTATTGCAATCGGCAGTATTAAAAGGCACTGCTCGAAGTATATTTTTTGAACTTTTTGCATAAAATGAAAACAATTTGCAATAGAATGATCTGGCTTTCACATTAAATAAGTTTTAAAAAAGTGCAGCAAAAAATGTGTATAATGTAATAGGTGTACAAGGAAGGTGACCATATCATATTTTTTAACTTGCATTTTCCTAACATTTCTTAAAATTATGAAATCAAAAAAATTGACGTACCTACTAGGATTGGATCACGGATTTTATAAATATTTTATATTCATTGCAATTTGGCAGGAAAGACCACAATGCAATAAAATTATAATATAATTGCGTCAGTATAATAATAAATATTTATACATAATAAAGGTACACGAGGGAAGCATTTAAAATGCTAATTCTCTGGAAATAAAGCCATAAATATATCAAGAATACATTTGTAATATGCAGTGTGCTATTAAAACTATAAATTATTTTGTTTCTACCGCTTTCAATACACAATTAACATTTACATATCTTATCTCTGCACGTAAATAATGCAATGAAACATTCATTAAACCACTATATATCACATTCTACAAAAATCTGATTTAGAGAAATAATACAGTTCCTTTAGAGAACAAAATTACGTAATATTTAATTTTACGTTACATTTGCAATGGGTTTTTTGCATGATATATTAAATATGATAATGAAATATTCAGTGTGAAATATATAATGGTCATATAATTATACAAAATTAGTATTTAAATTATATTATTCACATTAAGCTTGTTAACAACAATGACGTCGCCAGCTAATTTTATTTGGGTGAGCACAGACATTTTTTAGGGTGGGTACCCACCCTGGCCCATTCCTCGCTACGGCCCTGGTTAACAATAAGTTATATTTTTACAGACAAGGCAGAATACATATAAATGAAACATTCTTTGGCTAGTATGATAATTTGTCAATTCTACAATGCTTGTGCTATATAACGTATTCTAATTATTATAATAGGTTTGATTTATTTAATTTAACGAACCTATAAAAAAAAATATTGCATTTCAATATATACTGCGTTAGTTTATTTTTGTTATTATTTGTAATTACTTTTAATGTGAACAATATTACATAAATTAGGGCAAGTGGGAGAGTGATGGACTTTTGCTCATAAAATATCTCTCATAGGGAATGTTGATTTTGTTATTTAGAGATAGTGTAAGAAGCCGGTTGAAAATTAATGCAGTCAACACTGAATAATCCAAGATTTTCTTTAAAAAAATACCAATTTTTTTTGTGCCTTACTTCTTCGATAGGTTTAAGCTAATTATATATGTACATACTTTATAAACATGTGTATAAGACTTAACATTACCAAAAAATGTTGTTCTATTTGTATAAAATCATAAGTAATTTAGTGGTCCATTTAACCTCTGCTCTAAGGACAGATGTACCACCTATGATGAGGAGAGTTGGAACAGAGAATTTTTATTGCTAAAAAGTTCAATTTAACCGGTAAACAGGAAAAAAATCATTCGCGCATAGAAAAGTCGACAAGCTAGTTGCTATTCCCAGAAGTTCAAAAAAATTGTTGTTAAATCAGAGGGTAATGATAATGAAGAAGCTAAGGATTATAAAAACGAATATGCGGGACACAAGGGAAATTATTTAAAAAAATGATAAAGAAGGACGATTGGATAAAATGTGTAATTTTTGGTCGCTGTTTGCACAAAGAGTGTACCACATATGACAATTGACAACAATATGTTGACCAGTTCATCTCCTCATAGCCTTGGTCCGTCTCACCTACATAGAGAGAGTTGCGAATCCGAATAAAATATTTTTTTGTAGTTTTTAGAACATAGTTTAAATTTTTTCTTCTTATAAGTAAGCCTGGATTATACATATGTTGCAATAAATATATATGTATATATTTTTAATACACAATATTATAGAGTAATAATTATTTTTCTAAAAAGTTATCCATCTCTTTTCTACTTACTCTAATATTGTATTTAAATATTGCTATATTTTTTAGCGAATCTTGACAGATAAACCGTAACACTTGTTAATTTTTATTTTAATTCCATGGCTACTGCTATTTTTGGGGTGATTTACATCATTTTCATACCTAAGTTATGATTATAATTATAAATATTAATTTTGCTTATAGATGATATAGCTAAAATAATTAGGGAAGCAGGAAATTAGGAAAATATGATTTTATATGTTAAATCAAATGTGTAGTTCACTTTTTATCTGCTTGGTGCGTATAGCTTAGCTTGAATCGCGATTATTTTGCAACTTGATACATAAATTAAGATGTATAAAATATTCGCAAAATGTTTCTGACATGTGAATTAGTAAAAGAATGAGTAATCATTTCTTCTAATAAGGAAAATGATTAGCTACCGACACAGATTTTAATCGTACAGAATTATCAGACGTGATGTTGATATAGTTTCGTGTCTTTCGCTCCAAATAAAATAGAAATTATGATGTTAGTGTTTCTGAAGTAATCACCTCAGAATTTCATCACGTACTCAAGAAGTTTACAGCTTTAAATTATCTTTGTGTTGTGTAATGTATTACTCATTACATTAACTACTATAATTTTGAATATTACTATAGCTTTGATATTGATTCTATATCGATTACTTAACATTTAAATTACATATATTGATTTTTATTGCTTATTCAAGCAGATTAGAAAATTCAATAAATCCCATAAAAATATGATGAACAGAAAAGAGAAATCGATAAATTAATTAACATTTTAATAGCACATGTGGTATGCTATTAATAATATATGATTTTAATATTTTGTACAAAATTTCTAAATATGATTTATATCGAACATCTGTGAAAATAATTAATATTAAAATAGTCAATATATTACATATAATTAACGAAATAGTTTTCTACATGTGTCATTTATAACAATTATAAATGAAAATATTGTTTGTTGGATAATAATTGATAATTTATGGTATGTAATAAATAATTTTTCCTAATAATTACTATGTACGTACATTGAAAATTATAGTTATTTACTGACAATTTAACACTTCAAACAAAATTATATAATGGAAATATTATTTATTGTTCTTTCTATATAGATATTTGAGTACTTTCCTTAAAAGTTACTAAAATGAAAGTGAATAATAAAAAGATTATATGTTATAGAATTTTTCTCATAATTTATAATCTAGAATCAGTGTCGTGCAAAGGGGGTGGAGCGAAGGGGGCATCAGCCCAGGGGGCCAGAATAACGAGACGCCAAAATCTTTAAAAATTAAATTAAAAAATTTGATGAGACCAACACATAAACCGTCAGTTCTTTTCACACTTTTTAAAAATATCATTTTTTTATATTTGTATAATCGCGCGTATGTATGAATTATTAAAATAATTATTACTAATAGTATTTTACTACAATTCCTTTTAGAGTATTCGACAAATATTTTTATAATATTTTCACTAGCAATTATAATAATTGTCAATTTCAAATATATAACATTTATTTCCATAACCTAACAGATTAACCGCAATTGTAACAAACTTACCGAATAATTAATTACTCTAATAGTTAAATGAGGATAGGTAGAGACGAATTTGAACTATAAAATTTTAGCTAATGACAAAATATGAAATTATTATTTACAATTTTTTTTTATATATTTCTAATTAAATAAGATTTTTCAAAAAAACACTTCAGACCTTCATGAAAACAATCCCGTCAGATTGTTATACATAACATTTCAACTTTTTTATTCACTAGTATTTGAGTAATCGTTCCAACATCCATCCATCCACACACATGGACAGACATCATCGTAAAAATATTAAAATTGTGTTCTAGAAATTTCAAAATATACTTATCCATCAAAAACTCACTATTCGATGTTTAGCATGATTCCAAAATCTCTTTTACTGATTGGCGAGAGGTAAAAATATGTATTATAAAGTCCTGTAAATACCACACATTTGTACGATCCAAAGATGTTGTTGACCTCAAACTTTATATACGACAATAAGACTGTATAGTTGATTTTTATGATACATTCCGACGAAACTTCCTTATATTACGTTTTATGGTCGTATTTTGCTAACGTCAATTTTGAATGAACACTAGAATAAATGACAGATTTAAACAATTTGTGCATAGCTGCATCTCAGAATAGGTACCTATTTTATACCTATTCTGTGACTACATAATGCATCTATTGTTATTTTCTTGTTTTTCTAAGGTAACTTGTTAATAAAAAAATATTTATAAACTATGTCATCTACTAATTTTAGTTCATTTTCATGATTCATTTTAGGTGTCATGGTGAATGAATAAAAAATACTGGATTTCTGATAATAAAAGTTTTATTTTGTCTCCTACCGCTTTCTATCTCTGAAGAGGATATAAAACTTTTATAATTTGATCGAAATCCAAAAAAATTTATCCATCCACCGTCCAAACTCTAGTCAATAAAAATTTAATGCTATCAGGTATATAATATTTGTTTTCTGAAATTTGTACTGGTCCTTATATAGTTACAGTATTTTCTTCATTATAATAAGTCTTAATATTTTCTATTATTTTTCCATGAAGTAAAATATTTCACTGGTTGAAAGCGTTTAAATTAAAATATTCAAAATCTTTTATTTATTTTGAAAATGAGTTACCGTGCCTACAAGATCCTTTATTTCCACCTTCTATATTATTGTCAGTTTACAGGCTTCTTGGTAGCTTGGTAGCTAAGTAAATAAAAAATTACAGAAACTTACCTGAAACTTAATTTATTTAGGTTTATGTGAGTAATTATACACATTTATAGTACATTTGAATTCACTGGCGAAACTCATTTGACAACGTCTAGCTATAAATTGTTCTACCACCGCTAACTACCTTTGATTCCAAAATAGAGTAAATATTTTTTGAAAAATAAAGTAAATTAATAAAAAAAACGCTATGAAGGTGGAAATAAAATTTTGTACGCGGCACGCGTGCAATTAAACTTTACTGGGCTCACTGGATTACGAGGTAACGATCCTTCGTCGCTCGCCTCACAAATTTCTACCTCGCCCTGTAAAGATATACTTACACCGCTGGCCACGTAAATAACTATTACTGCCCATATCAAATTTTATCAGAAGCATTTCTGTTTGAAAAATTGAGTGATGAGTTGCTTAGTAGCTGAGTGATGTTTTATGCATTTTATTGTTTAAAGGGAATGCATTATTTAATGTGAATCTTTACTTTCCTTAGAGTGAAAAGAAAGCGGTGAAAGTGCACGACAAGTGAAGGAGGCACTGAGCGTGTAACGTGCGTGAGTGCCAATGCGTGCTCCGAATATGTGAATGTAACATTGAACTAAATCGCCCGCATTCTCAGAAAATTATTACTAAAAATTTATTGCAGTTTCATCAGCAACCAATAGCCATGAAATTAGCTGGGTATATCATTTTATTGCATGTGTTGTATACTGCTCAGGTTAACAGCAATAAAACAAAGTTTAGAATTTTGTCTAACTAATTTATTTAATAACGAAAATATTTTTGTGGATTCTTTTGTGGATGATACGGACCAGTTGCAGAATCGGAAATGAATGAGCAATGAATGAGGAAGAGTTTACTTGGCTAGGAGGTTATATACCAAAAATCGGGGAAGAGAGACGGGAAGGGGTTGCAATGACCTGCAGATAAGGGTTGGAACTTAGACCTTGAAATTTAGAAAGTTAGGATATGGAATAATAGAAAGGAATGTACAGAGAGTTAGGTATGGAAGAATACTTAAAAATGTACAGCATTATCAAAATATACACAACTGGTACAAATAAATACAATTTAGAAATAAACATTATCTTAGCCTAACATGCAATTATAACTAAACATATACATACATTAAGAATATACAACATCTCTCTCCTTAAAATGGAAATCGGTGAAGAAAATTTGACCGATTTACAACGAAACAAGAAATAATTATTTTATTAAAGATTATAAATGACATTATTAATTAGGGTATATTACAGTTTCTTTAAAATTATAAATCGGGTTTCAATTAAAAGTTTACAATTACAACACTTTAGTTCAGATTTTTTTTTTTTTTTTTGAATCACGCAGATGTTTAAATATCTTTATGAACAACGCTAACACACTTGTATGAATGGGGACACACACATATCGTAGTGACTGGTCCACGGTGGATGGTACGTCGGTGATGATCGGTTGAGCGGTGAATGTAGTCGGCAGTTGGATGATGGTGATTTAGTATAGCAGGATGAAGTTGAACTGGGCTGATGTATCTTCATAGTGGTACTTTCGTTTTTGCAGATAAATACCTGTTCTCTATTTTCCTTGCAACTAATAAGATCTTGCACAAGGGTATAACATGATTTGGATTGGGCTGAGAGAAGATAAGGGTTTATAGCTTGAATGAAGGAACTACTTGCATATCGAAACAAATGTGTAACGATAGTAGAATTATTGTTGAATTCGATTTCTTTGTTAGTATTTAAATAATTAATTTTTGTTTGGAAATTTTTGTAATTAAAGCTTGAATCAGAGGTCATTTGTCGTTCATTCTTTTCTACTATTTCAGTTGAAATTGTTATTGTATCGTGTTCCAATTTATTTATATTTTTTGGAGGTTCGCATTCATCAATACTTTTTGAATTTTCAAATAATAATTCATGAGTGTCAAGTTTAGGTGTATTAT
Source organism: Stenolophus ochropezus (assembly GCA_035578165.1). Classification (NCBI taxonomy): domain Eukaryota; kingdom Metazoa; phylum Arthropoda; class Insecta; order Coleoptera; family Carabidae; genus Stenolophus; species Stenolophus ochropezus. Next base: position 24,467,167 of record JAQOWZ010000008.1, read on the forward strand.
CAGAATTTAATTCATTATCACTTACCACGATTGAATCAGTAAAAACATTAGAATTAGTATTTGTTACATGTATTTCTTTTGTACTTTTTGATAAAGAATTATTCAATATATGACAATATTTACAATTACAATATTTTGAAAATTTTACTGTACAACGATTTACAGAACTATTTTGTTTTTGACTGTTATTCACATTTGTTGGTTGTCTATTTTCATTTATTGTTTCAATGTTATTTGTAACATTTTCTTTTTGCTTGACCTGTGGTCTATTATTTTGTATTTCAGTGTTTTCTGGCTCATTTTGATTGGTCAAATTTTGTGTAGCAGTGAACAACGAATTTTTATGATTTTGTGTTGAAATAGTTTCGGGATTTTGTAAATTTTTAGATGGTACAATTTGAACTTGTGTAGGTTTTTGAAAAGTCAAAGACGTGTTTTGGGGTGGTAAATTATTTGCATATTGTTTTTCTGAATTTAAATTTGTATTTTGTAATAATGTATTCGGACTTTTTTGTGTAGAAACATTTCGACTTTGTCCATTTTGCGAATTTGGTAAATTTTGAGATGGTACAATTTGAATTTGTTTAGGTTTTTGAGACAAAGACGAATTATGGAATAGTAAATTATTTGAATATTGTTTTTCTGAATTTAAATTTGTATTTTGTGATAGTGTATTCGGACTATTTTGTGTAGGAACATTTCGACTTTGTCCATTTTGCGAATTTGGTAAATTTTGAGATGGTACAATTTGAATTTGTTTAGGTTTTTGAGAAGTCAAAGACGAATTATAGGGTGGTAAATTATTTTCATATTGCTTTTCTGTATTTAAATTTGTATTTTGTGATAGTGTATTCGGACTATTTTGTCTAGGATCATTTCGAGAAGACAAATTTTTATAATTTTTTGCTGCTGTAGGATTAGAAATATAGTTTTGTTGTGATGCATTTTGAATCGCAATATTTCGAGATGTATTTTGCGAAGGAGATAAATTTTGAGGTAGCATGTTTTGAATTGGAACATTTTGAGAAGATAGATTATGATAATTTTTTGATGTATTTTGAGATGGGGGTATATTTTGAGGTGTCATATTTTGATACTGTGGTGGGCCTACAAACTGAGACGTTTTATTTTCTGATAGCACATTTTTATGTGCTACATTTCTTGTTGTGTTTTGAGGAGATGGTAAATTTTGAAGTGGTCTTTTCTGATAATTTTGAGAAGTGTTATTTTGTGGTGATATATTTTGAACTGGAATATTTCCAGATAAGTTTTGAGACGGTGGCGCATTTTTAGAATTTTGTTCGTTTCTGTTTCTATAAAATTTTTCAATTTCTAATTTGGTTTTGTGATCCATATCAGGATTTGAAAATGTATATCTTTGAAGTAATACATCTAATATTTCATTCCAGGAATTGAAATTACAATAAACATCTAGTATATTCTGTACTTGCCAAGTGAATTTTTGTCTTAAATATAATAGTAAAATCCGATGATGCTTTAATTCTGCTTTTTGAAAAGCTTCATTTACTTGATTTATAAATCTAAATCTTTCAAATTGATTTAACGGGTATGAGTCAAATACTTCTTTTGGCATTAATTGAATTAAATCATCTAAACTTAAAGTTGAATTAGTAGAACTTGATATGATTAATGAAAATTTTAATTTAAATTTGATTAAAAATTCTCAATAAATATTAGGATTCTTTTTTTCAGATTTTAGATTACATGTATGTAGTATATACGAGTAAATATATCCGTATATATAATTATTATTATTATTATTTTTAAATAGAATAATGATAATAGAAATTTTGTATTGATTAATAATTACAATATTTTAATATAAGGTTAGATAAATGGAAATAAGGACTTGAATGCTTAAGGAATTATGCAATCTCTAAATTAGCATTAAGTAACATAGAAAACAAGAATCTACAAAAATACTTAAGTTACTCACTGTACAAGTCGGTATGATGCCGTTCTCCTATGTATGCGTCTTGGTAGATGCTGGAGTGGATCAGGACTCGCTGTACAATTCGGTATGATGCCGGTCTCCTATGTATGCGTCTTGGTAGATGCTGGAGTGGATCAGAACTCGCCTCGTGGAACACGTGGTTCGTATGCCGAATTAACGATTAAAATCGTCGTTTTCGAGAAATAATACGTCAGCAAAATCTCACTTCTGACACCAATTTTTTGTTGTATACTGCTCAGGTTAACAGCAATAAAACAAAGTTTAGAATTTTGTCTAACTAATTTATTTAATAACGAAAATATTTTTGTGGATTCTTTTGTGGATGATACGGACCAGTTGCAGAATCGGAAATGAATGAGCAATGAATGAGGAAGAGTTTACTTGGCTAGGAGGTTATATACCAAAAATCGGGGAAGAGAGACGGGAAGGGGTTGCAATGACTTGCAGATAAGGGTTGGAACTTAGACCTTGAAATTTAGAAAGTTAGGATATGGAATAATAGAAAGGAATGTACAGAGAGTTAGGTATGGAAGAATACTTAAAAATGTACAGCATTATCAAAATATACACAACTGGTACAAATAAATACAATTTAGAAATAAACATTATCTTAGCCTAACATGCAATTATAACTAAACATATACATACATTAAGAATATACAACACATGTTTATTGAGATAGCAATATTTATTACGTAAGTTTGAGTATTATTCGCAAAATAATTATGCCAAATATTAGTATTGACCTGCATTATACTGATAACGGTGTCCAAAAATTATAGCTTAGTTTCAACAATCCTGGGGTGGGATTCTATAACTCATAACAACCACAAATGATAACTGTCCTTGTTAAAATATCAATTACAAACGTCAAATGTCAAGTATCACCATGGCCGAAATTCAAATTTGCAATGAATTTAAGATAGTCCCACATCAGTGTAGACTTAAATAATGTTCTTTTTTACATGTATGAGTATATGTAAGTACGTATCAATCGTAAATAATCATTACTGTTATAAAATAGCAAGTATACTTTGTAGTTGATATTTGCAGTCGATATTATAAAAAGTCCAAATGATAGCAACCAAAGTTATAGAATTCCAGTCCATATGTCATGTCATAAGTTTGCATTGTCAGAAGTGTCGGTGTATTGCATTTCATCGTATAATCCATCAACCTCGCTCGACTCAGGGCTGGACTTTATGCGCAAACTAAGCACGTGCTTAGGGCCCCCTTTAAATAAGGGCCGCCGGCTTAGAAGAAAAATAAACAAGTATCTATAAGAATTATGTAGAATCAAAGAATAAGAAATAACTTGTACACTAGAAATGGAAAAAATACAAAATGTCATTGTACAACTAGATAACCTAAGAATGAATTTATTAAAAACTATCAACAACTGACAGATTTAAATTGATAACCTACAAATTCCATATGCTATCTAACAGTATTAACAGTGTACCATTAAAAAACAAAATCAAAAACATAAATTTTCACCATTTTAGTAGACTTTCTTTCGGGGCAACACATGCCCTGAAGGTGATCTAGTTCAGCCGGCCGGGAATTGGAGTACGCTTCAGCGTCTGCTGTAATTCTTGGGCTGCTGAAACCAAAGCACGCTCTGATTTCAGTGAGTCAAGAATTAGAGCACTTAGAAGTGTTTGCTCTAATTCTTGGGTTGCTGAAACCAGAGCACATTCTGGACCAGATTTGGCTGCCTTGAATTGTTGTCTGGTTAAAAAATTACGTCATCTGGATTCAAAAATGTAAGTTTAATCTGATCTATAAGTGACAACAGCAATATGCATTTGGGTCTGGGTCAAATCCCTGCGTCGTAAATCTTTAATCAAATAAAAATATAGCTGTGTCGGAGTTTGAAACCAACTATAAGCTGTAGGTCAAAGTTTGTAATCTAACAACCTCCACCAGTAAAACCAAGCCAAACTTGTCATGAATTTAGAAATGTTGTATTGTAGATGATTAATGAAAAGCTATACTTAGAATATGAAAATACGATTTTGTTTTCTTTAGTACTTAACTTTTGTAAGACTTGTAAGAGGATTTTACGTTAATTGTATGTATTACAATAATTATTAGTTTGACTTTGTTTAAATACAATGAACAATGATACAAAAAAGATAACTATTCGAATGAGCGCTTATATTAATAAATTTGCGTCATTTGCAAATTTAAATTAGGATTTAATAAGCAATTAGCAGATGTAGATATTTTTTGCACGATATAATATATGTGAGACACATAAACTTATATAAATGTAATATATAATTGTAATTATAATAAAAATAAGAGAAGAACTTAATTATTATTTATAACTACTTAATTTCAAGGTTGTTTGTGAAAGTATATTGTTTTTCATTTACCTAACTTGGCTCGTATATTTTACTTTATTAAATATCTACTTACTGTTTGTTTTTAGAATTCCATAAACTTAATTGCTCAGTAACAGTAGAATATAATAATATATTTATTGCCTATAACTTATTATGAAATATATTGATATTGCTTATAAATGTGAAAGGTTTTATTGGTTATATTCTTCGATTTTTTACAAGTGTTCGCATCTAAATTTATATGGTACTACATGTGTAAACTATGAACTACAATCCTAAAACATGTGTAAAATTATTGCAAGTCATTTATTTTTAATGAAATATACATATGTAAATAAATATTTACAAAATTCCTGATTTAATATGCAAGGAATACTATCAAAATTTTAGAAATTTTATTGTGGACTTTCAATATTTAAAATTGATCGTGTAAAATAATAAAATCATGTAAAAGAAAGTATAAAATGACCATAATATTAGTTCTGATTATTTTTTATAGGTATTTATAAAATATATACTATGGAAAGTGGCACTTTTCTCACACTATATGTATAAAGCTTGAAAGTTGCGTATTTCCCACAATCGTGGGTTAAAATGTGAGAAATAATTTCTCATAGTATTTGCCAACACTGTTTTCATGCATGTTTTATTGTTCTGTAACATTTAGCAGTCTGGTTGAAGAAAATGTATAGTGTGCCACTCGTGCAGTATCACCTATTTCCCACCTTGTGTGTTTCCAGCACTCGACTTCGTCTCGTTCCAAAACTTTCACGCCTTTTGGGAAAGAGGCGACTTTCTGCACTTGTTGCACAATATACTATTTTTGCACAATCGGGTATTAGAAAGCGTTTATTGATTGTTTTTCTAAGACAATAATTTGATGTTATTGGTTGCTATGTCTAACAAAAGAGTAAATTCATAGCTAGTGCGAATGCACAGAAGTGTTTTAGAACATTAATTTATGCTATTAAAATTAAAGTACAGGTACTGAAACTACAATTATTGATTCATAATGGAACCTTTCGAATTATTTTCGCAGTTATTTTTTGTACAAAAACATAACCACAAATAACAGGACTTTGACATATTACAAAATGAAACGAATGTTTCAAAAATACCATGGAAATAGATTTTCGTTTACAATGAATGAATTTTAATACACCTCATTTTGAATACTGATCTTGAGGAAAATGTAATTATGAGCGTGTAAAAATTATATATGAATTACAAATTCTAAGGAATACCGATCTCAGACAATAATCTCCTCCAACCAATTGTCTTCGATCAGTAATATGTACTTACCCTACTTAATACTTAATATACGAAATACGAATTCTATATTTATTATATTTAAATTGGAAAATAAATAAAAAGGCGTAGAGGTGAAAAATGAAATTCAATTTTATAAGTAGTAAGTACGGTATAAAACTATAATTGTAATATTAATTCAATTATCATATATCTTTCTCCGCGTAATAAAAAGATCAGTATAACTGATTAAAACCTTGGTTTGAAGTTAATTATTACATTGTAATAATGTTGTAATGTCAATTATTTACTATACACATATAACAGTTATATTTTCTTTATTATTTTACTGGTAATTTCACATTTAACCACTAATTACAGCGTAGACTTTTTATCGTTCTTGTGCCAAGTCGTGAGTCGAAAAAACTCATAATTATTATTCTCTAATGCTATGAACTTTACTCAATTTCATATTTTTCTCATAGAGTAATAATAAATTATAAACCCGACATTATTTAAAAAATAATGTGTTCTTCATGAAGGAAATATTATGATATCTGTATTTTTTTCCTTTTAAATTTATTGTGGGTTTATTTTCGGGTTCATTGAATTTCTATTTGGATATCGTTTTATTGTTTTATAGCAGTTTTTTGTTATATTTTTTTTAATATCATGATATAAAATAATAAAGAAATATACCACTTGAGAATTTAATTATATTATTATCGAACGGGATCTGGTCTTCATCTCAATTAAGCTGCTCTCGTAACAATTTAATAAAAAATATTTAGAAGAAAAGTTTATACTTTTTTTTTTAATTTTGACATATAAAGTATCTCTTTTCAAAACTGACGTTTTGAAAATCCAAATTTTTCATAACAAGTTAGGAAATAAAAAATTTTCATCACTGAGTGATGAAAAGTGAATTTCTTAACTTGAAAAATGTGCCCTTTCCAAACGTTAGTTATTTTTAAAAAGTGACTGTTTATATGTCAAAATTCAAAATTAGAACAAAAATTTAAAAAAAATCAAAATTAGAAAAAAATCTTGTATGAAACACGTTAGAAAATTCAATTTTGTGGCCGAACACTGTACAGAACAGAAATAATAATATTTAATATAATCAAATTTAATGAGATTTTACCTATCACCGTGCATAAAGTTTTAATAGATTTAACTTGTACTGGGAAGCTAAATTTGATTTTTTTGAAAAGAAATGAGGAAAAAACGAAAGCAATTTTATGATGAAGTGTCTGACCTCTGACGTATCACAAATAATTGTGTGTATTGTGTGAAAAATTATATTTTCTGCAAAAATGAACTAAGTACGACAATGGCATAATGCATCATAGAAGTCTGTTCCATGTTACAACTTAGAAATCTAATTTATCAGTTATAGGTTTTTGGGTGGGGGTCAAAAATATGTTTTGTTACACTTCCGGGAGTAAAAGCCTACTTTACTTTTCATTTTCAAAGAACAAAGTAGCACTTTTTTAATCCCCAAGGGCTTCTATATAAATTTAATCCGACAATAAATTTAATCCGACATCCCTTAAATTAATAAACAAGCATTATGTTTCCACGAAACAAGCAAGTATATGTATGTAACCTAACCTAGATTACCAAAAAAATATGCTTAATGTGATGATGATGTTTTGTTTTTCAAACTGTCAAGTATTTGACAGTTATATATATATATATATATATATATATATATATATATATATATATAACCAAATAATTATTAATTTAATATCTACATGCAGAAGTACAAAAAATAGTATATATACCACCGGACTAAAGTGTATTTAATCCTCTTAAGATTAAATGAGGCCCTTTAGTGCCTCAGTATATAATAAACTATTAATGTTGATAAAAAGACCGCGACATTCCCGTAATGCCGCTACTGCTGATTATTAGCAAAACATAGAAGCAATACAGACTGTACGTTAAAAAAAAGTGTCCAAGATTTATTGGTTAAGGAGAAGAAGTCAAAATAAATCGAAAAGTATTATACAGCATGTGTCCAAAATTGAACCATTTCAGAGATATGGGAGTTTTAATTTAGATGTAATCCTAAAGAAATACTGATAGCCAAATTTTTTAATTTATTTTGAATAGTTGAAGCGTAGGAACGGACAGCCATAGAAGTGTCAAAAAATGACAGTGTTAAGTAAACAACAAACATTAAATTTAAAATTAACATGAATTTTCACTCGAATGCAGAATTGGCAGACATGTATTTTACGGTCGTTGACTGCAACGTTCTTGAAGCACGTCGTCTTTATTCCGAGATTTTTCCAAACCGTGCATTACTGCCTCGCCAAATCTTTATAAGCCATGTTCATGGCTGTCTGTTCCTACGCAACAATTATTTAAAATTTACAAAAAAAATATGGCTGTCGGTATTTACACAGGATCATGGGCGCCGACATGGGGGCATCGGGGCTCATGCCTCTAAGGAGATATTTTCCTCAGCGCAACATATAGGTGTGAGTTACACCTATAAAAATATCACCAGAAAATTCGTCGCATCATTGTACCTATGTATATAAATTTTCATTTTAAAATTCCTACTAGTTTAGTCACAATTATAGATTGGATATCAGGGAACAAAAATTCTTATTACCGGTAATAATGCGCTTCTCAGCATATACCACGGATCCTGGGACGCTAGCACTCAATCCTGCTCTGTGGGGTGCTGGGGTAGTCTGACGAGACCGCTTTGCAGAGTATATGATACCCTGAAGGTGATCTAGTTCAGCTGGCCGGAATTTGGAAGCGAAAAGAAATTATTAGGACAATAAGTCAAACATTGTATCAACTGATTATTTTGTTTTTTGTAATATTTTCTAAAGTGTCCTGCTATAAAACTTAGAAACTTCAATATTGATTATTGATTTATTAAAATAGCAAGAGAAAAAATAACTGTAACCATGGTCATAACAACCCACATAGCCTTGATCAGGAAAATGTTATTGAGACGAGATTTTTTTACAATAATATTTATTAATAACGTCTTCATTTTTTGTAATCCAATACTCTATTGAACAAATCGTGGGTGTTATGAAACGTATATGTACTTGATTGAATCCGTCGTTGGCAGTAGGTGAAACATTATAACAATAAGGTAAATAATAAACACTCATAATTATTATTATTATTATTCACAGTTGATATATTTTTCTTAACCGCGATTAAAAAAAATATATCAACTGTAAAACTTAACCGAGTGTTTAATATTTACCTTATTGTTATGAAACATACGAGTATCAAGCCTTAGATGTATCAAACCGATGTGTGCGGCGATAATGATATTCATAACAATCCTAGGTATGTTAGTAGCTATTATTGCACCACCTATTGTTCTAAGTTAATATACAAATAACCATATAAATATACAATTATAATAAATAAAAAAATTGGTGTGTCCAACACATTACCTTCCGCCACTGTAGTAATTCATTAATCTAATCTAATTTTAAGAATAAAAAAAGTCACAATGCGCCCCATGAAGGATTGTACCTCAGGCATTTGCCTGGATCACCTATAGCCTAGACCGGCCCTGAATTTGACTCCTCAACACAGTCAATATGTTAAAGCATCAAGCATGAATACCTACTTTAAACTAATACCACTTTATTTTTGTATTGGTTGCGTTTTAGTGGACTGTAAGGTAATTGGTTTGATTAATTTGCACTGATTTGTTATAATTTGCTTTATATTGTCTGCTAATAACTTTTTTGTCAACTGCATCACATGCTGTTAGCAGCCATCATTCGTCTATATTGGTTTACACTATGGGCACAGAATAGTTATATACAGAAGCGACACTCCGTGTCGGTACCTTTCATGTTACCCTATCCAGTTCTATGACCTTGAAGCATTGTGTAGATCTTTAAATTTGTGCCTTCCCCTATCTCTCTCTAAGATGTGAGGAAACTTTCCGATTTTAAACAATGAGCCCTTTAAATTTGTGCCTTCTTCCATCTCTGTCTAAATTTCGTTTCTCTGTTTTACTGTCGCTTCTGTATAAACCTATTCTATGATCAAAGTCCACTAAGAAACAATGACTGGTATTCTGAGCTCCCGACTAAAGTTCGCGACTAAGGGCGTGTAACTAGTCGCCGACTATCTTATTTAGTCGGTTGTCAATTCTTAGCCACGCGACTAAGCCCGACTAAGTAGTCATTTCTAATATTTTGTTTGTGACAATTGCGATAAGTTAGGTTGACTGACATTTCAAACAAGAGTATTACCTTGTTTAATTTTCCGACTAAATTTTAGTACATTGCCTAAATTAGTCGGACTTAATCACCTGCTTAAAATATATTTATTAGTCGCCCGACTATATTTTAGTCGACTTCCCTTAGTCGGACTTAGTCGCGCGGTGCAGAAGCATTTCCTTAGTCGCTCGACTAAATATTAGTCGTTTTCTTTTAGACGGGCTTAGTCGGGTGCTCAGAATACCAGCCAATTTGTCCCTGCAACACAGTCAACATGTTAAAGCATCAATCATGAACTTCTACTTTAAATTTAAACTGCTACTACTTTATATCTACAACTCCATTTCTCATTCCAGACAGCCACCTAACCCGCAAAGCCCCAGCAGCATACTCCGACGGCGTGTACATGCTAGCGGGTCAGAACCGTCCATCTCCTAGAAAGCTCTCCCAGCTGTTCATGAAGGGCGAGGACGGGCTAGGATCCATGCGCAACCGAACAGCCATCCTGGCGTTCTTCGGTCAACTCGTCACCTCGGAGCTCGTCATGGCGTCCGAGTCAGGTTGTCCTATAGAAATGCATAGGATTGAGATCGAGAAGTGTGATGAGATGTACGATAAGGAGTGCAGAGGGGATAGGTATATCCCGTTTCATAGGGCGATGTATGATAGGGATACTGGGCAAAGTCCTAATAGTCCTAGAGAACAAGTAAGTGTTGTTGTTGTAATTTAATAGTATTAGTTGTGCGAAATAAGAGGTGAACTACCAAAATTTTGTTCTTTTAATCACTATTGATGTGAAGCCAGAATGACCCTTTCCATAGGGCTTTGTACATATGTAAATGTTATTTAGTAGAAAGGGTTTTCTCTAGTTGTATGTTGTCCCTCTGTCGTAGGTGGTATAGTTCTAGCAGAAATTTTTATTTAATTTAGTTGCTACCCTACTATGTTAGTCAAAACATTCATAATTCGACTTTCATGATCCGTGTTGCGTCCAGACATGTAGTTATCTCTGTACTCTTGCTAAGCGATACCCTATCTGTTGTCGAAGTTCAAAATTACAGGAGCTGTGATAAACAGCTTTGTTTTAGTTGTTCGTGGTGCTTACAGAATTTATTTGACAATTTAATTTGACATATTTGTTATTATTTATAACTATAAAGGGTCAGTGACGGATTCCCTGTGAATTCATATTTTAAATATGAGTTTCTTTTTTTCTTGTTTCTTTTTTTTCAACTTAATAGTAGTTTCTTATATTGTTATTTACATGTACCTTGTATTTTCTTACCTTGGGGACATCCTATCAGAGAAAAAGATATTTTTTTAAACTAGTGGTTCTCAAGTTAGAACACAATAGCTATTTTTAGTACAAGTGAGCAAAATATGTCTTTTTCTCACGGGCCCAGAAATTGGCCACACGAGCGAAGCGAGTGTGCCAACTGGACAAGTTAGAAAAAGACATGCTCACGTGTGCTAAACATAATTTTTTCCACAATCTTAAAATATAATTTAAAAAAAAACAAAACATTGTACTTTTTATTTAATAATGAAAATCTCAACAGTACAATTATGTTTATATATTATAATTAAATTTAATGTAATTTAATGTAAAATGTATTATAATGTCTGTAATCCCATGAAAACATTGTTCTCAGAGTTAGTGTATTTTGCTCACTAATGTTATGTACTTTGCTCACTTGTGAAGAAATTTATTTACTTTGCTCACTTGTGATTCAATATGCTACTTTGCTCACTGTTTTAAGTTGAATAATGATGTATTTTGCTAACGATTTTGGAAAAAGTTTTTTTTTTTCAAATGGAATTATACATATTTTTTAAGCCTATTCAAAAGCATTTCTTTTCTGATTTCAACCATGTATTAGTTTTATATGCTTACATAATAAAAATATATACAAAAATGAGATTGAAATTCAGCTTTCTGTGTCACACTTGTATGACAAGAATCATCCGAAAAAATGTTCTACTTTATATTATATCACACATCATATGATGTTTTTTGACTGTTTTACAAATGATGGGCGTACTTTGTTTTCAATTTTTGATTAATAAAGCCTTGAACTGTAAGAGCAGTTAATTTAGCTCAGCAAATAAGCATTTATTGTTTTCCAATACGATTTTTTTTTCATTTTTACGTATGGTACCTGGCATGCCAGAATTTTAAAATACGAAAATTTAAAAAAATTATCATGTGGACATAAAATGGTTTGCCACCCCTAATCTAAGGTTTACTAATCGATCAGCAAAATCGTAAGAATACCACGTCAGGTATGTGTATGTACTTGGTAGTCATTATTGCTAAGAAGCACTTTGCCTTTTCAATTTCAATTACGGTATCAACTTCGATATAATGTCCTATATGTATTAATATTACTTATAAACATATTACAAGTAATAGCCAATAAACGACACGATATTTAGATCAAAATTAATGTTTTGAAGTATCTACAATATGCCACAATAAATCTAAATTAATTTAAAATCTAATAAATTTCTTGTACCTTTTGAAATGTCAGATCATGTTCGTTGGAAAAACATTTGCAATATTCAATAATCGCAAATCAATACGCAAATGTGTTCGATTTACCATTTGCGTAGTACGGGAGCCGTAAACATTAAAGAATTATGAACTGGTTCTATTTATGCTATGGTACAGCTATGCACTCGATGATGTACAACTAGGTTTGTAGCTTCTGTGGTCCGTTAATTGAACATTAATTACGCTAATTAGTCTGAAAAGCGTCACTATGGATATGTTTATTAAGGCAGAAAAGAATCATCAAGAATAAATGAAAGTATGACAACATTCGTTAAAACTATTTAATGTGGCACATACAAATTAAACTTATTGCAAAAACATGATCTTGAATTAGATTAGTTTAGATATTATATTTAATACAGAGTGTTCATTTTAAGTTATACATTAGTACTATCTCGGGATACATTTAAATTAGCAAATAATTTCTATAACAAGGGATTATTTTAATGAATTAAACAAATATTATTTTCGATCAGTGGTTTTCAAAATATTGAACCCAACTTTTTAATTTTAAATGGGGACATATTTTTTATTATGTCATTCGATAAATAATTTTTTCTAATTTCACCGACATAACACATTCATATCTTCATACAGGGTGTCCGTTTTAAGAGGCTAACCATTGGGATCTCGAGATCCGTAAGAGATACAAGTCGGTTAAATTGGGGCAAAGTTGCCGCATTAGTAGGCCATTTCAATGATGTTTTTGTTTTCCCGAAAAAGTACATAGGTCACTAGATATGAACAAAAAACTGATTTTAGTCAATTTACTTTTTGACATAACTTTCTTGTTTGAATTCATACAAGTTTCTGGTTTGCACATTCTAAAGAAAGCAGTCTTCAAACTATTTGTAACTCGTACACTTTTCGAATAATTCATTTAATTTTCATATGGGACTCAAAGTTGTCTTTATTAGTACTTTTAAATGGATATTATGTTCTCTTTCCAATGATATAAAACACATGCATATTAAAATGCAGATAAACTAAGAAATTAGAAAATTATTGATTTTATTTATTTATTAATTGAATGAATGAAATAAACCAATTCTTTATAGGTTTTACATGAAACTATTAAATGATATTGTTGAACAATACCAATACTGGCATGTTTATAACTTTATTATTTTGACAAATACACATTCATCACGTTAGAAAATTGGTCCATTCGTACCAAGGTACCTCCTATAGATAGTAATTTACTTATTTACGCAGGTTATTTAAAAACTAACATATAATTATGAATTATTTGCCTTGTACATAAGATCGTAAGCAACATTAATACTTGTTATTAAGAATTTGTTTTTAGTAATTTTTTGCAAAGTGTATGTTTATTTTGACATGTGATACTTATTTAATAAAGGCAAGTACTCATTGCCGAATATCATTTTGATTTATTTGAGTAAAGTATAATTGCAGTATATTGTATTAATTTACTCATCATTCCCTATCATAATCGGTAAATTTTGTAAAATATTTTATAGCAGGTTGTTTCATTTGATTACAACCATAAACATGCAACAGTATAAATTTCATTATGTGAGATTTTATTATATTTCCAAATTTAGAGTTTATGACGTTTATACCGTGCTGTGCCTTGCTACAAAACATTTGAGTAAGCAATTTAATAATGATTTTGATGTATAAATTTGTCATAGTTTTAGAATTAAATATGTTTACGTCATTAGAAGACATATTTGTTAAAACGATGTTGTGCAGCCTACGATTCAGAAAAAAGTTGTATATGTAGAATTTTGAAAAGAAAAACAGTTTATTACAGGACCAAATTAATATTAATTAATTGTATATGTACATATCTATAATTTTATTATAATGATAGATTTAGACAGTAAAAATTCAATGTACGATTCTATATACATATGTCCATGGACGCCGACTACATGGGGGCATCGGGGCTCCTGCCTCCAAAGAGACATTTCCCTTAACATACCATTTTTTTACATCATTAAAAGGCTGTGAATTTTAATATTTTAATGAATTATTGTACCTCCTTCCATTTTTTAGTAATTGACTACTACCCTAAAATGGGTGTTAGTAACACCCTTTAAAATATTACTAGAGAAATTCACGCATCAAAGTACCTTATGTATACAAATTTTCATTTTAAAATTCTTGCTACTACAACTACAATTACAGATCGATATTCAACCAATATGATTCTGCATAACCGGAAATAAAGCGCGTCTCAGGATATACAAGGGATCCTGAGACTCTAGTACATCTCATGCATTGAAGATGGTCTAGTTCAGCCGGCCGGGAATTGACGCACGCTTCGGTGTGTGCTCTAATTCTTGACCTGTTTAAACCTAAGTACATTCTAGAGCAAATTTAGCTGCTCTGGATTGTGATCTGGTTTCAGTGGGACAGGAATTAAAACACTCAGAAGTTTTGCTCTAATTCTAGGTCTACTGAAACCGGAGCAGATTTAACTGCTCTGGATTGTGCTCCGGTTTCAGTGAGTCAAGAATTAGAGCAATCAGAAGTGTTTGCTCTAATTTTAGATCTCCTGAAACTGAATTGTGCTTTGGTTTTAGTGGATCAGAAATTAGAACATTGTAAAGCATTTACTCTAATTTTTGGCCTATTCAGAACAGAGCACATTTGAGAGCAGTATTGACTACTCTGGATTGCGCTCTGCTTTACTGAAACGTAAGCAAAAAATAAAATAAATGAAATATTTTTTATTGAAAATAAGTTTTATTTCGTTTCCATTCATTCATTACATTGTTAATATTTTTTTGGTAATTGTTAATAAATAATAATAATATTTCTTGAATTATCCTGTTAAGAAATTATTTGTAAATAAATGTGTTCAACTTTTTCTTTCGTTTTAACATTAAAAAACAGAAAACATTATAAAAACGATATTACCACAATCGGAATCGAACTAAGGATGTTCGATGAAAAACATCACGTGAGAAAAATTAATACTTTTTTGTGAAGTTCGTTGAATTATGTTATTAATATGAAATAATCTGTACAAATAACATGTAGCAATAGCAATACATGTAGTAGTATCATCCTATACAATATGGTGATTTCGTCGTTAGTCGGACAGTGTTTATTTACCAAAAACTGTTTTCTCATGCTAAATGCCTATGGCAACATTTCCATGGGACACACGGTATGTTATTAAGCAAAACTCATCAATTTTACAATTAGGATATAAATTATAAATTTTTAGACTTATTCACTTCAATATATCTAACTAAGCGTATTTAAAATTTTATTAAATACATCTCTGTCTAATAGCATTCTATCGTCACCCCCTATTGTGAAAGCTAAACTGCACAGAATACAATTTATATATTTTTGTTAGAACTACTTGGTATGAATAACAGGACTGAACTAGAGAGAAAATGCCCATTTTTGTAATATGCATACATCTATTCCATGCATTATTAATCTTTATTCTTGTTGGTTACTAAGCAACAGGAAATTTATTTACTTCTAGTGATGTTCTTTCCTTGGCCTACTTTAAAATTTATGGGAGCATTTTGTCTATGTACACATCCAGTTATAGATTTACTAGATTCTAAATACTCTTGGGAATTGAATTACAGAGAATATGAGTTTCTTGGGACACATATAAGTTTAATGATTATGGTTAATAGATTGATATTTGCTATGAAATACGATATTATTTAATAGATAAATAATAGTTGGTAATCAATAATAATTCGTGACATATGTTTGAGTTGAAATATAATACATTTAGTTTAATTTCATTAGAAACACTTTTATATTACGTCACAGAATACGGACAAATAATTTTTTTGAACGATCAATCCATTTTTCTATTTACTGTGTATATTTTCATGACAGTAAATTACTTTTTCTGCTATCTCTAACAAAACGGTAAGCATTTACTTAACGTTTACTAAAATGTAAGTACGTTCATTTATTGCTATTAAAATTAAAAGTGCAAGTACCTAACGAATAATTTTTGCAGTTTTTTCTTAACCAAATATGCTACCAGAAGTACCAGAAATGACAAGATTAAAAACTTATACAATGGAACGAATTTTTGAAAGTGTTTTGTGTTTTTCTTTACTAAATTTTAATATTCTTTATCTTGATACTTTTTCTACTGATGATCAGGGAAATTTAATTTCGATCGTAGAAAAAAAGGTATAAGTACTATGAACAAACAATAGTCTTCCATGGATTGTTCGTAAGAATAATAATTCAATATATTTTAAAAATATACAATTCTTTAATAATTTAAAAGATAACATTTGTAAGTTGATATTTAATCTTCTTTTTTTCTTACAATATAAAAAATAATAAATAATTTATTCTCAACAAAGTAAAAAATTACTACATATGTCCTTTAGTGAATATTATTTGCTATGTATAACATAACAAGCGAGATTTTAAAAACAAAATAAAATATGTTCGTTTACTTTATCGAATGTATTTCGATAAATGTACTATATTATATCTGTTATTTTCATAATAATAATTTTTTTCATATGTTATTCAAATCAAACAATCTCTATGATTATTTGTTTTTAAAAATATATAAATTCTTTCTTTTTTCTTTCAGACAAATCAAGTGACCAGCTGGATCGACGGGTCGTTCATCTACAGCACGAGCGAGCCTTGGGTCAACGCTATGAGGTCATTCCAGAACGGGTCGTTTTTAACGGACCAGTCGGGCAAAATGCCGGTTCGAAATACCATGAGGGTACCACTCTTTAACAACCCGGTTCCTCATGTCACTCACATGCTCAGTCCAGAACGTCTCTTTCGTAAGTACAAATCATGAATATTCATATGAATTATAATTTTCATTAGATGCTTGAATTTAACATATATTTTCATAATCACTGTATAAATCATTAGGTATAATTAATGCACTTATTGGTGTCACATACATAAATGTATTATATAATTATGTATTACTAACAAAAAATTATATATGCATAGTAATGAGGTAGTTCATTATAATTAATGGTACTTATTGACAGATGTCTGTAGTAAAATAACAAAAATTGCTATTTGTAGTGGGTATATAATAGGTAGTTACGGTACTAGGATTGTAACAAAGCATTTATGGCGACAGTAAGACAAAGAAACGAAAATTAGAGAGATATGGGGAATGACAACAAATTTAAAGTGCTCATCGTTTAAAATCGGAAAGTTTCGTCACATCTTCGTGGCTCGAGTTTCTCTGTTTATCAATCATTAAAGAGTCTAGAAAGTTTTCAATAACGGGACAATAATAAAAATATGAAAATACAGAAATCGATTTCTAAGCAGGAACAAATATGTTATCACTTTGATAAAAGTTAGTAAAAATAATTATCAAAAAGAAATTTTAATTTGTTTAGAAAATAGTTTTTATTTTCAATACGTATTTCACAAAATCTCGTAAATAATCGCACATTTTTATCTATCTTGACGTTTTTTATTTTATATATTTTATTTTATATCCAAGTCAGTAACCTTTTTTAAATTAGATACTATCCGAAAGTTATACTAACTAATCTATTTTAATAACAGTATTAATTTATTTGTCTCAAAAGGATACGGAAAGAAATATGCACTACAAATATAATTTTATTTTTTTACAATAATATAAATTTGTAAATAATAAGGAAATGTATTTTAAAACAAGAAGATATGTATAATGTAGATCATAGATGTTAAGATACGCCTTCCCTGATGTAGTTTCGCCCAGAAAGACTGGTTAACCCACAAACCATGTTTTGTACACAAATAATTTACTTGTAACTGATAAAAAACTATTTAAGTTATTACTTATTAATTATAATGTAGAGAACTAAATCGACTACATTTTCGTAATTCAGATCTACAACAGATATTGGATAAAAACTAGTTTATACATATTTAAGTAAGCGAAAATTTTGTTTTACTATCATTATTCCACACCTTATTTGCTACCAATCAAAATGCTTCTTTTAATCTAGAAAAATATTATTAAACCAGAGTTGAATCGTCATGGTTACAATTTGTTGAAATGAAAAATTTTGTATTTGAACTGCTGGCATTCCTGAAAAAATCAAACAAATATAATGCGAATTATGAATTTAATCGGTAAAATTTACTCATAACAATTACTACGAAATAACAACTCGGGTCAAAAATTATTCTTAAGTTTGGGGGATATGTACTTAACATGTATGTGTATGTAAGTTACGTACACTACGATTCACTGAATAATATACGTATTTATACATAACCTATTTGTATTTTTATGATTTGAATATAAAATCTCAGGAAGGAGGGTTTAAGAAACAACATTGCGACCGGAATAGGTTTTGCATATAGCGGATGGTTTATTCGTCATTTCTGTTCGACAGTGGCGTGCTATCTAAAAAAAATATGGGATACAAGAAACTTAAAAATATTCTAAATTGTGCCGTAATAATTTACAATTTAATAAATATTATTGTGAAATACAAAAAGCAGGAGGTAAAATATTTACATGGAGAAAATAAAGTAAATACAAAAAATGGAGTTTCTATTGCCCTTTAAACAATTTAAGTTTCGTGTACATACTTCTAACAAATAAAGAGCAGTCTAGTTTCAAAATAATTGTTAGATATACTTTTCAATATTAAAACTCTATGATTCTTGAGATACCCACTTTTGCATCAATTTAAATTTTATTGTAATTAATTGTAATAAATCATAACAAAATATAGACTGTCCCCGAATAACAGTTTCCATTGATTTTTATTTAATTAACATAAAGTGAAAATTATTTCTTAACATTTATGTTATCCAATGTGGTTCATTATCTTTTGACAATATGTAATATAATTCGTAATATAGGAATGAGTAGTTTCATTTTACATTATAATATTTGTACGAGGCAAAATACTTACTGATGGAATTCCTAAACATTTGTTCTTCATGGTTTGTGAACAACCACATGCAGCACAACTGACCGTAATCATTACTATACAGGAATGGTGAATATGCAAAGAAAGTTAAATAATTGCGATATAGTTTAATTTAGTGCAAGCACATGCAACTTAATCAAATGCACAACAATAAATTAGTCATACATTTCCTATTAAAATAAAAAATAAACTTTTCAATAACGATTTAGAAACACTGCATACTGCATTTTACTACTGCTTAGACAGGGACTTATAGGTCAATTCTGAACAAATCTGTAAGTCTTACAGATCTGTAAGTCTGTAAAAAACTGATAAAAACGCATCTATTTTTGTTGATTAATATAAAATTATACATAAAAGTGGCTACTTTCGTTGCGATTTTGTTCATTATTTACAGATTTACAGATCTGTAAGACTTACAGATTTGTTCAGAATTGGCCTAATATTTACATTCGTTTGTTTGCTACTCTGCAACCACTATTCGTAATTTTTACGGGCTATTCCATTCATAATTGTCATCCAATTAAATACCAAAAAATTAGATGTGAAAAATATAATGATAATTTTTTTATTATTAGTCATTTACTTTTAAATGTTAACGTAAAGTATAAAAAATAACATTATGTAACCGTAATGTAACAAATAAACAATATTTTGATCATTTTCAGATTTAAATTTCACTGGCAATTATTAGTTACTGGTAATTGCCGCGGAAATTACACGACAAAATGGGCGTTGCTTAGATACAACGTCCGTCAAAATTGTAACATGTAATTAATTGAAAAAATATACATAGGTATAATTCGTTACTTAAATTTTACTTGCATTTTTTACTTAGCTCACTCCTGTCGCAACAATCATTCGTGATCATTTCACTAAAATACAGGGTCGTAGCGAAACAATTTTCTACAAGGGGGGGGGGGGGGGGGGTTGTCTGTAAAATAAAAATTTATATAATGCTCTGTATTACCTGGATTTAATTAAGAACATTAGTAGAAATTGTGTACTTGTAAACCGCAAAATAAAAATAATTATAATTTATTTTGTTGGTCAAGAAATTTCATATTTAGGAAATTTCTTGCATTCATTATGTGAACGATAAAGATGTGGTACTGTACGAGTTAAAAATTAATTTATACTTACATTTGGAATACACATTTCGAAAACAATATGTAGCTACCATAATTTTGAAAATACTCAACATCAATCAGTATTACTTGTAATAAATTATCTAAAATAAATTCATGAATCATTTGTATCACTTGAAATTATCAATCAGTTCTAGTATATATTTGTGTAATAATAAAAAAATACATATTACAAAAGAAAATATAACCCAAATTTAAAGACATTTCAGATCACTTAATTAATAATATCATGTGTACCTAGGTAACAAAATGATATTACAAAAAAAAAACTTAATATAAAATTGAAACATCTTGGTTTTCTTTTATATTACCGCCAAGCTAAAAATTCTTTAAACTTTGCATTCCAACAACAATATTTTAGAATGAAGTGTATAGATATTTTTATTATACCTATGCTTATTTTTGATTCATGGGGGGAGATATAATATAGGTAAAATGTTTTATTTTGCTCAAGGGGTTTTAAAAGTTACTGGGTGAGCTGAGCCTCCTCTGACGCCCCCTTGTCTACGGCCCTGCCATTTTGTTCTGTAAATTTGAGCATTATTTTTGAATAAAAAATTGTTTAATGTGGTCTGTCGGAGGGAAAGTTGACTATAAAAGCGAAATTTTTCGAGATCATCCAAATTAACAAAAAAAAAACTATTATTTATTTATAGTGTAAATTATTGTCTGTTTCAGTGTTAGGAGACCCAAGAACAAACCAAAACCCAGCACTCCTCACATTCGGCATTTTATTCTTCCGGTGGCATAATATAGTAGCTTCCCGAGTACAAAAACAGCACCCTGACTGGCCGGATGAAGAAGTTTTCCAACGCACAAGACGCATCGTAGTCGCCACTTTACAGAATATCATCGCATATGAGTACCTTCCAGCTTTTTTGGACTCGGAACTGCCTCCGTACGAAGGCTACAAGCAGGATGTGCATCCAGGAGTCACTCACGTCTTTCAAAGTGCGGCGTTTCGATTTGGACACACGATGATTCCCCCAGGAATTTACAGGAGAGATGGGAAATGTAATTTTATTAAAACGCCTATGGGATACCATGCGTTAAGACTTTGCAGCACCTGGTGGGACTCTAATGTAAGAATAATTTTAATTATTTTGAAATAAAAATTGACTTTATCAAAACAATGAAAGTAGAAGTCCCGGCGTATGGCAAGCGCAACAAATAATATACAAAAGCGCATCAAAGTATTTTACTTACGCGCACCAGTATCTGTATAATTAAAATGTTCATATATTAATAAATTTGATATAACTATTTATTCAATGATGGAATAAAATAAGGTTAGGTTAGGTTAGTTTAGATAACTATACATTTGCTTAGGGTAGGTTAGGGTAGGATAAGGTTATTTTAGATTACTTTAGGTTTGGTGAGTTTAGGTTAAGTTCGAGTAGGTCAGGTCAGGTTAGGTTAGGTTAGGTTTGTTTAGATTAGTTTAGATTTGATGAGTTTAAGTTAGGTTAGGTCAGGTTAGTTTTGATTAGATTAGATTAATTTTGATTAGATTAGGTTAGGTTAGGTTAAGTCAGGTTATGTTAGGTTAAGTTATGTTAGATTCGATTATATTTGATTAGGTTAGATTCGAGACAAAAGAATAAGACTTGGAGGCATACCTCTGTGAGTATCTATTTAAAAAGTACTATCCGCGAGCAAAACGAATTCATTCATATTTTGATCAAACCTTATGCACACATACAGGTGCGCTTTTGCTAAGTTTTTTTTTTTGTGCGCTTATGAAATCTTTAAAAATCTAAACAGTGCGCTTTATTATTTTATACGATTACTACTCATTTTAAAACTTTACTTATGATATTATATGATATAATCTTAACTTGTTTGAATTGTCTTTGTCCTTTGGTACGTCATCAATAGGGGGTAAATTCATTAAAAAATTATGGGGAAAGCCCAAAACCTATTTTCCACTTATGCATATGATTCTAGCACTTGACTTTAACTTATCTCGTGCTAAAACTTTCACAAGTCGTATGAAATATGTATTCACCACTTTTTGCACAATATAATATTATGTTAATAATAGATATTAATAGATAATTAATTTATTAATTGTTATAATTATAAAAATGTTTTTGTTTTAGGATGTACTTACAGAAAGTTCAATAGAATCATTACTAATGGGTATGTCATCTCAAATCTCCGAACGAGAAGATTCCGTTCTTTGCTCCGATGTTAGAGACAAATTGTTCGGCCCCATGGAGTTTTCCAGAAGAGATTTGGGTGCCCTAAACATCATGAGAGGCAGAGATAATGGTCTTCCCGACTACAACACAGTTCGTGCACATTTCAAAGTAAGTTAAAGTTATACATGTTTATAATGTATTAAAAATTAATTAATATTGACATGCAAGTCATTTTACATTATAAAATATATTTCAATCATATTAAATAGTTAAATAAGAAAGTGTGTAACTAAAAAAAGTTGTATTTGCCGTAAATCGATGATAAATGATTAGTTTACAGTTGTGCTGTTTTTTATTATAGTAATCAATTTGAAAACTAAATTTACATTATGTAGTAAAATTTTACGTATTAATACCTTTTAAATCTGCATTGCTCATAACTGGTACATAACGCGTTCTACGCATGCTCAAAACTTCCAATTCTATAATTCTATTGGCTACCAGCGGGCACAGAGGTAACGAAAGATAACTTGGAAATTGAAGTAAGACGAAGAATGTACTTTTGTAAAAATTGTAGTTTAGATGGCGACAAAAAATTAAAATTAGTAATTTTATTATAAATTAACAATATAAGATTAGTCTAATAATATTATGTATAATTATTCTTTACTTTGTTGATATTCCTATATTTATTTATTCTATTTTAAATATTAAATTGTGAGTTGTAAGGAAATATATTCTAATATGACGATCATGCGCACTAATTACATTTTCTCAGGAAATACAAAATGAATTGATTCTTTGATATGTTTTTGTTGAATCCTATTTACATACTAATAAAAAATAAAAAACAACTATATGTTAATAATAAATTTACAATATAATATTGTAAAAATAAATATATTTTTATGTAAATAATATACAAAGTAAGTGATTACCGTTATTAATAATGCAATAAATTTTGAGAGACGATTTATTTACTTGTCATTTTATACTTACTGTGTTTTTGCGTAGGGAAACTGGAAAATTTTAGAAAAAGAGTACCTGTTATTACCTTTTTTCCAACTGAATTAAAAAAATCAATTATGATTATCATATATTAAAAAGTAACCTAACCTGAATATATTTTTTTATATTTTATCTAATTTTGCGGCAGTATATTCTTACTTTCTGACTGCTTATATTATAATAATTCTTTATAAAAAAAATAATATAATATTGTAAATAAAATAAAAGATAAACTATGAGACAACCCATTATGAAGTGTACTTTTTGAAACGTAGATTAATAATAGCCCATATTACGAATGAACTTTTATAATAATAGCGCTTTTAGGAAGCATGCTTTTAGATACATTATATTCTTATTAGACCATAAGTCGCTTTTAACAAAATCGCTCTAAAAAGTTTGTTTTTGTAACTGATTGTGAATTAATTTGTTTTTAGCTTCCAAAAGTGAAGCAATGGGAAGACATCAACCCGGAACTGTTTGCAAAACGTCCAGAACTTCTTGGAATGTTAGTAGCTGCGTACTCCAACAGGCTGGATAACGTGGATGTGTATGTGGGTGGCATGCTGGAAAGCTATGGAAAACCTGGACAGTTGTTCACGGCTGTTATCAAAGAACAATTCACTAGAGTTCGAGACGCTGATAGGTTCTGGTTTGAGAATATAGACAACGGGTAAGCATAATTCAATGAAATTTACATGAAATAAATGATTAAACAATAAAAATATTATTTCTTCACAAATATGTGAATTATTGATTACAAATAGATTAATAGGTGTTTTAAAAATTGCAGCATATTTACAGAAGAGGAAATAGCCGAAATTCGTAAAATAAGTTTATGGGACATTATAGTGAATAGTACCGATATCCAACCGGGTGAAATACAGCGAAATGTTTTTGTATGGAAAGATGGTGACCCGTGTCCTCAACCTATACAACTAAATACGTCTTTGTTAGAACCTTGCAAGTATCTGAAAGGATATGATTATTTTGAGGTATTTAATATTAATTTATTTTGTAACGGGGGGATTTGATGTTAAGGTAATATATGAGATAATGACGAAATGTTAATATTTAATTAGTAAAAATATATGGAACAAATTTTATAATTCCAAAAAACATACTTTGTTTACATTTGACTCAAACTTTGTTAAAAGCAGCTTCAAACATATCTGCAATGAACTTTGCTTCGTTATTAATAGGACGCTAAACCCTTTTCCCACAAAGTATGAAATAGAAAAATGGAAAATTAACAATTTTATTTTAAATTAGGATTCATTAAATTCATTTCTGTTTTTAATCCAGAAATCTTTAATTTTGTCTTACGTAAATGTTAATTTTTCTTTAATATTATTTTGTAATTCAATCAAAATTGCAAATGTATTGAAGTGGAAATGGTATCTAAGTTAAAAGAGTTGGTAATCCAAGCGGCTATTACTTACAGTACAGTACAGTTACAGTATTATTTACGATATTAGTGCATAAATTACTTGTTTATGTGTAATTTGATAAAAGTTTGCATCACTAGCGCCACTGCTATTCTCAAACAGTTTTTATTTGAATATAAATATAATTTTTATAAGTACACTTATAATGTATAGAAATAATATTTTATTTTTTATAAATATAATTTAGAAACAGCATATATTTCAAGAACATTTTGAACCACGAAGAAAATAGTTTGACATTTCGCTTATTAATACAAACATTTTCATCGGATTTTCAGCAGTAATAGTGACCCTCATACTTTAAAACGAAATTATAAAAAAAAAATGATAAAACTCCTATTAATAATACTCTGACAATATCAATATAAATTTATTGAAATCACAGAATCGGTGAAACTATAAAATACCTATCTACAAAATATCTACAATCCCAGCGGCGACTGCAAATTTTTCTCAGTTAAAAACATATTTATCCCTTACTATATACTGCGTAGGAAGTTAGAATTAAACTTCAAGAGTCTTCAACACTTTAAATATTATTTCACAGGTAAATTTGCCACTTGGCCACAGTCAATCCATTGTTGTGTCATATATCCATGTGGGATAATCTCGGCAATTGTTAGACGTCCGGACCTGAGAAAAATTTACAGTAGTCACTGGTCGCTATGGATCAGCGACAGAGCGCTGTCCTAGAATGACAGAGGTCCTGGGTTCGAGTCCCAGTGGCGACTGCAAATTTTTCTCAGTTAAAAACATATTTATCCCTTACTATATACTGCGTAGGAAGTTAGAGTTAAACTTCAAGAGTCTTCAACACTTTAAATATTATCTACAAAATGTTTAATTTGCAGGGTAACGAGCTGGTATATATTTACGCTTGCGTATTTCTCGGATTTGTCCCAATTTTGTGTGCTGGAGCAGGTTATGGAGTTGTCAAACTTCAAAACCGTCGCCGTCGACGATTAAAAATCAGACAAGAAGAAATAAAGAACAACACAGAATGCAAAACTTCTGTAGACAAAATGGTTGTTCGTGAATGGTTACATGCCAATCATAAACGTTTAGTCAAAGTCAAATTTGGTCCAGAAGCAGTCCTATATACCGTAGATCGAAAAGGCGAAAAACTAAGATCAGTCAGTTTGAAGAACTTAGATTCAGTCACAGTTGAGGAAAGTCAAGAAACTTCAGATAAAAAACGTCCATTAATTCTAATGCGAGTACCTCGAGATCACGATCTTGTTCTAGAATTAGATTCTATAGGTTCTAGAAAGAAATTTATTTCTAAACTAGAATCATTCTTAACTTCCCATAAGAAAAACTTAATTCTCATTCAAACTGTGAGAGAAATAATGTTAGCAAAAGCTGAAACTAGGGAACGAAGGCAAAAACGACTTGAACATTTCTTCAGGGAAGCTTATGCGTTAACTTTCGGATTAAGACCTGGGGAGAGGCGAAGAAGATCTGATGCAAGCATAGACGGAGAAGTAGTGACTGTTATGAGGACTTCTTTATCCAAAAGTGAATTTGCTAGTGCCTTAGGAATGAAACCCGATGCAGTTTTTGTCAGAAAAATGTTCAATATTGTTGATAAAGATGGTGATGGCAGAATATCTTTCCAGGTATGTAAAATTTATGTGTTCCTGTATCTTCTAAGCGGAGCATAGGGCAACCGAACTCACCGAGCCGCAGTTCTAACTACCGTAATGTCGGTTGTTTCATTTGCCAGTGCTACTTCTATTTAAGATGTATAGATGCCAAGTCTACAGCATCCGAGTGTGATGTACAAGTAGCTGTGTTTTTTTTATTTTACGGCAAATCACACGTTGTCGGTCGCTGGGACTTGAACTTACGATCTCAAGTTCGAATGACGTCACAGCGAGTTAGAGATGTGCGCTAGCTCGCTCAGCCATCCAGCCGACATGTAAAATTTAACCTGTTATTCTTTTAACGGTTACTGAACAATAGTATATTAGAGAATTTTGTATACGTATTTTAATACTTCTTAAGCTGTTTGGTGCGTAATTAAAAAAGTAGCGCTAGATAAAAGGACGACATTACAGAAAACACCAGATAAAACTATTGATTAAAATGTAATTTTCGTTTTTATCGAGAATAATTCAATCATTCTTTTTATTTATTTCTATATTTTCTTACAAACTATTTTTCATTTTAAAACTATAAAAAAAATTCTTAACAAACGTTTGTGTTCGTTTATTTATCGAGCTTTAACATGATATTTCAACAAAGTTATAACCCTTAAAAAACTATAACAGCACTCAAATTAGTTATAAACGGACTCATTTCGATGTTGTTACAGCTTTATTATAGAAGAAAAATAGAAAAGTATTTTTAGTTGATCGCAATAATTATTCCTATTGAAAACTAATGAAACGATATTTTGTGTTTTTCATTTTGACAAATTCCTGAAAAAAATTGAAAATGTGAATATTGTAGTTGAAATTATATTTTGTGTAGAATGCCCTCGTCTACCAAATAAATCATCCTTAAAAAACGGTGTATGTTTCTTGTTGTACAATTTTTTTTACGCTAGGAGCGATGAAAGTGAGTCTAATGTGTCTAGGTCGTTCGGTGGTGCAATTCGTATTCATGAAAGTCAAAAATACTAAGGGCCATCTAAGTTTGGGAATACAGACTGTATCCTATCTTTTCGAATCACATCGTAGCAATCACCTAAAGTCATTTTTAAAATCTCACGGTCTTTCATCTTTGTCATTTCGTTACTAAGATCAATGTTCAAATCATTTGGATAGAATGCTACTAGATTTATATCTTTAAGTTGTATTGTTCTATTGGTGCGGGAAATTTGAATCAACAAATGATTTTTTAAAGATATATTTTGAATATTAACGGTTTTATTTAATGCGATATCTATTAATGGTTATTTTGAGCGATTACATAAAAAAATAGTAATCTATTTTTAAAATAATCTAATAAAAAAATGTACGTATAAATCTACAGAAAAAAATATTTGATGGAAGTTCTCAGGGGCCCCTATTTAGCTGAGGCCCTAAACACGTTCTTAATTTACTTAAGTATAAATCCAGCCCTGATGAAATGAAATTGCTTACAATATTATGATGATTTCAGGAATTTTTGGATACCGTAGTACTCTTCTCCCGAGGAAAAACAGAAGATAAATTAAGAATTATATTCGATATGTGTGACAACGACAGAAATGGAGTCATAGATAAGGGAGAATTATCAGAAATGTTAAGGTCGTTAGTAGAAATTGCAAGAACTACAAGTTTGTCTGATGACCATGTTACAGAACTTATAGATGGCATGTTTCAGGTAATGTACTAATGTTTTCTTTTTCTAACTAAGCGTGTTGTATATAAAGTAATATAATGCAATAATAAATTAAATAAGTAAACAAGTACATCATATTTTATTCACATACAGATTTTTTAAAATTATTTTTCATTTTTATATTATTATATACCAGAATATACAAGTAGTTTTTTTCTTTATTATTTCTATAAATTCAACACTTCTGACACAATTTTTAATTTGTTTTTTTAAGGATGCGGGTTTGGAACATAAAGACTTTTTAACATACCACGACTTTAAACTAATGATGAAAGAATATAAAGGCGATTTTGTAGCTATTGGTTTAGACTGCAAAGGTGCAAAACAAAACTTTTTAGATACATCAACAAACGTTGCTAGGTAACATGAACAATAAGCAATGTTATTATTGTTTTCACATTTTGTTTTTCTTTTAGAATGACAAGTTTTCATATAGAACCAGCACAAGACCACCGTAAGAATATAATTAGAAGAAAGTGGGACAGTATTACAACATTTTTAGAAGAAAATAGACAAAATATATTTTATTTATTTGTGTTTTATGTCGTTACTATAGCATTATTCGTCGAACGCTTTATTCGTAAGTAATTTTTCCTTTTTATGTATAGAATTTTAAGTTTTAAAATAGGTATTTTAGCGTAACGTTTAAAGTTACGAATTCACTCAAAAAAATTAATTCATTCCAAATATTTTAACAGGTACTTATTTTTTTAGTTACATTATCCTTCGTATCCAAAATAAAATTTAGAATAATGATTCTATTTTAAGGTGATTAGCTTAGTATATACTATAAGTCAAATCCACGTAAAAATGGCATTCCAATGTGATGACGTCACTTACTACGTTTATAAGAGAAAGTAGTAAAAATTAAAATTTATTAACATCTGTCATAATTTGATATTTTTAAATTAAATAAATGTAATAAATTTACTTTTACTAATCATATCATAGTTAGTTCATCAAATTGCAGAATAAGTAAATTCATCAATTCCTGTAACTTGCTTTTTACGATTTCTTTTTTTTTGGCGATGATAAGGTTCTACATTTCATTTCATTCAGGATCTTTGATATTATGAAATGTGACACACCGAAAGCAGCACAAACTTTCTAAGACAATAACCAACAATAACAATATCGAAAAATGTATAAATATAAAAAACACTTACTGTCATTAAACATATAACGTCAAAATATAATACTTACATCTTCTGAAGAAGACAATGAAATTAGAGGACCAACTAAACGTTTTTCTTCATGAAAGAATGCAGAAGCAATGTCTAGATAATTTTTTATCACTCATTCAACTACAAAACGATGAAGTGCGGATATAAACATAGAAAATATTTATGCAGTTCAAGTATAGACGTACGTCAACACACGCTTTATGATATTAGCAACACTCCAAACAATCGCATAGCTACTAATGCATTTGCGTCACTTAATACATACACTCTAGTGACGTCATCACATTGGAATTTCAACAATGTCATTTTTACGTGGATTTGACTATATGTTCTTATGTCAGTTTAGAAGTACAAGATTTATAATTTAAAATTTTTCTTGACTAAACTATAAAAAGATAAAAAAAATAATTACTAAGGCCATATTTATTTGGGATATTTTAAGTAACCCAGAACTGATCTCGAACTGACCCAACTCACCGTGCTATTTTGTTGTGTTGGTGAGTTGAACCTGTTTTCTATCTTCAAAAATGGACAACTTAAGTAAATAATTTTAATAAATCACTTAAATTTACCATTTAAAATTTTCACCAAATATAAAATTTAGATGTTTATTTTGTACCAATATGGGTTAGTTTAGGATCAGTTTAGGGTTGTATTCAAATTTCCCAAATAAATACGGCCTAAAAAGAGTATTTTTAAATAATAATACGACAATGAAAAACAGCAGAATATTATTTTATATATGTAGAACACAGGTTTCTGTTTTAAAATTTCTGAATCCCGACTTATTACGAAATGTTTTAACTTTTAACTTGTTGCAGTTAATACTATATCTTTTTATTTAAAAATTACTGCACTAGATCGCGTACCACATTTTAATTTTATAAAATCTTGTTAGTTAACATTTTTAAAAGATAAAATTATAAATAAAAATTTCTATATTTTAATAATAAAATAGCAGTAATTATGAAATTATTACATTGTTACAAAAATTTAATTGCACTCTCATAACTGATTAATTAATATTATTTTTGCCTTACTTACCATTTTTATTTAAGGAAAAAAAATGGGAGTGCCCCGGTATAATAAGATTATAAATGATTTATTTATTCATTATGAATTAATTATGATACTATGACTATGTTACATTAATTCAATTGCATTCGTTTAATTAATTAATATTAATTTTGCATTACTTATGTTTTTTAGTGTTCCGGTGCAATAAGTGTATAAATGATTTATTTTACAATTTGTTTATAACATTGCTTTGTATTAATTTACTTTTTATACTTTGCGTTAATAATGCGCTATTATTATATAGAAAACAGTTTAATTATATAAAATATTGTCCATAATGTCTCATGTAAAAAGTAGACCACTAAAATGAAAAAATCGGACAAATTTCAAAATGCGAGATATTCTTACGGGATAATGAACCAAAATACGGAAGTCCCGCACAATATGAGACGAATAGTCAGTCTAATTTTGATTATAAATAACAATAATTGTTTTTTTCTACGACCACCATGAAAAGTTAATATTTATGCTCTCTTTTGTCATCGTAAAGTTAATGATTACTGAGGAACGAGCAAAAAAATACTTTATTCACAATCATTATAGTAATATGTCGATTCCTAACTTTTTGGAGATTTGGAAGTTAGTCATTCCTAACTGTATTGACAAATCTCTTGGGTTGGAAGTAACAAATTGCACTTCCATCTCTTGGGTTGGAAGTATCTATGTAGAGGTTGCCTAGTAACATTGTCATAAATGTCACTAAATGACAAATAAAACACAATTTGATTTCATATCCTACTACGCCAGCTTAACTTTATTGAAACGAAAGCGATATTGAATCGCGCAATTTATTTTAATAATTATTTATTAAAAAAATAATGTATATAAACCCTCAGCTGAAATGAAACATTTCCCACCTCGCATGTAAATAACTATTACGGCGCGTCTCCATAGCAACGAGTGGTAAAGTACTTAATTTGCTCGCTTAGATTATTTATTTACTCATATCGTCATGGTTACCGCAACAAAAAACAGGAAATTGGTTAAGATTGAATTGAACTTACTAAATAGGTATTATTATTTTTTTTATTTCGTTAGTAAAGTCGTAGAAAAAATTATGTGTGCATCTCTAGCGTAAATTATCTTTATTGCTCTAGCTCGATTGTAGCGCTCGCTAAGTTCGCGCTTCAATTTACAAGCACGAGCAATAAAGATTCACTTTACGCTCTTGATACACAAATAAATGTTTTTTTTAGATTATTCGTTCATGGCGGAACACACCGACCTTCGCCATATAATGGGTGTGGGCATCGCTATCACAAGAGGATCTGCAGCTTCCTTATCATTCTGTTACAGTTTACTACTGTTAACAATGTCTAGGAATCTTCTTACCAAACTTAAGGAATTTTCAATCCAACAATACATACCTCTAGATGCACATATACAATTCCATAAAATAGCGGCATGTACTGCATTGTTCTTTTCATTATTGCACACTGTAGGACATATAGTTAATTTTTATCATATTTCTACTCAACCTATAGAACATTTGAGGTGTTTGACAAGTGAAGTCAGTTTTCCGTCCGATTATAAACCTGGGATTACTTATTGGTTATTTGAAACCATAACGGGTAAGTACTTTTTAAATTTTACAGTATTGGCTTTAAATTTAGTAACAATATACGGTGTAACACAAAATCCGACCACCGCCATTATTTATATAGGATACAATATATAAGTAATTATTTAATAACAATAAATTACCGTACAGTAATTCGAAAATTAATAAATTTTTAATATGAATAAATCAATAATATCATTAATAATATTTGTTACAAAAAGCACAATTTTTGATAGATTGAGAAAAATATTAAAAAGAACAGTCTTTAAATAATAAAGAAGTTAAATAAATAATTGCACTTATCTAATTCCAGTATCAAGAATTCTTTCTTTTTATATTTTAATTACATATTTAAACTTTCTTAGTATTTGTACACATTCATTTTTTATGGTTAACTATTTTATTTGTGTTGCAGGTCTTACAGGTGTCCTTCTATTTATTGTAATGAGTATTATATTCGTTTTTGCTCATCCAACTATACGTAAAAAGGCCTACAAATTCTTTTGGTCAACTCATAGTCTTTATATCGTTCTGTACGCCCTCTGTCTAATCCACGGCTTGGCTAGATTAACTGGAGCGCCAAGGTTTTGGATATTTTTCGTTGGGCCAGGTGTAGTTTTCGTTTTAGATAAGGTAAAGTTTTATTAAATTTGATAGTTGAGAATATAAATTTAATTTCAGTTTTCTAATTTTATTAGAATAGAAAAAACAATTTAACCTCTAATTTTATATATATTTAATCTATTATTTTTTTTTTGTATTTATTTCAGGTGGTGAGTCTTAGAACTAGATACATAGCATTAGACGTAATAGAAACAGAACTATTGCCGTCTGATGTTATTAAAATAAAGTTCTACCGACCTCCAAATCTAAAATACTTGTCTGGTCAATGGGTGAGGCTGGCCTGTACAGCGTTTAGAACTAATGAGTTTCACTCTTTTACTTTAACTTCGGCACCACATGAAAATTACTTAAGCTGTCATATTAAAGCACAAGGTAAGAAATGATACATATTTTAATACAAAATAGTATTTACTTATTTTTGAAAATTTTTATCGTATTCATTCTTAGCAAAGTATTTATGATATCTTTTTTTAAATTGTTATACTTACGTTATTCGCAGAGTCGAGAGAAATTCAAATTTTCAAAGTACAGGGGAATCTAACAAAAAGGATTACAGAGTAAAAATTTTTCTATTGTTTGAAAATCTACTGTTACTTTGACTTTAGCTTAGTATTGTGTATTAGATTTGATTTTTGTTTTAGTTGAATTTGAAATGGAAGAAGGAATTATTTCAACAGATTTTCATGATACTTTTTAAAATTTATTTTATGTGACGCACCATTGCTATCTCGAAAAATATAAGAGCTACAAAGTTGGTTAAATTAGCAAACAATTGCTATTTTAGAGAACAATTTTAAATAGCACTTTTGTAACAATCAGATTTAAAATCAATTACCATAATTCTCAATTGCGTTTTTCTCATGTTATTTAAGCCCAATGAAAATTATCAGCGCAATTTTTGGCCACTTAACATTAATTTTGCAAAAAACGCTCGAACACGTCAATTTTAATATAAAGGGGGACACCTAAATGGATTATTACCAATGGCATAACTGCAACCCGAAAATGGGTGTGGACTGCACCTCAAAAATTTTAAATGGAAAAGGGTGTCAAATATGACACAGTTCGAAAGGCCTTTCAATTCTCTTTTCAACAGTTTTTTTAATTTGAAATCCGATCATTAGTTCCAGAGAAATATCGTTTAAAACAAATTTTATCAGGTGTACAAAACTGCCATCAAGTAGGCTTAAAAAAATGACAGAAACTCAAGTATCAGTTAATTAGGTGTTCAAAATGACTATCATCAACTTCCATACAATAATAAAGATTTTGCTCAAAATTTTGGAGCTACGGTACGTTGCCGTAAATCTTTTAAAAATTCGGGTAGCGTGGCATAAACTTTAGACTTCAAATATCCCCACAAAAAAAATCCAACTTACAAATTACTTGTCTACTACAAACAATTTGTCGAAAGAACTGTTTATTTAGTTTCTGTCATTTGTTTTAGCCTACTTGATGGCAATTTTCAACACCTGATAAAATTTGTTTTAAACGATATTTCTCTGGAACTAATGATCGGATTTGAAAAATAAAAAACTGTTGAAAAGAGAATTGAAAAGCCTTTCGAACTGAGTCATGTTTGACACCCTTTTCCATTTAAAATTTTTGAGGTGCAGTCCGTACCCATTTTAGGTTTGAAGTTATGCCATTGGTAATAATCCATTTAGGTGTCCCCCTTTATATTAAAATTGACGTGTTCGAGCGTTTTTTGCAAAATTAATGTTAAATGGCCAAAAATTGCGCTGATAATTTTCATACATTGAATTCAGAAAAAAATATTGAATTGGATAAGCCAATAAAAAAAACAGGTCACCGTTCAAAATAAGAAAGTATTTTGAGAACCACTGGTTTAAAAAAAAATATTGTTTCATTCATAAAGTAGTCCTGGAAAGTAGAAATTGTTTGCTAATTTAACCAACTTCGTGGCTCTTATAGTTCTCGAGATAGCAATGGTGCGCCCCTTAAAGTAAATACCCTGTATACCTATTATAAAAATGTTCCTCTTTTAACGGCTTAATTTAATTTTATAAACGTCTAAATTAACAAAATTATCTGATTTGTTCCCGGACGGGTCAGAAATATATTCCCATACTTATTTGTAGTTGCCTAGTAACGACTTATCATTCCAGAATAACGCATTTTTTGGAATGAAAACAATTTAAAAAGTGACTACTTTTCTTACGATCGTGGAACTTTTCAATAAGCCTTGTTACTATTTTCTGTCTACTCCTCCAGGTCCATGGACATGGAAACTACGCAACTACTTCGACCCCTGCAACTACAACCCTGAAGACCAGCCCCAAATCCTGCTGGAAGGCCCTTTTGGCGGCGGGAATCAAGACTGGTACAAGTTCGAAGTGGCTGTGATGGTCGGAGGTGGGATTGGAGTCACTCCGTACGCCAGCATCCTCAACGACCTGGTGTTTGGCACGAGTACGAACCGATACTCCGGGGTAGCCTGCAAGAAAGTGTACTTCCTGTGGATCTGCCCCTCGCATAAACACTTCGAGTGGTTCATAGATGTGTTGAGGGATGTAGAGAAGAAGGATGTTACTAATGTGCTAGAAATTCATATATTTATTACGCAGTTCTTCCATAAGTTTGATTTGAGGACGACAATGCTTGTAAGTGTCAATTTGTTTAAAATGTAGAAAGTAAAATAGTAAGATTTAGTTTTATTCTACGATGAGTGAAATAAGGGGTGAACCGTACCTGTACGACAAGGAAAAGTTTTTTTTACGACTACAATGGAAACTGACACTTTTCTCATACATTACACTAACAATAAATTAAATTGTACAGATTAGAAATCGTGGGCTATAATTTTCGAAATTTCAATTTATCGCAAGTTGTCGTTTTATAAAGTCTTGTAGAAATAAAAAAAAGACATCATTTTGATTGATTTTGATGTTTCATTGTTTGTCAAAGCGTCTTGTTATGTTATGTTATGGTAACAATCATTTTTTTTTAAATTATGTATATCGGGCAAAATAGTATATTGTGCAGAAAGTTACCTATTTCCTACGAGGTATGAAAGTTTCAACATGGAACGAAATTTAGTACTGGAATCACACAAGGTGGGAAATAAGTAATTCTGTACGAGTGGCACACTATACTTTTTCTATGACCACACTGCTAAACGTTATAGAACAAAAATACATGCACGAAAGTTATTTGACTTAAAGAATAATATGGCGCAGGTAACCTTACAAAGAGTATCTTCACGCATGCGCCGTGTTGGCAATTACTGTGAGATATGATATT
This sequence comes from Stenolophus ochropezus, assembly GCA_035578165.1. Taxonomy (NCBI): domain Eukaryota; kingdom Metazoa; phylum Arthropoda; class Insecta; order Coleoptera; family Carabidae; genus Stenolophus; species Stenolophus ochropezus. Next base: position 24,503,205 of record JAQOWZ010000008.1, read on the forward strand.
TCTCTCATTGCACATGGGCATTGTTGTAAATACTGTAAGAAATTATTTTTCATACTTCAACCGACGATTGGGGGAAATACGCAACTTTGAAACTTTATGTAGTATGAAAAAAGTGCTACTTTTCATAGTGGTTGTAGAAAAAATACATTGGCCCGTATTTTGTTCCCATCTCTAAGATTTAAGAAGTTTCATTAAATAACTTAAAGATGCTTCACTAAGATTTCTTATTCACCTGTCATGATTACCAATAATGAAGCATCTTTTTTTATTAGTTACTTGTAGATGGAAGAGGCCATTTTTAAACTCTTGTTTAGTCATAAAAATGGCAGAATTTTTGCATATTGATGACATAGAAAATAATCGGGAATTATTTGGTGTTAATAAACAAATAAGAAATTTACGTTGCCAAATGTACTTTAGAAAAAGACCATCTTTTGTTAAAGAAAGCTTGAAAGGTTGCTGAATATGGTAATAATTAACACCCTCATTAAACATTGAAACCGTCTCTAGCTAAAGAAGGCTTAAAAAAAAAACCAGAGCTGAATACGGACCACTGTATTTGTTAGATATTTGTACATCGCTTGATTTTATTAAAGTACTGTAAAATACAATCTAACTCTTTTACAAAGTAAATAACTAATTCTAATTTAGTGTAAAGTATTTGCTATTATAGCAGTAGAACATGGGATTATAAACAATAATGAAATATCGTATAATAAATCAAAAAGAGTCGTTTGGGGATCGTTCTTATAAATTGAACTTATATAATTAAATTTTGCTTGTATTCAGTCTTCAAAAAATTAGTAGTAACTCTTTCTTTGACAATTTATATGTAAACTTATTGTTTTATATTTGTATAGTTTTATTGTTTATTTGTTACAGTATATTTGTGAAAACCACTTCCAAAGGCTGTCCAAAATGTCCATGTTTACTGGCTTGAAAGCTGTAAACCATTTTGGCCGTCCAGATATGTCATCATTCTTGAAATTTGTACAGAAAAAACATAGTTATGTGAGTATATTATATTTATACAAACAACAATACATTTTTTCAATCTTATTTCACATACAATATTATAATTTTTCGGTTTACAGGTCAGCAAGATTGGAGTGTTCAGTTGTGGTCCTCGCCCACTAACAAAATCCGTGATGTCTGCCTGTGACGAAGTTAACAAAGGAAGAAAACTTCCCTACTTCATCCACCACTTCGAAAACTTCGGCTAAAGTGACTTCCTAACGTATTTATTTTATCTTCGTGACGAATTAGTTAAGTATTGAAAGTATTGTGGATTTCCTAGCAACACAAGAGAAATATAAATTAATAATTATTCTAGGTAGTCTACAATACTTGTATTTTGATGTATATTTTATTGTTACCAAACTATATTCATTATTTATTGTTTTAAATCATTGTACATACATTATAAACATTGAACATAGAGTATTTTGTATTTTAAATAATAAATAAATTATAAACTCTACGCCTGTGATAGGAATGGTTAATTAGTTGTGCATGTTTTTACTGGATTGGCGTCAGTGTTCAGATGTGTTTTGAGTGGGAAGGTGGTTATGGTGCATTTATCATCAATTGGTAAGTGAAATAAATATATTTTAGTGTATTTTTTATTGAAAATTTTTATTTAAATGTAACACATACCAAAATATAAAATATTATTTATTTCGGAATATTTGGAGTAGTTAAATTTGTAATACAAATGCTTGTTTATAATAGGTTAGCGAATAACTTTACTTTAAAATAAGAATATTTTGAAACAAATAATTATTTAAATAAAGATTTGTCGAAGTGGTATTTGAAAGCGGTTTAAAGAATATATTTTATTGTTAAACCTTTTTATGATAACAAAAATGTATATAAATAAAACTTATTTTTAAATTATTTATTCTATATCACAATATTACTAGACAATGTTTTAAGAAATAAAAAATAAGGGTATGAATATCCCATTTGTTGTAATGATCAGAGTACAATTTTTTTTTAGATTTGATAATTTTACAGTATGTAAAGCTAACATTTTTGTACCACTGGACTAATGGTTACCTTATAAATAAAAATTAGTTTGATTAAATACTGACGTTGTGTAATGGTTCTACAATTTAATTTTATTTTGTCTCTTAAAAAATAATAGCTCTAATTAAGTAATATGCAATTCTAATCAATATCTACTTCAAATATCTTTTATCATGTTTTTTTCAAATTCGTAACATAATATTATTTTTTTTTATTACAATGAGTAAAAAATATTTAATTCATGAAACGTTTTAAAATATTAGGATTAAATTCGTTTTTGAAAATAATCTTCTATGCTGAATTTATAACTGACTGATGGGTATGTACCTAGGGGTTTTCCCATTTAGTAATGTAATAAGTATGTATGATATGATAATTAAAAAAACGCTAACATATTTGATGCTGTATAATATTTGTAGTATATTAATAAGGTATTACTAATTTTCTTATATTTGGAATGAAAGCAAAAATTGCACATAAAAAAGTAAACTGTTAGAAGAAAAATATAGCAGCATTCACATTAAATTGTTTTTGATGACATGCTAATAAATAAAAATATGTAAGTGTTCCATATATCTTGAGAATTACTGGTTTAGAAAAAAATGTTTGTCTCATTTTAATAGTCTAATAAAATAGAAATTGTTTGCTCATTTCTCGAGATAGTAAGGGTGACCCATTTAAAATGAACGCTTGATAACGAAATACGACTGATACTTACACAAATCAAAAGAAATGAAATTTTAAGTACTGATTTTTTAAACAATAATATTTCGCCCTCTTATAGAAACTAAAAAAAATATATCTCTTATTATAAAAATTTTACTAATACATTTTAAAGTATTTCACCATCTTTTGACTTGTAGTATCACCCGTTAAAAAGATAATAAAACCATAAATCTCCTGTCTGGTAAAAGGTTCTCTGTGGTAAATCAATTTATCCTTGTTACAATAATAAAAAATATTGGCATATATTGTAATTAGTACTAAGTTGATATTATATATTTATTTTTTTAATAATATTGACAATGAATTACGATAAGACAATGGTAAACTATCTTAAGACGCCTACACAAATAGTCAACGTACATTACATAAGAACAGACAACATATCACACATCACATATCACAGTATGAAGAGGAATTTGATAAATTCCTGTACCGAGGCACACAAATAACAACACTTATTTATGGATAATAAACCGTGATGACATACTCGTATTTATTTAAAACAATTATGATATATTTAATTTATTCCATCAGTTAAATGTTTAAGTAAATTAATCCTTGTACTCGATACGGTTCGTGGCCAGACCTTCAGAATTACACATATTACATTATTTTTTCAAAAATTTCAAACTATTACAAAAAATGTTAAATATTACCAAATGTATGTAAATGCAGTTTGTTGCAAAGTATAACTATTTATGTACTAGGCAGTAAATGAATGGCGCCGCAGCAATTTATTTAAAAATATCAAAATATTTTTCATTCATTTGAGGCACAAGTTTCAAGTTTTATGATAAGTTTTACTTGTATTTTTGTGGTTTAGTTCAGTCTAAAAGGCTTCTACAGCCTATAGTGGGTTCCGAATCACTCGGACAAATCGTTATTTTTATTACCCTTAAACGGTTTATCATACTTTCCACTAGTACTATTATATTCTTTGGGCGTCTTGTTTTACACGTTTTTAAAAATAAATCACAGAGATGTTCAATGGGATTTATATCTGGAGACTGTGGAGGCTTTCTTAATTGTCTATTATTGTACAATATCTATTCTAGCAGTCTACGTAATTGTTTGGGCTCATTATCTTCTTGAAAGATTTAAGAATCCCTTAAACCCATTTTTTAGCACATTTTTCCAAATTCTTTTTCAATATATTCAAATAACCCACTTCCCCATCAATAAATATTAAGTTTCCCACTCCTTCTGCACTCATACAGTCCCATACAAGGTCATATCGTCCACCATATTGCACTGCAGTGCATTTTTTTTCATTTGTTCATTCTTCCTTTTCCAAATAAAAATTCGTCCATCTGATCCAAAAAGATTTATGTTGGTTCATCTGAAACAATTATCCAGGTCAGATGGTTGCAGGGTGGTTTATGTATTTCTAAAATAAAGCGCAAAAATATGTGTACGGAGACTATAGTTGGTTTGAGTGTAAGTTTTGTTGGAAAATCGAATCTATATATTCTACGCATTCATTTTTTGTGTTTCATTGTCAATATAATTCTGCAACCTATAACATTTGAGGTAACTAAAATAAAGTTGTTAGTTTATAATCAATTTCAAATGTCGATAAAATAAATCATTTTAAGTTCGAAGAAATTATTTCACATTGTTGTGAAATATGTCAAAATATAGACCAATTAAAATACTACTTAGTATATTGTTTCACAATGTTTGATCTATCAATTAAGCTATTATGCTTGACTAAAACAGATAGAAGAATAGATCATTAATCAATATAATTATTTTAAATGAGTTCTATTTTGATCGGGTGGCATATCAATTTTATTTGCATATAAATGGCAGTAAAATTATATGTTATTAATGTTAATAAGAATTATATTTATTATGCTTATTACTACTCGCACTTCTATGCTGTTAAAATGCTTTAAGATAATAGTTTGAAGTATTTATATATATATATATATATATATATATATATATATATATACATATATATATATATATACAGGGTGTTCCATTTAAAAGTGCCACCATTGCTATCTCGAGAACTATAAGAGCTACGAGGTTGGTTAAATTAGCAAAGAACCACCATTTTACAAGACTAATACAATGAGCAAAAAAATTTTTTTTTCAACCAGTGGTTTTCAAAATACCGGACACAACTTTCTTATTTTAAATGGGAACGTATGTTTATTTTTAGGTTATTCGATAGAGTATTTTTTTCTGAATTCAACGATATAAATATATCATATACTAATATAACAAAATAACTGAGAAAAATGCATGGTAGATTTATTTGTATTTTATTTATATCTGGCTGAAATAAGTGTGCTTTGGATAGAAAACAATTAATTTTCTTCTTAAAACTGACAGTTTATGAAAATAAAATTTAACAAAATATAATCAAACAATGTTAGACAGAACATTATGTCTATGTTTTCTAACCATAGCACTCTTGTTTCAGCCAGATATAAATAAAATACATATAAATTTAACATGCATTTTTCTCAATTATTTTGTTATATTAGTATATGATATGTACATATCGCTGAATTCAGAAAAAAATACTCTACCGAATAACCTAAAAATAAACATACGTTCCCATTTAAAATAAGAAAGTTGTGTCCCGTATTTTGAGAACCACTGGTTGAAAAAAAATTTTTTTTTGCTCATTGTATTAGTCTTGTAAAATGGTGGTTCTTTGCTAATTTAACCAACCTCGTAGCTCTTATTGTTCTCGAGGTAGCAATGGTGGCACTTTTAAATGGAACACCCTGTATATATATATATTAATATCCAGTAATAATATAACGACACAGATAATAAAATGAAAATATTTTGAGACAGAAACAGCGTTAAATCCGTCTTTTTCGTTTATTTTACTATGCTGATAACTATTTTGGCATGTCAACAAAAACAAAAGCTACAGAGATTTTTCCCGGGAATAATAAAAGCTTTATTTTTACTATAATAAATGTCAGAATTAGTTAAACCAGTGGCGGCTCGTGGTAGGCTACATTAATAGAAAAACATAAAAAACACAGATTTTCTTTAATGAAACACACAGATAAATAGTATCTAGTGGCACAAAAAAATGTTCTTAAGTGAACTACTTTTATTTATAGGAATTTCGAGAAATTTGTTTTTGTTTCGTAATCGGCACGTTTAATACCACACGTCATTTAAATATGTGTACACCCTGTATAATATTTTATCTCTTTTTGACACGATTTGTAGTGTGCATGCTGTTTTTCGCCATATATATCTAATGTAATACCCGTCCGCAAGGCAAAACAGTTCTACTTGTCATCTATACCTACAAAACGATACTTAAGAGCAAGCAAACGTGGTACTGAGAGCACTATCTCGCTGTACTGGAACACTAATTTTTCGAGCCCCAATGAGAGCAGCTTTATACATAAATTGAGGAAACTTACAACGAAACGAGCTGAATTAGTGCATTTTTTGTTTTTTCATAAAAAATACATATATAATTATCTATATTGGAGATTATTTTGCGTAAAATAAAATATTTATATTTTATTTTTTACTCTGTGCGTCTTGGGTGGCTCGCACCCTAATGCCCTTATGGACCAGCCGCCACTGGTTAAAACGCAAACACGTGACATTTCATTGTTTTAAAGAAACATCAAAACATAATCTCAGAATTTTTTTATATAATGTCAAATCAGCATCTCTAAATGTCATTATTCACTATTCAATCGTAAGAATATACCAAACAGGCAAACACACTTGCCTTTACGCGCTCATTCGTCAAACATCTTACTCTAGTAGCATGACTTATTTCACTTACTTCTTGTATAATGTACTATTATAATCATTGTATCCAAAAATAAAATGTAAATTGAAATTTTTGTTGTTATGGTCACGACTGATTGTTGCGACGAAAATCAAACGAGTCCGCAGGACGAGTGACGATTTTCTAAAGCAACAAGCAGGAGTGAGTTAGGTAAAAATTACAAGTAAAATTCTGGTTACGAATGTTATTCGGCATGACAATTCCTCGAATTATATATTTTTTTTTTTCAATTAATTACTTGACAGAAGTTGTATCTAAGCAACTCCTATTTAGTCGTATAAATTACGCGGCAATTGCTAGTAACTGACAATAATTGTCAGTGAGATTTGAATCTTATTGGTTCAATTCACCAAAATAGTGTAATTTAATTGGATGACAAATTTTGAGTGGAATTGTCTTGGAAATCCTTCTACGACAGTGTCCAATTCAAATAAAATTTGCAATATTTGGAAAACCCATACAGGGTATGTGAAGGAAATAACAAAAAGAATTAAAACAACGGTCATTAAAGGCTAACAAGTTATTTGAACACTCACTGCACCATTATTATTAAACTTTCAAATCTTTCGTTCTAAATTGTCGAAAATTAATCTTATAATCTTCTGGCGTTCTAATTTTGGTAAAAGTTTAGCAAAGTTAATTTGACAAAGTATTCTTATTGTAGCATAGAAAATCTGACATATTAGACATTGTCAGAAGTGAGAGCTTGAAATATATTGTAGTTGATTAGATTACACGCCGAATATAAGAGAAATGTGCCACCAAATGGGAAACTCATATTGCTGTATCCTGCACATAAAATAGAAACTTGTGTGCATTCATTTACTTTCGATATTGCACTGGATTACTTTTATTTCCTTCATTATAACTTATTACACTTTAAAATCAACTAACACGGTTTTAATTTTTAATTTTGTTTTAGGTATATTAGCTCTGTAATGATCATACCATTTTAGCATTTTACATATACAAGGTGTTTCAAAAACATACCGACAAATTTTCAGGAGTTGCAGTGTTCACAGGTCTGACTTTTCGAAATTTCCTTGGGGGCAAATTTTTTAATAATGACTAAAATCAATAAAATCAAAACAAAAATACTAGAAAGGGATGAAACTAAAATCCTAATTTTCAAAGAAAATATTTAAAATTAATTTTATTTTATTTACTTTTCTATGTAAATACTTACTTGTCCCTTTAATCTATGTGTATGCAACATACGTTAATAATTGAAGCACAAGTTACAATGCACTCAGGTTAAATTACTAAAATGTCAGTGGTAAGGATATGTACCTACTTTATCATAGATACCGTCATTGTTTTTTGGTCTTAAAAATAGCATTTGACTTCAGTTGTCATGATAATGAAACAACACTCCTAAAATGACATAGTTTTACTACTGAAAAAGTTGAAATAAATTTCAAGTGGATCAAAGAAAATTGAGCTGATCACTTGTAAAATGAGACAGTTTGTGTTTTTGTCAATTATAAAAAAATATAATATGCATAATTTTACATGAGACTTAAAAAATTACTAATACTTTCTTCTGATTGATTTAAGCAAAAGAGTACATAGTTGTTCAAAATAATATTCTACACAGATAAGATCATAAGTGGGGGCATATACATTTTATCCTCCACACATGTTATATTGCTCGCCATTGTATTTTTCAAACATTTAATCTTGCACACCTTTTATTGTGCACACTTTTAATCCGCGAAGAAAAGTTATCTTACACACATTTTATCTTTCAATAATTTTATTTTCCACACATTTTATCTTCGGCAACGTTTGATCTTTAAAACATTGTAATTGTACCTGTCTAATTTTTTTACCCATGCAATTAATATATTTATAATTAGATGAAATATCCAGTATTAAAGATAAAATGTGTGGAACATAAAATGAGTGGAAGATAAAATGTGTGGATGGTAAAATGATTTAGAAGATAAAATGTGTGTAAGATAACTTTTTTTGCGGATTAAAAGTGTGTACCTTAAAAGGTATGCAAGATTGAAAATGTGCAAGGTACAATATCAAGCAATATAACATGTGTGGAGGATAAAATGTATACGCCCCCATAAGTGATGCAACAGCGCATCTGACGTACGATATTTATTAAATATAAAAATGTATAATTTTCAATAAAAATCAGACAACCATGGAAATAAAAGAAAATATATACGTGACAGTTGTGACAATTTATAACATGTCATTATAGATAATTTTATATATTTTTAATATTGGTATATTATTTAAGAAAAAAAGTTTTATCCGACACCTTTCAATTATGTGTTATAACTATGGTGTTTTTAGATAAATAAAACGGTTCATAAAATACATGTGTATTAGAAATTATAATTCACTGTTTGTTGGTTTGTATCCTAGTAACTATGTTATAAAGCCTTCTGCACTCTATTTTTTTTATTAAATGTTATTTTAAAACGTCAACTGTTATTTTTTTTTATATATTTTATATGAATGATTAAAAGGTGTTGAATAAAATGTTGTCTGGCACACGTGTGTTAATTATCTAAGTCAATTGAGATAAATTCCCTACTCAGCCCTCAGGAAATTTAAAGCTCTCCGCTCCGCGTCGAGTTTTAAGCATTTCCTCGTGCTATAATCTTTTGATTATGCTCTTAATAAATAAATAACTATTATGATTAATGATAATCCAGTATTCAAATTTATTCCACGTTTGTATGAATAAATCTTGTACTATACAGATGAGCTGTTGCATCAGTTATAATCTTATCTGATGTAGAATTTAATTTTGAACAATTTTGTACTCTTGTAAATTTGCTCTAAATCTTTCAGGAGATTTGCAAATCCCAAAGTATATCATTAGCATCCCTGTCTTGTTATTTCCATGTCGTACAGTAATCCATCTATAATAAGTTAGGTGTTACTTTGGGATTTCCAAATTCAGTACTTAGCTGGGTACCTGTAATAAACAGTGTTTGACTTTTAATAGTTACCACAATCATAAAACAATTTAAACGTCTCTTGTCCGACTATACCCAGGTTTTGGGTGACGTGTACTACAGTAAAGTTATCTATAGTTCTATAAATTTGTAGAAATGCGTTGTAGATAAAAACATGATACGAAATGAAACTTTTTAATTCCATTTAAAATGGAAAATGTGCATAGGTGGCCCACTTCCTCTAAACACTACGAGTAGGTATAAAATAAATTATCGCTCATATATTTGTTAAGTATTCTCTAATTGTTTATTTATACAAATTCTAATGAATATGCAAGCACATAAATGCAAATTACTTATAATTCGCTGTAAAATAACATTTCTTTTGAATTTGTATAAAGCATAAAATTAGCATGAAATTCGAATAAACCTCTGTGAATATGAAATGTCAATTTGTTCTGTAAACATTGTGTTGCATTGAAAGGTCCGTTGTCGCAATTTCAGTCCAGAGGAAAATAAATCACGTATACGTAGCCAAATTATTCGCAATCATTTTTTACTTGTCGCAAAAAATTACACAAAAGCTAAACTCACGGTCGGAGACTTACAAAACATTGACTGGAACAATGACATGATGAAATGCAATTATTATGTTCAAGAAATAATAATTGTTCTTCAAACCCAAACAGCTTCATTACGCGATGTAAGACTTCGGATGAGTTCATATGGGAAACATTTGTAATTCTTTCATAAATTTTATTTATTAACAAATATATTTTTTATTCTTCAATTTAAGTAAAATAAGAAAAAATATTCCCAAAGTTTTGAAACTACACACAAATGTTAATATGACTGTCTTGCACAACATACTAAATGTCCCCATGGGTTGGGGGTGGTAGTCACTTATAGGTACATGTTTTCATCGTTTCTTAAATATCTTGGGAATTATTGAATTTATCAAAAAAAATAATCTCCATACAATATTAAACTAAAGTAAATTCTCTACAAAAAGGTCCCATTCATTTCTGTCGTAGCATCTATAATTTTGGAGATAGAATTGGGTAAAAATATGCGCAGATACCAATATTTCTTCAGACTAATCCAACTCTTGAAATATGGGTGTTTATAAATGATATGTGCTATGGTGTACTATTTAAAAAAATCTTATTATAGATAACAAATGCTGTCTACGTTTGTTTTTATTTATATTTTTAAAATTATTAATCATAATTACACTCTATGTATGGTGTAATTCACATAAAACTCGATTTTTATTTTATTTTTTCATTCATTTGATTTAAATCTAGATTTATATCAACTGATTTTTTTTTAATAAAAATCATTAATTTTTATCAATGATAGAAAATATAATAATAATGATAATAATTTAATTATTTACTACGAAACAATTAATAATAGCTAAAATATATTCTGTATATAATAATATCTTAATATTAAATAGTATTTTATCATTTTATTTTTCATATAACAGAAGGAAAATACAAGTATTTAAATATGTAACTAAAAGTATACATGCATACACCCGCATACACCCTTTTAGACGGAAATTTAGTCTACGTTTTTAAATATTTTGTTAATTTTTACCTACTAAAGGTGAAATTGACCGAAATTCAGAACTTCTTTGTACTAAATCAAATGTTTATATCCGAGGGTACAAATATATATAATTCTCCAATGTGCATAAAATTTTTAAATGTTCTGATTTCCTAAAATGAGTTAATTATTAATTGGAGTTAGCGCTATTTGGTTTAGCTGGTACTACAATATTAAGTATTGTAATTTTAAATTTTTTTGTTGTAATCTATTCGAATTTCTATGAATAGAGCTACCTATATGTATATTGATAGCAGCTAACTTCATAGTTTAAGGATGTAATACACATCTCTATTTAATAAATAAGTAGTATTTTTGGAAAAGTGTACGAGCTATAAAAATATTAAGAACCGCTGTCAGTTCTTCGTATAAAAGTGTCTGTAGAGCGTGCAAAAAAAGTCATGTCAAAAAATCGAAATCAGTTTTTTACTCATATCTAGTGACCTATTCATTTCTTTGGAGATGATAACAATTTTGCCCCAATTTAATCGACTTTTTTTCTTACAATTTTCGAGATCCTAATGTTAGGCTCGAAAAATGGACACCTGTATGTGTCTACAAATTTTTAATAACAAATTTTGTATTTTTTTATAACTGTTATTTACAATTAAATAAGTATTTGAAGATATTTTGCTTTTATTTATTGAGTATATAAATAAAAATACCACTATGTCCAAGTAATTCAGAACAAGCTGTATCCTTTGAACAGACTGTTGGCTAATACGCTGCTAAAATGCAACTAAAATTGTTTAGAAACAAATAGAAATCTCATCTCGATTTTATTTTCCTTATGTCCTTCAATGGAATGTTGGGATACTATTATTGTTATACGAATATAATTATATCTTTATTATAGAAAGCAATCTACAAGAAACAGTGGTGATATATTTTTAATTTGTTACCATGACTTTTATTTTTGAACAATTTCTAAGGCGTGAAGATATATTTATTAACAATTGAACAGCAATTCTAAAACAATTTCAGCGAAACAATTACTTTTTGCCTAAGGGACCTGCGATCAAGCAATTGTATCCTATTCCATAACCTATAAACATTTGAATAGTGAATTTACTTGAAACTATATTTCATTTTGTAATTAAATTACCGTACCTTAACCACTCCTTACGCTAAATCAACAATGAGAATATATCTTTGAATATCGCGTAGATAATAAATAAATTTTGCACCCACAACACGTCGTAAAAATAAATGAAAAATAAATTACAGTTGAAGTTCAGGTGTAATTGAACGTTGAAATCTCCTGTTATGTCTTTAGAATTTATTTTGTAATGTTTGCATCAATTGACTATAAACATTTAAATTCACAATACTTTTGCAAGAACATGTATAAAATTCATTGGTAGTATACATGGGTGCCGACTACATGGGGGCATCAGGGTTTGTGTCCCCAAGGAAAATGTTCAATGGGGTAATATAATCAAGGTGACATTTCTCTTAACAGCATTTTTTTACATCAGTAATAAAGCTCTGAATTGTTATTATTTTTAAATAATTGACTATAACTTTAAAATGGTTGTGAGTTACACCCTTAAAATGTTACTAGTGAAATCTTCGTATCAACGTACCTATGTATAGAAATTTTCATTTTAAAATTCCTATTAGTACAGCTACAATTACAGATCAGCCAATAGGGATCCATATGACCGGTAATAATGCACGTTTTAAGATATACCGAGGATCCTAAAATGCTAGCACACAGTCCCGCTCTGCAGGGCACCGGAGCGATAGTGAGTCTTACAGTTCTCGCTTCGCCTGCAGGTCTGGCTAGACCGCCTTCCAGGGCATTTGATACCCTGAAGATGGTTTAGTTCTACCGGCTAGGAATTGGAACACGATTCAGTATGTGCTCTAATTCTTAGCCTACTGAAACCAGAACACATTTTGGAGCAGATTTAGCTGCTCTGGTTTCAGTGGGTCAGCAATTAGAGTACTCAGACGTGTTTCCCCGAATTCTAAGTCTGCTGAAACTAGAGCACATATTGGAGCAGATTTGGCTGCTCTAGATTGTGCTCTGGTTCAAGACAAAATTAGAGTAAAAAGAACACAGATTTTGACGTTTGATTTTTATTTTTTCATGACAACTGCTATTTTCAGGAAAAAGTTTTCAAACAATGTCAACATAGAAGTTATATTTTTTATCCAACACCGTGTAATTATAACGATATAAGTATGCTGTTTTTAGATAAATAAAGTAGGTCATAAGTCACTAGTGAGCTAAATATATTAGCTCACTGTTTTTTGGTTCATATCATAGTAACTACATTATAAAACCTTCTCTACACTATTTTGTTCCTAAATGTCATTTCGAAATTCCATCTGTCAAAAATCTTATATTCATTTTATATCTATGATTAAAATGTGTTGGATAAAATGTTGTATGGCACACGTGTGTTAATTACCTAAGTCACTTGAAAAAATACCACACTCGGCCTAACGGCCTCGTGAGCTAAACTTTTCCCACGTGACTTATCTGTAATGTAACACACTTGTACCATAAATAACTATTAACTAACAATTAACTTCAAACATATTATTAGATATGTATTTTTAAGTAGTTTCAAAATATACAAAAATGTATAGGGTGTTTCATTTAAAATAAGAAAACTGGGTACTATATCTTGAGAACCATGGGTTGATATAAAATTTTAATTCACTCATTTTAATAGTCTTGTAATATATAAGTTTTTTGCTAATTTAACTAATTTTGTATCTCTTATAATTCTCAAAATAGCAACAGTGGTCCTTTACAATAAACAGACTATATTTAAGTGAACACAAGATTCAGTCTTTAAATAATTCTTGAACTGGAGATAAATAAGAAAAAAAAAACAAATAAAAAATTACATAGGCTTCCAAAGGATGAAACAAAACTTATAGTTTCTTGAGCTAAATTTAAAATATTTGGAAACAGAAAAAAACTTCGTCATGTAATATTGTCGGGTGCTCGAGCCCTGGAGCACCCGCATAGAGTCGACGCCTTTATTTCTGTTACTTACATTTAATTAACATAATAAGTTAAAGACATCTGATTTTGCAAAACATAATTTTATACTTATAGGGTTATATTAAATAAGATTAAATTAAATAGTAATTTTCAGAACTTACAGGTAAGCAGAGCTTATTTTGCTTATCCTGATTATTGCGCGCCACTGTTTCTCATTATATGTGTACATATACTTTAAAATTTTTACTGCTTTGTAATTGATTTTAATGCTATATTTTTAATTTTTATACTTGGTTCACACGAGTAAGGGAATATAAACAACACATGAATAATATTATTTATTCCATATTGGAATAATTATTGTATTGTGCTAAAAAGTGGTATTATTTCGACCTACTTATTATTTTTTTTTAATACACTGTTGTATGCTTTTACTGTATTATTAAGTAGAATGTTTTCCTGTTAATTTTTACATTTTACCACCAGATGTCAGTAATATGGCTCATCTCAATATCAGTTTTACATCTTCTGTTGTCGTTGTCCGCTATTTATCTCACTATATATGTACGGCGTCCTCTTACGGTTCTTCTCCGTCCCTCCTCAACTTTCTCTCTCGGGTTAGGAAGTTTCTCTGGTTCAGTTCGCGACGATCCGTGCTGTGTACAAGGTCCGCGAAAGTTTCGTCCATGCTGCTTGTGACCGTGCTTGCTAAACACGTATCTGTGGCCTTCCAGCTCTTCTACCCTCAAGAGGATGGACGAAATCGTGGAGGACGTTGCTGACTAGCAGAGAAAGGAATGGCAATGGTGCAAGGATGCGAACACAGCGGGAATATCACACTGGATAAAGAATAACTGAAAAGTAATCAAGACAAAACACCCTAATCAGAAGTGTCAAACAACTGAACTACAGGGAGAGTTTATTCAAGCGAGAAATCAAATCATGAGAAGAGTAAGAAGAATAAAGAGAAAAGTAATCAAAGAGTGACAGAAAATAGAACTGTCAAATCCTCAACAAAATAGTAAATAGTGTGAAGTGATGAAAACATCAAATAAAAGTGTTAATAAGTGATAAAAGTCTGTTTTAATATTAACTGCAGTATTTTTGTAAGAAGTTTACAATATAAAATTAAAGATACATATACAAAATAACAAATACAAGTGATATCTATGTGAAGTACATCCAAATAAATACATACTTAAACTTTATAAGTGCAATACTAAAACATTTAAGTTATATACCGTATTTTAATAAAAATATATGAAAGTTTTCTGTCAGTAAAATATTCAATATCTTTAAAAAGTGTTACAGCAAGTTTTTTTATATAAAAATAAGCGATATATGCAAAAGATTGATAAAGTAGATGAACTGAAACTGAAGTATGAAATAAAGTTGTATAAGAATAAAATAAATACAAGTGATATTAAAAACGTGTTATAGCAAATCTATTACAATATTTATGTTGAGTTCAATGTATTAATAAAATATATGAAAGTGTTTCGCAGATTTAGCATAAAATTGACATTGTTTTTTGAAAAAAATATCTAATACTTTCATTATCGTTAGTCTTATAATTATAAAATATTGTGTTATTTTATAAAATATAACATTAATGAATTGCTTTAAAAGTAACATTAAAATTTTATGACATAACTGTGAATTCTAAAGGAATATTGGAGAAATTTTGCAATATATTTTATACAAATTTAGTAAAAGTGACAAATATAAACTACAAAACTGTTATAAATAAATAGTAATAAATCTTTTGCTTCATTAGTGAATACCAGTGGAACGAAGAAAATGTGCATATTTCCGTGTTAAAGAATGTTAGAACGTTCAACTAGAATTCCGCCTGAAGAACTAATTAATATTGAAAACAAATTTCTAATTGAATCAAATGTAGAGTGCGTTGAAAAGCGAAGAAGTTAACAAAGAGCAGTTGTGTGTTTCGTAGTCGATTGTGAAAACTTGTGCTAGTAAAACATCAGATAACTTTCGTTCTTTTGTTCGGAGAGTGAAGGTCGTGGAAAACAAAACTAAATAAACATTCATTTAACTTTTCTTCAAGAGTTTGAAGATGTGCGGCCTGCAACAGAGTTTCCGGCTCTAGGTGACGTCATTTCCGCAGAGATGAAAAGGCGTAGAGGCAGGCATACACTCAGGTATGAAGTCATATACACTTTTTCTGTTCAACTTGACATGAGAGGAGTGTGAAACCGGAGTTTGATTTCCGGAGCCACACTGCCTGACATCTAGTGGTAGAATTTAAAAACACATTAGTAGGGACAATAATGTTACTATTAATATAATATAAGCGAAAAGCCTTCAAATATGAATCTAATAACTTCAAAAAATGAATATTTTTTTTTTGGGTTTGGGTGTTTTGAAAGATTTAAAATTTTATCTAGTTCTTAATAAAAACTTTGAAAAACGAAGTATGAGAGAAATAAAGTATTATTACTTTAAGACATATAAGGTGGTGATTCGAACACCGGAACATGAGGATTTGACATGTAATATCACATTTTTGTAATTTCCTTCCTCCCTAATTATTTTAGGTAAAAAAGCTTCAAATAACAGTTGTAGAGCTTAAAATTTTGCAATTGAATCAATCAACGCGTCCGGAAAACTTATTTTTGTAGAGGGTGACCAATGAAACTGTTTAAGTTTGAGGATCTCGAGAACTATAAGATACAAACCCGGTTAAATTAGGCAAAAGTTGCCTCATATGGGGATCTTTTTATACATGATTTTGTTTTTCCCAGAATATGCATAGGTGATTAGATATAAACAAAAATGTATTTTTTTTTATTTATAACTTTTTTATTTCAATACCAAAAAATATTTTAACTTGCATATTATTGAGGTACATTTTATCGACGAATGCATTGCAGTATTCAATGTTTTATTTCTCATACCGTTTTCGAGAAATTGATACCAATTTTCAATTTTCATATGAGTCTCAAAGTAATCTGTGAGACCCATGGGCGCCCGCAGAGGGGGGGGTCGAAAGGGTCGATGGACCCCCCTTTAATTTATGAATTGTATACCTTTTTTTTAATAAACATATAATTATATTTTTTCAGTTTATTTTTATCTCTTGTTTTATAACAATTATTGAAAAAATATTTTTTTCAAATTTATTATTACTACGTATTATTATATGTAAATATAATATGCGCTCTACAATGGCGGAAGATCTATTAAACGGCTTGTGTCTATTAACATCCATAAAAAAGAAATTACAGACAATCAAGATATATTGGTACTAAGGTTATTGATAAATTTGGACAAGATTCAAGAAGAATGCAATTTTTATTTAAATAATTTATATTTTGTCTTTATCAAAAATTTCGACCCACCTTGTAAAAAAGTCTGCGGGCGCCCAAGGTGAGACCGTAAATTAGAGGTTTTTTCTCTTTTCAACGATATAAAATAGAAGAATATTTCATTATATTAAAAATAAAATAATAGTTGTCTATGTGACTACTGTGTAAAGTATGTGTTTTTTAGTTACACACGCGTTGCATACAAAATTTTTCCTTCCGAAATATTAATAAAATTTAATTTCGAAAGTAAATAAAACCATTGATAAATGTGTTTACGTTGCCTAGTACTAGCGATTCTTTACCAACTTTAATAAAGGCATAATGTTGTATTTTATACCCGGTTGTAGAAAAGAGTTTTTTTTTGTATTAAGAGTTAAGAGGGTGAAGAAGGTACTTAGTACGTAAGAATGTTTGAATGACTTTTTTGACGAGTGTCGCTTCTAACTATTCTATGGTTTAGTCGCCCAGCTACATCCACAACATTATTGTCTAATTATAATTATGGTGTTCTGCTGCCGTATTTTACGCGATTCGATAGAAGACGTCTACCATCGGAATAAGTTCGGCATACACAATACGATACGAGCTACAAAAATTGCAGCTCATAAGCAGATAGATATCTGTCGTAATTCACGCTTACTTCTTATTTGTTAATATTGATTATCATGCAACGGTAGCAATATGAGAGTTTACAATTTAAAATTTACCTTAAATTAATTTTGATTTTAAAGTTTAAATACATATTTCAAAGTGAATGTAGTTATTCAAATGCATAAAAATTATTTTTCCAAATTTTACTTATCAGGAACAACTGACAGTTTAACCTGAACATAGGAATTTCGGGTAAAAGTCGCGGTAAATTGAATAAAATACAATTCAATAAAGACATTGATTGTAGTTGTAACGATTGGAACGCTTCTTTTTGTTTTCCGTGTTTGCTATTTGCGGACGATCATGGTGGAAAAAATATGAACTAAAACTAGAGTAAGAGATTTGTCGCATTTGATAGAGAAAATAAAGAAACTCGAAAATTTATTGCCACAAAACTACAAGGAATAATTAATAGATAAGTTTGCTAAAAAAGGAAATACGTATTCCTTTAAAATTTAAATTAAAACTATAAAGAACATTTAAGTATTTTGATAAATATTTTATTTCCTTTTTTTTTTTTTTTGATGTAGCACACCCATAATTATGTAGCACGAGCCGTCACTGTTCTATATTCTTCTAGAGATTTTGTGCCATAGCTGATAATGTTCAATTTTATTGATATATTAAATTAAAAGCAAGTAGATTTCAAAATAAGTTTATTGTAAGATTAAAAACTTTTAAAAAATATTTAATTATTTTTTAAAGTTATTATTGTAATTCTTTTTTTTTGTTAAAATTTTATTATTTCTACAATGCTTTTTTGCGTTTTGAAACGTTCATATCTTAAGGCTTATGAATCAATCATAAACTTCAAAAAATCAATTATCTTTATATAATTAAAATATTGTCTAATTACTAGTGTGCATGTAAGTAGATTTTTAACATATCCATATAGAGATTTAGTATAAAATAGCAAATTAAGATGTATTCGATACGTTACCTGATGAGTAATATGCTTCTTAATAATTGCATATACGATGCCCATATATTCATACTTTAATTAATGCATTCAATAAGTGTTTGTTGAAAAAGTCTGCAACAGACAAGTGTTCTTTGAGAAACTCCACACAAAGTAAATCTTTGTAGAAATTTACATAAATTCATGTATAAATATTAACACATGTAATAGCTATTTGCAGTGGCGTAGATAAGCGAGAGGGGTTAAACCTCCCTCTCAAAATATATAAATATATTATTGTCTATCGAAATTTTGTGGACAAATCGTTTCGCAAGTTTCACATATGTGTATTCTAAAAAAATTGATTAACAAGTACAACCACAGAATAGGTTTATACAGAAGCGACAGTAAGACAGAGAAGAGAAAATTAGAGAGAGATGGAGAATGTGCACAAATTTAAAGGGCCCATTGTTTAAAATCGGAGAGTTTCCTCACATCTGAGAGAGAGATAGGGGAAGAGCACAAATTTAAAGGTCTATGCAATACTTCAAGGTCATAGAACTGACAAGGAGAACATGAAAGGTACCGACACGGAGTGTCGCTTTGGTGTAACTATTCTGTGGTACAACTTTGAATGAGCCTGATTCACCATATACATGGACGTCGACAAAGCGTTGGAAACTAATTCAGCTTCTTCCCCTTTGGTGTATGTGTTATATAATAATTTCTTTTTGATAATTATTTTTCTTAACTTTTATAAAAGTGATATTTTTTGCTTCTTAGAAATCGAGTTCTGTATTTTTATATTTTTATTATTGTCCCCTTATTGAAATTTTATTAAGGCGCGTTAATGTTTGATAAACAGATAAACTCGAGGCATGAAGATGTGAGGAAACTCTCCGATTTGAAACGACGAGCCCTTTAAATTTGTTGGCATTCCCCATCTCTCTCTAATTTTCGTTTGTCTGTCTTTCTGTCGCTTCTGTATATATCTTTTCTGTGGACGGGTTCCTCGGAACTCAAGGATCCCCGCTAGATACGCCGCTGCTTCCATGTACTGTACACTAAACATTTGAAGTGGTAAACCCCACGAAAATATCTATTAATTATAATAACGAGTTGACTAGATTTGAACTTAAGTTCTTAAAATGCTTATTCAATATAGTAAAATAATAATATACTATTGTTCTTTTAAATAGAAAAACAAAACTCATACAATAAGACAAAAATAAATGAATTGTGAAACGACTTCATTCAAAATTTGGGCAAAAGGAGAAAAAATTTAGTTCCTGAAACATATTAAATTGTTACTTTCTTTATTTGCGCAAGAAAATTTTATATTTTCCTAAATTATTTTCCTGATTTCATCATTGTAAGTTTCTTTTAAAACCAGACTTTAATGATTTAATGTTTTTTAAAAGTTAATGAAGCATTTGATATTTAAATATGTTGTTCAAATTTATGACATTTTAATAACGTCGTTAAATTTATAACAATAGCGTATAATTTATTATTTATTATTTATTAATGATTCTTGACATATAAATATGAAAGTATATACGAGTACTGTTATGTAGAAACTATGAATTTGGTACATACAAGTGAAAATATAATGTTTAAATATGAGCTACAAAAATATGAGAGAAATTATTTATTTTTGACAAGTGCAAATAACTGGAACAAGTTTAAATATTTGCTTGCGTGAAATAACTTTCTGAAACACATTTTCTTTTCAGTTTTTATTTGTTTGTTGGTTGTGTACTTAAGTACGTTTCTTGTTTACTTGTTGTATTTTAAATAATTTCATTTTTATTGTTAAGTACTTACTACATAAATAAATAGGGTGTCCGTTTTATACAATATATAAGCTTCTGATAATGCAGTGTTAAAAATAATGCGCGCGTAAACATACTATAGCCTGCATGTTGCAAAATCAATTATATTTTTGCAGTTTCTTTATCGCAGACAAAAAAAATTACAAATAAATTTAATATAAATTGTAGGCATCCAGGGCCGTACCAGAACGAGATCACGGACAGGGCTGACATTCTTTTAACTAGGGTTTTTATAAATACCTATACAGGATGTTCGTTTTAAGAGGCTAACCATTGGGATCTCGAGAACCGTAAGAGTACGAAGTCGGTTAAATTGGGGTAAAGTTCAGAACCGCCGACTATGAAGGGCAAAGGAGGCAGTTGCCCCCCTACTCATTATAGCAGGGGGGGGAAGTATTATTTTACCCCTCCCGACTTTACAAATAAAATTGAAAATTGATTTAATATTTTACATAACTTTTCAAAAAGTGCCGTAACAATTAAGACATTGTCCAAAAGGCACCGCGTCTGGTCGACCGCCGCTTGATATTCGGAAATCTTCCACACAAGTGGTGTAATAGTTATTTACATAACAAGCGTGGAAAGTAGTAAATAGCAAGCGTGTGTAGAGATTGAAGAACGAGGAGTGTAGCGCCGAGTGATTTAATACACTAGCGTTGCTATGCACTTTCAAGCGAGTTATGTACACTACTTTTCAGACGACCACAAAATATTATAATAAAAACAGGGTTTATACAAAAGTGTCAATGTCAAACACAACTCACGAAAGCATTGACGTTTGGGTTTGAGGTTAAGTATCACTAGTTAACCGAAAACTGATTTGGAAGTCTAGTATTATTTGAACAATTAATAAAACTATCAGTACATTTTGACTCCTTATTTTTGTTATCAATTCACTACCATTTTTAAAATCGTAGTTTTAAGCAAATTTTTAGTAATTTTGTTACATTTCATTATCAAAGTTCCATCTATTGAACACTAATCGTCATATCCGGTTATATAACACACTAGTGTGTTATTATAACACACGCCGTGTGCTATGTTACATTTTCTGGTGTTAATTACAGTGTAAGTATGGCTACTTTCATATGTGGCCGTCTGAATTTTTTTTTAAATTCCATGGTAAAATCCTATGTTTCCCTTTACTTGTTATGTTTCATTAAAATCTATTTTTCGTTTTAATGTTTTTGTATTTTATTATACAATTTATGCTTTGTTTGTTAATTGTAATGTATTTTTTTAGTTTTGATAAATATAGATATGTATATTATGATCATATTAACTGCAATTTAATTTGAAGTTTATAAATACAAAAAATATTATCCAAGTATTATCTATGTGTTGATAACAAAATAATATAAATAAATTAAGAAATTAGGAAAATTACATTAATTTCGGTTAAACTTTGGAAACAAAATTGAAAATCTTTTGTTTTAAACAAAATTTTGATTAATTAATTCAATTAATGGTTAACTGTGCATTTTACAGACAAAATTTTCAAAGGAAGCCAAGCGGGATATATTAGGAATAAGCCCAATCAGAACAGTCAGGTATATTATTGATCAAGCAGGTTCATACCAATATCTAGGACAGTGATACGATCCTTTTTGGGAAGTGGGTCAAATTTTGTTCATTTTTATTTAATACCAGCCCGTGGGTCAATAAGTCAGTGGCGTTACTTGCAAAGCAACTGAGGAGCGAGGAGGGATTGGTAAAGGCAGAGGCGGCTCGTCCTTAAGTATTATTAAAGTGTATGTAAAAATCAAATAACCAAATTACTTCTTTATTTTATGTTATATTGTGCAAGTTCATCAATAAGCAAAATTTTCTATTTCTTTCTTTTTGATTAGGTAGATTTAAAATTCATATTACTATATTTCATAACATGTCTGAGTTTTACATACAATTTTCTTAATAATCTAGTGGAGAATGGGGAAGTTTAGCGTAGTTAAAATTAAATGTGAAATATCTTTTAGTTATAAGTATATGAATAATTATAACTTAAAATGTAATTGAAAGATAAAATTATGTTGTCAATTATTTATAATTAATGATTTATCTATGAGCCACACTGACGTCAGAAGTGAATTATGCACTTGCGCAGAAGGGATGGTGAGACCTGACTTTTTGAACGTAGGTTGTATCTTGCGGCATTGTCACTTCACGCTTCTCTGTTGCCATGGGAACCCAGCGCGCGCTGGTTAAGATAGACGATACGTTATCCGCGAGGCACTCTGACGTCATTTTTGTATAAAATTTTATTTTTTGAGAAATCTAGGCATCTTTGGGTGAAATAAAATGTAGAATATCACTTTTGAGGGCAATCTTGATAAAATAAAAAAATACGCTAAACTTCCCCATTTCACGAGTTGAAACAGTTTTTTTTACTTAACTAGTCTGAGCAATATTCTACACCTTTAATTAATACAGATCAATTTTTCAATGTTTTTATAAAAATGATTTTTTAAACAAAATTTGTAATTATAAAAATATTCGTGTGTTGCTTTCAAATTCACAAACAAATTCTTTAAATTATGATTTTTGTAATATACAAATATATTGTTGCCCAATTCGAAATTTTGTTGACAAATCGTTTCACAAGATTCACATTTGTGTACTTTTAAACAATTGTTTAATAAGTACAACTTTGAATGAGCCAGAATCATCATATACATGGACGTCGACAAAGAGTGGAAAGCTGATACAGTTTTTCCCCTTTGAAATGTGTAAAATATAATAATTTATTTTGATAATTATTTTTCCTAACTTTTATCAAAGATATAAAAAAATTTGTTGTATCTTCGAAATCGATTTCTGTATTTTTATATTTTTATTATTGTCCCCTTATTTAAAATTTTGTAGGCGCGTTAATGATTTATAAACAGAGAAACTCGAGCCACGAAGATGTACGAAACTTTCCGATTTGAAACAATGAGCCCTTTAAATTTGTTGGTTTTCCCTATCTCTCTCTAATTCTCGTTTCTCTATCTCATTGTCGCTTCTGTATACAACTATTCTGTACTTCTACATCGCAATGATTTTAAAAATTAATTATGGCTTAATGAGAAACAATTAAGAATTCTAAATACCATCAACTGTTTTCAAATATAATCAAATTTCCTAAGAAAATTTAAAGAAAGGAATAGTGGAGAATCCCATTATTTTTTAATTTGATTTTTAGATAGGTTTATGAAAAGGCAAAGAATGCCATGGAAAAAACACTTTAAAAAATTGTCATGCATAATTTTTCATAATAACTGGTCATCTAGATCTACGTAAAATCTTCCTACTACGAGGGTCGATCAATAAGTACCCGTGTTAGGAATGAAGACGCAAATTTTTCACAAATTTTGTTTTTTATTTTTGAACATAATCACCTTTTAGGTCTATACACTTTACCCAACATTTCGGCCATTTTTTAACGCCTCCAAAAAATAAGATTTCTGAAACTATTCAAAATACGTTTCTACCTCAGCGATAACTTCTTCGTTTGAGATAATTTTTTCCCCCCAGTCAAGTTTTCATATTGGGGAACAGAAAAAAGTCACAGGGAGCCAGATCAGATGAGTATGGCGAGTGTGGTACCAATTCGTAGCGCAGTTCATGCAATTTAGCCGCGACAATTCAGGATGAATGTGCTGGTGCGTTATCATGGTGAAACAGCACTTCTTTCTTAATCAAATGGGGCCGTGTCTCTTTAAATTTCTTATCGAATCGGTCTAATAATTTACTATAGTACTGCCCCGTGATCGTTCTTCCTTTTTGCAAAAAGTCCATGAGGATTATTCCTTTCGTATCCCAAAAAATCGTAGCCATAACCTTTCCGGCCGATGGGACTGTCTTAGCCTTTTTCGGAGCAGATTCACCCGGAAAAATCCATTGTTTTGACTGCCGCTTGGTCTCTGGCTTATAGTAATGTATCCAGGCCAGGTTTCATCAACGGTGACGACTCGACGTAAAAAATCCTGCAAATTTCGGTTAAAGGGGTCCAAACACTGCTTCGACATTGAAAGCCGTATCCGCTTGTTATCCACCGTGAGCAATGGCGGCACCCATCGGGCCGACACATTTTTCATACTTAATTTATCATGCAATATATTAATTGCCGTTCCATATGAGAAACCTACGGCCATTGCTACTTCGCGCACTTTAGTTCGGCGATCACCGAGAATCATGTCGTGGACCTTTTCAATGATTTCTCCGGTAACCACGTCTGCCGGGCGGCCTGGCCGCTCCTCATCAAAAACAGATGTACGACCACGTTTAAATTCGCTGAACCAATATCTTACGGTTGTTATAGATGGTGAAGGGTCCCCATAGACAGTATCCAACGTCGATTTAATTTCTTCGCATGTTTTCCCATCCAAAAATAAAAAGCGAATCACGGATCGAAATTGCACTTTTTCCATTTTTTCGGGAAACATAAAACACATATGATCAACTGGCTGCCAGATAAAAACTAATTGACAAATCAATTTGAAATTTTATATGGTGTTGTTTGACAGATGAAAGTACACAACAGTACTGTCAACTATTCTTAGCAACGCCACCTTTGTTCAAACACGGGTACTTATTGATCAACCCTCGTACTTGTAGCAGTGTAATATTGAACAACAAAGAATCCAGTTTTTAGGTTGATTTAATGAATTTTACTAGTCACAGTTATACTGTTTGATGTTTACACGATTACATTTTTTATAGAAAATAGACAGGACCTATAGTTGTAGATTTGAACGATAAGTGAAGAAACAATATAAATAAATCATAAATAGAAACATGAGTGAAACCTTGATTCTAATGAATAATAAACTGTATTAGAAACCACTGAGCAACGGTTATTGCAAAACTAATAATGTTTCAGTTTCATCTTAATCTAAGCTGCGATTAGAGTTTCTTGTAGCCATATATTAGAAATCATCTTACATATATGTAAGAGCGTGGTATTATCTATATCTTTGCTGCGTGTATTATTTACATATACATGTGATATCGTGAGAAACGTACGTGTTACGCACCGAAACACATATTGGACGTCGTTAAACTCTATGAAGATTTCATACAATCCTTGAAAATACATCAATGTTATTATTACGGGTTATTATCTATTTCTGATGCGCACTTTATGAATCATTCTCACAATGTAAATGGAGCACCTTTGTTAGATCATCAAAAAATATTTCAAATTATTGTAAACCTTTATTTGACATATTTTTTAATTGCCGAATTTATTTATCGCTGTGAGACAAAATATTACTCGCATCTCGATCGTCTCTTCTTGGGCTGCGAATAATAATTGATCAGATCTATCGAAATGATCTCAGTAATATAAATATCGATCTGATCGTTTAATCGATCTGATCGTTAGATTGATCTAATCGTTTGATTGATCTGATTATTTCATCAATTTGATCGATGAATTAATTTTATCGTTTGATCCCGATTGATCAGATCGATCTTCATTGATAAAATTGGTCTTAGATGATTAGATCATGTAAATATGCTGTCTACAGTTTGGCCTGGGTAGAACGCTTTCAACATTTCATATTTCTTGTATTTTTTTAACTGGATATTGAATTTCGATTGCTGTTTTCTTAATGAAGATCGATCTATAGTTGAGATCGATTAAGTCAATCTGATCAAACGGGATATTTTTTCTGATCGATCAAAGGTAAGGATCGATTAGTTCAGAAAAAATTGATCCTGTGTGATCAAATCGATCTGATCGATTTTGATCGATCGAAGATAAGAGATCGATCAGATTGATCTGATCAAACAGAATCGATCTTTTCTGATCAATCATGATGGATCGATCGTGCCATTCCTGTTAGAAGTTTAATTATAATAAAATCGAAGAGATGGTACAAGTTGGCTCTGATACGCGGAACATAAAACTTTAACATGGGATTTGAAAACAAGTCCGAATTATCTTTCCCCTGGTAGATTTAGAGCAAAAAAAGTTGTTCAAAATGAAATTTTACATCAGACAAGATCAATCTTGATGCAACAGCACGTCTGAAGTACCGATATATTAAATATATAATGTAGTAGTTTCGTTAGAAATCAGACAACCATGAAAATAAAAGAAAATATCTTTGTGATAATTTATCATTGTTTTCATGTCATTTTATTTTTATTGTAGTCTAAATTTTAAAATAAAAATGGAGGTTTTGTTTGTAAATATAATAAAAATTTAATATTTATTTCAAAATTTTTTGTAATGTTGATAAACGTATTTACATACTATGACAGAAAAGTAATCTAAACTCATCTTAATTAAAATTAAAATACAGACAATAAGAATTATAATCAATAGTTATATCACAGGTGCATGGGAAATACTCGAATATTTTTCTTTCGTGTAGGAGAGAAATATTCTGATGTATTTGCCATGCAAGAGTGATATATTAATATAATATTTCTAGAGTAAAATTTCTCATTAAATATACTGGTACATATAAATATAAATAATATTTATTTTAAACAGTCATATAAACGTCAAAGTGTTACATTTTGAATTTAATATTATGTATGTCTACTGCAGATGCGCTGTTGCATGAAATACGATCTTATCTGATGTAGAATTTAATTTGTACAACTTTGTACTATTGTAGTTTTGCTCTAAATCTATCAGGCGAGAGAATATTCACATTTCTTTGAATTCCTGTATTCTGCGTTTTGGTGAAGAACTAATAGTGATTTTGAAACTATTGCAATAAAACTGTATTGTTTGCTTTATTATTGTTAATATAACTTCAGATCTTATGTTTCTTAATTATGTAACTAGCTTATAATTGTATACTTATTCATATTATGTATACAGGTGTTACCTTTATAATAACCTATCCGTCTTTCTATCTTTCAAATAACTACAAAGAAATTTGCTGTGAATGATATCTTTGATACATTTTATACAATAGTTTGAATGCTTTTATTTTATATCTGATACATATTCACAATATAATGATATTATTAACAAAACTGCATTGAACTGATTGACTCTCGCAGATGTAAGTAAAATGCCATCGTGATATAGTTATTTATACATTCTTTATTTACTGTTACATATTTGTAAGTAGAGAATTACGTATTGTGGTATACAGTTACTCATATAAATCTGATTTAGTATTATAAATGAAACATGTGCTTTTTTTTCGCACAATTTATTATATCACTTTAATTAAAGTTAATGGAACTGATAGTTTTTAGAAGTATAAAGAATGGCATTTGTGGTCAAACTCTAAAAATTTGTACTATTAATCATTTACATATTCATAAAATAAACGATAAATTTAAAACATTGTTATAAATTTTAAAAAGCCGTTTTTAAATTTTGGTTAATAAATAAAATTAAAATTTATTAACATGATATTGTATATATTATTGGCAATGGGAGACATGTAGTTTCAGAAAGTCTTAATTGATTTTTGTTAAGTAGTAATATTTTTTTTAATATTCTGGACATAGATGTTAAAATAATTCGGTTGTCAAACAGTGGGGATCCCTGAAATTTTTACATGTAATACCAACAGTTTATTTCACGAGTCTTATAAGCGAGGGAAATAATCACTTGAGGGTTTAAAGCATGTATCCTGTGGTATACACTATTTTTTCACTTGCGCACACAAATTTTAAAATTATAATAATTTGGTTATATTTACATAACTATCAAATTCAGGACAGCTTTGAAAACAAAACGTCATTTTGTATATTTTTCTGATAAGTTAGGCTAGGTTATATACCTAGATATATCTACTTGTTTTTTTGGTAACATAATGTTTGTTTATTAATTGAATCACCCAAATATGAATTTAATGCTTCAAGGATTAAAAGTGCTACTTCAGTTTCGAAAATGAAGAGTAAAGAAGGATTTTACTCCCGGAAGTGCAGATTTATTATTTCGTAATTTGCTACTATCGTGGAGGACCCCATTATCAAATACTTTAAAGAAATTTGAAAAGTAATTGAATTCCAAATACATTTATCTAAAAGTAATTTAATTAGTATTTCAATTATTTTTAAAATTCCCACAATCAGCATTGATCCAGAGTCGCCAAAAACAGTTTATTCTTATACTTTGTAGGTAATGAGTGACATTTTAGCATTTTACATTAATAAAAAGTAAGAGGTTTAATTGCAGTTGCAGTTCAAAGTCATCCTTGAATTAAGAATCAACAGCTAATTGTTAATTAAGCCAACAATGCTTTACACACATAATTAAAATTATGCTAATGGAAAAAAACCACGGACTTTACTCAAAAAATGACACCGTTTCTGCGTTTCTTAATGTAAATTCAGTTATGTAAAATTGTATTTGCATGTAATTATAGAAATAATTTTAACGTATAAATTATTATAAACATTATTGTACGTTTCTATAGACTTTCACTTACTAACAATTAGTGAATTTTTATTTACGTATGTGCTTTACCATATAAGTGTAAATATAAATAGCTAACCAGATAACAATTAACAGATATTTTTACTTATAGAAAGTCGACTATTAAGTACTTATCGGGTTTATTATAATAATTTTCTCAAGTAATTAGAACAAAAATTAATTAATCAATTAATTTGATATTCAAATGAGTGTGCGTGGCTTTCTAACGAAATATGTTTGGAAAATAAGCTTCATATTTGTAGAATCTGTTACTTAACAGCATTTCCTAGAGTAGCTTTGTGTTCTGAGATGAGTCGGTATGCAAGAAATCTGCAGCATCTGGCAGACGACAAGAATTTAAAACATTTGTTACGTGAACAAACGTTACATTGTGTTCCTTATTGTAAATAGTTCGTAAATATCTCTCAACTCCTGGGAAACTTCACTCGATGAAAGATTATGGGAAATTAAGGTTGCTCGTATAAACAAGTCGTATACATCAAATGTAGTCAACTAGTTTGATGATTTTATCATTTTTATTTGATAATAGGGAAAACATTACATTTTAAATCATTGGTTAGTTCAAATCTTACTTCATTCGATATACAGGGTATGCAACGAAATGCGGAACATAGGACTTTAACATGGGATTTCAAAAAATTGCTGATACTCTCTCCTGATAAATTTAGAACAAAACTACAAGAGTACAAAGTTGTTCAAAATTAAGTTCTACGTCAGATAAGATCAAAATTGTTACAACAGCACGTCTGCAGTAAGAGTTATATTAAATATATAATGTAATATTTTCGTTGAAAAATCAAACAGCCATGGAAATAATGCAACAAAAAATATAATAAAATATCGGTAAATTAAGAATATATATGCTCTCAAGAGCAATATGGATCATCCTTTATAAAAAAGCAGAGCTTTTCTTGCTTATCCTGACTTTATGTCGCTGGTATTTATAATAATTTAATAATGGTGCGGTCATATGTCACGCTTTCAACTGTTACATTGATGCATTTTAGATTCTAAATATAAAAATAACAGATGTTCTTTTCGAATTGATGAGTAACTAGTAGTAAAGTAAAAAGTAAATGGAATAATGAAAAGCACTTGTGTAATTATGCTTGCTAATAAATTATGTAACAATAGTCATACAAGATGTTTGTTTTTGAAACAGTTAAAATATATCAAAGGACATTTCCAGGACAACTGATTATAATAATTACATGCGCAGGGTTTCTCAACAATGATCGTATCTATAAACGGTTAATATGACGTATTTGCATACGATAGTAATAAGCAAATGGTATATATGGATATAATTTTCATACTATACTTTATTGTCACGATTTTATCTCCAAAGGACAATGCATTTGTTATTTCTGTTTGCATTAAGAAATATCAGTAACTAGAGAAAATTGTGCATAGTTTGAATAACTAGTTCTGCGATAACAGAGAGTTTATATAGAAAACACTAAATTAATCATATCCACTAGTAGTACGAATGCTGTACTAATGTTGGATTATAATAGACACAGAACAGAACATTTTGTTTCAGCGGTTTACTGTCTGTTGTTTTATTTCGTTTTTATAATAAATCTTTTTATTATTAAAATTAATTTTGGCATACGAAACTGATTAATTTTCCGTCAGTTTTTTTTTTCATTCTGGGCACATATACTTAGTATATTTTTATTATGTGTAATTTCAACCTAGTGAAATATTTTTCCTATATAATTTTTTCCTGTGTAATTTTTTCCTCGTGTATTTTCTTCCTTGTGTAATTTTATTCCGTGTATTTTTTTTCCTGTGTAATTCTGTCCGTACACGTGTTAATAACATATCAGATGTTAAAACAAGTTCATAAAATATAAGGGTTTACCTTATGACTTGTTTCGGAAATATTTAAAAATGAAAAAATCGACCACGGGGATTTTTTTAAAAAACAGACTACAACTGAGTTATCTTCATGTTAGGCGCATAAAAAGACTCATTTTAGTGCCTTGTAAAAGTATCAGATAACCCAATGGCGACAATTGAAAATAAGACATCTTATATATTTTATACGTTTTCCTGATCAAAGAAGGTACGTAAAGTTGATATGACGCCATGGAAACAGTAATATTATAGTCTCTTGTTGTTTTGACAAGTCAGTATGGTAATTATATTACCGTACAGATACAGTTATTATTTAGTTACCAACTTACCTTTGTACATATAATCAAAGGTTTAATATCTTGAAACCGGTAAATAATATAAATGTAAATAAACTCCTCTCAACTATATTAAAAAAATATGTGAAACTTTATTTAATTTAAAAGCGAGGTGAACTTCCAGACCGTCTTAATTCTCATTTCTTAAGTCGTAATATTTTTTAAGCGTTCTGTGACGTAGATGTTAAGGTAAATCGGTTCTCAAACAGTGGGGTTCGCTAAAAATTTCATTTACATCATTTGACCTGTTTCAACTGTTATAAAAACATATAAATATGTTTCAAATAACAATTGTATACTTTACTTGGAAATATGGATATGATTACGAATATTATAGTTCAAGTTTTGACAGCTACTGGCATGATTTTTCTTATGTTATTTAACATATCTTTCGTTTCCATATCGTGAATATGTTTGTCACAGCATTTCAAACTATTTTTTCTAAATTTAGATTACTACTAAAATACGCTTTGTATTTTGTATTTAATTACGAGCTATAGATTAATTTTCAAATATGACATCTGACACTAACAGTTGGGTTAGAAGTAGGAAGAATTTGGAATTAGGTAGATGTATGAGAGAGAAAGGTATAATATTGTAAGGTAGACGTTAAGAGTACTAAAAACTTGAATAACTTAAAAACGAATAACTTTTTTATACTCTGATAGTTTCTATCATTCAGATTTAAGGTCTGAATTGACTATAATTGATCAATTTCCGAATTTGCTCGTATGGCGAAGAAACCCATTGAGTTACATATTGGTACAGAATAAAATTTTATTTACTATTTTTCGTAACTTGTATATGTACACAAATTTAATTGTCAAAAATTAAAAATGAAATAGAATTTCCAAAATAAATGAAACAATTAGTGTTTTCTGATTATTAGTTTATCGTCGTGCGAATATAATTATGAAATGTTGCATTTACGGAGTAGTTAACTAATAAAGCGAATAAGGTGAATTTGTATGTTTCACAATTCCGCTAATGTCATTGTAAACTAATAGTAAATGTCCAATTTAATTAAAAATATTTACATACGTTCTACCAATCTGCGGGCCGTTATCTCAAACCAGCATAGCCTAGTTCTACTTTAAATTCTAACGCATTATTACACTAAATATAAACATATTCATTCCCTTCTCTCCCATGTCCCCGTCAGTACTTTACATTTCGTACTAATTGTACCAGAAAATAAAACACATAGATAACTTTTAATCTGAAAAACATATCTAAATATTTTTTTTAACTAAAATATGTAAAATCTGTTTCTACAACTTGATTCTCACGTTAACAATCTTAAGCGTTTGATTCACAACCCCAGGTTGTCGGGTGAAATCGTGTGGTTTCCGAAGTAAACAAATATCAAAACTGACAGTATCATAATACAACCAATACTATGTGATTTTTGTTATTTATCAATGTTTAAAGAATAAACATTTATTTAGCAATAATAAATCAATTGAATAATTACGATATAAATATAATAGAGGGTGAAATATACAAAAAGGTTGTAGAATAAACTAGCGGATCTATGAACACACAATATCGTCCTTCTTATAGATGACGTAAATATTCAAAATTTTGAAATATCTGAAAAAATCCATTATAGTCTGTTCGCCGTTTGCAGTAATAAGCGGTTCATTTATGAAACAATATAATGTAAAATAAAGAAATAATTTCGTTATTTGATATTTACATATACTTTAATATTGTACTTATATGATTAATTAATAATGGGCATTTTATGTAGTATATGTACTCGTATACCCCTTCGTAACATATACGATAATAACAAACTAAAATATAGAAGTATTTGACAAATATAGGTATTTGACAAGAGTTGTTTTTTTTTTAATTAAACTTTTGATACTTGCTAGTTTAGTAATTACTTACTGATTCCTCGGTTGGTTATTTATAATTATCGAAATTATTACCGATCATTAATTTGAAACATTTAACTTATTGCCTTGGAGACACATTCGGTAAATATAAAAAAATATTCGAACATAGAACGTAGTTATTTATGATTTGCAACATATAAATTTTAATGTGAAATAAAAAAAATTTGAAAATTTGAATTTTTTATTTAAATATATGTATTATTATTATTAGAAGATAGAATAGTGAATAACTTTAAATAATAGTATAATTACTTTATTGTTTATTTACATATTTATATAAAAAATTGTCATGGAAAAATTGATTGTAATTACTGCCTTGTTAAAAACAATGCACTATATTTATAAAAATTAATTGAATTGTTTTTCATTTATTTCTCCTAAAAATAACCACAGATTGCTTGATTAAATGCAAACAAAAACCTAATGCAAAATGACATATTTTCATTATTCATAAGCTAAGAAACTTCAAGCGTTGCTTTTGAGTTATTTATGCCTGCTATAAATTTAACTCCTGAAAAACTTCATGAAAATACATTACGAAAACAATTTTATTGCGTTTGTTTCACTTTTGAATTACTTCATAATAATTTAATAATTAACAACTTAACAAAATTTCAAAACAGGTGAAACCTTAATATTGTTCTTAATACAATTAATTTTATTATAATAAATTACTTTTTGTGCAACTAATTACGAAATGTGAGTAAAATTATCACCTAATTAGTCAAATTTTGCAAGAAATACTTTCATATAAGAAATTTCAACGATGGTATAATACACATACTTGAAGATTTGGAAGAGTATTAACAAAGAGATGTACTTTTTATGTAACACTCAAAAAAGTTGACCTTTACGAATGCGTTTTAGTTTAGGATGTTAGATTGATGCTTTGTTTATTTACTTTCTATAGCTAAAAAAGATGTAAATAATTATTACCTACTATTTAGAACAACCTATAAATTATAGCGTAAAATATTTTGACGTTTTTTCTATTCATAATTTATAACGTATGTCCCAGAAAAATGTTGTCATAGGCTTAATATGGGAAAACAGTTTTTGTTTTTGGTAAATAAAAACAGTTAGGCTATAATAATTAAGTTACCATATTGCACAGGACAAAACTTCATATATTCCTACATGATGTTTAATGTAAATAACTTAATTTTATAAGCATAATTCAACGAAATTCACAAAAAAAGATGTTTTTTCGACTGATGTTTTTATTACTCGCAAAGTGACAGATGCTGTCACTTAATAGTTGTAGGATTAGAACAATGACCTATGGAATCGAAGGTCTTCAGATCAAAAAATATAATTAAATTGAAGGGGTGCAAAGATTACGGAACGAAAAACGAAATTAATTAAAAGGTTTTGAAGAGTATACTTTCCCTAATCAATTATAATTTTTACGATATATGTGTAATGTACGAGTATGTAAATTATCTGCATATGAAAAAATCTAAATTTTGGATTTATAATTACATATAATTTAATCATGTTTGCCACAAATTACTTCTTTTTTACTTCCTTGTATAAAGTAAAGAAAGTATTGTAATCGCGAAAAAATTTCGATTTTCAAATTTCAACGGTAATATTCATTTTGCCTAGTTTCGACATGACGTCTGCATGTACGTATTTCATATAACTCAAAATTGATTAGCCGTAGAATGTTACATTTTGTAAATTTGACTTTTATAACATCTGGTAGTGCTCATTTTTATTGTAATCTGCAGTACCAATACGGCACTTTACTCGAAGCTTTTTTTTTTAATTTGTCGCATAACTCAAAAACGAATAGCCCTAGTTTGATGAAATTTGGAAGTGAGACTGCATGTAGACACATAATTTTTTATTCCAATCGGATACTCAAAAACGATTAGATTATAGATCTCACTTTCCAATGAAGTGCAGTAAAAAATGTAGGTATATAGTGTTTGCAACAAAACGCGGGACATAGGATTTTAACTTGGCATTCCAAAACTTTACTGATTCTCTCTCTCATAACTGATTTAGTTGTTCAAAATTAAATTCTACACCAGATAAGATCTTATTGGTGTAGGAGCACGTCTACAGTACGAGATTTATTAAATATAAAATGTAACATTTTTTTTAAAAAGTAGGCAATCACAATTTTTTGAATCCCTTGTTAAAGTCCTTTGTTCCGCGTTTCGTTGCATACATTGTATAATTTAACAGGCTTACAAGGATGTCATGTGATGTCCACATGAAATTTTTTAAATAAATATAAATATTATTTCTTCCCAAAACATTTATCCATATACCTCTGCGTTTATTAGTAGGAATATTAAAAGGATGTTTGTTTTTACCGTCACAATTTTTAACACAACATCTGCGAATCCTGATTGTTTATATTAATACAAGCACCAAAAATCAAGACTGCAGCATTAAAAAATTGTTATTTCTATCATCATGGTCGCCGACTACATGGGATTATTGGGGTTTATGTCAGCAATGAAAATTTTCAATGAGCCAGGGCCTCCAAGGCGATATGTTCATTAGCGCAGCATTTTTTTTACATCAGTAATAAAGCCCTGAATTGTTATTATTTTAAAGAATTATTTTTCCTCCTTCCATTTTTAAGTAGGCAACTGACTACTACTCTAAAATTAGTGTAAGTTACACCCTTAAAAATATTATGTGAATTAGTCACAAAGTTCCTATGTATACAATTTTTCATTTTAAAATTCCCACTAGTACAGTCACAATTACAGATTGAATATCAGCCAATAGGAGTCCATATGACTGGTTCCGCTCTGCAGGGCGCCGGGAGGGCAGTGGGCCTTTAGGCTTCCGCCCCGCCTGGTGGTCTGGCCAGACCGCCTTCTAGGGCATCTCATGCCCTGAAGATGATCTAGTTCAGCCGGCCTGGAATTGGAGCACGCTTCAGCGTGTGCTCTAATTCTTGGCCTGCTGAAACCAGAGCACATTCTGGAGCAATTTTAGCTGCTCTGAATTGTGCTCTGGTTTCAGTGGGTCAAGAATTAGGGCAGTCAGAAGTATTTGCTCTAATTCTTGGTCTACTGAAACCAGACCACATTCTGAAACAGTTTGGATGACCTGGATTGTGTTCTGGTTTCAGTGGGTTAAGGATTAGGTCACTCAAATACGTTTGCTTTATTTCTTGGCTTGCTGAAACCAGAGCAAATTTTGGAGCAGATTCGGTTGCTCTGGATTGTGCTCTGGTTTCAGTGGGTCAGGAATTCGAGCATTTTGAAATATTTGCTGCAATTCTTTGCCTGCTGAAATTAGAGCACATTGTTTCTTGGCCTGCTGAAACCAGAGCACATGCTGGAGCAGTGGTTTTAGTGAGTCAATAATTAGGACTGTCAGAAATGTTTGTTCTAATTCTTGGTCTACTGTCTACACATTTTGGACCAGATTCGGTTGCTCTGGATTGTGTTCTCTTTTCAATGGATCAGGAATTCATGAATTTTGAAATATTTACTCTAATTCTTGGCCTGCTGAAACAAGAGCACATTATGAAGCAGTTTTGGCTACTCTGGATTGTGCTTTGGTTTCAGTGGGTCAAGAATTAGAGCACTCTAATATGTTTTTTTATACGAAATTATGCCCCCAACAAAATTTTGAAAATTCGGCAACCATGCCTGTAATTGAACAAAAGTAAAAAGTAACTCGCTCATAAGCGCCTCTATCACTAAATTTCCCATTAAGTTACCATTGTTCATATAAACAAATAAGTAATTTCAATTAAAATAGATTTTAGGGTTAGATTAGTTTGTTATCCAGTTTTCAATTTAATATGAAAAGCATTAAATTAAAGTCAAGCATTGCGTATGTAGTAGAATTTTGTTGAGATAGGCACTTATTTATTACTATTTAACTATCTGTGTGCACAGAACTAAGTAACCATTAAAATTATACACCTACTCACTATTGAAAGGAATTTTACTATCTCGGCTGCATTTTTGTGCCATAAAATAAATTGATTACAGGAAACGCAACATAAAGGAGAATTGGCGACACCGAAATCAGATTGTGGAAATGTTTGTGTTCCAAATGTGTTGCAGTTTTGAATGATATCAGCGCGTATCTTTGAAGAATTCAGTGAGATACAATCGTGGGTACGCGACCTTCACGACGTACTGAGTGAAATTTAAATTTACTGCGAGATATTTTTAGAAGAGAAATTTCACAATATAAAATACAAGTTCCCTTAACTCTTACGAGGAATGTGAGACATGGATTGCCGTTATGTTTATTGGTATAACATATTTTTTATTCGAAAATAGCAGTTTTAAATTCGGGTAATATAAATTCATAAGGAATATTTTTTGAAATTATCGTACAATCTGACATTTGATTACAAGAAAATTAATATTAAACTTTTGTTTCTATGCTGAATTCAATGTTACTGTATTTGTTTTTACATATATATCAACATACACCTGAATATAAGTATTTATTTCATGATATTTATAAATACCTGTGTAATAATAAAAAATTCACTATTACAGAAAACTGCC
Organism: Stenolophus ochropezus; assembly: GCA_035578165.1. NCBI lineage: Eukaryota > Metazoa > Arthropoda > Insecta > Coleoptera > Carabidae > Stenolophus > Stenolophus ochropezus. The sequence continues at coordinate 24,540,970 of JAQOWZ010000008.1, forward strand.
TGTCATCATCATATTCATCATAAAAACTTATTTCCATGACTCTTGTGATTATTAACCTTGGTTGCGCTTTTACAAAGTACCTATTATAAAATTGTAATGATTTTTTCTTAAAAAAATATGAAGAACATCCATCAGGGTTACATAAAAATCTGATATGTTTTGAAAAATAAAAAAAATTGATTATCTTTATTTAAATCGGACATATTTCATTGAAATCAGATTTTTTCTATTTTTCCAACATAGTATAGTAGTATATATTCAAAAACGTTCTTTTGGGATACCTTTTATGCTTTTATAACCGGGTTGGAACTGCTGTTGTTTCTATTTTTACGGAGGCTGATTTTGAGCACTCTCTTTTGTAGTGAACATTACGGTGACACCTGTAAATAAGGAACAAAATCGCTACTCTTATTTATAATTTTATATTAATCAACAAAAATATATGTGTTTTTGTCAGTTTTTTACAGATCTGTAAGACCTACAGATTTGTTCAGAATTGGCCTATTATACCTACTCTGTACTATATAAATTGCAGTTGTTAAGCACACTATTCGGTTTTCTCCAAACGTAAGATTTAGTCCAACTAAAACAGGTTAAATTGAGTTTTATCCGAAAAAAATACTGATTTCCAAAATTCAAAATCCTTTTAATATACTCTTAGCAAATCTGAGTCTCTTTATCCCGTTTTATTTAGATGTTCCTAGGGCTTCATTTTGACTACGACCAGTATAGCTACTATTTCCTAATGTATCAGTTGAGATAGGCTGTTACAATTATTTCATATAATTCGCATGTCAATTTGTTACCAGTAAGTAGCACCAGTATGTTTCTTTACATTGAAGCATCAATTTTTAATATTTAAGTATAATTATGTCAATAAATGTATGTACGTATTATACGGGAAATAAATATAAATTTATTATTTCAACATAAAATTCTCAATATTTATTTGTTTGTGGGGGTGGTGGACACCCCTAGAAATATTAACGTGGATGCCCGGGCACCCACGGCACCCATGTACCCGGCGCCTTTGCACATTAGTAAATATTAAACAAATCAACGATTTAAAGGATTGAAAAAAATAGAAAGTGATTTTTATTCATATTCTTAAATTATTTAATTAGTTATATCACATATCCTTGCATTTATTCTATAATAGTTTAGTTTAATCATTTAATTATCTAGCTATAACAAGTTAGCAATGAAGATCCCGTTGTATTATTTCCAAGTACTTCACTTACCAATCTGTTTGTCTTATAATCCAATATATGTCGGAAAGTCCAAGTCCTTCACTTACTAATCTTTCATTTTGGCGGTCTTATAATCCCAGATGTCGGAAATGACATTGGGCGACTTCCTGCAATGATCCGCAGCCGCGATCAGATCCCATCAAGGTTCGAGCACGTGTGTTTAATTAAGAAGAGTTCCTCATTGCTTACGCGGCCTTGTTCCGAATGTATGCGGAAGTCTAACATTTAGCGGAGGATAAGATAATCATCGCTGAAGGATGCACAAAGACGGATAAGGTTCGCATGGATTTGCAATACAAAACAAAAATATCTGATTGTACTGTTAGTTTTATTGTAAAGTGATGAAGAATTAAGTATAAGTACTTTATGTAATGAGGTAGTTTTATTGCAAGCTATACAAGGAAGGCGATATATTCGTATATGTCTATAAAATATTGTAAGTGTAAAATTGATTAAAACACTAATATTCATTTAACTTTGTTTAATAAAAAAAATATGAATTATAAAGAATAATGAAAATAACTAACACTAAGAATTAACAAATATAAACACTAATTTAAGACTAACAATTATTAATAAAGACAAAACACTAAGATAATTTATTTAAACTATTAAAACGACGCAATATTTATTTCCACAATATTTATACCACTATCTATTTATTTATATCACCATCTGTTCACCACACGTATCAATATGACTGTCCTCGCGATCTGTTGCTCGGGGTATTTAAAGTAAAACACTTAATTCTGGAATATTCGCCAGTTCTCTGGAAACAATGGGGAGCGGACGGATTGTGGGATCGCTACAATATGATTAAATAATAGGTTCTTCTACGGTGTACGACGGCGTAGAAGGGTCAGGATGTGATTTTTTTAAACTCAGAATCCCGACTTTTTAAACTCGGGATCCCGACTTTTAAACTCGGGATCCCGACTTTAAAATCCGGATCCCGACTTTTAAAACTCGGGATCCCGACTTTTTAATCTCGGGATCCCGACTTTTTAAACTCGGGATCCCGACTTTTTAAACTCGGGATCCCGACTTTATAAACTCGGGATCCCGACTTTTTAACCAGTTTATCATAAGAGTCATCATAGGTATGTGCCACAAAAAATTGGGCCCTTTGTTATAATATTGCCTTCGTCGAAGTCGTCGTCCTTTTCGAATCTGGATGCCTACAGGATCTAAAGTTTTTAATAGAGTTCGTACAGTTTCTTGTTTTACAACAAGCCCATTTTATATACATTTTAAATGCATCCACTTGTATCCATGTAGTTGTCCAGATAATTGAATTTGACTTTTGATAAACTGTTCAACGGTTTCAATTGTTGAATAAAATTTTCTTCTATATAACTTCAAAATGTATAGTTCTTACTGCCAAATGCAGTAGTATTTCTGAATGATTCAAACCTATTAAGAAATAATAATAATAATAATAGTATTTATTTAGCAATAATAAGCTATTATAATATTATAAAAAATATAAAAATATATATCATTGCAGGTACAAATACAAATTTCTTTTACCGAGAATTTTTAATTCAAAGATAGAATTAGCGTAATAAGAACGCAGAATTTGACGTTTATTTTTTTATTTATTCATGGCAACTGCTATTTTCAGATATAAGCATGGAAACTTATTGCCTACATAGGGATTTTCTTTTTTAACGAAAATTTAACTTTAACCATACCATTGGATTTGTAATTTGATGTAGATTCTAAATATGTAAAAATATATATGGTGTTCCATTAAATATAAGAAAATTGAACCCCATATCTTGAGAACCACTGGTTTAAAACAAAATTTGTTTGTCTCATTTTAATAGTCTTGTAAAATATAAATTGTTTGCTAATTCAACCGACCTCGTAGCTCTTATTGTTCTCGAGATAGCAATAATGGACAAAATAAAATGAACACCCTGTATAACGAAAGAATCCTAACTTTAAAAAGTCGGGATCCCGAGTTTAAAAAGTTGGGATCCCGAGATTAAAAAGTCGGGATCCCGAGTTTAAAAAGTCGGGATCCCGAGTTTAAAAAGTCGGGATCCCGAGTTTATAAAATCGGGATCCCGAGTTTATAAAGTCGGGATCCCGAGTTTATAAAGTCGGGATCCCGAGTTTAAAAAGGCGGGATCCCATGTTAAAAGTCGGGATCCCGAGTTTAAAAAGTCGGGATCTCGAGTTTAAAAAGTCGGGATACCGAGTTTAAAAAAACACATCCTGACCCTTCTACGCCGTCGTAACGGTGGTCCATGATAGAAGTGAATTCAAGTCAATGCCCTTTGCTTAATTATTTGAATTGTTAATAGTTATTTATCAAACTAGTGAGGAAAGCGTATCTTTTCTCGAGCTCGAGTTTCATGTTAGACAACACATTTTGATCACGATACGTTTCAACAATCGATTTATTTGGATGAAAATGTGCAACAACAACAACATGATAATTTAGTAAATTAGGTTATGTAAACTTTGACGTTTAACAGTGTAATTGTTCAGTATTGCTAATATGCTAATTCAAGTTCAAGTTGTCAAATTGTGAAATAATGTGAAAAAGATAATAACATGACATAGGTAATTACCATATTTTTTTAAGAATACCATTATTAAATAAAAAATTTTAATATAATAATGAATTGTTTATACTTTTCGTTAACAATTGCCCTATTATTATATCGAAAACAGTTTAATAATATAAAATATTGTTAAAATGTTTTTGGTATTTTTGTTCTTGTAAAATTGGTACTTCTAACAACTGCACCTCATTTTAAATTCAAATCAAATTGATAACCTTAAATATTTTTAAATGTTTTCTAATACAATTTATATTACCTATTTCTGATTAGGAAAACTGAATAAACATAACTAATTTAAAAGGTTATTAAATTTTTATAACTCATAATGTATAGATTTATACAGGGTGGCCCAGTGAAAATTATCAGCGCACTTTTTGGCCACTGAACATTAATTTTGCAAAAAACGCTCGAACACTTCAATTTTAGTATAAAGGGGGACACCTGAATGGATTAGTATCAATGGCATAACTTCAACCCTAAAATGGGGGTGGACTGCACCTCAAAAATTTTAAATGGAAAATGGTGTCAAACATGACACAGTTCGAAAGGCCTTTCAATTCTCTTTTCAACAGTTTTTTTATTTTTCAAATCCGATCATTAGTTCCAGAGATATATCGATCAAAAAAAATTTTATCAGGTGTTCAAAATTGCAATCAAGTAGGCTTAAACAAATGACAGAAACTAAATAAACAATTCTTTCGACAAGTTGTTTGTAATAAACAAGTAATTTGTAAGTTAGATTTCTTTTTGTGGGGTTATTTGAAGTCTAAAGTTTATGCCACGCCACCCGAATCTTTAAAAGATTTACAGCAACGTACCGTAGCTCCAAAATTTTGAGCAAAATCTTTATTATTGTATAGATGTTGAAGGTAGTGAACACCTAATAAACTGATACTTGAGTTTCTGTCATTTGTTTAAGCCTACTTGATTTCAGTTTTGCACACCTGATAAAAAAAATTTTAAACGATATTTCTTTGGAACTAATGATCAGATTTGAAAAATAAAAACTGTTGAAAAGAAAATTGAAAGGCCTTTGTCATGTTTGACACCCTTTTCCATTTAAAATTTTTGAGGTGCAGTCACCCCCATTTTAGGATTGAAGTTATGCCATTGGTTCTAATCCATTCAGGTGTCCCCCTTTATACTAAAATTGACGTGTTTCAGCGTTTTTGCAAAATTAATGTTAAGTGGCCAAAAAGTGCGCTGATAACTTTCACTGGGCCACCCTGTATATATTTTCATAATATTTTAAATGCATATAACAGATAAATGTGCCGAACTTCATTCAACAGAGGGCCGATTTTTCAATCTCTGGTTAAAGTACCGGTAACCTTAACAGTCGGTAAACAGAAATTGTAAATGTAAATTACAATCTGTTATTTGTTTAATTGAAGATTTTAAGATTTTTATTAAATAGGTGAAGCAACATATAAAAAATAGTATATTATACTCGTTTTATACGACGTATTGTCCCATTCGTGTTTTTTGAACAACTCATGGAACAATATACTGTCTTATAAAACTTGTATAATAATAAAATATTTCCAATATTTAATTCTAAAATAATATTCATGTTATACTGCTGGTAACACTGTACATTTCCTCTCTGAGAGGGAAAAGTAATTTTCCTCTCTATTTCGCGAGAAGAAAGTAGAGCTTTCTATGCATGTCGTGAAAAAAATAAATACTTTATTATCAATGTTGTAACTTCAAATGTAAAAATTGGATAGAGAATAATAAAAAAGTAGGGAATGTTAAAATGAAAAATAGAATAAAATCAAACATAATTTATATGATAGCTTTTAACAATGGGTTATGTGAACGTATTTTGATTTTAACATATATGATACTAGACAACTAGACAAAAGATAAAATACCTTTATTTTTTTAACCGATTCATTATTCGCAGTTTATGAAAAAATAATTCATAAAAATCTGAGGAAAGGATATTGTAACGTCTCCTTGGTAGAATCGAAAAAGAAGAGAGGTAGATTGGGAGAGTAAGAAACACATATCCCTTCTCTAGAATATTAAATTACCAATAACTATATTATTGCAAACTAATGTTTAGTTTTTATTATATAATAAGAAACTATAATGGTTACTTTTTATATTTTATGACTTATACAATGTATGCAACGATACGCGGAACATAGGACTTTAACATGTGATTTTAAAAATTTGCGGATACTCTCTCTCCTGATAGATTTAGAATAAAATTACAAGAGTACAAAATTGTTCAAAATTAAATTCTATATATTTGTAAAAAATAGAATTAAATAGAGGAAGTAGCTGTAAATCTTACTACTTCTCTAAAGAAGTTTATATCTTCGGCTGAAGAAAATCGGCAAGGAAGAAATACAAAAAAGGGAAAATATCGAATTATTCATTTTTGTGCCTAAGATTGTTAATAATTAAAGCATAATTGCAGAAATAATTATCGTGAACAATTGCTTTCAGAAAAAATGTTTCAAAATCAAAAAAAAGGTAATTAAGCACATTTCTTGAATATGTTTCCAACATTTATAGCTTTAATTATTTCTTATCTTGCGTTTCTATTATTTATATTTTACATTTTTTTTAAACGCTATTCTACAGAGCTTTGAAAGATAACCTTACTTACTACGAATTGCCAGTATTTAATATTATTTAAGAATATACAGGCTTTAACTTAATTTTTAATATGCGACAAATTCATTATTATTATATTATTTTTGTACAAAAACCTACTAAAAGTCACTGTAACAACCCTGTGTCGCTATATACTACGTCTGTCATAATAAAGCTCATAGAGCTCTACTTTTAGTAAACTTTTGTTGAAATTGCTGAACATCGCTTCCTATTTAAAAAAAAAATAAAAGTGTCAAAACAAATTAGTAACAATACAGAGTCGTGACAAAATAACTATTTTTGAGGAAAGCAATTAAACAAATAGTTAAATTTAGGAAAAGGAATTTGTTTACTAACAATTACTTCGTGACCTATGCATATACAATAAAAAGGTATAAAAACAAAGCGTTAAAAGCAAAAGTGAGTATATTTCATGGGCTGTGAATACAGGTCACCTTACAATATCTCGACTTTTACTTCCTGCAACTGTAACAATAACAAAACGATCAGTTCTTCGCTTGCTTCGATTCTCGCTGCGAGCAACGAGAATGAGCAAATATTTTATTGTTTTGAAATTTGTAAATTATAGAGTATTGTTAATTGTTAAGATGAGTATCAGATTGTTTATTACGGAGTAATAAATATATCATCACGGCACGATATCTGTTGCTAGGTGTGTCAATTACCTACTTCGATAAAATGAGCTGTAGATTGCTTTCCTACAGTTTAGTAGATATCAAAATGTGTAGGTACTGTATACATATATCATTTTTATGCGAGATGTAAGTTATTTGATTGTTCTCTTTTTACTTCGAATTGGAATTCTTGGAAACTGTAATAGTATTTTGAGGTTTTCTATATTCACTTGGATTTTGGAATTTGGGCTTTCATCTATTTAATATAATAACTTATAGCATAGTATCAAATAAAACTAGGTCATCATTTAGACTCGTATTTTCTGAATTAAATATAGTCATCAATTTTAAACTATAGTAACTAAATTATATAATATTTAATAATTTGAGAAAATATCTGCCTGACCTAATAAATTTATTTGAAAGAAAAATATTCAATTACCTATACATTTCTTCTAAGATAGGCTTGTGCTTACATTTTAGTGGAGTCAGCTGTATATACAGTTCGTTTCATATAGAAATGAACCGGCGCGAAAGACGCATTTTCGTACGTACTTTGAACAACCAAGAAAAGAAGGTACCCCACGTTGAGTTTTTTACCAGTGGTGTACTTTGATTCTAGTTCATCCGGGGAAATTCTATATTATTTGAAAATTAAGATTTAAGAAACATGAAAACGGAATAAACAAAAAACAACACAGGATTTGGCGACCATTGTATTAACAGGTCATAATCTTTCATTGCTGTGGTGATTCAAAATTTTATATGTAGCAGAAAAAGGATTAACAATGAATTGGATCGTAAATCTAGAGATTAAGGAAGCGGTTATTTCAATGAAAAATACTACCAATGACCAAACCGTTGTAAGTCATTCGTCATGTAGTTATTTTGTAAAAATAGTATATGTTGATTTTTACATCAATGCACAGACAGATGATATTCGAGATAATAAAACGATTGTGACAATAAAAAAAATGAATATCTATATTTATAAACTTCTGTTCTAAATAGTAAACCTAGACAATTAGTTTTTAATTTGATTAAATTTATGGAAGATGAAGCGATTAATAGTGTATCAATTCCACTAACTAAAGTATTTTAAATTATAAATATTTGCAAAAATTCCATTTGTTATTGACATAATATCACACCACTAGTAGAATGCTTTCCCATTTATGGTTTATGCCCCTAACTTATTGGTTCAATGCAATTTTGAACTTCGTTGATTTGGGTAGATATAGCTATGTACTGTAGCCCTATACTGTACAAGGCCACTGGTAGGCGAGACAAGGGTCTACAACGGTTGCAATAGATTCTGTACGACACATTGCATACCATTAAAAACTGGTATATACCTTGCTGTCTTTTTTAACTTGTTTATTGTATTAGATGTGCGAGAATGATTGACAGGTCGATTTCTATTTGAGACGATCTGTAATATTACAATATGTCAAGATTTCTATATTTGCGCGGTTTATCTGATTTCAATCATTAATTTCAATTATTTAGTTTTTATTAAAGAAACCAAATTATTGGTAATAAAAATGAAGATTTTAATTAACCCACCCTTTTTTTCTATGATCAGGTTGTCGTATAGTATACATATGTATATACCCTTTATTTTTTCCTGAAGTATGAAAACACAGTATATTCCGTGAAAATATTTGTATCGTTGAAGTGTTCCGAGGAAAACAAAGTTTGAGAAACCCTGCGTTAAATTATATGTTTATATTTTATCGGAACTACTTTGCCTACACATTGTATATTGTATAATGACTTAATTATACAATGCTGGTAACATTTCCAATTATTTTATATAAATATGTTATGTGTCTGGACGTTGTATTGAAGTCTCTATAAGTTCTCAGCACAAGAATGGATTATTCTTATTAAAATGTTTATTTCTCAATACGATCCATCTTCAAGTAACTAAGCACATCTTCAACTTTCTCTCGGCACGAGTCTCTCTCCATCTCTCTCTCATCACATATGTTAGACATAAGCTACTGAAAGAATTTTTATTGATTTTTTTGATGATGAAATGGCTTGCGGAATTTATTATTGTTTTCCTGCGATTTGCACTTTGTTTAAACGGTATTAAACCCCATGGTGTTTGCAGAATTGTGAATTCCTGCTGTGCTTACTACAATTAGCAGTACCGCTTTCTATTGTTCATTTGTTGTTTTGTTTTCTATGAAGACTTGATTAATAGTACGTTGAGTTCCGTGTAATAAAAAAATGTACAGTTTAGAAATCTTATGTATGTATTTCTTCAGAAGAAGAATTCGTTGCTTACTACTTGCGTCACTCTTCCTTAAAAGACTAATTGTTTTTGTGGTCACCCATCCCAGTAGTAACCAATAGCATCGCGACTTAACATCATTGAGTATTTCAGGAATTTTTTAGGTAGGTAGTGCAAATCCTGTTTGAAAATATATTTCAATGCTAACTGAGTCATAATGTCAACATTTTTAAAATCAGACTTATTTACGATTGTTTCCAGTTTAAAATATTTTATTATGCATGCATCATAATTAGGGTTACCAGACATCTCGGAATTTTGGAATTCGTCCTTATTTTGAATCGTTTGTCCCGCTGTCTCAAAGAACCTTTTTGGAACACGTAATTGTCAATGTTTTCATATCCTTTTCGAAATTTAGTTGTTCACATATTTACCGACTTTTATATAGTACATAATAATGCCTTCTTTTACATTTTTTTTAATATGGTAAGTATTTGAAAAGGTGAATTTAACAAATATTTAAATATACATATGTCTTGTTTTATTGTTTCCAGTTCGAATGATATAAGGTTGATAGCTTATGCGCTTCGTTGCAGTTGAATTGGTCCTACGCAAGCAGACATTTTTCTGCTTACTCCGAAGCTTAACGAATTGTGCCGAATGTACCATCTACGGGCAGTGGCGGTTTAGTTGGTTAGTGCGCTTCGACTCGCTGAGCTGAGTGTGAGATCGGGGGTTCAAATCCCAGTAACGGTAAACCTGTAACTATAAATAAATAAATACCGCTGTGTCCGAGTGGTTCGGAATCCACTATAAGCTATATATCCATTGTCCTGTTACTAGACTTTGGTCTGTTGGACAGTGTAAATTAAATAGAAAATAAATCTTTGCATGACTTTGAAAACACACGAATCATATTTCACCTCTGGCTGAAGCAGAAATATTTCTGCCTACCTGGGTTTGCTTTCATGCGAAGATGAACAGTATAATTTCTTTTACATTAAATACAAATTAAAAATTAAATAAATTGGATTCTGCAGAAAATAATTTTATTTTTGTAGGCTTATATTAAATAAGATGTCTACACGATTACATTATAAAATTTTGTGGGACTTGTGATACCTAAGGTTGTTTTAGCCTGGTACTGTGTATCGTGCCCGAAATTTATGTTCAAGATGTTTGCTAATTATGTGCTTTTAAATCTTGATTACAGTATTCCAATAATAATGCATTTTAAATATACTCCAATTTATAACTTGAAAAGAAATTAAAATATTATAGTGCAACAAGATGGAACATACGGTTCTGGTTTCCATCTTGTTTGTAAGCTACATTTCTTCTGCGAACTGTGATTCTTTTATTGGCATAGACGTTGATATTTTTGTAACGCAGACATAATGTAGTCTGTTTAGTTTAACTTGTTTAATTTCAAATTAGGTTAAATTTGTTTTATTAAATGTAAAAATGTAAATAAAATTATTTTAAGTGAAGTAAAGTGTATGTGTGCTCCTACTCCCAACCAATCTGATGTGTCCTGTGTATCCTGCATCGGTTCGTGTCATTTGTTTATCTCGCCCGTGTTACCTTAGCAATAGAGAAATATACAGTTATTGAAAATTCAGTTTGAATTTTTTTAATACGACTCATTTATTTTCTGTCAAATTGGAATAATTGATGACATCTGACTACTAAGCTACCCAACCCTCCATAAAAGGTTGTAAACTCTGCGTGAGTCGGTTTCAAATATCTTTACAAACTATGCTTCTCAAAAAAATAATTTATGTCCTACAGTTCTTCACAAAACGAATACATTAAAAATTATAAAGATCAATATTCATTTGAATACTGTAGGTACAGATTATTTATATCTACCGCGATAAATAATTTTTTTTTACATTATAAATATCTATATTTTTTAAAGACGGGATTTACATTTTATGTTTTGGTGAAATCAGCCTTTCAGGTCGTTACTTCATATAAATCAAATGGGATCTATTATTATGATAATAGCAGAATAAAAATCCAATATAAACAGAATAACAATTAAATTGCGGTCAAGAGCGTTGTGACAAGTATACAAGTGTTCTAACATTAATATTCTATTGTAAACATGGTATAAATTTTATGGAAGATTTATTTTTAATTCTCACATGAGTATGTACAACCAAGGTCTCTTAGATAAGACAGAGTGCGTGAAGACATAGTTTCCACATTTGAATTGCTAATAGAAACAATAGAAGGCTACCGAGCCTTCTAAACACCGCAAATGGAAACCTAACACTCTTATCGCTTGTATGATCGCCGCTACCCATCCTAAAATGTACTACGCATACATCAGCTTGATTTAAACACTTCATTAGACACGGCTTTCAAAATACATATGTCCTATTATTTGCAAATAAATATATCAACACTACTTATTTTAGCGCGTTCCGATTCGAGTTGAGCGAAGTGTGAAATCTGAGGTTCAAATCTCAACTTCGAAAATACTGCTGTGTGTAACTTGTTTGGAATACACTATAAAGTGGAGAGATATTAGAATCATGTTAAAACCGGATAGTGAGTTTTCAATGGATAAGCACGTTTTGTAATCCTTTGAATAAGATTTTTATATTTTTACGATGATGTCTGTCCGTGTGTGTGGATGGATTGATAGATGGAGGTTGTCATTGACGAAATACAAGTCAATAAAAAAAGTTGAAATTTGGATATTACATTCTGATACTCTAGATTAAATCTGATTAGATGTTAATGTTATTCGGGCAATAGGAATGGTGTTTTCATGAAGATCTGAAGTGTTTTTCTAAAATATATTAATTTTATTATATCATTTGCTAAAATTTTATATTTTATTATATTTTTTACGTGAAACATGGGGATTTCTCATATCCATGGTTACTGCTTGATATTTTATTGCCAGAAATGTATATTTGCTTGTCTCATTTAAAATGAATTTGAATCAAGTACAACAATAATTTTAAGAGACATTTCCGGTAATCAAATATGAAATCGTAACTATGGAAATGATAAATTCCATGTCTTATGTTAAAAAATACGGCATATTAATTGACAGTGAATATATAAAAATAATAATCGAATACTCTAAAAGGAATTGTACTAATACTGTAAGTATCTACTATAATATTTTATTAATTCATGTTACCGAGTAGGCAGTCAACGAACGGGTATTCATATATATATAAAAAGTTAAAATAAACAAAAGAAAAAAATTAAAGTGGCTGACATCTGCTGAGGAAATTTCTTATTTCCGTAATCGGGACATCGCTTTGTTATTTGTATTGCGAATATAAGCGGAAACAGAAAATTGAGGTAAAAAACTTAGAAAATCGAAAGTATATTATTTCCGCTGCGTAATCACTATATTACTGTATATCATTGCATTATTTTTCCATATAAGACAATGGTGATGTAAAGTTGGTTATCCCGATTACAGTAAAGACATTAGTTCCACCTACAGTCCGATTTTTTCGCAGATAGGACAGGCGAGATGTTATGTGCTGGCCACATCAGATTTTTTAATTACAATGCATATTTTTGTTATGTTCCTTTACGATTATTTTAAATGTTCAAATATTAATGAATTTGTTTTTAAATACACAAATTGTAGAAACTTACGAATGTTTTGCTTCTGCAGTGTTTTTGCCGTACAGTGTCATATTTCAGTGACACACTTTTTAAGCAAGCGTTTCAAGATATAAATAACCCGAAGTCTTCGCAGGATTTTATCTGAATAAATAATAACAGAATTTATTACAGGCGCCAGGCGTGTCGCAACTTATTATGAGACTTTTATTGCACACAAATCGTTAATTGGATGCTAATTAACAACTTTATAAAATCTATACAACAGATCAAGAAATTTAAACGTCTAAATTCATGTGCTTGAAACTAAATTTGAAATCCAAATAACAAAATACTAACAATAATATATTATAGTCAAATATGAAATAAAATAAAAAATAATTTCCTTGCTTCCTTATCGAAATTTCTACCCTGGAATGAGATTTTCTGAGAGAACAAGTTTTATGGATACTATGGTATAAGTACACGTAATCTGTATGGAACTTGAAGAACAAAGAAGATTAACGAATGGGAACCAGTCGACACTAGAAGTAGAGACTGATCAAGAGATCGCCTACAGATGACATTTTGAACCAAACTGTAGTGTTATTTAAAATTACACACCCAGATTCATAAAAGAGAATAGCCACTAACCTGGATTAGTTATATTCCTCGTTAACATCCTGAAATGTCAAACTAATTCCAGTCCCCCATAATACGAATTAAGTATATTATTTAATTGCAATAATAACTCCACTAGTTTAGTGGAATTAGTAATATTTCTAGATGATTATCAGCATTTCTAATGATACAGAGAAAGATTTGTGGTGATATTTCATAAGCAAATAAGCTAGATGTAAAATACTTTGATTACACGTATGCACAAAGCGTTCCTTGAAGTACACGTTCTATTTTTCATACAATCTGTCATTTAATGTATGAAGTTTGTGATCTCACGCGTTTGTAATGTAATTATATGTAGTGTGATTATAGAAAACTTAGTGTTGTTATTGGTAAAATTGTAAATAGTGCCAACTTTAAATATAAATGAATTTTTAATTAATTTTGCTAGTCGCATTGACATATTTAAGGAAAGTGCGCAGAATCAGAGCCAATATATTGTACAAGAAATTGCATTAGTATTATACAAAACTTCGTCAAAATGTAGCAATTTTTGGTACAAGATATTGTACCATTTCTTGTACTATTTATTGTCTCATATATAGGCTAGTCTAAAACGGCCTTTTATCATACAAAATTTTGTCAAAACCTAACAATTTTAGGTACAAGATATTGTACTATTTGTTGTACTATTTATTGTTCCATATATAGGCTAATCTAAATAATATACACTATATTTTCCGCAGTTGATGTTCCCGTCATCAATATCTGCTGCAAGAATTATTACATGTTTATCTTGCATCTTTATCGTATACGCATGGCGTATATGAGACTTTTATTCGCTTTCTCATTCTCATATGTGTCACAGAGGGGTATATATGCTATCTGCATCTAACCAACTTCAAAAATGAAATAGAAACAGGAGTTTAGCCACGGTAATGAATATTTTCAAATATCATTGTACATTTATACATAATACTATTAATTTTAACATTTATTTACTCCGGAAATCACAAGAATTCATCCGACAAGATAATGTTATCAATCTCCCTTTTCTCCTAACGATTTGAATCACATGGATACAATTGATGACGTGAGGATCAACAACGGGAAATAGAGTATACTTAATTCTTTTTATGAATTGGGACTGGAGTTAGATTGACATATCTGAATATTAACAAGGGGTATAACTAATCCGGGTTAGTGGCTATTCCCTTTTATGAATTTGAGTGACAATGGTTAATATTAATAAATAAATAAATAAATTTGTGTGAACATGTCTCTGTGACTTCTATAAGATCGTATCTCTAGGTATACAGCGGTTTGTCATATATTTGATTCACAAAAGGAAGACATCACTGCTGTTTTTCTTTTACGTATCGACATTTTTACAAAATAAAAGAATACGTAGGTTGTGTGTAATATTTTTTATTGAAACTTATTATATATTAAAATCAAAACATAAGAAATTTCATAACCGGTAATCGTGGAATGACTATCTATTGTTTAAATTCTAAACTACTCGTAAGTAATTAATGTATCAATAAGTAAACTGAAATTGATGTTAATGTAGGCATAGCAAAGATGGATATGATTAGACTAAGAAGTGTGATAGAAGTAACAATGCAGTCACTAAGACAGGAATTCCATTTACAAATACGGTTTCTTTATTTCGTTATGCTTGAGTGCTGGTTAAGGTGAACTTAACTTAAATATTCTGCTTCAAAATGAAAATGTACTTGACTGAAAATAGCTCAGCTACTTATGTAATTTATACTAAATATGTTATTCTTGTTTTCCTAAATAACCATGCGTGGAATTTCAATTTTCTACACTTCAAAGTTTTACCGAAATACCTGCAATTCTTCGCATATTCTTTGCACAAGAATAAAAATAAATATGTATTTCTTGCTTTGTATTACACAAAAATTAGGTAATATTTAAAAAAAAACATGCAACTGATCTCAGTAATAAAAATATCGATCTGATCATTTGATCAATCTGATCATTTGATCAATCTGATCATTTGATCGATCTGATTATTTGACCAACCTGAATGATGAATTAATTTTATCGTTTGATCTCTATTGATCGGATCGATCTTCATTGATCAAATTGGTCATAAATGATCAAATCTATCTTGATTGAGCAGGATACGGTCAATGTATTAGTATGCTAAGTCTGCAGTTGAGTCTGGGTAGAACGTTTTCAACTCTCATTTCATATTTAACTTGATATTGAACTTCGACTGCAGTTTTCTTAATGAAGATCGATCTGTAGTTGACATAGATCAAATCAATCTGATTAAACAGGGTATTTTTTTGATCGACCAAGATCGAAGAAAAATAAGGACCGATCAGATCAGTCAAGATCGATCAGATCGATCTGATCAAACAGGATCGATATTTTCAGATCAATCATAAACTATCGATCGAGAAGATCGATCAAAAATAAGGATCCGCCCTTTTTTCATTATCATTTTTACATTATTATACTTTATTTAATTCAAATTTTTATTTGCAATATAAATTTCTTTAAAATTCGTCCTCTTGGAAAACACCATTTCATACTACGTAGATCTAACTTTTTTAAGCTAATGGACTGATAGGTTACAATATGAGTAAAAATTAGCGATAATTTTATAAATATGAATCAATACTAAAGTTGTATAGTAGTGTTTTAAATGTTATTTAATTTTGTGTGTAAATAATTTGCAATAATAAAATATTTTTGTGCATTTTACTTCAGAGAAATAATTTTATTCAAGTTGATAATATGAATTCCTATAAAATGAAAATAAACTAAATTTATTCATCGTTACATAGTCATTATTTTATAAGTTTATATTTATTGACTTCTTTATATTTGTCTTAAAAATGTTAAACTTCCTTACCTTGACAATTAAACACTGTCAATAAAACAAAATAATTTCTTTAATGACTCATCATACTGATTGTAAAACATTGTAAAAAATAGTAGTAAATATGGTGCCGTTATCATAAAAATATAAACATATACAGTGTGTTTGAAAAAGGGAGATACTTATAGAACATTATTTATTCAGAGAAAAATTTTTGATTGAGTTATGTAATAAATTTCATAGTAATTTTTCTTATATTCGGATTGTACGAAAAATACAAAATCTAGAAAAGTTATTCGGAAAATTGCAATTATTTTTAATAAATAAATAAGCGAAATTTCTTTATTAAAATTTCAGTTAGATTAGTTTGAATTAAATTTTAATGTCTAGGCAATGATCTACATGCAAATTAAAGATATATTAAAATATTCAGGAAGTCGGAGTAATAAATTATTATCTTCCTACAAGCGTGACAAATCAATTGTAGAATTTTAAGAAGTTCTGAACGCGGAATAAATTATAATATTTATAATAATAGATCTGTATTCTACTGGAATAGAAAATTGCTCACGATTTAGCTATCAGCTATGAATAACACTATTTATTACAGTGAAACAATAGTTGTTTCCATTTCTTTCTAATGAAAGTAAAGTTTTTGAAAGTGAGACGTTTGTTTATTTACATTCTTTTACTCTGAAGTTCTCACAAGATAAATTTATTACTATTTACAACAGACTGCAACAAATGAAACTAGTAAACTTAAATACGAAACTTTAAACTAAATGACCCAGTTAAAAATTTGATGTATACGGTACATTACCTGCCGTTATTTTATTTTCTATTTACGTTTCATATATATTTCTGTATTTTATAATAAAAACATTTCATTATTCCCTTTCTTCTTCACTACCTTTTAACCTTAGAAAAATTTGGCAACTACTTGTAGGTACAAAAATTTGAAGTAATGCTACCTAGTATACTATAAAGTCCGAAAAAAAAAAATAAAAAACAAAAGAAAAATAAATGAAATTTCGTAGTTCGCAAGTTACTACAAATTTTTCAAACATCAATTTATCGCCTCCTTATAAAAACTGAATTTCCTTCTTTTAATCTGTAGCATCAATTAAAAATAGTTTCTTAAGATATATGAGAAATTTTAGTCCCTTGCTCCAAATTAGAATTATATATTTTATTATTTTTATATTCTTCAATAAAATTTATTGTACATTAAATATATACATTTGTAAGGCTGCATAGAGATTTATTTGGTATTTAAAATAATTTATTTTTACCTTGATATATCCTATATAATTAACTACTGTAATATTCTATGAAAGGAGAAATTTTATTGATATGATATGCATATGTTTGGATATTTTTCACTTAATGACACTTTAATAACTGTTTTGCAACAGAAATA
This sequence comes from Stenolophus ochropezus, assembly GCA_035578165.1. Taxonomy (NCBI): domain Eukaryota; kingdom Metazoa; phylum Arthropoda; class Insecta; order Coleoptera; family Carabidae; genus Stenolophus; species Stenolophus ochropezus. The sequence continues at coordinate 24,558,766 of JAQOWZ010000008.1, forward strand.
TTCTGCGTTTTGACATTGGCGCCTCATTTCCAAAACAAGTTCTTCTACCATTCGTTTTCTTCATTGCAATTAAATATTTCGTATGATTTACAGCTTCAAATAAATAACTCTAATTCAATATCAATCAAATATTACTTTTCTTTTCCTGGAAACCAATGCAATATTTTGTGTATCTGTATTTCGATTCAGTTTTATTGTTGATAAATCATAACTAATCTCATTTTGCTCAATACTTTTTTATCTAAACTTAATATAAATCGGATGAATGAATTATTCCTGGAAGAATAATAGGGAATTAACTAAGGTTTTATTCTTTAGTCTGAAATTTAATGCCGGAAGTCGAGATGAGGTCATTTTCAGTTGAGGGATAAAAGATGTTTATTCCAAAATAGTGATTCGGGTAAGACGAAATTTAAAAACAAAGTTTTGAGACGAGAAAATAAAATCGAGATTCTCGAATTTGAATAATTTCGCCGAGATTACTCATGGTTTGAAGAATTATAGTCTGTTAAATTTTTTAATATTTTTGTACCATCACCTGCATTTATTTTAGATACTTTACTCCAAGAATCGCCTTTGGTAAGGTCAGTTTTATCAAAAATTTGAAATAAATAAACTGGCTCTATTCACTGTCAGTAACATTTAATTAGTTCTATGCAACAATGTTTGGAAAATAACTCGGTAATATATGATAAATTCCCGGAAAATGTATTTTATTTCTGTCAGAGTGTCGTAACATTGAAGACTGAACGTTTGAACTGTGAAGCATGTTTTTATGTTAAAATTGTAAAATACCGGACAGATACAACTTTGGCAGTCTCAAGAATTCCATACGTCATCTAACAGATATAACAGTGTACAATTTAAAAACAAAATCAGAAACCTGAATGTCATCATTTTAATGCATTTTTATGACTATCTGGTAACGCAAAGACAAAGTGTAGGTATAGCAGATGATGATATTGTACTTACATATTTGTACTAATAATTATAAAGTAAAGGTAAAGTCAAATGGAATGAAAAATAAGTAATCCGGATTCTAAAGTTTAAGTTGGACCCGTTCAAGGTGGCAAGTGAAATAGGCCTATAGACTCAAATCATCAGAAATCAAAATCGGAGAAGCAGATAGAACATTTATCATAGAAATGGACATGTAATATTAATTTTTAAATAAATTATGTATTAAAATTAAATATTTGTTTGTTTTTGAAATTAGAGATATTAGGTATATGTAATGTTCATATAATTCTCTCTGCCAAAAATGGAATATGTGTACATCCAACAATAATTTTAATTTACGTGACAAGATTGGATTCTAGAATACCTACCATCCTTGAAATTGCATTTTTTTTGTAGCAATGTCTTCTTTTTGCTAAAATATGTCGAAGAAACATAAAATTAAGGTACGAAAGCAAGTATTTATATGATGTTTGGCAATAATAAAGTCAGATTTTACCTATTCTAAAAATTTATACTTTTGTTAAAACATGAACATAAACTTACTTGTTTATGAAATCACAATATCCTGTTTAATAAAACATCATATTGAAATATAAAGGTGGGATGTAAAAGCCAATATTTACGAATATTTTACCGAAATAAAGTACCATAAAAAAACTTTAAATGAGTACTATAAAGTGTCGCTCATATTGAAAGTCGGTTATACAGAATAAATCAGTGCTTGTAAAATAATGGCACTGAAATACATATATTTTTGTCTCATTTGATTAAACACACACTAACACACCTACACAAAAGTATTAAATACAAATAAATTGTGTTATAGATAAACTTAAACAAACAAAACCCTCAGGAAACAAAACCTAGACTAACTTTCAAGTAAACAGTGGTTACGGATGAACTTAGCCTTACATAACCTCCAAAAAACAAAACCTAGCGTATCTCTTGGGTAGACAGTGGTTAAGAGTAAAATTAAACCAACCTACCCTAGGTTTCGGTTAAGCAGTGGTTTCAGATAAATTTATACTAACAAAACAAAGAAACCAAACCTATCCTATCTCTTAAACAGTGGTTAAGAGCAGGACATGAAACCGAAAAAAATACTGGTTATAAAAATAACGGTTTTAGTTCGACAACCGGTTTTTAATAATTGGAAACTGGTTTAAATCGGTTAATATATCAGTTAATAAAAAAAAATAAAAAGTTAATTAATAGTTATTTTTTATACAAGACGATAAAATAATATTTTATCGACAAGCGGAAATTGTTAATTCGCGAGCGATGTAATCGCTCGTGAATTATTTTTCGCGAGTCGATAATTTAATTTTATCGTCGTGTATAAAATTCTATTTTTTTCTATAGCAGGTTTTGAAGAGAAAAGAATTAGAAAAATTAAATTATTATTTAAAAACGATTTTAAAATGTCAGTACTGTGCATTGTTATGGAAATGTACTTCTAATAAACAAAAGTTAAAGTACTTTATCTACCCTTGCTGTTAAAGTGTTACTTTATCTACCCTTGCGGTGAAAGTGCTACTTTATCCACTATTTTGAGTTGATAAAATTGCACTTTAACATCTGCTATAGAAAAAAAGAATAATATTATGGACCAATGAAAAGCGATTATATTCCGTGCTGCATACAAAATGAAACACGAATATTTATAAAAATTCCTGTAATACATTCAAAGAAATGTAAGTCATTTTTCAATTGTAAACTTGATGCCTAAAGCTGACAAAGAGACTATTTATTTTTATGACTCTCCAATAAAATGTAAACTGTAATTTATTTCTGGCGACATGTTGTCAATGTCAATTTATTATCAAATATTTCTTACCAGTATCCTACAAAAATTAAAAGCCAACTAAACTATTATTTTTATTAAGTTTCTATGCCAAAAGTAAAATGCGTTTTGAAAAGGCCGATTAGAATCAAAAATGGAGGCGCATAACTAGATGTTAAAGTACCTTCATAAATAATATTCTACGTCTAACCGTTTTTGAGCTATACGAAAAATTAAAAAAACACTACGAGCAAAGTGCCCTTTTGGCAGTGCCAATTGCAATTAAAAAGGGAGGTGCACAACCAGATGTTATAACAGTCCCATATTCAAAATACGTACCTACGTACAGACGACAAACCGAAACAAGTCAAAATGGATTCAGGGAAGGTCAAATTGGATATTTCCTTTGAAACCTGAATACCTAAATTTTTCGCGATTACAATACTTCTTTTACTTCGTACAAGGAAGTAATAAAGACATTTTTTAATTTAAAACAATGTTTTAAATTTATCATTTACTAATTGAAGATGTAAATAATATGGATATATTTTTCTAATTTATATATCGTTCGAAGGATAGTACAGATATTTAGAGATAGATGAAGTTGATTATAATTGTCGTTCCTTTTACTTAAAACTATCACTTCCATTCAAGCCACTTTAAGTGAAGTGAAAAAGATAAAGAATGTATCAACCTATTAAAACCACTTGGTGATGTTTCATAAAATTATAATATTTTACTATTACTTGTATTTGTATTGCAATTGTATTTTATTCTTTACTTTGTACCTATTTACTAAGGCTGAGTTTATATTTTTTCCATTTAGCTCATATATTCATTTAACAACAATTTTAATTAACTTTAGCTTTTTTATTTTTGATAATTGTTAATAACAATTTTATTTATGTTTATAAGCATAAATAATCGTTTTGAAGTGTAAATTGTGTTAAATTATGATTATGACAGTATTACACTATTTCTATAAAAGGATTAACAATAAATTACTAGAAGTTATAAATTGGTTATAATAATGATAGAACATTGTAAAGATTGTATTTTTTATTACCACATTATATTTTTACGATTTATTTGACTTTTATTGCTTTAAAAACATACTACCTTCTTCATATCGTCCTATTTCTTTATTACCAACTTTATCAAAACTTTTTAAAAAATTTATCTTGAAAAAAAAATAAAATTATTGTTAGAAGAAAACAATATCATTCCAGATTACCAATTTGGATTTCGAGAACAACATTCTTCACTAGAGCAAGTCCATCGAGTAGTGAATCAAATTGAATATGATCTAGAAGAGAAAAAAGTTTGCACTGCAGAATTTTTAGGATTGCTATTGAAATTAAAAAAAAAATCACTTACCACATCAGTATTATTTTTTATTTACATCTTATTTATTAGACAGATGTTTTCAAGTAATGCATGAAGACGGGTACTCCAAGTATTACCAAATAATAGCTGGGGTACCGCAGGGTACTATACTGGGCCCAATCTCATACTTTATATACCTACATGGTAGATCTACCTTGTCCGGAGAAGACTATAATATCTACATATGCAGATGACACTGCAATACTTGTATCTCATAAAGACCTAGTAGAAGCTTCAAGAAATCTTCAATCGGCATTAAATGAAGCAGTGGAATTGGTGAAAAAGTGGCGTATCAAAATTAATGAAAATAAAACTGTTCACGTGACATTTAAACAAAGGAATATCATGTCATCTTACATGAAATAATATCCCAACAGATAGAAGCAAGATATCTGGGTATGCATCTTGATAACGGCTTCACTTGGAAGAAAGATATAACATGCAAAAGAAACCAGGCGGATTTAAAAATTAGCTTCTAGGAAGAAACTCAAAATTACTAGTATACTGCAAAAGTCTATTACATAAAGCTGAAATTAATCCCATATGGAGGTATGGAATACAATTATGGGGGTACGATAAGAAATCAAATTTAAATATTACCTATAAAAAGATTTCAAAATAAATGTCTGCGATTAATTGTAAATGCTTCGTGGTATGTTACAAAGGAATCAATACATTCGGATTTATAAATTAAAGATATTAAGGGACTAATAGAAACATACTCTACTTGATATGAAAATCGCTTACATAACCATAGGTATTAACAATTTAAGTCTAAATTTATTAGATAATTCCTCAGAAACAAGAAAATATTAAAGAACTAAAAATCTATATTTGGCATTTGAATGGGGTATATGACCATTTTTTTTTCTTCCATTTTATGATTCTATACCAAAAATAAAAATACCCGTATTTTTTTAAATCGCTTAATTGTTGATAATTCCGGAGAAAAACAATAATAAAGTTTAGGAGAGGGGATATGTTGACGTCACCTAGGAGAATTAGACAAAGAGAGATGCTAATAGAAAGAGAAAGATATAGTGCGACCCGCGCGAACCTTTTGCTACCTGATTCTAATCCGTAACCATGGAAACCAAACAATAAACACACAGAGACTCGTCAGGGACTTCAATGCCAACCAGATTTACATTATAACATTCGTTGTGTAGTATCAAAATATTTTAATTTTATTCTATAAATTTCCTAAATTGATATCTCATATATTGTTTCATTAATAATTATGACTAATTTATCATTAGCAACATTTATTCGATATCATTTAAGTAAAATAAATAAGTTCATTAAATTCCTACTTTTAGCATTGTAAACTGCTCTCTCATTCTCCTAGGTGACGTCAGAGATAGGGCGCTGTTACATATTAATTGCGAATTTCAGTGAAATTATAAGATAATATTTAGTTTTTATCATTATTATTAGTAGTCACAATGGTTAATTTTTAATTTTTATACTTTTTTTCTTTCAATTCGAGAGTGGTCATATAGCCCATTGTGAAGTAAAAACAACATAAAAATCCAATAGCAGTTATTTCTCGCACGTTATTATTTAATTTATCAGATTTGCTTGTTGGTTTTTTTTAACCAGTTGTAAACAAAGATTTAAATAAATAAAACAAAACATACTACGTTACATTACCAGTTACTGTTCTGACTGAACGTTGAAATCTCCAAACTTCTACACAGCTTATAGCAGATTTTCAATATAATTTCCTTCTACGAAATGTCTCATTTCCTGATATAAAAGAAAATAAACAAAATATGAGTGGAATTCAAGCTGTCTTTCACGTAATCATAAACAAGAAAAATTCTTCACATATCACCAACTTTCTCTCGTTTTGGGCGCCGGACAAACGGCTGCGCGTGCGCATGCGTCGAGAATCACTCGCGCTGAACTTGACATGGAAACCGCGACCACTAGATTTTGATATAGTGGAAAACAGATAAAAATCACACGTCATTTTAACACTAATGCCGCTATTTATGAGCCTTTGAACGGAGATTTTGCTTAATTTATTGCTTTAAACACTGTTTCGTGCTGCTAGCACATAATATTATAAATATTTATAAAGATTTGTCTGCTTTTTATTGTAGTATTAAAAATAAGAGTTTTAAAAGTTATAAATTTAAATACAGGATTACAGGGTGGCCCAATGAAAATTATCAGCACAATTTTTGGGCATTTAACATCAATTTTGCAAAAAACGCTCGAACACGTCAATTTCAATATAAATGGGGATACCTGAATGAGTTAGTACTAATGGAATAACTTCAACTCTAAAATGGGGGTGGAGTGCACCTCAAAAATTTTAAATGGAAAAAGGTGTCCAACATGAAACAGACAGTCAAAATAGTCAGAAGATCGGAACATGTACTGTTAGTCAGAACTTCTGATATATTAATTTAATTAAACTTAAATTTGTATTTAAATTTAAAAATGAGATGTTTGTAAATGAATCAATGAGTTTTTTATTTATCTCCTATATATGTAGATTTATTTTTAGGTAAAAGTAAAACTATCTTCACACAATTGACAGTAATAATAACCACTAAGGTTCAGAAACAGTCCACAATTCATTCCAACAAAAACAAGGTCCGGAACTATCCATAACAAGAAAAATCCATGAACTAATCACAAACGGTCAGGAAAATCTGGTTCAAACAAATGTAAGGCGAATTCTGGCGAGCAACACAAATCTATGAATCCACGGATTTGTTTCCAAAAAGGGTCGTTACGAATCAGTACAGACGTATCTTTCCATAATAGTGCTAGAATGGATTATTCCAGAGCTATTTTTAACACATGAAACAGTGAAACATCAGATTGACTGTTGTGATTTTTCAGTTGAGATTTTTCACTATAAATCACCATTGTGAAAATGTTAAAATCGAATTGAATTGATCATACATTGTGCTTATTCAATATTCAATTATGTAATTTTTATATTGAAACTTACCTAGTTTTATAGGCGAGAGATAAAGAATTACATACTTAACAAGAAATTTTACTTACATTAACAACTAATGAAAAATATGTCCAATGTAATACAGTAAGATTTTTGAGTAATACTCGTACACTTGTATTACTAACGAGTATAATGATATATTGGTATATCTTTGAAAATGAATATAATTATATATTAAGATTTGTCTATGAATAAATCTAGTTCATAATAATTTAAATACAAATATAAATCTATTTATAACTGATTTTTACAGTATCGTTCATGTTATAAATTACTTCATACATTGGAAATAATATGTTATATAATTTGTTATAAATTTTACAAAATATTCTATTTGCAATAAATGAGTAACATATGACACATAAATGTCACGCTTTACATTTAATCCTCGCGACACATCATCGTTTACAAATCTTTATTCAATATTTCATTTTCCAGGAAATGTATTAAATACTTTCAACATGCCAACAATTAGTGTTGCAAGGAGGCGACAGACGAGACATGACTGATCTGTTTCGATCTGAAGTCTTAACATTTCCTTGTTTATTCATACATATTTTTAAATATACAGGTTGTTAAAAAAAGGTAAAAAATTGAACGGTGGCAAATTAATGAAATAATTTCAACTGTCAAATGTCAACTTTCAATTAAGAAATTCTGAATTATATCGTGAATTACATTTTAAGTATTATTTATTTGGACTAATACATATTTCATTTAAACAAACCTGCGATCTATTTATGAGTGAATTGTATTTAATGTCAAGAACAGACATCTCGAAATTTGACATTTCTGAAATAGTGCTACTTCGGATGTGAGCCTATGGGTCATTGATTTTCTTTAATCATTGTTTGTTAGCGTATGTTTTTTTTTCATAATAAATGCTATTTTTCAATTAGGGTTTTGCAATTATAGGTACTATATCTTTAAAAAAATCAAAATAATCGGATTTTTATGCAACCCTGTTATAATACTGTATGTATAAAGGGTGGAAATGAACTTAATGTCATAAATTTAACTAACATTTTTGGTAACCAAGGATCACTAACAACGCATTTGCATTATTTATCTATTACACAATTATTTTCATTCAAAATACTATTTAATTTAATTATTAAGAATAATATCATATACAACTAATTCTGAATGTATTTTTGATAGCCATATTTTTAATGAAATATGAATTAAAACAACAGTAAAAAAAGTTTCCTTAAGAAAAGTCGATTTTCGTTTTCGTGTCGCTATATCGAGTAAAACATCGAAAGTTAAGTACATTAATACAATTAAAAGGAACAGGATGAAAGGTATAGGAAATGTGCATCACATTTCTTATAATGAATTAATGTAACAAGATGGAAAATACGGCCCTGTTTCCATCTTGTTTTGTAGACTGCATTTCTTCTGTGAACTGTGATTCTTTTATCGGCATAGACGTTGACATTTTTGGGTAATAAAAATAATAGAAATTATGGGGCCATATGCCGAAAAGATCATATATCACAGACAAACATATATATTTAGATAAGAAGTTGAGAGGCTAGATTTGCCTCTCAACAAAAATTTGTAGTCAGTCTTAGATAGGTTTAGCTGTAGATTGGACGCAGACACAATGTAGTCCGTTTAGTTTAATATGTTTAATTTTAATTTAGTTAAGTTTCGTTTAATAAATATGTAAATAAAAAATAGTTTAAGTAAAAGTTAAAGTGATCATGTGCTCCCGTGCCCCAATAAACGTGTTATGTTCCTGTTTATCGTGTGATCAGTCGTCATCATCGTAAGTAGTCATCATCATCATCATCATCGCTTCTCTGGCTATCCCCCCCGTGTTACATTAAATATAACTTCAAATTGTTGTTTTGTGACATTATACTTTTGAAAAAATAGTCTATAAAATACTTACCAACACTAGTCTCTGATGGTCACAACTTTTTTTATTAGACATAATTGTGTACAATTACATTTAAATTTATTTATACAATTTGTTTATGTTAAATTCTTTTTTGTTTCTTAATACTTTTTTAAAATCTATTTTCCTTAAACATTTTAAATTTTAGTTTATGGTAAATCGTCTAGTTTCTGTCTCACACAAAACAATAGTTATCTTTCTTTAATCTATCGTTTTGATAATGACGTCCCGATAAATGTTTATTACTTTATTTCTCGAGTATTATTAAGTAGTTTTAAAAATAAAAAATATATTTAATATTTTTATTTAAATATTAATTTATATAAAAAAAATCAATAAATAATGGAAAACCCAATTTCCTGGAAAATCTAAACATTAAAAAAGCAGTTATTTCAAAGAAAGATATTACCAATGACCAATCCAATATAAACCATTCACATCTTAATCTTCTTTCATTAATTTTCCCAAGAAATAATATTGTTTCCTGCCCTTGAAGGAATTAACAAGAAGGCCATGGAACAATTTATCGAATGTTTTTTTCTGAATCTGGTTGGCCTAGATTTTGACGGATATATTCTCAAAACGATTGCAGTGGTTTCCGGAATTCTTCCGGTGTATAATCAAGAGAGCCTTGCTTTGAAAGCTAAGGCTACTGAGATATTAATTATAAGATTATAGATTGTAAATCTCTACAAGGCTGCATGAACTATACACGAAATGGATATGTAAATAATATTCACATGTGGGTAATTAAGTATTATCATAATATCAAATTTCTATTGCAACATGAATAATTAGGGTCTCATGTTTGTATACAAAATAAGGAGTTATTTTATGTAAAAGTACAAATAAATAAACAAAATGCATAAGCAATTTTTACATTTTCTGACAAACTGATGTTTAAAATTTATGTAATTTTTTTTTTTAAATTGATACACACATTTAATAACATCTCCAGTCTGCTTTACATTCAATTTTAAATATTAATTTTTAAACAATTTTGTTAAATTTATAATTAAAATTTTATGTGCTTTAATAGCTTACTTGGTTAGCGCAATTTATATTAGCACTTATTTGTGCAGGGTTCATTATTAATAATTTACATATTAGAAAATTAAGGATATATTTTGCATATAAATACACAATAATATGTATACAATGAAAATTTTTTTATTATGTGGGAAATAGTCTTTTGTTCAAATTGAAACTTTTCGAGCCAATTAGAGGTTTTTTGCCGTCAATTAACATGTATTATTGTTTGTTTATATTGACGTCAGTTGTATATTATTTTTATAAAAATATTAAATTAAATATGCAAACGGAAACCAATTATAAAACATAAAAGCATTGTTTGATGTCTACAACAGATAATAAAAATAATACCATAAAATTAAAACAATATATTTATGATATTTATGACTTTATTTTGTACACTTGATATTTTCTATTTGTATATACCTATATGAAGATAGTCATATATAAATTATCACTATTGTTAAAATTTCTATAAAGTAAATAAACGTCACAACATTTTACTATTATAGAAATCATAAAATGATTATGTTGTTTGAACTAGGAATTATAGAAGGCTTGAAATGAGAACGGCAGGAATTTAATATAATGTTTGTTAATGGTTTTATTTACGGACATTGGTAGTCTGTGGTTCGATTCCCAGTGTCACCATTAAACAAACAAAATATCGTTTTACCGAGGCATTATGTTGATAAACTACTCCATCTCAATTTCACCAGACAAAATTCTCCTAGAGTTGTACACAGAATATTTTCGGTATTTTTTTATTTATTAATGGATAATACATTACTACAGGTTTTTAGTTTTCATGAAGGAAGATAAATTAATGATTGAATTAATAAATGATAATCAACTACACCTGATAGATAAACAAAAAAAAGAAAAGAAAAAAAATTGTTGCTTCACAGGTTACTACAAATTTTTCTATCATGGGTATATCGCCTTCTTCTAAAAAATAAATAAATCTAATGTGGACACCACGTGATTTCGTTGTACGCTAACGCTAAATTATATACATTCTTGCTGTACTTCATTTAAACTTATTTCACTTGAAGTGAGATCGTTCTACTGCTAATCATTCTTCAACTTCCATACGTTTCATTCCCTTCGAAATATTGTACTATACAAAATTATGGTTATCGTTCAAAAACTTGCAAAGAAAGTGCTATTGTTTTCATTTATTCCTACTTATTTCTTAGGAATATATCTTATGTTTCTTACAAAAGTTAAAAACCAACTAAATTATAATTTTTTTAAGTTTATGCCAAAAGTAAACTGCCCTTTTGATAAGGCTGACTGAAACAAACATGAAGGTGTATAACTAGATGTCATTGCAATTCCATAAAGAAAATTTCTACATTCTATGAGTAATTGTTTTTGAGTTTTGCAAAAAAAACATTACAAGCAATGTGTCCTTTTGGCACTGCCGATTTCAATAAAAAAGGGAGGTGCACAACTACATGTTAGCAGTTCCCATATTAAACATACACTAGTCAAAATGGATTCAGAGATACTCAAAATAGATATTTCCGTTAAAATCTGAAAACCCAAACTTTTCGCGATTATACCTAATACCTTTACTTCGTACAAGGAAGTAATAAGAAATCTGATGTGAACACCTCAATTATATTATATACATTTTTTACTCCACTTATTTCATTTGACAGTGAGATCATTTAATCGTTTTTGAGTTATGCGAAAAATTCAAAAAACCGTTCGAGCATATAGTATCCTTTTGGCACAGCCGATTACAATAAAAAGGGAGGTTCGAAACTATATGTTATAGCAGTCCCATATACATAAATTTCAACGTTCTACAGCTAATAATTTTTGAGTTACACGAGATTACCTATACGTACGTATTGTCGTAAAGACGATCAAAACGAATATTTCCCTTGAAACCTGCAAAGTTAAATTTTTCGCGATTACAATATTTCCTTTACTTCGTACAAGGAAGTAAAAGTGCAATATCTCTTTGATTAAAAAAATATTTCATTTATTTTCGCCTGTATTTGTTAGTTCTACTTTTACGATGAAACAATAATAAATAGTAGAACTTCCGTTTTTTAATTCCATTCTTGCAACCAATTATTTGGCAGGATACCGGATGTACAAATATTCTGAATACGTCAAATACTGAATAATTATTTGGTTTTAATTCCATATTTAAAAGTAATTAAACTGCTATTATGAAGTGAACATGTGTCAACTCGTTATAGAAACTAAAGTAAAAGTAGTGTTTATTTTTTGTAGTTAAAATCAGAAAGTATTCAAAATGACCCATCAAATTTCACGCAATAACTGCGTGTGTATAATTAAATATACGGCTACTACATACGCTTAAGTCTACACGTATAACATATGCTACCTCTTAGTACTATTTCGTCACATATTAGCCATTACTGCAAACATATGTTGACGACGTACACTTGGAAAGTTTTCTTCAAAAATACATTAAGAAATTTACCTCATTCTACAAATTTTCCTACAGTGTTTATCCATTAATCTCACATTTCAATCTGAAGGATCTGGATCATGGAAACCAAGTGATATTGAACTTAAAACATCGATGTTGATTAGTGAGAAAATCGATAGATATTATAAAGAATGATCAACAAATTTTATTGAAATTAGGTCAAGAGCGTGACCAAATTTCAAAGGAATGAGAACCTGAAACAATTCGAGGAATTTTCCATGAAATTTGAATATGAATGGGTGAATTTCACACTATTACGCACACAGTCTACGGAGTAAGAAATAGAAATGTTATCTATGAGTAATGAATTTTACCAGACCATGTAGCGTGTCTATTCTTCGGTTTGAATTCCAGTAATACCGGTGAATTCATCTGCTGTTAAGGATTCATTTAGGCCCTAATGAGGACTTGCAATAGTTATTTGTATCACTAGCGAGCTTATTTTGACAAGCCGAGCTGAAAGCGAGGCCTGCAAATAATGTGAGATCTCGCAAAAGAGTTTAGTGACATTTTCGCTTCATATAGATATACATATAAACAATTCACTTGTATTATTCAAAAAATTTAGTGACATTTGTTCTAACAAAAAAAAAACGAATATGAATTGATATTTGTCAATAATTAACGTAATATAATCGTACAACACAAGTATAATATATTTAAGAAATCAAAAATAGTTGTTTTAATTAACGTTTTACATTTCCAAAATTTTGACAGAATGTCATGCTAAAATATGTAAGTTGGCATCCCTACATTTTGCCGGCCTACGCCGATAAACAGAGAATTTCTGGACATTTTTGAGTTCTTAATACTGGTCATAATGAGACGGAGGCGCGAAAAATAATTTAAGTGAACCTTTTGTTAGTTTAAATCGAACCTACAATGTTGTTGTTGTTCTTTATGATGTAATTCTTTTTTGTTTACATCTTATGTTATATAATATCGTTTTAAAGTATTATACTAAAAAAAAAATCGTAAAAATTGTGACGTCCGTAGGTTTTGGTGTGAAGTTATCCACGTGTTTGAAAGTTGGTAAAGTGGATAGTCTGTGATTTAAAGCATTATAAGGCTTTTGTGTGTCACTATATTTGCAGAAGATTATTCAATTTGTCTGTTTGGAAGTTAAAACATTATATTTGACGTTTGAAATGAACTGAAGTTAAGTAAGGACCTTGATATGTCACTGGACAAGGGGGGATGTGGGTTAATTCAGCCACGTTTTCAGCAGTTTTTCCATTATTAAAAGTCAATTTGGGGAAAAATAAAAATATGGATAAAATATTTTTCCCCCGACTTCAAATTTTGAAAATCTGGGAACCCTGGATGTAGATAGTATATGTATATACCCTTCTGTAATACGTACAATAATGAGATAGCGAATAAAAGTCTCATCTGTGTCATGCGTATATACGATAGAGATGTAAGATAAAAGTTCAAAACATCAACTCAAGAAAACTGACTTTATACAAACTTTTTTAAGTTATTTTAAGTTACAATTTTGGTAATATTATGGCGGATGAGGTAATACTTAGTTATAACATTTTATTTTTCCTCATTTTTGTGATGGAGAAGAAATTATAAAAACGCATATAATCAAAAGGCAGGGTTTCGAACCCGAGACCTATGGTATATGAAGCGTACATTAACGCTACTTCTATCGTTTTATTTTCATATATTAAACACTTAATTATTGATCCCCCAACAATAGGTTTCATTGCATTACGTCACTAGTGATTAAGTATGAGTAATTCAGCATTTGCATTCCTCGTTGCAGCCGAATAATGTCTATATTATCTGCTGTCCATTGTAGTGCGTTACCTTCGCGATGACCGTTGTAATCAGCGTACGTGCTTTGATTTCCCGCCGCGTAAGGCCCGTGGCCTTTTCGGCCTTGCGCCGCTGCATTGTCGTACATGACAATGCTCCGCGGCTAAATCTACTAATCGTGATCGGTCACACGTATTTGTCTGCCCAAAACAATAACACACGCTGACAACACTCAGCGGCTGGCTTGAGATATTGACGTGACATGAGAAATGTCTGTAACTGCTTCATCAAAATCGGTTTTGAGATCTGGGGTTTATATCTCAGCTTTAGCATTCTTTAAGAAAATAATAAAACAGTCTTTTTCCCGGAATTGGTACTCACGGTATAATCGTAACCGTGTAATTTCAAATCGTTGGGAAGAAGAGGGATTGATTATATCTAGTCAGGTAAAATAAGTGTGATTTCCCAAGTAAATAAATGTTAAAACTGACAAATTTAATAATGGATGAAACATACAAAAAGAGTTGTTGATTTAAATATACGAAACCACTAATATACAATGAAGCACAAATAGTCGACGCCAAAATTACCTTAATAAATGACATGAATGTTATATTCAATGTTTTGATTTATCGTTGATTAGATACAGATAACATATAGATGTGTCTATAATTATTTTTTTATATTTTTCTATTAACCGATGGTTAAGGTATCCGGAACAAAACTTTAAATTACATTCAATTTAGAATTATACTTGTAGGATGTTTTGAAGCAAAGGTGTCTAGTATTTTGTCATTTTTTTCCAATTACACTCATTTAAATGTGCAAACATTTTAGTGGTCATAGTGTCATAGTATATCTTAAATAAATCTTTATTCTTCTTAAACAAAAAAAAGGTTTATTTAACGTCCTGCTTTTGAAACTGAAGTAATAATAATTATACATGATATATACTTCAGAAAAACCGGAAACAAATACAATAATAAAATAGAATACAAAAATATGTATAAAATGTAACTTAATAACTAACATACATTAACAACATATACAAAATCTAAACTTGACATGTGATAAGGCGGGAGAAAAACAATATATTTCTCTTTGTAACACAATAATGAGATTCCGAAACAAAATGTTATCTATGCCATGCGTATGCGATAAAGATACAAGATAAAAGTTTAATAATTCTTGCAGCAGAAATTTATGACGTAAAAATCAACTTCGGGAAATAGACTGTAGATGAATAAAAATGGTAACCCAAGTGCGTTGAGATTAATAAGGAAAGGTAAGTGGAGGTATCGAAATAGTGGAAACCGATAATTTAATTTATCAAACAGGACAGAGTGCGTTCAAGATTTGACGCTGTACCATGTTCATCAATGGAATGATAGGATACCATATAGGAATACTTTAATGAATTCAATGACGTAATTAACTAATCTTTAACGATTTTATTATTTCTTAAAAGACAATAAACATTAAAAGTTACAAGCATAGTATTCTAACGCCTACGTTAAGTTCATAACCATTAATTAAATGTATGTATGTACATCAATTATATTTATACTTGATAAAGTACAAAAATTTCAAATGATTGACTTTGAAATGTCTATTTGTAATTTCCTATTAAAATAGGCTCATCTAAAAATTTTTGACGTTTCTTTAAACAGATGAAATGATTTTTTGTTTGTCACGTGCCTGCATTTTAACCAAACATGTCATTATTATAATCAGTTGTTTTCAAATTGTGGGAACAACATAGTTATTGTAAAAGAGATTATATATTTTTTACGAGTATATGCTACTTCGATAGAGAATTTTATTCTGAATTCAGTGATATATTATTTGCATATCATTAAAAATGCATATTCTTTCCTATCATAACCACTATAACATGTATTCTTCTTAAAAAAAAATGTGTAAGGATATAAAAAATGTATGGTTCAATTTTAAATAATGTAGTTGGTAGCCCACAGTTTGAGAACCATTGAATGAAAACAATATGCTCATTGAAATAGTGTTGTAAAATAGAAATTGTTTGTTAATTTAACTGACTCCGTTGCTCTTAATAATTTTCAAGTTTAACAATAGTGTACCACTTAAAATCAATACGCTGCAGATTGTAAGTACATGTAAATGAAATATGCATTAGTTTGAATAAACAATTTTTAATTCAGAATTTTTATATTTAAAAATAATGATTGGCTATTGAAGAATTGGTATTTTGGAGTAGCGATACCTCAACATAGATTCATTTAGAGAAAAACTACAACTGCACGTCAATATTTCAAGACTTTCGTTAAAAATCAGACAGTGATGGAACTAAAAGAAAATAGATGTGTGACAGTTTATCATTGTTGCAGAAAAAATGATTTAAATCAATGATTAAAAAAAAATAATATGATTTAAATCTGATTTAAGTGCAATCATTCATAATGCTTATACGTATGTATTATATTGTTAGATTTGTGTTTTCATACTATATAACATATAGTATAACTACATATGTTTATGAGTGAATTTAAAAAATATTGTCAATGTAACTTTTAAAATTTCAAAACAACAAAATGCAAGAAAAACATTTTAATTCATATTTTTAGTTCAAGTATGGCTAATTAAAAGAAAATATGAGAATTCGCCAATAATTTTCTTAAAAAAAATTGTTAAAATTAGTCTGATGATGTCCGTAAGGATGAAACGTATGTTATTTAAAATTAATAGTTATTTATATATTAAGGGCATAATCAAAAGATTATAGCACAAGGGAATGATTAAAGCTCGACTCGTAGCGGATATCTTTAAATTTCTTGAGGACTATAATCTTGATTATGCCCATGGCCATGGTACATATACAACGTTTTATTTCATTTTGGTACTTGTAATGAAAAAAATCTGTAGGTATACCGGGTGTCCCAGCTCGACCGACACATGAGAGTTTTACATGGGAAATCAGTTAATTATGAATAGTATCTCCCCAGTGCAAGATATTAACTTGAAATTTTGTATGTTTATTGGGGAATATTATTTCTATGGATTACAGTTATTTGAAATATATAATTTCGTCTGCAAGACGAGATTTATTAAATTATACAATCTAACATTTTCGTTCAAATTCAGTCAGCCATAAAAAATATCTATGTGACAGTTCTGACAGTTAATGACATGCCATTGTAGATATTTATATTTTTGTAAAATTGCTATATTATTTAACAAAAATAAACTAAATTCAACTTAAATAATATTAAAATACACGGAATAAGAATTAAAATCAGTGATACTTCACTTAACTGTCAGATAAATATTTTCTCTTATTTTCATGGCTGTCTGATTTTGAACGAAAATATTAGATTTTAAATTTAATAAATCTCGCCCTGCAGACGAAATTGCATATTTCAAATAAGAGTGATCCATAGAATTAATATTCTCCGATAAGTATACAAAATTTCAAGTGAATACCTTGCACTGGGGAGATACTATTCATAATTAACTGATTTCCCATGTAAAACTCCCATGTGTCGGTCGAGCTGGGACACCCGGTATGTATATTCCATGCTGTGGTTTCTTTGTAGATAGTTGGCATTGTCAGATTTTGTGTTTCTTTTAAACAAATTTAATATAATCAACGTCACTGTCACTGTCAAATATATGTGGAATGTCACGTACTAATTATTCTGGCGAAATATCAATGGAATTTGAGGCTGTACAGATCAAGTTGGTTTCTAAAAATTGAAAAGATTTATATGAAAAGGAATTTAAATAGTTTTGTTAGTGCTAAATAGGTACATAATCGAAATTAAAGTATATTATATTGTTTGACATTTATTCATTAACCACAATTTTAATTTGTTTGAGTAACTACTGCTAAGCAACTTTATATGCCCTCGGGCGATAAAAGCCAAATTACGCCCGCATTTGAGAGCGTATAAACAAGTTTATGATTCCAAAATGAAATAAAATATTGTGAAACAACCAAGTGACTTTTAATTTTTATTTAATTCGGACATACCTAAACACTGCTCTGTTTAATATAAATCTGGTGAAAAGTGCATTTTTAATTCGTTGATTTATAATTGATGTCGTAATTTCACTTGACTCGCTAAGTCACAAACCACATATCCCTCATGGTATTCTCCTCAGCGCGAGTAAGGCCATCCCTGAGCGTCCATATCCGCTCACGCTTGTGCCACCCTGACTTTCTCCCCGCAAGGTCGCGGCGGGACCTTGCTCGGTGCCTCTCCTCAGCCTTCCTCCTTCCTGCCTGGCCCTGGACACGCTCGGACACTGCAGTTCGCGCCGAACCGCTCAGCGCTTGCCACTCGGTAGCAGGAACACGGGACTGGCTACACTACACGCGCGCAGAGGGTGATAGAGGTGATAGTGTTAGGAACACTGGACTTGCTGTAATAGAGTCAGTACCTCGGTGATGAGTTATTTGTATACACTTCGGTAATAGTGTTTATATCAGTACGCCCCTACGATTCAGAGGGTGACGTTTCGGAGATAGTGTTAAAGTGTTTGGAACACAGGATTTGTAGTCAGTATACTCTTACCAGGGTGATTACTAAGTAAACATTCAGAGGGTGACAGTGGTGAAGTGTTACAAACACACGATTAATTTACTACAATCAGTACGCCCTATGATTCAGAGGATGACGCTTCAGTGATAGTGTTGCAGAGGTAGAAACACTGGATTTGCTTTGTTACAATTAGTACTCCCTTCCGATTCAGAGGGTGACGCTTCGGTGATAGTGTTCAAGTGTTAGGAACACTGGACTTGCTTTACTACAATCAATACGTCCCTACGATTCAGAAAGTGACGCTACGGTGATAGTGTTAAAGTGTTAGGAACACACTGAACTCTGGACTTACTTTACTACAATCCGTACCTCGGTGTATTACTTGTATACACTTCGGTAATAGTGTTTATAGTGTTTGGAACACTAGGACTAGTAGTCAGTACGCTCCTAACAGGGTAATTACGAAGTGGACACTGAAGAAATAATACCCGACACTAAGTACACTAAGTACATTCCAAAGGGTGACAAGTTATTTCCCGCTTTGGTAATAGTGTTTATAGTATTTGGCACATTGGGACCAGTAGTCAGTACCATCATACCAGGGTAATAACGAAGTGGATACTGAAGAAATAATAGCTGACGCTAAGTACGTTTCAAAGGGTGACAAGTTATTTCCCGCTTTGATAATAGTGTTGAAGTGTTATGAACACTTGGATTAGTAGTCAGTACGCTCCTACCAGCCTGAGTACGAAGTGGAAACTGAAGAAATAATAGCTGACACTAAGTACGTTCCAAAGGGTAACAAGTTACTTCCTGCTTTGGTAATAGTGTTAAAGTGTTAGGAACACAAGTAATCAGTACGTTCTTACCAGAATAATTACGAAGTGGACACTGAATAAATAATAACTGACACTAAGTACGTTCCAAAGGATAATAAGTTACTTCACGTATTGGTAATAGTATTAATGGTGTTTGGAACACTAGGATTAGTAGACAGTACACTCCTATCAGTTTAATAACGGAGTGGACACTGAAGAAATAATAGCTGACGCTAAGTACGTTCCAAAGGATAACAAGTTACTTCACGGTTTGGTAATAGTATTTATACAGTGAAGAAGTGACATACAGTATTGTATACACTAGCAAAAATACTGAGGAAGAGATTTGCAGTGAAGAAGTAATAACTGTTGT
This sequence comes from Stenolophus ochropezus, assembly GCA_035578165.1. Taxonomy (NCBI): domain Eukaryota; kingdom Metazoa; phylum Arthropoda; class Insecta; order Coleoptera; family Carabidae; genus Stenolophus; species Stenolophus ochropezus. The sequence continues at coordinate 24,578,764 of JAQOWZ010000008.1, forward strand.
ATATTACTCATTTCGAAGCAGAGACAATAGATACGTTCCAAAGAGGATACATATAGTGAACTATTAACAACAATTGTATATTATACACCTCTGAACTTGGCTAACACGCACTCAAGAGAATAGGTACGTTTATATTCCAAGAAGTGAAGAAGTAACAAAGATCAATATAAGAAGATCATTTGAGGGTAACTTTTTACGAAACGAAAAGAAAACGTGCAGACATCACGTTCACCGTACAAACACAGTGTTAATGAAATTAAAATTCGAAGTACGGAAGATATTTTAAACGGTTTTGTTCACACACCGATGATATCACGTACGCCGTGTCATACTAGTATAGTGTTAATGTGCTGATAAATTAATATGCAAGATATTCTGTCAGTCGAATGATTAAACTTGTGATGATTACTGATAATATATAGCGTGAAACAGTAATAACAAATATACGTTATATATAAAATCCCAACTAAACAAGTCGCAGGAGTTTATATAAACAGTAGCAAGATTGATAAGAAAAGTGGAGATAATAGTGAAAAAACCGCACGATTTAACAGTGTAATGATAACCGGAATTCATTCAACTAATTAATGAAACTAGTAGAACAATAAATATCAGCAAGTGTATTAATAAATAACATTCAAAAATAATAAAAACTTCATGTGAAATTAACAGAAATCTGAAAAATTGTTACAAAAAGTGAATACTCAAATAAAACAATAATAGAAACAACTCTACTAGTAATAATAAATTTATCTTTTTTACCTAAATACTTATTAAAACAAATACAAAATATTTATTCGTTTAAGCGGATTCTAAAGTTTATATGTAATTCAGCAAAAAAGTTGCATATTACGTAACTATTAGAATCAATGATCTATATGCATTCTTGTAACTTAAAACTATTCTGTTTCACAAATACAGTACGAATTTATTCGAAATATATTCATGAGTATTTTTAACTAAATAACTCATTTTGACATATTGGAGTTTGCGAATAGCTTTGTATTTTTTTGAAAGAGTTTTTTAATATCTGACATTTCCAACGAACACAAACAGGATATTAGTGATCATTCAGTGATTTCCAAGTGAGGATTGTAGTGCTTGTGTAGTGCATTTCAAACTTCTATCACTATTGAAATAGTGACTAGAAGTTGTATCCCGGATATTCTTGGATTATATAATTTACGTAAGTTTTACATTTCATAAATATTTCACTACAGTCGTTCCACGATAAGAAGGAATTTGTGTTCTTAAAAAACTCACTAAATTAATTATTAACACGATTACTTACACACTTGCAGTTACGATGTAAACATGTAATCGATATGTCAGTCATACTTACTAAAAGTAACATTTAAAAAATAAATAATTTCAGTAATTTGGGTAAAAAAATATATTTACTATTTTTTCGTAACAAACTCATAATGTTTTTATTGTCAAATTTAAACAATGAATAATATTTTCATAAATGTGAAATAGGTTAGAATTTTCAGACTGATGACATGAATTCAATCTTATCGTGGATAAATCATAGTATAACGTATAAGTATTTTTATGTTAATTCTATAAGATTTAGGATTAAGCGGGCGAGAGCGGCCCCGAATATTAAGGAACCCACATTTTTATTTTCAAAAATAATAATTAAAAAACACTAAACAGAATAACTGATAACAGAATGTTGTTGGGTGGTCCAATTTTTTTAAATCAATAAAACTTTCACTCTTCAAACTATTAGTTGTATTACTTGGAATTATTTACAAAAATGTGTCGCGTATATTAAAATTACATGAAAGTTAAGTGTCGTTTTTGTCACATCTGGTTAAAGTGCCGGTTACCTTAACCAACGATTAATAAAAAAGTATTTCATCGAAATAGGAAATAACGTATATTTTTGACAGTCAGTTTTTAACCACAGATAAAAAATCGGTTTTAAGTTGCAAAAATAAAATTGATACAACAATTACAAATGCAAATACTGGTAAAAAACACAATATTGATGAAATATTTTAAAAAGAATAGAGAATAGTAGTTACTATAAAATTATTAAGCGGGACGGTTTCACATTTCATGGGATTGACGAAAATTTCGCATCAAATTCAAAAGAGAATTACTTAATTAGCTTATATTTAGTACAATATTATGAACAAAAGGCAGATAATGTTAACTAGTTTTTGTACTCTTACATTACAATTTGTTGATTTTCGTCACATAAACAACGTACAACGTTTATATTCTACTTCAGTCATTATAGTTATTTTAACAATCAATTATACTTTTTATAAAGTTAAGTTCATAGACAAAAAATACTAGAAATATTTTTAGGTTTAGTTACGTATTAAATACATATATAACAAAAAATAAAGGTCCAAATTTTATAATCGCTGTATGCCCCAAAATACATAAATTCGGCTCTGCATATGTATAATACTCGAAATAAGTTAGTAGTATTTCTTGTCCTAAAACAAGAAAATCAATCTTACACTACTAAATAATTACTATATTGTTTCTCTTCAACATATAGATTAGTAGTAATTTTTAGGATAGTTAAGTTATAATTAAAAAAGTAATAATTAAAAGAAATGTCTTTTTCCAACCTATTTGATTGATTTTGATCTAGTCATATTCTTTTTTAGTATTCCATCGAAATAAATATTTAAAAGAAGTTAACATTAAGACGTAATTTATATTTATAACTTAAAATTAGATAAGCTATTTCATAGGTAATGTACATTGAAATGAAAACTTAATCAACATAAAAACAAAACATAATCATTTTTAATTTCGTCAGTTAAATTTAACGTTCTAACTGAATGATGTCAAAAAGTTAATATATTACAGAATAATTTCTTCGCAATACATACTTTCAAATTTGCAATATGTTTTAATTGTATTATGACATTAACGCAAAAATATGACTCATATTTTTATACCCGGAATATTTAAATCTATTCTTAGAATAGCTGATTACACATCAGGTTACAAATAAAATAATACTTCTGGTTTAACTGTAGCCAAAGTCTAACAAACTCGTAGAGTGACAGAACGTTTAAACAATCCAAACTCATAATGAATATAATGTTCCCATCAGTTCTGGTTCTGAAACAATATGATGCAGATATTCATTTTTTACTAAATAAATTTTTAACTACATTAGTAACGCTATACCTGCAAATGTTTCAACGATAGAACGTAGTTTTTTTAGATCTAGGAAAATAAAACACCTTAAAAGAATTTGATTTGACAAAAAATTTTAATCGATTCATATAGACGAAAAACCGTCCCCTTAATGTGATTATTTATATGGTTATTATTTTTTTGTTCGTATAATTATCTAATTGAATAAAACGTTGGGTTAAATAAAATATACAGAACTAAAATTATGGGTTCTGAAAAATATTTTATTATCTTATAATTATCTACTTTTTTTAATCCTATAACAATCTTTTTTAATTCAATGATTTTGTGTTAATCAATAAATTTTGTGCTTAACATTATTATACACTATTCATTTTAAATGTGTTACCATTGGTATCTCCAGTACTGTAAAATCTACAAAGCAGGTTAAATGGACAAATAATTTTTGTGGTTCTCAAAATATGATGCCCATTTTAATTTTTTTAAATGTGAACATATATTATTTATTTTCTTATTAAATAGAGAATTTAATTGTGACTTCAATGATATATTATCATAGATACCATTACATATCGATTTTTTTAAGAAAAATGTAGGTATATAAAGTTTTATATTAATTTGATTAAATATGACAGTAAGAGTTTCATGAATGGAAAATATATTGTTCAAACTACCGAATTCACCCATTTAAGTATTCATGATAATGAGATTGTATAGTAATTAGAAGCAGTATTGCATTCTCGATTGCATTTTATTCTCTAGTACTAGTACTCAACTACTAAATACATCAATAAATGCTATTGTGACTCATTATCTATTTCTGGGTATGGTATTTTACTTATGTAAATTGTCATCTCACGGGCACTAAAAGCTGATTCCACCTGTCATATCGACTTTTTAATAAAAAAAAAACAGATTTCAAGATAATTTGTACAAAAAAAATCAAAATTTGATTCAGTTACCAAATTTAACGTAAGTCATTTTAAAAAATTAAATGAGAATATATGAAATATTTTCATTGTAAAATAAAGCAGTTAAGCGTCTAATAAAGCAAGGTAATCTTTTAATCAGAAGACAATATTTCGGTTTAAAGTTCAGTATTTTTTTTTTATTAATTTACTGAACTTTAAACCCAAATATTGTCTTTTGATTAATTATGAGTTCTGAAAGCTTGTTTCAATATTTAAAGTAATCTATTGTTTATTGTATACATTAATTTAATTTTAGTTTAACTTGAACTATGCTGCTATATTAATATAAAATAATTAAGTACAAGAAAATTAGAAATATTGTAATGCCAGGCCTGTACTAATTCACCGCTCGGCAGGAATTCTATTCCTGCGATACAATTTATACCGATGACAGAAAATCCACAGGTTACTCAGCAAGCAACTAGCTGTTAAGACAAAAAGACAAATATAAATCAATTTATTCAACAGCCAGCACAAAGACTCAGAAAATTACATTCGTAGTTGTTATTTAAATGAAGGATTTATCTACTATTTTTATGTCAAGAGTAAAACTGTAGATAATATTATGAGGGCGTTTATTTCATAATAACCTACTATATTTTTGTGAAACCTTATTGTTGTTATTGTCTGACAGACACTTATTTTGTTGAAACGAAAAACGTCTACAGCAAATATTAATAATATTTAGCGGCTATAGGTTATAGGATATTGAGCCTTTGTTTACGTAGATAAAAGTTTGCTTGGTAATAAAATCATAACCGTATCTGTACGGTAATATTATCATTTTGACTTCTCAAAATAACATGGGACAATTAAATAATTATCAGCAACCAATGCGTCATACACATCCAAAAAGAAATGATCACGAAAACGTTATTGACAAGAGAATTTAATAAAGTAATATCTATTAATAACATGTTCATTTTCTGAAATCGATAAACTATTGAACAAACCACGGATGTTATGAATCATACCAGGGCTTATTTCTTCAAATCGTTGCTAAACGAATTCAGAATTCAATTGACATCTGCGGCGGTTATGAAACTCATAACAATCCTAGGTATTTTATTATAATATAATAATAATGATAATATTAGTAAATATCATTTATGACTTAACATTTCTAGATATGTCAGGGCATTAATTCTTTAGAGCTTACGAATATTATTTTTGCATTTTAGTGGTGTAGGTAGAATGTCATCTAAAAGACTAAGCAAAGGACCTACAGCTTATAGTGGGTTTCGAACTACCTGGGCACAATAGTATATTTTATTTATTTATTAATTAGATTTTTATTTCGTATTTATTATTTAAAAATATATAATTTAGATTGCTACGAGGGTTTATAGTACTTGTCCTATAACAGAATATTTACGTCAACTATAAAAAATGTCTAAATTAATGTCGTAGTCTTTATTTTAAATGACACAGGACAGGGCCACATTATACTTAATAATGGTAATTACGAATGGTGATATCAATGACAATGTGTACAGATAATATTAACAAAACGTTTTAAAAATAAATAAATACATTGAGAATGCACAAAAATTAATTTTTTCTCTTTTATTCCTTCGGAAATAATAAATTGTTTGAAATATATATATATCATATTATTTGAAGATAATGTAATTTTGTCAACTAAAACTTTATTCTCTGTACGTCTTACATAAATAACTTTTTCACATAATTTTAAGGTAGGTAAAGGATATTTTCCATTTTATTCTATTACCGATTATGTTCCATTTTAATACAATTTTGTTATTTTTGACAATATTTGGGTTTAAGAACTTAAACCCAAATATTGTCTTTGATTAATTTTGAGTTCTGAAAGCTTCTTTCAATAACAATTTTATTTTTTAAATTCAAAATTAATTTATGTAATATTGGTCACTTCTACAAAAATTCAAATAATAATAAACAGAGAAACCGATAAACATTTATTAATTGTTGTGGCAATATTTTTGTATATTTGTTCATATGATCAATTTTATTGAAGAAGTGAACATTTACTGTGTTGCTTTATTAATGTTAACTTCTATCTTCAAAAGTAATCTTAAATTTTTAATGTGAATGTCCGAAATATAAAATATTTACATTGAATATTTTAAATATTTTTGCATGTGATACTTTTATAAACATATGTATGTAATATTCATATGTTTATTAAACATTTCATCGGTTAACGAACTTTAAATGATATCATATATGATACGGACGTAATCCGAGAAGATTTATTATATTGATGAATAAAAAGTTTTTTTTTCTTCAAGAATTAAAATTACAATAATTACATTGCTCTTCATCTTCAATGCTCAATTTCATAAAATAATTTCAATATGAAATTATATTTTACATTCGCAAATAATAATAAATAAATTAATAGTATTTTGATATTGCGTAATGCATTCTAAAATATTTCATTTTCATGAAAAAATATAAATGCTGAATGGAATTATAAAAATATTAATGTGTATAAATATTTATAGTAGCAATTATTTATAAATGTCATGGCAAATAAAAGGAAATAAAAATGGAAAATACGAAATGTTTCTGTGAGTAATTATGATTTTGCGTGTTACAATTTGATATTAATAAATTGCTCTGAAATTAAGTCATTTCTAATACAGTTTTAGTTTTATTTCAATTTAAATTATGTTAATTCAAATATAATAAATGGTAGCTATATGTATAAACTTGCTAATTGATTTGAAGTAATATTTCTGTGTCTATGAATAGAAATATATAGATTTGTAATTAAATTAGAATATTAGCAGTGATTTCTCTATATTATTATAAATTGCATATGCACGAGTGAATATTGATATTCAGTCACGATTTTTGGCATACCAATCCAGTATATAAATCAGACAAGAAATTTAAGGATATCTTGTCTTTCCTTGCTCTTGAATATAAAATCTTGTCTTGATCTTCATTTTGCATATTTCTTGTCTATCAAGTTAAAATGTACTCTGGGATTCCCCTATTGGCAATTGAACTTGAATATATAATTAATCCTTGTACATATTTTTTGTTTAACATGGCAATAAAAATTTTAATTCAAAAAATCTTATAGCTGCAGTACTACTCGTATAAATATTTTTTAGCTCAACAGTGCCATTTGTACAAGCGTAAGAAAGTATTTTGTGTCTTAACTCTTGGTGCCTTTGTTATATGGTTTAAAATAAGAGTTATATTATTTAGCTAGTAATATTTTTTTTTAAATGAAATTTACATATGTATATTTTATGTATTCATTTTTTTAATACTCACTTTTTTTGTAATTTTAAGTAAATAAAATCTATATAGGTACTTTTACTGATCGGGAGAAAAGTTCAGTATGCATTTCGGGAACAATTTTTTTTAATTTCTCAGTTAAAAATTAATTACAGTCTTGGAAATAAAACCTTAATTTATTCCATTAATACATAATTAACTATAACGTGTTATTATTGTCTTGTTCTTCATAAAAATCAAGACACGATCAAGTCAAGAAAAGATACATCAAAATTTAATAAAGTCAAGATGTACCATACTACTCAAGAATATCAAGATATAAATATGTGAGTATCTTGATTTATTTTCATGTTAAAAATAATCAAAAGTTGATTTAAAAATTTATTACTTATAAATTTATGCATATTTGTATTGGTACAGTATACGGTATACGTATTCAGATGAAAAAATAATGATATAGTTATTTGGAATACCTACCTGTATAAGTGTAACGGTTGTACCTATAACAATTCAGGTAATTTTTTTTTATATTTCGTTTCAAAGTATGAAGAAGTAAAAGAATTGTCGCTATCAGTACGTATTTTACAATAATTAGTAAGATTTTTTTTAGTTACCATTTGTTTAACCCTTCTCATGAAAACACAGTATTTAACAAATCAAGAAATTTCCAAAATTCTTGGCAGTTCAAGATGTTATGATGCCTAGAAAAACCTCAATTTTTGACTAAATTTTAATTAAGACAATTTTTTTTTCCTGGTGAACTCTGATCTTATCCAATGTCATTATTGTTATGAATTTTATCACAGCAAATTATAACGTATCGTATACTGTACCTCGTACTCACATAATGAATAAACAATAACATATTGATAAGATTATGTATATGTATATTTACAAGGAATATTATGTATATGTATATTTACAAGGAATTCATTTTTCTAACTAATATATTAATATACATACTCATTTCTTAGTTACAGTCTATTAATTTCTGAAAATTTTGAAATACCTACATCATTAATAATCTTAACAACAACATTCCTTGAAAACACATTAATAAGTTTTACTTTCATTTAAATACCTGCTCCGCTAATTAAATATTAAACAAAATTTTCCACACAATCAGTAAAATGAGGCCTAAATATGTAATAGTTATTTACATATCATGGCAGGGAGGTTAATCTTTTCATGACGAATATGGAGATTGTTTGCCGAGGCGCAGGCCGAGGCAAATAACCATGAATGAGTCATGAAAAGGTACCTCCCTGACGAGATATGTATTATATTTTTTCTGAAATCGTACAAAATTTTAAAATTAACGAATAATATATGTATTTATACATAACCTATATGTATTTTACGAGTAACTGTCGTTGTAGGCTACTGAGGTTATGTGTCAACCTGCTCTGTTGTTTGTTTAACTATCACATGGCACGCAGGGCAAGCTCATGGTTGCCAGATCACAAATTAAGAAATTATTTTTTTTATTGTAATTTGTTAAATGCATTGATCTTCTAAATTTAGTTTATTTAGTATAAATACTACATGTTATAAACATTTGAATTTTATTTATTGGTCACGTAAACAGTGTTTCGTATTCAAATATAAATATACCTACTTGTCAAAATAGAGTTGGCAACATTGTATTTTACCACTGCCTAGGCAGGGAAATCCAATTTCCCTGCCTATTTTGCGGCAGCCATTTGATAGATTACTGGCCGATTTCAGGAAAAACAATTTACGGTTATAGTTATAATTATGTACTTGTAATGTATATCAATGTTGCTTTTTGTTTTTGTAATGAATATTGAAAATAGAGAATCACGCCTATAAATAAGGCCGAAGCTGTTTCTAATAAGTGAGAAGGTTATTTGCTACAAATACTGAGCTGTCATGGAGATATATGTGCTGCACTTGTTAGTATATCTTTTGTTTTGTTATACCAGGGCTGGATTTAATAATTTCACGTTATTTATTATATTCAATATATTAAAAAAGTAGCTGTGGGCACCATAAAATTGACTGCTACTACCGAATATGTTTGTGCTATACGAAGAACTTTTTTTTTTACTATTTACCCCAATATTTTCATCACTTTAGTTGGAGGCGCTATAATGGATGAAAGTGAAGTAACGTTAGCGTATATAAAATTTTAAACAAGTGGTCACACTTCAGACGTTATAAAAATTTGCGAAAAAATGGTATTTAGAGGCATTATTTAGCAAAAATGGTTATAGCTTTAAGTAAAGTACTACTTCCGGTTAACGAATTGAAGTAAAAATCTAATCAGATTATCATATTTGATTATAAGTCTTAAATACCAGATATTAAATTTTTTACATGTATCTTATTGGAATTATTGTGGGCGAAAAATCGTTACAGACACACACACACATACACATACACACACACGGATATAAAGACATTACGATAAAAATAGTAAAATCGTATTCTAAGAACCCTAATACGTGCTCATATGCTGAAAACTCATACTTGAGAAATTTGACCAAAAACAATAACTCCCTTATTTATATATTGATAGGCGGGAGGTAAAAAAAGACATTTTAAAGTTTATAACAATGTTTTAAATTTATCGTTTATTAAATGCAGATAATACAAGAAACATACATAATTTCTTTTTTATATCTTGTTCGACGGGTAATACAGATTTTCAGAGATACTTTATTGTTAAAAAAGTGAAACAGTTGACAAAAAGAATGCACCTTGTGTACCACTTTGTATGTTCGCGGTCGGTAAAAAGTACTTCTATTTCCAGCTCTCAACCAAGCTATGGAAAATGATACCAATTTGTATTTGCGCAATAAAAGTTGTAGAGTACTTGTATATTCAGCATTTTATTTATCATTAATTATTATTATAATACTATACAGCTGTACAGCTATACTACCCGTTGTGTTTGTCTTGTAACATAAGATCCGTACACGCAGTTTCGTCACTGGTCACTCTAAGATAAATGATTGTTGTCAATCAGAGGAATAATTTGAGTCTGTATTTTATTCCAAATTGCGAAAGGTCAAGCGAAGGATGATATTACAGAGTTATTATTGTGATAAAGTATTACACGGTTCTGCACAGCAAGAACTATACGGCTGTTAGGAAAATATATGCGTAACTTAATCTTACACACAGAACGTACACTGAACACTGAATGTTGTACCTATCTTCTTTCACGCCTCCTTATTCTTAACGACAAATTGTAAGGCGGTTTACGTAAGGTGTTATCGGTTTTGTCAACGCATATGAATATTTTTATGTAAACAGTGTATCAAATTTTCAAAGGTTATTTCCAGTTATATCAGAAATAAGTGTCATCATGAAATTCTATAAGCTATATTTTGTTTTTATGCATATTATAGTAATTATGGTGATTTAAAGTTTGGTATATTGCTAATAATTTACGTGGTCATAATTACTTTCTTAAGAGAGCCATGGATTTATAAGCAGTAAAATCACAAGATGTCCTGATTTTATTAATAAATATTTATTTTCCCATTTTTTTTTTACTTAGCAACAAACGCGAAAACAACCTACATGATAAATCCCGATTCCGAAGGAGGAGGTGTTTTATCTAATAACAAATGTGCTTGAGTGATTTTGTTGATAAGCTAAAAGATATGAAATATGAAAAATAAAAGTTTATCTGAGAAAATCAGATTGGTCATGTGGTATTTGGTGAGATAAATTATAAACCAAAGATATTGCAAGACAATTTAATTATTATTATTTTGACTATTATTTACATATTGTTATAAACAATAACAATTGTTTATTTACTTGATAGCAAAAATTCATCGGGAAAACGGAATTACAGTATAATATACAGTTCCTTTTGGTTGAATTTGAAGCGTTTTGTATTGTGATTGGTTAAAAGGTAAAATTTATGAATTACGAATAAGAATGCAGCGGAATGCGGTGATATTGATCGATTTGCGCTCATTTTAGGATGGGTGTGTATAATTTATTAAGCATTAAAACATTTTCTCTCATAAATTTATCATATTTTTCTGTATAAGAAAAATATAAGTATTTAAATATATAACAAAGAGTAAAATTCTTTTGTTACTTTTCTTAGTTTTATTGAGATGAATCGTTTTGGTTTTATTACAGATTTCATTTTCGTTTATGAAATAATATATTTATTTTGCTTTTATAACAATTAATAAAGTGCAGTAACACTTTGATGTCTTTAAAAATTATAAAAATAAAAATAATCTTGGTTTATTTGATTTCTTTTTAAATAAAATAAATTAAAAATTTTGCCATCCCTGTTTTTAAGTTTATTATCATAGCCATATAGAATCCATATATATTTATCTTTGTCAGTTGTAACAAAAGATAAACATGGCCAAAAACAATTTATTTTGTGAGAATCTCAACACAACCATTTAAATTTTTCTTGTAAAGAACTTTGAAAATGACGCACACATTCTTGATTTTTAATTTCTTTTTTTGTGACAAATTTATCTTAGGTTTTGGTCTCATAGCTTTTATAATTTAATTTTTTAAAGAAAAAAGGCAGTTAAAAATGGAAGTTTCAATAAACCAGTAATAGTATTGAATAAAGTAATAACTAAATACTTACTGGTAATAGAATTATGTGAAACAAATTAAAAGTATTATAAACTTCATTTTTATATAAAATATATTATAAAATTAAATATAAAGATTTGTATATTTACATAAAACTGATAATAAAATTTAGATATAAATAAGAATATGCAAGCCAGAATCATTTGAATCTAAGGAAGTGCATAATTTCCGGTGCACGCGAGACAGAGACGCTGCGATTGGATTTGTTAACGTTTTGTAATGCTACTTTGATGGTACCTTGCCTGTATGAATGAGCTGCGCTAACCGTGCACAAGAGATGAGTGCACTTGGCCTATGCGCTCGCGTTCAGTGTATTCAACGCGCTAATATTTCTCTCGCAATAAAACATAGTTTTATGATAAAATTAAAATAAAAAATTATACATAAAAGTACGTAACATAATTTTTATTTTGCCATTTTTCCAGGGTGTGCACTATACATCTTGCGCATATGGACTGCACGCCACTGCAAAAATGATATTTAAGAATCATTTTTGCCCCTTGTAGTCATTACTTCGCAGGAAATATTGGTAAATTTTACCGATGTCAGTGATATAAAATGCATAATTTTACTTTTTTTACTTCACTTCTATAATTTAACAAAGAACTTGTTATTCAAATAGCACCCAGAATGGGGAAGTTTAGTGTGGTTGAAATTACATGTGAAATCTTTTTTAATCGTAAGTATATGAATAATTATAACTTCAAATGTAATTGAAATTAAAATTATATATCCATTTATTTATAATTAATATCATTGAACTTTTGTGACGTCACAAGTGAGTTAAGCACTTGTTTAGAAGGGATGGTGAGACCTGACATTTTGAACGTAGGTCTTTGTTGAGAAAACTTCCTGTTGCCATGGGAACCTAGCACGCACTGCGTAAGATAGACGATACGTTCTCCGTAAATTTTTGTGACGTCAGTGTAAAATTTCATATTTTGAGAAATATAGGCATTTTTAAATGAAATAAAATATGGGAATTACTTTTAAAGACAATCCTAATAAAATAAAAAAAAATCGCTAAAATTTGTCATTATGCTAAAATATTAGTTTATATTTAATTAAAAATTTAATATGATTTTTCTGTATTTAACATTGTTCTTTCTGTCCAACTATTATTAATATATTTTTATCTTAAATTGCCATGAAACAACAAGGAAGTTAGTTGTAAACATTTATACAATATTTGCAATGCATTTTCAATTAGAATTAAAATTAGAACATATCCTGAAACAATTACTAGTTTATATTTCAAGGATATTTGCAGTATGGAAATTAAATGGAATGCCATGGAAATTTATAATATAGTAGTATCAATCAATACTTGATTCAATATCTTTCAAATGATGATAGATTTATGTTGCTAGCAAAGAAATTATCCCCAATAAATCACAATTCAATTTTTCCGTACAGTCTCACGTACTTGGCCCTAGGCTGATATATTACATTAATGTTTTATTAATTTCTAAGATTTTCCTAATTGCAACAGCAATTACAATAAGATATAATCAAGTCTTAATTAACATAAAGATGTATTTAAGTATAAAAAAATTACATATTATTACATGGAAACATATCCTTACATAGTGTTAATCATTAAAAAAATTAAAAACTATTGTCATATCTGGGTCAAGTTAAACTGATTGTCAGTTTTCTTTGTTTGCTAAACATTGTTTGAAAACAAAAAGCCGAGAACAAATGAATATTTCTTTGTTTCGGGCGTGGTTAGTCGTCCCCTTTGGGTGTTTAGTCCATTGAATTAGATGTGTCAAAAGATTACGTATTGTTGTATGAACTTTTAACAACTGTCAAAACATCGAAAATACTTGAATAGTTAATGAAAAGTGACTTGATTCTTTCTAGTTTCGAAATATCAGACACTTTAGGCATACTTAATCGTGTGAAACCTCCGAATTAATTACAATCAAAATACTGTGAGAATCAAAACAATGGGGTCATCCCAGAAAAATAATCTTATGCCTACTACACAAGTGTTACAAATAAATGAATAAACCGAAAACAATATTATGCAAAAATGCAATCCATTTATTATTAAAATTGTTTTTAATTATTTACTAGCACTTGCAGACAAAACCGATCAAAGATTTATTAAATTATATGTATAGTAAAAATTTGGCTTAAAAATGTTTTGATTACCTAAAGCAAGCGTCCACAACTATGGATCAAAATCATTCAAAATTAAAGACATTTCAAATCAATGGGAATTTTCTAGGCTAATATTACAAGTGGTGAACTTATTGACAATAATATTTTCAAAAATTTACGAATGTTAATCCCAAAGACGAAAAATTGGTTGTATCATGAGTGGCATTTTCTAAATATGTATTAGAGATTTTAAAATGACTTATATTTAGGAAGAGGATACAGTAATTACTAAAATATTCTCTAAATTGTCTCCATATACTTTCTTTTAGTGTTTATTACAGCACTAATTACATTTATTCACGCACTGCAAACATTATTTATCGACAACATATTATCAAAACCGTAACTGTCACTTTTTCTTAGTTATCAAATAGTTATTTTTGATTCTAGATTGCAAAAAGTTACTTTTACATTCGAGAATGAAAAAAAAACAACCATTCGAGAATACAAAAGCATATCGCAATCAAGTATCAAACAATATTTGTTCGAAAATTATGTCCTAAATTAGTAAAAATGCAATAAGACGTTTGTCAAATCAGATATTCTTTGACTCGTCAGCTAGTTGACAGTAGAAATCAAGCAAATGTTTTAAATTATATAAATTTTCATGTAAAATATTTTAACACGTCGTTATTTATTACTATTAAAACGATATCAGAAAGCGATGAAGATAATAAGTGACAGATTTTTTTAAAATTATGACCCTGTATTTCAATTTGCATCCTGTATACAAAAAAAACTATCATTTCACGTATTAATATTTGTAATACAAATATTAACTTCGCATATTAACTTGACAAATAAACCGTTAAATATTTATTCATTTTTGTCTTAATTCGATGGCTGCCGCTATTTTTAAGGTGATTTATGTCATTTTCATATCTAATTTCTAAACTTCAAGTTACAAGACACGTAATAGTTATTTACATATCATGTTTAGGATTGTAATTTTGCTGGATGCGTATTTTGTGGTGCTAGCTTGCGAACGCTACCTTAGAACGAATCTGGAAAAAAAATTCACGCAAGAAGTTTATGCCATATTTTTTGTTCGGTAAAGATCAATAATTGGTTTTTATTTTTGTACAAACAGTTTTATTTATTTTATACACATCCTATTTTATGGCTATGTGTCTCAAACTAACAAGTACTGTCAATCTGTTAACACGACAGCAGTTGTTGCCGACACTGTAAATGAAATGCACTCAATTTATTTTTTCTAAATAAAATTTCATTCATTAATCCACTATTCTCTTTTATTATTATTAGGCAAAGAAATGTTTGAGACATAATTTTTATTGTAAATAAAGTTTTTCAATAAATGCTTTAGAATTAGGAGTATTTTTCCAAAATTTCCCGCACGGTAATCTGGGGGAGACGAGGGAAATTGTGATTCCCGACGTTGCTTTGGTGACGCGAATCAACAGATTTTATTGTAAAAGTACAAAAAATTAAATTTGCAAATTGATTCAGAAGCAGAATTTTACGCAATGTAACTATCATTTAAACCTTTTATATTTAAATATGACTTTACATGATAAATCCGTACTTTTGGGTGTTCGAGTCACCATTCTGTAGGTGGAAAATAAAATTCTTGTTTTGTCTTGTTTTAAAACAGAAAACAAAAAACGACTAAGAACAAGAATTTCGTAAAACCCTAATTTTTTCACAGATTTAAAAAATGAATGACCCCATTCTCAGCACAGTCTACTTGATATGTGATGAGAATGAGTATCAAGATCACCGTAGGTGTCGCAAATGTTACAATGGATGACTCACATCTAAAAATAATCACGGATATGCTAAGAAATTTACAGGAAAATATAAAATTTTTCAGCAAACCTTGACCAATCGCAAATTAAATTAACAACGTTCACGTGTTTACAATTCTCACTTATTATTTATAACCTCAAATTTTTCTCAGACGTCAAATCTTATCATTGCAATCTGCAGAAACAATAGACAAGAAACGGGACAAAAACTACAATGAATTTTTGACAATTGACCTTTGGCTTAATAAATACATGAATATAATTTGTTCTACATGTTTTTCATTGTTAGAAATTAGTGTACATATATAACATACTGTGTAGAACATATATTTTCTAACGGTAAATCTACATCTTGTATAGTTTTATAGATATGATTTTTTGTAACAAGACAGTTGGAGACTACAATGCTACGTTACAACAGAAACTCATTGTTTGTTGTTTATAAAAATTGAATGTTACCTTTTTTGAACATTAGGTGAATAGAATTTTGCAATTTGTTCATTATCTAGCACAAATGTTTCTATTCAAAATCTAAATTCAATTCTTTCATGTGGTGATATTGAATCAATTGTTATTTGTGTAAAATTAAATTAAGTTTCGCTTATATATGATGTCCAAATTAAATGTTACTTGAATTATTAATATTGTATTTTAAATTTTGATTAGCATTTTTTTACATATTTATGACATGGATGCTTTTAAAATGCTATAAAAATAAAATCAAATAAAAAAATTTACATTAAATAATATCTCTTTCCAAATTTAAAATTTTAAATAATCGTTTATTAGAAATAGAACATTGTACTAAAATAAAAATAAATTATTATCATTTTTTCAATAAAATTTCGAATTTATTTTTTACGAAAATCGACAGCACTATTATAAATAGTAATTTGCCAAACTAGAGAGTAACTAGTGTTACAGTAGTGACAATATGCCAATGCAAGTTAAAGTTGTCAAATTGTGAAATAATGTTAGAAAAATAGAGAACAGGATATAATTGCTGTTTAAAGAATATCGTTATTAAATAAGAATTATTTCATTTTGGTATTTAGTATGAAAAATATAGGTATGTAGGTATATATTCCACACTATAGTTTCTTATTGTGAGATTGTTTGTTCTTAAACAAATTTAATATAACAAAATTGTCACTGTCACTGTCAAATATATTTAGACCGTGACTTACTGATTATTCTAGCGAAATATTAATGTAATTTGAAGCTGCACAGATCAAATTGGTTTCTAAAAATTAAAAAGATTTATGTGAAAAGGAATTTGAAAAGTTCTGCGAACTGTAAATTCTTTCGTAATCAATTATTGTATTATTTGACATTTATTAATTAACCACAATTTTAATTTATTTGAGTAACTATTGCTTAGCAACTTTATACGCACTCGGACGATAAAAGTCAAATTACGCCCGCAAAGGAAATAAAAATAAATATTACTTAGTACTAGTAGATAAAAAGTAATTAATAAAATATGTACCTATGTACTGATTATAAAATTGTTAGTTACTGTTTTAAAAATGTAGATATTATTATTTTCTAAGGCAAATGGAAAATATTTCTATAATATAATTTATAAATTAATTTATGAAATGTGTTGTAATGCAAATTTTTCATTTATACTCAATTTATTTAGCAATTTATTTATGATTGAAGTAATGATAATAACAATAATCATTGTGAGTTACATTGAATGCGTTTACGGTAATTTCCTTGAAGGTAAATTGTCCAAGTATTTATAATACCTGCGTACGTAATTACAATTTGTCATATGTATGCCAATTGCTTTATTTATTCACGTATCAATAAATAATCATCACATACACGTTTGGAATCTGTTTATTGTAGCATTGCTTATTAATGCATACCTCTTGTTTAAGCTAAATAAATTAGCAATACACATGTGTATTCCATCCATATTCATACATTACAATAATAATGTAAGTGTATTATATACTCACGGACAATGGTGGATTATACACTAACATATTTCGTTTCGAAGTTTAAAATTTGGGAATTGATTTCAATAGAAATCAACTAATAACTATTATAGTACAGAGTTAATTTTTCGAATTTTAAATCCCTAATATAAGGTTATTCCTGCAACGTGTTCTATATAAAATGTTTCACATTGATCTCGAGTATTTATTTCTTGTTTTATTTTAAGATTTTAACCAGTCATTGTACAGTACTTTTTGAATTTGGACAATGAAAATCGAAAATCAGAGAATATTATACCCATTTATATTGAACGTTTATCAAGTGTTTTCATGTCGTAAATGACGTTTATTTGACATTAAAAAAACAATATGGCGCAGGAACCTCATAAAGAGTACCTTAACGCACGCGCAGTGTTGGCAATTAATGTGAGAAATGAAATGTCCTACACTGCACATGCGCAGTGGTGACATATACTGTAATCAACGATTTCTCACACTTTAACCCACAATTATGAGAAATACGCAACTTTGAAGTTTTATATTCTTGGAGAAAAGTACTACTTTCCGTAGTAGTCGTAGAAAAATATTTTTTTGCCCTTCCGGAAGGCCTGCTTTTAATCTTCATTTTCAAAAATAGAAGTTACATTTTTTATCCCTGATAGAATAAATATGAATGAAATAAACTTCACCCTCAGTATTAAATTATGCACTTTAGTCCCTTAGTGTATAATATACCTATTTTTACTATTATATTTTAAAAAAATATAAATTATATTTTATTTTTTTCATTGTATAGAACCAAGGCAGTTTAATAATATGTACATAGATGAGAAATTTATGTTTACAAAATGTGTAAAATGTTAAGTGTAATTGACAAATTTACTCTATGTCACTTCAACAGATTAAAGACTTATATAAAGGTAGAATAAATTAAAGGCCCAAGAAGAGTTAATGTATTGTACACTGTACCCTTCAGATTTTTTACCTGCGAAGTTAAAAAGAACAGCAACTGACTTTGCAACATTTTTTCCAGGATAAGGATCCTGCAAATGGTTTCCTTTTTTAATTAAAGTGTAAAATGTATTACCTTTTTAACATTGCTATCATAACAAAATATTTTTAACAAGACATGTGGTAAAAAAAATTGTTTTATTAGTGTTTGTAAAAAAATATTTTATTTCTCTAAATGCTTTTGTTGCTAAATATAGTACTGACATTTTAATTGGATGTTTACTTCTTTGCATACTAGCACACCTACATATTATTAATAACTGTATAAGTACCCAGAGTTATACAAATACATTATAGAACAATCCTATTTTTTACTCATAACAGTATATTGTGTATCTAAGGTAGTAGGACAAGTGATATTTTTCCGGACGATGGTGGAAATAAGCAACACCAGAAGTCCGGAAATGGAGATTCCAAGCGAGTTGTAGGTACACTAAACTTTTTCTACGACGAGATTATTTCTTATTTCATTTATATTTTAATTAGAAAGATGTGTTCTATTCCTAACAACTAGCTACAAAACAAACATTAAACAATACGTTTTTTTACAGATTTTACAGATTTTTTATATTGTTCTTGTTGTTGCTATTATTCTTTTCCATGTTAAAAGCTGTTAGAGAGGTATGCTATAATTTATACTTTTAGTTATTAAAATTAAAATCTATAGGGTCATTCCAGTTTTCTTTTCTTTTAATTTCATAAAATGTATGTAAAACTAATTATGCCCATACGTGTCTTAAATCATAAAAGTGTATATTTGTTCAGATATTTAGTTTCAAAAATATCGTGAAATTGTGACGTCAGAGTTTCAAAAGCTAAATTTCTTGACTTCTTGAACGCACACCTCTGTTCCTTGCGGAGATACTTTGAACTACGTCTGTCACTTGCAGGGAGTGCACTTGTTTTGATTCTGTATTTGGTAGAGGTTAGTTATAAAGTTGATTAAATATTTTTGTATACCAACTTATTAAATTAAAAAAATAAAATTAAATGACAAGTTGTCACAAGTTTATAACTTTACTTTATTTCGGTGCGTAGCCAATTTGAACAATTTCAAATTGAACAATAGGAATTGAACTAGGAAAGGTGCGTACCAGAAACGTACCAAATGAAACTATTACGTCGCGAGATAAAATCCGCGAAAATGTATTACGATATTTATGAATGAAAAGTTGTAAATTTACATTTAGTTTTTAATGCAACAATAATTAAATAGTTCAAATATTCTATTTATACAAAAAAACGCAATATTTTTTTTTATGGGATGACCCCATTATATGTATATTTGTAGACAGGATCAGATTTGGAATAAATCAATCACATATAAAAGTTGTACTTCGTGACGTCATAGTCTAGTTACAAATATTAACGTCTCTTTACTCCTTAAAACTTTTAACTATATTATCGTTGTCTTATATAATTTCTATACCAAATTCTTCGACGTTGTACTAGAGTGAGTGTTGATATTAGGACCGCAATAATTATATCACATTATCTGTTGTCATGTCAACAACGTCCAAACAAATTTCTCCTGTAATAGAAGGCCTCCATTAACCTTAAGCTGGGACCTTTTAGCGTTGATCTTTCAAGATAAACAGGCGAGTGTTCGGTTCTCATTATCCTGTCAGGGTTTTTACATCCGCGTTGGTGACGATAATCATTGTAATCTGGACTAATTATGCGTCGATTTCGTGATGCAACTCCGTGACGTGAGCTGACGTAACGCGCAACATCCATGCCATTTGCACGAGGAAAAGTCATCGCAAATGACATCGAGAAACAAGAAGGGTGGAGACGCAGACAGGCTGGTCTAATGGAAATAACACGAAATAAAAGATGATTTTAGTGTCACGCTAGATAGATGTTGATTCGTAATGTATTTTCATATAATATAATAATAAAAATGTGCGAACCAGGGACGTAGTCAGGATTTTTTCTAGAGGGGGCAGAAACTAATTACAATTTTCTAATAAACTTTACTTTTTATTTCAAAATATTGGTAATTATATGCAGTTTGCTTTCGTGATTGTTGCTAAGCAAAAAAAAATCTGATGTGGACACCACATGACTTCCTTGTTCACTAAATTAAACACATTTTTATTGCACTTCATTAAACTTATTTCATACTTGTAAGTGTGATTATTCTACGACTAATTATTCTTCAACTTCTATTCGTTTCATATCTTTGAATTACATTTCGAAATGGATCATATTTTTATTAAATGTTTATTACTATTCTTATTCCATTACACAAAATTATTTGAAACGCTTAAAAACTTGTAAAGAAAGAGGTAAAGTTTTCATTTATTTCGTATACATATATTTCTCATGAAATATATTGTGACAGTTTTCAATGTCAATTTATTAACAAGAAATCAATTCAATTTATTAACAAGAAATCAAATGATTCTTAAAAAAATTTAAAACGAACTAAATTATTATTATTTTTAAAATTATGGCAAAAGTAAACTGCCCTTTTAGAAAGGTCGATTGAAACAAAAAATTGAGGTTTATAACTAGATGTTACAGAAATTTCACAATTAAAATTTCAACATTCTGCGGCTAATCGTTTTTGAGTTATGCGAAAAATTCAAAAAAATACTACCAGCAAAGTTCCTTTTTTGCACTGCCGATTGCAATAAAAAGGGAGGTGTACAACTAGATGTTATAGCAGTCCCAGATACAAAATTTCAACATTTTGCGCCTAATCGTTTTTGAGTTATGCGAAAAATTCAAAAAAATACTACCAGCAAAGTTCTCTTTTTGGCACTGCCGATTGCAATAAAAAGGGAGGTGCACAATTAGATGTTATAGCAGTCCCATATACAAAAATTCAATATTTTGCGGTTAATCGTTTTTGAGTTACGCGAGATATGTACGTACAGACATCTCGCCGAAACTAGTGAAAATGGATTCATGAAACCTGAAAACCGAAGTTTTTCGCTATTACAATACTTACTTTACTTTGTACAAGGAAGTAAAAATCATGCAAAATAAAAGTTTATTGATAAAATCGAAAGTTTTTGTGATATTACTTCTGAAAAAATATTACATATTACCATGCAGTGGAACTTTTATGCGGAAAGCTAAAGGTGGATTTATGCAGCCAAAATTAAAATTAAGATTAACATTTACATTATCACTAAGAAGTTGAATACACAATAATGTACGGAGTGATTTACGCCAGCAACTAACATTAAATTAACATTAAAACTTAACTAGAAAGATGACCAACTTCCAACTTTTTAATGTTTAT
The DNA here is from genome assembly GCA_035578165.1 of Stenolophus ochropezus. Classification (NCBI taxonomy): domain Eukaryota; kingdom Metazoa; phylum Arthropoda; class Insecta; order Coleoptera; family Carabidae; genus Stenolophus; species Stenolophus ochropezus. The sequence continues at coordinate 24,600,872 of JAQOWZ010000008.1, forward strand.
GTTAGTTGATGAGGTTTGAAGATAGTTTAAATTTAATTGTGTATCCCGTGCGTATCCGGTCTTCTTCTTGTCATCCATTTGACAAATAAATAATAGACAAACGAATATAAGAAACAATAAACACAAACAACAATCACGAACACAAAACATAGGTTAACCTACAGATGTGTCATTTTAAAATGTTTCAATTGCGCAGGCGTAATTGAAGTATTTGCAAGTCTGCATAAATACCTCTTCTTAGTTTTAATTTTAATGTTAGTGAAAATGCTAATGTTAATTTTAATGTAAGTTTTAGTTTGGCTGCATAAATCCACCAGAGTATTATGTCAAAATCGAAATCGACAATAAATGTGTTTTTATATAGGTATAATTCGGATGACATTCAAGAACAGACAAACGACGATCTTTTTAAACGTTTCAATGACTTAAATGCGACCTTGCACTGGTTGCACAGTTGATTGCATTGATTTATTTAATTAAATCAAAATATGTCGTCAAGTTTTACCTTCCAGGATCACAATATAAGAAATATAATAATATTTATTTAAAAATAATTTGTTTGAACTGTATCAAAATTTTGTTTTCGCGCCTCAGTCCGATATAATTATTACTGTAGACCTCAAAATCGTCTAGAAATTCTCTGGGAATACCATATTTTAGTATTATATTATGTCCAAATTTTTAATTCTACTTTATTGAAAATATAAAACATTAATTAAAAGCACTATTTTTGATTTATTATTTATATTATACTTGTGTTGTATGATTATGATTACGTTAATTGTTGAAAAATATCAAGTCATAGTAGTTTTATTTTTTTAGGTTAGAACAAATGTCAATAATTTTGTCAATAAAACAAATGAACTATTTATATACCTAAGTGAATCGAAAATGTTACCGACATAAAAATCTATAGTGTATACAATTTTAAATAGTAATAATAATTCTTGGATAAATTAAAAGTGTCATCGGCGCAAAAAAAATCTTGTGTAAAACACGCCCAAAAGCTCTTTTGCGAGATCTCACATTTAGAGGGCTCGCTTCCAGCTCGACCTGTCAATATAAACTCGCTCTCGCAAAAGTTTTGTTTTTGGACTAGTTATGCAAATAACTATTATATTCTGAAAATTATATTATTATTTTTGTGTGATTAAACTGTTAATTTTATAAAATTAATTTCATTATTTATGATGATTTGTGGAATGTAATAAAAAGCAAAATTATTATTTTATTGTACGAAATTTGTTTCAAGGCCCAGCAAGTCAACTTTGCACGGGCCCCGTTTTAAGGATGCCCTGAGTGCATGCATATCCATTGACGTCATAAGAGAAAACGGTTTCAATACCTTACACAATATGGTTCATCACCAAAAACAGCTAATAAAGTCTTGTGCTGAAAATTGCACAGAAATACTACAGTAAAGTCTTATTCCCAGCGTCCTAACCTAATGAGTAGTTGATAGTGAATAAGGCTGAAACACAAGCGTAATTACTAGTGCTTAAAAGATATACGAGCCCATTTAAAAAATATACAATGTAATTTTTATTGAAACACCCAGTATGTAAATATACAGATTAGATAATTTTAGTATAGAAATATTTAAACGCTGTGGATCTAAACTTTACTCCCTAAATAAACTAGATACCCTTAATTACACAAACTTAAAAAATAATTAAAAATTATCTACTCTAAATGTCAATATAGCTATTAACAAACCAAGGATAGTTATCAGGATTAGTATTATAACCGCCGCAGATATTAATTGAATTCTGAGCTCGGAGAGCGAGGATTTTAAGGCATCTAAGGCCGTGGTTTATCAATAATTTACCGGTTCCATGTTAAATAAATATTATTTTATAAAATTCTCTTCTGAGTAACGTTTTCGTGATCAAATCTGTATGGCTTATACTGATTCTGTGAGACGAGACAAGACGAGAATTTTCTTTGTCTCGTATCTGCTCATTTATTTCTCGTCTCGAATATTTTTATCTCGTCTCGAGTTTTCAATGTCGAATATTGCTTATCACGCACGCCGTATGGGTTTCCATATCTAGGGAGACTAAATATTCTTTTGGGAAATGAGGAAGAAAATATATTGAGTAAACAACGTTTTTAGTTTCAGTTCTGTAAAATTTATTATATACCAACGTTTCGGCAGCATAAACTGCTGCCTTCTTCAGGTTATTAGATAGAATAAAGCAAGTAACTAAGAAACGAATTATAACATTACAAAGACACGGCCGGATTTATGTTGGTGGGGGCCTCTGGGCAAAAGTTTGGTGGGGCTCTTTTTCAACATGGAATAAAAAATGAAAATCTATATTTTATGATTTTTTAAATAAATTTTTAATTTAACAAATACTTGCATAATTTTGAATATAATTTATGATTCTGACGAAGGCTGATTTACAGTCGAAAAGTTGGTGTATTAGTGGATTTTTTTAAATGATTGCTACTTCAAAAGTTTTTTCCTAATTACTAATTATTCAGTCGAATATTGATTCTGTATAGATAAACATAAAATTTAGTTTTGGCACTTTTCTTGCTGTCTTCTTTGTAAAATATTCTATATCTTCATACGATATAATACTCTTAAAATATCATTGTTGAGGCTCAGAAATATTAGATGATGTTTTAGGCGTTGTTCGATCATAGCGCTTCTCAGTCCATTATTTAATATTGTTAATTTTGATAATGACCTTTCTGTGGTGCAATTTGTCATCATATTATTATTATTATTATTAAATTATACATGAATAGTTCTCGACGAAATTCACTATTATTTTCTTCTATTAAAAATTGAGTCATACCGTTATATATTAGTAAAGTTACAAGTACATAAATTTTGGTGTTTTTCAGGTTGGCTCTTTCTTATTTTCCAGTAATGTAAATTGTCTGCACACCCTTAAATCCATGTTTGAATATAGGAAGCCATGTTTTGCTTATTTCCAAACCATCGTTAATTAATATGCTTAGAAATGCACTAAAATGGTGAAAATTCAGGTTTCTGATTTTGTTTTTTAATGGTACACTGTTACTACTGTTACATTGTAGAGTCGGACAATATACTTTTACTCATGAATGACACATTCTTTATTTTTCTTCAAACATACATATTTTAGAAACTGATTTAATACTTGACGTTTCATTTTATCAATTAAAATCTGTCAGTTGTAATGTAATAAATTCATTCTTAGGTTATTTAGTTTTTTAGTGCCATTTAGGACGGTATTACAGGTTCCTATTGTACAAGTAGAGAAATAAAAGCAACAAACGAAAAAAAAAAGTCTTTTTTGTAAAGATTTAGTTGAATTATAGGATTAAAATGAAACAATATGTATTAAGTAACATTCAGAAATACATGTAAAATTGTCCTGTGCAATATGGTTACTTAATTTTAGCCAGACAATTTTTATTTACTAAAAACTGTTTTCCCATCTTAAATGACTATGACAACACTTTTTGGAACACACAGTATATGTATTTTAATACGTTCCGTTTACTTCCTTGAAATGTAATTAGTAATGTGTAATATTAACAAAGGCGGATACAATTACGTGCTGTGTATAAATAAACATATATGTAAGTAGGTATGGTTATTTATAATTATTTTCCAATGTTTATAGGTGTTTGTTATTGTAGTTAGTTTAAAATTGTTTAGCATTTTACTATTTCCAAATAGAGGCGCACCTAACTCACTGTCCGTGGAGAATAAATCATCCAATAATTACTAATAATGTTTTTACGCTCTAATTGCTGCAGAATTTCAACTCCTACGCACTTATTTCTACGTGGAACTGACCATTTCATGTCTTCACCTACTCCTTCTGCATTTTGAACTATAAATACGAGCATACATTACTACATCTTGTTATTTTATATTTGCTTATTACAGTAAACACATTTTTTAAATAATTCTTCTTGTAAAATATGAAATATACAGAATATTCAGAAATAAGATTAATTTAAAATAAGACTTGGATATCAACTCCAATCTTCGCCAATATTTATTCATAATTAAATCAAAGTGGATAACATCTGGTGAGGAAATTTCATACATCCGTAATCGGGATGTCGCTTTGTTATTTGTATGGAAAATATAGGCGATAACGGACGTTTGAAGTGAAAAACTTAAAAAATCAAAGATATTGTTTCCGCAGTATAATCATTATATTATTGTGTATCATTGCATTATTTTTCCATATAAGACAAAGGTGATGTGAAGTTGGTTATCCCAATTACAATAAAGACGCTAGTGCCACCTACAGTCCGATTATTTATTGAAAAAAAAATACGAATAAGTACTTGTTGCGTAGTAATAGACAAACGAGTGTCAAAAATGACATTTAGATCACCACAGTGAAGCTGGAGTAATTTAATAGTTATTTACATCACTAGTCCAGAAACTAAACATTTAGGAGAGTGAGCTTATTTTGACAGACCAAACTGAAAACGATACTTGCAAATAATGCGAGATCTCGCTAAAAAGTTCCTGGGCGTGTGATACACAAGATTTTTTGCGCCGATGACACTTTTAATTTATTAATATTATTACTACTTAAAATTTTATACACTGCAGGTTTTCATGTCAGTAACATTTTTGGTTCACATGGGTATATAAACAATTCACATGTTTTATTCAAAAAAATTAGTGTCATTTGTTCTAACCTAACAAATAAAACGCAAGTGAATTGATATTTTTTATATTTATTTCCTAAGGGAGTAAAGTAGGCTTTTACTTCCGGAAGTGCAAAAAATACTATTAAGTTAAATTGGGAACAATCTTGATAATTGAATATTTTTGTATGCCTCTATATTCTAATTTTACTTGTAATTTATAATGAACAGTTACACTTACAATTTTTCCACTTCCTTCCTCTTTTGTCCAATCTTCTCCAAACAAATTTTTACTGGCGCTTCGTTATTTGTCAAATAAATCTATTAATTTATTAATTACTTTCTCTTTCTGTTTCGCAGTAAATTAGTCTCAAATGATTGAACATTTCTTCTTTTTTATATAATAGTATTCATTGCCTTTCTTCCACAGATAGTAATAGCATCCGATCAATAGGAACATAGTTTACGAGAAAATAATTATTAAAAATTTGGGAAAGGGATATTTTAAGGTCAGCGTAGTAAAATCGTGAAAGAAGAAAGACATGAGACTGGGAACGTAAGAAATAGTCTAGCTTTATCCATGATCCTACCATGCTGACGTCACATGTCCTTTCTCTAGATCACTAAATTATATAACTATATTACTGCAAACAAATGTTTAGTTTTTATTATTATTATTAGAAGCTACAGTGGTTAGTTTTCATATGTTATGATTTATAAACTGAAATTCAATTATGGTCACATACCCCATTGGGACAACTTGTTTGAAATCCCATATTACCTACATCGGTTATAGCGACCTGCGACTAAGCGTCAAAATTATATTTTTGCATCGATATTGTAAGAATCTGATTTTGCAGTATTTACTTCGTTTATTTTTACTTCCTTGTACAAAGTAAAGGAAGTATTGTAATCGCGAAAAATTTTGGTTTTCAGATTTCAACGGAAATATCCATTTTGACCATCCCTGAATCCATTTTGACTAGTTTCGGCGTGACGTCTGTACCTATGTATCTAGCATAACTCAAAAGGATTAGCTTAAAATTTTTAATAAAATTTTCAACAGATGATCCATTTCGAAGAGAAGTTCGAATATATGAAACGAATGGAAGTTGAAGAATGATTTGCCGTAGAATGATCTCACTTTCAAGTTCAATAAGTTTAAATTAAGTGCAGCACAAAATGTGTATAATTTAGACTGCAAGGAAGTCATGTGGTGTTCACATCAGATTTTTTTTTCATATACTGATTTTGATTTGTTTGTCCCTGTCTCTGTTTTTCTAAATTTCTCATACTGCTTCATCATTTTGTTTATTAAGCATAATGATGTTAGTAATAACTGTGTACACAGTTTGTTCAATTAGCAACTGGCAAAGACTGATTGAAATTTAGATGTGATGGTGATTCCGAAACCGCAAGCGGATGCTAATAAAAGATAAATGACACTGAATTTTAACCTTCCAATACAAGGCAAGGTCTCCGAGAAACCTTCTTCAGTAACCGTCACATACTCTCACGTAGATACTCGTTTCTCGTCGCTTTCAATACTAACTACTGTGTGTGAGTGGTCTGGACAAGATATACCCACTGTAAGTTTTGTTAAGACTCTCATTATAATTTTAAAAATGGATTATATCTTATACTAGGATTAAAGGTAAAACATTTCTGTAATCCTACTCGTGCAGAAATGATAATTTGTATTTTATTGCATTCGAAAATGTCTGGTAGATTTACTAAGTGTTTCTGAAATTTAGCCGAATAACATAATTATAATAAAAATAACAAATTTAAATATAAAGTTAAGGTAATCAGCACTTTAACCAGAGTCCGAAAAACCGGCCATTGTGTTTCTTAAATATTAATTGAAATAAAATTTTATTCATTTTTCCATACGTTGAAATAGCGCTACTTCAATTTTCACTATTTTAACTGTCAAATGTCAAATTTCAATTAAGAAATTCCGAATTATATCGTGAATTACATTTGAAATATTATTTATTTTGACTAATACATATTTCATTTAAACGAACATGCTATCCATAATTCAGAGAGAATTATATATGAGACGAAGAACTGACATCTCGAAATTCGACATTTCTGAAATAGTGCTACTTCCGATGTGAGAATATGGGCCTTTTAATCTCTTTGTTTTTTATTGATTTTATAATAAAATATAAATAAAAAAATTAGAAATATAACATTGAATACTATATAAACATTTATTTATATATAAGGCATGCTAAATTTATATTAATTAGTAGGTAATAGTTTTATCACTTTTAACATTTTTAAGTTACTTTTAATTCAGTGATTGTAGAATAAATACTTGTATAATTATAGCGGTATATGTATAAAAAGTCATTTTATTTTATTTATTAAAAAAATATATTGTTCTTCACCTGAGTATGCAATTTTTAGAAAATATTAAATTGAGATTCGACACCTCCCCTGTTTGGAGTTCCGTTCCGCCCCCTCTGTTTTATAGTTATTATTTTTATAAATAAATATTTTCTTAAATTATTCTGCTATAACAACAATAATGTCTTTAGTCATTAACAAAATATGAGGTGTTTAAATGCTGAAAATAGGCGTCCCCTCTGTTTTAAAACCTAACGACCCCCATGGTATATGTGCATCATTTTCTTTTTATTTATTAATTAATTTTAATATGTTATATCATAATGTAAACATATTTCATTATGTTACCGATATTTGCCAAACCGGGCAATCAATGGATAACAAGCTATGAATCATATATTGTATTTGTTATAATTGAAATGTAGCCGAAATGTGGTGAAACAATTATGAGTTGTTTCTCCTCACATTGTAACATATTCATAAGGTTAGAAAGTGGTCTAGAGCGACATCAACAGCTTTCGTTTCTACAAACTGTTTGAGATAAGGCAGAAGCTGTCGGGCCTCGACGTGCTCAACTACTGTGTGGCACCAGTCTCAACTGTCAGCGAGATATTAAACAATTACACTTATAACGTTATATAACCAAGGCTCTGACACTAAATACCCATTGTGTTCTATACAAATTAATATCCTTTCAATGAACAATCCACTTTTCCTTTCTACATATGCCTTCACGTCTATTTCTATTTTCACTTTATACTTAGCGTTCAACAAATCATTTCTTTTCCTTTCAATGGCAGGTACTTTCAAGAGAAACATTGAAGTACTATTTTATGTTGCTTGTCAATGTTGGTGAAAACTATTCTGTACTAGTTGACTATTAAAGTATTAAAGTTATTTATGTTTAGGGCTTTATGAAGATGGTTATGATGAGATTTAGACTTCCAGACTCTTATCTTGTCTTGTCTAGATTATCAAGACAAGACTTTCTTATTCTAGATTAAGACTAGAAAATTCTAGACAATTTTCAAAACTCTATATTAGTAAAAAATATAGATTTTCAAAATACAAATATATCATGCTTTATAGCTTGTTCCATCCGAGCTCACACAGTTGTTGTAAAATAGGAAAAGAACGCTGTCGAAGAATAATTTATCCTTATATATCTAAAACGTATGCGCAGGTTAATGTAGAATCTTGAAACAATCTATAGTCTTGATATCTAAACAAGACTTTTTAATGTAGACTTAGACTTAGTCGACTTGTTTTGAAATATCTAGACAAGACAAATTTTGCAATGTCTTGTCTTGTCTTGTCTAAACGGCAACACTACCGAGATCATAAAAGCAAGTAATGTCTTTGGTGCAAGCAATTATTTATATCTGACCATCATTTCTTAATACTGTAAAATGGGAATTTTCAATATAATTTGTGAAGTTTTGAATTAATGCGATTGTTTCTTTTTTACACTTTATTCCAAATTCAATAAGAGTTTATTGACAATTGTCGAACGCACGTTGCTTGGTAACCGCCTGACGCCGGGATTTTTTTTTTGTGTTTATCATTAAAGAGTTTTTACACAATATCAAACAAAATACCGTATATGTTAAGTGTTCGGCAGAAACATGATTTTCAGCACATTGCCACTGCTCAGCATTAGTTTCATCTTTTGCTTTGTAACATAGCCATCTCGATTATAAGATCTTCTATTAAATGTTTTTGGAAAAGAGACCTTACATTCTAAACAGTACCTACGATATTTGTCACGTAGATAGGAGTATGCAGATAGTTATAGTAGAAATTTTTAAGCAGTAGAGAGACGTCATCAATATTTTTAACTAGATTATGACGTCACGAATTACAAAGTTTATATGTGCATTAGTTTAGAAAATGTGTTGCGTGTTGCATATGGCAATGCCAAATTTAATAACAACAAATAAAATGATAACATACCTCTCGAACTGCTTTTAACGGCTGTAATAGTCCACCGTGTGCCAGTTCTTTTTCAAAATATGCAATCGCATTTGCAGTTAGCATTTGCGACTGCTTCAATAATGCTTTAGGCATTATTACTTACACTAATAAAATAAACGTATTACAAGAACCAAACGAATACGAACTATAATACGGAACAATACGACTCAAACGAACAAACAAAGATTTTATATTATATTATTTGAGAACTAAATCGATCGGCGTGACAAGAAACAAATATATGTAAACATATATTGTTTGAGTCGTAGCCAATGTGTGTTAAAAAAATACACTGCAATTATTATAAATAAATTGAAATGTCATTAAATACTTTATACTTTAATTTGAAATAACAGTAAATATCATAAATAAGTAATTTTTTTATGATACATTTTTTTTATTACTCAGTTTTCTAAATAAAAACATCTTTCGAAAATTTCCACAAGTTTTATTTCATTTTGTAATGTCTATGACGTCTCTCTACTGCTTAAAAATTTCTACTATATATTAAGCTTTCGATTATAAGGTGATCTTCTATTTAAACATTTTTGGAAATGAGACCTTACATTGTAAACAATACCTAGATAACTAGATAGGAGCACGTAGAGGCTTGAGCTGGCGCTGTGTCGCTCTTGACCTTGGCGCGCGGCCTTGCGCTGGTGCGTGTAGCGGTGGGCCGGCAGGGCAGCGCTGGAGAAATGCTCCTTGCCCACGGCTCTCGCTGCTCCACATCCGGGACCATCAGCAAGGTTACACACACATCACACATAACTCATGCTTTCTTATACTCAGAACAGTGCTTCTACGGGCCCGGGTTTCGGGTGGTATTTGTCGAGCCCCTGCCTCCATTCGTACTCATTTAGGGTTTACAAAAAAAACGTATTGATTAATTTGAATGTTATACATACACTCACAGATGACAACGTCGAACAAATAAGTCCTGTATTTTTATATTCAGAACAGTGCTTCTACGGGTTATTCACTATTTGTCCCCACTCGTAGTTATTTATTAGGGTTTATAAAAAATAAAATAATTACGATCAAACAAAAAATTAAATTGATTAATTTAAATGGTATACATACACTCACAGATGACAACGTCAAACATATAAGTCATGCATTTTTATGTTCAGAACAGTGCCGTAGTAACACCTCTACGGGCCTGGGTTTAACAATTTGTCCTCACTTGTAGTTATTTAGGGTTTATAAAAAATGAATTAATAACGATCAAACAAAAAATGAAATAAATTATTTTGAATGTTATACATAATTACATTACACAGGGTGTCCGTTTTAAGAGCCTAACCATTGGGATCTCAAGAACTGTAATAGGCAGGGTTGGCAAAAATCATGATTTATTTAAAAAAATCAAAAATCATTGATTTTTTTTAAATCAAATAAATTATGATTTTTTTGATTTCTTTAATTTTTAAAGATATATAAGTATTAGATACTTCACTTTTTAATTGTTTTAAAAAGCTATATAAATATTTTATTTCATAAACAAAAACTAAATCAATAATAAAACCAAAATGATTTATCTGAATTTCTGAATAAAACCAGGAAGAGTAACATTTTTTTTTTACTTTTAGTGATATATACTAATACTTATATTTTCCTTCTGTTATATGGGAATTAGAATGATAAAGTACCATTTAAATGTATGATATTATTATATACAGAATATATTTTGATTATTATTAATAGTTTCGTAGCAAACAATTAAATTTTTATTATAATAGTATAGTTTTTTACTTTTAATAAAAATCAATGATTTGCGGCGATTATGATACTCATAACTATCCTAGGTATGTTAATAGCTCTTACTATTGTATTATATTGAATTTATAATTTACAAAATTATTTGCAATTGTGACTTTTTGTTTAATAACTTTTAAATATGATATTCTTTTATAGATTCTTTAAATTGCTGTAAACCAGTAATGAAAAATATCCAAAATAAAATATAAATTGTCATTTGTAGTTGTGCTTTTGAGTCACAAATAACTGAGAATATAATTCGTTACGTACCATTATTTATAAATAATGCCACTTGCAATTTTAAATTTAATAGTATAGTAAATGAATATACTGAATCATTCTAATCATTTTTTAATATCTAATCGTGTAAAAAAAGTTATATTAGTTTTGAAACAGACGAATACTTAAACAAAATGAATGCTGAAATCATGCAATAAGGATCTATTTATGCAGTACTATAAAATAATAAAATATTTTACAAAAGTTATTTTTGCGTAAATAAAATATAACAGGAATTACATTCCTGACTACATAGCTACTACTATTATTCATGAATAACAACAAGTTATTAAAGAAAACAATTTGCAATAACCTTGATGATAAATCACTAATTTGAAACAGTGATCAATTTTAATTACTTGTGAATCATACATAGACTGACCATTTATTTTTTTAATAACATCAGTACAAAACCCTATGTTTTAGATTTAGATTATTTATTGACTATATTACATTGAAATGTCTATAGTACGTCATTTAATATATTAAAAAAAAAAACGATACAAATAAAATGCAATTTGATGTGAAGTTTATAGTTCTTCTCAAAATCAAACTGTTTAACCAAGTTACTTACTAATAAAATCAAACCTGGTCGAGGAATAGAAATTTTAGTTAATACTTAAATAATATAAAAATGTATAAACATCTATCAATAAATAAGTATAAAAAATCGAAAATCAGTATATTCAGTATAGTATCAATACAAAATATGTTACAATTTGTTTATCAGTACAAGGGTCTGAAAATCAGTACTGTACTGACAAAATCAGTACGAATCACTCTAATCATACACCATACACTAATGTTTTGTTTATAGTGTGATTAACGTGTGTGTTTGTGTTGCAGGAGCGTGGTGCCCTAGAAGGTCGGCGCAATGAAGGGGTGGTTCGACGCGTTCCGATGCGACGGCGGGCCGACGCTGTACAGCTTCCACAACCGCACGCCGGTCACGGGCGACGTCACGCTCATCACGGCGCTAGTGCTCTTCGCGACGCTCTACCTCGCCTTCCTCGTTATCTTCCCCGGGATTCGCAAGGAGGTAACTATACGAATATTACTTACTTTGCATAGGTTTGTTCCTAAAGAAAGTTCAAAGGAGTTCAACTGCTTAGAATAGAATCCATGCGTGAACTTATAGTTTTAGAATCTACTTGACTAGTGTTGGAACGATTTAGAACCGATTGAGAATTTTATTTGTGTACCCTACCCTAAAAAATCACAAAATAAAAAACACCTTGTGCCTTTTATTATATTTTAACATAAGAAATGGAAGGTAGGATAATAATCGCTGTCTTCTTCCATTACGAATTTATTTTAATAAAAACAAAATAAGTGAGGTTACATAGGTCAAAATTTGAAATTCTTGAAAAATCCTAGAACTTTCAGATCTGTTCAGAACCAGTTTGGAATCAAATTCACTCGCTCTTGGAACACTGCATTATAAGTTCTGAATTTTTAAATCGGCTTGTTGGAACGATAAAATGGCTTTGCGCAACCTCAGTAAAGTTCTGAATGGTTTTGGACTTTTGTTGGAACAAACCTCAAAATAGTTATTTAAGCTGCAGGGAATGTTCTGGATTGCCAGACGTCCCGATTTTGGTACAAAAATCTCGCGTTCCGCATTACATTCGAATATCTCGCTTAACAAAGATCCAAAATTACGTGTATAAATTAAAATTTCAGATACACGTCAATTCTATATATTTAAATATGTGAATTCGTTTTTTCTTACGCGATTTCGAGTAAATTTTGATTGCCGAAGTGCAAAACTAGTAAACAGTGCGGCGAAGATATTGTTAAAAATTATTGTTTTTATTATTTTTATAAACGGTACAACGGGGTACGTGATCATCATCGAATTTTAATACTTAAGTTATACAATATAAAAGAAACTAACCACTATAGTTTCTTACCATATTAATATATATATATATATATATATATATATATATATATATATATATATATATATATATATACGAATACTTTTCAGCAATTAAATGTTTTGGAGAAGGGATATGTGACGTCAGCGTAGTAAGATCGAGGAAGAAGACAGGGAAACTGTCTTTTTCGCTCCCAGTCTGTCTTCTTTCGCGATTGTAACACGCTAACGTTACAATGTCCCTTTCTCAAATTTTTTTACGTTTATTTTTTTGTAAACTACGAATAAGGAATCGATTTAAAAAAATACGGGTAATCAGATTTGCCAAAAATCTAATATTACCATAATTACAATTTTGTCATAAATAATATAATAAGAGTCAAGAATTTATTGGAAAAATGTTGAATAGTTGCACAGTAACAGATAAACGAGTGACAAAAATGACTAAGAGTCAGTTTTGATCTGAGTTTAGTCTTTCACAAGACAAGATATCGTGTTTGGATTAGTTGTTTCTTGTCTTGTCTCGAAAAGCAAGACAAGAAATTTAAGTATGTCTTGTCTTTCATTATTCTTGCATATAAAAATCTCGCCTTGATCGTCATTTTCTTGTATCACACGTACATTTTTATTCTTTAGATAATATCTATTATCAAATATATTTCTTATAACACAATTATGTATTACTGTTAAATAAATATTATAAAAACAAAAATCGTATAGCACAACAAAGGCATCTGTACAATTAAAAAAGCTTTTTACAAAGTATCCATTATTGTAAGAAAGCATTTTGGACCTTAACTTTTGGCTATATGATTTTGAAGGATAATTATATTATTTCTTCGAATTGTGTGGATGGAATACGCCATTGGATTGTTCATCTGTTTGTGTTTGTCTGTGCCGTAAACTTTAGAAAGAATTAGTATCTTATACGTTCTTTTATACAAGTATACGAATATTTTATTAAATAATAAATTTGAACATGTGCGTTATGCCCAGAAATAAATCTTATAACTGATATACATATGAAAAGTCCTTTATATTGCAAATTTGCACCGATCTGCATCCCATTAGTTGATTTATTTTTTGTTGACTTTGAATGTATTAGACGTAAATGAAGATTTAATTTCATACAATGAGTCAGAGGCTTGTCCGTATCTCATATCTACCTCCCGTCGTCTTCAATATGTGAACACGACATTCCACAAAACAATTAGCATTGAATTAATAACGTCTGAGGCCGAAAGTGTCCACTCATCGCTCGTTCTGCAAGTCAGTTGCAGTTAAAAGTCAACAATTCCACTTCACGCTGTTCTTCAGATTGCTCCTACTGAACTAATCAACGTAATAACACAAGCGATAATGCACACAATTTATCTCGACATTTAAAATAGACTGGATTATGTTCAGTAAATCTAATCGATAAGTTAGAATAGAACCAGAACCAGAAATAAAATAACAAAAATGTATTATACTTGGCTATGTAATCTTCGTTCATTTTGAAAGAAGATATGAAAAATTAACTCTGGCCTGTAGATGTTCACAGAGTTGGTCAAAATAATAAACAGTTTTTATATCAACACAGTATTATAATCAAGTAAACTATTTTTTTTCGATCAGTGTTTCTCAAAATATAAGAAATAGTTTCAGATCCGACATTTTTTTGTTGTATATGCATATGAGACTTTTATTCGCTATCTCATTACAGTGTAACAGAGGGGTGCAAATGCTATCTATGTCCAACCAACGATAAAAATGAATTAGAAATAGTAGTGTAATGACGGTCAGAATATTTTGAAATAGTTAAAAAAATTGTATATGGTAATCATATAATTTATTTGATGATTTTGGCATCGACATTTTGTTCTTCATTGCTGTGTTGGTAGTTTTGTTTTCTTTAATCTATATCGCTTTTTTATAATTACTATTTTTGTATACATGTGTATTGGGATCTCGAGAACCGTAAGAAATACGAAGTCGGTTAAATTAAGACAAAGTTGCCACATTAGTTGGCCATTTCAATGATGAATCTGTTTTCCCAAAAAAATGAATAGCTCACAAAAATTAATTTTAGCAAATTTGCTTTTTGACATAACTTTCTTATTTCAATTCATACAAGTTTCTAGTTTGCACATTCTATAGACAATTTTTTTGAGGAATTCACAGCGGTCCTGAAAATTTTTGTAGCTCGACTACTTTTGGAAAAATTAATACTATCTTTCAATTGTCTTATCGAGGTTTACAGTTGTCTTTACTACTGGTTAAGTAGAGATTTTTCTCTCTTTCCAATTATATAAAACACATGTACATTAAAATGAAAATAAACTAAGAAACTATTGATTTTATTAAATTTCGTTCAAGTGTGGTCAAGTGAATAATCACGATTTTTGATAAATGATTTTAAAAATTGTTAAAAGAAACCAATATTGACAATTTTATAACTTATTATTTTCCGAAGCACTTTTCGTGTAATTTAAAAGTAAATCCTACATAATTAATTACACAGTGCTATTCCAGCAGGCCGTATAGTTTAGATTATAATTTTTTTAATTCATTTAACGTGAAAGTCAACAAAAGCCAATCTATTAAAAATCGAAACAATATGTTATTTGAATTATCATTTGTAAATAGAACAAAAACACAAATAGTTATTAAAAAGAATGTAATTGCAATAGTAAAACTATTATTAGTTTTAAAGATTGTGTTGTATTTTCCAATAACAATTTATATATTTATAAATTAAATGCGATTTACAAAGCTAGAATTAAAGCGTGCAGCCATCAGTCCGTAACACACGATAAGTGAAATAATTATTATGTTCCGAACTTATAAATTATATTTGCTGTACATCTCGTGAGAGCATTGACTACACGTTGTGTAATCGCTGTAGATTCTACAATAATTTCTCATAAATACAATATACCTAATAAAATAATCCTATGCAATAAATAAACTGGAACAATATACCTATGACATTCTATATTTAATTATATTTTGCGTGAGTAACAAAGCTGTTAGCGCACTCAAAACAATGTGTTAATAGGTTGTTATAATGTGTTAATAGCCCATAGTATAATTTGTTTTTTAAGGTTAATGCCTCTATTGAGCTAAAATATAATGTTAAAAAATTTGAAAAAAACAACCTCGCTAAATTAAAGGACACAAATCATTGTTACAAATATTATTTATGCATAATTTAGAATTTAAAGGCATTAGTAAGAGTAAGAGAGGTATTTTCAATGGATAAGCATATTTTGAAGTCCCTAGAATACGATTTTAATATTTTTACGATGATGTCTGTCCGACTGTGTGGATGAATTGATGGATGAACGGATATTGTCGTAACGATTACTGAAATAATAGTGAATAAAATAAGTTGAAATTTTGGTTATAGCATTTTGTCTATCTAGATTCGATTTGATTAGATATCTATTTGTTTGCACGATATTTATATCCACCAACTATTCATGTTTACTATGCGTATTAATATTAAACTGCCCCTGCGGTCTCTTCTGCTTAGGCTTAAGTAGTAAAGCAATTAAGTTCTAGAATCTTCTCGTATTTTCGACGCACCAGTACAATAGAAGCGTTGTGAACAAATCTTGACATGTCTGCTAGCGGCCGTCGTTCGCGACGTCATCTTGAGATCGCTACATTATTGTACCGTGTCCGTAGTTAACGCACGGAAAATATAAATATTAATAAAAAGCGAAAAAGGGACAGGCGAGAGATTATGTACTTGCTACATCAGATTTTTATTAATGTGATTACAAAATTTTACTGTCATCGTAAATTCTAATGTAGATATATATGTATTTTTTTATTTTTAATAGCGACTTGATACGTTATCGTTTAATTGTATTTCTTTAGAACAAAACTTATTGTTGATAAGTTTATTCTTTTCTCGCCATCTAAAATGCCAGTTATGAAACTCGATCTTTAATATACTATTATTAATGTACCGCTTTATTTAAACAATAAAATAGATCATGTATGAAACAATAGCGTAATGAAAAGTAGTAAGTCATTGAAGTATAAAGTTTACATAAAGAGTTTAAAGGTGTATAATTAAAGTAGTTGTTTGTGTGCAAACCCTGGCGATTTCTTTGTTAAGCGCGGTATGTTGAAGTCATGCTCAGTTGGTCATCTGGGACTCTTATGTTATACCTTCACGCCGCCGCAATATTATTTAAAGCACTTGTTAGATGCTTGGAACGCTTGCAAAATCTCATTCGTTATATGCGCAGCAGAAGGTACTAACTTCTAACGATGATGGTTAACATCAGATATACTATATGTGCGCTTCATCCACGTTTCATAACAAAACATTAAACGATAGTTCATATGGGTGAAAAATAAAAACGCTATCAGTAAAATGTTTTATTCACAATCATTATAGTAATATGCCGATTCCTAACTTTTTGGAGGTTTGGAAGTTAGTCATTCCTAACTGTATTGACAAATCTCTTGGGTTGGAAGTACCAAATTGCACTTCCATCTCTTGGATTGGAAGTATTTATGTAGAGGTTGCCTAGTAACATTGTCATAAATCTCTACAATAAAATAGGTTAAAACAAATTATAATAGTTGTCAAAAAATACTGTAATAATGATTATTTATTAAAAAAAGGATGATTGTAAATAAAATAGTATACATACCTCGGCGGGAGTTTCATTTCACCTCGCGCTATATCTCACCTCGAGGCTTCGCCTCTCGGTAATATATAAACCCTCGGCTGAAATGAAACATTTTCAAATGTCTAATAAAATGATGCAATTGAAATTTACTATGTGTTCAGAATTAAACATACGTATTATGATTCAGATTTACATTTGTAAAATGTTTGACAAACGTCACTTTTGAAATGGTACTTACTTCCTCCTTACTTATTGTAACGTTTATTTATTTAGATGAAGTGTAAGAAAAAACAATTGAAATATGTATATTTATATAACTAGGTTTAATAAACGAAATATGAATAATAAAAGATAATAAAAATAACTAACATTATAAATTAACAAATATAAACACTAATTTAAGAACAACAATTATTAATAAGAATTTAAACACTAAGATCATTTATTTAAACATTTAATGCTACGCACTAATTTATTTACACAATATTTATTTCCACCAACTATTTATTTTCACTACGAGTATCAATATCAGACTGCCCTCGCGTTCTCCTATTCGGGGTTTATATAGTAGAACAACTAAGTTCGGAAATGATCTCGTACCCTCTAGATAACAGAACAATAAAAGAGCGGTGACAGATCTGCTATCGGCCATCGCCCGCGACGCGATCTTGGGAATCGTCTAGTGGAAGGTTTAACTTACCTTACGTTGTGTTTATTTAAATAAGTAACCATTCATCGTCGTAATATAGAGTTGCTCTTAAAAGTAAGGAATCTGGACAGGTATTTGATAAAATAAAAGAATTAGATTCACTCTAAAAGACAGACAACATATCTGATCTTATGCATTTATTAGAAACGTAAATTGTTTAATTTATAAGTAATTAATTTGCTAAATAATGTTGGGGAATATTACACTGTCTGGTATTGACCTTATGAATCTGAGGGAAACCAAAGCCAAAACCTCAGGTAGAGAGACAATTTAACAATATAACAATTTTATAAATAATTTACATTCAATTCTTAAAGAGTTGTTCCAATAATTTATTATAATCATTTATGGTCAAATTGAGTGGCCGTGAAAGGGTGTGCGTGTTGATTTGCGTGGGTTTGATCAGTTGTTTTGATGCCTTTTGTTTCTGACGGTGCTCGGCATTGCCTGACGCATGCCTTCACGGTATGGGTGCCTTATGTATTGTTTAGTGAACGTCGATGCTGAATATTTTCTCTAAAAATTTAAGAAATTATTGTCAGATAAATTACAAATAAATATGTCCGAGGGAAGTCTTTTGGATCTTACTTTTTTCATTTGCATCAGGGTAAGGAGTTGGAAAGTTTTGACCCGATTTACATCGACGAAAAGTCGTCTTCGAAATTTGATTATATTTAATATTTTTTGTTTAATCATGTAGTAATATTTTCTAATTCAATCATTTTATGTTAATTAATATATTTTGAGCATTACATTATTAAACCTAAAAGGTAATTCGGCCCTCCCTAGAGCTTCATGTTATATTGTATATTAATATAATTCTTTTGTTTCCAGAGATTCGCAACTTTTACTGCTGTGACCATTAGTTTATTTGTCGGAGCTGCCATAATAGGTAAGACAAAAAAAAAATACTTAATTGTAACACTAGGACAGAAACTGAACTTTTTCAAAAACGAATTTATATTGATAAGTTTTTTTTTGCGCGGATGACACTTTTAATTTATTAAAGAAATATTAATATAACTTAAAATTTTATAAACTACAGGTTTATATGTTGATAACATTTTCGATTCACATGGATATATAAACAATTCACTTGTTTTATTGAAGAAAATTTAGTAACATTTGTTCTAACCTAATAAATAAAAGAATGTGAATTGATATTTTTCTACAATAAACGTACATAATTGTAATCGTACAATACGAGTATAATATGAATAATAAATCAGAAATAGTGACTTTAACATATTACATTTTCAATAAAATAAAATTTAAAAAATTGGTACGATGTAATATTAAATATTTAAGTTGGCATCCCTGCTTTTGGCAAACAGAGAGTTTCCGGAAGATTTTAAGCTTTGTTAGTTATGCTATTTTATCCAGAAAGTTAACTTTACACATACATAATAATTAATATGCATTATAATTTGTCAAATACCTCAAACACAATTTGTTAAGTCATTACAATACTTTTTGTATTAAACTTTTTCAATTTTTTTCAAAAAAACTTTCACTTGTCATATAAAAAACATAATAAGTATGTTTCCAATTACCTTATTTCATCCAGAGAGATTTATTGGTTTTCGAATTCTGATATTTATTCTGTTTTCTATATTTTATGGATATTTGAATAAACAATCAGGAATCCGAAGAAAATCCGGTATACATGATATATTTGAGGCAAAATGGATTACGTATAAAATGCAATTGGAATAACCATCTGGAACATAAAGTGTAGGATTAGCGAAGAGTTTGCTCTGTATATTATTTATGTCACAAGATGAATAAATATGAAGTAATTGTGCCCTGTTTATTGTTGATTAACATACAAGACAGTAGAAGTATGTATAAATATTTATTGGTATAATTACAACGTGCAATCTTTAAAGAAAATGATTATAATTATCACATTAATTCAGGATACAATCTCAATTAATTTAATGGTAATGGCACTATTTCCTGCATTAAATTATAAATAAATCTTCGGCCGTGGGAATACATATTTCTAATATCCTTTACCCGAAGGTAAGTCTGTAATTAGCTGCACTACATTTCTCAAATTTATTACTATAACAATGGAGATCGCACTAGAACATTACTGTTCATTACTCGTCAATATTCACCGAATCAAAAAGCCTGGTATAAACTTTTAAAAACGATAAAGTTAATAAATGGTTTCTATCAGTCGCTTAAAGGTTTTAGTAGTATTACCAAGAAACTAGAGACCTGTATCTGTCTTGTCTCATTACTAAAGAGAGGGTTAAATGTAGTAAAAAAAAGAAGTTGTTCTTTGTGCACAAACTCCGAACTATTTAATTTATGTAAATAATACCGAATTGATAGTACGGTGTGATGCCCTCGGCCTGCAAACAAGATGGTACCACTTACTCCTTTTATAATAAAACCTCGACATAATGGATTTGGGATCCATGGACATTATGGGCACTTTCCCAGAAAACTATGATGTGAAGTGGCCAAAAAAAGCATTTTAAAATATTAAGTTACTTATATTTGCAGTTAGTATCCTAGTAGCTAGTGGGATCAATAAGACACAGTAATGAAACCAATAAATATTTGCATATGCGTCAGATATAGTCAAAATGGATATTTCCGTTGAAATCTCAAAACCTATTTTTTTAACGATATAAAATTATTTTCAAAAAATTTTTATAAAGTTTTTTTTGTTTATTTGAAATTCACCGTACGCCACTGGTCTGGGGTTAATCCGGCCCTGTGTTGTATCACTCTGATTTCACTGCATATAGCCTTTCTATCGGAGAAATAGTCAGTTTACTTTGAACGTGAATATATTCTATAATAATCCATATTGCGATAAACTTTAAAATGATCATCATTTATGCTTGATATTATATGAGAAATAATGATTTTTTAAGTAGAACAATTTAAAAAGTAATACAATAAATGTATAAAAAGACAGCATTTTTTTATACGAATTCGATTATCAGGAAGATTAACTTTCAATTACTAATGAACATGCTGTATTATTATTTTCAAATTTTAGAATATTTTAAACACACCTTTTTAGAAAAGGAATATACAAGCAGAAAGTAAAAAGTGTGATAGTATTGTTTATATTATAATAAAAACAAAAAGACAGCATTTCATTATTGTTCGTGATATCGGTTTTAAACATGAATATTTTATTAATTAATGATACTTATTAAACATACTTAAACATAAAATATAAAAAAATATATACATGATTTATATACATAATAATTTTTAAAAATTATATTGTTAAATTTGAAACGCACCGGCCGTGTAAATTATTAATATTTTAAAACAGTTTCGTTTTCTTTTGTGAAATTAGAAAAATATTCTTAGATTTAATGTTTTTTATAACATAAATATTTTAATTTCAAGTAAATCCGTTGGGTAGTTTCTCGAATAGACATTATTTATAATTATGTCAAATATAAATGTACTATCTAAAAGTACACAAAATCAGTTTCTTTGTTTATATAGTTTAAGACCAATACTAGAATTAATAAGCATGTATGAAAAAAGCTGTGTAAAATGCTGATCATTCTGAATATTTATTTATGTTACTAAAAATTACACTTTGTACCATAGCTTTGTTTATACACATATTACAGAGGCTTTAATGTGATATAAATTTTAATAATAGAACGCCTATTGTAAAAGTTATTGCTATTTATTTCCGACTGACTATAATTATTTTTCCGATAGTCATTCCATGATCTTTAAACAAAACATTTATTACATAATCGTATATACTCTACACATTTACATATTTACATTCGATATTTCAAGTTTAAGAAAAAACCTTTACAATGAAAATAAATTGAAATTCGTGCTTATACCTGCAAATTATCATTATATTTCAAGGTGCTCATCTTCGCATTATTTCTAAGGTCAAAGTAATATAATTTTCTTCGTCCAAGGATTTCTCTGCCAAATTATTCAGAATTGTTTCCTGGTAACCTTGGCCAATGTTTTGCACGCCTACCTGTTCTGAGAAAAGAAATTTTATTTGCACTCAATGGCGAATATATTTCTAATGAATGCATGAATATAACACTTCATATCGCAGCAGGAATACAAAACCAGAATATAAACTAAGTTGCTTGTTGCTTTAACATTTGCGGGAATTGCATGAAGACATTGCGAGAATATTTCAGCGTAGGATAAGAATTTTATTATAAAATTATTACAGAATATTTATTTCTACTTATTTAAATATTTAATATGAATTCTATTCACTTTCATTATAATAATAACTTAGGTATTTCGTTGTTTCCTTTTGATGTAAAGTTTCCATGGATGACTGCAAAATTTACATTTACCACACAATTTCTCAAATACGAATTACCACTTTGTCACTAATATATACTTTTTACTTCCTTGTATGCAGTTTCAACGGAAATATTTCGCAACTGTGGAAAAAATTAAAATAAAAACTTATTTGAACATTGAAGAAATAATGAAAAAAGTTTTGTTCTCCGCTAATACATTTTTCAAATGGATTGATTCGTATCTAAGAGTATTTTGTTTTGAATATAGTTCTGTAAATATACGTTATACGCGTACGGCAAAAGCGCACCAAATGAATATTATAAAAGCGCACCAAAATATGTTACATAAGCGCACCAAGATTTATTATTGACATGTTCATATAATAATTAATTTGATGTAACTGTTTCTTATCGGGTAGAAGTCAAAATAAACAGGTCTAAATTTCTAAATCCAGGACTTCAATTCGTACGAAATGTTTTTGCTTCATGTTAGCCTGCAGTGCGTTCTTTCTCTTTGATACAAAATGTCAGAAATTGTAAGAACAGTCACAAATAGAAACATAATCATTTTATGTATCGTATATGTGGGCATATGTTGCGCTTTACCACAGAATCAGGTTAGATTAGGTTAGGTTAGGTCGGTTTAATGAGGTTAGGTTAGATCGAGGGTTAGATCAAGTTAGGGTAGATTAGGTCAGGTTAAGTTAGGTTAGGTCAGTTTATGTCAGGTTAGGTTAGTCGGCTGGATGGCTGAGCGAGTTAGCGCACATCTCTAACTCGCTGTGACGTCATTCGAACTTGTGATCGTAGGTTCAAATCCCAGGACCGACGACGTGATTTGTCGTAAAATAAAAAACACAACTACTTGTGTATCACACTCGGATGCTATAGACTTGCCATCTATACATCTTAAATAAAAGAAGCGCTGGCACGAAACAACCGACAGTACGGTAGTTAGAACTGCGGCTCGGTGAGTTCGGTTGCCCTACGCTCTGCTTGGGAGATACAGGGACACATTATTACATTATTATTAGGTTAGGTTAGGTCAGGTTAGATAAGGTTAGGTCAAGTTAGATTAGATTAGGTTGGGGTAGGTTAAGTTAGATTAGCTTAGGTTAGGTCAGGTTAGATTAGATTAGGTTAGGTTATGTTAGTTTAGGTTAGATTTAGGTCAGATTAGGTTAGTTAGGTTTTGTTGTTTAGTGTAACAGTGTAAGTAGCCGCTTGAAAATTAATGAAGTGAACGCTGAATAATCCAAAATATACTTTAAAAATTGACAAAAAAATTTTAACTTATATACACAATTAGTTAATTACTTCTTCAGTAGTTTTAAAGTAATTATTCATGTAGTGCATACTTTATAAACATGTAAATAAATCTTAACGTAACCTAAAAACGCGGTTCTTTCTGTACACAGTCGTAAGTAATTTTGTGATCCATTTAATTTCTGCTCTGAAGACAGATGGACCACATAATGCTGAGAAGAGATGGTCCAGAGAATTTTTATTATTAAAAAGATTAATTCAACCGGCAAATAGGAAAAAAATCATTCACACATAGAAAGGTACATGATCTAGGGTGATGATAATGAAGAAGCTGAAGATAAAAACAAATATACGGGAGGCATTGAAAATTATTTTTAAAAAACCCGATAAAGAAAAGGATGACTGGATAAAATGCAATTTGAGGTCGCTGTTTACACAAAGAGTGTACTACATATGATAAATGACAACAATCGCTTAACCAGCCTTGGTCCGTCTCACTTATATGTATAGTGGAGGAGAGTTGAACTTTTTTGAACCCGAAGTAAAAAATTATATTTTTCAAAAACTATTAAATATCAAAGAATAATAATTATTTTTTCAAAAAGTGCTCCATCTTACCCTCACTTATCCTATAACTAGTTTTTATTTTCATACGTTCGATTGTAACGGTATAAAGATTTGGGGAAATACCAAAAGTGTTATTTTCTATAATTTTATTTTTATATGAATTTATTTAAGTTTGATGACACATAAGGATGATTTCACGGATTTATTTAACGTTTTATTTCTTGTAAAATTCCACAAGAATTTACAGCTTATAAAACAACATTTTTTATAGAAAATACCTTGAAATAATTACAGTATATTTAAATTTGTCAACATAATTTATGTTTCATATATTTTGCATAGATTTCCCAACATTTTTGCAATAATATTGCTTCACAGTACCCATTTATTCTAATGAAAATAATAACAATTTGTTATTTTTTCAATCATTCATCCGTAAAATTCCGTCGAATTTTAATTTCAGTTTTCAACACCGAGGTATAATTTGTTAACACTTTCAAATGATAATAAGCTAGAGCTAGAACCAATTTCTATGATTAACTAAGTGTGTTAGGTGTGTAATTTGTGTATTCTGTTGCAGTATCAAGATACGGATCTTCTTGGCACATTGGAAGTACTGTCGTATCTGCGAGCTACAAAGCCTTTTCGAAAGAAAAAATCGTAGCGGATTTAGGAGCCTATGTTGGACTCAACCATGTTAATGTTACACTAAGAGGTGAGTAAAGATATATCAACTATCAAGCTATCAAGCAGATTCATAAAAATGATTAATTAGAGTTAACTAACTCCATATTTAGTCCGAATTTAATTTTGTAGTATTAGAACTATTCTAAGCAGAATATGGCCAAACTTAAATTCGAAGTTAGCAAACTTTTATATTATTTACAATTTGGCCTGCTTTATCTTTTATTGTAACAAATTAATAACTCGTATGATACTATAAATTGATTAAATTTGGATTTAATTTTTGGTTGTCTTCTATTCTGTATTTTAGGCTAATCGTAGAAAATTATTAAAATGGAAACAAAGAAAAAGTGAAATTTGTTTTTTTTTATTATAACCATCTCTATCAATCTTCCACTGGATATAATAAAAATTTTAAATATTTTGAACTGAAATATGTAAATACATATATGTTTCTATTCTCTATAACCCAACATAATAAAAAAAGTTATTTGTCAAACAAGGAAAGCCTATCTTTTTACCACTCGAGCTCGAATTTGACTAACGACAACATTTTTAATTTATCAATCTGTTTTTTTTCGGACGAAAAGGCGCAGTAACATAATAAGTTAGAAAATCAGGTTATGTAAACCGTGGAAACTTTAACGTTTAGAATTGCAATTAATTGTTACAGTATTGCAGAAAGGCCAATTCAAGTTGAAATTAAATTAAATAAGAATTTTTAATATAATAATATTTTATTTCATTCTATAATCTTTGTTATACTGTTGGTAATACTGTACATTTTCCTCTATAGAGAGGGAAAATAATTTTCCTCCCTATTTCGCGAGAAGAAAGTAGACTACATAAAAGTAATTATATTTATTTCATTATTATTGGATATAAATCGATTCGAAAAAAAAATATTATGTGTACCCTTGTAAGAAAAGTGACTTGACGGATTCCTTGAGTTACTGGCCTCGCCTTTGGCTGGTCTCGCAATTTCCACCACCTTCCGGGAATATATCAGTTTTCCTATTATATACACAATATACTGTGGTTAACATTTTTATATATTTTATTGTTTATGATTACCAAAAAAACTTGCCTCTCCCTACTAAAGTTTCTGGATCCGCCACTGAACTGATAATAGAGTTAATACTTTTACGAATTGGCACTCGAATTAGTTTGATATTTCAGGAATTTAAAAATGTGTACAATATTGGAACTAACTCTAGTTGAAGTTACTAACTAATAACTTTTATGAATTCGAAACGGAGTCTAAAGCGACTTTTCTCTTTTATGAACCTGGGTGTTATACTAATAATCGTATAGTAATTCTTCTAGTTTCAGCAGAAAACGTAACCGAAATCGAAACTTATGTAGTTAAGTAAAAATTTTGTTAAATTTTTTCAAGAAGAATTTATTAATAACTAACAGGTCCTATTATAATATATTTTCTCTTAATTCTACAATAAAACTTTGTCTTAATTCTACAAATTAAATTAATGGGATCTTGCCTCATCTTGTACTTGGCTCCTTTGTACTAACGGCCTCAGAATAATAATAATAAAATAAGAATTATAACTTCGAAAGAAAGGAAATTGAAATAACGTATAAAACAAAAATTAGTCGAGTGAAAACGTTCCAAACAAATCCGAAATCGATACGAATACTAGAATTTTTGGCCGAAACCGAAATTTCGGTCGGACACTAATCGTTTACATTTAAATCTACAAAGTATATGTGCAAATATTTAGGATAATCCGTTGCTATTGGCATGCGGTTAAACTGTCTCAAACGTCATTTTATTTTTTTCTGTTAGAATTATACAAAACATTTATAACAGTTAGTGTCACTTTATTTTAATAATTTTCCTGTTTGTGCAACTCAACTTGCGGTTAAAGTGAGATTTATACCTCCCCCGTTACTGATTTTTAGTTACATCATGAAGTACTGCTCAGCAAATTTTCATCATCTATATAAATAAAAATGTAAACGTTCGTTTGTTCAAAATCTCAAATCTCCCAAAAGTCTTCACCGATTTCTTTAAAACTTGACACAACGTTGCATTCGAATACATGCGTTTTTATATACCTACATACTACATTTACATTTTTATTTATAAAGGTTTAACCAAACTGAGCTACAGCAACGTGTGGCCGAATACACCTAGCATGTAATATAATAAGAGACATGAATTTATCACTAATATTTACGATCCGAGTTATCGCTATTTAGCTCGAATTATAAGCTTGATTATTTCACGAATGACAACAGTTCAAACATAAAATTTTTCTTATAACAGAAATATAATCATGACGATGCTACTGTAGTTTTATGAATTTTTTTCATATGTAATACCACTAATAAGAAGAATTTTACTTGAAATATTTGTCGTTATGGTCACGACTGATTGTTGCGATGAAAATCAAACGAGTTCGCAGGACAAGTGACGCTAGACGTAGTGAGTTAGGCAAAAATTACAAATAAAATTCTAATGACGAATGGTATTCGGCATGACAATTCCTCGAAATACAGGATGAATCTGAGAAGACGCCCCTCCCCCCTTTAACTTTTTTATTATAAGTAATAGAAAAAAATGGCTTATATAAAAGTTTTATTATTTTACATACTATTTGATAGCAGGTGTAGATATTTTTTATAAAGTCAGGTTTACAAGATACGACTATCAACTTTTGTTTTTCAAATGGCAACCTATAATTATTTTAATAAAATAGAAACCGCCATTGTTTTCTCTTTTCAAAGATGTATTGTTTTTTATTAATGTACCTTATTTGAAAAATTTTGAGAAAAATGAGATAAATTAGAAATATTAGAAATAATTTTTAAGCAAATATTATATATATTACCATACAGATTTGTCAAAATAAGGTGGGACTTGATCACGAAAACATTACTCACAAGAGAATTTTATAAAATAATATTTATTAATAACATGAAACCGGTAAACTATTTAACAAACCACAGATTTTATGAATCATACCAGGACTTAGATGTCATAAAATTTAATTGACATCTGCGGCGTGAATGATATACAAAACTATCCTAGTATGTTAATAGCTATTACATTATTATACTGTGTATAAAACATTAAAATTAATTTTCAATGCAAATTTCTTTAAAAAATGTTTTCTGGGAAACCCCTTACCAGAATCATTTACAACCACAAATATTCAAATAAAACATGAGTCATAGGTCAACCAATCTTGACCTTGCAAAATGACACTAGCTATTAATTTTTTCCTTGTATTCGGTGTAAAATACATCCCACATAAAATTTTACAATCAATTTCTACCCAGTATAAGGACAACGACGCAAATAAAATTATCTCCGTCGGATCTTAACGGCTATCTCTATCTCCTTACAAAGTTAGTAGCTTAAATCTCCTCACACACATACAAGCCGAAGTATGTACTGTTTAGAGTCGCTAATAGGCTCATTAGTAGAATTAGCCAGGGGCGTACCGCGGGAATTTGCTTTGGGGCACACGGCAAATTAATTACAAGTATAAATTAAGTAAATAGTCGCGTGATACTAATCTTACAAGGAGATAAAGAGATTTATTAAGTATTTAAAGCTTGGTAATGCAAGAATACTAGATAAGGATAGGAATTTTTGTCCTAGAAATTGCAGAAAGGTAATAGAAGATCTCAGAAATTTCAAATATTTTCCATATTGCTAAAGACGTAAATATAAGAGTACATCAATTAAAGTTTAATGTAAATTCTGTGTTTATCTCATTCAAATAACGAAAAATAACAAAAATTAAGTTAAACCAGCGGTTTAAGTTAAATAAGGCTTGCAATAGTAAAATAGGCAGATATGCGATTGTTTTTCAAATAATTAAAAATTGTTAATAAATGTTTAAGCTGTAACTAATGTAAGTACATTATAAGTTCGGGGAGGTATGAAGCTATGAACTGAGCGCGGATTGTGGAGCCAGAATTTCAGTTACCGTACGAGAAAAGTTGTAATACTTGGTACATCCCCTATAAACTCAGATAGAAAATCAAAAACGCATTGTATGATTTTTCTGTCACTATTTGTCCAATATTGTATTGTATTGTATGTAGACGAGGGTTTAAGCGTTTTGTCGCTTTTTGTCAACGCGACCTAGAAGATCTATTGTGACACAGCCCTTACTTAGTTTTCCGGAAGTAGATCCAGATTTTTGATGAAGTTCTTGATCTCATCTGCCGTAAGATATCTCTTACCTAGTTGATTGAGTCTCTGCGCAGTTACGGCTGGGCATTCACACAGTATGTGTTCCGACGATTCTTCGTCCTCTTCACAGAGTCGACAGGTTTCATTTTCAGCTTTACCAATTTTGTGCAAATGGTACTTTAAAAGACAGTGGCCAGTGAGAATTCCTGTCATTATGTGCTAGTAACTCTTTGGCGTTTGTCGAAGCTGGGGAAATGAATTTCCGAGCTTGATTGAGGCCTGGAATATTTTTCCAATATGAGGATATGGCAGATTCCTCCCAGCTTTTGACCACCTTCTTATAGTGGCTTTGTGGAAGACCACATGAAGGTTCCGGCCCGTGGTATGAAAGTTTAGCCCCTTTTTTTGCAAGTTCATAAGCTTTCTCGTTTTCTAGGATTCCCTCGTGCCCTGATAATTTGTCCAATAATTATTATCTTAATAAATTTAATTGTAACTCTATCTATGGAAGCCAACTACATGGGGGCTTCGGGACTCATGCCCCCGAGGAAAATTTTCCTAGGGGCAATATACCCAAAGAGACATTTCCTTTAACACAGTAATGTTTTAAATCAGTAAATGAAGCTCTAAAATATTATTATAAAAAATATATATTATACCTCCTTTCATTTTTTATTAACTAACTACAATCCTAAAAAGGGTGTGTTATGCACTTAAAAAATATACCAGTGTATTTCTCGCCTCAAAGTACCTATATGTACAAATTTTCATTTAAAAATTCCCTCTAGTACAGCCACAATTACCGATTGAATATCAGTCAATAGAAATCCATATGACCGGTGATAATGCGCGTCTTAGGGTATACTAGAGATTCTGAGACGGTGGCACTCAGTCCTGCTCAGTGGTCAAGTTCAGCCTGCCAGGAATTGGACTCTAATTCTTGACCTGCTGAAACCAGGACACATTCTGGAGCAGTTTTCGTTGTTTTGGATTTTACTGTGGTTTTAGTGGGTCAGAAATTAGAACGTTTTTAAGCGTTTGCTGTAATTCTTGGCCTACTGAACCCAGAGCATATTCTGGATTTAGCTGTCGGTACGATGTCTTATTATATTTCATTAGGGGTAAAAGGAATAATACAGTTTCTTTTGACAATCGAAATATTTTGAAGAGTTCATCCTATTATCATATCATATATATATATATATATATATATATATATATATATATATATAAAAAAAATAAATTAATATTTATGACACTTAACAAAAGTTAAGTTAATTTTGATACTTATCGTCTAAAATGTTTGAAACGAATGATTCTTATCTAATAATCACATTGAATAGAAAACGTATGATAATGCCAGTTAATAATTGAACATTTAATATTATACAGGAATATTTGACGTTTAATAAAGTTTATTGGCTGCTTTAAGTATCTAATAATTTATTTAACTCATAAGTCAGTTTATTAGCTAAATAAAAGTTATTAGAATGTGGATATAAAGAAAAATTATTTATATCTTCAGAACCATTTGTTGAAATAAAAATTGGATTCGCTCATTTTAATAGTCTAGTAATATAAAAGTTGTTCTCTAATTTAACTAACTTTGTATCTCTTACAGTTCTCAAGATAGTAATTATAATCCATTTAAAATGAAATGAATAAGAGAACACACAAGATTCAGCCTTTAAATGATTCTTGAACTGGAAGTAAATAAACCATTCTTGAAGACAAAAAAAAAACAAATACAAAATTACACAGGATTCCAAAGGATGAAATAAAACTTCTAGTTTCGTGAACTAAATTGAAAATATTTGAAAACAAAAAATAACTTCGTCGTGTAATATTTTCGGGTGTTCTACATCCGATCAAGTCGGCGCCTAAGTCCTATAATATTCAATTTCTGTAATGAGTGAATGAGGTATTTTCAATTTCAAAAGAATACATTGTATGGCTACCTAAACCTGGGCATCTATATATGAACGTAATTTTATATTATATTTTCGTTGTTACTTCTTTTATTCAGTGTGAATGTGCTTCTTTTCTGACGAAATAAATAATGCATAGCTAAAGGAGAGGTGGAAGGTTATATTCCATGTACTTGATTAACTATTAATGTCTCTACATTATACACAACTGCAGAGAGCTGATTTTAAAGTAAAATCTCCGGAGACTTCAATGCTAATGAAACGACCTGCTAAAAATCGAATTCCTGCTGGTAGTATTGGATTCTAAACAAATTTCGCTACAAATGCACGTCCATTTAGCAGTATTTATTGGTGGATTTAGCAAACACCTGTTCTGCGGTAGGATTTGCATGTAGACATACGTTACGTGTTGCGATATACGACGTTATTAGTTGCGTACGCTGACGTTATGCAGCCATGGAGCTAATTTACATAGTACGCATCCGACATCAAGCCATATGAGGATAGAATCGATGCAGCCGAATGGAATTACCAAAGAATAGGGAATAAACTTAGTACAAATCCCGCACCACAAATAGCGAGTTCCAAATGCGTAAACATTTGCTTCTCACCTACACTTGGTATATGCAAAACTCTGCAAACTTTATTAAAAACATAATGATTTTTCAATAATGATTCTTTTGTAATATCGTTTGAAACGATTGAAACTCACCACGGCTAACCTATGTGAGCAGGTAGTCGCGTTAAAGCTCAAGTGGAATAGGAGCAACACCTCTATTGTATATTATATTATTATTAATATTAGCTGCTGTTAAATTGGATTACTTTAGGTTTGGTGAAATGGTGCGCTTATGAAATAATAAGAGAATAATAATTATTTATGGTACAAGTGAGTTACATTACAGATAAGTCACGAGGTAAAAGTTTAGCTCACGAGGCCGTTAGGCCGAGTGTGGTATTTTTTCAAGTGACTTAGGTAATTAACACACGTGTGCCATACAACATTTTATCCAACACATTTTAATCATTGATATAAAATACATAAAAGATTTTTGACAGATGGAATTTCGAAATGACATTTAGGAACAAAATAGTGTAGAGAAGGTTTTATAACGTAGTTACTATGATACGAACCAAAAAACAGTGAGCTAATATATTTAGCTCACTAGTGACTTATATCGTTATAATTACATGGTGTTCGATAATAGTTATTTGTGTACCAAGGGTGCAAAATGCAACATTGCCGCACGCGCATAAAGATTGAAGCTCGAAGCGTAGCTGAGAGATTCAATTATGCTAGAGCGGCAATGCTGTTTTGCACTCGTGGTACACACATTATTTTTCCTACAACTGCTTTAAATGTTAAAATAAAAGAATTTAATGACATAAGTAAAATATTCTAGTTTCAAAATTTTATGACTTCAAACTAATTTATATATAAAGTTAATGGCGATTGTCAACAGTAGAGCAGTTGCAGTTGTGTGTTATATTTACAAAATACCACTTTTAAGCAATCTAAAGTGTTTGCCAGTTGCCACCCTAGGTTGCAAAATACATTACCGCACATGGTTGCTAGGTAAACAACTTTACCGCACGTGGTTGCTAGGAAAACTACTTTACCGCACGTGGTTGCCATGGAAACATTAGTGTAGTTTAGAAATGACATGTTTTGCACATCGAAAACAATGAAGAAATGTCAAGTTTTTTTGACAGTTGTAGGAAAAATAAATTATCACATTTTCGTACTCAAAATAACTGTTGTAATATTTGGTTATAAAGATTATAAATCCTTAGTAACGAATGTACATAAATAAGATGATCATTTTTTATTACCGCTGTGACAAATTGGTAACATAAATTCTAAATGTTGATTAGTGAAAAACAAATCACATGACTAATGAATTATATTCTCAAGGGTAATATAACAAGTGGTGAACTTATTATCGATAATATTTCCAAAATCTTCAGATTGTTGTTGCACTTGATGTAGTCCTGTCAGAAAATTTTATAACCCAAAAAACAAATGTGAAATTCGTTCTTTATGTTTCATCTTAAATGAGACAAGCAAATGTATATTGCTTTCAATCAAATATCAAGTCGTAACCATGAAATGATAAATATCATGTTTCATGTTAGAAAATACTCATGGTATGAGTGTCCGTGTGTTGACAGCTGACATGGTAAAATACATTGTTAAAATAATAAGTATTTTCAGTATTAGTACAATAGGTAAACATATTAGCTGCAAATGAAAGAAATTTACCAAATCATTAATTATTTGTAATAGTTAAATGGGGTAAGTAGAAGCAAATTTGTAGTATAAAATTTTAGTTAATGATATGACATTAAATTATTTTTTACAAAAATTCTCTTATAATCATAAATAATTAAGATATATTAGAAAAACACTTCCGATCTTCATAAAAACATCACTGCTGCACGATTAACACCAAAATTTAATCAGATCTAATCTAGGATGACAAAATGTTATATCCAAAATTTCAGGTTATTTTATTCAATAGTATTGGAGTAATCGTTACGTCAACATCCATCCACACACACGGACAGACAATATCGTAAAAATATTAAAATCGTGCTCTAGGAACTTGAAAACGTGCTTATACATTGAAAACTCACTATCCGATATCTAGTATGATTCCAATACCTCTCTTACTGAGTGTCGAGAGGTAAAAATATGTGCCCATCTTTTTATTTTCGTGTGAGAAAAAAATTAGGTGCACCTTTAATGTTTTGTAATTAATAACGCAATGACACGTTTATGCCTGCATGCACAGTTAAGGTCTCGATAATGATGTTTTAAATAATAATATATAAATAATAGTGTTTAATAGTTTCGTGTTCAACTGCAATTTGTTACAAACGTGATATTCCCTTACACTTATTTATGTTTAGCAACTAATAATTGAATGTATTATTTATTGAATATTTACTCAAAATTATTTTACGACTTCGTGATATGTTATGATTGCACTAATTACAGCGTAGATCAAGCAATTGCAACAACAATGTAATCTGCATTTAGCAAATGATCTGATTTTAATTAGCCGGCGCGGGTCTGAAAGTGAGCCAATCACGAGTTCGATCAGCGATATTTGATCTGAAGAAATGGAGCAGAAATGAATTCTGGGAGCTGTCATTGAATTAGATATCCTCCAGATATCTTAGATATCGCGCTGGCTAGTCATGCTGCACTGAGCTTAAATGCCTTTAAACACTATTGTGCAAGCAAGTGGGAGATATATAATCGCATTGTTCATTTCAAACATAACATTGCATGGTAATTAAAACTGCTAGAGGAAATTTTAATAGATACATGGAAAATGTATATATTTTAAAACTTATTTTAATCTCATTTATTTAAAAAAAAATTCTCATTATTCTTCCAATCTTTAAATAGGTTCATTTTTCTCCATTAAAACAGATTCATAAAAACCTTGTAGTAATTGACTAGTTGACCAACTCGTGTCATTAATAGCATTTTTTCGACATTAGTTTCATTTTACATATTTTTAAATTGAACTCAATTGTACTGATATTATTGAAAAAAGAAAAAGAACAATTGTAGGCAACTGTTGTCAACTTCAGAATCTCTGAAAATATGTACTATTCTTCAAAATACATAAAATTAGAAAAAAATATGTGTGTCATTTACATCTTCACTTAATAAACAATATATTTAAAACGTGGTTATATATTTTAAAATCAACCATTTATCAAATTGAGATGGATGAAATATGAAGTTGTATAGTTTAATCATGAAACAAAAACTGTGCAAATTTAATACCTTGATACAAAAGTGATACAAAACATGTCAATGACATAAGTGACATGTGTCATGTTTGACAAATTAGTGTATCAACTTTAAATATTCATTTAACTAACGTATAGCAAAAATATAATAACATAGGGTTTCACTGTACTCATTTTTTTTTAACTGGAATAGAAGGATGATATGTACCGGAAATATGTAACGTGAAACGTAGGATTTGGCATATTTATAATTTATAATTACGACTTGACAATTATGTTTTGTGTTATATATAAAATCATACGCGGTGTATGATTTCCTAACAAGCCAAGTGCAGCAATTTTAATAATCGTTGGTAAGGTTATTGTGAATTTTTAAAATCAAAATTTTGACAGGGAAATATTGAAAATTTAGATCAATTGAGAGTTTAAATTCAGAATATTTCCAAGTTTCCAGTTGCCCAAATATCAAATTTGATTCAAGAATTTTATAGCAGAATGGTCAATGACCATTGCTTAATAGTTAATAGACGGATTATTGAAAATTTGTTATAATTATAGTTTAATTGTTCGTTATTAACTTTACTTGTATGTTAGTTATTTATATATTGTTTATTTTGTATGTTTCATTATAAATGAGTAGCAAATACATTGCTGTCAATCAAATATACAGTGGTAACTATAGATATGATAAATTCCAGGTTTCACTTTAAAAAAATACTCACGGTATAACTGGCAGCCATAGTAATGACTAATGAGAGTTTAGTGGTAAATATTGCATGTTAACTAAATAAAACTCACGATAGATATACGTCTTAATTTTACTTAGAACAAGGGATAAAAATTTTCTAATATGCCTTATTAAGGAAATATATGTGGAATGTAATAAAATATTATAATTATTACTATTTTTACGGCGTCTTTTGAACACGGTATTTTCTTGATAAAAATTAATAATTTATGCCCCTTGTAAATTTGAATATTAATTATATAATTAGCCTTTACTACTTGCAATTAGTACGTGGAAAATTTTATGACTCCTTAATTAACTTTAAGATAAGTATTTAGCCAAGGTTTCTGAATTTCGTCCGTTCACCGAAGATTGTTTCATATTTAATACATGCAGTTTCAAAACAATACAATTGCATCAAGTTTTCCGATTGTGCAACGCAAATCTTTATGAAACCAAGAAGATATTCATTAATATATTAATTAGCACTGCTATATATCCTGTGAAATATAGTAATTCTTGTTAGAACAAGTTTCTTTATGTAGAAATAGTGAATTGGTCATTAAAAATATTGCAATTATACACAGAAGTAAATCGTTACTCGATAGTAACTACTGGCTATTATGTTACGTTTTCTAATTATGTGGAAATATGTGCATATGATATCTGTCATGGCCGTCAATAAAGTGTAAAAATGACATTTGCTTTGGTAAATATTAATTGCAATGAAATGTGTTTTACTGTGTAACTGAAAATAATAAATTATCGTTATTCCAAAATTTAAAGAATTTTGGGTTTCATGTATGAACTTTAATTTCAACATATTTCTAATTTTATGTTATATACATCAGTTAGCAGTGACAAGTCTATTCATCTTCTTATTTCCAGTCCTATTGTACTAGGACTCTGTTATTAAAAACTCGTCAGAAACTTAGATAAGGAGTTTTATTATACATATGTACATATATGTAGTCTGACAATCCAATGCTGTAAAATGCAAATAGTAAGTTATCATTTTCAACTATGAACTAAACTATCCTGGAAATATGTATTTTGTTACAAAAGTAGAAGATTCATTTGGTAATCTGGGAGCAGTGTTGTATAAAATACTTAAAAAAGTATTTATGATACAAAATACCATACAAAGTCTTTAGTAAAATACTTTATAATTTTTTTATTTTAAATTTTCAGTATTTCAAATAATAGAATATCTAATATTGTATTTCAAATACTATTAAGTATTTTAAATACTTTCATTTATTTAATATAAGATTAATTATATATCAAACAATGCAAACATTAAGAAATAGGTATAAATAATCATTTTCACGAAGTTTATTATAAATTCAATTACAGTAAGGTCTTTGTGTACTAAAACAGTATATATGTATATTTTTCGTATTTTACGAGTAGCTAAGTTCTAGTAGAAAGAAATTAATTACAAATACTAATATTTAATCGATTTTTTTAAACTTTTCTTAACCGATTACCCAAAATACAAAAAGATTTTTAATGCATTTATAAAATTAATTCAACTGGTGCTGTCTACCAAAATAATGATAAAGCAATTTCCATCTTTTTACGGGAATATATGACTTTTTCTACTAGATACATAATATACTGTTGTTGTATTGTTATTAATTAAGTATCTACCGTATTGACAAAAACGTTACTGTATAAGAGTACAAGTATTCTGAATGCATCAGAATTGTATAGCTTTGTGCAAGTTTCATTATCTGTACCGTCAGTCAAGCACAAAAGTGTAAATTTATTTATTTAATACAATTTAAAAGGAAGGATATTAGAAGACATTTCATGAATTAAAAATGATAACTTATTTTAGCGTTATGTATCATTTCATTGTTAATAGGTGAATTCTGGCGACGAAACCAAACTTGTGTTCATGGGAAACACGAAATATTGAACATTTTAAATTCTTGTTTATTTACTCGAACCGATATTAACCTTTATATTAATCGTTTAACTGGAGCAAGTTTTTTGAGTTTTAATACCGAAGTCGCAACCCTGAACCTTTATTTTACTTTGACCCAAAACCAAACCCCAATCTATAAATAAATAAGTCCGATTCCCTACTTATACCTCATTTCTTCGTTCACAAATGTGAATATCCTAACCTGGTTAACCAGAGAATTTTTTTGGGTTTTAATACCAAAGCCACAACCTTGAACCTTTATTTTACTTTGACCCGAAAATAAAAATAAATAAATAGCTCAATTCACAAATACAACTACCTAACTTTAGTGATAACACCTTAAATATAACTAACCCTAACTTTATTACCATTCCAGCGCTATCACCCACACCCCTACCACCAAACATCACCACCACAGGCAACATAACCCTGGTCCTGCAGACCCAGGACGTGGACTTCAACGAGCGCTTCCTGTGGGAGCACGCGGGGCAGATGGCGCGCCAGTACCGCGCGGCGCTGCGGCGAGGCCTGCCGTACCCCGTGCTCACCGTCGCCGAGTACCTCGCTGCGGGCCAGGAGGGCTTCTCCTGGGGCGGCCAGTACCGGGCTGCTGGGTACTTTGCTACTATCATGTTGTGGTAAGTGGAGATGTCAGATGTTATGTAATGTGGAGTATATAGTAAGGAGTATAGGATAATCGAACTCACCGAGGCACAGTTCTAACTGCCATACTGTCGGATGATTCATGTGCTACCGCTACTTCTATTTAAGATGTATAGGTAGCAAAAAATAGAATTTTTAAATTTTGAATGAAATATGTCGAAAGATAAAAATTCTCTGGATTATATAAGTAATTGTAAATTGTATTATCTGGTGTTGTAATGAGACAAACTGCAGACTGGTGCCTTCTCGGTCTCGACTAGCCTTGTCACATCTCGTTCTTCAGTCTTAACGAGACTCTCGACTAATACATATTTATTGATAAATATTTGCATTCAATTGCAATTTATGGCCTAAAAATATAGTCCTAGATAATAATTTTCTTTTACTTTCCACCTATCAATATACAGGGTGACTAACTGTTTAAGCATGGGAATCTCGAGAACTACACGAGATACAAAGTCGGTTAATTTAGACAAAGTTGTCTCATATAGGGGTCATTTTATACATGTTTTTGTTTTTGTTTTGCATTGGTGACTAGATATAAACAAAAATGTAAATTTTTCAATTTCCTTTTTTTGCTCATAACTTTTTTATTTCAATACAAAAATATTTTATCTTAAATATTATGCAGACACTGTAGTACACAAAAGTTTTATTTCGCACACTCTTTCGAGAAATTGATACTAACTGTCAATTTTGTATGGGCCTCAAAGTAGGCCGTTAAATAGGGTTATTTTTCTCTCAAATATAAAGTAGTTTTATAGTAAAATTGAAAAAGGTGTAAGAAATATTTATAAGGAATATATTTGCTTGCGTGAATCAAGGTATGTTCGGTTACGGTTTTAGTAATGCCAAATATAGCTGTTTTTTTCAGTGATACAAATTTGATGAAGGAAATTTTATGTATGAAGCGAATTAAAAATATTCTGAACTGCCATAACAAACTAATTTGAAAAGTACAAATTGAATGTACTGAAAATATAAAATATATTACTACAGTGGCGGGAGGTAATGATTTTTTTATTTTGTTTGAAATATTACGGTGGTATTGAAATTGTAGTATTTTAATATTTAGAGAAGCGATTGAATTAATATTAATTTTTAATTGTAAAATTTATTAGATAATATATAACATAAAATCATATAAAATATTTTATTATTTTGAATCACAAAGTAATTAAGTTTAATACTTGTGCTATTTTGTTATATTTATTACTGGAATATTATTAGCATTATTATATTCAGAGATAATAATTACTAAATAATTCTATATGTTAATAATACTTCACATGCTACACCTGTAAAACATTGCAAATATTTATATAGTTATTATGATTTTTGCAGAAATAATTTATATTTTACATAGCAACTGTTAATGTATGTGAGTATATACAAGTACACCTATAATATTTTTATTAAAATAGTTTATAAATTCTATGTAACATAGATTGAAAAATTCCTGTGTATGACTACTTCTCGCTTCATTTACCACGTAAATTATCCTTCAGTGTAAAAATGTCTCCCTCTCCGATTATCCTAGTTTTGAGAACAAATAGCAAAGCACTTGTAGCTAATACTGCCGTGTGATTGGCTAAGATTTTAAGGCCCTCCTCAAGAGTGAACGTAATTCGACCCACGTGAAGGCAGCTACTGAATATTACACACATTGGGAAACAGCGACATGTAGCTAATATCTACTGAATCTCCTTCAAAGATTTTTGCAACTAGATATTAATGCAGAAGTCCTCAAAAAAGACAAATAATCATAAATAATCAGTTACTTAAATTCAAAACTACAAGCGGTAATTATATTTATTTATTTACTATTTACAAATAATTTATGTGCCTACATATATTTTTCTAAAATGTTAAAATTTATTAAAATTTTCATACATTGGGATAACATTAATTTATTATAAATTCGTTCCAATATACGGAAGTTTACTCAGAAGTCAATTTAAAAAAAAAAAGATTAAAATTATCATATTTTGCCTAGACGTGAAAGACAGATATGTCAAGTAAATATAAGTACACAAGTTTAATACAATTTTCGAAATTAAACATTATTACCAGTGGCGTGCGGTGGTATTTTGTGATGGGTGTGCTCTCATTCTAGGTAGGGTGTGTGTAATGTATTATTCATTAAAATATTTTCTCACATAAATTTATCATATTTTTTTGAACAAAAAGTGCTTTCATAAAATTGATTAAAATTATCATCATAGACATAAAATCTAAATATACTTATCGTTGTCAATTGTAATAAAAAATAAACATGGCAAATAAAATACAACCATTTAAATTTTTCATATACCGGGTGTCCCAGCTCGACCGACACATGGGAGTTTAACATGGGAAATCAGTTAATAATGAATAGTATCTCCCCAGTGCAAGATATTAACTTGAAATTTTGTATACTTATCGGAGAATATTAATTCTATGGATCACACTTATTTGAAATATGCAATTTCGTCTGCAGGGCGAGATTTATTAAATTTAAAATCTAATATTTTCGTTCAAAATCAGACAGCCATGGAAATAAAAGAAAATATTTATCTGACAGTTTAGTGAACTATCACTGATTTTAATTCTTATTCCCTGTATTTTAATATTATTTAAGTTAAATTTAGTTTCTTTCTGTTAAATAATATACTAATATTACAAAAATATAAATATCTACAATGGCATGTCATTAACTGTCAGAACTGTCACATAGATATTTTCTTTTATTTCCATAGCTGACTGATTTTGAACGAAAATGTTAGATTTTATAATTTAATAAATCTCGTCTTGCAGACGAAATTACATATTTCAAATAACTGTAATCCATAGATATAATATTCCTCAATAAGCATACAAAATTTCAAGTTAATATCTTGCACTGGGGAGATACTATTCATAATTAACTGATTTCCCATGTAAAACTCCCATGTGTCGATTGAGCTGGGACACCCGGTATATAGTACTTTAAAAGTGATGCTAACATTCTTGTTTTTTTTCTTATTTTTTGTGACAAATTAAACTTAGGTCTCGTAGCTTTAATAAATTAATTTTTAGAACAAATAACGCGCCTAAAAAATGGAAATTTTAATAAATCAATTATAACATAACAGGTAACTAGTAATAGTATTGTATAAAATACAAATTAAAAATATAACAAACTGATAATAAAATATAGATATAAATTAAAATACGCAAGCTAGAATCATTTAAATCTATGAAAGTGCATAATTTTCAGTGTACAAGGTACAGAGACGCGGTCATTAGATTTCTTAAGTTTCTGTACTATTCTATCTTTCTGTGCGTAATGTGAGTGTGATGGTACCTTGCCGTACGAATAAGCTGCGCTAACCGTGCACAAGGGATGAGTGCACTTGGCCTACGCGCTCTTGTTTAAAGTATTCAACGCGTTAATATTTCTCCCGCAATAAAATAATCATATTACAATTCAATATATATTGTCCAGGGTGTGCACTGTTCACCTTGCACATTCCTTTGTAGGCAACTTACAATTACTTGTTTTGTTTTGCATATAAATAATAAGAACTGTATAATATTTTCCAAACTGGTTATCTACTGACTACTGGTATTAGAAGAGATTTTTTAAGTTGATTGTTGCTTATACAAAAGTAACTAAGTTGTTTTATTAAAATAGTTACATGTAAAAAAAGTTCTACAGCTATATTAATATTATATTAAAACAAAAGTTGTAGAAGGCAACCCCTTCAAGCACGAGTTTGAATTTCGGCCCGAACGAACGAGTGCTTGAATTGCCTTCTATTAACGAATGTTTTATACTATTTTCTCTGTTTCGGCTTTTATTTACATTATTTTTTATAATAATATTTGACAATTTCCATTAAGGGATTTTTTTTGATAGAATAGTTAGGTTGGAGACAGTGATTTCTGTTTAATCATCTGTCAAAATTTTCACATTCATTCTTTTATACATAGTAAC
The DNA here is from genome assembly GCA_035578165.1 of Stenolophus ochropezus. Lineage (NCBI taxonomy): Eukaryota > Metazoa > Arthropoda > Insecta > Coleoptera > Carabidae > Stenolophus > Stenolophus ochropezus. Next base: position 24,643,028 of record JAQOWZ010000008.1, read on the forward strand.
ACAAGCAATTTGTTTCATGGCCTCCCAAATAAATTAGAATTACTTTGTCAGTTGCCTAGATATTTTGTGTATTTAATGCAGTCATGCCATTCTCAAATAACAAAATATAACCAAAAATCGTTTAAGAATGAAGCTCCTTCTAACATCAATAAGCGTGCTGGAATATGATATTCAAATTCCGAAACAGAGAAATTTATTTATATAATGAAAAATTAAATTGTATGCACCATATATTTTTATATTCTGTACAGATTTGTAAACAAGCAAAAAGAAACCCTAGATCTTATTTAGAAGTTTGATCGGCCCCATTTCTGTATGTTTGATTGCTGATTCTTCTCCACGTCTTCATATTTTCTATTTTCCCCTTTCTATTTCGTTACTCCTATCCTATTTAAATCTTCTTGTACTTGTAAACATTTAAATCTGGGCTCCCTCGTCCTCTTTTCCTTCCTAGTTCCCACAGCAGTATTAAATTTATTATATCTCTTTCTTTTGATCTCAATTCGTGTCTTAGTCGTATGACTCTGTTGCTTTATTTTCTCAACTATATGTCTTCTCCTTCTAAATATTGTTTAATTTCGTGCAAGACCTCATTGTATCCCATGTAATTTTGACAAGTCGGTTTGGTAATAATATTACCCTACATACCTATTTGTCAAAATAACATAGGAAAATTGGATAGTTTAGCTGTCATATGACAACCCATATAGACTTGATCACGAACACGTTACTCACAAAAGAATTTTATAAAATAATATTTATTGATAATATGAAACCAGTAAACTATTGGATGCTATGTATCATACCAGGGACCTGTTTCACAAAACTACAAGTCTTGTAATACAAGCGTATCACTAGGCAACGCTTATCAAATTATAAATTCTATTGGCACATATTGAAAATTTGTTTTGTGAAATAGGTCCCCGGCCTTAGATGTCTTAAAATTCTTGCTTTCCGAGATCAGAATTCAATTGACATTTGAAACGGTTAAGACACTCATAACTATCGTCGGCATGTTAATAGCTATAAAATTTATAAATATCTGAAAATTTATCTGACAAGAGTTACTTTAAATTAAACTTTAATCGTTGCTAAGTTACCATCAACTTGTCGATTACCCGATTGTTAAATAACATTCGAAATTCTGATTAGTAATTTGGGAACATAATCTAGAAAACCCAATCGGTAAACAATAAAAAATATCGTATCATGCAAAATTGTATCTTATTCTACATTATTCTTTCCAGCTCTGCCTGGTAGGTACAATGGTTTGTTCCTTGCCTATATTAATTTACTCTAAATTATCGTACATGTCAAGGTGATAGTACCATCCACAGAACGGCCTTTGTAAAATAAAACAGAGTAATACAAATGGGAAATAAATGTTTTTCGCAATGGCTCTTTGTTTAAGAATCGCTGGCAACCGCAAAGGTTACAGACTACCTACTTATTTACCTTGCCAGCTAATTGTGCAGAATCATTTCTTACGATGATTAGAATTTATTACTTTAGCAATTACTGTAGCATGTAGGGGGAAAAATACACGAGTATTGTTGCGCTCTTCACTGGTAATTGAGTGTGAAGATTAATTATGCGAATGTCAAAATGGCGCTTTTATGATACATGAGATCCTTCAAATGATTTATAGCCTACTTCACCTGACAACACAATGCATTTTTATACAATATCCTGCGGAAAGTATCTTTACTTTATAATATTGCAACAAAAATTCAACTTAAGAACTAATTCTATTTAAAACATTGAGTTTGTCATATCCGTGATTACGAAGTTGATAGCAATGTACCAGAGCGTTCTTTTTAAAATGAAACATAGTTTATCCAGTTCACGTCATTATTAACTGTCACTGGTTAAATGGTACATTTCAGACGACTCTAATTTAAGACAAATTACTGATCTATTTTTAGTGATGTCTCCGAATCACTAGATATTATTTGCTGTAACAGGATTTAAAAATGTGAGTAATTTTAATTAAAAAAATTATGTGTGCATTCATAAACAAGATCGTAAAATCAAATTTAAAATCATTCTAGCAAAATCAGGCTCTCCTAATTACAAATATTGTAACTAAGTTTTATGACCGCCTAGGATATTGTTTGCAAGTGAATAGGTTGATTTTTGAAAAAAAAAAATACATACCTATTATTGTATAAATACAATGGCCCGTATTACGAGCTCACTTTTATAATAAAATCGCGATTTTAACTCTCACATTTACATCAAAATCTTTTGTAAAAACGAACGTTAAAATCGCGATTTTATTATAAAAGCGAACTAGCTCACTTTTATAATAATATCGTGATTTTAACTTTCAATTTTACATAATATTATGATATAAAAGTGGGCGTTAAAATCGCGATTTTATTATAAAAGTGAGCTCGTAATACGAGCCAATATTTTTAACCTCAATATAATATTTACTTTTTTACATTTTTAAAAAAGAACGCTTTGATGCATTGCTGTCATATTTGTTACCATAACAATGGATATGACAAATCAAGGTTTACAAAAGTAAGCTGTTAACTGTATCAGTACGGTAATATTATTACCATACTAACTTGTCCAAATTACATGAGACAAAATAACTGTAATCATGACATCATATTCCACCCACACACACTTGAAAATTTTTTAAAATAATATTTTTTAATAACTTCTTAATTTTGTGAAACTGGTAAACTATTGAACATACCATGGAAGTTTTGAATTATACTCGGTTACATACCCTGGTTTTGATAAAGATAAGAGAAAATACGTACTTGTCCATCTATAAAATTCCCATATGTTGTACATTTGACATAAAATTACAATGTTGACATTGTTTTTCATTTGCGAATGGTGTAAATATAACAATATAAGTATACGTTTCCGTTTATTTATGTGAAGAATTTAAGAGTACTCATTTAAACTATTCTTAACATACGTACACGTAAATCTACGAACGATTTCGAGGCCTTACGTATCTTAAAAATGTTTGGCGGTTATGATACTCATAACAATCCTTAGGTATACTGATAGTTATTCCTAAGATTTTTGATTTTGTCTTTTGAACTAGACTAACGAATTACCAAAACTAATATAGGCCTAAAATAAAATGCCAGTATTTCCCTTAGAATTAAATGAAGCTCATTTTATGAGCATTTAGTTTATAGATCCGCACCATAAACTCGAAGAAGAATCCCAGTGAAGCAACATTTTAAAGAAGGTTAACGAATTACCAAAACTTATAGAGGCCTAAAATAAATGCCAGTATTTCCCTTAGAATTAAATGAAGCTCATTTTATGAGCATTAACTTCATAGATCCGCACCATAAACTCGAAGAAGAATCTGAGTGAAGCAACAGTGCCTATTCCCTGCATTCTTTGCTGCATCGCGTGTGTAGGTTCCATAACATTCCTTGCCACAATCACCAGCTCCACGCCGCCTATATTCGCGTAATTATCTCGGGGTCGTATTTAACCTACTGCGCGGTATAAATCTCAGTGTTTACGTGGTTTACGGGCCGAGTTCCAATCATTCCGCCCCCTATTGGTTGCAGTTGCAACTTGCAACTGTCTTCTGGACTATGGAGTAAGTCGGGCGCCTACATGCTTCGCTGAGGACCAGGAATTCGAAGTCGAAGAGTTATTGTGCGGATATAAATATACCAATCATTGCTGTATTGCTTTAAATGTTATGCAGATATAGGTAGATATCATCAAGTAGCAGGAATTCTAAATGTAAAATTAATTTTTGTCCATGTTCAGTGTTTCGAAGAGATATATTTGTGTAGATGTTGATTGTAGGTGATTTATTTTTAATCTTAACTACCAAAAATAATAATAGAAGACTAAAGGAAATATAGAAAGATGAGCACAAAATTAGTAAACATCTTCAATAAAAACTCCTTCTCAACTCTTATTATGGTAATATATAAAAGACAAGGAAAAAAAGAAAGAAGGATAAATAAACGGTGACCGATTTTTTTTAAAACAAAGCAGCAGCTCATATCAAACAAAAAAATATTATGTGCTCAGCACATTAGGAGTATTCCATTTGCCACTTTGAACTGATCCAACTTACACTTTTAAACCCGGATCACTTATTTTTCATTCATTTTAACTAGATCATTTTACTCCCTCTACTCAACTAACTGATTCTAAATAATCAACTCGACGAGGTAGATCAGTTGGTTTAGTAGGATTGTCATGCTACTTTGCCGTGTTTTCAAATATTTAAAAAGAAACGGAGCAATTATAAATTTATGATCCTAAACCCAATACAACAGGGCCTGTTTTTTAATCGTTTGTCAAATTTCTTGTTAATTACCAAACAGATTAAATTTATCTGACTGGTAAACTCCATGGTAAAGAAAACGTGTTTTTCAATATGAATTTATCTGGCTGGTAAGTAACATCCAGATTTAATTTATGTAAACAACTATTATTTTTTAAAATTTGATCGGTAATGGTTCAAAGGAATAATTGAAAAATTTCTGTGAATAAAATTTTGATATTTAATGTTAAATATATTTATGGGCATTTGATCTGTACTGTAAAACACTGTTTATTTAGCTGTCTCTAGGGGTTACTAGACGTTTGACGGGCTAGACCTTGTAAAAATTATAACGGGCTGTTGACATGGAATACCATGACAACATATCTTATTTCAAATGCCTGACATCTTTTGACGTTTTGAATTTTTATATGAAACATTTATTTACTACATATATTTGCAAATACCCATAATAGTAATTTACATTGCAAGACCGTTATTCAGAAATTTACAGGCGAGCACACAGAGATAAAGGGCGAGCGTCAGCAAGCCTGTTATCTGTGTGACTGTAAATTTCAGTTAAAAGTTGAGCATTGTACAATTTTTTTATGGGCACTTGTAAATATACATATTAATGTGTTTATTTCTTAACATATTGATCTTAAATTTTTTTGTATTCCTCTTAAAGAAATATGCTGTCGTCCTATTTGTTTTCAATTTGCTGTATCAATAATTTCAATTAAAAAAATGATGATATACCTAGGTAAATTGTGCACAGGTAGCGCATACAAATACGAATATTATACTTTGTAATATGCATTGAAAATTAGTAGAATGCTGCAGTTTAAGGATATGCGATATAAGTAGCATGTAATATTCTAATGAAGTAATAAAGCTAATGTAAGGTTTCAGCGCAATATCTGAAATCCGTATTAATAACGGGAAAGGAACTGTTACGAAACTACGTCATAATTTAAACCAATAATGTAGAACCGAAGGTAATCCTCTACGGTTACGATAAACTGTAATCGCTACTCTATTGTTGAATTGCTCTTTTGTCATTGGACTCCTGCTGCTTTCTTGCAGAACCGAACTCCAAATATTTATCATTTGTTTATCTAAACATCGACAACATTTATAAATGCTTCTATTTTAAAAATTTCTATACAAATTTTAATAGACCTTGAAGTGAAAGATTTAAAAATACATTGTAATAAATAATTCATATTTCGTTCGATTTCGGCGAATCTTTACGAAATAAGGTCTATACAAAATATTTTGTGTACACTTCATGAAAAATGCTTTGTAAACGTAAATTATACTCACTAAAAAAAATATGTTATACTGGATGACATTTCGTAAAGTAATAGTTGATAGTTGCACCAAAGATTAGATGACCTTAGTTGGCAGATTAGATATTTTTTTTAATTTGGATAAGTGTTCAATTTTTATTATAAAATCTTAATTGCCTTCTGTAATTAAAAAGTCTAGTACACACTAAAAAATAAAATGTTATACTGGATGACATACTCCGTGCGATAATAGATGCACCAAAGATAGGATAACTTTAGTTGGCAGATTTTTTTTAATTTGGATAAGTGTTCAATTTTTATTTTAAATCTTAATTCCTTTTTAAATTAAAAAGTCTAATCTACAATTTATAGCGAAATCACAATAATTGATGTAATATTTATTTTTTGTCTTTCTTCTGTTTTCATGACAATAAGTTTCTTTTACTGGTTGCTACGTCTAACAAAATGGTAAGCTACACTTACCGTTCACTATACAGTGTATAGAAATAATTTAGTACATTCATTTATTGCTATTAAAATTAACAGTGCAGTTACTAATTCTAAAATTATTATTGATAAATAACGAATTATTTTCGTTTACAAAAACATCCAAAACGAGACTTTAAAAATTGCGAAATGGCACGAATGTTAAAAAAATACCACGAAAACAGATTAAATTAAATTTTCTTTATTGAACAACGGGAACGGGAAGTAAAGTAATCGTAAAAAATCGATTTTCAGATTTCAACGGAAATATCCGTTTTGACTATCACTGAATCCAATTTGACTAGTTTCAACGTGACGTCTGTATACGTTTATATGTATCTCGTATAACTCAAAAATGATTCGCCGTAGACGTAGAATGTTGAAATTTTGTTAGTGAGTCTGTTATAATAAAACGAAATAAGTTTAAATAAAGTGCAGAAAAATATCTGTATAAGTTAATAGGCGTACAATGGAGTCATGTAGTGTCCACATTAAATCTTTAATGATGTTTGAGAAAGCTTAATTGTGATCATGCAAAAAATACTATAAGCACGGTAAGGACTCCCGTGAAATGTTCTTATCGTTTTTATTAATATACTATAATCTCGGTCAATATTTTTTTCGTCATGATTCTTATTAAATTAACCATTATTAACAGCTATATAATTGAAGTAAAAAAGTACACCATATATTTGTTTTGCCTTTTTGTATTAAAAAAAAATGAAAACTATACAAAAATATGTCCACACTAGAATTCATATCTGCCAAAATCTAAAGGAATATGATTACAATATTTCCCTTACAAATATAGCAGCATGTACTCAGACATTTCTAATTGATTAACAAAAAAATGGAGCAGTTACAAGGCAAGTTTATGAATTAATCTATATGGAAATAATAAATAGTTAGCAACCTATCTTGTTACAGGAAACATTAACGTTATATACGGCACTGGCACTTGTATGAAATACGCTACCTTATGTTCAGAACGCATGATGTTTTTTCTACAATCAAATCAAATTTATCTTCCAAGCAATGTTGGAAAATTACAGAGAGCACTTTATAATTTCTAAGTCGTTACTCGAGCAATTACTTCAAGGATAATTTAAAGTAAAGGAGGTGTTAATACTCAATACGTGACTCTGTTACTTCATCTGAAATCCATTACCTCACCTGGAGTTATTACTTACATCCTGCGGTATTCAAAACATTTTATCGAGGAATTATTCATGGAAGTTTGCAGCTTAAATCATACACAATGTTCACACCTACTTGGATTCAAAACCAGTAGCTGCACTGAACTAAACATCCATCTAACTAAATTATTGATACATGCGTATTCAAATGCGTACGGCAAAGCCTACGCGTTCCTTTTATTCTATACAATAATTTCAATATTTCTTAAAAAATATAAACATATTTTACCATACAATATATTATAAATATTGTAATAATATAAATCTTTCAAAGCTTACAAAATTATGGGAACTTTATTCTGCCGTATACCAAAAGGTCGTAACTCAAAATTTATAATTTTGAAATAGATATATATTAAGGGGGTTCGCTGCCAATCTTAAACCATTTAAGGTTTTGTAAGTGTAAAAGGCGATGTAGTAAGTAGGCTGACACTAAATCGTTCCCCCACTTTTTAAAATAAACTTTTAATCTATTATATACATTCCGTGCAACATGATTTTATAAATGATTTGTAAATTATTGTGTTATCTTATTTTTTACTATTTCCAGTATTAATAGTAGCTAGTACAGAGGCTTAATCTTAGACAGATTAGTATCAAATATCCCAAATTTATATTCGAACGAAATAATGAATTTTGTGCGTTATTGTACATCAGAGGTGAAGCTTAGTAGTTTGGGGTATATGGCAGTAGTTCTACGAGCAAGTATCCCCCAGATTTTACGAGAAATTATATTTTCTAATACCGTTAAAAATGTAATAATTTTTATAATAATTGATACAAAATTGACATTACCTTTAAGGAAAATGATGAAACTTTGCGTCTCTAATAACATTTTTCAATTTTTGTTTTAAACATGTGATACAATTTGTCTAATATAAGCAAATTTTAAATAAATAAAATAATAAAACTGGACAAAAATTTAAAATCCATCATTATATATATTTTTTTATTTGAAAATTAAGTTTAAGTATTGCAAAGGCTAGTATAGAACCCCCTTAAGTGTTTGTTTAGTTATATTTCAAAGTTATTTTGACACAATATCGAATAATGATGTAACAGAAGTGCAGATTTTTCAGATGAAGAATGCATTATTACGGGCAATTTGATAACAACATGATAAAATTATAGAGTGCAAAAAAAAACAAATGTAACGATAATTAAACACAATGAACATTATTGAGAGAAAATTGCAATTATGTTCAATGCAAAAATTAGCATACATATATATGTACAGAATAACTTGCAAGAATGGAAAACGAAAATAAATTAGGACTGGTTTCATAGCTGGGACAGCATTATTTCTGGAAGAAATATTAATATATAATATAATAACCACTACAAATATAACTTTATAATTGCTAAACGTATATGTCTGTTGGATGAGTTACCTGATTGCACGAACTGAGAACTGTAGGAAAATGATAATATAGATAGAAATGGAAGATTTCTGGACTGGACGTTGATTTAAAGGGACGAATTGCTGGGTTTCAGTCAATAAAACAATTATTTCACATCGAAGTTTCGATCCTACCCGGGATCATCCTCAGGATGTGAAATTGTTGTATTTAACTCTTAATATGATATACATTATTCTATATACACTCTTTGTCATAGAATTATAGCATAAATTACAAAATTTATGTTCGTTATGATATAAAAATTTGTTTAAAAAGTATTTATGATTAGAAATTTTTATGTAGGCACACTTCGAGAACAATATGAATAATGCTCATTATTAATTAAGAGTTAAATACAACAATTGATTTATCAAACAATAGTGAAGAAAACAGAAAATCCACTATTTATCTTCTGAAAGCGATATAAACAAGAAATTAGAAGAAAGAGACTAGTTGGTTTGAGTGTACATATTCATAATTTCCAAATTGGGGAGCTTGTTATAAATTATATAGTCTATAAAATACTGCATTATACGCTTACCTGTAACATATGCAACTTAATGAATTAAGCAGTATTAATATATGCAAATGCATACGGAGTAAAATTAAAGCAACTCTTAATTAGCTTCAATACCATAAGTTCATCCTATTGCCAACTAACACCATTCGTGTCGAGTATCGGTTATCAGTACATTCTAACATGCATCCCTACGTTTCACCTTGGAGGAAATAATTGCTGATAGCGCGAGTCTTCAGATGGCATCGTGTACTGCACTGCAAAGTTCACCTACTCACGCTAGATTCGAAGGCATTGAAGCATTAAGTAGTCCTGTACGGAGAACAGTAGCAAATGTTCCGTTGAAAGGTGGATCAGATAAAATAAATATATGTGCATTCGGCAGAAAATTCAATGGCGAGAAATATAGAGTTCATAAATTATTAAGGAATGCAATGATTGCTAATTTCATTTAGATTGAGATAAGGAAATTGAAAAATAGAGCGTGTGCAGTAGGTCAATACATAACGAGTGAGTATTAAAAAGTTTCGATGAAGATATGAATATTATTCGGGAATGATATACAATAATACGTTGAAGTTTCGTTATTTTCATTTACAGCACGACATACATTTATAAAGATGATTAATAGTATGCTAATTAAAAGATGACCTACGGAAAGAATTTGAATCACTATTATCAAAAAGCGCATGACAGTTTTGTTAAATCTAGGACCAATTTTTTCATTTCTGATTATAGTGGTAGTTATCTGAACTATCGGTCAATTGAAAAGTATCACATCGAAATGGCAAATAATATATATATATATATATATATTTGACAACTTACGTCAGCTTTTCGATGCGATATTTTGCTATTAGCACTTCAACTAAAGCCGTAAACAGAACAAGATGATGTACAGAGCTGAGATTTTTTTAACCAGGGCTATTATGTATACACACCTAAATACATAAGTACATATAATAGGGCGGCCGTAATTTTTCTAACAACCCGAAAAACTGATTGGAATCGATAAGAAAACATGTAGGATAAATAAAAATTGCAAAAAACCGTGCCGCTTTCGGAAAACCTGCTGTAAAAATGAAAACAAATATTATTAATTATTGGCACTATTTTAAAAAACAATTTATTTTAAATGCAGAAAACACCAAAATAACCTGTTTATAAAAAAATTTCCCATAGATATCAAGATTTAGGTACCTTAGTAATATTTAAACACTGTTAATTTTTTACTACTACTACTACTACTACGATGTAAAGAAAGTTTATATATAAAGTTAGATATATCCGTTATCATTAGAAATACGGCATAAATTTATTAACAGAATTTATCCATCCACTTAAGGAGCATATCGTAAAATTATTTTCAAATGTACAGGGTGTTGCATTACGACTCGGCGAGAATTATTTGCCTTTTTCTAAATGTATTTTTTTCTCCTATATGAACATATGAATTTTGTTTTAGTTTTCCGCGGCGTTATCAAGTTATTCCGTTTATTCTCTAAAAAATACCAAATATATGCATGCTTTATAAAGACGTACTGAAGTTATTTTATTAGTAACAATTAAGAATATTTTTTCTGTGCAACTGTAACTATAGTCTGTGTTCTCACATATATTTTTTTTAAATGTTATTATATAGGGTATTCAATAAAGCAAATAAAATTTATTCAATTCTATAACTCGTCATTTTCAAATCAATTTGGTTTTTTTTTGTATTATCTACAAATGTTATTAAGGGTATTTTATGCCTAAAACCAATAATTTCGGAATTTTCTCTAGGGGCGTGTCGTATATAAATCCGCCTTTGAATAGTAGTCATCATTCACAGAAATAAATTAAAATAGTCCCTTGATATAGAAATTGATTTAACCAACTCTGTAATCTGTTATAGTTCCCAAAATAACAATAATGTATCACTTAAAATCAACACTCTGTATTTAACAACAACCTCCGAAAAAAAATTCTGGGTGCGCCTCTACTTTACTGGATAAATTTATTAAATGCTAATTAAAATACTGATTCAGAACATGCAAGAAAACACTAGTGTGGGGAATAAAAATTTGCTACAAAATAAAATGGGGAGCAACAAGAACTAAAAAACTGATTTCCCATGTTAAATCCCTATGTTAGGTGTTCACTCATTCACCCGGTATATTACCTAGTACATCCATCATTGTTTGTAAACATAAACAACTCATCTACTTTCATCTTCAAATTATATGCTCTTTTTGTTTCAGGACATCGTTTACCCTGTGGCTCCTGATGAACCTACTAGTGGCTGTGGTCCCCAGATACGGTGCCTTCTCCCTCACAGCTTTAGGAGGCCTTCTGTTGGGTACCAACCTGGGGTACCTTCGTCTGTTGCCTGAAAGACCTCTGGTAGTGCATCTAGAAGGCTCTGTCCTGCACTTCAGATTGGGCTGGTGCTTCTGGCTTGTCCTAATAGCAGGTAATGCATGGGTTGTTATTATAAATTACAAAAAAAAACTTCAGAGTTAGAACATCGCCTGATTAAAGAGAATTAAATTAAACATAAATTTCCAGGAACCCCCAAAAACTCCCAAAATTCTAGCAGTATTTAATTTTTATAATGAATATTCCACACGTTATTTTCGCTCAATAAGAATGCTTCATTTGATTGAAGAAGACATATTTTAATGTTAAAATTTGATAAAACCAAAGTAGGGCTATTATGGTTATATATTTTTGATATGAAAGATTTTATATGTGAACTATTCTCATTGGGGATATAATGACAAAAATAAAATTCGAGCTATGATTTTATTATTATTTATTTAACCGGTAAAATTTACTCATCATCCCTGCGTAGTAACAACTCGGATCAAAAATGATTTTTAAATCAAGACTTTGGTTAGTTTTTTATTGCGCAACAACCTTTCTTAAATTTTACCGATAAATTCATGACTCTTATTATGTTACTTATGATAACATATTAATGTTGTCTATTCCCGAATTAATTTAAAAAACATTATAATTACACATATACAAGTAAAATACTATACCCAGTATATGAACCTGTAAATTTAAATTCATTAATTTTGAATTTTTTGTTACTTGAACTTTTTACCAGAAAAGTTAAACTTCGAGAAGAATACGAAAAAGATATCTTAAAATAAGTACAAAAAATCAAGTCAGTATTTGTATCAAACACTCTTAGTAGTGTAACAGTATATAAAAGATGATACATTTTAAGTCTTTACTCTTTAGCATAATTCAGTGGCGGACGAAAGTATAGAAACTTTAAAAAAAATCTGTTTGTAGAAATATATATTTCGTTGAAATAAAGATGTGTTATTTTTTCATACTTTAGTACTTTAAACTGTACAATTTATAGAAAATTGGTACATGTGATTGTGTAGCACAATTAATATAGCTTGTTTTTGTATTCGTGGTGGACAAAACTATAGACAATTTTATATTTAAATACATAAAAGTAAATAAACAAAAAAATAATTAATATTTCGTTGCAAAGCTATTTGCTTGGATTACAAATTGATATATTCTGGGCATTGAATCTAATACATTTCTGTATATATCAAAAAGAATTGACATTCGTCTTGTAATTTATTCCATAATTCTTTTATGTTTCCCATTGTTTTTTTTTTATTAATTTGTTACTCGAAATGTTTCCAAAGGTATTCAATGGAATTTAAGTCTCTACTGAGATTGTCATTCCGAAACCTCGACTCAGTTTTGAAAAAAATCATTGTTTATATAAATTGGAAGAAACGACAATAGAGAGGCATTACCTCCTCAACAATTGGTAACATTTTATTCTGTAAAATATCTTAGTATACAAAACGGTCCATTATTAAAAAAAAAACTGAGAAACTAAACAATATTCTCTTTGAACAAAAAATTATCAAATATTTAACCAAAAACTAAAGATAACACTTCGTCCATCTATATGCACAAGATAAAAAATAACCTGTTTTAGAAAAAAAGGAAGAGAATTCATTATTGTCTATCTGTACTTATATATTTAACTTTTCCTAACATTGCAGAGACAGTAAAAAATTATAATATTATTATAAGCAACTGTGGGAACTGTAAATGTGTTTACTATTTATAAAATATGTTTAATTATTTCACATTCATTTCTGGTATGATTATTGCAGAATGATACTATTAGCGACACGCATAGGGAAAAGGAACTACATACATGTGTCTGTACAGGTGTCTTTCTATTTCCTTAAGGGAATAATTAAACCAAATAAATATACAAAACAACCTGATGTTATTTTACTCATTGATTGATTTAAATATAAATGTGTATGTAGGTAAACTGTGAAGGAAACTAAAGCTGGATGTAGACGCTGCAGTTTACATCATTTCCTTTTCACATATTCATTTGAGAACCATTCAACCGTTCGTAATTTTTGTAGTTATATAATATAATTACCACGGGCGGTGGATGGTGAATAGTTAAAGAACTCGTTAGAAAATAGTGTTGCATACAATTGATTTGAAAATCACTATATAAGTTGCAGATCTCTATATAGAGATTTATAAGTGTAAATTAACGGAAAGGATAATTTTCGAATTTTGAGCTCCTAGAGGCAAATATGAAGTGCACCTAATAAATAATAGTTATTTATGTATTAAGCGCATAATCAAAAGATTATAGCACGATGGAATCTTTAAAACTCAACGCTACTACAGTCAACCAAATGACTTTAGTGTGTTCACTTATACTGAAATCATACAGTGGTGTCAGAAAATTATATCGGTTGGTAATAGAAGGCAGCACAAAAACATAATAGATTCTAGAAAAACTTACCTTTTTAAATATGGCTCCCTAAACATGAAATGGAAAATAGATTTGAATAATGCAAAACCAGAATTATTATTCTACTATTCTTTATAATGTAAAATACTATCACAATTATCTACTACATGCCTGTTTCTAGTCGTAATATAGTAGATTTAATTAAAAAAATACTTATTCTGCATCATCAGAAGAGATGTGTGTGAAAATAAATATTTGGCTAGCATAGCAAAATGTGGAAACAAAATTATTCATTTTGTTTTTTACAAGGAAAATTGTATTCCAAAATTCTTCTACAGGAAATTCCTTGTATTTCTTAAGCAAGTAAACTCCATTCGGTATTTCACTTTTGAATGTGAAAAACGAGATATAGAATAGTTATACAGTGTCGTTCGCAATGCTTCTAATTTCTGCAGATAAAGCTTTTGGGAATCGAATTTATCACTAGAAATGAAAAACAAAAAAAAAAAATAAAGTAAAGTTACAATAGATAATTTTAAGTAAAATATTTATAAACAATTATTTTTGACTTTATTTTCTATCTTACATCTTGATATCAAGCAAATGAAATGAGTGAGAAATGGAAAATAAATAATGTAATGTGAGCAAAACCTCGAGTTACATAGGAATATTTCATTGCATTGCAATTATCACTTACTAGAGTACCATAAATTCCGTCATACTGCCTTCAAAAAATGTTTATTTGCATTTTCTTACCTTTGTATTATATTTTGTTAACAAGTTGTATATTAGAATTATTTATGATTTGGTTTTGTAAGTAGAAGTCTTTATTGAAAATCTCATGATGATTTCTTTAAAGTACTTAATAAAATTGATGAAAAATCATTTAGTTCTTAAGAACTACTACATTTTTTAAGTACTTGAAATATTACTACTACTTGACTTGACTTGAAATTAGGATACTACTATACGACTTGACTTGACTTGATTTCAAGTTAAGTCAAGTCAAGTCGTGAAACCCTACGCCTCCCCATTAGCGCCCTAGACATACCCGTTCTCCGAACCTATGAACGCTACTGTTTTGACTACACTAACAGCGCTCTGTCTACACCACACTTTAGCCAGAGTTCTCGATCTCGGATCAGATCTGGGAGTGTGTCAGTGTGTCAGCCCCCCTGCCCCTTCGTAGAAAGCATTGGCACGCCGCTGCAGTGAAAGCCCCGCGCTCGAGTTTCGCTTTCTTCGGCAGATGGGAAGCGTTAACATCAACACATCGCGAACAAATAGTCAGACTAAAAAAAACAACAGACTATAAAATTACGTAGGCGACACCCGAAATATTCACTGCATAGTTTCTGTTTCGTAACAAACTGTAAATTAGATTTGCAAGTAAAATTAAAATTTAATTATAAACGATAACTAATTTATTTTCGATGCATCGAAATACGGAACTTACGAATTTACGATTGTAAAAAGTACTCTTCATACATTAAGAACAAAACTACAAAAAACAAAGATGTCTCAATTAAATTCTTCATCAGATAAGATCCTACTTGATGTAAGATAAATTAAATAGAAAAAAAAATAAGACAGGCATAAAAAAGGAAAATATATGTTTAATAAATCTCGTACTGCAGACTTGCTGTTGCATCAAGTATGATCGTTTCTGATGCAAAATTTAATTTTGAACAACTTTGCACTGTTATAGTTTTACTCTAAATTTATCAGGAAAGGAAAGATCCGCACTTTTTTTAAATCATATATTGTATTGGTACAATGGAATTATTATTCTTTACTGGGTTTGCGAATCTCTTTTATTGAAAATTTCAGCAATGATATATTTAATGAATAAAATGTGTAATCTTAATCATAGCATCGCAGGCATTCAAAGCTGGTTTGGGGTGAACTATTTATACAATGATTAGACATATTAATAATTATATGTAAATATATACAGGGTCTTCGTTTTAAGAGGCTAACCATGTCGGATAAATTGGGGTAAAGTTGCCGCATTTATTGACCATTTTAATAATTTTTTTGTTTTCCCGAAAAATTATATAGCTCACTAGATATGAGCAAAAAATAGATTAGTCAAAATTTTGTTAGAAACAAAAAATTTTCGATTTTGTTTCTAAAGCACATATGACCGAAATGAATAAAAATAGTAATTTTTTAATTTCTTAGTTTATTTTCATTTTTATATACATATGTTTTATATTATTGGAAAGAGAAAAAATCTCTATTTAACAGTACTAAAGACAACTTTGAGCCACATATGAAAATTGAAATTAGTATGAATTCCTCAAAAAGTGTTCGAGCTACAAATATTTTGGGGAACGCTGTCAATTCCTCGTAAAAAAGTGTCTGTAGAATTTACAAACTAGAAGCTTGTATGAATTAAAAAAAGTAAATTGGTGGAAATCAGTTTTTTTACTCATATCAAGTGAGCTATGCATTTTTACGGAAAAAATATAATACAACTCTAGATTTTTTTTTTCATAAATCGTGAGCATTAAATACATAAGTATTAATTTTGTAGTACAAAAATTTCTTTTAAATATTTTTATTTTCATATAAAGAACATTGCTATAGAGCAATAAATTATATTAATATTTGTTTATTCATTATTATTATATTATTTAGACATACATATATAAGTATTCTAAATAATTTATCATCAATAAGAATATTTTTTAATATTTATTATCATAAGCACATAAGAACAGAATCTGCTTCTACTGCAGTATGGAGACCAGAGAGTTGCATAAATTCAGATTTTCTTTAAAAAATAGATTTTTTTATTTAAATCAGATTTTTTTTTTATTCTTTTGAAAAGTTATAGTATAATTTCAAAAACGTATTTCACAAAAAAGCATTTATTATGACAAAAAAAATATTGTTAAGAGTAAGTAAAAATTTAAAGAAACAATAAAAATTATATTGATTTGTGACTACTTCTTTGATATCCCATACATTTAACATTATTTTAAATATTCATTTTATCGGTTATAGAGACTTTCTTATTCTAGATCAAAACCAGAAAATTGTAGACAATTTTCAAGATTAATTAAAATTTATAATTTTTCGAAATATAAATATATCATGCGAAGCTTGTTCCATTCGTGCTAGAACAGTGATTGTAGATTAGAAAAAGAACGCTACCGAACAATATATTGAAACAATCTAGAGTCTTGATATCTAGACAAGACTTCTTAATCTAGTCTTAGACGTAGACAAGACTAGTCTTTAAATTTTTGAACAAAGCAAGATTTTTGCAAAGGCTTATCTTGTTTTTTCTAGACGGCAACACTACATCTTATACACAAGTTATAGCAACGAAATTTTTGGGATCTCGTCGATGTCGTTATAAACGGATTTTACATTTCAAATTAAATTTAACAAAAAATCACACATTAGTGCAAAAATTTTTTGCGTTATAAATTCAAAATAATATACCAGTAAAGTCGTCAAACAGAAGAAGTTAAACAGATTTAGTAGTTCTTAAAATTATTGCCACATTGTAATATTTACCCACACGCTTTTCCGCCAATTTTCGTAAATTTTGAATGTTAAATTACAATTGCAAAACTAGTGATTTAAATCAATGATTTTTTTTAAAAGGTCAATGTGATTTAAATCTATGCAACCCTGGTGGAGACCTATTCTGTGTAGGTCACAGAATAAGTTTATACAGAAGCGACAGTAAGACAGAAAAACGAAAATTAGAGAGAGATGGGGAAAGTCAACAAATTTAAATGTCTCATTGTTTAAAATCGAAAAGTTTCCTCACATCTTAGGGAGAGATAGGGGAAGTCAACAAATTTAAAGGTCTACACAATGTTCCAAGGTCATAGAACTGAATAGGGTAACATGAATGGTACCGACACGGAGTGTCGCTTTTGTATGTAACTATTCTGTGGCCAGGTATAATTAGTGATTTTGATCGTAATAGGTACCTGATTCATAGGCAATTTTCTTACATTTTGGTATTGCTGGTTGTCGGCAGTTGTCAGTCTAAATCTAAAATATACTGTTTAGTGACTGCAATCTCACACGCATACAAACCAGGGTTGGCCCGATTTAAATTTTTTAAATAAAAATCTTTGATTTAATCAAAGATAAAAAAAATACAGATTATAATAAAAAATTATTTATATGCTACAAAACTATTAACAATAATCAAAATATGTTCCGTATATCTTTAAATTAAATTGTGTTTTACAACTTTAATTGTCATATAACAGAAAAAAATAAGTATTTAAATGGGTCACAAAAAATATTTAAAAGTATAACTAAAAGTAAAAATTCTGTGTTACTATTTCTAGTTTTATTTAGATGAATCGTTTTGATTTTAATACAGATTTCATTTTCGTTTTTGAAATAAAATATTTATATCGCTTTTAAAACAATTAGTAAAGTGTAGTAACACTTAGATAAAGTGTAGTAACACTTAGATATCTTTAAAAATTGAAAAAAATCAAGATGTATTTGATTTTTTTTAAATAATCAACGATTTTTAATTTTTTAAATTTAATCATGAATTTTTCCAACCCTCTCTACGTACAATTCCAATATGAGTATTTAAGAACTAAACAACTGGTTTTTCTGCCAACATGTATTTTTTTATGGTTAAATATGCCATTACTGAAATATGTAACGAAAGAAATTGTTACGTCCATTTATTATTATTAATTATTTTCATAACGTCTTTAGCAATTTAGCTCTAATGATTTATTAAATTACTACAAAACAATTTTTATTACTATATATTTTTATCGAGAATAATAAATATAGTAAATCAACATAATTAGCGTTTACAACTGTAGTATCATTATAGTAGATGGTACTTAAGTAAAGTGCATCTTTACAGTTGCAACGTAATTGCATCTTTCATTTCTATATTAGCCAGATTGCATTAAGTGGATACATTTTATGTTAATATTATCAACAGATATTTAAATGCCATCATTTTTATATTTCAACGTTAATAAACAGCTTGTTAACATGTGTTTCTAAATCTATATTGCACATACATAAGATAAATTATTCATTCTTCTTAATATAGTATAACGGACAGTGGTGGTTCATTAGTTAGTATGCTTCAACTAGAATTCTACGTACCTTAACTAGAGGTATAATTCATAGTCACAAACCATATCTATCTATTAACCTAAAGAAAAACAACCCTTCCAGAAATTTAGAAGCTACAGAAGAATAACTCGACTACGATATACAGAATGTCATACATTAATGCATTAGAATCTTGAGAACAGTAAGAGATAGGAAATCCGTTAAATAAGACAATCATTTTGTTTTCCCAAAAATGAATAGGTCACTATATATTAAAAAAAATATATATTTTTTGCCATTATAAATATTTACAGATTACTTCCAGGTACTCGAATCGTAAGGAAACCTTAACCGAAAACCGAACCGATATTTGACTTTTTAAAAAACTGTAACCGATAACCGAAACCTATATTTTATTTCTTCAAATATGGAAACTGAAAACCAATACGAAAATAAATTTATTCTTTAATAGAAAACGTAACCGAATCAAAAAATATGGGTACTAAACCACTATATATAAACATTGTACTAATCTGCAAATATTAACCATAGATTTTACTTATTTTTATGAAATTCTATTGTAATTAATTGTTGTAATAATGATTTAAGTAAATTAAAAATTAATGTAACGAAACCGAAATTTACTTGTTTATTTTAACCAAAATGAAAACCAATATAATATTTTCAAAAAACTGTTACCGATAACCGAAACCGAATTTTTATTAAAATAAAAACCGTGAACCGTAAATGATCCTCAAAATTTTTCGGTTCGAATCCCAAATACTAAATACAAAGCAACACATGATTCCAAGGAATTGCACATTCTTAGGACACGTTTTTATTATCTTTTGAATAACGATTTTCATTTTTTTATCACTGATATATTTTGAGTTATACTATATTATTTTATTTTAAATAATAGAAAAATATATTTTTTTTTCATTTTAAGTATTATAACCCTCAGAAAACATCCCCTAGAGCTATAATCTTTTGATTATACCCTTAAAATAAATAAATAACTAAAATAAATTGAAGTAAATTATACTATGATGACTAATTTCGTCTAAATACGTCTAATACTTATTACTTTTTTTCACGAAGGACACAATAATGAAATAAAAATTAGAAATATTTGAAATTTAGATTTTTAAAAAAGTAATAAATATAAATTTAAATATGTTAAATTCAAAATATTTATACCGTTTTAAGAGCTAATGTTTTGTGAATCTAGCTGTTACCGATTAATAATTTGTAAACCTTGGAAATCCAATCGATAAACATAACATAAAAAATATTCATTCGTGCAAAAATATGTATATCAAGACTGCTAGTTCATTACTGGGTGTGCCAATCTACTTCATCGGAGATATCTGATGACTTATCTGACTGCAATTACTGCAAAGAATATTTGCCAAATCATTTCCTGGATCCGTATAGTTGATGTAGAGAATGCACTATAGAGACCAGTTCTGTGTGAGAAATACGTCATGATATTGACATCGGTGAATTTAATCTTCGATTCACCTTTGATCATTAGTTCCACTGGCGAGTTGTCGTTAAGCTGCAGAACCACCAAAAATTTAAATTAAAAGTGTCTATTTCTAGTTAATCTTATAAGTATATTATTAAAATTAATTCTTTATTTACATTATATTGCGGTGGTACAATCAGTTAAATGATCACTGTATAATTTAGTTTCACAGCTATATCCACAACATTGCTGTCTAGTTACGATGTTCTGCTATCGTATTTTACGACATTCGATAGACGTCGTCTACTCTAGGAACAAGTATCTAGCGCAATTCACACTTACCTACTTCTTATTTGTTAAAATTGATTATCATAACGGTAGGAATACAAGTAATTAGAACTTAAAATTTACCTTATATTAATTTCCATTTTAAAGTTTAAATACATTACTTATCAGGAACAATTGGAAGTAGCCAACATCTGAACTAAACTTAGTAATTTCGGGGAAAAGTCGCGGTAAGCTATATAAAAGACAATTTAAGAAGAAGCATATTTAAGAAACAATTGAATTTGTTATTGTGACGAGAATGATATTTATTTTGTTTTCCGTGATTGCTGTTTGCGGACGATCGTTGTTAAAAAATATGACTGAAACAAGGATGAGACATTTGTTACATTTGACTGAAAAAATAGAGAAACCCGAAAATTTATTACCATAGATAAGTCTGCCGAAACAAGAAAAGATGTTTTACTTTAAAATTTAAATTAAAACTATAAAGAATATTTGATTCCTTTTTTCTTTTTTTTTTTGTTTAATGCAGCTCATCCACAAATATGTAGCACGAGCCGCCACTTATTAGTCTATCATTTTTTTTTAATTACTAAACATTAATTTAATAATACTCCCATTAGTAGTTGACTGCTTTCAATACTTCGATTTAAAACGGAACATAATGTGAGATTCAGTGTTCAATTCCCAGGGTTATCAAATCATACCATCGTGTC
Organism: Stenolophus ochropezus; assembly: GCA_035578165.1. Classification (NCBI taxonomy): domain Eukaryota; kingdom Metazoa; phylum Arthropoda; class Insecta; order Coleoptera; family Carabidae; genus Stenolophus; species Stenolophus ochropezus. The sequence continues at coordinate 24,664,490 of JAQOWZ010000008.1, forward strand.
GTGTTCTATTAGTTCCCCCTTCACTGCAAACTAAAGACGCTTTCCTTTTATAAGTGAGTCCGGTAGCAGGGGTTTTTCTCCGACTCCTTCAGTTTCCCCTGTGCTTGAGGTACACTTTCCATTTCAACAAGTCGCACTGTGTTCCAAACTGAATTAATGAAAATTAATTCAAATACACCTCTCCGTTGTGTAGGCTACCTGTACAACTAACGTGTGACTTGGATTACCTATCGCTTGACGATGGGTCTAGAGAGTGCATTGACAATGTACTAGTTACATTCTACTCCCAATCCCAACACATACAAATACACCATACCACACATACATCACTCTGAAGAGGCTATAGCAAGCCTATAACAGAGCACATCACAACATTATTATTATAAGTGAGTGTAGCATCTAGCAGCACTATGCTACCTACCCTCGTGCCTTTTACTTGAAGTAGATCACTCTTTAGATACTCTTTTTCCTCGTTCTTCACCCCTTGAAGCACCATGAAAATTTTGGAGTAGGGAAGTCTAGGGCTGGAAGTTCCGATTTTGAAAAAACTAGTAAAATGCAATCAAAACGAAGCTGATTATTCTGACGTTGAGGCAAGTTCCGATCACATTTGCTGGTACTTTCAGCAGGCCCGTAGCCAGGAACCATCAATAGATGGGGCTATAAATTTTTTTGAGGGGGCTGAAAATTAATAAAAATGAATGTTTTAATTTCGGCAGGCCAGACAGAGACAGCTAGAGATAGAGATATATTTACTCTAGTTTAATCATGACTCACTAGAGGCACAAGTGTTCTTAACATTAACATTTTAAAATCGAAAGTTTTAAAATTGTATATAAAGTTGAAATTAGTTTTGTTAATTAAAAAGAAGATATTTTGGAAAGAAAAGGTCTATAATACAGCACATAAAAATAACGAGTGTTATAAATAATTTATATACAAAAAAAAATCGTAACATTTTTCGTGATTTTTGTTAATTATATATAAAAAAAACTATTTTATTCGGGTCCATACTAAAATTAATAGCTGATAGCAGAAGCCTTGTTTTAAATAAAACGCTGTTTTAAAAATTTCAAATTTCATTGTTTAATAATAATGACAAATAATATAAATTTTAACAAAATATGATTTTAAAGCAGAACATAATATTCAAATAAATATTTTTTAAAAAAATCTTTCTTTAAACATAAAGATAAAATTAAATATTGAAATTTGAATTTGACATTTCTTGAGATTCTAAGTTCAATAATATTTTAATAATATGATCTTTGAACTGCAAAACTTGTTCTAAGGTAGAGTAGAGGAATAAAAAATAACAATATTTAGTGTTTCATAATAATGTTATTAAAACTGCAAATGATTAATTATCACCGAAAATAATGATGCATACTGGTAGCCTTAGCCTCTAGTGAGAAATGCTCGAAGTAGACTAAACATTTCTCTATCTCTAGTTGTCTCTTTCTGGCCAGCCGAAATCAAAACATTCATTGGGAAGGGATAGGGAATGACTTGTCTACTTATGTTTGCTCATTGGTCCCAAACTCTTTCACGATAATCGACAATGTACGTACTTAAATGTCAATAATACAAACAATTTAGTTAAGATATTTTAAAGATTTTTCTAGGTGGGGCTTGGTCAGTTCGTAGGTGGGGCTCAGCCCCACCTGGCCACCCCCTGACTACGGGCCTGACTTTCAGTCCCTGTAAACTAGATTTTTTAAATTAAAAGGGTAGTTTTATAAATGTTTTAGTTATTTATTAAAAATAACCAGCGTACTTATGCGTATTAGTCTCAAAAGCAAAGAAATCGATATAATTTAACGAAAATATTATCAATAAAATAAGCATACAAATGACATTTAAAAATAAATATTTTGTACTGGAAACTAGATCAATAACATTTTTAACGTATTTGCAGTCTTGTTTATCATCAAAAGATTATCAAATTTACAATTCGGGAAAATGTAAAACTCAACATGCATTCAATCATTTTTTTTTCGACATTGTAAATTGAAGTGTTAATCAATACATATTTTACAGTACCATTCCTGATCATATGCCAAAGCATTTTTTCAGGCATTCCGGGTCACAATTAACCCCGAAGAAAAGAAAATTTTAGCCCCAAATTTCATTTTAAGTATCTGACAAAATATTATTTAGAATTTGAAATATGATATGGCAAATAATTGTAATAGATTATTTTATTAATTAATGAAAATAGACCAAAAAGTGTAAGTAACAAAATATTTACTTTTTTAACCAATCACATACCCGGTGTACTAGTGCCTAAAGTACATATAAAATTGCTGTTATCATCTGAGTAATCACTTGATGATTTGCAATGAATTTTAGTCACATCGATGTTTTTTCGTTTCGCAGCAATATTCATTGGAAGTTCGGAACAACTTACTCTGAGAAGAATCTGGGTCTCCCCTAAACTTACCGCGCCTTCGCAGAACACAATTATTTTAAATTTCACTATGTATTTTTGCTTTTAAAGTGAATATGGAAATCGAAATATATTATCCAGAACATAATAAATATTATTCTATTAATGTTAAATAAAGATTTAATTTTGGTGTTAAATTATATTTGTTGTTGCAGGAAGTGTATGCCTGGTAGCGGGTATAGCCATAACAATGATCGAGCTGATATACCCACATCGCTTCAGTACGGTACTAGAAGTAGACTACGACACGCCCTACGACAGACATGTCATCATCCACGACTCGCACGACAAGCGCTTCCAGAAGAAGAGAACCTCCAGCACCAAACTGGAGGAACCGCCAAATGCTGGCCTTGGCACTCGCATACTACGGTAAGGAATTAATATGTCACTGTTTGGCTTCTTTAAGTGCAAACATAATAATTAAATTCCGTTGATATTTACGGTTGTTGCGATGTTACACATCGCGGTAAAATAATTCAATTTAGCTTTTAGAGGTCGTTTTGTAAAATACAACATACTCCACTTGAATAAATAGTACAATGTATTTGTAATTGTTGAAATAAGGAGGACATTATTATTAAAAGCAGTGCAGCTATGTTAGTTTAGTCGTAAAGCATAAAATATCGTGCAAAGTTGTTTTCAAAACTATACTTTTTGATATATTTAATATATTACTTTTATAATTATCAATAAACCTTCAAACGAAATGTTTTTAAACATGTGCTAATTAAAAATATAACAAATAGTTTTATATCAGATTCATTTCGTATTTATTTTTAATTCGGGATTGCGAAATGGTTCTTTTGCATTCGAATATTATTTTTTTGTGAGCTCAGCGAGAATGTAAAAGCATTTAGCAATTAAGTATCAAAACATTTTTTCGAAAATTATGTCCCAAAATTTGTAAAAATGCAAAGAGTAAATTATCACGTTTATTATATCGTTGACATTTAAGAGCTAATTGCCAGCAAAAATCAAACAATTGTTTTAAATTATATAAATTTTAAAGTGAAATATTTCTATACTTGATTTGACCTTTATTTTACCAAAAAAAATTGCTAGATGCAAAAGATTTTTCCTGCAACAAGGCATGAAGTATGTACTTTATTCCATCTTTTGAGCTTGTAACCGTTATTAGGAAAAACATGAACACAAATATCAATGGTTTAATTTACTTTTGAAAATAATTTTTATTAAAATTATGGTTGTAAGAAAAATGTTGTATGCAACATCTGTAACATAGTGTTTTTTTATCTCGTGCTATAATTTCTTAAACACCACTAGACTAAAAAACACGTACTTAACACACTAGTTGCATAAATAACTATTGCATCCTCTAGTCTAGACAAATAAACAATTATTTCGCATGTTGATAGTTGTCATGTAAATATTAATTTCTCATGCAGTTTCCGAAAATAATAATTTTCAATATGTTTAGGTCACTTGAAAAAATGATCGGAATAGAATGGTATAAATAAAAAAGTATATAATTCTTGATTATAATAGTTATTTTTGTATTATCACTCGACAAGCCTCGTCAAAAAGTCTCTCAAACGCACTAAAAACTTTTCGCGCACAAAATACATACAATATTTTTTCTACAACTTACCTTATTAATTCAAAGAAACCTAACAACTGTGAAAAAATTGCCTACTTACTGCATTGTTATTAGAATAAAATTTTAAATTTTTTTGACAATTGTAGAGAAAATATATTTTAAAATAGAAACCATATCGATTTTTGAAATGATCATCTTAAAAAATTACTGTGAATAATTCAATTTTAATCAAACTTTACAAATTCAAAGCAACTTTTTTTCATAATATTTAAAATGTTAACATTTTTATATCATTTATCCCCCAGGCGTCTTTCATCCAAGACCCGAGAAGAAAAGCTCTACTCTACCGGTGTAGACAACCAAGCATTCGAGCTAGACCCCCCGAAGTCACCCTGGAGGTATCCGTTCCGGCGAGCGCAGGCCGTGGGTCTGGTAACCCCGGGTACGCAGAGCTCCGTACAAGGCATGCCGGTACCCGGCCGAGCTGTGGGCCAAAGGTCCGGGTCCCAGGACTCCGCTTCTAGCATGAGCAGCGTGGGCGTGGGAGTTAGTGTGGGCGTCGGGAATGTCGGGAATGTGGGGGTGCATACCAGAGGGCGGGAGGCTGCTGGGTGAGTAGGGGTGTAGTGATAGTGGGTTCCGTAGGATGAGGATTATATATTTCTGCAAATTTTTGTGAAAATTGTTTTGTTTTGGAATGAGAGTAATAAATCAGTTTGTCAAAGACATTTCAGTGGGATATGTGACCAAAGGGGCAGTGGGATAAGCACGGTGAATCGGACTTTCGACTTACCATCATTCTGGCCTTACTAATTGCGTTAAAAAATACGCTTTAGATGGTTGCTAAGTTTGCAGTGATGAATCCTGACTTAAAATCTAATAAAAGTATTATTTTTTTTGACATATTTGTGAAAAATAATTTTTTGGGTTGATTAAATAATTTTTTCTTTAAAGGTCACAAAAGTGATATTTTTGTGACGTGATTCACAAGTTTAATTTCTACGCCGCCGGAATAAAAGTATAATAAATAAGTATCCATAGAAACTGTGTAGAATCAGCCCTAAGAAATAATTTGTACAGTAGAAATCTGTAATTATGTCACTATAAAACTGGATAACCTAAGAATAAAGTTACTAAAAACCATCAATAACTGACAAATTTAAAATGATAACTTACAAATTGAACGGCAAGTAGTAAATTATTTTTTAAAATATCTGCTTTTGAAGAAAAAATAGAATGTATTATTCAGAATAAAAGTGTCTTTGTGTGCCTCGCATGTAATTATACGACTCGCTTCACTTGTCGTGCAGATTTCCACACGCCCCACAAAGTATTACTTTTACTCTTAATATTACAAATACTGGGTGGCCCAATGAAAATTATAGTGAAAATAGCGCTACTTCAATGTATGTGAGCATAAAGGTCAATGTTTTTAAAAAGCGATGAAAAAATTACACGTATACTCTGAAGTCTGTAGAACACGATTCTGTTATAAAAAGTGAAGTGAAACTTATTTAAGCAACCCCAGAAAATACATTTCATAAATGTTAAGAAAAAAAACTACAAACTTAGCAACCATCTAAAGCGTGTTTCTTTCAAGTCGAAATACCTCTGGAGCCGATTCACCATGCTTATCCCGCTAGCCCCTTTGGATATTTATTGAAAGTAATGAGAATTAATGAATTAATGAAAAAATCTGTGACTTGTGGATGACAATGATTCTTTTATTTCACGTACAGTAGATAGAAGAATTTCACTTGTCATAATTTCTTGAAAACGTTTCTTCATTTTATATTTTAGCACTATATTTTCATAAAAAAGTAATAAAACTACAAATATAACCTACGTAGAAATAAATTTGAATGGAAATAATGTAGGATGAATTGTAGAATAAAAGGATATGTTTTTGTTGCAGAATTCGCCAAGGATCGGACAAACTCCGTGAGGTTTCTATGTGGTAGAAGATAAATATATAAAGTGATCCCTTTGTGATATATACTCATGTGCATCGGTTTTTATTTTATTTATTTTAGCAAAATTCTAAGTGTATACATACAATTATCCACTCAAAAATCCTCTTATATTTTTGAGAAGTAAAAAGAAATCTTAGGTTAACAGTCAATATTTGATTCTTGTTTGATTACATTGTATTATGGTGTTCCTAACTGTTAAAATTCAGTAGAAAAGGGCCACAAATCTGCCCATTACAATAAGTGATTATTTTATAGATAATCTAATTTATTATTTGTAATTAGTATAGGATAATTAGTGCATATGTATTGCCAAAGTAAATATAATTTTATCAAAATCATCCACATTGTGTTTTTAGATATTTCTACTCTGTTAAATAAATATTGTACAAATTATTGCATACACTTTATTTCTCCTTGTAATGCACTCACCAAGCCAGCGATGAGTACCCGTAAGGTAACGCCTAGAAAATGCGTTCTCTAGTAAACAATCTGCAGAAAGCAGATCGACACACCCAACAATGGGTTACAAGCCAAAGGCATATATTTCAGGATATTTGCAGGACCAATACATTGCTTAAATTATATTGCTTCCAGATGTAGAAATATCTTTATTTATTTTCGCTAAAAACAGCCCTAATAATTTTAATACCTCATTTTAAATATGGAAACTTTTTACTAATTAATTAATGGAAGCATTCCCGTTTAATTGTTTTTTTTAATAATTAAAAAATATAATAGCGTACGTTAAAATATTCAGGGCAAGTGTTAACACTTGTTTAGTTAAAGTGCTGGTTACTTTAACGATCAGTTAATAGAAAAAAAAACATAAATAACGTATATTTTTGACAACTTACTTCTGAATTTTGATGCGATATTTTTCTATTAACCAATGATTAAGGTAGTCGGTACTTTAATCACAGGTGAAAAAATCAGCCTTTCATATAATAAATAATTTAAAGATTATTCAATCATAAATTAAAGAAAAATATTATATTTTAGAAATTATTTGTATTTTCCAGAACAGAAGTACCACCATTGTTACAACAACTACAACATCCGAAAAATAATTTTAAAAACTTTCACGCTTTGTGGGAAATAGGCGACTTTTTGCACTTGTTGCACAATATACGATTTTTTTTACAAATATATAAATTTGTATAGTATTTTACACATTCTTCTTAAACTACGATGTCACAGAAAATTTGAATAAATATCATATGTTAAAATTTAGAATAAGAATTTAAATTTAGATATCATTGTGAGATTATTGATTACTTATTGGTAGTATTAGATAATAAGAACCAGATCAAAAATATTAAATTAATATTTGTACGTGTAGTATACTGATTTCTCTTTTATAATTCCGATATCCCTCAACAATTTTTGTTAGTTAACATAAAAACTAAAAAGCATACAAAAATATGGAAAATAAAACTGACTTCCTATAAAAAGGATTATATAATATAGCTTCTTTTATGACGATAAATTCCAACGACTATTTTTAACCAATCATGATGCAAAACACTTGAAAATTTAACAAATGTGAAGAAATTTGATAAAACCTCAGTATCATAGTCATGGTTACATTTTATTGATATCAAAAATTTTATGTTTGAACTGTTGTCATTCGTGCAATAATCAGGCATATATAATTCGAGCTATGAATTTAATAAGTAAAATTTACTCATAATTCCTGCGATTGTTAAATTACTCCACCTTCGCTGTTGTAATCAAAATTTTTGACACTCGTTTGTCTGTAACTACGTAACAACTATTCGTAAATTTTTCTAATAAATTCATGGCTTTTATTATATTACTTATGATAAAATTCAGTTACACCGATAACTTTCCGCTATCAAGTAAATAAACAGTTGTTACTGTTTATAACTGTCAGTGTAACAGTTAATTAATATTTTAAAAAATAATAATTAAATTGTTTCGTTTTGTGTTGTATTTGGAATTTATCTTACCATATACCACAAGACCTCCCTGATTTTTTCAGATAAACTTTTATTGTTAAGCAATCATTTCTTTTTGCTTTTCAAGCTAAGCAAAATATCATAAAAAGTAAAAGTTAATTAATAAAATTAGGTGGTTTTGTGATATTACTTCTTATAAGAAACTTCAAAGTAAACGTACTGTTGTTAGTACTATTTTCCAGATACTACGTACCTTTCTGGTATTGAGTTAATAGTCCAGGATCCTTCAAAATTTTTAAGTGGTTGACTCTAAAATTAATTTTCATTGTGAATTTTTGAAATATTGTCCTCTTGGAAAATATCGTTTCAACTTAGAAGTTAATACGTTTTAAACAATGTTTAGTAGGATGATTTATAACGTGATCTATTTTGTCGTGTAGCAATAAAATGAAATAACTGTAATGAATTGTTATTATTAGGGCTGTTTTTACAATTGATTTATAATTTACATAGGAAAGTCTTAGAACATTAGAATGCACCTTATTCGGACGTGCTTATCGTTGTTACAAAGTAATACATCGATAGTAATGAATTTCGATCTTACAGTAAACGATTAGTAAAACAGCTTCGTTGCAAAAAATTCTACAAGTCAAAAGTTAAGCTAGGCGACATTAAAAAGTTATACTCGTATCTCTGACTACACTACGGAATCATAAAAATAATTTCGTTTCTTCTATGTTGTATATGTACACTTTGTACTCACAACGGATACAAACACTACGTACAATGGACGAAATAAGAAATCATTTTGATTTACTCCTTCATACTATCAACTGCGCACAACCAACCTTTGTCTCACTAATAATCACAACACATTCTATTTTACACAATGTTGCAAATTGTTGAAAGAAGAAATATTTGAAAAATTCAATTCCTTCACTGAGTTGATAAACCCAGTACTTTATATATCTGATAGGGTGCTCTACAAACAAATTTTTCAACAATTTCTTTATTCGTTATTAATTGTTTAATCATCGTACGGATTTGAATGTTTAATCTTTATAATGTATAATAGCTATTTTTATGTTAAGGGAATAAACTAATTAATTGTAATTAATTTTTAATGCAGGTATTAAAGTAGTTTATTCCCGAAATTTATGTAAATCTGTTTTCCTGGCCACTAAATTTAAATATTTTAATTTATTACTATTAGCCTAGACACTCACTGGTATTTACTTTTATTTGGACATGAGAAAATGTTTTTGTTATACCATTTATTTGGTAACCATAGGGACTCAAGAAACTTAAGCCTCCAAATCCAAAATTTATTTGACTCAGTTTAATTCGATAATATTGTACAGAAACGAAATGTCAAATTAGTAGTACTGTGCATATGGGCATAAATTCAAGAAAAGTTGCGTTAGGCTTCTCAACCTTGGATTATAATATAATATTATATATGCTGAATTCTAAATTGACATACACTCAAAGATTCAAATTTATATTTTTTTATAAAACTCTGTAATCAAAGAGATTTTTTACTTTATTACCTCATTTACTTTATTCCCTAAGGTATAAAGTAGTTTAGTACGTGTCAATTGTCGGATATATAAAAGAAGTTGGGAGAAAAAATAATACTAAACTGAAGGTATTTCATCATCATCTCTGGTACAACACAGATGGAACAGGTCTTCAAGTACCTAAGGTATTTTGTTTCATATCAAATTTTACTTGCATTTCAGTGTTGTAGCATATCAGCCTACAGCCTCTGCAAGAAATCTAGCAGCTTCTAGTGGTTTCCGAACTACTCGGCCACACCGGTATTTTTATTTAGATAAAAGATAAGTAAAACATCAGATTATTGATCTATTTCTAAGTTCAAAATTAATCAAAAACAAACAATTGTTTGTGTTTGGTTATTTAGCGAGGTTTCAAATGGTATTTTTAACATTCTAGCAATCATCAATATCAAAAAATAAATTATATTAATTAATTTCATTGAATCAACTGTAGGTACCCGTTAAAACATATTTAATATTTTTTAATAAATTAAGTTATCAATACATTGAAATGATGAAATGCGTTATTAACGCATTGTTTAAGATAATATAACAGACTAGTAATAAACGTAAAATAGAAATAAGAACTTTTAGATAACACGAACACTTTATTGGGTCTGAAATTTCTTGTATATGTTAATATATTTATTTTATCTAGACATTAATAATATTTTAGACAAATTTTCTTTTGAATTAATTATTGTAAAAATGCAATATTTTTTTTATTTTTACTTTAATTTTATTAATAAACAATTACAGGAACATATTGTTATTATTTTTGAGACAAAAGTCATTGATTAGCAGCTATCTAATATCACCCGTATAAAAAGCTTCTCTCAAAAAGTTCTGCCCTACTCAAAACCTTCAAAAGCTGTCAAAAACCAACAATCAAATATATTAAACATTTATAGATAGAAAACATTTGACATCTACCAATACACCCGTCCTATTCGTAGTACTCGTCAACATCAACAATGTACTCCTCTTCCTCGTCCTCGCTGGTGGTGGTGTCTAGGTCGTGGGCGTGCCGTCACCTGGCGATGAGGATGGTGTCCACGTGCGAGAGCCGTTGCCCTGGCGACCTGGAGTTCACGAGGGTGGAGACAATTGAACCACGGGGAGGGCCTCGAAGTCGGATGCGTTCCAAAGGTGGGGAACTCACGTCGCAGCAGTCGCACCACCAACAGTCGCAACGGCAGAATAGGATCAGTCCTGGAAATAATTGTTTTTATTTTGCGCAATATTGATGGAGATATATGAATAGTGGAAACATTCGTATGTCAAGTTTTTTGATGAATAAACATGTTTCTCTGTTTCGATGTTAAAATGGCATATATTTGCACGCTTAGTGACGATATAATAGTCTATTTTTTGTAATAATAGAAACCTTAAATCAATAAAATAACAAGATCACACATCATTTCAATAAAAACAAGATTATAGAATGACCTTCATTCTTTAATGATTTTTGGTGATACATTGTTATCATGGATTGGTATGACTGAGAATAAAAAATCTATCTAAATTAGTTTTCAACCTTGGGGCAAACTGTACACTATTTACTTTATAAAACCTGTAGCCTATAACCAAGTACATACCATTACATTGATGAAATTAAATAACGACTTCGGTTTTAATTAATTTTTAAACGAGTGATCTGGCATAGTCCTGCAAAAAACCTATTAAAATCAACTTTACTTTTATTCTAGTAATTAAGCTTGGCACCCAACGTTTCTACAAAAGGCCTACAATTTCATATTGGAATTTTAATTACTTGGATATTATCAGGTTTTATTTGGAAATATTTTCTAGCTCTGTAACCGGAAATAGAGTAAGTGACCAATTTTTAAATTTTAATACAAAGGATGGTGACTCGAACACCAGAACATAGAGATTTAACATGTAAAATCATATGTTCTTAAATTCCTAGTTCCCTAATTATTTTTAGATTCAAATAACAGTTGTACAGCATTTTTCTGCATTTGAATCAATAAGCAAAATTAATTTTACGTGCCTTGTAAGTTCAGAAATTAAGTACAAAAATGACGTAAATCTCCCGAAAAAAAAAGCAGTAGCCATGATATTGAGACAAAAATTAACTATTTAACGGTTTATCTGGCAACTAAGCTGCGTTAGTTTACTTTTAGTATTGATTGAAATTGCTATTGAAGTTAACAATATTGTATATTTTTTAGCGTTACTTGATAAACCAGTAATTACAAATTATAATAATAAAAATTAACTAACGCAGCTAACCGTTAAAAAAATTTGTTCATTTTTGTTTGAATATCATGGCAACTAGTTACTAGTTGAGTTACCGTGAAAGAAATTAATATAATAATGAAAACACTAATCCTTTTCTTCACTGAGTTTATTTTTCACAAGAGTGCATTTCGACTACTCTGTCGTCCTCTTCAGTTGTTCGAAATGTACATCTTGTGAAAAATAAACTGTGTGAAGAAAAGGACAAGTGTTTTAATTATTATATTATGGCTACTGTTATTTTTGGGGGACTTTCATACCTAATATCTGACCTTACAAAGCATGTAAAATTAATTTTTCTTACTGATTTAGGTGTAGAATTTTATGCTCTATAACTATTACTTGAAGCTTTTTTACCTAAAATAATTAGAGAAACAGAAAATTACGAAAATATGATTTTACATGTTAAATTCCTATGTTCGGGTGTTCCTGTCACAACCCTGTACACGATAGCTTAACCGTATTTCTTTAAAATTATTTATTATTTGTAGTTTTGAAGTAAATAAATAATAAAGTTCTCCTCGATTAAGTGCATAAGAGGTGGATCAAGGTGAACAAAGATGGAATAGCTGGTGTGAGTGAAATAGCAATAAACCCGCGTGGTATTATTGCCACGCCTTCAAATTTAAGCAATCAACGTTTGCACTTAATGTACGTCACAGTAACAGACTATGTTTCTATTTAACGCGAATGAGAATAAATAATTGCTGATATTCTATTTTTTTAATATCAAAATTTATAAACCCATATACTTTCTGTAATTCAGTAGTTTTTTTCATTAAAACTCTATTATGATCACCTACCCCATTATACCTAACTACATAACACAATTACCTGCGCCAATCCACAGCAACACCCCCATCCAAACCTCCCCCATAAGCTCAACCCCTAGGACACAATTCCCCGCAATGGCCAGACTAGCCACCCAGGGCACTCCTTTCACTCTATTCGTCTTCTCCTCGCTGGTCCCCAAGGTTCCGGTTTCCTCCGTGTGAGGTCTCTGCGGCTGCCACGCCACCAGCGCGGTAAATACGAACATGGCTGCTCCGGCCGACCACCACACCGCCGGGAGGGAGAATAGTGTCCCCAGGCCTAGGACTAGGCCTGAGACGGAGATCAGGATCACCAGGATCAGGACACGGCGGCCTGAGGCGAGGGAAGGTAGCAGGAGCTCTTTGCCTGATGATGTGCCGGTTAAGGTTGTTGCTACCTGGAACAAAATGTTGATATTGTCACGGTTATTTATTTAGGTGAAGTGAAAAAATAATTGAAACATGAATATTTATATAACTAAGTTTCATAAATGAAACATGAATAATAAAAGATATTAAGAATAAATAACAATATAAATAAACAAAAATTAACACTAATTTAGAAGTAATTATTATTAATAAAGACTTAAACACTTAAAACTACGCAATATTTATTTCCACAATATATTTATACCACCAACTATTTATTTATATCACCAACTATTCATTTATATTATCAACTTTTTTATTTCTACTTTACAAGTCGCTGACATGCAATGTCCGACATTGACTGTCTTCAGTGACTCTCTGCACACTGCCGCCAAATCTCTAAAACATTCCACAGTTTTCCGGACTCTATAAAATTCCCGAACAATAACGGTGTCACTCCTTTCCAGACAGGACAGCCGTGATGACTCATCTTCGATAAGTCTCGTTCGTTACAATAAGTATGTAATTATTGCTAACTAAACTAGTGGTAGAATAGAATCCTAAATAAGTTTTGAACATATATGATATCGAGAAAATTCCATCTATTCCATAACGGTTTTGCCATAAAATGATCAAATGGCATTAGTGACAAGCAGTCAGGTTTAGGGACGTTCCAATACTACACCTCGCTTTCAAATTAGATATAATTTTATAGAAAAATATTTAAAAAATAGTGGAAGATCCCATTATGTAATTAAATTACCCCCTTCGTTTAGTTTAATTTTGCTCCGTAACATTATTTTGTATCTCTCAAAATAAACGAAATATTTTTTTTTGCCGGCCTTTCGCCTCTTCCGTCATGGCACTCTTATTATTGTCATATTTTAATCAAATTAATATAAAACTTCAGATGCATTTTTCCCAAAAAAATGTTAGGGTATGATAATATTATATCATTGAATTCAGAATAAAATTGTCTATGGAATAAGCAAATCAAAAAAATAGGTTCACATTTAAAATAAAAAAGTTGGGTACAGTATTTTAAAAACCCTGGTTTTAATTTTTTTTTGTTTGTTTCATGTTAATAATGTTGTAAAATAGAAATTGTTTGCTAATTTAACCGACCTCGTAGCTCTTATAGTTCTCGAGATAGCAATAGTGGACAAAATAAAATGAACACCCTGTATATGACATTTATAAGAATAAAATATTTTTACTTTTTATTTAAAAAATATTCATTTTTTCTTATTACTTCATACATTTTACTTTCCATACTTACAAGTACAACTATCGATACTTTCTCAATATCGCGTATCCGTAGTCAGGATAAGCTAGGTGCGCTCTGCGTTCTGCTTACCCTTGAGTTCTGGCAAATACTATTTAATTTTATCTTTTTTAATATAAGCCATGTTCAGAGCTTTGGGACATATGGGCTGTAACATCAATCCAGGTTATCCCTGGTAAAAATAATTAGTCATACATTTACAAATAAATTGCTTGTACGACCATTAAATTTTATACATTTTTTGGTTCACTTCATTTAAACATTTGAAAGTAAGATGCATACTACGGCTAATCATTTTTGAGTTACGTATAAACAAAACACCTTTCAAGCAAAGTGCCCCTTTGGCATTGAGGATTGCATAAAAAAGAAACGTACATTTTTGAGTTATGCAAGATCATATACATAGGTAACTAGTCAAAATGGATTCAGGTCAAAATGGATATTTCCGTTGAATTCAGGAAAATCAAAATTTTTCGTTATTACAATACCTTCTTTACTTCGTGCAAAGAAAAAAACAGTGTTTAAATATTACTAAGGTATCTAAATTTTGGCACCTTTGGGAAGTTTACTAAAAACAGGTTATTTTAGAGTGTTCTGCATTTAAAATAAATTGTATTTTCAAATAATTTTAATAATTAATATTTTTTTTTCATGTTAATAATAGGTTTTCCAAAAGCGGCAAGGTTTGTTTGCATTTTTTCGCGAAAATAATAGTTGCCCTACATATTCTACAAAATCTTGAACACTTATTTTTCACACACTGTATAATTTTCCTAAAAATCTTATTATTTGTACAAAAATAAATAATATAAGAATATATTTAAATTTATGAAAAAAAGAGATACAAGTTGGGGTAATAAACTTGAAAATAAAGTACTTTTAAAAGATTTATATCTGTCCCGAGTTAGAATAAAGTAGGTGAAGGCATTGTAAGGAGTACAATGAGCGAATGATCTAAATAGCCGTATTTATTTATCTAGCTGTCATTCAGTCTTCCTTCCATCCCTGACGTTTATCTGTTCGTTTCCGCTTCCGGGTTGGTTTTATAACAAGGCGGGAGATTTATGTACGTGATATTTCACGGCGCGACTAAAAATCCCAGTGTAGATATCTGGATAACAAATGGACACGACTTTGACACCAAGCGACTTATAATCATATGTAAATATTTCACTAGATTTACACTCTCCACCGAATAACAACCTCTATAAATATGGTGAATTGTACGTAAAATAAGATATAAGCTCAGTAGTAGCGGCAATTTAATATTGTTGAATAGAAATACTTGTAGTAGGGTTTCTAAATAGATAACTGGCTCATGCCCTCAAGAAAAATTTTCAATGGGGCAATGCCCCCAAGGAGATATTTCCCTTAGCGCAACATTTTTTCACATCAGTAATAAAGCACTGAATTGGTATTATTTTAAAGAATTATTGTTCCTCCTTTCATTTTTAAGTAATTGACAACTACTCTAAAATAGGTGTGAGTTACACCTTTAAAAATATTACCAGTGAATTAGTCGCATCAAAGTACTTACGTACACAAATTTTCATTTTAAAATTTCTCACTAGTACAGCCACAATTACAAATTGAATATCAGTCAATAGGAATCCATATGATCAGTATAAAGCGCGTTTCAGGATATACTTGGTGGTCTGGCTAGACCGCCTTCCAGGGCATCTCATGTCATTAAAGTGATCTAATTCAGTCTGCCGGAAACGGAAACGGAAAAGCACGTTTCAGTATCCACTCTAATTCTTGGCCTACTGAAACCAGAGAACATTCTGGAGCAGTTGTGACTGCTCTGGATTGTACTCAGGTTTCAGTGAGTCAAGAATTAGGGCAGTCAGAAGTGTCTGCTCCAATTCTAGATCTACTGACACCAAAGCACATTCTGGAACAGTTTTGGCTGCTCTGGATTGTGCTCCGGTTTCAGTGGGTCAAGAATTAGTATACCAGAGTAAATTCTGGGACATTTGAAATAAATTTACCTGCAAATGATTTGTTGTTTTGTTTACTTACTTTTAACTTCTACTATTTGATTAAAGGTCCAAATGAAGATAAGTCTTTCTTTAGATATGATTATTTTTTTTTTATTATCAACAGAATGAGTTCAAAATTGTGAATTTAAAAAATATTTTTCTGTTTCTCGGTAATGTACGCGCTAAATAAACCATCTTTGCACGATTTTGAGAACTTCACACTTTACCATTGGCTGATCAAATTTACACTTTCTTTTACATTTAATAAAAATTAGAAGTCAATGAAATTTAAATCAGATTTATGAACGAAATAAAGACTTTCGATACGTAATTGATTTTCGCAATTACTTCATAATGAACGAAAAAAATAAAAACATTATTTTCAAATTTACCTTTATTCTCTCTTTATATTCCTCGACTATAGCATCAATATCAGTGGAATTGTCAGCATCTTCTTCAACTGCTGTTGTTCCTCTAACCATCACATCACATTCGCTCTCACCATCTGAAGCCAGTTCAAGATCCAGGTTCGATTCCTGTCTCTCCAAGTGCTTCGGGTATTCAGGAGAATATTCTCCCATGAGAAGACATTCCCTTTCTTCTGATTGGCCTGCTAATGATTAGCAATTATCAAAACATTGTATAATTTTATCTGATCATTTTATATAAAATAATGTATTACAAAAGTAATAAATAATTGTATGTACAGACTGTTTCCACGAGTTGATCCTCACATCAACTGCAACTCTCTTGCTATCACTAGTGACTAACCAAATAGCATGAAGCAAATCGTGTGTCTATTATCACTCAAGTTCATAATAGTTCCCGTTTATTTCAACCTAACTTAGCTGTTTTGTTAATGCTGTTCTGAGTTTTATAGCGTGTTTTGACTGAATTGATGCAATATACCTTAATAATAAGAGGCAATGATTAGAAAATGTTTGATATGTAAAACATCACAAGTGAAGGATTAACCGTTTTCATTTTACAGGTAAATTATAAAAATATATCTTAGGATGTGTTTATTCCTGCGAAGGTTCCCTGAAGTGTTTTTTGAGGATGCCTATATGTCCGTAAGGTGCACGTAAAATAATGGAAATTTTGAGAAAAAAAGTGTAAAGTATTAACAAAGAATATGTGCAACAAATATTATTATGAATTTTTGTGTACCTCCGATCACATGGCCTTCACAGACGAGTTCGTTATTAATACTAAATTTCTGAATTTATTATAATGACGGAATTTTAAATTTAGTGCATTTTTTCAAGATTATGTCAAAAGGTGATAGCAAGTGAGATAACACCACAGTTAGATGTACATCTCAGACAAAGACAGCGCATCAAAGAGTGTCTATTTTGACATACTTTTTGGAGGTTATTTCAAAAACTGATAGCAAGTGAGATAACATCATTGGTATTTCTATACTTCAGACAAAGACAATGCTTCATAGTACTGTTGTTGCTATGATCAGACCATACATTTTAGTGTTGTTGGTATCTAGATAAGTACAAAATAACTGATCGTAACTATTAAATTTATTATTGCTAAATAAATTCTTTCAATTTTTATAAATAATAAAATTCACATAGGTTATATTAAAATACGGTTAATTTACTAGATAACGTGAGGATTAACTTATGGAAACAGACTGTACAGGACATTACCTCTACTTTTTCCTGAATTGTTGGATCCTCCTTCTTGTAGAAAAGAATGTGTAGTTTGCCGCACGGCTCTAGGTAGGAACCAAAGCCCGAATTTGAGGCCCCGGACAGCTGTAGGTTCCTGAGAGTCATCTTTCTTGCGGCAAGTTTTCGACTGAGGGTTTCTTTGGGATAAACGACTGTACCCCACATCTGTATACACTGAAAATTATAATTTTTAGTCAAAACTCAAAAATAAATTAATAAAATGATAATTTTATTGGTTTTAGTCTTAGGATATAGTTAATATCATATGAAGATAATACAAAAAGACACCCAATTGAATTATAAAATATAAGGTGTTCCATTTTAAAATGAGATAGTCATTTCAAATTGAGCAAATTTGATTCGCTTTGTTGAACACCCTGTATAATTACATTTAAACAAAGTAGAACATAGAGAATAGTTACAGTTGTAAAGAATTTTTTAAAAATTTTTTACTATTAAAATAACTGCAGTAGGCCTTTATAAAGCAATGCGTGTATTTAATCTTTTTTAGAGAATAAACAAAAAAACTTGGTAAAGGCTCGGAAAACTAAATCACAATTCATATGTCCGTATAGGAAAATAAAATGCAAACGAAAAAATATAAAAATACATAGGATGTTCCATTTAAAAAAAGACAAACAGTTCTTTTCGAGTCGTAATGCAATATCCTGTATTTATGTCAAGGCATGTAACCGGTTAATAAAAACCGGTAACCAATATTTTCAACGAAAATTGCGAACTTTAACCGTAATTTTAACCGATATTTTTCAAGCCGAAAATACCGGTAACCGTTAACCAAAAAAACATTAACCTTTATTTTATTTTTTTTATATCTGTGTTTCCTATTTGTATTTGAAGATGAGTCATGATAGTTTTTACAATTAACATTCTATTGGAGAATCATAAAATGTAGATAGTCTCTTTGGCCGTTAAGGTTACTTAAAAAGTCCCAAATGAATACGGCCTTTGTCAACACAGGCAAGTTTAAAATTGAAAAATGACCTGCGTTTTTCTGAAGATATTAATTATTCTGTAATTTTTTTTAATGAAATCTTTAGAATTACTTTTTTTTTAATTAATTTTAATTATTTTTTTAACCGATATATTAACCGGCTTAAACTAGTTTCCAATTTTTAAAAACCGGTTTTCGAACTAAAACCTTAATTATTATAACGTTCTCTAGGATTAACCGTTAACCAGTATTTTTGTCGGTTACATGCCCTGATTTATGTGAAAATAATTTTACGTAATGTTCCTTGAGTAGACGAATAAATTCTTTTAATAAATTTATGCTTTATTTCTAACGACAACGGAGATATCGAAAATGGGTTTTATTTGAAAAACTTTACAATATTTTAAATTTTAATTATTATACAGGATAATAATAAAGAATTCGTTTCTTTGGTTTGTATCACGTTTATACCATATAAAATATGAATTATACTAAAGTGAATTTTCCTTTTGATGTACCATGTATGACGCAAAACATTAAAACTTCTTGATTCTATTCATTAAATGAACATTTCTGTTAATGGTAGCGACATGCACAAGAACGTCGTGAAAAGCAATAAAAATTCTTGTGAGAAAATAAGAAGTATTTCTTGAAAACAATTTTGCTTGTGAAATTAATAAAACTAATTTTCATTCCATTGTCGGCGTCATGATTCCCGACAATATTCCACACTTAATTTCCTTAAAAAGATCGCAAATTAAATCCGGAGAACATTGTGTTTTGATGGTGTAATTACATTGGTAAATGAACTCGGAAACTTTGCAATCGTACACTTCTTTCAGAGAGCAGGGCCGAAGTTAGCCAGCCCAGGAAAGCACTATTCAAACGATCGTACGTCAAACTTAAACAAGAATAACTTAGAGTTTGATTTCATTCCTGAAATTCGTCTGAAAGGGAGAGTTGCAAACTGGAATGATGCATTCTACAGTTCCATCTGCACAGGGCCGTACTTATATATTCAGACAGTTTTTGGGGCCCAAAGGACTATCCATATAAAAATTAAGATGTCTTTATATACATGTGTACTCCATAAAAAATCGTTATCATAACGAAATTCGTTGCCGTGGATTTTGTATACGGAATAATCAATGTATTTTTTAAATGTTTTAGCGAAAAAGCCTATTTAGAAAATAGATACACCTGGGATGCATTTATTTAAATTTCTTTTTTTTAATAAAAATCATTGACATAAATGACTTGTTCTTATATATACTTACAAGACCTACTAAATTTGTTTTACTTCGTCGATAAAATGACTTTTTTTCACATCATGCATAGAAAGTTCTACTTTCTTCTCGCGAAAGAGTAAGGAAAATTACTTCTCCCTCCTTAGAGAGAAAAATGTACAGTATTACCAACAGTATAAACATAGATATTATACAATGAAATATTGGAAAAATTCATTATTATATTAAGAATTCTTATTTAATAATGATAATCTTTTAATAAAATTACGGCAATAATTACATCCTACTCTTTTCTTTTTTCAGATAATTTCACAATTTGACAACATGAACTTGCTCTACTAAACGTCAAAGTTTACATAACCTAATTTTCTAGCTTATCATCTAGTTGCGTCTTTTCGTCCGAATAAATTGATTTTTGAAACAAATCGTGAAAAATATGATGTGTCTAACAAGAAAAGAAAGCTCTTTTTCATTCTCACTCTTATGCCCCACTCGCTACGCTCGTGAGTCAACCTCGAGCTGGAGTTTGACAAATAACTATACTGGTATATTATTTTGTATTTATAAAGCAGAAAATTGTTGCACTAATGTGTGATTTTTTTGTTTAATTTATTTTTAATTGTGTTACAGTAAAATCCGGTTATGACGACATCGAAGGGAAATTCAAATTTCGTCGCTATAACTGATAAAAGTAAAATAACGTTAGCGTATTTCGACGTTATAACGATTTTGTCGCTTTACGCGGTCTTGTCATAAACGGATATTTTGTGAAAACATATTTGAAATTATAATACACCTTTTATAAAAATCAAAAATCTGATTTAAATAAAAAAAAATCCGAGTTAAATAAAAAAAATCGGATTTTTATGTAATTCTGTGTTACACTGATGCATACCTAAGTATTTTTTATGACCACAACTGAAATTTGATATTTTTCACTAAACAAAAAGCTTAAAATTTTTACAATCAAACTCTATTTTAAGTTATCTCCAACACCTAACAATCTTGAAAAGTCCACCCCTGCCTCCACCATTCTTCCACTTTTGCTTGTTGTCTGCCACGAATATGAGGCTGGAGGCCGGGATTTGGGAGCAAGTTACCTGGAAAATCTTCCACGTCTGTGTCGGGCTGATATCTGTCGTAGACGAGGGCCGCCGCGTGCAGAACATGTGCGAGCAGCGGCCCGGCGTTGACCAGCCGGACCAGGTACGACAAGGGGCAGGCGAACGCCAAAATCGCCGACAAACTGCCTGGAAATCAAATCATCAATCACAAATACTGTCTAAATATGAAAAAATTGTCCTTCCATTATAGTGGAAAATTATGAACAATGGAGTAACTACGATTTTTTGTACGGGATGGAACAGTGTAATACTGTAACGAGCGAGACTCACCGTAGATGAGTCATTTCAGTTGACCTGCCGGGGCAAGTAGTCGCGTTAAAGAATGTTCTAGAGATTAATTGGTGGCAGTTATATAAACACTGCCGCATCGGGCCGCTCAAGGTCAGTGAGTTAGTATCGGTCAGAGTGTGCAGAGAGTCACTGAAGAAAGTCTGTGTCGGTCAGTGCATGTCAGCGACGTGTAAAGTAAAAATAAATAAATAGTTTGTGATGTAAATGAATAGATGGTGATATAAATAAATAGTTGGTGATATAAAAATATTGTGGAAATAAATATTGCGTAGTTTATAGTTGGTGATATAAAAATATTGTGGAAATAAATATTGCGTAGTTTTAGTTGTTTAAGTAAATGTTCGTAGTGTTTAAGCCTTTATTAACTTCTAAATTAGTGTTAATATTTGTTTATTCATATTGTTACTTACTTTTATTATCTTTTTATAATTCGTTATACGTTTATAACTAATGAAACAATATATGAGATATCAATATAAGCAATTCATAGAATAAAATAAAAATATATTGATATTACACAACAGATTGTTTTGGTGTAAATTTGGTTGGCATTGAAATGTCAACTGTCAACATTGTTAATGTCATATGATTTTCGAAGGCTATTTAGTGTTTACATACATCGTTTTAAAAATGGAACCTGGGTAATTTGCCAAATGCAATGTTATATGATTTTTATCGAAGGAATTCAAATTCTCTATCGAATTCTCCTACGTGACGTCACATATGCCCTCTTCAAAACTCTATTACAGTTTTTTGCCGGAATTAATTATTATTAATTAAACGATTTAAAGAAATGCAGGTATTTTTATTTCTTGTACAGAATCATAAAATGGAAGAAAAAATATGGTCATATCCTCCCTTATGAGTAGTATTTTCAACATTATTGTAGCACGACGACCGCTAGCGGACCTGTCACGACACGTCCGCTCGCTTCCTATTGTTCTGTTTTCCAGAGGGTTGGCGAATATTCCAGAACTTGATTGTTCCACTATAAATACCCCGAGCAGAGGATCGCGAGGACAGTCAAATATTGATACGTGTAGTGATCGTTCATGATATAAATAAATTGTTCCTGATATAAATATTGTTAGTCTTAAAATAGTGTTTATATTTGATTTTTAATAAATGCTGTACAAATAAAAGTGTTTTTTCAAATTTTGTTGTAGAGTACAAAAATGTATTTATAATTCGTACATATTTCGGATTATAGATATCATGTTTATGAATTCCATAGTCCGAATGCTTTGATAATTCGAATAGGGACTTTATGTTTGTAATATCCAGACATTACTGTATTATGAAGGGGAAGAATTAGATTAAGTATTAATTCTAGAATGTGGTTTTGTTCTGGTAACAATATGGATAATTATTAGACTAATGAAACTATATAGAGAAATCATACATAAAAATAATAAAAATATTGCTTTAATAAAAAGAAACAATATTTAAATTCGAATAATTACTTTGCATATTATTCTGGAGATAATACGACACATCCAATATTAACTTTGTTTAAAATTGCAAAATAAGAGAAGAACATAAACAAGTTTTATTTGCTTTTAGTTACCAGGTGTTCTTGTAATAAAATTTTCTTATTATTTCCTAAATATTCAAACGTAAAGTACACCTGAGTCTAAAACTTTTTAATAACTTTATGCAGTTTTAAAATACCATGTCGTATTGTCAGGAAAGTTCCTTTTTGCAAAAATGTTTTGCTATTTTTATCTAGGATTCATGCTAGAGGGTTATGAACTTAAAAATTATTATTTGTACCGTTTATTTTTATTGTAATTTTATAAAACTGTATATGTGGCGAGCGGTAGGTTTCAAATTTGAGTAAGCACAAAAAATAAACGTAAAAAAACAATTTTCTTCATTTATTTTAAATGCTTCTAAATTTTCTTTAAATGAAGGATAAAAAGGATTATGTGAAATTTATTTATAAAAAACTGATTTGCTGTTTGCTTACTTTTTACTTTTATTATTTAACTAATATTGAAAATTAAGATAAGTTTTTCTTTAGACTTGACAAAAAATGTGAATTTAGCAAATATTTAAATATGCAGCCTATAGGAGTTTCACACATTATATGTTTCTGAAAACAGACGAATCACCACTGATTGAAGCAGAATTAATTCTGCCTACCTTGGCTCACTTTCATGCGATGTATAAATTTAAAGTTTCATTTATATTTATTACAAATTAATTTAGGTTCAGAGTTCTAACTTAAACACTATTTTTTGTTTTTAACACAACTTTTATTATTGACGTATAGGTAATCAGAAAAAAATCATCATTCACAGCTCTTAAAATAAGCATTAGTCGCAGTGAATGTTTGGTTACACGTCACATTTAAATCACAATAAAATATAATAAAATACTTTACAACATTTTTGAGAAGCAATATGTTGATGAATTAATAATGATAATGTAGCTGCACCAATTATTGTGATAGTCATAATATTACAATATCTCATATACTCGTCAGTTCATCTTCTGTAACATCGATAGTATTAGCAGCATGCCTTTCATATCAAAACGAACAGGGAAAGTAGAGTACCATGACATGACTATCACTGCTAGTCTTCATACAGCGCTGGAAATTTTATAAATCTTTCATTTTTACTTGCTAATGGAATAAGGAATAGACACTTTTTTAATAATGCGCGACATTGTTGGCTGAGAAAAACCATAACGGTTTGCAGTATCATTTTTATTTATTTATTGAACAATTTACAAATTTAAATTAAATTACAAATAAATCATCTTGGTATTATCCTCTTCCAAAATATCGTAGAACTCAAGAGTACTTGTTATTTTGTACTTCAATTTTTCCTTATAATTTAGTTTTTCTTGCATTTTTTTAGAGTGAGGGCAACTAATTTTCGATTTTGTCAAAATACGGGGCACTGCATACATACATACATATATAAATTTTCATTGGTGGGCGTTAGGCAATTTGCGTAAGAAAAAGTGGGCGATAGCCAAAAAAAAAAGGTTGCGAAAACTTGGCTTTAATTTCTTCTTCAATTAAATTACCTACATGTAATATTTGCACCCTAGTTCCAAAATCTATATTTTTCTCTAAATGAAGCATCATTATAATTTTGATAAGATTCTGAACAGTTTAAAAATTTAAGGATGTCCATTCTCGTTTGCTTCTCGAATTGCATCAATATTTTCAAAAAATTCATAACATATTTAAACTATCCCCAAATCTTGTTTAAATTTGCATGTTTAAATTGATGTTTAGCTAAGATAACTACGATGAAAATGTGTCTTTGAATGAGAAAAATTCGTTTAAAAAGGGTTACTAACGACAAACACTGTTTAAATTTTATTAATAAATATTACTCTTAAATTAGTGTTTATATTTGTTTTTCATAGTGTTACTTATTTTTATTATCTCTTTATAATTTATTATTCGTTCATTAAATTTATTTTTATAAATATTCGTATTTCAATTATTTTTCACTTTACTTAAATAAATAAACGTTACAGTATTTATTTAAATTAATTTAGTTTTAAATAAAATACGACATTATGTTTAATAGGTTTATTATTTCTATAATATAGTTTTTTAGTTACACGGGATATAACTATACAATATTATAATGTTCTTATTGTCCTCTATTTTTTCGTTAGTAACGCGCGAACATTTCGCTCTCATTTCAGCTCTCACAGTTTATATTAAAAATAATGAAATTAAATAATATTTGCCAAAACTCATAGATAAACAGAACTTACCTTACTTACCGCATACCATTACTCAGCAACGATAACTGTACATCATACTTGTTAGGTATATAAGGAAGTGATTTTTGGATTGGTATGCTGGAAGGTTGGGAACCTACATTGGAACGAGCTGGTGGCACCCTGCGACGGTACGCGGACTGCAGGCTAACAAATAGCTAATCAATAAGGGTAGTTCTTTTCCTTAAGGGTGCCGTGGTCAGGATGTATTGTTTCATGTAATTAAGGAAGGATATTTTGACCTAGTTTAATTTGATGGATTCCAAGCCATTAATATAGAGGAAATGCGGAGGAAACATTTTTAGTGAACGCGCAATTCTGTTTTATTTTAAAATCAATAGTTGCCATACTGAACTATTTCTTAATAATACGCGGGTCGTGCGTTCACTCTGCAGTGTTATTCATGCTTACAGCATCAAATAAACTGCAAATTTATATTTTAGAATAATTTTAATATAGTGTATAGAGTTGATGTGATATTGGCTGCAATGGATCTATAAACCAATTTTTTAAAAAAGAAAATATAATATTCATCAAATGAATTAAATTTTCTTCATAGTTTTTATTTAAATTTTAAACAAATACGTCTTTCCTTGTTTTCGGCAAAGTTATCTATTAATTTTTCATTGTAGTTTTATGACAATAAATTTTCAGGTTTCTTTATTTTTCTCAGTCAAATGAAACAAATCCAGTTATTTCTTAAATATGACTTTTTAAAATTGTCTTTTATATGGTTTATCGCGCCTTTTACCCGAAATTCCTATTTAGTATAGGTGTTGAATGACCTGGCTGTTTTAACAGTCAATTGTTCTTGATAAGTTTAGAAAATTAACTTTTATGTAATTGAATAACTAACTACATTCATTCTAAAACATATATTTAAACTTTAAATTTAAAATTAATTTAAGGTAAATTTTAATTTGTAAATACTCGTATTGCTACCGTTATAGGTATGATAATCAATTTTATCTAATAAAAAGTAAGCGTGAATTGCACCAGTTAAGGTAAATTTTAGATTACTAATGGACATGTTGTACGATTATTTTCAAATTTTAGAATATTACAAATACCTCTTCTTAGAAAAGGATCGTACAAACACGAAGTAAAAAAGTGTCATAGTATTGTTTATATAATAATAAAAACTAGAAAACAGCATTTCATTTATTGTTCTTGAAATCGCTTTTCAATATGAATATTTGATTAATATGCACATAGTGATACTTAAACAAAAAATATGAAAAAATAGACATAACTTACATATATTAATAATTTTTATAAATTATATTGTAACATTTTAAACGTGCTGACCGTGTAAATTATTAACATTTTTAACCAGTTTCGTTTTCTTTCGTGAAATTAAAAAAGTTGACAATTTATTAAAATTTACCATTTCAAAACAGTTCACTAGAGGAAATTGTATATTCAGTCATCAAAAAATTTTCTCTTAAAAAAATAAAAATAGCGGCATATCTATATAAATACATAGTTAATATATTTTTGAATAAAAGTTACATATGTGTATATTAATGGTTTTTTTTTATTTTGGGAACTGAATAATTAAATATTTCTTTTCTAATATAGGTATAAAAGAAATAATTGTACAAATTAGAGTATTGATAATTAGATTTTATTGTATGAAGTGAATGTATAATATATTTCTTCATTGTCTGTTTTCAGCAAGCAATCGGAACAGGTTAGGAAATAGGCCTAATACGAACGACTACGAACTACCCTTCTTAGGAAGTTCAGAACCCCCATCTTTCTTAATCTGGAACATGGAGAAAAATTTCTCCACTTCTGCAAACTCTAATCTGTTTTAAGATCGCAAAGATAATTCTCCATCCTTGTCGACAACCTTCCTCGTCTTTCCAGGATTCTCCATTTCTTTCCAAACGTTGTTTGACAGTAATTTACTGTCAGTGCGTTCCAGACGCGAAAAAATGCTCCCGGATTTAAATTCATTGTGATTTAAGCTCCAGAGGAGTTGATAATGATTTCATTTTATGAGAGCCTGATTAATTACCATTCATAATTGCAGATGTTTCTTTGTTTCGCAAGAATTATGACGAGTAATTGTTGCAGAATGAATAAAAATGTGCCACAAAAATTTAAGATGTTTCATTCTCATTATTAATTACATTCTTTCCATGAAAAACACAAGTGCTATAATGGGGTAATGCTGTACACAATAGCTATTTATGTTACAAGTACAAAAAGTGACTTTTTATTTTGAGAAAAAACAGGATGTTTCAAACAAATTAAATTTACTTTTAACACGGATTTACATCTAATTTGAAAGTAAAAATTTCTATTAAATGTAAATTGACATCTAAATTTCAGGGAAATTAATTACACTAAATTATTATTAAAATTTTATGCAACTAATAATAATAATATTCCATCATTTCATTGATGAATATAGGACAAAAGATATCAAGTTGAGAATTTTTTCTGTTTTTTGTCAATGTTACTTGCAATTTAGTGGAGTAGGATGTCTAGCCTACATTCTTTGCAAGTGACCTACAGCTTATAATGGATTTCGAATCACTTAGACTTAGACACAGTGGTATCTAATTATTTCAGTTTCTTACAAGGTACTACTACTTTTAAATTCAGAATGGGCTATACAGATGTTTCAAAAGTATTGTAAAAAAATTAAGGTGTACAATTTGATGTACTAATTATGGTGCAAAAAGATTTTTTTAATATGTAAAAATAATCACACTATCCTTAGAGCTAATATTTTTGGGCAACTGGATTGATAGGTTACGAATACGAATACAAATTAGTAAACATTAAAATTAATTATATTCAATTGAATTGTGTACTGTTTCATTCACTTTATTTTCACATAATCATAAAATGGAATATAAAAATATGGCCATACACCCCATTTTACCATGTACAAAAAATAAATATTTGTGTTCGTTTTTTAACGAAGTTCTATATTTTTACTTCCTTATACGAAGTAAAGGAAATATTGTATTCGCGAAAAAATTCGGTTTTCAGATTTCAACGGAAATATCCATATTACCATCTTTGAATCCATTTTGACTCGTTTCGGAGTGAGGGATATGCATACGTATGTACCTACATTATGGATTTATACGTACGTATGCATGTATGTATATCGCATTTATTGCAATTTATATAGTACTGCTATAACATCTAGTTGTACACCTCTGTTTTTTATTGCAATCAGCAGTTTTAAAAGGGTATATTGGTCAAAGGATTTTTTTAATTTTTCAACATCAAAAATATGTATAATTTTATGATTTATTTATATATTTCAGAAAAGTCAGCAATATTGACATTTCTTTAAGCATTAATCTACAAAGATCGTTAGTACATTATAACAATCAAGGGTCGGTTATTATATTTTTTGCGCCACTACCA
Organism: Stenolophus ochropezus; assembly: GCA_035578165.1. Classification (NCBI taxonomy): domain Eukaryota; kingdom Metazoa; phylum Arthropoda; class Insecta; order Coleoptera; family Carabidae; genus Stenolophus; species Stenolophus ochropezus. The sequence goes on from JAQOWZ010000008.1 coordinate 24,693,109, forward strand.
ACAGTTAACTTCAGTAAATATTATGTATTTGTAAAATGTAAGTTTCTAGACCGCCTTCCAGAGCATCTCATTCCTCAAGGTGATCTAGTTCAGTTGGCCAGGAATTGGAGTACACTTTAGCGTGTACTCTAATTCTTGGCTTGCTGAAACCAGAGCACATTCTGGGGTAGATTTGGCTGTTCTGAATTGTGCTCTGGCTTCAGTGGTTCAAGAATTAGAGTACTCAGAAGGGTTTGCTCTAATTCTTGGCCTGCTGAAACCAGAGCACATTCTGAAGTAGATTAGGCTGCTCTGAATTGTGCTCTGGTTTTAGTGGGTCAAAAATTACAGCACTCAGAAGTGTTTACTTTAATTATTGGTCTGCTAAAACAAGGGCACATTCTTGAGCATTTTTAGCTGCTATGGTTTGTGCTTTGGTTAGAATGGGTCAAGATTTCAGAATTAAAGTATTTATCTAGTTATTGCATAAAACAACTTTTTCAATCTTAGTTCTCTAATTATTTAGTTATCAGACCCAACGTTTCGGCAGCATAAACTCCTGCCTTCTTCATAGTAATGATAATTACAACAAAGCAAGTAAGCAAGTAACTAAGTAACGAATTATAACATATATAGTATTAGGAAGCCATGCTTTACTAATTTCCAAACCACCGTAGTGATTGAATTAATATCTTTGTTTTAAAAATCTCAATGGCTTCTCTAATTAATCTTGTGTTGAGAGATATAAATCTTAAAATAATTTTCGTGTCTTGAAATGTAATTTCATGAAAATCCTCCAAGGCATGCTCTGCAACTGACGATTTCTCAGACTGGTTCAATCTAATCGATCGTTGATGTTCAGTTAATATTGTAGAAATAGTTCTATCAGTCTGACCGATGTACACTTCTCCACAGGCGCAAGGAATCTCTTAAATCCCTAAAGACTGAAGAGGGATGACGTCTTTAAGTAATTTAATTTTTAACAGCACTTAAAAGAACTATAAACGAACTCGTTTAGATGTTGTTTAATGAAATGCATAATTAGTTATATATTCAATTAATATTATTTTTATGTATATCAAATAGTATACTTGAGCATCAATTCAATGTTACACATTCAGCCAGAAAATTTTTATTTTACATTAGGTCAAATTAGATTAATTGAGAGAGATAATTGAAACAATTTGCGATGAATTTTATTGCAGTATTCGTATATAATTATTTTCACATTTCATTTTATATTACCCATCATATTTATCAATTTTCTAATTAATTTGCAACATTTCATAAATAAATTAGCCTCAATTCACATTTTGCATGTATCATTTCAAATTAAATAAATTGCGATTAATTTCAAACAGAATTATATTAAAATTTAACTTGATTACCTTTAAATTTTGTACCTGTAGTTTGGCAATAATTACAACAAATAAAAATTTTAATTGAAATTTCATTAATTAGTTCGTTAGCCAAAAGTTTTTATGTTATAATTTGAAATTTTAAACCAGTTCAAATATAAACAAGTGTTAAATTTTTCAAAAATACAAAAATATTTTTTATGCGGCCACTACAAAAAAATATTAATTTCCATTTAATACACCACCTGTTAAAAGCAACAATTGCCCACGGTTTACGCTTAGGCGATGGAAATAAATATTTCCGTCTTGACCAAAACCAATCCATTCCGTTCGAAACCAATTAATAAGCCATGAGCCGATGTTCTCCCTTCTCTTTATTGTTGCTACGGTTACCACTATTGACTGTTTGATAATTAACCAATAGTTCGTGTGAAAGTTATTGAAATAATTGTCAAAATACAATAGCTTTTTGTGTAGTCGTCTAAAAAATACAGTGTGCAATTCGTTAAAAAAAGCTCATATCTATGTTCATATAAATTTGCGACTCGATTAAGTTCATTGCAGCAAAAATGATACCCTCCATAAATATAAATGTTTTTCTATACACTCGACACACAATATACCTACTATCAATGTGTAATCGTATTATAATTTTGGAAGACTCTTTTGTCATATTTTAATTATTTATAATTTCATTATAATATATATTTTTTAGAAAAAATCTTACATGAAGCTGTTTGAATACCAAAAGAATAAAACTTTAATTTCTTTTACCATAAAATAATCTAGAGATACGTCTAGACTAATATTTTACTTCTTCACTGTACTGATTTACAGTGGCGGCGTCAGGCTGTTTTTACAGTGGCTCGAGACACTGAGAAATTTTACTTCTAAGAACAAAAAAAAATTACAAAATCTGTTGAGTTAGAAATAGGTTTATACATAGTATTCAATCATTATATAAATAATGCATATAATATAGACGTCGATGCGTTTATGTAAAATTTATAAATTTAATTTAGTTATTTCAAAAGTGGGTAGGGAGATACAATCTCAACGATTATACCAGTTAATGCTAAATACAAAGTAACATAAAGAAATATTTTTTGTGCATATAATTTTTTTGCAACTATTCGGTGAAAAATGTAACAAACGAAAAATCAGGAATTTCAGTTTTTTATTTTCGGGACTTAAGTAAATGTTAGTACGCTGGTTCCAAATTTCCAAACAAAGTTCAAATATCTCTTACCGTTCTCGACATATACCGAGTGTCCCAGCTCGACCGACACATGGGAGTTTTACAAAGGAAATCAGTTAATTGTGAATAGTATCTCCCCAGTGCAAAATATTAACTTGAAATTTTGTATGCTTATTGGGGAATATTATTTCTATGGATAACAGTTATTTGAAATATGCAATTTCGCCTGCAAGGTGAAATTTATTAAATTATAAAATCTAACATTTTCGTTCAAAATCAGTCAGCCATGGAAATAAAAGAAAATATCTATGTGACAGTTCTGACAGTTAATGACATGCCATTGTAGATATTTATATTTTTGTAATATAGGTATAGTATTTAACAAAAAGAAACTAAATTCAACTTAAATAATATTAAAATACAGGTAATAAAAATTAAAATCAGTGATACTTCACTAAACTGTCAGATAAATATTTTCTTTTATTTTCATGGCTGTCTGATTTTGAACGAAAATATTAGATTTTAAATTTAATAAATCTCGCCCTGTAGACGAAATTGCATTGTTCAAATAAGTTTAATCCATAGAATTAATATTCTCCGATAAGTATACAAAATTTCAAGTTAATATGTTGCACTGGGAAGATACTATTCACAATTAACTGATTTCCCATGTAAAACTCCCATGTGTCGGTCGAGCTGGGACACCCGGTATAGGTACGTTTTTCAAGCATAGCCTAATGGGTTCAAAAAAGTTATTTCTTTATTTTTGAAAATATCGTATATTATAGGAAAAACTTTATAATAGATTTTAAATTGCATTTTCCCGAAAAAACCTTATGTTGAGTATATTTTCTTTACACACATCAGAAAAAAATCTATTTAATGGGGGGAAAATGTTATTTTGCTCAATAGGTACATTATTTCGCATACTGGGCGCATTACGCGCACTTGGTAAATTATTTCGCGCGCTTTCTGTGATCATCATAGGAAGAGGTACGCAAAATTTTTTTAAAATTCCCTTTTTAGTGTTTGCCAAATAAGTAGGATTAAAGAAAAATATTTATATTTAAAAGTAGATAATATAGCAAATATTACTTATTGATTTTTTATACCTGTTCAATACAAATAGTACCATAAAAAAGAGTAAATCTTAATTAAATAAATTATGAATTTTCTTCTTCTGATAATTTGAAAATATTTTCTATTATTTGTTGTTTTTTTACTTAACTAAATTGTAAACAATTTTTTTATTTTGAACCGTTGATGATAAAATTATTTCAGTTTGGTTTTAGAAGTTTAAGGAGAAGCAGAAATTCTGATTAACATTTTCCCTAAAATCAGGAATAAAAAATAACATATTTTTATATCATCTACCTAGGACATAGGCCTCGAGATACACAAGAAATATTGGTAGTTTTATTTTAATAATATATCCCATGAAATGTTAATAGTTATTTACATGGCCAGCTCGCCAGCTGTGTAAGTTAATCTTTACAGGGCGAGCTGGAAATTTTTGAGGAGAGCGACGAAGGAGCGTACTCTCATAATCCAGTGAGTTCAGGAAAGATTAATTGCACGCGTGCCGCGTACAAAATTTTATTTCCACCTTCATAGCGTATTTTTTTTTATTAATTTAATTTATTCTTCAAAAAATGATTTACTCTATTTTGGAATCAAAAGTAGTTGGCGGTGGTAGAACAATTCATAACTAGACGTTGTCAAATGAGTTTTGCCAGTGAATCAAAATGTACTATAAATGTATATAATTACTCACATAAACCTAATTAAATTTAGTTTGTAATATTTATAATGAAATGTATAAAATACTTTCATTATTTTCAACAATTTTTTATGAGCCTTGTAAAATTTTACAAGGCTAGCCTTGTAAATTTTTACAAGTTAGTTGCTGTAATTGTTTATTTACTTAGCTACCAAGTAGCCTATATAGTGACAATTATATAGAAGGTGGAAATAAAATATTTTAAAGGCCTACTCATTAGTCGAAAATTCGGAAAACACACTTCATTCCCTCACTATCCCCTACAGACACTATCCTCTACTACACTCACCAGCAGTAAACACAGCAAGCACCGCACTCCCGGTAGTCTCGTTCCGGTACGCCAAGCTCTTGGCAAGGAGCCGCCAGTCCCGGCCGGCCAGCGTGACGACTGGCTGGTAGGCCTTGGGGCAGATCTCCGTGAGCGCGAGGCAGAGCACGGCCACCGTGGCCGCCGCCGTCACGCCCCGGGCCCACGCCACGTCGCGGGCTTCGAATACTCGGACTAGGGGGATTGCTGTTTCTGTTAGCTCGCTGAAACAAGGAAACATTGTATGTGTATGAAACTCAAAACATGTATTTATTGTAATGTAATGTTTATTTACAAAATATTTATATGACCAACTATTCATTTATATCATCAACTATTAATTTATTTCTACTTTGCATGTCGCTGACATGCACTGACCGACACTGACTTTCTTCAGTGACTCTCTGCACTCTCTGACCGATACTAACTTCTTATTCCGCCAGACGCGACCCTTTAATACCTGCGGATAGCTAATCTTGATCATTCCAGAATCTTCTGGACTCTATAGTATTCCCGAACAATAGTGACGTCGTTCATATTCCATTTGACCTTTAACGCGACTACCTGTTCAGACAGGACAAATTTTTATTGAGAGGCAAATCTACCCTCTCAACTTCTTATCTAAATATAAATTTTTGTCTGTGAAATACGATCTTTTCGGCATATGGCCCCATTATTTCTAATTTTTATTACAAAAAATGTTAACGTCTATGCCGATAAAAGAATCATATATTAATAATTTATATAATAAAATCATTAATAATAATAATAACTACTAATATTGTTTACTTTGATGGAAAAATAAATTTTCTGGATTGCAGTCAGGATTAAAGCGTTTATTACTGCTTCAACTAGTTTCGGCCTCTCCAGGGACCACAATAGTTTATGATTACAAGTTACAAATATGTAGTCCCTGAAGAAGGCGTAGGAGAGGTCGAGACTACAATCTATAAAATTTTATTTTTCCATCCACATCCTAGTTAAGAAATTGTAAGCTAATTGTTTACTTTATTAAATAATAGTGTATCGATCTGCGGGTGACGATCGTAGGTAGACACGTTGAGACACGTAAGCAACAGCATCGAAGCTGCCAGATTATTCCAGAGCTTAATTGCTCTGGTATATAAATCGAAGCAGGAAAAGACCAGGAGAACAGTCGGATATTAATACGGGTGGCGAACATAAATAGTTGGTGATATAAATATCGTATAAAAAAAGTCTCATACTTTTTAATAGACGCACTCACATCATTCAAAAGGCAACGCGTCGGATGAGACGCCGCTTGAGATTAGGAAATCCTCTGCCGCCCGTCGTTTATAATAAAATTGCACAGAAAAAAGGTAGGAACACAAGAGAAGGAATTTTGTCTAGTCAGATAAACACCGACGTTTTTGAATAAAAACAATAATAATTGTCAAGACCAACGGAAAAACATACCATACTTTGTATTAAGGAAAAATTTAAATATTTTTGAGTCTCCGGGCCCGTGTTCCACGGACCACGTGAAACAGGGGTTGTTACGCCACTGTACATAATATATTATTATATCACAATTACCTATAGCTATAGTAGTATTTATATTTATGTGATCACTTATTTATATCTCTAAACTGTCACGATCACTACAAAGCTTCAGGCTTCAGCGATCCCCAATTCTCAAACTGCATGTCGACAGGCCTTTTATATGTCACCTAGGGATTATAGTGGAGGATTTTGATCCATTCGCCACCCTCTCATGTACCGCCCGCACTTTCTAGTGACCACACGTCTCGTGTTGCCCCCTACATTCCACGGCGTGAACTACACATCTGTCATGTGGGCTGTCCACTGTCTAGACTAGACTCTAGGCGTAACTGCCGTAAATCCTAAGGAGCCATTTACAATATCAACACAAAAATCAGTATTGTATATATAGTGTGGGCAAAAAAACGCGGACTTTAACATGAGATTTCAGAAATTTGCGGATACGGATGATATATTTAGAAAAAAACTACAAGAATACAAAGTTGTTCAAAATTAAATTCTACATCAAATAAGATACCTAATATTTCATAAAATAGATATTTATACAATTTCTCACACCCTGGATATTAATACATATTTTGATACATCCTTATAATTTGTTTTTACCAGGCTATACCAGTGGGTGCTTTTTTGTGTAATTATGAAGCAACCGTACTTCTAATTCAATTTCTATAAACCTCACAATTCGAAAAATTTGAAAATCTGATTGTAAATAGACGAGTTGATTAGATTTTGCCTACCAATTATAGGTCCATTGGAAATATGTAGCATTTGATTTCATCTCTCAACGAAATGTAATTTTCAATAAGCTATGCAATAATAGTATATGGTACAACAAACATGGAATGGTACTCATTTCATACGAGTATGACAATTTGTTTGCAAATAATTCGAGTATGAAATGGACATTCTAAGGTATACTATTTCCTAGTTCATTTATATTTTAATAATGAAAATATCTTCATTTCACTACTTCTTAGCAACTAGTTACAAAACAAAAATTAAACAGTATGATTTTGACAAAACTGTGAGATATGAATTCATACCGTGAAAATGAAAATACAAAGTTGTTCTAAATTAAATTCTACATCAAATAAGATCATATTTTATAGAAAAGCACGTTTGCAGTACGAGATTTATTAAATATAAAATATAATATTTTTGTTCAAAATCAAACAGCCATGGAGATAAAAGAAAAATATCTTTCTGTCAATTGTGACAGTTAATGACATTTTATTATAGTTAATATAATTTGATAAAAATTATTAATTTTTGTAATAATCTAAAATTAATTTAGTAATGAATGTTTTGTATATAAAAATTTGTTTTATTTAATGAACTTATTTTATTTTTTATTTAAATATTTTTTTTAGCTTATAAATTTGTAATATTTATACATTAGTGAAGAAAAGTAATATAAATACAACTTAAATAGGTCACATAGACTTTTTCATTTCCCTGGTTGTCTGATTTCTAACGAAATTGTTGCATGCAGACGTACAATTTAATTTTGAACAACTTTGTATTGTTGTAGTTTTGCTCTAAATCTATCAGAAGAGAAATTATTCGCAATTTTTTGAAATCCCATGTTAAAATTATATGTTCCGCGTTTCGTTGCACAAACTATACAGTTGATTACATTAAGAATTACAAAATTTTAATATCATTTTTATATACATATTATTACCTATAAAAAATATTTATTAAAAGTTAAATATACTTTCTTACTAGGCAAGAATGTTGTCAATTTAATTTCTTTGTACAAATTTAATATTTTACTAAATTCATTACTGTCGCATTTTCATAATTTGACAGCAAATAAATTAAGGAAAATTTTAAAAAAGGTCAGAAAATATAATTTTACTAAAATTTAAGATATTTAAAACCGAAAATCAAATATTTGTTGTGTACTATAAACTGAACATATTGGTAAAAAAACAACATGTAAAAAACAATTAAAGAAACATACGCAAGTACATGTTTATATTGGTTTAATTTTTAATTTAAGACATAAATGGATATAGTATGTACTGTACGTGAAATAACAGATGAGCTACTAAAAGAATGTAACGTTATTACACTGTTTATAAATTTATATGAAACACATGAGAGTTTTGTTTAAGCTAAACTAATATTTTATCTTAAGGTTTTACTTATTTGTAGAGTGTAATGAAGTTGTATTTGATCAAATTAATTTTTAAGATGATAACTTTGTTAATAAAAATCTCATACCTAACTGGATAAAATGCACAACTGATCTTTTATTTCATTAACTTTAAAAGATTAATTATAGTATACTTTTTTAAATTCAATTATATATTATAACCAATTTAAAAATTTGATTACCAATCGAACTCTCTATTTTCAATTCGTAGGTACTAATTTTTAAAAAGATATTTTTAAAAAATATTTTTTTATTTGAAAAGAAACGCCGGTGGTTAGAGAAAAATTAGTTGGGTTATTTAATATGATGGCCTTGGTGTGTTATTGTTTCGTTTTCTATTATCCGTATCCAGGATATTGCTTTTAGTTGTTATTACAGCCGCCAGAGCGAGCGAGCGAGCGGAATTCAAACTCCGGGAAAGTCCTAAATCAACCAAATACAAACGGCGCTTGTTCCAGACCTAATAGGTCCGCGCACCACTACAACAAATATCCTTCCACTGCAGAAATAATATCACTTCATAACAACCAACAACAAACCAATACACTTTCTTTCCCTCATATATTTATAGAAATTTGTTTATTAATATAGTCATAAAAATTATAAATTTATAATAATTTTTATTTATATTTATTTATTTGGTAAGTTTTTAAACATTTTTTTTTCTCAATTGTTAGGCTACCTTGACACCGTGCGTGAAATACTATAAGAAAACGTTTTTTCACTGTTTTAGAAAAACGTTTTTCACAATAATGGAAAACATTTCTTCACTCAATTTATACAGATACATAAAAATACTTTAATTAATGATGCAAATTAGTTGTAGAAAAAATAGTGTTTGTATTTTGTACGCGATATGTTTATATACAGGGTGTTTGGCGTAAGGCCGGCACTTAGAATATCGTTTAGTTTGAGAGATACAAGAAAAAAGAAGAAAAATATAACTAGACAAGGAGATCATAAAATGATCGTAGGAATAATATTGTGTCACTTCCGGTTTTAGCAAAAATGTGTACAACTTCAATTCTAGTATAGGGAATCGGTATTTTTATATATTTTTTCGAAATGTACATAAAAATAGCTTTGCAATGGTACTAAAATATCAATGTTTTACTTCAACCATTTCAAAATGCCGGCCTTTCGCCAAACACCCTGTATTTTTACAGTATATAATCATTAAAAAAATAATAGAATAAATGTAAAAAATACAGCATTTTTTATATGAATTTGAGTATGAGAAAGTTTAACTTTAAGTTATTAATGAACATGTACTATTATTTTCAAATTTTAGAATATTATATATACCTACATCTTCTTAAAAAAAAGATTGTAAGAAAACAGAAAGTAAAAAGTGTCATAATCACTGATCTCTTTATATACTTCTAGATAGGGCAAAGCATATGAAAAAGTGAAGCCTGTGGCGGCCATTTTCCTGAGGTTTAAAAAAATAATAATTACACTATGTATGGCGTAATTTTCATAAAACATGATTTTTAATTTTTCCATATTTTTTGCCAACTCTATTTTCAAGACTGCTGATGCTACGACAAAAATAAATAGGCCCCTTTCTGTAGATTTTACTCTAGTTTATTTTGTATACGGTTAGTTCTGCGATAAACTCAATAATTCCCAAGATATTTAAGAACAGGTGAAAACATATACCTTTCAGTGGCTTTTTATGCTAATATTTTGTGCACTAATTGAAAAACAGCTTAAGGAATAAAATATTAATTATTAGTTGAGGGAGTCCATTTTAATTTCTTATAATTATTAATCGTATACATTAACCTTTGACCTTTTCCTTGCTAAACTATTAATTATTCACAGAATACATAAACTGTTGCTGCAACAAAATAAACGTACGCCAGTAAGTTTCCGCAAAGTTCTCAGCAAAAATTTCCAATTTTCAGTTTCCATTATCCTCAATCAATTTGAAATGAAATTAATCATACATGTACATGACAACTCCAAAACGGAGCGATGGAGGACTCTGCGCAGCTGATAGAACGCGACGTGTGTACACCAGTAATAAATCTACTTTTTACCCCTCGAATTAGAACCGAATGTAGCGATCCCAAAAACGAGAAAAACCTTGTCGCTGCTGTATTACACTAACAAATGAATACCGCCCGTCATTTACCAACAAGGGATGCGGATAACGGATTCGGATTTCAATTATCAACCTAAAAAGAACAGCAAGGAACAGCTCGCAAGAATTATAATATACTAGGGCGTGTAAATGCCCATTCACATAGACTCTATGAACTTCTTGAACTTCGATCTAATACTGAAGCAAGTATTCAATTTGAGAGTAAACCAAATCTGTCGTCTTTCTGGATGTCAAAAGTTGCAAAGGCTTTCAAAACTGCACATGAAGAGGCGGTTAAAAAATTGCTGCCATTTGGAACAACATATTTGTACGAACAAGGCTTTTCCACTATAATGAACATAAAAAGGAGGAACAGAAATCGATTAAACGCCGAAGACTGTATTCAAATCGCTCTTACATCAAAAAGTCCCAATTTTGAAGCAATTGTATCAAACATGAAACAACATCATTTCTCCAAAACGTGAAGAAAGAATGTTTTCAATTATTCTTTTTTTTCAAATTTTTTCAGTTCTAATTTTTGTTTGTACCACCATTATTATTATTATTATAATTTGTTACAGTACCCCAAATTGTCAACCCTCAATTTTACCCCAATGGTTTTCAATTTGTTATATATATTACTTATATTACTATTATTACCGTTATGTATACTAAGTATTACATTGATAAATTGAATAAATGATGTTTAAATTAAATTTTTAGTTATTGTTTTCTTTTCAAAATTATCATGGGGGGCTATAATATGAAAGATGCTAAAAAGAGGCGATTTCGTTTTTTTTTTTGCTCTTCGCCATTGGGTAATATCAACTTACACAAAAATATTTTGGGGTAATGATTAAAAAAGTTCCCCGACCACTGACATAGAGCTTAGTGCAGTGACCACGTTAGTGAGGTTAAGATTTACATTTGGCGCGAAATCCTAATTCAAATGTATGCATTTCTTATGGGAGTACATTTTCAATTCACGATATTAAAGCATTTTGGCGGTTCTTAATTATAACATAGGGTTTTTTTATATTCCAAAACATTACTCTTTGCTTTCCGTACAGAAAAAGTACAAATAAAAGAATAAATTAAGAAAAATTTGATTTTAAAGAAAGTAGTAACACATATAGTAACATATGTCGTTACTTGGTGCAGCAGCTTAAAAACGTCGCGTTAAGCCGGCTTCCCACGACGCGAAGCTTGGTGAGCCTCGCATCACTCGTGGACTTGGGACGTGCACGAGCTTTAACGCGCTTTGACTATTCCCACGGCCCCTGGTTCGTGGCTTGTGGAGGGTTTTTGGCTCGTTTGTACTAGCTCTGCGAAGCCAACAGACCAAAAGAAAAAGACGCTGGTGGATGACACAAATTCTCGGTGCCAGCCTTTCCCCAACCACCCTGTATGCAATTGTAGCTACTTCTAAACTTCTAATAATAATAATAATAATAATAATAACATAATAATAATTAAGATGTACATCAAAGATACATAGTTTAGTTGAGGTAGTTTAAAATAATGCGGAAAAATAATAATTATAAATACTTTCTAGCAGTTTAAAGATAGCATATTTTTATTCCCATAAGAATAATCTGGGCGAATAAATCGGCAGAGGCGAGTTAGGGTTTCAGTATGAATTTGGCGCCACAAAATGACCGTTACACTCATGCAGTCTATTGTAGTGTGTAGTGCAGTGGTATTGTAGTGCAGTGAACGTATAGTTCACATAGAAAATTATTGTAGTGGCATATACAGAGTACATTTACAAATTATGACCAGTAGTTTTTACTTAATTATGAAAAAACGTTTACGTTTTTTATGTCAAAAGTTCTGACTATCAGTAGGTATATGCTGCAGTTCTCTCATTACTTTGATCCGAATTAGTCAGAAATTTGTAGAAACAGCCGACTAATGGTCAGAGTTTGAATAACGCTCGTCATTTACCAACAAGGGATGCGAATAACGGATTCGGATTTCAATTATCAACCTAAAAAGAACAGCACGGAACAGCTCGCAAGAATTATAATATACTACGGCGTGTAAGTAGTTCATGCGACACTGTCATAGTGTAACAGTTTGCTGAAACTGGAGTGGAATACCAATGAAATCTGAGCGTATGGGATTGTTACTTATTTTCAGAGGGTGTGTACTGTGAATGTATTAAGAGATGAGAGCAGAGAGTGTTGAATATGACACAAAACATTGGCAGACAATTGTACGACCAATGGTAATAAAGTTTAAAATAAAAATATTACAAACGTATTTACTTCCCTTCTTCCATTATACACGATGTCTAAGGCTAAGTCATTTAAATTGGGGCATAGTTGTCGCATTATTTGGCTATTTTGATGATGTTTTATTTTCCCGAAATAAAAAACAAAGGTCATTAGATATGAACAAAAAACGGATTTTGGCAAATTTGCTTTTAAACTTTCTTGTTTCATTTCATACAAGTTTCTAGTTTGCTCGAACACCTTTCGATAAATTCATGCTAACTTTTAATTTTTATATGAAACTAAAAGTTGTCTTTAGTACTGTCAAATAGAGGTTTTTTCTCTTTCCAATAATATGATACACTTGTACAATAAAATGAAAATAAATACAAAAGATTTTTGATTTTGTTTGACTTGACCGAAAGTGAATAAAATCAATAATTCTCTAATTTCTTACTTTATTTTCATTTTAATGTACATGTGTTTTATATCGTTGGAAACAGAAAATAAAATCTCTACTTAACAGTGCTAAAGTCAATTTTGAGCCCCGTATGAAAATTGAAAATTAGCATGAATTTCTCGAAAAGTGTTCCAGCTATAAAAATTTTGAGGACTGCTGTCAATTCCTTTTAAAAAAAGTGTCTGTAAATGTGCAAACTAGAAACTTGTATGAATTGAAATTTTTAGGTGTAAATAAGTATGTCATTTTTTAATGTGTTATGTTTTTAATACATTACCGTGACAACAATGCAAAACCGTGAATTTTTTTTTCTTTTGAACAACCTTTTTCTACGGATGTAAATTAACAATTTAATATTTATAAACAACTTTCATTTTTCTTTAGTTATAAAGATAACTATGATATTTGCGTAAAATACCAGTATAATTTTATTATGTTTTTCTTCATTTTAGGACAAATTGTTGCATAAAAAATATTGTTTGTATTTCGAGTGTAAACTGTGTTTTTAGTACGTTTGAATGACTTTTATAAAGCGGTTTGCCTCATGTACAGAAAATATATTCTTCACGCTCTTAATACAAAAATAACTATTTTTTATTTGAATTTTGCTATGCGCATAACTATAATAATAATATTTTTTTGAATATCTGATATTGTTATTGTGCCTTTCATTATGAAAAATATTTTAGGTACACAAAATGGCCGCAATTAGCATTTTTGTATTACTCACATAATGTATTGAATGGTATTTGATACCCTTTAATCCTACATTAATAAGCTTTTCCTGGATTTTATTTAAAAGAAAATGTATAGAATTGAGTGAATGATCCCGAAAGACCGAATCCTAATTAATGTTGTGGCGATTTCATGCTTAACCAATTTTAAATCAATATAACATTTACATTTTTCAGCATTTAAGTGGCACATTGTTCTCCGTTATAATATGAAGATTTGGCGCAGAGGAAATAGATGGCAGCAGCGGCGAGAGATTTGCACCCGGATTTGCAGGAAATACGGCAAACGTTTCCGTTTATTCTCCCGGATATAAATTCCCGAATTTGTCTCCGATGGAAGCAGAGGATTTTTCAATCCCTCCGACTTGTATTCATTTAACTCAATTGATTTATTGGTGCAAATATTGAAACGGGATTATCAAATATATTTCATATTTTTCCACAAACATGAAAAAAGTTTTCAGCGGCATTGATTGCTGAAAAAGACAGGCGTATTTACAACTGGAAAAGCTGTTACACACAGCTTTTTATATGAGTTTTTCTTTTATCCTTTATGGAGCATTTCACCTGCTTCTCTCGCTATTTCTTTTTCTCTTTAAATATTCAGCTACAGTTTACGGTTTAATGTTTTCACTGGTTACGTGGTTTACTGACTTGCTCTGATTCTAAATTTTAACAAACAACAACGTGACTTCGATTCTAAAAAGTTACTTAATGTATTATTTTATTTTTGTATATAGCATATTTGTTTTTTGAGGCTAAGCATTGGGATCTCGAAAATCGTAAGAAATACGAAGACAGTTAAATTGGGGCAGAATTGCTGCATTAGTTGGCCATTTTAATCATGTATTTGTTTTCCTGAAAAAATGCATACATAGGTCGCTAGATATGAACAAAAAACTGATTTTGGCAAATTTACTTTTTGACTTATAACTTTCTTGTTTCATTTCATCTAAGTTTCTTGTTTGCACACTTTTTTACGAGGAATTCACAGCGATCTTCAAAATTTTTATAGCACGTACACTATTCGAAAAATATATACTAACTTTCAATTTTCATATGGGGCTTAAAGTTCTCTTTAGTAGTATTAAATAGAGATTTTTTCTCTTTTCAACGATATAAAAAACATATATATTAAATTGAAAATAAACCAAGAAATTAGAGAACTATCGATTTTATTCAATTCCGGTCAAGTGTGCTTTGGAAATAAAATCAAAAATATTTTGTTTAACTCAATTTTTATCAGTTCAATTCCATTTTCTTCCGGGGTAACGATGAAGATATGTTAATAGGTAAAATTTACTCGTAATTCCTGCGAAGTAACGACAACTCGGGTCAAAAATGACTCTTAAATCGTAGCTGTAATCTGCTTATTTCGATGCCTAGCATATTAGACTCATAACATCTCCCATTTGGCTTCCTTTGAAAATTTTATCAGTAAAATGCAAAGTTAACCACTAATTGAATTGATTAGTCAAAATTTTGTTTGAAAGAAAATATTTTCGATTTTGTTTCCAAAGCTCTCTTGACCGAAATGAATAAATCAATAATTTTCTAATTTTTTAGTTTATTTTCATTTTAACGTACCTGTGTTTTATATCGTTGGAAAGAGAAAAAATAACTCTATTCATTTCCGTTCAAGTGATGTTTTCAAGTTGGAATAATTTATACCGCCTGACCACTAAACTACCCAACCCTACATAAAACATTGTAAACCCTGCATAAGTCAATTTTAAATATCTCATCATACATCTATAATAATTTTCTTTTGTAAGAATTACATTTGTCAGTTTTATTTTAAAATGAATTAACTGTGACCACCACAAAACCGGCCACAACATGCACAGGGGCGTAGCCTAGGGTGGGGCAGATATAAATACGTAAAAATCAAATAAACCTGACACTTTTTTGCTTTTTGTAGTACTTCATTTTTATCGAACGGTTTTGTATTTTGTTACAAACAGGGTGTTGGACAACTTTAGGTAAATGGCAGATACTAAATGATGTAGTGATAATGAATCAAAAATAATTTTATTAAAATTTACAAAAATTAATTACATATAAAATGAAGTCAATATTTCAGTGTCACGGTTTGACTTGTTTCATATAAACAAAATAATTGAATTTAATTAATTTCACTCATATATCCGATTAGGTAATTGCTTGCATTGTTAATGTTTATATTGTAGTGTATTATTCATTGAGCTTGTAATGAGGGATATACTCACGAGAGAGTCATAAAACATTACATGCATATAGAATACTTATAGTTTTTCTATAGCTATAAGATATAATAAATATACTGTATTATATTATAATAGTTATATAAGTCGCAAGGAATGTTGAATGTAAGTACATTATAACATTCGAGAAGGTATGAACTGAGGTGAAGTTTGCGGAGCTGAAGTTTATGTAACCGTACGAGAATAGATGTATTAAGTACTTTAGTACTTACATTCCAAGTCGCTTATTATATATTTCATGCTATCAACATCAATAATTTTAAATAATGTTAAAGTATTTCTAAATTGTAGACCACTTGACAGATAAGATTTATTTATTTACAACTTTTTATAGTTGATTACGTTCATTGCTGGACGACGAAGTGTATATAAATTTGTATGATTTTCATAATTACCCTGCTATATTATAAAAAATAGACTATAGTAGGACAGTTATTTGCTATAACATTCCGTTGACAATGATAACCAAATAATAGATTAGGCCATCCATTACAATAAGAACAAACATAAATTCACATGTATAGTACTGGCAACAAGAGATGAGCTATCAAAAGAATTTAACGATATTATTGCACCTGTCATTGGGGCATATGAAATAGCAAAATAACAGATTAAAGTTTACTCTCATGTCAACACATTCATTATTTTCTACGCTTTTCTACAGAGTGTCATTGTACATAGATAAATAAATGGTAGAATGGTGCCTTCCATATTTTTCTTTTATTTTTATATGCATAAATATATTTTCATAAATATATTTTCAAATAAATATATAATCCAAGTATTTTTGTATTTTGTAAAAATCCCGATAGTAATCAAACAATAGTATTCATGTATGAATAACATTCATACAACACTGTATTAAAACAAAGAAATTTAAAACTACCCATTCCTGCCACATAAAACCCCTCCATACCCTATTTTTAATTCAATTCCCCAATTAACTCCTGTGGAATTCCTGCGGCGGTGGCTGGCCGCTAATCCGTGACAAGTGCCGGAGTCGGAACTCGAATCACACGCCACACGCGGCGTCGAGACTCTGGAGTCGGAACTCGGTGGCTACGCTACGCCACTTACCGGAAATGTGTCATGAGGGTGAAGACCACGGCGACCGTGCAGTAGCTCAGCAGAGGCACCAGGACGTACGCCGCGGTGCGGGTCCACCGGTACGGTGCTTGTTGACGGGGGAGGACGTCCACGAAGCCGTAGGAGCACATCGCTGCTGTTGTTAGTAGCTGGAAGCATAGGTAGGTTAGGTTGGGGACTGTTGATGGTTGTGTGGGTGTGGATTATGGGCAATCAAATGTTTTCTTTGGGGCCATAAAATTGATTCCATTTTTGTTTCAGTTTATATAAACTTTTTTAATTTAAATTTGAAAACTGTTTTAAATTCTAGTTTTATTTTTTAATTGCAAGAGTATGCATTCTCCATGACTGTCAAGTTGGGATGTCCAATATAAAAAAAACAATATACCATCAGTTAGTGCTAGGTTTGTTCTATTTAAATAACAGAAATATCAACAATTTCAATTGGCACCCCAACGTGACACTATATTGTAAATAATAGAAAAAATTTAAAATTTCTATTCATAATTATTTTTTCACTACTATACCACAAAATAGGCACAGAATAGTTACATACAGGAGCGACACTCCGTGTCGGTACCTTTCATGTTCCCCTATCCAGTTCTATGTCCTTGAAGCATTGTGCATCTCTCTCTAATTTTCGTTTCACTGTCTTACTGTCCTTTCTGTTTATTATCTATTCCACAGAATAGGTTTATACAGAAACGACAGTAAGAGAAACGAAAATTAGAGAGAGATGGAGAATGTGCACAAATTTAAAGGGCTCATTGTTTAAAATCGGAAAGAGAGAGATAGGGGAAGAGCACAAATTTAAAGGTCTACACAATGCTTCAAGGTCATAGAACTGAATAGGGTAACATGAAAGGTACCGACACGGAGTGTCGCTTGTGTATGTAACTATTCTGTGGTGTTGATTGTTGTCTGTCGTATTCGTGTTTTTATGAGTAATCAAATGTTTTCTTTGGGGCCATAAAATTGATTCAATTTTTATTTCAATTTATATAAACTGTTGGCGTCTGCCGCGCTTTTCTACCCCTAAATAATAAGAAGAAGCCATATGTGCGTACATATAGAAAAGTTGTATGCACATACGCATGTCCAAAGGGGACGTTCGACAGAACCTCTCCCGGCCTTGCGTTGGGTGGATGTAAAGTTACTTTTGTTGTGTTATCTTTAAATAATTATTGTTTCTAACATAAACATTTTAAATTTAAAATTGAAAAGATAAAGTATCATTCCCAGCTATTGTTTTAAGTTTTAGTTTTATTTTTTAGTTGCAAGAGTAGTGGTTCACAAGACAAGATTTCTTCTCTTGTTTAATAATTTATTGTCTTTCTTTACTCTTATACCTATATAAAAATCTTGTCTTGCTCTACATTTTCTTGCATATTTATTGTCTTGCATGTTTATATTAGCAAATAACCTTGAACATATAAATAAAGCAAATACACTCCTCGCGTCCCAGCAAAATTTCCAGGAGGCAACTACTTCCATAGATATCCGGTTCCTACGCCCCTTCGAAATGTATTCCTTCCATTTCAACACACGCAGTACATCACCAGAAAAATGAATTTCCAAAAGAGATCACTATTATAAGATAAAATTCTACTATTATTGACCATGTTACCATCATGTAGTAATAACACTGCTTCAAAGTTTCAATTCATAATAGAAAATTCATTTAAATATCAAAAAAAAATCATTAATAAAGAATTCAAGCTACATATTATTGTATGTACAAAAAGAACGTTAATAATTTATTTGTACATCCAGTAATAATTAATAAACCGTTACAATTAAACAAAACAGCAATGGTATTGTGCGTGAAATCAAAGATGAGCTCCCAAAAAAAAATTAACTTAAATCAGTATCAGTATGAAGCGCCTGAGACTTTTGTTAGAAATAGACTATTGCATCTACACTTTACTATATTGAAATAAACGCGATGTTTATGAGAACTTGATAACTTTATTATACAGTCCAATCAACTAGTCTCCGTACACACATCTTGACGCTTTGTTTTTGAAATATATAAAACATCCTGAAACCTTCTGGAACTCTGTAATTGTTTCAAATGAACCAAAATAAACCTTTTTGGATCAGATGGACGAATTATTGTTTGGAAAGGGAAGAATGAACTAATCAAAACAAAAAAAAAATTGAAATATGGATGAGGATCTATGCTTGTATGAGGCTATATGAGTACAGAGGAGGTGGGAAACTTCACATTTATTGAAGAGGCAATACGTTATATTTGAATATAATAAAAGAGAATTTGAAAAAAATGCAACAGTGAAATATTGAGGAGTATCTGTGCTTGTTTGAGGCTGTATGAGTACAGAAGGGGTGGGAAACTTAATTTTTCTTAATAAATAGACAATATTTGGGTTTCAGTTCTGTAAAAATTTATTAATTACAACGTTTCGACAGCTCAGGGCTGCCTTCGTCAGGTAAATAACAAATAAATTAGTAGTCAAGACAATACGTAATATAGGTAACAAATGAAAACATACAAATGACATTGACAAAATTAAAAACGGATGACAGGTAACCACGACTTATTTAGTTCAAAGCCTGTATTTAAATTAAAATTATTAGGAGATTTCTTGATTTCAATTGCTTCTCTAATAAGTCTTCTTATCCAATGATATGATAATGAAGGGACAATAGTTTATTTGAATATAATAAAAGAGAATTTGAAAAAATGCACTGAAAAGGTTTAAGCAATTCTTAAATATTTCAACAAGATAATGATCCCAAACATACTTACACGTAATCTCTTAAAATATTTATTATACAATTATAGAGAACAATTTAAAATGTCTCCATAATTTCAAGATATGAATCCCATTGACTATCTCTGTGATTTATTTTAAAAATGAGTAAAAGAACTACTACATTTATACAAGAAGAACTACGAAAATTAGTGGGATGTATGACAAACCGTTTAAAGGTAGTAATTCTAATAAATGACGCTTCAAAAAATCATTGATTCTATATAATGTACATGTGTACGAAGACTAAATTGGCGTACTTAGTTGTTATAATAAATATAATATTTTTTTTTTTCAATTTCATTACGAAAAAGTCAACACATTATTTTATTTATTAATATAGTAAGTTATAATAGAAAATTTATTTCGTGTATATACATACCGGGTGTCCCAGCTCGACCGACACATGGGAGTTTTACATGGGAAATCAGTTAATTATGAATAGTATCTCCCCAGTGCAAGATATTAACTTGAAATTTTGTATGTTTATTGGGGAATATTAATTCTATGGATCACGCTTATTTGAAATATGCAATTTCGTCTGCAGGGCGAGATTTATTAAATTTGAAATCTAATATTTTCGTTCAAAATCAGACAGCCATGGAAATAAAAGAAAATATTTATCTGACAGTTTAGTGAAGTATCACTAATTTTAATTCTTATTCCCTGTATTTTAATATTATTTAAGTTGAATTTAGTTTATTTTTGTTAAATAATATACCAGTATTACAAATATATAAATATCTACAACGGCATGTCATTAACTGTCAGAACTGTCACATAGATAATTTCTTTTATTTCCATGGCTGACTGATTTTGAACGAAAATGTTAGATTTTATAATTTAATAAATCTCGTCTTGCAGACGAAATTACATATTTCAAATAACTGTAATCCATAGAAATAATATTCTCCGATAAGCATCCAAAATTTCAAGTTAATATCTTGCACTGGGGAGATACTATTCATAATTAACTGATTTCCCATGTAAATCTCCAATGTGTCGGTCGAGCTGGGACACCCGGTATATTCAATAAATTTTTTTAAAAGAATAGAAATCTTTTTTCCTTTACTGATGTATGGAGACTAGTTGGTTTGAGTGCTCATTCAATCAAACATATCTAAGAATTTCCACCAGTCGTATCATTAACTTCCAATGTTTAACCACAAACCGCACTGCTCATCTTTTATTTCACGTACAAGGACATCCTGCACTCCACACTTTATAATAAAGTCGCCGTCTGCTCATCAAAAGCTGGCAACATCATCGTTAGTGACACACGACAGCTCCACTGCAAGTTTGAACGAGTATCTACTTGTCATTACGCCCAGTACTAATGCACTGCTGCAGTAAATGAAACTCGAATACTTCTGCGTTGCCCTCGTTTCAGAAATGCACAAATGCTGAATTCTCAACGTACTCAAACTTCAAACTTTAAAATTTTATGTTTTATATCATACAACTTCACTAACTTATAATTTTATATGCAAAAAATACATGCCAAACTTCGTATTACATGATCAAATAAAACAATGATTGCTGAAGCTGCTGTGAAATAAAAAGAGCAGTAATAATGGTGATGTAATTTATATGAATATCGACATTGGCATTTTTTCACACGCACTTATTTCAAGATTTGCGATGTTGACCAATACATAAATCGCACAACGAATGAGGTTGGTAATCTGTGCCAGGATTCTAAAAATCAGCGTTATTTACTTCTAACTTCAATATGAATCACCACGATAATATGAAGCAGGCAAATGAAGACTTTAAAAATGTCCTAAAACAGCGGCGTGCTAGAGTTTTAAATTTGGGTAAGCACTGAAAAATAAATGTAAATGAATTTGATTTAAATTCAAAATGAGGGTTTTGTACTTATCTAGATACCAACACTATTAAAATATTTGTTGTCATCATAGCAACGACATACAATGAAACATTGTTTTTGTCTTAAGTATAGAAATTAGTGTTTTACAAGACAAGATTTCTTGTCCTGTTTTGTTAATTCTTATCTTTCATTACTCTTGAATATAAAAATCTTGTCTTCATCGTCATTTTCTTGGAAATTTCTTGTCTTGCAAGTTAAAACGTACTCAGGGATTGTTATATAATATTATTAAATAAATATTATAAAAACAATAAATCTTATAGCTGCAAACTTCCCTGATTATAAGAAAGCATTGCTCTTGGTGTCTTGGTTTTTTTTAGCCAATAATTATTATTATTATATATTTCTCTAAAATGAAGTTTATATACGTATATTGAAAAATTTTACGGATTTTTGTTTATACTTACATATTTTTGTAATTTTAGATACATAAAATCTATATATTAATGTTCCTAAATTTTAAAAAAATGAAGTATCTCGTGGAACATTATTAGAAATACAAATTATGTTATCTCATTTTCCATTACTTTTCAAAATAACCTCGAAAAAGTATGCCATAATAGACAGTCTCTGATGCACTGTCTTTCTTTGAGGTGTACATCTACCTATAGCATAATCTCACTTGCAATCACCTATTGAGAACCTCGGAAAATACACTAAATTTAAATTTTGTCATAATAATATCTTCATAAATTTTGTATTAACAGCGATGTCGTCTGTGAATGCCATGTGGTCAGGGGTACTTCATAATATTTGTTCTAAAGATCTGGACCTAATATTGAGCCTTGTGGGACATATGTTCTTTGGTTGTACGTTACACTTCTGCCCTCAAAATTACTATTATCTTACGGGCAACTTACTGACTTAGACAAGCAAATATCGTAATAGTCGTAGAAAAAGTATAGTGTGCCACTCGTGCAGAATCATTTATCCCACTTTATGTGATTCCAGCACTCGACTTCGTCTCGTGCCGAAACTTTCACACCTCGTGGGAAATAGGCGACTTTCTGCACTTGTTGCACAATATACTATTTTCTACGACTATTAAGATATTTTCTTGTTGTATGTTTGTTATTGCTACGGATACATTTCCCACGGTAACCATAAACAAGGTTAAGGTATGAATTCATATTTCACAGTTGTCAAAAATAGTATTGTTTAACTTAAGTTTTGTAGCTAGTTACTACGAAATAGTGAAATGAAGATACCTTTATTAATAAAATATAAATGAATTAGGAAATAATATCGTGGTCATATAAACAGTATAGTGTACAACTCGCTTCGGCTCGTGCTACAAACTGTCATACACGTATGAAATGAGTACCATTCCATACATGTTGTATAATGTATTATTTCTGTTCATTTAAACAATTGTATTTAAGTTTATTTTTTGCGTTTACCCAAATTTGAAATCCACAGCAAGCCACTGTTAGTAACCTTTTTGTTGTTGAATAGTATATGTTAAACTACAATTGAAGATTGGTATTTCCTGTAAAATAAAATGAGCAAACAGATTTGAACTAAAGATAGGTATACAAAGATTTTATGTGAAAACTATTTGATCAAAATTTATAATGCCCAAAAGCGAATTGTTTTATCGTCTAAGGCCAGTTTTCCCATATCTGGTTAAAGTGCTAGTTATCTTAACCATCGGTTATCAGAAAAATATCGCATCGAAAAACTAATGTAAGTTGTCAAATATGTATGTATGTTATTTACTATTTCGATGCGATATTTTTCTATTAACCGGCGGTTAAGATAACCGACACTTTAACCAGAGATGGAAAACCGGTCCTAAACATATTTAAATTATAGTAACACACTCACCCCTTGCCACCCAGAAGGCAAGAACTTATCTGTAGTCCAGAAGCTGATATCTGCATGCAGAGACCCCACGACCGTGAAGAAGCCAATGCTCCCTGAGATGCAGGCAACGAGCAGTCCACAGAACCACTTGGAGTTCTGGAACAATCAACACTCCACATCAGCTTCAGAGACACTTCAGGGCGTCTTACAACGATATAAGATTGCAGCTATGAGCAATGCACATTCGGGAACTTGCAAAGGAGCAACAAACACAACCTTCATCGCTATAAATACTTGGTAATGAGGCAAAATAAATAAGAGGTTAATGAGGAAGAATTCTAATTATTATCTCTGTTATTTATGATAGGTCTTCTCATTAGTTTGTGTCACTAATAATTTTACTTGTATCTTATAGTTTTGTACAAGTCGTATTTATTAAAAATTTAAATGTTTCGTACTCTTTCTATAACATGGTTTATTTCCTGATGTTTATATATGATTTTTAACATAATTGTTATACCCTCATTTCTTGTACAGAGTTGGTAAAAATCAGAGATGATTTTTTGGAAATAATATAAAATAATTATTAACAAAAATCATTTGAAAGAGTTCTAAACCTAAATTAAATTTAAAAATGAATAAAATGTTGATGGTTTTTAGTAACTTTATTCTTAAGTTATCTAGTTTTGTAATGGCATTTAGGGCGATATTGTATGTTTCTATTGTACAAGTTATTTCTTGTTTGCTTTTTCTACAGTTTCTACGGATACTTATTTAAAAATGACCAAATAAAATATTTGTTATTAGTAAGTCCGAAAGCATAAGTATGAAATTTCATTGAATTCAATAAAATTATTTATTCTCATTATATAACAAACATATTGTAACAAGCGAGAGTCACCGCAGATGAGTCATCACGGCTGACCTGTTTGGTCAGGTAGTCGCGCTAAAGGTCAAGCTATGCCTATATTGTTCGGAATTTGAAAAAGACCGCAAGACTCTGGAATGTTCTAGAGACTAATTGGCGGCAGGTATAAGGGAAGCATCGTGCGGCTCAGGGAAGTCAGTATCGGACAGAGTGTGCAGAGTCACTGTAGTCAGTCAGTGTAGATCAGTGCAAGTCAGCGACATGTAAAGTAGAAATAAATAAATAGTTGGTAATATAAATATTGCATAGTTTTAATAAATGTTCTTAGTGTTTTTTATATTAATAATAATTAATCCTAAATAAATGTTTATATTTGTTTATTCACAGTATTACTTGCTTTTATTATTTTTTATAATTTATTATTCTTTCTTTAAACTTAGTTATATAAATATTCGTTTTTCAATTATTTTTACACTTCACCCATATAAACAAATGTTACAATATTGAGAAACTTTATGTGTAAACCTCAATTTGTGATAATCCATAAAAATCTTAAAACACCCAAATTGATACAGTTATAACTACTTTCCTGAATACAGTAGTTCATAAAGATGTAACTATACCATTTTAGTGTAATACTGTTAGCTATGCATATATCCTATTCATTAACCGGATGGGTATTTCATAAACCGGACAATTAGGTTAAATGTGTGCGACATACAGTTTATATCATCTCTCAAACAATCCACATACAACAGGTTGTAAATATGCCATTCGCCTTTTAACTCCACAGCCACCTATTACAAATTCAGAATTATAGCCAAAATTTCATTACAGATATGCATACATTAAAAATAATGAAGTAAACGTTAAATTGTAAACACCGGTATGTTTTTATTTTCTTGTACGAAGTAAAAATTAAACTCAAAAACTTCAAATGCACTTTTCTCAAAAAATATTATATCTGAGGGTATTGGGTATGCATATAGAGTATTACATTATTGAATTCTACAGAAGCGTAGAAGGGCCATACGCAAAATATTTTAATTTTATAATATTTTTTTTTCTTGAAATTTTAACTTTAAGAAACTTGATATTTTACCATTTTAACTTGAAATTTCACTTTTTAAACTTGAAATGAAATGAAGAGACGAGATTTTTTTTTTTCTCGTATCGTTTCATTTTAAATGTAAAATATTTTATCTTGTCTGGTTTAGTTCTCGATTTCTAGATTTCTCGATTTTTCAAGGTCGAATATTGCAGGCTTTGTCACACATGCCATCTGTACACAATGTTTCGATACCTAGTGAATTTCTTTTGGGAAATTAGAAAGAAAATATATATTTAGGAGAAAATCAAATTTTCAGACTATAATTATTAGTATAAATACGTAAGTACAATATAATTATTTGTTCCATCTACATTTTGTTTTTGCGTATCAGATAGTCATATAAATATGCTCTAAAATGATGAAAATGCAGGTTTCTGATTTTGTTTTTTAATGGTATTCTATTACTACTGTTGGCGTATGGAATTTCTAGGTTATCAATTTAAATTTGTCAATTGTTGACGGTTTTTATTAACTTTATTGTTAGGTTATCTAATTTTATAGTGACATTTAGGACGGTATTACAGGTTTTTATTGTACAAGCTATTTCTTATTCGCAGATTCTACATAGTTCCGGCGGCGTAGAAGTGGTTATATTACTACTTCGGCGGCGTAAAAATTTAATATCTACCTTGTGAATTAAGTCATAAAGAACGTTACATTTATGACATTTGAAAAAAACTAATTTTAAAATCTCGAGAAATATCGGCGAAATCTTTGAAATTCGGGAATCTCGTTTTTATTTTCTTATCTTGAAGCTTTGTTTTTAAAATCGTTCTCGTCTTGCCTGAGACGAAATGAGCGAGATTCGAAAAATATTTTGTCTCACCCGAATCATAATGAGGTTCTCTTGATAGAGTCAGAAATCAATACTAAAGAAATAAGAAAATAAAATATTAAAATTTTAAAGAAAAAAGCAGATATTGTTTAATTTATGAACGCGAAGAAATGTCACGTAATCATTTTGTATTTTCAAGAAAATATGAACACACATTTCTACATTGCATTATTATTTTACAACTGAAATAACCATTTGGCACGTCTTTAGGTAATAAACTGTGTTGACATTTATTTATTGGAAACTTCATAACTTGTGGAAAACATCTTGTTAGAATGACTTTATACCCTCAAGTATAAACTAAAAGCTTAAATTGTTAAAATGGTTTAGCGGGTTGCTGAAATATTAACAAGCACTTCTTCATACTACACGACAACTTGACTCGCTTTCTATCAAATATTAAACCGCTCCCTCTTAGAATTCAACACGTGTTCCCCCAGAATTCACACTTTGCGACGCCGAAAACATTCAATATTATTTATAATGCCAAGCAAATATTATTTATGAATTAATTTGAAAGTTAAGGTAACTGTAAGTCCAAGATCAAAGTTCGTGATTTAAAATGTATAAACTTTTATAGTTCGTGAACTGGGGCTGAATACAAATAAAAAGTGTTCTAAAAACTTCTCGGCAACTTTGTCATATCCAATAATCAATAATAAACGAATTAGGGCAGTTATAGTTCACCAGTCATACCAGCTTGGCTTCGCAAATCGAAAGAAAACTTCACCTGCTACCTGCTTAAATATAAATAGGTGATATTGCGAACTACATTCACACTGACATTAATAACAAATGATTATCTTCAACCGTCTTCAAGCTTTTAAAGCTGTTTTTACTAGGAATGACGATGGGTACCCGGGTACCCGGAACCTACCCGAAAATAATGTACCCGGTTATCAAAAATAGTATCCGACTACCCGAAATGTACCCGTTACCCGTTTATTACCCATTTCCCGAAATCTACCCATTACCTAAAATCTGTTGTTGCCAGTTAAACACAGTTTTCAGCTGCCGGAAACATTGTAACAAAACGAAGATCAAGACTGAGTGCAGATACATCATCCTTGCTGATATTTGCGAATAGAAATATGAGATATTCCTAAGTAATTAAATCAAATGTACTTCTTTAATTTTGAAATATTATATTGCTGATATACTCGTATATTATAAAAAATAACATTTTTTTTTTTAAATTTCCATATCAGAAAATAATATTTTTTTGTTCATTTAATAAATTTGTATGCAAATAACAAAAATTTGTATTAAAAAGATGAACATGAAAGAATAACAGATATTTTAAGGGTACCAGGTAATTATCGGGCATCAGGTTATTATCGGGTATCGGGTAATTATCGGGTAACGGGTAATTATCGAGTATCCGGTACTACCAGGGTATTCATATCGGGTACCCGGGTACCAAAATTTTCAGGTTTCGTCATTCCTACTTTTTTGCTTCCTTGTACGAAGTAAAGAAAGTATTGTAATCGCGAATAATTTCGGTTTTCAGATTTCAACGGATGGATCCATTTTGACAAGTTTCGGCATGATGTCTGTACCTACAAACGTACACACGCATTTATCTTACATAAATTAAAATATATATATAATTTACTGCCCAACCGAAACACGATTTTAAGTTATAATTTAGTTACATTTTTATTAAACACGGAAATTTGTTTTTGAAACATATGAACCACCCTGAAATCTTCTGGAACTCAGTAATTTTTTTAGATAAACCAAAATAAATCTTTTTGGATCAGATGGACGGATTATTGCTTGGAAAAGGAAAAATGAACAAATGAAACAAAAATATTATGCCCAACAGTGAAATATGGAGGAGGATCTGTGCTTGTATGGGGCTGTATGAGTGCAGAAGGGTTGGGAAACTTAATTTTTATTGACGGGAACGTGGATTATGTGAATATTTTAAAAGAGAATTTGGAAAAAAAAATGCTGAAAAATTGGGTTTTAGGAATAGTTATATCTTTCAATAACACCAAATACTGCACGTAAACTGCTAGAATAGTTATTGTACAATTGTAAAACTACTGCATTTATGATAAAAAAAATGGGGTAAAATTGACTCCCAAACCACGGAATAGTTACATATAGAAGCGACACTCCGTGTCGGCACCTTTCATGTTCCCCTAGTCAGTTCTATGACTCTGAAGCATTGTGTAGACCTTTAAATTTATGCTCTTCCCCTATCTCTCTCTCAGATGTGAGTAAACTTTCCGATTTTAAACAATGGGCCCTTTAAATTTATGCACCTTCCCCATCTCTCTCTAATTTTCGCTTCTCTGTCTTACTGTCGCTTCTGTATAAACCTATTCTGTGCCTAAACTCCAAGAAAATTAGTGAGAAGTATGACGGTTCAAAAGATCATTGATTCTATATAATTTACAGGTGTACGGAGACTAAATTGGCGTACTTAGTTGTTATAATAAATATTATATATTTTTTTCTAGATTTCATTACAAAAAATTGCGGAAGTTTTTATTTATTAATATAGTAAGTTATACTATAAAATTTAAAAGAAATCCCTTTACTCGTGTACGGAGACTACTTTGTTTGAGTGTAAGTATATATGACATAAAATAAACACAAATCTGTTTTACAGAAAATTAAAAATGATGTCTAAAATAACAAAAAACAAGAAATAATGAAGCACTAAAATAATAAAAATATTTATAAAAATTACGGATATAAAAGAGTAGGTTTTTGAAAATGTAATATATTAAGGTGAAATATACTAGTGTATTAGAATTCACAAAATGTACTAAATGTAATACAATTGTAATAGCACTGGCAATACTGGTCGTAACCATAGATATGGTAAATCTCATGTTTTACGTTAAGATAAGGTATATAAACAATCAAACAAATATTGTCGTCTGGAATTAACAAAATGTAAGGTATTCGGAAACTGAAAAATGTGCGCCCCCCTGTTTTAAAATCTTAACGACGCCCCTGTAAATAACATTGTTCATATAAATTCCCATCATTTTGTTATTTTTGAAAGTTATAACTTTTCAATTTTCTGATGCCATTTGAGGGAAATAAATAGCGAATTGTGAAATTGGCGAGCGTATAGTTGTAGATATATCTTTGGTATTGGATCTAAATTGATTTCTCATCCGTTGTAATGAGTCGTATCTGTATCATCGGCTCTTCCTCAATTTATTTGGCTGTTCGGAGCTGTTCGCGAGCAAATTGATCGCGTATCCGAGCGTTTACGTTTCGCGGTGTGTCGGTTGCCTGGTAAATAAACAGCCGAGAAATTGCCTGAACTCTGACATTATACGCGGAAAGTATAAATGAATTACACGAGCACACCGCACAGACCCTAGCTCCGGAATAAGCAATGAAATATCGCCGCCATTATCAATAAAATATACACCTCATCTAAATGATTTCACAAAAAATAAACACTTACACATAATAAATAATATATTTTTTTACTACTAGCCTAGACACCACTATTATTAACCTTTATTTGACATGAGAAATTGTTTTTCTCTACGGTTTTCTTAATAATCATATGTGCCGAATTGTTATTACTTTGAAGAATTATTGAACCTCCTTCCATTTTTAAGTAACTGACTGAATATTACCAGTGAATTATTCGCATCAAAGTACTAATGTATACTTACAAATTTTTATTTTAAAAATCCCGCTAGTACCAGTCACAATTACAAATTGAATATCAACCAATAGGAATTAATGTGACCGGTTTCAATGCGCGTCTCAATATATACCGAGGATCCTGAGACGCTATCACGCTGTCATGTATCTACCTCTTAATTTTTATATTCTTAGTTTTAATTAGTTTTAAGAAAATATATAAATTAGTTCTTAATCATAATTATAATTGTGCTATTATTGTTATTTTTATCTTAATTTGTATTTATATTTATTCTTAATGTATTCCTTTCCCATCCTTATCAATGAGTCACAGTCCTAACTACCACCCTAAAGTCCAAAACATGTGACTCGTGTCTTAAAATTTTCCACATTATCCTATCTTCTTCTTACCACCCCACCACTAAAATACCATCCCTATATATTTTTTACTCCAGAGAATCACTCTCAATTCTGAACTTCCTACATTGACTCCGTTACTCCAATTCTAATTCTAAATTTCATTTCTACTTCATTTATTCTGTATAATTAAATAATATTCCCACAAAACATTCTAATTTCAATTTCACCCAAAAGTTCCCTAAAGTGAGTGTAGTGCAGAAGAACAAGGAGCAGAACTACAGAAATACAACAACGCTTTAGCTCTAATTCTTGGCCCGATGAAACCAGATTACATTCTGAAGTAGTTTCGGCTGCTCTGAATTGAGCTTTGGTTTCAGAGGGTGAGGAATTAAAACATTTTGAAATGTTTGCTCTAATTATTAACCTATTAAAACCAGAGAGCACATTCTGCAGCAGTTTTGGCTGCTCTGGATTGTACTTTGGTATCAGTGGGTCAAGAATTAGAAGAATCAAAAATGTTTGTTCTAATTGTAGGTCTTCTGAAACCAGGGAACATTCTGGAGTAGATTTGGCTGCTTTGGATTGTGCTCTGGTATCAGTGGGACAGGAATTAGAGCATTTTGAAGTGTTTTCTCTAATACTTGACCTACTAAAATCAGAGCACATTCTTGGGCAGTTTTAGCTGCTTTGGATTGTGCTCTGGTTTAAATGGGTTAAGAATTACAGAATTTGAAGTGTATTTTGGTCATTATAAGAAATTTTGCCTCCAAAGAAATTTTGAAAAGTTGACGCCGCTAAAAATTTAAATATATCATTGAATTTGTACTTTTACGAGTATGTAGATTCCAAATATGTAAAAATAAATAGGATGTTCCATTTAATTTAAGAAAGTTGGGCCCTAAATATTGAAAATCACTGGTTTAAAAAAATTGTTTGACACATTTTAATAGTATTACAATACGAACAAGCTTATAGAAATACCCTGTTTATTTAAAATATTACATAAAAAAGATGTAATTTAATTTGCCTTTCGCTAAGAAAGTTTGTGGATCCGCCGCTGGTCTAAGTAATTTTTAGCTTCAAATTGCGTGAGTTAGGCAAATATTTCACCGGATTTTAAAAATCCATTGTTATTTTTATAACACATAGATTATACAACGCGTTAAAAATATAGGAAAACAGTAGTTTAAACGGAAATATATAAGAGCTAAATGATCGTAATATTTCATTGTATTTGAAACGAAATGACTTTTGAATATTCTTTCACGGTTGCGCTCTTTTCATCGAATGAAATATCATAATAGTTATGAGGGTGTAATCCTATTGAAACTAGTAGTAAATCCTATAATCTCCTCCAGGTTTAATGAAACATACAAAGCCTTTTATGAAGCGGGCATCCTGCATATTTTTCAGGATCTGAAAACCGGCGTTAAATTTCCTGCGTTTAATGATATACTCAATTATTTAGCCAAGCTCTCGCCATAAATAATACAAATGAAAGCACCACAAATCAAGCCCGTAATCACCCCAAATGGGGAGGTTCCAATCACTAAATGCGCATTCATTGCCTTTTAATGGACAATGGACAAAAACCTCCCATTCAATTCCACTTCATTATGTTATTTCTCCCATCTCGCCCTGTAACTCATTTTCAAATCATAGGTAATTAGCAAACAGTAACGAGAAATTTGTAAAAATATAAGATAATAAATGCACTTATTTGGAAATTAGTGATATACAAATACTTAACGCACATATTATAAGTATTATATTTATTGGTCGGCATATGTATTTTATACGCACATTTTTCAATATAAATAAAAGATTTTTGATCTGCACACGTGACCCATATACATGTATTTTATATCATTGGAAAGAGAAAAAATATCAATTTGAAACTATTAGATAGCCCCATATGAAAATTGAAAGTTAGTATGAATTTCTATAAAATTGTACGAGCTATAAAAATTTTGAGGACCGCTGTCAATTCCTCGTTAAAACGTGTCTGTTGAATATGGAAACAAGAAACTTGTATGCATGACGTATTCTAATTTTTTTTATTTATTTTTTTCTGAAACTCACGTATTTTATCTAAAAATTTTCTTTTTTATTTCATTTGAGCGAAATATAAATTTTTAAATATTCCTGGAACATTTGAATTTTATCTGATAAGACGTATGAGGGACTCATGACATTTAAATGGTGGGAGCATGTTTGAAACAGAACGCTTGGCGTCTGCAGTCTGATTCGCCATTTTCCTATATATGGTACAATTACATTACACATTTTTTTATTATTTTTTTTCATTATTTGCTCATTTATTTCATATCTAGTGGCCTATAGTCGAATTCACGTATAAATGGCATTCCAATGTAATGACGTCACTTACTACGTTTATAGGAGATAGTAGTAAATATTGAAATTTATTAACATCTGTCAAAATTTGATATTTTTAAATTAAATAAATGTAATAAATATACTTTTACTAATCATATCATAAATATTTCGTCGAATTGCAGATTGAGTAAATTCATCAATTCCTGTAACTTGCTTTTTACGATTTCTTTTTTTTTTGCGATGATAAGGTTCCACATTTCATTTCATTCAGGATATTTGATATTGTGGAATGTGACACACCGAAAGCAGCACTAACTCTCTAAGACAATAATAATATCGAAAAATGTATGAATATAATTAACACTTACTGTTATTAAACATATAACCTCAAAATATAATACTTACATCTTCTGAAGAAGAAAATGGAATTAGAGGACCAACTAAACGTTTTTCTTCATGAAAGAATGCAGAAGCATTCAAAATAATTTGTTTGCAACGTCTAGATAATTTTTTATTACTCATGTTCAATTACAAAACGACGAAGTGCGAATATAAACATAGAAAATATTTATGCAGTTAAAGTTCAGACGTACGTCAACATACGCTTCATGATATTAGCAACACTCCAAACAATCGCATAGCTAATAATGCGTTTGCGTCACTTAATACATACACTCTAGTGACATCATCACATTGGAATTTCAAAAATGCCATTTATACGTGAATTCGACTATATGCACAGTGATGAAAATAGATATAGGTATTTTCTCACCGGTTCGCTTCTTTGACATAATTTATTTATTATTTATAAACAGATTTATTTATGATATTTTTTTACTGGTATGACATACTGACGAGTACAGGCCTACTTGCACCCACCGACGCCGACGTTTCAAAATTTACTTGATAATTTCATATAATGACCAAAATGAAACATAAATTACTAATCGTATAAAAATAAAATACTAGACAAATACTTCAAATTTCTGTAATTCTTGGCCCATTCAAACCAGAGCAGCCAAAACTGTTCAAGAATGTGTTCTTCTTTTAGTAGCCCAAGAATTGGAGTAAACAAGTCAAAATGCTCTAATTCCTGACCCACTAAAAGCTGACCACAATACAGAGCAGCCAAATCTGCTCCAAAATGTGCTCCGGTTTCAGCAGATAAAAACTGGAGCAAACACTTTTGAGTGCTCTAATTCTTGACTCATTGAAACCAGAGCATAATCCATAGCAGCCAAATCTGCTCCAAAATGTGCTCTGGTTTCAGCAGACCTAGATTAGAGCAAACACTTTTGAGTGCGCTAATTCTTGATCCACTGAAACCAGAGCAGCCGAAACTATTCCAGAATGTAGGTACTCTGGTTTCCGCAGGACAAGAATTGGAGCAAACATTCCAAATCCTCTAATTTCTGATCCACTGAAATAAGACCACAATTCAAAGCAATTGAAACTACACCAGAATGTGGTCTGATTTCAGCAAACCAAGAATTAGAGCACCCACTAAATCGTACTCCAATTTCCGGCCAGCTGATCTAGATCACCTTGGGCGGGGCGAAAAAAGGGAAATTATCCCCGCCCCTTAGACAAACTACAAATCATAGACTTATACGACTGTATTGAATAAGACAAAGACAAATAATACTTTGAATGTGCGTGATAAAAATCTTCGAAGAGACGTCATTCCTATATGGGCTGGCGGCTACTATAACACTGGGTATTTCATCTACTATTTTAATATTAACTAAAACTTATATACTCATATTTTTATACGAAGAGAATTTCATAGTTATGTGGCATCTACTTCTAATACATGATAACCTGTCGGGTGATTTATACAAATTTAATGCACTGCTACCTGCGTAGAATTTGGCTAAAAGAAAAATATATAATTTATTAATTTCATCCAGCACCATGTTTTTTCAACTTTTTGTTGAATATTTGTCTGACATTTCAATTATTTTTGAAAAATTAATATAGATACGAACACAATACACAACGTGTATAAACGAAGTACAAGCGAAAAATCAAGCTTATGCAGATGTATACAATAAGAAAATGTTTCGTATCTTGATATATCAAGATACGAAACACATTCTTGTTATCGCATCGTTTAACGACCCAAATTAAAATGAAATATCATATGGAGACGTTATGTGATTATCGAAAATTAAATACATATTATTCATATCTTTGGAATTCTTTTTTTTATAAAAATACGACAATATTGAGTAAATCTTAAAGGTACAATCATCATCCTTACCTCAAGTCCCATCATGAACATGCCACTAACAACCACAACAACCCCGAGTCCTAGCACATCAGGCCAGGCCTCGCCGAGCGAGTGGCTCTCAATCCCAAACAGCCACACTCGACTCCGGCCCTCGGAGACGTAGTCCAGCGTGGCGGACGCGACGCGGGCGCACGTCGCCGCCGCCGCCAGCGTCGCCAGCATGTGCAGCCACAGGCACAGGAAGTCCACCAACGAGCGGAGGCTTCGAGGTGTGGGTGGTGCTGAGGGCGGGAGGTGCTCCAGTGTGCAGTATGCTGAAAGAGAGGTAGGGGTTAGTATATGGTTTAATGTTTATTTAGGTGTAAAAATAAGTGAAACACGAATATTTGTATAACTAGATTCAATTATAAGTAATATAATAAGAGCCATGAATTCATAGGAAAAATTTATGAATAGTTGTTGCGTAGTAACAGACAAACGAATTTCAAAAACGACATTTAGAACACGACAGCGAAGCTGGAGTGATAAGAGTCATTTTTTATCCAAGTTATTGTTACTTCACAGGAATATGAGTAAATTTTACCTATTAAGTTCATAGCTCGAATTATATTTGCTTGACTATATCACGCATTACAACAGTTCAAACATAAAACATTCGATATCAACAAAATGTAACCATGACAATGATACTGAATGCGCAATTTAGCTATTCATCTGTTTGTCTGTGGTTTAATAAACGAATAACAAATTATAGAATTAAATAACACTATGAATAAACAAATATTAAAACTAATTTAGGAGTATTTATTATAAAGACTTAAACACTTAAGCCCGTCTGACACGATACAAAGTTTGGTACTAAATTTAGTTTTAAATTTTAATATAAAATATAATGGATCGTGTATGAGCATAAATGTATGAAAATTTGTACGAAGTGACTTTGTATTAAATTTTTGTACGAAATATTTAGGACAAGTTCTAATTTCTTGTACTGAATCTGCGCAGAAGGTAGCGTAGTGTGCGCATGTTTACTGTGCAAACTGCAAAGTTGGGTTACGTTATTTTAGTGATTCTAACATTAGAGTGAGATTTGTTTGAAATGTCGTGGGCAGAATTTTCGTGAAAATATATAATTTTTCTTCGCTTTCTTCTTTTTAATAGCAATATTTTGAATTATTGCTACTACAGCAGCAGTTGTTGCAAGTAATAATCGACTTCTGCTTCTTGTACCAATATTGGGACCGGGCATGTCATTGGTGTCAGTTGCTGTTACGACGCAAGCGCTCAACATCGGGAAAAATCGCATTAATTTTGGACCTTGACAGCTGACAGATACCGTAAATTTTGGAGTTAGACATTTAAATTATTGTAAAAAATTGCATAAAGAATGAGAAAAACAATAAAAATTATAATAATAAGTTGAAACCTCGATTAACACAAGCGAAATAGGTTGTCAAGGTCCAAAATTTTTTCTTAAATTTACCACTTCGCGGCGCCACATACTAACTTGCCCGGTCCCAATATTCATTTTCACTTCAATAATGTTCAGCTCATAAAATCTTTCGGATGTAAAAGGTTAAGAAAAATAGCAGTCATACATCAGATGTCACATTGAATTCTGTAATGTACGCATGCGCATATATAAAAAATATATACTAAAACTTAGTACCGTTGCAGACAGAAACTTTAATCTTCTATAAATTTCAATAAATATTTGTAATAAGTTGTAGTACAATATTCTATATTAAATTTTAAAACTAAATTTAGTACTAAACTTTGTATCGTGTCATACAGGCTTAAGAACAGTTATTTAGACACATAAAACGACGCAATATTTATTTACAAGATATTTATATCAGCAATTATTCATTTATATCACTAATTATTTATTTCTACTTTTCATGTCGCTGAGATGCACTGACTGACACTGACTGACTTAAGTGCCTCTCTGCACATTCTGACCGACACTGTCTTGAGCTACCCGTTGCAACCCTTATAAACCTGCCGCCAATTAATCTCTCGAACATTCCAGAGCCTTCAGAGCTCTATAAAATTCCCGAACAATAGCGTCGTCGCTCCTGTCCCACTTGACCTTTAATGCGACTACCTGTCCAGACAGATCAGCTGTGATGACTCATCTACGATGAGTCTCGCTCGTTACAATAGTAAATTATGGATAGATGTGAGTCTTACAGATGCTATAAGCTGACATCGTTCTACTAAAATTCAAGTAAAAATGTCCAAGGAGTTTATAAATCACAACATTAAACAGCGAAATAAAACAGTTAGAGGCAGAAAAAAAAAACTTTTCTAGAAGCGAAAAACTTAATGTATTCTTTCACTTGTTTTAACAAACCAAAAGTTAGTCATAGATCATAGATTAAAATTCATACTAACTTTCAATTTTCATATGGGGCTCAAAGTTGTCTTTATTACTGTTAAATAAAGATTTTTTCTCTTTCCGACGATATAAAATACGTGTACATTAAAATGAAAACAAAATCGAAAATCATAGATATTTTCTTTTTTTTCCATGGCTTATATTTAATAAATCTCCTACTGCAAACGTGCTGTTTTAATTATGATCTTATCTACTGTAGAATTCGATTTTGAACAACTTTGTTCTCTTGTATAGGTTTGCTCTAAATCTATCAGAAAAGACAGTATCAGTATTTTTTTAAATCCCATATTAAAGTACTATGCTCTGCGTTTCGTGCACCAAACAATTCATGGAACAATATACTGTCTCATAAAACTTGTATAATAAATATACTATTGATTTATGAGTAATATTTGACCTAAATTATCGATTCTTCGCAGAAATTATTAACAAATTTCACATATTAAATTCATATTTACTTAATTATTTCACGAAGGACAATATTTCAAACATAAAAATTTTCATATTAGCCAAATGTAATCCTAACGATGCTACAGTGGTTTCATCAAAATTTTTCAATATAAAACTGCCTACTTCTATTAAGTGAAACATTGATCATCCGCAGATTTTTCAAATTTAACTTTGTTTAGTTAATGAGCAGTGGCGGGTCTTGCTACATATTTGTGGGTTTGCTGCATCAAACAAAAAAAGAAATAAAATATTAATCAAAGGAATTAAATTTGCTTTATAGTTTTAATTTAAATTTTAATGTAATGCGTCTTTTCTTTTTCCGTTCATTTGTAGTTTTGTGCCAATAAATTTTCGGGTTTCTTTATTTTCTCAGTCAAATGCAACAAATCTCTCACTCTAGTGAAACGAAAAACAAAACGAAACATTCTTGTCGTTACAACTACATATTCAGTTATTTCTTAAATATATAACTTTTTACAGGTTTTGAATGGTCTTGCTGTTTAACCACCAATTGTTCCTGAGTTTGGAAAACAAATTTTTATATAATTAAATAACTACATTCATTTTGAAGCATGTATTTAAACTTTAAAATCAAAAATAATTTAAGCTAAATTTTAATTTGTATATACTCGTTGTATGATGATCAATTTTAACGAATAAGAATTAAGCGTGAATTGCGCCATATACCTACACTAAAAAAATTATGCGTGAATTTCGAGTAAAAGACATTGGCCCGTATACTTCTCCCGTCTCTAACGTTAAAGAAGCTTCATTATGTAACTTAAAGAACGCTTCACTAAGATTTTTTAATCATCTCATGATTAGCGATAATGAAATATTTTTTTTAGGTTAGTGACTTAGAAATTTCATTAATTTCACTAAATTGTAAATAAATAAAAAATGGAATAAATTATAGTTTTAGTTTCTTTTCTACTTATTTCGAACGAAAAGTAATCACATGACAACGAGACTAAACAGTAATGTTCTGCTAAGGTTAACTTTTCTTTAAATCTTAACAAAAACATCCGTTTAATAAGTTAGAAATGTAAGTAATGTAAATTTGTTTTTATAAATTTTAATTACACTTGAACCAGAAAATTTTGTATACTCACCATCTTATTCAGGTTACCATGTACCTAAGACTAAAATCACTTTTGCAATACTTAAATCACACCCCTGATCACACAATATGCCGATAATAAACTACAATAATACAATATAGCTCTGCTCTAGTTTTCGACACTACAACACTACCGGAGAATAGCGGCACTTCTCTCGCTCTGTATTAAACGTTTATCTATTGAAAGAAAAACTAAAGATTTAATTTTTTTACAATTAATAATAAAATAATAATAATGAAAAAATCTTACAGAATTTAAAATATTGAATTATAAAATATAAAAATAAAAAACCAAACATTTAAATCGCTCAAGTGTTGTTTATTTATCTATTTTTTTAATAAATATTTTTTCAATATTCTGGGGGGAAGGGTCATGACCCCCGTGGCCTCCCTCCCAGTGGATCCGCCACTGACAGTTGAGTCCGTACAGTTACATTTTGATATGAGACTGTTTAAAGTTTTACTTTACCTATTACTTTGGCTAACTTCGGGGAGTGATATTTTGTACTAAAGTATCAATTTCAAAAAAAATATATTTTAATAAAGTACGTATATGATGAATTAATAATACGCATTTTAATTTAAAATTTTTGGTGGTTCTGCAACTCTGCAGCACTTAAGGACGTTCTGCTACTGGTAACGAGACTCAGAAAATTAATAAGTCAGATGTAGAAGCCATTGGTTGATTCTGAGTGAATGTATGTCTCGTATGACACGCAAACCCGCTTAACGTTTATTATTTTCATTACAACACCCACCTTCCCGGAGTTATTTTAGCACGGCAGGAATAACAAGACAATCGTGCCTGGAATTTCTTGCAGCAGGAATTTTAAATTGCTTTAAGGCTTGTAAAGTTGCGCAGGATTGCACGCAGGGGACACGAGCGAATGAGTTATGTGCAGGAATAGTTCCACGAATATTTAATAAATACGCCCGTATGAAAACTGAAAAATTCAAAGGCTATGAAATAATATTACCCTGACCTTTCCCTAACCTATGGGAAAATGTCAGCAGCGTTCCGATGTATGGACTCTAATTAATAACAACTTTTATTACAAATAAAAAATATTGCTCTTTGTAAAAATTTATGGGAAATGAAGTCTGATGTGGCTGGCACATAGTTTTTTGCAGTGGCGTACAGTTTATGGAAGCTTTGAATGTGCCGCTTTTCTTGTATGTTCTAAACAGAAATACATATTGTGCAGTTATTTTTTTAGTTTAACTTACTTTGAATAAATTAAAATTTATATTTTATTACAAATATTATCACCCTTGGGATTTCGAGTACCGTAAGAGATACGAAGTAAATTAGGGCGAAGTATCTGTAGGAGTTGGCCATTTTAATCATGTATTTGTTTTCCCGAAAAAGTGCATAGTTCACTCCACATAAGCAAAAAACTAATTTTGGGAAATTTACTTTTGACTTATAATTTTCTTGTTTCAATTCATACAAGTTACTAGTTTGCACATTTTACAGACACTGTTTTTACGAAGAATTGACAACGGTCCTCAAAATTTTTGTAGCTCGAATACTTTTCGAGAAATTCATGCTAACTTTCAATTTTCATATAGGGCTAAAATTTGTCTTTAACACTGTTAAATAGAGATTTTTTTTCTCTTTCCACTGATATAAAGCACATGTACATTAAAATGAAAATAAACAAACAAATTCTAAAATTATTGATTTTATTCATTTCGTTCACGTGTTCTTAAAAAAAAAAAACAAAAAAGGTAAATAGATATTCTTGATAAATAAATAATTTTTGTACATGTTTTATATATTTACAAAAAAAATATTAAATAATAACCTTCAAAAGTTGACAAGTCTTCAAGAACTATACAGTTGGAAGAAATATTTAACAATTTACTGTACAACTATTATTTTAAATTATGTATACGAATTGTACTATATTGTTGTCGAATTTAATAAATTCATTGTACATTTCATTAAATTTTCGATAAAACCAACTTGCTTATAAACAATGATGCTTTGGAATGAAATAAAATTATTTACTACATGAAAACTTTTACAAAAACAAACCATTCCATTAATATATTCATTTACATTAGAAATATAAAATATGAAACCATTTTTAAAACCAAATATTAACCGAGAAATGCGTATTTTGTAATTTCTTGCTTTACAAAGAAATAGAAAAAAAAACAAGTCGATTGAATAATGTTTAACACATTTATTAATAATATAATGATTTTGAAATTAATTGGAGCTATTTGTATAATAAAGATTGTTATAAAAAGAGAATAGTATATTATTTAACAAGCATAATATGTAGGCTATATTACACGAGGATGTAATTAAAAATACGAGCGGTAGCGAGTATTTTTAATCATCCGCGTGTAATGTAGCCATATTATGCGAGTCAAATACTATACTTTATCTACAACTATCAGGCATATAAAAAATCTGATATTATTTGCTAAATATTCAGTTAGGTAGCCTTAAATGTCAAAATAACTTTTCAAATTGTATTTATTATACTTTTATAAGAATATATATTGATATTTAAAATAAAAAATGTGTTATTAATAAATTAACAGTTTAATAAAATATTATGTGTTAAATTATATGCCCTATTTATTACAGAAAAGTGTAGCGTGTATCATGACATTTCATATTACACTTGTGTAATATGAGTAGTATATTATATGTAGTATCACACGTATAATGTACAGATATTTCAATAGTTGTAGATAAAATATATTACACTCCTTCCATATACAACTAAAAATTATTCAAGAATGTATTATTTATGTAATAAATCCGTAGTTCAAAATCGGTCTACAGTATGTTCCTAAATTTTCGTTATATTTTTATAATTAATATCTAAATAAATAAATTTAAATACTTCACATTAAAAGAATATTTAATGTATATAAATATACAGGGTGATTTCTAACGTACGGACGTAACTGATAGGGCAACTAGAGGGGACTAAAATATAGTTTTTTTTACAATAAATTTTTGATCAAAATTAAATAACAAGAAAGATACAACGGTTTAAAGTTCTTATAAATTAACGCCCACTTATTGAGTACCGCTGAGCTTACTGTATTCGCGTTTACATTAGAAACAATTTTCACACAATCTGATACATTTCTGTTGTATTATTTTTACGGTATGCAGAAAACATCAAATAAATGATGACAAGAGATACAAACGAATGAAATTAACCATTTCAATCGAATTAATGACATATCAAATAACCTATTTAATTTTTGACGTTTAAGTTATTTTGACTTACCTACATACTTGATTAGATTAAATAAATCAGCGGTTCTCAATAAACGAACACCCATGACCGAATATTTTAAAGAACAATTTAAATAGCCATACCTTTCATCTTATAAAAATTTTAATAAAATTTTAACTGAACTTTGTTTAATTAACTCTCAAATATTCTAAATTTTAATTCAAAACGGAAGTTATTACCGTATTTTATAAAAAAAATGCTTAAGTTTATAAGAACTTTAAACCGTTGTATCTTTCTTGTTATTCGATTATGATCAAAAGTTTATTGTAAAAAAAACTATATTTTGGTCCCCTCTAGTTGCCGTATCAGTTTCGTCCGTACGTTAGAAATCACCCTGTATAATGTAGGTTTCTTGTCTGGTTTGACAATATCTTACATTTTTTTTCTGAAACACCTGAATATTTTCTTGTTCCTGAATCTTGTTTAAAAATATGTTGTATTTATTACAAATATAGGTACTTTATATTCTTCATTCGAAATACAAATATTAGAATACACAAAAATCGTGCTAAAATTTTATATCGCCATTTTGGTGAACAGATATGTTATCAGATTCCTGGAATTGGAATATGATTTTAATATTTTCACTATATGATTTCTCCATGCATCTCTCTACGTGTACACATGTACGTGTTGTTGGTGGATTCAATTCAGACATTATTGATCAGAAGAAATATAAAATGTAGTACTTAATACGTTCGATAAAATATAAATAGCCTCTTTGAGTTTGCATTAATCAACACACCGGAAATGACACTTTACTTAAAAGCTCAACATCTTAATTGTTCTCGCTTGAAATCGCTTCTCCTTTAAATACATATTTTAAAAATATATATCTCTATTTTTTAAATATTGAATTGAATTGAAGTTCTCTCAACAATTTTCCACATAATTTCCGGTTTTCATATGAAAATAATAAAATAAATTGCTTTTATCAATTTTACAGTTTGTGCAATTTTTAACACTCCAGTAGTTCATATATGATTGTATATTTGTATTTGGTAGATACAAATCCAAATATTTATACACCTATTTGACAGCATGTCCTTACATAACATTTTTCATTTCATTTTAAAATAGAACGAATTGTATGTTTTCTCTGCATTTACTGTTTGCTAAAAAATATACCAAAGTTATGTCTTGTTTCCAAGAAATTTTGTATGTAAATAAAATAAGACATTATTGTAATGAATGCTCGATAATACCAAAAAAGTTCGAATTTCTGTAATTATATACTCATAATTACATATAGCAAGATAACCAGAGTTTACTTAATTTTAAAACATTATATTTCATAAATAGGACTGGTAATGTTATCACGATAT
Source organism: Stenolophus ochropezus (assembly GCA_035578165.1). Lineage (NCBI taxonomy): Eukaryota > Metazoa > Arthropoda > Insecta > Coleoptera > Carabidae > Stenolophus > Stenolophus ochropezus. Next base: position 24,736,657 of record JAQOWZ010000008.1, read on the forward strand.
GAAACTTCAGACTGATCTCGTATCGGTTTCGAATTTGTCTCGAATAGCGTGGTTTCATCTCGATATATCGTTATGACCTAGACTAGCATAGTCTCATTAATTTTGGGTGTTCGTTTTTCTAATTTTTGACCTTTTATTAACAACTATAGAGTATGAAACGGTTAATTCTGAAGTTGAGTTATTTTGTATTGTATTTGCGCTAAAAAAATTCAATTTATTTTGAGAAGGACCATATATTTTCATTAATTTCTCAAAAACTATCAAGTTTGGAAGGTAAGAACCCTTAAACTTTTTTAAAGCAAAAATTGTTGTTATAATATACAGGTGTTCCATTTACAAACAGTACAAATATTACAATATACACGAAAATTAAATTATTTTTTTCCAAAGTTATACAGATTTAGTTATCTTATTAAAACTATTAAAAACTTTATTTAAACAATTCTTCGGTATCTATAATAACTTCCAAGAAAAAGGTGATTCCAATTTCGAATTCCACCCGTATATTGGCTTATAATAAGAGGACATTGAAATAAATATCAATTTTGATAAAGAACTTTTATTTTTAGTTAATCTTAGTACATCAACAGATCATTCTGAAATATTGTATCTAAATACGTGTATGTTACGGTCCAAAAGAATTATAGGAGCGTTTATAGCGGTGTTTTTTTGTTAAAGAACTAAGTTTCGTTCCAGATATAAGCACAGAATAGGTTTATACAGAAGCAATAGTAAGACAGAGAAACGAAAATTTGAGAGAGATGGGGAAGGCTAACAAATTTAAAGGGCTCATCGCTTAAAATCGGAGAGTTTCGTCACATCTTAGAGAGAGATAGAGAAAGAGTACAAATTTAAAGGTCTACACAATGCTCCAAGGTTATGAACTGTACCAACATGGAGTGTCGCTTCTGTATGTAACTATTCTGTGGTATAAGCACAGAATAGTTACACACAGAAGCGACACTCCGTGTCGGTACCTTTCATGTTCCGCTAGTCAGTTCTATGACCTTGAAGCATTGTGTAGACCTTTAAATTTGTGCTCTTTCCCTACCTCTTTCTCAGATGTGAGGAAACTTTCCGATTTTAAACAATGGGCCCTTTAAATTTATTGCCTTTCCCCAACTCTACTAATTTTCGTTTCTCTGTCTTACTGTCGCTTCTGTATAAACCTATTCTGTGGTGTAAGTATAAAGCGTGCGGCTTTCTATGTGCATCCTAGTAAAGTTATGTTTTAATATCTGGTGGATTTATTTGACGCGTAGCTGACAAAAAAACCAATACTACTATTGCAAATTTTGACTTAATACTCTCTCTCATTCTGAAACGTACTATAATAAACAGAACACTAATCTTCAGTAATTTCATCTACGAAAATCATTGTTTATCACCAATATAGTTTTTATTTATATATAAACATTACACTAATCTCTACTAATCAGTAATTTCATCTACAAAAATCATTGTTTATTACCAATATACTTTTTATTTATACATAAATATTTTTGTATATAGCGACATGTGTGTTGTGTATGAAGGAAAATTCCTTGGTAGCGTGGAAAGTTGTGCGTTGATTCCGTTCGCTCGGGGCTCTGAAGCTGTGGTTTGCGGGCGTTGTGTGCAGACTTTGTCTTACTGCTGCGGTTGCTTGCAAAATACAAAAATCTTCTCTCCAGCTCTACCTTTGAGCCGAGATATGTGTGCAAATATTTATCTATAACTTTCTGCTACTGTACTCCCACATAACAATTAGTTTTCTGTTTGTTTCACCAACACAAAGAAAACAATACAATACCATGAATTCATAAAATTTAATAAAATAACATTTTTTAGTTTTAGTTCTGTATTTTTGTTTTATATTTATTTAACTCAAGGTTTCGGCAAAATAAACTGCTGCCTTCTTCAGAGAAATAACAAATGTAACAAAGCAAGTAATAAAGTAACTAATAGGCCAATTCTGAACAAATCTGTAAGTCTTACAGATCTCTAAAACTGTAAAAAACTTACAAAAACGCATCTATGTTTGATGATTAATATAAAAATATAAATAAGAGTGGCTTCTTTCGCTGCGATTTGGTAATTATTTACACATTTACAGATTTGTAAGCCTTACAGATTTGTTCAGAATTGGCCTATAAGTAACGAATTATAACATATTTAATATAGGAAGCCATGCTTTACTAATTTCCAAACCTTCGTTGTGATTGAGATTAATATTCTTGGTTTTAAAAATCTCAATGGCTTCTCTAATCTCTAATTAATCTTGTGTTGAGAGATGTCGACCTTGAAATAATTTTCGTGTCTTGAAATTTTATTACGTGAAAATCCTTCAAGGCTTTCTCTGCGACTGACGATTTCTCAGGCTGGTTCAATCTAATCTATCGTTGATGTTCAGTTCATCTTGTAGAAATAGTCGGTTCCCTTAATAGTCGATTAATAGAAAAATATCGCATCGAAAGACAAACGTAAGTTGTCAAATATATACGTTATTTACTATTTCGATGCGATACTTAACCGATGGTTACGGTAACCGACACTTTAACCAGAGGTGAAAAAACTGATGCTTAGGACCGACTTTTCCACCTCTGGTTAAAGTGTCGGTTACCTTAACCATCGATTTATTCAAAAATATCGGATCGAATTAATAAATAAAGTAAATTTTTGACAACTTACAACATTTTTTCGATGCCGTATTTTTCTATTAATCGATGGCTAAGGTAACTGGCACTTTAACTAGAGGTGGAAAAACCGGCCCTAAATGTTTAAAACATAAACTACAAAAGCATTTAGATGTAACTTTTCAGAAAATACAATTTTGACCTTAAAGTCCACTTTCGGTCATAACTCCCCCAGAATGTTTATTTCCTTGACTATTTCTTGTAAAAAAAATCCTATTTATCACATATTAACACTTTAATAGCACTTTATCTATGTACGAGATGTGTAAATTTAGTAATAAGTCAAACAACGAAGCGTTTGATCGGGTAACACTTGGGACGCGGGACTTAGAGTGGAGACAGGTGAACACGTTATATTCCTTCGGTATGAGTTTGAATTCGATAGATTCATTTGGTTGCCCGTAGTGATTTTTTTTTCGTAAAACAGTTTTTTCTTGTGCCTTTTAAAAATGAGTAACGTCAATTTCAATAAAGGTGTGCTTCAGACACAGTGCAATGAAAACTTGTACAACACATAAGCAGACCTACGGAGACAGTATTATTTTAAGGGGCCAGGTTTTTCGGTGATATTGGGCATTTTCAGAAGGAAAAGAGTTTATTCAAGATGAAACACGAAGTGGAAGGCCTTCATCTTCAAGAACTGATGAAAATGTCGACAGAATCTGGTATCTTGTGCATTGGGGAAGAGCTAAATTTTATTTACCATTCATCAAATTTTGACTAATTCACTGGAGACGAGAAAAATCTGTGCAAAAATGGTTTTAAAAAATTACATTTTAGCCAGAAAAAATATTCCTATAGCTGTTGGTATTATCCTGTATCCAGTGACGTGATGTAGGAAAGAGATAAATAATTAGATTTAAAATAATAAACTTTTTGACACAACAAAATATCTTTATTTTTTATTTATGTATATCACACCTCAATTATTATTTTATATGACAACTAACATTAAAAATAACATCTGAAAAAATAGTAATGTCAATGTCATGTTATAATGTCAATGTCATGTCATGTGAATGTCAATTCCAACACTCCTCCTCATTCACATGAGTCCACAAGCTTGTCTTAACTTCTCTATTCTTTGCGCTGAAAGTGGTTTTGTTAATAGATCTGCTAACATCATTTCAGTTGGACAGTACTTGCATTCCACCTTGCCCTTCCTAACATAGTCTTTTACGAAGTAATAACGTGTATCAATGTGTTTTGTCCTATTTGATAATTTCTCCTCCTCAATGAGCTTGAGACAACTTTGATTGTCTTCGTAAATAACAATTGCATCTTTCAATGATTGCTGCATGTCATTAAAAATCTGATGTAACCATAAAGCCTCCTGGCATGCATTGGATAAAGCAATGAATTCAGCCTCCGTTGTCGATAATGCTACACATGTCTGTTTACGACAAGCCCAACTGACAACTCCACCATTAACTTTGAAGACATACCCACTGTTAGATTTTCTGTCTGATCTATTTTCAGCCCAATTCGCATCCGCATAGCCAAATACAATTTCTTTTGATTTTTCATCTCCCAGTACAAGTTTTAACTTTGATGTACCAATTAAATATTTGACTGTGCGCTTCAATTCATTCCAGTCCTTTTGCGTTGGCTTGCTAACTTTCTGTGCCAGAATGGACACACTTGCCGAAATATCCGGTCGCGTACTTACTGAAATATATAGTAGACACCCAATTAAACGCTGGTAGTTGGTATTATTCAGTAAAACTTCAGTCTCATCACTAGATTTGTCGTAGTTTGGATCAATTGGCACACTTGATGATTTTGAATCACTTAGTCCAAATAATGAAGCTATTTGATTAATGTAATTTGTTTGACTAAGTCTGTAGTATCCAGTCGAATCCTTATCAATTTCAATTCCCAAGTATTGCTTAATTTCTCCCAAATCTCGCATTTCAAATTTTGATGAGAGCGACATTTTTACATATTCAATCGTTCGTTCCTCTTTGCTTGCTACAATTAAATCATCCACATACACAAGTAGAAAACACCATACTCCTTCAATCTTTCCTGTATATAAACATGGATCTGCATTGCCTTGATTGAAACCAGTATGTATTAGTACATTGTGTATAGCTTCATTCCACGTTCTTGCTGCTTGTTTCAGCCCGTAAAGGCTTTTCTTAAGTAAGCAAACGTGATCTAATTTATTTTCTTGCTCGTATCCAGGTGGCTGTTTCATGTAGATTGTTTCTTCTAAATGTCCATTCAAGAAGGCAGTTTTAGCATCTAAATGTCGCACCAACATTTTCTGTCGAGACGAAATTGACAGAAGAATCCTGAAAGTTGTTTGTCGTACTACAGGAGCAAACACTTGATCGTAGTCAATTCCGTACTTTTGAGAAAACCCTTGGGCAACTAATCTCGCCTTGTAACATTGTATACTGCCATCATTGTTTGTCTTTAATTTAAAAACCCATTTACACCCAATTGCCTTTCGGTCACTAGGCAGTATACATAGTTCCCAGGTTTTATTTTTATTTAAAGATTCCATTTCATTATTCATTGCTTCAATCCATTTATCTTTCTGATTACTAACCATGACTTCCCTAATTGTTTTTGGTTCAATAATCGTACAAGAACTTACCGTATTGATCTCATCAATTAACCGAAGTGGAGGTTTTCCCTTATTTATACGCTGTGACACGCGTCGCTGTTGACAATCTTCGTCTGTGCTTTGGTCAAACGACTCAAGCTCATTGATTTCGCCATTTTTTATTAAATCAATTTCAACAGAATCTTTTGAATTATTGTGCATTTCAGTCGATTTTTGTCTGACGTCCTGGTTTTGATAAAAATTGTTTACAAACTTTACATCTCGACTAATCACAATTTTGTTATTATCTGGATCATAACATCTGTAAGCCTTTGAGTACTCGTCGTATCCAAAGAAGATCATTGATTTCGCTACACTGTCTAGTTTTCGTCGCTTCTCTGATGGAATATGAACAAAACATTTAGTGCCAAATATTGCAAGATGCTTCGTACCTGGTTTATGTCCATTCCATAGTTCATATGGAGTTTTGAGAACTGACCGAGTTATTAAACGATTTTGTAAATAGTTAGCCGTATTCACTGCCTCGGCCCAAAATTTATTTGGTAGCTTTGCTTCTGCCAGCATGCATTGAGCCATCTCAATAATAGTCCTATTTTTTCTCTCTGCTACTCCGTTTTGTTGAGGACTATATGGAGCCGTATATTGAATTTCAATTCCTTCGTTTATTAAGTAAGTTTTGACTTCATTTCCAATATATTCTCCTCCTCGATCTGATCTTATAACTTTTGGTTTCATTTTGAATTTATTTTTCACGAGTTCTACATACTCTTTGATTTTGTGCTCAACTTCATTTTTGTGCTTGAGTAAATACACAACTGTAAATCGGGAAAAATCATCTATGAATGTTAGTATATAGCGCTTACCACTTGGTGAAGGTGTCTGCATAGGACCGCAAACATCTGTATGTATAAGATCCATTAGGTTATTGGATTTATGTGATGAATATTTTGGAAATGACATACGCGTCATTTTGCCTTTTGCACATACCTCACAAAAAGTCTTTACGTTACAATTTTCGATTTTCATGTCATCAACCAATTTATTTGTACACATTGACTTTAGTACAACTGGGTCGCGATGTCCAAATACTCGATGCCAGTAATGTATGCATTTTTCTTTGTGATCACTGACTGCATTAATTATATTTGGTTGACATAATCTAAATAAACCTAAATGCTCCTTAGCAATTCCAATTTGTTTGTTTCTGCATATAATTTCACATGCACCTGGAATGAAATTTACTATAAATCCTTTATCTAATAGTTTCTTTACAGACAAAAGATTTCCTTCTATGGCAGGTGCATACAGTACATCAGAAACCGTGGCAACTGATTGTTCTCCTTTTGAATTTAGAAACTTAATTCTGCATGTTCCTTTTCCCTTTACTTCTACAGTTTCACCATTAGCTACATTAAGGGTACTACATTCTGTTTTATCAAGAGATATAAATTGTTTTTCGTCACTTGCTATATGGCATGTTGCCCCAGAATCAATTACCCAGCCAATATAATTATTTTCTGTAGTCATAAATAAAAATTCTTCATTTTGTTTTACTACCTTTAGTTTTTCAGTTCGGTTTTCTGCTTGTTTATTGTGTTTTTCTTTCCACACTTTATACTTTGTACAGTCACGCTTAATATGACCATTTTTCTTACAGAAAAAACATGTCATTAATTTCTGTGTTGTTTTAAGTACCGCTTCTTTATTTTGATCTTGATTTCCTCTTACTTCCTTTCTGCGATGATACTCGTTGAACAATTTTGACTGTACTAAACTTAATGTTAAATCTTCTTCTGGTCTCGTCTCTAGTGCTGTTACAAGCGTATCGTAACTGCGTGGCAAACTGCTTAACATCATTCCGACGACCCAAGTTTCTTTTGGCTCTTCTCCAAGATCCCTTAATTTTTGAAAGAGATTTGTTATATTGGCAATATGCTCCTCCATATTTCCATCTTCAGCCATTTTAGAGCAACAAATCCGTCTAATTAGACATACTTTATTGGATAACGTATCCTTTTCATGGTGTCTTTTTAAAGCATTCCATGCTTCTTTTGCTGATGTGCAATTCCGTATGTGACATAGTTGATTATCATCGACTAACAAACCAATCCAGCCTCGAGCTTGATCGTCACACATTTGCCAATTTTTAATTTCTTTTTCATTTGCCCCATTTGTTGCCGAAGGTTTCTCTCCATTTATTACACTCCATAACTTTTCTTTCATCAGCATCATCTCCATTCGGTATTTCCATATGAAATAATTTTCACCGTTTAACTTTGCGATACTGATTCTTGCTTCCGCCATTATGTAGTTCACCTTAAATATTTTAAATCAATAAATTTATATTCCTTCTACTCCTGGGCCCATAACCTGTTGGTATTATCCTGTATCCAGTGACGTGATGTAGGAAAGAGATAAATAATTAGATTTAAAATAATAAACTTTTTGACACAACAAAATATCTTTATTTTTTATTTATGTATATCACACCTCAATTATTATTTTATATGACAACTAACATTAAAAATAACATCTGAAAAAATAGTAATGTCAATGTCATGTTATAATGTCAATGTCATGTCATGTGAATGTCAATTCCAACAATAGCTCCTCAGCCTTCTTATACGGCTGACTTTAGTTCTTGTGACTTATTCCTCTTCTGATCAGATGAAGGTGATTCCATTATCCATGATCCAGTACTGACATGAGGATAGAAAGGACCGTCTCCAGCACTACGTGTCCTCACAAGGAAGTTATTTTGAGAGAGACAATATTAAATTGTATTATTATTATTATTATTATTACTTAATATACACACCTCGTACCTTTATAAAATGCAAATATCCTATAGCCTTTTATTCGAGATTTTACTAAGATTTTATTAGTCTGAAATAATTTAAACAAAATCTTGCCTTGTTAATTTCTTACTACCTAGCCTTGTCTTGCTTTCGTAGTACTTCTACGTGCCATATTTAATTTTATATATTACTAGAATAATTCCATTTTAATTAGTACCTTGCAACGTAATTATTTTTATTATAATTAAAGTGCTTTTTTGCGCAATGTTGAAAGTAAGTAGCGCAATTATTCTTCTGAAAATAGAATGATATATACAGTACAAAAAGCAAGAATAGAAAGATCAATAAAATAAATTATTCATGAAACTAGAGCTTGTTCTGTTGTATCAAATTGCAATTAAATTTTTACCATTTTTCCACGAATAACTCTTGTTTGTTGAAAAAATAATTAGCCTACTTGTTTGTGTTGAATTCAACGCATTTTCCCATGAAAGTTTAATCATTCTGTACATGTTTCATGAACAAAACTTTTAAATTGTTTATGTCCCTCTTTATGTATTACGGCCAAAGAATTTTATGTTTCAGCAATAATTTTATTTGCACGTAGGATCCTACTGGGAGTTAGTTACATTTTATTGTGCCTACAGTTCACATACCGTGTTTTATGAGTACAAAGCATTTTTATGCGAATTAAATTTGTTTGCTAAGATGGAAATTGAATACGTGTATAATTTAAGGACAAGTTCAAACTTAATTCATTTAATATATTTTATATATACAAGTAATATAAATATAATCGTAGATATTTTCTGTAGTTGATCAAAATTCTGCATAATGGATGTGTTGCCTAGAAACTGGATGAGTTTGTTTTTGTAACGTTTATTTATTTAGAAGTGTAAAAATAATTGAAATACGAATATTTATATTACTATGTTTAATAAACGAATAACAAATTATAAAAAGATAATAAAAATTAATAACGCTATGAGTAAAAAATATGTACACAAATTTAAGAATAATAATTATTAATAAAGGCTTAAACACTGAAAACATTTATATAAACACTTAATATCACGCAATTATTCATTGATATTTATATCATAAGCTATTTATTTATATCATCAACTATTTATTTATTACTACATTACATGTCGCTGACATGCAATGACCAACACTGACTTTCTTCAGTGACTCTCTGCATACTCTGACCGTTACTAACTTCCATAGGGCGCCAAAGCGACCCTTATATACCTGCCGTCACTTAATCTCTAGAACATTCCAGACCCTTTCGCACTCTATAAAATTCCCGAACAATAGCGGCGTCGCTCTTATCCCACTTGACCTTTAACCATGCAGGTCAGCCGTGATGTGTCTCATCTGCAGCGAGTCTCGCTCGTTACATTCTGATAGGAATTAACAAAAGTCAAGGGTACCTACTTTTTCTGTCAAATTGCTATCTATCAAAATAAACGAACAAAGTTTCTTACAGGCAAAACAGTTTAAATGTTGAATTTTTAATGCACAAAATATATTTGTTAGACTATTTCCAGAACAATCTATCAAACCAACTTTGTTTATTAATATGTTTCCCACCTGTTTATGTATATTACAATCCTACTTTTTAATAAAAATTTATTGTAAATTTCCTTGCGTCACATTCCATTTTTATATAAAAATTTATAATTTTTATGCACACAAAAAATAATAGTCTTCGTACCAATGATAATCAAATATTTTACATTTTTTACAACAGATCAAAATTTGTTTAAAATGTCAAAAGAAAATAGAAACTAAAAGAATTTTATGTAATACTTGATGACAAAATATAGATTCTTAAATAAATGTCACCAAAAACATAATAATCTAATATTACTAAAAAAATAACTAAATTTTGGAACTACTGGTCATAGGTATTTATGATTGGCTTCGGTAAATTTTATCAAAGAGATCTAGATTGAAACTTTGTTTCTCGCATTGCACTGTCTCAGCCTCCTGGGATTTTAAATGTCAATATCAAACCAATGCAATTGTCACCGTAAGTTTCTTAAAATTTTCGATGTCAGTGTGTTCTAATTGGTCTAAATTTTTAAAATCTTCATTAGTCATTGGTTATTCAATTATAAAGAAAATAGTCTGAAATATTATTCTAACTGTGGAGTTTCAATTCGCATAATCCAACGTGATAATCCAGTGGTTTTGATGCTCGACTGACGTGATGTCACGACCATGAGTTCGATTTCCTGAATTATATGTTACATATATGTATCTCTCGGTACGAGAGTTTTTGCCAGGAAGTCAGGTGCTTTCAGACTTCAAAAAAATCTGATATGGACACCACATGACTTCCTTGTACATGTATTAAATTATACACATTTTTTACTGTACTTCATTTAAACATATTTCATTTGAAACTGAGATCATTCTATAAGGCTAATCGTTTTTGAGTATGCAGAAAAATAAAAAAACTGGGACACAATAGAGGGCGATGGACATTCACCTACAGGGCGCTGTATGTTCTTATTATCTCTATTTTAATATTACTTATGTTTAGATTATTTTTCTTTAATAGTAAACCAATAATAACCTGTGAAATATATACAGGGTGTTAATACTAAGTTGTAACAACCGAAAACGGCAGTTACAACTCATTGAAACAAGCAACTTTTCTTTGATCAAAGTTTTGATTTGGAGCCCCAGTTCGTAGTTATTGGCGTTCTTTTATTTTTCGAAAACTCGTCATTACTTATTTTCTATGTTATCAAATAACAAAATGGCGACCGACCAAAAATTTCAAAACAAAATATTTTTAAAACTTGTTGATCGATTTTGTACCTCTCTGCACACTCTGACCGCGACTGATTCCCTCCTGTCGCTGGCCACGACCCTTTTATACCTGCGCGCAGCTAATCCCGAACATTCTAGAGCCTCCGGACTCTGACATTTAGCGAAACTACTTGACCAGATAAATCAGTCGCGATAACTCATCTGCGGTGAGCCATGTTCGTTAAAATATTATATTTTTAAGGGTCTTTAAAAATGTGCATATTAATCAGATATTTATATTTAGAAGCGATATAAACGAATAATAAATGAAATGCTGTCTTTTTGATTTTATTATTACATATACAACACTACGACACTTTTTTACTTTCAATTTGTTTGTACAGTCCTTTTCTAAGAAGATGTATTTATATTTATAATATTCGAAAATTTTAAATAGTACAGTGTTCATTAGTAATTTAAAGTTAAATTTCCTCATATTCGAATTCCTTTTATCCATTTATTCTATTATTTATTTAAATGGCTCTACTTAAAAAATCATTACCTGTCATATATGTGTCAAGAAAAGAATAATAATCATTTTAAAGTTTACTGGAACTTTTTATATGGATTATTATAGAATTTATTTAGCTTGAAAGTGAACTGGTTATAATTATTTCTCCGATAGTAGTTAAATTACTCTCAATAATCAATTAATATAGCTATTCACTTATTACGTTTAATTCAAATACTACATCAAAGACATTTATGTAAGACAGAATTGGAGTAGTTTTATGTGAGGTGAAGCAAGAATATCTCGCTTATACAGCAGGCATAGCGACTGGAAGTAAATATATCATCTATCGATTTGGTGCAGGAATAAAACAAAATCCCTTTCTTCCCATTTAACAATGCCTCATATCAATCTGCATCATACAAAGCATCTACAAGCATCGCTGACGTGGAGTTTTCCGCAAAATAGAGCAGGAAATTCTAATCCGATCCATCACGTGGCCTGCGACAAAAAACAAAACACTGCAGTCGTATTCGATTCGCTTTCCACACGTGTAGCGCACGTCACGGCCGCCAAGACGAATGGTGGCGCGTGAGTCCGACCTTTGTCCCAAGCCCCAAGGTAAGGGGACGGTCGGCCAACGGCTGTCCTCACGCATTTGTCAAAATGTTAGCCACGGTGACCGAACAATCAATTCATCACGGATTCTTATTGCGGCTGAATCAACCCAGTTTATACTGCAGGGTAGCAATACTGCGTGGCGCACCATTCCTGATATAAGGGTCAGCGCAAAAACTCTCTTTCGGTTTCTGTGTCACCTATTTCTTTTATTTTCTTCTCTTCTCTACTTCTATACTCGTATAAGCAATTATATTTCCACGATACCGTTTATGTAAGTATAACTTACTTCAGAAAAGAAAGTAGATGTTGGGCTTTTATGTTCCTTATATTTTGTTGATCGATGATTTATAATTTACATCAGCATATAAAATTTGGACCTTTCGAACCACATATTGGGTTCATCATCAGCATATAATAACTGTGTACAAATAGGATATGAAACCATTTTATCTTAAACTTCTATTATAATACATGTGTTCCTTAGAATAGGAGAATATTCTATGGTATAATATATTATTGGTATTGATACTGTGACAACAAACGTACTGTTAAAGTGTGAAATATTTCTTTATAATTTTCATTTATGTTTACACCTATTTAGACTTTGTCTACCTGAAATCAGATAAATTATTGTCAAAGGTAAATTATAAATAAATTCACCAATAATATTATAGAACGATATGTTCGTTATTTTAGGTAGTGCTAAAATAAACTGCGAAAATATAATACTATTAAAATATAGGTTAATTCAGTTTGACAGATGAGTCCGTAAAGTCAAATTTTGACATAAGAGTCTGTAAAGTTTTACTTTAGCTACTACTTTGGCTAAATTCGCGAAGTGGTATGTATTTTAGTATCGATTTCGAAAAAAATATTTTATTCGAGTTCTCAAAAGTCCAACTCTCCTCCACTATACAGGTGAAATAGACCAAGGCTATGAGGAATTAAAATGATAAACAGATTGTTGTCATTTGTACACTCGTCGTGCAAACAGCGACCACAAATTACACATTTATCTAATCATTCTTCTTTATCGGTTTTTTTATATAATTTTCCTAGCGTTCTGCATATTCGTTTTCATAATCTTCAGGTTCTTCATTATCATCACCGTCTGATTAACCATTTAACAGCAGTTCTTCAGAACATTTCTATGCGCGAATTCAGTGTTAATCACATTAGTTTTTAAGTGGCTACTTACACTATCTCTAAACAACAAAATTAACATTCTAACTCTAATGGCTGCATAAGCGCACCAAAAAAATTTAACAAAAGCGCATCTGTAAAATTTAAGATTTTAATGTGTATGCGTATGTGTGCATATGATTAGATCAAAATACGAGTGATTTCGTTCTGCTCGTGGATAGTAACTCTTTAAATAGATACTCGCAGAGGTTTGCCTCCAAGTCTTCCTCTTTCATCCCCCTAACCTAACCTAATATAATTTAATCTAACAAAACCTAACATAACCTGACTTAACCTGACTTAATCAAATCAAACCTAACTTAACCTAACCTCATCAAACCTAAACTAATCTAAACTAACCTAACCTAACCTAACCTAAACTAACCTAACCTAACCTGACTTAATCTATTTTAACCTAACCTCACCATACCTAAATTAATCTAAACTAACTTAAAGTTATCTAAACTAACCTACCCTAACCTGACCTAACCTTATTTTATTCCATATATACCTACTTTGGTGCGGATTTACAATGTTCATTTGGTGCGCTTTTGTAACAAAAAATACCATTTGGTAATGTACTTTTAAGACCAAAAGTCCATTTCTCCTACCGGTCCATACAAAGTGCAGCATATTTCAGATATTGAAAACTTTACAGATATATGAAAATGTGTTTACTTAAACTGTTTAAGTAACGAAGTTATGCAAACGAGCAAACAAACTAATGTTTTTATTATATTAAAGTTACAGGGTAATAGAAATTTAATAAAGTGAGTAAAAGAGCAAATGTGCAAAGAGCAGGTAAGGAAAGTACACAAATCGCCACATATTTGCAATTCTCATCCGTAACTAAACCAAGTCAAATGTTTTCATCAAATATTTACACTCCCTCCTGCCCTTGGCAAGCACTCCTATTAGCTGTGTACAGGTTACATGTGTTTACACCAGACCCTTTGTAACTTGTTCACTACTGCGTCTAAAATATTCCAGCCTTAAATACCTAAACCGCTGTAAACTGCTCTACCGGGTGTTTTTCTTTTTTCAAGGTACCCACAGAAGATTATCATGGGAAATCAGGTTTTTCGTTGCAGGCTGTTGCCCCCCCATTTCAACTGACAATAATGGTTGTGGTATCAATAGAACGATAAAAAAAATCTGCATCAAATTACACCAAATATATGTATATTTAGCCACTTGTGTCCCGATGCAAATTTAAATTGAATGCCCTTTATTTTTTTAGTAATAATAATAAAAAAAATGAAAATGAAAATTCAAAACATATTTTAATTTTCAATTGTGTATATTAGACAGGTACGTACATAATAACAAAGCAAAATGTTTAAGAAATCACATAGACCATTACTAAAGATAATATGTCCATCATTGGCTATAAGTAATGTAATTTTTGTTATCTCTACGTAAGAAGATTCTATCTTTAGAATACAGATACTTGTGTCTGCGGCAAGAGGAAGATCCTGGATTTAAATCCCAGTGAGGTCCATGAATTTTTCGAAAATATATTCCTCACTATAGAGGGAGTGCAAGCAGAAATTAGTGAAGCCAAATTTAATTAGCTAATAACTGTCAATCCGCCATTTCTGTAAGAACCAGGAGCCACGATTTCATTTGTTATATACACATAATTAAAATCTTTTTCTTTGTATTACTTAGTTTACTTTTAAAACATCGCGTAAATCGGTAGCGAAATTGTCTGCCATTTTTGTAGGAGCCGCCTGAAAACCTCTTTCTCCCTTTATGGTAGTTTATATACTCTAAGACATATCAGATTTTGCCACAGTATAAATATGGACAGTATATGACACTTCCCATATATTTAGTAACCGTAACATTTGATCTCGACTTTGTTAACCCCACCTATAACAGAAATTTTAGTTTTGCAGCTCTCCGCAGGATGGCAAAACATTCGAAGAAAGTTAATTTTCTGTATTGTCTTCTATGAATATAACTCGTATGTAAACAATTCATAGCTCACATGTTTGTCATTTATTATTTCGTTCCTGTAAACCACGTGGCAGAGCTTAGCCGGTGTGTTGTCAAATCGCTAAATCAAACGCAGTTGACGAGTGCAACTAATGTTTGTATTTATACTGAGATTGTTGCACAATATACTATTTTCTACGACCACGATATTGTTTCCTAATTTATTTATTTTAAGTTCCCTATAATTTGATTTTACCAAACTATTACATGTGTGTGCTTTTTTGTGTAATTATGAAGCAATTGTACTCTAATTTAATTTCTATCAACCTCACAATTCGAAAAATTGTTTTGGAAATCTGGTTGTAAATGAACGAGTTGATTAGATTTTGCCTATAATTATAGGTTCCTTGGAAATATGTAGCATTTGCTTTCATCTCTCAACGAAATGCAATTTTCAATGAGCTATACAATAATAGTACATTGTACAACAAACATGGAATGGTACTCATTTCATACGAGTATGACAGTCTGTACATGAGCCAAAGGCGAATGTTGCAAATCATATGAGTATATTTGGACATTCCAAGGGAATTGTTCACTATACTTTTTTACGACCACGTACCTAGGCTACCTTCATTTCACTACTTCCTAGCAATGAGCTATAAAACAAAAATTAAATAATATTATTTTTAACAGAACTGTAAGATTTTAACGTTGTCTTTGGTTACGGTGGGAAACGAAAATGTGTTTACAATATACTATGTATCCGTAGCTATATATTTAGTATATTGTACAACAAGCATGGAATGTTACTCAGTTTAAAAGAGTATGACAGTTTGTAGCATGAGCCGATGACGAATGCTGCAAATCATACATGTATGAAATGAGCATTCCATGCGAGTTGTACACTACATATACTTTTACTACGAACTCGATATTTTTATATTATTATTTCCTAATTCATTTATATTTTAGTAATAATAATGATGTCTTCATTTCACTACTTCTTAACAACTACCTACACAACAAAATTAAACAATATGATTTTTAACAGGACTATAAGATCTTAACGTTGTTTGAAATAAAAATATAAAACAATTTACTGTAACGAGCGAGACACACCGTGGATGAGTCATCACGCCTGACCTGTCTGGTAGGTAGGTCAAGTGGGATAGGAGCGACGCAGCTATTGTGCAGGGAATTTTATAGTCTAGAAGGCTGTAGAATGTTCTAGAGATTAATTGTCGGCAGGTATATAAGGGCCGCATCGGAAAGTCAGTGAGTTAGTATGGGTCAAAATGTGCAGAGAGTCACTGAAGAAAGACAGTGTAGGTCAGTACATGTCAGCGACATGTGAAGTAGAAAGATATAAATAAATAGTGATATAAATGAATAGTTGGTAATAAATAGTGGAAATAAATATTGCGTAGTTTTAAGTGTTTTAATAAGTGTTCGCAGTGTTTAAGTCTTCATTAATAATAATTACTTCTAAATTATTGTTAATATATGTTTATGTATAGTGTTACTTATGGTTATTATATTTTTCTAATTTATTATTTCTTTATTAAACCTAGTTGTATTCGTATTTTATTTATGTTTACACTTCACCTAAATAAATAAACGTTACAATACTATGTATCCGTAGCAATAATAAACATACACCAAGCAAATATCTTAATAATCGTAGAAAAACAAAATTACCACAAGCAAATATTTTAGTAGTCGTAGGAAAAAATATATACTGTATAATTTAGTATAAATTTGTGCACATCCATTAACACCAGAGCACATTGATTTATGTGCTGCTGCATTAGACGAAAGACAACATTAATCTGTGCACTTTGTTGGCATTGTGCATTTTCTGCCCGGCTATTTGTATTGGTGTCCGTCCCTTGCGTTATCCCTTTCAAGGCCGTATCTCAACGTTTCATCTGTTGAGTTACGCTGACTTGCAATGCCTTTGAGTAAATCTTGGCGGGTAATAACCATAATAAACCTGTCTGCTGTTTAATTAGAGCAAGCTTCCGGTGCCCATCAGCCCGGAACGTCACTTCCGGAACTGCCACGGCCCGGATACAGCTCAAGAAGCTGGAAACCACGGCAACCAGCATACTTCGTTTATTTATTTACGGGAAATCGCAGGAAGATGGACTTAAGATGGAGAATGAAATATTATACAACCAGTTTTATAATTGTTATTTTGTTTTGTGAAAAAGGAATTTAGGACGCACAGGAGTGGGCCAGCCCTTTCAACAAATTAGCTGTTTTGAAATGAGTAGTTTATAGTTTTTACTATTATATGCACGATCGGGCTTTAGAAAAGTGTTACTGGTTGGGTTTCTAAGACAGTAAGTTACTTTTACTGGTTGATACGTCTAACAATACTGTAAGTAATCATTACTATTACAAATTCACAGAAATTATTTAATTTAGTTCCAGTGATTCGGTATGAGCAGTGACGTCGCCAGCCAATTTTATTTGGGTGGGCACAGGCTGGTCTGATATTTTTAGGGTGGGTACCCAAAGTATTTAAAACTAATACATTTTTTTTTTAATTAAATAAATGTTATTTAACAAAAAATAAAAGAAAATTACAAATATAAACATCTCTGAGTGCCGGTTTTTTCACCTTTGGTTAAAGTACCGGTTAACTTAACCATCGATTAATAGAAAAATATTCCATCGAAAAACTGTCATAAGTTGTCGAAAATATACGTTATGTACTATTTAACCGATGGTTAAAGTATCCGGTACAAAACTTTAAAGTACATTCAATTTAGAATTATCAGTCTAGGATGTTTTGAAGCAAAGGTGTCTATTACTCTGGCCAAGATAAATTTTTACTAAACTAAATTTGCAAAACTTTTTTGGATTCTTCTTAAACAAGAGAAAGTTCTTTAAGGTCATGCCCTTAAAACTGGAGTAATAATATATAATAACATGATACGTTATCAATTTTATAAATGAGTTATATTTTCTATTTTAAATTAAAATTCTTCCTCGTATATTTAAAATTTGTAGTTCATTTTGTACTATTTTTATATCAATCAATTTTGTTATGTACAGCCAAAGGTTTAATACTGTCATAGTTCAAACACGCATTTTTATTTGTTAAGCCATATTTTTTTAAGTGTTCTGTGACGTAGATTCGATTCTTAAAAGTAGGTTCCGTTAAAAATTTCAATTACATAAATTGATCTATTTCAACTGTTTTAAAAACATATAACCATGTTTTAATAACTATTGTGTTTTGAAAAATGTACAATCTATCTCACTGTTGATCCTCGCGTCATCAATTTCTGCTGCAAGAATTATTACACATTTATCTTAGCATCTTTGTCATATACGCATGGTATATTATATCACACTTTTATTCGCTATCTCATTATCGTACATGTTACAGACTGCGTCTAACCAACGACAAAAATTAAATAGAAACAATAGTGTAACCGCGGTAAAGGATATTTTGAAATATTTACTTATTATTACTATTAAAATTAAAAGTACAGTTTCTATTTCTATACAATTATTGATAAATTTGCCTTACGAATTATTTTCGCAGTTGTAAATGTTAATTTCCCTGGTGAATAAACAGTTTAAATAAATAGCATAAATTATGATTTATAAGTGACTAACAAATAAACATAATAACAAACAATTAAACAACAATTACAATATTTTTGTTTTTAAATCCCTCCATTACTATTAAAAGCAAAAATAACAAAATCTACTACAAAACTTTTGAACCACATTCGATATTTGAGCAACTAATATTTTTAGAATTTCTGGGTTACTTTTTTCCAGGAGGTTTATAATTGATGATTTGTTGAGGCAATCTATCCGGAGACACATTTTTACGAATCAGCAAAAACCTAAATATATTCGACATTTACTTTGACAACATTATTTAATAGAGCCGCCATGCATTTTATACAGGCTGTTCCACAATTTAGAACAAAAAATTAAAGGGTATATACTGTACGACGTGCTGATCATGAAACAAAAATTATTTTTTAAAAATTCGCAAAGTTAAGGAAGGATGATACTTCACTTGAAATAGACATTTTTTGAACTACTGGAATAGCTACTAATTACACAATATTTATTAGTATTAGATATTAACAATTATTTTCATTGTAGTGGTAAAAAAATATTTGCTTGAAATATTATGTAATTTTTTTTTCGTATTTTTAAAAAATTATTTTTGTTTTATAATCAGCACGTGGTACAGTATATAACCTTTAATTTTTTGTCCTAAGTTATAGAACATCCTGTATAAGGAGGCGCCACTAACGTACTTCGCATAAGGGCGTCTACTAACCTTAGGCTGGCCCTGTATCTGTTTTTGATTAAAGTAGTACGTTACTTTCCTGTTATTTCTGTACTTTTATTTTAAAAAATATATGAAATAACGCTGTAATTATCATTGATTTTATATACTTCGTAATATCTCGAAATAAATTATTACTAGGTAGCTATGATGTATACAATATTAATATTATAATACAAAGTAGTAAAAGAAACATGTTTATCGTAAATATTTGTGCATTATTTGATTTAAATAGTTTATTGTTTCTTCGAAAAATTTTAAATTAGCTCAACACAAAATTGAAAATCTTTTGTTTTAAGCAACTCAATTATAACTTGTATTTGTTTTCCCGAAAAAATGCATAGGTCACTATGTGCAAACTAGAAACTTGTACGAATTGAAACAAGAAAGTTATAAGTAAAAAAGAAAATTTGCCAAATTAATTTTTTTTCATATTTAGTGAAAACAAATACATTATTAAAATGGCCAACTAATGCGGCAACTTTGCCTCAATTTAACCGACTTCGTATCTCTTACGGTTCTTGAGATCCCAATGGTTAGCCCCTTAAAACGAACACCCTGTAGATGCAAAATAAAAGTATAGATTTTATAAACATTTTCATAAATGAAATAATGTAAAACTAAACAATTTATAATATACTATTTTTTTCTTTTTACCTTCATAACTGTGTATATCAATTCCAATTTGAATTACATTGCAAACAAATTAAAAAAAATATTAGTATTTTACGTACTATAGAGTTGTTGGACATAGGTAATTGAAGTGGATAAAATGCTACGTATGTTATTTGTAGGTTTATTGATTGTACACTAACAACGTATATTGTTAATGATTATATTTCAAACATACAGGACGCAAAGCATAAAAAAAAATACTTAAAAACCTAATTCATTCACATTGATGTGTTTCATAGGCGTCGACTACAAAATTTTCCTAGGGGCAATGCAATTTTCAAGATTTTTTTTACCTCTTTCCATTTCTAAATAACTGTCGTCTACCCTAAAATAGATGTAAGTTACACCCTTAATAGTATTTAACATTACTAGCGAGGTAAGTAGGGTTTAACTGGCGGACAGAAGAATTGAACTGGCGAGTCGAAGACGAGCCTGTTATCCTTCTGAAGCCAGTTAAACCCGTTACCTCGCGTGAATTGTTCAATATTTTATTTGTTTTACACTTGTAAATAAATTAAAATAAGTTAAAAACATATTACTCAAATTTATATTGACACGAGTGCTGCGTGCTGCCATCTCTTATGGATACTATGAACTACATTTGTCAAAATGGCTTTGATTGTTGTGCTTTTGTTATTTTATTTACTTTTGGTGCAAATCAGGAAAATGGATGTGCCCGAAGCAATAATTAGTGAAGCAAACAGCGTACTTACAAATTTATCATCGTCAAGATACGAACGAGAATATAAAGATTTCAAAGATTGGCAGAAAAAAAATGAGGTTAATATAAATAAATCCTAACCTATTTCAGTGACAGCTAATCTACTAACTTGTTAAATTTTAACAAGTTAGTAACTTGTTAAATCAAACTTAACTACTTACTAGAGTGCCTTGATAAATTGAAGTTTACAAGTGAGTAACAAATAAAAATATTACCAATAAGTCACTCGTATCAAGGTAGCTATGTATACATATATTCATTTTAAAATTCCCACTATAGTACAGTCACAATTACACATTAAATATCAGCCAAAAGAAATCCGTATGACCCGTAATAATGCGCGTTTTAGGATATACCAAGAGATCCTGAGACATTAGCACCCAGTCCCGCTCTGCGGGGCTCCGGGGCGTTAGTGGGCCCTCGGGTCTCTTCCCCGCCTGGTGGTCTGGCTAGACCTCCTTCCAGGGCATCTTATGCCCTGAAGGTGATCTAGTTCAACCGGCCGGGATTTAGAGTGCGTTAATTTTTGGCCAAAGGAAACCAGAGCACATTCTGAAACAGTTTCAAATGATCTGGTTTCAATGTATCAAGAATTAGAGTAATTTATAGTGTTTGGCCAACTGAAACCTGAACTCATTCTGGAACAGTTTTGGCTAGTCTGGATAGTGCTTTGGTTTCAATGGGTAAAGAATTGAAGCACTCAAAAATGTTTGCTCTAATCCTTGGCCTGCTGAAACTAGAGCTTTTTTTAGCTGCTCTGGTTGCAGTGGGTAAATAATTGGTGCATTCTAAAATGTTTGTTCTTTTTTCTTATAGTCTTATGTTTTGATTTTGCTCATTAAAAGAAATTTTATCCCCAAGAAAATTTTGAAAAGTTGACGCCCAATTAGCTGCTACTTCTAGTAGTAGTAGTAGATTCATTCATTGGTTCTATTCATGATGCCATAAGCTTTATTTACTCAGCTATAAAACACTTTATTTAAAAATTTCTTATTACACAAATATAAATGACAACTGTCAAAATCTATAAATTCATCCAATATTTCAATTAAAATA
The DNA here is from genome assembly GCA_035578165.1 of Stenolophus ochropezus. Classification (NCBI taxonomy): domain Eukaryota; kingdom Metazoa; phylum Arthropoda; class Insecta; order Coleoptera; family Carabidae; genus Stenolophus; species Stenolophus ochropezus. The sequence goes on from JAQOWZ010000008.1 coordinate 24,758,505, forward strand.
GGTCGTACATAATATTTGATTTCAATAGATGCAAAATTATATAATATAACCAGTGGTACCACATACACCCCATTCTATTTAGCGGGACAGAAAACAGAAAAAAATGTTTTCCCATGTTAATTTCCTATGTCAGGGCAGGGCCGTAAGCAGGGGGGGGGGGCTGACCAGGGCTACGCCCTGGAACAAATTATTTGAGCCCTGGTAAACATAATTAGACCTACATTTACAAATAAACTACTTGTACTATTAAATTATATACATTTTTGCTGCACTTCATTTAATCTTGCTTCATTTGAAACTGTGATACATTGTACGACTAATCATTTTCGAGTTATGTCAAAAATAAAGAAAAGACTTGCATTTTTGAGTTATACAAGATCTTACATAGGTAACATGTCAATTCAGGGAAGGTCGGAGTCGGAATGGATATTTTCGTTGAATTTTAAAACCGAAATTTTTCGTGATTACAATATTTTCTGTAGTTTGTACAAAGAAGTAAAAAATTAACAGTGTTTAAATATTACTAAGGTATCTATTTCTTGACACCTTTGGAAAAATTGCTAAAAACTGGTTATTTTGTAGTATTTAACATTTAAATACATTGTATTTTTAAATAATGTCAATAATTAATAACATTTGTTTTCATGAGTATAACATGTTTTCCAAAACTGACAAGGTTTTTTACAATTTTACACCCCAATAATAGTTCCACTACATGTTTTTTATCGATTCCAATCAGTTTTTGGGGTCAGTAGAACAAAAAACGCACTGCCGCAATAATATACATATCTATATAAGTATGTATATATAAAAGCCCTGGTTAATAAAATCTCAGCCCTGTCCATCATCTTGTTCTGGCTACGGCCCTGTGTCAGGGTGTCTGGTATTTACTCTGTATAGAACATATTTTTGTTGTTATTAACAGTATGTAGCAAATAAATATCAAATTTTTATTATAACTTGTATTTTTTTTTAATTTTTGATAAAAATCAATGGTTTTATTAAAAAAAACAGTTAATTTAAATTAAATAACTTAAATCAGGTCAACCCCGGTATCGACGCTACAAAAAAATATGGTATTACTTAATAAGTTTGGTTTCTATATGTTTTGTGATTTGGCTCAAAAAAGCAGCTGTCACAATTAATCAATGGGCAAATTATCCAAAATCAACCTACAATTCAGATATTAGAAGTACTACAATTCAGTACTTTCCTACTAATCGGAGTAAACGTTTCGGTACTTCTGGTTTGACATTACACCCTCGTGAACATATAAAGAAACACGGTCCAATCCCACAAATCAAGTATAGACAGTTAGATTTGGATGTTGGTTTGTTGTGGCAGCAGCCCATATCTGGGTGTCGTTCTACCCGGAACATTAAAGCGCGTCGCCGTCGTTTGTGACTGGCGGAATGTTTTAAGGAATACAATATAAATAATGGCTGTCGAATATTCGTTGGGAGAGGCGCGTAGTGAGAAAGAAACTGTTAAAATGAAATTTTTTGCTGCGTTCTGCGGTTATATTGAAGTAGAGCCATGGCAGGCAGCCCAAGAATTCCTAAGATGTTACATTCACCGTTTTACAAGAATTTCTTCAAACGTGGATTCCACCTTTATTTATTTTATTTTATACACTTCATCATACCAACGCAGCTACTAAAAATGCACTGAATGCACGGTTTCTTGCACATATGTAAACTCTACATATTGTTGAACTAATAAAAATCAAAATATCTCGCGTTTATTAAACAAATAATAGTTCGTAAATTTAGTTTAAAATTTTTGTAGCAATATATTTTTCAATAAAAATTGTACGTGGCAAGTGGAATATCTTCGGAAATTTGTAATTTTTATTTTATGCAACACCTATTTTTTTTAAAATAAATAATACTATATTACATAACTAGAGTTGTAAGATGCGTATTATGCACGGAGTGGAAAAGTTACACACGAGCCGCGCGCAATTAATCAGTATTAGTGAAAATATTTCATTTAAATATTTCGTTCGCGAGCTATAAGATATTAAATTTTGTTCCGATGTCCTGTCATGTCATCTGGCTTTAGTAATTTCATTGGTTGCCTGATTTTAAAAAAACAAGGCGCGTCTGCATTTCTTAGAACTTGCGGAGGGGAGACATGCATGCGGCCTGGCAGTGTTAAAATTATACTGCATATTCTTGTTTTTGTTATGAAAAGTAAATTGTGCTTACACTTAATAATAATTTGTTTATTCATATACATACAAATTTGTATATAAACATGTTTTAGTTATACGAATATGAAAATAATCAATACCCTGCATAACTAACAGTTTATTCATCACTGGCGAAGACAGATGACGTCAGAGGCCAAAATTTTCGCTTTAAAAATTGATATCTCGCTTATCATGACATATTTTTCAAAACAAAACAAAATAAAAGAAAAATGGTTCAGAACCCTATTGGTATATAACTCGATTTACGTAATATAGGTACTTTTTCTACGACTACTATATGATCGTTTTTCGATCATACCACGATCACACACTACATTAAAATAATTGACACATCGCTTCACTTGTAAACAGCAGCTTCAGTCAACTACAGAACATTAAATCAACTAAGTCAAACAGTCAACATCTACATAATAAATTGTAACTAAATTTACAACCTATTAAAATACTACGCAGAACATTTTTTATTGTTTATTTCTTCATTAGTCGTAATGTTATAAATTAATTATAATTCGATTTCTCTTATTTTATATTATTATTATCTTATTATTACTGCTAATATAATTTCGATAAATCAAAAATTCCATATCTATACGATCGGTAAAATGACAGTTAACCTGTTAGCTATTACATTAATGGCTATTTACATTAGTGATCATAAAAACACAAAAAGATATTAAAGGTTAGTTAGTATTACTACATTATGAATGACAATTGCTTTTCTCGTAGGTGGGCGTAGTATCATCTATGGTTAGGACAGGCCGGCGCTGCGATCGTTTACCATAGAAATGGGACCGTAAACTTGACAAAAGTGGAAAAAATAGTGAAAAACTTTAAACTTTTTACGCTATTTTATATTCTGGCAATTTTCGCAACTCCCTGGCAATTATTTAAAGTTTTCCGCCAGTTTTTCACTGTTGTGTTTGCGATCTCATTACCATGTAAAACAATCTCGTATGCAATATTAGTTATAAATAATAATGTTCTAAATCAATATAAATATGTTTAACCCGGATATATTTTTGACGTTTATCAAGTATTTTAATGTCAAAAATGACATTTATGTAATGACAGTTTAAAATAAAAATTAAATATTTATTAAATTGGAGCAAAGTTACCGCATTAGATGACCCATTCAATGATGTTTTTGTTTTCCCAAAAAATGCATAAGTCTCTAGATATGAGCAAAAAACTGATTTTAGCCTAATATTTTTTGACATAACTTTTTTGTTTCAATTTATACAGATTTCTAGTTTCAAAATTGTCATTAGAATTGTTAAATAGAGATTTTTTCACATGCTTATTAAAATAAAAATAAAATTTTATTCATTTCGATCAAATTTTAAAACAAAATCGAAATTCTTTTGTATTAAATAAAATTTTCAATAATCAATTCAATTAGGAGTTTAATATATTGCTCACCGAAATATGAAGATTACTTTAGAAACTGATCTTCAGTTTTATCCAGAGTGGCTGCAACCGCACCTAACTTATTTGCTGCTGTTTTGTAAAAATTTAGGCAAATATTGAATTAAAATGTTAAAAATTTGTTTGAAACAATAGATTTTCAATTTTGTTTCCTCAGGACACTTGACCGAAATGAATAAAATCAATTATTTTCTAATTTCTTAGTTTATTTCCATTTTAATGTACATGTGTTTTATATCATTGGGAAAAGAAAAAAAATCTCAATTTAACAGTACTAAAGACAACTTTGAACCCCGTACGGAAATTGAAAATTAGTAAAAATTTCTCGAAAAATGTCCGAAATTTTTTAATTTTGAGAACACCTGTGTATTCCTCGTAAAAAAGTGTCTGTAGAATATGCAAACTAGAACCATTGTCGAAATATTACTCTTTTGCAGAAGAATATAAAAATATACAACAATTAATGAGTATTAGCGTTGATTGAAAAATATATAGATAGACAACCCTGTATATTTTTCGTACCTCTATTTTGGAATCAGATTCGACAAAGCCATCTAATTCGTGGTTCCATGAATTACTTTGCGGAATTAAACAAGCAAAATATCTGATAAATAAAAATGTTTTAGATATTTACCGAAGTTTTTTGTACATATTGAAATAGTTCTTTCAATTATTCATTGGTATATTTTATAATAGAACTAATTTCTATTATTAATTATTTGACGTTTGCTCTTTTTTTAATAATATTTGACAGAAACACCTGATATTAACCCCAAATGCAACCAGACACACAGTTATGTAGGTGAAACGAATTTTCCCAGAAGCTTGCTTATCTATATATTTTTCAATCAACGGTATTAGTAAAAATATTTCATTTAAATATTTTTTCTTTTACGAGTTACAAGAGATTAAATTTTGTTGGGATGGTCATCTGTCTTTAGCAATTTCATTGGTTGCCTGATATTAAAAAGATAATCGCACATCCGAATTTCTTAAAACTTGCGGATGGGAGATGCTACGAAAAATTAATTTCATTTATGCTTAATAATAATTTTTTATTCATATACATACAAATTTGTATATAAACATAATTCAGTTCTACGAATATGAAAATAACCAATTGATGTCTCGCTTACCACAACATATTTTTTAATTGCGTTTTCATTACTATGCTTATTTCGGTTTGTTCTTTCAGATTTTTTTTTAAATTGTTTATATCTAGTGATCTATGCATTTTTTCGCGAAAATGCGAAAACTTTGCCCGAATTTAACCGACTTCGTATTTCTAACGGTTCTCGATATCCAAATGGTTATCTTCTTAAAACGAACACCTGTATATTTAAGGTGAAATTCTACTACTTATATATCACGCGTACACGGCAAATATTCAGGTGACTATTATAATTCATATAACGTACATATAACGTGATACGCTGAAAACCGTGAGTCTCTTTCAGGTAGACACCAAGACAATACCAGTCTAAAATATCGTCTCATCTGGTCTAGTGGTAACACCACAGAATAGTTATATAAAGAAGGGACAGTAAGACAGAGAATCCAAAATTAGAGAGAGATGGGGAATGCCAACAAATTTAAAGGGCTCATCGTTTAAAATCGAAAAGTTTCGCCACATGTTCGTGGCTCGAGTTTCTCTGTTTATAAATCATTATCGCGCCTACAAAATTTTCAGTAAGGGGACAATAATAAAAAAAATAAAAATACAGAAATCGATTTGTAAGAAGTATTTTTACATTCTAAAAATTATTTTATCATTCAAACAAAAATTTAAATTTCGAGTGTAAATCAGTCAATAAAATTAAAGGTCCACAATGCTCCAAGGTCATAGAACTGAATAGGGTAACATCAAAAGTACCCACAAGGAGTGTCGCTTCTATATATAACAATTCTGTGGTTACACTATTTGCATTAAAAGTTATACAACTACATCGGGATGAGTTTGACTAACAAGTGTCCGTACTATAACTTTTTTATTTGCTACTTTCACGAGAGCTTCTCTACCGCAATTTTTCAAACAATTGCGCAAAAATTCAGTAATCCCCTTTCAGTTACAATTACACGTGCGTAAAAAGCTCGCAGCAAAAAGGGAACTCAACATCGGGTAATAATTTCACATAATCATCCCAACGCCCTTTGCGTTTTTGTGCGATTCTGCGACAGACACAAATATAAATGAGTTTTGTTGTTAACCAACAAACATTTGTACGTTATGATTAACTATAAATTCTCTTCTCCTGCGGGGAACATCAGCAGGAAGTGCAGGAAACTTCTACAGATATTCTGCAGGAGTTAGCATGTATCATTACATATGCTTATTTTTAGATTATTCGATAGAGTATTTTTTTCTGAATTCAACGATATGAACATATCATATACTAATATAACGAAATAACTGAGAAAAATGCATGTTAGATTTATATGTATTTTATTTATATCTGGCTGAAGTAAGAGTGCTTTGGATAGAAAACAATTTATTTTCTTCTTAAAACTGACAGTTAATGCCCATATTCATAAACGTTCTTTATATTTATAACGCTTCGTTATCCTTTAAAGGAATCATTAAATTGAATATTCATATTCATAAACATTCGTTTTCAATGACATTCGTTAAATTGTTCGTTATATTTAATGACTGCATTTTCTTTCATTAAAAATATAACAAACCGTTATATAGTTGTCATCTGTCAAGTCACATAAGTTTTATGATAATGGTAAATATTTTTTTTCTGATATTATAAGAATGTAATTAATACGTAGGTGTAATCAACATAATATATAATTTTAGCAATGTCTTCGTCTTCTGAAACGTCAATATCTTCTTCATCACCTTTTTAGTCAAATTCTGACGAAAATCTTATAGAAAACATATTGTTGGCAATGCCCAGACCACGATTATTTAGAAATCGGAATAATCCAATAGAAATATTCAATAATTTAGAATTCAAGCAGAGATACAGATTTTCTTATCTTGATTATTACCATGTCATCAGCATTATCTTTTCTTTTTAAATTGTCATAAAAAAGTCTTTAATTGTGATGTAGATCGGGTACCACCAGCAACACAATTAAATTCGGTTGTAATTTTTTCACACGCACCATTTTTTTCTTTAACATTGTTCTTCTTATTTTCTATTACTTTTAAATAATTTTTGTTTTCCAATATATTTAAGAAGAGTTGTATACCATTTTCGGTAAAAATTTTTAACTTTTACCCTTTTCTTAATAATTGACATTTTGATATATTTCTTTTTGACGTTAAATTTGTAACATGAAATTAGCTTTCAACGCAAAAAGTTACTAGATATTTTAACAATCATTATATTTAAACAAATTGTTATATTTGACATTTATTGTTTGTAAATATGGTTAAATATTTAACGTTCGTTAAATTTTAACAATTCGTTCTGTAACGAATCGTTATAATGCGTTTTATGAATACGGGCATAAGAAAATAAAATTTAACAAAAAATAATCAAACAATGTTAGACAGAACATTATGTCTATGTTTTCTAACCATAGCACTCTCGTTTCAGCCAGATATAAATAAAATACATATAAATCTAACATGCATTTTTCTCAATTATTTTGTTAGATTAGTATATGATATGTTTATATCGCTGAATTCAGAAAAAAATACTCTATCGAATAACCTAAAAATAAACATACGTTCCCATTTAAAATAAGAAAGTTGTGTCCCGTATTTTGAGAACCACTGGTCGAAAAACAAATTTTTTTTTGCTCATTGTATTAGTCTTTCAAAATGGTGGTTCTTTGTTAATTTAACCAACCTCGTAGCTCTTACAGTTCTCGAGATAGCATTGGTGGCACATTTAAATGGAACACCCTGTAGATTTTGTAAAAAAAAATAGCTCTTTACAATACGTGTGTGTCTGAAACTGCTTATTTCATAATTAATGAGAGATTCAAGCTTCCGCAGCGTGCACTATACCCCGGACTTTTTCCCGTACAAACAATTTTAACATGGTCTTATAGAAAATTTTCCGACGGATCTAATCCATATTTTTCCAAAAAATCACACATTTTCTTGGTATTTACATTTTTTAACTTTAAATTGTTATATTTATGAAATTAATTGGAATATTTTCAATAGTTTTGCAGGAAAATATATTTATATGTATTATGAATCTATTTAACATATAAAAATGCAATGGCTTTGTTAAATACACCTGTCAAGATAAACTTGTTTTCGCAAAAGTTCAGTTTCTGGACTAGTGATACAAATAAATATTACTTATTGATTCAGATGAAGAATTTTATTCCCTACAACTGTTATTTTAAACTTTTTTACTTAAATAATGAGGGAAGCAGGAAATTACGAAAATATTTTTAATGCTATATCACTATGTTTGAGTGTTCGAGTCATCACCCAACAGCAACAATATTTATTAGTAACTTTTCTTTGACATCTTAATTTTTTTTAGCATTTATAATAAATAAACATTATAGAATTTATATAACAACAAATATTTATTTTTATTTAAGTATTTAATAAAAATCGATTGACATATTTTATTTTACCTTTTCAGTACATACAGTGTAAAAATTAAATTCGAATTTCATAAATGAATACATTTTTTTAATTCCTTATTCTTAAAAAAAAAAAAAATTTGAACCATTTTAAATGGTAAGCCATTGTAATTCACAATGTTTAGGGCTGACACAAAATTTTGCTATTAATATTTTGTTGCTATAAATATATAACTTTTATAAATAAACATACATATATAATTTAGATGAGTACATAAAAAGTTATCTGCCATCTCATCTAATTTTTCCTTATTATATTGCAAATGTACTTTTTTAACGTAATTACGAACACATTACAAGATTATAATACGTAGTTTTCATATACAAGTTATATGAGTTCATGTTCATATTTTTAACCTTATTAATATTCCAATGTACTCCGCCTCTATTATATAAGTTAACCTCCTGAGATATATGTAACTCTCATTACTCTCCTGTATTTCATATTCCATTACCTTATTACCACAGGCATCAAACGTTGATACACGGATTAACAACTCTAATCAGGGGCGGATCTAGGGGTGTGCTGAGTGTGCAATAGCACACCTGGAATTTTTCAGGGGCGGCATTTTAGAAAAGCAATTTGTTAAAAATTAAAATTTTAATTAATTATTCATCTTTGTTTACACTTATTTACAAACTTTTGAAGCATTTATGAGATCATATCTAGCATAATTATTTTTTATTACAATTGTTTGACGTATGTAGGACCACACACATATTGGTTTGTTTCCACAATTTTATATTACATGCAGCAAGCGGCAATAGCAATTAGCGCCGGGTTATTTGTATCGGCATAGATCTGTAGTGTCGGTAGAGTACGTTATCAAAACACCATTTTTGTTCAATTTGTAAATAACTCAAGGAAGGTGGACCTAACAGTTCAGCGCAGGGATACATGTTCGGAACGTGTACATTTATTTTCTGATTTTCTGACTGTGAAGTTCAATTTGAAAGTGTGCTCAACATTCAATTAATAATTTGTGCAATAGGTATGTTTTCATTTAAAACTTTACTATTAAGCTTAAAACCTTTAAGTTATAAGTAGGTAGTTGTAGATATATGAAAATTACTATAAAAAAATAAAATTTACAAAATTTGGAACCTATTCTGTTTTTATTCTTATATTATGTTAATATTTACATACTTATATAAATATTGTTATAACATATCTACCACATCTTACAATTTACTAATCATTTTAGCTTCCAAACTATAATCATATAAATTTATCTGCTCTTTAATTTTATAGCATAATATTTTAAACAAAATTAATATTGTTAGTACTCAACTCCAGCTGAAAAATATTGACTTGCCAGATGCTGTGAACAACATAAAAAGTATCACAGAATTTCTAGAAAACTATAGACTAGAGGGGTTTCACAGTGTTTTAGAAGAGGCAAAGTTTTCTGTTGAAATACATGTTCGAAGAAAAAAGAAAATGTTCAATTACGAGCAGTCAGAGAAACCAATTTGTAGTGAAAAAGATAAATTTAATATATCAGTCTTTTATACGTAGTTAGATGCAGCAATTAATTCATTAAAAGAACGATTTATCCCGCTAAAACAACACACCGATTCATTTTCCTTTTTATTTAATATTAAAAATATTGCTCCTATGGATACAAAATTATTAATAAACTAATGTAAAAATTTAGAGTTGTTGTTTACTGATACAGATACCAAAGAACGGAATTTTGATGCAGATGAGCTTTATACAGAACTCAAATCTTTAACTACAATTTTAAAAGAAGATATAACTCCTAAAGAAATATTAAATTATATTTATAAACAAAACTTTACTAGTCTTTTTCCAAATGTCATAATAGTTAATTAATTAATTTATTACTAACATTACCTATTAGTGTTGCTGAAAGATCATTTTCAAAGTTAAAATTGATCAAAAATTATTTAAGATCTACACTAACTCAAGAAAAACTTGTAGCGCTTTCTATACTTTCCATAGAACATGAAATTACCGAAAAATAAATCATAACGTTATAGTAAAGCGTTTTGCTCAAGCAAAGGCAAGAAAATTACTTTTATAGTAGGCAATTTACATGGGCTGTGAATTGCGTTACCAACTTCTACGTTATTGTATTTTTTTAGAGTTTTATTTCTTTTTGAGTATGTATGTTTTCTTCTTTCTTTTTCATCATACTTATTCGTAACATCTATCAGTATTTGTTTTTGCCGTTCGATGAGACTTACATATTTTTCCAGTTTATTGGAAACAAAATAAAATAAAGTTTTATGGTCAGACAAGTTAACTGTTAGGTGAGGAGGGGGGTTGGTTCTGTAAGCGGAGGGCGCCAATTTGAGGTTTTGCACACCTTATCTTTCTACCTAGATCCGCCCCTGACTCTAATGCCGTACTAAGTACTACTTATGGCTCAAATACCTGCAGTTATGCTCTTGGATGCAGAGAGGTTATCAGGCTACCAATGAAATATTGTTTATGTAACAAACTTGTAAATACTGGTGCAAGCAAGTTACTTTATATTGAGCTCAAGTTGAATCTTGAAAGAGATGTAGAGACTAGAGTTACCCTCATTTTATAAACACCATAAATTTATTTGAGATTTGTCTAGTATAGGTAAGGACGTATTATATTAAAAATTCATTTCAAAATTTATGCCCGGTTGCATAAAAACATTAGCTAATGAACTGGTTAACTTCAAGTTGTTACCATGGTAATGTATTAAAAATACATGCTAACAACTTGAAGTTAACCAGTTGATTAGATAATCACGCTTTATGCAACCGGGCATTAGTGTTTTATTGAATAGGGTGAGTAGAAAACATTGCAATAGATATAGACCAGGGATTCTCAAACTTTTTGATGTAAAGGTACTCCAAATAGATAATATAAAAATTCCGGCATCCCCAACATTATGTGCATGAAATTTTTAAGACATTTTATTAATCTTAGAAAAACATATTACACATGAGCTAGATGGAATCTTAGGTCATATTCACACAAGAGATAGAAAATTTAACTAAATTCTAAGTACTCTGGCTCCTATATTGCGATATTCTCAATAACTAATTGATATATAGACAACCTAGGAATATATATTATAGGCAACCATTTATGCTTTCAACTAATTCATTATAGGTACTCCGTTAAAATTATATTAGGAAAAATAATTTTAAAAACAAACAAATATTTAATTTTTAATATATAATTTTGTCGGCTGGATGGCTGAGCGAGCTAGCGCACATCTCTAGCTCGCTGTGACGTCATACGAACCTGAGATCCCCAGTTCAAGTCCCAGCGACCGACAACGTGTGATTTGTCGTAAAATAAAAAACACAGCTACTTGTGTATCACACTCGGATGCTATCGACTTGCCATCTATACATCTTAAATAGAAGTAGCACTGGCAAATGAAACAACCGACAGTACGGCAGTTAGAACTGCGGCTCGGTGTGTTCGGTTGCCCTATGCTCCGCTTAGGAGATACAGGAACACATTATTAATATATAATTTATTTAAAAGTTAATACTACATTTCCATTTATATGTTAAATGTTTTATCTGCTCCTACTTTTATTTCTGATGATGTGAGTCCATAGGCTTATTCCATTTTGCCATTTTAAACTGATTCAACTTACACTTTTAAATTCGGATCACTTATTTTTCATTCCATTTGACTGACTAAGTAATATACTCGCCGGGGTATATAAAAAACAAAACTTTTAGCGAGATGTTTCAACACTTCTACTTCCGTTTTATATCTTCAATCTTCCCGTACAAATGGATCATCTTTTGCAAAATTTTTATCATTGATATTTATTGCACTACACAAAATTATTTTTATCGCTTAAAAATTTGTAAAGAAAGAGTTGTTGCTACATATTTCTCACCAAATATATTTCGACGTTGTCAATTTTGTCAATTGTACCAAATCGTAGTAAATTTATTAACAAGAAATCAATTTTTTTTTTATAAAAATTAAAGCCAACTGAATTATTTCTATTAAACTTCTGAAGAGCAACTAAGAGATGGTAGGACAAAACGTGCTCAATGTCCCCCATTTAAATTACTCGACCCTGATTCACAGCTTTCATTTCACAGGTAAATTATAAAATATATTATAGGATGTGTTTATTCTCAAGGAAGGTTTCCATTGTGTTTTTCTGGTACGTCTATATATATCATTTATCCTTCCTACTTTATGCTGGTAACAACAGAAATTCTGAATTTCAATTGATGGAAAATATATGAAGAGACCAATGAATTTTATTCTCAAATCTATATATACAATATAACAACTTTCAATATTTAACTATTTAAATGTTAATATTTGTAAAGCACTTCAAAATGAATTTCTATAATAATTTCCCCATTATTACAAAAATCAAAACAATCATAAATTTGTTCTAACCCTATGATATACCACTTCAAACTTTTTTTTTTAATAATGTATTGTTATTAAGGTAAAACTAATTTAACTTCGCATCTACTCTCTATTCCATACATGGAAAATAATTGCACATATTCATATCGGATTATACTCACAACTGGAAAGTAGATTCCCCTCCCATATTTCGTTGCTGAATCAGTTTTCCAGTAATTAGTTATTGGTCGTTTAACCTCCGTGTGTTGATAGTTTATAATAGTGTCCTGGGCGGGAATGCGTGCGAGGACTTATCCTGCATCCTGCATCGTGATGAGTGTATAATAGACAGGAATCCTTAGCCGCGCTGCCCGGCCACGAACCGTATCGACCAGGACCTTCGCTGAATCCTGATAAGTCCCTGACTTCATCACTACCACGTCACGTGGACGGTTTAACCCCTAATTTCATTATTTCGCGATAGACGTATTCATATTATGAGTAGGTCACACTACCCGGCTTATGTTGTTATTGGTGATATTGACAAGTACAAAATCTGATATAATAAAATAAACTTACCTCCTGCCTATCAATATATAGATAAGGGAAATATTGTTTTTGGCCAAATTTTTCGAGTATGAGTTTTCAACATATGAACACGAATTAAGGTCCCTAGAATATAATTTTACTATTTTTACCGTGATGCCTGTATGTCCATGTGTATGTGGGGCTGTGTGTGTCTGTGACGATTTTTCGCCGACGTAAACTCAAATACGATACATGTAAAAAATATAATATTTGGTATTTGAGGGTTATATTCAAATATGATGAACTTAGATTAGATTTTGACTAAAATGGTTAACCAGAAGTATAATATACTTTACACTAAATTTATATCCTAATAAAACAATACTATGCAGAACATTCTTTATTTATTTTTTCATTAGTTATCTGTTAATTTAATTTCGATAAAATAACTTCGACTGCACTGCCGACCATAAAGTTACATTTAGATAACTTGCAGGTTGGAGGCGTATACATTTTATCCTCCACACATGTTATATTGTTCGACATTGTATCTTTCAAACATTTAATCTTGCACACCTTTTATCGTGCACACTTTTAATCCGCGAAGAAAAGTTATCTTAAACACATTTTATCTTGCGCACATTTTGTCATCCACACATTTTATCTTCGCCAACGTTTGATCTTTAAAACATTGTAATTTTACCTGCCATTCATTTTATTGCCCATGCAATTAACATACTTATAATTAGATGAAATAGCCAGTATTAAATTTTTCTGAAGATAAAATGTGTAAGAGATAAAATGTGTGGAATATAAAATGAGTCTAAGATAAAATGTGTGGATGATAAAATGATTTAGAAGATAAAATGTGTGTAATATAACTTTTTTAGTGGATTAAAAGTGTGGAGGATAAAAGATATGCAAGATTGAAAGTGTGAAAGATACAATGCCAAACAATATAACATGTGTGAAGGATAAAATGTATACGCCCCGCAGGTCGTACAATAATGGCTACTTATATTACTGGTCTTACATAAAAATAATAACTAACACAATCTTTATGTGATACATTTTAACAAGTTATTATTAGTGGAAGCACATTTAAAAAAATGCTTGATTATCTTCTATAGATTCTACTCAAACTGAGTTTTCCCTGAGAATAGGCATTATTATTTTTTAATTTTGCATTACCCTAAATGTTGAAAATTTAATTGATTCAAATGTTTTGTAAGTACCTTGAAATATGAGTCAACCTCAAAAACTCGATTTGAAATTTTTGCACGATTTCTAAAGCTTACTTACATAGGTGTCAGGAGATAAAATAAGTATCATCGAATATTTGAATAAGTTATAGACTTATTTCATAATATAAATGTAAAGAAATGAGTTGCACAAACGAATATTATCATCATATTATCGTATAATTTCACAGAGTGCCGCTTGTGTGAGGAATAATTTTGCATAGTTTAATCCACGACTTTAAGAAACCAATTTTCCGGCATAATAAAGTATGTAGAATGTGCGATTTTCCATGGTAATCGTGGAAAATGACTCTAGCATTACACTCTGTGACATCTATCGGGTAATACGTTTTCTCGTAATGTCATAGTTAACCACTACCTTGTGTGGTCAGTCAAGATAAAAGTCCATTCCACTCAACCACTTTAAAAAAGATGTAATGGAAGCAAAACGATCACAATTTAAAATATTGAAATTAACTCTTACAATATTTACTTCCTTGTATGACGTTAAGGAAATGTAATCACGAAAAATTACGGTTTTCAGATTTCCAAGGGAATATTCGTTTTGACTATCCCTGAATCCATTTTGAATAGTTTCCCGCATAACTCAAAAATGATTAGCCGTTGAATGTTAAAATTTTGTATATGAGACTGCTGTAACTAGTAGATAGTAGATAGAGCTCTTTCTGCATATTCAAGTTCAACATATTTTAAATATGTTTTCAATAATTTGCTAGAAAGCAATTTTTTAAAAAAATATAACTTCATTTAAAAAGTATATAATTTACTTATAATAAATTATAAAGTTTTACCGCTATTTAACTGTAACGTATCAGTGTCACTGTAAAATGGACATGTATGATGAGAGACATACATTTAACGTGGCGCAGAAAATTTGACGTGTCGTCAAATAGTATATTGTGTTATAAAGAGTAAAAGTGATACTTTGTATGGCGACTGGCGAGCATGGAAGTTTGCACGACGAGCGAAACGAGTCGGACAATTGCATGCGAGGCACACAAAGACACTTTTACTCTGAATAATACATGCTATTTTTTCTTCAAACTTATAGAAATTTTAAAAAAGAAACTACTGTTTGACGTTTAATATGTAGGTTACCTGTCAGTTATTTATAATTTTTAGTAACTTTATTCTTAGGTTACCTAGTTTTTGTACAAGATACTTCTTATTGGCTGATTCTACATACGGCGGCGAAGAAATTATACGACGGCTAGAATAAAAAATTATATTACGGAGGCATAGAAATTAAACTTCAACCTTGTCAATCACGTCACAGAACATGTCACTTTTATGACGTTTGAAGAAAAAACATTTTATTTTCGTTGTTTACATGGGGAACTCGGTTCTTATTTTTACATTATATTTATATTTTTAATCTCCGTGTTTATAATATATTTATACAGAATAATTTGGATTTTCTTGTTTTGTGTGGTACTAGGAAAATTACAAAACTTAATTCTTGACCTTATGTGTAGTAATACCTACATATTTTTGTAAATTTATAATTTTTGTATTATACATATTTATGACTTATTTTTTTTTATAAAAAAATACATTTGATTCATAAGCTCGACTTTCTCTTTTTGTTATAAATCATTTTAACACCGTATGATTCATCATCCTTGGTTTAATTTTGACATTTATTCCTTGAGAAAGACCCGAGTGGGGTGGAAACTGGTCGGAGCTGAAATAAAGAAATCGAAAAAGACTGACTTCCACAATTCCAGTACTTTACTACCTGTCTTATTCATCTACCAGTCGAGAAAACCCTTTGATTATAATATAAACTGTCAAATGTAAAATAAATATTTATTTCCATAGGTAACCATATTAAACGTAAAATGTAACAAATTTACCGAATCATTAATTACCATAATAGTTAAATGGGGCTTGGTAGAAAAAAAATTAACCTATAAAAGTTTAGCTCATGACTTAATATTAAATTATTATTTGCAAAATCAAAATTTTTATAAAAACATTTCAGATATTCTTGGAAACACAACTTTCGGTTGCACGATTAACACCAAAATCTAATCAGATCTAATCTAGGGTGTCAGGAAGTTATACCCAAAATTTCAACTTTTTTATTGACTAATATTTGAGTAATCCATCCAGTCACACCCGGACAGAAATCATCATAAAAATATTAAAATCGTGTTCTAGGGATTTCAAAACGTGCTTATTCATTGAAAACTGACTATCCGATTTTTAGCATGATATCAATACCTCTCTTACTGATTGGTGAGAAGTAAAAATAGAGATATATAGTCAAGAGTATTGCTGAATAGAGGCGTCCGTGCTCTTAAGATTGACATTAGAATTGAAATTTTTGTTAGTTGGAGGAGAATATATACCCCTCTGTAAAACGTACAATATGAGATAGCTAATAAAAGTCTCACCTATGCTATGCGTATACGACAAAGATAGTAGATAAAAATTTAATAATTCTTGCAGCAGAAATTAATTATGTGAGTATCAACTGGGAAAAATCGACTCTATATCAATGTATGTATGACTATTTCCGGTCTACCGAAAACAAAACCTTCAGTAAGGAAGGATACTAGTATATATGAAAACCTGAGAAGTTAGAACACTGTTATTCGTAGCAGTGAACCTCCCAGAGAACTACCAAATCCAGAAAGCCATTTGTTCGGTAGAGTGTAAAGATTTTTTTATTTGTAACCCACTAAAGATTATACTTGGCCCATTTAATTCAGAATGTTCATTCCACAATGTTATGTGTAAATGTCATTATGAGGACGCATCGGTCAGCCATATTTCATAGTTGATTACACTTTATAATCAATGATACCACCACAGAAACGGAAGAATTGTTCTATGACCTGTGGACGCAGTCTTCTTTTTTCTATTTATATGAAATATAAATAAATTCACGCAGTTTATTATCCACTAACCCTTTCGTAACACATTATTTTTTTGTTTTACGTACTTGTGTTGTTAATAACTATTTCACGTACCGTGTACTACGTTATTTTAACTGTCAGAATCACAAACAAAACAACATGGAAGGTAATTTATTTTAGGGATTTAGAAAGTTTGATTTTTATTTCTGATTTATCGAATATGAAAGAAAAATAAATTAATAATACGTTAATAAATTACTAAATAAAGAAATACTTTGGTAGATAAAGTACGGGTACAGGCGCCGACTTTTAAAAATTTCCTTGGGGGCAAAATTTCTTATAATGACCAAAATCAAAACACGCAAGAAAAAAAATACTATACGAAACATTTTACAATGTTCTAATACGTGGACCCACTGAAAATAGAGCGCAATCCAATAATCCAGAGCAACCATAATCGCTTCAGAATGTGTTCTGGTTTCAGCGGGCCTAGAATTAGAGCAAATACTTTATAATGCTCTAATTATTGGCCCACTAAAACCAGAGCACAATCCAGAGAACTCCAGTGTAACTCTTTCCCACTTAAGGGTAGTAGTCACTTATTTTAAAATGGGTAGAGGTATAATAATTCTTTAAAATAATAACAATTCAGGGCTTTATTAATGATTGTAATAAAAGGTAAATGTTTTCTTGGGGACATTGCCCCGAGGAAAATTTTCCTTGGGGGCATGAGCCCCAATGCCGACAGCCATGAGTACGGGAAACTCAATTGCTACCATTAAAAGACACCATATGACTTCCTTGTAAGCTTATTAAATTATACAAATATTTTTCTGTACTTCGTTTGAACTAGTATCATTTGAGTGAGCTACTATCTTCCAATCAATTCCATGAAAAAATAATAAACCCTTCGAACAAAGTGCCCGTTTGGTACTGAACTAGATATTTCAGAAGAAATCTGAAAACAAAAGTTTTTCATGATTACAATACAAAATTAGTTAAAACACCGTAGCTATTTCTGTCTGAAAGTTAGGTTATATTCGCTTTAAAGTTAAAAATAATTAAAAGAATACCCTAAAAAATACACAATAGGCCTTCACGTTCACACTATTTTGACGCTTATGTACTTGCGAAACTCGATCTCAGGTTTTCATAACCACAACCGGTCATTCTAACCACTAAACCATAGCACGTACCCCATTGATATGGAAAGCGCTGAAATATCGACTAATCATTGTCGTAAACTATTCCATTCTGGTGAATTGAAAGTGGAGCACCTTCCCACCTTACAATAATTATTGAATGCCTAATTCTCCGACACACACAATAGTACAATGCACAATGGATCGAATCAATTCAACGACGGGATAATGCCTCCAATATGAAGCACAATTTCATTTACTTATTGATCTGGAATATAACACTGTACTTTGTCAAAACCACACAATCATTTCTCAATTTATAGCAAATCATTTTTATCGAACGTCGTATGTACATTATAAAACGTACGACACACGCTATTCAGTTGCAAAGAATGGGAAAAAAGCTACTCGTTTTCGATCAATTTTACTCAATACGAAAACATAAGATAATTTAAAATGAATTTGAAATTATTTACGCAAACAAACTTAATTATAGTTATACTTTTCTACTGTAACCTGGAAATGAAAAATAAAAGTACTTCACATGACAAACGAATTATAGCTATTTGTGTAAAAAGTAAAGAAAAGAAGGTGGTTATGCGAAAATTACAAAAAGAGACGAAGGCGAGTTTTGTAAGAGCAGAAGTTAAATAACCACCTAGTTTCCTTACGTGTTTCATTCAATATTTTTTCTACTTCCGTTTCAATAAGTATAAAAATGTATTTGAAATTACGATTTTTTGACATTTTGATGACATTTATAAAATAAATAAAAAGTACAACACCAATGATTCTTTACTTTTGTGCGTTACTAAGTTACTACACCGAAATTGTTGGTTATAAACAGATTAACGGTATAAAATAAAGTTCTTTAAATTGTAAAATTGGAGCCTCTGTAAGTCTAATAAATACATATAATAACTATATTATTAATATTTGTAAATATAATAAGAACTAAATGTTCTATTATTGTAGCTGATTATGTTTCTATATATGCTTACTTTGCAATTTGATTTCGCATAATATAATGATCTCATTATTTCACTAGTGAAATAATGGTATCAATAACCTAACTAAAATTAATAAACGGAAGTATAAAAAAAAAGTATTTCTTTATTTTCATCACAATATTTTGAGTTACATTTCAATTATTTACGATCGGTATAACTGATTTAAAAAATCTGATGTGGACATCACATGATTTTCTTATACGCGTATTAAATTTTCTGTTGCCCTTCATTTAAACTTATTTCATTTGAAAGTGAGATCATTCTACATCTAATCTTTTTTGTGTTATGGGACAAATTAAAAAACCTTTCACACTTAGTGCCCTGTTGGCAGTGTCAATTGCAATAAAAAAGGAAGGTGCACAACTAGATGTTATAGCAGTCCCACATACAATATTTCAATATTCTACGGCATATCATTTATGAGTTATGGGAGATATGTACAGACGTCATGCTGAAATTAGTCTAAATGGATTCAGGGATGATAAAAACGGATATTTCCGTTGAAATTAAAAAATCGAAATTTTTCGTGATTAAAATTCTTTCTTTACTTCGTACAAGAAAGTAAAAAATATAATACACATTCATAAATTATTAACTTATGATTTAATAATCTCTTGAGAATGACTCAAGTGGTTTATTTTTTAAAATAAACGGACTGCATCCCAGATATTCATTTTATTTTCCCTTATGATTTAAGATCTATAATATTTTCAACAAGATGACTTTCATTCGACTGTCTAGATCTATAGGCACAGACACAACTTCATATTCAAGAATTTTAGTCACTAGCAACCAGATTCATGAAACAAGATTTTATTAATTTATTTTACAATAATATATTAACAGAATATATAAGGTTTGCATCCATGTATCCTAATAATAGTTATTTACGTGACCACGGTGTAAGTTAATCTTTACAGGGCGAGCTGGAAATTTGTGAGGCGAGCGACGAAGGAGTAAACTCTCATAATCCAGTGAGCCCAGTAAGATTAATTGCACGCGTACCGCGTACTAAATTTTATTTACACCTTCATAGCGTTTTTTTATTAATTTATTTTATTATTCAAAAAAAAATAAAAATTCTATTATGAAATCAAAGGTAGTCAGCGGTAGTAGAACAATTTATAGCTAGACGTTGTCAAATGAGTTTCGCCAAGGCTAGCCTTGTAAATTTTTACAGGTTAGTTACTGTAATTGTTTATTGTATTGTAGATGGAAATAAATAAGTTTTTTTCTACGACCATTCAGATATTTGCTTGTTGTATGTTTGTTATTGCTACGGATATATAGTATAATGTATATCTGTCAAAAGTCATATCGTTTAATTTTTGTTTTGTAGCTAGTTGCTATGAGGTAGTGAAATGGAGACATCGTTATTATTAAAATATAAATGAGTTACGAAATAATATCGTGGTCGTAAAAAAATATAATGTACAACTCGCTTGGAATGTCCATTTCATACTCATATGATTTGCTGTCATACTCGTATGAAATGAGTATCATTCCATGTTTGTTGTACAATATACTATTATTGCAAAGCTTATTGAAAATTGCATTTCGTTGAGAGATGAAAGCAAATGCTACATATTTCCAATGGACCTATAATTGTAGGCAAAATCTAATCAACTCGTCCATTTACAACCAGATTTTCAAAACAATTTTTCGAATTGTGAGGTTGATAGAAATTGAATTAGAGTACAGTTGCTTCATAATTACACAAAAAAGCACCCATACGTATAACCTGGTAAAAACAAATTATAGGGAACTTATAACGTGCGTATGTATGGTAATATGTATTAATATTCAATTTTTGACATAATCCTTACACTTATTTTTCCTTTAGAAAGGGTGGGAGAAATTGTATAAATATCTGTTATTATTAAAATATTTCATAAATCATTGAACCTCTCATGTTATTATTATAATTCAAAAATGAAGTTAGTTGACCTGTATTACGGATATTAACTTTAATAAATGTATATTGAATTATAGGACAGATTTATCTAATACGTCATCAAACATAGGCGGCGCATAATTTTTATGGGATAAAACATAGTGCAAAATAGTAAATATTTGGACATTAGAGGAAATTTTAATATCTTACATTTTGCTCCTTCTTCATTTGCCCCAATGTCATGTACAATAATTTCTCTTGCACCGCTTCTAATAGTCATCTCTTTACAATTCAACATTTAGTACAATACATATACGCTTCTTGTACGACAAACATTAATTATCGCCTTATTTTAATTTATTGAATAATACAATTTGCCAGTTGAGATTCTCAGAAACAAATCGATGTTATAACAAAAACTTTCTAGTCAACTGTAATTAATTCTATTTCCCAAAAATAGTGAAGCGTATTGGTAAATTATTAGTCTTTATTTAACAAAATTATCAAGCGCTTCATATTAATAGTGACAAACATTACATCTTCCGTTAATCCTTTTTCCTTGCCATTAGCACAAGTGTAGATAACCAGTTATTGCAAGTTTATCAAAAGTACGTTGGACCAATTTTATTCATTTTATTATACATACAGTGCTGGTAACAAGAGAAGATTTACTGCCATTGTTTACTATTATTTATTATAACATATTTGTATTAAAGATGTGACGAATAGCAGTTCAACCGAATAACTGATATTTGGCCGCATATTCGGCGTTATCGAATAATTATTTTTATACAATCTGAAACCGTGATTGATGGTCCACGTTGTGGAGAGGGATCTATTTATTAGAAACAAATAAATATTTACAAAGATATTTCTTCTTATTGTTTAAAATTATTATCTATAATTATATATTTTAACGTAACGAAAGAGCGTTTCATTTCACTTATTTATTGTAACCGAATATTCGATATTAAAATGCACCGAATAGGCAGAAAATCGAATAGTGAAAATATGGACGAATAAGCCGAATACCGAATAATTATTCGGCTCCGGTCCGATCTCTAATTTGTATGGATGCCAGTATACGGATCAGTAAGTTTTTTCTGTTAAACTATCATTCTTTACATATTATGATTTTGATTTTTAAGGTAAATTACTAACTTGCCAAATTAAACCTATATCACTTTATTGTTGTAGGAGATCTTGTACAAGTCTCTTTCCGCATCTGTTACATTAAAATTATTTTTGAAAGATTCCCTTACCGTTCAAAAACATTTATAAGTTATCCATAAGTACTGTTTAACTCTTTATTTACCTGAAATGGTGACGACGCCAAAGGCAATGGGCAAAGCAGCAATGGTACCGGCCCCCGAGATCTCAGAGGCAGCCAGGGCTACCAACACAGCGCTGCCTAGCGCCCAGCGGCTCAGGAAGCCGTCCTTGCCGATGTCGGCCACCAGGCCCGTGCCTTCGCAGCCGCTCGACATCGTACCTGCAGGGCTTCTTCTACCAGCTGCAACAGATAAATGAATATCGCTGTAATCTTCTCGTACGCTTTATTGTATAACTTATTGTATATTTCAATATTATATTATTATATTATATCGATCTTCGACTGGATGGTGAGTGGATGTTGGAAAGATAAAAATACGACAGCAGTGTATAAAAATTTATTTCAAATAAACGATGTTTCGACTAATCTATGGTCTTCATCAGGGTTTAGAAATAGTAGATAGCATACTATAACGTTTTATTTATTTAGATGAAGTGTAAACATAAGTGAAATACGAGCATTTATATAACTAAGTTTAATAAACGAATGATAAATTATAAAAAGATAATAAAAGTAAGTAACACTATGAATAAACAAATATATACACTAATTTAGAAGTCATTATTATTAATAAAGAGTTAAGCACTAAAAACATTTATTTAAACTCTACTACGCAATAATTCTTTCCACAATATATTTATATCACTGGCTATTTATTTATTTCACCAACTATTCATTTATATCATCAAATATTTATTTATTTCTTCTTTACATGTCGCTGACATGTACTGACCAACACTGACTTTCTCTTAATCTCCAGAACATTCTACAGTCTTCTAAACTGTAAAATTCCCTAAACAATAGCTGCGTCGCTCCTACCCCACTTGACCTTTAACGCGACTACCTGTTCAGACAGGTCAGGCGTGATGATTCATCCGCGGTGAGTCTCGCTCGTTATAATAATGTAATTGTTGTAAAATAGTATTTATTTATTTAAAAAAAATATTGGTTTTTAGTACTTTGAGTGCCCACCCTAAAAAATGTCAGACCGGCTGTGCCCAGTCAAATAAAATTGGCTGGCGACGTCACTGGCCACATCATGTTATAACTCGCAGTGCTTTCCAAAAGTCATATTTACTAATTTGATTAATCACTTTATTCCATAAAGATTCGAGCGTCGTGTGTTGAATTTCATATAAATTTATGCAGTTGATCATACGATAACAACTGGTAAACGCCCTTTACAAAACAAAAATCCATCATACCCATAAAAAACTAATGATAATTTATTCATTTATGTGTTTCACGTAGACGTCTGTGAGCTTGTATGCTTATTCTTGTCATTTGGAAATAATTTAATTCCTATCTAGAAAGAGGCATTCAAAAATAATAAAAACAAAATACAGAGATAACAAAAACAATTCAAAAAGCTCGTTTCACTCCAGGAAAATAAAAACATGGAGTGGAATTATTATTCAAGGGAAGTCGCAGGTTTTAACAGTTTAAATAATAAAGAGAAGGGAGGTTTTTACCCTTATTTGCATCCCAAATTTGATGAAGGGACTCTGAACATCAAGGGATGCTTAATTTGGGACGATACAATATTACTAAACATATAAACATCTTGTACTCATCATATTACAATTTTATTACTTCATTTGTTTAAGGGTAACCCAGATTAGTTTATGTTTACTGCTGTTCTTACCTACACAAATTTTTGTTAAATGTTAAATTATAAGTTTTATTTGCAAACTCGGTAGACAGAGCCGGATTACCATATTTAGTGCCCCAAAGCCAGTACCAAATTTCGCCCTCACAACCACCTTCTCTCTGAAATTGAAATATTATTGTATGCAATTAATTATTTAATAATATAAAGTCTAAGTTTTTCTACATTATAAACATTATACCAAATGCAAGGTTACGCCGCAGGTATATTACAGTCAGGTCGAGACACGTTTAGTCAACCTTCTATTTCTATTGAATTGACGCATCGAAGCTGCGAGAATATTCGAGAGCTTAATTGCTCAGTTATATAAGCCCAAGCAGAAAAGACCGCGAGGATAGCCTACAGTCTGATATCAATACGAGTGATGAACATATATGGATGGTGATATAAATATCGTGTAAATAAATAGTGCATAGTATTAAGTATTTAAATAACTATTCATAGTATGTGAGTCTTTATTAATAATTGTTACTGTTAAATTAGTGTACATATTTGTTTATTCATAGTGTTACTTATTTTTATTATTTTTTTATAATTTATTATTCGTTCATTACACTTATGGCCGGTTGCACCAGTAGTACTTAAATTTTAAGCTTCCCTTAAATGAACAATATCACATCGGAATAAAATGTCAAATGAACTATTTAACATTGCTGTCAAAATTTCGATTAGCATTTTTTTGTTTAAGTGTCGCTTAAAATTTAAGCTTTGTTGGTGCAACTGGGCATTAGTTATATAAATATACGTGTTTCAATTATTTTTATACTTCACCCAAATAAATAACATTACAGAATAATATATATTTATCAGTTTAAACAAATTCACAATTCAGTTCAACCAGGGTTGCCAGATATCCCAATTTCGGCGGAAATGTCACGCTTAAACAAAATCTCTTGCAAAAAAAAAATATATGTAAATTAAAATTACAAATACACGTCAATTCTAAACATTTAAATATATGAATTTGTTTTCACGCTAGTTCCAGTCAATTTTGATGACTTCCGAAATGTAAAATTAGTAGTGCGGCGAAGAATTATAAAAATATTATTAAAGAATTTGTTACAATTCGTTTTAGAGTATTCGACAATTGTTTTTATAATATTTTCAATATGTATAAGGTCAATATCAATTATAATAACTGTCACTGTCAAATGTAAAACATTTATTTCCATACATAAACAGATTAACCGCAATTGTCACTTGTCACATATTTACTGAATGATGAATTACTTGTCATAGTAAAATGGGGCTAGGTAGAAACAAATTGGAAGTATAACATTTTAGCTAATGACATAATATTAAATTATTATTTACAAAAATTCTCATATATTCATAAAAAATAAAGATATTTCAGAAAAACACTTTAGATCTTCATAAAAATACCACTTCCGTTGCACTATTAACCCCAAAATCTATTCACATCTAATCTAGGGTGTCAGAATGTACTTACTCGAAAAGTAAGAAGAATAGATAAAAGAAGAAACGGAGACATACGGAAAGAATTAGAAGTGTAACCATTCACGGAGGGTACTACTCGTAAAGGACAGAAAGTTAAAGTGGTACGGACACCAAGTAAGAATGGGATATAAAAAACAAGGTAAAACAGATGAGGAAGACCACGACAAACATGGAACAAAACAATATAATAGAAACAATAATAAAAGAGTCAGCCACGGATTGGAACTCGGGAAAAAAAGAAGAACTTTGTGAAGAACAAAAAAACAAAGCAGTAAAACAAACAATGGACCCGTAGATGAGGACAGAATTATGTATGTATGTAAAATATACCCTACAATGTTTAATATAAATCCGGAAAATTGTTTATAATATATTGTTATTTTTTTCGTATTAGTTAAATAACAGAAATTAAGTGTAGGTACTTGTGTGATCAGAATACTCGGCTCAAATCAAATGTGTAACCTTCCTCAGTATTTTATTTACAGCAGTTTATATTTATCTTAAAATATATTTTTCATTTAATTTTTGACGTGAGAAACATTGAAATATAAATTTTATTCATTGTTACGATTTCCACCAAGAAAATCTTGTGCTCTACATTACATATTCCTAAAAAAAAACACAAGAAAAGAATATTTAAATATTCTTTATTAGCATGACTAATATTTAGAATGTAAACACAACATCAGAAATATTGTCGAGAAAATAAACATTTTTAACAGAAAATAATAAATATTGACAAACTCAATTTAAACCGGAAAATTGTGGAGTTATTGACCTAGGACCTAGGTCATTCTTATTGACATAAGTTAATAATAATTTATTAATTATTATTGATCTAGATTTATAGGCGTGGACTACATGGGGGCATCTGAGTTCATGTATACCTCTTTCCATTTTTAATAATTGACCACTACTCTAAAATAACTGTGAGTTACATCCTTACAAATATTACCTGTGAATTATTTACGTATATAAATTTTCATTTTAAAATTCCACCAGTACAGTCACAATTATAAATTGAATATCAGCCAATAGGAATTCATATGGTCGGTAATAATACGCGTCTCAGAATATACCGGGGATCCTGAGACGTTGGCACTCAGTCCTGCTCTGCGGGTCTGGCCAGAGCGCCTTCCAGGGCATCCGATGCCCTGAAGGTAATCTAGTTCAGCCGGTCGAGAAGTGGAACACGTTTCAGTGTGTGCTCCAATTCTTGGCCTGCTAAAACCAGAGCACATTCTGGAACCGTTTTGGTTGCTTTGGTTTCAATGGGTAGTGTTTGCTTTAATTCTTGGCCTACTAGGACAATATAAAATTTTGGAGCAGTTTTCACTGCTCTGGATTGTGTTCTGATTTCAGTAGATTAAAAATTAGAACACTCAAAAGTGTTTGTTCTAATTCTTGGCCAGCTGAAACCAGAGCACATTCTGGAGCAGTTTTGGCTGCTATGGATTGTGCTTTGATTTCAGTAGGGCAAGAATTAGAGCAATCTAAAGTGTTTGCTCTAGTATTTCTTTCTTCTTGTAGGTAATTTTATGTTTCGATTTTGGTCATTATAATAATTTTTCTCTCCAAAGTAATTGGCGCCCATATCTAGGTTGCCATGGTTACCAAACAAACGGTAGAGAAAAAAAATTATCATGCTACATAAGGTAAATAATAGAGGTTATCTATGGCACTTGTGAGAAATAGTTCATTATGCACCAATAACTAATCCTAGACCTAAGAAAACTGAACATTCTTTTGGGAAATATATATTTAACGAAAAATTAAATTATTTTTTCAGACTATAATTATTAGTACCCTTCTTTTCGTCTTTGCGTAATAAAATGATGAAAATTAGGGTTTCTGATTTTCGTTTTTCATGGTACACTGTTACTACTGTCAGATGTATGGAATTTTTAGGTTACCAATTTAAATCTGTCAGTTGTTGATGATTGTTAGTAAATTCATTCTTAGGTTATCTAGTTTTATAGTGACATTTAGGACGGTATTGTAGGTGTCTATAGTACAAGTTATTTTTCTTCTACGCCGCCAGCTATATGTTTACTTCGGCGGCGTAGAAAGTAGAAATTTAATTTATATCTTGTGCATCAAGTCACAAGATGTTACATTTATGACTTTTGAAAAAAAGGGATCTCGATTTTTTTTCTAGTCTCGAAGTTTTGTTTTTAAAATCGTTCTTGACTTGCCTACACGAGATATTTCGAGATGAGATCACCGAGATTCGAGAAATATTTCGTCTCACCCGAACCACTAATGAAAATCACTATAAATTTACACCCTTCGAAATTAAAAAGGTTAATTTTATAACTGCATATACAATATTTGAATTTAGCGCCAAAGTATTCCTACAATCTGCATTTTTAATAGAGTATTGACTTCGCCATCCCGATTTGTAATATGTAAACATAAACGCTGAAATGAATTCTATTCTGCTCAGTGAAATATAATTTCAAAATTGTTGAGATTCTGCGTAAAAATTCCAGGCATTTGTGTGTAGATTACAGTGTTTATAATTGAAAAGGTTTGCTGCATACGTTTTGCGATAAAGCTGAACAATACTCCAGCCACGTTAATCCTTTTACAGCAACATTATTCTCTCCCAAATAAAACGAAATACGTTGTGAGACACATTATAATTCCCCTTGCATTTGCATTAAATTCCTATGAAACTTCTCCTACTTTCCACCTTATTTCTTCGCGCATAAATTCAACACAAGAATTTCAACTTACAGAGAATTAAGAAAAGAAACGGCGAACTCATACATTATCTGCGACACTGTGACAGCCATATACTTACAAATATCTTATTGATTTCTGTATAAGCATGTTGCAAAGCAAGCTATGTGTATAATTAAATTATTTTGAATGACTAGCACTTTCAGAAAATTGTTAGGTATTTGTAAAACGCAAATGGAAATTTTTATGCTTGAATATCATTCAGAACATTATGATTAATATTTTAAGGGGCCCTAAGCATGCCCAAATCTTGGGGGCTTCTTAACAGTATTGAATATAAAAAAAAAATGAAATGAAATTATAATATATTAAGTAATTACACCGGTAATGACTTTCCTTGCCGTTTGTGATGCTTATACTATTTTTTGCACGATCAAAATTTAATTTCCCTCAATATCTGTACAAAAAGTATTCAAAATAAGGTCAAATAAAATTCAGTCATGGAACATACCGTTTACACGGTATTTTTCAAACATTCACTTCATTTTGCAATATATCAAAGATCTGTTATTTGTGTTTGTGTTTTTGTGCAAGAAATAACTGCGAAAGTAATTTACAAGGTACCATTATTTATGAATCTTTATCTATAGTATTAGCACAGAATAGTTATATACAGAAATGACACTCTGTGTCGGTACCTTTGATGTTACCCTAGTCAGTTCTATGACCTTGGAGCATTGTGTAGACCTTTAAATTTGTTGACTTCCCCTATCTCTCACTAAGATGTGAAGAACCTTTCCGATTTTAAACAATGAGCCCTTTAAATTTGTTCACTTTCCCCATCTCTCTCTAATTTTCGTTTCTCTGCCTTACTATCGCTTCTGCATAAACCTATTCTGGGGTATTAGTACAGAACAGTTATATGCAGAAGGTGGCCATAAGCTGGATGGAACATATACAAAGAATGGACAAACATAGGCCAACAAAAAAATAATTGAAGCGCGGGAATCCGAAAAAAAAAGAGGTAGACCCAGAAAACAAATATTTGTAAATATCTGTTACCGCGATTACACTACTATTTCCATTTAATTTTAGCGTTAGTTGGATACAGATAGCATATACGTATACCCGTCTGTAACACGTACTAGAAAAATTCTAGGTAAGAATTTAATGTCTCTTGCAGCAGAAATTGATAACGTGAGCAACAACTCAGAAAAACCGGCTTTCTTACAAATACAATGCAGTGGAAAAGTTAATTATAAAAAAGGAGAACAAATACTACATGGTGGAGCACAATAACCTCCCTACTTTCAATAAGTAATTGTGAAGGTAGGATATGTCGTAGAAGGGTTAGGATAGTTGCAAAAGGAGCAGATAGTCGGAAAATTATGTTTATAATTCCCCTCAATCGTAAATATGGCGAGGTCCAAAAAGCCGCGACTTTTGCCGTCGAAACTTACTTTTCGAAAAACTACTGAATCGCAGTGATGCAGTGTAAGTTTCATACTCGCTACCAAATCTCCCTTCGGAGTTTACTTGCCGTTCGGAAATCTGTTCTGTTGGGGGTTGACAAATTCAAAGAAACAGAAAGTGTATCTACGAAAAGAAATGGCCGACAACGGACCTCTCGAACACCGAAGAATTGGTCCCTACTTTTTTATGAAGAAAAACGCGCGTTACTGTAATTTTTTTTTCGGTATGTCACCATGATCCAAGAGTTTTTGCGCCAGATCTTAAAGAATTTAATGCAGGAAACGTCTGGTTCCAACAGGATTGAATCACAACACACACAGGTCGAAATTTAATGGCTATTTTGAGGGAAATGTTCCTCGGCCAACTGATCTCTATAAGAAACGACATTTTAACGCTCTGCGACTATTTCTTGCAGGGGTATCTAAAGACTGAAGTGTTTAAACATCGTCCCAGAATCCAACAAATTCTGGAGGATGTAACCCGTTTAGAACTAGCGCTCATATGAAAAGATATGCTTCATAGAGATATGCAAAATTCTAGAATCCGCCTACAGCAGTATGTTCTCCGGCCACGGAGAAACTAAAAATAAAAATTTTATATGTCTACTGATTTTTCAAAACTAGGGAGGTTGCTTTGTACAATTTGACAATACAAATGTACGAATAAATAATTCATAATAACATTGTTATTCTAAATTGTAACCATTGTAACTAAGTACAGCAATTGTTAAATAAATAAAAAATATGTACAGATGTCAACTAAAAGAGAAGATGAGTGAATTAAATTTCGATATAGAAAAGGTTGCGGGAGAGATTACTAAAGAATTATTACCCCAAAAGTCAAGAAAAAATTGCGACCAGTAAGATGTATTTGTTAAATGATGTAGTGAGAAAAAACTTGAAAATTACACGGAGAATGTATTGTTAGTGTACTTCCACGAAAAATCAAAATTGTTTTGTTTTATTGTTAAGAATTCAGACAAAAATTCTATAAATCTTGTTGAAATCTGTACGAAGTACATGACATTGCGAAAGACTAAAACACCTCTTCCAAAATGTGTATATGTTTCATAAATTTTTGATTTTCAATTGTATGTTACTATTTGATGTTATGGAAACATCTTGTTTATTTTTACTTTAATCTCGCTGGGATTTTTTTCATATTTAATCCCTCTGGGACTGAATTTGAACTTTAGTCCCTGAAATGAGTGATTAGAATCGCTCTTTAGTCTCGAGAGTGCGAAAATAATATTTTATTTATTGCTTAATAATCAATTCTAACTCTGGGAATCGAAACTCAAATGACTCTTGTTATGTTCAATTTCACTTCAAAGCTCATTAATTAATCAAGTACCACTGCATTTACTTAATAAAAACACATATTTTAAAAACTCAATATTTTGTATGATATCAATTAAAACTGAAAATGGATTGTACCATAAAATATCTGTTATATTTATGTTATTACGATTACGTAGCGTGTACAATTGTTTGTTTGATATATCATATTGTATGTTTTTATGTTACATATATATTTAACATGTGTACAATTTGTATATTGTTCTGATTTTTATATACACAATACTAATGAAATATAGTTCAATTATAATATGTATACAAAATAAACTAACATTGAAGTAATTAACAAGTACGTCATTTTGTATCCCTACGCGTATTTTATGCCTATTTCATTTTATCTTGAACAAACAAAAACTTTTATTGATTTTTACCCAAATCAATATGATTGTTATCTGTTTCTAGGAATAAAATGATGGTAACGTCTAGGCTTGTAACAATGCTATGACCTTCATTATTTTAATTACTTGTAAACATTAAATTAGTATGCAATTAACACGTAGATGTCATACTGAAATAAACGTGATAATAAAACTAACTTAGCGAAAAGAAATTTATATTTCCAGGTATAATGTACTTTAAAGATCAGAGTTATATTTAGATACTGTGAGTATTTTTAATGTGAAATATATAATTTATATAGCCATAGTTACGACCATGTGATTGACAACAATGTATTTACTTGTCCCATTTTATTTAAAATGAAACAGGGAATGAATGAATCTGAAAGGAGTATTAAATTTTAATATTGTAAAAAATTACAAAATAACGAACAAATAAACCAACAAACAAGTAAACATAAAAACAAAATTAAACAATAATTAAAATTAATTGCTAAGCAATGACCCAATATTATAATATACTACATACATATTTTGAAAAATGTTTTAAACTTTAATTAATAATGTAAATTTATAAGATTACCCGTGATGCATATATTTGATTATAAAAAATTCCAATAAAAATAATCTAATGTACGATTGAGTGATCTAGCAGGCTATTCTATTATTTCCTCTAAAGTTATTAACAATTGGAATACCATTGCGCATTTAAAGTTTTTTTTTTATTACAAAACAAATGTCTATACATTCTGTATATTTCAGTTTCAATGAGACAGGTAAATACATTGCTGTCAATCAGATGTCATGTCGTAACGATAGATTTGCCAAATCCAATGTTTCATGCTGAAAAATACTCACGATATAGTACAATAGGTCCATTCTTTTTACAGAAAATATCAAAACACATCACATGGTATTTTTATTTTATGAGGTTGAAATATAATGGTGAGAATATTCCAAATATACTTATACCGTGTGTCCCAAAAACATGTCAATAGGCATTTAAAATGAGAAACCAATTTTTGATAAAACAAATTATCCGGCTAATAACTAAGTAATCATATAGCACAGGATAATATACTACATGTATACCTACGTGTTATTTTATACAGATTATTTCTGTTTAAAATCATAACTCTACGAAATTTACAAAAAAAAAAATTCGCATCATATTTTTTTGCTCTGCAAGATTAATAATATGTGTCAATTTATAGTTATGACATCGAGCTACTAAATTAAATATATTCAATTTGATTTTATTGTATGAGCATGACTCATTGTCGATGACTCATCGCTGGCGACCTGTCTAGTCAGGTATAGTTTATAAGCCAAGTGAGATAAGAGCGACGCCGCTATTGTTCGGTAATTTTGTAGATTCCGGAAGATTCTAGAAGATTCGAGATTAATTACACAGGTATAAAAGTGTCGCGGCCTAGAGAATAAAGGCAGGGTGTGCAGTCAAAAAGAGTCAATCCAGTCACAGAATAGTTACATACAGAAGCGACACTCCGTGTCGGTACCTGTCATGTTACCCTATTCAGTTCTATGACCTTGGAACATTGTGTAAACCTTTAAATTTGTTGCCTTTCCCTATATCTCACTAAGATGTGAAGAAACTTTCCGATTTTAAACAATGAGCCCTATAAATTTGTTGCCTTTCCCCATCTCTCTCTAATTTTCGTTTCTCTGTCTTACTGTCGCTTCTGTATAAACCTATTCTGAGGTCCAGTGGAGAACAGCGAGATGTGAAATAAAAATAAATATTTAATAGAAATTAATTTTGTGAAAATAAATTAAGTAAAATAAATTCTGTCGTATATAAATAACTATTACTTAATAATTTGTGTGTTAAGTGTGTATTTGTAATTTTTAACCCTCAATAATATCAATTATTTTTCAAGAAGGAACAGGTAGAGTCTGGGAAACACAGTTTTAAAAATTATAACTGATTGGAAATAAGCGAAACTGTTTAAATAAACAGTTTCAATTTTTGACATGTCTTGTAAATGATAATATATAATTTAAATAAAACTTAGTTAAATTTACACCAAAAATATCCTACTTTACTTAATCCTTGAACCTTTCTACCTTTCGGTGTAAGGTTATCGGAGTAAAGCGGAATTAGGGTAGTTACTTTAATATGTCTCTCCACTGTTTTCTGTCTTTTACTAGTCTTGATTTGCCTCCAAGTTTTCTGGCTCTACTTCTTTTTCTTTTCCCATATTCTCTCGCTTTAAATACTTTTTTTGTTAGCCTATGTTGTTTTATTCTTTGAACATGTTCCATCCACCTTAGTTGACCATGTTGTATTGTCACCTCTATTGGTATTACATTTAACTGATTCTGTATATTTCGTTCCTTATCATATCACCTCTCGTCTTTCCTTTTATTTTTCTTAAAAATCTCATCTCAGTACTCGTTAATTTACTTCTTTGTCTTTTTTGTCGTCCAGCTTTCACACGTAAAGGGAAGAGTTGGTTTTACTACTTTTCTGACGACTTCCGACTTTACTTCTGCAGGTATCTCCTTTCGATTTTGGCAATTCTTTCGTTAATTTACCCAGTTTTAGGGTGATATTTTTCGATATCGCTATCAGCACTAACAACAATTGTTTCACAACAACCTTTCCATTTTTTGGAAAAATAATTATTACTCTATAATATTAATTCATATTTTTAAAAAAATATTTATAAAAACAAATAATCTAGGCTAACTTATAATAATAAAGAAAAAAATTACACTATATTCTGATAGCTACAAAACAATATATTATTCGGGTTCACAAAAGTCTAACTCTCCTCCACTATAAAGGTGAGACGGACCAAGGCTATGAGTAGATGAACAGATTGACATACTGTTATCATTTGTCATATGGTAAACAGCAACCACAAATTACACATTTTATCCAATCATCCTTCTTTATTGATTTTAAAATAATTTTCCTTGCATCCCGCATATTCGTTTTCATAATCTTCAACTTCTTCATTACCATCATCTTCTGATTAAACATTTAACAACAATTCTTCAGATCTCGTGGCATAGCAACTAGATCGTCTGTTTTTCTGTGTGAATGATTTTTTTTCTCTTTATCGTTCTATTGATTATCAATATCAATAATTGATATTTTTAATAATAATCCTCTGGTCCATCTCTCCTCATAATAAGATCTATCCTCAGTACAGAGGTTACATGGACCACTAAACTACTTATGACTTTGTATAGTTCGATCTAGATTTTAGGTTACGTTATGTCTTATACACATGTTTATATAGTATGTGTATAAATAATAAATAATTAGTTTAAACCTAACAACCTAGTAATTAAATAATTGTATGTATAAGGCAAATTTTTTTTTGGCAGTTTTTAAACAAATATTGGGTTATTCAGTGCTAACTGCATTAATTTTCAAGTGGCTACTCACACTGTCTCTAAACAACAAAATTAACATTCCCTACGAGAGATATTATTGTAATGTACCTACCTGTAAAACCAAAAGTCCGTATCTCCTACCGGTCTGTCTCTCCTACACTTACCCTAACAAAATTCCCTCGTCATGTAACATTTAAAGTTTTTCAATTTCTTTCAATTTTGATCTATTATTGTCAACTATCAGAAATTCACCCTCTAAATATATTTATAACGTGACGGAACGGGTGGAGTATCTCAGACACACTATTTCTACAATGCTAAAACTACACACTTTTAAATACACTTGAACATGAAATCTACAATTTGTTAAAAAAAAAATCGTTTGTCTCACAGACAAGTTATGAAAATCATATAATTTCATATACATCTGGTCGCATCGAAACTGGCCAAAAACAAATAAATAAATCTAAACTGTCAAGTGGTCCCTCGAAAGTTATAATGTACTTACATTCCTTGAAGCTTAAATACCTATACCGAGGAACTTTTATTTTTTCACTTGACCAAATATCAATATGCTGATTTCAAATTATCAAACAAAATTCAATTAAATTTAACCTTAGGGGCACATCAAAAACAAATGAAAACTGGGCTGATGATATTGTCAACTTCATACAAACATACAATGAGCCTGTAGCTATCAAAGTAAATGTCGAATACATTTAGGTTTTTGCTGAAAAAATAGCATCAAACTGATTGCCTGAATAAATCATTAATTATGAAAAAAGAAATTCTGGAGACTCGTAACGAATCTTACACAATACAACTCTTAGATTTTTAACGTAAAATTGTGTTTATAACACTCGTAATTTAATTTAATTTAATATACACTGTCCAACAGATCGAAGTCCAGTGACAGGACAGGGGACCTACAGCTTATAGTGGATTCCGAATCACTCGGACACAGCGGTATTTATTTTTGGCTACAGGTTAGTCGCCACTGGGATTTGAACCCCAGATCTTACATTCCGCTTACTAACCAACTAAGCCACCACTGTCCGTAAAAATAAAATAGAAAAAAAAATCACAAAATACCCATTTTTGGGACCAAAGTATTGAGTTTTGAAAATAGTTTATGTTGGTACGTCGATGCGCTTGTTACAAATTTAATTAATTAAAAATTAAAGTAGACAGATATATAATCTTGAAGATTATACCAGATTCTATGTGTAAAGTTACAAAAAGAAATGTTTTCTTCGCATATACATTCTGTGGAATAATTCGATGAAAAATGGGAAAAACGAAAAATTGAAGCAAATATTGATGCGCTGATTCAAAATATTCCAACAGAATTTAATTATCTCTTACCATTTTCAAAATATTTGGGTTCAAAGTTAAACTCAAAAAACGGCCAAATTACATATGTGTACCAATTTTCAGATTTTAATTTTGACTATTACAATTTTTAGATCAAAAATGGGAAACCGGCGAAAATAGTGAAAAATCATGTGTTACACCTTATGACTTTTTGCGATTGACTCCAATTAAATTGATAAAATCCCGCCACTGACTACAGATACTATTTATACATATGCAGAATGTTCATTTTATTTTGTCCACTATTGCTATCTCGAGAACTATACGTGATACAAGGTCGTTTAAATTAGCAGTTTCTATTTTACGGGATTATTTTAATAACCACAGAAATATTTTTTTTTGACCCAGTGGTTCTCAAGATACGGGGCCTAACTTTCTTATTGTAAATGGAACAAATTACAAATCAAATGATATGTTTGACGTTAATTTTTAGTTAAATATCAAAATTCCTATGTTGGCATTAATTTTGTATACATTTACCCGAGCATTTACCTGAAAATAGCAGATGCCATGAATAAATAAAAAACAAACGGCAAATTCTTCGTTCTTATCACGCTAATTCTATCTTTAAATTAAAAAATCCTATTAAAAGAATGTAGAATTTAATGTTCATTTTCTATTTATACATAGCAATTGCTATTTCAGATAAAAATATACAAACAATGGCAACAAACGGATTTAATTTTTAACTAAAAAGTAATTTCAAACATATAATTGCTTTTGTAATTTTATTTAGATTCCAAATAAGTAAAAATGTATATGGTGTTCCATTTAAAATAAGAAAGTTGGGCCCTATATCCTGAAAACAACTGGTTTAAAAAAATGTTTGGCTCATTTTAATAGTCTTGTAAAATAGAAATTGTTTGCTGATTTAACCGACCTCGCAGCTCTTATAGTTCTCGAGATGATAGCAATAGTGGATAAAAATGAACAGCCTGTATACCACCTTACTGTCCCAGATAAAATGCAACATATTTACATACAGGTTATAGATTGTCAATGTCAAATAAAATTGTCATAAAACCATGAAATTAGTCATTTTTCTTGTATTTCTTATCTGTTTGTATAACGTAATTGTATTTGTTATAGACATACAAATTTTACATTAAAAAGAATAACCAAAGCAAACAATAAAGCGAAACATTTCAATTTATCATTATCTCACAATATTCATTTTGTATTCTCTCGAAATTTGTCTTATATACACGGAGAATACTAGAAACCTTGACAGAGGAAATTAAGATGGGAAAACAGTTTTTTGCTATTTTCATTTGTCCCGCTAAATATAATGGAGGTTATGTGGCACCGTTGGTTAGATTATTTAATTTTGCATCTATTGATATCTTATACCGTGTGCTCGAAGAAAGTGCTGTCATAGGCATTTAACATGAGAAAACAGTTTTTGATAAATAAAAACTGTTAAATGCCTATGACAACATTTTCTTGGAACACACGGTATAATGCCATTAATTTGAATTTTATCCCGTAATATAATTGTTATATATAAACTATTGTTTGTTTAGGGTTTTTTAATGCGGATTTATTGTTAATAAAATTAAAAATCGATCGACTAGTTTTAAAAATATTTTGTTTTGAAATTTTTGATCGGTCGCCATTTTGTTATTTGATAAAATAGAAAATAATTGTAAATACAAATGTTTTAGAGAACCTAAAGCAAATACTAAAAGTTTTTGTATTTTTAAATATTCCTTAAAATAAGGCAGTAATGACGATTTTTTAAAAAACATAAGAACGCGTATAACTATGAACTGGAGCTCCAAATAAAAAATTTGAACTAAGAAAAAATGTTTATTTCAATGAGTTTTAACTGACGTTTTCGGGTGTTACAACTTAGTATTAACATCCTGTATAGAAAATAACAAAAGATTATAAGAAAAATATCAAATTCGGTGTATTTTCAATTAGTTTATTGTTGCTTGTGCATGTAGTGTTTTAAAAATGTATAATAAGTGCATACAACTTGCTTATATCAAATAGAGATGTAGGAAATACTACAAGAACATTAATAATAAAAATGTTTGGTTTGAGACATTCTTGTCAATGACACGGTCGTTGACTTCCATTAGTGTTGTTAATAATGTAGTCAAAATCAATTGTATCAAATATAACAATTATATTACAAAAAAAAATTCAATTTAACTTCTTATAATATTCTTAAGGCCAATTTTTCCATCGACCTTACGTGAGTATTTTTTGACATAAAACATGGTGATGTATCATATTCATAGTTATGACTTTATATTTGATTGATAGCAATGTATTTGCTTGTCTCATTTATAATGAAACACAAAAAACGAATT
Organism: Stenolophus ochropezus; assembly: GCA_035578165.1. NCBI lineage: Eukaryota > Metazoa > Arthropoda > Insecta > Coleoptera > Carabidae > Stenolophus > Stenolophus ochropezus. Next base: position 24,797,131 of record JAQOWZ010000008.1, read on the forward strand.
GAACAGAAGTATTACCTATATTTTAATATTGTAATAAACTAGGAAATAAAAAACTAATAAACCAACCAATAAACAAGTACGTATAATAACGAAAAATTAAAAAATAATTACAATAAATTTTCAAAAATCCATCCATTAACTGCTAAGCAATGACTCAATCTGATATAAAAATTTTGAATTACATACGATAATATTTGGGCAACTTTTTAATTCATCTAAATTTTGAAGATTTCCCCTAGTACAAACTTCTGATTTTAAAAATCACCATATGCAAGAACGTGTGATCTAGCATACCATTCTACTATTCTACCATTTACTCTAAAGTAACTAACGATTCTTAAAATTGTTTTTGCACTTGGTCTAGGTCTACCAGAAAATTTTATAACCCAAAAAGAAAATGCCAAATTCGTTCCCTATAGTTTCATTATAAAATTGTAAATGAGACAAGCAAATATACATTGCTGTCAATCAAATATCAATCAATTAAAAAATACACACGGTACATACATACGTATTTATTATAAGCAAATTGTATATTTTATTATTTTATATACTTATTTGAAATTAAATAAGCAACATTAGCAACGACAACACAGAATTACGACATTATACTTGTAACACCTATACTTATAACCTAATTATATGTTTGACATACACTTTACAATACAAACAATAACACAAATCATCTAAATTTTGAAGAATTCCTCTTTTAAAGATCACCATGTGTAAGATCGTATGATTTAGCAGACCATTATACTATTGTACCATTTTCTCTAAAGTTATTAATGATTCTTTAAATTGTTGTTGCACTTGGTGCAGGCCTGTCAGAAAATTTTATAATCCAAAAAGTAAATGTCAAATTCGTTCCCTATGTTTCATTTTAAATGACAAAAGCAAATAGACATTGCTGTCAATCAAATATCAAGTCTCAAGTTTTACGTTAAAAAATACTCATGGTACATACATATGAATTTGTTATAAGTAAACTGTATATTTTATAGACTTATTTAACATTAAATCCAAAACATTATCAACGACAACACGGAATTTGACATTTTTCTTATAATATTCTCTTTGTAACAGCTACACCTATAATCTAATTATGTTTTACATACACTTTACAATATAAACAATAACACAAATCATCTAAATTTTGAAGAATTCCCCTAGTATAAACTTCTGTTTTTAAAGATCACCATGTGTAAGATCGAGTGACCTAGCAGACCATTCTACTATTGTACCTTTTCCTCTAAAGTTATTAACGATTCTTTAAATTGTTGTTGCACTTGGTGCAGGCCTATCAGAAAATTTTATAATCCAAAAAGTAAATGTCAAATTCGTTCCTTATGTTTCATTGCAAAATTGTAAATGAGACAAGCTAATATTCATTATTGTCAATCAAATATCAATCAATTAAAATATACAGACGGTACAAACATATGTATTTATTATAACATAAGCGCAAATTGTATATTTTATATACTTATTTGAAATTAAATACACAACATTAGCAACGACAACACAGATTTTACATTTTTCTTACGACATTCTCTTTGTAACAGCTATTCTTACAACCTAATTATATGTTTTACATACACTTTACAATACAAACAATAATCTAAAACAATTAAAACATAATACTATCCCAAATTATACTATTCTACCATTTCCTCTAAAGTTATTAACGATACATAAAATTCTTATTGCACTTTGTGTAGTTTTTAGTAAATGTCAAATACGTTCCCTATGTTTCATCGTAAATGACAAAAGCAAATACACATTGCTGTCAATCAAATATCAAGTCTCAAGTTTTACGTTAAAAAATACTCACAGTACATACATACGTGTGTATTTGTTATAAGTAAATTGTATATTTTATTTTTTATTTGACATTAAATACAGAACATTAGAAACGACAACGAATTTGACATATTTCTTATAACATTCTCTTTGTAACAGCTACACCTATAATCTAATTATGTTTTACATACACTTTACAATGTAAACAATAACACAAATCATCTAAATTTTGAAGAATTCCCCTAGTATAAACTTCTGTTTTTAAAGATCACCATGTGTAAGATCGAGTGACCTAGCAGACCATTCTACTATTGTACCTTTTCCTCTAAAGTTATTAACGATTCTTTAAATTGTTGTTGCACTTGGTGCAGGCCTATTAGAAAATTTTATAATCCAAAAAGTAAATGTCAAATTCGTTCCCTATAGTTTCATTGTAAAATTGTAAATGAGACAAGCAAATATACATTGCTGTCAATGCCAATCTATTAAAAACACACATGAGACATACATATGAATTTATTATAAGTAACTTATTTAATTTTAAATATAGAACATTGCAACGACAATCGAATTTGACATATTTCTTATAACATTCTAACTGCTATTCTTTAAATTTTTGTTGCACTTGGTGCAGGACTATCCGAAAAATTTTTAATCCAAAAAGTAAATGTCAAATTCGTTCCCTATGTTTCATTATAAAATTGTAAATGAGACAAGCAAATATACATTGCTGTCCATCAAATATCAATCAATTATAAATACACACAGTGCATACATATGTATTTATTATATAAGTAACTTATTTAACATTAAATACAGAACATTAACAACGACAACAGAATTTGACATATTTCTTATACCGTTCTCTTTGTAACAGCTATACTTATAACCTAATTATATGTTTTGCATACACTTTACAATACAAACAATAACACAAAACAACTAAAATATGTTATTACTACACAATCAAGCAAACATTTTATAAACAATCTCAACCATGACAACCCCTACAAACCCTAAACAAGAAACAACCACAACAATGAACTATTCCCTGCTTCCCTCCTACCTTGACAGATCTAGACTCCTGGTGTCCGGCACATATCACTAGTCCTGCACTCACTGTTCTAGTAATACGTTGTGACCACGACCACGGGAGCACGGGGGTAATTAGCCACACTGTAAGCACGACGCCCGACGGAGCACCGAACAGCAGGGCGGACTGACACTGACTGCAAACAGGACGCCAGAGCGGCGCGCATGCGTGGTGGGCGTATGTGGTGGTCCTGCTGAAGTAGAAGAGGGGGGGAAGGTGGGTCAAAGCTTCTATGCACTTGTAATTTTTTGGTTAAGTAGTTTGTGTGGTGATACAATACTCAAAACAAAGACAATTTAAATTTACAAATATTGGATGTTTCAGAAAAGTATTGTTGTAAGGTCGTTCCAAATTAATGTTGAAGTAACAATATTCGTAAACGTTTATTTTCATTATAATTTATCTTTTTTTGTTGTTCTTATTCATTTTTGTACTTATTCATTTTCTTCCTCCAGTTTTCATCTATGTTGTTATTGGACCTTTGTCTGTTACATAGAGTAATCTAATAATAATAATAATAATAATAATAATAATAATATTACATAAATTAATTTTGAATTTAAGAAATAAAAACAAAATAAAATTGCTATATTTTTTGCCTGTCTTGACAAAATAGTATTCCGTGAATATAAAAGAATACCATTTGACATTTGTCTTATAATATTGTCATTGTATTTTCAAGTGTATTTGTAATAAACAAATTGTATATTTTATACACTTATTTTCCATTAAACACACAACACAATAAAATAAATCATCTCAAATTTATCATTTTTTCTCTAACTGTTATTTCAATAACAAAATTTGTAATTTTATTAACAATAATTCCGCATTAACACCTTAAACAAGCAATAGTTTTAGTTACATTATTAACATCACTAAAAAGAAAGAGTATTTTTTAACCCGAGACATAGTGATTTATTATATCTATGTTTAGGACTTGATATTTGCTTGACAGAAGTATTAAATTTTAATATTGTATGGAATTACAAAATGAAGAACTAATAAACCAACTAACCATCAAATAAGTATAATAACAAACAATTAAACAATAATTGCAATATTTTCTTAAAATCCGTCCATTTACTGCTAAGCAATAACTTAATCTGTTATAAAACTTTTGAATTACATGCGATGATATGTAAGCAATTGTAATATTTTGAGAAATCTGTTGTATTAAACTTTTAAGGTCATCAATAAAACGATTCTAGATATACATATAAGACCAAGAGATTTAGCAGACCATTCTACAATTTCCTCTAAAGTTATTATTGACTCTTAAAATTATTGTTTCACTTGATTTAGGCCTCTCAGAAAATTTTATAATACAAATAGCAAATGTCAAATTCGTTCCCTATGTTTCATTTTAATGGTAATCTTTAAAATCAAAAGTTCATACTAGGGGAAATCTTCAAAATTTAGATCAATTAAAAGTCCGAATTCAAAACTTTTTTCAAAATATTACAATTGCCCAAATATCATCGTATGTAATTCAAAATTTTATAGCAGATTGAGTATTTACTTTGCAGATAATGGATGGATTTTTGAAAATTAATTGTAATTGTTCGTAATTATTCATACCTGTTTGTTAATTAGAACAAATACATTGCTGTCAATTAAATATAAAAAGCCGTAACCAAGGATATGATAAATCCCATATTTCACGTTAAAAAATACGTACGGTAGTCAAAATTTTTAAGAATAAAGTGACGTTATCAATATTTGTATCTAAACTATGATGTTACGATGTACAACGTTTAATATGTGTATTAATTTATTCCAAATCAGCAAATTTTAAAAAATAAAATTTCAAAATTATAACCTATCTCTTAAACAGCTTTTAGCATGAAAACAAGATAACAACAACAAAGATTATATAAATAATTTGACAGTTCAAATCACTTAGGTAATCATAATCAAGTCGAGTAGCAGCTAACGTGTGTTGAAAAAAATGCACTACAATTATTTTCAATAAATCGACATATCATCAAAAAAATTTTACTTCCTTGTGTACGAAGAAAAGGAAATATTGTAATCGCGAAAAATTTATCTGATTTCAACGGAAATATCCATTTTGACTATCCCTAAATCCATTTTGACTAATTTCAGCGTGACGTCTGTACGTACGTACCAAAAGGGCACTTTGCTCGTAGTGCTTTTATTAATTTTTCACATAACTCAAAAACGATTAACCGTAGAATCTTTGAAATTCTGCTTTAGGAATTGCTATAACACCTAGTTATGCACCACCATTTTTGGTTCCAAATGGCCTTTTCAAAAGGTCAGTTTACTTTTGGCAAAAACTTAATAAAAATAACGATTTAGTTGGCTTTAAATTTTTTATTTATTGATAATAAATTGACATTGACAACTGTCAGAATATATTCCTGAGTTTATGTAGTGCAACAAGGAATAGTGAGTGATAAATATTTTAATAAAATTTTCAAAAGATGATCCATTTCGAAGAGAAGTTCGAAGATATGAAACGAATAGAAGTTGAAGAACGATTAGCTGTAGAATGACCTAACTTGCAAGCGAAATAAAGTGCAGCAAGAAATTTTTATAATTTAGGATACAAGAAAGTCATGTGGTGTCCACATCAGATTTTTTTTCATTTTAAAATAATTGGAAATATCATTAATATGCACATTTTTAAAGTAGCATTTTTTTTCTCACTTTTCTAAATATTAAAATGACTCAATTATTTTTATTTCATTTTGAAATTTTTTTCTCACATCTATGATGTCTCTAATTCCTAATAACAAAAATTAACTAACGCAGCTAACTTGACAGATAATCCTTTAAACATTTGTTATATTTGCCTCAATTCCATGACTAATGCTATCTTTAGAGTGATTTACTTCATTTTCATACTTAATTTCTGTGCATAAAGGGCACGTAATATTAATTTTGCGTGTTGATTCAGATAAAGAATTTTATGCTCTATAACTGATATTTGAAGCTATTTTTGTTTAAAATAATTAGAGAAGTAGGAAATTACGAAAAAATAATTTTACATGTTAAATCTGTTCGGGTGTTAGAGTCAACTTTCTGTATATGCAGAGTTCAAGGGATTAACAGTATTACGCAACCAGTACTACATTTCAAGTTTGTATTTTAGTTCCTGTTATACTGTTATTTTTTGATAAAAGACAAAGTTTACTTGACTAAGCTAGAAAACTGATAAAAATGGCGTTTTAATAGTCTCATAAACCATAATAAAAATTTTAAAATGCAGCTACATATATTGACAATGGTTATAGAAAGTTTATAGTGTCTATTGTGCTCATATTTATTATTTATAACGAATATTATGCATTAAATCTAAAATCGATTCTACTTAGACAAGGAAATAATGCAACGTTATCATAGAAAATGAGTATATTTTACTCTTCAAAATGTGTGCTTATAAATATGAGGACTAATGGAAATTGCATTACTACAATTAATCTATTTATGTAAAGCTATTCAAACTTTGTTAACGAATTATTTAATTGTATTATATTGCTGTAAATTTTCCAATAATGTTTTGTTAACAGTTAAAATTCGAAATGTTGTTTATATTTTGATTACAACAACAACCAAAAAGAACGCTTTATTTGAAGCTTTAAATTGTATTTCTTTTTTTATATTGCCAATAACATAAAATTAAAAATTTTGACAGAGTGTAATGCTAAAATATTTAAGTTAGCATTCCTATATTTTGCCGGCAAACAGAAAGTTTCTGGATGATTTGGAGTTTTGTAATACAAGTCATAATGGTACGTAGGTGCGAAAAATATATTTTGACAGTTGTCAGTATCAATTTATACAAGGAAGTAAAAAGAAAACTTTAATTATGTCTATAGAAATGAAATTAGTGTAAAAAACATAATAGTATACATATTACATAGGTATATAACATTCCTCAAAAAATATGTATAATAAAAAAGAAACTCTTACAGGAAAGGAAGTTACCAATTTCTGCACAAAATTCCTTCATGGCAACAAAAATTTTAAATGAATTTGTATTCTTTTTCTTTTTATATATTTTCATTTCTGTTGTTGGAAACGTCCCAATTTTTCACAGAAATATTTATCGCTACAATTTAACACTTAACTGCTAGTGGCAAAAAACTGTCAGATCAATATTTGCTCTTATACAAGAATTTCCAAATTAAATTCTTAAAATTAAAATTCTTCAAAACTAACATGTGAAACTGCGGTGAAACAATCAACTTGAGTATACGTTTCTTTAAAATTCAGATAACATTTTTTGCATACATGAAAATTTTTTAATTTAAAAAAACATTTCAATTTTTATTTAAAACGCAAAACGATTTCATTTCCGCGTCTGATAGTGGTTTCTACCTGACCAATTTTAATTATTTTTAATTTAAACTAAACCTCATGAACCACAGATGCGTTATCAGCATTTGATATTGCTTAATGTTATCATATTTAAAAATAAAATAATAATAGCGTCCATGATTTACTTGGTAGAATAATCACTTCCGACCATGGGCGCCGACTACATGGGGGCATCGGGGCTCATGCCCCCAAGGAAAAATTTCGAAAGGCAATGCCTCCAAGGAGATATTTCCCGTAGAGCAGTATTTTTTTACATTAGTAAGAAAGCCTTGAATTGTTATTATTTTAAAGAATTATTGTAATTTTTTCCATTTTTCAGTAACTGACTATTACCCTCGAGTGGATGTGAGTTGAGATACATCCTTACAAATACTATCAGTGAATTCCTCTCATCAAAGTACCTAAGTATACAAGTTTTCATTTTAAAGTTTCCAGTAGTACAGCCACAATTACAGATTGAATATTAGCCAATAGGAATCTATATGACCGATAATATTGCGCGTTTCAGGATATACCAGAGATCCTGAGACGCTAGCACTCAGTCCTGTTCTGCGGGGCGCCAGGGAGGCAGTAGGTCTCTGGGCCTCTTCCCCGCTTGATGGTCTGGCTAGACCGCCTTCCAGGGCATCTGATGGCCTGAAGGTGAACTAGTTCAGCCGGCCGGGATTTGGAGCACATTTCATCATGTGTTCTAATTCTTGGTCTGTTGAAACCGGAGCACATTCTGTAGCAGATTTATCTGCTGTGGATTGTGCTCTGGTTTTAGTTGATCAGGATTTAGAGCACTTATAAGTGATTGTTCTAATTCTAGGTCTTCTGAAATCAGAACACATTCTGCTCTAGATTGTGCTCTGGTTTCAGTGGGTCAGGAATTACAGCACTCAGTAGTAGGTGCCCTAATTCTAGGTTTTCTGAAATCCGAGCACATTCTGAAGCAGATTTAGCTGCTCTGGATTGTGCTCTGATTTCAGTAAGCCAGGAATTAGAGCACTCAGAAGAGTTTGCTCTAATTCTAGGTAATTCTATAGCAGTTTTGGTTGCTGTGGATTGTGCTCTAGTCAGCCAGTACGGTTGTGTGGTCGTGGCGTGTCTTGTCTGATCGTGTAGATAAGCAACATAGCCCGCCCTGTCCATTTGGATGGGTTGCCGCACAACGGCTCGGTGTGTGCTGGCCTTGCAGAGACTGTAAGCTGACAACCTGCATCTCTAAAATGCAAGTAAAACATGTCACGAAACAAGTACTTCAGGTACTTGAGGCCTTGTTCCACATAGGAATGTTGTGCCATTGATGATCATGGTGGATTGTGCTCTAGTTTCAGTTGGTCAGTAATTAGAACATTATAAAGCGTTTACTCTAATTATTGATCTACTGAGTACAGTGCACATTCTGGAGCAGATTTAATTGCTCTGTCTTTCGCTCTAGTTTGCTGAAACCGAAGCACAAAATAAAATGAATTAAATATTTTTCCTTGAAAGGTATTTTTAGTTTCCATTCATTCCTTTTTTAGTTTTTTTTTTTTGTACCAATTTGATATTTTGAGTTTGGTCATTATTAATAATTTTGCCACCTAGAAAACTAAAAGCGGTCGTCAATAAAATATTATTTGTGAGCATATAATTTTCAATAGATCAGTTTTGATTACATTGCAAAATAAATTTAACCAATCTTGTGACAATGAATTAAAATGTATGTAACACGTAACGTAACACATCTACCGGGAAACATTTGTATTGTTTAGAAAATATTTTGCGCATCGAAAACAATAAAGAAATGTTCTGTTTATTTGACAGTTGAAGGAAAAGATAATAAATTATTTTTAATAACCTCTAAAAGCTAAAAAATATCGGGTTACTCTTCTGCACCGCAATGCGTAAAATCACTAAAACCGGAAACGTTAACAATTATTGTTACCTATGTTTATACATCAGGAGACCAAAAATATAACTATTATATTATGCTTGCTATTTATTTCTTATATAAGATAGCTCCAGTGGTACACTTCCTAAAACAGCTTTAGTGTCCAGGAGATAACATGACGTCTAATAAACACGGTATAAATATATCCTTACCTACAACTATTTTCAAATAGATATTGTTTTATATTTAATGCAGCAAAGGTTAATATTTAATTATTTATAAATGATAATGTGATATATAATTTCTTTAGAATTTTTGTCTGTTATAGTTATAGCAATTTTGATAAATTGGAAATAAGAGTGACCATGAGATACGATTATAGTTAATCATTTTCGATCTGCGTTTATATCCCATTACAAAGGAAACCAACAACCAACCCTAATCCAAATTTAAGTAGACTTGGTCGATACCTTTCAAATTATTATCTATTAATAGAAATAGTTTGTTCTCTATATTACTTGTTAATAAGCGTAACTCTCATATCAAAATTTAATTATGTTTAATATGAACAACGAAATATGAAAATAAAATAAAAGTAAATCATAACAGTTATTTTTAAGAAATTGATATTTTAAACTAATTTAATTAGACACCCACTATTATTAATCTTTATTTGACATGAGAAAATGTTTTTCACTATACCGCTTACTTGGTAACCTAACCAATATCATTATTTTTATTATACTATATTATTAAAAAACATCTATAAGGGTCGATTAATTCGATTATATAATCGTCCTTTTCATGAAATTGTACTTTCAAGGTTACAACAATATAATATTTAGGGTGGTGACCTGGTGACTCGAACCGAACATAAGGATTTAACGTGTAAAATCATATTTTCGTAATTTCCTGCTTCCCTAATTATTTTAAGTAAAACAGCTTTAAATAACAATTTTTGGGCATTCAAATCTGCATTTGAATTAATTAGCAAAATTAATGTTATGTGCCTTATAAGATCAAAAATTAGGTATGAAAATGTAAGAAATAACCCCAAAAAAGCAATTGCCATAAAACTGAGACAAAATAATAATTGTTTAACGGTTTACCTGCATGTTAAGTTAGTTGCGATAATTTATTTATTTGTTATTTGTAATGAATGTTTTGTCAACTTATGCTAAAAAATATAGTAATTTTATTTTGTTATTTTTTAAATTCAAAATTAATTTATGTAATATTGTTCACTTCAACGGTAATTTTAAATAATAATGAAAAACTAACACAGCTACCTTGACAGATAAACTGTGAAACTATTTCATACATTTTTTTAAAAATTTACAGGTTAAAAAATTAATTAATTTTTTTAATACTTCCATATTTTTGTACTTTTATTAATTTGTAGGAATGTCCTTATAATAAATCTAGATTTAAAATTAGCAAAAGAAATGCAAGAGTGCAAGAATTGAAGAAAATCTTGCTATTCTCGCAAATTTCTTGCAAGACAATTTCTTGCCTTGCGTTGCTTTGAAGTTTGTAGCATTGTAGCTCTTGTCTTGTTCTTGTCTTGCATTCTTTGCAAGACTGAGGCAAGACCAAGAAAAATACATGACACACACACTATTTAGTATACTTTGGTTGTTAGTGTGCATATCAGTTTAAACGAGTTACACCACTAATTTGCAGAACTAAAACTATATTACACATATTTTCTCTGTAAAAATGAATAATTAGTGTAATTTGGTGAAGTCATCCCTTACCTACCCTAATCAATATTTAATCATACAAAGTAGCAACACCGCCTTGCGGCGTTATGATAACATTCAGCCTTATATGCCCTGACCATTTCTCAAGGGTGCGTGTGTAGTTCCGACCTGCTGCCCCTAATTTCACCCCCTTGCGTCGCGACGATCGATGCCTGCTACGGGGCGGGAAAGCTACGGCGTCGGAGTGCATGTATAGCTCGGGAAATATCACGTGGATTTAGAGAAAACGAGAATAATCAAAAGTGAATGTTAGTTTTTCAAGAATACTTTGTTATTAAAAAGAATTGGTTTGGGCCGAGATAGAAATCAATTCAGCACGACTTTAGGTGTATTCTTTTTGTTATCCGTTTTATTTCACTTATGTTTAAACTTTAAAATGAAACGGAACTGATGTTTTTGACCATGGACGCCGACTATATAAGATTATCGAGGCTCGTGCCCCCAAGGAAAATTTTTGTAGGGGCAATACCGTCAGTGACATTTCCCATAATGTATTATTTTTGTTCATTAGTAATAAAGCCCTGAATTGTTGTTATTTTAAAGAATTATTGTACCTCCTTCCATTTTTTAGTAATTGATTTCTCCCCTAATGGGTGTTATAGTTATAGTTATAGTTACATCTTTTAAAATATTACCAGTGAAATCCTCGCATCAAGGTACCTATGTACACAAATTTTCATTTTAAAATTCTTATTGGTACAGCTACAATAACAGATTGAATTTCAGCCAATAGAAATCTACATAACCGGTAATAATGGTCTTCTCAGGATATACCAGGGATTCTGAGACGCTAGCACTCAGTCCCGCTAGGCGAGGTGGTCTGACTATAAAGCCAGCCTTCCAGGGCATTCTGCCCTGAAGGTGATCTAGTTCAGCCGGCCGGGAATTGGAGAAACGCTTCAGCGTGTTCTCTAATTCTTGGCTTGCTAAAACCAGAATATATTCTGGAGCAGCTTTAGCTGTTTTCAGTGGGTCAGGAATTAGAACACTCGGAAGTGTTTGCTCTAATTCTAGGTCTGCTGAAACCAGAACACATTCTGAAGCAGTTTTATCTGGTCTGAATTATAGTCTGGTTTTAGTGTGTCAGGAATTAAAGCACCCAGAAGTATTTGCTCTCATTCTAGGTCTGCTGAAACCAGAGCATATTCTGAAGCAGATTTTTCTACTCTGATTTATACTCTGGTTTCAGTGGGTCAGGAATTAGAGTACTCAGAAGTGTTTTCTCTAATTCTAGGTCTCCTGAACCCAGAGCACATTCTGGATCAGATTTGGCTGCTCTGGATTGTACTCTGGTTTCAGTGGATAAGGAATTAGAACATTTTAAAGCGTTTACTTTCATTCTTATCCTATTGAGTACAGATTTGCTGAAACCTGAGCACAAAATAAAACGAAATAAATATTTTTCATTGAAAAAGGATTTTCTAGTTTCCACTCATTCGTATTTAGTATTTATTTTTGGTAGCAATTTTAAATTTTGATTTGGCAATTCTTAAAAATTTTGGTTGGCTTCTTAAACACAGCCCGAGATATAATGAAACACTTTACACAATAATTTTTCATGTTTATTTGTAAATTTTTCCAATAATTTTATGGCTCTTATTATATTACTTATAATATTTTTTTCGAAATACGAATTTACAGCGTGTCTAAAAAATTCGTAAGTTGCAGCATCCCCATAACTTGAAGCCATGAGCACAATATAATTGGTTTTCTTTTTAAATTTCTATATTCCGGTTTGATATCCAACGTTTCTAAAGATTTATGCAATGGAGCAATGGCTAATATATTTATTTATGTATAACAAACAATTAATAACATTTAGGGAGTGGGATATAAATTAGAGTTAGCAAGTTAGTGGCTGGCTGGGCTGAAATTTGATTACAATTCAGGTCTGAAGAGCGCTCTGTCAACTTCAGGATAGATAACGTATGCTTAATTACTCTACAGCCTAATTATGCCGTCTGCTTAATTAGAGCCTCTTGTTTACACCGCGTTACACACAGCTCCCTCTACCCACTATTGTTACACTACGTAAAAACCCAACTATACGTATTTCTCCAAAACTTCAATTTCAATACAGGAGGTACAGAATAAATTTCATATTCAACATCACAGTAATAGCAATAAGAGCTTTCAAAAGTAAAAAAATGCGTAGTAAATTAATATTCTATTAAAGAATATTAGTTACATAGAAATCTACTTTTAAACTAATTAATATTTAATTTTATCTTACATTTTTAGCTCATTTTTTAGATAAGTAAATATTTATACTGGGTGTTCCGATTCGATAGCTTTCCACGGCATAAGGGTGTATTCGTTATTAGATAATTTTAAGTAAAAAATTATACATTAATAAATAACACCCAGTTTCATAAAAAAAATAGCCACTAACCTTGATTAGTTATACTCCTTGTTAACATTCTGAACTCCAGTCCCAATTCAATGAATTGACAATTCATGAAAGAATTAAGTTCTACTCTGAAAGAATTTAGTATATTATTTAGATCCAAAGATAACTCCGCTAGTTTAGTGGATTTAGCAATACTTGTCGATGATTATCAGCATTACTAAATGATACAGAGTAAGATTTGTGCCAGGGCCGTAGCCAAGGGGGCCCCCTTATAACTTTTAAAGCAGAATATAACATTCTACCTATGTACGTATCATATCAGAACAAAGTTAAACAATGCTTGTTTTTAAAATAAGTGAAATTATTAAAAATTATGAAATTTATTAATTATCTAGGTACATGATTGTACCTACATTTACCGACTGCCTTGGTGTAGATTGAAAATTATTAATAATTTTAGTAAATTTTTACTTACAAAATAAAATAAATGAGCTCGGACTCATAATAGTACAGCTGAAATAATACAAAATATGGTTTACATAATTTATTACAAGTAAATTCTATTAGATATATTGAGATTTTTCAAAGTTATAGCAGGTCCATGTTGTTTTCGAAATATGTATTCTACATTTACTTATATTTAATTATTATCACATATTGTACGCCATTTTTATCATTCATATGATGAATGTAAGTAATTCCCTCTAAAATTTCTTGACCAATAGAATAAATTATAATTATTTTCATTTAGTGGTATAAGGTTTTAGATTTTTTTCTTGTCATGTTGTTAATAACTGTATGTATTACATAGTATTATATGCCCATACGAAAATTGAAAGTTTGTATCAATGTCTTGAAAACGGTATAAGAAATAAAAAATTTGGATACTGCAGTGAATTCGTCATTGAAAAGTGCCTGAATAATGTGTAAGTTAAAATATTTTTTGTATTAAATTAAAAAAAGTTATAAGTAAAGAGCGGATTCTATGCAATTGCATGTGTTGTTTATATTAGGCATATCAACAAACTGTTTTCATATGTTCACGTTTCATCAAAAATTAATGCTAAATATCAAAAAAAAATAATGCATATTTTGCATTTAATGATACTTTATTGCATATTTTGATTTTTTTTTGCATATTAGTGCATATTTTAAGAGTTTTTTAAAAACAAAAATTAATTTTTGACAAATTTTGTTCTTTTTTGAAAACAGTATATTACAAGAACTATAATTTTTTTATTTATTATTTATATAAAATGTACTCATTGAAACCATTACAATCATATTTAATTTCTCGTCAGAACAAAAAAAAGTGATTTTATAATGTTTTAGAACTGTTTAGAACTTTTTTGATTCTTGTTTCAAAAAAGAGCTTTTGTAAATTTCAATATGAATATGAATTCGAGATTTTCTTATTTTTGTTTGAATTACCTGTGATATTTATTGTCTTTATACATTTCATGAAATGTTTCAAATAAAACACTGCATGTAAAAATAGAAATAAGAAAATTATATCAGTAAAACGAGCCTGATGACATTAGTTTTTTGCATATTTTTATTGTAAAGTGCATATTTATAACTTTTTTGCATATATCATGCATATTTTGATGATTTTTTAATGCATATTGCATGCATATTTTGACACTTTTTTAGTGCATATAATCCGCTCTTTAGTTATAAGCATATTGAAAAAAAATTACATTTTTCTCTATATCTAGTTACCTAAACATTTTTTTGGAAAACGCAAAAACATGTATAAAATAAGACCCAAATGAAGCAACTTTTGTCTAATCTAACCGACTTCGCAACCCTTATTCTAGAGATCCCATGATTAAACAGTTTCATTGGTCACCCTGTAAATACTTTCTGTACTAATGTACTGTAAGGTCAAATCAGAAACATCAATAAAAAATATTTAATTTGGAGACTAGAATTTTTTATTTAAACAATAAATAACAATTCATAGAAGTGAATTATTTTATATGAAGGGGTCGACCACTCCGTTACGTTAATATTAATAAAGTATTATTTTTTACAGTACACCCCTGACTACAGGTAAATAAATATATTGATTTACCACTTGGTACTGAAACAAGTTTATTCCATTTTCAATTTTCCCATTTCAACTTAACCTAACCCATCAATAAAACATGTGTTATTATTAAAATTTTTAGAATACCTACTCTTGCTATTATCATACATATCATTTAAAGATTTGGATCATGTGACAATATTTGCGTGAATGTTGTTTTTGTTTGGGTTGCCCCATTATGATAATAGGGGTCGGCAACCTTTTTTTATTCCGGGTCAACTTTTAAAATTTGCATGCCTACTAAGTGATTCGCATATGAGATGGAAGATAAATGATGGTGTGATAAAATTTGCAAAAGAAAAGGTATTTTAATATCCAAATATCATAAACATCACAGCGTATTACCCTTCATTGGAATGACAAATTTCATTACGAATAAAACGTATAAAACGGAATGACCAAACAAACTGGAATGCATGGGGATCTCGAGAATTAAGAGATACAAAGTTGATTGACAAAAGTTGCCTCATGTGGGGTCATTTTATACATACTTTTGTTTTTCCCAAAAAATGCACAGTTGACTAGATATAAACAAAAATATTTTTTTTTAATTTTCGTTTTTTCAAAAACAGCTTAATACAACCCATTGAATCGAATATTTAATAAAAGTCTTAATACAGACCTTAAAACACGCCTATATCACCCATTCAATTTATATTTTCTACATTAAATTTCATTCATTAACCCATTATTTTCTATTATTATTATTATCTCCCGCCTATCAATATATGTATGTATAGATAAGGGAGGTATTGTTTTTGGTCAAATTTCTCGAGTGTGAGTATTCAACATATGAGCAAGAATTAGGGTCCCTAGAATACGATATTGCTATTTTTATCGTGATGTCTATGTCCGTGTGTGTGACTGTAACGATTTTTCATCCACGATAACTTCAATACAATACATGTAAAAATATAATATTTGGTATTGAAGACATATTCAAATATGATGAACTGATTAGATTTCGACTACAACTACCGTTTTTCCTAAAAAAATACCTCTGTATACCATATTTTCGCAAATTACGTTATTATTATTATAACAAATAAGTTATTCATATTTTCACAAAATTAGACATATGATGACAAATTTGATGTAAGTAAGTTTCAAAGATGAAATAAGTAAATATGAAGTAGTTTTTTTTGTAAAATTAAAAAAGGTGGAAAAAATATATAAGGAATATATTTGCATACGTGAATCAAGGTAAGTTCGGTTCCGGTTTTAGTAACGCCAAAATTAGCTGTTTTTTTTATTATACATATTTTATGAAGGTAATTTTAGGTATTAAATGAATTAAAAATATTCTGAACTGCAATAACAAACTAATTTTTAAACTACAAATTGAAAGTACTGAAAAACTTATACAGATTATATTACTACAGTGGCCTGAGGTATTGCGTTGGACACATCATATTTTTATAATGTAGAAATGGGAGTATTTTTTACAAAATTTCCCTAACGCTAATCTGGGGGAGACGTGGGAAGATGAGATTCCCGACGTTGCTTAGGTGATGTGAATGAACAGATTTTATTGTAAGAGTACAAAGTAGTTATTTGTCAAACTCGATCTCAAGCATTCAAGTGAGATTGGAAAAAGTGCTTTCCTTTCGTCTTACACACAATATTATTTTCACATGTTTCAAAAATCGATTTATTCGGACAAAAGTTATGTAAACTTTGACTTTTAGCAGTGCATTTGTTACAGTAGCCAATATGCCAATTCAAGTTCACGTTGCCACATTATGAAATAATGTGAAAAAAGAAAAGAACAGGACATAATTGCCATATATTTTTTAAAGAATATCATTATTAAATAAGTATTTTTAATATAATTATGTATGTTTTGAATTTTTTTTCAATCAAATATATGGAACTTATAAGCCTAAACATTTTTCATTATGTTATTCTTTAATAATTTTTAATTACTTAAGTCTACTTACTTATATTATGTACATGATTTTATGTCTTGTATGTTATCAGCACCCTGATGAAGACTGATTTACAATCGAAACTAGTAAAGCAAGACAAGGCAAGAAATTGTCTTGTAAGAAAAGTGCAAGAATAGCAAGATTTTCATCAATTCTTGTACTTTCGCGTTTTTTTTGCTAATTTGAAATCTAGATTTATTATAAGAACATACACATGTATTGTAAATATATGTCACTGATTATGAAAATAATGAAGTATACATTTTTTTAATGTAGTAACAATAATATATAGGTACATTTTATTTACTTAAAAGTAAAAAGTTATGTAAGTAATAAAAAAATGGATATAAAATTTTTCATTATACGCACCAAAATGTACAACACAAAATTCTTTCTTGTAATCAGGAAGTTTTTTAAAAAACAACCTTTCTGCTTGCACAGATATCATTGTTGCGATAAAAATATTCATATCTGTGGTCTATGCAGTTATATGTTTTTTTTTATTTTATTTTATAATGTTTATTTAATAATAATAAATGTATTATAACATTTATATTTCATAATTGTCATTTTAGACAAAAAAAAAAGTACATATGATACAAAGATTAATTATATGTTCAGTCACTTGCCAGTAAGGAATCCCTAAGTACGTTTTTATCTGCATAACAAGAAATGTGCAAGAAAGTGTCGATCAAGACAAGATGTTTGTATACAGGGTGGAAATGAACTTAATGTGTTCCTGTATCTCCAAAGCGGAGCATAGGGCAACCGAACTCACCGAGCCGCAGTTCTAACTGCCGTACTGTCGGTTGTTTCATTTGCCATTGCTACTTCTATTTAAGATGTATAGATGGCAAGTCTATAGCATCCGAGTGTGATACACAAGTAGCTGTGTTTTTTATTTTACGACAAATCACACGTTGTCGGTCGCTGGGACTTGAACTGAGGATCTCAGGTTCGTATGACGTCACAGCGAGCAGAGATGTGCGCTAGCTCGCTCAGCCATCCAGCCGACTGGAAATGAACTTAATGTCATAAATTTAAGAGTGAGTAGTATGACATGTGTAGATTACGAAAGTGAAAGATTTTTTTTTTAAATTCGAAAAACGAAAATTCGACTTTTCTTAAGAAAACTTTTTTTACTGCTGTTTTAATTCTTATTTCATTAAAAATATGTTTATCAAAAATACATTCAAAATAAGTTGTATAAGATATTATTCTTAATAATTAAATTAAATAGTATTAACGAGAATTATGTTTTTATTTACAGAAGAATGCAAATGCGTTGTCAGTAGTCTATAGTAAGTACAAAAAATGTTAGCGTAATGAAAACTACCCTTAGATATGTGAATTTTTAAAAAATTCTTTCATTTTTATAATCTACACATGTCATACTACTCATCCTTAAATTTATGACATTAAGTTCATTTCCACCTTGTATAAGAGTAACGAAAGACAAGATATCCTTAAATTTTCGAAAAACAAGACAAGAAATCTTGTTTTATGAAACACTAATCAAAACATTGGTGTTTCGTTGAAATTTAGTAAATGACTGCTACTCCAAAAAAATTTCCTAATTATTTATTATTAAGTCGAAATATCAATCTTCCATTAAACGATTTAAATCAAACCAACCTCAGTATGGAGCTTTTGTAAAAAGTTGAATAAAATGCAGATAAAAATAAATTTATTAATATAATAATGAAATAGCAGAGTTGGGAGGTAGGTAATATAAGATTTCTGGATTGAAATTGGATATCTTGTCTTTAAAACACAAATCGAAACATTGGTGTTTTGTTGGAATTTAGTAAATGACAGCTATTCCAAAAACTTTTCCTAATTATTAACTATCCAATCGAAAAAACAATCTTTCATTAAACGATTTAAATCAAGCCAACTCTAGTATGAAGCTTTTGTAACAAGTTGAATAAAGTGCAGATAAAATTAAATTTAATAATATAATAATGAAATAGCAGAGTTGGGACTTGATATAAGATTTTGGATTGGAATGCACTCCATGTAGCCAGGCCGGAATAAGGGCGTCGCGCTGAAACCGTCTCTGATCTGCAAGTGTGTTACATGGGCAATAATACGGCCGCCAGCCGCCTCAACTTCCAGTAAAACTTGTTTAAAACTTCCAGGGAATACAAATAACTTTTAGAATTTTATTTTGTTAGTTTTTACTTGACCCAACGGAATAAAACATATCTAAAGAAAGTAGAACGGGAACACTCTTCTTCTGTTTTTCCTTAGATGTCTTGATATTACTTACAAACTGTCCCCAACTAAAATATTTGTTTTCTATTTTAATTTTTTGTCAGAAACTTCCATACGTACGTCAATATTTATCCAATATTTGAAAAGTAAGTTACATATTTTCACTGTTTTCACATAAATAATACTTGTACAATACAGTGAGAACATACATACAGGGTGGTGACCCGAACACTCGAACGTAGGGAGTAAGTAAAATCATCCCTAATTATTTTAGGTAAAAAGTAGTGTCCGACCGAAATTAAAATTTTGGCCAAAAATGTTGGTTTCGATTTCGGCCAAATGAACAAATATTTTTCAGTATATCTGATGTGTTAAGTTACGCTGCGTTAGTTTATTTTTATTATTATTTGCACTCTGAACAATATTACATTATTAATATTGAATTTGAAAAATAAAAATAAAATAAAATTGCTATATTTTCAGAGTAACTTGACAAATAACCTGTTATAACTTATTAATTTTTAATAATTAATCAAGCAAATATAATTCGAACTATGAATTTAATTAGAAAAATTTACTTATATTTCCTGCGAAGTAACGACAACTCGGGTCAAAAATGACTCTTAAATCACTTCAGCGTCCAGCTTCGCTGTCGTTATCTAATTATCATTTTTAACATTCGTTTTTCTATTAGTACGCAATAACTATTCGTATATTTTTCAATAAATTCATGGCTTTTATTATATTACTTATGATTATTCCACAAATGCACACATAATATTTTGTTGAAGAAAAATTTTGTCTGATCTGTTGTCATTCGTGAAATAATAAATCAAATTTAATTCATTTTATTTACTCATAATTCCTGCGAATTAACAACTCGGGACAAAAATTGTTCTAAAATCACTCTATAGCTTCGCTGTTTTGTTCTAAATGACATTTTTCACACTTGTTTGCCTGTTACTATACGCAGCAACTTTATTAAAAAATTTCATGGCTTTCGTTATGTTTAATTATGAATAAATTTTATTTAAATAACCTTTCTATGATATTTTTACTTTATGAAATATTGTATGGACACTTGAATAAATCCGTATGTATACCATTACAGTTAATGCACAAAGTGTGAATCACCTTGTATAAAAATATATGTTTAAATTTCATACTTTACCTTTTACCTTAAATGCACTTTTTCGGTCCTGATGCATAATATGCATACTGTATAAATATCTCGGATTCTGGAAACATAGTTGTACAAATTCCTGAATTCTGAAACTAGCAAATGTTTATTATAAAAACATATGAAAGAAAATTTAAAATTACAAACATATTTCAAGTTAAAACATAACACAAATTCACATGAAAATAATAAATATATACTGCTTTTATAATGTTAGTTATTATATACTGTAGATTTCACATGGTGAGGTGCATGTCTGGAATAAGATTGTGTATAAACATGTGATTCGTAATGTTTTGTACCTCCCGCCTATCAATATATGGGAAGTATTGCAAATTTCTATGATATTTTTACTTTATAAAATATTGTATGGACACTCGTAACAAATCCACTTGTATATCATTACAGTTAATACACAAAGTTTGAATCACCCTGTATAAAAATATGTTTAAATTTCATACTTTACCTTTACACTTTTCGCTCCTGATGCAAATATGCATACTGTATAAATACCACGGATTCTAAAAACATAGTTGAACAAATTCCTAAATTCTGATACTAACAACTGTTTATTATAAAAACATATGAAAGAAAATTTAAAATTACAAACATATTTCAAGGTAAAACATAACACAAATTCAGGTGAAACTAAAAAATACTACGTATATAGGTTTTCACTTTATTTTTATTGTAAATATTAAACACAATAACTTAAACTACATTAGTTAAATACAATACTTATCACTTATCATATAATACAAATGCAACATGTTTTTGGTGCTAAAAATCATGTTGAAATTTTATTAATATCACCTTTATAATCAACTAAGGAACGAATGCGCTGCAGTCGATTGGTCTGAAGTACGACTTCACACCACATCACACTGGTCGTAGTCGCGAAAAGAGCGGGAACTTTAAGTAAACGTCATGGAGAGAACACATTCTGTAGATAGTATATTAGTTCTTTGTTATATAACTATTTTAAAACACCATACTATAGCTAATACATATTTTCCTTTATTAAATTTGTCGCCATCCCTGTCCATGACGTCTATTTAAAGTTCCCGCTCTTTTCTGAACCACGGCCACTGAGGTGATTGGGCCCAAACGACAGCAGCGCGCTCGTGGCCTATATCTCATAATGCTGAAATAAACTAATTACGCCCCAGGTAAGCGCCATATTGACACCCTTAATTTCGATCTTGATTTTTAACCTTCCCTCTGCATTACTCTAAAATCCGTTCACACATTTGCAGCATTCACACCAACCACCTACACCCGATTGGTCCTAAGAAGCCCAGCATGGTTCAACACCATGTATATCTCCCTGCGGTCTATCTTCTCCGCCTCTCTGTCATACACAGGCTGCTCGCCGGGGCCGAGCCACGAGGTCCTGGCCAGCGCTTGGCTGATCCTCGCGTCCTTGTAGTGCTGGTTGGTGAGGTGCGGGGGCAGCCGCGCCTCGGCGGCCGACACCTGCAGCACGGCGCGGTGCGGGAACACCCCCGCCTGGCGTGGGGGGGACAGGTCCGCGGGGAGTATAGGCACGGCCGTGCACGCTGTCATGAAGAGCAGGATGGTGATGGTGAGGTGCATTGTCTGGAAGAAATATTGTGGATAAACTAGTGATTTGTAATGTTTTTTTTATCAACGATAGTAGGTAATCATTTGTATCCGGACTAACTACTGACAACAGATGACAGCACTAAAAGATTAACCACTGACAAACAGATGGCAGCACTAAAAGACTAACCACTGGCAACAGATGGCAGCACTAAAATATTCGCACATTCGCACTAGGAAAAACGTGTTCTACATTGCTATGTAAGCATCACTGTTTTACGAACACAGTGCCATCTGCCTATAAGTTTTTCCGGGAGACTGTCAAACACAATATACGGAGTTTCATAGGGAAAACATTAAATTTATCCTTTTATAATGTTAGTTATTATATACTATGGATTCCAAAGTGTCGACTTAATTATATTTCGTAAGAAAAGCATATCGAAAGGTCGCAAAATGTTTAGCAGCAATCATCATCAACGAAGAAATTATACTTTCCGGAAGAATTTTGCGACGCATAGTTATGCAAGAGATCCCGGGCGGTATTAGTCCTACTAATGAAAAAATCATCAGTAAATCAAATCTAATGTTATTTTTTCCCTAAGAAATTATTATAATCAAAATAGTTGAGATAATCAACGAAAAATATAACTTATCAAAGAAATAATTTGATTACTTTTAGAAGTTTTTTCAGAGTAGATAATAATAAATTAAAATATAATTGACTTTGTAATAATCAATGGCAATTATTGCTGAAATAAAATTTCAATTACTTACTTATCACTGATTTTGACGCAAAGGGTAAAATTTAGAATTAACATAAAATATGACCTGTTAGTTATAATCAAATACACTGCTAATGCATTAATTAAATTTTTATTTTTAGAATTAATGTACAGTATGGATGAAAAACAATAACAAAATCAAGCGGCTGTAAGTAATATTCTTTGTAGGTAGGTAGGTAGGTATTAAGTAATATTAAAAATTAAATTAGAACAACAATATTACTTACAATTCTAATATCAATCTTAAGAGCACGAACGCCTCTAATGAGCAATACTCTCAATACTATTACACATACATACAGGTGAATACTGAAAACTTTGACATAGGGAAATAACATGGGAAAACAGTTTTTTGCTGTTTCCATCTGTCCCGCTAAATAAAATCGGATGTATAAGGTATCGTTAGTTAGATTACTTAATTTTGCATCTAATAAAACTAAATGTTGTGTAATATGGCTTTTTCTAACTAAAATATTTGATAAAATAAATTGTATTTTGAAGGTTATCCTTCATATTTTCGAATAAGAAACGTCAAAAACAAAATGCTCCATAGCCGAGTGGATACGAGGGCGGATTCATAATATAAATAATCTATAAGACCTGGTTCGAGACCACCTCGGTATTACTTTTTTTTAATTAAATTATACTTAAAATATCTTTATTATATCAGACTAGTTTAATAAAATAGCAATATTCATATTTTTATAAATAAAAAAATCCAAATATTTAATACAATTATTGTTTGCTGTCTGTCAAACTTAACAATTAATTCGAATTTAGTTTTTGGTGTATAATTTTGTATTTCATGTTTCGAAATGGATTTAGTAGGTATTAAAAGATATAATAAATATTATAAAACTTTGTTATTAGGGCAAAAGTTTAAGAGATATTCAAAATATCTTTGCTGGTATTCGTAACCTAGTATCAAAATTTGAGCATTCTGATATAATAAAATAAAAATATTTTAAGTATAATTTAATTTTAAAAAAATAGGGTCGAGGTGGTCTCGAACCAGTTCTTGTAGATTATTTATATTATGAATCCGCCCTCTTATCCACTCGGCTATGGAGCATTTTGTTTTTGACGTTTCTTATTCGAAAATATGAAGGATAACCTTCAAAATATAATTTATTTTATCAAATATTTCAGTTAGAAAAGGCCATATTACACAACATTTAGTTTTATTAGATGCAAAATTAAGTAATCTAACTAACGATACCATATATGTATATATATCAGATTTTATTTAGCGGGACAGATGGAATTAGCAAAAAACTGTTTTCCTATGTTATTTCCCTATGTCAAGGTTTTCAGTATTCACCCTGTATGTAAATTATTTTACTTGTTACTGACTTGTAAACTATCATTTATCTTAACTCTTTGTTGCCAGGTAAATTAATTTTTACAAGCTACTACATTGTAAAAATGACAGCTGTCAGATTTACCAGTACCTAGCATGTTAAGATGACACCTGTCAGATTTACTGGCTAGTAGTTCCATTGTTTATGTCTTCCAAGGCTTACGATATATCATTTAAAACAATTTTTGACACAAAATTAGTAACTGTCAAAATTTGGTTTTAATTTTAATTTTATTTACAAGTCAATAACAAGTAAACTATTGTACAATATATGCCAGGTAACAGTTTTTACTGGTTCAAAGAGATGACAGGCTCGCCTAAACGGCTCGCCAGTCAATTCCTCTTATCACCAGTAAAAACTGTTTTACCTGGCTAATATTGTAAAATACTATATTGTTGCATTTCACAATAATTATAATTGTCAGCACTTTTAGCTGTACTTTTTCACTTGTCTAGAAATGTAATATAAACCCCTGTGACTAAGATAAGTTGTTCATTCCTCTCTGAATTCTCTTGTATTAACATTGTAACTGCATTAAATAAAATATAAAATATTTTTTTTTCAAATATTTTAAATCAAAATATTTAATTTGTAGAGTGACCATTTATTTTTTTAATGAAATCAGTACAAAACCTATTCTATATTCATATTTAAAAAAAGTGATAAAAGTAAAATGAAATTTGATGCCATACAGGGTGAATACTGAAAACCTTGACATAGGGAAATAACATGGGAAAACAGTTTTTTGCTGTTTCCATCTGTCCCGCTAAATAAAATCGGGTGTATATGGTATCGCTAGTTAGATTACTTAATTTTGTATCTAATAAAACTAAATGTTGTGTAATAAGGCCTTTTCTAACTGAAATATTTGATAAAATAAATTGTATTTTGAAGGTTATCCTTCATATTTTCGAATAAGAAACGTCAAAAAGAAAATGCTCCATAGCCGAGTGGATACGAGGGCTGATTCATAACATAAATAATCTACAAGACCTGGTTCGAGACCACCTCAGCTCTACTTTTTTTTTAATTAAATTTTTCTTAAAATATCTTTATTATATCAGACTATTTTAATAAAATAGCAATATTCATATTTTTATAAATAAAAAAATCCAAATATTTAATAGAATTTAATAAAATTAAATTTGATGCCATATGCGATAATTAATGTTTAAAAATTCTTCTATTGTGTTAAAGCAGTGTTTTATTTAATACTGTTTTACTTTCTTTAAATTTGATTTCTTCTAGGCTTTTATTATTCTCAGGCAAAACATTTATAAATCCGAATATAACTTTTAAAATATTATTTTTGCTTCTTCTACATTAGCTTTAAAAACAAATGGAAAATTATAGCAATATTACAGCTGTAATTTTATTGCTAGTACTAAAGTTTACAGTTCCTCTCAAAATCAAGCCTTTTAACCAAATCACTTACTAACAGAGCATGTAACCGAAAAAAATACTGGTTAACGGTTAACCCATATTGAGAACATTATAAAAATAACGGTTTTAGTTCGAAAACCGGTTTTTAAAAATTGAAAACCGGTTTAAACCGGTTAATAAATCGGTTAATAAAAAAATAATAGAAAACTTAATTAAAAAAATAATAATATTAGGAACAAATGAAAAGCGATTATGTTTCATGCTGCATGCAAAATCAAATTAGAAATTCACAAATATTCCGATAACAGATTCAGAGAAATGTAAGTTATTTTTTCAATTTTAAACTTGATGCCTAAAGCTTACAAAGGGACTACCTATTTTTGTGACTCTCCAATTAAATCGAAATTGTCATGACTCATATAGTCTTATTCAAATACAAATATAACAGATATGAAAAATTCAATTTTTTTCGCACTAAATAGTATTATTAAAATGAAAGTTAATGTTCGCTAAAACTAGTTTATTTTTTATGATGAACGATTACCGGTATTTTCGGCCTTAAAAATATCGGTTAAAATTACCGTAAAAGTTCACAAATTTTAAACAAAATTCAAAAAAATTCAATACATTATTTTATCTACAACTATTGAAATATGGGTACATTATACGTGTGATACTACATATAATATACTACTCATATTACACAAGTGTAATATGAAATGTCATGATACACGCTACACTTTTCTGTAATAAATAGGGCATATTATTTAACACATAATATTTTATTAAACTGTTAATTTATTAATAACATATTTTTTATTATAAATATCAATATATATGCTTATAAAAGTATAATAAATACAATTTGAAAAGTGATTTTGACATTTAAGTGCTACTGTGGCGCCATCTGTTAAGCTATATATGAACTACCCACACCTAACTGAATATTTAACAAATAATATCAGATTTGTTATATGCCTGATAGTTGTAGATAAAGTATAGTATTTGACTCGCATAATATGGCTACATTACACTCAGATGATTAAAAATACTCGCTGCCGCTCGTATTTTTAATTACATCATCGTGTAATATAGCCTACATATTATGCTTGTTAAATAATATACTATTATTTATTAATACAGTATGTTATATTACAAAATTTATTTCGTGTATATAAATATTCAATAAAAAACTTTAAAATAATAGAAAACTTTTTTCCTTTATTATGGCGTACGGGGACTAGTTGGTTTGAGTGTACATCTGTTATAATAAAATAAAATAAAAGGGCCTTTCCACATTTTCAATCACACTGTATATTTTTTTACTATATGGTAGAACAAAAGAAATATGTAACAATTATAATTAAATTTAATTAAAAACATATATTTCACTTATGTCTTCTTACCCATTGTTAGGTGTGCCAATTTCGTACGTCCTAGACATCGGTAACACTACAATTCTATTTACATATACATATTTATTTTTTATTTAAATTATATTTTATACTTGATAGTGTTAGCTAATACCCTACTATTAATTTAATATAATAATTTTAATATAACGTTGAATAACTGTTAGCTATTTCGTAATCCCCCTACCTTTATTCATTTATTAAAATGATAATTAACGACACATAAATCTTCAGTGTCTTTTCAGCAGTCATCAGGTGAGCACAATTTATAATTTTATTTTTTAATTTGAATTTTAATAATTTATTGCGATTTACTACTACTATATTATTATTGAAACTAGTGTACAGTACAAATATTTTTTTTATAATTATTAAAAACAAATTTTGTTATAAATAAACTAATTCATATTTTTTATTGTTTCAGGTTCCAGCTACTTGCTAGATATAAGATATAGATATAAGATATAGACGTAAGGGGGGAAGCAGGTACTTCTCAGTTTTTTTTCTCACCACTGAAATAGTAATTTCAATTTTGATATTTAAGAATAATATCCTCCCTGAATATTTTACGACTTCATTAAATTTAATTCCCATAAGCCCATTTTTAATTTGAATTATTTCCGTGATACATTGTTGACATTGTTTAATCTTAACTTTAACTGATACCGTATCATGCAAATATATTGCATTAAATTTATTCCTAAACAAATTAATAAGACTTGGCACATTAGGTATGAAATGAGATCTAGGTATAAAGTGTGGAGTGAACATGTGAAGTATGATGGTTAGGTGTGATGTTTAAATATAAGGTATGATGGTTAGATATAAGGTGTGCTGATTAAATATAAGGTATGTTGAATGCAAGGTATGATGGTTAAATTTAAAATGTGATGCTTAGATATAAGGTGTGATGATTAGATATAAAGTGTGCTTCTTAGATATAAAGTGTGATGCTTAGATGTAAGGAACGGTATGATGAATAAATATAAGGTGTGATGATTAAATATAAGGTGTAATGATTAATATAAGGTGTGCTATTAAATTTAAGGTGTTCTGATTAAATTTAAGGTATGTTGATTAAATTTAAGGTGTGCTGATTAAATTTAAGGAATGATGATTAAATATAAGGTATGATGATTAATATAAGGTGTGATGATTACATATAAGGTGAGATGATTAAATATAAGGTGTGATGATTAAATTTAAGGTGTGATGATTAAATTTAGGGTGTGATGATTAAATTTAAGGTGTGATGATTAAATTTAAGGAATGATGATTAAATATAAGGTATGATGATTAATATAAGGTATGATGATTACATATAAGGTGTGATGATTAAATATAATGTGTGATGATTAAATTTAAAGTGTGATGATTAAATTTAAGGTGTGATGATTAAATTTAAGGTGTGATGATTAAATTTAAGGTGTGATGATTATATTTAAGGTGTGACGATTAAATTTAAGGTGTGATGATTAAATTTAAGGTGTGATGATTAAATTTAAGGTGTGATGATTAAATTTAAAGTGTGATGATTAATATAAGGTGTGATAATTACATATAAGGTGTGATGATTAAATTTAAGGTGTGATGATTAAATTTAAGGTGTGATGATTAAATTTAAGGTGTGATGATTAAATTTAAGGTGTGATGATTAAATACAATGTATGAAAATGTATATATAGTGTGATGGTTAGGACTGAGATGTGATGTGTATAGATATAAGGTATGATGTATGAATGGAAGCAAATCCTTACTGCAAAACTACCCAGGAAGTTTTCAGTAAAGACGAGCTTTTAGGTACAACTTATTTTAGGTTTATAATGTGCCTTTTTTATTAATTGTTTTGCTTTTGTTTATTTATGAGTATATTATTTAATTCACTATAAATGTAAATATTACACAACTTTTACTATGCCATTTTTGTACAAATATTGCTAGATTTAATTTTTTAATTTACTCCTATTACTAATTTCAACCATTAATTTTTCCATAAAAAAATAATTTTTGTTTTTAAAGTCCTCCAATTATAATATTTGAATTTTGAATGTGCAATACCCCGTAGTATATTATAAGTCGAGGCACTCCTTTCTCTGCTTACAGCATTCTGGTCGTTGGTATGGGTTGCACGGAAGGGTTGTGATACCGCCCTCGTATTAGCGTGTCTATAAGTTAGAGTTACGGATGTGCTTGGTGCATCTTGCTGCCCTTTTACCATTTTGGGCGTTAGTACTGGAGGGCCGGAAGGGTGTCTGACCGCTAGCGTGTTGAAATGTCTAATTGTGGAGTGAGTTTGTACATAGACTATAATAATTAATATTATATTTTCATTTTCTACTTCTTTCTTGGTTTTCATGCCAATACCCCTGACCCTTTTCGCTGGAAGTACACTGCATTAGTTTAAGTCGCGCCGAATAACTTTTTAGTCGCGGTTAGATTTAAGTCGCAATAGTTTTAAGTCTTCCTCCTTTCCTTAAACCCAAAACCATCCCTTCCCCCCTTGCCGTCGTGGAGAGACCTTGTCGTGGTGGCAGGGCTTAACCATCCTCTAAACATCAAATGTAAAATAATAGAGGATGGGACCAACATCTCCACTTTAATATTATATTGATATAATTTACAGATGAAGCAATTTTTACAAATTTCTTTCTTCAGATATTTTTAGGGAATAATAGATAGAAATGAAGCAGAACCTATTTCAAATGGTATAATTTCTTATAGAAGCAGCAATTTATATTGGTGAGTGCAGAATATTTTTTTATAAATAATAGTGCAGCAAATATTGTAAAATATGTTCATATATTTTAATAATTGTAAAAATAACTAATAGTTTTTTTTTATTAATGAGTAGTTTAGAAAAATATAAAATATTTTTTATTTTGCTAGAGCTAAAGAAATTATAATATAATTTTCAATTCTTAATTCTTATGTGTTATTTAAAAATGTTTAGCAGTAGATATTAAAATATAACCTATCCAAAAGTTATATTTAAAACATTATATTTTTTTCTACTCCTGCTTTGAAAATACAATTTTCTGGTTTGTTTTTCATGCTGAAATTGACTCTTTGCAGCACGCAGTTCTGCAAAACTTTGCAGCATTAATAAATGTTTGTTGTATTGTTGCTGCCATGGATACGCATCACTTGCGCATCACAAATACAAAATTTGCAATATATGTCAAATTATGTTTAAAAAATAATTTTTTATTTCCTTATTTTTTATCTTGCAGGAGTAGAAAACAGGGGCGGATCTAGGTAGAAAGATAAGGTGTGCAAAACCTCAAATTGGCGCCCTCCGCTTACAGAACCAACCCCCCTCCTCACCTAACAGTTAACTTGTCTGACCATAAAACTTTATTTTATTTTGTTTCCAATAAACTGGAAAAATATGTAAGTCTCATCGAACGGCAAAAACAAATACTGATAGATGTTACGAATAAGTATGATGAAAAAGAAAGAAGAAAACATACATACTCAAAAAGAAATAAAACTCTAAAAAAATACAATAACGTAGAAGTTGGTAACGCAATTCACAGCCCATGTAAATTGCCTACTATAAAAGTAATTTTCTTGCCTTTGCTTGAGCAAAACGCTTTACTATAACGTTATGATTTATTTTTCGGTAATTTCATGTTCTATGGAAAGTATAGAAAGCGCTACAAGTTTTTCTTGAGTTAGTGTAGATCTTAAATAATTTTTGATCAATTTTAACTTTGAAAATGATCTTTCAGCAACACTAATAGGTAATGTTAGTAATAAATTAATTAATTAACTATTATGACATTTGGAAAAAGACTAGTAAAGTTTTGTTTATAAATATAATTTAATATTTCTTTAGGAGTTATATCTTCTTTTAAAATTGTAGTTAAAGATTTGAGTTCTGTATAAAGCTCATCTGCATCAAAATTCCGTTCTTTGGTATCTGTATCAGTAAACAACAACTCTAAATTTTTACATTAGTTTATTAATAATTTTGTATCCATAGGAGCAATATTTTTAATATTAAATAAAAAGGAAAATGAATCGGTGTGTTGTTTTAGCGGGATAAATCGTTCTTTTAATGAATTAATTGCTGCATCTAACTACGTATAAAAGACTGATATATTAAATTTATCTTTTTCACTACAAATTGGTTTCTCTGACTGCTCGTAATTGAACATTTTCTTTTTTCTTCGAACATGTATTTCAACAGAAAACTTTGCCTCTTCTAAAACACTGTGAAACCCCTCTAGTCTATAGTTTTCTAGAAATTCTGTGATACTTTTTATGTTGTTCACAGCATCTGGCAAGTCAATATTTTTCAGCTGGAGTTGAGTACTAACAATATTAATTTTGTTTAAAATATTATGCTATAAAATTAAAGAGCAGATAAATTTATATGATTATAGTTTGGAAGCTAAAATGATTAGTAAATTGTAAGATGTGGTAGATATGTTATAACAATATTTATATAAGTATGTAAATATTAACATAATATAAGAATAAAAACAGAATAGGTTCCAAATTTTGTAAATTTTATTTTTTTATAGTAATTTTCATATATCTACAACTACCTACTTATAACTTAAAGGTTTTAAGCTTAATAGTAAAGTTTTAAATGAAAACATACCTATTGCACAAATTATTAATTGAATGTTGAGCACACTTTCAAATTGAACTTCACAGTCAGAAAATCAGAAAATAAATGTACACGTTCCGAACATGTATCCCTGCGCTGAACTGTTAGGTCCACCTTCCTTGAGTTATTTACAAATTGAACAAAAATGGTGTTTTGATAACGTACTCTACCGACACTACAGATCTATGCCGATACAAATAACCCGGCGCTAATTGCTATTGCCGCTTGCTGCATGTAATATAAAATTGTGGAAACAAACCAATATGTGTGTGGTCCTACATACGTCAAACAATTGTAATAAAAAATAATTATGCTAGATATGATCTCATAAATGCTTCAAAAGTTTGTAAATAAGTGTAAACAAAGATGAATAATTAATTAAAATTTTAATTTTTAACAAATTGCTTTTCTAAAATGCCGCCCCTGAAAAATTCCAGGTGTGCTATTGCACACTCAGCACACCCCTAGATCCGCCCCTGGTAGAAAAAATAGTGTGTATAACACGTGTTGAAAGTCGCTTCGCTCAGGCTGCAACTTTCGTTTTGGTTCGACAAAGATAGACTTTCAGCACTTGATATACAAATAACTATTATAGACTGACAGTTTCAGGTATGTTTCTACAATGACAGAAATGCAGAAAGAAGAAATATTTAAACCGCGAAAGAACTATGGTTGAAAACATTTCTAGAAAACTGAATGGATCAGAACCTCGAAAATCGTAAGTGCTTTTTCTTAAATTTGTAATTTATATTTCCACTAATTGCCTAATCATTAATTGTTATTTATCCTTATTTGACATGAGAAATTGTTTTCACAACGATTTCACTTTGTAATCATGGTAACTGTAACATGTTTTATGACGAATTTTTCAGAATAATCAAATCAGAAAGTTATCATTTTCTTACGATCAGAGAAAATTTTTTTTAATGAAAATAATATTTTTAAAGTAAATTACTTTATATATTATTATATTTTTTTTTCAATGCAGGTCCAAATCATTGTTAAATATTTATATGTTTCATAATAATTCCAATGTAATTTTTATAAATTTTTTTTCCAAATACCACAGTACAGAAACTATTTAAATACAGGGTGACCCATAGTATGTGATAGGCACGTAGTTCTTCGATTTTATTCGTAATAATAACAATGGTTTTAGTTCTAAAACCGGTTTTTATAAATTGGAAACCGGTTTAAACCGGTTAATATATCGGTAAAAAAATTAATTAAAAAAAAACAAAAATATAATAAAAAATAATTACAAAAAATATAATAAAAAATAATTAAAAAAAAATTAAAATATTACCTACCATCTGAAAAAATATAACGAATAAAACAATGAAACTTATTTAACGAATATTCACAAAAATTCCCGTAATATCATCAGAAAAACCCAGGTCACTTATCAATTGTAAACTTGACTAATAGTGACAAAGGGACTACCTACTTTTATGACACTCCAATAAATTATAAATTGTAAAAACTGTCATGACTTAGATTCAAATACAAATAGGTAAATAACACAGATATAAAAAAATTAAAATGTTCGCGTTAAATGATAGTAAAATAAAGGTTTTTAACCGGTTTACTTTATTGTTGGTTAACGGTTACCGGTATTTTCGCTCCTAAAATTATCGGTTAAAATTACGGTTAAAGTTTGCAATTTTCGTTCAAAATATCGGTTACCGGTTTATATTAACCGGTTTTTTTAACCGGTTACATGCCCTGCTTACTAATAAAATCAAACCATGTCGAGAGGTAGAAATTTTAGTTAATAATTAAATTATATGAAAATGTTTAAACATCTATCAAAAATAATTATAAATATCGAAAATCAGTACATTCAGTACAGTATGTAAAATATCAGTACACAATATGTTACAATTTATTTATCAGTACAATGGTCTGAAAATCAGTACTGTACTGACAAAATCAGTACGAATGGTCACTCTAATATAGGGCTTACAAAATTATTCGTACACCTAAGTTTTCTATTTAAAAAGTGAAATATAGAGAACTTTCAAAAATAATATTGACATATTACTGACGGGATCATATTCTCTCTTATTCCAGAAATAGCAATAGCCAATTATAAAAAAAAGTATTATTTTTAAATAAAAACAAAATGTATACAAGAAATAAGTACACAAAATTATTCGTACACTTATGAAATCTTACATATAACGAGTCAATATTTATATTTATAAATATAAAACATCTATGATTGCGTAATTATCATTTGTTTGAGTATTTTGTATAAGGTTTTTTCAAAAATAGGTCACAAAAAGCAAAAAATTACGGTAGTAGAAAGGCGAATCTGCTTGAAATTGAACTTTAAGAAATTATATTTTGTATATTATTAGAATCTCTTAAACCGTTGAATATTCAATTATGTAGCATGCAGATATATGTAGTTGGATAAATATTAGTGCTGGCAACGGAGACCGGATTTTTTTGAGTCCGTACTTTGGGTCCGGACTAAGTCCGGACCCTATTAATGAAAAAATCCGGACCCGTCCGTGTTCGGACCTGCGATAGTCCGGACCTGCGATAGTCAGTAATGTCAATTTTCACTCTTAAAATAATATAGATGTAAATGTTATTTTGTAACCAGTAATTAAACATAAAAATTGTTGTAAAACATAAATCAATGCTAATAACATCAAGTCATCAATCAAATGTAACATAATATGTAGGTACTAGGTACTTTACTTTTATTTGCTTTATGGCCGATTTTATATACAGCCAAGTAAATTACTTCCGTGCAAATTTATTTAATTTAACATATAATAATCGGTTTTCTTTCTTTTAGGGTATTAAAATCATTGCTGTCAAAAATATACTTTTCACTTAAACTTAATTTTATTTGCTTCGTAAATTTATTTATGCACCGCATCGGACCGGACCGTGCACTGGTACACAAATGCACCGGACGGGTCCGGACCGTGAAGGTGCATTTTACACTGTCCGAAAAGTTCCGATTTTTTTAAGTCCGGACTTTTTTTTTCTTTGGGTCCGGACTCAAATTTTTCCGGACTTTGTCACCACTAATAAATATCTCTCAAGGGCCACAGTATCATGTATACTGATGCTGTTACAATTTTTATTTTTTCTTATTTTATAATGTAACATATATGTGAAATAAATATTTTCATCTACAACTATTGAAATATGGGTACATTATACGTGTGATACTACATATAATATACTACTCATATTACACAAGTGTAATATGAAACGTTATATTACACGCTACACTTTTCTGTAATAAATAGAGCATATAATTTAACACATAACATTTTAATAAACTGTTAATTTATTAATAATATACTTTTTATTATAAATAGCAATATAAATGATTATAAAAGTATAATAAATACAATTTGAATAGTTATTTTGACATTTAAGTGCTACTGTGGCGCCATCTGTTAAGCTATATATGAACTACCCACACTTAACTGAATATTTAACAAATAATATCAGATTTTTTTATATGCCTGATAGTTGTAGATAAAGTATAGTATTTGACTCGCATAATATGGCTACATTACACTCGGATGATTAAATATACTCGCTACCGCTCGTATTTTTAATTACATCCTCGTGTAATATAGCCTACATATTATGCTTGTTAAATAATATACTATTATCCAACACCGTGTAATTATAACGATATAAGTGTGCTGTTTTTAGATAAATAAAGTAGGTCATAAATCACTAGTGAGCTAAATATATTAGCTCACTGCTTTTTGGTTCGTATCATAGTAACTACGTTATAAAACCTTCTCTACACTATTTTGTTCCTAAATGTCATTTCGAAATTCCATCTGTCAAAAATCTTATATGTATTTTATATCAATGATTAAAATGTGTTGGATAAAATGTTGTAAGGCACACGTGTGTTAATTACCTAAGTCACTTGAAAAAATACCACACTCGGCCTGACGGCCTCGTGAGCTAAACTTTTCCTACGTAACTTATCAACACGGGTGGTGCGAGAGGTGCCGCCGCACCAGGCGCCGAATTCATAGAGGCGCCAAAATTATTTTTTTCTATTAATAAAATATAATTAAAACAAAATAGATTTTATAAAATAATATTATTTTAAAAAACATAGAAGAGTTTTATGTGGTAATTGATTATTATTATCTCAAATCATTTGAAGATACAAATTATTTCTAGACGTTTGTTCTAATTTTACTTTATTGATAGGATATTCTCTTGTAGTAATGTCTAAAAAAGAATTTAAAAAATTGCTATAGATCTTGCTGTTAAAAATTGTAAAGATTTAGATCAATAAATAGAATTTTCATTTCATACCGAAATTTTCAAATTGCAGGCAATCATTAATTGCTGACTGTACAACTGCAATTCCAATGAAAACATTAGAAATGCTACACACTTATAATTTAGAAGATGTGAACTGAAATAATGACATTGCGCTGCAAATATTACCGTAAATGTTGTATCGGATATTTTGAAAAATAAAATTAATAAAATTTGTTTGCAATTTGTCTTCTACAATGAGATAAGATAGATTGAAAAATTTAGTTTTAATATCAATAGAAAATAATTTAGCGCATTAATTATAAAGACGGCTTAATTAATGAATCATACAATTAAAAGTCAGAAACTTTAAACTTATTTTATTTTCCATGGCGTTAAAGTGATATAATATATTGAATATATATATTATTAAAATACTAAAATATATATTATTTGCTGTTGTAAATTATAAAATATATTTACGTTTCATTGACCTTCTTTTTCTCTCTTTTTTTATTAGTTGATTATCATGATTTTTGAGTTTATCAAAATGTATGTATCATAATTTGTTAATATAATCGTAAATATTACAAATTAAACTAAATTAACTAAACCATAAAAACATTAAAATTACGTATGTAATTAAAAAGGAGGGAGTGGGCGCCAAAAAAATTTTCGCCCCAGGCGCCAATTTATGTTGTTGCGGCACTGCATAAATAACTAAATAATTATGTAGTAGTTGTGATTTAGTATTTTAAAATATTTTTCCTACGACCACTGTTAAAAATAGTCTTTGTAACGGTTGCTTAGCAAGTTAAAAATAACTGTTTATAACACAGTGAATACTTTTAAATCGTTGTCATTGACAACGAATTAAAAGTAAAAAACAAATTTACTTTTAACACTAGTGTTAAAAAGGAACTAAATCTAGTTACCTGTCAAAAATGTCATTCTATAATGCTTAGTTTTTATTTACTAATACATAACTAGGGTCGTAGGAAAAATAGTGTATGATATTTGTATCATAAATAACTATTGAATATATAAAACATATGAAATACACAAGTTCCATAGAATACTAGATTTCTAAATTGAATTTAGTTACGTAATGTGCTCAAAGGGGGCAAAATAAACATGGAAATGCGATTTTATATAGGACTTTCACGTTTTTCTATGTAGTAATATTGTGGTTTGTGATTTTCTCTGCCTGGCTTACTGAAAACATAACAAACCAATGAAGTTTTCTAGTTATATTTTGTCGTTGATAAGTACTACAACTGTTGTCTCACGGTAACATGAACTTCAGCTTTGCAAGCTCTGCTGAATGTTATAATAATCGTTGATTGAAAAATATATAGATAGGCAAGCTTATGAGAAAATTCGTTTCACCTACAACTGTGTGTCTCGTTGCATTTGGGTTAATATCAGGCGTTTCTGTCAAATATTATAAAAAAAAGACCAAATGTCAAATAATTAATAATAACAAATTAGTTCTAGTTTAAAATATACCAATGAATTATTGAAAGAACTATTTTAATAGATACCAAAAAATTCAGGAAATATGTAAAACATCTTTATTTATGTGATATTTTTGTCTGTTTAATTCCGCAAAGTAGTTCATGAAATCATGAACAAGAAAACAAGATGGTTCTGTCGAATCTGATTCCAAAACAGCGGTACGCAAAAACATACAGGCTTGCCTATCTACATATTTTTCAATCAACGGTTACTACAATAAAATTCTAAATTTTTGAATTATGAAACATGAGACACTGTGAATCTAAGAGACATTGTGAATCTAATACTTAATACATCTTAATAACTGTATCATTAATATCTTTAAAGAGAATATGGCCCAAATTTTTATTTTTGTAGCTATTAATGTCTCCATATATGCCTACTTTCCAATTTGATTTCACGTGAAATAAATTGAGGGGCTACCAGTCAGCATCACATTATGATTATTGATACGCTGCGATGTGACACAGGCTTTACACGATACATTTGAGGTTAGGTGATCTCGGCAGCGTCACAGAATAGTTACACACAGAAGCGACACTCCGTGTCGGTACCTTTCATGTTCCCCGAGTCAGTTCTATGACCTTGAAGCAATGTGTTTAAATTTGTTGCCTCCATATCTGTCCCTAACATGTGACGAAACTTTCCGATTTTAAACAATGAGACCTTTAAATTTGTTGGCTTTCCCCATCTCTCTCTAATTTTCGTTTATCTGTCTTACTGTCGCTTCTGTATAAACCTTGGAGGAAAGAATATAACAGGAGATAGCATTAGCGTATACTATGGGTAAGGGGATTGAAGCCTGGTGGGGACGGACGAAAATGACAGCTGGTGCGGGTTAGAGTGGGGACAGCGCGCTAATTACGAATTCATACACAGTACTTTCTTACTTAATAACAAAACAAAAAGTTAAATTGACACTATGTGCCTGGAGGAGTAAAAAAAATAGGCTTAATTAACAAATTGTAAATTTAATTTATAAGGGTACTAGAAACATAAAGGTCGAAGCGTCCCAAAAATATTTTCAAATAAAAGTCAAAATTTATTGATATAAAAAAACAAACCATTTATAATAAAATTTCAAATAAAAATTACTTCCTACCATACCATAACGTTAATATACATAATAGATGGTGCGGGTTGGAGTGGGGGTAATGGTATCAGAGATGGCTTCACTTTTGCGAACAGATGCTCCCTCCTTCTATTCTTTCCTCCAAGGTATAAACTATTCTGTGGTAACACGCCGATAACTATGTCATCATCATGTTATGATTATTGATATGCTACGATGTGACACAGACTTTACACGATACATTTGAGGTTAGGTGATCTCTGCGCGTTTTAAATGGTGTGCGTGTGCAACCCTTGGGGTCCTAAACCTCGTGTCTGGTGTAGTTGCCGGAACAAGGAACACCCTCTTTACTTTCTGCAGCATCTGTTACGCTGCCCTTCGCACTTCCTGTCCGGCGATCATTGGAATGGACTTACACTGAATTTACCGCTCCGAACAGCCGGCCGGACCCGGGCGACCAGCATAAATCACAAGCCAGACAAGGATAGACGCACAGTTACCGTACGTTTTTACGACTGGGTACGTACAATAAAACCATAATTGCCTATACTTGCTTAATGTCTTTTACAGTTGTTTCTGATGGATTAATTCGACATGTGTTTGTTTCTACCTGTGGTTAAGCATCACTTACAACTACATCAACTAATTCATTTATTGGGACTGTTCTTTCTATGGCAAATCAATTGTGATGAAGTGATAAGATTTTTTCTCTCCTTACGACGTTGCCTGACCACGTGACGTGACGAAATAAAGGAAGTATTGTAATAGCGAAAAATTTCGGTTTTCAAATTTCAACTGAATCCATTTTGACCACTGATCTGATTATATACTTCTGGACAGAGCAAAGCATAAGAAAATGTGAAGCCTGCGGCAGCCATTTTCCTAAGGTCTGAATCTAACCCACTTGGCACAAAATATGAATAAAGTCATTAGTATTTATAACGAAATATGAGAAATCATTTTAAATTTGATTTGTTTTAGGTAGGTAGTTATGTAATTGATAGAATGATGGATTTATCTTGCTTACATGATAAAAAATTGCACAAATTGATTATTCTCAAATTTAATTACTAAAAAATTGGTCAAAAACGACTATGACAAAACAATACTTAAATCATCTAATATTTCTGAGCTTCAATAATCAGCAATGATATTTTACGAACATTATAATAATAATCATTTACTAAATGTGGATTTTTAATTTTTATTCCGACATAAAAGCTGCTCTGCATTTTTATATCATGTTAAAATAGAAGTATTAAAATAAAAATTATATTCTGTGAATTTTATGCATAATATATTTTTACTTGTGATTTTTAATATTTCATTAGATTTTCCTTTACATCTATTATTAATATATTCTATAATATTTTTGCGTAATGCGTTTTTTTTTTATTTTACTCGTTTCCATTATTCTTCCTATTAAATAAATATAGGTACTTAAATAATTTAAAGTTAAATAACTGAAACAAATAAAATTTAAAAAGACTTCTCATATTTCGTTGTAGATACTACTAACGACACTAATTCATATTTCGCGCAAACTGGATTAGATTGAGACCTCAGAAAAATGACCGCCACAGGCTTCACTTTTTCATAAGCTATGCCATATCCAGGTATTATATACAGTTCAGTGATTCTGACTAGTTTAAGCGGAACGTCTGTACATACGTACTTATCTCGCATAACTCAAAAATGATTAGCCATAACATTTTGAAATTTTGTATAAGGGACTGCTCTAACACTTAATTATGCACCTCCACTTTTGGTTCCAATAGGCTTTTTCACAAGGCTGTTTACTTCTGGCAAAAAAATAATAATTTAGTTGGCTTTTAGTTTTTGTAGTAATAATAAACTGACATTGGCAACTGTCACAATATACTTCGTGAGAAATGTACGAAATAAGTCAGGAAATAAGTGAAAATCAAATCTCTTTCTTTGCAAGTTTTTGAGTGATTATATTGTAATAAACATTTTAATAAAATTTTCAAAAAATGTTTAAAAATAAATCCCAATTTTCATTATTAAAATTAAAGTAACTACAATTTTACCTAAGATAACTTACAATTTTAACAGAAACAAAAATAATATTTTCAAAAAACAGTTATTGGTAACCGAAAGCAAATTTTTATTAATGGAAAAACCGTTAACTGTAACCAAATCCCAAAATTTTTCGGTTCAAGTCCTGATGACATGTTCATACCTTCATAGGTACAATATTTTTTGCAAAATTATTTATTTATTGTAGAATACATAGTCTCTATACATGTAACATGTTCAAGTTAAATGCTGCGTATGAGTTAGGACTAAAAGTATCTGTACATTTTAATTAGTATGAAAAAATGTTAAAACAATACCAGTACTTACAATTTAATAATTTTTTTTTGCATGGCACTCTTTGTGTAGACATATTTAAATTAAAATAAGACAATTAATTTTGCATTTATCTTAAATAAATGAGCAAGTTGGGTCCAATATTTTGAAAACCATTTATTGTTTATTTTAATTTATTTTTAAAAAATAGTTATAATTATAAAAATTGTTTGTTAATTTAACCACGCAAATAGAGTACCACAAAAAATTAAGGAATTCTGTGACGTAAAGCATTACAAAAGGGTCATTATATATAAATGAGTCATTAATATTTAAATTTAAAAATGTGCAAAAATTATATAAAAGTAATTCTTGACAAATGTTTCTGTTTACTTTTATATAGCGAGGTTTGACATTTATAACAGTACTCAAATAAAATATATACACATTTACCATTTACTTTTACTAGGTACAACCTTACATAATATTTTTAACGTATTTGTACGTATTTATATATTATACACAAATTATAAATTTGACAAAAAATCATGTTTTAAAGTTAAATAAAAAAATAATATTTAATATACTTTATTAATTTATGTAGGCACTATTTTTTCACTTTCTTTTCGGTATTGCGTGTTTACAAATAAAAGAAATTTTAAATTGTTTGGGCGGAAGTGAGAACAAGAGTCAAAAACATTATTTGAAAGTGACATCAATAAAACTTTTCAACCATGAATTCCTCAGGTACTTAAAATTCAAGACACAATAACACGATTTTAACAATTGTGTAAACTTTAAATAATGGATATGTACTTGATGTCAAAATGGAAGTTACTTATCTTGCAAAAAGTTACATCATTAATAAATGTGTATAAGGTCTGTTTCCATGAGTTCATCCTCACGTCATCAATCCTAACCATGTGATTCAAATCGATAAGGGGAAACGTCATTTATCGGGTAATATCATGTGATTTCCGAAGTAAAAAATTGTCAAAACTGACAGTATTATAATAGAACCTACTCTGTGAATTTTGTTAAATAACAAAATTGAACGAATAAACATTTATTTAGCAATAATAAATCAATTAAATAATTATGATACAAGAATAATAATGGATGAAAAATACAAAAATGGTTGTAGATTAAACTAACAAAACTACCAACACCCGATGAAGCATAAATATTCGACGCCAAAATTACCTTAATGAATGACATAAACATTCAAGAAATTTAAATATTTGAAAATTATCGTTACCGCGGTTACACTACTGTTTCTATTTCATTGTTATCGTTGGTTGGACGCAGATAGCATATACATATACCCCTCTGTAACACGTATGACAAAGAGATAGCAAATAAAAGTTTCATCTATACCATACCACCATACGTATACGACAAAAATGCTATATAAAAGTTTGATAATTCTTGCAACAGAAACGGATGACATGATGATCAAATCAGGGAAACAGACCTTACCTACATCTATATTTTTAAACAATATCTTTTTGTATTTAATTTAACGACTTTTGAATATTCTGATAGGATATTATTTGTTTTATTGGATACTTTAGTAATGAAACCTGAATTTGTTTCCCGATGAGTCAAATTCTTTATCATTTATTTTCCTTATAACTGGCACCTATGGTGCACTTTCCACGCCAGCTATAGTGTCCGGGAGCAAAAGGTGACTTCTGA
The DNA here is from genome assembly GCA_035578165.1 of Stenolophus ochropezus. NCBI lineage: Eukaryota > Metazoa > Arthropoda > Insecta > Coleoptera > Carabidae > Stenolophus > Stenolophus ochropezus. The sequence continues at coordinate 24,839,751 of JAQOWZ010000008.1, forward strand.
TAAACGAGCTCTATGATATAATATTGATATCGATATGTATCTATTTATTTTATTTTAAATATTAAGTTTCTTTAACTAACGCTTTACATATTATGCGATTGTTTATGAAACATTTAAAAATAAAAAAAAACCTGCTAATACCTATTTTCCTTCATTATTATTTATAAAGTAAACGCACAATGCTGGCAACCAAAGTTTAGCTGTGCAGCAAGGCGAATTATTTTTTATCGGATAAAATTATAAAACAAAATAATGAGTGTTTTGACAGTAGTAGACTTTAATTTGTTACATTTTACTTTTTCCTCACATGACATGTGTAATAATTTCTCTTGCACCGCTTCTAATAGTCTGCTCTTTAAAATTCAATATTTTGTGCGATACATACATACGCCTATTTTTATAAACAAACAAAGCGGTAAAATCATAAAAACCTATTTTGGCAATTGCAATATAATATAATAATACAAATTTCAGAAATTCGGAATGTAAACAAACTTTAGTTAGTACAATAGTACAAATAAAGACAAGATAACACTTTTGATTCTTTCTTTATTTATATTATAGTTTTATGGTGGTTTTTTTAAAATTATTTGGTTTTCTTTAAAATTAAATCATCAAAAATTAAAAACATGAATCTAAATCGGAGTTACGTAAAAATATAAATTTCTAGATTAGTGTAGAAACAAACAATTAAAACAATAAATAATTTCCGAATATTTTCTTTTTTAGTCTTTAATAAATACATTATATAATATCATTAATATAAAAAGTAGAAACAATTTGTCTTGCAATTTAATTTTTTCACTGCAGTTTTTTTTTAGAAATAATGGTCATTAAATATTATCCACTGCCACTAAAGTATATTAAAGTAATTTGGAAAGTACTATTTGAATTTTTTTTTATAGGTATATATGCAATTGTTTTCGAAATATTTAAGAATAAAAACCGGATAAAATATATTTTCCACTATTATATTAACTCTGGACTTTTTACAAATAAGATACATCTAAGATGTCCCAACGATGGCCCGAAAATGGAACACACTGTATTTCACCGATTTATAAAACAAGGAAACATGTTCATAATTTCATCAGTCAATCTTTTCTCAAACGGGCACTGATAAGAAAGTGATTTTCACTTTCAAGTTTCAACTATTTTTAATTCACTTGTATATAACTTTATATTTTTCATTTCCGTATCGATCTGGTTTTATAGTTATACTTGCATTATGCGAAGAAAGAGTTTCTTTATACTTTCACGAAAAAATAATCGAAGGTGAAACTATTCTATTTGTGATGATACGCAGATTGTAAAAAACTAATTAATGTTTTAGATTACCTGTCAACTGTGTCCAGGCAAAAACAATCACAACACAGCACTGTAACAACGGTCACCACGGTAACCTTTCTTGTGAGAGATGTAAGAAGTGTGTGTGTGGATAGCTTCTGGCGATGGTTTTCTTGACCTACCAATACCGAATTCCTCAGCTTTCTTCTTTCTTCCCCGCTAAGTCACGCGGTTGTTAAGTAATGCCGCGGTAATCAGCAATGCACTGAGCAACGTAATAAATAATTGACTTTGGTAACCCAAATTCCAAAGGGAGAAATGATCAATACTGTTTTGTTGTTTTTATTGTTTTTGGGTAGGAAATCATTTGCGTATTATTTATTGGAATATTTCAAAATTTAGTATTATTAATATATTCATTAAAGTAAAACATTAATTTTTTTATATTATTTATTAACAAATATTTTCTTATTTCTTTATTTTTACTTCCTTGTACGAACGATTAGCCATAGAATGTTGAAATTTTATTTAAGTTGGTACTATAACATCTAGTTATGGACCTCCATTTTTTGTTCCAATCGGCCTTTTCAAAGGGCAATATACTTCAAGGTTTCCTTTTTTACTTCCTTGTACAAAGTAAAGGAAGTATTGTAATTTCGATTTTCAGATTTCAATGGAAATATTCATATTGACTAGTTTCGGTGTGACGTCGGGACGTACTTATCTCGCATAACTCAAAAATGATTAGCGGTAAAATTTTGTATATGCATGGGACAGCTATAACATCTAATTATGCACCTCCTTTTTTCATTGCAATCGGAAATGCCAAAAGGGCACTTGGTCGTAGTGTTTTTTTTTAATTTTTCGCATAACGCAAATTACGATTAGCCGTAGAATGTTGAAATGTTCTAATCGGCCTTTTTAAAAGGGCAGAAACTTAATAAAAATAATAATTTAGTTGGTTTTGATACATTTGATAAGAAGTTGATATAATTGTCATAATATATTTCGTGAGAAATATGAACGAAATAAATGAAAACAATAACACTTTCTTTGCGTTTTTCAGCAATTAAAAACATTTTGATTAATGCAATCAGGAATAGTGATAAACATTTAAAAAAAATTCAAAAGATGATCCATTTCGAAGGGAAGTTCGACGACATGTAACGAATGTAAGTTGAAGAATGATTAGCCGTAGAATGAGCTCACTTTCAATCATGGTTGGTCTAATTTAAATCATTTTTAAAATAAAAATCATTGATTTTTATGAAAGGTAAAAAAATACAAATTTTAATGAAAATGTATTTACTTGCTACAAAACTATTAATAACGACCGAAATTAGTTCTGTATTTACTAATATTTGTAAATGAAGTATTTAAATGTGTAACAAAAAATAAAAATTCTTTGTTACTCTTCCTAGTTTTATTCAGATAAACAGTTTTGGTTTTATTGCAGATTTCGTTTTTGTTTATGAAATAATATATTAATATTGCTTTCAAAACAATTAAAAAAGTACTACAACACTTAGATATGTTTTTTATATGTTTTTTGATTTTTTCAAATAACTCTGCAACTCTGCTTTCAAGTGAAGTAAGTTTAAATGAAGTGCACCAAAATCTATTAATAATTCTATAAATTTTGATTTTTATAATGCATTGCCAGAGAGTATAAAAAAACTTAGAACAATTTAAACGTAGTGTTAAAAATATTCTTATTAATAACTTGTTATTTGTATCCTTCTAATTGTAAATATTAATTGTTCTAATGAATTGTAGTAATTTATCTACTTAAAACAGATGTATATTATAGGTTTGTAAGGCAGGATCAAATTTTGTATTTTATTTTGAGAACTTTTCGATGCTAGTCAGCATCATCATCAGCTCCTATAATGTAGTTTCCAATTAGAAATTATTTGCATTCATATACATTTTATATCAACATTAACAATTAAAACAACATCTATTAGCCCTGAAGAAGACACAAGTAGTGTCGAAACGTTGGCTTTATAGAAAATAAAAAATTTTTGACTGAATACCCGAATATTACAATCCTCATCATTCTCTACAGTCGAATATTCCTTTCATTACAATCCTCATTAGAAATACAGTTTAAAATGCATAAAAAATTACAAAAATCGAAAATTATTATCATAAACGTTGCGTTAGTTACAAGTTCAAACTTTACAAGTTTATAAATCCCCAATTTTACTTTAGGAATTTTCTAAATCATCAGATAAAAAATTAAATGAAAGAAAGTATAAAGTTTCGTGGTTGACAGAGAAGCAAATTGAGTTGCGGCAGATCCAGTCGAATAAATTTTTTCTTTGACGTGCAACGAAAAGTGAAGAGATGAAATTGAGTCTGTATCTTATTTTATTAACATCAAATTTTGTTCCTCTATTACCCCAATAACATGCAACAAGTTGGGCGAGCAGAATCTCTCAAAATTTCTTTTTGCTCCAGGCAGAATTACGCTTATTTCTTTAGACTTTGTGCGCTTGTCATTTTTCTAAATTACATTTTCTTATTCTGTGTCTATGACAAAACTATAAAAGCATCTAAGTTAGTTCATTTATAGCTCATTCAAATGCTGTTATAGTCCAATATAATTTATGATTTTGAAGTTGTCTATTTTGCTGAAATATGTCAAAATATATCAAATGCAAAATAAAGAAAACCAATATTTGTTAATTTTTTTATTTCTAAATAGAAGAGATAGTAATTTTCTTTTCTAATTTATAACGTTCATCTTGATCTTTCAGAGAACATTGTAAAAATTAAATCATTTTAAACTGAAATAAATAAACACATATAATTAATTACTATATTATAAAATAAAAAAAGACTAACTTTAAGGTTTATGTTCCATGTAATACGAAATTAAATAACAAAAATTTTATTAAAAAAAATGATTATAACCATACTTCAATGAATGCTTTGCGCATGCGTCTAATCAAAGTATTGTATTTCTAGGTTGTCAAATATCACCACAAATCTCCCTTTGTATTATTTAGAAATACTGATAATCATCTACAATTCTACAAGTATTGCTAATTCCACCAAACTAGTGGAGCTATCTTCGGAACTAAATAATAAACTTTTTCCTTTTTATTAATTGGGATTGTAGTTAGATTGACATGTATTTTATATTATGTATATAATTTTGGGATAACTAATGCGGTTTAGTGGCTATTCCCTTTTATGAATCTGGGTGTTATTGTTTATTTGAAAAAGTTTGACAACCATATTTTCAAAAACAATTGTTTTATTTTTTAAATACTGGATCAAATTATGAAAATACCTAAACGACTCGTTAATAAAATGTAAAAATGCTAAAAAAATGAAATTTCGAAAAATTATTGTTGCTCTCGACGAGTTCTATCATTAGTTAAATTTAATATAATTCTGTTTCACCCTATCGTATATGTACACCGTTTAAACTGATGTATCTTTGTGTTACTGCTTGAGAACCACTGATTTATCAAATTAATTTTATACGTAAAACAATCAGCTCTATTATACTGAACAATTTTCTGAATACCTTTTTTGCTGCCACCAATAGTTTCAAAATAAATCAATAAAAATGAAACACTTTGATCATAACGTGGTAGAAAGTAAAAACATAAAATAAAAGAAAATGAAAAGTATTATCTTAGTAAATTGGAAATAATATTATGATTAGATCAGAAAGCAAGTAATAATTCTTTCAACATTTTTACTGTATAAATGCGATACGAGAAAATTTTCACTGTACCACATGGAATTCATGCCACATGCGTGGAAAATAAACAATAAGTAGAAAACCGATTAAAGAAAAGTAGTAAAGTTTTATACAAAATACTGGCAAATTGACAATAACGTATAAGTACTAAAAATAAGATTTCACTTTTGTGAATAGAATTTCCGAATTCTTTTTAATTTATAAACAATGCATACTTACGCTTTTTATTGTAATGTGCATCAACTTGCCAGGCAACTTGCTGTGAATGATAACATTGCATTTATCCATGCACATATTAAGATACATTTATTTTTGTCATCCGTTTCATTTCACTTATGTTTGAATGTTTGAAGTGAAATGAACGGAACTAATATTTTTAACAAGTAAAAAGAAATATAATTATGGTCAACTTGAGAATTATCTCTGAAAATTTATATTATCCTTCTATTATAATATAAATATAAATAATGTCTGTATCATCGTTGTTAAAAAAATATATACATATACTTTTTTCAATCAATAATATCATTACATGATCATTTAATAAACGATAAATTTCAATATTGTTCAAATTTTCAGATGTCGTTTTATATCTATTTCTTTATAAATCTTTAATATTATTCAGAACTTTATTATCTTTTATTACAAATAAAATAACAATATATTTTTGACCTTTGAAAATAAATTAATAAAATGATAATTTTATAGAAAACAATTGTTTCCATTATTCCATTGCTCACTTGACTAAAGTAACTAACAAAACAATCAATAATATTTTAATTTTTATACGTAAATAACAGGTTTATTTGAAAAAATGTACATAAACAATATTACCTTACTGAAAAGAGAGAAAAATATTCTTTGCCACGAAAATACCATGACTAATTTTCTAGTCCGAATTGATTTGAAGTGATCAATTTCCTAATTTGCTATTATGGTGGAGGACCCCATTGAATGTGGCACAATTTTGCTCATTTAACAGAACTCGTATCTCTTCAAATAAGTAAATTACCAATATTCAGCAAGATTATCGAAACAATCTGTATATGTGAAGAATAGTACAGAATTTCAGAAATAAAAATTCATCATAATTGCCAACCTCTATTTGTCAAAAATATAATTTCTGTTCACTTCACTTTAACCATAAGTGAAATGAAACAATTATTCTTTTTATTACAACTAAGCTGAATATTTAATCTCAGCTGAAAAATTGTATTGTATTGTTAATTTGTTTGTAATAATTACAAAATTGTCAATAATCTATAAGATATTGTGTTAGTAAGTTTTAGTTTTATTTATAAAGAAATAATTTTAAAATAATATCGTTAGGAGCGGTTTAAATACGACGTAAATTTTAAATGATACAGACATTTTCTTTTTTATGTTTAGTTCGAAGGATAGTAAAAATTTTAAAAGATAGTTCTGAAACTAACCATAATTGTTATTCTTTTTGTTACTCAAAATTCTCAGCTGAGTCCTTATCACTTTAAACTGAAATGAAATGAGGAGGATTACAAAAAGAATGCTGAAAGAAGACCATATAAAATTTATATTGCATTTTTTAACAATAGTCCTATTTTTTTTGGAAATTATAAGGAAACATAATTAAGTAATCTATCCATTTAATCTAACAAACTTTCGCTTAGTATGATCAGTACTGCTTTTATATTCTTGAAGTAAGTACATAAGTACATTGATTTCAACAATGGTTTTCACAATGTCATTTGGTAATGACATACAAACCTAGTTGACAAAATAGAATCATCGTTAGTTAATTTCACACCTTAAGAGTAAATTACGACATTAATTTGTTTATTATGACACAAGATGATTGTTTTATTACACATTTTATTGCAAAAAGTATGACAAATCCTTGTTGAATGTAATACAAAAAATCTTTGTTTATTATTTATCAAGTTATATAAAATATTATTGTGAATGTAATTATGTTAAGAAAATAATTATTAAATAAGTAAATAAATAATTAAAATTTGTATTTTATCTTCTGAAATATCCTGTTAGTTCAAGAGACTACCGCTAGATGGCTCAAGCGTTCAAAAACTCATGTTAAATTGACGTTCAGCTTACATCAAGCGAAGAGGTTATATTTTATTATTGTGTAGTTTTTATTAAAATAAGTTTAAAATACTAACCCTACAAGAATAAACTTTACTTTTTATAATGGCTAAGCATCATCCAGATTTAATTTTCTGTAGAAAACAACCGGGAGTTGGTAAGTAAACGAATTTTAATGCATTAAAAGCATTTCATTGTGTTTATATTTTAGCTATAGGCCGCTTATGTGAAAAATGTGATGGTAAATGCGTTATTTGCGATTCGTATGTAAGACCATGCACTCTTGTACGTATTTGTGACGAATGTAACTATGGATCATATCAAGGAAGATGTGTTATTTGTGGAGGACCTGGAGTTTCCGATGCTTATTATTGCAAAGAATGCACAATACAGGAAAAAGACGTAAGTGAACATGATTATAATTGTTGTATTTTATTAATTTAATTTTTAACAGAGAGATGGCTGTCCAAAGATTGTGAACTTGGGAAGTTCAAAAACAGATTTGTTCTACGAAAGAAAGAAGTACGGATTCAAAAGAAGATAAATATATGTTTTTCAATCTTCATTTTATGTGTATTGTGTGTATTTTTCAATAAATAAATCATTGACTGTCTTTTGTTTACTGTTGTAAAGCGCGGGAAAATTTAAAAACAGATCGAATTTTCCCCTACCTACACACATTCTATCCTCTTTCCGCAGTAGTTTATCTCTCGAATGGTCACTTGTGTGACGTCCGCCATGTCAGTTGTGTTTGTATGAACTGTCAATATGATATTTTAGTTTTAATTAGTTAAATTCTCAATCATCTCTTGAAAAAATGGTGCAACAATATCAATCTCCCGTGAGGGTATACAAATACCCGTTTGAACTAGTGATGGAAGTAAGTAACTTGTTTGATTGTTTGTGTTTTGTATTTGTAAGGGTTGCTTCACACCCTTTTATAAATAACTCAGCTGGGATACATCAATATTGATACCAAAACACTTTGAAACCTATTTCACCATAATAAATGTTAATGTAACTTATTTTGTTCCACTTTTTCTAAATTAAAATTATGTGAAATTTATTTGTTTATATTTTTAAGACTTTTTTTGTTGCAAAAATACTTGTTTACCTTGAGGTAGTGTCAAGTTACAAAATTTGAGATTAATCATTGATTAATCTTTGATACTAAAACGTAGGTATTCCCCTTTTAAATTAATTAAAAGAAACCGCATTACCACATATTTAATTAAGATAATGGAACATTTATCATGCGATAGTGTTAATATTATTTATAACAAAGTGAAGTTAAATTGCAAAACTATCTATGACATTCTGGAAAATAATTTAAGTTCTCATAAATTACAAGTTCAAAGGAAAAACTATAATTACCCATGAAAAATTAATGCAGCAAATGTTTTTTCTCGTATTAATAAATAATGATATATGACCTCGCAAGGGCATCTATACCGAATAAAATATATATACATATGTGATTTTGTTTATATTTAGAAATCTTATTTGGCAAATTTTTCCAGTGAAAACTGCATTTATAACTAATTTGATTACTAGGCCAAGAATAAATTAAGTCGTATATATCAAATTTGGCCTTACATTGAATGAAATATTTATTATTTTTCAATGATTTTGTAAAAAAAAACATGGCTAAGTAAATTCTTACATTGACTAATGACTATATGCATAAAAGTCATGCACAAAACTATAATTTAAGCAATAATGACTACACAGTATTTCACACTACAGTATTAATTGTTATAATTAATACTAACTTTAAAAAAACATTATAATTTTTAAATAAATACACTGTGTTGAAGATCACCTGTTAATAAAACAAATGCAGTAGTTCGTAACACAATAAAATAATTAAAAAAAATTTAGCTCGCTGTTATTATTTGATTTGATTACCATAGTACCTGACGTATAAACCTCTATTGTTCTTATCAACTGTTTGAAAGGTCAAGTTTAAAAAACCAAATGTTATAAATCTTTGTTAATGCTACATGTATAAAATTATGTATGGCACGTATGTTACTTATATTAGCCTTGTACGTTATGAATTTCTCACGTGAATTATTTACTATATAACATACTTATCCCATAATTCATTTTGTTTTGTTTGGTTATGATATACATTACTCATAAGAAAGGATAACAAATTTAGATGATTTAAAGTATTTAATGTTCATTAAAAAGAATTTTTTAAAACTTTCAAATATAATGTAAAGATTTTTGAACTAAACATTTTTAAGTCACTGGTTGGAGAGGAGAATTTGATATTTTGTTTAATACATAACATTGCATAACACGTACTTTAACAAAAAATGGTAATAATTACGGAAATCAAAATATATTCCCTCAAAATTTCTAATACTTTTTAACATTCTATTGTAAAAGTACAATATTTCTCATAATATTTAATAAAAATGTAGCAATTTTTAAAATCAAATACATGTGTGAAACATAATAAACAATTTAAACGTACGTAATTTTATTTGGCACTCATATTCATAACAAATGTTATAAAGACTCGTATAAAGATGTACTACATACATTAAATTTAACAAGTGAAATAATTCGTTGAGAGTAACTATATTTATTAATAACTATTTTTGACATTTTTACTACTCCATAAATTAATTCGTAACAATTTAATCCAGAAACATAAACAATACAACAATTATAAAGTCAGGTGTCAAATAAATTTTGACTTTCACAAATAAATTGATTAATAATTATTGTAATAGTTATAATTTGTAAAAATACCTGCCGTTATAAATAACGAGTACACTAGTACACAAACATTATTGTGGCATATGGGCAATAAATTTTGAAAAGTGACATTTTATTTTAAACTAAATAAATATTTTATTCAACCACAGACGGATAGTGAAGTTTGTGACAAAATTTTGAAGGAATTTAGCTCAATTTCTTAAAGGTTTACAAGGATGAGTTACTATATGTAGTAAATATTGTTGCTTTCAACGAATTTGTCAGTGGTTGAATTTAATGTAGATAGGTACTTATTTCTGTTACACCCTGTTACATTGTTATTGAGAAAATGTAATATTAGTGTACAGATATCAAAAATAACATGTTAAGCATGGGGATCTTGAGAATGGTTAAATAAGAGGTCGGTTAAATTAGACCAAAGTTGCCGCATTAAGGGACCATTTTAAAGATGTCTTTGTTTTCATAAAAAATGCATAGGTTACTAGATATGAACGACAATGTAAGTTTTACGGTTTTTAATTTTTGCTTATAACTTTCCAGATTAATAGATGAAGTGATTTTGGTGTGCATCTTCTTTAAAGACTTTTTAATAATAAATTTACGGGGGTTCTCATTTTTTTTATCGCGTACCGTTTTTAAATTATCGGTGTCAACTTTAATTTTTCATATGGATCTTATAGTATAGTAGGTTGTGATAATTTTGAATAGAGCTTTTTTCGCTCTTCAATCATATAAAAAAGTCCTATTTTATTTTAAGAAATAGTATGAAAAATTAAGAAAAACGTTTTTTATTTATCAAAATAACCACTGTACCATAGTTAGTTATTAAGATAAAAATAAAAATTATGTATGTATCTTATGTATACTAATATTTTATTGGGCTAGAATAAAAGAAAAAAGAAAAAGAAATATTTAATTGAAAACATTTAACGTAAATACAGAAAATACACTACAGCATGTGTTGTTATCAACGCTAGTTTGTATGTCTCAAAACTGTTGATTTGAAGATTTTGATATTCTCGCAATTATTTGTGGTTCCTCTACTTCTGCCAGAACAACTTCATTTTCTTTCTCTTTATTTAATAGCTTACTATGATAGTGATTTTGATAGACAAAAAAATGTTTTTCTTAATTTTTCAAATTATTTATTCGAATAAACTTTTTATATGATTGAAGAGCAAAGAAAAAGCTCTATTCAAAATTATCACGACCTACTATAAGCTCCCTATGAAAAAATTTGACTCCGATAACTTGAAAACTACTGGATAAAAAAATTTTAGAACCCCCATAAATTCATTATAAAAAGTGTATGAAGAAGGTGCCCACCAAAATCACATAGTTTTTTAATTTTGGAAGTTATAAGCAAAAAATAATAACAATAAAATTTACATTTTCGTTCATATCGAGTAACCTATGCATTTTAATAGGAAAACAAAGATATGGTTAAAATGGTACCTTAATGTGGCAACATTGGTCTAAATTAACCGACCTCGGATCTCTTACCGTTCTCGAGATCCCCATGCTTAACCAGTTATTTGGGACACTGTATAAAATATTCATTATATTAATAGGTACGAAAATAAATTAATCATCGTTTTATATTCCAGAAGAAAACTCTCAAAATGCTGTTGTAAATTTGGTATGGGTTTTTGTGATGTGCTGGCAAAATTTCGTTCCTATATCTTACTCAATACTACGTTTTTATAAAAAATAGATTATAGTGTAACAAATGCTACGTTACTTCAAATTATGCTACTTTAGTTCAAATAAAATTTGATGAAAAACAACATATCTTTCATTTTAAAGATAAAACCGTTTGTAAAATAATCTATCATAGTATTCTTTATGGTTCGATTAGTTTGACCTAAAAAGTGTCACTTTGTATAATTTACTTAGAAACTCTGATAGTTAAATTTAGATACCACTTCCACGGAAAATTAAAAAAAAAGGAAACCACATTTCATTACTTTACCAAAAATCATGATTTTTTATTATCACTAAAGATAATATAGTATTTTCCCAAAATAAGACAGATAAGAAATGTGTTTTCACAAAAGATATACAATTAGAAGACCAACTTAAAAATTGATTGCAGATAAACTTCAAATGTAAAACATCTGAATTTTTGTTTACGCCTTCTTATGTCTCTATATCATTCGTTTTGTTGGAAATGCTCAATTTTATCAATATAAAGTTTTTATTATAAATTAAAAATTAAAAACCATATACTTCACTCTTCATCCGTCATTGTACTTTTAATTTGTTGTTTTGTACATATTTATTTGTCTATATATTTTTTATCATGTAAAGTATTTATATTCCTTTTAAATTTATGTTTCATTTCCACTATCATTTCTGAAATGATGTACTACAAAACTCTTTTTTCTATTATACAGATTGTTTATATATAATTATTTGTTATTATGTATAATACCAATTAATATTGGAAAATATGCCGGTTAGCATGAAGTCTCCAATAATTACTAGTATTGTTAGGTTAGGTTTAGGTTACGTTAGGTTAAGGTTAGATATATTTAACAAATTTTTATTTTATTTATTAAATTCTTCAAAAGTTTAGCCGGTAACTAAGCTTAATTGTCGCATTTATCGAAGAAATCGTAACATATCATAATTTCTTTTTAAAACTAAATCAAAATAATACAATATTAATATCGTTGAAAAGAGAAAAAAAGAACATATTTTTTGAGTCTAAAATCAAATATGACTTATATTTTATAAAATCATAATTTTGTATTCTGTCAAGATTGTGCTCTTGAAAAAAAAATTGCATACGCCACTGTCTAGACAATAAAAGTATTAAACTTTTTGGAACATTTTCCCAAATATTCAACTGTTTAGGAATTAATTGTGGAAGAAGAAATGGAGCAATCAGTTTTCCGCTATTTACTTAAGATCTATGGAGAATTTTGGAATAACAAAGACACCGTTAAAATCGAGCTGATTTTGACAGGCCGAGCTGAAAGCGACACCTGCAAATAATGCGAGATCTCCCAAAAGAGTTTTTGGGTGATACACAAGATTTTTTGCGCCGATGACGATGACACTTTTAATTTGTTAAAGAAATAACATTACTATGTAAAATTTTACACTGTAGATTTTCGATTCCCATGGATATATAAACAATTCACTTCTTTTATCCAAAAATATTTGTGGTTAACATTTCTCAATTTTATTAAACGTGCTATTCACAGATGATATTATTTATTATTTTTTTTATAAAGTTTCTACGTTAATCCGGAAGCAATTATTTTTTTTTTGAAAAATTTAACTCTCTTTAGCTTTCATAAGAACAAGATTCGCAAACAACAATATTTAATTGAGTTTTCCTTGTAAAAACCGGTTATAATCTCAAGTAAACTACCACTTCTTCCTGTTGACTAATTTTTACCAAATACAAATCCGCTTTTAAAAATTGTATTCAAACAGTTTTGTACCATATCAATTGTAATTTCATAGGATTTAGCACAATTAATACAATACTTCCATTACTTAACTTAAACAGGATGTAGAAATAAGAAAATTAATAAAAAATGTAAATAAATGACCAGAATTATTTATACAGAGTGATAAAAAACTATTTGCATGTTTTTGTCACTATAATTCAATGCATATGAGTACAAAAATATTTTAATTTAGAGTTGGACAAAATATAAATATGATATTAAAAAAAAATTATATAAACATTTAATAAAAAAAAATTTTGTATTCCTACAAATATTTGCAATATTGCAGTTTTCATTTGCATGAATCTTCGCTCAGTTATATTCAACTTTTACTAATAAAAGAAACCGGAACAACCGAAAATAAGAAAAGATCAGGCCGTCCGAAAGTTTATGAAAGAGAGAGTTGTCAAATTATCAATGAAGTAAGAAAAACAATTAATACGTAATAATAAGATACCATCACTTTCGGATTTTAGGGTGAGCAGACTGGACTGTAGCCCAGGGGCACCCCAGGGACTTACATCAAAAGGAGGCCCTCACCAAGTCAACAATTTTGTCAAAATATATACACTACTTAATGGAAAATAAAACATCTGATGAGGATGACTTTCTTGTACGCTAAATTATACACATTTTTTGCTGTACTTCATTTAAACTTATACTATTTGAAAGAGAGGTCATTCTACAGCTAAACATTCTTCAATTTCCATTCGTTTCATATCTGTGAACTTCCCTTCGAAATGCATCATCTTTTGAAAATTTTATTAAAATGTTCATCACTATTTTAATCGCTCAAAAACATGCAAAGAAAGAGATATGGTTATATGTCAATGTCAATTTATTATCAAATGTTTCTTACAAAAATTAAAAGCCAACTAAATTATTATTTTTATTAAGTTTCTGCCTAAAGAAAACTGCTCTGTGAAAAGGCCGATTGGAACAAAAAATGAAAGTGCATAACTAGACGTTATAAGTAACTACATAAATAAAATTTCAACATTCTACGTCTAATTGTTTTTGAGTTATGCGAAAAATTCAAAAAGACACGCCCTGTGAGCACTGTCGATTGCAATGAAAAAGGGTGATGCACAACTAGATGTTATAGCAGTCACATACCGGGTGTCCCAGCTCGACCGACACATGAGAGATTTACATAGGAAATCAGTTAATCATGAATAGTATCTCCCCAGTGCAAAATATTAACTTGGAATTTTGTATGCTCATTGGGGAATATTATTTCTATGGATTACAGTTATTCGAAATATGTAATTTCGTCTGTAAGACGAGATTTATTAAATTATATAATCTAATATTTTCGTTCAAAATCAGTCAGCCATGGAAATAAAAGAAAATATCTACGTGACAGTTCTGACAGGTAATGACATGCCATTGTAGATATTTATATTTTTGTAATATTGGTATATTATTTAACAAAAATAAACTAAATTCAACTTAAATAATATTAAAATACAGGGAATAAGAATTATAATTCGTGATACTTCACTAAACTGTCAGATAAATATTTTCTTTTATTTCCATGGCTGTCTGATTTTGAACGAAAATATTAGATTTTAAATTTAATAAATCTCGCCCTGCAGACGAAATTCCATATTTCAAATAAGTGTGATCCATAGAATTAATATTCTCCGATAAGTACCTATACAAAATTAGAAGTTAATATGTTGCACTGGGGAGATACTATTCATAATTAACTGATTTCCCATGTAAAACTCCCATGTGTCGGTCGAGCTGGGACACCCGGTATACAAAATTTCAAAATTTTAGGGTTAATCATTTTTGAGTTAAATGAGATACGTACGTACGTACAGACGTCATGCCGAAACTAGTCAATGTATTCAGTTGGATTTCCGTTGAGAACTGAAATTTTTCGTGATTACAATACTTCCTTTACTTCGAGTAAAGAAGTAAAAATAATTAAGTCATTACTTTGTAATTTACTAAAATTACAATAAGCTATTGAATTTTCTGAATGTATGTGTATATATAAATATCTCTTTTCATAGCGAAATAAGTCAAATATCTACAATTTTTGAGAACTTTTATTTAAATAATTTTAAGCTTAAGGGGTAATTTTGTAAGTTTTAGACTAATTTAACCTTAGACACCTTTTCGAACACCTTTTATTATTAACTATATTGTGATAATGTCTGACGAAAGAGTACAAGTAGAAAATACAGGACACTAGCAGTTTTCTAAAAGTCACATAAATGTTCCCATATCTAATGATCAAAAATTTGTATGGCAAAAGACCAATAAAGAGATATCTACATGAAGAACTTTTTTTTTCCTACAGTATATTATCTGTTCCTGGTGTTTTAATTTGTAATTATATAATAATTATATAAAATTAATAAATCTCATACTTAGCGTCAATATTTATTAGAGTTACTGCACTTATTTGTATTATTTTAAAAGCAATATAAATATTTTATTTCAAAACGAAAACGAAATCTGTAATAAAACCGAAAAAGCTGCTAAATTGGTATTCTTATTCAAATATAAAAACTCAAAACAATTAATCTGAAAAAAATTAAAATAAGTAACAAAGACTTTTTACATTTTGTAACACATTTAAATACTTATTTTTTTCTTTTGTTACATGACAATTAAAGAGATAAAATATCATTTGATTGTCACATACAAAACATATTTTGTTTACTATTAATAGTTTTGTAACATTAATTATTTGTATTTTTTATGTTTGATAAAAATCATGATTAAAATAAAGCCAACCCTGTTTAAGAAATGAAGAAAAATAAAATATTAGAGATTTTTTGTTTTGCAAACGTTAAATCTCACATTAAACCATGTTTTCGTGCAATAGTAATCAACGATTTCTGTTAACTTTCTATATTTTAATTCGACTTATTTACAACTTTACAATTAATGTCAAAACATAAAAATAACAGCTGTAACGTTTACGTATAGTTGCTTATCTTTATGGTCAGTGTGTTATTTAAAATGCGATTTTATTGCAATATGCACGAAACATCAAAACATCACATATTTTATCTGTTAGCGCAGTTGACGTATTTCCTTGTTGTAATCATAACAAATATTCTCTTTCTGATGAAAATATGCATTCATTTTAAAGAGGCAACGATTTCAATAATATAATTTCTACTTTACAAACGAAAAATAATTCGAAAGTCAATGTAAAAAGTTATTGTACGTTCACTTTCTGTTTAATATTTTGAAGGTTTTTTGTTTCGTTTGACACATCCTTGACCATTGAATTCCAGTAGAAGTTATACGCGAATTTTGCTCCAATTTAAGAGCGTATAAAGAGTAATTATATATAATCGTTCCACGATAACAGTGTATTCACTTTATCAGTAAATTAATGACGTATTCTTTATTTAATTTATATAGGACAAGATAGGAAAATTTTATACTTTGGTTATGTGCATGATAAGAGTCAGCACTGCGTAAAATCAAAACTAAAAATCACTAAACCTGATTATGAGAAAATTTAATTTCGTTTTGCACGATTGGGTTTCCGGGGCAGTAAATTTTAAGTTATATTTACAAATTACTGATCGATAAGTGATTACGAACACGAACAGTATATTTACTTTTGACTAAGGCATGGAAACGGGTTTTTGTTCAATTTCCGAATACCGTCTGTTTTTCTCGAAAAACCAAAAGTAAATTATTATATTTTTTGTTATTAAATGAATAAATAATTTTATTTTTATATTGTTACTCAAGAAGTCTTAATGTTTAAAATGTGTTCCTTAAAAATAATTAAGTAGAAAAATAGAATTTTATGGATTTTCTCGAGGATTTTCTGATGTAATCAAAACAAGCCCTTTTAAAAATATTATTTCTTATACGTAAATATGTTGGTTTGTTTTTGGTAAACAAAAAGATATTGTGTATATGTAAATATGAACAGCTAAGTACTTTTTTCTTCAAACGTCATAAAAGTGACATCTTTTACGCCGTCGGAGTAAAATTTTTCTACTCTTCATAACTCAATGTACCTACTATTTTCTGTAATAAAAAAACAGTTAACCGGTTTCCCACATCCGTTAAAATTTCAAAATGCCTTTTATTACATGGTAGCGTTTTCTTTTTATCTTTTTTTATTTCATAGTGGACATAATATATGTATGTACGTAAACTTTATTGTCAAATGTTAAAAATAAATTTATTTTCTAAAAAAAAAAGGGCAACAGTTTGTATATACTTTCTAGATTATTAGATTTTACACAGAGTAATCACTGAAATTTACTCTATAAAAACACATTTTTTCTCTTTATAATAATATTTTATCTATGAAACTAATATTGATCTACAATAGGAATTATATTCTACACATTCATAATTAATTATCGAATTATGTATATAAAATATTCACATATTTTTGATTTAGTTAATATGAATTATTTATAATATTGATGAGATTATTAACCGTTTAAAGATTATTTACTTATTTTCTAGAGACAACATATTTTGTATAGATATCAATACTACCATAAATAACAATAAAAAACATGGAAAATTTGTATATTTTATTGTACGACAACAAATAAACAATTTTGTAATTAGTATTCTTGTCCGAAGTTCATGCATGCAAAATATACTCATTACAAAATAATTGATGCAAACAATAATGCATCTGTATACTATAAAATTGTTTTCGTAATTTTAATTGTTTTATTTATTACTGCATTGTGTGATACATACTATAAATTGTAAATATTTAACGGTCATACTTTTAAGTAAATAAATATATAAATCATCACAGCTTATTACTCATTTTGCAACGTGTTTTAAAGACGTAATAAATAAGTAGTCATTCATTGATGACACTGTATTTACGTCATCAATAAATAAAAGTACTGTTTACTTAATTTATAAGGGAAAGAACGTTATCTATTTATATTGCATTGTTCTGGGATATAGTTCTTAGGATCTACGTAGATATGACAGACGTGACACTTACGAGAATTATAAAGATGTAAACAGTACAATCAACATGTCAATCAGACGCCTACGAACGGAAACATTAAAAAAATAAAGCAATTTGTTAGATTAATATAAAAGAAAATTGTATTTGTCATTGTATCTCATAACATAACATGTTTTTTGAATCTATTTTGTGATTAAAAGCTATAACAATTTCAAGACGAGTTCATTTATAACTCAATCGAGTATTATGTAGGCCTGTGTTGTATTCACGTTAAGAATATAGTAGATGTCGCCTCAAACGTAGCTGTTTACACATACTCAAAATATACCTATAGATTGGCACGCCATTTAAATGTATTATTTCTTATTCACTTGTAAAACGTAATTTATTCGAACTGTTAATTCAACAGGAAAACAAACCCTTAACATGCTATTAACCTGTGTATCAGTTTTAAAGGTTGGTAGCACAAACAAAACATAACAAGAAGCGTAACTCAATGAATCAAGTGGGCAACACAAAACTGCTGCCATCTGAGGTTCCCGGGGTAGAGTTACTTTAAGCCTACTTGATCATCAAATTTCGTATATGTCTCATGAAATTTGTGGAAAAGATGTTTTCTCTTAGCGAAATTTCTATAAGCTATGTTCTCTTGGCCAAATTTGTAGATGATATGTTTCCTCGGCGAAATTTGTGAAAGAGATGTTCTTTTGGAGAAATTTGTAGAAGAGAAGTTCTCTCGGCGAAATTGTTGGAGATGTTCTCTCGCTGTTAAAAGATGTTTTCTTTGTAAAACCTTACCTTACTAACACCCCAACTGCGTACATGTATACAGACTTAATTAAGAATAAATATCAAAATGATTTTCATGATATCGCATGTCATATAATCTTTTATTGGGAAACTAAAAGAATGCTTATTTTGTGTGCCGAGGATATTCGCACTTCTTTTAATCGTGCAGTTGGGGTGTTTAGAAGCATATTTATAAAATGTGGAACTGTAAATAATAAATATTTTAATTTATTTTTCATGTATACAGATAAAATATTTTTGAATATATTACTTACGATATCTGCTTTATTAAAATCTGAACGTATTCTTTGATCGGAAAATTTATAGTGTATAATCAGGCCGATTCTGTAACTAAATGGTTAACAAAGTGACTAGGTAACAACCTTGCTAACGTTTTAATTTTTAACCACTTTGTTAACCACTTTTCTATATATGCCATTCTGTAAAATATTATTTTAACAAGGTTGCTAGTTTTTAAGTCTTAACCACAGTTGCTAACACACTGAAGTGAAACTAGTTACAGGCAACGTGTTCTGCCAGTGACAGCTATCAATTATAACCTAAACGCTGAGGTAAGGAAACATTAATTTTTTTTGACATCTTCATTTTTAACTTAATATTTGTAGATTTATTAATTCTAAACATCATGCCACCACGAGCAGCAAGAACAACGTCTGAGCAACAAGAAATAATTCTAAATTTCTTGACAATTCACAGAAATATGCTATCCGGCAAAAGTCATCCTCTAAATGTTAAAGAGATAGATCAAAATTGGCAAGAGTTGACTTCTATTTTAAATTCTTCTAAAGGTGCTCGAAAAAGTACCGAAGATTGGAAAAGATTCTTCATAGAATGGAAAAGCAAAACTAGAAAAAAAGCGCGAGAATTGAAAACGGATATAACTAGTACAGGTAGATACTGTATATTTATATACTAGTATGAATATGCTACGTAAATTAAAGTAGTATTTTAAACAAAACTGTTATTTTATTTAGGAGGTGGATCATCAAATGTAAAACAGCTAACAGATCATGAAGAACGATTGATGTCTCTCATTGGCTGGGTTGCTGTTACTGGATCCAATGATTTGCCGGATGAAATAGATCCAGACTTTCAACCAGAACCAGAGCCGACAAACAGTGAAACCGTAACTACATACGAAGTGCTGACACATGAAAATACAGAATTGTGTGAAGTGGAGAATGTCATTATAGAAGATAATAGAGCAGATAACACAAAAGAAAATACTTCTAAACCACTTATTTCTACTCCTGTATATACCAAAAAAAAAATAAGAAAAAAGAAATCAGCAACTGAGACTAGTGTTGGGGCTTTAAACCAATCGGCAATAATATATGCTCAGAGTGCAGACAAAATCAGTGCTGCATTATCTCAGTTTGCTGTTGGGATTGAGAAATTAGCAGCAGCTATAGAAAAATTTGCTGATGCTACTCAAAAATTGGCGTCGGCTAATGCAGCGAAACATTTATAAATTAAATATTATAATTTACCAAATAATTTAATTTAATAGATATTAAAAAATTGTTATTTATTTTCCGTATATTCAGAATAAGTAGGTATTTATTTTGTTATTTAGGTATATCATAGAACATGTTCTCATTTTTTATAATTTTCTTTTTGCTAATAAAAGTACAGTTATTCCAATTCAAATCTATGAATAATATTATTTCTTATTTGTCGCCCTGCTGCCAACCAATCTGCGTTTATTCCTATAAAATAAATTTTATCATAAAATTACTAACTAGAGATTTTTTTAAAATATTTTACCTTCATCCGCACCTTGCTCGTTATCCTCATTTAACAAATATTCATCATTTTCCAAATTTTCTTCATTTTCTAAATAATTGTCATCATTATCAACAATGTTGTGCATTAAACATAAATTATGAAGAACAGCACAAGAATAAATAATTTGCCCTGCGACTTTATGACTATAATGAAGCACTCGATGTTTCAGTAAACATCGAAATCGCTGCTTCCATACACCAAATGACCTTTCAATCACATTTCTTGCGCTGCAGAGCCTATGCGTATACCTTCCTTCGGGAGAATTTTCCGTTGCATCTGCAATTGGTGTCATTAACCAGGGTTCTAGGGGATAGCCAGAATCCCCTAATAAATAAGACGACAACATTCGTTGATGATATTTTCTTTGTAAATGTCTTTTAATACTAGACACAGCCCATATAGCAGCATCGTGCGTAGCTCCGGGGTATCTAGCATTTACTGCGAGAAATTTTAAATTCGAATCGCATATCTAAAATATTTCAAATTATATTTAGTTATTAATAAACTTATGTACAAAATTTCGTTAAAATGCTTTTAAAATATTGCTGAAAATATTTACTGCTTGGACATTGACACTATAGTATCCTTTTCGGTTTAAGTAAGCAATAGCAGGTTGAACCGGATCATCCACAGGAGGGGAAATTATGGCAATATGCGAACAATCAATCGCGCCTATTACATTTGGAAAATTAAATTTATTTACAAACCTAATAAAAAAATTGTCAAGTTATATTTATTTCAAGTTAATGTAAAAATTAGAAATTCATACCCTTGCTTTACTTCATTAATCTCATTGTCATTTACTGGAAATTTTACATATATTGGAAATAAATGATTTGTAAAAATCGTAGTAATTTCATCAATTACTCGGCTGACAACTGGTTGAGAAATAGCTAAGTGGAAATCTTTTCCAACACCACTCTGGTACGTCCCTTGGGCCAGAAAATGTAAAGTGGTTAAAACCTAATATTTAAGGGTAAATAAATACAGAAGTTAAAGAAATATAAATTACATACACGAAGATGAACTGGAATATAAGTGCTTCTTTGTCCTTGATAAATATGAGGTTCCAGTTCTGGTAACAACGTGTATAAAACCAAACCTTTTGGCAATCTATATATTTTTCTAAAATTAGTTTCTGGAATTTCGAAGGGATTGCTTATATCCCGTAAGTAGGCATGTTCCAGTCGAATTTTTCTCCTAAAATTTTAATTCGAATAAAGCAATGTAAATAGTTATTAATTTAAATTTAATAATAAACTTACTGGTCAATTATTCTTTCTGCAACATGTAGAAAATTTAAATGAAACAAAAATCCAGCCGGGTTCATTTTTTTAAGTTAGAACTAATGCTGACACTTTTTAAACACCTTGCTAACATATAAACAACCAAATAAATACAGTTGCTAGAGTTAACCACTTTCTGAAACACTAGTGGTTAAATAGTTAACTACTTACGTGTTACAGAATAAGAAAAACGTAAAAGTGGTTAACTTAACAACTGACGTCATGATTAGCCACGTCACGTGGTTGTTAATTTATAGCAACTTAGTTACAGAATCAGGCCGAATATCTGAAATAATAGAATTATCCATTTTACAACATTTGCACCGCCTAAACTTAAGTTTGGGAACCACTGCATTAAATCATGTATTTTATTTCACTTATTTTACACTGCATAATGCTAAATATATTATAAAACAACGTACTACCTGCATAATTTATATTCTTCATTAATACGAACAATACATTGTGCAGTATGTAGTGTAGACTGGACTTAATACACTATCTCGCTATAATCCTGTGCTAACAACTTCCAAGCCATTGTGGTTTGTTGTAAGGCTTGGTGACATGGTTTCACCGTCCCACGGCAACTATCCCGAATGAAATCATAACGTTTGCATACATACACAAACGTACTTGGCATGGATACCTGTCGGGAAATTATCAATACGGATTTCACCTAGTTGATTTAACTTCACTTCAGAGAAATCATCTTCCTCTTGTTGTAATCAACGCCTGTTTTTCAATATCATAGCCAAAGGTGATATTAGATTTTTGTTCTATTTTTCAGAAAGAAGCTATGAGAGAATTTGAACAATATAGTATACGAGTAATATGCTCGGAGTTGAAAGAGATGTTGCCGTTAAAAGAGGCGTAGCTAACGCGCCGGTTTTGAATAGGAATATTTTCATAGTAGGAATATATTGGCGGGAAATTCAAAATGTTGGAGGGTAAAAATATACGAACATGTACATGAAAATCTTTTGAGGCTCGGCAGTTAAAATCACAAATCAAGCAATATAATGTAAACTGTAATTGTGAATAAAGGAGTTCTTCAACGTTTTAACCGGTGAAATAATTTCTCTCTCCATTTCAAATTCAGCGAAATACAAAATAATCCAATACACAATACGAAGTGAAAACTCAAAGTGAGAAGAATTTCAAATAGCACAAAATTTTTCAGGTCTGTGACAAAGCACTCCCGTACAGTACGCAGTCCATTGTTTTTCATAAATAAAAATACAATTATATTTATTTCATAATTATTGAATATAAACCGTTCAAAAAAAAAAAAATAGTATGTGTACCATGTAGGAAAAGTAACTGCAATTTCCATCAGCGTCTGGAAATATATCACTTTTCCTATTAGATACACAATATACTAATATGTAATACGTAGGAAAAGTCTCACAGTTGACCTCTGTCATTGAGAATATATTACTTTTCCTGCTAATTACAAAATATGCTATAATAAGAAAAATGAAAAGAAATAGAATTGCAAAGAAATAGAAAAAAGAGATCTCGTAGTTGGTTGTTAGGAAAATAAAGTAAACGAAATTGTATGTACCAACTAATACACAATTTCCTAAATTTTGAAACTACATTTTTTTTCGAAAAGTACATGAAAGGAATAAAATAGTAAAAGAATATATAAACTAATTATATAATATCACTTATATTTTATATTATACTAATGTTTTTTATGCATTTAATACAAAAGACAAGCAAAAAAATTGAAGAAATAATAATACTTGAATGTTATAATGCAATATACTTGTACCTTACACCGTACCTGTTGACAGTTACATTAAATAAACATCATTAATACAATGAGAACACATAACAATAATGTCATAGTAAATAACATTTTCTTTCATCGCTTTGTTTATTCTAAATACGATAACTGTTAACCACTGTTAACTTAACCAATGTTGACATTTTATATTAAACAAATATTTAAAAATTGCCGCTGTCCAATATGTATGTTCATGATAAAAATGCCACTAAATATTTTTTTTCAAATAAAAGTTGTTATTTGCATATTGTACAGTATTTCTCTTGAAATATTTTATTGTTACGAAAACTGTTGCAAAAAAAATAAAAATTGCAAGAGTAAACTGTTACTTTCGGTTGACCGAATTTTACCAAAAACTGGTGAATTTATGCAAGTAATATAAGAAGCTTAAGTACGAAATTTCTTTTAAAAATGTATTCATCCGCATTGGCTGTACACATACACACATACAAAATACAAAAAAATATTTTTTTATCCTACATATATTGAAAATAAGATTTTGCGTAAGCAAGAAAGTAGATATTTGGCGGTCCAGACCTACAAAATCTCACTATTCCCTAGGGAAGAAAAAAACAGTTCGTGTGCGGTCGAACAGATGGCGTTTAATGCGTTAGAACTAATAACCAGAATAAAATACGTCAACATGCTTTTAAAATATTGTAACTTTAGATAATTTTAATTCTTACGTCATATTCTAGGTATTTTATTATATGTATATTCTGTAAATAATAGAACAGAATTGTTGATAATCAATTTCAAAAATTGTATATTCAGGCTGTCGGACAGACATACAGACCGACAGGTAACAAGATAAATTCAGAAAATTACGGTCGTCAAAAATTAAAACATTTAATCAGAAAACATACAATGTATGCCCAATTATTATTTTCTTCCTATATGAAATTATTATTAAAACATTTAATTATGCGCCCATTTAGGTATATATTTTTATGATTTTATTTTATATTTTTAACAAAATATGTCCTCGAAAAAGCGAATGAAATTTATTAAATTAATTCGAAATTAAAAATATTCTAATTTTATAGAATTAAATTAAATTCTGCACATTTAACTTTTAATTTTATTGCATTGTTTTGTAATAATAATTATTCCGTATATTTTCATATTGTCATATCTACTTCATTCATAAACACAAAACAAAGACAATAATACGGAATATTTATTTATTACTATATTTAAATAAGCGCAAAAGTTCTAAATTGTAAATAAAGCATTGTCAATATTTATTGAAGTATTCATTATTAAATATTTCATTTCAGTATTGTCACACATATAAAATCAAATATTTACAAATTTATCAATTTTAATATAGTACTACATATTATAAATATTATGAATTATCAATAATCAATAGCAAAATATAAATATATGTACTTTTGCAATAGATGAACATAAAAAATAGCTAAAACGTGTAATTATCATTTCCGGTTTAACCGGAAATGTTATCAACTTCCTCATTTGAAATGGAATATTCAGAATAATTACATATAACTTCTTGATAAAATATGTAACCTAAATCCAGTTAATATTTTACTTGCTAATTGAGTAAATTTTATTTTTTAGGCATACGAAAGGCGTTTTCCTCGATGTCCACAAATTCCTGTTGTTTTGGATTGTGAAATTACTGAAGATGAGACCAGTCAAGATGGAAGTCTTAGAACTACAAGAAGAAAATGTAAATTGAATGTTGAAGCACCATACATTCTCAAGAAAGTAAGACATATGTTACATTTGCTTGTCAAAACCAGATTCCATTTCAATTATTCAAAAATCAGCTGTGAGCACCACACAAAACGCATATTTTAAAGCAGCTTTCTTAAATTAAATCTGTATAATTATCTGATATGAAATATTTGCAAAAACATCTCAAAAAGAGTAAATTCATTTCCGGTTTACTCAATAATAAGATTCATTTTGTCATCCGCCCCATTTCACTTCAGTTTAAACTGAAATGAATTGAAAGTGAGCTGAGTTAATATTTTTGAGTAGTAAAGAAAACAATGATATGAAATTTTTGCAAAATAGTAAATTTTATCTAAAGTGTACGTGATCGTATAACAGGGAAATATAATAAAACATCTTTAGTAAAAAGTTTTCATTCATAATTTAATTTTAGAAAATTGAAATCTAGAGACGTCGTTAAAAACTGTGACGTAGTAGTTATAAGTTGTTGCTCGTTTCATGTTAAATATATACCGTTAGGAATACATAGATGGCGTTAGTAGCTAGCAGTGTGTTTATTTTGTATTTGGCATTTCACTCATTTGTTTACTATGCCATCTGTTCTTAAGGCAAATTCAACTTATCTCTTTGAACTGATCCAACTTACACTTTTGAATCCGGATCACTTATTTTTCATTCCATTCCACTAGATCTCTTTTCAATTAGATGGTTCAATTCAGATTGTCAAGTGAATTTATTGTATTTAAATATATGAACAGAAATGGAGAAATTACGAATTTTTTTGTTTATGCGTGTGATTTGTTTATTCAAACTTTGAATAATAATATAATTAAAATTATAACCTTAATATTAAATATTACATTATGCCCAAACATTGTTGGATAAATGAAAAACACGAGCTAAAATGATCCAAAATGACATTCCATTTGCGCTGAATAAGTGAACTGATCCAACTGATCTATCTGAACTAACTGATCCAACTGATCTGATCTGATCTAATCTGACTGGCAAAGGAATACCACTTTAGCTTTGCGCGGAGGTGTCCATTCGATCGTAGCGCTGGCGTGTCCTGTATAAATATTAACATGTATACGCGGTATTATAAACGAAATTAATCTTTCTTGAATTTATTTGCTCAGTAAACATAAATCTAGTATACATAATGTTGTTTAATTATTATTAGTAGTTCAGCACTTTGATTTTGACAAACATTTACATGTAATATATTAATGTATTTTAAGATTGTTGACTGTTGTGAGTTTGTTTCATAGCCCCCGCAAATATAAATTTGAAATTTGAGTTCGTAGAGCAGAGATTTGAAGATATCTAAGGCCTGGTATTATTTGTAACATCCGTGATTTGTTCAATAGTTTACTGGTTTTAAAAATTGAAGAGTTTATTAATATTATTTTATCTACTCTCACCCTATAATGATTCCATTATTTTGCAAGTTATTGCATGTGAAGTGTGTCATTAATGAAATCGTTTAATAATGAAACTAAATCATGCCTAAAAGAACAATGTAAATTAAATGGGACTTTCATTATTATAACATTTCTTTTAACAAATGAAAAACATGTTTTTGAAAGAATGGTAATGTAAAACACCGGTTAGTACTGCTAACTCTATAGTATCGCAGAAAAATATAGTACAAATTATCGTATTTGGATTTTATGTAAGAGTTTTATCTCAAATTGGTGACATTGCATCGGTGTCATCTCAGAAGTATACTGAACGCAACCTACCATCACCTGTCTACCTGTCATATTATATAAATATAATAAATTATTACAATTCTATTTATTTTTCTAATTGGTTCGTAGATAAAATATTGTATGACACTCATGTGTGAAGTACTTTTATGCACTCATTACGGTTAAGACACTCGCTTTCGCTCGTGCCTTAAACTCCGTAATTCATGCCTAAAAGTATTCCTTCACACACTAGTATCATAAATAACTATTATACTTATTCTTATCAATAACGTTTTCGTGATTAAGTCTGTCAATTTGTGTTACATAAATTGAAGCATTTTCTAACTGGTTACATAAATATCTATTATGTAACATTACTGTCAATATTATGTTTGTTGTTGAGCATATTTAATCTTAACAAGAATTTATTAAGGAAGTAAATTTAATTAGAGATTATATTTTTTAATACCAGGCTGTATTTTTTATGAATTAATGTTTATGTGACACAGGATATATTTTACCGTAATAGGAAATTTTGTACGTAGCTTGATTCATAATTCATTTCGGGATTTCCGTGGTCAGTAATTTCAAACGAGAAACAGCAAAATAAAATTGTTTGCGGAATCTGAAAGTATAACTCAAAATGTTTTATTTAGTACTCGCTATATTCTCAAGAATTCTTGAGAAGAATTTTCCTACGCGTGAATAAGGCGTAGTGAACCAATTCCGTGACCTACGCATTTATCCGATGTTATCATGCTTGGTTTCCTTCTGTACTCTACAAAGAACACATTGTTTATAAACCCATACAACCTTCGTTAATGGAATAAAGAATCAGATATAACTAGCACATAACCTTACATTGTATTTATAATCAAAATAATTTTTACTCGCATATTATTTAATTTGCCAAAGAAGCTGTACATTTACTCTAATATCGATTTGTACACAAATAAAACATAATTCCAGCTTATTTATTAGTTATTTAAACTAGTAAACTGGTTTTCTTATATAAAAACTTTGTAATAATAAAAAAATTCATTTTTTACTTTGCGCCTATCAATATATGTATAGATAAGGGAGGTATTGTTTTTGGTCAAAATTCTCGAGTGTGAGTTTTCCACATATGACAATTTTTACAGTAATGACTGTATGTATGTATGTATGTGTGTATGTGTGTGTATGTTTATGTGTCTGTGACGATTTTTATCCCACGATAATACATGTAAAAAATATAATATTTGTTATTTAAGAAGAGTTATGTTCAAATATGATGACCTGATTAGTTTTTGACTACAATTGGTTAATCGGAAGTAGTTCTTTACATGAAGTTTTAAATCTTTTTTGTAAAGACATCCCATTTTTCGCAAATTACGTTATAAACATAAATATTTTTTAATTTTATACCGGTCTGCATTATTTAGAATTTGTATGTAACTTCTGCCTAAAAAGCAAAAAAATTATATCAATTTTACACATCATTGAAGTTGACGAATTATTCAGATTATTCATATGTTTATAAAATTTGACATTTGATAGTCAAATTTGACGTAAGCAATTTAAAAGATAAAAATAGTAAACATTAAACAGTTTCATTGTAAAATACAAAGAGGTGAAAGAAATGTATAAGAAATAGAATTTTGCATGAGTAGTTCATTGTATATTTGGTGCAAGGAAATTTTAGGGATGAATTTAATTAAAAATATTCTAACAAATAACATTTTAAATGTATAAGTATGAAAAAATATATATACAGTGGCGGGAGGAAATGTGTTGGACATATCAGATTTTTAAAATAAATTTTTAAGTACTTTTATTTACAATAATAAAATAATAAATAATTTTGAAATATTATCGGAATAATGTATATTTTATTTTATACTGTACTTGGAACGTATATAGAAAATATTTAAGAAATTACGATTAATTTTGATAACATTTTAAGAATGTTTATTATTTCATTATTTTTATTCATTTCTCATAATTTGGAATGAAAAACATCGATTACTTAAGTCAAATTAGAGAATTGCGGGAATTTAATTGCATTGTTAAAATCAAATGGTTTTAACTAAAGAAATATGACAATCCAAATTATAGTCTTGAAAAAAATTTTTCATGATATACAATTATTTTAAAAATATTCAAGAATGAAAAACCAACTGTGGTCATTACAGAATCAATGTCGCTAATTGAAATTATAAATATATTTTCAAATAAATACTACTTTTAAATAGTTTAATTTTTTGTTTTTGATAACGGAAATCTCAGAATGAAATATAATCTGTTTGTATGTAAGAGTAAACTTAACAAATGTGTTATTGAAGTTTTGAATGTGATCTCAGTAATTCGCATATGTTTTTGACTATAATCAAAATAAATTTCTTAGAAACGTAATGCACATTTATTTCGCAGTTAACACTAAATTATAGTATTGTTTTGCATGATACTGCATCTTATACAATCACAGTACTTAAATAACTATTTTTTTATAGTTAATTGGAGTTGACCACGTATTTTTCATCCAGACAAATGAATTAAATCGCAGAGACCGTTGTTTAAACATTGAAGCTTACAATGAGAGCTTCGCAAATAGAGTAA
This sequence comes from Stenolophus ochropezus, assembly GCA_035578165.1. Classification (NCBI taxonomy): domain Eukaryota; kingdom Metazoa; phylum Arthropoda; class Insecta; order Coleoptera; family Carabidae; genus Stenolophus; species Stenolophus ochropezus. The sequence goes on from JAQOWZ010000008.1 coordinate 24,869,643, forward strand.
TTGTTTTAGAAAAATGCAGATACTTTGTAAGTATTTAAAACATTATTTAAACAATCCTACAGGACGTTTTATTGTAGGTTCACCCAGAAAACTCAAATTGGACCTGTTTTGAACAATCAGCAAGTTTGGATATTAAGAACTTTTTTGGGTTTGAACACACTATGGAAAAATTAGCGATGAAACAGTATTCACAAAACATATCAAAAGGTAAGATTTAAAATTAAATAGTTAAAATAAATTATTATCAAACGAAAGACTCTATTAACTAATATAATCACAGAAATTAATTTTTATCTCCGATAGACTAAAATCTCCAAACTTTTGTCTTTAGACCAACAACAATCCATTCATTCAATAAATAATTAAGCACCTTTTTATATTACTGGAAATCGATTCCCAATCCTTTACATAAATCACCTAATTTTGCGCCAAAATGATTTATAATTTTTACAGTATTAAAAACAGCAAGTAATTTATTTTATCTCCGATCGAAAGACAAGTGATAACATTTTGACTTGTTTTTATTCCGAAAAATGCGTTATTCCGATATGTTAAATCCTTGCTAGGAAACTAGAAATAACTGTTCGGTGTACGGATAGGCCGGTAATATATTCCCTTACAGTTTGTGTTAGAATTAATAATTACGCGAGTCATAGATATTTCTTGTTAACGTTAACGAAATCTGCTCAAATAATTTTATTAATTTAGACGATTATAGAATTAAATATAAAATAATTAACCTTTCGATCGGAGAAAAAATAAATTCATAGGAAAAATGAATATCCTGAACTCTTGTGGTTACTAGACTCGACTAGTGCCTCATCCCATAATGGGGTCATCCCAATAAAAAAATGTTAACGATTTTTTTACATGAATTTCATTCATAATTTTCATAAAAGATATTACCACTCCGTATTTTCGGAACGTCATGAATCAAAAACTCAAACAAGGACATATCTGACACACATACATATACAGATGATACGAACGTCAAATGTAGAGTTAAAACTAAAACGTCAATGAACAGTAATGGCTGGTTTATGATGAATTTAATTTATGAATTTTCAATTTATGATTTAGATTTTAAAATACAAACATACTTAAAACACTTGTGGTGGTTCCTAAACGATTTACAAATTTAGAAGTTTAAAATTTTTATTTGGAATATAACCAACTTTATATTCTAAATTCCAAGTTCAGCCTATCCACAAGAAAACATTAATCTGAGATTTATGGGATAGGTTGGTATCAAATTGCAAGTGACATTTTGTGATTGTTATTTTGATTTTTATGATAAAAAAATAGTATATTATATATCAAGGTTGAGAAGACTATTATAATTATTGACCTAGCGTCAAGTTGTGTTCCGAGGTGCGAAGTAACTATCTACATAGTTATAGTGTGACAAAACCATTATTGACCAGCGCGGTCAATAATGGTTTTGTCACACTATAACTATGTAGATAGTATATTCGTTTTCTATGATATAACTATTTTAAAACTTCATACTATTGCCGATACATCTTTTCCCTTATTAAATTTGTCGCCATCACTGTTCAGGACGTCTATTTAAAGTTCCCGCTCTTTTTTGAACCACGGCCACTGAGGTGTTTTGGCACAAACAATAGCAATGCGCTCGTGTCCTAAGATCAAAGTTGTAGGAGGAGCTTTATTACAGATAACACTAAAGCCGATGTCATACTATCATTCATATGAATGATGGTGAATGAGAAAGAAGAAGAGATTTTAGCCATGAATGATGAAACAAACAATTTATATGTTACACTGTTTCATGTGAAAATTGATTTCTTCTTTCTACAATGTAAAATGTTAAAAATGGAAATGTGGATAGTACAAGCAATAGCAGTATAAGAAATGTTGTTATAATTGCCTGTAGTTCAGAGTTTTTACTCAATATAAATGTGATTCACGGCTATAAACAACCAAAATTAATCTCTCGTCTACATTTGCAACAGTTAAAACAAATAATAATATTTACGTGTAGAAAAAATAAAAAGCATAACAAATAAATAATGCCAAAGAATAAAGTGAAGTTGAGTACAGTAAGGGTCTCACGCATGAAATTAGCTGTGAGCCGTGACTGATTTGTGAATGACGAAAAAATCGCGGCCCGCAAAAATTTCATCATTCATAGATCACTTCTTCTTCTTTCTCATTCACAGTCATTCATATGAATAATAGTATGACATCGGCTTAAGGAAAAACATTGTGCACAATTTGGTGACAATTTAGTTATTCTGAAGGCAAATGAAATTATTTAGTAACTAATCACGTCTACTGATCACTTTAAATGCATAAACATGTCTTCTCATTGCTTTAGATTAGTGATAAATTATTCTAATGGCAAATTAAAATATTTAATACCTAAACTAAACTAATTAGTTACTTCATTAATTCATACCGTTTACGTATTAAATTTTTTAAACAGGTAAAGAAATTATCGAATATTTCGTAAAAGAATTAGAAAAGGAAGGAATAACTCAAGTACCACAGTGGACAGAACCAGAAGATTGCACGCGAAGACAATCAAATTTCGAAGACAGTCAGAATTCTGGGGATCTCACATTAGGGGCTTCTGCCAGTAACTTAACAAATGGCAAGAACTTATCCCCCATCAAAAAAGGTTTGTTTTATTTTATTTTGCATAATAAATGTCTGTATTTGTTAATAGTTCATACCAGAATTTTGTAAATATTGTCTGCATAATTAAATTAATGTTACTAGTTTATTTGAACTGAAGATAAACATTTTTTATAAACTCAAAATTGAAAATATTTGCAAAACTGTTGTTGAAATTCGATGAAAAAATTTTTACTAATAAGACAAATTTCTGTTTTTTTTTGTTAGTCTATTTTCTTAAATATATTTAGCTTCTTATTTTCAACAATAGACTAGTAAAATAATTAATTTTAATTCAATTTCAATGTAGAAACGTTTAGAAACAGTAGAGATGTTTCAATATCTCATGAGCTGTTGCGCAGAAAACAAATTTTGAGACAAGTCAGTTACTGACCGTACTTACATACATCATTTCCTGTCAAATCTATTATTCTGGTTGTACTTTTCTACATTTCTGTGTTATTTTGCTATTTTGTGTGTTCGTGTGTGAATTTTATTGTTACATATATAGTTATGGCTTGTTTTTATGTGATTAATATTGTTGTTATTAGAGTCAATGTTTTTAAGAACCTCTATTTTCTATAATGCTGTCCTTTTTTCTATTGTTATTTCTGTACTTTGTGCACCAAACAGCTAATAAGATATTGAAATACATGTAATAGAGCTTCAAATGCTAATGACAAAACTTGACATCAAACTATCAATTTCACTTTGTTAAAATTTTAATATTACTCGTATTTCACATGGTATTATTGTATCAATATCTATTATTTGAACATTGTGTGCCTTTTCAAGAACCCTTGTATTTGTTTTTTTGACAGTCTAACATACAATTTAAAGGTATTGTATATATTTTCGCTTTTTTCATAGTTAATAGGGTATTCTACTATTATTTCATTTACTTTGAGCGAGATATATGAAATTCTCTTTTAGCTATTTATGTAATAAGTAAGGCAACAAAGGTGGTTATCTAACGCATGCGAAAATTATAAAACGAGACGAAGGCGAGTTTTGTAAGAGCAGTACTTAAATCCTTGCCTGTTTCATACAATATTTGTTCTACTTCCGTTTAAATATGTACAAAAATGTATTTGAAAGTATAAATATTTGACATTTTGATGACATTTATAAAATAAACAAAAAGAGACAATACCAAGGACCGCTAAATTTTATGCGTTTCTATGATCTTGTTCAAGGGAACTATAGTCAAACCGAACAAGCAGAAGACTCACGTCATCAACCTGAAAAAAAACTTTATAAAATGAAATATAACTTGTTAAGATTATTGGGTGTTATTTATTTTTAAATAAAGAAGAATAAAATTATTTGTATTAAGAAACGTATATATTAATGAATTTACAATTATTTCTAAAGTCAATCCGTATTCCTCTTAGAGAATATAAAATTATTTGAAATAATTGTAGTTGATTTTCATACCATACATTGGCAATAATAAAAATGATCTTGTTTATATTATATTTTATACCGATCGAATATTGATCTTGTCATTCGATTGTCAGTGTCAGTCAGAAAGTATCATGTCAGTTTTTTTATGTTACTGACAAATCATGCTTAAAGCTTTATCAAAGCGGTCAAAAAAACTGACAATAAATGTAGTGCATTATTTTGAACGGGAACTGGACAACGTTGGCCCATTAATTCAATTGAAAACCGTACGAGAGGTAATTTTTTTTCTCTATTTTTTTTTAAATTTAATTGAATTATGTACTTTTAGAGAACAGCTAATGCCCTTCAATTTACTAAATGAACTTATTCACTATCGTTTCCGTCACAAATCAACTGTGATGACGCCGACAGACTTCGAGAGGTTGTGGTTATTAATTTGTCAACTGTCACTTGAAGAAGTAGGTTATAGTAAGTTATGCAACACGCATTGCACTTTTATTCTAAAAAAAAATAGTATCCCATATATTCATAGTAGTACATGACGTCATTACTTTAGTAATATTATTTGATGACGTGAGTCTTCTCCTTCTCCGGTTTGACTATAGAAAAAAAATTATTGTGTATATTATGAATATGACGTATAAGTGACGTAGACGTGACAGAACGACATCTTTCTTGTAAATATAGAAACTTAAAAAAAGTTTACTAATCAAGATGTGTACGAATTTGTAAATAAAACATCATCATATAAACTACGTGACATTATTATTAACAAGTTGTTTATAATAATAACATGTAGTTAATCTATGTCAAAATATTTGTTACTTTAAACAAGCAAAAATACAAAACAAAAGCCTACAGGATATTGACTTCGGCATTTAGTTAAAAATTCAAAAATTTTATACAATATGTTAAAAAGGGTTACAACTATGAGGGAATATTATATACTGACATAGGGTTTATATATTTTAAACATGATAATGACGGTAAAAATCCACCGTTTTATGTAGCCTTATAACTGAAGATAGATACGTATTGTACAGCATATTTCAAGCGTAAGAGCTCATTATAAATCTTATACAGTTGTCCGTTTATGTCCTTAACCTTTGGGATTTTTTTTATCAAACAAAATTTTGACTAATCAATTCATTTAGTTAGGATTTTAAATATACTGTTCATATAAATATGTAGATTACTTTCGAAACATATCTTCAGCGTTATTCAGAAAGGCTACAACCGCACCCATCGTATTTGGTTCTGTATTGTAGAAATTTAGGCGAATATTGGATTGATCTATTAAAAATATGTTTAAAACAAAAGATTTTAAATTTTGTTTCCAAAGCACACACCGGAATTGAATAAAATCAATAATTCTTTAATTTCTTAATTTATTTTCATTTAATGTACATGTGTTTTATATCGTTGGAAATAGAAAAAAAATCTCAGAACTAAAGACAATTTTGAATTGTATGAATTTCTCGAAAAATGTTCGATCTATAAAATTTTTAAGGACCGCTGTCAATTCCTTGTAAAATAGGTCTGCAGAATGTGCAAACTAGAAACTTATATTATTTGAAACAAGATAAGTTATAAGTCAAAAAATCAAAGTCAAAATCAGATTTTTGCTCATATCCAGTAATCTATGCATTTTTTTTCGGGAAACGATTACATGATTAAAATGACCAACTAATGCGACAATTTTGCCCCAATTTAACCGACTTCCTATCTCTTACGGTTCTCGAGATCCCAATGGTTAGCCTCTTAAAACGGACACCTGTATATACGATTTATACTATTTTATTATTTTAAATAAAAAAAAATAATTGATGACTTTGTTGTATATAATTTAAATTTATCGATTTGACTTTTGTCCGAAATTCCCGTACAGTAGAATACCCAATTGGCACAGTTTGATTGAATTTAAGTTCCTCATTTAAAAAAATAAATTAACACTTTTTAAAATTTTCAGAGAAAATTGTTCAGTTCCAACTGGAAACGGACTACATCCAACGTTACCTGGGGGAACTGACAGTATTGCAAGAATCTAGATTAGTTCAGTTGAGAAAATGGGTGACAGATCTCTTAAAAGGAAAAGTACCGAGTGACCCAACATTATTAAGATTTCTTCGAGCGCGTGATTTCAACGTAGAAAAGGCAAGAGAAATGCTTTCAGAATCGTTGTTATGGAGAAAGAAACACCAGGTTGATAAGATTTTATCAGAATATGAGATGCCGGAAGTTGTTCAGAATTATTTCCCTGGAGGGTGGCACCATCAAGATAAAGGTGAGATATATTTTAAAAAGTATATTTTGACAAAATAAACACGTTGTTTTTTTTAAATGCGAATCAATATTATATGCGTAAAACTGTTTTATTGATTCAGCTGGTATAATAAAAATCTCGGTTAAATTTACTTGTACACCTACAACTTTATTTCTAACTTTCCGGTATTACACGTAATTTCCTGTTTGTTATTAGAAATTATTAAAGATCTGTAGAAATGTGAATAATTTGTATTTTCTATCATCTAAATTCATAAAAAAGATTAAACCCTAACCCGGATTAGTTATACCCCTTATAAATCTCTTGAAATGTCAAAACTAACTCCAGTCCCAATTCATAAAAAAATATATTATTTAGTTCCAAAGATAACTGCACTAGTAGTTTGGGGGAGTCAGCAATATTTGTAGATTATTTTAAACAGTTCTAAATGATACAGAAGAAGATTTGTGGTGATATTTCACAACCTAGAAGTAATATATTTTGATTATACGTATGTACAAAGCATTAATTAAAGTATTAATTTTAACATTCATCTCGATCTTCTACTGCGCATTGTAAACATCAAATCATTTTGAATAAATACATATATTTAATTACTACATTAAAAATAAAAAAGATTTACTTTAAATTTTCTGTTCCACGAATAGGAATTCAAGAAAAAAAATTGAATTGTAACCATACTTCAATGAATGCTTTGCGCATTCGTCATCAAAGTATTTTATTTCTAGGTTGTCAAATATCAAAACAAATTTTCCTTTGCATCATTTTGAAATGCTGATAATCATCTACACATTCCACCAAATTAGTGGAGATATATTTGAAACTAAATAATATACTTAATTCTTATTATGAATTGAGACTGGAGTTAGTTTGACATTTCAAACAAGATGTATAACTAATACGGGTTATTGGCTAATGCCTTTTATGAATCTGGGTTTATAATACAATTTGAGAAAAAAAATCCATTGTTCAAAAGTGTTGTTTGAAGATCCTCTTTCATATTAATAATGGTTAAAATTACATTCTTTCGGTTAATCATCTTTTATTCTTATTAGTAGCGATTTCTATTTTAGTTTCGGATTATAAGCGAAAAATGTAAAAATAAGTAAGTTTCCTAAAAGTAATGAAACTATTACCATTTATTAATAATCTTTTCTCTTCTACCTTATTACGATGTAGAGATAATAAATATATAAATACAAGTTTCGACTTTGTACTTGTTCTTTTCGGATCAAATTATTTATCTGTTTCTTTTTCAGTTAACGGTTTCTGATGTGGTTATCAGATCTGATAGAAATTGAGTTAGAGACTTAACATTCTCACATACACAAACGAACATACACATAGAACACACCCACCATCGTAAAATGTTAAAAACTTATTATATTGACTTTGATGTACAATATATAGGTTTCTTTATTTTTTTAGATGGCCGGCCATTATATTTATTAAGATTAGGTCAAATGGATGTTAAAGGATTGTTAAAATCTATAGGAGAAGATGGACTACTTAAACTTGTACGTATTACAAATAAATTAAAATATTTTTACGATCACTTCAGAAACACATTTTCACACATTTTTAAAGCGTAAAACTTGTCCATTTCTCATCATTCTTCTTTATACATTACTGTGGTTGTGAAACAAGTACAATGTGCTATTCGTGCATAATTCTTTTGCACTTGTTGCACAAATATTATTATTTTTTATAGACACTGCACGTTTGTGAAGAAGGTCTTCGTCAAATGGAAGAAGCGACTCAAACAGAAGGACGTCCAGTTTCTACCTGGACACTTCTTGTAGATCTGGAAGGGTTAAACATGCGTCATCTTTGGCGTCCAGGAATTCGGGCTTTGTTGAGAATAATAGAAATCGTGGAGAACAATTATCCAGAAACTATGGGCAGAGTTTTGGTTATTAGAGCTCCAAGAGTATTTCCTATTTTGTGGACACTTGTCAGCACTTTTATACGTGAGTAAATTAATTATTATTCTTGTATTTGAAAATGTCCGAGGTTTATTATTAAAATTATTTATTTAATGTTCTGCCTGCTGCATTTTCCGGCATAAAATCTGGATTCGGTTTTCTTGTTCACTTGTAATTTTTATTCTTCTTCGTAATTTTAAAATAAAGATAAATTAGTAATTGGTTCAATTAAAACCGTTGAACATTGGTTTTATAATAAAATTTAACTGTACATATTATAGAACAAAATAAAATATTACGGAGTAATTACCAAATAACTTATAGGTTTATATATTATATTTTCTACATCTATACTAAAAATTACTTGAATTAAAAATCGTTTGAATTTAAAAGAGATCAAAGCAGTTTGTGTTAATCGATTCAGGATTTTGTTTTTATATTGTAATATTTGCGAACCGGATCTTTCCACGGTTCATGAAAAATAAACTGATTCATTCCAGTTCGATTCGATTCCCTGATTTCATCTGTTAAATTAGAAATTATATGAAAAAAAATAATAGATAATTAATTCTATTTTACAAAATCAATTTACAGGTATTTTCTTGTAAAAATAGCTTTACACTGGTCGTAGTCTAGAAAAAAGCAGGAACTTTATGTATACGTCATGGAGAGACATAGCAGTAAAAAAGAGAACGCATTCTGTAGATAGTATATTAGTTTTTTATGATATAACTATTTTAAAACATCATACTATTGCCAATACATCTTTTCCTTTAATAAATTTATTACTATCCGTGCCCATGACGTCTATTTAAAGTTCCCACTCTTCTCTGGACCACGGCCACTGAGGTGTTTGGGCCCAAACGACGTGCCCTATACTGTGTTAATAATATTAACGAAAGCTAGGTTGTTTACGTCATGAGGTAGCTAATGTTTGAAAATATCTTATTCAAACTAGAGAATAATTCACATATTTGAGTGTTTATGTTAATGCGTTTTTACTAAAATTGTATGTTAATTGTTGTTAATAAAATAAATAATATCGAGTTTATAGTAATAAACTATTTGTATTTGGGTTTGCAGATGAAAATACTCGCAGCAAATTCCTGTTCTACGGCGGAAACGACTACATGCATTCTCCAGGCGGTTTGGTGGACTACATTCCCGAGAACGTGGTTCCCGACTTCCTGGGCGGCCCGTGCAAGGTAACTTAGCCCTCGTACCCCTCCTTCTAGCTTTCGGGGAGCTTTGACGGTGAATTACAGCAGTTTGCGTTTTTAACAGCCGGACGTGGTGTCTACGATCGGTCAGATTCCCCATCACTTTTATTTGACTTGTCGAGACGGCTGCCGATGTGTAAGAAAGCACCCGTCCAGTAGTTCTAGACTCCACTTGTTCTGTTACTGATGTGGTCACTTGGTGTAGTTTGGGACACTGTTAGGCAAGCTAGCTGGTCTGAGACACGCCACAGAATGGTTCACTCTCTAAAACATATTTCCTATCGCGATAATATCTAATATTGATCAAAAACTATCTTCTACATACTCGAATCTAATAATAGAAAATAGTTATCTCTACATACTTCAACTACTTCAATTGATTTTTGTCTTTAATAAATTTATAAAAATAAAATAATTTTATGTGTTTTATAACAAAAATTTACTGCGCTTTATTATTCTATTACAAATTAGAGGTTTTTTAGAAGTTTTTGTAAATTAATTCTAATAACTAAAAATTTTGTAGTTTTGCGTCAGAATATGTGATTTAACAGAAAAAAAAACTGTAATAAACATCAAAATATGTTTTAACAGAAAAAAGTCTAAATGAACAAAAAATATGAAATTTATAACTAAAAGCTATTACGAATGGTGACATTTTAGTTTTAATAGTCTGCATATTTTTTTTTAATAATTAAAAGAAGTTACTTCCTCTTTTAATCGTTAACTTTCTAGAATTATTTCGTCAAAACCACGAAATATCACGAAAGTCAAAAAGTTGAATTTGTTGTACACGTGTCCACATACATGCAAATGAACACTCAAAAACATCACCCTAAAAATAGTATCAAATATCTTGAAAAATGTATGTCTTTTATCTTTTTGTTTTTAATTCGCAGTTTCAACCATTTTTCCATAAAATTAAAATTACTACAGTTGTTGACTTACAAAAGAAAAAAGGACCAAAATTTAACGTGTTTTTTGCTAATGATAGAAAAATAGGAGTTTTTTTTTGTCTGTGTAGAATTAATTAATTCGTATTTCATGTTTCAAATATGTCAATTTTTATGTTTAAAGTTCTACGTGATGGTTGGTAAAAATCCTCCCAATGATGAATAACAATGGTAACATGAAATATTAAAAAAAAACTTGAACACAATGTACCGTATAACAATTGTTAAAAATATCTAATTTGATGTGTTAAGTACATATTCTGTCGTTTAAAATTTTTATTAACTAGAATTGTTACTTTTAAAGTAAAGACGTATCAAACGTTTTAAGTAATTTTTTAACAATTATTTGCTACGTTCAGTAACTCGTAGGATTATTTATACACCTAAATTTTCTATTTAAAAATTGAAAAATAGAGATCCTGCTTTCAAAAATAAAATTGAAATATTAATGGCCTTCCTTCGGACCATCGACCTTATAGTGAATAAATAAGTCATTAATAATTCCATATTATTTTTTAAAGTACTTCATTTTTTAATTTTTAATTAGAAAGTTTAGGTGTAGAAATAACTATATGAGTTACTGTATATAATAAATATTTTGATAAGAATATAGTAAGACATCGGAGTTGTATTTTGTTTCTGTGTTGAGTTTGTGGAACCGTCGTGTGGTGGGTTGCCTGTAGTTAGTTGCCAGATAGCTTCGCCCTTCCGACTGTTCAATGTGGCCTCGTTCTTGTTCAATGTGAATGTCCCATCAGGATGTTTGTACCCTGCTTGGCTTTCCCCAATCTTCATCATCACGGTTACGACAGTTCTTCTAGTGTATCATGTCTAGGAATGAATACTTCATTTGTACTGTACCCTCACCTGCTATTTGTACCTTACCCTTTACGCTTCATTCTCTTTGCTAATTGGAAATCATTTCCACAGGCTCAAATCGTGGATGGAGGTCTAGTACCGAAAAGTTTGTATATGAGCGATTCTTGGTTGGAAAAGGAAGGCTGTTCTTTGGCTGAAGATACGATTTATCAGTCTGTAAGTTTAGGAAAAGGACAGATTCATGAAGTTTTAGTAGCGAATGAAGATCCTGGAAGTGTTTTGACTTGGGATTTTGATGTTATGAGGCAAGATATTGCATTTACTGTTTACAGAACCAGTGCGCCTATTCCAGAAAAAGATGTATCAAGCGGTGAGAAAATGTTTTATTCTATACAGATAAACTGGATATAATTAATTCAAAATATATGCAAAAATGTTTGTTACAAACAAAACTTTGTTTATTTACGATCGGTCTGAAAGATCTAATTTCTAGACTTTATTTATTTCAGACTGCTTTTAAATAAAACATATTTATATTGCTGTCATGAAATCCTTTTGATGTTTTCATGAAGTAAAATGTGTAATGATGCAGATCTAAAATATAAATAAAATTATAAGACCAATTAAAATTACTCTGATCATACACAATATTTTGTGTACGTCTCTGTTAAGGTTGCAGAGGGCGAATTAGTTGCAGGCCTCGATTTACACAATCTGCAATCTTTAGTATCGATCTACAAACCTTGGTATACAATTAACCACATTACACATACAAAATTTTCTGGTTTTCATTGTGACCTTGACTTCTAATTGACACTTTTTAATTTATTTGTAACAATCCTTTCATACAAGTATTTTTACATTGGAAACATTCAAATTTAAACTTTCCTTTAACTTTATATATTTCTGTTTTATGTTTAACAGTTGACGCATATATTGATAAAATAGAGGATTAGATTCATTTATTTATAATTTATGTTATGCGAATACTTAAATTTTAACAAATTTCTCTTGTTGTTTTTATAAATAACGGTGACCAGTTTAAAAAAATCAATGGGTAAAATACTAAAGATAAAATGTTATTGACTTTCTAAATATTATTGTTTGTAAAGATAGAAAAATAAAAAAATATTTAAAATTAGAGACGTACAAATATCTGAAAAAAGGAAATTAATATAATGTATATTTAATTTTGTTAGTTATAAGCCAACAGTTGTTATATCTTGAAGTAAATTATATCCGAGTTAATCTATACTTCACATACCTTTAAGTCTTTTTAAACCATTTAACAATTTCAAAATATTTTTATTGTAGGAGCACTTCATACAATACAGCATATAATGGATCATGAACATAAATCAATCATAGAGAAAAGTTGGAAAGAAAATAAAGATTATTATAAAGTTGAACCCACTATTATATGTCATGATGGAGAAAGCATACAGGTGAGAAATATAAAATAATGGGTTCTTAATAACCCATGTGAGATATAAGTAATATTATATTAAAAACACTTTTTTTGTCTGGTTAATATTTTTATTACATACGGTAAGTATTTTGTAAAATAAATAGTCAGTATATGCGAATATTTAAGGCAGTATAAATTTTTAATTTATTAATATTTTATAAATTCTCATCGTCTACTTAAAATCATTATACATTATTATAGTTACAGACAATTCAATTAAAATACTGACAATTTTTGTTTTATATTAACAGGCATAAATTAAAATTAAACTCTTAAAGAAGAAAGTAGTGCCAGATAATTATTTTTATCAGTAAACTGTCTCGTAACTTTTGTCTTCAAATCTATTTTCTTTCCCTTGGCATCAGTTCTGTGCACGAATGATGTCATTTTACGCTAAAATATTCACCGAAATTACTAATTTGTCATGAAATCAAGTACAGAACTGAAAAATGTATCGCTAGAGGTAGCACGAGAAGACTTAAAATGGCATTATTAGATTTTAGATCAAATCAATGTTGCCCGATTCTAGGAATATTCTTAAATTTTAAGAATTTACCAAGTCCATTTAGGAAAAAGGTTTACAGTAAATATTTTTAAAGATTTTAGAGTTAGGTTTTCACCATTTGGTCAAAACTTATCCTGATTGTATTTGTGTCCTGTGCAAGATGTTCCTTTTCGAAAACCTTATTCTCTACTTCATTTACACTCAACTTTTTCCCTTATTCTATCGAGTAAAATTTTTGATATTTTGCTAGAGTTACTGAATAAAGCTATTCCTCTCCAGTTAGCTTAGTTAAAGTCACCCTTTATTTTATTACAATTTGTTTTTACTTCAATTTCTGTCTTTTCCTTTAGTGGCACGCAATATGGCTGGAATTTAAGAGTTCAGAAAATGTGACACTTTATTACATAATGGTTGCCGACTGTTGCTTTAGGGTTTAGGGAATGCAAAGAGAGCTACTTTTGGAAGAGATTTGAATTTTTTTATTAAAGACAGAATTTTATTTATTTTGTTTGACTTTCAATTTTATTGATGACAGAAATCTTCAAGCAAATATTTAATTTGAAATAGTTTAATTGGTGTTAAATTCATTATTTTGAAGGAAAAATCGATTATTTAGTGTTGGATAAAGTGATATTTTTTTGTAAACACTGACTATGTATTTGAAATATTGATTAAGTGTTTAAATATTCTGTCCTAGTATTCAGCAGCTTATTAATTATATAAGTACAATTATTTTTTCATTAGGGTTCACATGTAATGGGCCACTGCGGCACATACATTCTGCAATGGAAATTCTACTGCGATCATCAGCTCGATCTCATAGACACGCTTACATCACACAAAGCTCAAGTAATGTACTTTTACGAAATACTCTGTTCGGCGGATTACAGGTATTAAGTTTATTATACAGAAGAAGAATTGTGTTGTAATAATTTTATGTGCAGGGGTTCGATGACGAGTCTACAATCAGGACACAGCGGTTTTTCCGCTTTGAGCACTCGTTCGTTCGCCAGTTCGTGCCCGTCGAGATGATCTCAAGTCTAAATCAATTGTTCGCTTTTATTTATGAAAATATTTTATATGTAGCGTAGTTTATGTTTAATGTTATGTTAAAGTCTACACTTATTTTAATCAAGTTGGTGTAAGTTTTCAATGATTTGAAATTCTCTGTGGCAAATTTATCGTACTGATATGTAGGAAAAGGTTGTGTATAATAAATGTTATAAGCAATGAAATTTAACCAGGATATTCGATAAATTCCTGGTTGAATTTAAACGCTCTGTATTTTTGCAGTTGCAAATATTTAATACATGTTATTTTAGTAAGAATATTTTGTCAACTGGATAAAATATACCAGTATATGTTAAACATATTAAAAGTTTAAGAAAATCTGCTGAAAATATAGATTTCTAATGACAATGCAATAAAGTGATTGTAATATTTTTGTGCGTAATAAAAAGAGATACGTCAATTCCCAAATATTTTTTGTTTACTTTATCAGAAAAAAATCCTGCATATATTAATAAATATTCGCATAATGAGTTGTTTATTATTGCGAATAATGAGATTGTTGCAAGTACATAAATATTTATTTATTTACAAGTAATATACATTGAACCATGATAAATAATCAAACATAAGTTATCAAAATTTGTTGGTTTATGTCATAAAAGCAAAAATTTCGAATGAACAGCTGATACGCAACGGCCTGTCAAGTTTATTACGAATTCGAATGCGCAATTGTCGAACTCAGGCGAATGAATACCACTTTTTTCACTGAGAAAACATCATACAATATTTCCAATTTATTCCGTTTTTTTGAATGAGAGCCTGTCACTTAGGTAGCTAGGTATCATTTCTAAATTTTCTTTGTTGATTTTCCGTTGTTAAATGTATGAAACTTAAAAGAAAAAGTAAATATTAGAATTGATAATAAACTGCTTTGTGTAGCGGAAGCGTCGATTGCGATTGCTTGTCGCGCAGCGGTTCAGTGGCAGCCATCTTGAGAAAGACAAAGCTTCAGCTGTAAAAGGATTTATGAAAATAAAGTTGTATAATTTCGAGTTGTGTTCATAATTTGCATGTTTAGACTATGCACGAATTATTAATACACATGTTTACATAGCCATGGCTGCGACGAGAAAGTTGCAAGGTGAGGAAACATGCATTATTTGACTACCATGAAATTTTGACCTCATACGACCTGTTTACAGTTATTTAGGGTTGAAATTTTCAATTTAGGTTGAAAATATGTTTACTAGGGCAAATACGGAATGTTAATTTACCCAGGGATTCATCTCATGTTGATTTGCTTTGTAGATTTCCAGAAAATTGTGCCAATTTTTTGCAATAAACATTGAGGTTGTTGACATATTCAAGAATATTTTTAAACAAGTGATTTTCCAGTGGTTATTATTACGTTTCCATTGGGTTTAGAAGCAGTGATTCACTTTAACCTTAAACGAATTTCATTGATTGTTGTTGTTTCGTTTCCAGGGTAATCCCTGATAAGATATCATTTGCACACTCGCATTATTACCATTATTTTCTCATTACATTATCTCTATTTACTAGTTTTACGTTAATTGTGTTCCTTTGCAGGTGAAATTGATCGGTGTTTAAAAAAAGTAACAGAAGGAGTCGAGACGTTCGAAGACATTTGGCAGAAAGTTCACAATGCCACCAACAGCAATCAAAAGGAGAAGTACGAAGCGGACCTCAAGAAGGAGATTAAAAAGCTCCAGAGGTTACGTGACCAGATTAAAAGCTGGATTGCATCGGGCGAGATCAAAGACAAAAGCACCTTGCTCGACTACCGAAAACTTATAGAAACGGTAAGCACCCTACACTAGCTCGTAGTTTGCAAACGAAAGCATTTCACAAACAAATAACCATTTTAATCATTACATACTCCTTATTTTGCTGTTTTTTGGGCTAACATACGTTTTCTGGAAGTAATACTTTTAGTTATTTTGATCGTTTGTAAAGAACGTTAACTATATCTTCAGTAATCCATCAACATTTTACTGATATTAATTTTATTTGAGGTTTTCCCATTAGATATAACTATCATTACTAATTTTGTTCGTTTTCTTTACGAAGCAAGGATGGTAGCTACTAAAATTAACGATTTATGTTGATAGAACAATAAAATCTAACATTAGTTTTAGTTTTTTCTAGAAAATGAGTTGAGATATAAGGTTTTTATTGAAAAAAAGTTGGATTTAAAAATTTTATTATCAAAATACTTTGTAGGTTTTACTACCATACTTATATTTCTTCTACTTTGCACGTTCTGTAAATTGATTCTAAATCTCGTACTACAAAACAATAATAACGGTTTTAATTTCTGTTTTCGTTTTGTGTTGTTTTTCGGAAAGGTTTCGAATTTTTTTAACGGTTTTTGATTCCCAGCTTTAATGTAAATGAAAGTTTTTTTAAAGCACTATTGCATTTCGTTATTTTAGTCGTTTTTAAACAAATAACTATGTTTTCAGTTTATTATTATCATAATATGGTTCTATCTACTTCGTATAATTTTTTATAATTTTGTATACACTACTCTTGCATTACCAGACAATCTTTCAAAAAAATAATTTTGTATTTTTTTTTATATTTAAATCAATTTTGACATGTTTATTCTTGATTTTGCTGGTGATTTGGCGTTAATTATATTTCGTGATTTTGGTAAAACTACGTAGAGAATAATATTTTACTATATAACTTTATTTCTTTACCTCTTTTTG
Organism: Stenolophus ochropezus; assembly: GCA_035578165.1. NCBI lineage: Eukaryota > Metazoa > Arthropoda > Insecta > Coleoptera > Carabidae > Stenolophus > Stenolophus ochropezus. Next base: position 24,886,607 of record JAQOWZ010000008.1, read on the forward strand.
TAATTATATGTTATTACAAAATCTTTAAAATAAATATTTCATAGTGTTCTCTGATTTACTTCAATGTTTTCGTATTAATTTAATGTGTTAATATAAAATATAATTACTGATTTTGCTGTAACAGGATCTTACGGAATGCTATTTTACTAATTAACTTAATTTCATTAGCTTTTTTTGGAGCTATTTAATTATACATTTCTTTGGGTGAATCCGAGGGCGAATCGTTTAAAAAACGAAACGTTTTTTATAATCTTCTGTTTTTCACTTTTTTTATTTATTTTTCCTTCTCTTCATGATTTGGTATACAATATGGAATATTTTTTTCGGGGAAACTTTAAAATTTTAAACTAAACTTCCACTTTTCTTGTCAAAAGTTAATTACTCGGACCATTATTGTCAGACTCTTAATTATGAAGTTTGATTCAAATCTGTTTTATTGAATTTGCTTTACATGTGGCCACATAATCCAGACAGACAACGCTATAAATTGTCTAAACGTACTATAAAGATCATAATTTACGGATATTTTTTAAATTCTAAAAATCGTAAAACATAAAAGTAATAAAATAGTCTATATTTGTTATAGAACTGTTGTGGATAGAAAATTCAAATAAAAAGAATGTATTTTCTTTGAAATCTTTACAAATAAAATAAATTGCAATTTTATACTGCATTAAATATAAATAAAATAAATTTTAATAAAGAATTATGGAACACTTTTTTATAAAAATTTATATACAAAATGATACAAATATTCATTATTTTACATAAATAAATTTGAAACCTATATTTTGATGAAATAGATGACAAACATGAAATTAAATTTTTACCTAAAATAACGTTAATTTTTAAGGAGATAATTTACCTACAGAAAAATATCGTTCGCAGTTCTCTACTATCACATTTTTGGTATATATTGTAGAGAAAAATGTTTTTAAAATAATATTATTAACTTTGAACTGTTGCAATTTTTGTTTTTCAATAAAAATCAAAATTTATTTTAAATGTATCAAAAAACCTGTTTTAGAGAAAAGCAAATATTTTTATTTTGATGAATGTAATATTTTATTTTATTTTATTTTCAGTAAAATTTTAACAAATTTATGTAAACCTGTTTTTTATTTTTAAAAACAGATTTTTGACAAAAACCGTTATTATAACGTTCGTAGTTTTAGTTAACTGTAAAATATTTTTTGGTTACATGTTCTGGTTTAAGTAAATATCTTTTTAAATGTTATTTCATTATTTTTTTATTATTTGTCTCAAATTTCTGGAGATGTATAGTCATTTCAAACGTATTTTCATTTAAAAATTCAGCAACCTGTCGATATATTTTGATATTTATTGTTTTAATCAAATTTCTGATTATATATAATTTAAATAATTGTCGTTTCAAATATGTTGTCTTGGAGCTTTTTTGCAAAATACGGTGTCCTGTGAATTTTGGTATTGATGGGTGGAATTCCTGTTTGTAGCAAATGGAAAGGTTCAAAGTGGTGGAGAGAGAAACGAAAACGAAAGCGTACTCAAAAGAAGGCCTTGGTGCAGCACAAAAGTTAGATCCGGCCCAAAAGGAACGAGAAGAGATAGCGTCGTGGTTAGTGACATCAATCGGTGCTTTAAATCTACAGGTATTCCCCGGTGATGAGTTCTTAGTGCGGTGTTAACCTGCGATGCTTTTAGATCGACCTTTTTGAATCTGAAATAGAATCTTTGTTAGCCGGTAAAAAGAAACGACTGGACAAAGATAAGCAGGACAGGATGGAAGAACTCAAAACGAAACTGGACAAACATAGGTTTCACATCCGGAAGTTGGAGACTCTTTTGCGAATGCTAGACAATATGTCTGTGGAGGTCAACCAGGTAAGAAAATCTCTCACTTCTACTTTATTTTTATTTTCTATTACTGGATTTGCCACCTTACTTTACCCTCATTTCTCTAATATTTTTTTTGTACTATAACGAAAAATTTAATTGCAAATTGAAACAAAATTTTACCTCATTTCGTATAATAATATTTGGGATGTCTAGAATAAATTGCGGTACATTTTTTGTTAAATTTGTTAGTTTACATTTCCATTTTATATTGCCGAAATCCTTTACTAAATAAAATTGATAGGTGAAATATAACCGTACATTAAATACTTTGATTGATAAATATTTTTATATAACGCTTAAAAATAGGAATTCAAACCGAAACCCGAATCAGCATAATTTTATAAATCACGAACAGAACTGAACAAATATTAAGATTTAAAAACTCTAAATCGAGTTTGAATCAACTTAAATCTATGAACATCAAAAATATTCTTTAATTTTTATTGCAAGTACTATTTAAAATGTTAAACAAAAATCAATGAGCTTGTGAAAAAATATAACTTTAACCATTTGTTTGAAACGTAAAACATATTTCGTAGTTTTAACAACTAATGACGTTATAACCAGGAACTAGAATTGAACTGGAACAAAAACCGGAACAAACCAGAATTATTTTCATGAAAGTTTAAACCCTTGTTGAATAAATATCGATAAATTAAACATGCATTAATTTTGTAATGAATTACTTTCCTTTTATAAGCTTTCTGTTTCATTATTATAATGTCTTAAATTTATGAATTTTATTAGGTTGAGTCAATTTGGAAAACTATATTATTAATTATAAAAAAATCGAACCAGAATACAAAGCACAACCGTTTGAAATGAATTGATTATCAAACTTTTTCAATTTTACAGATGTATTTTTTGTAATTCAAATATCTGTTTACAAAATATTAATTTTTTAGGTTAGATTAGTTTAAATTTTGGTATTTTACCAGAAATTGCTTTACAACTTATTGTCAAATTATATATTTTGTTGTTATTTAAATATTATGTCGTTCAATGATATAAATTGCAGTTTTTTTGCAAAGCCGCCAATTTAAAGTCAAGAACCTCTAATTTATCGAGCCAAAAAATGACATCCGTTTCAATCTGCTCATTTATAGTTTTTGATGTTAAAATTCATATTTTGTTGTTAATACATAGATTTTTTCATTAAACGACATATTTGCTATTTCTTTACAGTTTTTTTTTTTTATTAAAATACATGATATTTTTGCTTTAAATTGCATGTTTTGTTTAAATATTTTGTCGTTCAATCATAAAAACATTTTGTGGAAAAAAATTATCGATGATTTCTAGTCGTTTATTTATTGTTTTTGATGTTTTTGTATAAGTTTCACGTAAAAAAATACCACCCGTAGATAATCGTAGTAGTTATATTTATAGAATTACAAATTTTGATTTTAAGCTTAAAATATCAGACAAATGTAGTTTTAATAAATATTGTTTTTTTTTAATTAAGTAAAACGAATTATGTTTTTAAAAATATAGAAAATTTTCTTTGTGTTTATAATTATTATTCATGGATTTTATGTTTTTTATTTTTGTTTTAACGTTTTCAAAATTAGTCTACATTAGACCATATTTACAAAACAATTCTATTGAAACGTGTAATACAATTACTCATCTGGTTACTTTAAATACTAAGAATTCTTGAAACCTAAAAACAATAATATATTATTCTACCTAGCATCAACAATTGATTAAATTCGTTCAGTCTTGCAGTATCTTTTAAAGAATATTAACGCATTCAATAATCGCAGTCTGTGTATTGAAGTGTAAATGAAATAGTTTATTGCATTATAGTTATGAAACGTTTATAGTGAAACAGCTGTCGAAATATGAAATAAAGTGTGTAATGTTTTGTCTTTTAATTTATAAAACAATTTAATCTGAAGGTTACTTCATTTGGTAATAAATTATTAAAGATTCATAACAATAATATTTGTTATTTACCGAATATAAACAGTTTTGACTATGTTTTGATTAGTATTGTATTACTTGTTGAAGAATAAAGAAGTTTTGAACCGGTCGATAAATGAAATAATAAAAGTGTCGTGGTAAAAATATGTTTAGCTTGTTTATTTAACTCCGTATTGTAATTCTTCATATTCGAATGCCATTAGAAATCAATTGTTTATCTATTATTAGTTAAAATTGACTTCTATAGACAACAAAAATTTATTGTATTTATAAATTTGGTAAAATTAAACATCAGTATTTTTAAAATTCATGTACATTTTCAATGAAACTATTTTAAAATTTATACGTTCATAGGACAGCTTTAATCAGAAAATATGATAAATGTAAGACAATAATAATTTTTTGTGAAAATATAATTTTTAATTACATATTACTTTTTTGTGTAATAATTTATTGTCGAAAAATAATCGCGATTATATTTTTTCAGTGAAACATAAAATAAGAACTTTTTAAATACATTCCTTATATTATATTGTAATCTTTTTTAATCCGACATTATTTATTACGATAGATTTCTTACTAATTTTCTTACAATAAAAAATGTAAACTTTATTTTCACATTTTCTTTCGAAATATTTTTCTGTTACAAAATATTCACAAAAAAAAATAAAATGAATGAACTGTCTCTTCTAGTTGACCGATTTTTACCAAAAGTTTATAAACTCGTACCATTGAGTGAGGTCAAAAACTTAAATATGAAGTTTCATTAAACTCAATTCGGGTAAAAATAGTCAAAACATGTTGTAAGACCTGAATTCGTGGAAATATGTTAAAATTTACTTATATAGAAAACTTTTACTTCTGGTTCGCCGAGTTTTACCAAAAGTTTGTCAACTCGTACCATTGACGTGAAAAACTATAAATGTGGGATATTGATGGAATATAAAGGGTTCTATTTAAATAAATAGAGTTGTAAATGCATTTATGTCAGCGATCGATTTCGGATAATATAGATTCATCAGGTCCGACTTGTCAAAGAAGCAGCCAAAAATGTTGTCATAGTTACAAGCTGAAATGTTTTCGAAGTTAATGAAGTTTTAATTAAATTTTGAAGTAAATATCGAAAAGGTTTTATGAAAATTTAATATTTATATCACATCACGTGTTGATTAGAAAGAGTTATGTTAATGAATGTGCGGAAATGTCAACATGACTCCTTTTGATCAACATGTGACGTGATATACATCTATAGAATCTCAAATTGATCGCTGATACAATACATATATAGTGTATTCAACGAAACACGGAACATAAGACTTTAACATGGGATTTAAAAAAATTGTGGATACTCTCTCTCCTGAGAGATTTATGCCCGTTTGCACCAACAAGGCTTAAATTTTAAGCCAGACTTAAGCCAAAAAAATCTAATCGAATTTTTGACAGCAATGTTAAATCATGCATTTGACATTTTATTTCGATTCGATATTGTCTATTTAAGGCAATCTTAAAATTTAAGTTATGTTGGTGCAAACGGCCATTAGAGTAATACTATAAGAGTACAAAATTAAATTTTACGTTAAATAAGATCATAATTGATATAACAGTACATCTGCAGTACTAGATTTTTTAAATATAAAATGTAGCATTTTCTTTCAAAATCAGACAGTCACGGAAATAAAAGAAAATATCTATATTTCAGTTGTGACAGTTAATGACATGTCATTATTGTTGACGTAATTTAATATTAATTATTAATTTTTATTATAGTTTGAAATTAGTTTAAAATTAGATATTTCGTCCGTAAATATAATACAAATTTGTTTATTTGTTTTACTTACTTTACTTTTAATTTATATTTTTTAATTTATATTTTTGTAATATTAGTATATAATTTAAAAAAAAGAATCTAAATTCAACTTAAATAATATTAAAATACAGACAAAAGGAATCATAAAGTAGGAATTATAACTAGTGATACTTGACTAAACTGTCCCATAGTTTTTTCTTTTAATTTCATGGCTGTCTGATTTCTAACGAAAATGTTACAAGTAATAACACTATACTTGATTTTCAACAAATCTATCTTATATTATAAACGTTAATAAATGTAACGACATTTTTAATATAAAATAAATTTGTGGAAAATATTCATTTCTAATTATATTCCACCAAGAACCGACTATATGTACACTTTCAAAAATGTTACATTTTATATTTAATTTATCTCCTATTGCAAGCATGCTGTTGCATCAATTGCAATCTTACCTGATGTAGAAATCAATTTTGAACTTTGTACTCTTGTAGTTTTGCTCTAAATCTATCAGTTTTTTGAAATCCCTTGTTAAAGTCCTATTTTCCGAGTTTCGTTGCACATACTGCATATAACATAATGTAGGAAAACCTAGAGAAATTCATCAAACTTAAATATAAAGTTGCATTAAATTCCATTCGGTTAATTTGCTCCATACATGTACACATACATCCGAACGGAGAGAAATCTTACTAAACCGTTTAGTAAAGATCTGAATTCGTAGACTTTTGTTAAAATCTCAAAATGTTAAAATCTGTATGATTACAATACCTCCCTTTATTATAAAATTGATAAGAAACCCCTTGTGACTTGTCTGTCCGTGATTCCAGTATTTGAATCTAGGTTGTGCGTGTAGTGTTGTTAACCAAATACAAATTGAAATAGAATATCGTTGCGCAGATAAGAAGAATAAAGGACGATGTGGAATACTACATCGAATCGTCGCAAGAGCCGGACTTCGAGGAGAACGAGTACATCTACGACGACATCATCGGCTTAGACGAGGTGGAGCTGAGCGGCGTCGGGCTGCCGAGCTCGGCCACGACGGACAGCAACAACAGCAACGAGACGGGCGGCACGCCCACCAGCATCACGTCGGGGGCGTCGCCCGCGCCCAGCCCCAGCCCCGCGCTGTCCGCGCCGCTCATCAACCATTCCAGCGACTCCTCCGAGGACAAGAAGAAGAAGGAGGAGGTCAAGCCTGTCAAACCCACCGCGGTAAGTCAACAACATGCCCAATATTACATATTCACTACTAGCCTTATACTCTATGAAGAGTAAAGTGACGTTGACGCAGTAAAATAAATACGTAATGAGCTCTTTCAGAATATTAAAATTCAACATATTTTGAGTATATGTAATGTATATTCATTGACGAAATTTCACAAGTTTTGTGTGCTTATAAATGTGTTTACACCTTTCACTTCTTATAGTTTTTAGAAAATCACCATTAGTTATCTTTATTTGAAATAAGAAATTGTTTTTCACTACTTGTTTACTTGGTAACCATGGTAACCTAGGTCTATAATGCAAACTCAAACCTCTTAATAGAAATATTATTTGACTCAATAGACAATATTTGGGTTTAAGTTCTGTAAAACTTTTATTATTTGAAGAAAAGTGTAAATTATGGATTAACAATTAAAATTTGCCATCTGATTTAAATAAGTAAATCAAATAAAAACAAATCAAGAATCAAAAGTGAGGTTAACAACTAACTGAAACATCAGATATGGAAACAAATGCAGCCTACTTTATTTTTACGAATATTCAGAAATGAAAAAATATTTGTTTCAAAATGTCTGTTATTTTCAATTTAAATATCTAGATAGGATTGGGTTTTAAGTACTAATAGTGAAAAAAATAATTACTAAAGTTGAGATTAATATTGACCAGCGCCTTCTACCTCTAGGTTACTTCGCACCTCAGAATACAGTCTTAGTATTAGATCAAATAATGATAGTCTTCTCATCCTTGGTGTACACTATTTCTACAACGTCTACAACTGTTAAAAAGTTGCAATTTTTTTCATGTTAAAGGTTTCCTCATTGATTTGGGAAACGTTTCTTCACGATTTTGATAAAACTTTTCTGTTTTGGAAAATAAATCAACAAATTTTCATTTTTTAATAATTTAATTAAACAAAGAAGTTGATTTAATTTAAAAAATTTGTATTTAAAATAGATTTGTAGAAAAAATATTGTTTGTATTTCGAGCGCGAAACGTTTTTATGCGTTTGATTAACTTTTTGCGCTCTTAATATAAAAATAACTCTTATATATTATATTTTACATGAAATACACAAACATAAGCTAAATTAGTTGTACAAAATTTTCGTGTAAATTAAGGAAATTTACGAAGCCAAAATTTACAAAAATTTAGTAAACATAACCTTAAAATATAATCTACAGTTTTTTCTTGTAGGTTAACAAATTTATTCAGTTGCATCAACTAAACATAAAATTTCTAGTGAATAGACAATAATTTATCGAAATATATATAATAATATGAATTGTTTTAAATTGCTGTTAAAATTTTGACTAGCAATTTTTTATTAAAGTGCACTTTTAACATTTAAATCATGTTTGTATATCTAGACTTTAATACTTTAATAGAATATAGTCCAAGGGAAGAATTTGCTTTTCATGAACATATATAGATTAAAAATCATAAGAAATATAACCTAAAAATTATATTTACGGATTCTTTGCATAGGATAAGTAAAATTGTAAATACAAAAATGACCGGAAAAGATGATAATTAACTTCAATATTGCTTAAAGAAATTAATTGTTTTTTAATAAGAATATAATAGTACACTAATAGGAATGAAATGTAATGAACGGAAATTTGAGGTTATGTTTAGTTTTGGCGCGAAAATACTTAATTGAACGGTTCTTATAATTTGGAGCTATTTTCATACATATTTGATAGTTTCCCCACAGGAGCAAATTTTTGATTAGTTTAAAAATATATTTTTTGTTTGTTCTATAATTGAAATAGTTACGAATCCATTTTGTTTAATACCATATTATTAATAATGATATATAACTATGTAACTGAATTTGTATAAAATTATAATACGATATAATAGTTTTTATCCAGTATTGGAAAATTCAAAAAAGACTTCTCATTCACAATTTTAAGTTTAAAAGCGCACAACATGTTGTTTGATATTTGTAAATGATATTTGTTTAGTATTTGTGAATGATATTGATTTATATGCGCTATTTGGTAGATTTATTACATTTATTTCGTGTGTTCGTGTTCTTTGCCTCAAAATATCTTTAAATATAAGGCGTATTCCATTTGCCACTTTGAACTAATCTAACTTACACTTTTGAATCCGGATCACTTATTTTGTTATTTTTTATTCCATTGACAGGATCAGTTTATCCCCCTACTGAATGAACTGATCCTAAATAATCCACTCGCCGAGGTAGATCAGTTGGTTCAGGTCAGATAGTCATGTGGCTGCTGTTATTAAACATTTGAAAAGAAATGTAGAAATTACAAATTTATGATCCTAAATCTAACATAACTTATGAGTTAGAATTACCAACGGAGATGATAATCAAAGCAAAATCTGGTATAATTTAATAGGCCCCTATTCTGTAACTCCATGGTTAATTTTTAACCAGTTGTTAAAATAATTGACAAATAAAAACAAACATAAGTGATGTTTTGATATTTTCTCCAGTGCTATCCATTTTCATTGGAAAGAAAAAAAATAGCAACTGGTCAAAAGTTAACCACTGAGTTACAAAATACGGGGAATGTAATAATAAAATTAAAATTATAACCTCAATTTGTTTGTTGGATGAATATTTAAACCAGTGTTTCTTTCAATTCTTTTTACCCGGGGGGGTTTATTCTTGTCTTCGAGGAGAATTAATATTAAGTATAATACGTATAACAAATCAAAAGATAAATTTTAATTATGAAATCAACTAAAAAAAGAAACATTGATTCAGACAGAAACGAAAAACACGAACTAAAGTGATTCAAAATGGCATTCCATTTGCACTGAATAAGCGAACTGATTCAACTGATGTATCTTATCTGCTCCGAACAGCACTATAAAGTATAGAATTGACATGAGTTGATATGTGTATAGGTTCGGGCAACGAACCTGAACAACTCAACCCCACTGCTGAACACGTCGACCACGGCGGTGTCGCTGAACTCGAGCACGGGGTCGACGCCGGGCGGCAAGGCGCCCACGCTGGTGTGCAGCACGCCGAGCAAGCCGCCGCAGCCGCAGAACCATCAGCACCAGCCGCAGAACAACATGTCGTCCTCGCCCGCCAACCACGTGCCGCCGCCCTCCGGCAACTTCGCCGCCGTGGCGGCCAGCACCACGCACCAGGCCAAGCATAACACATGTAAGATAATACTCACATCGCTTCAACTGAGTCACGTGTTGTGACTGAGCTTTCTTGTCGTCACAAATTAGCTGTGATGAAATGATAAAATGTCTTCCTCCCTTACGACGCCGCTTGATACCGTGAGATTGTGTTTGCTGATGTTACTTGAACGATTTGGCTACATTGTTTCATTATTGAATTTTATTATAAACACAAAGTTAAGGACATTTGGATTTTTATGACATTGTTTTAAATTTATCGTTTATTTAAATGAAGATGTAAATGATACGGCTATTTTTTTCTTATTTATTTCTACTTCGAAGATTTTTAGAGATAGTTTAAAGTTGACCACAGTAGGTATTCCATCTAAATAACTCTGTAATTAAAAATATGTTTATGTTGAGTTACAAATTACAATTAAAGTTTGCATCGTTTTAAATATTGGCGCCGAATAAGGTATGTATTGTCTTGTTATTTGAAAAGCTGCTAGATGGCGGAACAATATGAACTACTGCTTCACCATCTAGCGGCTTTCTAACTAACAAGGCAATGTATGAATACAACATTCGGACTACTGTGTTTACGTATTAAATTTTGACATTTTACCTTCCTATCCATATAGAAAGAGTAGAAATCACAGGTTTACTCAATTATCAACTTGATACCTAATAAGCGTTTTTTTTTCTCATTTGCTTCTCAGTTGCCATCTGGCGGCAAAATTATTTAATTGGCCGCAATTATTTTCAAAAATGTTTTATAGCGAAGTCGGACGTCGTACGAGGAGACAAAAAAATACGTATATTTTATTATTTTTTAAATTATCGTAATATAAAAAAAAATCAAAAATTAGTAACGTACCCTATAGTCGTTCCTTTTACTTTTAAAAACTAACATTCCAAACACTTTATTATAAATATAAGTAAAGAGAAAAAAAATGACGAAAAGTGTACAACAACTTACCTATCTATCAAGATATGTTAAAAAAATACAAAAGCCATTTCACTATGATTATATTTACTTGGCAATCAGATTCGAACTCAGATTGGCAGAGATCACTATTTTCATAAAGATCGGGCTAGTGATTTGAATATGTTTATTCCTACAGCATATTAGATGCTGATAGTTTCGTAAAGCATGTACAAATTGAGACTGGTATGAATCAAGCAGTGATTCTTTTGTTGAAACACATGGTCAACGGTCAAGAGAAGAACCATGTTATATGTAATTTAAAAAAAATATTAATTATGAAGTTACCAATTCCTTTAAATTCGATTGTAACGCTGGCCAGACTGATACCAAATACCAGTCAAACCACAGAATAGTTACACACAGAAGCGACACTCCGTGTCGGTACCTTTCATGTTCCCCTAGTCAGTTCTATGACCTTGACGCATTGTGTAGATCTTTAAATTTGTGCTCTTCCCCTATCTCTCTCTAAGATGTGAAGAAACTTTCCGATTTTAAACAATGGGCCCTTTAAATTTGTGCACCTTCCCCATCTTTCTCTAATTTTTGCTTCTCTGTCTTACTGTCGCTTCTGTATAAACCTATTCTATGGTCAAACAGCAAATCCTCTGAATTTACCTGATTATGTTTGTGTGCAGCGCATAGTTCAGAGAACGGTCCCCTCCATCCAGCAGCGCCGTGTCCCGTGAGCAACGCGAGCGGGAAGGCGGTGAGCGCGCCCATCGCAGCGCCCGTGAACAACATCGAGCACCTCACGCACAACAACTGCGCCAGCCCGCCTTCCAGCGTGTCCAGCCGGGCGTCGCCGCCGCCCAGCCAGGGCACCACCACGCCCAGTCCCGCCCAGGTCATGAACGGACCAGTGCCCAACAACAAAGTAAGTGTACATGGAAGGTTTATATGCCCAAACCGAACAATTTCAATGTCATGGAGAGGGGTAGCAGTAAAAAAAGAACGCATTCTGGAGATAGTATATTATTTTTTCATTATATAACTATTTTAAAACAGCATACTATTGCCAATACATATTTTACTTTATTAAATTTGTCCATGAGGTATATTTAAAGTTCCCGCTCTTTTATGGACCATGGCCACTAAGGTGATTGGGCCCAATAGCGCGCTAGTGCCCTTTAAGAATATTTCTTTCCATTAAAGGGTAGTTTACACGGAAGGTTTAAATGCTCAACCGTCCAGTTTCAACAATTTTCTGATTTCGCTTCACGAGGTACAGCGAAAAATTAATTAAACATAACAAAATTTGTCAGGATTTCAATAGAAACTAAAAAAAAATACTTCAATCTTTACATATAATTATTATCAAATTATAACAATAATACATGTGAACTAAACTAATATTAATCGTGACTAAAATATACTATATTTATGGCTGTTCTGTTATATCAATACTACACGGGCAGCGATGGCTCACTTCATTAGCTTGCTCCGATTCGAACTGAGCGGAGTGTGAAGTCTGAGGTTCGATTCCCAGCGTCGCCAACTATTAACCAAATAAAAATACTACTGTGTCCATTGGGTTCGGAACCCACTATAAGCTGTAGGCTATTTTTTGTGATTCTACATTAATACTTTTTTACAAAAAGGTAAAAGAAAGGTGAAACAACAATCAATTTAATCTGTAGTACACATTATTTTTAGAATAGAATTTATTTTGGGAAACCAGTTACATATGTAAAATGGGGTTTGCCTGAATATTGTTCTTAATTTTTTTTATTCATGTATTAACATCAGAGGAATGAATTTCTAAAGTCGCAGATATTCTTACTTCAATTACTTTTTGGCTGAAACTGAAAAGTTAGAATCGAATTATCCCATCTCGTTCTTGAAATATTTCACTTCAAAGTTGCACCTCAAAAGTGTGTTTTTGTTTCAATATATTCTAAAAATGAATAGAGCTACAATCTCAAGGAGTTTAAATATTCAATTCTACGGAAAAGGCTACATAAAGAAATGTTGTCTTCACAGCACTATTTCACATTCAAAACGTAAAAATTCTTAATTTTTAAGATTCAACTATAATGGGAAATCAATTATAAATGCAACGAAATATTAAAATTGAATAACTGATCCATCAGTTAATTTACAGTATAAATGTCAACTATATATTTTTATAAGTCTATTTATATGTTTGACTAATTTTATTGTGTTGTGTAAATATTTATCACAAATTTAAAACTTTAAATTTTGTTGCACAAATTAAAATCTTATTATGTCTGTAACAAGTGGCTGGTTGCTTTAATTGTTCAATGCTTGTAGGTTCCAGAGGGTATGTCCTCGTTGAAGAGCATAGCCCAGCAAGTGATCGACCGGGCAGGCTTAGAGCTGCCGAACGACTCCCGCGCGCTGTTCGAGTCCTCGAAGCCAGCGACGGGGGTGACGTCCGAGGCGCACATCCCGCCGCTGCTGGGCGTGGCCCCGCTGGGGGCAGTGCCTCTGCAGAAGGAGCACCAGTGCCAGTTCCAGATGATGGAGGCCGCGTACTACCACATGCCTCAACCCGCCGATTCGGAAAGGTTGAGGACGTACCTGCCCAGGAATCAGTATCACACGCCGCCCTACTACACACAGGTAATGTCTCACTGCAAACTTTAATAGGAGTTGAAACTACAGTGCTAAGGAGTTTTAGTTCTTGGACTAATGAACTGGTGCATTTACTTAAAAGCATTCGAATTCTGTACTTCTGGAATCTGAAATTCGAAGAATTATCAGTTCGGCGTTCGGATATATCGAATTGTCAATACAAATTCTAATTAAACTATTGCTATGGACATGTATTTCAAATTCTGATCATGCGCAGTGAAGAATTTTGTTAGTTATATTTGACGTTTATAGAGATACACTCTATTTCTCGCAGTTGATTCTTACGTCACCAATTTCTGTTACAAGAATTATTAAATTTTAATTTTAATATAAACATGGCACAGATAAAACTTTTATTCTCTATTTCATTATCGTACGCGTTACAGAGAGAAATAGGCAGCAAAATCATGCCAGTGTCAAAATTCGGACTATAAAATTTGTAATCATTTATAAATTATTTTATTAAAATGCTTACTATTTATACATTTTCCTAGTAAGAAACACAATAGTTATTTAAAACACTGTTTGAGAACCGAATTACTTTAACATCTACGTTACAGACCACTTAAAAAATATCACGGCTTAACAAATAATTAAGATTTTCTGTAACTACAACTCGCTTTCAAATTAGATAAAGTTTCATATAAAAAATAAAAAAAAGAGTACGCTTTCTTAGATCTCATGCGTAGAATTCCCAAGTTTGGAACAGTTCCGAGCTGATGGGTCGAACAATTATAATTCCGGCAACTTAGGAAAAATTTCTATTTTGTAAAGGAAACAACATATCCGAATCAAACATTGAACAGAACAAAATTCTCATTTTTAATAAACTAGATTAAGATATAAAAATGATATTTCAATAATTAGATACAAAAATATTTATAGTGATATTTGTGTCCCAAAAAATGTGCTTTTAAAATCCATAACTTCTACGTAAGACTAAACTTTGCGACATGAGCACGAGGATAGTTAAGGACTGGTTTATAATAGTTTCCAATCGCATCTATAACCATAAAAGATTAAATAATAACATATACATTGTAAAACATTCATCATTCTAATAACAGCAATCCCTAAGCCTGTCGAAAAGTTCATCAAGTCTCAACTTCTACGGCCTAAGGTTTTTTTGAAAACTGAAAACATATGAATACCTCACTTTTTACCAAACAGATCACAGTGGTTTTCATCTTAGATGAGGTATAACCTTATCTAAGGTTTTCATCCTTATTTATTATGTATTACGATGACACACAAAATTACCAAAACTTCAGCAAAAATATTGTCCATTATCAATTTTACATGTGTTGTAAATAATGAACTGCATATTCCAAACATGTGTAATTTTAGTTGAGTACATTCAATTTACTATTTAAGACAACTGCTGAAAAGAAAGAAAAATAATATAACGAATTATAAGTAATCTAATATATAACAATATATTTTATAGAAACTTCTGCAGTCATTTATACATATTGATCAATAACTGACTTCGTATTTCTTTGTTTTTTAATTTCTTATTTAAATTGAAAAGTGTGAAGGTATGTTTTAAAATGAGTAATATTTGTGTATAGACACAACTGCCACACTCAGACACGGTGGAGTTCTACCAGCGGCTCTCGACAGAGACGTTGTTCTTCGTGTTCTACTACATGGAAGGCACGAAAGCGCAGTACCTGGCCGCCAAGGCGTTGAAAAAGCAGAGCTGGCGCTTCCACACCAAGTACATGATGTGGTTTCAGCGACACGAGGAGCCCAAGGTTATCAACGAGGAATACGAACAGGTGAGTACGCTGAATTCCTTCTGTCGTGTACTTGTATGAGTGTATTAGGGAATGAGAGATTAAGAACAGGATACAGATTCCAATATTGTTAGTTACAGCGAATTACCCCATAATGTTTTATAAAATAAAGACTATAAAAGGATATTTTGAAAAATTGTTGTTGCACTTGGGGTTGGCCTGTCAGAAAATTTTATAACCTAAAAAGCAAATGTCAAATTAGTTCCCTATGTTTCACTTTAAATGAGACAAGCTCAATACCTTTTAAATTGAAACCCGGGTTTTCTTTTGGGTCAAATGAAAACGCGCTCTGCGTATAGTACCAGTTTAAGTAGAGGTGGGGATAAATTCAGTACAGTACAAACTGTGATGAAAAACAGGATGCAACTAATTTTTAATTGTCAACATTTTTATTTTTATAACGTGTTATAATATTAAATACTCATAAAATTAATTCAAAATTAATGTTTTCAATAAAAAAAAAACCATAGGCTTTTATTTGGGGATCAAGTAGAAAAAACTAAATACAAGCTATTTTACGGAAAATCTAAGTAGTAATAAATTGTAGCCATCATTATAACATAACTTTTCTACTTTTATACTATGTGAAATAGATTGGTTTTGGTGTATTTGACAAAGTAATAATTGACAGTTATATACAATTTTCTCAATTTAGTTTTAACTGTTTTTGACAAAGATATTATATTTATATTAAACAATCACAATCAGTGACAATAATTGTGAGAATTTTCATAAAAATGCACGAGAAAAACCTATTGGTAATTCATCAATTATTTAAAGTAATTTTTTTTGACGCAACATCTACTCTTATTTTAACGTGAACCGAGCATAAATGTTAGTTTAACTCAAATACGGCGACATGCAATAAACATAACACTAAAGTCCTTAGATGTACAAAGTACCGCAATCATCCGCCATTTTTGGGCAAAACAACACGAGAAAATTAGAATATTAACCTTATTGTCATTTTTATTTTATTTCATTACTATTTTTACAGTTCAAAATATATTTTCGAAAATTACTGCCATTTAATATGGATGATTACTTATATTGCCGCCATTTTTGGGCAAAAAATATAGCTATCTCTCTTTAACTCATTGACTCTATGGATTGCGGTACTTTGTATATAGGGGAATTTAGTAAATACATTGTTTTCATCCCTCTAGTAGAATTTATTAGTACTACCACGAAGTTTGCCGAATCGCGCCGAATATGCACGAAAATAGAAAATGAACATTAGTCAATTACCAAAATGTACAGATCGGTTTTTGATCCTATATTTCTTATAAATGGATACCTCAATTTTCTATGACTTAAATGTATTTTCTGTGCTAAATTATGTTCTGTTGTCTATGTTTACGTTTTTAATGTGCTGAAGAACACACCACCGCTGCGGTTGCTTAAATGTGAATTTAGTGTGGATGGATGAATATTAGAACACGTGTGTTGGTGTTTTGTGTGTATATTGATTGATGTAATTGTGATATAGGGCACATACATCTACTTCGACTACGAGAAATGGGGCCAGCGCAAGAAGGAAGGCTTCACGTTTGAATACAAGTACTTAGAAGACCGCGACCTGAACTGAACAGTCGGGTGTCAAGTGATATTGTCTATAGACTTCGGATTCGAACACAGGTTATCATGTCGTGCGCGACTGTGTTGTGCGTTGTGCTGTGTCTCTCTCATACAAACGAGTTGCTGTTGTATTCATTTTCACTTTTGTAAAAAGTACATTCAAATCATGATATATGATATCTGTACAGAGCTACTATGTAGAGTCATTGAATAATAATTATTATTATGAGATTGAAAAGTTTACATTTACTACAAATCGAGGCAAAAGTTACTCGCATCTACGCAGGACTCTTCTCATTTTACTTCAAAATACACCAACAAACAGAACGAAATACACTCACAAATATTCATTTCAAAGAATTACTTTATTTTTGAAACAGTTTGGTGCTGTTTACAATAAATAAAACATGTGATCTAGCATTTTTTACTATAGGAATATTGTTTTATTTTTGATTATGTTCTTTTCATTTTCTAGAAGTCAGGATTACTAAAATATGTGATATAGATTGGCATATTCAGTAATGAATAAAAATAGTATTAATTGGAATAAAAATTTTGTTAAAATTATTTCGTTTTGTATTTGTTTCTACAGGAGTGCACAGAAATACGGAACAGAATAGTTTAAAATGGAGAAAAAGTATGGATATTGTAAGTTTTTAAGAAAAAATACAATATAAATTTGAATATCATTAAATTTTATATCAAAAATTTTATATAATAACATGTTTGTAATACTTCGTCAAAATTGCTGTGAAAACAAAAGAAAATGTGACAGCTGATAATTGTTTCCATGTTACAGGAAATAAATTAATTCAACAGTTCAGCTTTAAGAAAACTATACGTACTTTACAATTGATATAAATACAAATTTAAATCAATGCAATTAAAAATTTAAAAAATAATACTTAACCTTCAAATAATGATCAACTGTCAAATTGACATTTTGTTTTATTTCCATAGCTGTCTATTGACCAATGTGTTACATTTTGTTTTAGAAAACAAACCTTTTATTAATTTTAATATAAAATTTAGTTTAATTTTTGTATTTTTACTCCAAAACGTCAATATACATATTTTTTAATTAGAAACTTGAATGTTCCGCATTTGGTTGCACGTACTGTACACGTTTTGGTGAAATGTGAAGTTCCTCCGTACCATGATTGGTATTGGTCTCTAGATCTCAGTGAAGACGCCTTCTTCCAATCCAATCCTGCAACCAGTCAACCAGACTTCTTCCAGTCGACACAACTTCCAACAGCTTGTTCTCTAAAATACACACCTGTATTTCACTCATTGTACTCAACTACTCTCTCGTCCTGTACATATAATCTCGAGAGATACACGTACAAAATTGTCAATATTATTTGTAAATAATATTTTAATGTCAATTTGGCATGTGTTTTATCTGATATATTTTATTTTTATTGTGATTTACTATTGACATTGTAACTTATATATTATAATAATATAATGTATAGCAGAAAGTTACGCTAATCTTGCAGTCTAAAAAATATCACAAACATTAATGAGCTCAAATACGGTGTCTTCAAAACTAGTTCTACCGGGTGAAAAATGATTGGAATATAGGTTGGCATCCCTGAGTAATTGCTGACAACATAATTTACCATTTTTTGAGCCTAGAATTTTGCATTTTTTTTTTAATTACTAGCGATCATTCAAACTTAATTTAAAAAATATTTATAATGGATTCAAAATGCTTTAATTTAAAAGTACGGATTAACCGTCATTCTAGAAATAAAATAAATAATTATTTTAGCATATTATAAAATTAGTTTTAAGAAAATATATAAAACTATATTTTTACTATACTCATGTATATTTTCCAAATTATTGTCCATTTAGGTAATTTTAGGGTAATATGTAAATATAATATTGGCAATTGTTTAAAATCTTCACTTTATTATAACAATGACAGGTAATCCGATATGCTTTTCTTAAATTAATGCATTTTAAATTCTTTTTAGTTTATTTTTATTTTAAGATATGGTTATGATTAAAAGTTTAAAATAAACAAAATGCAAAATTTGATGTTCTAAACATTTGCATATAAAACTATATTCGGGTTTTAAATTAAGAATCTATATATAGTTTTTATAGAAAAACACATTTTTAGAAATTAAGCGTGGTACTAACAATTTGTATTTCGCTTTTAATTTGTCACTTTTAAAATCAGATTCGTAATCAAAAATTAAATACAGTGTCAATCAACAAAAAAATCTAATCATTTACACCCGGTACTATTTTTATAGCAATAAGATCGAAGCTTTTTTAATCTAAATAAATAATGATCGTGATTCTCATATCTGAGATTTTTTTATTTCTTTTAAAAACATTTTGACCTGTGAAACAATCATGTTAGTTTTAATCATTAAATGCCATTTTCGAAGTAAAATTTTCCAAATTTAGTAGCAAATTGAATATAATATAAGAAATACAATTTATTTGAACTTATTGAGCCAATTTTAAAAGATAATTCGACAATTTTACATCGTAAATACTACTTTACGTGGAATAAAATGTTTGATTACTACAGAATTATTTTGACAAAATTATAATCAAGCCTTTTAATCCCATATAAATCAGTGTTTAAGATGTAACGTTGTCAAATATACTTTAAATATGGTTTAATAAGTTGAAAACAAAAAACTGTAAAACGTACATAAGTTTTCGAATAATATGTTATTTGCAACGAACACCGCTTAAAAAATGAAGAACATTAAGATTCTGTTTCTTATTGCTATAGAAGAAAAACCAGTTATGTAGTTATTATCGTTAGTTTTTGTGCAATATTTTAAAGTCTTTGAGGTTTTCGTGACTTGTAAGAAACCCGTGGACATTTCTAAGCAAAAGACTGATCATTTTCATTACAAACTTGTTAACGGGAGTTGGAAATGTCCACGCAGTGATCGTTATTTTAAGATGGAGCGTGTGACATGAAAGAAACGAGTACTTACCACTCGAAAGGACGAAGAGACCACATATTATCAAAAGAACAAGATTTAGAATAAAACAGATGACTTCATTTATAAAAAAAGACATTAAAATTGTAAATAAATTACATCAGAGTTGGTTATATTTGTAGAATTATAATAGGAAAATTTTGATTACATTAGAGTGTACATAATAATATTTTTGTGTTTGTAAATTTCTTGCAATTTAATAATATGTGGCCTCTTTAAGAAGCAGGGTCCCAAGTACCTGGTTAACTTAAGCAGAATTTATAATAACGCAAGAGTGATCTAGGAATTTATAGTAAGGTAAATAAAAAGCAAGATGCATGCGTTATTATGAATCAGCCTTTAAATTTGATGCATAAACTTCTATAACGTACCAAACACCGGGTTAAAGAATTTTATTTTAATAGGAAATGCCTTAAATAGTTCCAATTTTATTCTTTATAGGCAGCTATAGCGTTGGAGAAGTTTGTGTGTCAAATTGTACTGCATTTCAATTCAATCAAACGAAATCAAGTACCTTCTAAATAAATTAGTCCGGAATAATTGAAGATTGAATTGACTGTGGAATCTTGTCAGTTTCTGTGGGGAAGGCGTTTGTTTTAATAGTTCTTGCACTGCCAATGACAGCAAGTTAAAGTACAAAGAAGGCTTTGGAGACGTTTTCCTCAGAAATTGGCAACTCACAACTGTGATGCTATTCACATGCTCACATACATAGTGCATTTTGCGCAGGCTGTCATTTTTTGTAATGAAAATGTTTATACTTTTGTATGTATGTCCCCCTGGTCTCGTTTTGGTTTTAGAATAATCCAAATAGAGGCTGTGCAATAGGATTGTTTCCATTTATTGTGAGATACCTCTCGAAATATATTTTATATCTTGCCGGAATTTAAGTGCAATGAATGGAATACAAATGTGTATTTTATACAAAAATATTAAAAACAACAAGCTGTATCGACTGTAGCGAAGTCCAGCGTTCGAAAAAAATGGTAACCTGAGGCAAAATATAATGACTTTTGTCTGTGTACAATTTGCATTTGTGTATCTGTCATCTACCTATCCTTTATATTTATTTCGTTTTGTTCGCTTATTTAATTACTATTTTTGCTATGAAGTTTTTGTTATGTACATATTTTCTTATTAGACTACTTTACACGTTTCAGTAAATAAAATAGACAGAATTCAATTACTTCTTTTCCTCTAGTACTAGTAGATGTCCCTAAAGTTCTAAATATTTTATCATTATCAAAGAACATTTGTACATATAACATTGAGTCTAATTTGCTTTTTAATTACATCTTCATATAAAAAATATTTATCTTTGATTAAAATTTATTATAACAAAAAATTCAAATCTTATTTTCATTTTCACTATTTTACAAATCTTTTATAATAGAGTAAAATTGTACGCCTATTAAATTATACATATTTTTTAATGTAATTCATTATAAACTTATTTCATTTGAAAGTGAGATACCATGTTTCAATCAGTCCAACATACAAAATTTCAAAATTCTACTGCAAATCATTTTTGAGTTACGCGAAAAATTCAAAAAACTCTTTAATTGATATAAAAAAGAGATGTACAACTAGATGTTACAGCAGTTCCATATACAAAACTTCAACATTCTTTTTGAGTTATGCGAGATACGTACGTATAGAGGTCACGCCGAAATTAGTCAAAATTGATATTTCCTTTGATATCTAAAACCTATATACTTCGTATAAGGAAATAGATTGTTATACCCGTGTACATATACATCTAGTGTGATAATGTATTTATTACTATAATATCTAGTTTATATTTACAGACGTATTCTTCTATATTTTGTTTTTCATTATTTTATTTGTATCATTATCATTTTTATTTTATATACGTTGTAGATTTAAAATCATTAAAATACAATAGTTTTTTTATTGATTAATAGTTATCGTTTATAGTAATGGTATAATCATAATTCTAGATTCGATATTTTGTTATAATTATCCCGTATTTAAATATTTTGTTTTGAATGTGAGTATATTTTTCCCGCCGAGATTTCGTGTATTTCTTCTTCCTACTATTCAAAATCTGATAAAACATGATCATTGACATAAGTTGACTTTTGATCCTTGTATATTTTATACAAATAAACACGAAAACCGCAAATAACATTTCATAAAATGACTTTAAAACTATATTACGATCTTTTATCTCAACCTTCAAGAGCAGTTTTTATCTTTTTAAAAGTTAATAATATTCCTTTTGAACCACAACCGGTGGCTTTACGGAAAGGTAAACAAATTATGTAAACACTATTGATTATCGATAAATGGTCATTGATTTTAGGGGCTCAACTCACTAAAGAATACAAACAAATTAATAGATTTCATACAGTTCCTGTCGTAGACGACAATGGGTTTAGATTATTTGAGAGGCAAGCATATTTTTTATTTGTGATGTTCAGATACATTATTAATTAGTCAGTATTAAAATATTTTATAAAATTAGAATTAATAACATAAATGTCACTATTTAAGAAATTAATGAATTCAAGCTATGACAAAAATAATTGAAAGTAGAATGGGATAACATTAAAAAGTCCAATTGGATTTTATTTTTCTCGTTTAGTAATTCCAATAATCAAAATTTATAAAATTTGCTCAATAAATGCACAACAATAATAACAAAACTTATTATTCTGACAGATCAAGCGTTATTCTGTTGTTTGTGACTTTTCTTTTAATCCAATGACTATCACTAGAAATTAGCAAAATAAATTAGAAATATCAATTTATTACGTATATTTATTAATTTTATAAGTATTCATTGTTGTAGTATTGCAATTTTGCGATACTTGTGTCGTGAAAAATCGATACCTGATCACTGGTTCCCCAAGGAAAGCCAAAAGCAAGCTAGAGTCGACGAATATATAGAATGGCAGCATCACAACACGAGATTCTTATGTAATTTTTATTTTCAACGCAAGGTATTTAATAGTCAATTACTATTCATTAAACATGATAATTAATTATCGTGCTTGTAGTACTTAATGCCATTACAAACTGGGAAGCCGACACCTGAACATCTCATAGAGGAAGCTCAGGATAGAATGACAGCGTGTTTCGAAAAAATAGATCAAGTTTGGTTAGAGAATAAGAAATATCTGGCTGGTGATGAGATTTCTATTGCTGATTTATTGGCTATTTGTGAAATAGAACAAACAAGTAAGTATTAAATATTTTGTTTTTAGGGCCGATTTTTCCACCTCTGGTTAAAGTGCCAGTTACCTTTACGAAATCTCATGTAAGTTGTCAAAAATATGTGTTTACTATTTCGATGCGATATTTTTCTATTAACCGATAGTTAAGCTGACCGACATTTTAACCAAGTGGAAAAACTTGTCCTTTATATTTATACACATATTAAAAAAAAAACAATTGAGACTGAGGGATATAAAAAAGCCGCCTCAAATATTTCTGCCGCTCAAGACAAACTATTTTTTAATATCCCTACAATGTACTATTAACATATTTAATATTCAACATATATGTAATACATTAAATTCATGTTTTACATAATTTCTGTACAAGTTTTCACATCAATTTGAAATGTTTGTAAATAAAAATTCAAATTAATTGCAGATCTTATATGAATAATAGAATAGGATACAATAAATAAATTAATTAAACAATATTTAAAATATTTCCTGGCTTTATATGTTAAAATATATTTTAATTTTCGCAAAAACAAGATTTTTTGCTAAAACTTAGGGTGTATATTATTTAATCTACTGTTTACAGTGCAATATTTTTTTCTGAAATTTCTAAAATTAATTGCACATTACGTAGAGTTAACTTTTTTATGCCACTAAACTGATAGGTTTTGATGTAAATAAAAATTACTGAATATATTATTAATTTCATTAAATACTGAAGTTTTGTACTGTTTAGTTTATGTATAGTAAACTTATCAATTCAGGGGCACAAAAATGTTAGCTCTAAATAATGGGCAATTACTTTCGTAAATTTAAAAAAATATTGCACTGTAATCAGTGTAAAGAAAATAGTACATATCTTTATTTTTATGCAATAATTTTAAAACATTCTGTATAGTAATAAACAGGAAAATATATTACTTTCATAAAATATATCACTTATGTAATTGAAATCAAAAGTAATAGTAAATAGTAAAATCCGTATAATATTTACTAAATTGCAAATACTCGTATAAAATGTAAAAAGTAATGGAATATATATTTAATGATGTCATCTCTACTGATAAAGATAAAGCAAGGGTTCTTATTGGCCAGAAATATGTCATTAGTTCGCATATAGCGCCATAGTTAATAAAGTAGAACCATTTGTTTTTGGTGCATAAGGATAGGTTTTATTAGTTTAGTTATCAGGTAAAAACTATAAAATGAATAAAATAATTTTATTATGATTTGAAATTATTAATAAAGTTACAAATTTATAAAACTTGTTTTCTGTTTAGAATTAGGCGGATTCGATGTGAGAAAAGACTTCCCCCAAATTGCTTCCTGGATGGACCGTGTGCAACAAAAATTAAATCCACATTTTAACGAGGCCCATTCTATCATTTATAAAATAGCTGAAAAACTGAAAGGTAAGAATTGATATGTATATAGTTGAATTATGTGTAATAAATTTATTATAAAAAGTACAAATGAAATAAGTTATTTATAACATAAATATTAGAAAATTACAAATACTATTTAATACAAACTAGGAAAAAACATTACAGTATCACAAATTGTATCTTACAAATCCTGAGTTTGTCATGAAAACGTATTATTTAAAACACTGGTTATACATTTCTTTGTATTCTAATAACTTCCCTTGTTTTAGTAGTACGAAAAAAGTTAATAAATCAAACATAGGCTGGTTATATTTTTTTCTTACATTACAAATAAATTTGTAGAATAAATACGGCCCAGTAGCATTTTTCTCTTCAAGTAATTTCAAGTATTCGTTAAATTGTTCTTCATTTTTCACTAGAGTTAAATTTTCTGCCCTTAGGGGATCTTTTGGCGTGTTATTTACAATAATTGATTGTCTTTCTGTTTCGGGTTTCAAGGATAGATTCAGTGGGACTTGTTCTTTACTTGTTTCTGCATCTTTTGATGCTTCGTATTTTTTCGTTTTCGTTTTTAAATCTTCTGGAGTTTCATTTAATGGCATTTTTCGAGTATTGTTATTATTAAGAGAGTCTGTTTTCGGTGCAATAATAACTGATTTTTGAGCGTATTCATTTTCTATTGTTGTATGATTTTTATTATTGCTGATTTCTTTTTCTGGTTTTGCTAAAATGTTTTCTATTGTATGTAGGTTTTTACTTGAGCTTACTTTCTTTATAACGCTACATTGACTAACTGGTTGATTGTCTAAATTTGATTCTTTTGGTTTTGGACTTATTATTACACTTTTTTCATTATTTACTATTACTGGCGTTGTTTTATTACTTGAAGATGATTGATTATTTATAGTATTTGTTTCTAAATTTAAACATACGCGTTTATTTTGATGGGTTTCTGTATCTGATGATCTTTTTTGTGCTTGATTTGTATTTTTGTCATCAGTTCTCTGTCTGTGCGGCAGATTTTGAACTAGAGGAATTTGTTGCGCGTAATTTTGAAAATTATATTTTGTTTTCCTATTTTCTTGAGCTGCTTTTACTATTGTACAATTCGTTATACTGTTGTTTTCATTTTTATTTATTTGTGCATTTGTAACGTTTTTAGTAATTTGTTGATAATTTTGTGGAAATTGCGGTAAAAATGGATATCCACAATATCCATAATTTGTATGTAAGTAAGGATACAAAATTTTATTTGGAATATTTTGTTGAGAAATATTCACAGGTGGTGTAAAATGTACAGGTATTTCTTTACTTGTATTGGGCGGTATTATGCGTTTATCATTTTCGTTTGACTTTGGAACATCAGGAACTATACTTATTTTATATTTCCTTTGTTCGTTTGTTTGTTCTGTTGTTCGAGGTTTGTTAGGAATTAATCCATAGAAACGATAAAGTAAGTTTTGAGAATTGTTTGTTTGTATTTGTGCTTCGGTTGTTTCTGCTTTAGGTACATTTGGTGCAGACTTTTTTGCTTCTGTAGGTTGTTGAATATTTTCTGTTGAACAGGGAGAGTCTAAAGAAGGCATGTCTAGAAGTAGATGTTCCATGCTGTGTAGGTGTGAAACTTTTTCAGAACTTGATTCGCCATTGTTTGGAGAGAGTATCTGTAACAAAAAATCATTTTAAATTTATTATGAACAATTTATAATTTATTTATAAAATATAATCATTTGTTTTGAAGATGAAATGTGAAAAATTGTGATTTTAAAAAATTAATTTGTACGAACTATGATTAAAAAAAAAAACAATGAGTTATAGAAATAGGTAGAGGAAGTGCTAAGCTATGTACTTTAGTGTTCTGTACTTGATGGCACACGGGCCGCCATATTGGGATGAACCTGAATCTTTCACTCAATCTAGCGTGTTTGTGTCTTTTCTGTAACTTTATATGTTTGTTAAGAGCTATATTTTTATTCGAAACGTATTTTTTGATATTATTAGTAACTTTATCCTCAAATATGCAAGCGTGTTGTGCGTTTATATGCAGTTAATAGATCATCGAGGAAAAGTACTAAAAGAAAAGAAAAAATGACTGTTATTACATAACACAAGTAAATTATTTTTATTATAATTAATAATAAAGTAGAATAAATTTTGAACAATATATTTCTATTAATGGATCCCAAGAACTAACAATATAGTAGATCCTTATATTATTGCATATATTGCTGGTTTTGTTGTTAAATATTTAAAAAACAAAATTTTGTCATAAATATTAAATGCTTTAGAACAATAGGCAGGTACAACTGAAAAAGTATATAAATTTATTGGTCGAAAAGATATTGGCAGGTTAATTTATCCTTCGCAAGATGTTATTAATATTTGTGCAACTACCGAAAAAGTTATAAAACAAGCAATTTATGACAGCTCCTCATTTAAATGAACAAATATTCGGTCTTGTTTTTAGTATCGTCTGTACTTAAATATTATTTGGTGCGTAATATTTTTAACGAGTTAAATGTACATATTTTTCACCAAAGTAAATTTGAAAATCATATTTTTAATTTACTATGTGATTTGTCAGAAAAATATGTTTTAATACGTTTCCATATATTATACTGTAAAAAATATATCAGATCTTTCAAAAAATAAAAGATAACAACTACATGAGCAAATATATTTTGCAGGTTGGTAAGATAATTTTTATAGCGTTTGTTATATAGAATATATTATTGCCCGGTTGCAGAAAGGCTAATCAGCCTCTAATTAAAAAAATCACTGATTAATTTGACGTTGTTACCATGGCCACGTATTAAAAATACATTGCTGTCAAAAAATTACTCATTAATCAAAAATGATGAAGCTTTCTGCAACCCGGGCTATGTATTTTTATTTTACATTGTTTTATAATTTGTAGTAAATAAAATAAATAAAATAGCATTACATATTTTCACTTGGTTCATCCCAAGATGGCCGCCAACTATATCCTCTTCCGTTTTATGCAATCAGTTCGCCTACTCATCTTATCCTTACTTCAGGCTCCCTCTATGCATTCGTAACTCAATGAAAAAACTAGTAATAATTTTGAATTTTCCGGATAACGTAAAAATAATTAAAGAT
The DNA here is from genome assembly GCA_035578165.1 of Stenolophus ochropezus. Classification (NCBI taxonomy): domain Eukaryota; kingdom Metazoa; phylum Arthropoda; class Insecta; order Coleoptera; family Carabidae; genus Stenolophus; species Stenolophus ochropezus. The sequence goes on from JAQOWZ010000008.1 coordinate 24,914,208, forward strand.
AACGTTTATGCCTCAATCGTGCAAAAATGAAAACATGTGACGTCATACAAGTACCGCAATCATTTATTATTTTTATCCAATTTCATTACTATTTTTACACTTCAAAATATAACAATCAAGCATATTCTCATATTATTTTGTAATCTTTTACACCCAGATTCATAAAAGAAGTTATATCCCTTGTTAACATCCTTAATATCAGTTAGAAAAAGTTAATTTATGTAAATGGAAGTATGTTCTTCTCGTAAGATACATGTTACATTTTTACTAATTGTCTCCTTTCAGTTTCGCAAATATCTGTGATTATAGGCGGTGCAGTGATTTAAAAAATTATCTACGTTGTATTTTATAGCTACAGAACTTGTCTTCTAAGTTTTATCAAAAAGTCAATATTAATTGTATTTGATTAGAACTACCTTAACTCCGTAGATTTGAAGAGTTGGTGTGATCGATACAAAACAAATGGAAAACTCATGCGTCGACACAAGTCAACTTCTGTCGACTTGCGTCGCTAAATAAAACGGAAAGTACCCATTCATCTATCAAATATGTACTTAATAAATCTAAAATAATAGATTCGGTTGGTGACGGTTTAAATTTAGAATACAGTAATTAATTATAATTAAAAAGCAGATGTGACCATCACAGAAACAATCACAAGCAATCATCATTAAATAATCCATGCTAAGTTTCTATTCCTTTATAGGCTATGTAAGCATTGATAATAGTGACATCTTGCAGCGTTCACCGCATTTTTTCTGGGCCAGGGTTCGTTAGTTTTTGATCGAACAAGCTCTTCATTAGCAAAAATGCACACCGTTGCTACATGCTTGCAATTTCCCTTTCCACCCTTACAAGTGCACGTGCAACTTCGTTTTTTAAATTCTTTTTCACAAAATTACTTATTTATTTTTCTCTATTATCATCTGCCCCACTGAATATGACAAGAGCCAATGCATTGGCTGTGTATTTGGTTATAACAATGTTAATTCTAAATTTCACTCCATGCGTAAAATCACTGATAAGTAAGTAATTGAAATTTTATTTCAGCAATAATTGATTATTACAAAGTCAATTATATTTTAATATTTATTACTATTCTGAAAAAACTTCTAAAATTAATTAAATTATTCCTTTGATTAGTCATAGTTTTCGTAGATTATTTATTATTTCACTATTTTGATTGTAATAATTTCTTAGGGAAAAAATAACATTGGATTTAATATATTGATGACTTTTTCATTGCTACGTTAATCACGGATTTATAAATTTTAAATTATTGGTAGAACTAATACCGCCCGGGGACTCTTGCATAAATGTGCGTCACAAAATTCTTTCCGACACCATAATTTCTTCGTTGATGATTGCTGCTAAACCTTTTGCGACCTTTCGATATGCTTTTTTTACGAAATATAGTTAAGTCGACACTTTGCAATCCACAGTATATTATAATTAACATTATAAAAGGATAAATTTAATGTTTTCTCTATGAAACTCTGTATATTTGTTTGACAGTCTCCCAGAAAAACTTATAGCTAGATGGCACTGTGTTCGCAAACACTGATGTTTACATAGCCTATCACTATAAAACAAAATTAGACATTTAAATTTATCCATATTATGAAACTACCAACCTTGAAAAAGCAAAAAAATCTTGCAAAATAAAAGTTTATCGATAAAATCTTGTCATTAAAAATTTTCAATAAATGTTGAATGATCAGAGAAAATGATTCATTAAATGGGGTAAGTCATATTTCCTTTTGTTAGTTTGCTTATAATTTTTTGAGTCCAGCTCTGATATATCGTAACAAATATTGGCTACAGCCCTGTTACTGTATGTGTTTATTTTATTTTTTAAATTATCAACGTCAAAAATGTTTAAAAAAGTTTTGAAATTTGCAGTTAAAATTATTACCTTATCCATATCAGTAGTTTCACAATTCTTTTCTTTGGCTTTATCATCTCCTTCGCTATCATCTATAAAACAAAATGTGTTAAAAACAATCACACTTTCCTCTGTTTTACATTTACCAGTTTTGAGTATAATTTCTTTAGATTTGTCCACGAGTTTTTTAAAATCGAAGGTGAAACTCTTCTGCAGCAATTCTTGCTTTTTCGGTTTGATGTAGTTTATGGCATCGTGTCGGAAGAGGGCTCGCGATATTCGTTTCTTTCTGGGCTTCTTCCTGTCTTCCGCTCCTTCCATTGTCTCATGACTGCTGGCTTTCGAGTGAGACACATTCTTCTGTTGCTCGGGTAGGCTGTCTAGAAGATATCGCAATGAATAATAGTCTAATCATTTCTTTAATATAATACCTGCTGATTCTACACTATCTTCGTTATCGACTTTGATTACTGAAAATAAATGTATCATATTAATGTGCTTTAGTGATAAGTTTTATCGTATTACATAAATAAATGATTAGATTTTACCAAATCGGATTTAATATACAAATTTTTATCATTAAAAGATAAATTTCGAATATACCACACCTACATTAAAAAATTTATTTACGATTATTGTTAAACAATGTATAGTATTTGATTTCTGACGTGGAACTACTATTTGTATATTTTTCTATAGAAATATTTGACTCATACTAAATATTAGTATATGGTTACAAATATTTTTTAATATTTATAATAACAAATATATATCGTAACATCTCTAACATTATATAGTAATTATAGTGCTATTGTATCCAAAAAAAATAAAACTATTTTTTCCAGATTTATTATTTACGTAATAAAATATATATATGCAAAATGATTCAACTTTGTGGTCAAATTAAGAAAACTGCTTACGGAATATAAAATTGTAGAACTTATAAATAATTATATCATCATGTTATTTGTCATATGTTTACTATACAGGTTATTTACCAGATGTCATTTCTCGCGTATTTATAAGTTGTGTCCAAACTGTACCACAAGAACCATTTCAGGGAAATAGGGTCCTGAGCCATTGTTACCAATGTCGAAATATTACCATTTTGCAGAAAAATATAAAAATATACAACAATTAATGAGTATTAGTGAAAATCTTTTATTTAAATATTATTCTTTCGCGAACTATAAGAGATTAAATTTTGTTGCGATGTCCTGTCCTGCCATCTGTCTTTAGCAATTTCATTGGTTGATGGTTGCCTCATTTTAAAAAGACAATCGCGCATCCGCATTTGGTTTAGCAGTGTCAAAATGTTACTGCATTTTCTTGTTTTTGTTAAGAAAACTAAATTTGTTTTATGCCTAATAATAAATCATGATCTCACATTAATTATTTCAAACTTTGGGAGTCCGTAACTTGTTTATTAATATAAATTTTTCCATCGGATGTTCACTAATAGTCTTCGTTTGAAAAAAAATGTAATGAAATCCCTTATTGACAACCAAATTCGAACTCAACTTGTCAGAATCAAAGCATGTAAATTGGTTTTTATTATACCTTTATTAATTTTTTTATTGTACTTGTTTTTCTACAACGATTACTGTAAATTGATCATCATCAATACTAGCTGCAAATTATATAAGTACTGAATTACGTACAGGTGTTTTCATTACGTAACACTGTTATGTTATAAAGATAATTTAAGTTGGATGTACTTAATGTGATAGTCTAATAATATAGATACAGAACATTATTATTATAAGTGACTTGAAATTAGTCATTATATGTAAGTTAGATGTTTGACATTCTCATGAATGACATTTCACATTCATATGATATATAAATTTATTTCTTAACAGTTTTTTATAGGAAATTTAATTATATGAAAAAGACGTTTTATGAAAAATTACTCAGAAAACTATATGCTCGGAAGCTATGGTTATGCTATTTAAAAAATGAGGTCAAATAATTTTATTATCAACTAAATCACTATTGTAGAATAAAATAATTGAAAGTTAATAAGTAAAATATAAATATCATACATTATTATTTTTTTTCAATTTTGATAATTCGTTGTTGAGATCTAAATGTCATTTTTGACACTCGTTTGTCTGTTACTACGCAACAACTATTCGTAAATTTTTCTAATAAATTCAAGGCTCTTATTGTATTACTTATGAAAAAATTGCAAAATAGTTTACGTACCAACTTGCTGTAATACAATATGAGGACAAAAATAAATAATAAAACTACGATATTACAGAAAATAAGATCCAAAAGAAGCTAAGTAACTATTCCATGAATGATATTACAGAAAACAAAACTGTGAACTGCGAGGGACCACCAACAAAGCGTTTCATATAATGATAAAAAGGACCGACGCCAAATTGCGGCACAATAAAAACTGTTTCTTTTATAAACATAAAAGGGAACAAAACGAGGGTACGAATTTGAAAAGTAATAAGAATAGCATTGAACAATACACTTTGTTAAATTAAAATAAAAGAGATATATTATTTATTAAATTATTAATAAAATTGAATACATGTTATCATAACAATAAAGTAAAAATAGTAATATTATACTATACACCAAGGTTGAGAAGATTATCATTATTGATCTAGGGCCAAGTTGTGTCCCGAGGTGCGAAGCAACTGAGGGACATAAGGCGCTGGTTAATATTGATATTGTATATTATTTTTCATTACTATTTTATATTTGACGTTTCAGTTTGTCAACCTCACTTTTGATTTGTAATTTGGTTTTATTTGATTTACTTATTTAATATAGTGGGCATATTTAAATTGTGAATTTATGCTTTACACTTTTTTAGAGTTAAATGATTCAAACAATATTTGAATTACAAATTTAAGTAAGAGCTTTAGAAAACACAATATTGCAGTTGCTAAGAAACAACCGAATTTTCTTTAAATGAAATCCATTTTTACTGCAACAAATTGCAAAATAACTATACTCCATTTTTAAACTATAGACAGCACTAGACGAAGTCACATTTACACCACAGCGTTAATGAAATACTAGTAGTTCTGAAAAGAACTGGTTTTAATCGTGAAATATCACAAAAAGAGAAATGAAACAAAAAACACCTGTAAATTCAACAAGTGATTTGACAACTACTGAGAGTTTGACGTTTCAATTACGTTTGTGAAGGTTAACTTGAAATTTTGTCTGGTTAAATGCGGCTTCATGAAATGGCGCAGCAGCCAATCACAGGCTTTGATTTTCTCGCTAGAATTTCTAGTTACTGTCTGTAGTTTAAAAACAGAGTATAATAACATATAACATATCAAACACACAAAATTATGAAATTAATCAAATTGCTATTTTCCTTCTCAGTTTTTTAAACTATGATGTAAGAATAATAAAAATAACATGATATTTGAAGACTGTGCTTAATTACGTAAAGCTTATGGAAATGTGTGCCTTACGTAATGTTTAATATTAATAATATTTTATAAAAATACATTCATAATAATAAAATTATATAGAATGCACTTTAATTGCATTTATTAATTAAAATTGTAGTAAAAAAATTGTAACATTACGTAAAACAAAGGATGTGGTGGCTCAGAATATTGCATTACGTCATATATTGTGGGAGGAGTGATGTCATGTTTGCGGGAGAAAGGGGAATAAATATATCTAAAATTGGGTTACTACGTAATTTAAAGACGGTCTATTGTGACTCAATTTGTGATAAACAAAATTGTGATAATTTTCCAGATTAAATTTACGTAAGATTCCTGTATCAAAATTTTGATATAAAATAATAGTATTTTAAAATATCGAATAAAATTTGTTGACTTCACAGTTCACACATAAATTTACTTTGATTTATATATAAATATTATGTAATACATTTTAAATATGTATATATAACTTTATACAAAATATAAGAAAAACTACTCAGTAAATAAAAATAATTAATCTGTGAATATAAAACATAAACATAAAATTGATTTGGTTTCAAGAAACAAATTAACAAAAATCCGATAAAATTTATTACTTCAAATATTTTATAGTAGCTTTGTTCAAATATTTTATTTCGAAATATTTATCTGATATAAATTTGCCGCTCAAAATTAAAAATGACACGTGTAAATTTCCGGTTGATAACCCGTCTGTTGATTTGATATGAAAAACTGAGAATCGAACTCACACTTTTTAAAGTTAAGATATGTTAATCAGTTTTAAAACATCCGTTTTGCTGTATTTGTTTTACTATGTACACGGATTTTAAAAGAGATATCAAAGTCGGTTCGATTACTACAATACTTCCTTTTTATAAGTAATCAGTTACTGTCAAATTATTTTTTGTAACACGTCAAAAATTGCGAAATACTTAGCATGTAATTTATTTTCAATCTTTTTCCCGTCTAATTATTTTATAATATTTACTTTGTTGCAATCAAAGTTAAGCTTGTTTTCATTAAAAATAGATAGGAGCATAATTGTCAGCAATTTCACAAGAAAATACATCATGAAGTAATATTGAATGACGTGGAGGTGATAAAATCGGTCTATACTATATTTTCCAGTGTTCAAAAAATATACTTTCATATGTAGATTATTATCTTAAAGGAAAGTGCTATTCAAAATGTTTCTCATCTTATCAGTCAGACGAATACAAAACACTGATATAAAAATTTGTAAGAATTTAAGCTGCTTACATCAACGACAAAATATAACTAGACAAAACTTCATTTGGTTTGTTATGTTTTCGGTAAGCTAGACAGAGAAAATAGAGACAGACCTATCTCTACTAGTATAGGGCATGAGAGCAGCACCGTCGACTTTGCCCAAGCCTCTCATCTCATTTCACAGCATTCCAGTGTCGGAAATTTAAATAAAAGTCAAAATATACTCTTCCAGCGAAAACAAGTTGTATTTATAGTTTTAATGGTCACTGACATTGTTATACTATTTTACGTTTAATAAATCATTTAAAACTTACTAATAAAATTTGTTTTCGAATGTCGATCTTGTCCATCTTATCTCACTTCAGACCATTCTATGATTGTCTCATTTCACATCATTCCGTGATTGCCTTACTTCACACCAATCCAGGCGGAAGAGAAAAAGTGGCGGAAATTTAAATCGACGGCATTGGCTCAACTCAACAACAATAACAAAATCGCAGAATGGAATGAATACAAAACCCGCCAATGACGTCAGTTTAAATTTCCGCTACTTCTTCTCTTCCGCCTGGAATAGTGTGAACTGAGACAATCATAGGATGGTGTGAAATGAGCTGAGAGGCTTGGGCACAGGTCGACCATGGTGGAAATATACATTTATATTTCCACCATGAGGTCGACGGTGCTGTTCTCGTGCCCTATTGTTTCAATATTGCTCATTAGAGGCGCCTTTGCTCTTAAGATTTGATGATTAAATGTAACGCGTCATTGACAAAATAAAAACGTAAATAATGATGAATAAATAATAACAACTACACTAATGAATCTAGCGAGCAATGCTCGAACAATACTTTCATTATATTTTCTTAGTAGAAGTATATTGTAGTTGTTAAAATGTGAAGTAGAAGCAAAATGTAACAGATTAAAGTTTCCTCTAATATGATTCATAATTATGTATTATACTCTTGTCCGACAAAAATTGATGTGTTGTCTTTAATGACGACCGCATAGCTCAACTCTAATTGCCAGCACTGTACATTGAGGCACAGCTCATCTCATATTTCACGTAATACGTAACCTTCGTGATTGTAAAAAATTACGTAAAAACAAGTATAAATTCGTCTTTTGTGTTTTTTATTTATATATTTGTTATAAATTCATTAGTGTTCATCGATATTAATTCTGATATCAACAAAAATATATTTTTTGTATAATTCAAGAAGATTTGCTATTGTAAATCAGGCTTAATAATTCCCGCTCATCACTGCAAAATCTTACGGGAATGGAATGTAGGCATCTATACTCTATTCAATTAAACTTTGCAGCGTTAGTTGGAATAGAAAACATAATTCTTGGTATAAAAACACATTGCATTCCACTTTTTATTGTTTATTATTGCAATCGTTAATCATTTCATCCTTTCAAACATCAGATGATTGTGATATGTTTGCAAGAACTAAATGATCGAGACCAAAAACAATAAATAATAGTGGAGTAATCAAGTGTGATAGTTTATTTTTATAGTGATTATTACATTCCATCAAGAACCAATTGCTAATTCTGTCTTAATTAGAATTTGTTCAGATGAAAATGTGATTTACACTGAAGCACACAGTTTGATAAAGTTTTGAATTTTATTTTGCTATTTCTTATTAATTTAATTATAATTTAAAAACTGAATTTGCTAAAATTTCTATTTAAATTTACTTTCTTAATCAATTTACATCAAGAGTCAAACAAGAGAAATATTTACGGTGACAGATGTTTCTCTCAGTACAGTTTGGACTTAAAATGTTCCACGTTTTTTTAATACTATGAGTTAAAAATTATTTTCACGTCAACTAAACGGTTTTATATTCCTTAAGAAATTTTTTCCTGGTTTAATATTGATATGAGAAACAGGAAAGTAACAGATGTCCGTTTTAAGTAGAGGTTGTGTCGATAAGATATCGATATTATCGATGCAAAAATAATGGCGGTAATTCTAAAAATAGGTTTTAGTATTTCACTGAAAAAAAATTTTTCTTGAACGAACATAGACTGTATAATCACATATTTTTTTATTATATACAGAGTATAAAAAATCAACAAAACATAAAATGATATTAATTTTTAATGAATAAAAGAAATTTTATATTATTTACCATAATTATCACAGCGCCATATATCAAAAAATTCATTAAAATGCATTATCGGTAAAGTCGACATCTTTATCCATATTCAAAATCTTATCGATGTTACAGTTTTCTTTTCGTATCGATACGATATCGATATTTTGTATCGCTAAGCACACCTCTAGATTTAAGAGGCTAACCATTGGGATTTCGAGAACCGTAAGAGATACGAAGTTGGTTAAATTGGGGTAAAGTTGCTACATTAGTTGGCTATTTTAATTATATTTTTGTTTTCCCGAAAAAATGCATAGCTCACTAGATATGAGTAAAAAACTTCTTTAGCAAATTTACTTTTTGACTTACTATTTTCTTGTTTCAATTCATACAAGTTTCTAGTTTGCACATTCTATAGATACTTTTCAATAGAAATTGATAGCGGTCCTCAAAATTGATTTAATCTCAAACACTTTTCGAAAAATTCATGCCAAATTCAATTTTCATATGAGGGTCAAAATTGTCTGTAGTACTGTTAAATATCGATTTTTTTTCTGTTTCTAGCGATATAAAACACATGTATATGAAAATGAAAATAAAGTAAGAAATTAGAAAATTACTGATTTCATTGATTTCGGTCAAGAGTACTTTGGAAACAAAATCGAAAATATTTTTTTTCAAACAAAATTTTGACATTTTGATTAATATATTCAATTAGTGGTTTACTGTGCATTTTACTGACAAAAGATAAGATAGTTGTTTAATATGCTACGCACCGAAAGAAGCAGATTACTTTAGAATCATATCTCCAGTGTTCCCCAGAAATTATTTTATTGAACTGTTAAAAATTTATTTGAAACAAAAGATTTTTGATTTTGTTTCCAAAGCACACTTGATCGAAAATAAATAAAATCAATAATTTTCTAATTTCTTAGTTTATTTTCATTTTACTGTTCATGTTTTTTATATCGTTGGAAAGAGAAAAAGAAAATTATGTATAACAATATTAAAGACAACTTTGAGCCCCATACGAAAATTTAAATTTACTATGAATTTCTCGAGAAGTGTACGAGCTATAAAAATGTTGAGGACCGCTGTCTAGAAACTTGTATAAATTAAAACAAGAAAGTTATGTCAAAAAGTAAATTTGCCAAAATAATCTTTTTGATCACATCTAGTGAGCTATGCACTTTTTCAGGAAAATAAATATATGATTGCAATGACCAACTAATGCGTCAATTTTTCTTAATTTAGCCGACTTCGTATCTTATACGGTTCGCGAGATCTCAATGGTTAGCTTCTTAAAACGGACACCTTGTATAGACTATAAAAATGATTTATATCTTATTGAAAAATTATTTAGCAATGACATAACCTACAAATGAATCATAATGCATAAATATCCCTGACAGATAAAACTGTTATTTGGCTTGTTTACGTTCTGATTTCGTTTCTCACCTCTGTCATTTTTGACTCGAAGGGTTTCGCTTCTTGTGTTCCGTTTCCCAACCGGATATGGCAGGGTGGCTTTCCGGATGCCGGGGATGTTCATCACCGGAAGCTGAGGCTTGTTGTTCCGGAGTAGTTTTCGTAGAACTCTCTGCTGGTTCTCGCTTGACTCTTTCTTCATTGTGTAGATAGAAACACGTACTGTTCTAAAACTGATGCACAAAATAACAACGTTTAATAATATTTATAAATTTAATTTCTAAATAAGAAGCGATTCTCAAACTTTACAGAGAATAATATATAAATAATATAAAGCGGTAGCCTATGTTGAGTTTTAAATAGTATATTGTTATAAAAGTTTTATAAGACGGTATATTGTTCCTTCAGTTGTTTGGGACTCGACGAACGCAACGAAGAGTGCTCCAAAAATACGAATGGAGCAGTAAGTCGAATAAAACGAGTATAATATACTATATTTTATACTTTGCTTCACTTATTTCACAAAAATCTTAAAATTTTCAATTAAAAAAATAACAGATAGTAATCTAGGGATATATAAGTGTGATATAAAGTAACTCTGTTGAATGACGTTGCGTCACATTTATATGTCAATATACATTTAAAATATTATGAAAATATTTATAAATTCGTACATTATGAGTTATGAAATTTTAATATCTTTTTAAATTAGTTTTGTTCATTGGGTTTTCCTACTCAGAAATAATATAAATAGTATTAAAAAAAACATTTAAAAATATTTGCGGTTATCAATTTGACATTATTTAGCGTTTTCGATTGGGATGCACTGACTGCACTCAGTGCGCACTGCGGGCAACTGGCATATTCGATTGGGATTTCCTGTGCAAGGGTGCAACCTTTTCCGTATTCGATTGGGTCAGGCATATTACTACCAGTTCGCACTCAGTGCAATAATTACTGCACCGTCTCTAGCCGTAGTGCAGTTATTTTCAAACACTGAAAGGCGCGATGAATTTGAATCTGGAAGATATCGATACTTTGCAAACATTACTCGAATCTTCATCTTCAAGTACTGATGAGGAAAATATTGAAAATGTGGTCAAGCAATATCGGAAAAGGCCGAAAGTGAAAGATTTTATCATTGAAGTAATAAACCTTCTTGTTCTACTTCACATAATATGGAAGTATTATGTCGAATATATTCGTTATTTCCATCTCGTAAGACTTTTTTCAATGTCATGTTTATTTCGCTTTGTATACCACAGCTTGATCCCGCCATTTCTAGTGCACTGAGTGTTTGGTGTATTCGATTGGGGTAGTTTTAGCTGCTCGACACTCGGACACCCCGAGTGCAACACCAGTGCCGAGCATGACGTCTTACAAAAATTTCCGAGCGCACTCAGTGCACACTCAGTGCATCCCAATCGAAAACGCTATTAAAGTGTGGTGCAGTTGTTAGAAGTACCCATTTTACAACAACAAAAATACCAAAAATAGTTTAACAATATTTTATATTATTAAACTGTTTTCGATATAATAATAGTGCAATTGTTATTGCAAAGTATAAAAAATATAATCAATTAACTTGACTCTGTAATCGATATGATTTACCTTTTGCAAAAGAGTACTATACTATGTTTTTTATGGACATCCGATGCTAAAGGTAAATTTACATTACAGAATATTACCAGAAAAAGATACTAGATTTTTATTCGTACACGATACAAAATTTCTGGAAATATCTGTTCTGAATACTTCACATGGAAAAATAAAACTGACATTATAAGCTCTTGTCTTTCACTTCGTATAATTGATTATGTGAATAAAAATTATCTGTAATCTAAATAATAGTATATTATTTAACAAGCATAATATGTAGGCTATATTACACGAGGATGTAATTAAAAATACGAGCGGCAGCGAGTATATTTAATCATCCGAGTGTAATGTAGCCATATTATGCGAGTCAAATACTATACTTTATCTACAACTAACAGGCATATAAAAAATCTGAAATTATTTGTTAAATATTCAGTTAGGTGTGAGTAGTTCATATATAGCTTAACAGATGGCGCCACAGTAGCACTTAAATGTCAAAATAACTATTCAAATTGCATTTATTATACTTTTATAATCATTTATATTGATATTTATAATAAAAAATATATTATTAATAAATTAACAGTTTATTAAAATGTTATGTGTTAAATTATATGCTCTATTTATTATAGAAAAGTATAGCGTGTAATATAACATTTCATATTACACTTGTGTAATATGAGTAGTATATTATATGGAGTATCACACGTATAATGTACCCATATTTCAATAGTTGTAGATAAACACTTTTACTTGATTTACAACTATATTTTGAATTGAACATAGTGATAATATACCCATAAATATACATATAATTTATTTATATATTTACAAATTCATACAATAGAATTACAATAGTAGATAACTAGCAATTAGCCGTAGAATGATCTCACTTTTAAGTGAAATAAGTTTAAATAAAGTGCAGCAAAAAATATGTATAATTTAACGTACAGGGAAATCGTGTGGTATCCACATCAGATATTTTTATATTATATTCGCTGAGTCGGAAGAAATTTAGAATTTAGAGGCGTGAATATCACGCCGGTTTTACACAAGAACATTTTCATAGCAGGTATATATTGGCGGGAAATTCAAAATGTTGGAATCAAGTTTAAAAATTATCATATGAAGGGCGAAAACGCGTTTCTCTTCTTAAACTTTAAAAGAAGTTTTTCTTCTACGTTTTTTAGTCAATGAAATAATTCCTCTTCCCATTTTAAATCCAATTAAATCAAAAAATTAATCTAATACACAATATGAAATCAAAAGTCGAACTGAGATAAAAGTTTCAAACAATAGCACAAATAGCCAATTTACAATAGGACTTCCCTTTGAAATTTCAATTTGAATTTTAATTACGTTGATATCCAGAATGTGCAACGAAATGCGAAACGTGAGATTTCAAAAAATTGCTGATACTCTCTTTCTTGATAGATTTGAAACAAAACAACAAGAGTACAAAGTTGTTCAAAATTAAATTGTACATAAGATAAGATCATATTAATGCAATTGCACGTCTACAGTACGAGATTTATGAATTATAATACGTAACATTTTCGTTCAAAATCAGACAGACAGTATCAGTTGTGACAGTTAATGACATGACATTATAGATAATGTAATTTGATATTAATTATTAAAGGATATTATATTCTAAAATAAATTTAAAAATGGATGTGTCGTCTGTAAACATATTATTGATTCAAATCCTAGATTTACGAAAATTTGGGGGAAAAAGCGTGTGTGTAATGTTATCATGTGGCAATACCATGAACTTATACAAATACAATACTTTCAAGAACTACGAAATCTGTTTAATTTCGTCGGTAAAAGGACTTTACTGGTATATTATTGTCAATTTACAACGCAGAAATTTTTGTACTACTGTGTGATTTTTTGTTAAATTTACTTTGAATATGTTACAGTAATTTTGACGCTATAGTCGGAAGTCGCTAAAACCGACAAAAGTAAAATACACACCGTTAAGTGTCTGCTTTCAAACAAATGTAACAATTTCGATGTTATAAGCAGTTTGTCGCTATAAACGGATTTTAACGTAGTTTTTTTTATTATTTCTTTAAATTTTTACTTATTCTTTACAATATGTTTTTTTTTTCATTATATACGCTATTTTATGAATAAAATTTTTGAAATTATACTATGCCATTAAAAAAAAATCTGAGTTAAATCAAAAACTGCCATTTAAACAATAATTATCCTATATCTACATTCATTTGGCACTTTTACGATTACGGAAGTATCATTACTATCATACGATTATTTGCTACATGACATAATTAATTAAAATTGCAAAAAACCCATAAATTTTATTATTCGGTTCTTTTCGGTAATATCCAGTTTTATATTTGGTTGAGTTGAGAGAATAGAGCTAACATGACCATAAAAAAGTTAGAAGACATATTTTCGTTTGAATTATAATTATTGAATCTTTATGTACTAATCCTGTGAACATCAAATTTTTTGAGGTATAAATATATTTTAATGCTAATTTATTGTAATAATAAATAAAATTGCCAGAAATAATTTTACAAGAGTTTTTGTATAAAAATATCTGAAACTAAATAATCGGTTCGGATCAAAATTATTATTTCGTTCCAACGGAAGCAATTTTTTTAAGCAGAAACAATATTAAACCGATATTAAATTATTTTATCGGAACTGAATCGAAACGAAACGAAAAATCATTTCGTTGCAAAGTAATTTATTTATTGAGTTATGGGTATAAAAAATAAATAAGATTTTAATTGTAGCAAATGATAAAAAAGGCATTTGTTCTTTTGTAAACATAGATAAATTCTTTAAATGAAAAATTAATAAAAATTAAACTTTCGAATTATTTTCTTAAATATAAAATAATTTAATTTTTATATGCTATTTATAATATTCGAGGACGTTGTTTACATGAATAGGTAATTTTCAACGTATATTATACCTAAAAATATTTAGCATAATTCCTTGCTAATGTGTTATGGTCTCACAAACATAATGGCTCGTATTACGATCTCATTTTTATAATAAAATCGCGATTTTAACGCCCACTTTTACATCATAATCTTATGTAAAATTGAAAGTTAAAATCACGATATTATTATAAAAGTGAGCTAGTTCACTTTTATAATAAAATCGCGATTTTAACGTTCGTTTTTACAAATGATTTTGATGTAAAAGTGAGCGTTAAAATCGCGATTTTATTATAAAAGTGAGCTCGTAATATGAGCCATTAACACTGTAATTCTGGAGATCTATAATTGTCATTTCAGAATTTTCTTGTACCTATTCTAAAATACTGCAAAATCAGGTGACAAACTTAACTTATCTTTCTGATCCACATCAAACATCAGTGAGTGGATTACTGGATCAGTAAACTGATTCAGTCGAATTAAATAAATAAAAAATCTGATGTGGACAACACATGACTTCCTTTTACGATAAATTATACACCTGTTTTGCTAAACTTCATTTAAAGTTATTTTATTTGAGATCATTCTATGACTAATCATTCTTCAACTTTTATTCGTTTCATATCATCGAACTTCCCTTCGAAGAGTAAATTGTAATTTATGGAATAAAAAATGAGTGGAAGATAAAATGTGTATATAACTTGTATGACAATGACGAACAATATAAGGTGTTCGTTTTAAGAGCCTAACCATTGGGATCTCGCGAACCGCAAAAGATACGAAGTCGGTTAAATTGAGGCAAATTTGCCGCATTAGTTGCCCATTTTAATAATTTATTTGTTTTTCCGAAGAAATGCATAACTCACTAGATATGAGCAAAAAACTTATTTTGGCATTTTTTTTTTGACTTATAACCTTGTTTCAATTCGTACAAGTTTCTAGTTTGCGCATTCTACAGACACTTTTTTAAAAAGAATTGACAGCGGTCCTCAACATTTTTATAGTTCCTACACTTATCGAGAAATTCATACTAACTTTAAATTTTCATAGGGGGCTCAAAGTTGAATTTAGTACTGTTAAATAGAGAAGTTTTTTCTTGTTCCATTGATATAAAACACATATACATTGCATGAAAATGAAAATAAACTAAGAAATTAGAGAATTATAGTGATTTTATTCATTTTAGGTCAAGTGTGCTTTGGAAAGAAAATCAAAAATCTTTTGTTTCAAAGAAATTTTTAATAGTTCCATTCAATATTCGCCTAAATTTATACAAAATAGAAACAAATACATTGCCTTTCTGAGTAACGCTGAAGATATGTTTTTAAAGAGCTGCTTATTTCGATGCGTAGCATATTAAATTTCTCATAGGCGCCGACTCTGTGGGTGATCCGGGGCTCGAGCACACGACAGGAAAATTTATTCTGTTTTCAAATATTTTAAATTTAGTTCAAGAAACTATAAGTTTTGTTTCATCCTTTGGAAGATGTAATTTTTTATTTTCTTTTCTTTTTCTGTACAAGAATGACTTATTTACTTCCAGTTCAAGAATCATTTAAAGGCTGAATCTTGTGATCTCTTATATACAGTCTGTTCATTTTAAATGGGCCATCATTGCTATCTTGAGAACTAAGAGAAACAAAGTTAGTTAAATTAGCAAACAATTTCTATATTACAATACTATAGTAGTAGAAATGATAATATTTAATGAATTTTAATAATAGGTACAATGTGCAAAATTAGGAACACACAAAAATGAAATCACATAAAATGAAATTGTTAATAATATATTGGTACTTATTTACACATATTATCAGTCCTTACAATTTAAAAAGAATCCTTCTTTTTAGCATTATTTTTATCGCGATGTACACTTTTTTTTATCTCTGGTTAAAGTTACCTTAACCAGCGGTTGATAAAAAAGTATCGCGTCGAAGTAATGAATAATGTATGTTTTTAAAAAATTAAATCAGTTTTTCGAAGTGATATCTTTCTATTAACCGATGTTTAAAATTACCGGCACTTTAACGAGAGGTGAAAAAAACAACTCTTACTCTATTTTTTTATCCTAATATTAATTATTATTACCTGCGTGATCCGTGTTTTTTACGACTATTTCTTTAATATTTCATTTATTCAAATAATAAACCAGAAACTCAGGAGGGGTAGTTGCCCCCATTACCCTCCCCTTGTATTCACGCCTGTGTGGAGGCTAAAATGTATACGTCTCCTAAAAGAGTGTGTGTCTGTTTCGATCACTTCTTAGTTCTTATCAACTGAAAAGTTATCAGTAATATTTAAAACAAATATAAATTGATAACATCATTGATTTCAATTTATCATTATTTCACAAAGCGATATTTAAAAACTGAAATACACGATGCACTCTCGAGCCGCCACTGGTTGCAGAGATACATTTATTAGAATTTTTTTAAATAGTTTTAGTTGTATGTATTAAAAGGAAATACCAATTCATAAAAATAAATGTTATTCTTTACTGTAAAATCATTATTTTTGTTTATTTATATATAATGCATATTTTATAACATTTTCATTATCACCCATTAAAACTTTTCCAACACAATACAAGATATTCAAATTTAATAAGATATGGCACCATTATACATTTGGTGAACTACACGTAAAGCAAATATTTTCATCTGTTACAAT
This sequence comes from Stenolophus ochropezus, assembly GCA_035578165.1. Classification (NCBI taxonomy): domain Eukaryota; kingdom Metazoa; phylum Arthropoda; class Insecta; order Coleoptera; family Carabidae; genus Stenolophus; species Stenolophus ochropezus. The sequence goes on from JAQOWZ010000008.1 coordinate 24,931,480, forward strand.
TGATTATAATAAATGACCTGAAAAGAGTTTTTAATTCAAACATTAACTTGCATACAGAATGTTCATTTTATTTTGTCCATTATTGCTATCTCGTGATAGATAGATCTCCATTTAAAATAAGGAAATTGGACCCCACTGGGTTTTAAAAAAATATTTGTCTCATTTTAAAAGTCTTGTAAAATAGAAATTGTTTGCTAATTTAACCAACCTCTTAGTTCTTATAGTTTTCAAATTAGCAATAGTGAACAAAATAAATGTTTTATTTATCATGCATTGTGCTCCTGGACTATGTAACAATGACTCGCGATATAGACATAAAGATTATATAAAAATGAGATTTGTGCGATTTGTAACACCAAAACATAATAATAACGCTAATAACGCTGTAAATAATTAATATATGGTTATAGAATAATAATTCCATATGTCCTTTTCACCAAATCAGAATACTTCCTATGATGGAAGAAGGCATTTTATTTAGTAAAAAATTTGATAAAACCATAGTATCATTGTCATAGTTACATTTTGTTGATATAAAAAAATATGTTTGAACTGTTGTCATTCGTCAAATAATCAAGCCAATATAATTCAAGCTATGAATTTAATCAATAAAATAGGATTCAAAACCATTGTCGAAATATTACCATTTTGCAAAAAAATATGAAAATATACAACAATTAATGAGTATTAGTGAAAATATTTCATTTAAATATTATTTCATTCGTAAGCTTTAGAGATTAAATTTTGTTGCGATGTCCTGTCATGTCATCTGACTTTAGCAGATTCATTGGTTTCCTGATTTAAAAAGATAATGCGGCCTGGCAGCGTCAAAATGTTACCGCATGTTCTGTTTTTGTTACGAAATAGTTATTTGTATCACTACTCCAGAAACTGAACTTTTGCGAGATCTCGCAAGAGTTTCTAGGCGTGTGATACACAAGATTATTTTGCGTCAATGATACATTTATTATATTAAAGAAATATTATTACTACTTAAAATTTTATACACTGTAGGATTTTAGGTTGGGAACATTTTCGATTCACATGGTTGTAAAAACAATTCACTTGTTTTGTTGAAAAAAAATGACATTTGCTCTAACCTGAAAATAAACGATTGTGAAAATATATACATACAAATTTGTATATAAACATAGTTTAGCTGTACGAATATGAAAATACCCTATACCCTCTACAACTAACAGTTTGTTCATCACTGGCGAAGACAAATGACGACAGAGGCCAAAATTTTCCCTTTAAAAATTGATATCTCGCTTACTACGACATATTTTTCAGTCGCATTTTCACTGCTATGCTTATAGACCATTCCAGATCACGTGACTTTGACGGATCGGCCATCTTTGTTGGAGGGCATGCAAACTCCAGTTTTATATGGCAGTAAACATATAATAACTGATATAATTGAAATTAAAGTAAATTTTACATAAATTTCAGATATGTTGAGAATATGTATATACAAGTAGATAATAATACTATTCTAAATAGCGAATGAAATTGGTGTGCAGTGTTTTGAATTGATTTATGAAGTCTGACAAAGGTTTTTTTTCGTTTTTTAAACAGTATGTAGTTTGCTTGGATTTAAACAACATCTTTAAGGGATAACATATGCCTTTTATTAATATCAACGACGGTTTTTGGAGTGAGGTGCGACATGCTGCTTTAAAGTTTGATGCTGTTATTCGTCCTGTTCCGAACTTAAACCAAAGTACTGGAACTCTAGTCCATACTAATTGTATTTACAGCATCACACTCTTCTTTAGTTATAGTCAGAGTGACATCTTTAGCCAATGACAACCTGTTCTAAAGATAAATTTAAAGAATGCTCGTTGAACAAATTATTAGTTCCATAGGTAAAGATGATTCCGATGTAACTTGATCGTCATGAAGTTCAGAAGCGAACGGTTCCACAACACGAAATATAGCTGCATCAGTATCAGAGTCTTGCACACATCGAAGAAATTTTTCTAAACTCTCTGTTGCTAATGTGGGAATTAATTTGGACGTAGAAAAATATTGATATTTTTTCCCCCAATCTAAACAACTAATTTTTACCATTGCTGCTGTTGTCATAGATGGAACAGGCCATTTAGCAAGTACGTCTGTACATGATTTTTCAGATGTGAATGCCCTCGAATGTAATGCAAATAGTACAGTAGCTACATGACTGCATACTTCGCCCAAACCAGCAGCACAAGTGCAATGTGCACAAGATATGGCACCATCTTCTAGAATGATGATCCAAACTTTCAAATTTTTTTCGATAAATCTCTGAGAATGTTTAACCTACAAAAAATTATTACGTTGAATATTTTAATAAAAATGTTATACAGATAGTTTTTATTTACCTGCGCAAGAACTATGAACTTTCCATTTTCGGTTTTCTTATATCCAATATTTTGTAGTAAACCGGCCTCATAATATTTGTACGCTTCTAAACTTTTGAAAGCTTTTAATTGTTGACCGGTGTAATAACTATGAGTCAATATTAAATAATTGACTAAATCAATCATTTCAAAATTGGGAAAATCTGCGAAATCGGACGTCAAATCCTTCAAGCAGTAAGGATCGCAGTTATTTATAATAGATATTTTATTTTTATAACGTTCTTCAACATCACCACGTAAATTAGAGAAATATTCACTTCTTTATCCATACTAAACGAATATAAGTGAAAATACACAAAAATTTAAACAGAGAATCACAAAACACTTGACAACACAACGCTTTCAAACGAGTGATCAAGGCGAATGACAGTTCTATATGCCCTCCAACAAAGATGGCGGCGATTCTGTGACGTCATTCTGGAATGGTCTATTACACTCTGTTCTTTGAAAAAATTAAATTAAAAAATAATTTAGTACCCCATTTATTAATAAATTCAATCTCGTATCAAAAATGGTTCTTAAATCACTCTAGCTTATGACATTTGTTTATCTATTACTATAGAACAACTAGTCGAAAAAAAATAATTGTACAAAGCATTTTATCGGTGGTAACGGACCAACAAGATAAAATCTGAATCCAATATCCGGTTTTCAAGTATTTAGTATTGATTGACACTTGATAATAATATAAAATAATTCTAATATTTTTATAATAACTAATAACATGTTATCATAAAATTCCTAATTATGAGACATGAAACGTCGAAATTTATATAATGTCAATCTAACCACTTTTATAGATCAAGAATAAGTGTTTCAATTTTATACCTGGCACGTCGTTTTCTTTTAATTTTAATATAAAATCCATATTGTTTATGCTCTCCTCTAATATGAATTAAAATTTATTGGTACCAATAGGGACCAACTGTGACCAACATATAATTTTAGGTATGCTTTATTATTTAAAAATTGAAATATTCTGATTATAAAATAAACTTGCATTTTTCCCAAAAAAAAAATTCCTTTGTCTAGGGCACACGGGGAAAGTTTCCACAAATACTGAAAACTTTCTGGAAAGTTCACAGCGCCTATAAAACCAAGAAATGTTGCGGCAAAATTTTGACTTGCCAATATTTTCTAACACGTCACATCTGTATACAGGTTTACAGTTTTTATTTAATATTTGGAAATCATAAAAATATATTTTTTAAGAGCCAGATTCACAACATAGGATTAGCTCTTAAACAAGTTTAAATATATCAATTTTAATGTAAATTAGATATATTTAAACCGGTTTAAGAGCTAATCCTGTTTTGTAAATCTGGCTGTAAATGTTTTTGCAAAACATATACCTCCATACTTTTTTTTATTAAATACATTTAAATTTGCAAATATTTTGTTCTTCTGAATGTTTAATTTTAAAAAATATCTCTTATGCAAACAAAATATGTTTTGAATAAAGCAACTTTTTAAATTTTAGTTCTGTAATTTTTTTATTTATTAATTTTGACACAAAGTGTAACTTTTCAAAAGTGGAAGTTTCGAAACGCCAAACCATAACCAATCAGAAAATTAAAATTTTTCATTACAGTGATAAAACGTGAATTGTTTTTTAACTAGTTGTGAAGAGTGCTATTTCCAAACTTTAATAAATTTTGAAAAAGTTTAGATTAAAATTAGCAAAAAAAAATAAAATTAAAAGAATGGTATCGAAATTACAAAAAAAAATCTTGGATGAAACACATTAGAAAATGAAATTTTGTGTATAGTCTGTTCGGATCTCTAAGGTTCTGGCCCTAATTAGACCCCTACCGAGTGTTACTGTGGAAAATATATCTGGGAGTAAAAAATCCAACGAAAATCAAAGTTGTATTTAAATTTTTCTGGGGGATCAGTGGACTCCCCCCACAAATTTTTTCATTTTATTTTTCAAAAATAGAAGTTTGTCTTTGAATGTTTTCCATATTTTCATTTCCTTTTTAAGTCAAATAAGCGATAAATAAATTGTTATAAATTCCCTACAAATTCAAATTAACTCGTGACGTTTTACTGTCTTTGACGTTTCAACAGCGCTGCAGTAGACATCTTTGACACCACAAAACAAGAAATAGAGAACTATTCCGTTAAAATATGTAATAAACATGTAGAATAAAAATATAAGTATAATTATATGTAAAAATAATCCTGTTGACCACGAAAACAGAATTTTTTTATGTGTTTACAAACGAAATGTAAACTTTTCTGCGTCATATTATATGTTCGTCTCTCTCATATTATATGTACATTTCTATCGAGCCACTAATACGTCACTGCGAAAGAGCGGTAAAATTTTGTAACTTATTGTAATTAAATTATATACTTTTTAAGTGAAATTATATATTTTTACCATTGTTTTGTGCAAATTATTGAAAACATTCAAAATATGTTAAATTTGTAAATGCGGGAAGAGCCCATTACGTAATAGAAGTACATTAATCTAAAATTTATACTACAAATAAATAACTAGATAATTATAGCAATAACATTAATCTCGCTGGCTGAAAGGCCTCCAAATTATTCTAAATTTTATGTCATATAAAGACCTACTGTATGTACAGATATTTGAACCCATTTTCAGTACCAAAGAAAATAACTAAAAACACATGTTACATACAACATTTTTCCTACTATCGAAATAGTAATAAAAATTAATTTCAAAAGTAAACAAAAACATTTGTAAATGTAATATAATAATAAAGTGTGTACTTTATGTCCGGTTGTTCTTGAAAACATATTCGTATAACTTGTAGATTAACGGATTAAAATTTATAAAGTTAAGGTTTTCCTGATTTATACATCTCATACAAAAGTTCAAAAAAAAAACAAATTGAATTATTCATAAGTCAAAAATGTCATCATCAAATTTTGTTTGCATATCGTACGAGATATGTAATAAATATTGGGAATTACAGATCCATTTAAATAAAATTTATATATTTTATCGCTTTAATTCAAACGATAATAATAAACTAATAAATATATAAATTATTGAATACATTTCAGAAATGTAGGTAGTTCAAGAATTATGTGTAAATGTAATATTTATTAAATGAAAAGTTGTTTATCTCAATGAGTTCTAACTGCCGTTTTCGGATGGTACAACTTAGTATTAACACCCTGTATATATTTTTCAATCAACGGTATAATTAAAAATTATATTCCATTTGTTAGCAGTGCGTAAAATGTAGTACGTATCTCAGGCCGAAACAGATTTACGCTTATGGGGGAATAAAATATTTCGTCCGCAGGCGTAAACCTTATCTTTCGGTCCACTATACGTACCTAAATAACTATTACTTTCTTGTACGAAGTTATTTTACAAATATTGTCAATTTTTATTTTAATTGTACTGATGTACCTACTCGTACATTATATTTTAACAAAAAAGAGTTATTAAAAATATCTAAATATTATGAAAAGTTTATGTGATTAAAAGTAAAATATAGTTTGTTATCATTTTATGATTTATGATTTTGTATTGACCAAATATTTAAATTTCTTTCGCTATTTATTCCATATTTTATTATATAAGAATATAAAATTATTACATGGTTACATTAAGAAAAAAATACGCTATCGAATAGGTACAAAAAATATGTATAATCCCATTTACAAAAAAAAAACTTTGAGAACCACTGGTTAAAAAAAATATTTTATTCTATAATCAAATGGCCCCCTTTATCTCCTACAACTTTGTTATGTCATATATTTTGTATTTGTAATAACATCCGAGTAAAACCATGTGCCCAACTTTCGATTCCAGCCTGTATACAGTTTTAAAAGCATAAAAATATATTTTTTTAAATATTTATACAAGACTTATATACATACTTTTATTTATTAAATAAATTTGGTTTTGCAAATATTTTGTTCTTCTGAATATTTAATTTTTAAAGATAGCTCATATACATTGTTTTTAATAGTTTGCTTTTTTTCTGAAATGTTTAACGACCGCTCAACTAATAATGTCATATGCAGTCAAATGACAAATGAGGGTGATATGATGAAATAAAAGACACACATACACATATCCTGTTGCGGCTACGGCAGATACTAGGGCCACCACAGAAAGGCGATAAAACTTTACTAAACCAAAAAAATCAGCTGTCGACATTATCAAACTACTGCACTACTTTATATGCATATTATACAGGATGTTTCCACATTTCGAGCAAATAATGAAAAGATATACAGGGTGTAACACCAAAACTGATCACCGCCATTATTTTCTTCATTATTTTAGACCAAGGAGGTCATCCTATCAAAGAAGAAAATATATATTTTCAAATCAGTGGTTCTCAAGTTGGAACACAGTTATATTTTTTCAAATGGTTTTATATACAGGTGTGCAACGAAATGCGGAACATAGGACTTTAACATGGGATTTCAAAAAAATAGCGAATAATCTCTCTCCTGATAAATTTACAGCAAAAGTACAACAGAACAAAGTTGTTCAAAGTTAAATTCTACGACAGATAAGATCATAATTGATGGAATAGCACGTGTGCAGTACGAGATTTATTAAATATAAAATGTAACATTTTCATTCAAAATCAAACAGCCATGGAAATAAAAGAAAAAGAAAATATCTTTCTGTCACTTTAGTGAAGTATCACTGATTATAATTCTTATTGTCTATATTTTAATATTATTTAAGATGAATTTATAATCTTTTTCTTAAATAATAAACCAATATTACAAAAATATTGTAAATATAACTTACAAAAGAATTAACTACAAAGTAAGATAAGTCATCAAATAAAACAAATTTTTAATATTTTTTCGGACGACACATCTATTTTGAAACTTACTTTAGAGTATAACATAATTTATTAATTAATATCAATTTACATTATCTATTACATGTCAATGACTGTCAGAACTGTTACATAAAAATTTTCTTTTATTTCAATGGCTACCTGATTTTGAACGAAAATGTAACATTTTATATTTAATAAATCCCGTACTGCACACATGCATTTGCATTAATTATGATTTTATCTGACGTAGAATTTAATGTTGAACAATTTTGTACTCTTGTAGTTTTGCTCTAAATTTATCAGGAGAGAGAGTATCCGCAATTTTTTGAAATTCCTTGTTAAAGTCCTATTTTCCGCATTTCGTTGCACACACTATAGATTTTTTATGCTTATTCGATATCATATTTTTTCATGTATTAGTGTTATATCATGATATAATGAAAGTATTGAGAAAAATGCGATTGAAATTTTAATAATTATATTTTTATTATTAATGTATAGTAAGGCTATGGATGAAATGAATGGAGAGAAATTAATAATAAACTCAAAACACAAATAATAACAATTTACAACAATTATTACGTCAATTATTATTTGACTGCAGCTATGTTTTGTTATTTTTTTCATCCATAACCTACTGTACATTAATTATAAAAATAAATATTCATTTAAATTTCAATTACATTTTTTTCAATATTTTTATTATGCAAGTATATGGTTAAATTTACAAAAAATATGCTATCGAATAGGCATAAAATTATGCATATTCCATTTGAAAAACTTTATTCTGTAGTATTTTTTTGTAACTATAATGATAAAGAAAGTAATGACGGTGGTAGGTTTTTGTGTTACACCATGCATGCTATAGAACAAACTGATCATGGAACAGAAATATTTTTTTTAATTCGCAAAATGGTTGCATTCATGAAATCAAGAGTGGTTTACTTAATGTGAACATTTTCAGGACCACTGAAGTACTGCACTTTATTGAAAGCAACATAATCAAAATTAATTATCAATATTACATTACAATTACTTGTATTATAATAGAGGTAAATAACATTATTAAGAATAGCTATCAACCAGTCGTAAAATAATCTGATTGTGGACACCACATGACTTCCTTGTTTAAAAATACTTTTAGCAATACTGACGAAAGAAAATTAAGATTATTGTTGAAATAACGTAGGCCTTTATGTTTTTCCATTCATGGCACTCTTATTAATGTCATTTTAATCAAATAAATATAAAATTTTGTATCTATTTTTCTCAAAAAAAATCGTTAGGTGAGGGAATGATAATATTATATCAAAAAAGAATGGCCCGTATTACGAGCTCACTTTTATAATGATTTTATAATAAAAGTGCAAATAATTTTATAATTTATTATATATTCAAAACCATAATTTATTTATTTGTTTAAACCATAATAACTGAACAAATTAGAAAAAATGTTCGAAATAAATTAATAAAGAACGTAGGTAAGTGATATCTTAAGCATTGCCAGAACAATAAATAATAACAATGCACGCGCCTATTATCGCAAATGTCAATACTTATTTCCATGGGCGCCGACTTTTCAAAATTTCTTTGGGAACAAAATTTCTTGTAATAACCAAAATCAAAACATAAAATTACAAGGAAAAATAAATACTTTAGAATGGTCTAATTCTTGATCCACTGAAACCAGAACAAAATCCAGAGTAACTAAACTCCTCCAGAATGTGGTCTGGTTTTAGTAGGCCAAGCATTAGAGCAAACATTTCAAAATGCTCTAATTTACCCATTGAAACCTGAGCACAATCCAGAGCAGCCAAATCTTCACCAGAATGCGCTCTGGTTTCAGTAGATCAAGAATAATTGCAAATACTTCGGAGTGCCTTAATTTTTGATACACTGAAACCAGAGCAGTCAAAACTGCTTCAGAATTTGCTCTGGTTTCTGTAGGCCAAGAATTAGAGCAAACAATTCAAAATGATTTAATTCCTGACCCATTGAAACCAGAGCACAATTGAGAGAATCAGACAAAACTGTTCTATAGCGCCCCGCAAAACAGGACTGAGTACTATAGCGTCTACTAATCGTATGGACTCATATTGGTTGATATTCAATTTGTAATTGTGGCTGTACGAATGGGAATTTTAAAATGAACATTTGTTGTAACTCACATTTATTTTAGGGTAGTAGTCAGTTACATAAAAATGGAAGGAGGTACAATCTTTAAAGTAATAACAATTCAGGGTTTTATTATTGATGTAAAAAAAAATCTGCGCTAAGAAAAATGTCACCTTGGGGTCATGAGCCCCGATGCCCCCATGTAATCGGCGCCCATTCTTATTTCCGCAGAATAAAATTTGAGAGCTACGCATGTTACGTGACTATCACTTACATTGGATCGCCCTGTAGTTAAAAAACAGTGTTTTATTACATTATACAATATTTTTTATATCATTTATTAATCACCATTTCTTCGGCACTGCAGAATGTTTCCTTAGCTGTTTTTTAATTACTACTCAGGAATTCTCCTGATATGAATACTGTTTAGCATTTGTAAATTCTGATACGAATGTAGGTCATAATAAAAAGAGAAAAACAAACGGTAGTAATGTTTGAGAAGTGATTTAGGAATAGTTTCATGATATTGCCAACTGCTATTATTATTATCAAGTATTGAGAACAGTATTAGAAATGTGTATCTTGTAAACATTTTTAAATAATAAGTTTTCTCAAAATAAAAAATTGGCCTGTTTTTCACAATAATTAGTAAAAACATATACAGGGTTCTCATTTTAAATAGAGTAGGTGACCATAATAGAATAATCTAATCTAATTTGACCTAACCTCACCAAATTTAAAGTAATCTAAACTAACCTAACTTAAACTAAACTAACCTAATCAAAACTAAAGTTATTTAAAATAACCTACCCTAACCTTACCTAACCTTATTTTATTCTATCACTGAATAAATAGTTACATCAAATTTATTAATATATGAACTTTTCAATGGGGAAGTTTAGCGTATTTTTTTTATTTTATCAAGATTGCCCTCAGAAGTGATATTCTACATTTTATTTCACCCAAAGATGCCTAGATTTCTCAAAAAATGAAATTTTATACAAAAATGACGTCAGAGTGGCTCGCGGAGAACGTATCGTCTATCTTAACCAGCACGCGCTGGGTTCCCATGGCAACAGAGAAGCGTGTAGTGTAATGCCGCAAGCTACAACCTACGTTCAAAAAGTCAGGTCTCACCATCCCTTCTGCGCAAGCGCATAACTCACTTGTGACGTCAGAGTGGCTCGAAGATAAATCATTAATTATACATAATTGGCAACATAATTTTAACTTTCAATTACATTTTAAGTTATAATTATTCATATACTTACGACTAAAAGATATTTCACATGTAATTTCAACCACGCTAAACTTCCCCGCGCTTAAGTAACATACTTTGGTGACCTTTTGCAATGTTCATTTGGTGCGCTTTTGTCATACGTCGGTAATTTTAACATAGATTATATAATATTTATTATTGAAGTGTCATTCGTATTTTTCTATAATCTCATTTTTAGTATATTTAAAAAAAAATATATTACAAAAAAAAAGTTTTTAAAATAATATCCTTAAACATCGAATTATATTTCAAATTTTGATTTTACAGTAATTTTTGGTTTTAATATGCAACAATCGTACTGTTCTAATAGCTTTTTCCTTATTTAAGGATTTTTTATTCCAAAAAAAAAAAAATCACACATATTGCTACATGTTATCTTAACATCAGATTGTTAATATATTTTTCGACAGATTTTGAAATTTAAATAAAAAGTAAAAACTAAAATTTAAATTATATTTTATTGAAAAATCAAAATTTAAAAATCAGTGCGATGTTAAGAATATCATTTAAAATATTTTTTTCTAATAACATTTTTCTCTTAAATGTACCAAAAATGAGTTTTTAAAAAAGTACGGACAACACTTGCTGTAGGGCGATTATCTCGTTAATCCGGCTCTGACTGTACACATTACACAATTACAATAAAATATTAAATTGTTTTGCATATTAAGAAAAATGTAAAATATGAAACACTAATTTGATTTAAAACTATTAGAAACATATGAACTATTTTACTGATAAACAAGATAGTTTTCATTTATATTATCTAAAATATTTATAAATAGCCAACTTACATTACAGAAATGTAAAGTAAATTGTATAAAATTAAATTTTAATTTATTATCAAATATATAAAATTTTACGAGTATTTTATGCACGTTTTATTTTATTATGTGACGAATATTATATAAAATCACGAGCCTGTCAGTTCATATCACGTTTGAAATGTTAAAATAAACATTTTAAATTGAATCCGATAATGCTCTCTAAAAAATGCTATCAACTTTAATTCGTAAACATCTTACAAAGTGACGCAAAGTAGTACAGAGGTTCCAAACTATTCTCACTTGTATGTTTCTTTGTAGTAATCAATTCTAAAACTCAAATCAAAGAGATACTTTTGTTTTCGGAACTGTGAATTAAATAATTGTTATAAAAAGAATACTATTCATTTCCTCAGTATTTTGATAACAATATCACATCCTTTAACTGATATGCTGTGTAAACAGCAAGTTATTCATTTGAAAATGCGTATTGGGTACACCTTTATCATTTTATTAACATGTAATATATTTTGTATTACTATAAATTATCATTTCGTAAGTTATCTGCGATTAATTTTTGCACAAAAAATGCGATAAACTTTTTGACATATACAAGTTTGTTCAAGGAAAATACTTATTCTTAGAATTTTTTCCTACCAGTTAACAGTTTTTCCTTAGTTATTTTCCGCACATATACACTGAATACTTAAGTCCATTTTTCCACTTCTTTTTCTGATAAACTGAAACACGTGTGTGTGTGAATTTATTGTGCACTGTACAGACCGACTACTACGAATATAAGTATACTACTGAGCATTTTAGTATCAGCTAGTATTGTAAATATTTAATATTCTTAGTGATATCATTTAGATAAAAAACAACGTTCTGAAACCACAGGTTTACTCATTGATATGAACTTCTAGATTTATTCATTTTGAAATAAAACTTCTTTAATGCTTTGTGTTATATTTATGCAAACTTTATTTTAATTTGTTCATTATAAATTCTGCAAGTTTTTTTTACATGTTTTCAAGGATCATACATTTGTTTATGTTTTTTATTTCACTTTCACTTTTATAAAGCCTGTTTTACAAAATTGACGATGTTGATGTATTTTGTAGCATTTTATAGAATTTATTATTATTGTATGTGCAAATCAGATTGACATTCCGGACACTATGTAATAAATATTTATTTTTATGGTAATAACTGGGTAATAATTTTGAATTTAATAAAACTTTTTTATTGATTTCACTACAAGAATGTTAATTTTTATACATTCGATTATTGTCTATATTAATTATTTTATAGGAAAGCATTTAAATAGTTTTTTAACACACAATTATTTATAGTTGTTTACGTTGTTAATTTTTTTCTATGATAATATTTTATATGCAATAATTATTAACCTAAAAGACAAATGTTAAAAAATTAGTTGTCAGTTTTTATTTATTTTTGTTATTCCGAGGCATTCCCTTTTCATACAAATTAAATTATAATTTCTGTTATATTATAACCACAGGATGATTTTATTTCTCAAATTAAAAATAATAGCGAAGAGTTTTCCAAACAAAACATATTTAGCATAATGTATTTCATAGAACATTAAAAAAAATTTTTTTTATTAAGGTGGTTTTGTATTTTTTTCTTTATTTTCAAAATAGAACATATTTTTTTACCTAAAAGAATTACTTTTCTGAATTTTACGATATGATACACTTAAAATATTACATAACAAGAATTTTGAGAGAAATGCAATTTAAAAATTATTATATTCAATTTAAATTTGATACAAATAAATATGCTTTGACAGAAACAATTGAAAACGAAAAAGATTCATAACTTTAATTTTAGGAACTAATACAAAATAATATTAATAAATAAGTATCTCATTCATTTTCAGTTGTTTCTGTCAGAGCATTCTTATTTGTATCTAATTTGAATTGAAATATAATAATTTTTCATGTTTCTCAAAATTTTTGTTTTGTAAGACAATAAGTGTATTTAGAAAAATTACTTCCTTTTTGAAATTGTAAAAAAAATATGTACGTTTCTATTTGAAAATAAAAAAAAAATGTTTTCTTCATTTTTCTGCTATTTATGAAATACATAATTCTGAATAAGTTTTATTAGAAAAACTTTTCTCTAATATTTTTAATTTTAGAAATATTACCTGAATACTATGTATACATATTTCGAATTCGAATTAAGTAAATTTCTAAAGGTATTAAAAATGCAGGCAATTAAACAATTAAAGAAAAACAATACACCACCTGTAATAACAATGTCTAACTCAATACACCCAATATTAAGTAATTACAAATTAAAAAATGTATTTTACCTCGGCGAATGTATGTATAATTGTTAATAACGTTGAATGTAAATAATAAATAATACATCCTACACACTATATTGTTCTATTCTGCGATTGTTTGAAAAGAACTGATATGTAATAATATATATTTATGTTTTAATAATGCCTAGGTCATAAAATGACAGTATTTATCTACAATAAGATCGATTTTATGATGTCAGTGACCGCTACATACAAAATATATTTAAATGCAATTGTGAGATGTATAAAATGATAAAACATATTCTCTGTAAAGTTAAATTTATTTAAAAAATTCACAATAAAATGAATGAATTTTGCAATTTATTACGAATCACTATAATTACAGTAATTTTAGATAAAAATACATGCATTTTCTATTAGTTTTACGTAATATTATTTCATATAGTTTCATTGAAATATGCGAAAAGCAAAAACAAAAAATCAATAATGAATTTGAACTCACCGTCAGTTTCTCAACTTTTTTGCACTGTCAACTGTTTGCAACTGTCACTTTTGTTCCTGCACAGAGCGGTCTCCTGCTCCTGATGCACTCCTGCACAGTTCCGTGCTACTCGGCAGAATTCCTGCTGACTTTAGCCTGTAAATGAAGTCCACGTCAGTTACAATTGAATCGATAGATAGAAATTTTGAGATACCGTAGCATCATATACAACAGTATAAATCATTTATAAATCAGCTATAGTTGTTCACTGTTAATATTTTATTAATCGGACTGCTAATGAACGAGTAGAGTAGTCTGGAAATAATTTTTAATATAGTTTTTTGTGTTTTGTTTGTTGGTATGTATTTTTGTTTTATATTTTGTTTATAATCATAAATATATAAATAAATATTAAAAACTACACCTGCTTTGTTGACCAATTGTTTCTTTTTTCTTAAATAATATTAAATATTACACTCTTCCAGCAATACATACAAGCCGTGTAAATGTCATCATTACACTAACACATTAATTTGAAAATTAACGGCTTCCTTATTAATTAATAATAATATTAACCTAATTTTATAAATATTAGATGTGCTACTACAATATTATTGCAATTACTGAAATAATCATATCTTATACATAAATTAGAACACTTATCAATTGTAATACTCTACTAATGATAATTGATAATTGGATCAATATTTTTGTTTGTGAGTCCATTATAATATTACATTTTTAAATTAAATTACTTAAGCCAAATAGATAAACATTCTTAATAGGATAACAAAATGTACAACTTAAATAAACACTTACGAAATATTTTTTTGTATTACGTCTATTATAGAGCTATAAGTATACTCAAACTGGTTCGGTTATAACTGATTCGTGTGCTGTTATACCTTTGTACAATTTACTTTGTTGAGATTGGCAATATAAAAAATATAAAATGTCAAACAATATTAAATAAACGAATACAAATCATTTTAGATGTAGTAAATTAAAAAATTCTACTATATAATATTATTGTTTAAATAATAATTAAATAACTAGGTTAAGAGTTCAAGTAAATGCAATAAATAGTTGTTGTATAACGTATATTTGTAAAAAAAATGTATATTATTACACGAATTTTATAAGAGGGTATATTTGTTCCATGAGTGCTCCAAAAACACGAATAAAACAATATATCGCATAAACCGAGTATAATATACTTTATTTATATATTTTGCGTCTCTTATTTTATAAAATACTATAAATTACAAAAATTTATGAAGTATTTATTTGGTTTTCATATTTATAATCATACCAAATTTTATTAAAAAAACATTTTAAAATATTTGAGGTTATAAATTTGACTTTTACCGGGGCGCAGTACAAAGAAGTACCAATTTTACAACAAAAAAATTATCAAAACCAGTTTAACTATATCCGATATTATGAAACCGTTTTCGATACAACAATAGAGCAATTGTTAATGCAAAGTATAAAAAAGTTATACAATGATATTCTTTGGAGATATTAAATATTTTCATAACAAGTTATCTCACATATATTAGTCTGTGCAACTGTCAAAATTATATCAAAGTATTTCATAAAACAAGGTTTCCTTTTATTTCCTTGTATAAAGTAAAGGAAATATTGTAATCGCGAAAAATTTTGGTTCTCGACGCAAATATCCGTTTTTTCACTTCCGGGACTAAAAGCCTTCTTTAATCTTCATTTAATTTAAATAGTTTTATTTTATTAAATATGAATTTAATCCCTGGGTGATTAAATTATTAAACAAGCGTTATGTTACCACTGAAACAAGAATGTATATGTATGTAACCTAGCCTATAGCTTATCAGAAAAATATGCATAATGATGTTTTGTTTTCAAAGCTTTCCTTAATTTGACAGTTATGTAAATAAATATAACCAAATAATTATTATTTTAAATGTGTATGCAAAAAGTGCAAAAAATTATGTATATAACACAGGACTAAAGTGCCTTTAATCCCTCAAGTGATTATTTCTCACTCTCAGGATTAAATCATAAACTTTAGTCCCTTAGTAAATAAAATACTATTTGACCATCCCTGAATCAATTTTCACAAGCTTCGGCGTGACATCTGTATGTACGTATGTATGTATCTCGCATGACTAAAAAATGATTAGCCATAGAGTGTTGAAATTTTGTAGATGGGATTATTATAACATCTAATTGTGCAACTCCCTTTTTTTATTACAATCGTTAGTGCCAAAAGAGAACTTTGCTCGTAGTGTTTTTTTTATTTTTCGCATAACTCAAAAACGATTAGCCGTAGAATGGTGAAATTTTGTATGGGGGACTGGTTGGAGTATCGTATCTCCTTTTAATATGAAATTAGTTTAAATGAAGTGCAGGAAAATGGGTATAATTTAATAGGTGTACAAGGAAGTCAGATTTTTTTTGTTATCTTAGTTACAAAATAATACTGTTGAATAAAGTTATACAAGAAAATCTTTTTTTTAATGTTGAAATTCTGTATGTATCACCATTTTTAATTCCAATCGACCTTTTCAAAATGGCACTTTATTTGAGCAGAAAATGAATAAAAATTCTAATTTAATTGGCTTTTAATTTTTGTAGGAAATATTTGATTTGAAATTGATATCATTGACAAATGTCAGAATATATTTCGTGAGAATTGAGAGTAATAATAAGTAGGAAAAATGAGAACTATGTATCTTACTTTCCAAGTTTTTGTGCGGTTAAAATAATTTTGTGTAATGCAATAAGGAATAGTGATAAACATTTTAATAAAATTTTACAATAGATGATCCGTTTCGAAGGAAGGTTGAAGATATGAAACGAATGGAAGTTGAAGAACGATTAACCGTAGAATGATCTCACTTTTAATATATTAATTTTAAATGCAGTGCAGCAAAAAATATGTATAATTTAATAGACAAGGAAGTCATGTGGTGTCCACGTCAGATTTTTTACTTCCTTGTACAAAGTAAAGGTATTATTGTATTCGCGAAAAATTTCAGTTTTCAGTTTTAATCCCTCATGGACTAAAAGTACTACTTCAGTCTTCGACATTGAAGATTAAAAGTAGGCTTTTATTCCCGGAATTTCAAAAAATATTAAATTATACATACTTCCAAATCATGTAAAATAGCAAAAAACATCGAACCAAAATATTTTCAGAAACGTCACTTTGACATTAGCATCACTAACGCCACCACTTTTTTTCACACAGTTTTTACATTGACATTACATTAAAATTAATCATTTTTAATATTAGCTCAAATTTAAACACTGATTTTGTGTATATTTTTATAATATTTAATCATTATTTTATATTTGTAATTTATGAGTTTATATGTATGTTCATAAAATATATCGTTCGCAAAAAAACAGTTTTACATTACATAACAAAATTAATTATGTCACCCATGACTTTTCGAGTTAAAATTTTAACTCTTATTAACAAAAATCTATCAGTAAGATAGATTCATGTTATTTAATACAAATAGCAAAAGAAAATGTTCACTCTATAATATGAAGTATAATCATCAACTGTAGCCATGGAGGCCGACTTTTTAAAATTAACTTGGAGGCAAAATTTTTTATAATTAACAAAATCAAAACAAAATTTCAAGAAAAAAGAAGTACTATATAGAATGATACTTCAAAATGCTCAAATTCGTGATCCACTGAAACGAGTAACTAGAGCAGCCAAAACTGCTCCAGAATGTGCTCTGGTTTTAGTTGGCCTAGAATTAAAGCATTTCAAAATGATAATTTAATTTTGAATTTACTCTGATTTCAGCAGGTCAAAAATTAGAGCAAATAATTCTGAGTGCACTAATTCTTGACCCACTGAAACCAGTGCACAATTCAGAGCAACCAAAACTGCTCCAGAATGTGCTTTTATTTTAACTGGTCGAGAATTAGAGCAAACATTTCAATATGCTCTAATTCCTGACTCACTGATACCAGAGCTCAATCTAGAGCAGCCAAGTATGCTCCAGAATTTGTTCTGCTTCAGTAGGCTAAGAATTAGAGAAAATACTTCTGAGTGCTCTAATTCTTGACCCACTAAAACCAGAGCACAACCTAGAGCAGTTAAAACTGCTCCAGAATTTGCTCTGATGTCAGTAGGCCAAGAATTAAAGCAAACATTTAAAAATACTCCAATTTCTGACTCCCCTAAAATCAGAGCACAATCAAGAGCAACTAAATCTGCTCCCGAATGTGCTCTGGTTTCAGCAGGCCAAGAATTAGAGTACACGCTGAAGTGTGCTCCAATTCCCGACCGACTGAACTAAATCATTTTCAGGGCATCAGATAGCCTGGAAGGCGGTCTAGCCAAACCACCAGGTGGGGCGTAGACCCTGGGGCCCACTACCGAGACGCACATTATTACCGGTCATATGAATTCCCATTGGGTAATATTTAATTTGTAATTGTGGCTATACTACTGGGAGTTTTAGAATGAAAAATTGTATACATAGGTTCTTTCTGCGAGTTTTTCACTGGTAATATTTTTAAGAAAGTTACTCACATCTATTTTAGGGTAGAAGTCAGTTACTTAAAAATTGAAGCAGGTAAAATAATTCTTTAAAATAATAACAATTCAGGGCTTTATTACTGATGTAAAAAAATGGTGCGCTAAAATAAATGAATCCTGAAGTCTATTTCCGTGATATTTTTCAAACATTCGTGATTGCGTTTTTGTATAAGAAATAAGTGCCAAAATAATTTGCAATATACCATTATTTATCAATAATTATAGTATTAGTAACTACGCTTTTAATTTCAATAGCAATACATGAATATACTACATCATTTCTGGGCATTTTTTCTGTTTGTACTAACCATGAACCTACTTAGCGTTTTAGAATGGTATGAAATTCTTACCGTTTTGTTAGACGTAGCAACCTACTGTCTTGGATAAATAAACCATTATTAAAGTCCGGGTGTGCAAAAAAAAAATTATACACGTATTTTTGTTAATTTTGTAAAAATCCTAATAGGTTATTTCAGATAAGCGTTACTCTACCTAGCGGATATTACGAGAATCACTCATTCCAGGATATTGCATGTCAAACTGTATGTGTTTTATTCGACAAGTAAAAATAATAGTTTTTGTGTACTGAAAATGTCCAACTACTATCCGCGAAAAAAATCAAAATGAGTGACATCTGATGAGGAAATTTCATACTTCCGTAATCGGGAAATAACTTTTATCTACAACTATTGAAATATAGGTACATTATACGTGTGATACTACATATAATATACTACTCATATTACACAAGTGTAATATGAAATGTCATGATACACGCTACACTTTTCTGTAATAAATAGGGCATATAATTTAACACATAATATTTTATTAAACTGTTAATTTATTAATAACATATTTTTTATTATAAATATCAATATATATGCTTATAAAAGTATAATAAATACAATTTGAAAAGTGATTTTGACATTTAAGTGCTACTGTGGCGCCATCTGTTAAGCTATATATGAACTACCCACACCTAACTGAATATTTAACAAATAATATCAGATTTGTTATATGCCTGATAGTTGTAGATAAAGTATAGTATTTGACTCGCATAATATGGCTACATTACACTCAGATGATTAAAAATACGAGCGGTAGCGAGTATTTTTAATTACATCATCGTGTAATATAGCCTACATATTATGCTTGTTAAATAATATGCTATATTTGTATTGAGAATATAGGCGGTAATGGACATTTGAGGTGAAAAACTTATAAAATCAAACAGATATTGTTTCCACAGTGTAATCACTATATTACTGTATATTATTGCATTTTTTCCCCATATAAGACAATTGTGTCATCTATAGTCCGATTTTTTTCGCGAATTGTTGTTTAGCGGAATGTATATTATTAAAGGAAAAACGTCCCTAAATATCGTTCACTTATTTTATAAAGTAGAAAAGAAAAAGAGTGAAGTATGATATTAAGGGGTACAAATAATAGACTACCATCAAAACACAAAAGCAGAAATACCACAATACTTCAATAAACAACATAGTATATTAACAATAAAACGAAATACCTTGATCATGGTTATATAACACATCTTACACCTACACCCGACACAATGACTTCCAGCGACTATAATATGTTTACAGCTTTGAATGAGAAAATTATCTTATTTATACGAGCTTTCGAATATTGATTGAGAAAATCTCCTTCAATTTTATGTCTCATAATATTGTGTGTAACCAGTATTATAAACTTATTCTTCGTCTTTTGGGTATCGTGATCATTTATTTCCACCGGTTCTAGAAAATAAGGTAGTGAAAATCGAATATCCACCATAAACTAAAATCAAATATTTCTATACTCATTTATTTACATTTTGTTCAATATTTTACTTGCGTGTACAAACAAAAAGTGATATACATATAGGTATAGAACTTTTGTTTCAAAATAATAGTTTTTCCTTTAATTAATACTAGAAATACGCATAACACAATATAAATTATTTGTTTGTTTGCTCAATACAACTCATAACAAACTGTCCCGGAATGAGTAGGTCATGGAATTTCCACTACTGACTAAGCGAGTAATAAATTAATAAAATTTTCGTGACGAAATTGTAGATAGTAAAATCATTAGAGGTTTGATTTGGCCGGATATTTTTTTATTTATGTGAACACTTGGTTGCTTTGCAATTTGTGAATAAAATCTGTACGACAGTCAAATTGCCATCAAGAAACCAATTGTGAATATTTATAAATAAAAAATCCAACCTTTAAGTGGTATTTGTCAAGATAATTTTGAACCGATTGTGCAGAATTTAAATAAAAATATCGTATCTTGTTCCAATTGGTTTCAATTGGAATTTTGACTTTCCGTGGTATTTATCGGAACCGTGTTTTCTATTTTACTTAAAATTTTTATCATTAGAAATGTATTCATATCGAGAATTTATTTCATCTTCTATTCAATTAAACTGAATTGAAAATAATTTTTTCTATGACTACTATGGAAAGTGGTACCTTTCTCACACTAAAAAAAAGCTTCAAAGTAGCGTATTTTCTATAATCGTGGATTAAAGTGTGAGAAATCATTTTTCACAGTATTTGCCAATACTGTGCATGTGCATTGTGGGATAAATATTATTTCTCACAGTAATTGCCAACACTGCGCATGCGTGAAGGTACTCTTTGTGAGGTTACGTGCGTCGTATAGTTTTTTGACAGATAGCTTGCATGTATTTTTGTTCTGTAACGTTTAGCAATATAATCATAGAAAAAGGATAATGTGCCACTCGTGCAGAATCACCTATTTCCCACTTTGAGTGATTTATTCAGGCCGTGTAAGAAATAAGAGACTTTCTGCACTTTATACTATTATTTATTTAACATATCAAAAATATTGAAAACAATCCGTTACCAGAGAAAAAAATATCGAATTAATCCACTTGCATTTTGTCTTCCTTCCTAGTAGTGGAATCATCAGCTGTAATATCCTTAGGTTATTCCTAATTACGCAATAATTTTATGACAGTAGCCGAAAGCACGTTGCTTGGCCGAAGGTGTTATCTACAAGCAATATGCTTGAGGAAATTGTCATAAAATTATAAGTTATTTATCAATGATCGAGGGATAATTCGATGAGAATGTAATTTTGAAAGTAAATCAATGGAATAATTAATGTTTGTTATATATCAACAACTGTTATTTACCAAACAGCCTCATGGCATAAGTTATAAAAGTCTTAGGGCTCTTTTCAGTTTATGTTTTGATAAGCTAGTTTCGCACATGTGATTAGATATACAGTTTCGCACACCTGATTAGATATACAGTTTCGCAGACGTAATTAGATATATAGTGACTCGATTGAATATATTTTTAAGCTAAATTTTTTTAGTGTAACTGTGTTTTCATTGGCTATCTCCGCACACGTGATCAAAAATACAGGAATTCGATTGGTCATATTTTTACGCTAAAAAGTGAAACAGAAGTATTTAAATAGTATATTGTGCAACAAGTGCAGAATGTCGCCTATTTTTCACAAGGTGTGAAAGTTTCGGCACGAGACGAAGTCAAGTGCTGGAATCACTCAAACTTAAACAAAAAAATTATAATCGAAATTTTAACAGCAATGTAAAATGGTAAAATAATTCATTTGACATTTTATGCCGATGGAATATAGTCCATTTAAGTGAAACTTAAAAATTTAATTTAATTCGATATTGGTGCAACCGGCAACAGGTAATCAATATTCAATATAAATTTCTTTAAAAATTGTTTTTTTAGAAAACTCAGCATATTTTTTTTGAATATATTAGGCGTATTCAATTTGCCATTTTGATCTAAATTACATTTTTAAATCCGGATCACGTATTTTTTATTCCATTTGACTGGATCTGTTTACCCCATCCACACAACATTGCACTGTTTCATTTTATTAGATCAGAAAGATCAGCTTCAACTGATTTTAGTGATCTGATCTGATCCAACTGGCTAAATAAATACCACTATTGTTAATGGTACGTACCTGATCTGCAAAACTAAAATCAATAACTGAAAAGAAATAACAAAATACAGATTACTTATTAGAATACAAAGGAAAGCAATAATTATGTAGTTTTATTCTATAAAAAATTCATTTTATAACAATGAATTAACAAAAAATATATTCTTAATCTAAGCTGCCATTTTAGTTGACTTAACCACCACAAACTACATCTATTATTGTTTTAACCTTAATCTAAGTTCTTTCCAAGCCTTTTCCACCAGTTTCTGGGTGTAGTTTGGAGCCCACTGAGTGCACAGAACGACATTTGATTTAGCTACCACTTCGGAGTTGGATATTTGAGAGCTGATGCGTTTCTTTGCATCTTCTTCGCTTAAATTGTTCCTGTTTTGAATTCTTTTGACTGCTTCTTCTGGTTGGATGATACAGGACCACACTTCGTGACACATGGCGTCCCAGCCTGCTGGTAACAGAACGGCAGCGTCCAAAATTACTATTTTTTCAGTGTTGATGTTAGAAAGAGTGTTTTGTACTTCGGCTGCAATTGCTGGCCATACGATTTGGTTGAGACGTTCCATTTGAGACTAAAATAAACAAAATTACTTGCTATATTTCATTTATTTATTATTCGTGATACAAGTGTGGAACTATTTGATATGAAGACGTCTTTGTTAATAAAACATTGGCAGCCAATAGGACAGATTATAATTGAGTATCCAGTTGAACAAAGCGCTAACATTTTAAAAATTAATTTGAATAACTACTCTGTAAATCAATAAAACGTAGACTTATTATTATATTAGTCCAGTTTTATTAAAATTGCAATGACTTTCATGCTAATAGCGAATAAAGTTAGTCTTTGTTCTTCATCTTTTATTTTTCTTATAAAATATAAGCTTGATGGTTTTTCTTTTTTAATTTTACAACAGAGATAAATAAATATAAAAATTGAAAATCACGTAGTAATTACGTATTTATACATAACATATATGTATATTATTAGAAACTGTCATATGCCTATTAACTAGTTAATAGGTAATATGGTAACTGCACTGATCTCTATTGCAAATGAAAAAGTGAAGCCTATGGCGACCATTTTCTTGAAGTCTGAATCTAAACTAATTAGCGCGAAATATAAATAAAGTCGTTAGTATCTACAACGAAATAATAGAAATATTTTTAAATTTGATTTGTTTTATATTTATATATTGGATTAGATTCAGTCCTCAGAAAAATGGCTGCCGCAGGCTTCACTTTTTCATATGTTATGCCACAGTATAAATCGTATATACAGTAGTTGCACTCCCAGGTATTTTTGTTACCCGAAAATTTGACCTTGAAGCTCTTAACTTCGCCCTTTGGAGGAAGTTTTCACCCCCGCCACTTGCGGGCAGCTGTCAGTGTTGGCTCGAAATATAAACACAAGTTTTCTGTTATTAAATTTAATTGTTCAGCGTGCTTCATGTTGTGACATTTAGTTCTCTGATACATTGTGTTGTGTTAATTATCAGTATTCCTGTGTTAATTTCATTTGACGTTTTCTTGAATTTACCCGCTTGGGCCTCCAACGGGCGGGGCTTACGTGCGCTAGAAAATCTGACATGTAACAGAATTTCAAAGGTGCCGACAGAGAGTGCAACTACTGTATATACGATTTATACTGTGGTTATGCCCTATCCAAAAGTATATATAAATATTAGTGGTCTGTACATGATTTTTCAAATGTTAATTTAATTGCAAATGAATAGTATAGAAAGATCACAGTTTTTTGTAATAGATATTCACTTTTTAGATACATATTTAAGGTATAAAAGTAAAAAAAACGCATGATATAAGGCGACTGACAGTTCTCTATGCCCCTTAACAAACATAGCGGCGATTCTGTAATGTCATTCTGGAATAGTTTATGTTATGTTGTCCACATTTTTTGTTTGTTTCCCGCATATACCTAATAAGATAGAAGGCATATGGTTTTGCGCATCGGCAGATTGAACTTTGCTAGATCACAAATTGAGGGAAAAAATTATAAATTATTAAGGTTGTAAGTTTAGTTCATTTTATATAAATACTATTAATTAAACCATTTTTTTGGCAACATTGCATTTTTTTACTGCTTAGGTAGGGAAATTTGATTTCCCTGTTGATTTTGCGGTAGCGATGTGATAGATTACTGAACGATTACAGAAAAAAAAAATAAAAAGTAGGTAGCTGTCAATTTAAAAGATTAGTTAGCTTGTAAAGATTAATAAATAGTTCAAATAAACGACGGGTTACAACTTACAAGTGAGTAATAAATACAAAATAAATTGTACTAAGCTATTATCATACTGTTATGAGTGTTGTTTTATAATTGTTATAAATGCAAAATATAAAAAAATAAGATCTTATTTTAAAATACAAAACTAGAAAAAAAATGTAGATTTTCTACTTACTTTATCACTAAAAACAATTCCTCCTAGAACCCTCCTATTGATTTCTCCATTTTCGCCTACGACTTGAGGTCCAAACGTTTCAACAATCTTGTTAAAACAAGGAGTTCCTGGTTTGTAAACTTCATGAGCTACTTTATCACAGTCAACTACAACAGCTCCTAGAGCTTCCAACCGTTTTGCTATAGAACTCTTGCCACTAGCTATACCCCCGGTTAAACCAATAATATACGGAAACTTCTTCGGGAGAACTTTAGCCGGTTGTAACAAACTCCCCAAGATCCGAATCCTTCCGTTACTGGAAGAAACTTTCGCTTCTTCGTTTTCTTCTTTGTTCGGAGAGTCTAGAAGTTCGATGCAGTTGATTTTTAAGGGTTTCAAACCATTTTGCTCTCGAATCTCGTTGACCTTTTCACCGCCTCTAAGGGTTTCCGCACTGACAATGATTTCATTCATGGTTGGGTCGCTTTGGGTAGGCCCAAATGGATCTTGAATAGGTACTATGTTGTACTCTAACTCCGGACATAGATCGGTGGTTAAATTTAATAAATTGTCGATGCGAGTTTGGACTGGGAGGATTAATTCCCACAGGACTTTAGCTACAAAACAATAAGAACAAATTTAATAGTTGCGTTCGTATAGAGGGCCGAAAAAGGTTTTATTCGTCCATAGGCGTAAATCTCTTTCGGCACGAGGTATCTACAATAAAGGGGGATCCTAGCTCAATCGAATTTGAGAGAAATTAGTTTAAAAAATATGCATAATAGTGAATATTCATAAAGAAATAAAATTATATAATTCAAATACTTTCGAAATACAGAGGTTTTTTTTTACAGTGTGACGTCACCTATATGAATTGCATCACTATTTTGATTGGTGATTTCAAAAGACCGCGAATATTTTGATTGGCAAGTGAAAAATCCCGCCATCAAATCTGACGAATGACCTTGAAGAACACAGCGGGCGTGACCTTGAGTCACAGTAAACTTCAGTTGTGTACTTTTAAAGCGTTATTAATTGAATTTGTGTCTTGTATATTAAGTTTTATTATTTATTTTACATCTGTGACAGTATTATTTACGAGATTAGTGCATAAATTACATGTTTGTGTAATTTGCATCACTAGCGCCACTGCTATATTCAAGCAGTTTTTTTTAATATAAATATCATTTTTAAACTTACACGTACAATTTTTAAGAATGTAAACATATACTATATTGTAATATTAAATTATTTTTTATAAATATAATGTAGAAACAATATACACTTCAAGTACATTTTAGTCCACGACGAAAATAGTTTGACAAGAAAATCTTTATTCGTGATGTCACATTGATTATTTCAAACTTTAGAAGTCTGTAACTCGCTTATTAATATAAACATTTTCATCGGATTTTCACGAATAGTTTCAGTGTTCCTCATACTTTAAAATGAAATTAAAAAAAATATATGGTAGAAACCCCCTTTGGTAACTGGGTGTTTTGTGTAAACAAGGTAAGCACTTGCAAATAAATAAAAATGTAAAATGTCAACCGAAATTGGCAATTTGTTCTTGTTATTATTAAGGATTAATTTGTGAATATTTCATATTATAAATAATTCGAAAATATTGTTTTTTCACTTTTATAGTATATTTTCATTTGAGCGCCCATATTTGGTAGTTCTGCTTGGTCATTAATTAATTCTGCATGGTCATTATCTAATTTACCAGGTTTTTTACACAGACGAAAGATAAATAAAAATTTCATGTCATTCTTAAACAATGAACAACAAATATTTACTATTATATTTATTATTTTAATTATTTTTAGGTAAAAACTCAAGCAAATTTGGTTAATAGTCTGCCAGAGCCGGTGACCATAGTTTTTTTTATGATGACATAAATTAAAATTTTGATTCAATTATTTTTCCTTCTGGTAAATCAGATCACTATCTTCTGTATTTTAAAAAACGGACTTGATAAAAAGTGATTGTCATCTTTTGGACCGACAGATAATAGGTTTTTATATGTATTTAAATAAAGATAAAATATTGTAATTTCATAGGACTTTAACATACGATTTCAAAATACTCTCTCCTGATAGATTTACAGCAAAACTACAAGAGTACAATGTTGTTCAACATTAAATTCTACATCAGATAAGATCATAATTGTTGCAACAGTACATTTGCACTACAAGATTTATTAAATGTAAAATATAACATATTCGTTAAAAATCAGACAGCCATGAAAATAAAAAAAAATATCTATGTGACAGTGACAGTGATATATTACTGATTATTACACACATCATTTTCACCCAATCAGAATGCTTCGTTTGATAGCCATAGTTTTTCAGTGAACAAAATTTGATAAAACCTCAGTATCTTCTTACTTTATGGTATCATTGTCATGGTTACATTTTGTTGATACCAAATATTTTATGTTTGAACTGCAGTCATTCGTCATTCGTGAAATAATCAATAGTTATTCAACAAGAGGTTCGAAAATAATCGAATATACAGTTGAGGATGTGAGATGTGTTTTAAAGGTAACACATTGAGTCCGCAAACTTTATATTCAGATTATTTTCGAAGCTCGAGTTGTATATATTAACACTATACAACGAATAAATCAACTATTTTTACGAAATGTCAAAAACTGTAATTGTTTATATTCACGCGACACCCTCAACAATGTGTTGTGTGACAACGCGTGGACACACTTGATTCCGAGTCATTACCCCCGTATTCACGGATGATACGATTAAATATTATTCAACTGTTTCCGGAACACCATTAGTGGTGTTCCGCGAAAACACGACTTAGCAACATAAATAACTGATGTTATACATCGTAACTAAAAAAAATTCAACTATCTGATTAGTCCATTTTCCGATGAGTTGTATAGTCAAGTAAATACAATTCGAGCTATAAATTTATTAATAAACTTAAATTAATAGCAAAATGTATTTTATAAACAGTAATAAGTGGGTTTTTAATTTAAAATAAAATTTAGGAAGTCTTTTTTATACAATTTTTGAAAAAAAAAAAAAGCTCTAACGTTTCAACTTATCCGAACAGATAGATATATGTATTTGATCGCTTGTTTACGCTCTATACATAAATTAACTGATTGGTGTAAAATTATTTTCAAAAATCGCTATTTGTCAGGTCCATGTATAGTTTCCATAAACCCATAATTTAAATTATATTTACACTTACATTTTATCATATTAGTGTCAGTAACTCCAATTGTAACTTTATTTTCAGCACTCAAAATCGCTTCAGTTAACAATATTTTATGTCCTATATGAATTCTATCAAAGGTACCACCCAAAACAATATGTTTGTACACTTTTTGATTACTTTTTGGAATGCAATTGTCTTCAGATTTGCACTCATTTTCCCAGACCCATATATTATAATCTTTTATTTTATTTGTAACACAGTTATTGACAAATGCATCAATGTTACTTCTTTCTTGTTTGGAATCAAATATTACAGTTTCAATTATTTGAGAGGTGGTAATCGTTTTTCCACAGTTCTTTAAGTTAGAAAGTAAAACTCGTATATCAAGATTATCGCATAGAGCAGCTGCCTAAAATAAATAATTGTATATTTGTATTAAATATATTACATACATACATCTGCATAAATTCCTCGTATAGTGTTGCTATATTTGGTTGGTGAAGTATACCTTTCTGGTTTGTAACTGCTTGGAGGATCACTTATAGCACTGGTAAGGTGTATATATAAAGTATTTTGTACTTGTTTATGAATTGTAGGTAATATTACACGTAAATTTATAGGATTTGTTAAAATCAGCAATCCAGTTTTTACAATCATTGTATTTGAAACGAATTTAGACAATTTAGAGGTTATGTAAATGTCACCAATTTATTTTATTACTACACAAAAGTATTTATATTGTGCAAATAAAACGTATTTAAAGTATAACAATTTTATTTTTACCTATTCCATTATAAATGATAAGTTATCTACAAAAACTCAGACGTAACAATGTTACAAAGGTCAAGGAATATGTATACAGTACTTAAAAAAGTTTATTGGGTCAATAATAAAAAGTTTATTTTATAACAACAATTATTTCCATAATAATACAACATTAGCGTCTCTTTCTAACTGATCTTCAATTTGTAAAGAATTAATACCGGTCGCACAACAAATTTCGTCCAAGCACCAAACACCTGAAAAACTTTTTTGTAATTCTTGATGTGATGAGTTTTCTTCGGTTTCGGTATCACCCAGATAAATTGGATACTGAAAAATATGTATGAATAAGTTATAAAATAAACTCTTAATATAGGA
This sequence comes from Stenolophus ochropezus, assembly GCA_035578165.1. Lineage (NCBI taxonomy): Eukaryota > Metazoa > Arthropoda > Insecta > Coleoptera > Carabidae > Stenolophus > Stenolophus ochropezus. The sequence goes on from JAQOWZ010000008.1 coordinate 24,960,865, forward strand.
ATGTCCCAGAATCGAGTTTACTATGTCTGTTATAAATCAAAATATTTTTCCTGATTTTCGTCACAAAAACAACTTAATTGAGATAATTATACTTTTTTTAAATAATAATTACGATTTTCGTTATGGAACTTATAAATTTTAACGAAAAATTGTTCAAAATAAATTGCGACTAAATATCAACGGTCAACGCAGACAATTTTTTTTTGTTTTATGAAGTAATATTTTTTTAGAATTTTCTAATTAGATTTCCACTTCATTGATAAATTAACTAAATTGTGTATAATCTCTACATTTTTATCTGTAATACTTCATAAGATACAAAAGATATTTGCCGATTTTATGAAATGGGCTAAATCTAATCTAACTTAATTTTTCACCATAATGACACCGTTGATTTCAGTAATAAATCATAGACAATGTTTTAATTTGTACTTTTCGTGAAATAATAGATTACTCATAATAAACGAAAATACTGATGTTAAAATAATCTCTCTATAGAACTGATTACAACGCATTCTATCAGCAAATAAAATAACTAAATATGATAACTGCCATCTGGTGACAATTGCATTAAATTTGGTCGCCAATAGGCAGTTATCTCTTCTCTCTACAGGGCATGAGCGCGATGCTGTCGTTTTGTTTTGTCCCAACCAGAGGGCTAAGCCAACTTCACACTGGTCATGATGCCATGGTGAAAAGAGCGGAAACTTTAAATCAATGTCAGGTAGTTATATATCATCGTGTAAAATAAATGGAAGACATATCGTGAAAAAATATATAGGTCGCAATTATAAGAATCTACATTATCAATTAGACGAATTTTGTCCAAATAACGATCTTTCACTTCGCTACGTAAACTTTTAAAATAAATAGAAATGTTCTATTAAAAAAATTTCGATGTTACCGAGGCAACATTCATCAATTAATTATTATTTTGAAACACTTTATTATTACTTCTTAAATTTACTGCTACCATTCTTCACAACGTCTTTTAAAATTCCCGCTCTTTGCTCAATCACGATTAGTGTGAAGTTATTCAGCTCCCTGGTTTGTACCAAACAAAGCAAAAACAGCAATGCGCTCGTGCCCTTAATAGGACACACCAGCGCTACGATCGTTTTACAGAAAATGAAACTTGACAAAAATAAAAATAGCGGAAACTATAATAAATGTCAAATTTAAATTTAGCGCTAGTAACATTTTAATACATTTACTGACATGATTTATAGTTTCCGCTACTTTTTCATTGTTTTCAAATTTGCGGGTCAATTACCGGAACGATTGAAACGCCGAAATGTCCTATTGAATTTTGGAATAAAAATTTCATGTTCCAATTTTGTTTACATATTAAAAAAAATGTTATGTGTTCAATTTTAGCAAAAACGTAATTCATGTTAATGAATTGTAAAAAAATTCCGAAAATCAAGAAACACATTTTTAAAATTATGTATAGTAAATTCAATTTTGAAACTGCTGTCTTTTCTTACTTTGTATACTCGTCTTATGAGACCTTCTAGTATCCCAAATTGTACCAATTTTCGTTCATTTATGTGTAGAGTGTGAGGATTATATCTTATACATAAATCTTTTATTGTTGTACCGTATGTCATACTGGAATACATACGGAAAATATCTCTTAACGTTGCTAATTGCCGCGCTGAAAATATATCATTATAATTGTATACATTGTTTTGAAATTTGGAATAAAACCTGATTTAGAAACATATTCGATGCACTTTCGCTGCAAAGTTTTATCACTGGCTAACAACTTCAATTTTGGAGTTGCCGTATAAACGTTACAATATTGAAAAATTGGAATTAAAGCTACTACGCCGTAATAAACTAAATTTTGAACACAAGCTTTAACTAAATTGTTTTCTACATCGGCTTCAGCTGCTATTTTAGCTACGTGGTTAAATCCATCGATGTAGGGAAATACTTGATGTGTTGTCAGATCCCACTGATCATCTATAAATTTGTTTTGATCCGGTAAAAATATTGGAACTTGATGGTCTAAAACTGGTTGTGGATCTTGGATAACTTTAACAACTTTTAAATGTGTTGTTGTTGTCCCTTCTGTTAAAGTACAAGCACCGTGGTTATTTAAATCATCCATTACTTGTCTTAATATTTGGGACAGTTTTGTTCTCTTTTCTTCCTCATTGGTGTTATTTGTTGTATGTTGCGATAAAAAGCTGTTTTCTAATTCCATTGCCATCTAAAATAAAGTTTATATGATTTATATCGTATAAATTAGCACATTATATTTAGATTTTAATATTTTTCGAGCCACCATTGACGTAAGCCTAACTACTTTTATATAAAAAATAGCAGGCCTATCATACCAAGTTCATAAATATTTGGTAATCTGGCAACGAGCAAAATTATCTCAAAAAAGTTGCAAATAAATAAATCTGAACTCTCAAATGGTCCATATTTTACAAATACATTTACATTACTTGAAGTTAGTTGTGATGGCGCAAAAAATATAATAAGCGATTCGAAATTATTACAATTATTGTCGTACGGTAACATGAACTTAAGATTCCTTGTAGCTTAAATAACTATTTTTGCATCATGAATCTTTTTTGTTTAGTGTGTTTGTTTACAGAACAGTAAGTTGCTTTTACTGGTTGCTAGGTCTAACAAAACGGTAAGTGAATGATTTAGTTATTTCGTACAATCATTTATTTTTATTACTTATTGCGATTATTAACACATCAATTATTAATAAATAATGTTACATAACGAACAATTTTCGATATTTTTTTTTTCAAAAATATAAATGATAAGAGTTTGAAAAATTGCAAAATGGAACGAATATTTAAAAAATTCCATGGAAATGTATTTTCGTTTTTATGAATTAATTATAATACCTCATTTTGAATACTTCCTTTTATTGATATTAAGATAAATTTAGTTTTGATCGTGTAAAAAATAACAGACATTGAGACCGGTTAAGATTCCTGATCTCATGCAATAAATTATTATGAATATTATAGTCCGAGTTTTGACAGCCACTGGAATAAGTTTGCTGCCTATGTCATGCAACATATCTTTCATTTACATATCGTGATGTTTTATTTTTTTTTCACAAATTTTCCTGATCGCACAGTATTTAATTATTTTTTTCTAAATTTAAATTAGCTATGAAATACACTTCGTATTTTATTACCAACTATAGATTAATTGTCAAATGTGATATCTGACACTGACAGTCGGGTTGGAAGTAGCAAGAATTTGGAATGGGGTAGATGTGTGAGAGAGAAAGGTGTAATATTGTGATTTGTGACGTAGATGTTAAGAGCAGTGAAAACTCGAATAACTTGAAAACGAGTATTTTTTTTTTAAACTTTGATATGCTTTGATAGTTCCTATCATACAGAATTAAGGTCTGGATTGACTATAAGTGATCAATTTGTTACTTTGGTGGAGTATCTCAATTTAAAGTGTCTTTATCAATCTTAATATATAATAGATTATTACAATAAGGTTTGTGTTTGAACCAAATATACATGATTACTTAATTTCTATCAAATACAAAATTAATAAAACTTGAATTTACATGTTTTGTTACACTGGGAGACTCGTTATTTTAAGTACGGAAGTGGCAATTTACTTGAAGCTCAAAATTGCGTATTTTCTGTAAAAATACCTTCAAATACATTTTTTCTGCCTGCATTAATTCATTTTACATTTAACTTCTAGTTTAGCAGAAACATATGAATTATATTAGTTTTAACAATTGTTCAGGCTTGGTAATTTCCATAAAACAAATGAATTAACAAAGATTGACAAATATAGTTGTCAATTTTGAAGTATGTCGTTTTAAAAGTTAATACGTGTCAATATGAAGTTTTTTTTATTGTAAAATGTAATATAAAAGAATTATATAAGGAATAATAATATCAATAGCTAGAGGTAATGAAGTGTACACATCAGGTTTTTTTATACATACCAAGTAATCTGATAGTTTAGTAACAACTGGTTCGTAATGAACTGTTCTAGCCCAAGCATCACATACAAAACAAACATTAAAGTGAAAAGCATTTCTAGGATATTTTTTATCTTCTATGCGAACTGGAAAACCTAGAATTTTCGATCCTAAAAGTGTACTATATTAAAATATGTTGAACTGTTCTTATTTTAAACTTACACTGTTAATGTACTACGTTGTAATTGTGCTTTTGGAATAATATATACGCTAACTGTGTCAAATACATCTTTAGAAATATAATTATCAGGAACCTACATTAAAATAATTAATAATTCAATAAACAATCACGTTAATACGTACCTGGCATGTAATTTTCGGACCGGCTACAGGATGAAATTCGCATAGAAATATACATCGTATAGGTCCTTCTTCGCCACATCCTTCAAAATGTTCTTTAAAATAGTTGCTATTTGTTGTCATTATTAATTTTTAAACATATGATTTTGACACAACTGATTGACATTTCGTAGTTAGAGCATCTGACTACAGATGGCTGCAGCAGGTACGAAAATAAAATGTCATGCGAGAGTGGTTAGTCACATATCAGATGACAGAAACCTTATTATATTCGAACTAAACCACAGAAATATCGTATGAAAGGTAATATACAACAATGGCAGACATAGCACACTCTAAATTAAAGGTAATAACACAAAAATACGTTATCTAGAGTTATATTATCTCGTCTTTTAGCTCATTTTCTATGTGCATTTTGTCCTAATTGTCCTATCTCAAATTTCTACTTGGGGTAGTTCGGCCTATATTTTCTATAATCTTATATTTTGCTTCTGTTTATTATGGAGTCTTTTTGACCAAAATGCCGCTGAACCAGTTCAACACGTAAGTTATAAAAATGATTTGATATTGAATTTATTGATTAGTGGAAATTTCAGGCGATTTTAGTAAATGGAGCGTCGCTTTTCTTTGATATATTGATGCTAGCTTTAGGCTTTCCACATGATGGCCGTAAGTATTTTAAAATTGTAAATATAAACATAAATTATGATAATTTATATTATAGATGCAAGTGCGCGATTCAGCGCAGCAATGGCAATATTCAATTTAATTATACGCCCCTTCTCTATTTTGCTACTTCACCGCGTTTTACAAGAAAGAAATGGAAATTTAGGTAACATTTTGTAAATGTCCCGTAGAAATATGTTCTTATTTTACAATTTAGGACCGCTGGAAGGCGTGGGCAACATATTTGCGTCGCAACAAAGCAATTATCAGGATATGGACAAACATGAGTCTATCCCAACGACGTCTCAAATGGACCAAGATTTTTTTAGGCCTCAAGCACAGCAGCTTTAAATTTAAGTAACGTGTGATATATGTCTAGTTATTGTGTATTGTAAGCCCAAATATATATGTATGTTTATGTACCATGTAATTTCTGTTGATTTTTTAAATAAATTATTAGCTTTTTATTAGGGTGTGGTGAGATATGTTCTATAAAACGTATAGATAAGCAAGTCAAAGTTTGATGATAATTTTTTATTGAGAAATATTTTTTATTGCGGTTAGACTTTGAATTAAGCTAAAGAAGAAAATAATAATATTTTTTGTGAAATGGTTTGGCAAAAGTTTGTTTTATCCTTGACAAGTTTTGTGCATATATTACATTTTTTTGAGAGTTTTATTAAGTAAAAATTATCAACTGTTTCAAACACATTTGTTTTTATGGAATGAAGAATGTAGGGTTTGTTTTTTTTGTTGAAGTGGGGATTAGGGAAATCTAGTGGGTCTTGGTGAGAGAAAATGACGTATCAAACGTCATTGCAATCTATTGTTATGTGGTGATGGTGTTTCATTCTGATCAGCTGTAATATTCCCGTTTATTTGTTCTTATTGTAAGATCTAAGGTTTCTATAAATATAAATGGCATTGATGTAAAGGTTTCAGCAAAAACCATCAAACATGGATGATTTCATATTGCGTACACCACCAAACCTGTACAATTTAAGTATTACATCCATTATAAATCATTTAAAATGGTGTGATTACTTCAAAACAGAGTTTCGAAGCCTTCCTGACAATGTTCTCTTCGATTTATATTACAAGGTAAGACTTATTTTGGTGGTTAAGGTTGCCAACCTCTCCCATTAAAATCGGGATAATTGCCATTTTTTGCTTACTTTATCACTCATTTATAAATATTTCTATCCTAATACAATCATTACAGCTATACATGCTATAAAACATTCATTTCAACGTCCTGAAACTTAATATATGTTGTTATTTTTTGTAGATGTTTGAAGACAAACATTTCGACATTCTGAATCTAGAGCTGAGTAACCTGGATGTCTTTAGTCGAATAATTAAAGTTACAAAAAAGAGAGCTCAACTGCTTCAAATATTCCAAGCATTGGTTGATCACGGCTGCAGAATCTCTCAGAACTTAGTACAAGATTTCTCGAATAAGAGTAAATTAAAAGAATATAATAATATCATCGACATTGGACTTCGTTTAGGGGGATTTCTCAGTGAAATAGGGTGGTATAGTGATAGTGCAACCGTTTTAAAAATTGTAGAAGAGTTGTGTTTGAAGTCTGAACAAAATCCTCATACATGGAGAAAAATGCTCGACTGCCACCATAAGTAAGTTACAATGTAATATTCATTTGGAAACAATACCTATTTACATGAATTTTAAACACATTGAAATTTTTATCTTTTGTTCATAATCTATTTAAAAAAAATTACCATAAATAGTACATTGCAAATTTATTTAATAACAATTTCCTACTTTTTTATGAATTAATTTGCGTCTCATTTTTATCATTGAATTACCATACAAGTTTTTTTACATTTTCCATCAATTTAATTACAATGTTACAAATCGCCTATCGCTATTTTTATTTTTCAAGATTCACTTATAATCCTACCTTAACATTTTTATTATAACCCCCCCTATTCTGTAACTCATTGGTTAATTTTTAAGTAGTTGCAAATTTTTTCTCCAATGAAAATAGATAACTCTGGAGAAAATATCAAAACATTACTTCTAATTGTTGTTTTCATGTCATAAATTTTAGCAAATGCTTAAAAATTAACCACTAAGTTACAGAATAGGCCCAAATATGTCTGGATGTATGTAACTATTAAGTTAAATATTTTGTTATATTAAAAAAATAGTTAGTTAGATTTTGTTTTCAATTGTTCAGCCAAAAATAATACTTATATTTTTTAAAATTATGTTATCAAAAATAAATATTATTTACTTTTCTATAAGTCAGTTCAAATATTTTTTAAACTTTGAGTTGAACAGATAAAATTTACGAATTTTATTGTTTCATCGTGTAGTCTATGCAATCTGAACAAAAGTGAACGTTGTTCATTTGTTTGGAAAATTGTCAAAAATAGTTGTCATATATGATATGTCTTCTAAAAGAGTATTAATTATATATGGATATTTTATATCCTAAAATTTATTAAGATATCAGAAATACACAAAAAACTATAAATTGGGAGATATGTGTAGTACACATCACATTTTTACACAGACGAAAATATACAGTAAAAATTTAGCCCACTTCATAACACAAAATAAAATCCTTTAGTTATAAACTTGAGGCTTGTGTCCCGCTACTGTTTTAATTTTACGTTTTAGTTTTAATTTTTAGTTTGTTTCAATTCCATGTTTTAATTGCAGTACAGATGTGCTGTTTCTTGCTATGTTTTAAGTTTTCATTTTTATTATATTTTATATCATGATTGAGGTTATAAAATATCCCTTTTTGAACATAATATTGGTTTAAAGGGGGAATTCACCATACTGATCTATTTTTCTTTTTATATTGTTCATTTTTATTAAGATTACAGCTGCAGGAATAGCACAAATTCTTCTTCTCACAGTTTCTATGTACAAAACAACACAATCCATTTTAAATTCGTTTTTGAATATTATTAATATTTATTTATGATACACAATCTCAATTTTCTTTATATTTTCGGAGAAGTAAATTTGACATTTTCTGACAGGTTACAGTTTTAATAGTTTTAGAAAGTATGGAGTTTGCATATTCTTGCAACTAAAAAATAAAACTAGAATTAAAATTTAAACTAAAACATGTGCAGGGAATGATTACGAACATAGGCGTATGATATACTCGAGGATATACTTTTCTTGCGATTAAAACATAAAATTAAAATAGTAGCTGGGAATGATACTTTTCACAAATTTTGTTAATATTAAATTACAATTTAATTAAATATTCGTCAAATTGCAGTATGCCTTTCTGTATTAAAATTGATTTTAACAGTGCTTTGTATGTTGTTATTTTTCTTTTTGTAAATTAAGTCGCACTACTACCGGATTTAAAAAAATAGATATGTACAACAAATGGGGTCCTTCATTTTTTTTATATGGAATTTCATCTACTTTGAAAACGAGAACATCCATTATTTACTAACATTTACTGTTATTTATATATTTAATGTGTATTTTAAAATTTTTATATAAAAAATCGTATTTAATTATTTTTTTCTACTCCTGTATAAATATATCGTCATTATTCTATTTATACGATTAATTATGGTAGCCATATTTCATGACTGTGAATTATGGACCCATCTCGACAAATGACAGAACCAGAAATCAATTATTCTCGTTTTTTTTTTTTTTAATCTGCCGTGCTGTGGATTACCCTTCCTACGGCCGTTTAACAGCTGACGAGATAGTCATTTGTCATTGTGTATTCTTATGTTGTCATTTTATAAAATATTTATGCGTTATTTCCAAATTTATAGGAGTAGAAAAAGTATAGTACCTATTATATTTTGGATGAGGGTCATTATTCCTTATATCGTGAGTATTTGTTAACATGAAACATGGGTGATTTATCATATCCATGGTTACGACGTGCTATTTGATTGACAGCAATGTACACTTGGCTTGTCTCATTTAAAATGAAACGTAGGGAACGAATTTACCAGGATTTGTCATTTTTTTCTAACATATAAACAACTCATCTGTTTTCGTAAAATGAACAGAATAGACAATAAAATTCTTGGATTTTTATCTATTACAAAGTTATTAAATAAATATTTCAAATAACTTGTAGATAACAACATATTTATTTTTGATAACATAATTGCAAAAAGAATGAGAATTTTCATAATTTTCTGACTTATAGAGTTAAAGTAAAATTGTTTTTAAAACTTTCCCCATATTCCCTTTTCTTAAGAAAGTGAAGGGTAAAAAAAATATTATATTATAATAGTTCATCTCAAATTTGATTGACACCAATTCTCTATTTAAAGTAATTAACTTATATTGTATTTATTTTCATTGTATACATATACAAGTTTGTTGCTATCTTATATCACAATATTTACAAAGTTTTTTGGATTAGTGTGAGCTTTAAACAATAATATGTGGTCTTATTTTTAGATTATTACACGTTCAAGCTATATACTGTATGTTTACGGGAGCTACAAAAACTTTTAATTTAGCAAATGAGACTATTGACTTTTTGAAAAAAGCTAATGAACTGCCAAATTTAGCTGGAATATACACAGAATTCTCTCTTTTATTCTTCATACGTAGCGAATATGATAAAGCTTATAAATGGAGCATTGAAGCTATGAAACAGTTAAACCCAAACCTACCACCTAGGTATGACACACATAACAGTTGGTACACGATAACAGGCAATTCACGTCATCGGTAAAGGCTATCGCACACTGTTCGGCACCGACCGGCAGTCGGTCGATCGGCAGAAATATGCTTCCATAGTATCTTATTATTGTTCCATGAGTTGCCCTAAAAATACGAATGGAACAATACGTCGTATAAAACGAGGATAATATACTACTTTTTATACTTTGCTTCACTTATTTAATAAAAATCTTAAATTTTCAATTAAAAAATAACAGATAGTAATATAGGGATATATAAATGTTAAATATGGTAACTCTGTTGAATGAAGTTGGACACATTTATCTGTCAATATGCATTTAAAATATTATGAAAATATTATTAAATCTATACGTTATGAGATATGAAATTTCAATATCCTTTTAAATTAGTTTTCTTTATTCGATTTTCCTACTCAGAAATAATATAAATTGTATTAAAAAACATTTAAAAATATTTGAGGTTATCAATTTGACATTCAAAGTGGGGTGAAGTTGTTAGAAGTACCAATTTTATAACATCAAAAATACCAAAAACAGTTTAACAATATTTTATATTATTAAACTGGTTTCAATATAATAATAGAGCAATTGTTAACGCAAAGTATAAAAAGTTATTTTTTTTCTCTTTTTTTTCCTTTATTTCAGCTTCTTTGCGAGGTAGTGTCATAATTGCTGTTTCTTCATTTGAAAAATTAATATTTTTGTATTTTATTCGCTGTTTTTTAACCGTCTGCTATACTTCTCTGCTGATTACTTCCGATCGGCGCGCTGCCGGTCTGTGCGATAGCCTTAAAATAAAAGTAATCTAGCTTAATTAAGTATTCAACATAATTTTAATTAGACAAGACAATCGTTTTATATCTTGTGACAGGTACGACAATATGTAATAATGTAGACATACAATTACTAATTTTTATCAACAGAAGAGTTATTAAAAATTAAATAATTTGTCATAAGTAATATAAGGAGAGCCATGAATTTATTGGAAATATTACGAATAGTTGTTGCGTAGTAACAGACAAACGAGTATCAAAAATGACATTTAGATTTAAGTATTATTTTTGACCCGAGTTGTCGTTACTTCGTATGAATTATTGGAAAATTTTTCTGATTAACTTCATTAACTCGAATTATATTTGCTTGATTTTTCATGAATGACTAGTTTAAACATAAAACTGGGATCTCGAGAACCGTAAGAAATACGAAGTCGGTTAAATTAGAGCATAATTGTCGGATTAGTAGGCCATTTTAAAGATGTATTTGTTTTTTTTTTTTGAAAAATGCCTAGGTCACTAGATATGAGCAAAAAATTAATTTTGCCCAATTTACTATTTGACTTATTACTCTTATTTCAATTAATACAAGATTCCAATATGAATATTCTACAGACACTTTTATATATTTTTCTCTGTTTCGGAATTAGAATATCATATTCCAGCACGCTTATTGATGTTAGAAGGAGCTTCATTCTTAAACGATTTTTGGTTATATTTTGTTATTTGAGATTGGCATGACTGCATTAAATACACAAAATATCTAGGCAACTGACGAAGTAATTCTAATTTACCTAGGCAACAGACGAAACAGAAATCACTGTCACCAATCTAACTATTCTATCAAAAAAATTCCCTTAATGTAAATTGTCAAATATTATTATAAAAAATAATGTAAATAAAAGCCGAAACAGAGAAAATAGTATAAAACATTCGTTATAGAAGGCAATTCAAGCACTCGTTTGTTCGGGCACTCGCTGCTTCGCGCTCGTTCCCGAAATTCAAACTCGTGCTGGAAAAGGTTGCCTTCTACAACTTATGTTTTAATATACTATTACAGGTCTGTATACTGTTCGAGAAATTCATACTAACTTTTAATTTTCATATGGAGCTCAAAGTTGTCATTAATACTATTAAATACAGATTTCTTTTCTCTTTCTAATTATAAGAAACATATCTGTACATTAAAATGAACATAAATTGAGAAACTTACTTTGTAACTTACAACTTTTTTGTTTAAATTCATACAAGATTCTAATTTGCACATTCTGTAGACACTTTTTTACAAGGAATAGACAGAGGTTCTCAAAATTTTTATATCTCTTTTACTTTTGGAGACATTTGCGAAAAAACAACGAGGTGTAAAGATTTTGAGAACCGTTGTCGTTCCTCGTAAAAAAGTGTCTACAGAATGTGCAAATTGTATTCTTGCATAAATTGAAACAAGAAAGTTGGAGTCAAAAAGGAATTTACTAAAATCAGTTTTCTGCTCATATGTAGTGATCTATGCATTTTTTTTATCGGAAAATAAATACATAATTAAAATGACCAACTAATGCGAGAACGACAATGTTTTACCTTTTAAAAAGTTCCACTGTCATTCATTATTAATAAATAGACTTTAAAACCAGTTACTTACACTATAGGAAGAAATTTACAATTTTAATGTAATTTTTATACACAGTTTTTTGATTATCATTAAAAATTAATACTACAAAATAATAATTATTTACATGACATGGCAGAGAGGCTAGTTTTTACATGACGAATATGGAGATTGTAAATTTTAAATTTAATAGCCATAAACTGACGAGATAAGTTTTATATTTTTTCTGAAATCATACAAGAATTAAAAGTTAATATATATTACATAAAGTATGGTATTTTATTAGTAACTGAAATATTAATTTATTTGGTTATGTTGTCAACATTTCGTTGTTTGTTTTGCGCATGGGCTGATTGAACGTTGCCAGATCACAAATTAAAAATTATTATAAATTATTAATATAAATACTGGATGAAATTTACTTACTGTCGCATATATAAACGTATTTCGTATTGAAGTATAAAATATTCTTGTCAAAAAAGATTTGGCAACATTACATTTTACAACTGCCTAGGCAGGGAAATGAATTTCCTTCGCTGTGATAGGTTACTAAATGGTTTCAAATGATTTCCAATATATAAAGATTTACAGGACGCGATGACGTGAATTCCTTTTTATCGTGGACAGTCCACAATTCATTTTGCTATGTATATTCATACTTATATAATTTCAGAATAATCTTAGATGTATTACGTTTAGCTTCAAAAGCTTGTGTGATAAAACGGCAGTTTAAAAAAGCCGGTCTTCTGATCATGCAAGCTGTTTGTCTCGCAAATGAATTCTTTAAATCTGATAGCCAACCATGTTACGCAGATACGTTAATGGATTATGGATTTTATTTATTAAATTTTGATTCTATTGCTCATAGTGTTCAAATATATAATGTAAGTGATAATACACATCACTTGGTGACTGAAAATGATTAAATTGTAAGGTTGGCAATATATTTAAAGTTTTTTGTTGGCATAAATGATTTTCATATTCAACTGTGGCAAATGATCATTATCTCGTTTTATTTTTAAAAACTGGTTATATTTTTATGTACAATACATTTATTTTAATTAAATAACAAAATAAACATTAAACAAAAACTCTCGAAAAACTTATAAAGTTTACTAATTAATGAGGGATACCAACCTATTATTATTTTTTTTCGATCATTTACAGTCATCTAGTATTATACGTCATTTGTTTTGAATGTGTTCTGAATGATTTTGATTTCAGGAAGCGTTGGAATATAGAAAAAGTATATTTGGAGAAAATAATATCCACACAGCCGTAGCTCATGAAGATTTAGCGTACGCTTTATATGTACATGAATATAGTTCAGGAAATTTCACTAAAGCAAGGTACAAACTTTTTTTTTTTAATATTACTGCTCTATCATAAGTAAAGTAAGAAGTGCAAGGTTCGAATCCCGTAGTTGGAGACAGTTGCTGAATTATTTATTTAATGTGTAAATTGCTAAGAAGTCAGTTAACTTACTTTAAGATTAATTTATACCAAATAAGTATTTTAATGTAATTTTAATTCAAGCTGATTTCTGATTAATTTTACGAAACCTGTTTTAAATAAAATTCTATATCTAAATCAATAATCAGATTTAATGTTGGACGTTTTGTAACTTATAAAATCGATTTTTTTTTAAATATTGTTTATTTGTTGTGATAGCCATGAAATTGAAACAAAATTACAAACAAATGCATGTAAACAGTCTTAAATTATTAACATATGAACTTTGTTGCTATTGTTATTCATTTGTGTCTATTTTTGTTTCATGGCTATTACTACAACTGTATATTATTATATAGGCGTCTAGTTTTCTAGCCTAATGACTGGTTTATGATGGATTTAATTTACGAATTTAAATTTATAAATATATAAATTACATATCTGCCTTTACTAGTTCCTGATGTATTTAAGAAATTTATGATTTAGAATTTACATTTAAAATATCTCCATATTTTATTTTCTAACTGTAAATTTGTGAATGTGTCCAACCATTTCATAGTATTTCAAACAAAAATTTTGGCGGGAAGAATGACAGTTTCAATTGACTCACCCTGAGTGACAGTTGAAATGGATATCGAAAACATGGATATCTTATCAATATGAACTATAAAACAATACATATTGATTTATGATAAATGTGATATGCATGATTTTATTATTGCATTCTTTGAGTATTATTCTTAAGAGGTTATATAACTTTCATCTCATTTGTGTCAAATCACGTGACCCAATGTGTATTGGAAACATTTCATACATTTAAATTCACTAAAAACCAAGACGGTAAATTTATAAATTAAATCCATCATAAACCAGCCATAATCTTTGGGATTTCGAGAACAAAAGCTGTCGCAAAAATATGTAGATCACTAGATATAAGAAAAAAACTGATTTTTATCAATTAATTTTTTGACTTTATTACTTTTTTGTTTTAATTCATACAAGTTTCTAATTTGTACATTCTACAGATACTTATTTATGAGAAATTGACAGCGGTCTCAAATTTTTTATAGATTGTACATTTTTCACATTTTTTTCTCTTCCCAATGATGTAAAACACATCTACATTAAAAGAAAAACGAACTAAGAAATTAGAAAATTATTGGTTTTATTCATTGCAGTCAAGTAAAATCAAAAATTATTTGTTTCAAATTTAATATTCGCCTAAATTCAAGTTAATGTTAATTGGCCAAAATCATTTTTTTTGCTTATATTAGAAATTTTGTACAGAAATTTTTACTTTGCAGCGATATTTACCCAAATTTGTTTAAATCTTGTAGATTTCATTCAGAACGAGCTATAACAATTCTGAACAATCTAGTTCCTACCTACCATTTGCTTCTCGCATCAGCCCAAAGAGTAAAAGCTCTCATTTTAGAAGAAATCGCTTTAGATTCAGCTACACATCTATCAGAACCAAGTACACGTAAGTTTTAGTCTTTTACAATAACGTAACATTCAGGATATTCATTTTCAGAATTAGAACTTTTGAATGAGTCGGAAAAATTACATATGACAGCTTTGACATTAGCCCATTCTGCTTTCGGGGAGAAAAATGTTCAAACAGCCAAACATTACGGAAATCTGGGACGATTGTACCAAAGTATGAGAAAATATGAGGTGAGAGAAACAATTTTGCTTTATTTACTTTAGAACATAAATATAGCAATACCGATAGCAGCAAAAAATATATTTTTGTTATTATAAGTTAACAAAATTGCATAATACTACTGGTAAACATGTTTAATTGTTGTTAAAATATGTTAAATGGCAGGTTTTAGTTTTTACAACACAAATTCGATTCCGATCAATTTAAAATTATAATTAAAAACTATATCCGCAGTGTGATCATCACATTACATTTTAAAACACTTTGTAAAGCCGAGTAGTAAATTTAAAAATATGCTTTTTTTTTTATCAACAAATCGAATTGGACCAGAACATAAATCGCACAAATTACAAATTTTAAATCAAATAAGAATCGATCAACATGTAGTATAGCCTGGTTTTTACCAAGAAGGAGCGATTTTAGTTTTAACTTCCAAAACTAACACTTCTGATTGGCTAAGTACAAATTTACACAGTTCATATATTTTACATTTGATGTATTGTCTGTCATAAGTTTTGATGTTATCTGTTTTCTTGTTAATTGTTCTTATTTCAATATCGTTAAATAAATCAGTTCTTTTAGGAACTAATAATCTTATTTCTGCATATTAAAAATGTTCAAAACTATGACAAATACCATTAGTGTAAATCTGACTTTCGTATTCGCTCCTCTTAATAAAAAACTGGGTTTTTATAGAAATTATTTTACGTAAAAATATTCTCTAATATTATATCGATAAATAAGTTTGGTTTGTTAATGAATTACTTTGATTTTATTTCTGGTTTTGTAAAACCAGATGCAGTGTTTATTAATTCTTAAATATCTTAAATTTATTTATTTAAAATGTGCCTTAAATGTGCACAAATATAGTCTTAATTAATAAGTTTAACAAACAATAAAATTAAGCGGTTGTTGATCTTTATTCAATCAGTTCAAATCCCTGATTTGTACAAATGAATATATATGAGTTTGATTTTGGTTAACATAAATTATAAGTAAATTAAATTATAAATTAGAGTTAAACTACTTGAAAGGAATTAATTATTACCAAGCAATAATTTTGAAATTGTGAATTGGAACGAAAAACTGGACGTAATCAAAAATTCAAAGCGAGAAACAATAATTAATTTTCAAACTAGGAGAGAAAAGCGTATCTTTTTACCACTCGAGTTCCAAAAAAAAAAGTACTTTCCTTTCGTGTTAGACATAACATTATTTACAATTCAACTTCAAGTTGTCAAATTGTGAAATAATGAGAAAAAAGAAAATTTTTCCAATATTTCATTTATAATAACATCCATGTTATACTGTTGATAACATTGTACATTTTCCTATCTAGAGAGAAAAGTAATTTTCCTCATTATTTTGCGAGAAGAAAGTACAGCTTTCTATGCATGTCATGAAATATTTTTATTTGTATGCTTGATTTTTATAAATTTATTTTCTGTTTTGTCTGTTCGTAAATAAAACTGTTTTATTTGATAAATATTCAAAATTAAAACTTGTGGAATACGTATTATACTAAACATGTCTTTATCTACACATAAATGTTTCACGATTAAAAACTACTAACTACTATTTACAAACAAGTTATGTAATTGCAATAAAATGCATTTTTAGGATGCAGAAAGAATGCATCTACGTGCAATAGCCATCAAAGAAGAGCTACTAGGTCGCGAGGATTACGAAGTAGGCCTTAGTATCGGTCATTTAGCTTCTCTATACAATTACCACATGAAACAACATCGTAAAGCCGAGAAACTTTACTACCGTTCCATTGCCATCAGCTTGAAATTATTCGGCAAAACTTACTCTGGTTTAGAGTACGATTATAGAGGTCTCTTACATGTTTACACCGAACTGAAAGATATGGATAGGATGCTAGAATATTATTACATTCTCAGCGACTGGAAAGAGTTAAGAGAGAAACAGAATCACAAAGATATAAACCCGACGAGTATACTGGAAAGACCCAAGTCAATAGCTGAAATCACTCAGAACTTCTTTGACATGATCTGAATTGCTCAACTAGTATTTCACAGCCTAGTCATTCAAGTGCTTAAAGCAAGACGGAAGGAAGAATCAGACTGAAGAAGACGCTTCGTTATGCTTTACTAGGATGGTATACACCGTTTTAAAGCAGAGATTCTCACGGAAACACACAGTTAAATGTGTTGCACAAAACATGTTACAAAACGGTGAAAAACATAAATTTATAAATTAATAACAAAGAATGTAGTAGAAAAATCATAAATGCAAAAATTAATACTGAAAATAAGATTCACAGGTGTTTTTAATAAACTATACAGTGCAAGGTTATATTTATATGATTTCAAGGGCTTTATTTTAATATTTGCAGTTTAATTCTTCGTGCGTCGAAATTATCTTCAATATGATTTCGTAGTAAGATAGTAAATATAACATTTTTTTTTTAAACTTACAGTTCCAAACAGTTTATGGATTTGTACGTATACATTTAACAGAAATTCGAAATTTCCAGAATTGGATTTTAATTTGTTTTTTGTACACCTTCAAGAGCATTATTTGAATATTTGTTTTTTAATTTTTCATGTGACATAGTTATGTTTTTATATAACATAAAAATAACTAGGTTTGTTCGTATCTACAGTTAATAGTTCGCGAACTACTAAGCATGTGCATTTAATTGAAAGTGTTCGAATTAATATTTAAAATTATATATTGTTCTATTTCGAGGGCCCTATTTGTATATTTGCTCTTTAATTCTGCATGTGTCGAATTTATCTTTAATATATTTTCGTAGAATATCGAAATGGAAAATAAATGAGGCCTGTTCGAAACTACAAATCGCGAACTACACTGAAACGCTTGCGCATTTGCCTGCAAATATTCGAACCCAGAAGGTTTATAGTTCGAAATTTTGAAAATTGCCAGTTTTCTGGTCGAACAATCCAGAACTATAAATTCAAGATATAAATGAACACTTCTCTTCTCTTAGCCAGAAGCTAAAGTTACAAATATTTAAAAAATTACTCTTGCTTATTACAGTTTGATGAAAAAGTTTTTGTAACTGATTTTGTAGCCTTTCTGTATAAATTGATCAGTTATTTATTTCTTATTTTGTTTACTTTTTTAAACAGTAAGTTATGAATTTGGAAAGCGAATTAAAAATTTGCTTAACGCCTGTCAAATTTAAAATAAATTTCATCAGTAACAATTAGTTCTAAATTTTGTCAATGTTATCTAAATAGGAAGTTGCATAAAACTTCCAGTTCTGAAATGATTTGGAACTGATGACTTATGATTACAACTTATTCTACTAGCAAATAAAATAACTAAAATTCTTTTGCCATCCAGTAACAATTTTATGAATCATAGTTGCCATATTGAATATTGAAAATTTTAATATTGAATATGTTATATTAATAATGAAAATAAGACTGTTTGCCTTGTTATTGATTTTTGCATTTGAGATTTTTCTGTATTGTTATAGATAGTAGGGATTTAATAAAATATGATCGTAAATCTATACGAAATAACCATATTTTACGTGTGATTGATTTGAAACGTTCAAATTCTGGCACCAAGTGCGGAAAATGTAAATCTAAATTGAAATAACAGGTAAAATATTGCAATTATTGTTATTGTTTATTTTTTAAAATATTGTATAGAAACTGCACAATTTTTACCAAAAATAATAAAACGAGTGCTTTAAAAAAGCATATAATGTGTGAAAATAAAAAATGAAAATCTCTGGTTTAAAACACGCACTAAAAGTAATTGGGATAGAACAGAAAAATTATGTGCATTAGAAAATATTCTGTTGTATCCTGCCTTAATTGTTTTAAAAGTATTTTCTCGAAGAATACTTGCATTTGACTAATACTCTGTTACGATCTGATATTTAATTCTTCCTTTGCAAGTATTGTTCGATTTTACTTTTGATCTCTGACATTCATGGTACATAGTATTTACTTTTATTTTAATTTCTATTAATCATGTATGTAATGTATTTTATGAATTTTATTATTGTACATTTCCATATAGGACATAAGTTATTATTTTGATATATATTATGATTTTATCAAGTTAAAAAAGAGTTAGATATTGATTATGTACTAATATGTATAGATGAAATGTATATTTGTGCTCCGTAGTATATATAAAATAAATGTAGACTTTATATACAAATGTTAAATGGGATCCGTAGATTAGCATTCTATTTCATTTCATTTCATTTATATCATCGTTTTTTTTAACAAAATACAAAGATTTATAATTCATTATAATTTGGAAATATGAGGACTTGTTATGGAAATTAAAATTGAAACTGTGAATTAAAAAAAATTAAACAGAAATTTACATAAATTTAGAATAACATAATCCAAAAATATCGCTGTAGATTTAAAGTTCGCGATATTTATATATTTTTCAATTATTTCTTTTTGCTGTTAAGCATCGATAATTGAAATTTTTATGGACATTTTTATTTTTAATAGTAAGAGTCAGCAGCCTTTTCAGGAGACCTACAGCTCGCATAGGTTTCAAATCACTTGATTTGGTTCTAGTCTGAGTGCGCTAACTTAGTGAGCCACCGCTTTCTGTGTTTTGTTTAGTTTTCGAATATTTGATTATTTTGCGCTATAAAAATTTAGTGAAAATGACAATTAACACAAATATGAATAACATAATTTGTTGACAAATTTTGTTATTTTGAAATCCTTAATTAGAATCGCATACTTAAAACTCATTTTCTCCCAAAAACACAAACTGAAATTTTACTTTTATGCTTTGATTGCTTTCAATTGCTTTGACTAATCAAAATTTATAATATTTTACCTTGTAAAAATAAAATAAATTGTTAATATAATGGTTAGTTAAAAATATATGTCAAACAACGATAAAGGTAGTAATTAATTAACAGTAATTAATGCCATGGTAAAATAATAAAATATGTTACGTAAAAACAGTAGTGCTTAATGAGAGAACCAATTGGAATTCTTGCTTCAGCAATCTAATTTTAACAGATTAGGGTAGCAATCAAGTAATATTTCCAGTATTTGTACGTAAAATCATAAACATATTTTTTGTTTAAATTCATATTGTCTACATGCAAATGAATGAATGTTTTTAGGACGATTTTAATATTAATAAGCAAATGATAAAATAAACGTAAACAGTAAACACGTTGACTCAAGAGGTCACCGTCACATGTTGTTACGCCGCCATTAAAATGCTAACAAACACTGGAAAATAACAACCAAATATTAACTTTAAAGTGAGATATTTTACAATTGTTACTTCTAATATGTTTTAATTAAATTTATGTTATTTTTAGTAAACATTTCGCTATTCGTTTACAAATGGCTGCTTCAAAACCTGTCAAAAGTGGCATGTATATTTATAGGACAAATTAACAACAAATATATGAAAAATGAGTAAAATCTTATTAAAATGTGGTACGCAGCCATTATGCGGTTTCTTAGACGTAGAATAGTATTAGGAATAATATTTACATTATCATTGACCTACTGCATTGTCAGTTTTATGAACGAGGTAACAAATGCAATTAAAACATCTTCATACCTACCGTATTTCATCTCGTAGGAAGATTATACAGACAATGATATATCTATACCCGTAAGAAGGACGCAACCTTTCATATGGAGAACGTTACAAGAACACAATTTCAGCAATGACTCGGATACGAGTTGCAGAAACTCGGTACAGGGTCAAGTACTTATAGTAGATGACCGAGGGTTTGTGTGTTCGAGAACAGATGTAATGGCAAACGGATGTTGCAATTCTGAATTACCTTTGGTGCAGTATTCTTGCGAGAGTTGCAAGAATAATAATTGTTGTGCTATATACGAGTACTGCGTTAGTTGCTGCCTACATCCTGATAAGGTAACTATTATAATATTAAATACCATATACGTATCTCAAAACGAATTTAATGTTTAATAATTTCATCTATGAATTTGTAAATTGTAACGTAAACAATTTCTGATTATTAGGTTAGGTCATTACTTAGAAAAGATATTTCTATTTATTTGATCGATAGATTTAAAATTTAGTTACACTAAACACCGTATAAGTTTGAATTTACATGATTATGTATTCATATAATTATAGTTCGAAATAATAAAAAATAGAGATCAGGCTAACAAAGAAAGAATCTTAACAACAATTTTTACGGGATAAATTCTAACGATTAGGCCAAGTAATCATAATGCAAAACATTTGAAAATTCCACCAATGGGAATAGGATTATACTGATAAAATTCCCTTACCCCCGATATATTTGTGCTACCAAGTAAATAAACAATTGTTATTGTGTACAACTGTCATTTTGACAGCAATTAATATTTCAAAATAATTAAATTGTTTCATTTTAGAATTTAACTCACCAAATAAAACAACCTCCTGATTTTGATAAACTTATTTTTCTTGCCTTTAATAAAATCATTTATGCAAAATGCCAAAGTAAAAACCCCTCCTCCTTCGAAATGCTTCCGTGATTGTTGCTAAGCAAAAAAAAATCGTGCAAAATAAAAGTTTATCGATATAATCAGAAAGTCTTGTGACCAATAAATTAAGAATTCGTTTCTAAAGGGGCGCACCGAATATGTCGACGAACATAGAAAACACAAAGATACAAAATGCGTTTCTTATGGATGCTTATATCAATTTTCTATGATATGTTTACTGTGCTAAACACTTGTAAAGTAGTTTTCTGTTCCCCATATCTGCCTCTCATTCTAAGACCAAAATTCCTACTTGGCGCAGGTGTCTCTTCAGTTCAAAATTACTCTAAATCAGTTTGAATCCAGACATGCACATTCGACCTAAAACTTTCATCGTTCTATGAAAAAAATAATGTATATCTTGTGTTGGTTTATGTCAACGATATTAAATGATGAATAAACGAAATGTTTCCTTTTTGTTATTATGCCCTAAAATTTTGTATCAGCCGAAATTGTCTTAAAGTATAAAGATATTAATACAATTTCTTAAACCTTCAAATTGGTAATAAAGTGGTGAATATTTGCAGAAAGCAGTCCTGGAAAACATTCTAGGAAGAGCAACGAAAGAGAACAACGTTCTGTTCGCGTCAGTGACGGACCACTTCGAGCTATGCCTGGCCAAATGTAGGACTAATTCACAAAGTGTACAACATGAGAACTCATACAGGGACCCAGAGGCTAAGCACTGCTTCGGAGAAAATGCCCCGGCCCCAGACTAGATATAGAATACAGGAATACACTATATTTTCTATTCTGTTTTGTTAAAATGGCTGTAATATATAATTCTAACGATTTCATAAATATAACGTTAAATATTATGACTGTATATTTTTGCAGTGAAATGAATTACAAAATTTTGGAGCTAAAAATGAAATTTATAAATATATAATACAAGAATTTGATGTGGATGTGTAACGTCAGAAACTCGAATGCGCATTGATCCGATCGCTGTAAAGGTAAGTGAATCTTACTTTATAATTTAATGTTCTACGAATATATGATGTATAAAGTGACAAATTATCAAAATATTGATTATTTGAACTGTATTTTCTTGTTAGCTTTGAATCGCATTTAATGTTAATAATACTAGTTTTGAAATTAGTTTCAATAACATAAATTCGTATTCTCACGTACGTTGAAGTTAGGGCTGCGCGATATCGAAAAAAATGATATTGAATATCGATATAATCGGAATTATCGATATTATTGGAATTATCGGAATTATCGATATTATTGGAATTATTGATATATAGATTTTATCGGAATTATCGAAATATCTATATTATCGATATTATTGGGATTATGAATACAGGTGTTCATTTTAAATAGGCCACCATTGTGTAAGAGCTACGATGTCCGTTAAATTAGCAAACAATTTCTATTTTACAACACTATTAACATGAGACAAACATTTTTTTAAAAAAAAACCAGTGGTTCTCAAAATACGGTCCCAACTTTTTTATTTTAAATGGGAACCTATTTTTTTAATTTGCTTATTCAATAGAGAATTTTATTCTGAATTCAATGATATAATATTATCATACCCTAACATAACGACTTTTATGAGAAAAATGCATCTGAAGTTTTATATTAATTTGATTAAAATATGACAATAATAAGAGAGCCATGACGGAAAAAACGGAATAAAAGTTATTTTTTAACCTGGAATTAGTGTCTTGAATTAAAAATGTGAATACTTTTTTTTGTTATTATACTTTTATTCACTTCTTTCTGTCAAGGCACTGTTATTATTTTCATATTTTAATCAAATTAACATAAAACTTCAGATGCATTTTTCTCAAAAAAATCGTTATGTTAAGGTAATTCTCCTCTTTCGCGTTTCAATAAAACTCAACAACTAACTTCTTCAAACAGCTTTATTTTCAGGCAATGTATTAGTAACTCAGAATATATTGACAGAAAAATAATAACAATATTTTCATAACGTACTCGCAAGCTATATCCACTTACATTATTTGTGCGTTTTTAAATAAATTGTTAACATGGTAAAAAAAAATTCTGAAGTAATAGAAAAAAAATTATTAGTCGAAAACGAGTAAAATGAACAAGAAACCAGACAAAGCGAGATAGACAGAAACAAGAAGAAGCGTAGGGGAAAGAAAGTGAGATTTCAAATAAACAGTGAAAAAGAACAAGGAAACCGTAGTAGAAGGAACCGTTCATCTCTGAATTTAATTGACTGGTGATAATTATTTTAGCCTCACTAAAAGATTCATCAGGATATAAACGTTTATGAAGCATAAATTTATTTCTGATGAATTTAATTCTACTATTACATATTTCATTTCATAAAGATTACAAATGTTGTAATTGTATTACATATTTTACTATTTCTTACAAGTGCTATCCCTATTAAATGAACTGGTGTCTCAAATATGTGCGCTATGCAATAAAATATTACTAATTTTTTTTTAAATAAATATTTTTAATTGCATATTTTATAGTAGTTTTAAATATTTATTTCGAAATATTTATCCGTACGAAATATTTAGTAAACTCACTTCTAATAGACAGTTTTTTACCAAAAGATGATTTTTATAAAAATGCAATTAGTCAAATTCACCTTAAAAATAGTTCAAACATATCGGTGTTCAATACCTCTTACCTGTGGCTGTTGGTTAATAATATTAGCAGATATATTGAATTTTGATCGGTCGTTATTATAAAATATTAAATAGTGATTAATAATAACATCATTTGCATATTAATATTTATTACAAATTAAAAAAAAAACTAAAAAAAAAAATACATAATAGGAAGATTACATTTTCTCGGTGTTCATTTTTCTGAGTTTTGCCTTAAGTTGTGCGATTCGTGGCACCACATTATACGTTATTGTGGGACGATTATATTTCGAAAATCCTAATCCTTCATAATGTTTTACTTGTTGTTGTTGTGTTAATGACATGTGTCTCTTTACATTCACCATTTTCTTTGCGACGATTTCACAATTTTCCTGAAAAATATTAAGAAATTGTATTAGCTACTTCTAAATTTGAAGAATATTTACTTCAGAGTACAGAAACTACAACAGAGTGAAAACAGTGAAGCCAAGTTTCATTAGCTTATTTGCTATCCGTTCGCCATACTTGTAGGAACCAATTTTTTGGATCTTTATTGCATATTTTATTATAAAATAGTTTTTATCAAAACCACAAACAAAATGCCATTTTCACTTTTGTTCGTAATTGCCGGACATCCCGCAAAATAGAACAAGTATTAGAATATGAAAAAAATAACATTTCATTTATAAGATTTCTGATACATCAAATAAATTTCATTATTTTGTTTTTTTAAACTTTAGATTTGTTTCATCTAAGATTTAAGTCTGCACGTCGTCTACGACTAGATGGCTCTGTCGAATCTAATTCCAAAACATTGATATGCAAAATTGCTTGACATTGTATCTTGCACACTTTCAATCTTGTATACCTTTTATCGTGCACACTTTTAATTCGCGAAAAAAAGTTACCTTACACACATTTTATCTTCCTAATCATTTTATCATCCACACATTTTATCTTCAGAAAAATTTAATTCAGTATATTTCATCTAATTATAAATATGTTAATTGCATGGGCAATAAAATGAATGACAGGTACAATTACAATGATTTAAACATCAAACGTTGGCGAAGATAAAATGAGTGGAAAATAAAATGAATGAAAGATAAAATGTGCGCAAGATAAAATGTGTGTAAGATAACTTTTCTTCGTGGATTAAAAGTGTGCACGATAAAAGGTATGCAAGATTAAATTTTTGAAAGATACAATGTCTAGCAATATAACATGTGTGGAGGATAATAGGCCAATTTTGAAAAAAAAACTGTAAGACTTCAGATCTGTAAATCTGTAAATAATGAACAAAATCGCAACGAAAGTAGCCATTCTTATGTAAAATTTTATATTAATCAACAAAAATAGATGCGTTTTTGTCAGGTTTTTACAGATTTACAGATTTGTTCAGAATTGGCCTATAAAATGTATACGCCCCTTTCAAATAGACGTCATGAATAGGGATACCGATAAATTTAATAAGGGAAAAGATGTATAAGCAATAGTATGGTGTTTTACAGAATATGCCCTCTACTAGAGAACAAATGTACTGCAGCCGTTTTCTATTATATAAGTATTTAAAAACACCATACTATTGCCAATACATATTTCCCTTATTAAATTTATCACTATCTCTGCCCATGGCGTCTATTTAAAGTTCCCATTCTTTTCTGGACCATGGCCTCTGAGATGTTTGGGCCCAAACGACAGCAACGCGCTAGTGCCCTTTATATTTTTCAATTAACGGTGCAAGGAACAATGTCGAGCAATATAACATGTGTGGAGGATAAAATGTATACGCCTCGAAATTATCTGTTCCGTATTAGTTACAGAATATACTATTTATGTTCCTTGGCTTCATTTTTATCACCGTATTGTTAGCTTGTACTGTTTTTACAGAAGTTATATACTCCAAAGCCCTAAACACACCGGTCAATGACTATAAAACATTTAATTATCGATGGTTATCGATAAAACATTCATATAACAACGATCATCGATGATAACCAACTTCATGTATTTTTTTTTGTTTGTGCCTACGTTCATATCACACTGCAGCACAGAATAGTTATATACAGAAGCGACACGGAGTGTCGGTACCTTTGATTTTACCCTATTCAGTTTGATGACCTTGGAGCATTGTGTGGACCTTTAAATTTATTGGCTGATTTACTCTCGAAATTTAAATTTTAGTTTGAATGATAAAAAAATTTTTAGAATGTAAAAATACTAAAGTTATAAATTTATCAATATAATAAAAGCAAAAAGAAAATGTGTATTTTTAAACAATTATTTAACAAGTACAACTTTGAATCAGCCAGTAATGGAAAGCTGATACATCTTCTTTTACTTTGGAGTATGTGGAATATAATAATTTCTTTTTCATAATTATTTTTCTTAATTTTTATCAAAGTGATAACCTATTGTTGCTTCTTGGAAATCGATTTCTGTATTTTATATTTTTATTATTATTCCCTTATTGAAAATTTTCTAGGCGCGTTAATGATTGATAAACAGAGAAATTTGAGCCTCAAAGATGTGACGAAACTTTCCGATTTTAAACGATGAGTCCTTTCAATTTATTGGCTTTCCCCATCTCACTCTAATTTTTGTTTCTCTGTCTTACTGTCGCTTCTGTATAAACCTATTCTGTGACCAAAGCGCAAAATTTTTGAATTAATAGGACCGGTGTGTCTAGAGATTAAGGCATTTATAATTACTTTTAAGTCATCGAGTTGTTTTTGTAATATTTCCACCGTTTTCATACTTCTTTCCATATCATCCAGAAGACCTGGATATGTTAAAAGCCCGGTATTTTTTTTAAGTTCTAATCGCGCTACTCTGATACTATCTTTTTTTATTTTGAAGTTGTTCAACTCTTCTCGTTTCTTCGTTACGATTTCATCTTCTTGATCTTTTGTTTCTTTCATTTCTGCGATTTGAACTTCAAATCGATTGACTTTTTCTCGGATATGCGCTAAACCCAACATATCTCTGAAGTATCGGTTTCTGAGTTTCATGAGCTCTTCTTCTCTTTCCTCTACTTTGTCTCTGACGTTTTGGTTCTCCATTCGAAGCTGTTCAAAGTCGATGAGGTGGAGGGTTCCACCTATGGTTTCCAGAGATTTGATTTTTTGTTCGATTTCGCGCACTTTATCCCGTTTTTTAATGTAAGTCAAACGGATTTTCGCGATGTCTTCGCTTTTTTGTTGTTGACGTTGCAGAAGCTTTTGCATACACTTAAAAGAAATTATTAATTAAAATTTAAAAAATGTATTTTAATATTTAAAATTACTTCTTTTACAATTTTCTTTTTTTTTTTGTTCTAAATGTCAATACATATTTAATTATTACTTCATTTTTATAATTGCAGTCTTAAAATATACAGTTTGAATACTACAAACCTCGACATAGGGAATTAACATGGGAAAACAAATTTGTTATTATCTGCACCGCTAAATATAATAGGGCGAACGTAGTATCGTTGGTTAGATTATTTAATTTTGCATCTACTTATATCTGCATTATGAGGTTTTCTCATTAAAATATTTCACTGTAATCGGGATAACCAATTTCATATAATAAGAATTGACGCGACGTTTCGTCTGTTATTTCAATATATTTTACATATTTGTGGATATTTCAACATTTTAAATATAAAAATTGATAGATAAAAGTTTTTCTTATTCTGTTTACTGTATTAAGAAAATAATTTCGAATAGTTGTAAAAAAAATAAATTAAAAAGGCCAGCATAGATGGCGGTTTTGTTGTTGTTAAGATTGAAGATTCAAAATAACTTGTTGTTTGGAATATATTTATTGATGATCCAAAATAACATTATGGTTATGGCATATCTGAACCAGAATAAGGTCTTTGTGAAATATTTGTTATTGATTCATTTTCAACTATGAAGTTCGATTTCATAATTACGTAGTTTTCATAAAATACATGGCAACAAAAAAATGGCCAGAATAAACATTCATTTAGATATATATTACCTTCCCTCTTTTTAATACATCAATATACGCTTTTCGAAAATTTGCAGCTTTGGAAAAATAATGCAACGATTTACAGTAATATAATTATTACACTGCGGAAACAATATATGTTCGATATACTTAGTTTTTCACTTCAAACGTCCGTTAGAGCATGTATTGTCAATGCAAATAACAAGGCGATATCCCGATTATGGAAGTATTAAATTTTTCCACCAGATGTCAGCTACTTCGACTTTTTCGTAAATTGTATTTCATTATTGTCCCGGGTAGGCTGTATCTATGGCAATGGTTATCAAAGTAGCACCTTGGGGTGCCTTTTATTACTTCTAGAGGTATCGCAGGTGAGATTTAGCATCGAAGGTATTTTAACAATTATTACTTCATTATTAATTTAGCATTGAAGGTATTTTAACAATTCTTGGATCTGAGCTTTTGAACCATCTCCTTCATACTGATGTTAAACGGTTGTCCAAAGAATGAGTATTGAATCGTGTTTACGAACTAAAAGTGGAACTACCTACTAAAACTGAATAAAGTAAATTCCATCTTCTATCATGAAAAAATAAGAGAAAATTTCTTAAAATCGTCGGATAAAATTAAAACTTTTAAAGACAAGAAATTGAGACAAGTTGGGAATGTTTACAAGAACAACCAAAACCCTTGTTTACACTACGAATACAGATTTGCTACTATTTTCCAGATATATCTTTTGATAGTTTTGACTGGATTCGTTGTGAATGCAATATTTTGAATTTTCATTAGAATCATATTAGATATTTATTCAGAATAAATATTACAATACAGGAGACAGAGTCCTTCGAGTTTTAGTTCAATTTTCTACCTCTTGTGTGAATATGACCTAAGATTTTCTACGTTTGTTAACATCATAACTAAAAAGAGAGAACGATCGAAGTCGATAGAACATGAAATGCGAGTATGTAAATTACACCTAACTCATGTATCGTATGTTTACCTAAGATTAATAAATTGTCTTTAAAATTTCATGCATTTTATATAATCTATTTAGGGTGCCTTCACATTAAAAAGTTTGAGAACCACTATAAATATGATTCGAAACTACAACGATCCTATCTTTTCTTTCTTAAAGAAACAGTTAAATAAATTTTATCGTCAAATGGATTTATGTATTATTAAAATAGATTTATTAAATATTATTATCAGGGGAAAAGTACAAGAAAAAATATTTTTTTTTGCAGGTATGTATCCATTTCATTATCAAATTCCAAATGATTTAAAAATTTGGCTCTTCTTTTTCAGTATTTTTATTTGGTTAAAGATTGACGAAGCTAGGATTTACACCCCATATTTTATACTTTACTTAGTTCGATTCGGGTTGCGCTAACCAAATGAGCTACCGCTGCACGTATAACTAAATCATTACCTTTTCTGAAATAACTTTCCCAGTTTTGCTATCGATTAACGAGTGTCCAATTTCAAATTCTCTGTCTTGCATGGCTTGAAAGTTTTTCCTAAGTAATTCTAGTTGTTCATCCCTTAAAATAATCGTATCCAAAAGTTCATTATCTACTGCTTCGCGCTCTCTATGTGTACGAAGACGCATATCACAGAAATCTTTTATTTTATCTTCGTATCTTCGTAATAATGGTTCAAATACTTCTGGGTCAATATCGTCGAACACTTTTGTTATCTGAAATTCATACTTACTGTATTTTACACTGCTAGAAATTCTTTGTTATATTTAAACGAAATAGGAACGAACAAATGGGGTTTGTGATCATAATCGAATTTCAGTATATCATAAAATTAGTTTGCAATAATATAGTTATTAGCAATTAAATGTTTTGGTGAAGGGATATATGACGTCACGACGTCAGCTATCTCCCTTCTTTCACGATTCTAAGCTGACGTCACATCATCCCTTATTTTTTTCTCCTGAACTACGAATAATGAATCGATTTAAAAAATACGGATATTTTAATATTTTGTCTAATATCATAATCTCTCAAACCAACTAGTCTCCGTACACACATCTTTCCGCTTTGTTTCTGAAATATATAAACCACCCAGAAACCTTCTGGAACTCAATATTTGTTTCAGATGAACCAAAATAAACCTTTTTGGATCAGGTGGACGAATTATTGTTTGGAAAACGAATAATGAACAAATGAAAAGAAAAAAAATATTCCCAACAGTGAAATATGAAGGAGGATCTGTGCTTGTATGGGGTTGTATGAGTGCAGAAGGGGTGGGAAACTTAATTTTTATTGATGGGAAAGTGAACCAAATGGGTTATTTCCTTTGTATATTTTAAAGGAGAATATCGAAACGTGTGCTGAAAAATTGTGTTGTAGAAATTCTTATATATTTCAACAAGATAATGATCCCAAATAAAATAATACATAAACTGTTAGAATAATTATTGTACAATTGTAGACAACAATTAAAAATACCTCCACAGTCTCCAGATATGAATCCCATTGAACATCTCTGTGATTTATTTAAAAAAATGTGTAAAACAAGACGTCCAAAGAATATAAAAGAACTACTACATTTGTGGTAAAAGAATGGGGTAAAATTGACTCCCAAACTCCAAGAAAATTAGTGAGAAGTATGGCAAACTGTTTAAGGGAAGTAATGCTAATGAAGGGCGGTTCAAAAGAACATCGATTCTATATAATTTACATGTGTACGGAGACTATATTGGCATATTTAGTTATTATAATAAATAGTTATTTATGATATGTGTTAAAAGTGACATTTTATGAGTGAGTGGGGAAGTTTGAAACGAGGCGAAGCCGAGTGTAACAAACCTCACGAACGAAATAAAATCACTTTTAACACAAATATCATACACTATTTTTCCTACGACCCTAGTTATATATTAGTAAATAAAAAATATAGAATGACATTTATGACAGGTCATGATGTATTTGTTACGAACAACTGAGCATAAGTGCTCTTAAAAGTATTTACTGCGTTATAAACTGTTATTGCTGTTATTTTTTAACTTGCTAAGCAACCGTTAAAAAGACTATTTTTAACAGTGGTCGTAGGAAAAATATTTTTTTTTTCGATTTCATTACGAAAAATTTAGGAAATCAATACATTATTTTATTCATTAATATAGTAAGAATAATATAAAAATTATTCTGAGTATATATATTTAATAAACAACTTAAAAAACAATACTTTTTTCCTTTACTGGTGTATGGAGATTAATTGGTTTGAGTGAATGTAAAAACCAAAATTTGTTCACATCCCATTTAATTTTAATGAAATGGAACTAAATTATATGTATTTAAGCTTAATACCTTTCTTCGCAGATAATATTCTGCTATTTTTTTGTAAAATAAACCATTCCTTCTTTTAAGGACCTTCACATCTTCTCTTAGCCTTTGATATTCTTCAGTATATGCTTCTCTATTGATTGGCTCTTTATCTTTTAACTGAAGCCCAAGCTCTGCTAAAATACTAATATCTTCTGATTCTTCTTCCTCAACGTCTTCGTAACTAGAACTTTCGGGAGTTACTGCAAATTAAGAAAGCTGTGGATATCACAGAATTAACCGGCACTACCGAATATGTAGGTACGTTGTTATTTACTTATTTTGATACTTTAAATGTATTCTTTCGAAATATTTACTTGTTACGAAACAATCGCAAAAATCTTTATAATTGACAATAATATACTGTCATTTCCGGATGACCAATTTTTACGAATAGTTGATCAATTGTCCAATTGATTTCAGAAGTGTAAATATAAAGTTTCAATTAAATACGTTCAGCCAAATTTGTTGTACATGTGCACACATATATCCAGACTGACAGACGGACAAATATTCTAAAAGTAGTCAAAACACATTGTAAAGATCTTTATTCGTGGACATTTACCGGTCGGTAAAAAATATAATCAATTTCGCTTAATCGAAATAATTGCAAAATTAACATTTTGTTTATATCCGAAGACCTTTTTTAATGGTACAAATATTATTTAACATCTGAATTTCCGAAGTTCATAGTCTCAATTAAATTAAACACAATAATCGTTTCAGTTATGAACTCGTCGAAAAGAAATGTATTCAATGTGGCATCAATATATGAATCACTCCATAACTTATTAACTTCAGAGTCACCTGATGATGATCGCAACATCGAAACACGTAGTGACCCAAACAGTGCCGAATATTGTATATCATATAGTATCGTATTTGGTTTATTGCACTCAATCTTACATTAAATTAATCTTTGTGTTGAACCATATAATAATGAAAACATTACTCATCGATTAGTTCATAACTAGAACGATTATTGTATTTATTTTAAATATTATCTACTTCAAATATTATAAAACAAATTGAGCTGTATATTATAATACTTCATACATTCAATGTTGCACACATTTTATTGTACACACTTTAATCTGCGAAAAAGATATTTTATATACATTTCATTTTGATCACATTTTATTCTCTTGCACGGTTTATCATCCACACATTTTGTATTTACAATTATTTTCTATTTTATCAAATAACAAAATGACGACTGATCAAAAGTTTCAAGACAAGATATTGTGAAAACCACTTTGAAATTGAAATTTTTAATTGATCGCCATTTTGTTATTTGATAAAATAGAAAATAATTGTAAATACAAATGTTTTAGAGAACCGAAAGGAAATATTGAAAGTTTGTGTACCCAAAACCGATAGTTAATATATCTTAATTTTTTAAATAAATTTTACTGCAGTTGACTAAGTTCTCAAAATATTAGCGTTCTATTTATGAGAACCGCATAACTGGTTAACTTTATTAAACAATCAATGAAACATTAGTTGTTATTGTAAGTACCACTTGCTTTTAATGTTCTGACAAATTAAAAAAAACTCTACCCATCTTCTTTGACGCATATTTTTTAAAAACAAAAAATGCTTCTAAAGAACTGTAACAAACTTACTATCAATAACAGGACCTAATTGATGTCTTGGACCACCAAATATATTATCTACCGTATCTTCATTAAATTGTTGCGTGATTTTCTGCGCACTGAAGTCCGGATCGCTGTATTCTTGAACAGTAATGTCCGTTAAATCTACGGAACCTTTGTGTGTCACTGATTCTTTAACAACCGGTTCTTTTTTTTCAACAACCAATTCTTCTCCTTCAACGGCTTCTTCTTTAACACTTTCTCTAACCTCCTGCTCTTCAACTTCTTGTTGGTCAACATGACCATATTCTTCAGTCTCTTCTCCTTCGTATTCATCTTCCAATTCTACAACATTCAAAACGTCACCATCGTCATCATCCATAGGTATAGCTATTTCTTTTTCTTCGTCATCTTTGAAGGTTTCCTCGAGATCATTGTCAAGTTTAATTACATCTTCATTTGTATCTGCGGTTGTTTCTGTTTCGGTTGTATCAAAATTTACAGTTTCATGTTCTGAAGTTACTTTTGAAACAGCTGGATCTGTCGTATCTACCGGCTGACTTTCAGTTTCTGGTGCCACGCTTGTTTCTTCGCCTTCTTCCATATTAAAAAAAAAAACTGGAATACAATACGTGTAATTTAAATTATTGTATAATATGTACTATGACTTACCTGGTTTCTGGAAAAAAATCTCAAAAAAAGTCAATTACATCACAACAATGTTTGGTTGATATCACCTAGGCAATGACATATAAAATTAAAGGGTGGTAAAAAATTTGACATATTATTGAATTTTACATGAATTTTACAAAATAGTTCATTAAAAATGCTCGCTAAATAAATTTGAACGCAATATTTATATATATTTAGTTTCATATATCCGATAAAAATAATAAATGCTTATTTGAAAACTAAGCAGTATTTTTATTTATTTTTATCAGAAATGTTATGTGAAAAATAAGGTATCAAGTTTTTTGAATTTTTTATAGAATTAATACATCGCAGATCATGATATTTACCGACCCATTAAATTGTTCGTAATTTAAATATACGCGCTTTACATGTACCTAAAGAGAAGGGGAAGTCACGCTGTTTATCATCCCATAGCTCAAATTCCCAAAGGTTTATTAGTAATAAATAAAAATTTTCATCCCAAAAACAAATTCCCGGATTTACATCCGAATCACAGTTATAAATTTTGCTGGCCCAATTTTAGTTAAAACCTAATTTCATTTCCACAGTCTTTGACCAAATCAAATAGTAATTGCATATTAAATTATTAAAATAATTTAAAGTTTATAATCATTGTGCGTATTACTATATGTATAGGATATGCAACGAAACGCGGAACATATAGAACTTTAAAAGATTAAAATGGGATTTCAAAAAATTATGGACACTCTCCTGATAATTTTAGAGCAAAACTAAAAGAGCGCAAAATTATTCAAAATTAAATTCTACATTAAATAAGATCATAATTGATACAACAGCATGCCTTATGTCATTTCGCTCTTTATTTTCTTTATAATATGTCTGTATTTTATATTTTTGAAAAGAGAAAAAAACTCTCTTTAACGGTCTTACAGCCTACATTGAGGCCCATATGAAAATTGAAATTTGGTATCAATATCTCGAAAACTGTATGAGAAATAAAAAAATTGAGTATTCAGTGAATTCGTCGTTAAAAATACCTGAATAATATTAGTGCATTTTTCGGCAAAAACAAAAACGTATAAAATGACCTCCACATGTGGCAAATTTTGTTTTTATCCTACACATATTGAAAGTAAGATTTTTCTGCGTGTGCGTGCGCAAGAAAGTAGACATTTGCCGGTCTAGACCTACAAAATCTCACTATTCCCTAGGGAAGAAAAAAAAATCAGTTCGTGTGCAGACAAACAGATGGCGTTTAATGTGTTAGAACTAATAATCAGAATGAAATATGTGAACATGCTTTTAAAATATTGTAACTTTAGATAATTTTGATACTTACGTTAGATTCAAGGTATTTTTATTATATATTCTGTAAATAATAGAACATAGTAGTTAACCTTATTTATATGTCAAAATAAAATGTTTGTTTTTTGTTCTTATTATGTTGGTATTCAATTTCAGAAATTTCTTTGAGGTTAAGTTAAATGTCAAATTACATAGTATTCGTAAGATGTTTATATTATTTTATTATGTTGTGTTGTTGTGTAGGATAAAAAATAGTGTGTGCTACATGGCAGTAAAGTTGTTTTCTGGTCCTCAAGAAGTATCCAGCCTCGACTGTGTCTCGGCCGTATACATATCCTTCGGACCAGAAAAGAACAACTTTCCTACCTAGCAGCACAAATAACTATTAATTTAACTGACTTCGTATCTCTTATAGTTCTCGAGATTCCCATGCCATCCAGTTTCTTTAGTCATCCTGTAATATTCGTTTTACTCGAAATGAAATTTGTCATCACAATGAAGGGAAATACGCCGTGTTGTTTATTTTATTGTTCTATTATTTCTCGAGAGCCACATGTTTACACAGTTTTATTGGTCTTTCTGTATGTAAAAATAAAAATTTGATCACATATTCCATTGTAAAGATGTGGTTGTGGTTGGTATAAAATTCCACATTAAGTGCTCATCTCTTGTGTTATTTATCTGAATATGTTTAATGATTTGTGGAATATGTGCTGTCAATGGGAATTCGGTACTTTTAGATGTTTTATGGAATGTGTTCTACTTGTGGGAATTCGGTCACATGGAACGTACTGATATCCTAGTACCAGTTTCGCAGACTGAAAAATATCAAAACATAACCAAATGTGAACGAATCAAACATATTTATTTTATCGTTTTATACAATTTTTTGTTATTTATAACATGTAAATAAAATATTTATATACATATATTTATTGAGTTTTAAGTATTAAATGTTGTATCTGTACGTCTTTTTTATAAATTTATATATTAATCTATTTAACAGTAAGTATAAATACTTATTTTTTGGATTAATTTAATCTCTGTAGAATGCATGACCTTACTCTATTTTGGTGTGGGTGCACGTGAAATAATCAAATCTTGTCAAAGATTAAAGAATACTTGCTTTTATTAATAAATTACAAGTGTAATAGGCCATTTAACTTAACTCTTTGCAATGTAAATATATGTTTTTTAGATGATTGATTCTCGTTACGATGAAGATCTACTAGAGAATTTCTTCTTTCAAGGACTGAAATCAGAATACAAAGATTTGATCAACAAAGCAACGCAAGAAAATTGGATCATATGTATACCAAGAGCTGATAGTTTTCAGCGAAATATCTCTCAAGACGATTTCTTGTCTCATATTCTAGTCCCTAACGATGAGTTACCTCAAACACATTTCCGTACATTGAGTGGCAAACAAGTTACAGTTTCTAATAAAGTTATAACTGTTGAAGATGATGATTTAACGTCTTCTACCTGCACGCATATTATATTTGAAGAGATTTTTTACACAGAGCAATTTACTAAATATAAAGTTTGGTGTATAGAAAGTCCGTTAATTCGTACTATATTTCAGTATGATTGTAAAAATTTTAACTCTGTTTTAAGTTTGAGAGATTGTATTGATTTATTATGGACTGAAAGTATTGGTAAAGGAATATTAGAGCAGCTAGATTCAATTATAAATGATTTTTTGTTAAAAAATAGTTTTGAAAATTGTTCTTTGCAAACTGTTAAAGATCTTACGTGTCCGCTTTACGCTAAATGTCTTCAAACTACGTTACAAGATGCAAGATTACGCGAAAGAACTTCTAAAAGCAAACATTTATTAGAAAATGTTAAAATCTCTGTTGAAAGTTATGTACAGCACGGCATTTATAAAAATTTATTTAATAGTATTTGTGTTTGTACTGCTTTAGATGATTCTAGTTTTAACAAAATTGTTAGAAATTTGTATGATATTCAAATGAGAGATTTAAATATCAAACAAGAATTTTATGATATTATTCCATGTGCTAAACGAGAATTGGCAAAAATTAATGGGTATACCACTGTTTTGGGTAAAATTGGTTGTTTGCGACAGACTTTCAATGAAATTTCCAAAATAAAATCAAATATAATAACTGCTGATTTATTACTGCCAATATTTGTTTTTATAGTTTTAAAAACCAGCATTCCAAATTGGATTGCAAATTTAGTGTTTTTGAAACAATTCACTTTAAGTTTGCAAAATGAAGAATCAAATTTTCTTGTAACTACTTTAGAAGCGGCTGTAGAACATATTAGATCTGGAATATTAGAAGGTCCCTCCGAACCAGAATCTGATTATTTAGGTTGTGAAACAAACTCAAAATTGTCTATTTCTGATAATAATGTTACATATTTTTTCAATCAAATTCGTTTAGGAAACTATGAAGAAGTTAAAAATATGTTAGAGAAAAGTAAAACAGATTTAAGTATTAAAGATACGAAAGAATTATGCCATCCACTTTGCTCGTGTGATAAATGTGAACGTTTAGTAAGTCAATATTCTTGTAACACTAATCCAACTGCACATTCCTGTGATGATCGAGGTTTTACCGCACTTCATATTGCATGTATGTACGGTAAACCGAAAATAGTTGAACTTTTATTAGAATATAAAGCTAATATACAAAGTTGTGATTATTCTGGAGCTTCGCCATTACATTACGCAGCTATGCGCGGACATCAAAACGCGTTGCTCTTATTATTGCACTCTGGATCTGACATAAATGCACTAGACAGTGAAAAAAACACCCCATTACACTTTGCTTGTAACAATGGCCACGAAACATGTGTCAAAGCAATGCTTTATTTTTCGGAACATAGTAATATAAATTTAAAAATAAATTTTATGAATGGTTTAGGAAACACACCTTTACATTACGCTTCAAGATGGGGATATGAACTTATAGTTCAAATTTTATTAGAATATGGAGCAGATCCGAATATAGAAAACAAAAACAGGAAAACTTCTTTCGATGTTTCTCACAATTTAAACATTTTTCACATATTATCCAACGCTAAAAAATACATCAGACCCATATTAATTTGTGAAAATGAAATAAATTTAGACCTAGATGACAAATCAAATGAAAATTCGCCTACAAAAGATGTGGGAATTAAACCATGCAATGCAAAAGAAATGAAAAAAGTTGAATTATTATTACGTGCTGTAGCATACGATGACATTCCTTTAATTTGTTACTATCTAGGTATTGCACCGCCTGAAAATAATTTGTGTCACCCGTTGTGTATTTGTGAAAAATGTGAATCTTACACTCAAAATTCTAAAACCAACGAACCACAAAATGTAAATATATGTAACAGTGAGGGTTATACCGCAATGCATGTAGCTTGTCTGCACGGTAAAACTCAAATAGTTAAACTGTTACTTAACAATGGATCAAATGTAAATATTCTTACCAGAAAAGGCCTAAGTCCACTTCATTTAGCATGTCAAACACAAAGAATTGAAATTGTTAAGTTATTATTAAAAACTAATGAAATTAACATTGATACACAAGATAACAGGGGAAATACAGCATTACATTATGCATGCTACACAAATGATTTAAGAATAGTAGAACTTTTGGTTCATAAAGGAGCAAATTGCAAACTAAAAAATTGTACTAATAAATCTCCTCTTCAAGAGGCAGAAGAAAAACTTCAGTTTAGTTTAGTCAACATTTTAAAAAGGAATGAATAATGATGAAAAATGATAATTTAATGAATTTTAAAATGAAATAAAACGATGTAACCATTGGGTGAATTAAAAAAATTAGACTATTGGCAACTTGGTTCATTTTATTGTTGTAAATAACTTCTAAAATAAACAATGAATTTATTGTATTCAGTAAATAGTCAAGATAAAACGAGATACTGACAATTTGTTTAATACTTTTGATTTGACACATTTGAATTATTCATTTAAAAAGGTTGTTAGAAGTTGATATTTCATTTTAAAACTCATAAAATTCTCAAGTCAATCTCAATTTTATATGAAGCTAATATTTTACTCAATATTGTAAATAATAAAAGTCTGATTGTTAAAACTTATGTATTTATTAACAAAGTGAATAAAAATATATTTCTTAATTTACATTCAGTTCACAAGGCAAATCCTCATAAATGTATAAACATTTCATACATTTAATTGTAAGTTTCAAATTTTATATCGTAAACTACAAATGTAACTGATTTCTAGTGACAAACTTCATTATTTGATTCATATTCATAGCTTTCACAACCTACAAATGTTGTGAATTTTGAGCATCTATTAAAATTTCTCAAGCTCTCATTGCTTTGAGTTGAGTTTGTTTATCACTGAAGACAGATGACGTCAGAGGTTAAATTTTCACTTTAAAAATTTATATCTCGCTTACTACGACATGTTTTTCAGTCGCGTTTTCACTACTATACTTATTTTACTTTGTTCTTTCAGAAAAAAATAAATAAAATGATTCAGGACACCATTACGTATGATATTTTTCTTACAACTACGGCAGCTGTATTTAAATTTATTTATTAATTGAATGCTAAGAATGAATTAGTTAATTGATTTGAATTAAGTAGTTTTCATTTGAATATAAACTCTTTTGAAAACTATGGCCCATATTACGAGCTCATTTTTATAATAAAATAGCGATTTTAATGCTCACTTCTACATCAAAATCTTTTGTAAAAACGAACGTAAAATCACGATTTTATTACAAAAGCGAACTAGCTCACTTTTATAATAATATCGTGATTTTAACTTTCAACTTTACATAAGATTATGATGTAAAAGTGGGCGATAAAATCGCGATTTTATTATAAAAGTGAGCTCGTACTACGAGCTTATATATTTTTAATGTATATGTAGGAAAAATAATATTTTATTTTGTCACAAGTTTGCTGAAATCAAATCCTAGCTTAAAAAAGTCGCTGTAAATTACTGTTACAGCTAATAGATGAAGTACAACTACTTTTAATTTAAAGTAGCTGTAAAAAAGTTACTTTTTTATTAGTAGCTTTCCTATCTCAGTTTGCTAATAATTTTTGCATTTGTAGTTTTTCTGTATCGTTGGGATTTATAAGAAAGATATGAGTTTGAACCAAACGAAATCAGCAACTAATTTGTAGTTAGTTACAAATCTTTGCCCATTTGTGCAAAACACAAAGTGAATAGTGATGTAAGTAGTATATCACAGTACAGGTACTAATTTAGCTTCTTCTCGGGTGGTAGGCCCCAAACAATAGGCTCCTCGGTTCGCTTAGGAAACTTTTTCTTCCTGTCGAAATGCTCGTTCTGGAATGACTTGACCCTCGTTTTCTTTGGACTATTTTTATAATACTTGGGTTTTTTAGTGAGCCACAGTTCCTCATTATCTTTCTCTATGTAAAATTCGTCGTCTTGTATTTGTCTCGGGTAGAAAGTGTCTCTGTGACTCTGTTCCGGGAATCTAAAGTTTCTGTCGTAGTAATGTCTAAAGGTAGGTTCATTTTTGACACATTGCAAGGCAAGCCAGGTATGCAGAAGTAGTAGGGGAAACCTGGACGTCCAGTACGTGGTGAATTTTTCGGGGATGTCTCCCAAACTGTGCTGAGCTTCGGGAGACAGCTCTCTGTAGTGGTGTTTCTACATGAAATAAGAAATAAAATTAGAGATTTTAAAATTTCAAGGTTTTAACGAATGTTCACACGTTGTTACTATTTTTAGAGTGATGTCTGTCGATCTGTTAAATGTATGTGTGTAAGAGTAGAATAGAAACTACAATAGATGGAATGCGAGCAGCAAACAGTGAAAAGTTTCATCATCTGATCACTGTTAGTGTTAATACGTCATATTTGTAGGAACCACATTTTCATTTGTTTATCTTTATTGTATATTTTATTATAAAAATATTTTTCAAAACCACAATCCAAATACAATTATGTGTTGCTTTTGGCTGTAAAAACCGAAAAAAAAAAACAATGTGAATATGAAATTAAATTTTAAAAATATAATTTCATCGAAAAGAATTTTAATAAGTCAAACAAATATCATAACTTCTTTCTTCAAATTTAAGCTTTTGATATAAATGGCAGGAATTGTTAAAATATTTGAAGAAATTTGTGTAAGCGATGTTATATAGTAATGAATATAATGTAATTAATTAAATAATTTTATACAAGTGATTTCAAATTAATGAACTATGATTTAATTATTCGTTAATTTTGTTGAATAATTACACAACCCTATTTAGAGGAATAACAACATTATATTGGCAGTTGTGTTTCTGGTCTTAAGCTGTGTAGATCGATGTTGAACTGGTGAATATTTTGGATTAATATTTTGCGGGTAAGACTGTTTACTGCCTTATTTCACATTGATACAAAATGAAATATTGCTTAATTCACTATAAATCAGTTCAAATATATTTTGATGCAACCGGTAAGAATTTAATCAGAAATCGCTGCACGTATTAATAATTATCACAAATATAATATGTGATTGTGAAAGTAGACATGACAATTAAATTTCTATGCCATGTAAATTAATAGATTTATATGAAAATTTCAGAAAGATTCTTACCTTATTTCTTAAAGCGCGTAGCAAATCTCGAACACTCTCTCCTCTATAATTCCGATATTTTCTTAAATCTTGTGCGACTTCTGCGTCTATATGTCTTCTCCAATCCATTCTGACTACCGACTCTCCGTGTCTTTCTACTGCTTGTAGGACTGGATCTTCCATATCTGATTTTTCTATTCTATCACTTACATCCTAAAATGATTATTTAACACGTTAACTGCCACCATTAAAAAAAAAGGTGGGTCCCTTGGGCCATTTGTTCTTTTTTACAGATTTAGGGGGTTTTCATATTAGAAAATACAAGTATGATAACAGAATTGATTTTTTTTTAATGTTGCTCTAAAATTTGAAGAATTTTATTGAGGCACAATATCTCACCTCAGTATTTTATCATTTCAGAGACTAAAAAACAAAAAAATCATGCGCTAAGAATAGGTTTTGGTCTATCAGGCCACCGAGAAAAAAAACTACGTTCACAGATATGCGTTACGAGGTACAAACGTTAGACCACGGAGCATAATGTTTATTCAAACACTGAGGCACAAACGATGTATCTCAGAGCATACGAGGATATTTTAGTGAGACACATAAGATGTACCTCATGGCAGTTAACGTGTTAAATTTGAAATATTACAAAAAAAAATTGATGTACTACAAAAAATAATTTACAGATTAAAAAAAATCCATATAATTATTATATCTGTATGAAAAATAAAATATGATCCTTCAAAGATTTGCGGAATAGAATTGTAATTATAAGTTTTTAAGATGTTAATCTTTTTTTTTCACATAATTGAATAACTTTTTTTAAAGTCAATATATATTTGTTTAAATATTTTATGATGTATTCAACAAATATTTTCCGCTCAATTTTTATTTCACGCAGAGTAAAAATATGTACCTGGAAGAATCCCAATATGGTTGCATTGTTCCAGAACAGCGGATACAGAAGAACTGCATTAGCCGGAGGTCTCTCTTCCGCAACGACAGAAATGAGTTTGGATATCAACATTCTGGAAAGTTCTATTCGAAATTCTTCACCTTTCAATTCGCTAAGACGAAATTCGCCTGACAAAATGTTTCCTTGACGCCGTAAAGGTTCACCGAAGGGATGTTTTCCTTCGGACAGTACGTAATAGAAAAGGCAGCCCATTGAAAACATATCTACTGCACAGGTCTGGAAAAATGTAAGTATTTTATTTATATTTAATTTTATTTTCATTTACTAACCGCCATATACCGGGTGGAACATAGAGGATTTAATATGTAATGTGTAAACGGAAAATAAGGATTGCATTGGTTATGTACGTACATACATTTATAATCAAAATAAATCATGGAGATAAAATATACCTAAGAAAATAAGTATATATAAAATAATACAGTTTTATTTATTCTTGCAATCAATCTGTCTAATACAATATCAATGCAAGAAAACCAGTATCTTAAATTAACCGACAATAAAATCAAAGTAATGATTTTTAACAGAAATCGTTGTTATTAATTAAACTATTGCCAATTACGAAGGGAAATAAAACTGGTTTTAAAACCTTTTCTAACTAATTCGTATGTCAAATTCAGTTCTCTGTTTGATTGAATACTGGTTTGTAAAGATTTTGTAAAACACTGTTTTGAATTTCTGAATACTTTTTACCTAACTTTTTTCATATAACATTTGTTTTCATGTTTAATACTGTAATTTTGCAGCCCTAAAAACTGAACCTAGTGACTACGGATTT
This sequence comes from Stenolophus ochropezus, assembly GCA_035578165.1. Classification (NCBI taxonomy): domain Eukaryota; kingdom Metazoa; phylum Arthropoda; class Insecta; order Coleoptera; family Carabidae; genus Stenolophus; species Stenolophus ochropezus. The sequence goes on from JAQOWZ010000008.1 coordinate 25,004,270, forward strand.
CACTTTACTATCTTGTTTGTTTTATTTGCTTCTTTCATGTTTTAATATAATTTATGTAAAGATTTCACTTGATTCCAATACACTTGAAAACGTGTGACACACAGAGTTTCCACTTCTAGCTACATGGTGGCGCAGCGGTCAATGTTTTCCTAGCGTATTTGAATACAACCTTATACTGATCCTAAACTGTCCCAAGTTAGTACCAAATAAACAATCAAATTTTGCAGTTGATGAAGCTTTTAACCGGTAAATTTAAGTTATTTGTTAAAGTTATTTAGTATAAAAAATATAAGTTCTGACAGAAATAGAAAGCAATGTAAACAAAGATAGAATACAGAATCAACCAAACCAGCAAAATAAAGGGGTGAGGTGGATTAGTTCAGGATCTGGTCTGGGTTACTTCAAACGTACCAAGAAAATAAATTTAACCTACTGGGTTACTTAAATATGAGAAATGTTCCAGTTTACATAATGATCGTAGAAATTTATTGCATAGCATTATAAAATAATAATTGACTTACAGTTCTTTCATTGCCTTTCAACATTTCTGGAGCAATCCATCCATCTGTTCCTGTAATTCCAGACCGTCTGGAAAAAGACATTCTTCCCACTTGAAGTTTTTTACACAATCCAAAATCTGAGATCATTGCTCGGACTTCTCCACGATTATTAGGTACACTTAGTAATACATTAGGTGGCTTAATATCTCTATGAACTAAAAACAATAGTTAAAATCGCAAAATAAAGACAATGGCCCGTATTACGAGCTCACTTTTATAATAAAATCGCGATTTTAACGCTCGCTTTTACGTCATAATCTTATGTAAAAATAAGCGTTAAAATGGCGATTTTATTATAAAAGCGAACTAGCTTATTTTTATAATAATATCGTGATTTTAACGCTCATTTTTACATAAGATTATGATGTAAAAGTGTGCGTTAAAATCGCGAGTTTATTATAAAAGTGAGCTCGTAATACGGGCCATTGTCTTGTATTACGAGCACACTTTTATAGAGCACTTTTGTAAAAAGTGACGTCTGGCCCTATAAGATTATAATGTAAAAGCAAGCTTCGTTATAACACTTTTATTATAAAAGTCCGTTCGTAATACGGTCTATTATTATTATTTTTAAATTTCATCTTTTATAGATTTATAATAGCACCCAAATGAATTCCTTTACAACTCAGTCGAATGCAGTTGTAGCCTAGTACAATTTACTTTCTAGGATTGCCAGTTCTGATAAAGTATATCAAAAAATATCAAATGTCAAACTTTATTTAGTAAGTAAACACAAATTTTGCGTAATTTTAATTTAAAAGTAATAATAAGCAATATAAATAGAATAGTGGAATTAGAAATAGACAGAAAAAGACAAATATATCTCAGAAGATTGATAGATAAATAGAATAGTGGAATTAGAAATAGACAGAAAAGGACAAATATATCTCAGTAGATTGATAGAAAAAAGATTAGAGTTCAAATAACAATCGAACATCACATCAGTATCATCAACAAACATAAAATTTTATTATAAAATAAAATAATACTTATGAACTTATGAACCTAACTCTTAAATAATATGATCCTTACCGATGTCTAAGGAGTGTAAATGCGCCAAACCACTCGTCGCTTGCCTCAATATCTCTAACGGCTCAATCAAACTGACATCGTATCTTCCTTGCACATAATCCTGCACAGTTGCTGCACATAATTCTAAAGCTATGTACCGGAACTGTCTGTCTTGTTCAGTACAGAAATATCTTATTACGTGAGCGTGTTCATCTGATTCTCTTAGCAGAGAAACTTCCCTATCGGCGAATGTGAAACATTCGGGAAGCAGACGCTTTACTGCTACATCCCTGTTGTCAAATTTACCCCTAAAATTAAAAAATATATTTAAAATTAATCATTATTTTACATTGTAGTAATTAAATGTTAATATTTATTTATTTCAGTTCAAAATGTCTTGCTTTTTACTTCATAAGTTTAGAGATGTACGAAATATATACAAAAATTAACAATATTTTAGAACGTTAAGATTTAAGTATGCTCTCATGACAAAAATATTGTAGTGAAATATTAAAAATAATTATTAATCAATATTACACAAAATGTATTTCATTGCAAAGAATGAATTAAATATAAAAATAATATAATAACTCCAGGTTTATAAATTATTTTTATATTATACAGAGAGTATTCATTTTATTTTGTCCACTATTGATATCTCGAGAACTATAAGAGCTACGAGGTCGGTTAAATAAGCAAACAATTTCTATTTTACAACACAATTAACATGATACAAACATTTTTTTTTTTAAAACCAGTGGTTCTCAATATACCTTTCCCAACTTTTTTATTTTAAATGTGAATCTATTTTTTTTTATTTGCTTCTTCAATAGAGAATTTTCTTCTAAATTCAATGTTTATAATATTATCATACCCTAACAACGATTTGTTTGAGAAAAATGGATCTGAAGTTTTATATTTATTTGATTAAAATATGACAATAATAAAAGTGCCATGACGGAAAAAACGGAATACAAGTAATTTTTTACCCTGGAATTAGAGTTCCTGGTATCCTTATAGCGCAGCTCATTCGTACAGGCAAAGTACCATCCCAGTCACATTACGCAAAGAGATAGCATACTACAGAAACTTAAGAAAACTAATCGGTCGCCTCTATCCCTTGCGTGCATTAGAAATTATGCACTTTCGTAGAATTAAATGATTTTGGCCTGCATTTTCTAATTTATATCTACATTATTATCAGTTTTAGGTAAATTATACATCTTTTTATAAAAATAAAGTTTTTAGGCGGCTGGTACATAAATTGTTGTTTTTCGTATCTGCTGGCAACCTTAAAGTATCAATTTTTATTTGACATCTGTCAAAGTCAAAATTTTTGGCCGCTAGTTTGTTCATTATTGATTTACATTGTTCATATTAATGTGATTAATTATTTTAGAATATAATAACAAATGTAAGTAAAATTTTAACTATTCCTTTACAAATATTAATGAAAAAGTAATGAATTTGCGAGTAAAAATAGCGGCCGTAAAGTAAATGCGGTCGTAAAGTAAATGCGGCCGTAAAGTAAATGCGGTCGTAAAGTAAATTTTGACAGATGTCAAAAATTGATTTGAATGAAAATTCATAATTTCTTGTTGTAATCGCCTAAAAAATGTTGTGTGCACCTCGGCTAAAAGTTCTTTTTGGGCCTCATCTGATTTGTAGCCTCGGCTTTGCCTCGGCTGCAAACTTCGGTTTCGGCCCAAAAAGATTACTTTTAGAACCTTGATACACAAATAACTATTTTAACACTTTTAATTTGTATTTCGGGCAATTCTATTATCAGTGACAATTTAATTAGTACATATTCAATGCTGTTACTGATTTATTGATATTTACATTTTGTAGACGCGTTATTTCTTCAAAAAATTAAATTATTAGAGTTATGAGGCCAACACTAAAGTTTAATTTGTCACAAAAAATAAGAAATAAAAAAAGAAGAATATGTGCGTCATTTTCAAAGTCTATATATGAAAAATTTAAATGGTTGTGTTTTATTGGCCATGTTTATCTTTTGTTACAATTGACAAAGATAAGTATATTTGGGTTCTAGAAGGTTACGATGATAAACTTACAAATAATTAGTTATTTTTTCTAAATTTTGAGACTTTTTTTCAAAAAAAAAATATGATAAATTTATGATAAAAAATATTTTAACGCTTAATACATTACACACACCCATCCTAAAATGAGTACACACCCATCTATGTAATCGAATATGGTTTACACGGGTACAAATACATACATCCAGATATCACGCTCAAAATAATCAAAAAGTATCACAAAGACCTATTTGTGAACATTCGTTAAAATCTCGTCAAAATATGTATGATATTTCCATCCATAACATGGCGGTTAGTAAAAATGTACACACATTTATATCCGAACATAATTGAAAATGATTTGTTTGAAATGCGTAATTTCTTATCAAACTAAATTACTTTATATCCATATTTCCATTTTATTGTTAATGAAACGCTATAGAATAGAATTGAAAAATGTAACATACAATTCTTCATTAATTTTGTTATCAAGAAAATAGTTATTTGTTAAAAAAATTGATATTTTGTAAACCTTAAACTTATCTCGTTGACGTGTTGTTATATGTTGATAATATGTTTTTTATTAACTGATTAATGTTTAAATATAGCACATCATAAAAAATTTATAATATATTCAGTTTTTCCCCAATACCTTTTTAAAAAAATTGTTTATTTTTACTGCTAGTGGTTTGGCAAATTGAAATTAAAACTTTTATAATCGCATTGTAACGAGTTTTACTGGTTTTTAAAAATGTAATTAATTGTTTTTAAACTTTTATTTCGGAAACATAATAAAGTAGAACTAATATGTCGAAGATAGTTGCAAATGTAAAATATTTTTTCTGTAAAACCGTATAGTATAACGAAACTAATTTCATCTAAATATTGATACATTTCTTTGTATCAAGCGAAATTAAAACCGAAAACATTAATTTTAACCGTTAAAACATAAATTATTATACAAAAAGTAAATTTACAACTTACTTATAAACAAAAGTTCCATCACATCCTTTGCCTAGAAGTTGTTCTGGCATGAATGTTATTTTACCAACTCGTACCAAACCGTCTGGTAAATCTTCAGCTATAGCAGTAATCGGGCCATATTTACCAGAACTGGAAGGCTGACTGCCTCTTGAACCACTTTGAGATAACTGTTGAAATTCTCTTACCTTAAACTTTTACATTTAACCAAAAGATAAATTAAAATTATTTTTTTCTTACCTGGGCTCTTACGTACCAGAACATGGCAATCATACAACCTACAAGAATTATTAAAAGAAGTTTTAGGGCTTTATTTTCTTGTTGGTTTAACCAATTTTGAGTTCTGACATAAATCTTTTTAATAAAACTAGAATTGTCAATTGGATTAACAATAGTATTTTCAATTGGATCAGTTTGAACTGCAACTGACAGTAAAGGAATCTTTTCTATTTCCTCTGAAATATTAATTTCAGGAATTAATTCCGCCACTTTTCCTGAAATCTGCAGTCGTGTTGGACTATAATCCGGGACGTTATAATATCCCAAAATAATCAAAGACGAAACTTTGTCCCTTATACTTTGAAATATTTGTGGATCTACGTTTTGATCTATACGTATATTCATTCCGGGTAAAGGAATAGATCTATGATTTGCAGGATCGTAGCTAGATCCAGGACCTTCTAATAACAAAGGTCCTGAATTAGATGCAGATATAGTGACAACGTTTTTGTCAACCAAACTTGGTAGAGCGTATAATCCATGTAAATGTTCACCAATGTACAAAGTTGGACTGAAATGTGCAAAATTAATGTCTACTCATGAAATATTAAAGTATTATTTCTATTTATTTGGCCAGTATATATTTGTTGTAAAATATATATTTATAAATTATGTTAGAGTGAGATAGTTATAAAAATCTTATTTTTTGTAAATAGTAAAGCTTAGTTAATTTTAATAAATATTTGTACATGTTTCTTTTAAAATTAATAATTTTTATTTGTAATTATAAAAATATTATAAAATAATAAATAAACCTCAAATTATAATTTAGCGCTATTTATAACCAAAAATTTTGTTAATTTTATATCTTTCCCGCTATTTTTTCAGTTAGATTTTCCTTAACAAAACCAAATAAAAGAATCGCAGCGCCGGCGTGTTTTTATTTTGCGAATTAATACGAACAATTAAACAATTAAATGTTTTATTTATAAATTAAATATTTAATTTTAATAGGGTCCTAAAACATTGTCGAAATATTATCATTTTGCAATAGAATGTGAAAATATACATTCATTAAGGAATATTAAAAATATTTAGGCGTTTTTCAAAATTTACAGGAGTAGAAAAAGTATAGTATTACATTCGGGATTATGGTCATTATTTACACAAATGATTTTTTCGCGAATAATGACAATCATAATCCCTTATACAGGATGTTTGGCGAAAGGCCGGCACTTAGAATATTTCGTTTATTTTGAGAAATACAAGAAAATGTTAAGAAGAAAAATATAACTAGACAAGGGACTCATAAAATGATCCTAGGAATAATATTGTGTCACTTCCGGTTTTACCGGAAATGTGTACAACTTTAATTCTAGCATCGGTATTTTTATATTTTTTTTCGAAATGTATCTCTCTTAATAAACGAAATATTCTGGGTGCCGGCCTTTCGCCAAACAGCCTGTATAATAATACACTATTATTTATGCCTAATAATAATTTTGTCATTCAATAGATACAAATTTGTATAGAAACATATTTTAGTTATACGAATATGAAAATAACCAATACCCTGAACAACTAACAGTTTGTTCATTACAGGCGAAAGCAGATGACATCAAAGGCCAAATTTTCACGTTAAAAATTGATTTCTCTCTTACCACGACATATTTTTCAGTCGCGTTTTCCCTATTATGCTTATTTTATTGTTCTTTCAAAAAAAAAAAATAGTTCAGGACCCCTCTGATACTGAAATTGTAAAATATTTTCTAAATCATACGTATCGAATATTACATTTTGTGACGTAATATCTACTCATATTAAAGCAGGATTCTTATTGGTTAGAATTTTAGAAATTTTTTTTTTCTTGGCTATGTTTTTTTTTAATTTGAACATCAAATAAATATTATATAATTAATAAATTACATTATATTAGTTTGTATTAAGTGTAGTTAATATAAATCTCCATAATTAATTACGTAGTGATATTTTACTATAAACACTAACCAAATAATTAGAAATGTTAAATTGTACAACTCACTACAGTTGCATGTGTGCCGGCTGGCTGCTGAATGGGTGTTGGTGAGTTGAAAAGTGTGTTGCTAAATGAGATAACGTATCGTGAGCTAAACTACTAAACGGAGCAGTTAACAATCCATCAGGGTCTAGTATATAAACAGCCACCACTGGCGAACCAAAATCTTTTTCCCACAATAATTTTCCTACTCGACGATCGAGAGTTACTACTTTACCGGTAGAACTTGCGGTAAAATGGACCAATTCTACAGAAAAATTATATTGTAAGATTCTTATAAACTATTTTCTGACGCCATCAGTAAACACGCAACGGTCTCTCAAAAACTAATAACCGAAATTTTGAACGAAAACAGCGTACGTTAACAGTATTTGTAGCTAATGTAGATGAGGCTTAAAAATACCTGTAAGTAATTTAGCATCAAAATATCTAATACAATAAAATTCTGATGTGGAGGTCACATGGCTTCCTTGTCTATTAAATTAAAGATAAATGCATAACTAGAAAAATTAAAAATACTATTCGAGTAAAGTGCCCTTTTGGTATTGCCGATTGCAATAAAAAAGAGATACACAACTAGATACTATAACAGTCCCACATATAAAATTTCAACATTCTACGGCTAATCATTTTTGAATTATGCGAAAAATTAAAATGAAAATCTTCGAGCAAATTTTCTTTTTAGCAACTAGATTTATAGCAATCTCATATACAAAATTTCTACATTCTACCGCTTATCATTTTTAAATTATGTACTTAAGTACGTACGAATGTCACGCCGAAACAAATCAAAATGTATATTTCCGTTGAAATTTCAAAATGGAAATCTTTCGCGATTACAATATTTCTTCATACATGGAAGTAAAAAATACGAAATGACATACAAATGAGTAAGATATTTTTATACATAAGAATAGTTATTTTATACTACTCGAGCTCAGCATTCGAATGAGAGTAGGAAAAGTGCATTTCTATCGTGTTAGACACATTTTATTCGCTACATGTTTCAAAAAAAAAATTCCGTAATTTTCCACATGAAGAGCTTTCTATGCATGTCGTGAAAAAACTTTTTTTACTACTTTGAAAAGTTGTTTTTTAAATAAACATTTTTTAATATACGTTAATCGTCTACCAGTATTTTTTCGGTTAGGTAAATATTCTGATTTTAACGTTTCCCATTTTCTAAACTTCTAAAAGCAAATATATTTTCTCAGAAATTTATTTGTGTCGTCTATTCGCGTAACAAATTATTCCATTTTTAGATAAAAATCTAATTTGCCTCAAGAGTAACTAAACACCAAACTATTTTAATTACTTTTTTAGTTACTAAAAATTTTCTAATTACCAAACTATTGCAATATTATTTGTTTATGTATTTCTGTAATCAGTCAAACTAAACATCAAAACATTCATTTTTGAAACTAGAAGTAAAGTTATCATCAAATCAAACAAACAAAATAAGTGACATCCTGTCTAGAATAACAATTAAATAAAACCTTCCACTAACATTATATCTAAAATTATCAACATATCCTATGTTTTGATAATTACTAAATTGATTGTTACTATTCTGGAGGCCAATACAAGAAAATTAAACACAGTTTGTAATCCCTATAATAAAACGCGGAGAATATTTCATCTCATGAAAAATCAGTTATTTTGACCACATATGATTATTTTGGCGTGAATGTAGATAATTCGTACACAAAATTGACAGTAAACAAAACATAAATAAATATTTTGATGATTCTTTATAAAAACATATATTTTTTTTTTGATTTAAAGAAATTTTTTGAAACTTTAATCCAATGTAAAAGTTTTTATTTCAACTCAAAATTTGGGTTTCCATATATTTTTTATTTTGTATTAAATTAATAAAATTTTCGAGACAACATCAGCACAAACGGTTAAAAATAAAAGAAATGGAGAACACAAAAGTATGACAAACTGCTCTAATTTTATAAGAGAAAGAAATTTATATTTAACAGTAGTAAAGATAATTTTGAGCCTCACATGAAAATTCAAAATTAGTATGAATTTCTCGAAATGTTAACGAACTATAAACAATTTGTGGACTGCTGTCAATTTCTCGTAAAAAATTATGTTCAGAACGTGCAATTTAGAAGTTTGTATGAATTAAAACAAAAAAGTTAGGTCAAACAATAAATTGACCAAAATTAGTTTTTTGATCATATGTAGTGACCTATGCAGTTTTTTGGAAAAACAAATAAATCATTAAAGTGGCCAACTAATGCGACAATTTTGCCCCAATTTAACCGATTTCGTATATTATTTTTTAAAATTAGTTTTCAAAGTAAATTTTCGGAATCTTATTCATTACTTTTTTACTTTAAATTATCTCTAAATTAAATATATTATCAAAATAAATATAGATTTCTTCCTGATTTGTCATAAATATTGCTACAATTGTTTCTTGAACATATGGTTTGTGAGACCGGTGCGCGTCTACTAATAATTAAATTTTATGAGTTTATTGGCAGTTAATAACTTACCGTAATCATTAATCATGTCTTTGTTCATGGGAGATGCAGTATAGTCATAAAAAGTCACATTCCAATGTCTGTCTTTTGCTTTCGAGTCAATCATCATAATAGTATACTGAGTACGCCCCACATAAACTGCTTTTGCAGACGTGACTGGACATGTCGGTGCATTTTTCTCAAATCCCAACACTTTCTGTCTGGATCCAGTCTCTGGATCCATCATAAACCACGTATCTTTCTTTTTTCCTTAAAAATTACACACTTTAAAATATTACAGTATAAGGAAAAATTATTTATAAATACCGGTGTATAAAATGCCGTCCGAACTTCGGCATGGTGAACTCGCTACGAGTTGGGGAATTGTAAATGGTAGTTTTTTTAAAACTTGGCTATTTTCTCCACCTAATAAATACAGGGACCCATCTTTTGGGTCTGGTAAGAATAGAGGTCTACAAATGATGTAATATTTATTATTTACACTAATACTTAACATATTTTACTTACATTATAGCCTCTCTTGTGTCCACGGGTACCTTTACCGTTGGTTCTAACAAAAATCAAATGTGAATTTAATAGAAAAGATGCATATAAAAATAACTTACGGTCTTTGGTTTTCCATTTTATATTTCCACTTTGCTGATCTACAGCAATCAAACTGCCATCAATTGTAGAGAAAAGTAATAATCTATCATCTGGCTCTTTCGCCAAATCTGTAGTGCCCTCAGAAGTTTCCTAAAATCGTAATTACGTGGTACAAATGTTTTGATTTTGACATGACAAGCTAACCTTCCATTCTTGACTACACGTCGCATTTATTAAAAGCGTACATATTAAGGGATAACTGAATATGAATTTAAACATTTTGCAACCATGTGTTTACCCATTTAAAACAGTGATTTTATCTTAGGGTCCTTAAATATTTATATTTTCTTATTTTGTTACTGACAGTGACAACTGTGGTGACATAAAGGTTGACATATTACTACTGATTAAAACGCCATCATCAGGTAACTTCACAAACTACAACTGTTTGGTTGTTTCTTTTTATCTTATTTTTCCCGCAAAACTAATCTGCATTTTATTTTTAGTTTATTTTTACAGTTGCAGATAAAAATTTAAGATAAGTTCATGTTAACGAACCTTTATTTTATTTTGAACAATTTATTATTCAAAATTTTGATTTTCAATCAAGTGAAATATTTTTTGCAATTATTATTAAAACAGGTACAATAAAATGTTTCCTTTAAAAAACATAAAATAAATATACATGTAATATAAGTTATTTCAAATTTTATGATAAACTTTAATTAAGATCAATGTTTTATTGACTATTTGAACAAAAAAAATAAATATTATTTAAGATAATGGACATCATATTTTGTAAACTAAATACTCAACTACAAATACGTTAATTTTTTTGTTGACACAGTTGATCTTCTTTATAAATAATAATTAAAATATATTATATTTTTTTGACAATATTTACCATGTACATATTTTGTATTATTTACATTGAACAGACGAATAATCAAACAAATATAGTGTTTTTGAAATTTCTTTTTGTTAAAATTAATATAATTAGGTTTTTGGTGTATTTAGTGACAATGAAAAAAATCAAACACATGTTTTCAAATATTTTACTTCTAATCTTTAGATTCTCATTTGAATAAATGCATATTTTAATAAATGTGATAAAAAGTAATACTAGTTAAAGAAACTTCCAAGAAGTGCATCTGAAAAAAACGAATGCATCAAAAGATCCAAAAATGTTTTTGTCGAGTTTTTAAATATCAAGGAAGATTACATGGTATTTATCGTATGCATCTCCCAACCACAGGTTAACAGTTAGATAAAAATTATTTATTATTTTATATTTAGTGAAAACTAAAGAAGAAATATTTATGATATATGTAGGTCAGAAATAATTATGCAATACAATAGTGTCCTAGTTTGAGTATTACTATCCTATTTCTATTGATTTATTGATTTTTCATTAAAATAAATTATGGGAAATAAGCCATTATTTTATATTATAAATAAAAAATATAATGTATGTCTAATAGTATATATTTTTATTAGTTTCTTTTGAACTTCACGTGAAAGCATTTGAAGGTGAAATGGAAAAACTTTCGCCTGTTTTGACGATAATTTAACTTGCATTTCAGTAATGCGGGTAGTCAAGCTACAGATTTGCGATGAAAATTAGTGAGAATGATTTCCAAATTATTTATAATATTTTAGGAGATACGGTATGAAAAGTTTCCAGACTTTTCAATCAAATTTTACTACTCTTATATGCATTTTAAAATAAGATCTATTGAAAAAAAAATGATGAAGATATTATAAATTTTAAAGTCTGATCTGCAGTATACATTAATTTTATGTAACGTTGGTTGCCTAGTCATCTTTGTAGAAACTACAAATACTAGAGAGATCTATATTATGTATTTATTTCATTTAGCAATCATAAACTTGTTTAAGCGCCCTTAAATGCAGGCGTAATATTATAGCCCTAAGGAAATTTAAAGCTCGACGCGGTTGTGCTTTTAAAATTTGACTAGCATTGGTTTTCACGGTAGATTACAGGAAACTATTCGACAATAGCGTAAGAAATAGCGGGGAACTTCAAATAGATATCAGGGAGATTTGAAAATTGTCAAAATGTTAGGTTTAAAATAGCGCCAAATTGAATTTTGACGGTTTTTTCAGTGTTGTCATGTTTGTGGTGCCTTTTACCAAGCAAAACAGTCGTAGTGCCGACCTGTCTCATAAAATTTTATTCTCAACTTGATAAACTGTGGCCATTATTGCTAACTACTAATGTGTGACCTGAACGCACTGAAATTAGCGAAAACAGCATGTCAAATCATCTAATACACATCGTATATTGTGCAACAATTTAAAGGTGTAAAAGTTTCAGCACGAGACGTAGTCGAGTGCTGGAATCACACAAGATGGGAAATAGATGATTCTCCATAAGTGACACACTATATACCTACTTTTTCTACGAACACACTGCTAAATGTTATACAACATAATATTTAATATAAAGAATAATTTGACGCAGATAAACTCTTATAGATTTCCTAAGTGCAGGCGCAGTAATTATTGTGATAAACAATAATTTTCACAATGCACATGCGCAGTGTTGGCAAATTCAGTGAGAAATGACTCTGGAAAATATGTAACTTTGAATTTAAGTTTTCATACTGGAAACTATGTGTTTACAAGCGCCGACTTTTCCAAATTTCCCGGGGGATTCCTTTAGAATGTTCTAATTCTTGACCCAGTAAAAGCAGAGCATTATAAAGAGCAGCTAAAACTGCTCCATAATATGCTCTGGTTTCAGTAGACCAAGAATAAGAGTATTCTGAATACTTGCTCTAATTCTAGACCCACTGAAACTAAAGCACAATCCAGAGCTTAGTTTCTCCAGAATGTGCTCTAGTTTCAACAGGCCTAAAATTAGAGCGAACACTATAGAATGCTCTAATTCTTGACTCACTTACTTAAATAAAAGGAGATATAATAATTCTTTAAAATAAAAACAATTCAGGGTTTTATTATTGATGCTCCTTGGAAAATTTTCCTTGAGAAAATTCGTAACTCCGATGCCCCCATGTAGTCGGCGCCAATGACGTACTATATTTTCGTCAAACGTAGGTATTTAAAAAAATAATTCAATTTGTATAGGTTATCAATTTAAATCTGTCAATTGTAGATGGTTTTTACTAACTTCATTCTTAAATTATTTCGTTTTATAGTGACATTAAGGGTGATATTACAAATTTGTATTGTACATGTTTTCTTTCTTTTTCGCTGATTCTATATAGTTTCTATGGATATTTATTTATTTTACTTTTACTCCGATGGTGTAGAAATTAAACTTCAATTATGTCAATCACGTAACAAAAGATTTTACTTTCATGACTTTTGAGAAAAATTGTTATTTTATATTTCTGCTGTTTTTACAGTTGTACAAAATTTATGTGACCGGTTTATAAACTTATTAAATATTTGTTTTTTATATTCATATATGAACTACTTTTTTGTCAATTGTTTAAAAATACATATTCATTTATTGCAAAAAAAAATACGGATGATAAAATTATCATTTTTTTTAATATGATCGATGTTGCTTTAGTGATTGATGTAATCATAGATTATAGGTACATAAAGTAATCAACAATATTATGCTAGTACAATGATTTGACGAGAAATGTTACTGCCTTTTATAGTAAGAGTACTGCAGCATATAAATATTATGCTTCAAGAAAAATATAATTTGAAAATAATTGTCTCATATATCTTAAGAAATAATAACATATCATTACATTAATATGTAAAATCATATTAAATGTTATTATGTAGGTAGGTAAATGAGAAAAATATATAGTTTAACCTTCTTTTCCTAAAATATAAAGTATTGTTTATCAATATCTCATGATTCATCATGTCTTTCTATCAAAACAAATAAATGAATTGAAAGTGTGTTGTGGATTTCTCCGTGATGTCATGCGCACATATGTTTAGTGCACATGGCGTTTGAACTACGAGACCTTTTAGGTTATTCTCGCCCTTATTTTGTAGTTTAATATAAGGTAGAAACATTTAAACGAATACCAATGGTATGTGATGTATAGATAAACTTTAATATTAAATTAGAGTAACAGATGGAATGAGACCTTGACAAAAGATTGCATTTGAAGACTTGATTTAAGGAGATTTTTTTCAAGATAATTCTTTGAACAAAATATTTACAGTATTGTTAATTGCAGTACAGTCATTTCACAATGAACTAAAGAGAACAAGTTTAAGTATTATGACATTATTATACTATAAGAAAAAAAATTCTAAATAAGATCTCTCGTTGATTATCTGGAGAAAAGTTTTTTATGGATTTGTTTTAGTATCCAAATATTTTATTGTTCCATTTTAACTTGATTCGTTATTTTGATAACCCAAATTTGAATTTAAATCAAATTCTTTACCATCTGTTTCCCTCATAAAAATAATCTAGTAGTACACTTTTCACACCAGCTAGTGTCCAAAAGATGTATTAGAAATTACTTCTACGTACGGTATCGTTTTTGCACTTTGCACAATTGGGTATTTTTTTCATGTTATCAATGGGTTCCATTGTTCCAAGACAGTAAGTTATTTGAACAAATTTTTGACCGGTAGGTCTGTAAGTAAATAATAACTTAGTAATTGTCACAGCTTATTTTGATAACTGTTGTTAAATAAAATATTTTAAATAGATCTAAATTATAATTCATTATTATATCAATCTTGCAAAATAATAATACGTATTGCGGACAGTAAGTGTTTTACTTGTTTCGGATTATTGGAGATCGAGACAAAGTCGTCCTTAACCGGTAAAGAGTACTTCTTGATACTTAATAGTATATTAAGTATTAAGAACCATAAGGATATTTTATCGTTGAAGAAACTGATGGTGGAGGGAAGCGACGACTACAATTATTGTTACAGATCGGAATTCCTTACCGTTCGTGATACGTAAACTATTTTCTGCACGATTAAAATTAAATTTCCCTCAATATCAGTAAAAAAAAGGTATCAAAAATTAACTGTAACGCGCTTATTAATATAAACATTTTTATCAGATTTTCATCAATAGTCTTAGCGTCCTTCTCCTTCAAACTTGAAAATGAAATTATAAAAAAATATGGTATAAACCCCTAAAGATATCTGCGGCGTTTATGATACTCATATTCTAGGTATGTAAACAGCTATTACTGCCTTGTTTTTATTGTAATATTTTTCTAGATATCAATAATTGCTTTATATTTATCTTAAATTTATTTTAATTTATTCTAAAATTGCACTTATTATTTACCTCATAATATGCTCCATTTCTAATCTATTACTCAATATTTTTGCTCTAGAATTTATTCCATCTTCTTAATTACTCTAGTATTTGCTTCCTTTCTAAATTGTTTACTTATTTTCTCCAGAATGTGATTGCAGTAATTGATTTCTTTATTTGTCATATAATGTACTCTAATTTCTCTACTAATTGTTCTAATTATGCACTCTAGAATTTTCTCTACTTTATCTAATTTTTTATTCTCATTTTTATATTTTTTATCGGTACCTGTAAATACAGTAAACCTAATCTATAAATATATCATTTCCAAAATTTATGTTAAGAAGATTAACACACCCAACAATGAGTAATAACGTGCAGAGATGTTATTTCTATTTATTGTCACGCCTTGTTTTCCATTTGTCGTTTCTCTTGAGACAAAAATAGTATTTAAACAAATATACTTATGCAAAATAAATATGTATTATTCCGCAGTAGAAATAAATCTTAGAATAGCTGTCAAAGATGTAGGTGTTGTTATATAACAAAATATACAAGTTTCCTTAAAATTTCAATGTCATCTTTTATGTTTAAAGTTATTTTAATTACCGAATTTATTGTTGTCACTATTATTTTTAGATTTATCTCACTTTAGACTTTGTTTATCTTAATTCTTGCAGTTCTGAAGCAGCCAAGTAGTCTGCCTTGGCCCTGTAACTAAATACTGCATTGTAAAGATTTCAAGATGTACTTGAAACCAAATATGGAAAAATTTGCATGATTTCGAACAACATAAATTAGTACACGATGTCTTTACAACATATTTTTGTATGGCGAAATGTGTCCAGTTGTTCAATGGTATTAATTATTGTAAATGTTAACTGCAGATTGTATTGTCATGTTTTCATTTTAGTTGATGTCGAATTTGGTAAAGTTTTTATATTTGTAAAGCGAGACAAGTATATATTAAATAAAGTACACATTGTTTGAATATATATTGATCCTAATTTGTAAATAAACAATGAAAAATCTGTGTCGAAACTCAAAAGGTGATATTATAAATAAAAATAAGAGCAGCTCAATTAGACATAATTTTGGAATGATAGAATACATTCATAAAATAAATCTGTTGTTTTTACTTCCTTGTATAAAGTAAAGGGAGTATTGTTCTTAATTTTAATTTCGATCGTACTAAAAATAGTACCAGCATTACTAACGGTAAGGAATTCCATCCATATCGTTCGTAATACCGTCCTTACCGTTCTTAATATCGTCCTTACCGATCTTAATATCGTCCTTACCGATCTTAATACCATCAATTCAACCATGAATTGATAGCTGTCATTTTGTGTATAAACTATAAAATTAAACGAAAAAATTAAATTCTTTTGTAAATTTTCTTTGATTATGCTATAAAAATGAAGTAATCTGTATTAAATAAAATCGTTGATTGAATAAATCTTTTCTATTTCTCAATCAGCAGCGGAACGTAGGACTTTAACATGAGATTTAAAAAAATTGCAGATGCTCTCTCTCCTGATAGATTTAGAGGAAAACTAAAACAGTAAAAAGTTGTTCAAAATCAAATTCTACATCTGATAAGATCATAATGGATGCAACAGCATGTCTGCAGTACGTGATTTATTAAATATAAAATGTAACATTTGCGTTCAAAATCAGACAGCCATGGAAATAAAAAAAAAATCCATGTGATATTTAAAGACATGTCTTTATAAATAATTTTATATTTTTGTAATATTGGTATATAATTTAAGAAAAACAATTTAAATTCAATATTAAAATACAGACAAAAGAATTATAATGAGCGATACTTCACTAAACTGTCACATAATATAGATATTTTCTTTTATTTCCATGGCTGTCTGTCAATTTGTGATCTTATCTAATGTAGAATTTAATTTTGGACAATTTTGTTTTGTTATGTAATTTTTCTCTAAATATTTAAGGAGAGGAGTATCCATAATTTATTGAAATCCTATGTTAAAGTCCTATTTTGTTCGTTATTATTTATTAGTATGACAATTTTTATTTACCAAAAACTGTTTTCCCATGATAAATGCCTATATCACAACACTTTTCTGGAACACACGGTATAATATTTCAAAATATATGAGTAGGTAATTATTTCTTTATTATCAATAAATTCCAATCTTATATTAATTATGTATTGTCAGCATAGATAATTGTGTTAAATGGTACTTATTATAGTTTTTAACAAAGTGTTATATTCTAAAATGGCTTAATTATATACCTATTGAGATGTATAATGCATCATTTCTAAGTTACCAAAATTTCTTTTACATATAATAGGTAACATAAAAGGAGAGATATCTTTAAGCATATCAAAATATATGACATGTCAAAATTATAAAAAATAGATTTATATATTTTCTCTTTTACAAACTAGGAATACAATAATTATATATTTTAACATGTTTTATTTTGTAACTATTTACATATTTCAAAATAGCAATGTCATATATGAATATAATTATTAGTTTAATAGATTTAAAATATAATGGTACACTCAAGAATGAAGGAAAGATATTGATTATAAATTTGTATTTATAACAAATGTGTTGCATCGTCCAAACGACTTTGTTTATCGTTCATTTGAGGCTGTTCTAGTCTAGTGTAATTTAATATTTGTTAAAATTTTTGAACCCTATTTTAGTTAATAATAACGGTTTTTGTTAAAAACAATTATTTTGTCTTTATTGTCCATTTTAAACTGTTATATACTGGTTTTCTTGCTTCGATCATATTTTAGGTAGATTGATTACAAGTATAAATAAAAATTTATCGTTGATTACAATAACCTACTCTCCTATTTCTATATACATTTATTTTTTAGCTATATTATCTCCATAATTTACTTTGATTATATATGTATGTATATAACTAATGCAATCCTTATTTACCATTCGGACATATCAATAATTTTACTCGTATCAACAAATTTCGGCAAAATAGATTTGAACATGGTACACAGTGAGTTTACTTTGGTGGCTACTAGGAGGCGTGAGCGTCGCTTTTTCTATTCATTTGGCTCAATGTTGGTTGTTTATCTATTACCATAAACTAAGTAATACTATTTATGCCTGAATTATTCACGTTCGGTTAAACTAAGATTAAAGTTAAACTTAGTTTATCTCTTAAAATTGGTTTTATTCACGTGTATGAATCTCCAGTAAACATTTAATCGTCGATTATAGTTATTCGTGCATTCTCGATGTTAGTCTGTACTATTATTTAGAAGTAGCTTGTTTATTGTATTGTAAGTTTTATTCGCTGATTTGATTCTATTATTACTTTCACTTTCCAAATTACCCTTATAGTTTATTGTTGATCCTAAGAATGGAAATTAGTCCACTTGATCTGTTTCTTTTCTATTTGGGGAATTTTATTTTATTATACGCAATTTTGAATATAAAATTAAAAGATGTAAGAAGAAAAAAAAACTGTTAAAAAGTGTTGGTTCAAACAACAATTGAATTTTAAACGTCAAATGAGTTACATTAACTAACATAAAGTATCAAAAAAAAAAAAATTGTGATTGTTATATTTAAAAAATAAATAAAAGACGAAAAGAGAATAATATTAATTCAACGAACTCATTTTATAAAAGTTCATTATTTTGTTTGAAAGGTTCACTTTGGAGTTCTCTGCTCACAAAATTAATAAAATGAAAATTATGAAATTTGTTCTTCAATACAGTCTTTTAAATATATTTAATAATAGAGTTACCCCATGCACAATAGCGTAAATGTATTTGTTTTTAACATGTAGAATATTTATTTTTGTTATTGAATGACACTGTCTATAAAGAAACAATAAAACCAGATGTTGGTGAATGGTGTGCACGAGATACGATCTTTCAACCTGTAACGAAATAACTACGGTTAACGAAATCGTAGGTAGATACTTTAACACCTGGAGATGACGTGGACCTGCCTACGAAGACGATGTCATACGACCTTCTAGATTTCATAAATTAGTGGAATATATACTATAAATAAATGCAGTCTCATAAATTGTAACTGGAATTACGTTAATTACATTCAAAAATTATAATAATCATAGTTATTTATGTAACAATGGCATTATGAAGATTTTTATGCCCGGCGGTATAAATATCAAATAGATAATGACAGTTATACTTATGTATACACTACCATTGACTTAGTATCATTTCTTAATAACCTAATAAAAAGACCAGAAATATTAAATTAGCGAAGTAGGTTATGAATATGATTGTTTTCATTTTCTATTCTAGACTACTAATGGAACAAGAAAAGAGCTACATTTCCCTTAGCACAACATTTTTTTACATCAGTAATAAAGACATGAATTCTTCTACCCTAAAATAAGTGTGAGTTGCACTCTTAAAAATATTACCACTGAATTCCTCGCATGAAAGTACTTATATAAAACAAATTTTCAATTAAAAATCCCACTAGTACAGCTACAATGGGGTAGGTGACCAATTTCTAAATTTGGTGTATGTGATAGCTTGTACAAAAATAATATACCCATATTTTTTTAAAATTGTTAATTATATGTTGTTTTGAAGTAAATAAATAATATAGTACTTGGGAGGGGATTATGACGTCAACTAAGTTCATGAGAGGGGCGAAAGTAGACAGAGACGGAAATATGTGGTGTGAGTGAGATAGATAGGTTTATTGCCACACCTTCAAATTTTAACCAATCAGCGTGCTAACTTAGTGAACGTCGTAGTAAAGGACGATGTTTCTATTTAACGCAAATTACTGAACAATTGCTCATAAATATTTAACTTTTTTAATGTCAACGTTCATAAATAAATATACTTTCTATAATTCAATAGTATTTTCATTGAAATTCTACCTTGGTCACCTACCCCATTACAGATTGAATATCAGCCAATAGGAAACCATCGGACCGGTGATAATGCGCGTCTCAGGATATACCGAAGATCCTGAGACGCTAGCACCCAGTCCTGCTGTGTGGGGCGCCGGGGCGGTAATGGGCATTTGGGTTTCCGCTCCGCCTGGTGGTCTGGCTTCACCGCCTTCCAGGGCATCTGATGCCTTGAAGGTGATCTAGTTTGGCCGACCGGGAATTGGAGCACCCTTCAGCGTGTGCTCTAATTCTTTGGTTTCTGAAACCAGAGCACATACTGGAACAGATTTGGCTGCTCTGACTTGTACTTTGGTTTCAATGGGTCAAAAATTAGAGCACTCAAGTGTTTGCTCTAATTCTTGGCCTGCTGAAACCAGAGCATATTCTGGAGCAGTTCTACTTGCTCTGTATTTTGCTCTGGTTTCAGTGGGTTAAGAATTAGAACACTCAGAAGTGTTTGCTCTAATTCTTGATCTGCTGAAACCAGAGCACATTCTGGAGCAGTTTTGGCTGCTCTGGGTTTTGTTCTGGTTTCAGTGGGTCAGGAATTAGAACAAATGTGTGTTCTAGTATTGTTTTTACCTCCCGCCTATCAATATATAGATAAGGGAGGTATTGTTTTTGGTCAGATTTCTCGAGTATGAGTTTTCAACATATGAGCACGAATTAGGGTCCCTACAATACGATTTTAGTATTTTTACCGTGATGTCTGTATGTCTGTGTGTGTGTGTGTGTGTGTGTGTCTGTGTGTGTGTGTGTCTGTGACGATTTTTCGTCCACGATAACTCCAATACGATACATGTAAAAAATATAATATTTGGTATTTCAGAGTTCTATTCTAATATGATGAACTGATTAAATTTTGACTACAATTGGTTAACCGGAAGTAGTACTTTACTTGAAGCTGTAAACCGTTTTTTCTAAAAAATACCTCTAAATACCATATTTTTGCAAATTTCGTTATTATAAATACAAAATTTTTTTAATTTTCTACCGATCTGCATAATTACGTTTATATATGACTTCTAGCAAGATAGAAAAAAAATATATAAATTATAATAATTTTACATATCGTTTAGGCTGAGGAATTTCGATAAAACATATGAGTTATTCATATGTTCACAAAATTTGACATATGATGTCAAATTTGATGTAAGTAAGTGTAAAAGATAAAATAAGTAAAAAATGAAGTAATTTTATTGTAAAATTTAAAAAGATGGAAGAAATATATTAGGAATGTATTTGCATGCGTGAATCAAAGTAAGTTCAGTTCCGGTTTTAGTAACGTCAAAAATAGCTGTCATATTGGTCATACAAAATTTATGAAGGAAATTTTAGGTATGAAATAAATTAAAAATATTCTGAACTGCAATAACAAACTAATTTTAAAACTACAAATTAAATATATTGAAAAACTTATATAGGATATATTACTACAGTGGCGGGAGGTATTGTGTTGGACACACCAGATTTTTTTTTGTAATTCTGTGTTTTGATTTTAGACATTATAAGAAATTTTAAAAGTATGAATTTCTCGAAAAGTGCTCGAGCTATAAAAATTTTGAGGATCACTTCCTCCTAAAATGTCAGAGTCTGTAAAATGTGCAAATTAAAAACTTATATGAATTGAAACGAGAAAGTTAAGTCAAAAAGTAATTTTTGCTTTTATCTAGTGACCTATGATTTTTGTCGGGAAAGCAAATACATGATTAAAATGGCCAACTAATGCTAAAACTTTGTCCAATTTACCCGACTTCATATCTCTTACGGTTCTCTACAATCCAATCCTACTAAAACGGACATCCTATATATTTTCAAAATTTGTGGCCGTTTATTGAATTATAAAAAATCTGGTGTGTCCAACACAATACCTCCCGCCACTGTAGTAATATATTCTATATAAGTTTTTCAATACATTTAATTTGTAGTTTTAAAATTAGTTTTTTATTGCAGTTCAGAATATTTTTAATTCATTTCATACCTAAAATATCCTTCATAAATTTTGTATGACCAATATGACAGCTATTTTCGATGTTACTAAAATCGGAACTGAAGTTACTTTGATTCACGCATGCAAATACATTCCTAATATATTTCTTCCATCTTTTTAAATTTTACAATAAAATTACTTCATTTTTACTTATTTTATCTTTTACACTTACTTACATCAAATTTGACATCACATGTCAAATTTTGTGAACATTTGAATAACTCATCTGTTTTATCGAAATTCCTCGGCCTAAACGATATGTAAAATTATTATAATTTATATATTTTTTCTATCTAGCTAGAAGTTCTATATAAATGTAATTATGCAGATCGGTAGATAGTTAAAAAATCTTTGTATTTATAATAACGAAATTTGCAAAAATATGGTATTTAGAGGTATTTTTTAGAAAAAACGGTTTACAGCTTCAAGTAAAGTACTACTTCCGGTTAACCAATTGTAGTCAAAATCTAATCAGTTCATCATATTAGAATAGAACTCTGAAATACCAAATATTATATTTTTTACATGTATCGTATTGGAGTTATCGTGGACGAAAAATCGTCACAGACACACACACACACAGACACACACACACACACACACACACACAGACATACAGACATCACGGTAAAAATACTAAAATCGTATTGTAGGGACCCTAATTCGTGCTCATATGTTGAAAACTCATACTCGAGAAATCTGACCAAAAACAATACCTCCCTTATCTATATATTGATAGGCGGGAGGTAAAAAACAGCAAATAATGGATCTTTATTTTGCAGAAGAAATAAGAACAAAACTTTGCTAAAAATACGTTTGTTTGTGTCGTTTTGAAATTCCTCTGCTCCAAATTGGAAAGGCTGCAAATTTCAAATGTCAATGTCCTATTTCTTGACTAAAAAGTGAAATGAAGAGGTGTATCAGAATTAAATTAATTTTAATACATCAATCATATGATTTGCATATGCGTTTGACATATTTATATAGAGCGTAATACAGTTACTACTCATTTATTTCGTTTTCGTTGCAAAAATGTATAAATCATATAAATTCTAGTTTGGGACGAATAACAGTTCAATTGAATAGCCGTGTAACGAATTTTCGGTTCAATTTTAAACGAATATTTATAATAAAATGATTAACCGCCAAACAATATAACTATAGGTAAATTATTTTTTCTACGACCACTATGGAAACTGGCACTTTTCTCATACACTATATAAAGCTTCAAAATTGCGTACTTCCCACAATAGTGGGTTAAACTTCTTTTCTCACAGTATTTGCCAACACTCGTCGTAAAAAAAGTATAATGTGCCACTCGTGCAGAATCATCTATTTCCCAACTTGTGTGATTCCACTTGACTTCGTCTCATGCCAAAACTTTCACATTTCGTGGGAAATAGTTTTAAGTGCTTAGACAGTATAATTTCTTAATAAAACTATTCTATTGCAATTATTTTTTTTATTATAGATCATTTTTATTTCCTATTTGTTTATTTATTTTGTTATGTTTATTTTTTTGCTATAATAAATAACTACAACCATATATGCAGCCTTAGAATAGCATATTTGTAAATGAAACTCTTAATTATTTAAAAAAAAAATAATTAATTATCTTTGTTCTGTGTGAATTATATTTTTTTGTTAATTTAAGAGTTGTAAATCTTCTGAATTAGTGAATTTTAATTTTAAATTAATAATTAATTCATAATTCATACCATTTGTAATATTTTATAAGGAGTTGAATGGTACAAAGCATGTAGACTAATTAGATATCTACAATAAATTTATAAGTTTTTTTGTCCCATCATAATCTTGTAACATTAACTTATACTTGTTCTAAATTTGTTTAACTCAATTTTTTCTTCTTGATTAGTCGTGCCTTTGGAACGTTTTACACAAAATGAATAGCTAACTCATCTGTTTTATTAAATTTAGACAACCTGAACGATGATTAAAAAGTAATATATATTTGATTTAGAATTTAATTTTGAATAACTTTGTAGTTTTGCTGTAAATCTGTCAGGAGAGAGAGTATCCACAATTTTTTGAAGTCTGAAATCTTATGTTCCGCGTTTCGTTGCACACCTATATAATTTTACTTTAAAAGTATATAGTTCACTTATATTATAATAAATTATTAGTGTACGAGATTTTGAGCGCTATTTAGTTGTGACGTATGATGGCCTCTTTAGAAAAGGACAGATAAAATGAGAGAGAGAGAGAGACACGTAACAAAGAAAATTTATAGACACAAATTTTGTTTTCATTATCAACAGTTGTTATTTTTACATATAATTATATTGTTATTCTTAGTGTTTATTATATATTTGAACAAAATAGTTCTGTTTTCCTTGTTTTGTTGTAGGTACCACAAATGTCCACTTTAGTGTTGGTGAAACGTCAAAAACTAAAGTACGTCACGAATAAATTTGAATTTGTGTGGAATTTTTAACAATTATTTATTTTTTACTTATTTCTCATAAAACAGAGTTGAAAATAAGAAAAATGTTTTTTACACTTTGAGTTTTGCAATAAAATTTAAAATTTGAATTGTAAAACTGGACAGCTAATAATTTCCAAAAATCCTTTATTTACATAACATTGCAACACAAACTGTTTAAATTAGATTTATTGCAATTTTATTTTAATAAGAATTACACATTTGTATATTTCCTAAAATGTACAAAGGAGCAATAAACAATGGGTGCTGGTAGAATCCTATGTCATATGATTTTCAGTCGCAATGTAGTACGTTTCTGTATATGGCTATAGTGTATGTATATAAGAAATGATACTTGCACTAGTAACACGTCACCTGAGTGACGTAGTTGATCGCCCACACCGCGTCTTAAAACGCAAAAGGAGCACAACTTAAGACATTAACTATTGAGTACTTACTACGTTCAAACAGAAAATAATATATTACTGAATTTATTACACGTAGGTTGACGTGTATTTAATAAATTGCATCACACCACTTCTAATGTGGAGCATGACACAATGATTATTATAAAATTTTAAACTTTAGATATAAATGGCGCTGCTTCAAGCAGATTTTGTGTCTGACTTGAACTGGTCTCAACTACCCTGGTCTTGTTTCAATCTTAAGTCTGAATTTGTCAGTGCAAATAATCAAATTGTTTGTGTAAAATATAAACAGAAAATATTAATTCTTATTTGTGTACCAAGGGTGCAAAGTGCTACATTGCCGCACGAGCATAAAGATTGAAGCTCGAATTCGTAGGTGTAATTAGGCTACAGTGGCAATGCTATTTTGCACTCGTGGTACACACATTATTTCTCTTACAACTGCTTTCAATATTAAAATAAAAGGATTTAATGACATAATTAAAATATTCTAACATGTTTTATTTGCTAACAATTATATGTTACTGTGTGACATAAACAATCTTCACTTTTAAATTCAATTTTAATTTTGTAATAAATAAATAAACACTTATTTTTTTTCATTATGATTATAAAATTTAATAACATACATTTTAGTTTCAAAATTTTATGAATTGAAACTAATTAATATATGAATTAAATGGATGTCGTTAACATAATAAAAGTTGCAGATGAGCGTGTTCTTTTGATTTAAAATGGAAATAAATTTAACCAATCTTGTGACAGTGCATTGAAGTGTTTGTACTGTCGTTTAATAAGAGGCCCTTTCGCCCTTTATTTCTTTCAGTTTAGTTCAGTTAGGTTATTGAAACAATTATTTCACTAGTAAAATAATGAGATTATTATTTCACGTGAAGTCAAATTGGAATGTAGGAATATATAGAAACATTAACAGCTACAAAAATAGAATATTTAGTTCTTATTATCTTTACCAATGTTAATAATTCGTTGCTATTGTATTTCTTGTTTATTTAGAAAATGTCAAAAATTCATCATTTCAATTACATTTTTGTACTTATTCAAACGGAAGTAGAAAAAATATTATATGAAATACGTAATGATACTGGGTGGTTATTTAAGTTCTGTTCTTACAAACCTCGACTTTCTGGGAAGATTAGTGTTGTTTAGAAGACATGTTTTGCGCATCGATGAAGAAATAAGTTTATTTGACAGTTGTAGGAAAAAAATATTCCCGTACTATTATTTTTCGTAGCCTAGCAACTATACTAAAATATCGGAATAATACATTTTCCGCTTCGAAAACAGGAAAACACACCGGAAAGGTGTCAGTTTTCGTCCGATCGAAAAAAGGTTTTTTTTTATATTTTTCGAATTTCCTACTATATTGATAAATTATTGTACTATACTTGTATGTAAAGAATTTTTAGTCATTAACGGGCCTTAAAATCCGTTCGTGTAAGAAGATAAAATAAAAATGTACAAGGCAGAGTTCATTAAACGATTATTACGGGGAGATAATGTGCTTGACATATCAGATTTTTAATACATATTTGTCAATAAAATCAGTGTTTTTTACGTGTCATATTTTTTTGCTGTTCTATAATCTAACAACTTATTTAGTTTTGGCAGAAGAATGATGTGCGATGACAGGTTGATTGTATGTTTACTTGTTTACGTACTACCATACTTGTCATTGACAACTGTGTTGATAAATGTAACTATTTCTTTTAAGAACATAGTGTGGGGAAGATAGGTGCAGTATAATCTTCACACGTCATACTTAAAAAAATAGAGTAGATATAGCTTCATAAAATATAAAATACCCTATCCTGTCTTATACAGATTTAATTACATGCTTTATTTGGTGACTTTTTATTGGGGACATAAATTTAGTTATTGTAGAACGATTATATGTTATTTAATTTTCTTTAAATTTATCGAAGATTTTTTCTTTACGCATCGTTGAAATCTCCATATATATTTATTCTTTTATTATTAAAATAATATTACTTCTTTTACTATATACATAAATTTAGTGTTAGATCTAGACTTTCTAGACTATTGTCTTGTCTTGTCTAGATTATCAAGATAAAACTTTCTTATTCTAGATCAAGACGAGAAAATTCTTGACTCTAGATTATTTCAAAATTTTAATTTTCGAAGTATGATATATTTATGCGAAGCTTTGTTTCATCCGAGCTGAAATATTGATTGTAAAGTAGAAAAAAACACTGCCAAAGAATTTTCTGTCCTTGTCTAACTATACAAGACTTTTTACCTCTCGCCACTCAGTAAGAGAGGTATTGGAATTATGCTAAAAATCGGATAGCGAGTTTTCAATTGATAAACACCTTTTTGAAGTCCTCTGAACACGATTTTAATATTTTTACGATGATGTCTGTCCGTCTGTGTGTAGGTACTTTACACTTTTCTTGAGTTAAATGATTCAATCCCTTATTTGGATTTGAATTACTTTAAAAAGTGGTAGTTTTCATTATCGACAATGGTTAATAATAATTTATTATTGACCTAGGTGACCATACTTACCAATTAAGCTGTGCTGAAAAACTATTTCTCATGTCAAATAAAGGTTAATAATAGTTGGTGTCTAGGCTATAATAAAAAAAATAATTACCGAATACTCTAAAAGGAATAAAAAAATAATTATCGAATATTCTAAAAGGAATTGTACTAATACTGCAAGTACTAATTATTTTAATAATTCATTTTACCGTGTCAGTAGTCAATGCACGGATATTCATATAATTATATGAAATATCAATATCTACATAAAATTTTTAATCTATAGATTTAGATTTAGATCAAGTCTTGTCTTGCCTAGATGGCAACACTACATAAATTTTATGATTTAAAATAAAAAAAAAACATATTAAGGATATGTTACATATTTACATGTTCGTTTAAAATGAGTATTAATAACTCCCACATGTAAATATTGTAATGATTAATTTTATCATGACTAACATGATTTCAAATACAATATGGTGTTAATATTTTTGTTGTTTTATGTTCAAGAAAAAATATGTCAAAGTGAAATGTATCTTAAGGCATTGTAGTAATTATAATAATTCATTGCCTGAAGTATTTTAGTATAAAAATAAATATAAATAACATCAGTAATTAATACTGCAATTAGAATTACACGTATTTGCATATTGATAAGTATTCATTCATAATTACTGTTTAAAAAAACTAACCTCATTGTTTACCCATTTTTTTTTCGTTGTTGATGTTGCTATGGGAATCTGCAAAGTGGTTAATTAATGCAGAAATATTTTGACATTGACTTCTAATTTTAACAGTTGAATGAATGAGACATTTGAATACGTAGATGGGTGGTTATTGCGTTGGTAGTAGTTTATAATGTCGTGGTTCGATTCCTAGAATAAGAACCCACGCTATAAATTTCCAGAAGTTTAAAGATTTCCTGACATAACTAGGATTTCTAGACTTTTCTTGTTTGTATACAATAAGCGAACTATGTAATGCTTACAAAACAACATATTATTATTACCTGCTATTATTTAATTTATTTTTTACGACCACTATAAAAACTGGCATTTTTTTCAATTATTTACAATCGTGGGTTAAAGTGTGACAAATTATTTCTTATAGTATTTTCTAACTTGTACAGTGTGAGAAAAATAATTTCTCACACTCGTTGTATTTATGACGCAGTAACAAACTTAAAATTGAAAAGTATTTGCAAAAATTAATTCGACAAAAGTTGTCATTTTTAAACTAAATTTTGATCCATTGCCACGAACTAATATACAAAGTATGCCAAGTTACCATTTACTTACCGATCCCCCGGTTAGTAAGTTACGTTCGAAATTGCTTACCGATAAACAATATGTAAACATAATTTGGAAACCCAATTGACAAACAATAAAAATATTTTTAAAGATATCTAATTGTTACTGCACTTTTTAATTGTTATAAAAGCAATATAAATATTTTATTTCATAAACGAAAACGGAATCGGTAATAAAACCAAAACGTTTCATCTGAATAAAATTAGGAAGAGTAAGTAACTAAGTAAAGAATTTTTACTTTTAGTTACACATTTAAATATTTATATTTTTCTTCTGTTGTATGAACATTAAATTGATAAAATATCATTTAATTTTAAGATATTATTATATGCAAACCATACTTTGGTTATTATTATAGTTTTGTAGCAAATAATTAATTTCGATTATAATTTGTATGTTTTTTGTTTTCTTTGATAACAATCGATGATTTTTATTAAAAAAATCAGTTAATTTAAATTATGATTTAAATCAGGCCAATCCTGATTGAAAGTATTTATCATCGAACTTTTGTGACGTCACAGCCTGGAAGGAGTGGTAAGACCTGACCTTGTGAACGTATTATTATTTTATTTTTGATCTATCAAAAAATAAATATACTGTTTGATCAGGTCGATCTTGATTATTGCTCTCTGATCGACCTCAACTACAGATCGATCTTTATTAATAAACCATCAATCGACGTTCAATATCCATAGTTAAAAAAATACTTACGAGGAATAGTAAATTAAAGTTGAAAGCGTTCTATCCAGTCCCAAATGCAGACTAGGCAAGCTAACACGTTGATCTTATTGGTATCCTGCTGAATCAAGTTCGATCTGATCATTTAAGATCAATTTGATCAATAAAGATCGATCTGATCAATCGGACCAAACGAACAAATAAATTCTTCGATCAGATCGATCAAATGATCAGATCGATATTTTTTAACTGAGATCATTTCGATCGATCGATCAATCTTTCGATCAAATCGATCTGATCTGAGTAACGTCATTATTACAGATATTTAAATTTTTGAAAAATCTAGGCATCTTTCAGTAAAATATAATATAGAATATCATTTCTGAAGACAATCCTATAAAAATAAAAGGAAAAAAAACAAACACAAATTAATCCTAGTGTAACAAAAACAACATAAAAATACATACCTGTATAAAGATGTGCTATTAGTGCGCATTGTTAGCAAAGTGAAAATTAACGGG
Source organism: Stenolophus ochropezus (assembly GCA_035578165.1). NCBI lineage: Eukaryota > Metazoa > Arthropoda > Insecta > Coleoptera > Carabidae > Stenolophus > Stenolophus ochropezus. The sequence goes on from JAQOWZ010000008.1 coordinate 25,034,256, forward strand.
TAGTAAGGGATTGTATTTACTAAAACTCCCGTTATGTTATAAGCGTGTTTACTTTAATATAAGCCATTACATATTTCTGAGAAATATTTAGTAGTATTGTTATACAGTCTCCTAATAAATATTATCTGTTTTTCCCAGAAAATGCTTTAAATATTATCAAAAATGTTTAGCTTCGACTCTATAAACATATAGTCATAAATACTTGTTATATGTTATGTTTTATGTGCCGCAATAGATAACATTAAACCTTAAACAAGTAGGAAGAATCATAGTGTTATTATAAATATTGTATAGTTTCCATATACTGATATTATTCACACATTCTGATTTCATTACATAAAATACAGCGTTATAGTTGTGGAGTCTCACTTATAATATTTGTATTTTAACATTTTACAACACTGAAAAAAAATGATGAAATTTTAAAAAAATCGCATATCCACGAATAGAGATCGATTTGTCATACGCTTGTATTCCCTAAAGGAAAACATCACTATTTCTGTTTGTTACGTCATGAAAATTTGATTCATTTATTACTCATTTACTATAGAAATTTTTGCAAATATAAAAAAATTTGATGTGGACACCACATGACTTCCTTGCATGCTAAATTATACACATTTTTGCTGCACTTCATTTAAACTTATTTTGCTTGAAAGAGAGATCATTCCACGGCTAATATTTCTTCAATTTCCATACGTTTCATATCTTCGAACTTTCCTTCGAAATGGACCATCTTTTGAAAATTTTATTAAGATGTTTATCACTATTGGTTATTGCATTATCTACACAATAGTAATAATATGCAACAAGTGCAGAAAGACGCTTATTTCCCACGAGGTGTGAAAGTATCGGCATGAAACGAAGTAGAGTGCTGGAATCACACAAGGTGAGAAAGAACAAAGAAGAGAAGAGTGTACATAAATTCACAAAGAGAAATGACATTTCCCACATTGCGCATGCGAATTGTCGGCATATACTATGAGATATGATTTCTCACACTTTAACCCACGATTGCGGGAAATACACTACTTTGAAGTTTTATACAGTGGGAGAAAAGTACCACTTTCCATAGTAGTTGTAGAAAAAATTATTTTAATTGCTCAAAACCTTGCTAAGAAAGAAATATTGTTTTTAATTTTTGGCCATATTTATCATGAAATATATTCTAACAGTTGCCAATGTCAATATATTAACAAGAAATCAAATTTTTCCCACAAAACATTAACATATTTCCTAGAAAAATTAAAAGCCATCTATTTTTATTAAATTTTTGTCAAAAGTAAAGTGTCCTTTTCAATAGGCCGATTGCAACAATAAATGGTGGTGCATAACTAGAGGTTATAATAATTACATGAACAAAATTTCAACATTCTACGACTAACCGAATTTGAGTTTTGCGAAAAAAAAAATCGAGCAAAGTACCCTTTTCGCACTGCCAATTACAATGTGATAGGGAGATACACAACTAGATGTTATAGCAGTCCCATATTATAAAAAATTTCCGTTAAAATCTGAAAACCTAATTTCTTCGCTATTACTATACTTTCTTTACTTGGTACAAGGAAGAAAAATATGTGCATATTAATATTTTGATTCGAAAAAATTTAAATTCTGAAAGTGAAGAGTATATCACAAGGCCATTATTATGTGCGAAATAGATGTTCATTCTATCCACTAGAACTAGACTACGGACAGCGGTGGATCACTTGATAAGCGCGCTTCAACGCAAAGTGAGCGGAGTGTTAGATCTGGCGTTGAAATCTCAGCTTCACAAATCCAAATAAAAATACTGCTCTGGTTCGGAAACCAATATATGCTGTAGGTCCTTTGTAGACGAAACAGGCTGACAACCTACAACACTGAATTACAAGTAAAACTTGTCATGAAACAAGTATCTTAGGTCAGGGTTACCTTGATTTAAATAAGTTGAATTATATCATGATTCAAGTCACGATTGAAATCAAGTTTTTTCTTTAAATTATTCACATTTTGTAAAATAATACGTTTTGTTCAATGTTTAAAGTAATATCAATTTAATCTGAGTTGTATTAATTTAAATCACTTCTTCTGCAATTTTTATTTAACATACCAGGTTTACGAAAATTTGGGGGAAAAGCGCGTAGCCATTGTTGCTAAGTGGCAATTGTTTCGAGTACTGTGAAGTCTGTTTAACTTTATCAGTAAAACGACTTTACATATGAATTATTTTGAATTTATAATGTAGAAAATTTTTGCCACAATAAATGATTTTTTTTTGTTTAATTTACTTTGAAATGTAAAATCTGGTTATAACGACATCGAAGATACTCCAATAATTTCTTCGTTATAGCCGGAAAATTCTCTAATCGAAAAAAGTAAAATACTCTTAGCGCATATGAGCTTTCAAACAAGAGGTTACAATTCCGACGTTATAATTACTGTTATTTATTGTTTCCTTAAACATGCTTTTTTCCATAATAAATAATTTATTTCTTCAAACGTCATTAAAAGGGACATCATTTGCGACGTGATTGAACAAGGTGGAAGTTTAATTTCTACGCCGCCGGAGTAATTTTTTTCATTTTTACGCCGCCGAAGTAAAAGTAAAATAAATAAGTATTCCTAGAATCTATGTAGAATCAACAAATAAAAAATAACTTGTGCAATAGGAACCTGTAATATCGCTCTAAATGTCACTATAACACTAGATAACTTAAGAAAAAAGTTACTAAAAACCATCAACAACTCACAGATTTAAATTGATAACCTACAAATTAAACGTCAAAAAATTTGTGTCATTCAGAGTAAAAGTGTCTTTATGTGCCTCGAATGCAATTTTGCAACTTCCACACTCGTAACACAAAGTATCACTTTTACTCTGATAGTACGTTCCGTGGTGCAACCGGTTCGACCAGGTTTGTGGCTGATAGTTCCGTAAGTCCTGAAATTCATTTACCGGTTTCTATTCGGAACGCGATCCCTGAAAAAGATTGATAAAAAGTCAAACCGCAGCAATTAAGAAATATTCCTGGTTTCCCCGGTTTTATAACCCCACTACATACTTTCACCTAATAACAAAAGAACAGTTTGACATATAACGTCACCTAATAAAATAATATATGTAGAGATGAAAACATTAATTCTTTAATTGTAAAAAATGTTCAATTTTCTGTCATATTCAACATTATCGTCCATTTTATTCATGTTTATTTTTCTTAAATTATATCAATTTTAAAAGGTCATGATTCAAAGTCAGAGTGTCCCGAAATAGTTAAAAAATTTCAGGAACCAGAATCAAGACCCTATTTTTGTGGTTGAAAAACGGAACATACTATTAATAACACCATATACTATTTTTGTGAAATACGTTTTCTAAAATATATTACAGCTTTAAATAAATTTTATAAATTTAAATAAAAAAACTGATTTTCATGCAATCCTGAACTTAATAAATCTTATTATGAGGAGCGCCATTTATTTCTTCTCTGTTCTCTGATTGAATTTTCATATAAAACATTTCATGACAGGTTTACGACAGGATATACATTCAAACCAATTAGTCTCCGTACACCAGTGAAGGAAAAATGTTTTCTATTATGATAAATAAAATAATGTAATAAATAAAATAATATATTGACTTCCTAAATTTTTTATAATGAAATCAAGAAAAAAATATTATATTTATTATAACAATAAGTACGTCAATTTAGTCTCCGTACACGTGTAAATTATGTAAGTCACTAAATTTTTTCAATAAAAAAGTGAGCTGTTTGTATATCCATGTGAACCCAAAATGTTTCTGACATAAAAACCTATAGTGTATAAAATTTTAATTAGTAATAATATTTCTTTAATAAATTAAAAGTGTCATCGGTGCAAAAAAATCTTGTGTATCGCACGCCCAGAATCTCTTTGGCGAGATCTTGCATTATTTGCAGGCCTCGTTTTCAGTTCGGCCTGTCAAAATAAGCTCGCTCTCGCAAAAATTTAGTTTCTGGACTAGTGATACAAATAAGAAATAACTATTGTTTTACGTAGGGCCCGAAATATAGATATTACGTAGAGCCTAAAAAAATTAAATCCACCCCTATCTGAAACAATTACTGAGTTCCAGAAAGTTTCAGGGTTGTTTATATATTTTAAAAACAAAGCGCAAAAATGTTTGTACGGAGACTAGTTGGTTTAAGTAGGTATATGTACCTAGCTCATTGCAAGTTTATACTTGTAAAGTTTCACGACAGTTTTTCAAAATATGTATAGGTCACTTTAAAATTACGTTAATAATTACCTCATTATTGCACAAAATATATTTTTGTTTTTATTTTTATACATGTAAATAAATGATATTTGACTTTTAAAAAAACCTGAAGCTTTGATCCATTTAGAATTGTTGTACCATGATTGATGGTCTTCTAAATTGTGAACATGCGAACACTATTTATAAACATAAATATTGACACTTGATACTTTATACGTAAGATTTCATAAGTGTACGAATAATTTTGTGTACCTATTTTTTATACAAATTTTGTTTTTTATTTAATTTACATGAGAAAAATAGTATTTTTTTCATAATTGGCTATTGGATTTTATTTCTGGAATGTGAGAGAATATGATCCTGTCAGTAATTTGTTAATATTATTTTTAAAAGTCCTCTATTTTTAATTTTTAAATAGAAAACTTAGGTGTACGAATAATTATGTATATGTACAGAGGTCTCCTCGCAAGTTTATATTTGTCAGGTTTCATGACATTGTTTTGAAAGGTGGATATGTCGCTTTAAAATTTCGTTAATAGTTACCTCATTATTGCACAAAATATATTTTTATTTTTATTTTATATACGTAAATAAAAGATATTTGGCTTTTATAAAAACCTGAAGCTCTGATCCAAGGATTATTGTACCACGACTGATGATCCTCTAAATTGTGAACATGCGACCACTGCACACTACCTCGTTTCTGCACCCAATTCCAGGTTGTATCCTACCAGATAAGGCTTGCATCGCCTACCGCCCACCGAGCCGATGACGTCACTCTGTCCAGTGCAGGCGACAGAGACAGACAATGTTGACTCTGAGTAACTCCTCCGAGTCTCAGTGTGCTTAGTAAGTGGGCTTCCACTGTCTGTAGTCACACGCATACGATAACACGACCGCTTGGTGAGGATAGTGAGAACGTTTAAACGTTTAACGAAAAGTGATTCCGAGTAGATATAAAGTGAAGTTGTGCTTATTGTGCTGGATTTTGGTGAGTTTGTTTGTTTACTATTTTTTGCGAGTTAAAGCCGGTTTTGTACTTTGTAAATAGTACATATTTACTTTTAATTTTCACGACAGGTAGTTTAAAATAATATGTATGTATGTACATATACCAGTTTTACAATACTTATTGAGATTTATTACTTATTTATGACTGAACCGAATATTCAATTTTTTTACAATATCATAACTTTTGAAGACATTTTATTGAAATTCTACTTGTATTTTTCTGGATTTTCGTAAGTCAATCTTTGTTTACAATTTGTTTTAAGAAAAAGCCTGTGTTGTACTTTAAAAACGTACATATTTATTTGTAATTTTCATGACATTCAGTTAATAAATACAACTTATTCTACATTTTAAAAGAAATATGTATGTATGTACGTACATATACCAGTTTTACAATACTTATTGTGATGTATTACTTATTTATGGTTGAACATAATATTCTATTTTTTGTGTCTTATTTGAGAAACTGTTGTCTCTTATCATTACTTTTACTAGTGAAAAACTGATGCAGATTTCAATGTTTTGCATCTGTATGTACGTACATATACATTTTTTACAATTCATATTGAGATGTATTGCCTATTTCAGGCTGAACATAATATTTTTTTTTATATCTTATCATAATTTATGAAGAAATTTTTTTTAAATTGTGTTTGTATTTTGCTGGATTTTTGGTGAGTCAATCTTCAGTTACAATTTGTTTTAAATAAAAGCCTGTTTTGTACCTTGAGAACATTCATATTTATTTTTAATTTTCATGACATACGGTTAAAAATTAATTACAACTTTATTTTATTCGACATTTTAGAAGTAATATGTACGTATGTACATATACCAGTTTTACAATACTTATTACGATTTATTACTTATTTATGGGAGAACATAATATTCTATTTTTTATATCTTATTTGATAAACTGTTGTTTTTGATCATTGCTTTCACTCCTAAACTATTAAAATGTAAAATTTGTGAAAAACTGATACAGATTTCTATGTTTATGTATCGGTATGTACGTACACATACATTTTTTACAATCCATATTGATATGTATTACCGATTTATAACTCAACGTAATAGGTACGATTTTTTTAACGTATCATAATTTTTGAAGAAATTTTATTAAAATTGTGTTTGTATTTTAAGTAAAAGCCTGTTTCGTACTTTAAAAACGTACCTATTAATTTTTAATTTTTGTGATACACACTTATAAGAATTATTTAGAATTTTATTTTATTTGACATTTTTGAAGTAATATGTATGTATATATGTATGTATGTTCATATACCAGTTTTATAGTACTTATTATGATTTATAACTCAACGTTACTAATTTTTTATCGTATCATAATTTTTGAAGAAATTTTATTAAAATTGCTTCTAAATTAATAAGCGAAATTAAATTTATGTGCCTTGTAACTTCGAAACTTAGGTATGAAAATGATGTAAATTATAAAATTGAAACAAAAATTAATAAATGTGTTAGTTTATTTTTATTATTATTCGTAATTAATGTTGATGTGAACAATATTACATAAATTAATTCTGAATTTAAAAAATAAAAACAAAACATAATTGCTATATGTTTTAGCTTTATTCGTCAGATAAACCGTAACACTTGTTGATTTTTGTTTTAATTCCAATTTAGGGTGATTTACGTTATTTTCATACCTAATTTCGGAGGTTACTAGGCACGTAAAATTAATTTTGCTTATTGATTCAGATGCAGAATTTTATGCTCTACCTAAAAAAATTAGGGAAGCAGTAAATTACGGAAATATTATTTTACATGTTAAATTTAAATACCTTTATTTGGGATACACTTTATTTTATTTGACATTTTTGTTATGATGGCCAAGGCACTAAGCATCAATAAAATTTTCAAATATTTTTTGTATCAAAAAGTCCATTTTTTAAATTTTTTTAATATATTTTTCAGAAAAAATAGTTTGTAGTAAATAGAAGTTTTTATTTGAATCATGTTTTCATCTGTTTTAAAAGAAATAAACGAAAAATAATTTATTATAAATCCTATACAAAGGAAATTTAATTATTGTAAATAAAACAATAACATATCATATTGTTTGTTTTAATAATATAGTAAACAATAATAAATGAATTATATATACCATCAACGCAATTTATTACATATTTATGGCTTTAATCACAATGTATAAAAATGTTTCCTTATTACAATTATTTTATTTTATTGATATAGTAAACATATAAAAATAATTATCTATAACCTGTTACTTCTTAAGTAAAATACAATAATAATAAAGTTTTTTAAATGTCAGTAACAATATTTTCGTACTTGTATATGTTTGTATACATAAATTTCTTTTTAAAAATTCGTATTATAAATAAAATAATAATAAATCTTTTATTACTCATTACTGACTACTAATTTTTTTCGACACATATATTTTGGTTTTAATCACAAATATGCGTTTAACAAATGTCGTCTGAACAGTTACAGACCTGTGAAGAATATATCCCTTTCTGTAAATAACATAAATATTATTACCATAAAATTGGCTAATGTCTTATAAATAAATTGTTTGTAATTTTCCGCGTATTATTTTCGTTGTGTTTTGTATTCAACGTTTTTTATGAACACCTAAAACAGATGTGTAGAGTGTACCACATATATATTTTATACTCTATTGAACTTCATTTTTATGTTATAATGTATGTATACTGAAAAAAAATAACTATATGAATATTTATTTTATTATTTATAATTGTTGAAAATGTCATTTTATTTGAAGAGACGACAATTTTTTTTTTGGTATTTTACACAAATTTCACAAGTTTTATGAATTAACGTTAATATATAGCAACTATCATTTTAATAATAGTTAAATAAAAAATCGTCATAAATGTAGTATTTAATATAAATTGAGTAAAACTTAAAAATATGAAACGTTATTTGATTTTTCGATTGTTGAGTCAACAATTATTATTTTTCAAGGGTGCGACCTTGGAAATATTTATTTTAACACTAGAGCTACAAGTAATAAACTATTAACACTTTTAAAATTAATGTTAAAACGCCTACATTTAATAGTGTTTCAAAAAAAAAATGTTTATACATATACAAACAATATCTTTAAATAAATAGATAAATTATTACTGAATATACCAATTTGTTTCATAATTAAAGTAAAATAATTCTACTCACCCTCATTTAAACAAACCAATTATAAATTTATAGTTTTTAATTATTTTTACTGTAGGGTGCTTTGGTTTGTGAGTTGTAACAAATGCAAAAGCGAAAGTTGTAGAAGTATAAAACCTGTATCAAAAGTCATATAAAATAATTATTCTAGATCCTCATTTAAGCAAAAAATCACTTATTAAGTTATAATTTTGTATTATGTCAGTCTAAGAGTTAAATATTAAGATTGTTTTTCAATTTGTCATTTTTATAAAAATTGTAATCATAACTTTATAATCATTTTTTTTATTAAAAACTTTATGATCTAGAATATTTATTTTATATGATTTAGATGCAGAATTTAAATCTGTACAAAGTTAATTTTAACATTTATCTGTAAATTATGATTTCTCAAATTAAAAGGTTGTATCCCGTTTTTCGATTTACACCTATTGCTTATATTAAACATGAATAAATATAATGACTAAATTGTTTATAATAGCAGGTATAATACGATTTCTAAGTAATTATATATGTCCTATCTATTTTGATATTGTTTACCTATAAAATTTTGAACTTTATTTGCAATATAATATATAGATACGTATTTGTTATAAATTGAGTAATATGTATATATAATAATTTATTCAGGATCAAATATCTTCTATAATAGAAAGTAAATATATTGTTGTATGTAGTTAAATATGTATTCATATCTGTAGGTACTGTAAATTATTTTTCTATTTCCGTTTAATAAGGAATTCTTTATTTTACTCAGTTTAATTAAGTTATTAATTCCATGATTTCTCTAGTGAAATAATAAGATCATTATTTCACTCGAAATCAAAATGGAAAGTAGACATATTTTAGAAATAGGTATTAACAGTTACAAAAATAAAAAAAAATAGAACTTTTTTCTATATAAATATTAACACAGTTATTAAATTTGAAATAAATAAAATTTTGTTTAGTAAGGGACAAAAGTGTCCTTGGTATTTTATTTTTTGTTTATTTTGTAAATGTCACCAAAATGTCGAAAATTCATAATTAAAATTAATTTTTGTACTTAAAAGGTAAACACAAAAGGGTGGTTATTCATCTTTTGCTCTTATAAAAGTCGCTTACGTCTCGTTTTGTAATTTTCGCTTGCATTAAAAGGCTGCATTTGTTTCCATACTTATACTATAAATAGCTTATTATTCTTAAATTTAAATTCAAGTTTTATTATTTAGAGTAACAATATATTTATGATATGTAGGATTTTGCAGTACAGGATCGTAATACTGTAATTATTTTTTTAAATAGGATCTTACCTTCAATGCTTAATTTAATATTATATAATTTAAAATTTTCCACTCTGTCCAAATATTATAGTAACATATTTTTAAAAAGAAGTCTTTCCAATTTTGATGATCTATAGAATAAATTATAATAATTAGCATTTAAAAGGTATAGTACAACGAATAATAGCTAAATTTACATATTGAGGACTAGTATTGTTCTGAAATGATAAAAAGTGCTAGATTTGTTTTCTTAGAAAATTGCTATCTAACAGACTACCGCAAAAGATACAATGTGAATCACTGTTTATATAAAAATCAATTATAGTATACAGTTATTTATAGAAATGATTGTTTGAATGTGTACAAACTTCTACAAATTTCCATATTCGTACAGTAGGTAAAAAATTTGCACACTAGTTTTTTTGTTATAACTGTGTAATTCACTGCATATGAATACAAAAAAATGTTTTTTTGATGATGTATAAAAAATAGAAAATAAAAATACTACGGTATGAAAATGAATAACCACTTGTACAAAACTTAAATTTGATATACGTAATACAGATATTCTTAAGGTGAACTATAAGATATACGAAGTTGATTAAATTAGCAAACAATTTAAATTTTACAAGATTATTTCAATGAACATAAAATTAATTTTTGTCAACCAGTAGTTCTCAGACTATTTGGACCATGGAGGTATAAATATTTATACCTCCATGATTTGGACAAACTTTGTTATTTTAAATGGGACCAAATATTTTGTATGCTTATTCCATAGAGATTTTTTTTTTAATTCAATGATATAATATTTGCATACCTTTTAGAAATCATTTTTTTTGAGAAAAATGCATATTAAGATGTACACTCTATTTCCCACAGTTGATCTTCAGTACGTCATCAATTTCTGTTACAAGAGTTATTAACTTTTATCTTGCATCTTTGTTATGTACGCGTAGAACAGATCATGGTGGAAATATATATATATTTCCACCATGGAACAGATGAGACTTTCATTCGCTATCTCATTGTCATAAGCTATTAAAAAAAATATTCAATTCGTATTACATGGAACAGAAATGTTAAAATTACTATTTTTATTTTATTATACAGTAATTTAATATATGTATTTATTTATTTCAATTCAAAATTATTTGATTTTTACAATGTGCATTGGAAGATCGAGATGAATGTTAAAAATCAGAAAAAAAAATTAAATACGACATTATAAAATAAAAAAGATTAACTTTAACGTTTCCTTTCCATGTAATACAAATTTAATAAAAAAATATTTATAAAAATTGATTAGAACCATACATCAATGAATGCTTTGTGCATGCGTGTAATCAAAGTACTTTACTTCTAGGTTGTCAAATATCACCATAATTCTTCCTCTAATCATACAGAAATACTGATAATCATCTACAAATATTGCTAATTCCACCAAATTAGTGGAGATATCTTTGGAAGTAAATAATATACTTAATCCTTTTATGAATTGCGATTGTATTTAATTTGACATGTCAGGATGTTAACAAGGTATAACTTTAGGACTAACTAATCCAGATTAGTGAGTAATCCCTTTTATAAATCTGGATGTATGTTACTGGTTTTTGTTCTGAAATTTTTGTTTTTCACTTTCATTGGTATCGTCCATGGCACACTTGTTTTAGGTTTATTTAAGTATATCTGAAATAGACCTAAACATGCAATTCTCTCAAAGAAACGTGTTTTTTTACAAATTCTGCTCAAGTTGTCCTTCACGTTCATTAATATATGGATAACATACGTTTTGTTGATATATGGATTCGTATTTAGGACTATGCTTTCCTATATTATGCAAAATATGCATGCTTCATTACATAACGTAGATTACTAATTAGTAAAGATTAAATAGAGTGTTCGTTGTATACGTATGTTTTGCATGAATCTTATAGAATCAATTATTTACGAAATATTTTCACCGTCTAGGCATCAAAGTAACTATTTGCAAATTGTCATCTATGAATAATAGTTACTTGTATATCAAGGGATTAAAGTATATTTTTTTATTACGCATATGGAATTTATTCTACGAGGTGATAGCCGAGGAGAATAAACCATGTGAGTAATAAAAAATACTTTACTCCTTAGATATACATCATATTTTCAGAAATCGTTAAATTATTCATTAAAAAAATAAATAACATTATGTGTTTGTAAACGTCAGCACGGGGATGGCTGTGATAACAAACGTACTGTCAATGTGCAAATATTTCTTTATAATTTCCATTCATGTTTACACCTGCTTAGACGTCGTCTGCATGAAATCAGATAAATTATTATCAAAGATAAGTAATAAATAAATACACAAATAATATTATACAATGATATGTTAGTTATTTTAGGTAGTGCTAAAATAAACTGCAAAAATATAACACTAATAAAATACAGGTTTGACAGATGAGTTCGTAAAGTCACATTTTGACATAAGAGTCGGTAAAGTTTTACTTTAGCTACTACTTTGGCTAAATTCCCCGAGTGATAACTTCTACTTTAGTAGCGGTTTCGAAAAAATACATTTTGAATGTCACTCGTTATAAAATATATTTTAGAATATACAAGGAGGCTTTAAAGTTATTGTCATTAATTTTAGGGGTAAGTTGTATGACTTGTGTAGATTATGAAACAGAAAGAATTTTTAAAAAAATTCGACTTTTCTTATGGAAACTTTTTTTACTGCAGTTTTTATTAATATTTCATTAAAAATATGTTTATTAAAAACACTTTTTTAATAATTAAATTAAATAGTATTTTTAACGAAAATTATGTATTTATATTTAGAAGAATGCAAATGTGTCACCAGAGGTCTAGTGATACCAAAAATATTAGTTTTATGAGAATTACCATTAAATATGCGAATTTTTAAAAAAATGTGTATCATACTTTCCCTAAAATTTATGACATTACCTTCAAAACCAGCCCTGTATACAGGCAGGGCGTTCATTTTATTTTATTCACTATTGCTATCTCTAAAACTATAAGAGCTACAATGTCGGTTCAATTAACAAACAATTTCTATTTTACGAGACTATTCAAATGAGCCAAACAATTTTTTTAATCAGTTGTTTTCCAGATATTGGTCCTAACTTTCTTATTTTGAATGGAACATCTTATATATTTTTACATATTTGGAATCTACACAAAATTACAAATCCAGTATGATTGAAGTTAATTTGGCATTAAATTTGTATACATTTTCCTGAAAATAGCAGTTGCCATGAATAAATAGAAAACAAACGTTAAATTCTGCGTTCTTTCAACTAGATTTTTTAATTTAAAGATAGAATTAGCGTGATAAGAACGGAGAATTTGTCGTTTATTTTTTATTTATTCATGGCAACTGCTACTTTCAGGAAAAACTTAATGCCAAAATAGGAATTTTATATTTTAAATAAAAATTAACTTAAACATATTATTGAATTTGTAATTTTATGTAGATTCCAAATATGTAAAAAATATATAGGTGTTCCCTTTAAAATAAGAAAGTTGAGCCCCATATTTTGAGAACCACAAAATCTTGTAAAATAGAAATTTTTTGCTAATTTAACCGACCTTGTAGCTCTTATAGTTCTCGAGATAGCAATAGCGAACAAAATAAAATGAACACTCTGTATAGATTAAATTTCCATATAAAAATGGCCTTTGCGATATCACTCTCTATGCTAGCTAAAAGTGTCTAGAAAACTTTTATTACAAAAATTTGTATTAAAGCAAATAAGAACATATTGTAACTGGTCACCGTTTTGGTTTGTTACAATACAATATATTTAGAATTACTTCAGTCGTTACTAATATCATAAATAATTTATATCTACGTATATCACCACAGCAACAAAACAGAAATGAATCATAAACAAAAATATAATATAGTAGGTGTTCAATACCAAATCAGTGTCCATAGAAAATCAAACAATAAATGTTTATATAACAAGTGAAAAATGTAATGTATTATAAACATGCATTTAATTATAATAATGACACGTATTAGTCGAAAATCAGTAGACAATTACCCGTACGTGATTATTAGATAGTATTTGTACTATTGTTATAAAAATCCATTGTCTATTAAGTATTTTGTACATGTATACTATTCATAGAATTGTGCACAGCAATAAGAAATGCATTCTGCATGTATAAACAGAAGTTTAAGATGAATTAAATTGCATTCAGCAAAAAATACCACTTAACCAGACATTTGTCAGCAGATTTTTTGTGAATTTTAATAGCGTGTTAAAGAATATAAAAAAACTATGTGATGTATTAATAAAATTGGTCCATATCAAAACATAACCTTGTTTTTGTAAGAGCAGTTGTCAAAGAAATGAAAAGTGTTTCTTTGGCAAAAAGATTAGAAAGTATATTTGAATTATTGTGACAGTTCGTTACCCATATTTGGGTCTGCAAATCTTATAAATGCATATTTTAATAATAACGATACCTACGTCATTTATATCTTTAATAAAATAAGAGTTCTTAGCCAAAAATATTTAAGATGCTAATATCGAAGGCAGCGCAATAACGTGGCAATAGCCAAGTAAACGAAACACAAAACTACAAACTGTCATTTTTGACAGTTATGGTTGTTTGTTTCATTTTAATATCAAGTAAAAGCTATAAAATGAATGAAATAGTTATTTACGTATCAAGTGTGGTAACGTCATTTTCCCGGACGAGTATTTTATTGCGCGAGCACAATATTTTTGTATGAAAATCATAAAATCAATATTTTGTTTTTATTTTTGTAAAAATGTTGTGGTTGTGTGTGGTTATGTGTTTCAATATACCAAATGCTGTCAACCTGTCAACATGAGAGCAGTTGTTGCCAACATTGTATGCCAAATGCAATAAATTTATTTTCTCTAAATAAAAGTTCATTCAATAATCCACTATTTTCTTTTATTATTATTATTTAAAAGGATGTTTAGGCAATTATACTTTTTTTTATTATAACTACAGTTTTTTAATAAATGTTTTAGAAGTAGTAGTGTTTTTTCCAAAATTTCCGGCACGCTAATTTGGGGGACACGTGGGAAATTGAGATTCCCGACGTTGCTTAGGTGATGAAGATCAACAAATTTTATGGTAAGAGTACAAAAATAACTCTATAATTAATTTGGAGATTATAAATTGGTATACATTGGTTGAGTACCACTGGAGTAAGTAGAGATGACGTCACTAGTTATTACTTTAAAAATTCGCAAGTATTTCGTTTAACAAAAAATATTTTTGAGTAATGTTTTCCATAAATTTGATATTTCATGTAAAACCTTCTACATAATTACTTTTAAAAATGGTTTTTGTCCCATTTAGGTTAGAAGTTTATTGAAATAATTAGCTACAGTGATTCCAATATTCCAATTCTAACTAGAATATGATTAGTATTATGATAATTAATTTTAACTTGGCTTATTATGTTTTTAAACCAATTTTATGATTTATTTAATGTTTAGATGAGAAAAGTATTTAACGTAAATTTAACATCAAATTTTTCAATTACCTCCAACCCACAACCTCAGATAATTCCTTTGTAATTTTTTCAATTGTGTAAAGGACAAATATTACATCTACATTACATTATAGTTATTTTTGGAAATGATATCTTAAATATACCTTTTTGGTGCAAATATAATATACGATACATCTTTATTATTAAAAGTTGCAGAAAGATCAGAGATTTCTAATATTTCTATACAATCAGTATAGGTAATAAACCGTTATGCTGTATGTAAAAAAAACTAGAGGTTAAAATGAAATATGTCGAAAATGGACCTTTGGAAATTAATTTTGACTACGCCACTGAATACGTATTAAATGTATCTACCTATTTTATTTGTCATATTTTTCTCGATATGCTATAAAGTATTTGAGAGTGAAAATATCAACCAAAATTAGTTATCACTGTTATCAAGTGATCTATGAGAATTTTCTGGAAAACAAAAATATCTGTTTTTCTCCCTTGGTCCTTAGTGCTTAATGTACCATTTTGAAAATATTGTCTCTTAAATTGTCCCATCTTAACGAAGCAAAGGACAAGGACAAGGACAATTCAATAGTCTGGCAAAACCGTCAGAGGATAACCGACTAAAGTAAAGTTTTAAAATGAGTACTATTCGTACAAAATATTGTTTTGTACTAAAATGTGTAAATAATAGCTCCATGTAGGGAAGGCGCATAAAAAGAGCAATTTTACTGACCTCATAACTCGTGTAGTTTCCGAGATTCCAATAATGGCAATCGAAAATGGGACAACTGTATATTGAATTTGATTTTTGTTAAATTTTCCGTTATTTCATTTTTGTAGCAGATGAATTCAAATTCAAATTGACTCGTATGTATGTATGCTAAAGAACCGTCTCTTTACGGTACTACTTAGCTAAAATGTAGGAATATCTACAAAGTTACATTTAAATTATGTAAAACTACTATTTATGTTATTACTAGTTAAATATTTATATTTGTAATTGTCAGTGGCGGACACAAAAACCCCTTTCGGGAGGGGCAAATTACCTTTTTTTTGGTAATTATAAACAATAAAATATATAACAATGTTAGGCACAATAGTTATTTAAGCTGCAAGGACTGTAAGTACATTATAACCTCCATGGAGGTATTTACTGAGGCGGAGCTGACAGAGATGAGAATTCATTTCTAGAGAATTTTACTTTTTACTTAAATTTTATGGGTAATCATGTGAGCCACTGCTGCTCGTACTTTTTCCATGTATAAGTTATACTTAATTCCTAATATGTACTTATTAATAATTTTCCACTTTTTACTGTTTACCATTACCATATGAATAATTCAACTATTTTTTTCAATTACATAAGCTATGTGATGTATAAGGACTGTTTATTTATTTCTGCTTTATACTACAAAAATATGAAAAAATAAATCAACTTTACGGAAAAAACATAATATTCCGTATTCAGCTCATATTTTAATCTCCTTTTTTTAGCTAGAGACGGTCTTTTTGTTTATTGAGGGTGTCATCTCTAATAACTAACCTACATATTTTAAGCAGATAAAGAAACTTCGTTATCTCTAATCATGACAAGTGAATATGAAATTTTAGTGAAGAGTGTCAAACTTCCGTAATGAATCTCCTTCAACATTAAAGACGGGAGCAGAATACGGGCTATTGTTTTTTATTTAAATAAAAATTGTTTAGATTTTTGTCTGGTCGAGATTGATAAAAAAATTTATAAATTGACTGCATTTCAATATTGTTTTATTATCCAAAAAATATAATGTTTATTTTTAAATAAAAATTGTTCAGAGTCCCAAAAAAATAATAATAATCATCCGTTTGAATTAAAAAAAAAATTAATTGTAATTTTTTTTGCTGGCGGCGTATCGAATACGTCATCAAATATAGACGGCGAATTATTTTTTATCGAATAACAGCCTAATAAAAAATAATGAATATTATTCTTTATAAGCCCAAATGATATGTGCAATCAGGTTTCTTGAATCACTTCTAATAGTCTACCTTTTGCGATTCAACATTTTGTACAATATACCTACATACGTGGTACGACTAACATTAATTACCGCCTCACTATATTTTGTTGAATTTTCAAAAATGTCAATCGCGTTACATTATTTCGGTAGCTCTTCTCCTGTTACCAGATTAAAATAAAAGTTTAATGAACTTTATACTAATAATAATTGAAATTACAGTATTTCAGTAGCTCATACATTTATATCTTCAGCGTTACCCAGAAAAGCTAAGTACTTGCTTCTGTTTTGAACAAATTTAGGAGAATATTGAATTGAACTGTTAAAATTTGTTTCAAACAAAATATTTTTGATTTTATTCCAAAGCACACTTGACCGAAATTGAATAAAATCAATAATTCTCTAATTTTTTAATTTATTTTCATTTTGTGTCAATTCTTCGTAAAAAAAAAATGTGTACAGAATGTGCAAACTAAAAACTTGTATGAATTGAAAGAAACAAGTTATAAGTTAAAATGTAAATTTGCCAAATCAGTTTTTTGCTCGTATTTAGTGAGCTATGCATTTTTTCGGGAAAACAAAAACATAATTAAAATGGCCAACTAATGCGTCAACTTTGCCCCAATTTAACCGACTTCGTATCTCTTACAGTTCTTGATATCCCAATGATTAGCCTCTTAAAACGGACACCTGTATGTATCTACCAAAATTTATGAAATAAGTTCAACTATATTTATTTTATGAATTGATTACATCATATAATTATGTATATACTTGGAAGTATTTGGTGGTTTTCTTGTTTATCTCACATAGATAACCAATTTCCCAAGTATTCCAACCACTGAACGCGTGTGGTTTGTGTGCAATGTGCAGTATGTACCATCTAGAGTTTCAAGGTGCGAGTATATGGGACAACAACCGGCCCTTGAAAAAGAAAGTGGTTTACTCCATGAATCACGCATTCCTCTTGCTTTTATTTTTCTAACTGAAGATATGATAAGTCATTTAGAAGGAATTTTTTGTTCCACGAGACGATAAAAAGACGGTTAATATATCTTGTGGTATTAATCAAGCAATTAAGAATAAAGAAAATTTAGAATTGTAACAGTAAATTGATTTGTATATCTTTAAAAATATATAAGACTTATCCGATATTTTATTAATAAACAGTTATTATATTTTATATTGTCACGTTGTAACAAATATAAATAAAACAAATGTAAATAAACAAATATATTTCAATGTCTAATGTATATTTTTTAGCAGTGCAAGTGTTTCCAACAGTTAAAAATTAAATAAAAAATTCCACTATGTCTGAGTGATTGGGAACACATTGTAAGCTGAATTTCTTTTTATTTTCTGGATTTAAATAAATATTAATGTGCTATCGATACTATTATCTTTTTTCGTTCGCAAGTTATCTGTCTTTAAATTTGTACATAAAAGCTAATCCGTAGATCAACATTTGTTTTAATTCTCCAACTTGATTCGCAGTTTTGTTTATTGTTTTTGACAGTTCATATAATTTTACGACTTGAATTAAACTTTCTGCCATTTTTTGTTAACATATGACTTATAATTATATTTTTCATATCTGAAAATAAATTAAAAAAGGAAAGGGAGAAATTAAATCGATTCATATAGATTTGCGAAAATTAAAATATTTTAGATTAATCAACATTGTTGCCAATTTGATGATTTTGTCACTAACTCTAGTATTTTCAAAAGACAAATTCATACAAAATTTGTTGATTTCAGACATGTCTGAATCTAATGTTTTTACTAATTTGTCAACGCCGGTTATTTTATTGTTAATTTAATATTAAATCAGTTAGTGATTTTGATGTTATCAATTTCATAAGTTTGTTGTTTATTAAGAACCTCGCTTCTTTGGTTCAGAGCACGGCAGTGTTAGTAGTTGAGAGAATTTGAATACAAATGTTCTCTTTTTCATTTTAATCCAAAATATTAAAATCCATAAATCACTTTCTTGATGATTTCTAGTGACTTGTATCAAATTCAGACATTCGTCAACCTACTATTGGCAACACGAAACCAAAATCTTGTGTAAATAAATTCATATGTTAAAATGTCAGAACGAGGACCATTTGGTCAAAGCTTGATTAATGGAATATAATCAAGCAGTTGATCGTTGATTTTGATTAACTTGATTTTTTAATGGTTACTGCCATTTTTGAACAAAAATATAGCTATCTCTCTTTAACTCATTGGCTCTATGGATTGTTGTATTTTGTATAACTAGGGACTTTAGTATGACGAAGTATTTATTTGTTTATTCATGGCACTGTTTATGTAAACATGTTAAATAAAAGAAATACAAATTGTTATATTTTTAAAGATATGTAAGGGTTACTGCACTTTTTAATTATTTTAAAAGCATTATAAATATTTTATTTCATAAACGAAAACGAAATCTGTAATAAACTCAAAACAATTCATCGGAATAAAACTAGGAAGAGTAACAAAAAAAAAATTACTTTTAGTTACTCATTTAAATACTTATATTTTCTTCTGTTATATGACAATAAAAATAATAAAATATCATTTAAATTTAAGATATTCTATACAGAACATATTTTGGTTATTATTAATAGTTTTGTAGCAAATATAACATTTTTATTACAATATGTATTTTTTTTGTCTTTGATAAAAATCAGTGACTTATATTAGAAAAAAAATCAGTTAATTTAAATCAGGCCAAACCTAGTATGAAATGAACATAATTGAAATAAAAAAATCTGTATTAAATAAAGTAATAAAAATATATATTTAAAATAAAAAAGTTGTGTTTTGAGAACCACTGCTCAAAATTTTTATTTTATTAAAAAAAATCTCTTGATATTGTAGCGAACCCAGGGTCGCGGTGCGGGCGGCGGCGCGGGCGGCGGGAGCTAGCGAACAGGTCAAAACACGTCCGTTCGGTCCCTATTGTTCTGATCGGGGTCGACGAATATTCGAGAAATTAAAAGGTCAAAGAATATTCTAGAATGATGTATTTTAATATAAATACCCCGACCAAAAGATCGCGAGGACAGTCTTGTATCGATACGTGTAGTGAACAGATGGTGATATAAATAAATAGATAGTGATATAAATAAAGAGTGATATAAATATTGTTGAAATAAATATTGCGTAGTTCTAATTGTTTAAATAAATTATCTTAGTGTTTAAGTCTTTATTGATATATGTTAGTCTTAAGTTAGTGTTTATATTTGTTAATTCTTAGTGTTAGTTATTTTTCATTATTCTTTATAATTCATATTTCTTTAATTAAACTTAGTTATATAAATATTAGTGTTTTAATCAATTTTACACTTCACCTAAATAAATAAAACGTTACAATTGGTGTCAGGTGTGGGGTTAATAAAAACTGTGAAGTGTAAAATAAAAATAAATAAAATGGCTACTAAACAAGTAAAATTAAGTGAATTAAAAGTGGCCGATCTCAAGAGGGAGCTGGAAGAACGAGACTTGGAGACATCGGGAACCAAGTCTGTTCTACAACACCGTCTCCGGCAAGCTCTAATAGAAGCTGGTGAAAATCCTGATGACTTTTTGTTCGAAATTGATGATTTTGTTAAAATTCTAAAAGAAAATTCTAGAACTTTAGAACAAATGAAAGAAAGTTCTAAAACATTAGAACAAAAATTAGAGGAAAGTTCTAGAAAATCTGAAGAAAATTCTCGAACATTGAAAGAAGAGTTGCTAGAAAATTCTAGAACATTAGAACAAAAGTTGGCAGAAAATTCTCAAACGTTAAAAGAAGAATTAAAAGAAAATTCTAGAATTTTAAAAGAAGAACTAACAGAAAATTCTAGAATATGGGAAGAGAAATTAATGGAAAATTCTAGAAGTTTGGAAGAAAAACTGAACGAACAATTGAAAGAAAGTTCTAGAATATTAGAAGAGAGAATAGAAACTTACGAGAAAAAAGTTGAAGAGTTACAGCAAAATCTCTCTAAAATTACGCCAGCGGTTTCAAATTCTGATGTGGCAGATATTATTCAAGTAAACAAAACAGTAAAAGCGGAACATAATTCAAAACTGCACATTAAAACACCCGAATTCGATGGCAAGTCATCATGGCCGAATTATGTAAAACAATTTGAAGCCGCTGCCAAAGCAAATGGTTGGACTTCCAAAGAAAAAGCTACTGCGCTGACAGTTTCGCTGCGTGGAGAAGCTATCGATATCCTCCAGACGCTAAAAGAGGATGAACAGGAAGATTATGATCAACTTGTCAAGCGGTTGGATATGCGATATGGCAATGCGCATCTGGAGCAGGTATACCAAACGCAATTAAGAAACCGGTATCAAAATTCTAAAGAGAATTTGCAAGAATTTGAAGCCGACATAGCTCGCCTGGTTCGTCTTGCACATCCTACAGCTCCTGACAGCGTCTTGGAATGCCTAGCTACACAAGCATTTATCTATGGGGTCCGAGACAATGAAACTCAGCAGGCACTACGATTGGCTCGACCAAAAACTCTGGTTGATGCACTTTCATATGCCTTAGATCATGAAGCTGCAAAACAAGCTTCACGCAACCAATCGCGAGTGCGAATTATCGATGCTGAGAGGAATGAAGACACTGAGGATCTAGATGACAGGATAAGACGAATTTCATCTGAAATTCATGGCGCGGGAAGAAAGAAACTCCGCTGTTGGAATTGCGGTGAATTAGGTCACCCGCAAAGGCTCTGCAGAAAACAACAGAGGAAAGCAGAAGCAAGAAAGGAAGAAAAAGAGTCGGGAAACTAAGTCGGGTTGATGCGAAGGGGCAATCGTCGACCCGTATTCCAGTAGCCCCAGAATCCATTAGTTATGTCGCATCCCTTCATCATCAAGCTAACAGTGTCTATGTAGACGGCTTTATCGACAGCAAGCCGCTTAAAATGTTGCTGGATACGGGTGCGACAAAAACAATAATCAGACCCGACTTAGCAAGAAAACTGTGCAGAAAACATCTACTTCCAACAAAGTGGCAGATACGCACAGCCACCGGAGAACAAGCTACCGCATCTGGAGAAATAGATTTGAGCATCACTGTTGGAAAAACGTGCATTAAACATCGTGTGCTGGTAGCTGATGTAGAAGATGAATTCATTCTCGGCATGGACATTATGAAAAAGCATGGATTTAAACTTGACCTGAAGAATGGAGTGATGATGGTCAATGATGAAGAACTGGTATTAAATCCACGAGACGACAATGCTATGCGAGTACTAATAACGGAAGATGTAACCCTCCCAGAACGAAGTGAATCAATCGTGGAAGCACAGCTAGAGGGTAGCTTCTGTGAGGGAAACATTGTCATGCTCCAGCCGAAAAACGATGATTCCAAAACTGGGACTGGAATTGTAATTGGAAAAGCCTTGCTCAAAACCGACAAGGTTATCCCAGTTCGAGTAATGAACATTAATTTTTATCCCGTTATACTAAAAAAAGGGACCGTAGTAGGTGAATGTGCAGCGGTATCATCAATTATTCGAACTGTAAAGGCCAAAGACAACACATCCTGTGAAGTTCCAGATACTCTAATCAAGGATCTGTCATCATCGTTCCAGGACTTGACCGCCGACCAGAAAACCAAGGCTAAGGGTTTAATTGGCAACTTTCAAGATGTGTTCCAATTTGACAAGAAGGACAAAGGACGAACCAATGTTGTCCATCATAAAATAGACACCGGAGACGCAAGACCCATCCGCCAAACAGCAAGAAGACTTCCACTGGCTAAGCGGGAAGAAGCGGAAGAAATTATAGAGGACATGAGAATGGAAGGTGTGATTGAACCTTCAAGCAGTCCATGGGCTTCACCAGTGGTGCTAGTGAAGAAGAAGGATGGCTCTACAAGATTTTGCGTCGATTATCGTCAACTTAACAACGTGACGAAGAAGGATAGCTACCCGCTACCCCGAATAGACGATACACTGGACACATTGGCAGGATCAAAGATCTTCTCTACTCTTGATCTAAAGAGCGGATACTGGCAAGTGGATTTAGATCCAAGAGACAAAGAAAAGACGGCATTTACCATCGGTACCGGTCTTTGGCAATTTACTGTTATGCCATTTGGGCTCTGCAATGCCCCTGCAACGTTTGAACGGCTTATGGAAACCGTGTTGGCTGGACTGTCGTGGAAAACATGTTTGGTCTATCTCGACGATATTATTGTGGTAGGAAAAACGTTCGAGGACCACATGAAGAACTTGGAAGAGGTTTTCCAAAGATTGAGACAGGCTAACCTGAAACTCAGTCCAAAGAAGTGTCACTTATTTCAAAAAGAAGTGCATTATCTTGGACACGTAGTTTCTGGTAAGGGCATTGCAGTTGACCCGGAGAAAATAAGGGCTGTGAGTGACTGGCCAGTACCGAGAGATAAACATGAGTTGAGAAGTTTCCTTGGTCTCTGTACATACTACCGACGTTATGTACCTGGATTTGCCAACATAGCGAAGCCATTGACAAGGCTTACTGAAGAAGGCAGAAAATTTATCTGGGAGATGGACTGTCAAGCTGCGTTCAAACAACTTAAATATTCCTTGACAAGCGCACCTGTCCTAAGTTATCCTTTACCAGAAGGAGAATTCGTTCTAGATACAGATGCCAGCAACGTTGGAATTGGTGGCGTTCTTTCCCAGATACAAGAAGGACAAGAGAAGGTTATTGCCTATTTTAGTAAGACCTTGTCAAAACCAGAGAGGAATTATTGCGTCACCAGAAAAGAACTTTTGGCTGTCGTGAAATCCGTGGAGCACTTCTACAAATATTTGTACGGTAGAAGATTTCTTATAAGAACTGACCACGCTGCTCTCAAATGGCTGCTACAATTTAAGAATCCTGAAGGTCAGGCAGCTAGATGGATTGAAAGATTGCAAGAATATAACTTTGTTATTGAGCATCGAGCAGGTACAAGCCATCGTAATGCTGACGCATTATCAAGAAGACCTTGCCAGGACGAATGCAAGCATTGCAGTCGTCTAGAAGAAAAACTCTCTACCATCGCCAGAACAACAGTACTAAATGATAGTTGGCAAACGGAAGACCTTCGCAAGGACCAAGAGAATGATTCGGACTTGAAAATCATACTGGATTGGAAACGTGGCGATAGCAGACCAGTTTGGGAAGATGTTGCACGACACTCACAAAGTGTAAAATCGTACTGGGCGCAATGGGATTCTATTGTGGTTGAAGAGGGCCTCCTGAAACGTGTCGTAGAAAATACTGAAGGTACTGTGAGTAGGACCCAGCTGATAATTCCTAGGAATAGAGTACCGGAAGTATTGGAGGAGATCCACGACGGATCTGGACATTTTGGAGTGAATAAAACCCTTGAGAGAGTGCGCGAACGATTTTACTGGGTAAATTGCAAAGAAGATGTTAAAGAGTGGTGCAAGAAATGTGTGGTTTGCGCGGGAAGTAACGGGCCACATAGAAAAAGAAGAGCCCCAATGCGCCAATATAATGTTGGAAGTCCCTTCGAACGCATTGCGATTGACGTGGCCGGACCATTCCCAGAAACTGATGAGGAAAATAAATACATAGTGGTAGTAATGGACTACTTCACTAAGTGGGTTGAGGCCTACCCATTACCCAACCAGGAAGCCGTAACGGTCGCTGAAGTTTTGGTTAAAGAATGCATCTGCCGATTTGGAGTACCGCGAGAGATACATTCCGACCAAGGAAGGAATTTCGAGTCCGCCCTGTTCCAAAATATCTGTAAGATATTAGGAATAAAGAAAACCAGAACTACTGCATTACACCCGCAGTCTGATGGCATGGTTGAACGGATGAATAGAACAATAAATCGGTATTTGTCAAAGGTAGTCTCTAACCATCAACGAGACTGGGACCGACATCTTCATCTGTTCTTGTTGGCTTACCGTTCATCAGTGCATGAGACAACAGGACAGACACCATCTAACATCTTATTCGGGCGGGAGTTGCGCTTACCATGCGACCTGGTATTTGGCAGTAAACCCGGTGAAGATCTAGCCGGGGAGGACTATGTAACGGACTTACGGAGAAGAATGAATGACATCCATGAACAAGTCCGCACAAACATTCAAGGTGCCAGCGATCGGATGAAGGACCAGTATGACGTCAAGGCTGAAAAAGGTGGTTTTCAACCTGGGAATTTGGTGTGGCTTTACAATCCACAAAGACGACGTGGCTTATCACCGAAGCTGCAAAGGAATTGGGAAGGTCCCTACGAGATCGTAAAAAGAATAAATGATGTGGTCTACAGAATTAGGAAAACACCTAATGGAAAGCCGAGAGTAGTCCACTTCAATCGGTTAGCCCCTTTTGCTGGTGATAATTTTGACGATCATCGTGGAGCGACGGTTCGCCGGGTTATAGCTGAGGAACCCACATTTGATGACTTTATGGAAAGTCATTCCACTGGTCACAAAGCACGGTATGGCGTGACACGAGAAGAACAACGAGATCTATTCACCGTGTCCCCAGAATATTCCCTCGCTCACTGTGTAGCGAAAGACATTAAAATGTCCCGCGGCATCGCTTCAGTTTTTAAAAGAAAATTTGGACGAGTACAAGAACTGGCCAACCAACGTCCAACTGTCGGGAAAACGCTACAACTGAAGGATGATAACGAAGAACACAAGCGGTACATTTACTATCTCGTTACGAAACAATACTCACATCAGAAGCCGTCATACCGCAATTTATGGGACTCGCTGTGCGACATGAAGGACCATCTGTTGGAAAACGACATCATGAAACTGGCAGTACCGAAGATAGGCTGTGGACTAGATGGTTTGGATTGGAGGATTGTTAGAAGCATGTTAGAAACAGTCTTCCGCTTTACCGGAGTGGAAATTCTAGTCTGCAGCTTCAACTCTACCGGGCAAGAAGAGCTCAAACGGACCGTCGACTGTTACTTCTTCAAGACTTCCAGATGCACCAAGGGTGATGCATGCAGATTTCGTCATAACGAACTGTTCCGGGACGAAACAGTCTTAAGGAGGGGGCAATGTAGCGAACCCAGGGTCGCGGTGCGGGCGGCGGCGCGGGCGGCGGGAGCTAGCGAACAGGTCAAAACACGTCCGTTCGGTCCCTATTGTTCTGATCGGGGTCGACGAATATTCGAGAAATTAAAAGGTCAAAGAATATTCTAGAATGATGTATTTTAATATAAATACCCCGACCAAAAGATCGCGAGGACAGTCTTGTATCGATACGTGTAGTGAACAGATGGTGATATAAATAAATAGATAGTGATATAAATAAAGAGTGATATAAATATTGTTGAAATAAATATTGCGTAGTTCTAATTGTTTAAATAAATTATCTTAGTGTTTAAGTCTTTATTGATATATGTTAGTCTTAAGTTAGTGTTTATATTTGTTAATTCTTAGTGTTAGTTATTTTTCATTATTCTTTATAATTCATATTTCTTTAATTAAACTTAGTTATATAAATATTAGTGTTTTATTCAATTTTACACTTCACCTAAATAAATAAAACGTTACAATATAGAAACTGTTCGATAATTTAATAAACTTTGTATCTCTTATAGTGCTCGAGTTAGCAATAGGGTATAACATAAAATGAACATCTGTATACAAGTATTTAATTTAAATATTATAAATAATTATTAAAATTAACACTTGTAAAATTAGCCGACCTAATATTTATTTGAATCAAGAAAATATACGTACATAATTAAAACATACATACAGTGGCTCACAGAATTATTCGTACACCTAAGTTTTCTATTTAAAAAGTGATAAATAGAGTACTTTTAAAAATAATATTGATATATTACTGACGGGATCATATTCTCTCATATTCCAGTAATAAAATGCAATAGCCAATTATGAAAAAAATATTATTTTTCTTATGTAAATTAAATAAAAACAAAATGCATACAAAAAACAGGTACACAAAATTATTCGTACACTTATGAAATCTTACATATAACGAGTCAATATTAATAGTTATAAGTATAATACATCTGTGATTACATAATTATCATTTGTTTGAGTATTTTGTAAAAGGTTTTTTCAAAAATGGGTCGCAAAAACAAGAAATTATGGTAGTTGAAAGACGAATCTATGTGAAATGACTTTGCCAGTATAAATCTTTAAGGGAGGTTGTCAAAATTGTATAAATATTGTTCTCAATTGTTAAGAACATTAGAAGTAAATATAAAAATGAGGAGTAGTTGAAAAATATTTGCCGTGGGGACCGTAAGAAAATTTTTAATCAGCAGAATGAACGAGTTATTGAGCATTAAATGAAATTAAATACTAAAAACTCCTGAATAAATTAACAAAAAATATATCTGAAATATTTGGAGGATACATTGAAACATAGTCTATTCGAAGAACTCTAAGACATTTTGATTTTAATGGCCATATAGTCATAACTAGCTCCTACATATCCCCAAACTAATATGATCCTGCCGCCGTGTTTCACTGTACTACATAAATTGCAGTTATTAAGCTCAAAATTTGGATTTCTCCAATCAAAAGATTTGCCATTCCACTCAAATCCGCAAAATTATCAATTTCCAAAAACACAATCCGTGCTAATGTACTATTTCCAAATGCGAGTCTCTTTATTTTATTTTGTTTGGAATTATAGAGGCCACTTTTTACTATAAGACCATTAGAACCAAAATTTCTTAAAGTTCTCTGAATAGTCTATGTTCCAATAGACCCTCAAAAAAAATTAGTTATTCTTAATATTAATTTATTCAGGGGATTTTTAGGGTTTGATTTCACTTAACGCTCAATATATAGTTTATTCTGATGACTTAAAAATAATTTAAGGCCTCCACTGTGAATATTTTTCTACTGGTTCTCATTTTTATATTTACTTAAATGGTTCTCAACATTTAGTGCGATCTTCGTTTAATTTTGTCAACTGCCCTTAAAGATTTACACTGGCAAAGTAATTTCAAGCAAATTCGCCTTTCAACTACCATAATTTCTTATTTTTGTGAACTATTTTTAAAAAAATCTTATACAAAATACTCAGACAAATGATAATTATGCAATCACAGATGTTTCATGTTTATAAATATAAATATTGACTCGTTATATGCAAGATTTCATAAATGTACGAATAATTTTGTGTACCTAGGTCTTATACACATTTTGTTTTTATTTAATTAACATAAGAAAAATAATATTTTTTTCATAATTGGCTATTGCATTTTGTTTCTGGAAAATAAGAGAATCTGATCCCGTCAATAATACATCCATATTTTTTTGAAAGTACTCCATTTTTCACTTTTTAAATATAAAACTTAGGTGTACGAATAATTTTGTGAGCCACTGTATGTATGTATGTATATTATAAAAAGATACATATCATATTACATTCCATTACATGATGTTTATACAAATATGACATTAATCCCTATATTAATTTAATTTGTAATAAAACAAACATAAGTAACACCGTTGAGCAATATAAAAACGCAGGATTGAATTGAATGTGTTACACATACATAAATTATGTTTTAAAGTAAATCTTGAAATGTTTAATAAACTTTTGCGCAATACCTTAATATGTTCTTAATTTGGTCACTACCTACTAAGGATGCTGTTGCATTTAATAAAAAAACTGATGACGCCATCCAATAAGAGTAAATCTTACATGAAGGTCAGATATTTATAACACCGATTTCTATATTTTGAAAAGGAAAGTGAGTTTTTATTGTCAAATCTGACCTGATGTTACTACAGCAAACAATTATTAACTCGATTATTCTAAATAAAATTATGATAATAAAATTAGATTTTTTTTTTTGTTTTAAGTTATATTAGCTATTGAACTTATTTAAACCAAAACTGAACTGTTTGAAGCGTGAAGAGATTTTGATTAAACTTAAATTACTTGCAATTAAATTAAAACACTTTAATTATATAAATATTAATATATTTATTAAAACATATAAGTACCTATGTACATATTTTATTTTAATAAGGCAATGTTTTTACACAAATTTAATTAAAAAAATCACATTTATCAGTAATGAATATTTTTAGCGTATCAGACCAATACCTACTTTTAGCTGATTAAGAGAGTGCACCATATACGATTATTTTTATGTAGGATATATTTAAGTTCTAAATAACAAATGGATAGATGTATTCTGAATAAAATAACTTTTTTTAGATATAGATCTATATAGTTAAATATACAAAAAAAAAGTAAACGAGTAACTAAGAAACGAGGTATAATATATTTAATACAGAAAGCCATACTTTACTATAATTTACAAACCATCGTTAATAGACTACATATAATTAAACGTTATAATTATGAGTTCTGAAAAATATTTTATTAATTTAAATGTATTACATACACATAACAGATGTATTTCTCGAAGTTTCAATTTGATTTTAATTTAGATATCGGTAATAGTTATAATCTAATTTTTCATCTTCTTTTAATCACATTTAGTTATAAGTTATAACAAAATTGTTTCAAAAGTGCACCATCATAAATCAAAATACACTAAATTTATGTACTTATTCGGATTAATATTAATATTCTGACTCGAGTTAATTTTGATATTTGAAACAAAATAAACCAGTAATAGATCAATGTAATAAAAATATGTCAACAACAACTTAAAAAATATATAAATACATTAATAGTATATTATACACCAAGGTTGAGAAGATTATCATTATTGACGTAGCGCCAAGTTTTGACCCGATGTGCGTAGCAACCAAAGGAAATAAGGCGCTGGTCAATAATGGTCTTCTTAAACATGGTATACTATATAGTATTTTTTCACTACTAGAATTTAAATCCCAATCCTACTTAAAAAAATCATTTTGATAATAACAATGATTTTGTCATGAATATTTACTTGTTTCTTATTCACAAACATGAAATAGAATGCATTTGTTTTTATATCTGACTTTTCAATTGTTAACCTCACGTTTGATTTTGTTATGTTTTTATTTGTTTCATTTATTTAAATTAGATGGAAAATTTAACTTGAAAATTCATATACTAAAAGAAATTAAAAAAACAATAAAATATAATAAAAATTTTATAGAACTTAAACCCAAATATTGTCTATTGATTACTACATTTTTCGTCAAACAATATTTGGATTTAGAGGCTTGAAATTCTTTAAAATGTGACAGTTTTCATAATGGATCTAGGTCCTAGCAGGTCCTAGGTCTTAGGTTACCATAGTTACCAAGTAAATGGTAGTGAAAACAATTTCTCATGTCAAATAAAGGTTAATAATAATGGATGTCTAGGCTAGTAGTGAAAATACAATCTTATTTATTATTAAGTTCTGAAAGCTACTTGTGCTTAACAATATTACTTATTACCATTAAAATTGTAAATAAACATTACACTGTAGTACTAATTGCGTCTAAAGATAAAGTGTTTTACACATAAATTTGTAAGTTTTAAATAAAAACTGTGAAACAGAAATAGCAATTTGTATGTTTATACTTCATCTGTTATGTAAGGGAGTACTAGCAGTAATAGTCCTAAAATATTGATGATCATTTCTATATCGTCCTTATCAATTAACATGTTTATTAAGAAAAAAGTATGTATTTATAATGAGAAATTCAAAAAAATACAATAAATGAATATAAAACAATATTAACAAAAAACATAAATGCCTTGAAGAATGTTATAATATGCATAATAATGTATTTTTTTAATTATTAATTGTAAACAAACACTATATTGTAGAACTAATGGGGATATTTAATGATTTTTCTTTATGTTATTAATTGTGTTCAAAAGTGATGTTATATATTATATTTCACATAAAGATGTCTAGATTTCTGAAAAAAATATATCTTTTCAAAAATTACGATACATAAGGTCATGGAGAATGTATTGTATACCTAACTATGATACAGTGATTATGTTAATAGATAAAAAAAGGTTTGTCTTAATTTTTTCATATTATTTATTAAAATAAAATAGGACTTGTTTATATGGTTGAATAGTAGAAAAAAAGCTCTATTTAAAATTAACACAAAGTACTATAAAGCTCTATATGAAAAATTAAAGTTGGCACCGATAACTTTAAAAAGTGTCTGAAGAAAGATGCACACCAAAATCACTTTATCTTTTAATTTTGGAAGTTAGGAACAAAAATTAAAAACAGTAAAATTTAAATTTTCGTTCATATCTTGTATCATATCCTTTTTTATGAAAACAAAGACATCTTTAAACTGGTCTCGGCAACTATGGTCTAATTTAACCGACCTCGCATCTCTTATCATTCTCGAGATCCCTATGCTTAACAAGTTATTTTTGATACCTGTATTTTATACATACCTACATATATGCGATTGGGCACATTATTTTATTATTTGCCATTTTGTTTTATGCATATTTACATTGATTTATCTAAAATAAATTCCAACGAATGTTTTTAACCAATCATGATGTAAAACACTTGAAAATTCAACAAATGGGAATAATATTATATTGATAAAATTCCGTTACCCCGATAAATTTATAACTGTCAGTCTGGCAATTAATTATTATTTTAAAATAATAGTAATTAAATTGTTTCATTTTTCTCATCAAATACCACACGAATTCTCCAGTTTTCACTAATAAACTTTTATTTTTCAGCACTTATTTTTTCTGTTTTTCATCAAAATTACTTAAGCAAACTGTCATTAGGTAAAACCCCTCCCTCCTACGGAATTGGGAATTACCGTGCAGTTTGCTTTCGTGTTTGTTGCTAAGCAAAAAAAATTCGGACAAAACAAAAGTTTATCGATAAAATCAGGAGGTCTTGTGATATTACATCTGATAATCTAAAAAAGAATATTTTTATGATTCAGTATATCAATGTGACTTAAATTTTAAATGTATCTTAAATCTCCAGCAGACAATATGGTTACGAAATAAATTGGCAAATGGGTCATTCAAAATTGGTGTCAAAATATCTATTAGCATTTTTTGTTAAGTGTATATTAAAATGTAAGCTTGTTTCGCATTTCAATATAAGGATAGCTAAGGATCAATATTATAATCGAATTATCTGTTACTTGTAGAAATAAATATTTGGTTTCATTCAAATATGACAAAACATACATTTTTATAAAATGTAGTATATTTATTTAACATCGTAGTTCAAATTTTCATTTAACTGACTCAATTTTTAATACAAATTTATTGGAAAAGTATATTAAATTTTAAACCAGCTCTACATTTTAATGAAGAAAATATATTTTTAAAATATTGCACGTGTATTTAAATAATAGAAGTTAAAAAATGATATTTATATTCAAATAAAAACGGTTTGTTAATAGTAATGTCGCTAGTGATGCAAATTTTTCAACAAATTACATATAAACTGGTAATTTATGCACCAATCTCGTAAATAATACTCTGTCACAGATGTAAAAGAAAAAAAAACTTAATTTATTAGACACAAGTTCAACTAATAACACTTTGAAAGTACCCAATTAAAGTTTACTGTGACTCAATGTTACGCCCATTGTGTTCTTCAAGCTCATTCGTCAGACTTTATGGCAGGATTTTTAACTTGCCAATCAAAACATTCGCGGTTTTTTAAAGTCCCCTATGAAAATATTGATGTAATTCGTATAGATAACGTCACACTATAAAAAAAACGTATTTCGGAAGTATTTTAATGTCATTTTATTTTTTTATTAATATTTATTACTATGCATATTCTTTCTATTTTTTAAACTAATTTCTCTAAATTCGATTGAGGTAGAATTCTTCATTCTTCAAGAGTTTTTTTAATAAATTGTGGTGCACTTTCCACACCAACTACAATGCCTGGAAAATGACGTCTATTAAACATCCAATAATGGATAATAAACTATATATTATTAGTGATATATTCGTCAAATATTGCTAACATATGTAACATTTCAATAACCGTATTAGTTATTGTTGAACTCGTTGTTAAAGTTGCAAATTTTCGCAGAAGTTGCATAAGAAAAATCATTGAAATTAAAATTCATCTCACTATCTTCTTAACCCAATTGCAGTCTCCGAATATATGTAAGCGATTATCCTATATGTCTTTATATAGACATGTGCCATATAAGGCATTCGAATGCCATGTCATATAGGCGATTTCACCATTGATCTCATATACAAACCAGTACATTTGTTTGTTGCGTAACAGCTCAGGGTTGTTTCACAGATGTTCACTAAAATCATTCGGAAAGGGTTACAAATAAATGATTTCAGGTTATAAACTTATTATAGGTTAAACCTTCACTTAAAAGTACATATTAATAAAGTATTTTAAAAGAAAAATTATTATTTTTTATGACATCTAGTGAAAGGTTTTAATGTTTTGTTTGTTTTTTATTTCAGATGTTTAAACAATAACCATGGAAGACATGAAAGATGTTTCGAATATTCAAGACGAAGATGTACTACGAAAAATGGTAATTATTTAATATTTAATAACCATACAGTTAATATTTTGGAAAAAATTGTACTGTTAATTAAATTAAAATAATTTTTATTTCATAAATATTATTTTTTTTGAATGCAGTGTGTGTAACGAAACGCGGAACATAGGACTTTAATATGGGATTTAAAAATATTGCGGATACTCTCTCCTGATAGATTTAGAGTACAAAGTTGTTCAAAATTAAATTTCAGATAAAATCATAATTGATGCAACAGCACGTCTCCAGTACGAGATTTGCTAAATATAAAATGCAATATTATAAGTTCCGCGTTTCGTTGCAAATATTGTATATAAACTTTTCGTACCTAGTCTTTGACTAAATTTCACATCTTAAAATTGTTGCTTACTTATTTTTTTTTATCATTAAACATAATGATATACAAAATTCTTCTTTTAAAATCTTTAAATTACTTTTCTTCTTTTGTTGTCAACACTCTAATTTTTTTTAAATGCTAAAATTAGAATTTATTAAATGAAATTTAAATATTTAAATTTATACAGGATGGAAATGAACTTAATGTCATAAATTTAAAGGTGAGTATAGTATGACAAGTGTAGGTTACGAAAGTGAAAGATTTTTTTTTTTAAATTCACATATTTAAGGGTATTTTTCATTAAGCTAACATTTTTTGTACTACTGGACTACTGGCAACGCGTTTGCATTCTTCTGTAAATAAAAACATAATATTCGTTAAAAATACTATTTAATTTAATTATTAAGAATGATATCTTATACAACTAATTTTTAATGTATTTTTGATAAACATATTTTTAATGTAATATGAATTAAAACAGCAGTAAAAAAAGTTTTTTTAAAAAAAGTCGAATTTTTGAATTTTTAAAAAATTCTTTCACTTTCGTAATCTGCACATGTCATACTATACTCATTCTTAAATTTATGGCATTAAGTTCATTTCCACCCTGCATATTTATAATAGAAATTAATCCAAAAACAACCATTTTACACCGTTCCATTGCAGTGGCACGAAACGACCGACTCCTCCGAGAAGAAAGCGATCCGAACCCACATGTTCCGCTTGCGAGAGGCTCGCCTGAAGGAGTTCTACACCACGGGCGAAGTCCTAAAGGACGTGCAGCGCAGCAACAGCTCCCCAGGGCTGCGCCCCGAACCGTGCAAGGACCAGGGCCCCAACCACGCTGAGTCCTTGGCCGACCACTCCTTCTTGTCCTTGAAGAGCAAGGAGATTCGGGATAGCGAGAGTCCTACCCGGGATGTGCAGTATAGAAGTAAGTGTTGGGTTTTGTAAGTTATATAAGGTGTGGTTAAGGGAACAGCAAAAATGTCGTTCGTAATTTTCTAAAATATCATTATTGGTACATTTTAGAGAAAAATGTTATTAGAAAAAAAATTCTTAACATCGAATTGTTTTTCAAATTTTTATTTTTCAGTAAATTTTCATCATCATATTCCTACATGTTTTCTGAACATCGAACTGTTAATATATTTTTCGAAAGTATTTTGAAATTTAAATAAAAAAATAAAAATTAAAATTTATGTAAATAATATTTTATTTAAAAAAATAATAATTTCAAAAACAGTTCGATGTTAAAAATATTATTTTAAAAACTTTTTTCTAATAACATTTTTTTCTAAAATGTATAAAAAAGGTGTTATTAAAAAAGTACGAATAGTGCTGTTGATAAAATTCGAAGAAATTACTTTGTAACTTTTAGAACTTCGAAGTTCGAATTTTGAATTTCAAACTGATAAACGAATTTTGAATTTTGTTTTCGATTCAATTGTTTTTGCTTGTTATTACCTAAATATAGAAACCGCGTAAAGAAATTGCCTTTTTTGTATTATTAACCTTCGTAACACAAAATCATTAATTTTAAAATAAATACTAGTATAATAAAATAAGTGAATTATTTTTTATTTATTATTATTCTAAAAAAATTCTACTAAATCTCATTTCAGTTTTTCTAAAACTTACATATTCATTATCATAAAGTGGAATATTTGAAAATAGAAAAAGAAATCTATTACAAATAAATGAGATATAAATGAAAAGGAAAGTCGATGACCTGCAATACTGCCCTGAACATTTAGTTTCATACGCAATGGAGTATAAACTCTTCAAGATGTTTGTTACAAAGTTACATATTGATAAAATTTGTTTATTTGAGCAATATAATTATAAAAATTATTTTAATTCTCTGATATTTCTATAGCACTAAATAATAATTTATTGATAATTTAGTATAGTGTGGCATGTGTATATTTTATCGTTGATTGAAAAGTATAATTTTCAATCAACGATTTTATCTACAGTTTGAATCAACTGAACCTAGTTACAACAACAGTTTGGTTACCATGTAGTCTGAACAGCTAACATTATTCAAAAATATTATTATTTCATATTTTTTTGTCTTAATTTGCAGTTATAGAAAAGTAGTATGTCACTGATTTATATGAATAGTCTTTAGATATTTGTTTTTTTTTTTTAATATTCATTTAAGATTAAAGTGTAGTTGATTAGAATTGTTACCTAATATACTATAACTATTTTTTTTTAGTAAAATAATTAAATTTTCAAATCTGCGTAATATATTGTTGTGTTGTAATATCTAATAATAGATTCGTGTATTTTGCAGAAAAAAACACATGGTTTCATTTTATTCTACTTTAAATAAATTGCATATGTGTATTTGATTATATCTGTTTTATATGTTTATAATTACTTAATTAATATAAAACGTAAATTTTATTTCACCATCAAAAAACTATAAGAAATTCTTTATTTTAGACTCTAAGAACCGTGAGCAAGATGGCGGATGGACCATATCCTCATCCGTGGACATCTCCCCCGATGGTAAAACCACCACCAGGTCTCAAACCGCCACCACTTCTGGCACCAAAGCTCTTGACGGTGGCCAACTGAACTACGCAGCAGCCAATCAACACCAAGTATCTGTACACGCTGATGGAGACGACCAGAACTACACCAGGTCTATGGGAGAAGCATCCAGCACTTACTCTCACCAGGAAGCCGTTCAAGGAGACGATAACAACTTCACCAGGAGTCAAACTACGACTAAATCTTCCTCCAAGAAGATTGTTACCAGCTCGCGTCAAGAAGGCGGGAATACGAATGTGAAGATGATTACTGATGGTTCTGACGATTTTGATAATATGCGAAATGAAGATATGCGTAATGTACAAACCAGACATGAAGATAGAAATGTGCAAAGAAATGAAAATGTGTCTAGAAGTTCAACAAGCAGTACTACAAGTTCTAGAGTTGTACAACAATCTAGTTCTTCTGAAAGTAAAATATATGGGCAAGATCAACTGGATAATGTAAAAACAAGTCGCATTGTTTATACTGATTCACCTCAAAAAATTCAAGACGGTAGTTCTACTACTACTGTAACTAAAACTACATATTCTTCTGGCGAAATTCCTGATGATTTAAAGAAAAGCATTGCCGATGGAAAAACAAAAGTCTATACTGAAACAAAAACTTTACCAGATGGATCTACCGTAACTACAACCAGATACGAAACAATTGGCTCGAAAAAATTCACCACAGGCCAATCCAAAACTAGCAGTCGTCAAACAGTTGAAAAATCATCTACCAATCAACAACAAAAACAAGGCAGTAATACTGTAATTACTACAAAAACACACGAAATACTCGAACCAACTTTCCAAGATCAAGTTACAAGCGTGAATGAAAAAATAGAGCAAGATCGCAAGGTTACCAAGGTTACTAGAACAATAGAAGATCAGGTTCCCCAGGAAACAAAGGAGATTAGAATTACTACAACTGTAACTGAAGAAGAACAAATTCCAACTCGTAGAGTTGAAGAACATTCGAGAATTGAAAATCGTTCAAGAAATGAGGAACGCGTGAGAAATGAAAATCGTCCGAGATATGATGAACGCCCCCGAAATGAAAAACGTCCGACAAATGATGAACGCCCCCGAAATGAAACTCGTCCGAGAAATGATGAACGCCCGAAAACCGAAGAACGACCAAGAGCTGAAGATCGTCCAAGAATGGAAGAACGACAAGATATAGAACGTGTCAAATCTTGCAAACCAGAAGAAAGTTACCATCCATCAAGTCCCACAGACGGACAATACTCTACAACTTACCGTTCTGAATTTACCAACAAACGTATTTCAGTTGACATTAGTGCCACTCACGATGCATTTGCTCGTTCTTTGCGTTCAATCAGTCCGGATCGTCTCTCCGAACGCCCTAAATCCAGAGCAAGTACTACTTCTTTACGCAGTAGTACCAGCCCTGAAAAACATCGCCCTGAAAGAAAGAGCCCTGAAAAAACTACAAGACCTGATTCCATCAACCTGAAAAGAACTAGCAAGTCACCTGAAAGATTTGTTCAGACTTACAGTCCTTCTAGAACACCTACAAGTCCAACTAAAGAAAGAAGACCTCAACAAAGTCCAAGAAGTCCAACAAAAGAATCTCCTGTGCAAAGAAGTCCACAAAGTCCGGAAAAACAAAGAGGACCAAGTCCTACCAAAATTCCATTTACTAGAGAGACAAGTCCAACTAAAAGTCCTGTAAAAGACATTTCTCCTGTGTACAGAAGTCCAGCAAGTCCAACAAAAGAACCGTCTAACAGAAGTCCAATCAGATCACCAACAAAAGATACCACTGTGGTTAACACCGATACTATTACCAGAAAGAAGAACACTACAGAAGTATCGTCAAAAACTACCGAAATTAACACCGACACCATTACTAGAAGAAAGAAAGTTACCGATCGTTCTAGCCCAGTACGGCAGATAAAAAATACTGATACAATTGAAATAATTGTCAATACTGATACTTTAACCAAGAAGAAGAAGCCTGAAATTACTACTACACTCATCACTGAAGTAAATACAGATAATATAACTCGTAGAAAGAAACCAACTCCTGAAAATGTGCCTGAAAGTTCTGGTAATGTCTCACCAACCAGTTTGGCAAGCGATATTGAATTCATTAATCATAACTCACACATTGTTACTGATTTGGATGATGTCCAAACTCCTGAAATTACTGAAACAATTCAAACTGAAAAGTTTGAACAAGTGTGTGAAGTTACTCCTAATAGAAATGAAAGACCTCCGCTGAAACGAACTGAAACTTATGAAGAAAGATGTCGCCAGATTTTAGGTTTGCCGGAACCTGACAACATACCTAAAAAGGATTATTCTGACATGTACGCTGGAATGGAACCGGTAGAAGAACCAATGATTACCAAAAAATATGTACCTCCTTTAGGGCCAGACGATGATCTTATGGAAAAAACTATGGAGAAAATCCGCAAACGTAGGCCTGAAACTGACAATCCTGAAGAGTTTATTCAAGCTGAAAAACGAGAAACTGTCCAGGCAAGGAAACCCAGTCCTGAAAGACGTATTCCAGAGAGAAAATCGCCTGAAAGGTCACCTGAAAGACGTCCCAATACAACAGGACAATACAATACTGAATATGGAGACGAATTCTATAACAAACCTTCTGGAAAACCATCCAGAGCTTCTCCAGAAAGAAAACCACTTTCTCCAACAGATGGTGAATACAACACTGAGTATAATGATGAGTTCTACAAGAAACCAGCTAGAAGACCTTCAAAACCATCGTCACCTGAAAGAAAATCACCATCTAGAAAACCATCTGATGGCGTATACAGCACGGAATATGTAGATGAGTACTGTAAAGAACCACAAAAAACAGTAACTAGAAAACCATCTAAAGATGGAAAACCCGAAAGAAAATCTCCCGAAATTATTCCCAGTTCTGGTAGGAAACCATCCAGCCCTGAAAGAAAACCATCTAATGTTGAGCGAAAACCATCAAGCCCGGAAAGAAAACCATCAAATATTGAGAGAAAACCATCAAGTCCTGAAAGAAAACCATCAAATCTTGACAGAAAACCATCAAGTCCTGAAAGAAAACCATCAAATCTTGATAGAAAACCATCAAGTCCTGAAAGACAACCAGCAAGTATTGAAAGGAAACCATCAAGCCCTGAAAGAAAACCATCAAATATTGATAGAAAACCATCAAATCTTGATAGAAAACCATCAAGTCCTGAAACAAAACCAGCAAGTATTGAAAGGAAACCATCAAGCCCTGAAAGAAAACCATCAAGTCCTGACAGAAAACCATTAAGCTCTGACAGAAAACCATCCAACATTGAAATTACCATAACTGAAAGAAGACCATCAAAACCTGAAAAAAGACCATCTGTTTCTGAAACTATAATAATTGAAAGTCCTGACCGAAGACCCTCTAAACAAAGTCCGGAAAAACCGCAAAAATCTACAGTAAAAACCACTGAAACCGTTACTATAACCTCTAACAGAAAACCAGTAAGAGATACACAGCGTCCATCACCAAAAGAAAATATGGAATTTTCCACAGAATATACCGATGAATATTGTGAAATTACCGGTAAATATATTAAAAAACCAGCTGGAGTTAAAAGTGACATATCACCTGTCCGCGGAATTCCTGACATTTCCAGACCAAGAAAAGATGAAAGAGAACCAGAAAGAGCATCTCCAACTCGTCAAAAGAGTCCAGGACTTCCAGACAACAAAACAGTAACTCAATACATCAACGAATACTGCGAAACAACTACAGATGATTTTATAAACAAGGAAAAATACGACACCGATATAACTCTTCAAAAATCTCCAGAAACCGTTCCTGGATACATGCGTCCCATCCCTAAAGTGTCTCCAGAAGAACGTGACCAGATAATCCTGGAGACTAGAAAACGGGAAAGCATATCTCCAGAACGCAGAACATTACAAGAAATAGATTTGAATCTGGAAAAGGAAAACATTCAGGAAAATTTAGTAAGAACTCACAGAGTTGATTCAAGAGAAACAAGTCCTAGAAGACAAATTCAAAGGGCTGTTCCTTCTGAAACAATGGAATGCACCATCAAAATTGAAGACAAAAAGAAGACAGATACGAGAAAAATTCAGAAGACTCCTTCCGAAGAGAGAAGATCTCCTGTGAAACAAATAAACAAAAAAGATTCAACAAATAAAATCACAACAAACAAAACTGTGACAAAACGAACATCTTCAACTGAAATTGATGTAAAGAGAATTCCAGACAAGAAGAAACCTCTTAAAGAAAGGTCCCCTGAAAGAGTTGATACAAAGAAGAAAGAAGAAATCTCAAGAAGAATAACTCAAAAAGAAATAACTCTTAAAAAACAACCCAGTAAACCAACTGTAACACCTACAAAATCAGAACCATCAAAACCAATAACAAAAGCCACTAACAAACCATCAACTCCCATTAAATCTCCGGTTAGAGCAACCGTTAAAACCACTAAAGTTCACCAACCATCATCTACAATAACCACTACAGTTAAAACCACTAAAACAACTAAAAAAACCGTACAAGACAGCGATTCAAGCGACTCAGAAACAGAAACCAAAAAGAGGGTCGTTACCACAACAAATATAAAATTGACATCCAAACCAAGTGTTACCATGCCGACGTTCAAGGTAAACAAAGAAAAAACTAACTGCATAACAACTAAAACAATCGTTCTTAACAACGACCAACAACAAGAGATAATAATCGATTTGCAGAGATCTACGTCTTCAAGAGAACCAAGTCCGGAAAAAATTTGTCCAGTTCCTGTTTCTTCTGAAGATGAAAGTTATCCCCGCTATCCCGATCAAGTTAGTGAACCAGATGACATTCCCAGTCGGCGAAAACCTACAAGACTTTCGGACATCCCCTTGACAGAGGAAGAAGATGTCAATAGCTTTTCAAGAATCACTGAAGTTATCGACACATCCAGAAACCGTATTACCGACATTGATATGGTACAAGAAACAGATGAAAGTCTTCTCTCAGTCACTGAAAAAGTCTCTAAATTTATCAGCACTGCTGAAAAATTAACTGAGGATGAACCCAAAGTAAAGACACCTGCTCCAAGAGTTCCCAGACCAGAGTTAATTGTTGATGAACATTTAGAAAATGATGAATGTTTGTTAAGCGTTTCTGATAAAGTTAGTAAGTTTATTACTACAGCTGAAAAAACCAAAATTACTGACCGATCAAAGAGTCCTCAGCCATTAATAAAAGAACCAATTGATGTTAAAGTCAATGAAAATGATGAGTGCTTGTTAAGTGTTAACGAAAAAGTCAGCCATTTTATCCAAGCTGCTGAAACTTCAAAACAAACAAACATTAAAGACACTCGTCCTGAAAAAGTGTCTCGCCCTGATTTTTCTGTCGATGACTCACTGAAACAAGATGAATGTCTTCTTAGTGTTACAGATAAAGTTAACAAATTCTTAACAACAGCTGAAAAGTTGACAAGCACTACTAAAACAGATACCGTTTTGAAACGAACATCTCCTGAAAAAATATCTCCCAAGCGATCTCCAAGCCCTGAAAAGGATCGCAGAAGCCCTGAAAAACTATTTAGGGAACCATCTCCAGAAAAACGACAATCACCTGTTCGTAAAATGGAACCAGAACGGCCAAAATCGGAACCAACGAAATCAGTTAACCTAAAAAGTAGTGAAGCCGTGAAAAAAGCAAAAGAAATGTTTGAAAATATTTCTAAAACAACTGAAACAACAAGACAAAGAGACATATTGAGCAGACCTTCCATATGGGAAGGCAGAAAAAAAGAAGAAGTTAAGTTAACTGACATTGGAGTTTATGACAAAAGAGACGAAGTCAAGAAACAGTTGATTTACGAAGATTGCAAAAAAATATCTCCAAACAAAGATGTGACACTTAAATCAACAAAGTTAATACTGGAAGAAAAAGCCAGAACATCTCCTAAATCAGACATCACTAGATCCCGATCTCCCAATCCAGAAAGATCCACTTTACAACCAGAGCGTTCCCAACGCTCCAGATCCAAGTCACCAAATCCAGAAAATCTTCCAGGATACATGCGTCCCATCCCCAAAGTCTCTCCAGAGGAACGCGATCAAATAATCCTGGAAACCAGACATCGCGAGATTCATACTCAAGAAGTCCATAAATACGAAAATGGAGAAACACCACACTATATGTTACCTTTACAGAGACAACCATCTCCTGAAAGAAGTGTGGAAAGAGAAATTGTAATTGCTGAAATAATTGAAAGAAGTCCTTCTATTGAAGTAATCGAAAGAGAAATTCCTGGATACATGAGGCCTTTACAAAGACAGGCTCAAAGTCCAGAAAGGGAACCTAAATCTTCCAAAGTGGAAATTGATGATGGATCAAGAGCTGAAAAGAAGTTTGGTGTTACTTTACGAAGAACAGATTCTGGAAGGGTTATCACTACTACAACATCAACTGTTACTGAAAGAAGAAGGTCTAGTACTCCAGGACAACCTAATATTGAGGAGATACAGGATCTGGAAGTTCTTGAGAAAATGGTAAGTTAACAAAATATTCGTTGAAATTTAATTATCTCTTTTTCATTTATGTTGATGCAAGTGATGTTTAAAAAATGTATTATTTATTTTGTTTCTTTCAGTTGGATAAAGTTGTTGGTTATGAACAACGTAGACGTATCCGAGCTCAAATAAGAATTGTTAAGAAATTAATAAGTGAAAATAAGATCCAAAAACGACCCAAGACTTTCTCACCAGTTAGAGAACCTCAAGGTAGGAATATTTTCTAATATAAAGTTGGCAATACATTTTTTTTGTTATATCTGCGAAAAAATCGGACTGTAGGTGGCACTAGTGTCTTTACTGTAATTGGGTTAACCAACTTTACATCACTATTGTCTTAAATGGAAAAGTAATGCTATGATATACAGAAATATAATGATTACATTGCGGAAAAAATATATGTTCGATTTTCTATGTTTTTCACCTCAAACGTCCGTTACCGTCTATATTCTCAATACAAATAACAAAGCGATATCCCGATTACGGAAGTATGAAATTTTCTCACCAGATGTCAACAACTTTGACTTTTTTTCACGGATACACTCAACAAATCTTATCTTTTAACAATTTTTTTTTGTTTATTTTTAAGTTATTTTTGTTATAAACATTGGACTCATTAGTGAAAAAGTTTTGGTGAAAATTTTTACCCAAGATAGGTAAACTTTTCAATTATAGCATTTGAATATATGTCAGGACTGTTTTAATGGCTCTTTAATCAAATTGCATTAAGCAATAATTAAATTTAATTTCCAAAACGAACCTTCATTTCCAAAAATTTTTGCAATACTTATTAGGCTGATTTTTGTTAATTTATAATATTTATCAATAGTGTTGTTTTAAAGGAAAAAAAATCAACAACTACTTTCATTAATAGTTATAACTAACAACATTTTTTCGATATTAAGTAAAAAAATTAGGTTCATTAAATTCCCATGTTTAGCATTGTAAACTACTCTTTTTCTCTTACGTGACGTCAGAGATATGGCGCCGTTACATAAATTTTAATTCCAATTCCAAATGCTCATTTCAATGAAGTTATAAGATAATATATAGTTTTTGGCATTATTATTAGTAGTCAGACTGGTTAATTTTTAGTTTTTATACTTTTGAATTCGACAGTGGTTATATAGCTCATTACCATGTAAAACGATTGTAACACCGGTATGTCCTATTTACACTGAGCCAAATAATTATAAATTCTGTTAGAAAAGTAATAAAGCAATCATGATTAAAAATGTTGTGGAAAACAATAATGGTTTGCTTGATAATCTGCATAAAAGTTTAATGTTTGACATAAATTCTGAAAATGTAATAGATTTTGCCTCCAAATTAGAAAAAAAGCTTCAACAAACCAATTTGATAAGTGTTCTCGCCACCACAACCTTACTACTTTATTTTTAATATAAAAATAACAAAAAACCTTCTTACCAATACCAACCAACAACTTAATAAAAATTAGTCTAGAAACAAGTGCCAACTGTATTTAAGACCGCGACATTTGGCATGCTACTCATAATATATATTTATGTATTTATTACAGCTCCAAAATCTTCACCAAAACAACCAGAAGATCGTAGGTCACCTGTCAGAGATACAAAACGATCTTCTGTATCTCCTACAAAAATAATTCGCCAAAAATCTCCAGAAATCAGAACAAAAATCGACAAAGTCGACTCTAGAATCGACAAAATCGACTCTAGAATCAACAAAATCGATTCTAGAATCGACTCCAGAACCGAGTTAAAATCATCTTATTCGGTTTCCACAAAATCTGAACGCACAGAACGTTCTGAACGCATTATCACTTCATCAAAAGAACGAAGTATCTCTCCGGAACCCAAAAGAGT
Source organism: Stenolophus ochropezus (assembly GCA_035578165.1). NCBI lineage: Eukaryota > Metazoa > Arthropoda > Insecta > Coleoptera > Carabidae > Stenolophus > Stenolophus ochropezus. The sequence goes on from JAQOWZ010000008.1 coordinate 25,079,176, forward strand.
TACCCAGAAAACTTCCTCGGTTTACAAAACAGATTTAAAACATGTTCAACCAACTTCTAAGGCCGTTCATGATGATAAGCCTTCTTGGGTAACTAACAGGAATTTGAAGAAGGCTGAAGAGAAGAAAACAACATCGTCAACCACAGTAGTGAAGAAAACTGATACTAGAAGATCTCCCAGTCCATTAAAAGATGCCAAACCTATCGATTGTATAACAAGCAGCTATGGAATTGGACCAACGGATGAAAATGGACAGCCTTTGTTTGGAATAAGGGCTCTGAGAAAAGCTGCAGATAGTAAAGTACAAAGTAAGGACAAACATTTATTTTAAATAGATTATATTGCCAATAATTTGTGACATTAATATAAAATAAAATTTTGTCATATTTTATTAGGTAATATACATTTACATAGGATTTAGTTTGGGGGTTTTATAAAATATCACACAAGACGCAGAAAACAGACCTGTTTATAATCAGACATTTTCTTATCATACAAAATTAGCTGATTTTCTACTATACTTTTTTTGTCATTCATTATCTCCCTCAAACAATTCGTCTTGCAATAAACAGAAACACGTTCCCTCTAGTGGACTTAATTTATACTACTACGAAGTATACCGAATCACGCCGATTGAAACATGAAAGCATAGGCATAGGAACTTTTTTTGTGTTCTTTGTTTTTTATAAATGGATACATCAAAAATAGCGGGAAACTTAAATTTAAATTTAACCTAAAATTTTTACCCTTCGAAATATTTAAAGTATCTCGCTATTTTTTCTATTGTCGTCTGTACAATCCTTATTAAGTAAAATGGAATATTGTTATTAATCATTTATGTTTACTCAGTTAGGTTTGACAGAGGATATTTTTTAATTAGTTATATCAGTAAAACTATATTCCTAAAATATTTTTTTTAATAAAAGGTTAAAGATTTCTAGTTTTATATTTCGCTTATACAGGGTGTTAATACTAAGTGATAACACCCAAAAACGACAGTTAGAAGTCATTGAAACAATCAAATTAATATCAAAATGGCGATTGCTTAAAAAATATCAAAACAAGATTTTTTGGAAAAATTAATACACCTCTGAAAATACTACTGAAATGCTTTATTTTTTAAATCCGACTTTGTATTATACTCTCAAATTTCATTAATATTTTTCATTTTTCTTTAGTTCGAGGAACCGTAGTTACCAGCCAATATTATTCCGAGAATGGGCAAGAACCCGTGGGAGAAATAACAGTTACTAAATATTCAAACAACCCTAAAGAATTGAACGTTGATAACGAACAAATCAACAAATCGAAAGGTATTGCCTCTGTGACGACTACACAGAAATTTGGACAAAAAGGAACGCCCACTTTCAGTTCGATAATCGACAAGAAGAAATCCATAACCGTGAGTAAAATCATTCTTTGTTATGCGAACATCTTTGTTGTTTATTTACAGTAATGTGAAATTTGTGTTTGTCATTTATGAATCATGTAGGACAAAGAAGACGAATTATTTAAATCGACAACGAAAGTTACTAGGAGGGGATCTGTTAAGGCTTTGTCTCAGAAATTTATCGAGAATCAAGGTAAGAATTCATATTTTTCATATTATTAGATATATATTTTATGTAGTTTTCTATGTGTCTAAACTAATGAACTTGTTATCATTGATATAATTTTAGCTACCTTTTTTAACAATATTTTTATTATAATTCGGTACAACTTGAAAAAATACAAGTATTAAAAAAAAACATTCAATTCGCCGCTCTACTGTGATGTCACGAGTATGCAAATAAATTCGTTACAAACGTTTTTCAAAATTTATTATGGCACTTTGGTGCGCATTCTATAAATAGTATGTTAGTTTTCTGTGATATAACTATTTTAAAACACCAAATTATTGCCAATACAACTTTTCCCTTATTAGATTTATCGCTATTTTTATCCATAATGTCTATTTAAAGTTCCCGCTCTTTTTTGGACCACGGCCACTGAGGTGTTTGGTCCCAAACGACAGCAGCGCGCTAGTGCCCTATAGATACCAACGATCACAAATACAGTAATGTGTGGTCGTTGATACATACTATTTAGTATTTAGTAGTTGTACGTTATATATCTAGGGACATTCCTGTAATTGTACAACACATTTTAGCGGCGAGTAAAATAAAATATGGCCGCCATGTTTAGATTTGGAGTTTCAAAATTTTTGTTTTATGGGTTTCCTGACTATTTTTACTATAAGACACGCCAGCGTTACGATCATTTTGCATATTGAACTGCAAATTTGAGAACATTGAAAAGAACAGCGGAAAACCTTTAAAATTTTATTTTAACGTTGCTTTTAACTTAACATTTTGACAATTTTCACATCTCCTTGACATATATTTAAAGCTTCCCGCTATTTTTTCCACTGTTGCCAAGTTTGTGATCCGATGGACTTTTCTAAAGAAAAAGACAACAAGCTAGTAGAGAGAGTTAGTTGACAGACCAAAGCCCATTAGATCAATCCGTATCTTAATGGTCTTCAATGCACTACGGCCCGCAGTTTTCTAGATGTTCATTTGTCACATATACCTAATAATAGGTATATGATTTGTCAGATGTCAGTTGCATGATTAGTTGTCAAAAAATCTCTTTCGTGTTATTTGATACTTGGCAACGACTTCAAAAATTGAATTTATGTGAAAACGCTTTTCTGAGGGCACGATTTGTGTTTTAAAACATTGAGATTCATTCTGTTTTATAATTATGTTATGTTTACATGATAAACGCCAAACTTAGTTACGCCGGTACTCACCAGTATGCGCTACTCAAATTTTAATTTTATAAGTGTTCATTACCATGTAAAACGATCGTAGCGCCGGCGTTTTCCATACTCTCTATCAACATTTTGAAAGTCATTTGAAATATGATGCTCGTGACGTCAAAGTATTGGGAAAAATCCAAAATCTATATATTCTTTTATTTAAGAAATAATAAATAATATGTAAAATTGAAATATATTTAGAAATACATTTTAAAAATATAACTACTTAATTTTTGTAATCAAACAATCAATTTATTGTTTTAACAACTAAAATGTTAGAGTCTATAAAATTCTAGTTATATTATCTTCATTACACTAAATTAACTATGATATACTTGCCTTTCATAATTTAATCAGATCATAGCGTTATTAAACAAAATAATTGTTGTAAGTAATAAGCATTAATTTAGTTATATCTTACGATCTTTAGAAAACTGTTATGTACTAATTTTCCTCTCTGTTCTAATTCTTAACAACTAATTTCCTAGTTGACTCATCTCGTGAAAAACAGTCCTACCCAAAAGCTGGCCTAATTTTACGTACATCCAGTTTCAAAGAAACTACTCAAACTGACAGAAATAGTACCAGTCGAGAATCATCTCCAGGTATTAAATATACCTTCATACATTCAAACATTACAATACATTCTACATTATTATAAACATATTTTTCAACATCGCTCTTCAAATTTAACACATATATGCGGAACTAGAAAATTTATTGAGAAATTCCTGGCAAAGATCAGTATGTGCCCTGCGCCAAATTTTATTCAGATACACTTGGCATAGTTAGAAGTCAAAAATATTTGATTAAGATATGCAGATTCTAAAATACGCATAGAACAATGAACTACTTCATACTTATAGTACACAGAAATCTTATTGGAGATATATTACTTATTTAATTAAATATTTTTTTAATAATGCAAATTTTATAATAAATATGTATATAGAACAAAGAATGTATAAACTTAAAATATTTATAGCAAACTCTTACATAACATAAACGACTGTAACCAATTTATATAATTATCTGTAGTGCACTGACAGAAATCTATTTTCATCTAAAATTTTCTTTGTCTATTTACAAACTATATTCGTTCTATGATAATATGAATTTATGTTATACAAAATTGTCATTAAATTTATTACTTCGTTTTTACTTATTTTTTCATATGGAGCTTATAGTATAGGTAGTGATAATTTTGAATAGAATTTTTTTTTTCAAACCCTATAAAAAATCCTATTTATTTTAATAAATAATATGATAAATTAAGAAAATGTTTTTTGTGTATTAAAATAGTAACTTTTGAATTTCGTTTAGGATTACAAAAGGAACCATATTCAAATAAAATTATTTTTCATTCTTTCAGCTACAACATTATTATAACAACATAAAACAACACATTATATCGTATTTTTCACTATAATCAAAAACCATCGTTGTCAATAATATCAAAACAATTACTGATCGTAATATAACAATCAAGTACTTGACAAGTACTATTAATTTTTGTTTTCATAGATAACTATGATACAATGATTATTTTTATACAAAACAAAAGGTTTTTCTTAATTTTTAATATTACTTATTAAAATACAATAGGATTTCTTTACATGGTTGAATAGCAAAAAAAGCTTTATTCAAAATTATCACAATCTACGAACTACGATAAGCTCCACATAAAAAATTAATGTTGGCGCAGATAACTTGAAATGGTACGCAATAAAAAAAATGCAAATCCTCTTTAATTTATTATAAAAAAAATTTGAAAATACCCTTAAATTTATTATAAATAAGTGTCTGAAGAAGATGCACTCCAGAATCGCCTAATATTTTAATTTTGGAAATGAGCAAAAATTAAAAACTGTAAAATTTACATTTTCGTTAGAAAATCTAGAAACCTATGTATTTTCTTCGGAAAAAAAGACATGATTAAAATAGTCCCTTAATGCAGCAACTATGGTCTAATTTAACCTATCTCTTATTTTTTACCGTTCTCGTGATCCCCAAGCTGAACAAGTTTTTGGTAATGTTACCATTTAAAATAAAAAGTTGGGTCCCATATTTTGAAAACCAGTGATCAAAATTTTTTTTGTTTAGTTTATTAAAAGAGTCTCTTGATATAGAAATAATTTGCTAATTTAAATATGTATCTCATAATTCTCGAGATAGCAATATTGTACTACTAAAATAAAAATTCTTTATATGCCCTTAAAATGTGTTATCTTTTTAAATACAATAAACAAAAATTATTGCCAGAATATATAAAAGGAAAAATATATTTAAAAAAAATCTAAATGTAGACTAATTTTACAAAATAATTTGTTTTATTTACTTTCTAACTATACTATGAATGTACTAAGCAGAATTGATAGAATTCATATAACATAGCTAGACTTTTTACACATTACCTTGTTTTTCACATTTACCGCATATGTAAAAATACTTAATACTTTCACAACAAACATCTCTTCCAAAAATTAAGGTTATATTTATTTTATATCTGTATTTATTTTTTAGGTTATCAATCTTCTAGAGAAAAAGTAAGCCTTGACTCCATAACATCAGACCGGAAACAAGAATCTTCCACTTCTACCAAGACGTTCCTCAACAGCCATACAAGAGTAGCGAACGCTCAAGATGTTATTACAAGAATGAAGAATGCCGAGAGTGGTAAGTTTAGAATAAAATAAATTGGCGTGTGTGACTCGTACGGGAAGCACTAAACTTGTAGATCCTTTCAAAAGTACACAAACTGTGTACTCCTCGTGTAAGAATAATAAAATAAAAATATAAAGGTAACTGACCTAAGTTTAGAGTTAGAAACAGCTGGTCTTGAATGGAAAACAAAGTATTTATATTTTAGTGGGAAATAAGATATTTATAAAGTCAAAAAGGTAGTGACATTAGCTTTCAAGAAGTTTAAATTTATACTAGTTTGTTAATTAAACTTAAAAGGATTGATTTATTTTTATGTACACAAAAATAATTCATTTCGTAATCTGAACAAACATTTTAATTGTCGGAAGTATAACACATGCTGTTGTAATCAAATTTTAATCTAGTAAACTTGTAATTTTACACATAATAATATTGAAATAATTATTAGGGATGACAAAGACATTGTCGTAAATATTTAATCATTTACCAAAAATTACGATAGAGGAATTTGACCAAAACAATAACTTTGCTTACCTACAGACCAGGAAAAAAAGTGAATCATACCAATGTAAATAAAAAAAAATAAATAAAAACGAAATTATTATACCAAGTTAGTAAATCTAAAGTCGGTTTCTCTGAGTTGAACCCCACATCATCAATTTCTGCTGCAAGAATTATTAAACTTTTATCAAACATCTTTGTCGTATATGTATGGCATAGATAAGACTTTTATTCGCTATCTCATTATCGTACGTGTTACAGAAGGGTATATATGTTCTTTGTGACCAATCAACGACAAAAATTAAAAATGCTCGCGCTGCGTAATAGCCACAAAAGTAAATTCCGTGTGTGTCATCTCCAAACTTTGAACATATTCTTGATTACACGAATAATATTATTGGTATTGTTGTATGTACTTACATATATAATAAAAAAATCATGGATGTAATAAATACATCTTGTTTTGAAACTGTAAATACGGATTGGTTTCGAAAAAAGACACTGAAAAAAGCTACGAAATTCGTTGAAAGTTATCAAGTTAACGCAGTGAAAGAAGAAATAAAAGATGATATCCACACGTTAATTGGGCTAGTTTTAAGCGAAACTCCTGGAGCTCAATGTAAAAGGAATAATGAACATATTTATCAACCAAAAATTTCATTTGATTACAATAGAGTTTTAAACGCGTGACACACACTTGGAGATTTCATTTCTAGCTACTTTGTGGCGCAGCGGTCGATATTTGCCTAGTGTATATGTTTAATAAGTTTTAGAATTTGAACACTGCTATTTCATACGGTTTATATAATTCGCCAATTACATATACAATACGTATAAACACAATGATGATTGGTCATTATAGTAGGTATGGATTAAGTAACGTTAAATTAGGTAAATTGTGTCTATATTTGACCTTCAACTTAAATAAATAATAAGAGTAGTTTGGGAACTAATAAAAATACGAATTCAACTACCCAGAAGTAATTCTAAATGCCATGTTTTTTATTAACATTATAATGAACAAGAAAAAAATAAACATATTCAAATAGGTGGACAAATACAGTATGTCCCAGGGAAGTGATATCGTAGGCATTGAACATGAGAAAAAGGGTTTTTGGTAAATAAAAACTGTCCGGCTAAAAATTAAGTGATCATATTGCATTACTATATGTATTCCTACATTTTATTTTATACATATTATTTTATTTTCATAGCACAAATCAATGAAATTTACTAAAAGTTATTGTTATTTATTTTTACTCTACAGTATGTCCACGCATCGAGTTGCAAAGAGGGGAAACATTTTTATTTTACGAAAAAAAATGTATTCTTGATAAACGTTCCAAAACGGCCAGTTCAGTTTTAACCTATTCAAATTTTCTTTTAGTTTCAGAGAAAAATTGAAAATAGGTCGACGCAGTTGAAAAAAAAAAGTCCCAAAAACAAGTTCGTGTTGTCATAGTAATAATTGTTAACATGACTTTTATTTAATATTAATTTCATTTCATAAATTTAACAACAAATAAATAAATAACGCCAGTTACATTTTAATTACCAAAAACTATTTTCCCATGGTAAATGACTGTGATCTGTCTTTGATTAGTTGATTTATTATTTTATATCCTTTCAGCTATGATTTCATATGAACATTTTTCAATTTTGCGTCTATAATAAAGTTATTACAGTACCTAAACGAATTCCTTTATCGCTCACTCGAATGCTGTTATAGCCAAATCAAATTTATTTTTAACTTAATAAATAAACGGACACAAAAATTTGTTAAGAATTTTATTTTTCTGTAATTTTGAATTTAAAAGTAGTAGTAGAAAGAAAAGAGAGAAACGTCGTAGATGATTGGTGTTAGTGTTAGAAAAATAAGGTTAAAGTTCAAAAGACAATTAATTTCCAGACGTCAAATGAGTAATGTCATTTAACACAAAAGCTCACAAATTTTAAACCAACATTTTTTAATTTGAAAATGACATAAAAGGCGTGAAATAAAAAAAATAACATTTATAAAGATCTCATTTCATAATGTCATTAGGACAAATTGATTTTGACAGCACATTTTGATGTTCAATTGTTTTTCATGTGTAAATCAAGTAATCAAGTCACTAGCTATCTTAAAAAAAACTATTGAGATAATGATTTGAACTAAACAAAATAATTAAATTACAAGATTAAATCCATTATATTAATGATAAAAAATGTTTTATTACTATTATTTAGATAATAATGTCTCACCCATTAATGGATACTTGATACATTATGAACAATTTTGTTTACAGAGCATGAAGAAGGCGATAGCCCTGAAGATAGAGAGGCGCGAATGCTTCTAAACAAATTTCTAGGAGCCCAAGTGCTGATGTCTGGCATGGAACCACTCCTCGGTGGTAAATCCACGCTCACCAGCTCCTCGCAACTGGTAAGAAAGGTGCAGAAGACTACAGTAAAGGTAAGAGCCAATACACTTATGAGGAATTGAACCGCGGTGTAAAAATACAACAAAGACGCTATTAATATCTCAACACAAGGCAACTACGAGAAGATGAAAGCGTCTTTAAATAGTAAATAAATAGTAGGTGCGCACAGAGACTATATTATACTTCATTGCGTACAATTCTCTTACGCCTGTAAATTCATTTGTTCGAATTATTTTTTATTTAATCATAACAATAATTTTTAGCTTAAAATTGTATAGTAAATTTTTTAAGGAGTGAAGAGACGTCATAATATATTTGAATATATTTTAAATTGTACCCTAATTAATAAAATATTTACGTAATTAATATAAAACCAAAAACTAATTCATGCTTAATAATATTAATATAAAACGTTAATAAGCAACGTTGCTGTCCAATGGGTAACATGCACTGAAAATAAATTCACTGTTTTGGTTTTATTGCTATAGTTTATTGTTTAGAACTGTAGTGAAATTATTTCAGTCAAAATTAATAACCATGACCAGACATAAACCATTTTATTTTGACTTCTAAAATATAAGTATTCATAAAAAATTGAATAATTCGAATTGTAGACATATTTCTAATTAAAACAATCAGTTATGTCTATTTTACATCATTAAATATATAAATAAAAAATGAAAGCGTGCAATCCATTAATCTTTATTCTATTATTATTATCAAATTACAAAATCAAAAACAAATCCATGTATAACTAAATATAAAACGTTGGTAAGCAACATGGACGTCCAATTGGACCAGTAAACGACTTATTTGTATATGCTGACCTTGGTTACACACATGATGAAAAAACTATATTAAAATGCAAGTAAATCTTACCACGAAATATGTATACTTCATGAATCTGTAGCTCTGTTCCTTATCTTCAATATATTTGATCAAATCTAGAAATAAAGTTGTTCGCATTTCAAATTAAGTGTGAAACAGAGTCGAATAAAATTCAATTTATTAAAAAATTATATTTAAAATAATACGCGCCTCCGCCATATGTCGTGTTATCATTCTGGGAATTGCATTTAATGTTTCATGTGTCAAGTAATTGTATTTAATGTGATGTGCATCCCACTGCATCTTTTTCTGAAATGGAAATCTTAAGTTCGGTACGATCGCGAATTTATAAACGCGGTTTAAATATAGTTCACTGACGTCACTCCTACTACCTTCTGCTTCTTGTGGCTATACAAAACAGTTGCTAGTGCTCCTCTGGACGCAGTAGGCTGGTCACACGACCGGCACTTGTTATTAGACCGCGAAGTTTGAATTATTCGTGAGTGTGTGCTGGATATTCAAAATAATTCTTTATTATTGTAAGTAAATAATAACTTCTTAAATATTTATTAATTATTAAAAATATGTATTATAATAAATTTAACATTTTTCTAATACAATAAATAAATAATTATGTTGTTATCATGATCAAAACTAGAACACTAGTAATAAATCTTTTGAGTGAAACAGACTAAAATATAATTATTTTAAAAGACAGATTTATGAAGCAGTAACGTAATTATTTAATAAAAATTAAGAATAATAAACAAAATTACTTTTTAAGTATTGTAGGTGCTCTAATTTCTAAGATAAATTTGTTACTTACGTCAATCCAAGAGTAAAAGATAGAATACGGTTTTATAAACAGTTGCTAAATATAACTCATCTATAACTCTAAATTATATTCATTAATTTAACAAAATTATTACATATTTACCTGAAATATTCGTAATACATAGACTTTATTCAAAATTGTTTTTTTAAAATTTATTTTGACAATTGTATACCCTTATTAAGATATAATGAATGTATGTACGTATGTTGTTTATATACATACATAGATGTATTGTACTGTATATAAACTTTAATTTTTTCGCGTTTTCTATCTTAGTTATGATTTTTAGAAAAAATATTTTTCACAATCATTAGGTATTTACTGTTTCATCTATTATCTATTGCATGCTCTTAATTATTAATGAATATAATCATAATTTTATTTATATATGCTATCATATGTTTTACTATTTCCTGAAAAAAAGCAGGTGTCATGAATAAAACAATCTCTTAAAGTAAAATTGAAACAAATATTTATTTTTTTTACAGTATTTTATAAATCAAATATTGAATAAAGACGTCAATATGAATATGTAACTAAAAATGTTAATAAAATATACACATTCTATGAGATTTGGAATTTATATTCTCTTATTATAAAAATGTAATTCATAAATTTAGAAATTCATGTAAAAATAAAGTAGAATTTGTTTTAATTTGTCGCTTAATTTTCTTTTTTATTCATGGCAACTGCTATTTTTATAAACTTTAATATTTAATGCCTGTTTAAACAAAATCAGAATATTGTCTTTTAAAAATTATATGCAATTGATAATAAAATATCCGAAAGAAATATTTTATCTAAAAGCCATAGCCACAATAGAAAAAATATTTATGTATGTGCGTATACTAGTTAAAAATAAATAACAATGGTGGCAGCGCATATTAGGAAATTTCATTTCTAATTTTCTTCCCTTGCGAAATGAATTTTGCGTCTTATAAAACAAAGAAAACATGTAAACTGCCAAAACCATACTCAGACAAAGAAAATAGAAAATGGCGTAATGTTCAAAATTAGGTTCAAAACGACGTATTCTGCGCAAATTGTCACGTGTCAAAATCACATATAAACAATCGACGCGCGATTTATTTATATAAAATAAACAATGAAAATAACATTGCTTATGTTTCTATGAATTTCGTTTTGAAATTACGGAACAGGAAATATTTTAATACGGAAAATAAATAAATATGACAACACTGCCACGAAATTAAAAACAATATTAGGAAATTTTATCTTAAAATTATTAAGAATAATATTCAATTGTTTGCTTTAATGTACAAGTAAACACTATAACCTACAAATTCTAAACAAATATACAAGTAAATTATACATGCAACATGTAGTTTTTCCTCCAATATTCAATCAATTATAATCTTTTAGCTTTACAAATAATTACAGATATATTTTAAAACTTGGCATGTTTGTGAAGCTATTTTAAATTTATTTTCATAGAGCATTGATGCACTAAATTATAAGCTAAATTTAATCTATTATAAATAAATACAAAAATTTTTGAGCTGCAAGTTTGGAAAATCTTTATAACATATTAGAGGAAAAATGTGTTAAATAAAATACTGTGCAATATATAGAGCGTATAATTGTTTAATTGTCTGAAAAATATAGAACACATTTTTAAAACTTTCTTAGCAATTATTGTTACTTTCATATATTTAAAAAAATATTTCTTCGCTGTGTATTTCCCATAATTGGGTGTAATAGTATGCATAACACAGATTTTGATGTAAACAATGAATCTGTAATATCATACAGTTTATTATACATGGAAAATTAATGTGTAAAACAAACCAAACACATTTTTGTTCTTTTTGTTAATGAATAATTGAATATTTATGTTTGATTTCAATTAGATTACATCTTTAATCATGTGCAGCTCAACCAATCAAAATGAACAGCACTATATATCCATAGTATTTTAGTAATCAAGATATATTTTTGCTTAATCATTTCAATCTGTGTAATAAATGTCTATGTTTTATCTAGTGTTATGAAATTTTATTAATAAATTTGTATTTTTTTATCCTACAAAAACAAAAAGTAATGTTTGCTTTTTTGACATTTGCTAGTTATCTGAACTGCACCGTACTACAGAAACAACCAGAAAACAACTTGAGACAGAAAATAATTTTGCAAGTAAAACCATAGATGGCAGTAACAGCGTAGCATCTAATTTGTTCATTTACTTCTGTCAAATAATCAATTTATTTTCAAATCTGGTTGGATTTACTTTACAAATTAAATGAAACCCAAAAATTTATCGTAAAAATCTAATATTTACATTTTTTGCTGACAGGAATGACAGCTTAACGACTTAACCTCAAAACTTTTCTTTATGTGGACATTTGTAATTTTAAATGTCAAATTAATAGATGTCAGAAACTGATCGTATGCTGTATAATGTAGCATTTTACACATTCATTTTGGAATCATAATAGTTATTTATGTATTAAGGGCATAATCAAAATGAAATAAACTTGTTTATGCGCCCTCAAATGCGGACGTAATTTGGCTTTTATCGTCCGAGGGCATATTGGGACCGGGCATGTCATTGGTGTCAGTTGCTGTTACGACGCAAGCGCTCAACATCGGGAAAAATCGCATTAATTTTGGACCTTGACAGCTGACAGATACCGTAAATTTTGGAGTTGGACATTTAAATTATTGTAAAAAATTGCATAAAGAATGAGAAAAACAATAAAAATTATAATAATAAGTTGAAACCTCGGTTAACACAAGCGAAATAGGTCGTCGAGGTCCAAAATTTTTTCCTAAATTTACCACTTCGCGGCGCCACATACTAACTTGCCCGGTCCCAATAGTGTAGCTAAGCAATTAGTTACTCAAACAAATTAAAATTGTGGTTAATCAAATTTATTGCACTTTTGACATTTATTTATTAAGTATTTAGCATTCACAGAACTTTTTAAATTCCTTTTCATATAAATATTTTGAATTTTTGGAAACCAAATTTTGTCTGTGCAGCCGCAAATTCCATTAATCTTATATTATATATTTCGTCAGAATAATCAATACGTGACGTTCCATATTTATTTGACAGTAACAGTGACACTTCGATTATTAAATTTGTTTAAGTACAAACAATCTAGCAATGCGACTGCCTATAAAGAAACCACAGCATGGAATATATGCCTACAGTTTTTTTTTCAAGTACCACATGTAATAAAACGTTGTATGTACCATGGGCATAATCAAGATTATAGCCCTCAGAAAATTTAAGCATTCCCTCATGCTATAATCTTTTAATTACGTCCTTAAAACGTAAATTACTATTACTCACTAAAATTCATTAATCGCTTCTATAAGACGACAAACGTGAAATGAATATTTAAGAATAACCATAAAATATATTTTGACAAACATACTCAATAATGGATATATTTATAGAAATTATCAAAAATAGTGTGTATATAATATTCATTTTTATTAGGATTCGAACTTGGAACATTAACAAAAACGCACTTTATGCGTATCATTAAATGTGAAAGTAATTCACAGAAATTCAATAAAAAATTTCTGAGGAAAACTACAAGTCAATGTTCTGTGGAAAAAATTCGTAGATATTAATAGATCAGTATGTGTTAAACGTCAAAGTACATATGACCAAAACAGTAGAAATCATTGCTCCTACATAGATTTTAAATAGATATGGGTCATTGTTCATCTATTCGTCCTTTGTAAAAATGCGTAAAGGAATCTAATAATCACTGTTGGCAAGATTTCAACATCTGCGGGAAATATGTATATACTTATATGTACGTGAACATTTTACCAGCCTTCTTAGGAAATGTTTTTCTTGGAAAACATCTACTTTCAAAATAGATATTTAGTAATAATCATGATATATCTGCTATAAATTGTTTGACTTTTAGTTTTCTTCATATTTTAAAGTGATATATGTTGTGGCTATTCGCTGAGAATTATTTCAGTAAATAGGAAGTGCTAATATAAAATGCAAAATTTATTATTACTACGGAATATATAAACGTCTTCCACCGTTTAATTTTGCATTAGTAATATGAATTGTTACAGATTATTATAATTTATTTATGTCTATTAATGTGAAATATGAAATAGAAGTATTTTTTGACTGTTTATTTGTTTCTAAATTGGTTCGAGTGCTGGACTCTTGTCAGTTTATACTTTCTTCTGAAACATTGAAATATGTTTGTTATTATTTAACAATAAAACAACTATGGAAATATACCAAATGTTTCATAAACAAACAAAACTTTGCTTTTTTCATGGATAACTATTTTATTTAATAGTTTATTTAAATTTTACCGAAATAAATTATCATCTTTTGTAGTTCAGTATCTATGTTTATATATGAAGACATTACTAAAAAAATTACAACAAACATATACTTACCGCTTGACTGAAGTTATTGTTTTTTTTTGTTAGGTTAGGAACACGTTAATTTTTTTTTGTAAGTAAAATTAAAAATTAAATAATCATTGTCTGTATCATGTTTTTTTACTACGAAGTACAATATATGTATTGTAATTTATTTATTTCGAAGAACGTTATAAAATGATAATGAACAATATGGTCAAATAGTTATATTGAAAGATGCCAATCTACAAATTTCTAAATTTATAATCACTGGTACATATGTATATCTTTATTGTTTCATTACACTTTTAACATCGCAATTCTATTCGGAGAAAGCTATTTTTGGTTGTTATTTTTATTAAATGATTGACTGTAATTCTGACAATCTACGTTTAAAATTAAGTTGTAGTTGTGAGTGTTTAGTTGGTTGTAAACAAATATTTAGGTTAAGAATGTTGGTATTCTTTATTACTTTCAGTCTTCTATCGTAAACAGGTTGGTACGTCTAACCACCTGAGAGGTGGGGTAAGGAACTGATAGTAAATATTAAAATAATAAGGTAAACTTTTTCATAATCTGTCATTATCCAATTTTAATGTAAGTAAAATGATGTCAAACACCAAAGTGGTGATATACTTCAACCATATAAGTTCACAGTGTACATACATGAATAGATTTTTTTTTGAAAATAAAATAAAAAATTAGCAATACTTTCTTCGTTGCGTATTTATGTGGTTCTTTTTTAAACACGTTTCGGAACAATTGTTATTTTCATACCCAAAATCGCTTTAGTTACATTGATATTAAAAGCATATAATTATTATATTAAATGAGATTTCTATTGAAAATTTTTAGAAGTACAAATTACCTAGAGGGTATTGATTTTGAACTTATTATATTAAATATTACTAAATGTGATATTAACATAACTACAACTGTCACTTTCAATTGTTTTCATAATAAAAACATCAAAAATAAGTAAAACATTATTATATTTTGCAATTTAGTGTTACAAGAGATGCAATATAAAAAAATACGACTAGTTTCTAACCAATCATGATGCCAAAACAATTGAAAATTCAACCAATGGGAACATATGTATTATACTGATGAAATTCCGTTAAACCAATAAATTTCTACTTCTAAGTAAATATGCAGTTGTTATTGTTTATAACTGTCAGTGTGACAATTAAAATTTCAAAATAATAATTAAATTATTTCAATTTCGGTTGTTTGGAATTTATCTCACCAAAACCACACGACCTCTTTGATTTTCTTAGACACACTTTTATTTTAAAACATCCAATTTTTTGTTTTTCAACAAAATCGCTCAACATACTGTGTTGCTTATACAAAAAAAAAACACGCAAAGTTAAAGTTTATCGGATAAATCAGGACATCTTATGATATTACTTCTGAATATTTTTTTATCTATACAGTGTATTAAAAACAAACGTTGAATATGAACTTAGCAGCGAATTGTACCTTGTTACGTTGATAATATCAGAGTATAGTTGTTTTTTTATTGTGCACATGCGCAAAGGAGTAACGAAAACTATCCATCGTTAAGATTTACCTACAAAACAGCTGTGTACGTATAACCATAGCTGGCAGGGTTACATTGATTTAAATCAGCAATTGAAACTACTTTTTTTTATCTCAGGTATAAGAAAATTGAGAGAAAAAGTTTGTTGGAAGTGTTTTCATGGGGCAAAACTTTCAAGAACTAATAAATTTATTTAAATTCTTTGGCAAAACGACTTTACTGGTGTATTATTTCAAATTTATAATCTAGAAAATGATATGTGATTTTTGGTTAAATTTTCTTTGAAATGTTATACAGTAAAATCTGATCATAGCAACACTGAAGAGATCTCAGAAACTTTGTCGTTATAACCAGTGAAAGTAAAATAACTTTAGCGCGTATGAGCTTTTAATCAAGTGGTTCCATTTCCATTACTTATGCTTTACACTGTTTTTTCATAAGTGACATAACGAGAGCCACGAATTTATCTATAAACGAGTGTCAAACATGAAATTTAGATCACGACGGCGAAGCTGGAGTAATTAAAAATCATTTTTGACTTAAGTTGTCGTTATTTCGCGGAAATTATCTGTAAAGTTTTCTGATTATTTCATATACCGGGTGTCCCAGCTCGACCGACACATGGGAGTTTTACATGGGAAATCAGTTATTTATGAATAGTATCTCCCCAGTGCAAGATATTAACTTCAAATTTTGTATACTTATTGGAGAATATTAATTCTATGGATCACACTTATTTGAAATATGCAATTTCGTCTGCAGGGCGAGATTTATTAAATTTAAAATCTAATATTTTCGTTCAAAATCAGACAGCCATGGAAATAAAAGAAAATATTTATCTGACAGTTTAGTGAAGTATCACTGATTTTAATTCTTATTCCCTGTATTTTAATATTATTTAAGTTGAATTTAGTTTCTTTTTGATAAATAATATACCAATATTACAAAAATATAAATATCTACAATGGCATGTCATTAACTGTCAGAACTGTCACATAGATATTTTCTTTTATTTACATGGCTGACTAATTTTGAACGAAAATGTTAGATTTTAAATTTAATAAATCTCGCCCTCAAGATGAAATTGCATATTTCAAATAACTGTAATCCATAGAAATAATATTCCCCAATAAGCATACAAAATTTGAAGTTAATATCTTGCACTGGGGAGATACTATTCATAATTAACTGATTTCCCATGTAAAACTCCCATGTGTCGGTCGAGCTGGGACACCCGGTATGACATTTTCATGTAATCAGAATGCTTCATTTGATGGCAGTACACAGTATATTTCACGAAAAACAACAATTTAAACATAAAAAAATCATTTCAACAAAATGTAACCATAGCGATCCTGCTAAGCTTTTATCAATTTTTTTCACTAAATTTTGACATATTTAAAAATATAATATAAACAACTGATTGAAATAATAAAAATAAGTCAGATTTTTGTGCAACCTTTATAAAGTGTTAATCAAATTTTATATTAAACATAATTCCCAATGAGATATTTCCAACATATGTGGTGTTGGTGTTGCACCACGGACACCGGCGTTGACAGACAGAGTCGTGGTGGATTTTGGCAGCGGTAGCCCCAACGTCTGCGTGGATATTATAAGCTGAAGGCGTCGCCTCTCCTATTTTGGTATCACGGAGCGCTGTGCAGCGCGCGGCTTGGCAACGGCTACCACCTTACCTGACCACCAAATACATTCACTCTTATTTTTCTTTTACATTACTCCAAAGCCACAATCAAATGTCACTTATACATAGACAATACTTTCCCTTTCAAGCCGGGAACATTGTTTGTTTATTTTATTTGTTTACATGCATAAGTATCATACAGCAAACATTACAGAATTCTTTCAATATTTAAAATATTACAGAAATAAATCAACAGTTTGTTACCCCTTCTGGTATTGGAAAAAAACGTATGAGATCAGCCCTTCAATTGTATTCAGTGAAATTAAATATAGTTTTCTGTACGAAGCACAATTTGTAGGAAAAGATATACATATACAACATATATAACATACCCTAATTTAAAAATATATTTTTACAAAGTATTAAATATTTGAAACAATGTAATAATACAATATATTTTTGAGACTGGCATTTGTCAGTAACAAATATTTAGAATGTGTCGATGTTTTTCTGAATGAATCATAGGCTACGAGATGTTAAAAAAATGTTACAGTTCTAATTTTGTATCACCAAATACGCAAAAGATATTAGAAAAATTTTAAACCTAATAAAATACATATCTTAATTTTAATACACCATATTCATTTAAACTTATTTCACTTGAATTTTCATTCTTTTTATATCTTCGAAATAGATCATCTTTTGAAAATTTTATTAAAATGTTTATCACTATTCCTTATTGCTTTACACAAAATTATTTTAATCGGCAAAAAACTTGCAAATAAAGAAAAATTGTTTTCATTTATTTCATACATATTTCTCACGAAATATATTCTCGTACTTGTCAATGTTAATTTAATATCAAATGTTCCCTACAAAAATTAAAAACCAGCTAAATTATTATTTTTATTAAGCTTCTGTCAAAGTATACTGCACTTTCGAAAAGGCAGATTGGAACCAAAAATGGAGGTGCATAACTAGATGTTATAATAACTACATAAATAAAATTTCAACATTCTACTTATAATCGTTTGAGTTATGCGAAATATTTTTAAAAAACACTACGAGCAAACTGTCCTTTTGGCACTGCTGATTGCAGTGAAAAAGGGAGGTGCACAACTTGATGTTATGGCAGCCCCATACACAAAATTTCAAAATTTTACTGTTAATCATTTTTGAGTTATGCGATATACGTACATACTTACATACATACGTACAAACGTCACGAACCTTGTCAAAATGGATTCAGGGATGATCAAAATGGATAATTCCATTGAAACGTGAAAAACTTTAAAAATTGATATTTAATTTAATAATAAAAAAAGGTGCGTAAAACTTTAAATAAATTATTATTTCCATTAAACTTATTATAACCAAAAACTTCTAATTAACATAAAAAAAAAGTAATCATCTATTTGTTACATAAAAATAAATTATAAGTAACACATTTTTTTTTTCAATTGCAGATCATAAAATGTACTCATTTAACGAAAATTAACAATCGAAAACGAAATAAGTATCAAAACGCATTGGAAAATAGAAATTCTGAAATATTTTAAAGTCTTAAAAATAATTCCAAGTCATAAACTTTGGAAATTAATTTTTGTTTGGTGTATTTCCAAAAAATATTCTACAGGTCATAAAATGTACTCATATACGAAAATTCACAACCGAAAGAAAAAGTATCTAAACGCCCACAAAAATTGGAATTTAGCGTTTACCGTTAATTATTTCATCTTTCAAAAATAATTCGAAATCATAAACTTAAAATTTTTTGAAATCTGATAATTTTTTGTAGTATATTCCCAAAAAAATATTTATAAATGAGTTATAAATATAAACAACACATTTATTAATTTTATTTGTAAAATCTTCTTCATAATAATGCTCCCTATGGTACACTCTCGCCGCCAGCTATAGTGCCTGGGAGATCTCTTCCAGTAAACGCCCTCTATGGTATAAATATATCAGTACTTAAATCTGCAACAGCAAGCAATGGGTAACAAATAATGCTATATGTATGTGAACACCTGTACACAGACAGACATAAATAGCTTGAACTTGTTACATAAAAAGCACCGGTAAATGAATACATTAGTGTAGAAATGATAGTTTTATTTCTTGTAGGAATCAAGCAAACCAGTGTCTATTACTAAGAGATTTCAAACGCCAATAACTGCGGAAGTACTGCAAGATATCTGGGACGAGAAAACTTTAAGAGCCTTGGTTAGTTTTGATCTTTAAATCTTTTGAAAAGCTTCTTGAATGTTTATCTAATTGCCGCAAACTTTCCTTTCAGTTGGAGCAGTGTACAGACTACGAGGAAAGACGTGCAATTCGTGCCAGACTAAGACAAGTAATGGCGGAACAAGAAGGTAAAAATTCCTCTTTTATTATTTTATTTAAGAGCTCATACTATCAGAGTTCTTATTAATATTTTTAGAACAGTTCTGGTTGGTTTTATGAAAGATATTTCGCTGTAGATTAGCGCTGTAGCGTTTGACATTTGTAGTTATAAATCGCTATAACATTACAGCTGTTTTCAAGTAGAAATATGTTGAAATCTTTGCATGATTCTATGTTTGGTAGTATGTAGTATATTTATTGTGGGTTCTAAATTAAAACCGTATCCTTCAGACAAGTTTCCGGAATCCTTGGGCTATTTTTAAGGATTAAGACAGGACTATCGAATGAATATTTGGCTTTGGTTTAAACTTACATAAATTTTGGTATACTTTAACATTATTTATAAACAATATTATGTTTCAAATATATAAGGTCTGTAACTCTTTTAGAATGTAAATATTTTTATAAAACTATAACTGCAATAATATTTTTTAGATTATTTAAACTGACCCCGCCGTTGAGAAAAGTTATGTAAGATATTACGTAATAACCTTTTGGATACGTTGACAAGGCACTTGTAATTTAATAATTATAAAAAATAAAAACTGTTTCACTGATTCAAAATCTAGTATAAGATATAAGCAGTATTTTTTTATAAGTTATAAATTTTATTCGTATTTTTAAAATATTGTCAATTTTTTTTGTTCGATACCGAATATTTATATGAAGGACGTAAAAATATAATTTGATCTTTATGCAACAAGAATAAATTTTAATAAAAAAAAAACCGTTTGCCTATAGGACACGTCAGTGCTACGATCGTATTCTATGATAATAGGACAATAAACTTGACTTGACTTGACAAAAAATATAGCGACAGCTTTAAGTTTAAATGCGCCACAAAATTAAATTTAAAATTATTTTCAACCTAACACATTGATAAATTTTGCATCTGCCTGACATATTTAAAGCTTCCTGCTACATATTCCACTGTTGTCAAGTTTTTGTTCCAAATACCATGCAATATGATCGTAGTGCCGGAGTGTCCTTTAAAATGAAAACGCATGTCACTAGATGACAGGCAAAGTTCTTAATCACTAGATATATAGAGTACCGCAATCCAGTTCAAAATAAAACAATCGAGCATTTTCACATTTTTTTTTTAATCTTTCAAACTTTATCACATGTGGTATTGAAAACGAAAGTAAGATTACTTTTCTCGTATGTCAAATGACTGCCAGTTTACACGGCTGACCACTTATATTACCACTAATTTTGAACTCTATGGATTGCGCTACTGTATAATGGGTTATGTGATCAAATATTGATTTTTTACTTATATGATACTAGACAAAAAAGTAAAATACCCGTATTTTTTTTAATCGATTCATTACTCGTAGTTTTCGAGAAAATAATTATTAAAAATTTGGGGAAGGGATGCTGAATCATTAGCCTGGTAGAATCGTGAAAGAAAGGAGATAGACTGGGAGCGTAAGAAACGGTCTACCTGCCTTTTTCCACGATCCTACCATGCTAACGTCACATCATTGTCACATATCCATTTTTCGAATCATTAAATAGCTAATAATTTTATAACTACAAACTAATGTTTACTGAATACCCCATTGCTAAGATTTTTCTGCCATTTAGTGCCAGTTGTAATAAATATAGCCGCAATATTAGATTTTATGGAAAATGTAAGTTTAGGCCAGTTTTTCCACTGCAGTTTGAAGTGCTGGTTACCTTAACCATCAGTTAGTAGAAAAATATCGCATCGAAATAGTAAATAACGTATATTTTTCACATCTTATATCAGATTTTCGATGCGATATTTTTCTATTAACCGTTGGTTAAGGTAACCGGCACTTTAACGAGATGGAAAAACCAGCCTTTAGCCGTTGTGAAAATAAAATAAAACGGTATAAAATTTTGTAGGATTGTCATAATCGCAACAATATTTAAAAATATCCTTCTTATATTGTCCTGTATTATATGCCTACAAAGATTATTTCTTTTTCTTGAAAAGCCTGTATAAGATGTGAACAAGATAAATCTAGGAGGAAAGGGAACTAATATATTTAAAAGTAGATAAATTTGTTGTTCTAACATAGGCTTTCTTTCCGTAGCAGTAGCCCAGGTGGTTTCGAGCGCAATGGACGACCGTTCTCATGGTGAGTCTCTCCTTCTTCCATTACTGCAAGAACTGTTGGACAAGAAGTCTCAATCTAACCCCGCTCCGCAACCGCTTCAACGGAGCGCCTCTTCTCAGAGCAGCGAAGAGAGCGCGCCGACAGTGGACTCCGGCACAGAGTCGGGCGAGGAGTTGCGCTTTCTAGCCGCGAACCTCGCCGACGGCATCGAGCCCCTGGGGCCCGGCTTGCTCGCCGAGGTGCAGGGCGCTCTCAGCAAGCTCGCGCTCAGTCTCCAGATGGACAACAGCGACCTGGAGACTGACAAGAGAAACTCTCTCTTGCAACTAGTCGCGCGGCTACAGAGCAGTCTAGTTGTGGCCAAACCAGAACGCAGGGCTAGCTCTGGCGGCAGATTCCAACGCAAAAATAGACAGAATAGACACACAGTTGGAGTTAGTTC
Organism: Stenolophus ochropezus; assembly: GCA_035578165.1. NCBI lineage: Eukaryota > Metazoa > Arthropoda > Insecta > Coleoptera > Carabidae > Stenolophus > Stenolophus ochropezus. The sequence goes on from JAQOWZ010000008.1 coordinate 25,101,733, forward strand.
GGAAGAACTAGCCGCCGCTAGAAAACTCATGGAAGAAGTTGTTCTTAGAGATAGTTTCAACCCAGAATACAAACTGGAAAAACAAAATTCTGATACTAGTGTTACATCTAATAAATCATTCTCATCTATAAATCCATCTACACCTGTAAAAAATAACACCGCGAAACCTTTCTCGCAAAGTTACAGCATTTCAGAGCCAAGCACGCCTCCAGTAGTTCTTCGCGAATTTTCTAGCAAATCTACAACCAGACAATCATCTTTAAACATGGACGAAGTTGACAAAACTCTTCCAGAATATGTTCCTAGTAGTTATAATCACAACCAAGTTGAAAACTGGGTTCAAAACCCTTCTGCACAAATTCAAAATAGCAAAACGCCTGAATTTAACATCATACAAGAATCGGATGATGATGCAAGTACTGTTAAACAATCAGATGGCACTACGCCAACAAATGTTCATTATATAACAGATGTGAAAGCTATTAGTAGAACTATCACACCCGTAAATGAGACCATACATGAAAATGATTATTATGATAATGATATGAGTGCAGCTCAACGACTTTTAAATATGGCCATGAATGATGACACAAAAACTAACAGGTTTAACACTAAAAAATTAAAAATGAAACGCGCAAACACTATAGACATACCAAAACCATTAAACTTCTACGAAAATGATGACGATTCAGATGATAATATTCTAGATAGGGACGAAACTTCAACTAGAAGAAGTAACTACTTAGCTTTAAGAGGTCCTATTCGAGTAGGAAACTCTCAAAAATCAACCGTCCCTTCCTTTGAGCCAAAAACAGAAAACGACAAAAAGTTCATGTCGTTCTTACAAAAACACAACACCAATTCATCCAATGTGTCATCCATTTGGGCCAAACACACAGAACCGGCTAAAACAGACCAAAATTGGCACAGAAAATTCGGAAACATAAAAACAATATTTGAAAAAGACGAGCAAAGTTCTCGACCACCTAGTACGACAAACACAGCCAAGCAATTTTGGCAAACTGCTGACGACGCAGTAAACGCGGGGAAACGTTCATATATGGGCCCCAAAGTTAGCAAACAGGGCACTAGACAATTACAAAGTTTGTTTGAACAGAAACAACAAGAAAGTAAATTGCCTTGGACTGCTACAGAACATAATAATGTTGTTACAGCGAATTTAAAACTAGAAAATAGTTTTAAACCAATTCAAAATAATAATTTAATACAAGGGAAAAATTATAAATTCGTGCCACAACCTTTACCGGTTAATAAATTTGATCATGCGCCTATGTCTGCATTTAAACCACCTCCAAAACGAAGTCCACTTCACACTCAATCATTTAGTTATCCCCAAAAACAAGTAATAAAGGAAGACAAAACATCTGAACCGTCTACGCCTTTATTTTTATACACGCCAAAACAACCGGAATTTCCAGAACCACCAGTTAGCAAACCCTGGGTAGGTCCAAATAACAACTCCGAACACAGAGTCCTAAGCATTGCCGCTTCAAAGTTCGAAAACACAAGGGATGTTTCACCACAACCAATGAGAAAACTCAGCAAGGATAAAGTCTTTATTCCCCCTGTTCTCACACAGGAAAATAAAGACCTAAATAGTCCTTACTTAGTGAAAAATGTTGTTCCGGCAAAAACTGTTAGAAAAATGAGCGGAGAATATGACCACAATTGGTCTAACAACAAAATGGATAATGTTGTTACATATAAACAACCTGTAGCTAATAACTTAGCAAAGGATAAAATACAAACTGTTAAACAAAATGTTCAGAAATATGAACAAAAACCTCCTAAAGAAGAAATTGAAAAACCAAAAGTTACTTACAAACAAAACTACTCGTATGAACAACCAAAAGTTACACATTATCCTCAAGAAAACAACAAATATCAATACCAGGATAACAGGAATTATAACGCGGAAAAACAAAACGTTTACCAGGATAACACAAAAGGATATGCGCAAAATAAAGGATATGTACAGGAACAAAAACCAGTACAAAATAATGTTAAATCGTATAATCAAAAACCAACTTATAATTATTCACAGGATAATCATACTCCGTCCTATAATTATCAGGACAATTACAAATACCAACAAGACAACTACAATCAATATCCGTCTGAAACATATCACCCTGATAACCAAAAACCAACCAAACCTCATCTTATCTTTGATTTCGCAAGTTCTGAATCAAGTGCAAGTCAGTCTGCTAGTACAGCAGCAACTCCTGACAATTTAGACGATTCAGAAACAGTTTCTTCGCCGTTGACTGAATACAAAGCAGTAACTAAAGTAATGACAGGACCTGTAAGCCAACAGGCAGTTACTGTTACGCAAAACACGCCGAAAAAACGCGAAGAACATGATTTAGCTGCTAGAAACTTAACCAGCATGCTTAAATTCAGTATGACAGAAGAAAAGGTGGAAAAGAAAGAAACAAAACCGTCAAAAGTGTCTCAAGAAAGTTTAGAAATTAATGACGAAGGAGAATCTGTAGTAACAACAAAACTACAAATACCTGTCAGTAGAAATGTTTACTACAACAATACAGACCCAAACAAAGTTCAAAAACGTATCACAATGGATGAAATCGAACAAATAAATAAACGTTTATCACCTATCCCTCCAAGTAAATCACCACAACCACTTCACAAATCAGATTCGTGGCACAAATTGACAGAAAGCCCGACACCGAACAAACCATCTCCCCGCGCATCTCCAAAGGCGCGAAACGTACTTCAAAAAGCGAAAAGCAGTCACACGCTAGCAGTTCCCAAACAGTTCGAAGCGGGCATGGCGCGAGAGGAAGTCGAGACCAAAAAACGCAGCATAGCTGCGTACTTCGGGCCCGCGCACCAACAAGCAATAATCAGGAAGAAGACATGCGAAAAGGTGTCAACACAAACAAAAGGAAGTAGCTTGTCTAGAAGTAGAACGATGCCAGATGTAGCAGATCTAGATCCGACGGATATAGATAAAGAGTTTGAGAATATTTTCAGGCAGTCTATTAGTAAATAAACTCAACATTCCAGAAGCAACCACATTTAGATTTAATTTTAACAGCGTGGAAGAAGAGAACGAAAGCGGTGAGAATGGAGTGTTTCCGCTTGTCAACACTGCCTGTATCCGTAGTGTGTTAACTACAAATACCACATGCGCTATTGCACCGGACACTACAGATTTTTTTCAGATTCGAGGAGATTTTTTTATATTTTGTTTAGCATAGAAGTCATTTTTAAACACGTTAAAGCCGTGGAAGATTCGCCCTTTAGAAAAAACAAACTAAAATGATTGAAAAACTACATATCTTTAATTAAAACAATAAAAATACATTAAAATAAGAAATAATAATCTAAATTACAAAAATATAAATAATAATTCATATATAATTATTGATATCGAGGCCTAAAAATGCTTAATTTCTGATATTTCCCCTAAAAAAATACATAAATTTCTTATTAATGTGATTCTTATTGCAAGTTTCCTTTTCTAAATAATAATAGAAAAATAGTAGTTACTTGCCAAACTGTCAAACTAGAGAAGAAAGCGTGTATTTTTACCACTTGAGATCGAGTTTGACTCACGAGCGTAGCGAATAGGGCATTCGAGTGAGAGTGGAAAAATATATTCCTCACTTAAACTGAAATATCTCCAGTAAATTCTTAAAAATTTAAAAAAAATGTCTCAAATACTACCGATTTTCGATTTGTTAGGTTGAAAAACGTATATGAAATTTATTATTGTTGCTTTCAGTTGTTTTCTCAAGAAAACCTTGAAAACTAGATAAATTAAAAATAATGAAAATAATAATATTATTGAAATTGAACAAAAGTTACATATTTAATCCAAAATTTGATCTGTTGAAACAAATACGAACTTATGTATACTTCGGAAATAAAATATCAAAACAGTTAATCTACGCATGCTCAGAGCTTTGATAGAATTTCATTTTAATCAGAAGTAATCAAAAAATAATTATTTATAATAGTAGAACAAATATATAAAAATAAAAAATAACGTAATGTGATATGACAGTTTTCAATCATTTTAGAATTGTTTAAAACATTTATGACTGCCTAATTGTTGTAAATGGGTTCTACCGGGCTGAACCTCATTTTTTTCATACACAGACACTTCTGTGCAAGCATGAGGCTTCTTGTTTGTCTTTTTTGTGTGTAGAATAATTTGACCCTTGCACAAATATGTTATAACATTGAAAAATAGTGTAACAGTGAATATTTAGTTTCGTTTGCTTATTGTTTTTAGCGAAATGGTCATAGCCTTTGCGATATTTACTTTTTTTTTATTCATTTGTTTCTCGTACAAGTCTGCCTCATACATATCGCATACGTTAAGATCATTATTTATTGATAAGTAGTAGGATAAGAAAATATGTGCGAATGGATAAATGTTGATATGCGTCTTTTTGGTTACAGAGCGTATTGAGACGACCAAGAAAACTGTTACTGAAGGGCCTGTTACAACCTCTCAAGGTAAAACAATATTAAAACTAAAATATATATACGTCTTAATATTTTTAGTCACAATAATACACGAAAACAATTAATTTAGAATGTTAAGGTTAACCCAATACGCCGTTACATTCTGTAAAAACTATAAATAACTAAAAATACTTGTATATATTTATATAACCTAACAAATACGTAGTATATTAGTAGCGATAGCTATATAAAAACTACCATTACGCAAAATAGAAATGCGCATTATATACAAATTAAATTTTATGTTTGAATTATCTCAACGTTAGAGCTTTTCGCTAGCTTAATTTTGATTGGCTATTAATTTCCCCCACTATTACCGTCTGTGTAGTTCGGTATAAAATAACGTTCGTGGAAAATTACCAAACCTTTCTAATTGAATTGCGTATTATATTGTATATGAAATTATTAGTTATTTTAATAAATCTTTCATTTAAAGAACCCTTCCAAATGTAATTTGTACAAATTAACAATTTTTATTTTTAATTTACACTTTTTATGAAAAATATTCTGTCTTAAGCGTTAAATTTTCTTCTTTAATTTAATAATTAAATTATTCCTTAAATTAAATATTTCAAAATAAAGCAAGATAAATTTTATTCATACTACAAATATAGAGTAGATAACTTAATTTTATACCTAAAACACGTGGATTATTTAATTTATAATAACCGTATATACATTATATTTCATTATACAGATTATATAATATAACAAATTAATCCATTTTCACCTTTGATTAGAAAAATATTTCTCCATATACTCGTATCTTACAATCACTTAATGCTTTCTTCAATGTTCAATTCTTGTTAAAAATCATATTGCAATTTTTTTCTCTCGGTACTTTTTCTTTTTATACATTATGTTTCTTAACTTCGGGAAAAAAAATAGTAGATACTACATGATGTGTATTATAAACAAGGTTGAGAAGTCTATCATAATAGGGTATTCCAAGTTTATCATTTTAATTCATTTTTATTAGACCCGTATTTTTTATTTTCGCCGAAAAGCTTCTAACACATCAGAAAAAAAATCTTAGTTTCAATAACTTGCACTCTAAAAAATCGGCGGCGCGTGTGACGTCAGCTACGTCGCAAAGCCAATAGCCAATAGCAAACCATTGCGAAAATACAGAGGCGATGGCACGTTCGAATAGCTAATAGATAATAAATAATATTTGCAGTGCCCGTCATGCCATAAACATAGCTGATACTAAATTTTACGCAATTTAAATGCATTGGTTTCATTTTGATATTGGAGTAATAAAAATCAGAAAATTAAAGATTATATTAATCTTAATATTACTTATACATGATTAACATTTGTATCTAATATTTTTTTAAAAGCTATAGGCTTGGAATATCTTATTGACCTAACGTCCCGAGGTGCGAAGCAGCCAAAAGATACAAGACGTTGGTCAATAATAGTCTTCTCAACCGTGGAATATTTATTATTATTTTTTCATTACTAGTACATAAATCTCAATCATACTCAAGATTTTGACATGGATATTTACTCGTTTCTTAATATTCACAAAATTAAGTGGGTTGTATTTGTATTTATATCTGACATTATAGTTTGCTAAACTCAATTTTTATTCATGATTTATTTTTAATTAATTTACTTATTTAAATTAGAAGGCAAATTTAAATTATGAATATATAGTTTACACTTTTCTTGAGTTTGTGTTTAATAATATTTGGATTGATAATTTATATTATTATTGACAGAGATCAATAATGATTTATTATTAACCTAGGTTACCATTATTACTCTTCATTTGTTCTTCATTATTACTTATTAAAATCCCGTCGTCCACATATATGGTTAGAATGATATAACGGGTTTTATTTTTGAATATGCATTTTTCAGTTTTTGTTTATTTTAAACTCAATTGCTTCAAATAACTTGTAAATCTCTCGTTCCATCTCAAAGGAGCTTGTATTAATCCATATAGTGACTTTTTCAACTTACAAACTTTGTAGCGGTAGTGAAAAGATAAATGATTTAACATTATGATATTTGGAATGTATGTTTACAATATGTTTGCTTTTCAGTCTCCACAACTCGAGTGGTTCAACAGCGCCAAGCCAGCAAACCCATCTCTCCATTTGCTAAGTTCCGCCAGCTTGACAAGCAGAACAGCTTGAATACTCCTCCTAGGTAGGTATACGTATACGGCACTAGCTAGTACGTTAGGGACCCACTAACCGTCTATATCTATTAGCCTGCTAACGTTTCTGGATAGGGACTAACCTGTGCTTGCTATAGCTCTCCTAGAACTCCTACGGGTACCACGGGGCCTCTGTTTAAGTTCACTGACCCCGCCGTAAGCCAGAGTGCTTCCACAGTCAAGGAGAGGTTGCTATATTGGTGTCAGATCAAGACTAAGGAGTATCAGGTACAGACACGTGTTCGCAACATATGGTTTTCCACTCATTCGAGAATTCAGCATTCATACACACCTACAACAACAAATATCTAAATTTTTGTATAGTTGTTTCAAGAAAATTGCAAACGTACCTAACAAATTATAAGGGTCACCGAACAGGGTTGTTATAAAATATTCGTATTGCAAATGTTTAGTCTCGCTACATCGTTTTTACAAATGCTGTGATGCGGTACACCGAGTCGTTGCAAAGTTTTGCAATTATCTTGAAACAAACTATAAAACTTCTTTCAAAACAATGTCATATACTTTTAATTTCTCTTTAGATAAGAAAAGAATGCTGAATTCAGTTTTGTCTTCTATTAATGCTTTGTTTGCTTCTATTTTCATTTCCTAGTACTTTTGGATCGCACAGATGCATGAAGTAATATTTATTTAATATGTTCTTATTATTTAATGCTTGTTTCAATCTTATTTTTGTCTATAACTGCTCATTTATTAGTATTATTATTATTTATAGTAATTGTTTGAGCTTATATTACTGTATATTTATATGTTTTTTTTTACATTTATTAAATGTTTCATGCTGTTAATTTCACATGAAATGTTATTTTTTAAATTAATTGTTTCAGTTTTAGTTAGTACAAAAAGAAAAATGTATTTTAGTTTCAATTTTTTAAGCGGAAATAAGTTTCGGTATTAAAATAACTTCTAAAAAGCAATGAAACCTGTACTACAGAACGATTAATGTATAAAACGTAAGATTTTGCTTTTAATTTCGATTTTGATTCATTGTTATTTATCTGTTAAGATGAATTCAGTTTTAATTTCGGTTATCTATTCTGTCAAAATATTTATGTTACAATTATTTTGCCTTATGAATCTATACTCTATTTAATAACTAAAAAGAGTGAACTGAAGTTGACGCACTAAAATAACTACTTCTGATTGGTTGACTTTACGCCATTTTTACACTCAACGATATTTGTCATATCAAAGAATATTTCTAGTTTGGTTCACAGTGATCAGTTATTTTAGTTTATTGCTCTTATCCCGTTATTATTGTATTTTATATTTATTTGTGATATTTCACAAGTTTTGTGTGTTTCAAGTTTTATTGTGATCTATCACAGTGTAAATGTGATTACAACATTCACTCCTCATAGTTTTTAAGTAGACTATAGTAGAAATCAATAAAAAAAATGAAAATATGAAATTATCTTTCTTTATTCTGAAGATAATTGAATTGGAAGTTTATTGTGTTTTATATTTGTTTAACATGTGGTTAATATGTTGCAGAACATCAAACTAGAGAACTTTTCGACGAGCTGGGCAGACGGCATGGCTTTCTGTGCGTTGATTCATCATTTCTTGCCGGATGCCTTTGACTACCATGCCCTTAATCCGAAGCAAAGGCGACATAACTTTACGCTGGCTTTCAAAGTTGCCGAGTAAGTACATACTATAACTTTTTATTTTACGTTGTTAAATTTAAAGTTAAATTTACGTTGTATTATTTGTACACAAAATATCATCTCGCATTAGTTGACTCACTTATTTTGACTTTTTTTGTCGCAACTAACTGATTAAAGTGAAGTGATTTGTTGCCCCTCTTGCCAATGCATTTATTATTGTTGTCTGAAATCATTGCTCCTCATTTTCCGTAATGCATATACAACTTTTAGCACGATCAAAATTAAATTTCTCTCAATATTAGTAAAAAAAAAGTATTCAAAATTAAGTGAATTAAAAATACATTTATGAAAAACAAAAATTCGTGGTATTATCTTAAATTGTTCCATGTTGCAATTTTTAAATCTTATCATTAGTAATTTATATTTTATATGTCAAAAATAACGGCGAAAATAATTTGTTGGATATTATATACGAATAATGGGGTATTCTGACATTTTCAACAATGAATCACTACTATGTCACAGTTTTCAAGGGCGTTTCCAGAGCAAAGAAAAACGAGTCGGAAAGTGTCTGTTTAGACAAACGCGTTTTGCTCCCTTGGGATATTTTTCTCCCTAGGAATACTTTGCTTTCGCAAAACAGAGACGGAGGGATGGGCAAAGTATCTTTAGGGAGAAAAATATCAAAAGAGAGTAAAAATGCGTTTCGCTTCCTCTAAACAGGTACTTTTCGGCTCGTTTTGCGTGCGCATGTTGCAAAAAATAATATACACGTAATATTATTTATACTCTCATCTTCTTGTCATGTAACAAACCTCATAATCATTATTAATATATTTTCTTTAATTCATTATTGTGTAATGTGTTACGAATTGTAGAATTGAGAGGAATGTTTGGTGACTGTTTCAGTGAGCAAGCGGGAATATTTCCTCTGCTCGACGTTGAAGACATGGTAGTCATGAAGCGTCCGGACTGGAAGTGCGTCTTCACTTACGTCCAATCCATTTACCGCCGTTTCAAAGACGATGATTAAGCTCTAACCTCCCCGTCAGCCTCTCTGTGTAATCTATTGTATAGTAGACGCTTCTTGTAAATGTTCCTCTAGTATTTATTTTTGTATGAGTAGCTTTTTATACGTTTTGTATGACAACAGTACAAAGTCAGTGTGCCCAGCTCGGAATCGCTTATTTATTAACGCTAAGTTGTGGGAATATAGCTGCTATAACAGATGTTTCGTTAAAAGACAAATAAATGTGGTTTCTAGATTTTGTAATTTTTATATTTATAATGTATTATCTCTAACAATAAATATTATGTTGCAAATATATCACATCTTATTATTTATTTCTTTTACACTCGTATAAAGTAAATCCCGTTATTTTACCAATATTCAAAATATTGACAAATTAAAGGTAAGTAAGATTTGACATAAATAATTAAATAAAATATCACTATGTTAGAATGGTTCAGATCTATAATAAGCTGTATGTCCCTTGCAGATGTAGTAACAATTTTTAAAATTGAAACTGAATTGTTTTGAGGCTTGTTTTTTATGGTTTTGGATTTTATAGTGTTCCAGAATTTCTGCAAGAGCGAAAAGTCCACCAGATTCGGCACTGGCTTCTGGTCTGAGGATAAAGTGTCAACAGGCTGCTCAAATTAAAGTATTTTTTTACAAATATGTTATAATCTCTTCCTACACTTACAGTGAGTGGAAATATAATGCTTGTTTATGCACCTTACATACCTGAGATTCAATAAAGAATATTTTGCCCATATATTTATGTACTAGTGGCACAAGGTCGTCTTGGGTGTTGCCTAAAATTAAATTCGAGGGGAAACGCGAATTACGTAACATGGGGGTAATTGCGTAATAAACTGATATTATAAAAACGGGATGTTTGCGTAACAAAATTTAAATCTCGGGGTAAATTTTACTGTCCACAGCTCCTCTTTTTCTCAGTTGATGTGTAACAAACAAGAGCCGGATCGATCACAACATTATTTTTGGAAAGAAAAAAACGCCTTCAACCTAATTTCAGGTAATTAGACTTGTCACCTCATGGAATCAGAATCGACCATCAAACTCAAAATCAAGATCTAGATGTCTATTTGTTGCACAAACATCCCGTTCTTACGTAATTTTCAATTCCATTCGAATTTAATTTTAGGCAACACACAATATAATCAAAGGCAAAGGGTTTCTTTATAGAATATTACCGTTTTAAAGATAATGTAATGTAAGATGGATAAATAAACATAATAATGTTTATTATGTAACAATAGGTTATAAGGTATTTGTAATTTATACCGTGATGGGCTGAGAACGATCGCCGACTTTTCAAAATATCTTTGAGGAGGCAAAATTTCTTATAATGACCAAAATTAAAACATAAAAAAACCAAGGAAAAATAAATACTCGAAAGGGTTAAAGTAAATTAAAACACTTGCTTTCAATTATTTTTATTTTCTTAACTTTTTCTACGTAAATAGAATGTCATTTTGGATGACTCTAGTTTGTGTTTTTATTTATATTTAAATATTTATTCAACAATATTTGAGCATATGCAATATATAAAATTGAGAATATAATTTTAATTTTATTATTATTACATTTACATTGTATAAGTTAAATTATAGCTGATTTTCATATATCATCTCTAAAGGTAATTCTAACTCAAATGTTGTGTTGTATTTAGGATCATAAATTTGTAATTTTCCATCTTTTCAAATATTTAAAAACACGGCAAAGGCACGTAACGATCTAAACTGAACCAACTGATCTACCTCGGCGAGTGGATTATTTAGGTTCAGCTCGTTCAGTAGAGGGAATAAAAATAAATGATCCAGATTCATAAGTATACGTTGGATCAGTTTAAACTAGCAATTAGAATACGCCTAGTTTAACAGTCACAATGCATTGAGCTCCTAGCCCAAGTTATGTCGATCATCTTTAAAATAATAACAATAGGGAAGTTTAGCGTATTTTTTTTATTTTATCAAGATTGTCCTCAAAAGTGATATTCTACATTTTATTTCAACCAAAGATGCCTAGATTTCTCAATAAATGAAATTTTATACAAAAATGACGTCAGAGTGGCTCGCGGAGAACGTATCGTCTATCTTAACCAGCTCGCGCTGGGTTCCCATGGCAACATAGTGCGGTGTAATGCCGCAAGATACAACCTACGTTCAAAAAGTCAGGTCTCACCATCCCTTCTGCGCAAGCGCATATCTCACTTGTGACGTCAGAGTGGCTCGAAGATAAATCATTAATTATAAATAATTGGCAACATAATTTTAACTTTCAATTACATATTAAATTATAATTACTCATATACTTACGACTAAAAGATATTTCACATGTAATTTCAACCACGCTAAACTTCCCCATTCAGGGCTTTATTACTGACGTAAAAAAATGCTGAGTTACGAATATTTCATTGTGATAACAACTAACGGTAATTATTACTTCCTCTATAATGTTACAAGTCCCTTAATTTAATTAGTAGTGTGAGTATTATGCGGAGGGATCAACAATTATTCTTTCAGCATTTCTCTAGCTTTCAAAGTGATCATTGGGTATTGTGTAGTGATTTTGATAGTGATCTTGAGTAAATAGAATTGAGGTGAGTTGAGTTACCGAGTGTGGATGTGAGTTGATTTATCATGGATGATATGAGTTGAGATAGTGTTTTGAGTTTATGATAGTGTTTGATGCAAACCGTGGTTGGTTTGCCGACGGAGCAGCGAGCAGCTTTGGGCTGTAGTGTTCCGTGGCTCGGCCGCCGACGGAGCAACGAGCGGCTGAGGGCCGTAGTGACCCTAGCCAGGTTGCCAACGAGAGGTTGAAGCCGTTTTGTGCTGTAGTGTCCCTAACCAGGCTGTCCACGAGATAAGTGTGTGAGTGTTTGGGTAATTCTTCACTGTGCTTTGTGCTTAGTCGCTTTACTAGTCTAGGATCAAGGAATGGTAAGAAATAGGAGTCGTTAGGATCAGTACCCTAGCTGCGTACTAGTTTGTAATTGATTATATTATAATATTTAGGGGTTTAATTAAATAGGTTGAAAATAACTACTATCTACATTTTTTCAATTGGCAGTTTTCTATCGTTTATAACAGCTGCGTTAAGTAAAAAGTCTCAGGAAATTTTTCTTGGGGGCAGAAGCCCCGATGACCCCAGGTAATCGGCGCTCATGGGACTGCCAAATTTCTAAGTTGGTTCTGTAATTTATAAGTAATATTTGATTTCTAGCAATACATTCAGAAAGGGAACAGTGTCATGCTTCTATATTAAATAAGTTACAATTCATTTATTATGTTTCTTAGTTACTTTTTTTTTGTAATTTGTCATTACTCTCAAGAAGGCAGCAGTTTTCCCTCCTTAGAGACTGGTTTTTTCCAGTCATCTAAAACAAATTCCCCAATAAGAAGAAAAACACTACCAATTATAAACAAAAGGACAGGTCAAGTTTTATTTCAATTAACAATTCATTTTACAAAGTATGAAAATTTACGTCCTAATAACTATGATGATGTATGACTTCATCTAACTAGAATTATCCATCAGATCGACTTCCTGTTGATGGCCCACCCACCACATGGTGAGGGCGTTCTCGTAAGTGCTCACGGCTTTGCTGCCCATCAGGGGGTCGAAGATGTGATGTTGCCCGCTGGCCGTGGCCAAAATGGGGCGGTAGGGGTGCAGACTTGCTCCGTTGCAGCAGTCGCTGTGAAGTGGTAACTAAACAGAAAACAAACAAATATTACTCTAATTACATTCAACATCTTGATTACCTAATTCAAATAAACAATATAGGGCACGAGAGAAGCACCGTCGACTTTGCCCAATCCTCTCATCTCATTTCACACCATTCCAGTGGCGGAAATTTAAATAAAAGTCAAAATATACTCTACCAGCGAAAACAAGTTATATTTATACATTGAAAGCCAGATTTAATGGTCACTGACATTGTTATACTATTTTACGTTTAATAAATCATTTAAAACTTACTAATAAAATTTGTTTTCGAATGTCGATCTTGTCCATCTTATTACACACCATTCTTTGAGTGTCTCATTTCACACTATTGTATGATTGTCTCAGTTCACACTATTCCAGGCGGAAGAGAAAACGTGGCGGAAATTTAAATCGCCGGCATTGGTGGGTTTTGTATTAATTCCATTCTGCGATCTTTATGTGTGGTTTATCCATTGCGCTCTTTTAGTGTTAGTTATTTGAATGGAATGAATACAAAACCCGCCAATGACGTCGATTTAAATTTCCGCCTCTTTTTCTCTTCCGCCTGGAATAGTGTGAATTGAGACAATCATACAATAGTGTGAAATGAGTTGAGATGAGTGGGTACAGGTCGACGATGCTGTTCTTGTGCCCTATACCGTATGTATGAATTCGCAACATAGGGAACCATTTATTCTAATTGCAATTATGATTTTTAGATAAATTATTTATTAATGATACTATTTAGTATATTCTTCTCGATTTACAGCTCATAATTCTATTCGTAATATTTTGGAGATAAAACGCATTTTTATAGATTACACAACATTTTACATGAACATTTAACCGTGAAACAAATTTTTCGCGTTGTATTCCGCATATTCATATTAATACTATTAATAATGATAATTCAATTCCAATATAAAGTATGTCATAAAGAAAAAATCTGATATGGACACCACATGACTTCCTGGTTCGCTAAATTATACACACTTTTTGTTGCACTTCAATTAAACTTATTTCAGTTGAAAGTGAGATCATTCTACGGCTAATCGTTCTTCAACATCAATTCGTTTCATATCACCGAACTTCCTTTCGAAATGGATCATCTTTTATAAAATTTTATTAAAGTGTTTGTCACTATTACTTATTGCATTACATAAAATTATTTTAATCGCTCAAAAACTTGCAAATAAAAAGATATAGTCCCGTATTTCGAGTTCACATTTATAATAAAATCGCTTTTAGAAAGCCTGATTTTTACATTATAATCTATGATGCTAAACGTCACTTTTAACAAAAGCATTTATAAAAGTGAGCTCTGAATACGGGTTATTATTTTCATTTATTTCAACAAGATATTAAATGTTTCCTACAAAAATTAAAAACCAACTAAATTTTTTGCTAAAAGTAGAGTGCCCTTTTGAAAAAGGAACCAAAAATTAAGGTGCCTAACTAGATGTTACATTAATTATATGAACAAAATTTAAACATCCTGTGGCTAATCGTTTTTGAGTTCAGCGAAAAATTCAAAACAACACTACGAACAAAATGCCCTTTTGACACTGTCGATCGCAATAAAAAGGAGGTGCGCAACTTGTTCTATATAAAAAATTTCAATATTCTACGGATAATCATTTTTGAGTTATGGATGATACGTACGTACGTAATTAATTGAAATAACATGACGGCAAAAATTGCCGATAAAATTCTAGTCACTAGAGTTATTATTTATGTATATGATTATTATTGGAAACTTCAAAAATATTGATTTATATACAAAGACGAAAAAGCAATTTCTCGAACGATTATGGAATATTGCCAAGCAAGGCGATTATTCTTGCGATGTGCCATTACACAAATGAAACAAAAACAAAAAAAATATATTTATCAATTTGTGTTAATTGTTACATTAATGTTTTGAAAATTATAGTTAAAATCAGGAATGACAGTAAATTTGAGAAATTTTTATAGCGTACATCTAACAGAATTAATTATATTATATATATAGTACGTTTTTACTGTTTGCGCATGAAAACTATCTACGTACAAGTACGAAAAGTGGTCACCTAATGAGACCAAACATTAATGATGATAAAAACATTTAGTTCAAATATCTTAACCACAAAATGTCAGTTTTTGATCCATTCGAAATATTACCAAATTATGAACACCAAGCCTTTTCTATGTAAACATACGCATTTGTTATCTGTAAAACTAATCAAACATCAATATATTTATTTTTGAAACTAAAAGCACAAATCAATCAAGAATAAGTGGCGAACTAAAATAAATACCTTCAACTAACAGCTTGTCCTCTAACACAAACTCATATGTAGGAAATCAATATTTCGGCAACACATTATTTTAACTTAAAAGTAGATACATTTTGCAAAAATTAAATAAGTACTTAACGAATTGTGTTTGTTAACAATTTTGGCGAAACTTACCTCCATGTGTACTGTTGGGGTGGTGGCTTGAGCCACATTCCAGACCTGAACTTTTCCATCGGTTCCTCCACTAACCAACCAGTTCCCACACCGAGACAAGTCCATATAAATCCTCTGGTTGGTATTACTCTGTCTCTGCAGACAGAAGAGCGGTCTACCAGGCACTCTGAGATCCCAGCAAATGAGCTCATTGTCTTTCCTCGCACCACTGTACAACCGGATGCCGTCTAGAGAGAACGTCATGTGTGTGATGCCTCCTTTGTGGCCGGTCAACTTGCACAAATGCCGGAAAGTGCCGTCGCTTTGCGACACCAACTCGATCGAGTTCTTCCAAGAGCCTACAGTCGCACAAAAAAGAGTTACACGATGGAAGAAGTTTCCAATAAACGAATTACCGTTTTTCTTGACAAAGAAATTAATGATATAATGATATACCTATAGCTACGACACCGGGCTGAGCTAAACTTGCTGTCAGACAAGAAACCGTGAATGTGATAGGGTATTCCGTGAACTCCGCTCCAGGCCGAGCTGTGTGAAAAATGCGAATGCATTTCTTATAACCACCGAAGATTAGTTGGCCGTCTGCGGAAAACGAAACGCTCATTGCGGCTTCTAGGTCTTCTGCGCTGTTGTACCCGCGGTAAGAACATCGTCGCTCGCCGGTAAATGCGTCCCATAGGTGTATAGGACCTGCGTGACCACTTGCTGCCCAACTAACAAGGAAATCAGTACAAACACAACACAAATCGCTTGTATTTCTCACCAGCAAGTGGGTGGGTTGGCACTGTTCATGCCAGGATACCAACTATAATCGTAGATCAACCCGCTTTCTGGCACCAGAACGGCTGGATTCAACGGCTGAACGGGTCGATTAGAAAGCACTGTATCACCAACATACAAATCAGCAGGTAATTCCATAACATTCATTCCACCACCTCGTACTATTGTCAAAAGGCAAGTGCCATCAGGTGACCATTTGCAGCCTCTTAAGTAATGCTGGTCATCCAGGTTTGCCCACTGGGAACGACCTAACTCTAAAGTCTTGTTTTCAAAGTTATAGATCGGATAAGGTACATACGAGCTTTCAGATACTGCAAAAGAAGGAACCATTTGTGGAAAACCACTATGCATGTACGGTACGGACATGCTTGTCATCGGTATTTTTCTAGAAGCACAACAAACATCACCTCAAACATTCACACTGCTTTGAAGTTTGATCAATGACAGATTGCTCCCAACTACAGTGAAGTTATTCCATATCGTTCACATGTGCATAGTGATTTTCTCTATAAATTACTAAATTTAATTCCCTGCTGTATTTGAATTTAAAAATAACCAATCATAATTTAAATTTAAAACTTAGTTGTTTGTAAAGTTCTAGTTATATAATGGAACAAAATAAATATTTAAGTTACATAATAAATCATAGTAGTAATTTTATACAGAGCGAAATTAGACCCCAGAAAATCGTAACCAAACAGTAGGGGTCTCAATATGGCGACTGTTGGTGTTATCGCGTACCAGTGGCGTAACTAGTTTATTTCACCATTATGAGATATATACTAAACCGTTATATTTATTCTCTTCAAACTTCTGTACTGCGGTCAACCATAAATGCTGAACAACTGACCATTGTTATAAAAATTAACAATCAAAACAATCATAATTCCACGATATCAATAACAGAAATAAACCCCTAATTCCATTTGCACGAGTTACTCATGATTTCAAAGAGGCGGGAATTATTTAAATTCAAATGAACCAATCATAGCACATATATTAGGAGTCTCAAAATGCCTGATTTCCATCACGATTTTTGCAAATGTTGCTAATATCTTTAGCTCCATCCTATCTCTGCAATAAATTCATTTTCAAAATGCAAAAAAATAAACAAATAAATACATTAATAAATTTCGTAAATTAGTAATGAATTTTATCTTCTTTTAATGAACTTAAGCGTGTAGCTATTAAAGTTTCAATATATGCCTACTGTCCTATTTGAATTTTATTAGTAAAGTAATAATATTGCACTGGTAAAATAATGGAATTAATAATCTAACTTAAATTTTATTATAAGCAGTTCTAAAACATAAAAATTTCGAACAAAAGCTTTTATGTTGTGGTAAAATAAATATAATATACATACGTTATTTTGAAAAATGGAAAATAATTCTACAAAAACATGAAAAAATTTTTATGCTGCAATTATTACTGGAAATATTAACAAATAGAACGTAATTTAATGAAATTTTATATAAAACATTTATTTATTAATAATTTAATTATATACAACATCTTACAACATATTATCTTAAGATTTCTGTTTGTTAATATAATAATCATTGACATTTAACATATCTAACATCTGTATCAGATGTGGCTGATAACCAACTCTAGCCATTTTATTTCCAACTCTAAACACAAAAGCTGTAAACTCTTCAAATCTATTAAAAACCAACTCAATCTTCTTAAAATTCGGATGCGTGTAATAAATATCCCTTTCTCTAAGATTCCACGATCGCGATCTTAAATAATTATAAAACTTTAAGATAGTAACGAATATTTCTCGAATAACTTTCATAATAGATTCACATTTTCTATTCAACAAACATCGGAACATGATAGTTTTAACATAAACAACATGAACTGCGTATAATTGATCTAATGTTGACACATTCTTCAAATTATTTTCTAATTCGTCCCAGGAAGTTTGCAAGACTTCTGTGACCGTATAATTTTGTAAAGTTTGAATGAAATGTGTCATTATATGACGATATAATTGTATTTTGTGATATTGAGGACTGCTAAAAAGTAAAGTTTCATCAATACCAATTTCTTTTTGAGTGCTTTTCAATTCATAACTAATTTTTTGTAGCACCCACGACATATGTTGAAGTTTTAACAAATATTTAAAAACAATATCATATTTTTCGATTGTATCATACGGTAAAATGATATTTAATGGCCATGAAATTTTATAACTCAAAGATAAACAATCAAGAACTTCTGCACTACTTAAATTAAAAGTATGAGGGATATTTCGAACAATAAATGATAACCTATCACCATTTTCTTGTATTTTGGATGAAGCATTAACTGCGCTTTCAATAATAAGTTGTAAAGAGCGACAACTCAACAAATCTTTCGGACTTTTACAGTCATATAAATTAGAAAACAAACTGTTGGTTATATTTCGAGCAAATTCCCCATCGAAAAAGAAATAATAACATCTCAAACTGTGAAGATGCGACAGAAAATTCTGTTCATTAACAAAATATTTAATTATTTCGCCATTAACCAGTTGCATTTGTGCGTCTAACGGAATATAAACCGATTGATACAACAATGACTTTAAATTTCCATTTTTTATTTCTAGTACATCTTGTTTTGAAACGCGCATTGGTTGAAAACTTTTCGGCAAATTTTGAGTGATACTAAATATTTTTTTATTGGCAAACAACAGTTTTGTATTTTCATATAACGATTTTTTTTCGGCGACAGGAAATCTAAAACCGTCATCTGTCATACAAGAATTTGCCGTCAAAAGAGCGGAATCCAAAACGGATGGAGTATCTAGACATAAATCGGTGTTCAAAGACAATTTTGCGGAGGAAGGAGTCAATAAATCTCCAGAAAATTCTGTGTTTGGTGTTGTATCTACCGACATGGGAATTATATCGTTTGGTTTGTTCGTTTTCTCAAAAATTGTGACTAGTTCTGTAGGTTTTGTTAATTTTTTTCTGTACGTTAAATTCATAACGTCTTCATGTCCAGGGGAAGCTAAATTATTAAAATTGTCGTTTGTTAATAAAATAGATGGGGTGTCACTCGTTGTTGCTGCAATTTCTACATTTCCATTGTTTTCAGTTTTCTTTGTAGTTTGAACTGATTTATAATAAACGTCAAATTCAGAAGATAAAACTTTTAATTTATTCTTTTGAGCGTCTGTCAAGGATGATTTGTCCCGTATTTGTAACGGAATTGAAGTTATTTTTGGTTCTTTTTTAATATTTGTACCAAATTCTAAATTGAGGATTTTTGCTCTATTCTTTCTCGCTTGTAAAAATGTTTCATTTCTTTGATTGATTAGTTCTAAGTCTGTCAAATTCGCGTTTTCTACATCTAAATTTTTACTGCATTTTTCTTTCTTCGTGACTTCTTCTTTATTGATTTCTGTCTTCGTGACTTCTTCTTTATTGATTTCTGTCTTCGTGACTTCTTTCACTTCTTCTAATTCCGTTTTTAAAGTTTCGTTTTCGTTTAATTTATCTTTATCTTCGGTAACTATTTCTTTTATTTCTTCTTCTTGATTGCTAACTATAGACTTAATATCACTTGCAGTTGATAATTCTGAAGTACTTTCTTCATTTTTGGTGGCAGTATTTATATTATTACTTGTATCTGAGGTATTTGATATTTTGGAAGTTTTCTCTGCTTTTTCTTCTTTCTTATTGCAACTTCCATCTGAAAAATCTATACTACTTTCTAATAGTTTCTGTTTACGTATAACGAAAGAATTTCTTCTTTTATCCACTGCTTCAATCAGATTTTCGTAATATCTGATAATTACTTTCCTATAAAAAAATTAAAATGTATTAATTTATATCTTGGGTGGTAAACTAAAATTTTTAGAGCATCAAATTTTGATTTTTTGTTTTATATTTTGTATAGTTTGGAATATTAATTATACTTAAACTATAAATTTATTAAAAATTCACTGAAAAATTAATAAAATATACTGCCATATCAGAATTTTTAAAATACCAAAATTAATGCAAAGAAAAAATATAAAACTGTTACTTGTATCAGAGAACTAAACTCGAATTCAGTCTTTTTAAGGTTAGCTGAATTCTTTTATGTTGAACCATAAACCAAAATAATTTTTAAAGGTTCAATAAATAAACAAATAAACATGGATTGAATAAATATACACATTAACGAGTTAAAATATGAAAAAATATATGTATTTATATTTTGTTTAAAACCTGAACTCTATTTGGTGGTATGATCCAGAAACATAAATAATTTAGCTTCAGGTTTTGAATTTTGTAATATAACACAAAAAAATATCAATTCAATTTTTTCAAAATTATGGTCACTGGCGTATTAATGTTAAAACACACTTTGTTCTATACTTAATTAAAAATAAAAAAATATGCTATTAAGGAATAATAATATATTATAAATTATACATACGATTCTTCTTTAACCAATTTCGATCTCAACTCTTCAATTTGTGCGGCTTGCTCAGCTATTATCAATTCCTGCTTCAATTCATCTTCCTTTTGCTTCTTTTTATGTTCTGCGACTTCTTTCATCTGCTGTTGCATTTCTTCAAATATTTTTCTTTTTAATTTAGCTTTTTCGTCTGCTTCGAACTGTTTTCTTACTAAAACACATATTAGTTTCATGTCAATATAAAATTTCATCTACTTACATTCCATTTCCCTAAAAGCTAAAGCCCGTTTCTTTTCAACTAAGTTGAGAAAAACTGAGTTTTCTTCGTTGCCGTATCTGTCGCGAAGACGATGGTATAAAGATACTCTAGGTCCACAAAGGGCAGCCATTTCAACATAGTAGCAGTCGATTTCTTGTTTTAGGCGTTCACTTTGGTCGGGTGTTAAACAACATGATATTAATGGTAAAGCTCTACTCATTATGTGGGTATATAAGGATGCCTAAAAATATATAATATACAGATTTGATTTGAAATAGAAATATAAGTAGAATTTGAAAAGCAAAAATGCCATTAGTGTAAATCTGAGAAGGAATAAAAGTTTCAAAGTACTTTTTGCCATTGGAGTAGATAAATTTTCACAGAAAAGGAATAAAATAATATCAGATTTCTCTACTTTATAATAAATTTTAAATCGGAACAAATAGGCTTCTGTACCATTGTCAAAATATCACTATTTTGCAGAAGAATATGAAAATATACAAAAATAAATGAGTATAAGTGAAAATATTTCATTTAAATATAATTTCGTTCGCGAGCTATAAGAAATTAAATTTTGTCGCGATGTCCTATCATGTCATCTGTCTTTAGCAATTTCATTGGTTGCCTGATTTTAAAAAGACAATCGCGCCTCCCCATTTCATAGAAATTGCGAAAGGGAGACATGCATGCGGCTTAGCAGTATCAAAATGCTACTGCATGTTACGAAAAATAAATTTTAATTATGCCTAATAATATTTTTTTCATTCATATACGTATAACGAAAATAACAAATACCCTGTACAACTAACAATTTGTTCATCACTGGCAGAGATATGAAGTTACAGGAATGCTTATTTTACTCTGTTTTTCCAGGAAATAAAATTTTAAAAATGGTTCATGACCCCATTGGGTCCGAAATAAATCTCATAAGATTCTAATAGAGATTACTTCAATGTAAAATAATGAACTTTAAGAAATTTAAAACACTACAACTGCTTGGAAAACAAAATGTTACGAACTTATAAATAGATATAAACATAAAAAGAAAGTAGAAAATTAAAAATAAACAGAAATTTTCGTAATAAATTGTTATAGTTGCGAATATTAAATATATTATTGTAAATATTAATAAACAATTAATAGAAACAAAGAAAATATCGCAATATACGTAAAATATAAATGAAAGAAACGTATGCATAAAAATATAAATAGGATCTTTTGATCTCAGACTACTTTGAAATATTATTTCATTACATAATGCTGAGCCGAAATATATCATCATTTGATTTCTCTTTCATGTTCTTTTAATATAATTTTTTTAATTAATTGAGTTTTTGTATTAATTTTAATATTGAGATGAAATATATAATTACAAATATCTGCCATGAATTTTTATTATACTATTTGTTATTATAATCCAAAGAGTAAAACAACTAAAAATATACTTACATCTGGGTTGCACTGCTTTAATAAATTCATAGTTTTGCCGCACTGCAATATATCTATTTTCAAATCAGACAAGAATTCTGGAATAGAGTTTTGTCTCAACGAAAAACTCCGCGTCCAATACACTCTAGCCCTTGATTTTGTGTATTCTATTTCAGATTTAACAATAAATTCCTCATAAGGATCAATTAAGACTCCTTCAAATAACCACCGTTGTAAAAATCGACTAAAAACATTCACATTACCTCAAAAACATTTAAATTAATTAATATTTACCTGAAATATATTTGACAACAAGGATAGAACACTGAATATAAAACGAGTTGTACGTTTTTATCCACCGTTTCTGATATTTCTCTGAAAATGAAATCTAGAAGTTGGGCCCCTTTTAACCGCTGATAACCTACAGGAAACTCAGGAGGCACTCTGCAGATCTTAGTCAAGGCCCCAATTTGTTGGCGTAGCCCTCGCATGTGGGACAAAACAACAAGAAGATCAGAAGTATCAGGAAATGATAGAGCTGCAACTCTATAATACGCCAGATAGCGTTTAACACTTTCTGAAAGCTCCTAAAGAAAAAAATAAATTAAATTGTGTTTGAAATATGGTAATGCGTTATACCTTGAATATATAACCATCATTTTCATTACCCTTGTAAGAGTTTGGGCTACAAAGATTGTTCAAAGATCTGTAACAGCTTCCGCAATATAATAAATCTTTGCAATATGAATTTAACGCTTTATTTGAAATTCCTTCTAAACATATACGACCTTTTAAATAGAAAACATCATATTCATTTGTGAAAAATATCTTTGATGTCATACCCACTATAAAGTACAAAAATGTTAATACATTTATAGCAATTTACTCAACAAAAATATTATTTATACAGGCACACAAACATGCAATTATACTAAAAAACACAAAGCATATTTTTATTATAAAATATTTTTGAAGCATTCGTCTTTCGATATTTTTTTATTGGTATTTCTCTTATAATTATCGATAAAGCGTAACTGTACATTATTGAGTTTATTTTTTAAATAAATTTAATGGTGCCTATAAAATTTTTCGATTTCGAGATTTTTTTATTTGTACTGATTTTGATATTTCGTGATTTTAAGGGACGTCCATGAAAAGGTCTTTACAATTTGTTTTGAGCTTAATGTCTGTCCGTATTTATGTGTATTAATACAACTTTTTATGTAAACAAGAATAAGTTGATCAACTTTAGGCAAAAATCGATCAAACTGAAATGAGAATTTATTATTGTATTTTTAGTGTGAATATTTAGTAATAAATACTTCGAAAGAAATATTTGAAAAAAGTTACCCCAAGTTGGGGTGTTCGAGTCACCACCCAGTATATGTATAGTCATAATATTATTTTCAGATTCACTTTTGTCTATTTTTTAAATATGAAATTATTTCGAGTATGTATTTTTATTTAAACTTTAATTGCTGGCTATGAAAAAAAACAATTATTCATATAATACGACTGTTTTGAATTAATAACACCTGCATACATGATTATAGAAATCAAAACTTTGATTACAACTACAATAAAAAATAATAGCATTATTGTTCCGCCTTTGCATATTTGTTATTCATTTGTTTAATCTCCATAAATAAATTAGAGAGTAAGCTATGGATTTCAAACAAATGAGAAATAAAACATTCAAAATAACTATAGTAACATTAATTTGATTGCGGTTGAAATAAAGAATTTGATTTATTATAAAAGTAGAGAAGTTATACACGGTTTAAAAGCTTATATTAAAATTTAAAAAACCTAAGCTAACTTGCTCGCCCTAATATAACAGATAGAATTTATAGAAAAAAATATAATAAAATCAATCGTAAAAATTTGTAAAAAGTCTGGTTCTAAACTACGGTTTAAACAAAAAATGAGATATTCACACAAAAAAACATCGAAAACAAGACAATTTTCTACACAGACATGCAAGCAAATAAAACTTAATCTTAACAAATAAATAATTTTTAAAGCAATCGTACATTTAATATACATAGAGATAAATAAATACACACCTAACATATATTTAACATATTTAATAAAATCTACATTTGGTATTATGGTTTCTTCAATGTATTCTTCGTTTAATGAATTTTTCATATTCATTATTTTTTGAAATAAATGTAAAGTTTTAGGTCCGCTTTCACAAGCAAATGGCAATTCTTTTTTAGGATCAATATCATCTAAACTTTCCCAAGTTCTGTGTTTATTAATTGGCATTTTACTGACCAGTTCCCATATATTTTCACTGTTTTCTTTAACAGGGCTGTGGTAGCCTTCATCAACTTTTTCCAGCTTCATTTCTTTGCTTTCAGATCTTATTTCGGCCGAAATAGATGTGAAGTTATAATGAGAAGAATATTTTAATACAGGTTCTAAGGATTTGGAAGATTTTTTACATAAGGAGATGTGTATAGAGGGTTCGGATTTAAATGATTTTAAACTGAAGGTAGGGAGACTTTTTTGGCCATTGACTTTGTCTCTTAAGGAAAAATGGAATTTATTTTGATGGTACATATCGTACGGTAAGGCTGTACTCTCTGTATGAGATTTGTGTTTTAAAATAACTTTGTCTAGTAAACCGTACTTCTAAAATAAAGGAGTGTTTACTATTATTTTACGGTTGATATATTGTAATAATTACCATATTGATGTCATCATTTTGAGGATTACTACCACGTAAATATAATAAGAATAAAATTATATTCTGTACTACGGAATCATTAAGAATTTCATTATTTTTTAAATTATTTGTAAATATGCCTAAAGTAGTAGCCTTTTCTGTTTGATTTAAATTATTTTTTAAAGTGTATTGCCATGCTAATAAATGGCATATTGGATCTGTATTTCCTTCTAATTCGTTTATACATTCTATAAATTATGTTTATATATATTTAAACATTAAAGTTTACGAGAAATACCTGTGATATGTTGTTTTTTTAGCAAAACTTCATACGCTTTCGCCCTGTATTTCTTTATTATATCTTGTATATTAATGCTTTCATACACACACTTTCTTTTATCAATATGTTTATCACATAATTCAGTAATTAAGTCGAATATACTTGTCTCCATTTCTAAATTTCAAATCGAAACGTCAGTTTTGTTTGGTTAGTAATTACCGACAAAAATTTAGCTTGTTGCGCATGTCCCAAAAAATTGAGGTTTGGTTTAAAGATGAGCTACTCAATTTTGGAAGAAAATTTAAGAGAAGCAGCTTGTATTGGTGATTTCGACACGGTCCAGAATTTGGTGAAACAAAATGTGAACGTGAATTGCAAGCACAGTATCAATGGATGGTAATTTAATTCATATTTTTATTAAAAATTCATTGATAATCAATTCGTTTAGGACTCCTCTGCATTGGGCTAGCAAACGGGGCCACGAGCAAATTGTTAAGTTTTTATTAGCACATGGAGCCGATTCTACAATTACAAACCACAAAGGCGAATCTCCAGTAACTGTCTGCTCAAATACAACCATATTAACAATGATGGGATGCCATGAAATCTCCTCAAAAAATGCACATTCTGAATTAAAATTTACACCAAATTATATTACAAACCCTCCCTTAAATGGTCACATAGACCTGAATATCAAACACAGACCGCGTTTAGATTTATGCTCGACCAAAATAGAACATATTCCCTCGAATGAGACTCTAGTTTTGCGTGTGAGAATTGCGGGACTTGACGATCCAGATTACATCGAAATCGAAGTCCCGCAAAAGAATTTAACATATTCAAATCTTCTACACATATGTTGCCAAGAATTATGCATAAAAGAATGTCAGATAGAAAGAATCCGCAAATTGCCTAACATAAGACTAAGAAATGATAACGATGTAAAGAGATTAGAGAATTTGCAATATTTAGAGATAGTTTTACACAGCAATAATAAAGAAAATAAACTCAATCCATATCCCCTGATATCAACGTGCAAGAATCAGACAATTTTGTACTAATTTTTTGCTTGTCTCTCTGTGCCATATAAGTTGTAAATAATTTTTTATGCTTTTAGTACATTTATAAGCTTTAGATTTATTTAGCAAGGCTAAATAACAGTACATATAAACAACTGTGATTCAAAGTGAATTGTAATTTTTAGATATTGTTATATATGCACTTTAGAAAGCTGTATCACAATAGTTTTTCGACAAATATACATTCTTATCTTTAAATAAATTCTCATTTAATACCTACTCCAGTTTTTTTGTTTTTTTTACTTCTCATTAGCTATATTAGGATTGTGCTAATTTTAATAATGACGCGCGTTTCAGAATCTTAATATTTTACCATCATGTCTGTGAGAATGTGGAAATTGTGTATACACTAAGTTTTAATTTTATCAGAAGTATTATAATAATAGTCATGCATTTAAACGATAAAATTTACGAATAGTTGTTGCGTCGTACTTTGCAGAAATTATGAGTAAATTTTACCCATTAAATTCATAGCACGAATTATTTTTGTTTGGAGTATATTTTTTTTCTAAATTAGGATAATTGCAAAAATACCGGTTATTTAATTCTTTTACAAGTTTTTATCGTCCACCATATATAATAAGGGACATATTATATTATTATCTATTTTGATAGTTCGGGGTTTAAACGAATGTCCACGAATTAAGGTCTTTACTATTATTAGCGTGATGTCTGTAGGTCTATCCGTCCGGATATAAGTGTACACATATAAATTGTCAAGTTTTCGTAAAAGTCGGACAACCGAAAATGAGAATTTACTCTTGCCATTTTTAAGTTTTTTGTAAATATTTCGAAAGAAATTATTACAAGAAAATTGTTTTCAAATATGCAAGTAAAAAGTAGTATTTGAAAAAAAAATCATTTGGACATAATTTGTTGCATAGCATAAATAATTTAAAACCGTTTTATTTAATATCAATTAATATTTGTATAGGTATTGTATTTTCCTTACATATGTGCGAAATGAGCTAAGTATGTAAATAAGATAAAATTTAATATGCCTGCATTGTTATATTTTATATTTATTTAAGAACAATGATTTATTATTTATTTTCTTTTACTTTCATTTCTTATGTTTTCTAAAATATAAAAATTAATATTTATGAACAATTTAAAAATATTGTATTAATTTTTTTAGATAAATTAAAAAATATATTTTAAAACTACTAAAATGACAAACAATGGTAATTTTTTATATTGTAATTCAAGAAAATAGAATGCTATACGAAATAGTAAATTAAATTTACAAGAGCTGTATGAAGTAGCATATATTTTGTTTATTTTTTAAATAAAAGTGTAAATAACTAATGCCTTTATAGTGGGTAAAGTAAATAAATATTTGTTATAAAGGACAAGTACTTTAATATTTTATTATCCAACATATTATTAAAACGCTTATTAATTCTGCTTTACACTGATATTTGGCTATATACGATCCAAAAGTAACGAAATCATCACAAAATCAACTATTCTATAAATTTGTAGTTACATTTGGATCTCAAATTAATTAATTACCAAATATACTAAATACAAGATAGCACAATTTTACAAAAAAGTTACACTTAGAGAATAAATACGCGAAGTTGAATTCGCTAATTCCATACGTTTATTGCCACAGGTTGAATCTATTGATCCTGCCGACAACAATACATTTCATGTATAAATAAAGATAGATACTGCATTTGTATTTATATAAAGCTATCTACACTTTACAATTTAAGTTCCTGTCGATGAAGTCTGGAGTTAAAATTTAGGAATGTGGAAAAAATATGGGAGAATGAGCTTACAACTAGCAAGAAATTAGGCTGGTAACTGTAACTTCTTTCCTTTCAGGACTGAAAATAAAAACCGATATTATACTTCACTCTTACAATAGAATGTAAACCGAAAAGCGTAACATAGTAATTTACAATAAGATTTGAAAAAAGATACAGCATTGATATTTCTGTAAGTAGAATAACTCCATGCATTAAAAAAAAATAATTCAATGTTATGATATGTTTACAGTATGTTACATTGTTTCATAACTAGTGTAACAATTTTTTTTAATTTATTCCTGAGACCATTTTGAGTAAAAAATGTCATATGGACAAAAGTCCTATATTTTTTTTGTTTACTAAATTATAAGAGGTTAAAACTTTTAAATCAGAGTACATTTATAAATGAGTATCAAGTTGTTACAGAAAATAATACGTAAAACATAACACGATGTTGGCAACAAAACAAAATAATACAATAAAATGAATTAAATATTAAATTAAATAAACTCCTTGAAAATGAAAATTTGATGTTATTTGTAAAACTTTGACCTCTTGTATTTTGATAATCAAAATAATAGGACCTACAATCAAGACATTTTTTCTTCAAAGTTATCTCAGGAATAAGTTATTAAATTTTGATAAGTCCAAAAAAAATTTATATCAGAAATAAAATGTTAAACTTTGTCAACAATTACACGGTTATTGAAACAAAACAAAATGTCAATTTGACAGTTGGTCATTGTTTTGATGTCGTAATAGAGTATGATTTATTTGTGAATTGTTTTAAATTCATATTTATGTCACTATAAAGTACGCAACAATTTTACTAACAAACTTTAACTGTTTGGATTAATTAATACATTATTACGTAATCAAAACAATGATTAGCTGTCACATTTTATTTTTCTTTTGTTTTCATGGCCGTTTGATTTATGTCAAACACATTTTATTTTTAATATATCACAAATTGCAGTTGTTACTTTATCAAACTTAATGTTTATTATGTAAAATAAAGAACTTTGAGTCAATACCAGTACTTTTTTTAAATCTTTTGTTAAACATGTTTCGCGTTTCGGTGAAAGTATATACTTAGATCTTACCTTTCGTAATATAAAGATAGAAGAAATCGCAATACAGAACGGTTTGTACAACTCCAGCTACTATTGCAATCAAATCGTAATGATTCTCAGCTAAGTAACGATATACCCAATTTAACAGATAAAGAGCTCGGTATGAACCCAGCGCAAAAAGATAATGAGAAGTTATACTTTCTGCTTCCCCTGTCTTGCTTACCAAGAACAGTTGCGGCAAAATCGCCACAGATTCCAAGTATATACTAAAGGTCCACAACACCTAAAAGTATTCAATATACCACGCATTCCCTTCTATTTTTGGATTTACCTCTAGAACATTGAAATCGTGGTTGATCAGCAACGCCAAAACCAAAGCTGGTGCTAACAGAAATTCAATGCGAAATGTATCGTGGTTGTGATCATAAGTCGCTTTGAATTTCATGTAAATTAAGTAAAGAGTTGCGTATGAAGCCCCAATAAACACAATTTTCATTACAGTGTTATAGGCGGATATGTACGTAGTTACTAAGTCTAAATATCGAGTAGTATATACTATGGCAAAGAGAATTTGTGACTTTCCGGAAATACCTGTAATCAAAAACAGTTTTGTTGATGTGGCACTTGTAAAATGACTAGCTATATTCTTCACGGGTTGTAATTTATATAATTTATCATGCATTGTACTTATAATAGTATATTGTGCTATAAAAATCTTAATTCAATAATAAATAAAACAACAGTGTGTAGATAAAAGTAGATTTTATGAAATTTGTTTGGATTTGAATTGCACATAATTTTATTTAATCTATTAAAACAACTATTTTAAAATACTTAATAAAGATATTTCTACGTGTTAATTAACTTATTTAACATAAAATACCAAATAAAGTAAATGTAAAGCACATATCAAATGTACACGTAGAGGTTAAGTTAAATATGTTTTACACAAAAAATATACACTAGAAAACACTTTTTGTACATACCAAACGATTTTTCAATTACTACACAATGTTCTATTTGTTATTTTATGTTAATTTGTCGCAAGAATGAAAAGAATATCATTGTTGTTTAAAAATATAACCGGCTAAAACAACGTAATCTTACCTGCACAAGAACGTGTTTTCCATATTTTTAATAACAATATAATAATAGCTAAAAGGTGGGACAAATCGCCCGTAAGTCGAAATATATTCATTTTGCTGTAAATTAAATTTTATGTTATAAATACACAACTAATAAGAAATGGCTGTGACGTGGCCTTTGATTGAACTGCAACCGTGGACGCTGTCAATGTTGCCACTAGTTTCGAAAATTCACTTTTTCTTATATCAAAGATTATTAATTATTTTAAACATTAATCCTTAATCTCAACACTGAAATTGTGTTTTAAACCTTCAATCATTACATTTTACTTTTTAAATATTTCTAAATATATATATTTGTACCAAATTTCATGTCAATTTATTAACCTTACTTCTTAAAACTTCAAACTTAGTGCACGTGTGTTTTCAAATTTTCAGACCATGGCGAAGATTAAGAAAACTAAAGAGAAAAATAAATCAGAAAACTCAATAGTAAAGAAGGTATCTAAGAAAACTAGTTTAAAGCCTAAAGTTATTGAGAAAACTAAAAAACCATTGAAGAAAATTAAGATTGATGATCAAATCGTTAGAAAAGTGACTTTCAAAAAGGAGAAGTCTGCTATACCGTTTAGTACAGAGCAGTTTCAAAAAGGAATTGACGCTTTGTTACAGTATGTAGAGAAAAGTGACACTAAAGATTTATTTACTACTGAGAAGCCGATATTTGTACAAATAGAGGCTGTCAAAATACCGCATTGTCCAAATCGGCGCATAAGATTGTAAGTATATTTTATATATTTTACTTTGAAATACTTTATTCAACAACTATTCTTTATTTGAAACTTTAATAACAAGTTGAATCTTGTACAGTTTTCCATATGTCTTTCCATGTTTTCTTGTCTTATAATGATAGTCTTGTTTTTTTATCCATCTGAATTCAGCTACTCTTTTTGTAGATTTCCTCTCTTCTTTTCTATTTCTCTTGATTCAAGTGCTTTTTCTACCTATTTTATAGTCCAAAGAATTTGCCGAAGTTAACATAGTTGTCCCTTATGCAGGGTGTCCCAGATTTAAACGGCATGACTTAACATGCATTAAACATCTAAAAATAAGGTGACAAGTTCATATGAGAAAATGTCTTAATTCCAGAAATTTTCTCGTTTTTCTTATTGGAACAGAGCTACTTTAAAAAATCAATTTCATAACAACCTATCAAGTATTATCTTATTAAAATACTAAATATTATTTAAAAATTAATAGATTTACATGCTGCGGGTTGACATTTTGAACAATTGTTAGAAAATTTTTTTTTGTTGAAATGTTATTATTTCATTTAAAACAATATGATTTCATTGATTGTTTTAACTTTTGTTATTGTAAGCAAATTGAATTTTCTTTAGAAATAGTCTAAAATTCTCATACATATGTATGTATATGTTGGTTTAATTATTTTTTTAATAAGCTTAGTTTTTTTTGTGTTTTTCTTATTACTAAAAAAATATTTATGGAATTAGTTAGTTTTTTGTACCTATTTTACTTTATAATATTATTTCTTTTAATTTCTCAAAGATATTTATTTCATATGACTTGTTTTACTGTTTATTCTTATTTTTTGCTTCCTTACATATTTTATCTATTCCTGTAATCAAAGATAATGATAACTTCCTTTAGTTTGTTATTATTATTATTTATTTTATTTATTGAAATATGTAAAGCTTCTTTTTGTTTCTATTAAATTACAAGATCATCTGCATAACAAGTTCCGTGACTTAATTTCTACATTCTCCAATGTCCAATTTGATTATCTTGATTACTTGTTTTAAACTTCATCGAATATTTTTTTTTTTAAAGAATATTTATCACCCTTACTTAATTTGTAACTACTACTAATATTCTATATTTTTTTATGTTTATCACTATTTGGAATTTGTGAAGAGTAATTTTTCACGCACTAATGTTTGAAAAGTACTTTTTAACTACTAGTGTTTGAAAACTAGATGTTGCTAGAAAACATACATGTCCAATAGATTTACTAATCAATTATAATAAAAGTAAATAATAAAATTTCTTAAGAAATATTAAGGTACACTTGAATGAAATAAGTGTAATTATTTTTCTAAATATTTATTGCCCACTTTACACATTTGTTGCATAAATAACTATTTTTTACAGATTAATGTTATGTATATTCTTGTAGTTATAAATGGATTTCTTTTCAGGCCATTAAAGCACACGCTGTTAACAGAGAAACAAGAAGTATGTCTCATCGTTCCAGACTTAAAGAAAGGTCGTCAAATCGACCACGAACCAACAATAGAGCACTACGAAGAATTACTCCGAACACAAAAAGTTCAGAGTATAAAAAGAATCATCCCCATTCGACAACTACGTGTCGAATACGATCAATTTGAACTCAAACGCCGGTTATGCGGTTATTACGATTATTTTCTCGTAGCTGGGAATATAGCTGGACATGTTTTGCACTTACTCGGCAAAGTTTTTATCGAGAAACGCAAAACTCCAATTCCAATTAAAATAGATGCGCCGAATCTGAACGAAACTATAGAAAATGCTTTGAAAAAAGTAACAATGAGTTTACATTCTCATGGGATGAGTTTTATTGTTCAGTTCGGTCATTCAGAAATGTCACAGGCACAATTAGCAGAAAATTTAAATTCTGTATGCCAAAGTTTAAATCAAAATTTTCCAGGAGGATTTACAAATATTAGGTCTTTACATATCAAAACGGACAAATCCATCGCAATTCCTGTTTACTATTCATTAAGTAAGTTTGTTATTCATACGTTACAAACATCTGTACACTCTGTTCGCCGTGTTGAAAGAAATTCAAATTTCAAAGTAATGTGTATTAGATTTATTTCTTGATTTGGTTGAATTTAAAATGGAAGGAAAAATTATTTCATCGATTTAAAATGGATCGCGTTTTTATATTTTATATTGTACTTTTTAAAATTAATTCCAACGTTTTGAATTTCCCGCTACTAGGAAAGTGTTTTAACGTCTTATTTCATTTGACTCTACGATTAGATTAGTTTGTAATCTATAATCGAAATTCATTTAGAATGAAGCGTAAAATAATTACGAAACTATAAATTTTAATGTATTTTTTTTTGCGCTTGGGAATAACAATATTTTATCAATTTTTTAAAAACGTAGTAGTTTGTGTGCGAATATTTTCGCACTAATATCACGTAACAATTTATGATAGTAACATTTACTTAAAATAAATATTAATTATGCATGATCCTTATTTTATGCAGTACAAATAATATAATTACAAAAAAAAACTTAAAATCAAGGATGGGATAACGTTAACATATACTAACATATGGTTACGTTATGCGACATCTTTAATGACATTAATGCACTGAAATTTTCGTACTGTAGATTAATAATTTTTATTGTCATAACTAAGGTTTCTTGATAAGTACTTTTGCCAAACCGGACATTTTTGATGCGTATATCGTTTAAAATTTTTATTACATTTTCATAGTTTATGAAATTAAATAAATTTCTAAAATAAAAGTAGCCGTCACAACGTCATCTTTAGTCATATTAACGTATTAACTTGCCGGTATTGAGGTTAGATTTTGAGATGTACTTTTAATATTCAAATCGCGTTTACACTAATCGTAATAAATATTTTTAAATATGTAGTTTCATAAAAAATAATAAATAATTTATCGATCTATTTTATTCATTCTACAAATGTCTGATTTCTGACACAATTTTAAATTATTTTGTTTTTCAGAATCTTCCAATAAAGTTCCAGTACCTGTCATAAAACCAATCCGCCCTAAGAAATTCGAAAAAGTAACTGACGAACTTACTACAAAATCATTTGGAAAGTCGGAAGTTACTGTCCATCCAGGAGGAAAAATAGAATACGAAAAGAAACAAAACGGACTATCAAAGAATCAAAAGAGGAAGATAATTCAAGGAAAAATACAAAAAAGAAGTATGAAGATTCGAGCTAAACAAGAAAAATTAAGGAAACTGAAAAAACCCAAGAAGAATGAAGAAGTTAGAGACATCACAGTAACTATAAAAAACGAAAAGAAAAAGAAAAATAAGGACAAAAACAAAACAGAAACTGTTACTCAAGAAAATGGGAAGAAAAGTAACAAAGTTAAAAATACCAACTCAACACCAGAAGTACAGGTGAAAAAAAATAAGAAGAAGAAGAATAAATCAAAACCTGTGAATAATCTCGAAAATGGAGTAGAAAAAACAAAGAAAAAAAATAAAAAAGCAAAAAAGTCCAAACAAACTACAGTTGCAGCGTGAAATAATTGTTATTTTATATTTTAATAATTGTTATAAGATGTAATTATATGTAATTACTATAATAAGTGACGAATATAAGTAGTTTTTAATAAAACTCGTTATTTTCATTTATATTTTTTTTTAGTTATGCCAATATTTATTTTACCGCCCAAGTAAAAAGTATAATTTTCTGATTGTAACTTAAAATTATATATTTTTAATAATTTTGAAAAAATAATCTCTGTCTTGTTAAAGCAATAAAGTGTTGAATTCAATTATTTTTGTTTTTTTATTTAATTAATATAGAAGCATATATTTATGAATGAGATTTCGAAATTAATTTATTTCAATTACATAAATATTAAATAATACTAGTTCACTCTTCACTTTTGTGTTCACACAGATTTTTTTAATTCTAAAAGTATTTTTCTCTATTCTGTTAATAAAGATTACGAAAACCGTTAAAATTTGCAAGTATTTATTTCCGAGTGCAATAGTTCTGTTTTTGATCTGTTGTTTGATCAATAATTTTACCAAGACAACCTGTTGCTAAGAATTTGATAGATTTCAAATAGTTAGTTTGTCAAAATGGACATTGCTGGTCTTCAGCCGAAATTTTTCTTCGGTCTTCGAACTGACATTCAAGGCAATGTTAACCACATCTCTGAAGGGGAAATTCTATATCCTGTTGGAGGAATATTGGCTGTTCACAACCATGCTGTCAAACGACAGAAATATCTCAAATTACCAGAGAAAGGATACCGTGTTAAGTTGATATGTGTTAGCCCTAACAAGTAAGATATTTATTAACATTCTTCCATTCACTTTGGTTTTTGCATTGTAAATTACTATTTTTATTATTTAAGCATAAAAAAATATTACAGCGTTTATATATAACCGATTTATTAGGTCAATCGAAAAGTTATAGATTTTTTAAGATACATTTTAATAAAAATAATGATTTAAGTATTTAATTAATAATACGTGTTTGATCTGAAAATCTTTTTTTAAGAAAGGGCTTTATAATTAGAAATATTTCAATATCTTATTACCGCAAATAAAGAAAAGAGATAGCAATAGAAAAAAATAGCGCTTTAGAAAATAACTATACAAGAAACAAACGTAATAAAAGCAAAATGACAGAGGAGCATAACAAATTAAAAACAGAATTACTGATTTGATAAAAGTCGATGTTTATAGGTCGACCAGTAACAGATTTATCTCTTAAATATCTCTATTAATACAAATCAAATTGGCAAAACATTAATGAGCTTTCATAAAATTAAATGTGTGTTCTATAGTCAACTGTCCTGTCCCATCGAAGTATTCATCTTTTTTGGGTACTCAAAATTTTTTTAAACAATATAACATAAGAGTTTACTAAATGCACTTCTATTATTTCTTTGGTAATCTTGCCAATACATATTTTCTTTTATTAAATTTATCGGTATCCCTGTCCATGACGTCTATTTAAAGTTCCCACTCTTTTCTGAACCATGGCCACTGAGGTGTTTAGGCTCAAACGACAGCAGCGCTATTTGCATGGCCAAGAGAAATTTAGCTGTTAAAAGAGGCGAAGCTAACGCGCCGTTTTCACAAAGGAATCATTTTCTACTAGGTATAAATTGGCGGGAAATTCAAAATGTTGGAATTAATTTTAAAAGGCATAATATAAAGTGCAAAAAATATACGTAAAAATCTTTTGAGATAACTCTTTCTTCCATTTCAAATTCAATCAGATCCAATATACAATACGAAACCAAATTAAACTAAGAGAAGACCCTTGACTCAGCGAAATTTTTAGAGCTATATTTAATCATTTTTATGATATTTGATCTTTAAATATCTACAAACTTTTCGTTTGACCCAATACTATTCTTGTGAAACATTATAATAGTTGCTTAGTTCCTGTTTAATGATTTTTTTCTCTATGTAGACGCTACATCGCAGTTGCAGAATCTGGAGAACCACCAGCTGTATCAATCTATGACACAACAACACTTAAACGTAAACGATTCATCCAGCCACCAGCTGATAAAGGCTTAACTACCACCGAAATCGAATGTATAGCCTTCACCAATGACTTGAAAAGTCTTTTAGTTGTTTATGGTGAGCCGGATATGGTGATGATGAGCTACAAATACGACAAAGGCAAATATGAGAACATGACACGAGCTAATAACCTAAACAACACTGGAACTGTGAAACAAATTGCGCCAAATCCGAACGACAGCAGTGTGGTGGTTTTAGTAGGCGATATATTATTTAGAATGTTGGCTGTTACCGACAATATTTGGAGGCAATATGGGTACAGCAAAGCTGAAAATACGTTCTTTAGATCAGCTGCATGGATCTCACAGGAAAGATTATTAGCAGGCACCAATGATGGTAAAATAATGATGATAGAGAATGGAGAATTCAAAATGTTGATTAAAGTTGAGGACGCAATTAATATTAATTTCCAGTCACACGAAGAGTATGTTTTTTAATATTATTTTTCACATTTTCTTTATATCTTTTCACTTTGCATTGGTTTCCATGATAAAACATTTTATGGCAGATAGGACTATAACATGCAACATGATAAAGTTCCTAGATATACATAGTACCGTAATCATCCGCCATTTTTAACAAAACAACTCATCAAAATAAAATATTAACCTTATCATCATTTTTATCCTATTTCATTACTATTTTGTACTGTTACAAATACAACAATCAAGCATTGTCAAATTGAATTTTTTTAAACTTTATCGAACGTGCAATTGAAAATTCAAGTTAGATTACTTTTTTCGTATGAAATTATAGTCTACATAGCTGACTACACATTTTGCCGCATTTTTTTGGCAAAAAATTGTAACTATCTCTCTCCAACGCATGGGTTTATAGATTGAGGTACTTTGTATATCTAGGAAAAAGTCTACTGAGTTTTTTTTGAAAAAACTCACTTCAAAAAACACAAGAAAACCCCACATAAAAACCAAGTTTTAAGAAAATTGCAGTTACAATGGGGGAATTGAATTTAGAGAAATTAGTTAAAAAAAAAATAGAAAGAGTATGCATAATAATGAATATTAATAAAGAAATAAAATTATATAATTAAAATACTTCCGAAATACGCGGGCTTTTTGTTGTACCATGACGTCACCTATATGAATTTTATCAATTTTCCAGCATACAACCACAAACTTCTGCGACACAACTATTATCCTCTACAAGTATAGAAGCGAAAGATAATGAAATAAGACTACTCTACGCGTTTCCTAAAGGATTTTATTTTGAATGTGGTAATGGTAAAGTGCACCTCTTTGAAAAAGAAAGTCCTCACAAATACAAGAAAAGAAACGTCTTCACTTTACAATTAGAAAAAGAATTTTTGGAAAAAGAGAGTGACGAACCCTTAAATAGAATTCATTCCATGTCTCTAAGTCCTACTCAAGATTTTTTGCTAGTTTCTTGTGGAATTCAACAACTTTATTATGTTTATATGTGGGGACCCGATATGACAAGGTATAGAAATTACACTACCAAAAAGTTTTAGTTAAAAAATATTTTAAAAATACATTTTAATTGAGACTCTAACTAGAGAAGAAAGCGTATCTTTTTTCCATTGGAGTTCGAGTTTGACTCACGAACATAGCGAGGCATTTGAGTGAGAGTGGAAAAAGTGCTTTCCTTTCGTATTAGTCAGAACATTTCTTTTTCACGACATATTTCAAAAATCGATTTATTCGGACAAAAAGGCGCAACAACATGATAAGCTAGAAAATTAGGTTACGTAAACTTCGACGTTTAGCAATGTAATTGTTACAGTATTGGCAATATGCTAATTCAAGTTCAAATTGTCAAATTGTGAAATAATGTGAAAAAAAGACAAGACAATTGCCATATTTTTTTAAAGAATATCGTTATTAAATAATATTTTTTAATATAATAATGAATTTTTCCTATATTTCATTATATAATAATATCCATGTTATACTTTGGTAACACTGTACATTTTCCTTTCTAAAGAGGGAATAGTATATTGTGCAACAAGTGCAGAAGTTGCCTATTTCCTACGAGGTGTGAAAGTTTCGGAACCATACAAGGTGCGAAATAGGTGATTCTGCACGAGTGGCACGCTGTACTTTTTCTATGACCACACTACTAACTGTTACAGAACAATAATACGTGCACAAAAGCTATTTGACATAAAAAACAATATGGCGCACGTAACCTAAAGAGTACCTTCACGCATGCGCAATGTTGACAATTACTGTGAGAAATGATATTTCCCACACTGCACATGCGCAGTATTGGCAAATACTGTGCGAAATAATTTCCCATACTTTAACCCACGATTGTGGGAAATATGCAACTATCAAGCTTTATATAGTGTGAGAGAAATTCCATTTTCCATGGAAGTGGTAGAAAAAGTAATTTTGCTTTCAATTCATGTCGTGATAAAAATATATTTGCCTATAGATTTCACATTTTAAATGTTTATTGGAAGATAATACATACATTTGTAATATCTTCAAAATATAATATTAAAATGTTATTCTAATTTCTGTGACTCATTTTATTGTAGGCAACAGGAAACATTTTTCAAAGAACAAGGACCAAACTTACATAAAGGAGGAATAGGAAGTATAGCTATATGTACATGGAAACCTATTTTGTTAACAGTCGGTAAAGAAGACAGGACTATAAGAATATGGAACTATGAAACTATGGATTTACATTTAATAAAGTATGATATTATAATTAAGTATTAAGAACGGTAAGGGCATTTACTGATCGAAGACAATTTTTTGATGGAGGAGCGACTCCAATTATTGTCTATGATTGGTATTATTCCCACATGGTATCCAAAGTATTCAAAATAAGGTGATCATAATGGGGTCCTCCGCCATATAAATATATTAGGAAATTGATCACTGATAGTTAATCGAGACCTTAATTCTGTATGATAGGAACTATCAAAGTTTAAAAACAAATTTTCGTTTTTAAGTTATTCGAGTTTTTAGTACTCTTAACATCTATGTCGACAAATTCTACTTTTCTCTCTCACACATCTACCCAATTCCAAATTCTTGCTATTTCCAATCCTGCTGTTAGTGTCAGATGTCATATTTGACAATTAATCTATAACTGGTAATTAAATACAAAATACAAAGCATATTTCAGAGCTAATCTAAATTTAGAACAAATAGTTGTTAAATACTGGGCGATCAGGAAAATTTGTGAAAAAAAATATAAATTATTTTATTAAATTACATACTATTTATGCATTCTTCCAAGTAAAAAACAAAATAGTTATATAAAACATATATGATTTTATAACAGTTGAAATAGATAAATTTATGTATTTGAAATTTTTAGCGAACTCCACTGTTTGAGAACCGAATTACCTTAACAACTACGTCACAGAACACTTAAAAAATATATTACGGCTTAACTAATATGAATTAAGACTTTCTCAAACTACACTTCGCTTTCAAATTATATAAAGTTTCATATGAAAAAATAAACAAAAATAGTGGAGGACTTCATTCATTCCAAGAAAAAAAATCCATTTCCATGGTATTTTTCAAAGATTCGGTTCATTGTGCAAATTTTTAAAGTTTTGTTTTCTGTGGTTATATTTTTGTGTATGAAATAACAGCTAAAATAACTCGTTATCGTTATTTATCAATAATAGCAGTATTAGTAACTGCATCCAACATTCGAAATTTACCTATTTCTTTCGAATAAGAACGAGATGACGACATTTTCCTTAATTTTTATTTTTTTCAGGCAATATCAAGAAGACATATACGGAGTATCTTTACATCCAACTGGTCTATACGCTGTAGTAGGTTTTGCTGGAAAATTAAGATTTTTAACGATATTAATTGATGATTTAGCTGTAACAAGAGAATTTACAATAAGATATTGTCAAGTGATATCTTTTAGTAGTCAGGGACATTTATTTGCTGCTGTAAATGGAAATGTTATTCAAATATACTCAAGTATTACATTTGAAAATACTTTGAACCTAAAAGGACACAATGGAAGGGTTCGTATTACTGCTAATTATTTTTTTTTATGTACAAGTAGTCATGTAACCAGATGCAAAAGTATATTTTAACATAATTATGTATACGATTTCAATAATTTACCGTAAAACAATGTTAACAAATATATAATTTCACAGTATATTAAGAGTTGTAAGATGCATATTACGCACGAAGTGAAAAATTACACAAGTGCGTAATTGCTTTACAACTCGAATGAGGTCTTGCAAAAAAAGGAAGTGAACTCTTTTTTATTTAAATCGAACATACAATACAGAAAATCAAAGAGAGACAGACGTACGTACACCCTTTGAATATAAAATCTCAGGAAGGAGGGTTTAAGAAATAATATTGCGACCGGTATGGGTTTTGTATATGGCGGATAGTTATTTGTCATTTCCGCTCGATACTGGCGTGTCATCCTAAAAAAATATGGGATACAAGAAATTTGAAAATGCTCTAAATTGTGTAATAATAATTTAGTATTTCATAAAAATAATTGTGAAATATAAAAAGTAAGAGGTAAAATATTTACATATATAAAATAAACTAAATACAAAAATTGAAGTTTTTATTGTCCTTTAAACAATATAATTATAATTGATGAAATAAGTATAATACATAATAAGTATGTATAAAAGTTTCCATTGACTTTTATTTAATTAAAATAAAGAATTTTATGAACAGTAGAAATATATATTCTGACCCTGTATTTAAAATTACTATGATACGGCAATGAAATTATTTCTTGACATTTAAGTTACATGACGGGGCTCATTTTCATTTGACAATATGTAATATAATTTATAACATGTATATCAATGTATAGTTTCAATTTTCATTATAATAGTTGTACGATGCAAAATTCTTACTGATGAAAATCAATTCCTAAACTTTTGTTCTTCACGGTTTGGAAACAATAACATGCAATACAACTGACCATAATTATTACTATACAGGAATAGTAAATATTCAAAGAAAGTTAAATAATTGCGATACAGTAAAATTTTATTTTTATAGACATATGAATGCGCTGCTAATTTAGAATTTAGTGCAAGCACATGCAACGTATTCAAATGCTCAACAAGAAATTAGTCATACTTAGGTTTCCAAAATGGCGACTTCCGTCGTAGTTTTTCATATAGCCACTAGATTGCAACCCTCTTTCCTGAGATTTTATATTCAAAACGTATACCATGGCGTAGAAAAACATTTTGTTTTCATTATCAGCAGTGAGAACTTGGTTGTTATTTTACATATAATTATAGTTATTTTCTTATTCTAAAAGTTTATTATATATTTGAACAGAATAGTTTTTTTTCCCGGTACAGCAGGTGTTCACTGCGGCGCTGTTGAAACGTCAAAAGCTAATCTACGTCACTTGCTAAATTAAATTTGTTTCCCGCTTATTTGTCTTAAAATAAAGATAAAAATATATAGAAATATATTCATATAAAAACTTCTACTTTTAAAAAAATCAAAATGTAGGAAGAACCACTGAATAAATAATCTCCTAATCAACTAATCTAATGGATTATTTATTCAATGAAAGAGTTCATTCTTTTGCTACAAAGTATAATGTCAATTATTTAATTTGGTAATTAAACTTTTTTTCTGCTGATTAAATTTTCTGTATAAATTTTCCTTTTAAATACATAAACACTATTTTGCATCTTAAGTATAATTTTGAACACCATCTCCGTAGGTAACGGATATATCCTGGACAATGAACGACTTGAGTCTCCTTTCCTGTGGGTCGGAAGGAGCCCTGTACGAATGGGACATGACGAACGGGAAACGCATTGTAGAAGTCATTGTGAAAACCTTCCAGTTCACTGGTTGTGCCATTGCGTCTGATGGGAAGACTAGTTACACCATAGGCTCTGATGGTATCTTAAAGGAAATACAGAACGCTGTGATTAGGACTAATCACCATATAGATGATGGTGGTTTGGATTGCTTGTGTC
The DNA here is from genome assembly GCA_035578165.1 of Stenolophus ochropezus. Taxonomy (NCBI): domain Eukaryota; kingdom Metazoa; phylum Arthropoda; class Insecta; order Coleoptera; family Carabidae; genus Stenolophus; species Stenolophus ochropezus. The sequence continues at coordinate 25,144,354 of JAQOWZ010000008.1, forward strand.
TGAGTCATAGTGATATGATGATGTTTGCAAGTGGACGCGAAGGTAAGTTAAAAAATGTTTTTACTAATATCCGGGGTCGTTACTTTCAATAGATGGCAGCACTAATAACAGTTTAGGAGGTAAATTTGCAATGGTCAATTCAAACATTAAAAAACTTGATTCAGAAATACGTATAAAAAATAGCATAGCACTGCACAGTACAGGCAATTGGTTATATTTTATTTTGGAGCTATGTTTTCTATGTTCTAAGCGGGAATTACAAAACCTGAAATATGATTTCCGGTTTTCCTATTCAAAGAGTGCTACGGAAGAAAACAAATAAATCAAATGTAGAAATAATAAAAGTACACTTGAAAAGTTTCACAGCAATAATATTAACAATTGTTTTACTGATTTATTTTTTGTTTCTTCCATAGCACTCTTTGAACAGTCATGTTACTAAAAATGATACATACATAATTTTACATTTTTCTCAAAAATTTTGTTATGTATGGGTATTACATATAGATATCGTTGAATTCAGAAAAAAATACTGAATCGAATAAGCAAATAAAAAAAGTAGGTTCCCATTTAAAATAAAAAAGTTGTACCCCATATTTTGAGAACCACTGGTCGAAAAAAAATTGTTTCCCTCATTACAGTAGTCTTATAAAATAGAAATTGTTTGCTAATTTAAACGACCTTGTAACTCTTATAGTTCCCGAGATAGCAATAGTGTACCACTTAAAATGAACACCCTGTATACATTAGTATACAACAGATACTCTTTGATAACAAATTGATTGCTTATGTAGTTTATTCACCACAGCCAAAATTTAAAACCGGAAATTATGTATCATATTTCGTAATTCCCGCTCGATTTTGACGTCACGCTTTCACTGTCTACAGTGCTTCCATCTGTAGAAACCTTTCCCTAATGGCTCCCATAAAATATTTATTATATTTAGGTACGGTGTTCAGTGTAAAAATACCATTATCTGAAAAACCAGAACGCTTGGAATACAATACACATAATAGACAAGTCGTCCACGTAAATATTATGTCATATATATATTAGATACTCCTTAAAACATGCATATTTTAGTTAAGAGTATCGTTCGACGACAAATATCTCATAAGTTGCTCAGTAGATGGCACCTTGTGTGTTTGGAAACTGGTTAATGTTATGGGAAAAGCTGCTAAAATAGACAAAGATTATCAACCATCTGTGGATATATTAATTCCTTATCCAGATTTAGAAGAGAAGTTAGAAAACATTAAAGATTTGAATCTTAGAATGCAAGAATTAGACAGAGAACATTCTTATCAAATAAGATTAGTAGAGCAAACACAAAAAGATAAATTAACAGAGATTCATGAAGCTTATAAAGAAGTTGTAGATACGTTAAAAGATAAAAATGCGGTAGGTGTACTGTTCTCTATATATACTTCTGGATAGGGCATAGCATATGAACAAGTGAAGCCTGCGTCGGCCATTTTCCTGAAGTCTGAAACTAATCAAATTGGCGCGAAATATGAATAAAGTCATTAGTATCTATAACGAAATATGAGAAATCTTTTTACATTTGATTTAGTTATTTTATTTTAAATTGTTTTAGGTACTTATGTAATTGATAAAATGATAAATTTATCTTGCTTTCTTGATAACAAATTGCACCGCAAAATGATCGTTCTCAAATTTAATTACTAAAAAATAAGTTAAAAACTATCGAACAATGCCTAAATTATCTAATATTTCTGAACTCTCTTATTACGAAAGATTTTTTAGTCGCGTTTCTACTAATATTCTTATTTCACACTGTTCTTTCGGAAAATAATACAAAAAAAATGGTTTAGGACCCCATTCTCTACATAAATATATTGTTAACGTAATTGCCCAAATTTAAAAGCCAAGCAAATAATGTTCACTGACTAAAATATACTCTATATAATTTTTTTTTCAAATAATATTTCTTGAAGTGTTACGAATTATTTACAAAAATCTAAAAATTAAGTATTATTTTCGGTTGACCGATTTTTACCAAAAGTTGATTTTTTGCCATTGATGTTAGAATCTTATGAAGTTACATTAAAATTCATTCAGCCGAATTTGCTCACATACATCCAAAAGGACAGACCGACAGAAATCTCACTAAAAATAGGCAACATATGTTATAAAGACCTTAATTCGTGCACTTTAATTAAAATCTCAAAAAAGTGGCGGTCGTCTCGTTAAAAATCAACTCTTAAGAAATATTTTTGTTACTAAATGAAAATAATTTGACTAGGCTTTGGAAAACGAGCATGTGACCGAACTTTACAACATAAAAATGGAGATCGCAGACATGAAACGTAATCATGACAATGCTATAGAAGAAATAGAAGCCCAGTACAATGAAAAACTAATAAACGAATATAATAAATTTGGAGACTTGGAAGAAAAATTGAATACAGTCCGAAGAAACTACGAAGAACAAATAGAAAAATTGAAAGAGACGGCTAAAGTTGATGTAGCCGCCACAGAAGAGAAATTTAAACAAGAAATACACGATTTAGAAAGTAATATAGATGAGGTAAGTTGACACTTAATACAATTTTATTAATACAATGAATGCATTTTTTCTACTTATTGCATTGGTTTTCACGGTGCAAAATATCAATTTAATTACAATTGACAAGCTGTGGCTTTGGAACATTTTACACATGGCGTGAACCACCTGAAGTTAGCTTAAAAACACGGATTAGACATTCTGAAATTAACTTCCTATAGTTTTCGTTTCATCGGCAACAGATGGCAGTAGTACACATAATGTGAAAAACAGCTGCTGTGTCAAAATAATTATAGCCTATTATATTTTCGTTTTCTTTATTTCTACTTTTTTAATTTGCAGTCGTGTAAATACTCGTTTAAATAGTCTAGATCAGGGGTAGCCATCTTATGCAAAAAATGTATGAAATATGTTAAGTTGTAATTACAATATCCAAAAGTAATTATATTATTTCATCTCTTGTTACAAAGTTATTAAAAACATAAAAGTTACAAAGTTATTGCAAAACATAAATTAATAAGTTATAATAATACAGGAGCCCCAAATAATTTGTTAAGCAAGGTATCTCAAAAAAAGATAAAAGTTACGAGGTCGGTTAAATTAACGATGTCTTTTATTTTCCTGACAAAATGCATAGGTCACTAGATATCAACGAAAATGTAAATTTTACGGTTTTTTAATTTTTGCTCATAACTTCCAAAATTAAAAGAATTAAGTGATTTTGGTATGTGCTTCTTCAGACATTTTTTTATAATGAATTTATGAGGGTTTTCATTTTTTTATCGCTTGCCGTTTTTAAGTTATCGGTGTCTACTTTAATTTTTCTTATAGAGCTTATAGGTTGTGAACAACCATTTTGTTTTACATTACAATTCAATCTTCGTCTAAATTTTTACAAAACAAGCAAATACGTTGGGTGCTGTTGTAGCATTTCTGGATAAATCTGAAGTCGTTTTTAAAGTAATTTGCTTATTTCGGTGAGCAGCATATTAAACTCCTAATTAATTGAACTGATTAGTCAAAATTTTGTTTGAAAGAAAAGATTTTCAATTTAGTTTTCAAGCACACTTGACCGAAATGAATAAAATCATTAATTTTCTAATTTCTCAATTTATTTTCATTTTAATATTCATGTGTTTTATATCATTGGAAAGAGAAAACAAAAATCTATATTTAACGATACTAAAGACAACTTTGAGCTCCACATGAAAATTGAAAGTCATTATGAATTTCTCGAAAAGTGTTCGATTTTGTGGACCGCTATCAGCTCCTCGTAAATAAGTATCTGTAGAATGTGCTAACTAGAAACTTGTATGTTTTGACACAAGCAAGTTATAACTCAAAAAGTAGAATTGAAACAAGATAAACATGTCAAAAAGTTTTAAGATGTTTTGTTCCAGAACTTATTTCCAAAACTCAATAGTTGAACAACCATTTTTTTTATCTTTTTCAATCCTTCACCGTCTTGAAGCTTCTGTAGCTGATTTGATTTTTTTTATTATTTGTTTTGTTGTACAAGTTAAATAAATGACTTTCAAATATTCTTTTCTGAAATGTATCCAAACATAATGCAATTGGACACCCCTGGTCTAGATACTCGTATTTTTTACACTCGTGACTCAAGTTACTTATCAGATTTATTAGCGTTTTCCGACTAAAAATGAGTGGAATAAGACATCTGGAGTTCAATTCCTAGCAACACCAATTGTTAATTAAATACAGTACTGCTGTTATAGACTGATAAACACCAAAATACAAGTAAAATTTAATTTTCAATTTTCCTTGTGGTTGAAAAAATTCTAAAGTTTATAATTTTAAAGAAGAATTACTATATTTATATATTTCTCCCATGACACACAATTCGTAGAAAGAATGTTTATGTATTATTTTCCTTTATTATTGCTGTTTGTATTTCCTGACAGCTAAAAGAAGAAATACTGCAATTAGAACGAGATCATGAGGTAATCAAACAACAAATAGAAGACGATGCAGATCGTGAAATATACGAATTGAAAGGAAAACACGAAGCCGAAGTAAAAGAAGAACAAAACATAAACATACGTCTGCGCGCCGATAACGGTATATTCCAAAAGAAACTAAACGCAACCTTCAAAGAAATAGACGAATTAAAACACACAATATTCACGATGGAAAACGACCACATCAAGTTGAAAAACGTTATACAAGGCCTTGAAAAGGACATCCAAGAACTGAAGAAAGAAATAACAGAACGAGACGAAACAATCCAAGGAAAAGAGAAGAAAATATACGAGCTTAAAAAACGCACTCAAGAACTTGAAAAGTACAAATTCGTTTTAGATTTTAAAATCACTGAACTGAAAGCTCAAGTAGAACCACGCGAGCGAAAAATTCATGATCAACAAGAAGAAATACAAGAAATGATTATAGAATTAGAAAATTTACAGAAAACTATCACTCAGTTAGAATTACAACTTACAGAACTTCGAGAAAAATTGAATTCATCACATCATGAGTACCGAAGAGAGCTCTCTAGATTTAAACAAGCGTGTGATGTCATAAAACATATGAGAACTGACTTGCATTACGCTTCCGGACTTATTCAAGAACCAAATAAATTGAAAATCGTGGTTAAAGTAGGTTTAATATATTATTTATAAAAATAAATACACCTAAAAAGTTTTGTTTCGTTTGGACCATAACTGTCAAATTCAACTTGTCAACTTGTCATTTTACTGTTATACTTATTTTATTAGTAAATTATTTTCAAAGAGAAAAAGGTAATATTTACAGAAGGTGAATCAAAATAAAAGGAATTTAAAGATACCGCCATGACAGTGACAGTTGAGATCCAAACCATGATTAGTTGTAAAGGAAAAAATCACTTAAATCAGTAGCGACTTTCCGTTAATATTTTTTTCAAATTAGTCAGCTCAAAGGACGGTATAATGTGGAGTAAATGATTTGAAATTCAGAAATCAGAATAAGTGTATGACTCGACGGCACTACGATCGTTTTGCATTATAATGAAACCACAAACTTGACAACAATGGAAAAAATAGCGAGAAACTTAAAGTATATAGAAGTCACCTGTTATGAAAATATAAATTTATAGGCCAATTCTGAACAAATCTGTAAGACTTACAGATCTGTAAGTCTGTAAATAATGAACAAAATCGCAAAGAAAGTTGCCGTCTTATGTATAATTTTATATTAATCAACAAAAATAGATGCGTGTTTGTTAGTTATTTACAGATTTACAGATCTGTAAGACTTACAGATTTGTTCAGAATTGGGCTATTGAATTGCTTCCTAGTAATTTTTTATTTTTTTACTGTTTTATATATATTTCCAAAATTTATTCAAGGAGAATGAAATTAAAATTTGAAATAGCTTCAAAATAATAATAATAATAAAATACAAAACTTGAGTGATTAAATAAATTTGTTAAATTGTCACAGCTTTTTAAAGCATTGTGGCGTTAACTTCACTTCGCTTACGACGGAGGAATAGTGGGAGAAGTACGAACTTCTGCCACTCATTTTACTTCTCCCACAGTTGAAGAATCGTAAGCACACACTTCTCCAATAAAAAACAGTGGGAGAAGTAGGCACTTCTACCGAACGCGTAAGGCAAAGAAAAAAATGTATTGCTACTTTTAACCTACCATTTTTATAAATTTCGAACCTCTCTGACATCTATTTACGATCGTGGGACCGCCCTGTCTTGTTCAATTTTATGCAGAGAATTGAGAAATTGAGTTTAGAAAATATATACCCTGAATTAATCGAATGTCGCTACTGATTAAATTATTTTTACTCTGATCTCTGATGGAATAGTTGCTGCTTTTATTAAAAATTAATTTTTAGGACATGTTTCACAAATACAACGCCGATAAAGAGTTTGATATAATCAGACAAGAAGATTGTGAAGCGAAGAATGAGTTCTCTAAGCAAAGACACTTCTTGGAGAAAACTATCACTGGACTGAAACAAACAGTAAGTTTTTCTTTTGCAAACATAGTTTATACATGATTACTAAATTTCAATAAAAGTACATTGTGCAACAAGTGCAGAAAGTAGCCTATTTCCGATGAGGTGAAGAATATCTTACATTAATAATATATTGTACACCACGGTTAAGAAGACTATCATTACTGACCTAGAATTAAAATTGTGTCCTGAGGTGTAAAGCAACCGAGGGATACAAGGCGCTGGTCAATAATGGTCTTCTCAACAGTGATTTATGTACCTATATTATTTTCTTCACTACTAGCACTCAAATCTCAATCCTACTTAAAAGATTTATATTGATAACAACAAAGACCTTGATAAGGATATCTGCTTGTGTCTTCACAAAAATGAAGTGGGCTGAATTTATTTTAATATATGACGTAACAGTTTGTTAACCTGTTTTTTGATTCTTGATTTATTTATTTAAATTAAAAAATAAAAAAATGTAAATCCATATTTTACACTTTTATTGAGTTTATTGAGTAAAATAATATTAGTTTTTTGTTTTCAAGACTTGAGTTTCTTTAAAAAGTTTGCTTTATTGAAGTGGGTCAATAATAATTTATTATTGATCTGCGTTATTATGGTTACCAAGTACGCAGTAGAGAAAAATAAATTTCTCTTGTCAAATAATTGTAAATACTGGTGGATGTCTAGAATATACAACTATACAATGTTAAAAACAGTAAATTAAAAGCCTAATAGATAACACACATTATATAAAATATTCATTCTTTTTATTATGTAGATTGCAAAACGTTATGACAAAAACGAAGATAAACTCAAGATAATGGAAGACAGCACTCTCCTTATAACAGAAGTTAACCTATTAAGAAACCAACTCAAGGTAGAACAGAATTTGAACAGACAGATGGAATCCCTTCTTGGACTAAAGAAAAAAAATATAAAGCCACGAGAAGCACAAAACAAACTAGAAGAAGCCCTGAAAACACGAGAAGACATCAGAAAGGAATACGACGGTGTCATAGAACAAAATGAACTGTTCATACGTGAACTAAAACAAGAGAATATCAGACTTACTTCTAAATTGTTCGAGAAAGAGGAAGAGACAGACGACAGTGTAAAAGAAAATGATACATAACCTTGCTTTGTTGTTATACTTGTCATGAATTATTTTTTATTGTCCTTTTTCATTTCTTATAATAAATATACACATTACAACTATTTGTAACTTTGTATATTTTATGATTTTAATATTTTTTAGATTATACCTGTGGGTGTAAGTGTGTGAGAATCATTTATGCATGATTACTCAAATTCTATCAAGTAAAAAATTATAATGTAGATATTTTTATATACTCAGAAAACTATCAGATTATAATTACAACTAAAAAAGTGACACAGAACAGAGAACATAATTTAGCATGAAAAACATACGATTCAAGTCATAGGAAATTGAAGTATTCATTTATAAGAAACACAAAGCACAAAACATAGATCTGCACAATTAAGAAATTGACTAATGTTCATTTTCTATGTTTGTATTTTTTATGTTCGTGCATATTCGACGCGTTTCGGTATACTTCGTTGTAGTACAAATAAATTGTACTAGAGGGATGAACAAAAAGTTTCTTAAAGTCCCTAAATGTACAAAGTACCGTAATCATTTGCCATTTTCGGGCAAAACAACCCGAGAAAATTAAAATATTAACTTTATTATCATATTTATCCTATTTCTTTATTATTTTTATAGTTCAAAATACAACAATAAAGCATTTTCACATATTGTTTTTAAATGTGCAATTGAAAACGCAAGTTAGGTTAGTTTTCACATATGTCAAATTAATAAAGATATTTTATGCTGGTGACCGTGTTCATCCACATCTACCACTCTTCGGCAGATGACGTAGTTCTTCAGCAACCCCTTAGTATTTAGAAGAAGATTTCTTGGATTTTAGGCTAACCTGATGACAGTGTTCATCCTACTCTTTGGTAGTTCTTCAGCAACCCCTTAGGGGAGGCGATCCTTAGTACCTTAGTGACTCGTCAGGAAATATAATACACAGGTAGACATACAGATGTATTATTTAATTAACAGGTCGACATAAGTGTTCATCCACAACTACTTGTCTTCAGTAAAAAGATAAAATAAATGTGTATAATGAAGAATAAATTAATCATCTAATGCAGTCAGAAATATTTTGAATCAGAATTTTTGCTTTACTATTTATGATTCTGACATTTTTTCTATGTTTTAAATAAATGAGAAACAATGAATAAAATTTTGTAAATAAATCTGTTTTATTTTATATCGGTAATGATATATTTATACCGTAGAAGGCGTTTACCAGGCTTCAGCTCTGGCACTCTAACTGGCTTGGAGAGTGCAACTTATTGTCATTTTTACGTAGTAAATAGAATGAAAAGAACTCGGATTCACAGAACTTTTACCAATAAATCAGGAACTCTGTATTTTTGTAATAATCTTCAAGAAATAACGTCAATACTAAAAGTGTAAAATCTGTGGTTTGTAAATTAGTTTTCGGTCAATAAAGCTCCCTACTTTATGGGGACCTCTAAAGGGAGAGAGCCATAAATAACGCTGACCAAAACATTCATTCGATCCATTTATTCCTGAAATGTGATTGGTGTGTCTGAACGGAAACCAACGCGAAAGTTGTAGATGGCCATAGCTTCCGGAAGACGTTTCCCTTTCCGGAAATAATTTTCTCTTCTAGAGCTTCTTCCAGATACATAAAATACTTATTGGTATAGTGCCAACAGAAATATTAGTTATTTATGGTACAAGTTTGTTATATTAGAAAATAAATCACGTGAGAAATGTTTAGGGTATTTTTCTCAAGTAACTCAGGTAATGAACACACGTGTGCCATACACATTTTATCTAACACCTTTTAATCATTGATACAAAATATATAAAAAAAAATGACAGTTCAAATTTTAAAATGACATTTAATAAAAAATAGAGTATGGAAGGTTTTATAACGTAGTTACAGTGATACGAACCAACAAACAGTGAGTTATAATTTCTAACTCACATGTGTTTTATGATCTACTTTATTTATCTAAAAACACCATAGTTTTTGCGTTATAATTACACGGTGCTGCATAATAGTATATTATTTAACAAGCATAATATGTAGGCTATATTACACGAGGATGTAATTAAAAATACGAGCGGTAGCGAGTATATTTAATCATCCAAGTGTAATGTAGCCATATTATGCGAATCAAATACTATACTTTATCTACAACTATCAGGCATATAAAAAATCTGATATTATTTCTTAAATATTCAGTTAGGTATGGGTAATTCATATATAGCTTAACAGATGGCGCCACAGTAGCACTTAAATGTCAAAATAACTATTCAAGTTGTATTTATTACACTTTTATAATCATTTATATTGATATTTATAATAAAAAAAATATTATTAATAAATTAACAGCTTATTAAAATGTTATGTGTTAAATTATATGCTCTATTTATTACAGAAAAGTGTAGCGTGTAATATAACGTTTCATATTACACTTGTGTAATATGAGTAGTATATTATATGTAGTATCACACGTATAATGTACCCATATTTCAATAGTTGTAGATAAGATAAATTAACAGGACACCATTCAGAGAATTATCCTAAATGTACAAAGATATTAAAAATCAGAGTTGGATTTAAACATTTTCCTTCAGTATCAGTGGCTTGCGGGAATTTTCAAATTTGGGTAAGCACAAAAAATAAATGCAAACAAACTTTATTTATTGAAAATAAGTTCAATTCGATTGTTTTTTCCTCTAATGACGGAAATGGGTTTATATGAAATTTTATTTGAAAATGAAATGCTTTTACTTTTTAATTTTCGTTACTTGATTCGAAGTCAAAATGAAGATAAAACTTTTCTCTACACCTGTCAAAAAATATGAATATTTTTATTCTAATAACAATGCATAAAGACGGTAATTTTTTCAGTTGTTAGGTTACTGTCAAAACACCGTGCGTAAAGTATCTGTAAACTTTTTTTTCACGACTTGCTTAGAAAGCTCTACTTTCTTCTCGTGAAATAGTGAGGAACATTATAATTTTCCTCTCTAAAGAGGAAAATATAGTGTTACTAACTGTATAACATGGATATTATTATGAAATAATAATTATTGAAAAAAATCATTACTACATGAAAAATTCTATTTAATACTGATATTCTTTTAAAAAATTGTGACAATTATGTCTTTCTTATTTTTTCTTTTTTCGCATTATTGCCCAATTTGACAACTTGAACTTGATGTTGTAATATTTATTGATATTTATATGTTTTGTATTAGCTGAAGCTATTTACTAAAGCATTATTCTTATTATATTTTAATATACAGCCTGTAGAACTTTAACACATTATCTTGTTTTATAGCGAAACTCAAAAAATGGTTATGATCTCTCTAATTCTTTGCATGATCTTGAGAATAGACGACCCACACTTCACCACTGACTTGAAGCAGAGTTATTTCTTCCTACCTTGGCTCTCTTTCATGCGATTTCTGTTACATTTAATACAAATTAGAAGTTAAAAAAAATTGATTCTGTATAAAATAATTTAATTATATTTATTAGTTTATATTAAAAAAGAAGAAATTAAAATAATAATTTTCAGAATTCATGGGTAAGCAGAACTTACCTTGCTTACCCTGAATGCACGCCACTGTTCAGTAACTACATATAACTAGTATATTTAAAATTTTATTAAGTAGATAATAGATCTCTACTAGCTAGAAACCTAGATACCAATCAAATTAACTCATTATATTTTTGTTCGAACTATGCTAAATGAGATGTAAATTTTCTTGGTGAAAAGTAAAAATAAAACAGACGAAACAAAACACATATTTTCAATACATACTAAATTAAATGTGAATTGTGTTCATATTTTTGTTTAGATTTGTATTAATTCATATTCTATTCTATCCCATAATCAAGCAGAAATATATAAATATAATACATAACACAATAACTCATTTACTATGAGACAGTAATATTAAATATAATGGTAGGAAGATAATCACATAAAAATTGAATTCAACGTGCGAGTTATAAATGTCTCTATATTAAATAAAATCATAGAGTACTTTTTTCTATCTTGTAGAACAAATTACAGCAATTTCAAAAACGATATTACTTATGATTGTGTGATGGTTCATTTTCTATGTAATTTCATATAATGATAGCTATTTTTTGAGCAATAGGGAGAGCTAAACAGAGAATAGGGTGTTACATTTGTACATCACGCGATGTGTAAGAAATGTAATTGGGTACTTAAAAAGATATGAGAATATTAAATGGATTTTTAAAATTCTTACAACAAATGGAAACTTTACATAAAGAAATCTGCAATCAATCCAGTATAGACTTGTTGATTACTTACCAAAATGAAAAGGAAAATACTGGATATAAAATTATCTACATTCAACTGTCTGAGCAGCACGATAACTAAAAGAAATATAGATCCTGAAGTTGTCAATAGGGTTTAGAAATCAATGAATCTTTATTTTAAAATTAATAAACAAACCTGAGTAAAAAAGAAATAGATGTGAATAATACCACACAAGTCTGCAACACGATTGTACTGCCATCTGTACTACATGCCAGTGAAACATGAGCATCGTTGAAATACATGAAAGGTAAACACGCTAGATATTTAATTTATTAGAGGAATAACACGCAAAACTAAACTAAAAGCTTAAGAGAAATTATGAAAGTAAAACCAATAAAAAATCCTAGAAAACAGGTAACTTAAGTGGTTTGGAAAGAACTAACCCGCATAATGGAGATTGTGAAATTGTGATTACAACAAGAAAACAAAAAGAAGAGTGGTAAATCAAAAATTGAATAGAAATAGGATCGAAAATAGGAAAACGTAAAATGATTTGGAAGGTATATAACGAAGAACTAGAAAACTTAGAAGAAATCAATTGAGGAATTTAATAATACAACGCCAAACATTCATATGAGAAATAAGATGAAAAAAATAGATAATCTAGAAATATTAGGTGTATTCCATTTGCCATTTGGATTAGATCAAACTTACATTTTTTAATCCATAGCATATATTTTTCATTTCATTTGACTGGATTAATTTACATTCGCCACATAACATTTGATTAAAGTAATCCACTCGCCGAGGTAGATCAGAAAGTTCAGATCAACTGAACTGATTTTAGTGATCTAACTAGAACACTAATTGACGTTGAAAATACGAGCCAAAAGAGTCCGGCAATCATGGGGCCACTTGTCTTTAAAGTAATAATATTTTTTTTAAATATATTTGTCAATTAAAATAGGTAATCATAAAATATTCACTTCTGGACAAGACTGCACGACATGTGGTATTGATGATGATCACTACCGAATATGATAAAAAAAAATGTCGAAAATAAATTGATACTTTTTGTAGAGTAATTTTATCAAAAGTTGATCAAATCATATCATGGATATCAGAAGATTAAATATTATTAATATTAATTTACCTGTTAAAATATACTGAAAGAACATTAATTCGGAGACATCCAGTAAAATCTCCAAATGTCATAATCGGTATGATTACAATATGTCTATTGTATGTAGCAGTTGGTAAAAAATGAAACAAATACGCAAATTATAAAATGCTAAGTGAATGCAAATTACCTACCTTTTTATAGGAATTAGATTTACATTTATATAAATGAATTATATTTTATAGATTTATAAGAAACATTGATGTATAATTCGTATAAATGTATTGTATAAAAAAATAAAAATATAAATACAGTATAAATGAGTCAAAATTCACATATAGTACATACAAAAGTTCCATTATTAATAATAAATATCTTATAAATACAAAGGATATGTAGACATTCGTTCCAGGACTTCTATCCTTAGTGGCACATCGTCCTTATTGCAAAATTGACCAATCATATAAGCGTACACATTCATTCCTCCAATCAGAATTACACTAACAACTTATGCATATGTTTTTTATTTTTTTCAATAACATAAAACGAATGAGGTTTTCCGTTGCCTGGGAAATACTTGTGGAACGATTGTTTCTTTTGTTTGACAGGAACGTAGTAGGTTGGAATTTTTCTGTGGTAGGTATTCGAATTGTATTTGTCATATTTGTCATCAACGTTGTTCCAGTTTTTGTCTTTTAATAAGCGATTGTCTGATCTCTGAATGGCCATTTTCTTCAAAACAGGCATGTTCCAGTGGTATATTCGTTTGGGTTTTCCATTCGCTTGGAATCCAACTGGTACTTTCTTTTTCTGCACCAGGGCGGCGTTGGAGTCGGGCCGGTTGTGAACGTAGTAATGGGGGTTAGGTGGTAGTTTGATTACAAACATATGAGAGTCGTCAGATCGGCTGTAGTGTCTGGCATCTACAGCTAATCTTTTTCTGTAATGGCTTGATGGCATTCGGACTTTTCGGAGACCAATGCTTTTTAATAAGTTGTGGTTTTCTTCTTTGCCCATGTTGCAAGAAATGAGGACGATTTGGAGAAGAAAGACCAATATCAGCGTGAATCTGTAACAGAAGAAAATGATTTTAGTAATCAGTCAAAAATTGAGAACTGAAATTAAACAGTCATATATTTTGGTCAACTATCACAACAGTTACTTTTCACAATAATATAGTACGTAAAAAAGCAGCATAGATATAAAATGTTAATGTATAAGTTTTACCAAGATGTTATGCATACAAATAATGTTATATTCTTAGGTTGTTCATCTTTTATTTCGTATATTGAACGTGTTTGTAAAGTATATTCTATTTATTTTACTTATTAACCGGAGTCATTAGCGACAACTACTAAATGAAATTAGCGGATTGTAAATTGTAAAACCAAACATAAACACAGTTGCTGTTTTTTGATGATTGAATAAAAAAATATTGTGTACCTCTGCAATAAAATATACTTAGCGCCGTAGGAATTGTTGCGTTTTTGCTGGCATTTTAAAATTACTGCCTAGATAATTAAAAACCTGGGAAAAATAACATTTTCTCAAGTGGTATATCATTTTTCCAGGACATAAGTAAAACTAAAAGCGGGCAGTGGTTACTCATTTAGGTCTCAGATTCAAACTAAGTATACTGTGAGATATGGAATTCGATTCCCAGCGTCGACAACAATAATTAAACCAAATAAAAATATGCAGTGTTCGAGTGGTTCGAAACCCTTTACAAGCTGTAAACCTTTTTGTACTCTTACAATAAAATCTATTGATCTAGAATAAGAAATTCTTGTCTTGAAATTTCAGGAGAAGACCTTTGCCAATCTAGTCAAAACAAGAATATAGAAAATCTAGATCTAGACGACACTAGTTGTATTTTGCGTCACTCCTTAAAAATTTTTGACTATAGGAAATAATTCATTACTTCTTTCAAGATTTTTTGTGTGATTGATACAAATAAAAGTATAAGTCAGATTTTTTTATTTCCAGACACCTAGATAAATGCAATTTGACGATCGCGTAAAAAATATCATATGTAGATAAACATCTTTTATTTAAATTCCAACATAAAACATAGTTACATTTCTAACACATCTCAATTCAAATATCTATCTATCTGTTCATCTGTTTTGAATGAGATAAAATCTAGTGTGTAAGTTGCAAGTCTTCGCGAGATGAAGACAAGACAGACTGATATTTGCAAGAGTTGTCTTCCTAGGTGCATACTCTTGTGACGCCAAGCGCAGTCGTAGCTCGACCGCCCTTGACCCTCACAAACACACACACACATGGCCACATATGCATATCACACACACACACACGCACAGAGGGAGTACAAGAATGAAACGTTGTTGTTGTATTGACATTCAATTTAGATTTAAATTGGATCACGAAACCGAGATTGAAATCTGATGAAAAGAAAACACAAGAAATGTAATAAGAAATGCAGTTGGTGCTTGATGCTTGGTGCATTATGTTTATAAAATAGCTGCTGTATGTATGTACGGCAGACGTGATTCAAAACGGGAGATTGAAAACGACGTTGAAAGTGCATGAAATTTCACGGTTATGTACTTCTTGCGTTTAAACTTTAAAATATAATTTTTAATAGCTATTCATGTAAAAAGTACGAAAACACAGGTGTAAGAGCTAAAGTTTAATAATCACTCAAGGCATATACATTTTATTTTCTCCACATGTTATATTGCTTGACATTGTATCTTGCACACCTTTCATCGCGCACACTTTTAATCTGCGAAAAAAGGTATCTTACACGCATATTTTATCTGCCGAAATATGTAACACTGAATATTTTATCTAATTATAAGTATATTAATTGCAGGGGCAATAAAATGAATGAAAGGTATAATTACAATGTTTTAAAGATGAAACGTTGGCGAAGATAAAATGTGTGTACGATAAATTTTTTCGCGAATGAAAAGTGTGCACGGTAAAAGATGTGTAAAATTGAATGTTTGAAATATACAAAGTCGAGCAATATATGTGTGGAGGATAAAATGTATACTCCTCAATCACTCAAGTGTCCTTATGTGTTTCATATAAAATGTTTTCTACTTCTATTTGAATAAGTACAAAAATGTATTTGAATTATGAATTATTGACATTTTGTTGATATTTATAAAACAAACAAAATAGACAATATCATGGACTCCTTAATTTTGTTCGTTGCTAAGTGATAATAACAAAATTGTTTATTATAAACAGATAATAGTTATTTGTGGTACAAGTGTGTTACGTTACAAATAAGTCATGAGAGAATTGTTTAGCTCACGAGGCCGATAGGGCCCAGCGAGGTATTTTTCTCAATTGAACCATACAAAATTTTATACAGCACCTTTAATCATATAAAACTATATAAAAGTTTTTTGACAGTTCACATTTTAAAATGATATTTAACAAAAAATAGAGTAGAGAAGATTTTATAACATAGTTTTTCTATGGTATAATCCAACACACTAAGTTATAATTGCACGGTGATGGATAAACGATATAAATAAAGTCGTTATTTGAGAAATAAAGTCCCTGTGAATCTAATAAATGTAATAAATGTGTTATTAGTATTTGTAAAGAAAAAAAAAAATATTTTGTAGTTGTTAATGTGCCTAATACAGGGTATCCGTTCTAAGAGGCTAACCATTGGGATTTCGAGAACCGTAAAAGATACGAAGTTGGTTAAATTGGGGTAAAGATGCCGCATTACTTTGCCATTTTAATCATGTATTTGTTTTCCTGAAAAAATGCAAATACAAAACTGATTTTGGCAAATTTACTTTTTGACTTATAACTTTCTTCTTTCAATTCACAGAAGTTTCTAGTTTGCACATTTTTACGGCGAATTGGCAGCGGTCCTCAAAATTTTTATACCTAGAACACTTTTCGAGGAATTCATACTAACTTTTAATTTTCATATGGGTCTTAAAGTTGTCTTTAGTACTATTAAATAAAGCTCTTCTTCTCTTTCCGATGATATAAAACACATGTACATTAAAATGAAAATAAAATAAGAAATTAGAAAATTATTGATTTTTTTTTAATTTAAACAAAAACTGAAAATCTATTGTTTCAAACAAATTTTTAAAATTTCAGTTCTTCTGGAAAACAAATACACGATTCAAATAGTCAAGTAAAGCGGCAACTTTGCCCAAATTTAACCGAGATCCCAATGGTTATCCTTTTAAAACGGACTTCTGCATATGCTTTTTATTTCTATTTCGAGTGAAATCATTATCTTCTTTTTTTATTAATGAAATAATGGAATTCATATCCTAACTGACATCAGTAAAATAGTAAAATAGTCTCTTAAACGGAAGTAGAAAAAAATACATTTTAAAATATTCTTATTGAACTGAGTTAATAGTACAAATCACTATATTTATATAAGGAATGTAACACTTATTTTTTTTAGTAAAAAATGTAATAAGAATAAAATACATAAATATATCATTACAAGTTTTTCTCGTAATTAAATGTACAATTACTTCAATACTGGTTTTACTTTTAAAGTAATCTTACTACTGTAAAATAAATTTATATATTCTTGTTATGTGAAAAAAAGTGGCTGATAAATAAACAGGGTATTAAAAAATCAACAGACATTGAGAAATTGGAAATAAATTTTAATTTCTTTCTTTCCCTATTTAAATTTAAATTGTATACAGGGTGTCCCATTTAAGATACGAATGCATTGGTATCTCGAGAACCGTAAGAGCTTCGAGGTTGGTTAAATTAGACAAAAGTTGCCCCGTTAGGAGGCTATTTTAATAGTGTTTTGTTATTTGCGAAAAAATGCATAGATCACTAGATATAGGGGAAAATGTAAATTTAGCGATTTTCTTTTTTTGCTTATAACTTTGTTATAAGAAATAATACGAGATTCTGGTTTGCACTTTCTTAAGGCACTTTTGTATGGTGAATTTGCAGAAGTATTCAATTTTTTTTTTATATCTAACCATTTACGAGTTACTAATAGCAACTTTTATTTTTCATATGGAGGTCATATTAAGCTATGGTATTTTTAAATAGAGATTTTTTTTAGCTTTACAGTGATATAAAACAGTAATAATTTATTTTTATAATTAACAGGAAAATTAACAAAAATTGTTATTTATACTAAAATTGCATTGAAAATAGTAAATCGAAGGCTGCTGTGGAAGAAAAAAAACTATTTCATAACATATATGGCAACAAGTTTATTTAATTAAAGTTAAAAATACAAAAATAATTTGCGAAAACTTTACAATAAATTTAGTTATTTTCTTCCACAGCCGCCTTCGATTTACTTTTTTCTAACTAAATTTATTGTTAAGTTTTCGCAAATTATGTTTGTATTTTATAACTTTAATTAAATAAACTTGTTGCAATATATGTTATGAAATAGTTTTTTTCTTCCAAAGCAGCCTTTGATTTACTTTTTTCAATGCAATTTTAGTATAAATAACAATTTTTTTTAATTTTTCTGTTAATTATAAAAATAAATTATTACTGTTTTATATCATTGTAAAGCTAAAAAAAATCTCTATTTAAAAATACCATAGCTTAATATGACCTCCATATGATAAATAAAAGTTGCTATCACTAATTCGTAAATGGTTAGATATAAAAAAAAATTGAGTACTTCTGCAAATTCACCATACAAAAGTGCCCTAAGAAAGTGCAAACCAGAATCTCGTATTATTTCATATAACAAAGTTATAAGCAATAAAAGAAAATCGCTAAATTTACATTTTTCCCTATATCTAGTGATCTATGCATTTTTTCGCAAATAACAAAACACTATTAAAATAGCCTCCTAACGGGGCAACTTTTGTCTAATTTAACCAACCTCGTAGCTCTTACGGTTCTCGAAATACCAATGCATTCGTATCTTAAATGGGACACCCGGTAGAATCAATGATATCTTGGACTAACATTTATAAGAATTACTTCCCTTCAAGGGTTTGTCATAATTCCCACTAATTTTCTTGGAATCAATTTAACCCCATTCTTCTATCATAAATGTATAGTAGTTCTTTTATATTTTTTGGGCGCCTTGTTTTACACATTTTTTAAATAAATCGCAGAGATGTTCAATAAGATTCATATCTGGAGACGTAAGAGGCGTTTTTAATTGTTATCTACAATTGTACAATAACTGTTTTAGCAGTTAACATTGGGGTCATTATATTGTTGAAAGTTATAAAAATTCCTTAAAGCCATTTTTTCAGCATATTTTTCCAAATTCTCCATACAAGCACACATCCTCCTCCATATTTCACAAGTTTTTTTTTGTTTTCACTTGTTTATTCTTTCTTTTCCAAACAAGAATTCGTTCATTTACCTGAAACAATTACTGAGTTTCAGAAGGTTTCAGGGTGGTTCATATACATACGAGTATATCAAAAATAAAGTAGGTACAAACATGTGTGTACAGAGACTAGTTGGTTTGAGTGTATATAAAAATTAGGACAAGTTGTAAAATATTGTAACGAGCGAGACTCGCGGTAGATGAGTCATCACGGCTGACCTGTCTGCGAATTAAAAGTCAAGTGAGAAAGGAGCGACCCAGCTATATTGTTCCATTGTTCGGGAATTTTATAGTGTCCAGAAGACTCTAGAATATTCTAGAGATTAATCGGCGGTGGGTTGGAAGTCAGTATCGGTCAGAGTGTGTAGAGAGTCACTGAAGAAAGTCAGTGTCGGTCAGTGCATGTCAGCGACATTTAAAGTAGAAATAAATAAATATTGGTGTTTCAATTATTTTTATACTACACTTAAATAAATAACCGTTACAATATATTTTGGGAGCCTTAAATAAATTTTAAAGCAGCAGAATGAACAATATATTGAGCAATAAATTAAATAAAATTCAAAAATACCACTGAACAAATTGTCATAAAAAAATATATTTTAAATGTTTGAACGGTCTATTGGAATGACTATTCGAACGGACATAAGGAATTGCAAAAAAAATACAATAAAAACAGATTAACATCAGTATAATAGTAACGGATAGTGCAGCTTTATTATTTTCAGAATTAAATTAAAAATTAATTAAAGAAAGACAAGAAAACAATAAACAAGTTATTTATTTACAGGTCGTAGATGTGTTGGCATTTGTTGGAATGTCTGACCGCTTGTGTATCTCTACAATGATCACATATTCACATATGAGTGAATGAGTGAGATATCTATTTACTTATCTAATTCTTTCTCTAACGGTTTCTTTCTGTATGACCTGCTATTTCAATCATTTCTTGTCTATGTCCACCTTCCATGTACGGGAATCTTCAGTGTTAACTGCGGGCTAAAAAACCCGGTACCGTAATGTAAGAATTAATCTGTTTGCTTATCTGATAAATCTGCTGCTTCGCCTTTGGCAGCGGCGAGCCACACAAAACGCTGTAATTTCCAATTTTATACTCGCACATACACACGTGGGAACCACCTTCACTAACGTATAAATTATTCGAAAACGCATAAGAGATACGTGCGACAAAAATTGTTTTATACTTTATATAAATTATAATATTTATACCAGTTGTTTGAATCGCACAAGAAATACTTACAGGTATAAGTGATGCTTCACTTAACGGTTACTTTAGACTTTAAGATCAACTTTTCTTAACCTTTAAATACTCCTATACTCCTACAGAAATTTACACTGTTGTTATAGCATATATTTGAAATAGATTTATAGGTCGATTTTGTTCACATCTGTAATATCAGTAAGCAAATCTGTAAAACCTGTAACGCTTACGATCCAAATGGCAATTCTGATCACGTTTGTAGCGTACATATAAAACGTTAAAGATCCTTTAAATTCATACGGTGACAAAAACCTGGCCGTAAGCTTACAGATATGATTTTTTGTCAAAAATGAAACAACAAAATGGTTCAAATTTATTGGAATTTGCTAATTTTATTACAAAATAAATAATAAATTATAGGCTATGTATGCATCTGTGTTTTGCGAACACAGAGCCATCTGGCGTCATGCGCTATAAGTTTTTCCGGTAGGCTGTCAAACACAATATACAAAGTTTCATAGGAAAGACATTAAATTTATACTTTCATAATGTCAGTTACTATATACTGTGAATTACAAGATGTCTATTTAACTATATTTCGTATAGTATATTGAAAGGTCGCAAATAGCGTAGCAGCAATGCAAGGTACATCAACGAAGAAATTATGGTTTCGGGAAAAATTTTACGAGGCACAGTTATGCAAGAAACCCCTGGCGGTATTAGTTCTACCAATAATACAAAATTTTATAAGCCTGAGATGAAGGTATGAATAAAAAAAATTGTCAATAAATTAAATCGAATGTTATTTTATCCCTAAAGAATTATTACAATCAAAATAGTTGAGTTAATCAACGAAAATATGATTAAATTTCTTGTAATCAAAGAAATAATTCGAAGATGTTAACAATTGCGTCAAGACTAGAATTGTGCGCTTTAAAGGCGTTAAATGGATTGAGTAGAATAGTTATTTTTATATTATTTTTGTTGTTAAATTTATGAAATTAAAATTAAATAAAAGTCATGTTAACAATTATTACTCTGAAAAGGCGAACTTGTTTTTGGAACTTTTCAACTAAATCGACCTATTTTAAATTTTTCTCTGAAACTAAAGAAAATTTGAAAAGATTGAAACTTAATTGGCTTTTTTTCAACATGTAAAAACTTTTATCGAGAATACGTTTTTCTCGTAAAATAATTTTTTCCCTCTTTGCAATTCGATTCGTGGACATATTGGATATTATTTAATTTTCACTTCTAGCATTTAAATCCTAATCCAGGGCCGGATTAATAATTTTGACGTCCTAGGACTAATATTTTGTGGGACCCCCAAAATTAAAAAAAATCTCAGAAAAATAAAACTCCATAGCAATTTTTGTTTTTTTAAGTTAATAACAAATTTTCTTCAAAAAGATCATTCTGTCTGTCTCACTGATTCTTAGTACCTGGTTTCTTATTTTTCTTCGGATTTCGTTTTAATTGAAAAGCACCAATATATTGGTGTAGGTCCTAAATTGACGGAGGCCCAATCCTATTAAAAAATATATTGATAATAGTACGACACTAATTAACAGCCAATAGAAACATTGTATTAAGCATGGTTACCATGTAATATAAAAATTTCTTGAACATTTTTCTTTAGTTGCCATACCTACCTAAGTAAAATTAAGAAGTGGCAATTTTTTCCTGTCAAAAATGTCACTTTAATATTTTAAAAAATATTTCCAGTTATCATAGTATCAAAAAGATATGTTATACAAATAATAAATATTTCGGTTTATTATTCTATTATAATTTGAATATTTTAAGCAAAATATCAACCTAAATTAATTTTACTTTCTGTGTTGATGTTAAGATTTTCTTATCGAATCTACCCTCGAGCATTGATTCATATCTTGAAAAATTTTTATCGTGCATTCCAACAACGTAATCTGCACTCGTGATCCATTCGTGCGGATTATTATAACGTTGTTGGACTGCACAAAAAAAAATCCGGAAAGAATCAATGCGCTAGAGCGATTATAAGTGACAATAACAAACATCTTGATATGAACATTAACTTGTTTCTTAATATTCACAAAAATAAAGTGGGCTGTTTTTGTTTTTATATTTGTCGTTAGCTTTTATTCGTGGAAAATATTAAATTCAAATGACAACCAGGAAATGCCTCGGAAAATATTTATTTCTACACAAAGCGAAGGAATTTGTGACAGGTTTATTTCTATTTCATTTTATTTCCTATTTATTGCAAAAGTTATATTGTTCCAGTATTATATTTATAGCATTTTAATAGCTTCAATAATCGATCAATATTATTTGATTTAAAACCATTGATACCGTAAGGAGACAAATAAATTTACTTCCTTATTGAAGTGGATAGAACGAATTTCTAGATAATTGTAAATTTAGTTCGGTAGAATAGAAATGTACAGTTTGTTTCCACGAGTTGATCTGCACGTCATCGTTACAAATTTGCAGGGGTAAAAGAGGAAGGAACTGATGATATCATCTTGTCCGTTAAATCGTGTGATTTCCGAAATAAACAAAAGTCAAAACTGACAGTATTATTATATCCTATACTATAAGCAATAATAAATCAATAGAATAATTACGATATAAGAATAATATTTGATGAAGTATACGAAAACGAATTGTCGACACCCAAATTACCTTATTGAATGACACGAACCATGAATGATATTGTAAATATTTATAATTTTAAAATATTTGATGGTATATGTTACCGCGGTTACACTATTTCATTTATATCAATGATAATATACACCTCTGTAACACTTATGATAGTGAAATAGTGAAGAAGTCTTATCCATTCCTTGAGTGTAACAAAGATGCTAGATAAAGATTAATAATAATTCATGTAGTAGAAATTGATCACGTGAGGATCAACTCATGGAAATAGATTATATATCTTTATAATCTATTTAACTTTCAAATTCGTTCGGAAAACCCTGTTATCTTGGATAGACTATACATACATTTGTACCGTGTGTTCCGGAGACGTGTTGTCATAAGCATTTAACACGGGAAAACAGTTTTTGGTAAATAAAAACTATCAGGCTAAAAAGTAAGCGACCATATTGAATAGGACGATAAAACATGTATTTTTACATATTATTTTATACAGATTATTTTATTTTAATTGCATAATTCAACAATATTTACAAAATTAAACTAGAGTAAATTCTCTACAAAAAAGGTTCTATTCAATCTTGACGTAGCATAGCAATTTTGGAGATAGAGTTGAAGAAAAATATGAAAAAAATAAAAATCGAGTTTTATAGAAATTACGCCATATATACTGTAATTATTAATATTATTATTAATAATTTTAAAACTATACATGTATACAAACGTAGATAGCATTTATTGCGTATAATACGATTTTTTAATAATATATTGTTCAGAACTACACCACAGCACATAATTTATTTTAACACCCATATTTCAAGAGTTGGATTATTCTGAACGAATACTGGTTTCCTTATTATGTACTTGTAAATCTAAATTAACGAATTCTAATATTTTAAAATTACTTTAAATTGTAACTTGACAAGAGATTGAAATATGTATTATAGGGATAGAGAAATACAACAGTTATTGAAAATTCAGTTACGAATTTGTTTAATACGGCTCATTTCTTTCCTTCTAAGCTCTAAGTGATAACTTCATGTTAGAATAATTTATGACGTCTGATCACTCAGTTTCCAACCCTCCACTAAAGTATATAAACCCTTCATAAGTCAGTTTCAAATATCTTCATACAACTTTACAATGTTCTACACATTTTCCAGCTTTATAAAAAAAGCAAAACAAGAACTGTTTTGTTCACAGGAGTTGACAGTCGACGACAAGGTAATATATTTAAGTATTTATAAATATCAAACATTTGTAGGATTCTCTATTTGTATCTGCAGTTCTTGGAAATCCGATCCCAAAGTCATATTTTTGTTGTCTGTGTACAAACAGTAAATTTCGAAAGACTTTTAAGACAGGTTTCATATCCGACTGCGACTAAACACAGCACAGCTAAAATAATACTCGACACATGGCCTTGAGGTCCTGCACCATACGGACTTGTCTGTACGTGCAGGTATGGAGTGTGTTTTGCATTACAGACCATTTATAAACGAAGATGAAATATGAGTTCAATTAAGGCTATTCATACGGGGCTATTTATCAAGATTGTAAATAGTATAAATCAGTTTGAGAATGACTTGGCTTGTGTCTTAGCTCTTAGAGGAACCAGTTACTAGTTGTTGCAACATCTATTGTATTTGGCTCCGAGAAATTAATTAAAAGTATTTTTCAAACGGAAACATTCGTAATTACATATTAAGGCTGCATTAATTTATGCCATATTTAGTGTGGAATATGTGTACATCGTGTCTTCCACACATACAAGTATTTTTGTAAAGAACTTCACAGACAGATTTTTTAATCTGTTTTGTTTGTACTTCCCGTCTACAAAAAGCAGACGAGGTAAATGGAATGTGAATATCATTTATATTTATATCAATCTCATATTTCTATCTACACAAAAGAAAAGAAATATACAGCAGATTACAGACAAAGTTTTGTATCTTATTGTTACGGCATATATTAAAGTGGAAAAGTACTATTCTTTAAGTTCTTTTAATTCCATTTTAACGATTTCCTAATACTGTGAAAATAACAATAAGGTCTGGCACGATTATTCATTTTTAGCTTTAATCAATTGAATAATGAAAAATATTAGACCCGTACTTTCTATATTTCCCCAAATTGACTTTTAATAATGAAAAAACTTCTATTATAAATGATATCCTTGAAAAATGATATCCTTGAAAATACAGTTCAATTACCCCACCCTTGTTCAGTGACGTATCAGGGTTCTTACCCAACTTCACTTCGTTTCAAAAGTCAAATATAATGTTTTAACTACCAAATTGACAAACTAAATAATCTGCAAATAATTGCAATAAATTAATAAGGACCATAAATCATCTTCTATTTTATTTATAAAACAACAAGATATGAGGTATCTGGTTTCAAAATATCTTATATTAAGATATTTCATATTCCGTAAGTCGTTCTTCTAACTCTATAACCATGAATTGATACCTATCATATTCCGTATAGAACAATAAAAACTTAACATATTACCTACATATCAAGTGCGGGAACTATTGGTTCCCGGGCGAGTGTTTTGTGACGGGAGCTTGCGAATAGAACGATTCTGGGAAGTTTATACAAGTATTAGATAATATGTATAAGGTTTGTTCCATGGAAGATAAATACAATTAAAATGTTAATTAAATTAAATTGACAGAAGTAGGTACATGCTCCGATCTATAGGTATATATTTTAACCTAAAAATGTATATAAAATTTGCTGCTATTTGCTATCGCTTTTTTATCCTATTAGTAAGAAAGAGATGCACTGATTAGACAAACGTTTAACTTTCTTAAAGGGCGCAAACGTTTGTATGACAAAGACAATAGATACACTACTTCTCATTTATAAGTTCGGAAATCAATGAAGTGAAGCCTACCACTCGAAAAATGAACTATACTCTACAACTCTATCTATTCCCTGCAATTAAATAATTAAAAGCTGTGGAAGACAATCCGACGAATGTAATAAAAGAAAGAATGCAGCAATCCGAGCTAATCTCGTACCCCGATGCTTGGATTAAATGGTTTGGCTCTGGTTTAAACGGCTGACCACCCAGCAGAACGGTTATCTCAAATTAGAGAGAGCAATCTAACCTCTGCTCATCTGATTACAGCCTCTATCATTCACCTAACGGTAGCTTAATTAATTAATTGATTTAGTATATGTTTAACATTGCCTCATAATTAACCATTAGCTAATACAAATCTTCTATTATTATAAGACTTTTTTACTTCATTTTTTATAGACTTAACTACTGTATAAGTGATTTTACATTACGAGAAATGAAGAATCAGTAGCAATAATTATGATTCATGATGCGGACTGTGGTAGACTTTTGTCTAGCCAGAAGTTTTTGTAGTAGATAGTTATATCTTTATAATTAATGTATCACGGAATGAATGAATTTGTCATTGCATGAAATGGGTTAAATAAAAATCACTTATGATTATGAAAAATATACATTACATTACCAGTAGCGATGGTACCGTGAGTATTTTTTAATGAAAAACATATACAGCATAGTTATGAATTGATATTTGATTGAATGTAATGTATTTGTTTGTCTCACTTAAAATGAAACATGGAGAATAAATTTGACAAAAGTATTAAATTTTAATATTACTCACCGGTTTTATAAAAGCCAGTTGAAATAATTTAACTGGCCGATTTCTGTACAATAAAAGTCAGTTAAAATAACCTAGTGATAAAAACTACAAATGAAATTAACTGGAGAAAACCGAGGTATTATATACATTTTAGTTGGGAGTCTACTTCAATTTCCATTTAAATAGTGTAGAGTAACAGATTAATTATAAAATGCATTTCTTGTTTGAGTATAAATTTTTTATCAATTTTTAAAGTGTAAATAAACAAATGTATTCCATTCATCTATAACATATCCTTGTGGTTCTTAGTAGAAACCTTTTCATCAGTTGAATTAGTTTTTTCGATAGACGAAGAAATTGCAGATGAAATTGTAACACCAAGATAGTCTAATTACAGATTAACCGATTTCTTGGCTTCGCCAGGGGGAGATTATATTTAGATGTCAAATACAATTCTACAACAAAATAAAATTTGTATTAAATATAATTAGTATAGCCTCTATCACGTTCTTTATTAATTTTTATTAGGACTACACCGTTTTTACACTGTAACTATTTTTTAAAGAGTTTTACCGAGGGTTATTTAACCAAGAGTTACTAAATTTACTATACACAACAAAAATTTTGTTGGTAATTAAATTTAATAGTCTAATAACTATCGTTTATAAGACTGGGCATATGAAATTAAAAACTAATAAACCAACTAAGAATCAAGTAAGTATAATGATAATGAACAATTAAACAATAATTGCAATAAATTTTCAAAAATGCATGCTCAATCTGCTACAAAACTTTTGAATTACATACGATGATATTTGGGCAATTGTAATATTTTAAGAAATGGTTTAAATTTAAACTTTTAATTAATTTAAATTTTGAAGATTTCCTCTGATACAAATCTCTGAATTTAAAGGTTGTCAATAAAAAGAATCTAGATGTGTACGATCGAGTGATCTAGTAGCCCATTCTACAATACTATTTCCTCTAAAATTATTAATGATTCTTAAAATTGTTGTTACACTTGGTGTAGACCTGTCAGAAAATTTTATAAATCAAAAAGCAAATGTCAAATTCGTTCGCTGTTTAATCTTACATGAGACAAGCAAATATACATAGCTGTCAATCAAATATCAATAAATCCTATGTTTTAATACGCAATTTATCAAACATGCCGGATATTATGAATAATCTTCAATGCTTACTGGTATTATTAGGTGAGGTTGTATTAAGTTTTGTTTAGTTAGGTTTATTAATAAAATGTTATCTCATTATTAAATTCTCCAAAATTGAAGACGATGATACATAATAGCCGTTAACTGTAAATAATTGCCATATTAATCATATTTACCGTAACATATTAAAGGGATAATTTGTTACTTCTAAAAAATATAAGTGTTTTGTTCTTTACGCGACACAAATTATTTTGTTAAAATTAAAATACAACCTTTAAAATATATGCAAATTATTAAGAAATAAAAAGATATAATTATTTATTTCATTCGTATAAATTTTCATATTTTAAATAAAAACAATACAAATCGTTGATACATTTATTATCATAAATTAAAAATTAAAATTAAAAATTAATTTATGTTGTTAACAAATTCATTTTTAATTCATATTGTTAGACGGAACAGCATAATTACTTTAGTGATGTAAATATGCTATTATTATAGAATAACAAAACATGAAACGATTCTGTATTATATTCTATAAATTCTGTGAAGATGACGAATTAATTTAGTGACTTTTTACAGATGACGTAAATGCACTGTTATCGTGAAACGAATATATACAATTTACAACATAAGTAAGAGACGAGACGTTCTTATTTCTTTAAACAAAATGCAATTATTTCCGTCTCATTAGTAACTATAACAACGTAAAAAACTCGTTAAAAAAGTGAAACCTATTATATCCAACCATTTGTTTTTTACTGAGAAACTGTAACAAGAAGCACACGATAATAAGTTATGAACATCTCACACATAAAAAACATTAGTTTTTGTTTGAAAATGAATTGAGGTGTTCCTTTTTTGTTATTTCATCGATAAATAGGTCGGAGTTAAATGAAAAACTTAAAAAATCTATCATTTTTATGCTCTAATAGATAGATTAGATTTTTTACTACAATAGAAATCAAATACATAAAGAATTTATCAGAAAAAAATTATTTATTTTATGCTCTGTTTCGTATATATAACAGTATATTTTTTTTCAAAATTTAAATGGTCTAATGGGTAGAATAACAGCCATTGGTCCTAACAACCTGAGTTCAACTCCTACCAAGACAAATTCTTAACCATATGTATTTCTTAAAAGTAATATAATACGAGTAATGAATTTATCAGAATTAATATCACAAGACCTCCTGATTTTATCGATTATCTTTTACTTGTGCGATTTTTTTGCTTAGCAACAAACCTCTAAAGCAAACTGCATAGTAAATCCTGACTCTAAAGGAAGAGGGGTTTAAGCCAATATCATATTTTGGTAAAAAGCAAAAAAAATAAGTGCTTAAAAATAAAAGTTTATCTGAGAAAATCAGAGATGTCTAATGGTATTTGGTGAAATAAATCCCAAAGAAAACGCAAAATGAAACAATTTAATTATTATTATATTGAAATATTAATTAACTGACCTATTGACATAGTAGCAAATTAGGAAATTGATCACTTATAGTCAATCCAGATCTACTATATTCTGTGTATAGGAACTATCAAAGTCATTTGTTTTTAAGTTATTCTAGTTTTTAGTACCCTTAACATCTACTTTACATATTACATCTTTCTCTGTAAAAATCAAATCATTTTGAACTGAAATAAAACAAATACATATATTTAATTATTACATTTATGAAATAAAAAAAGATTAGCTTTAACGTTTCTGTTTCATGTAATACAAATTTAATAAAAAAATATTTGAAAAATTGATTATAACCATACTTCAATAAATGTTTTGCGCTTGCCTGTAATCTAAGTACTTATTTTACTTCTAGGTTGACAAATATCACCACAAATCTTCCTCTGTATCATTTAGAATTCTGATGTTAATCTACAGATACTAATTTCACTAGTGGAGCTATTTTTGGAACTAAATAATACACTTAATCCTTTTATGAATTGGGATTGTAGTTAGTTTGACATTTCGGGATGTTAACAAGGGATATAACTTTCGAACTAACTAATCCAGGTTAGTGGCGAATCCCTATTATGAATCTGGGTATATATTTAAGCAACTAAGTCACTTATAAACCGCAATGAACTAATTTTTCGTTTCTTTGGGAAACACTAGTCTACGTATAAAAATGTCATTGTAAATACCTGTAATAAAGCAATTTGGCACACCCATCAATTGGTAATAACAGTGATATATTTAAGAAACGGAAAAATCAATCATGTTCTTATTTTACTTATCCGTTATTTCCAATAAAATAATTGCTTAAAAGCTTCGTTTTAATGTATTATTTATTGTCTCGAAGAAGGCGTGTAGTTATGTTTCTTGTTTTTGAACGGATGTTTATAATATTTGTATAATCAAGCATTTAGTTTTACTTTTAACCATTTTATTGCGAATAAACTACAATATTTCAATACTTAATTGGTTTTATTAGACATAATAATCTTTTTACACAGTTTTTCTACTAATAACTCAAATTTTAATTGACGTTTCTAAATTTAAAATACAATTTATGTAAATATTTTTCTACAAAAATGTTTTTAAAAATTATTGTAGAGATAAAAGCATATGGAATCACTGTAAAAAAATATTTGGCAGATACCATAATGTTGCTGTCTATGACTACTAGGTGTTTAGAAAAAAGCTTGCATCAAAAATATCTATTTTGAGAGATACAAAAAAATGTTAAAAAGCAAAATTAAACTAGACAAAGGGCTCATAAAATGATTGTAGTAAGAAATTTGCGTCACTTACGGTTTTAGCGGAAATACGTAAAACTTTAATTGTAACATAGGGAATCGGTATTTTTTTTTCAGAATATACATAAAATCATAATAATACGAAAATATCACTGTATAATTGAACTACTTCAAAATGACGACTATTTATTTTTGTAAAATGTACTTACTGTTGTTATTAACTGAGGAGTGAAAAAAAATCAAAATACCTTACAACAAACAAAACAAAAAATCTTAGTAAATATGAGAAACAAAATAAAATTAAAAATTCACTATATGGTTGTCCTTATTTTCTAGACATTTTGTCAGACGCAATACAATCTATGCCATTACATTTTCCAGGATAATCTAAGGTATACGGTGTCTGTTTTAAGATGATAACTAACCATTGGGATCTCGAGAACCCAACCGTAAGAGATACGAAATTCGGTTCAATTTGGGACAAAGTGCCAAATAATGTCCAAGTTATTTTTTTCCCGCCCCTGTAGTAATATATTCTATAAAAAAGTTCTTTAAGACATTAAATATTTAGATTTAAAATTAGTTCGTTCAGAATATTTTTAATTCAATTCCTTATCAGAAATCGAAGAAAACATTTATTTTTGCGTCACTAAAATCTATTCCTTGTATATTTCTTCCATCTTTTTATATTTTACAATAAAAAACTTATATTTACATATTTTATCTTTGAAAATTATTTAAGTGAAATTTGACAACAGCATATATGTCAAATTCTGTAAACGTATGAATAATTCATCTGTTTTATTGAAATTCCTCCGCATGAACGATGGTGTAAAGTTAATATAACTAACATTTTTTTTTGTTTAGCCAGAAGTTATATATAATGGGTAATAATGCACGTCGGTAGAAAACTAAATAATCTTTATGTTTAATAATAAGGTAATTTGTAAAAAAAAGGAATTTAGAGGCTTCTTTTTACGAAAAACGGTTTAATGCTTCACGTAAAGTACAATTTCCGGTTATCCAATTGTAGTCAAAATCTAATCAGTTCATCGTATTTGAATATAACTGGATATTGGTATTGGAGTTATCGTGGACGAAAAATCGTCACAGACACACACACGGACATACAAACATCACAGTAAAAATAGTAAAAACTAGGGACACTAATTCGTGCTCATATGTTAAAAACTCATGCACACTCGAGAAATTTGACTAAAAACAATACTACCCTTATCGTATAGACAGGCGGGAGGTAAAAACGAAAATTGAAAAATTTATTTTTTTCTTTATATCTAGTCACCTATGTATTTTTTTGGAAAAAAAAACATTTATAAAATGACCCCCACATGAAGCAACTTTTGTCTAATTTAACCCACTTTGTATTTTTCATAGATCTCAAGAACCCCAAACTTAAATAGTTTCTTGGTCACCCTGTATATTATTCTCGTTTGTATTAATTCACAAACCGTGAAAACTACTCCCTATATCACGCTCCTCTGAATTCTTAAACCGAATAAAGTATAAACATTTTTTAGTCAACAATAGTTTTCTTCTGTTATTTTTATTGTCGGCCTGACGTATTTGAAACCAGTTTGTTAAAAATAAAAGTAACAGTAATTCGTTGCTAAGCGATAAAATCATTTAACCGGAAGTAATCCCAGACTGATGTCGATCAACTGAGGATCATTTGATGGAACGTTGAATCTTTAATGATAGTTATACGGACAATTTGAATAAATCTTCATATTTGTTATGTTTATAGTACTGTTACCTAGCTACCACAGTCCTCAGACAGGTACATGACCTGTGACCTTCCATACGTGGGAAGGTATTGTTGAAATGATGAATTAGTGGATACTTAGAACTTAATGTAATAACTATATTCATGTCAATGCACTTAACAATAGTTGGTTGCTCTAACATAAAAGAGAATTTAGCTCTGTTTAAAATAAGAACGTTATTACTACAGACATTCTATGTTCTAATAATAATTAAAGTTGGAAAAATAATTGATGTGGTTATTACATGACTTACTTGTACGCTAAATGTACACATTTTTTGCTGTACTTCATATAAACTTATTTCACTTGAAAGTGAAATCATCAATCTTCAATTTCCCTTCGTTTCATATCTTCGATCTTTCGCTCAAAATGTATCAACTTTTGAAAATTTTATTAAAATGTTTATCACAATTCCTCATTGAATTACATAAAATTATTTTAATCGCTAAAAAACTTGCAAAGAAGGAGATATTGTTTTCATTTATTTTGTACATATTTCTCACGAAATATATTCTGACAGTTGTCAATGTCGATTTACTATGAAATGTTTCCTACAAAAATTAAAACCCAACAAATTATTATTTTTTTGTCAAAAGTTAACAGCCCTTAGAAAAGGCCAATTGGAACAAAAAAAATAGAGGTTCATAACTAGATGTTATAGTATAACAACATAAATAAAATTTCAACATTCTACAGTTAATCGTTTCTGACTTATGCGAAAAATTAAAAAAACAAGACTACGAGCTATGTGCCGTTTTGGCACTGCCAATTACAAAAAAAAAATGAGGTGCACAAATAGATGTTATAACAGTTCCACATTAAAAATTTTACGACTAATTTTTTTTGAGTTATGTAAGATAAGTACTAGTCAAAATGGATTCATGGATGGTCAAAATGGATTTTTCCGTTGAAACCTGAAACCTGAAATTTTTCGCGATTACAATAATTCCTTTACTTTGTGCAAGAGAGTAAAATTAAAATTTCGTTAGGATATTAATATTTTCGCTTATAATATAAATAAAAGAAACTAACTCACGTTAGTTTTTTCTTTTTATAAAATATAAACAAGTGTCTGTTTTAAGAGGCTAACCATAGGAATCTCGAGAACTGTAAGAGATATGAAGTCGGTTAAATTGGGGCAAAGTTGCCGCGTTAGTTGCCCATTTTAATCATGTATTTGTTTTCCCGAAAAAATGCATAGCTCACTATAGATATGAACAAAAACTGATTTCGGCCAATTTACTTTTGACTTATAACTTTCTTCTTTTAATTCATACACGTTTCTATAGTTTGCTTCTACAGACACTTTTAGATGAGAAATTGACAGCGGTTTTCAAAATTTTTGTAGCTCGAACACGTTTCGCCTCACTTTGACACTTTGACTTTGAAATTTTGAGCCTTATAAAAAAATTGAAAGTTAGTAAAATTTCACGAGAAAAAAGAAGAAACTTATTGTAACCTGATTGAACCAGCTTTTGTTAAAATTTCGAAACCTCAAGCCAGTATAATGATGTTTTGAAAAAAAAAAAATCAAATGAACCTACAAAGTCTAATTAGTTGCTCTATATTATGTAATTCTTTTTTATTTACATTTTATGTTATATAATGTCATTTTAAAGTATTATACTAAAAAAATAAAAATTGTAATGTGGATGCCAGATCCCAAATATTGTGGTTTGGCGCGTTTAAAAGTTGGTAAAGCGGGCAGTCTTTGATTTAAAACATGTAAGGCTTTTGTGTGCCACTATATTTGCAGACGATTATTCAATTTGTCAGTTTGGAAGTTAAAACATAATATTAGACGTTTGAAACGAAGTGAAGTTGGGTAGGAACCTTGATACGTCACTGGACAAGGGGGAAGTGAGGTAATTCAATCGCGTTTTTAATTTTTAATAGCAGTTTTTTCATTATTAACAGACGGTTGGTGGAAAAATAAAAAATACGGGTCTAATATTTATCACTATTCTGTTGATTAAAGCTAAAAATAAAAAAAAGCAAGACCTCGTGACATTTTATATGTATTGTTCGAGAACGTTTAAAATTTAAAAACTATCGTAATTGGTCATAAAAAAGCCGTTATTAAAGCCGGATAAGTAAACCCTTTGAACTATGTATTAATTCCTAGAATATCATTATTTTATGTTTATTATTTTAAAGGCCATAAATGTACATATATTATATACATATTCAAGGAATGTATATATTGGAAATACAAATAAGGAATACTTAGAAATAAACAGACTAACCACACAATTTATTTTATTTTCACATATGAACATTCTTGTTCTACGTACTACTAGTTACACTAGTTATTATTACTATCATGCCATGAGAACCAAGAATTTTTGTAAATTCTGAAAATCAATGTTAATATTCTTGAAGTGTAAGTATTGAAAATGACATAAAATAAATGATTATTAGTAGTAAAAATTATTGATAAAATACGGTAAAACGTAATCAAAATTTTATGAATATAATACACCTCAACACTTTATTACCTTCTTACATTTAATGTTATTTCTTCTGTATTTCTTACAACATAAATAATAAATAAAAGTACCGCATCTTTAAAAAGGTCATAAATTTCAAATCTAACAACTACATACGTATGTCAATCTTTGCAAACACGTATAGCTCATTCCTTTTTAGAATTACTTGAACAATACGTAAAAGATAATTTATTTTTCATAATAAATTCTTCAAAATACCATACATTTTGAAAAGACACTTTGAATTTATCATGTAGGTACATTTGTTAAAGTTATGTATACGTAAATAAAACATAATTTTTCTTGTAATTACCTAGATCCTAGACTGAACAATAGGTGGTTTTAAACTAAAGACACGTGCAAAAAGAAGAATAGACCTATAGAAAATTGAATATTTATTACCTCCCGACTATGGCACACTGTTCGGCAGCACCAGATCGACAGAAATAAGTAGTGTGTTTCACAAGACAAGATGTCTTGTCTTATTTAGTCTTTTCTTTTTTTGTCTCTATAAGCCAGACAAGAAATTTAAGTATGTCTTGTCTTTCATTACTCTTACATATAAAAATCTTGTCTTGATCGTTATTTTCTTGCATATTGTCTTACATGGACATATAAATAATCTTGTATCATACGTACATTTTTTTTGTTGAAATAATATCAATGTCAATTTTCTTGGTATGATTTAGCCAATAATTATTGCTATTATAGTTTTTGAAAATGAAATTTTCATACCTATGTTAAAAAAATGTATTAACTTTTTCTTTTAATCCTCACATATTTTTCTACTTTTATTTATTTATAGGTCGGTTCTTATAATAAATCTAGACTTATAATTAACAAGAAAAAAATGCAAGAGTACAAGAATTTAAAAAATCTAGTTATTCTTGCAAATTTCTTGACTTGCCTTGCTTTGAAATTTGTAGCTCTTGTCGTGTTCTTATCTTGCATTTTTTGCAAGACTGAGGCAAGACCTAGAAAAATGCAAGACTCTCGTGAAAGTGAAACACAAGAAATAAGTTTTCATAGTTTCTTATGAATGATGGGATTTCAGAAGTTCAAACAACCCCCGAAATTAATTAGGTACTTTATTAAAGTAAAAAAAATATGTACTGATTAAATAACGCATATCAATTTTATGTTATTGTTAATATATTTCTCTATGAATTGAACTTATTTTTTGTTTTCCTGATTCCGAATTATGTTTTTATTATTATTTTTATTCTAAATAGAAAACAATTGTTTGGATGATCTTAAATTTGGTTATCCCCACCCCTTAGTCAGACTTAACGACTGTAGGTAATGAGTAAGACAAAGACAAATAATATTTTGAATGTGCATGATAAAAATATTTGAAGTTACGTCACTCCCACACAGTTTGGCGGCGCCTTGATCCAAAACAATTATTTTCAAATATGCTATTTTCTGTAACTATTAACAGTGTTATTTATGTGACATGTACGATACGGCAACAAACAGGAATGACAGTTTGTCAGTTCATAACGAGTTTAGCAACGGACATTTAATTATAAAATTTAATGAAAACAAAACCAATAGCACAATGTAATGTGACGCGAGTATGGGACTCTGAACACTAATAACAAAGCTCAGTTTCATAATTAAATACCTGTTAATTAGTTAAACGGAGACTGTAAATATTTTCGTTGAAATTTATATTTTGTAATTAAAATTTGGAAATCAGATTCACGGCAAAATAACGATTGAAAAAACTTAAACGTGTTCGATAAATAACAGATTTAATAAAAAACAATAACTGAAGAATATAATTTGAGTTGCTATTAACATGACAATTTTTTAAAACCTGTTTTAATTAAGATGTATTGTTTTAGTAATCTGTTTCACGTTACTGTTTAAAGTAGAAAGTGAAAGAAATTGATATTTTAGAAAAGTAAAAGTAATATAGTGGTCAACTTTAAAACTATCTCTAAAAATCTGTATTATCCTTCGAACTATCATAGACTATTATTATTAGTGGAAGTAGATGTAAATAAGAAAAAATATCCGTATCTATCATGTACATCTTCATTTAATAAACGATAAGAAACATTGTTAGAAATTTTAAAATGTTATTTTTATAACTATTTGCTTATAAACAAAATTAAAACTTAAGCATCAATCACGGCTCTTAAAACATTGTCATTGTTTTTGTCTTTATCTTTATTAGTAGAATTGCCTCATTTTCAGCTGTTGACATAAATATTATCTTTGTTATATTTTTTTTCATTCCAATATTAATTATTTCTTACGTATAACTGGAATATGGAAATACAAATAATATTCTGTTATGTTTTCACGATTATGGAAAATATTTATTCACTTAAATTATATAGATAAATAAAAATATGGTAATTAATGATGCAAATTAGGTGTAGAAAAAATATTGTTTGTATTTTGTGCACGAAATATTTTTAGTGCGTTCAAATGACTTTTTTGACGAGACCGAATCAAAAAAGTGACATCTCACACACTAAAAATACAAAATTTGCGCACTTACTACAAAAATATATATTTTGACTCCACAAGTCTCGTCAAAAAAGTAACATCTCACGAACTAAAACCACACACTTTGCGCAATTAATGCAAAAATAACTATTAGCTATACCAATATGAAAATAACCAATACCCTCTACAACTAACAGTTTGTCACTGGCAAATACATGTCATATCACGTCAAAATTTTCATTTTAAAAATTGATATCTTGCTTATTAGGTACGCAAGATTTTGTAGCCGCGTTTTCACTAATATTCTTAGTGCTGTTCTTTTCAGAAAAAAAAAATGAAAAAATAATAATTTAAGACCCTATTCTACAAGTGACATTAAAATATCAACAAGCACAATCTCACGAGATCAAGCAACGTCCGTAAAGGGGAAGAGATCTTATCACTTCACACGGTTGATATAGAGTGTGTGCAAGGAAACGCGAAACATAGGACTTTAACATAGGATTTAAAAAATTGCGAATTCTGTCTCTTCTGATTGATTTAGAGCAAAATTACAACAGTACAAAGTTGTTCAAAATTAAATTCTACATTAGATAACATCATAATTGATGCAACAGCACGTTTGCAGTACGAGATATATTAAGTATAAAATGTAATACTTTCGATAAAAATTAAACAGCCATGGAAATAAAAGAAAATATTCATGTGACAGTAGTGAGGTATCATTGATTATAATTCTAATTATCTGTGTTTTAATATTATGTAAGTTGAATTTAGATTATTTTTCTTAAATAATTTACAAATATTACAAAAATATAAAACTATGTATAATGACATATCGTATTAACTGTCACAACTGATACATAGATATTTCTTATATTTCCATTTTATATTTAATAAATCTCTTACTGCAGACTTGCAGTTGCATCAACTAATGGTCTTATTTGATAAAGAATTTAATTTTGAACAACTTTGTACTGTTGTAGTTTTGCTCTAAATCTATCAGGAAAAAGAGTATCCGCAATTTTATGAAATTCCATGTTAAAGTCATATGTTCCGCATTTCGTTGCACACACTGTATATGAAGAAATGTTGTCAAAATACAGTAGAGAGCATAAAAAATCATAAAACATTAATACACAATTGTAGAGCTAAAATATATCACGAGTAACGATTGGCTTATGAAAAGTGCTGTATAAGATGATATATTTGTCGAACAAGTATTCCTAACCCCGGTATTATATTTGTGAAATGAATTAAATCTGTCTAACAGCAAAGTCATGTCTACATTCTGAACAAGTGAACTGAAATAATGTTCTTCCCTTAAACACCAAACTTACCCTAACTTAATCCCTAACAATCTTTTGTTTGGAATTTCAAGACAATACTATTGTTTTAAGATTATTGAGCTGAAATAAAGTTTTTAGTTTCTTTTTCCGACTGAGTTCTAGATTCCACCGTCAGGGTGGTCTGGGATTAAAATTAGGGTTGTTAGCCGACAAAAAACCGAATATATTAATATATAATTACTTAAAGTTATAAGAGTAACGATTGTGTGTTAAATATGTATAGACTTTTTGCTATAAATAATAAATTATTCTCCCTTCAAAAGTCGTAATGTTGGTCATTATGTATTTATAAACAAGGGTGCAAATTTAGGGTGACGGTGGCTCATCCCTTATTATACAGGGATTATCCGGCAAACAAAATTAGCAAAAAATAACATTTGCTATTTTCTTTATCAACTTTATATCTTTATATGGGGGCCTTGCTGACTCAATAAATATGTGATTGTGTTTTGGTGACCCAAGTTCGACTTCCGTAAAGATATTTCCAGTTACAAAATTAACATATATTTTTTTTTAATACCAGTGCCGTAGTTAGAACCCTTTTTGGACGCTAAAAAAATAGAACATTGTGTAACCAAAATTAAAAACGCGGTAAGAAAATTAATATATTTTATTATTTTCCGTCATCAATAGATGAATAAAGCGAATTAAGTTATATCTGAGGATTTTTTTTGTGATTCTTAAAATACAGTAGGAAGAAGCCAAACCTTTGTCGCGGATTGTGCATTTAATTAATTTGCTAGCGAATTGAATAGGCGAGTTCAATTAACACAGCCATCGTTAATTCATATTCATTAGCCATTTCATTTGTAAAAGCAATTTTTAAATAGTCTATTGTGTTTTTTATTGAATCGTCATAGACTTGTTTTTGCCATATTTGATCTTAAAATGTGTTTTGTCTTTATAAAACCAAAGTTATTTAGCAGTTATTTAATTCAGGGTTGCACTGATTTAAATAACTTTATGGAAATCAGATTTAATTCATATTGATTTAAAAAAAAAATAATTGATTTAAATCAGTTGTTCTGCAATTGTTATTTAACATTCCAGATTTACGAAAATTAGAGGAAAAAACCTGTGGATCATCTTACCATGAGGCAATACTTTCATCAAAAATTTTTTTTTTTGCACTAATGTGTGATTAACTTTAAAATGTATTACAGTAAATTCAGGTTTTAACGACATATCGAAATGATCCCACAAATTTCGTCGCTATAAACACGTTTTTGAAATTATTATACTCTACCTTTTTTTAAAAAAATATCAGATTTAAATCCTAAAAATACGATTTAAATATAAAAATCTGATTTTTTTTTATTTTAAAACAAATCGGATTTTTATACAACCCTGATTTAATTTTCATTATTTCCTTCTGTGTGACTATACGACCATTAAAATCAAAATTTGTTAAAGTTCTTCGAATAGTTTATGTTCCTAATAAAATATTTTCTCACTGGTCGTCATTTTTATATTAACTTATTAATGTTCGTAACAGTTGAGTACGATTGTCACACAATTTCGGCAAGCACCTAACAACCTCCCTTAAAGATTTACGCTAAACTAAAGTAATTTCAAACAGATTCGCCCTTCAACTAGCGTAATTTCTAGCTTTTTGTGACCTATTTTTAAAAATGCATTTTACAGAATTCTCAAATATAAATGATAATTAAGCAATGATAAATGTTTTATATTTATAAATATACATATTAAGTCTTAATATGTAACATTTGTAAAAATAAAGTGTACTTATTTCTTGTATATACATTTTGTTTTTATTCACTTTATAAAAAATAATATATTTTTTCATAATTGGTGATTGCATTTTACTTCCAGAATTTGAAAGAATATAATCATTAATATTTTAATATACTTTACTCTATTTTTATTTTTAAATAGAAAACATGGGTGTACGAATACTTCTGGTGAGCCACTGTATATATTAAGAAAATTAGATTTGCTGTTTTGTACATAATCATGTGTTCGTTTATTCATTTATTTATTTCAAAATATCATTTCCGCTAATTCTATTTTACAAGGCTATTTCAATTAACATAAAATTAATTTTATAATCATTGAAATAATCTTGTAAAATATAAATTGTTTACTAATTTCATCGAATTCCTAGCTGTTAAAATTCTCGGAATAATTATAGGTACTCGTAGTGTTTCACTTAAAATGAACACCTGTAGTTAATGGTAACATATTGCATCATTATAATTTTTCTATTATACTATTTTAAATTAAATTAGACAATTGAGAAAAAAATCTGATGTGTCCAACACAATACCTCCCACCACTGTAGTAATATATTCTATATAAGTTTTTTAATACATTTAATTTGTAGTTTTAAGAATTAGTTTGTTATTGCAGATCAGAATATTTTTATTTCATTTCATACCTAAAATTTTCTTCATGAAATTTGTATGACGAATATGACGTTAATAAAACCAGAACCCAATTTACTTTGATTCACGCAGGCATATACATTCCTAATATATTTCTTCCATCTTTTTAAATTTTACAATAAAATTACTTCATTGTTACTTATTTTATCTTATCTATACATTGATAGGCGGGAGGTAAATAGAAATAAATGTATTCATAGATCAAGAGTTAATGCATAAATATTGGTGTATACCATCCTTTTTTTTTCTAGTATTGTTGAATATCACTTTCAACCATTTAATGCAATCAACTACGAAAACCACAAATTAATCATTCTAAACTTGAGCTTTCTCTACACCAGCTTGAAATGCCCGTGATATTATTACACTGTCTATTTAAAACCTTCATCCCTTTGCAGTGTTTTTGTCATATCAGCTTAAGTGTCTTACGATGAATCCCTTACACAGAATCATTAATAATGAAATCTGTTGCTAACAGATTGACACACCCAATAATGGGTCTCAAAAGCCGTGCTACATTTTATTTCTGAGCGTGGGCACAGGATATATAAGACAAGGAATATAATAAATCATAACGAGAGCCAAGACGAATGTGAATTAAACGAAGTGTAAATTTGAATACATGGTTTCATTTTTAATGCACGGAGGAGATATATTTTGTGTCACGCGATAGGTAAACGAACTATGTCAGCTACCCTCGTACATTCTTGTGTACTTACATGCTGCATTTTTATACACTGATTCACATAAAAGCAGACGTGCAAATATAACATTATTACTATTTTTCCTCATTTTTCTTTAATTCAACAACAAATAATATTTGTACTATATAATTTTATAATGGTGTTTCTTTTACTA
The DNA here is from genome assembly GCA_035578165.1 of Stenolophus ochropezus. Lineage (NCBI taxonomy): Eukaryota > Metazoa > Arthropoda > Insecta > Coleoptera > Carabidae > Stenolophus > Stenolophus ochropezus. The sequence continues at coordinate 25,186,364 of JAQOWZ010000008.1, forward strand.
TTTCTACATTACAAATATTTTATGAACTGCAATTACACAAGTGCTTTTTATTTTGTCGGATAAATTTCTATTGATCACGAAACCTTGTTACCTTGCAATTTGACAATTTTCAAGTCAAACTGGTGTTAAATAAAAAGGTCGAGTTGTCAAACTGAAATTTATTTGAAGAAAATTAAATGCTAGTCTTATTCGGCGTGATAATTAAATAACAAAAAAAAAAAAAATAACTTTTTATAACTTGCAAAAATTTACCTTTTGTTATTTTATTATCCGTATAGTCAAAACGATAAAATTGTCTTTATGGCTTACTTTATATTATACATTATAGTGTTTGTAATACCCGTATGGATATTTTGACTTGGTGGGCTAATATGACAACAATAAGTATTAAAAAGAAATATTTGTATTCATATATTCAAATTTTATTCAAAATTTCAGGTGTATTATTCAGGTTATTAAGACATGACATAGTAAGTCAAAATATTTTGTCAACCATAGATGTGTACTAGATGTTTACAATATCAGATACAGTATTCTTTATGCTGCCCTTAGTATATAAATTATAATATGTACCCTTAAACCAACTAGTTTCCGTACACACATCTTTGCACTTTGTTTTTGAAATATAAAAACCAACCCAGAAGCATTCTAAAATTCAATAAATGTTTCAGATGAACCGAAATAAACCTTTTTGGATCAGATTGGTGAATTATTATTTGGAAAAGGATAAATGAACAAATGAAAACAAAAAATTATGCTCAATAGTGAAATAGGAAACGGATCTGTGCTTGTATGGGGGTGTATGAGTGCAGAAGGAGTAGAAAACTTAATTTTTATTGATGGAAAAGTGGATTATTTGAATATTTTAAACGAGAATTTGAAAAAATGTGCAGAAAAATTGGGTTTAAGGGATTCTTATATCTTTTACCACGATAATGACCTCAAACATACTTCAGAAAAAATGCTAGAATAGTTATTGTACAATTATAGACAAGAACTAAAAACGCCTCCACAGTGTCCAGATATATAGGAATGCCATTGAACATTTCTGTGATATATTTTTAAAAAATATGGAAAACAAGACGCCTAAAGAATACAAAATTAGTGAGAAGTCTGAAAAACTGTTTAAGGGAAGTAATTCTAATGAATGGCGGTTCAAAAGACCATTGATTCTATATAATTTACAGGTGTATATTCCAGATTTACGAAAATTAGGGGAAATTCGTGTTGTTAATGTTACATGTGGCAATACTTTCAAGAACTTCTAAATCTTAGACTTCGTCGGTAAAACAACTTTATTGGTATATTATTTTAAATGTATAACGTAGAAAATTTTTGCACCAATGTGTAATTTTTTTGTTAAATTTACTTTGAAATGCATTACATTTAAATCCAGTTATAAAGACATTGAAGAGAACCCTAAAATTTCGTCACCACAGCCGGAAGTCGCTATAACTGATAAAAATAAAATAACGTTGCAGTATTTCGTCTTTATAACCAGTTTATCGCTATAAGAGGTTTCGTTATGAACGGATTTTACTGTAGTTTTTTGTTTTGTTTTTATTCTTACTTATTCTTTATAATGTTTTTTGTTCGTAATAAATGCTCGAGTAAATGCTATTTACACGGTTTTGAAATTATTGTTTCCCTTTAAAAAAATAAAGAAATTTGATTTAAATTTAAAAAACCAGATTGAAATAAAAAAATCTGATTATTTTGATTTTTTTTTATTGGATTTTTATACAACCCTGCTTACTAGATTATTGGGATAGGTTAGGCTAGATTATAGATTATTTTGTATATACAGAGGATGGTTTTGAAATTAATGTCATAAATTTAAGGGTAAATGTAAAATTACATGTTTAGATTACGAAACTATTGTTTTAAATAATATTTCGTTAAAAATATGGTTATCAAAAATACATTCAAAATTAGTTGTATAAGATATTATTCTGAACAATTAAATTAAATAGTATTTTTAATGTAAGTAATAAATAAATAATGAAATGTGTTGCCAGTGGTCCAGTAGTACCAAAAATGTTAGTTTCATGAAAACTACCCTTAAATATGCAAATTTTAATAAATATATTTGGTAAACGAAACATGTCATACTACTTATTACCCTTAAATTTTTGCCATTAACTTCAAAACCACCCTGCGTATATAAATATCAAATTAATAAAATTTTCCGTAAATATTTGCATTTGTACATTCATTTCTATTTAAAAATATTAAACAAATATAGAAAATTTGCTTCTTTAATTTTTTAAATTAGGTAGGTAATTAGTTTTAGCTATAAGGCATTACAAAATTTATTGCAATACACATTTTGTTTGTTATAATTCACTATGAACAAAAAATAATTTATTGTTACATTATAATAGTTATAAAATATTTATAAGGACTTACGCACATAATATTATATTTATAAAATAAAATAAATATATCACTCACGGATACCGGTAATAATTGAAAATATTGCAGAGGGTATTTACCAGACATCATCTCTGGAACACTCTATCTAGCGTAGAAAGTACACCACAGGTGTCACTTTTATTTGGGAATTAGATGGGAAAGATTAATTATTTATATAATGTAATAATAGATAATATTTCTAATGTAATAAATTTAAGATACATTTTCTTTCTTAAGTATTAATAATTAAAAAAAATTAAAACTATATTAAACTATCATAACGTAGAGGTAGGTACGAAGGTACGTTATTAAATTTTTGATTAAAATAATTTTAATATATTCAAACAAGTATTATAAAGGAAGTATAATTTGTTGCAAGGTATAGCAAGCAAAAAATATATTTCGTGTTACAGTATAAACAGTGTAAAATTGATAAACTATAAATATTTATACGGACATTATATTTAAGTTTTTATAATGAAATAATAAAAAATAATTCATAATGAAATATAGTACCTTATTATATTTAATACGAATAATATCGACATATCACAAGTTTTATTAACTTTTCCTAACACAATTAAATTTTAAAACATTAAAAACAATAAATTTATTTCATACAATAGGTAGGTATATTCCGAGGTATATTCAGAAATATATTGTAATAAATGTATAAGTAGTTTGTTGTCGAATAGTACGAGTAAAAGATAAATTTAATATTTGTTAGTATAAAATTCTTTAATTAAAATTTTTTTACACGGAATAATACATATTTTTTAATATAGTTTTTATATTGCAAAAACAAAACTACTTTTAAAATGAGTTACAAATTATATTTAATGCAATTTACATAAAATATTGTGTACCTTACTTACAATTCTATTATATTAAATAAAAAAAAAGTTTAACATACCTAAGCATAGTGTAAAACACCTTAACAAAGTTGCACTTGAACTTGAAAAATCTAGAGATGTCTAGAAACAGAACACGATCGCACGTGCGCTCACCACGAGGGATCAAGTCGACTGAGGCAGCAGGCGCGATGTTCCACTGTTTATCCCGGAGTTGAGGACCAATGGCATGCCAGCGTCCTTCCGATGCTCAGATATTTGCACTGGACACTACATGCTGCATCCAATATGGAATGCGAAAAGATGTAGGTCGTTTTTTTGGGAAACTACATGAGCTTCTGACGCAAAACAGGTGGTCAATTTTCAGGAAAATTGTAAAGTACGGAATAAATAATTGTGTAATTTATAACGGTTAATATTAACTCAAAATGTAATATATCATGTATAATAAAATAAAAAATAGGTGAATATTACAGAAAAATAAAAAATTATAATTAGATAGGTACATTATAGTACATATCAAAAAAAATGTACAAGTATTTCAAGAACATAATTCTCATCATTACTAAAACTACTTGTAGAAAAGCTAAAAGAATTTAGACTACTTAACCATGTTAAAGACCTAAACGACCTTACACATAGGGAATTACAGTACCTACTTATGGATCAAATTTTAAGGGTAACAATTTGTACTAACAGAACAAAATTATTATTTATAAGTTACGTTACATAAAATTAAGCGTGGTTTACTAAAAATGAACATTTAATTGCCACTGATTCGATTTCTTTTCTAAAAATAGAATAACAGAAATTATTAATCAAAATCATACATTACATAGGTATTAGAATTGTGTTGTTAATCAGGGTTGCATTGATTTTTTTTAAATCATTGATTTAAATCACTTTATCTGCAATTGTTATCTAACATTTCAAATTTATAAAAATTGGGGGAAAAACGTGTGGGTAATGTTACCAAATCTACTCATCGGTAAAACTACCTTACTGTTAAATTATTTTGAATTTATAATGCAGAAAAATCTACTTTGAAATATGTTACAGTAAAATCTGGCTATAACGACATCGAAAAGATCCCGTAAATTTCGACGCTAGAACCGGAAGTCACTGTAACTGATAAAAATAAAATAACTTTTGCATATTTCAACGTTAACTACTTTTTCGTCATAAGCGGTATCGTTATAAATAGATTTTACTGTATTTTTTTATTGTTTTTTTTAAATTTTTACTTTTTCTTTATTGTATTTTTTTCATAATAAATGCTATTTTGTCAAATACGTTTTTTAATTATAATATACCTTTAAGAAGAATCAAAATAATCTGATTTAAATTTAAAAAAAAACCGATTTAAATAAAAAAAAATGTTTTTCTTTATTTATTTTTTTAATCAGATTTTTATGCAACCCCTTTTGTTAATATCTAAACAAAATATTAAAACACAATTGGGTTTACGGTTTTCCATCATTTTTTTTATTTTTTATAGGTACTTATATTAATCTTCAAATAAAAATCAGGGTTGTATTGATTTAAATCACATTGATATAAAAAAAAACATTGATTAAAATCACTTCTTCAGTAATTGTAATTTAATATTTCATATTTAAGAAAATTTAGGAAATGGTGTGGGTAATAACCATGTGGAAATACTTTCAAGAACTTCTAAATCAGTTTAACTTCGTCGGTAAAACGACTTTACTCGTATATTACTTTCAATTTAAAAAGCAGAAATTTTTTGCATTAATGTGGGTTTTTTTTAAATTTACTACAGTAAAATCCGATTATAGCAACCTCAAAGAGATCCCAATAATTTCGTCGCTATAGTCCGAAGTCGCTATAACCGATAAAAATAAAATAACGTTAGCATACCTAACATGCATGGGCTTTCAAATAAGTGGTCACAATTTCGACGTTATAATCGATTTTTTTTTAATTCTTCTTATTTTAGTATTCCTTAAAGTTTATTTTACGTGTACAGAAACACTCAGTACGAGTTCAAAGTTGTTTAAATTTAACAATTAATTAACGTTTCCACATACTTGTAGTTTAGTAGCAAAATTTACATAAATAGCCATATTTTTCTACAAAAGCTGTTAAATGTAATCTTTTTAACTTTTATTTTTTAGTTAAAACGTAATTTTATGACTGTGTGAAAAGGCAATTAGATATTTTAAAGTGGATGTTAAAACGAAACCTGATATGTACATAATACATAGATACTTTTAAAAAACACTTTACCATTCCCTTTCTGTATACCTTACGTGACTCTTAAAATTTGTAAATTCTTGCAAATATATAAACAAAAAAGAAATCATATTTTTCTTAAATTAAACAACCAGAACGATGAGAAAACAATTTACTAATTTTAATTGTTATATCCAGTTTGTTCAAATGTATGAAAATATTAAAAACGCAATCATATTTATTTTGATAAACACATTTAAAGGTATATTTTTAGAATAACTGCATGCAGGGTTTCAAAAAAGTATCATTTCCGGTTGACGTTTTATATCCGAAATAGAAATTTCTATAATTGAGTTTAATTGAGTGAAATAATTTACGACCTTTTTCTACTATGCAAAAACATTGTCGTATTATGTTTATAAACGAATATTTCAAAATAAAAACAGTGGCTGTGTCTTTGAGACGTTGCATTCCCGTTTAGAAAGCGATTTGTCGTATGCTTATATTCATACTTCTGTTTTTCTTTCAGTTATTTTGCTGATAACCATGTTTTAAAACTAAAAGTGATTTAAATTTTAAGCTCCAAAACTCACGATATAATGCATAGTAAAGTTTACACTGTATTACTCGGTTTCCCTCACGTCATCAATTTCTGCTGCAAGAATTTTTAAACTTTTATCTTGCATCTTTGTCGTATATGTATAACATAGATGAGACTATTACTCGCCATCTCATTATCGTACGTGTTGTGTTACAGAGGGATATATGATATCTTCGTCTAACCACCGACAAAAATGAAACAGAAATAATAGTATAACCGCGGTAACGGATATTTTCAAATATCGACAATTTGTGCTTCATTGTGTTGCTAATTTCGTTAGTTTAATCTGCAACTCTTCTTATATATTTTGACATTACTTAGGAAATCACACGATTACACCTGACAAGACGATATCAGCAATCCCCTTTTCTCCTTGACGATTTGAATCCCGTGGTTACGATTGATGACATGCGGATCACTCGTGAAACCAAACCTTTATCTTAGGCATATGCAGTGCCGGATCTAGAGTTTCGAGGGCCCCGGTCGAAATAAATTTTGGCACCCTTTTTACTACCCTACAACGTAAAATTTAGGTGAGCCATCTAGAGTATTATTGTAAAATATTTCTATTCGTTTTGTTTTCTATTATATTGATTTTGAGACGAAATAATGAAATATAATTTTAATTCATAACAGAATAAACCTGATGTATTTAAAACAACAGCATTATTAGAGATTTATAATTCATACTTGCTTTGTCATATAGAGAAAGATATTGAGAAACTAAATGTAACACTTTCCACTTTTCAAAGTTAATTTTAGGTTACCATCAAACGTAAACATAAAAACGTGAACAATACTGTCATATCTTTGGAAACTCGAAATGCTATACTATGGGCAAAGTATATTAGAACGTAATGCGCATACAAATTCAAATCGGACATGAAGTGCAAACTTGGACGTTGCTAGTTTTGAGTTCAAGTGAAATTCAGAGTCGATGTAAACTAACTACATTTTTGTTGTAAATGACTACAAATCAAGACGAACGCTTAGCGTACAATTTTAAGCTTGCTTGAAATTGTGTTAACTGCTAATTTTAAATTTTATTGTAAATACTCCTAAACATACATTTAATATTTTGAAAAAAAAGTACCAATTTTTTTTATGCACAAATTACGAAACCTACGTGCGTATAAATCAAGTTATTTCATACTTTTACCCTTCTGTTTTTTTCGATAGTCACAGTTGGGAGAGCATTTTAAGCCCTTAAATTAATTTTATCCCCTAATATAGAGACTAGAGACCATTGGTACCGATTTTGTCAGTAAAATACTGATTTTAAGACCCTTGTACTAATCAATAATTTGTAACATATTTTGTACTTATTTTTTACATACTGTACTGAATGTTTTTCGATTTTTTTAATAGTTATTTATGATATAAGTGTTAAAAGTGTCATTTTATGAGTGAGTGGGAAAGTTTATGAAACGAGGCGAAGCCGAGTGTAACAAACCCCACGAACGAAATAAAATCAGTTTTAACACAAATATCATACACTATTTTTCCTACGATCCTAGTTATGTATTTGTAAATAAAAACTAAGCATAATAGAATGACATTTATGATAGGTCATGATGTATTTGTTATGAACAACTGAACATAAGAAGTGTTAAAAGTAAATTTGTTTTTTACTTTTAATTCGTTGTCAATGACAACGTGTTAAAAGTATTTACTGTGTTATAAACTGTTATTTTTAACTTTTCTAAGCAACCGTTAAAAAGACTATTTTTAACAGTGGTCGTAGGAAAAATTATTTATCGATAGATGTTTATACATTTTTATATAATATAAATAACTTTGTTAAATTGTTTGATGTTGAAAAGAATTGTAATCTTTAGCAATAGCAATAAAATTGTAGCAATAATATTGTTATAATTATTCCATTTGCCCTTACTTGTGATCTAAAAGTTTATTAAGATTATAGAGAGGCACAGGTTTGTAAAGCTAATCCAGAAAAAGCAGAACTCTAGTTTTCATTAAATAATCTACTTCTTAACAAAGGCGAAACTCAAGAATTGATCATTTCAGCTAATAATAATACAGCAAATGTTATATTTGGACGCCTCGAAGAAATAAAATTCAAAAAAACTATAAAACAGTATTTGCTAAAACAATGCTTTTACATAGTACAAGAAATTTTAAATATTAATCATTACATATGGCATCAAATTTCATTTTCTTTTTATCAGTTTTTTTTAATATTATAATAAATGGCATACTATAACCATTTCAATGTAAATCTAGAACATATAGGTTTTGTACTGATTTCATTAAAAAAATAAATGGTCACTCTACCCTAATAGAACTAATATTACTGAAAAAATCTTCATTTGAATTATAATTATTGTATCTTTATGTATTAATCCTATGAACTTTTTTTGTTTTTTTTCTTGTTTAGTGTAATAATATTTTAATTTTTGTAATCATAATAAATAAAATAGTTAAAAATAAGTACCGAAAAACGAAAAAATCGCTACGGAACAAAATTTATTTTTCGTTCGAACGGAAACGAAATTTTATTTAAACAAACTAAATTATTTTTATTGAAACTTAATCGAAACGAAACGAAAAATCATTTAGTTCCGGGTCCCTGGTTATAAATTAATTTCACTACAAGAACAAGTCTGAATTTATTATGTTCACAATAACACTCTTATACTTAATTTGAAAAATGTCTTGTACTTAGGAATGCCCTAATCTTGCTCAATTACAAAGAAAAACAATACCCGTAACTTACCCTATTTGTAACCCAACCTATAATCCTCAGTTATTATTATTCCAGTATCTTCCAATATATCATATATCCGGTACCTTGCGTTGCACCCCATATGAGCGAAGCATCCCCAGAACCCCACATACTCGCACAGAAACAAGCGACTAGCGACCCTAACCTTACACCCTCGTAAGACAGAGCTTAGAGCGCCGTGTTAGTTGATCTAGTCGCCCGAAATCCCAATAACAATCGGGGAGGCGCAGTACATGCGTGTCATACACAGCACAGGGTCATTACTCAACACCCGGGATCACGGATCACACCCTATTGGCAAATACGCACTTTCGTTTATTCTGGCTTGATTAATCACAAATGTATTTGTAGGTTTCAACACAAATATCAGTCATTTTTTTTACTTGTAAGAGCCAAGCTATACTATAGTGTTCAATTTATCAATTTAAGTGCAAAATATCAGTTTTGTTCCTTATGAGGTATTAATAATAAACTATATTCAGTATATTCTGTTTGGCTTAAGATTGCAATTATTGGAGAAGCTTGATGAGACCTGGGTACCTATTCTGTAACTTATATCACTAGTGATACGCGTTCAAAATTGTTATATTCTGACTACCATCTAGCGGTTTTTGAGTGCAACAGGGCAAATGACGTCACTCATTTTGTAAACGATTCACTAGCGCGAAGGGTAGTGTTATATTCATTTCACTAGTGTTATACTGACGTTTGGTTTGTGCATTGTCGGTATTGTTTGAAATTTGAGTGGTGACATTTTGTGAAAATTACTAAAGAAAATCTAGAAATTATGCAAAGGTACGCTATTGGCAACACATTGACAATAAACACAATTTTGTACAATTTAACAGTTGTGCCAGGGAGTAGTGCCAACTTAAAAATTATTTTACTGAAACTTTCAAATAAAAAAGTTCCTATGATTACAACATTGTACATTTGATATGAGACGTCAAATAATATAACACTTCAAATCGTTGAAAAGTTACAGAATAGGTACCCTGTAACGTCTCCAGCCAATTTTATTTGGGTGGACACAGGTCGGTCTGGCATTTTTTAGGGTGGGCACCCAAAGTTTTTAAATAACAATATAAACAACTCTAAGGGTCGGTATTTTTTTCACTTTTGGTTAAAGTGCCGGTGACCTTAACCATCGATTAATAGAAAAATATCGCATCGAAAAACTATTGTAACTTGTCAAAAATATATACGTTACATTATTTCGATGCGATATTTTTCTATTAATCGATGGTTAAGCTATCTGGAATATAATTTTAAATTACATTCAATTTAGAATTATCCGTCTAGGAGGTCTTGAAGCAAAGATGTCTATTACTTAGTCCAAGTTCAATTTTTTTACCAGTTCTCTTTCAATACTTTTTGTAACTAAATTTGCAAGCCTTTTATGGGTCTAGTATTTGTTAAATAAGTTTTATATTCTTCTTAAACAAGAAAAAGTTCTTTCCCGTACTACCCTTGAAACTGGAATAATAATATATAATAACATGATACCATAATCAGTTTTAAAAATGAATTATATTTTCTATTTTAATTTAAAATTCGTCCTCGTATTTTTAAACGTAGTAACGTAGTGTTTTTATCTCGTGCTATAATCAGCTAAACAGCACTTGACAATAAAACACTTACTTTACACAGTAGTTGCATAAATAACTATTATATTAAATTTACTTCAATTACATTAAAAACGTTACAATATAAGTATCATTTTGTGTTGTGCTACAGTTTAATTCAATACAAATATTAATAATTATTTTTTTTAACTTCCAAAAGAATCTAATACACTCTTCATTTTTTAGAAATGATATGTCACTTTTTTCCCTTTGAGACTGATTATAAACTTCTTACTGTCAGATTTATAAAGCGCATTTATCATTATAAAACATAAACAGAAAGATAGATGAAACTCACTGGATCAAGTGAGCAGCAAGAAACTACTGCCACCTGAACATTACGAGCTTACATTATTTCCAGCTTAATTTGTACTATTAATTTCTCTATACATAAATGAACTAACTATAGAACATGCCGTGCTGTAATCATTTGTATAGTAGAGAGACTTTGAGAACGGTGAAAAAATCTTAAATAGAAGTCAGAGAGAAAAATTAACAAAATGTTATGTTAAAAATAGCGTTAAATTTAAATTTGACATCAATTTCCTGCTCTTTTTTTTGTTGAGATAACATCTTTGTACAGCCAAAAAAACAAAATATGATTTTTAAAGCAAATATAGATTTTTGTGCTATTAGTTATCAAACTTGGTAATTTTCTAATTTTTTATCGGTATTTCATTAATAATAGTAAATAACAATATTCTTGTTAAAAATCGAGACAAATGGCACTAAATCAAGACAATAAGGACAGTATTACAAGTTCAAGACTTAAAAGTTGAAATTCAGGATTATCCCAGTTAATAAAAAAGTCTGGTCAGTTTTTTATACAAGTTTCACACGAGTGGTTGTCTCTTTTTTACATTTGAAACTAATTTGAACTTAACTCCATTATAAAAAGATAATTTAGAATATGGTTCGATTAAAAAACGTCATACTTAGTATTACTTTCTTCCATATTAATCCTTAAACGCTATAATTTTTTCTTGTATAAACATAAAAATCAGAGAAAAATGTGATTTTTGTCTCAACGTCGTTTAATCAGGCAACAAACGTCACACTTCATTTTAAAGAATTTATTTAATCTTTTAATTTATTATTGTATATTTTTCGCTTGTAACAGATAATTAAGTATACTTCTAAGACAAATCGTTAGAATATACAGGAAAGTACCTCTTCCAATGAATAGTTATAGCTAAAATGTAAACAACTTTTTTAGAGTATAAAGAGAACATTATCATTTTCATCATTTGTAGCACAATATTCCTAGAAGGAACAGGGCCTCAACTCCCTAATGTACTTGTTGCATGACAAGTGTTACTTGTATTATAGTTGTTTATGTGGATAGCCTACAACCTCTGTAAGGTACCTACAGCTTATAGTGGGTTCCGATCCTCTCGGACACTGTATTTTTATTTCCATAAAGATTTGCGAAACTATGATTTGAACCCCAGATCTCACACTTTACTCAATTCAAGTCAGAGCGCGCTAACCAAGTGAGCCACCGCTGCCCGTTATTATATAAGAGAACAGTAAATATTTAAAATCAATCTAGAAATACAATGGGACGAACAATAACAATAAAAATATTATTTTTTTCATGCTTCTACCTATAAATATTCGTTACTGATTATGAAAATAATGAAGTACAAATTTTTTAAATGTAGTAACATTAATATATGAATTTTTTTCATATAAGTACAAAAATATGTAATTATTAACAAATGTATGTATATATTATTAAAAATGTAAGTAAATGTAAATAGGTATCATTAAGAAACATATGATAGTCCTAAATATTGGATAAATTATATAATAATTATAAAAAGAACATTTATTTTAACATACTGTCTTTTATTATGTCTACATCTTCTTAAGTATACCGGGCAGAAAAAAAATTAATTTATTTATTTTCTCAAACACTTGCTAAAAAAAAAAGATTGGAAATATTCAAAATTTTAAAATTTGTAAATCACAGATATATAAATTTAGTTGTCAAATAAAATGGTCGTATAGATAAATTTAATGGGAAATACTCATTTTTTGCAAGAAATAGTGTGTATGTATAACGATAAGAAATGAAAATTAAATGTATTTTTGTGTACAACGCTTACAATATTTTGAAAGCATTCGGAGATACAAATTTAAAATATATTACATGTCTGTTACGAACGTATGAATATTTTTTACTTAATTCATACAAAGCTATAAAAGCGCAGCTTTTATCAGAGGTAAAACGAGTAAAAAGGATTGAAAAAATCCAATACGTTTCAATTTTTTTTACTCTTGCATTCGTTGCTATGGTAACAACAAACGGAGTAACGAATGATTTTAATCTCTGAGAATGGTATTCTGTTACACCTATTCGGTTTGAATTTTATGTCGCACTTAATTTGGAAGTATGTATTTTAATAAACATAAAAACTCAGTAGTCATGTTTCATTATAGGTTTATAATTTTAAACTGTAAACTGCTACTTCAGAATTTAAAATTTTAAGTAGCGGCTTAGTTTTTTTTGCAATAATTGGTCAACCGGAAGTAATATTTAAAAAAAATTAATTTAAATATAATTTTTTGCAATAATTTTTTCATAAAACAACATGTTTAACAAAAAATGTACCTAATACGAGTAGTATATTGAAGAACGAGTTTTATATTTGTTATTTTATTTTAATAATTATAATAATAATATTTAATGAATGCTTTTCTAATATCATTTTTTTACCTGTTGCCACCTAGGCAATGGAGCTGCAGGAATCATACTAAAAATGACAGATTTTAATGATTTTATAGTATTTTGCTGATAGGACCAGTTAAAATTGTTACCTTTCTTATATTGTACAATAATTAATTTTTTCTTCAAACGTCATAAAAGTGACATTTTTTGTGTCACGATTCGCAAGGTTGAAGTTTTACTCCAGTGGCGTAAAAGTAAAATAAATATGTATCCATAGGTACTATAGAGATGGGACCGAAGCCGAATATTTATTCGGTATTCGGCCTATTTGGCATATTTTATTACCGAATATTCTGTTATATAGAAAACAAGTGAAGTACAACATTGTTTTTTTAAGTTAAAATATATCAAAATATAGATAATAAATTTTAAACAAACGATATACATATATTTAGTTATTATTAAGGTATCTACAATAAGAGTAAATCATTTATAGATATTGTTTGGCGGTGAATTTCTTAAAACTGAAATAATTAAATTTAATAATAATTAAACAAAAAAATGGATATACAATTCAGAATAAATACACCCCTCTCCGCAACGAGGACCACCAATCACAATCACGCTTTCAGATTGAACAAAAATATATTATTCGGTAAAATATTCGATTAAAGTATTGCCGAATATTCGTTACCTATTCGGTTATTCCACTGGACTGCTATTCGTCACATCCCTGCAGAGGAACTACGTAGAATCAGCCAATAAAATAGTATATTACAATTGAGGGACAAAAGAGCATGATTTAATTCTGAGAGTGAGGTAGGGAACGAATTTGACATTTGCTTTTTGGGTTATAAAATTTTCTGACAGGCCTACACCAAGTGCAACAAAGTTCACTTAATTTTTTTTGCAAGATAATATTTTGATAATATTTTGAGAAATGTTTTGAATTTGATCTTTTAATTCATCTAAATTTTGAAGTTTTTCCCCCAATACAAACTTCTAATTTTAAAGATCACAATAAAAATAATCTAAATATATATATATATATATATATATATATATATATATATATATATATATATATATATATATAAGATTGAATGATCCAGTAGTTTATTCTACTCTTCTACCATTTCCTTTAAAGTTATTAATGATTCTTAAAATTGTGTAAGCCAGTCAGAAAATTTTATAACCTAAAAAGCAAATTTCCCATGCTTCTTTTTAAATGAGACATCAAGTATACATTGCTGTCAATCAAGTATCAAGTCGTAACCATGGATATGATAAAGCCCCATGTTTCACGTTAAAAAATACTCACGGTAGTGACTTATGGTCGTTTGCACCAACATAATTTAAATTTTAAGCTTGCCTTAAATAGACAATATCGAATCGAAATAATATGTCAAATGCATAATTTAACATTGCTGTCAAAAATTCGATTAGATTTTTTTTGTTTAAGTCTGGCTTAAAATTTTAGCCTTGTGGTGCAAACGGGCATTAGTAACGCACAAAAGTAAGGTATTCTTGGTATTATCTTTTTTGTTTATACAGACTGTTTCTGTACCTCTACACGAATATAATTAATAACATAACTGAAATTAGTAAATAAAGTGTCTCTCAATAAACGGAAATAGAAAAAAAATTTTAAAATTAATAACAGTTAACAAGTGAATAAAAAAATTATCAATGTGTAAATCAATGTACGTAGCATGATGTATTTATTTGCCTATCGACTAAATTAGATAGTATCTCCCTAATTGTCCCGCTATCATTTCCTCAGAGCGCGAGGGTCGCAGGTATTAACTAGGGTTGATACGTGTGTCTGCTCCCCTGTCTCCTTTCAGTCCCGCCGTCGGCCGAATCAATCAATGGTTTATATAATAATCCGGAATTTGTATTGATTCGCATCAGCAAAGTGCAAGCATCAAACTACGCCGGCATTTGCCACATCAGCGTGGAGCAGAAGCGAGCAAGAGCAGGGAATATGGGGTGTGATAACCATATTAATGTGTCAGAAGGGTAGCAAGAATAAGAACAGTAGAGCAGGTGTATTAGCGATAAATTATCTTGGTTTCTTTCTACAAAATCATTGTATATTTGATTGATATGTGAACATTAAAAATGTACAAAATATCTACAGGATACAAAATGTAAAAACACGTATTGAAAATGTATGTACCGTGAGTTTATTTTAACGTGAAACGTGAAACATGGGATTTGCAATAATCATGGTTACGAATTTGACAGCAATGTACCACAGCGTTCATTTTAAAATAAAACATATGTTATTAACCTAATTACAAATGAAAAAAAAACTAACGCAGCTATCTTGATAGATAAGGCGTTAAAAATTTATTAATTTTTGTCTCAATTTCATGGCTACTAAGTACTATTTTTGGGGTGATTTACATCTTTTTCAAACTTAATTTTTGGTCTTGCAAGGCTCGTAAATTTAATTTTGTTTAAAATTCTGTTATTGAAAACTTTTTTGCTTAAAATAATTACGGAAGCAGGAAATTACGAAAATACATTTAGGTGTTCGAATCACCAGTTTGTATAATATATTTTTCTTACAACCGGGCATAAAATACATACTTTATGCTTTCTTTTGAGTTTGTAAAGAGTTATTTTTCATACAAGTAAGTAACCGTTGCTAGGCAATGTAAATTAATTTATCGATTGTTTAATTTGCTTTTGAAATTAATTTTTATTAATATTTCGTTTGTAGGAAAAATGTTGTATGCAACATGTGTGTAACGTAGTATGTTTTGTCTCGTGCTATAATTTCCATATTCGGCTACGCCTCATGCGTTAAACAGCACTCGACTAAAAAACTCTTACTTTACACACTAGTTGAATAAATAACTATTTCATTATTAGTAATTAAATATCAATCCTACTTAATGATTTTTATATTACCTACTAATTTCGTAATATTCACAAATATAAAGCAGGATTTATTTGTTTTTATATGTGAAGTTTCGACAAGAACAAGACAAGATGGGTGAAATACAACTTTCAAAGGAAGACAAGGCAAGAAATTAACTTGCAAGTGCAAGAATAGCAAATTTTTTTTCAATGCTACTAAACTTGCGTTTTTTGTTTGGTAATTTGAAATCTATATTTACTATACTTTAATGTAGTAACATTAATATATGAATGTTATTTAACTAACAAAAATATGTAATTATAAAAAAAATGAATACAATCTTTTTTAACATATGTAAATATTTCATTTTGAAAAAATAGGTAATGTTAATAATTATTGGCTAAATAATACAAAAAAATACGAGCTAGAATTAAGGCACAAAATGATTTCTTTGGAAAAAGATTTGCTCTTTTTACAAAATTTGTTCAAAAAATATGTGTAAATATACTAATATACACAGCTACGATTTTTTAAATAATATTTATTTAATAATAATAATTGGATTAGAAGATTTATATTTGATAATTAACATTGATATTATCTTTACATAAAAATATAGGTATCGGCATTGCATACAAAGATTAATTTGTGTTCAAAGTGATTTGCGAATAGGAGAATCTCTGACTGCGGTTTAACACGCAAGCAGTGTTCCCTGTAAGCTGCGCAGGTGCGCGGCCGCGCACTAATTTTTCTAAAGTTGCGCAGTCATTTTTGTATTCTGCGCACCATTTTTTATATTTCATTTTATAAAAGAATTGTATCTAAAAATGACAAAATTTCAAATTCCACAAAAAAAGTAAAATTCAGAGGGTCAACAAAATTTTTGAAATCGGCCTTTTAAACGTCGACACGTCATCCAGCGTTGCTTGGTTTGCTTTATGTTAAGAAATGGGAGTCCGTTGTTGTGTCTATGTGCGATTTGTACGCAGCATAGCGAGCGTGGTTGCAAACACGTGGTTTGTAACCCTCACATATAATAAAATGAGATTAACTTCAAAATAAAATAATATCGCTGTCGCTTATTTTATGACCACAGGAACCTCGTCGCTGTGATTAGTTTCCCAATTCATTGCAAATTAATATAAGCGCACGTAATAAAACTGCAAAACTGATAAACTGACCGACTTTGGAACTCTGAATTCAGACTTTGAAACTCTGAATTCAGACTTTGAAACTTTGAATTCAGACTTCGAAATTCTAAGTTCATACTTCTAAACTCTGAATTCAAAAGGTCAGACTTATTAATTTTGAATTCAGACTTTGAAACTCTGAACTCAGACTTTGAAACTCTGAATTTAGACTTCGAAACTCTGAGTTTGAAACTCTGAATTCAGAGTTTAAAAATCTGAATTCAGAGTTTCAAAGTCTGAATTCAGAGTTTCAAAGTTTGAATTCAGAGTTTCAAAGTCTGAATTCAGAGTTTTAATGTCCGAATTCAGAGTTTCAAGGTCTGAATTTAGAGTTTTGAAGTCTGAATTCAGAGTTTAAAAGTCTGAATTCGGAGTTGCAAAGTCTGAATTTAGAGATTTGAAGTCTAAATTATGAAATTCAGAGTTATAAAGTTTGAATTATTGAATTCAGAGTTTCAAAGTCTAAATGCAGAGTTCCAAAGTCTGAATTATAAAATAAAATACAACGGTGGTCCTTCTACGCTTTCGTAAAAATCTGATTTAATTATTAAATTTAAAATTATGTTTTATCATAATTACTGGTTTCAGAAAAAAGTGGCACAAAATTCGACATCCCACTTGCACACTTTTACATAATTTTTGAAAATTTTTGCTCCTATATATTTTGCACCGCGCAGTCAGCGAAAAAATTAGAGGGAACATTGCACGCAAGACAAGAAATATGCAAGAAAATGTCGATCAAGACAATTTTTTTTATATAAAAGAGTAATAAAAATCAAGATATACTTAAATTTATTGACTTGTTTTTCAAGACAAGCCAAGAAATAACAAAACAAGACAAGAATTCTTAGCTTGCGAAACACTAATCCTTGCAACTGCTTATCTTTTATTTCACGTAGTTTTTTATAATTCAAGTTCCGTCCAATCAAATTCTTTACATTTAATTCCCTCATTAAAATAACACTTGTGGTGTACTCTCCACGTCAGCTAGAGTGTCCACACAATTTTCCTTTAAAAATATGACACTACCGATATTTGCATAAGGGAGATCAGGCACACCCAACAAAGAAAAATAAATAAATATAGTGGGTACGGAAATTTACTTTATCAACGCAGCTTTTTTGTTTTTCCGTCTTTATTTAGAGAATGATTTATATATTGGCTTGTTAATAACTATTAATTATCTCTTCTGGTTTACCATACAAATTCCATCCCCTTGCTAGGGGTGGGGCCACAGTTCGGAACTTACTGAGGAATTATTTTTTGTTCTCAATTTTAAATAGCTTTTTTGTTCTCTAAAAGAGGGGTGCTCGGATTGCTACGGGGAACTTGAAATAAGTTTTCAGTAATTATAATGGATTATTAATTAAATTTCAGAGATGTTATCAAAATAAGTATTGTGTACCTGACAAAAAGATTGTTTTTTAGATAATAATCAAAGAAAAAACGATAATTTTGTTTACAAACATATATAATTAATTTTTTACTTCCTATCTGCCATATAATCGTATGTAGGTAGAAACAATTCAAGTATTGCATTTATGCATGTTTCTAATATGTACAATCTGATTTTAAAATTTCACATTTCACAATGATTTAGACAAATGTAAGATCTGTTTTCACGAGTTGATCCTCACGTCATCAATTTCATTTGGAAATCTTCAAATTTTAGATGAATTAAATGTTCAAATTCAAAACATTTCTCAAAATATTACAGATGCCTAAATATTGAATGTGGTTCAAGAGTTTTCTAACAGGTTGGGTCATTGCTTAGCTTATTGATTGAAGGGGTTTTAAAAATTTATTGTAATTATTGTCTAATTATTCGTCTTTATGTTTACTTGTTCGTTAGTTGGTACATTTGTTGGTTATTATACAGGGTGGTGACTCGAATACCCGAACATAAAGATTTAACATGTAAAATCATATTTTGGTAACTTCCTGTATCTCCCTAATTAATTTAAGTTAAAAATCTTCAAATAACAGTTTTAGAGAATAAAATTCTGCATCTGAATCAATAAGCAAAATTAATTTTACGTGCCTTGTAAGCTCAGAAATTAGGTATAAAAATGTTGTAAGACACCCAAAAATAGCAATAGCTATAAAGACAAAAATAACAAATGTTTAACGATTTATCTGTCAAGTTAGTTGCGTTAGTTTATTTTTATTATTATTTGTAATAATTGTTTTGTTAAGTTAAGCTAAAAATATAGCAATTTTATTTTGTTTTTGTATTTAAAATTCAAAATTAATTTATGTAGGTATTGTTCACTTCAACAGTAATTTCAAATAATAATAATAATAATAATAAAAAAACTAACGCTGCTAACTTGACAAATAAACCGTTAAACATTTGTTCATTTTTGTGTCAATTCCATGGCTATTGCTATTTTTGGGATAATTTACGTCATTTTTGTTCCTAATATCTGAGCTTACAAGGCATGTAAAATTATTTTTGCCTATTGACTCAGATACAAAATTTTATGCTCAACAAGTGTTTTTTGAAGCTTTTTTTACATAAAATAATAAAGGAAGCAGGAAATTACGAAAGTATAATTTTACATGTTCGGGTATTCGAGTCACCACCCTGCATATTTTCTTAGAATATTTAAATATAATACTTCTGCCAAATTCGTTCCCTGTGTTTCATTTTAAGGGACAGGCAAATACATATTGCTGCCCATCAAATGTGAAATCATAACCATGGATATGACAAATCTCATGTTTCACGTTAAAAAATCTGATGTGGACACCACATGACTTCCTTGTACGTCTATTATATTATACACATTTTTTGCTGCACTTATACAAAATTTCAACATTCTACGGTTCATCGTTTTTAAGCGCCTTTTTGGCATTTTCAATGAGGCATTCTAGCCAATCGAATTTAGAGAACTTAGTTTAAAAAATAGAAAGAATATGTATAATAATGAATATTAATAAAGAAATAAAATGATATAATTAAAATACTTCCGAAATAAGGAAGTTTTTTGTTGTTGCGTGACTTCACATCTATGAATTACCTCAATATTTATTTAATTTAAAGGAATAATATTTTATTTCTTGTATTTTTTTGTTTTGCCGCCCTTAAATAAATATACGAGCGTGTAATATTAAGTAAACATCCCTTAAAAGGCCCTCAAGCGTAGTTATCAAGTGTCAGGTCAAAAAAACCTAAGGCCGTTAAGGGTGGGAACTAGTGCCCCCTTGCCCTTCGCTTGTTGTGTTTCTAAGGTTACGAGACAAACGACCATCGCTGTAAATCAAGGAGAGATGCGAAATGCCGTAGTAATTAGGAAAAGTATCCATTTCACTCTTTTTATAACATAAATGAATTCATTCAAAGCCTTCCAGAAATTTCTGGGTGGTCCAAACACATTTATTTGCCATTCTGAATATGTTTCATTAATAAAATGCCGCACAATTTTATACAATGATAAAAATTGTAAATTAAAAATGAGCAGAAAATATTAAAATATATTTCTGAACATAATGGAGAAGTTTAGCGTAATTGAAAAAACTTTTAATCGTAAGTATATTTACACTACTATTTTTATTTCATTTTTGTCGTTGGATAGACGCAAATAACATATATACCGCATTGTAACACGTCCGGTAATGACTTTAAATTTTAATAGCAATAAATGAATGTACGAAATTATTTCTCTGCATCTGTACTACATATGAATTTACTTACCGTTCACTGAATTTTTTTGTTAAACGTAGCAATTATTAAAAGCAACTTTACTACTTTGGAAACTCAATCATTAAACTTTTTTTGCACTTCCGAGAGTAAAAGTCTACTTTATTCTTCATTTTCAAAAACTGAAGTAGCAATTTTAATCTCTGAGGGATTAAATTAATAAACAAGCAATATACCACAGAAATAAGTAGATATATGTATGTAATCAAGCCTAGCTTACCAGAAAGATTTGAATTAAAACAACAGTAAAAAAGTTTTCTTAAGAAAAGTTGAATTTTCGTTTTTCGAATTTTTAAAAAATTCCTTCGCTTTCGTAATCTACACATGTTATACTATACTCACCCTTAAATTTATGACATGAAATTCATTTCCACCCTGTATTATACACTAATTAATCACATTAATATGAACTATCTAAATCAATAATGAACAAACAATCGGCCGAAAATTTAGACTTTGACAGATGTCAAATAAAAATTGATACTTTATGATTGCCAACAGACACCTAAAACAACTATTTATGCAATAACCACATAAAAAATATTTTCGTTTATCTGTATTTACTAGAATTTCAGTATTATTTCGGCATTCTACAATTAAATACCTGAAATATGCATAACTAATTCACTTATAACGAAAAAGTAAGGTTACAATAGTTCAAACAAATCTAAACGATCTTTAATGGTACTATACATCACAAATATTTGTTTTGTAAGCAAACAATGGCTTCGTTCACATTTCTTAACTAATTTTTCATCTCTTGTGTGCGCATGTGTGTGTAAGGGCGCATTATGCATGGAGAAACACGAGATAGCTGTCACGTATACCTAGTCACACATACGTTTACATAGTAATATAAACCGTACACACATACCATATAAATTAGATAAAAATGACTGGCAACACTTGACAAGTTTTTGTTCTCGAAAATTAATTACCTACTGTTGTTTTTGTTTTTCTATATAAAAAGCTATAAGGAATCGATTATTGTAAAAATTATGATAATATCTTCATTTGTTTGACAGGTATAAATATTTAAATTGTAAAACAAACATTTGAAGATTATTCAAAGTATTTTTAACGCTATAAAGATGTAAATAGGCTATTAAATAATTATAAAAATAAAAATGTTTCACGTAACAGACATTTTGACAAGTTATTTGTATAATTACATATGTATTACGTAAAATTTACATAATTGTATCGTGAGTAAATGCAATTTTGTTTCTAAAAATTTTGACTGATGTTATGACATGTATATAATTTATATGTAATAGTATAAGTCATCATGTTATACTTTTTCTTAGTGGTTTAGGAATCGTGCTAAAATGCTAAAAAACTAGTATGGAGATTTCAATAGATTTTGGCTAAATTTGTTTAACCGGAAGTGGTTCTTGAAGCTCTGAATTGTTCTCGTAGGAAAGATATATTAAAATATTTGTTTGCATATCACAATGAAACATTAAAAATTATTTAGCTATCTACAAGTAATTTAAAACAGTTGATCACGAAAACGTTACTGATCAGAGAATTCTATAATATAATATTTATTATAAAGTCTTAATTTTCTGAAACCAATAAACTATTGAACAAAGCCCGGATGTTATGAATCGTACCAGAACTCAGATGTCTTAAAATTCTCTGTACGAGCTCGAATTTCAAACCGATATTTGCGGCGGTTATAATACTTATAATAATATGTTACATGTTAAAAGCTATAACATAACTTTAAATGAAGCAGATAAAAACTCAAAAATTTGAATTGTTGTAGTCATCATCATGTAAGCCATGAAATAATAATAAAACAGATGAGTTATTCATATGTTTTAAGAAATTGAAAATTGTAATTATCATATTTGAAATACTTATACCATGAAGTTTAATACATAATTAATAATATTTAAATGAAATCAACAGTTGTACTGTTGTACAAATAAGGTTACATCTCAAATAGGACAATTTTTAGCCTTGCGAATATAAAACTTGTTCTACACTCATGTATATCAAATAACCTATATTTAAGTATATAATAATTTTTAATTTAACTGTCAAATAAGTAAATATAACTGTATATATACAACTTGAATACGTTTATTGACAATATGTCTATATTTTGAGATATAATTTGTTGGGTTATTGATTTTATTTCAGTGGAAAACTAGGGTAAATTCTTTACTTCGTTGGCAACACTGCGTCCCCTCTCAGAAACATTTTCATCATCTGTTGTGTACAGTTTGTTATTTTGTCTTACACGGTAAATATTACATTTTTGTGAGAAACAAACATTTCTATATACATGTTCATTTGTTTTTAGAGTGGTTTTCAACGGTCGTTAAATGCAGATCAGCAATATGACTTCTGCAGAGCAGGCAGGTCTCAACAAAACCTGGGAATTGTCACTATACGAGCTACATCGCACTCCACAAGATGCTATAGTTGACAATACAGAAATAGCTGTCTCACCCAGAAGTTTGCATAGCGAATTAATGTGTCCTATTTGTTTAGACATGTTGAAGAAGACCATGACAACAAAAGAATGCTTGCATAGATTTTGTAGTGATTGTATTATAACAGCTTTAAGATCTGGAAACAAAGAGTGTCCTACTTGTCGCAAAAAATTAGTTAGCAAGCGTTCATTGCGTCCCGACCCAAACTTCGATTTACTTATCTCTAAAATATACCCCAGCCGTGACGAATACGAAGCGCATCAAGAAAGAGTTCTCGCTAAACTTAACAAATCACAATCTCAAGCTGCTTTAGTCAACTCAATCACGGAAGGAATCAAACTGCAATCTCAAAATCGTCCACAAAGATCACGCAAAGCAAACGAAGAACCAGGCCAACAAACAACAACAACAACTACAGAAACACCACCGACAACAACAACAACCACCACAACCACGCAACCAGTAACAACAACACCAGCTGCCAGCAGCCCTGTGCCCCAAAGTACCAGAAGCACTCCGTCTCCGGTTCCCTCAAACCAGAGCAGTGCGTCAAAAAGTGTGAAAAGACCCAAAAGTGTTTTAACTTCGGAAAGATCTGAAGAAAGTGAATCAAGCATGGACGGAAGAACAGAAGGAAATGAATCAAATTTAGACACAGAGGGTGAAGGACCTTCCGAACCAATCCCTTTAAATGAAATTGAACTTGTTTTTAAACCCCATCCGACAGAAATGGCTGGAGACAACCAACTTATGAAAGCCCTCAAAGAAAACTCTATCCGATACATCAAAACTACAGCAAATGCAACTGTAGATCATCTCAGTAAATACCTAGCGATGCGTCTAACACTCGATCTGGACTCAGAACTACCAGAAAACTACCGCCTACTCAATTTTTGTATCTACATTGCACCAACAAGCGGTCAGTACGTGGTTCTTAGCGGAAATCAAACTCTTAACCAAGTAAATGACAAATTCTGGAAGGTAAACCGACCATTAGAGATGTACTATAGTTGGAAGAAAACCTAGGGAACGAAAAACACGAAAAGTTCTAAGAACTTTTCGTAAGATTTATATTAGGATTAGTTTTGTAAATATATATGTGTGTGGTGAATTTGTAAATTTCCAGTGATAAATATAACACTTATATACTTATTTGTTTGTTATTTCATAATGTCATACGATTTTTAAGAGATAACATTAAAATTGCATAATCATTTTCAATTAAATAAGAATAAATTTATATTAATAAATGCATAGAACAAATTTCATTTCTTTTCTATGTTGGATAGATATTTTTTCTAATTTCAACAATATAATTATTGTACAGAGAATTATAAAGTTCATTTGACAAAATGTATTTTTTTTGCTTAAATATTAGTAGGCTGTATCAAAAAACAAATATAAACAATTGCTGCTTTTAAATCATCTGACATTGAGCACAGCCTGTTAATATCAGAAAATAACAATTTTTAGTAACATTTTCATAGAAAAAGTGCTAGAAAATTATGAACAATATTTATATATTTAAAATCAGAAAAAATACTGTATTTTATGTTTAAAAATACATACAGTGGCTCACAAAATTATTCGTACACCTAAGTTTTGTATTTAAAAAGTGAAAAATGGAGTACTTTTAAAAAAATATTGATATATTATTGACGGGATCAGTTTCTCTTATTTTCCAGAAACAAAATACAATAGCCAATTATGAAAAAAATATTATTTTTCTTGTGTTAATTAAATAAAAACAAAATGTGTACAAGAAATAGGTACACAAAATTATTCGTACACTTATGAAATCTTGCATATAACGAGTAGATATTTATATTTATAAATATGAAACAACTGTGATTGCATAATTATCATTTGTCTGAGTATTTTGTATAAGATTTTGTTTAAAATAGGTCACAAAAACAATAAATTACGGTAGTTGAAAGGCGAATCTACTTGAAATTACTTCTTCAGTGTAAATCTTTAAGGGAGGTTGTCAAAATTGAATGAAGATCGCACTCAAATGTTAAGAACCTTATAAGTAAATATAAAAATGAGAACCATTAGAAAAATATTCTCCGTGGAGGCCTTAAATTATTTTTAAGTCAGCAGAATAAACTATGTATTGAGTGTTAAGTGAAATCAAATCCTAAAAATCCCCTGAATAAATTAATATTAAGAATAACTAAAATTTTTAAGGGTCTATTGGAACATAGACTATTCAAAGAACTTTAAGAAATTTTGGTTCTAATAGTCTTATAGTAAAAAGTAGCCCATACAATTCCAAACAAAATAAAATAAAGAGACTCGCATTTGGAAATAGTATAGCACGGATTGTGTTTTCTGGAAATTGGTAATTTTGCGGATTTGAGTGAAATGGCAAATCTTTTGATTGGAGAAATCCAAATTCTGAGCTTAATAACTGCAATTTATGTAGTACAGTGAAACACGGCGGCAGGATCATAATAGATTGGGAATATGTAGGAGCTCCTTATGACTATACGGTCATTAAAATCAAAATTTGTTAGAGTTCTTCGAATAATCTATGTTTCAATATATACTTCAAAAATTTCAGATATTTTTTTTGTTAATTTATTCAGGGGTTTTTAGTATTTAATTTCATTTAATGCTCAATAAATCGTTCATTCTGCTGATTAAAAATTTTTTTACGGTCCCCACGGCAAATATTTTTCAACTACTCCTCATTTTTATATTTACTTCTAATGTTCTTAACAATTGAGAGCAATATTCTTACAATTTTGACAACCGCCCTTAAAGATTTACACTGGCAAAGTCATTTAAAATAGATTCGTCTTTCAACTACCGTAATTTCTTGTTTTTGCGACCCATTTTTGAAAAAACCTTTTACAAAATACTTAAACAAATGATAATTACGTAATCACAGATGTTTTATATTTATAAATATAAATATGGACTCGTTATTTGTAAGATTTCATAAGTGTACGAATAATTTTGTGTACCTGTTTTTTGTATGCATTGTGTTTTCATTTAATTTACATAAGGAAAATAATATTTTTTTCATAAATGGCTATTGCATTTTATTTCTGGAATATGAGAGAACATGATCCCGTCAGTAAAATGTATATATTATTTTTGAAAGTACTCTATTTATCACATTTTAAATAGAAAACTTAGGTGTACGAATAATTCTGTGAGCCACTGTATGTACATTGCTATCAAATACTTTATGTTCTCTAGGTATACCTCATTTTCATATTCCCAAAAAATGTTCAACCTGTTGATTGAATTTTTCTTTAAAATCCGTTATAAAAAATACGTATATTATTTCAGAATAAATATCCTTAATTAAATCTTATTTTCTTTTTAATACAAATTAGTTTAATTTAAATTATAAATTTTAATAAATGTCAATCATTACAAGGATTATTTAAGATACATTTTAATTTGAATAAAAACCTCTATTAATTGCTTTAAATGTACCCATATTTTTTTTACTAAAAATTCTAGTGTAGTTGTATGGTAACCTTGCTTATCAAAGGTCATTTTGTTTTGAGTTATATACTTCTAGTTAATCTTTGATTTCATTATTCATTAAAACATTTGTACGGCAACAATGGCAGCGACAACATTTTCCAGAACTTTTTTTACTAAATTTAATGTTACGTGCAAACAAATAATTGCCCCTAAATTCTACAGCTCGGCTGGTAAGTAGAACATGTGAAATATTTTTATGAAACTTGTATTATACAATTTACACATAGACATACATATATTTTTTTATGAATGTCCTTTAAATAGTAGTTCAAAATATGTTTTTCTAATTATAATACGGAATAATTGCATGAACATATGATTGAAAATGGAACTTTTATCCGGCATATTTTAGAACAGTTCTCAAACGTTTTATGGTTGTATTCACTAACCTGAATGTAGCTTTAAATAATAGTTGGATTTTTGTTTTTGAATTTAGTTATACTTTTAGAATTACATAATTAATGCTCAACAGAATATTTATAAATTCATAATTCTTTTGTACAAATATTATATGAATAGTATTTTTAAGTTTTATTTTTAAAATTGTAATTAAGCACAATATAAACTCATGCCTTAACTAACCTATATCTACAAAATGTGCAAGTAAGCACTTTTGATTTACGACTATTAAAATATTTGTTTGTTGTATGTTTGTTATTGCTATGGATACGTAGTATATTGTAAACAAATTTTCATTTCCCACGGTAACCATAGACAAAGCTAAGGTTTCTTCAAATTTCATTTGTTAAAAATTGTACTGTTTAATTTTTGTTTTGTAACTAGTTGCTAGAAAGTAGTGAAATGAAGATTTTATTATTAAAATATAAATGAATTTGGAAATAATATCGTGGTTCATTTCATACTCGTATGATTTATAGCCTGCGGCTCATGCTACAAACTATCGTACTCGTATGAAATGAGTACCATTCCATGCTTGTTGTACAATATATTGCTATACCACTAAAAAATAATGAAAAATCATCTGTGACCCATTGGCAGCTAGTAGTTCAGAAGACGGGTGAAGCAAGGGTTTAAAAATAAAAATATTACATATCAAATACTAAAAATGTTTATTATTTATAAAATATTAACAATTAGTCAGCCTTATTTTTACATAAATGTGAGATCAATTCTTTTCTCTTTCATACTTGCAAATTTATCAATTATATCGTCATAAAAAGGTTGTGAATTTATTAATTCATTCAATAAATCCTTTTCAATAGAAATTTTTGATAAATTTGTAAGTCTGTCTTGTGGTATACTATTACATAGGTAGGTTTTAACGCTTTTTAAACAAGAAAAACTTTGCTCTACAGAAACACTAGTCGATGGAATAGTAAGTATTAAACAAAAGAGTTTATATGCTTCTTTAAAAATGTTGCCGTTTTCCTTCAAAATTTCCATAAAATTTTGTTGATCTTTATTTGTATATTGTTTATCACCATAGATAAGCTGTAATTCATTTTTTAATCGTTGAGTATCATTAAACAAATTGGGGTAGTACGTCTTCAAATTATTTAATGCTTCTTCCGGAAATTTCTTTGAGTACATTTCGAATTTTGAATTGTCCATTAATGTGATGAAATGAAGTTTTTCTACATCTTGGAAACGTGTAGTAAGTTGCAGTTGTAGAGTATCTAATATTTCGTAGTACAGTATCTTATATTTTTCTAAAACTTGGTCTCGAATTGCTGTTTTTGAAGCAGCTAGATTAAAAAATTTGGTCACTGTATTTTCATTTCTTTTACTGTTTAAAAGATTTCGCGTATTATTAATTTGCGAAATACAAAAATTAATATCAAAAGACTTTTTCTGCAGCACATTACAGAGAATGTTTGTAAGTTCAAAAATGTCATTAAAAACAATAACCAAGAAAGCAAATTCAAAGTCATTAAATTTATTTAGAAAACTGTCACTCTGTCTAACTAAAGTTTGGTCGGAAGTTGGTTCGTTCATAATTTCAGTAAACACTTGCTTTAAAGATTCCCATTCATTATTCACAACACTTATAATTCTGGAATTTGATGTCCATCGTGCAATAACAGCAGGTGTTCTTTTTCCGATTACTGTGTCAATTCGCTTGACAGAATGAAAGAATGCCGGTAAACCATTTATAGCTGCAAAAAATATGCGACACTTGTAAATATTGTTGCAACTTTGTTGTAAGATTAAATTTAAACGATGTGCCAGGCTGTGTACGAAAATCGCTTGAGGTACTTCTTCTTTGATTTTTGCTTGAAGTTCATTTAATTGTCCTGACATTACACTCATTCCGTCAAAACACTGTCCAACAAGTTTAGATTTATAATCAAACTTTTCGAGACATTGCGATACGAGGTTAAACATTGTTTCAGCTGTTCGATTGGTACTAACATCATAAAATCCCAAAAACCTTTCAACTAATTTTCCGTCGTTATTCACACATCTGATTACAATACTACACTGGGATTTTTGAGTAATGTCTGTAGAATCATCTACTTGAATAGAAAAAAATTTGGACTCTTTTATTTCTTTTTCAATGTATTCATCTATGTATTGCAAAATACAGTCAATAATTTCATTTTGAATTGTTTTGGAATTGGTGGAAAACACAGGCTTGATTTTTTTATATTGTTCTTGAATATCTATTGGGCTTACTGATATATATGATTCCAATAGTTCTTTAAAATTATCGTGATTATTCGAAGATTCATCTTCCTGTTGATTACGAAATGTCAATTCTTGTTTACACAAGAAAAGAACTGCTAGGATAGGCAATCGCATGAAACGTCTGTTAAGCTGTACATTTTCATTGTAGTGTTTAATACATAACCTAGAATGTTCTCTTAACGAATCTTCAGTGGTTGTAAATTGTTTCTTTAATTTTAAAAATTTTATTGCACATCGCATGTGTTCGGACGAACCTTCATGTTTGTGAAGTGCACGAGTAACATTACCGAAATCATTAAAACCGTTTTTATTCCAAACACTTGATTTAACACCAATAACTAAACAAGGCAGACAAAACAGTTTATTTAAATAATAACTACCGCACAACCAGTCGAAGTGTAAATACCATGACATTTTAAAGTTGCGAGTATACACTTTGTCTTTTACTTTTGCAAGTTTGCTTACATTTAATATAGGCATAGGTTTTTCACAATTAAAAAAGTCTTTCTTGTCGTCATTATTCCAATTTGAAAAAGGTGTTTCTAATAATACACATACTGTATCATTCGACGGAAACATTGCGAACGAGTAGCGCGAAATTAATACGGAATAAATACAGTTGAAGCAGAATGAAAATTTGTCTCACTTGATTCCCCTACCCTCACTGACTTGGACGTGCCGTTGTCATGGCAACCGTTCAAACTTGCGTTGTTTATACTGACGCAGCAAAGCGATTCGCTGATGCTGCTGCACTTGAGTATTCATACAAGGCTGCGTTCCAAAATCAAGAATACCAAGTATTGGATTACGAGTTAGAGTATAATGATATCATTTAAGACTGCAGCGTGCGTTGGAGTAAACATTTGAAACTAAATTAAAAATGGATAGTAATTTTCATGTTCAGCTTCCATATTTAAAAATTATTGTGGAGTATTTTCCGCACCCTCTTCTTTAGCAGGATAAGTAGAGTTTCACTTTGGAGTAAACTCTGGTTGTTTTGGAACAGGTTGAGTAAACTGAAAGTAAGCCTATGAGTTTTGATTTTGGAAAGATTTTAAGTATATTTCTTACTCTAGAGTAGAGTTTTGGAACGCAGCCATCTGATGTGACCTTGAAGCGTTGTGAACCTTTAAATTTATGCACTCATTACGCGCGAAATTTAAATTTTCCTTTGAATGATAAAAGAATTTTTGAAATGTAAAAATATAAAAATAATATTATTAATTTAATAAAAAGAAATTAGGTCAAATAAATACATATATTTTGTAAATATTTTTTTATTAAACAAAATAACAATATTACAAATTCATTAATATGCACAATTTTCTATTTTTTTCTTTTTGCTTGATTTTAAAATTTGCATTGCTATATTTTAATACATAAAAAATTCGGAATCTGATATATAATTTTATTAAATAGTTGAATGGAAAATTTTCACAAGGATGTTGAAAACTAATGTCTCTACATAACTCATATAGGCCATTTCCAACACCTTTAAAACAAATTAGGTTTTCAATATTGTTGTGAAAAACGTTTTCTAAAGAACATATATAATTATAAAAGTATTCGCCTAATACAAAATTTTGATAATAAAATGTCTCACAAACTTCACAGCTGTGCACCTTTAAACAGTTGTTTAATAAATATTCTACAATATCTTTAAAAGAATTTTGTTCCGGTAAACTTATTCTATGATAATCACAATTTTCAACCGAAAATGATGTTTGGGATTCTTTGTGTACAATATTAATTAAATTACTACTTTCCGTTGCCATGTGTTTAATTAAATTTATTAAAATTTTGTCAAAATTATCTTCGCTATTAATTTTATTAGAATGCATGAAATCAATTAAAAATAATTTTTTAAACGCTCTTGAAAACTGAACAGGTGTAGGGTTCACAGTGTTACCAGTTTCTTGTCTTATATTGCCAAAAAAATTTTCTAAACAGTCTTGATTAATTCTTCGTGTAAAAATATACTTAAAATTGTACTCATTTTTAAGGTACTCAAATAACTGCATTAAAGAATTAATAGTTATTTTCCAACAATTTATCCATTTGATATATTTAGTTTTATCGACGTCGTTTTTATTAATAATTTTTATTTTATGTAAAAATTCTAACATTTCTTTTAAAAAAATGATGTATTCCGGCTGACCGGTGAAAGGTTGGTTAAATTCTTTATTTGAGTTATAACTTGATGAATTAAATATATCAAAAAGTTTATCAAATTTCGATATTACATCTATAGTTCCTTCTGCATCTTTCGGCAAGCAATTCAGATGTACATACGTATTCATTCCAGCTGCTACTGTTGCACTAAGCACCTGAGTTGCATATTTCACCTTCATTTTCTCGAAATTTGTTGGATAGATATGAGAATTTGTTAGTTTTGGTGCTAATCGATTAACTAACTTCTTATCACTGTTGTAAAAATTTTCTATAAGTACCCAAGACGTTTTTTTATCATCCCAATGCAGATGATTTATTGTAAGCGTATTTCGTAAAGCTTTTATCAAATGTGGAGGATCAAAATAATAAAATAATTCCTTACTTCCTAATGTAATTCTTGGATTATCCGGGGTACATTCCAGTAAATTTGATAATTGTATAAAGTTTGAACTCATATCGGAAACTAAACTTACTACATGTAATCCAATGTTTGTCAATTCAGTTACATATCTGTCGAGTGTATTCTTTACTTCAATTGCACTACAGGTTGTAGATATGAAAATGTACCCAATTGCTTGTTTCCATGTTCCATGAATTCCTCTTACCATTATAACAAGTACAGCAGAAGCTGGAACTGCTGTTTTTTCGACGCCGTTATCTTCTAAGCCAATTACTTCATCAGCTCCGTAATTGTAATATAAATTACATTTTAAACTCATCTCATCAATACATATGGAACAAACTCTTTCTTTTTCATCCATAGTTGCAACCTTTAATTTTAGAAATTGGAATAAAGTTTCATTAATTCCGGGTGTAAATTTTACTTTCTCAACTAGTCTTTGTAATTCTCTTACAGAGGGTAGATAGCATAAATTCCTTATTTTTTTATATAATTTTGGACTCTGGAAATACAAACTCAAACATGCTTTTTTTAATACTTCAGAATATATATCATGTTTGCTACTCAGTTCTGCTTGTATTTTTATAAAGTCTGAAAATTGAGGAGACAAAAACTCGTCACATAAATTTTTAAATTCTTCATAAGCTGTCTTCTCATCTTCGTATTCGAAATGTTGTATACCAAAATGGGATTGAGAAGGCGCTAAAAATTATAATACATAATAATTTCTATTCCATATAAATTTAAGTAGATTGGATACCTGTCAATAAATTTTCGTAATCAAGACTTTGTGATTCTATGGGATATATTAAAGTTGTTTTTGATGTAGAGGGCACTAAAAACAATATTACAAAATAGTAATAATTACACATACTTAAAAATAGAATAGTTCGTTACCTATTAATAAATTGTCAGGTTTGCGTATCTTTGTCCATGGAAGTTGTATTTCATCACCTAGGAATAAATTTCGATATTTAATATTTTGGCCACATCAGATTTCTCCAATTTAATATACAGGGTGTTCATTTTATTTTGTCCACTATTGCTATCTCGAAAACTATAAGAGCTACGAGGTCGTTTAAATTAGCAAACAATTTCTATTTTACTACACTATTAACATTAGACAAACAATTTTTTTTAAAATCAGTGGTTCTCAAAATACTGTTCCCAACTTTTTTATTTTAAATGTGAACCTATTTTTTATTTGCTTGTTCAATAAATGATTTTGTCTACAACTATTGAAATATGGGTACATTATTCGTATGATACTACTTATAATATACTACTCATATTACACAAGTGTAATATGAAATGTTATATTACACGCTACACTTTTCTGTAATAAATAGACTATATAATTTAACACATAACATTTTAATAAACTGTTAATTTATTAATAATATATTTTTATTATAAATATCAATATAAATGATTATAAAAGTATAATAAATACAATTTGAATAGTTATTTTGACATTTAAGTGCTACTGTGGCGCCATCTGTTAAGTTATATATGAACTACGCACACCTAACTGAATATTTAACAAATAATATCAGATTTTTTATTATGCCTGTTAGTTGTAGATAAAGTATAGTATTTGACTCGCATAATATGGCTACATTACACTCGGATGATTAAATATACTCGCTACCGCTCGTATTTTTAATTACATCCTCGTGTAATATAGCCTACATATTATGCTTGTTAAATAATATACTATTATTCTGAATTCAATGATATAATATTATCATACCCTAACATAATGATTTTTTTGAGAAAAATGCATCTGAAGTTTTATATTAAATTGATTAAAATATGACAATAATAAGAGTGTCATGACGGAAAAAACGGAATACAAGTCATTTTTTAATCTGAAATTAGAGTGCCTTGACAGATGAAGTGAATAAAAATAATCACATATTTAATTCAAGGCACTCTAATATCATGTTAAAAAATGACTTGTATTCCGTTTTTCCGTCATGGCAATCTTGTTATTATCATATTTTAATCAAATTAATATAAAAATTCAGATTCATTTTTCTCAAAAAATTCGTTATGTTAGTGTATGATAATATTATCTCATTGAATTCAGAATAAAATTCTCTATTGAATAAGCAAACAAAAAAAATAAGTTCCCAAAATAAAAAAGTTGTGATCCGTATTTTGAGAACTACTGGTTTTTATAAAAATTTTGATTATCTCATGTTAATAGTATTATAAAATAGAAATTGTTTGCTAATTTAACCGACCTCGTAGCTCTTATAGTTCTCGAGATAGCAATAGTGGACAAAATAAAATGAACACCTGTATAATCATCATATTTAAAATTTATACATACTTTCTGACGCTGATAAACCTGAATATGGTTTTGGAACAGCTAATGGTAAAAGTCTTGTTTTGTGTGGTCCCATATACATGTTATCATCAAAATGCTCAAAACATAAACGTCGTGTTCTTTTAATTTGTTCCAAATTGTTATCCAACAAATCATGTCTTCCAGAAGCCTTCAGCCACCTTTTACACCTGTATTTAATAACAAACATTATATATTTTACAAAATCTAAGAATCGTTTAGCATAACTTACATTTCAGGATCTTTCGGAAAAGAAAAAAACCTACGTTTTCCTTTTTCCATTTTTTCAAATCTGTTTCCACAGTCTTTGTATGAACACCTAACCATTTTATTAAAAAGAAGAAAACTGCACCACAATGCTATAGGTAGCTCGTCTAAAACAGAAATGGATCTGCTGATTTTCGCGCATATAATGCAACAAACAAGTTGAAGGAGTACTAGGAATCGTAGACCCATGCCTGGTCTACCAGTGGCCCTGTGCAGTACTGGGTTATAGTAGCTATACCTACCCCATATCAACGAATATCAAAATTGCACTGATCCAATAATTAGGGGCTGCTAGGGACGTAAACCATAAATGGGAAAGCAATCTACCAGTGGCGTGGGATTATTTCAATAACAAATGGAATTTTTGTAAATATTTATATTTTAAAATGTGTAATGTTTATGAATAACAAAAGAAAATATCACATTTATGAACATCATAAAAAAAAAATAATTATGAAAATGGGTTACATCGGTTTGGTCACTGACAATATTTTTCTTTGAAAAAAACAGTTTCTTTAATATCTAGATTAAAATGTAGAGGAGAATGGATTACATCGGTTTGGTCATTGACCAAATTTTTCTTTGAAATAACAGCTTTTTTAATCTCTAGATTTTCAACGCAAATTATTGTTAATACTTTTTCTGCTAAATATAAGATTACGAATCACCCTTTCCATAAATGATTATTACCTGCTAATATAATCGTCGGCAAATCCTGTGCTTTTTTCTGTTTATTGTAGTTACATGTTCTTTAAATCTTAATTTCAAATTTCCTTAATATATTATATAATAATTTCTTAATATAATTTCCCCATATGAACTAGGAACTAAGTACGCCACTGGTAATAAACGCAATGGGGGTTACCTTCTCCCATTGGTTGCTCAAAATATGAACGAAAATGCTTCGTTTCTATATTAGACGAGCTTATAAATTTCACGAACACAACTCACAACTATCAAGTTTGACAGTTTACATGGGCGTCGACAAGAGGTGGAAAGCTGATATAGCTTCTTCCGATTTGAATACATGAAATATAATAATTTCTATTTGATAATTATTTTTCCAACTTTTTGTGAAGATAATAACATATTTGTTTCTTATTGGAAGTACAGAAATTTTGTTTCCATATTTTTATTATTGTTCCCATATGGAAAATATTGAATGCACGTCAATGATATGAAGAAGGAAACTCTAGTCACGAAGATGTGACGAATCTTTCCGATTCTAAACGATGATCCCTTTATATTTGTGCACATCCACCATCTCTCTCTAATTTTCGTTTCTCTGTCTTACTGTCGCTTGTATGTACCTACGGGCGTATATAATCGAGCGGGAATTATGTAACCTGAAATATGTAACCGGTGGTGTGGCGTGGCGAACAAACCACATTCCCGCGAAATTTGAACATATACAGATGGTGACTCGAACACTCTAACTTAGAGATTTAACATGTAAAATAGTCTCCTAAATATTTTTGGTAAAAAAGTCATGTAAAATTAATTTTGACTATTGATTCAGATGTAGAATTTGATGCACTTCAACTATTATTTGAAACTTTTTAACAAAATAATTAGGGGCGTAGGAAATTATGAAAATATGATTTTACATGTTGTTATATATCCCTAGTTCTAAGAAATGCGGACGCGAGATTTTCTTCTTAAATTCAGGCAACCAATGAAATTGTTCAATTTGTATCACGTTACAGTAACAAAATTTCATCTCTTCCAGCACGCGGACGAAGTAATATTTAAATAAAATATTTTCACTAATACTCATTAATTAATGTATATTTTCATATTCTACTACAAAATGGTAATATTTCGACAATGGTTTGGGATCTTGTTGCGAGGCAACCAAACCACATGCAAAGAATAAGAAAGAATTCCTTCTTATTCTGTGACATAACGTCACATACATATCGTTATCAAGTAATAACAAATTAGAAGGATATAAACTCAACAATATCGCATCAATTTAAATTAAATTTCATTTAAATATTTATTATCTGTTTAGTAGACAGTTAATATTTATTTGTTTCTTTTGACATAGATTAGTATGAAATGTTAGACTATAATAAATTTAAAGTCGGTCATAACAATATAATTAGGATAAAATATATTGAAATTAAAAAAATTAAACATGTAATAGTATATTAAATATTAAAAACGGTAGGGACATTTTACCGATAGAAGACAATTGTTTGGAAGAGGAACGAAGTGACGACTCCAATTATTGTATGAGATCGGAAATACTTACCGTTTGTAATGCTTATATAATTTATTGCACGATTAAAATTAAATTTCTCTCAATATCAATAAAAAAAGTACCTATCTAAAATGAGTTGTATTAAAATTCTTTCATGGAAAAGTATATTTTCATGATATTTTTCAAACATTCATTTCATTTTGCAATGTTACAGTCCTTTCAATTGTGGTTAAGTTTTGTAAGAAATAACTACGAAAATAATTTGCACGGTGACATTATTTATCACATCAGTAATTGTAGTATTAGTAACTGCATTTTTAATTTTAATAGCAAATAATGAAATTACTACTTGGATTTAATAGTTATTTATGGTACAAGTGTGTTACATTACAGATAAGTTACTTGGGAAAAGTTTAGCTCACGAGGCCGTTAAGCCGAGTGTGGTATTTTTTCAAGTGACAGGTAATTAACACACGTGTGCTATACATTTTATCCAACACATTTTAATCATTGATATAAAATATATATACGATTTTTGACAGATGGAATTTCGAAATGACATTTAGGAACAAAATAGTGTAGAGAAGTTTTTATAACGTAGTTACTATGACACGAACCAAAAAACAGTGAGCTAATATATTTAGCTCACTAGTGACTTATGTTGGATAAAAAACATTTCTAACAAAAGATTTTCGATTTTGTTTCCAAAGCACACTTGACCGAAATGAATAAAATCAATAATTCTCTAATTTCTTAGTTAT
This sequence comes from Stenolophus ochropezus, assembly GCA_035578165.1. Taxonomy (NCBI): domain Eukaryota; kingdom Metazoa; phylum Arthropoda; class Insecta; order Coleoptera; family Carabidae; genus Stenolophus; species Stenolophus ochropezus. The sequence goes on from JAQOWZ010000008.1 coordinate 25,223,999, forward strand.
TTTTCTTTAATGTGCATGTTTTTTACATCATTGGAAATAGAAAAAATCTTCATTTAAAAGTACTAAAGACAACTTTGAGCCCCAGTGTATACATTTGACTGTCTAGCAATGGGCAAAATTAATTATAAAAAGTTTGTAAATAAATAAATCTGAACTGTCAAATGACCCAAATTTTACAAATACTTTAACATTACTTGAAGTTAATTGCTGCTGATGGCGCGAAAAATATAATAAGCGAATCGGAATGTAAGTATTGTAATAACTATTCTCGTACGCTAGCTCCGCCTCAGTTCATACTTCCTAGAAGGTTATAATCAGGGCAAGTAACCGGTTAATAAAACCCGATAACCGATATTTTCAACGAAAATTGCGAACTTTAATCGTAATTTTAACCGATATTTTTAAGGTTGAAAAAACCGGTAACCGTTGACCAAAAAAAAAACCGGTTTTAGCAAACATTAACATTTATTTTTAGCACGAAAAATGTTTCACTTTTCTTTATTTCTGTGTTATCATTTGTATTTGAATATGAGTAACGACAGTTTTTACAATTTCCATTTTATTGGAGAGTCATAAAAGTAGGTAGTCCTTAGAGGTAGTCTCTTTGTCAGCATTAGGCAAGTTTACAATTGAAAAGTGACCTGCGTTTTTCTGAAGGTATTACGGGAATTTTTGCAAATATTCATTGCATTTTTTTATTTGTTATATTTTTCAGATAGTAATTTTTTTTTATTAATTGTATTTTTTTTTAAATTAAATTTTTATATTTAAAAAAAAAAATTAACCGATATATTAACCAGTTTAAACCGGTTTCCAACTTTCAAAATCAGGTTTTCGAACTAAAACCGATATTATTATAACGTTCTCTATAAGGGTTAACCGTTAACCAGTATTTTTTTCGGTTACATGCCCTGATTATAATGTATTTACATTCCTTGCAGCTTAAATAACGTAATATTCAGTAGTGCCGGTCGTTCTGTGGTGATCACAGCTAAAAATTTAAAAATTATATTTGTGTAACTGATAGTGAATTTACATTTAAATTAAGTTAAGATTAATATTTATTCTTTTTTTCAGCATCCTATGAATTTATCAAGCTAGAAAAACGCGGAGCCAACAACAATGTCGCCATCATAACCTTAAACCGCCCCAAAGCTCTAAACGCCCTCTGCAATGGTCTCATGACAGAAGTAGGCAACGCTATAAATGAACTTGAAAGAGATACCTCTATTGGTGCCATCGTCATCACTGGAAATGAGAAAGCGTTTGCAGCAGGCGCTGATATTAAAGAAATGAAGGATAACACCTTTGCATCCAACATTCGGGGAGATTTCTTGGCTCACTGGACCAGGGTAGCTGAATGTAGGAAGCCTGTTATTGCTGCCGTCAATGGATATGCTGTAAGAAACAATACATAATCAATTTTTTATTATTATTAACAATATTTGATCGTACGAGGGTGGATCAAATAGACTGCGTTAGTGTAACGGTCATTTTGTGGCGCCAAATTCAAACTGAAACCCTAACTCGCCTCTGCCGATTTATACGCCCATGTTATTCTTATGGGAATAAAAATATGCTATCTTTAAACTGCTAGAAAGTTTTATAAAATGCAAATGTTAACTATTAAATTTTATAAATACTAATCTCTAATGTTTTATCTATCTTCTAATGTAATATACACACCCAAAAAACGTAATATTATTTAATAAAATACAATTTAAACAGTAGGTGCATATTTCTGAAAACATATGTCCTAGCTGTCTTAGTATTCAGTTCAACCTGTCACTTTAATTGGCACTTTTAACCTGCTGCACCAAGTAACGACATATGTTACTATTTGGGATACTACTTTCTTTAAAATCAAATTTTTCTTAATTTATTCTTTTATTTGAACTTTTTCTGTACGGAAAGCAAAAAATAATATTTTAGGATATAAAAAAAATACTATGTTATAGTTAAGAATCGCCAAAATGCTTTAATATCGTGAAGTGCATACACTCAGATTTGAATTAGGGTTTCGCGCTAAAAGTAAACCTTAACCTCACTAATGTGTGGCGAAAGAGTTGGCCTCTGGCGGAAAATATGCAAACTAATACAATGAGGTTAAGTTTGTTTTTAGTATATTTGCTTGAGTGTTGTTTGAATGCTAATAAATTGCGAGTACTATTGTTTAAAATATAATTTTACCAACGTCAAAATGTTAATGGTAACTTGGAGATATTTTTCCGTACCACAGTGTAAGAGTTACGTAGTCTGTTAAATGATGATAAATGATGAGAAACTGTTTGATTGAAAAAAGACAGTAGATTGTAGTTATTTTGAACCTATTTAATTAGCCCCTAAATATTACAAAACATTCGATTATATACTATAGTGCAGTTAGGGTCCTGATGGCTCATATTTCTTACTCGTCCTTGATCCTATAAAATGTAAAATAACTAAGCACAAAGCTCAGTGAGGAATTACCCAAACATTCGCACATTTTCACACACAATCGTACCTCGTGGGCAGCCTGGTCAGGGCCACTACAGTCGAAAGCTGTTCGCTGCCTCGTTGGCAACATGGCTAGGTTCACTACAGCCCAAAGCTGCTCGCTGCTCCGTCGGTAAACCAACCACGGTTTGCAATTGCATTACACATACTCAATATCTCAACATTCTACCATCACGCCATATTCAACTGAATACACTATATCACACTAACTCATCTCATATCATCCATGGTAATTCACTCACATCTATACACGGTAACTCAACTCACCTCAAATCTATTTGCACTAGGGCACTATCAAAAAAACTACACAATATGTATGCGATCGCTCTGAAGTTTAGAGAAATACTAAAAGAAAAATTGTAAATCCCTCTGCATAATATTCATGCTACTAATTAAATTAGGAAACTTATATCATTATAAAGGAAATTATAATTACCATCAAGTTATTTAATTCCTCAAAGAAATATTCGCAACACAACCTATTTCCAATGTAACTTAAAAATATCTCCCAAATGGGTTATACTAATGTAGTAAAATTTAATTATGAAAAAAAGAGTTATTCCTAACATGAGATTTCTTTTATTTTTTTTTGGCGCTGAACAGGTATCACATGGATTGTGACGTACGTGGGACTCATGACATATCTAAAAAAAATGTAGAAACTGTACCACTGCTGTTCCGCTATTGGTGCCTTATGACAGACAGACTGCCGCGCCAAGCGTTGTGTTCGAAAACATGCACCCACTATTTAAATGTCATGAGTCCCACATACGTCACATTCGGTAAAATTAAAATTTTCAAGGAATTTTTAAAATTATATATCTCGCTCAAATTAAATAAAAAAGGACTCAAAATTTTAGATTTGCAATAAAAAAATACGTGAGTATCAGAAAAAAAAATTTAAAAAATCATTAGAATACCCCATTGACAGTCATTTCGAAAAACTAAAAAGAAAACGTATTGAACTAAAGATTAACAAAAATAAAAATAATAAAATAATGCGAAACCATGGCAAAATAACTAAATAAAACAAAATTAATTAATGCTTGCTACAACATAATATACAATCTACAATCTATCAGCATTCTAATGACCATTTTGAATAGTTCGGCGTGACATTTGGTGTCCTCGCTCCTTCCCTATAAATGAGGGAAGAAAAGACAAAAAAAAATATCTTATAACTATACCCTGGCCGAGAATCGAATCCGAGACTCCTGGTATATGAATCAGTTAGGCCGCCGTTATAGAAAATTCAGTTTTCGTTAGTCTATTTTTTTATAAGAACGTAGTAGATGTCGCTTCGAAGGCAGCCGTTTTTACAAGCATTAAATATGAATTTTAAATTTTGTTGGGAATACATGACGTATGTTTTTGAATACCTGGTAGCATTGCCATAAACCAAATGTATTTTAAGTTATAATAGGTAATGGTAGTATTAGCAGTATTTCAGTTAAATATATTACTGTTTTACTGAGAAAAAAATAATTATGCAATGGTTTTGGTGTAAATAGCTCATTTATTGCATAAAATAATTAATAGTTTGCGATAGAAATATCTAGAAACACATTATGATAAAATATTTCGATATTTGTTTTTAATCTTTATCTAAGTTATTTTTTATTATTTTAATATTTATATATACAAGTATAAAAATTATGTAAAATTAAAAGGAGTATATTTTATTTTTAATGAATACGTTATGAAAATGAATACTATTTTCTTTTATTTCATCAAATCAAAAATTATATATGTAGGACATTTAGATAATAAAATACATATATGTATTAAAAAAATTTTTTTAAAAATTCCCCATATTTCATTTTACTAAAATCTTCAAAATATTATAAAAATTTAAACCAAATTACTTGAAAAGTTTAATGTGTCACACCCTTTCGCCCGTAAACGTTCTATTCTCCACACTTGTTATATTGCTCGTCATTGTACCTTGCACACTTTTAATCCGCGAAAAAAAAATATCTTGCACACATTTTATTTTTCAAATCATTTTATCATCCACACATTTTATCTTCGAAATCATTTTATGTTCCACACATTTTATCTTTTACAGATTTTTTCTTCAGAAAAATTTAATACTGAATGTTATATCTAATTATAAATATGTTAATTGCATAGACAATTAAATGAATGAAAGGTACAATTATAATTTTTAAAGATGAAACGTTGGAGAAGGTAAAATGTGTGGAAAATAAAATGAATGAAAGATAAAATGTACGGATGATAAAATGTGCGCAAGATAAAATGTGTAAGATACTTTTTTGTGGATTAAAAGTGTGCACGATAAAAGGAGTGCAAGACTGAATGTTTGAAAGATACAATGTCGAGCAATATAACATGTATGGAGGATAAAATGTATACACCCCACCCTTTCTTGTAATCAATTTCATTTTTGAAATATTGTTCTTTCTCTAGCTTGGAGGTGGTTGCGAATTAGCCATGATGTGTGACATCATCTACGCCGGTGAGAAGGCCAGATTCGGTCAACCTGAAATCGCTTTGGGCACAATTCCCGGAGCTGGTGGCACTCAGAGATTAACCAGAGTTGTAGGAAAATCTAAAGCCATGGAGATGTGCCTGACAGGAAACCAAGTCACTGCACAGGAAGCTGAAAAGATGGGGCTCGTATCTAAGGTAAAGACTTTTTCAATAGACAGTTTTCACTCAGACGTTTATTGATAATTTTTTAAACTTCACTTTATAACCGATGATTAGGTCGGTATCTTCATCTGTGGTTAAAGTGCCGGTTACTATAATCATCGTTTAATAGAAAAGTATCGCATCGAAATAGTTAATAACGTATATTTTTGACAACTTTTTCGATGTGATATTTTTAGTAACTACTTTAATCAGAGGTTAAAAAATCATTCCTAAAATGAATAATTTTACTCCAAAAACACGAATGGAACACAACGTCGTATAAAACAAGTATAATACACATTTTTCATACTTTTCTTCACTTATTTAAAAAAAATCTTAAAAATTTCAATTAAAAATATAATACAGGGTAATCTAGGGATATATTTGTCAAATATGGTAACTCTGTTGAATGAAATTGGGCACATTTATCTGTCAAAATGCATTTAAAACGGGGCATGTAACCGGTTAAAAAAACCGGTTAATAAAAACCGGTAACCGATATTTTGAACGAAAATTGCGAACTTTAACCGTAATTTTAACCGATATTTTTCAGGCCGAAAATACCGGTAACCGTTAACCAAAAAAAAAATAAACCGGTTTTAGCGAACATTAACTTTTATTTTAATATCATTTAGTGAGAAAAAATTTTAATATTTTTTTTTTACATCTGTGTTTTCTATTTGTATTTGAACATGAGTTTTTACAATTAACATTTTATTCGAGAGTCATAAATGTTTGGCCGTTGAGGTTACTTAAAAAGTCTCAAATAAAAACGGCCTTTGTCAACACAGGCAAATTTAATATTGAAAAGTGACCTGCGTTTTTCTGAAGATATTACGGGAATTTTTGTGAATATTCATTAATTAAATTGCTTTTTTTTTAACCGATATATTAACCGGTTTAAACCGGTTTCCAATTTTCAAAAACCGGTTTTCGAACTAAAACTGTTATTATTATAACGTTCTCTATAAGGGTTAACCGTTAACCAGTATTTTTTTCGGTTACATGCCCTGATTTAAAATATTGTAATAGTATTTTACAATATTAGCCAGGTAAAACAGTTTTTACTGGTGATAGGAGGAACTGACTGGCGAGCCGTGTAGGCGAGCCTGTCATCTCCTTGAACCAGTAAAAACTGTTACCTGGCGTATAATGTACAATAGTTTACTTGTTATTGACTTGTAAATAAAATTAAAATTAAAACCAAATTTTGACAGTTACTAATTTTGTGTCAAAAATTGTTTTAAATGATATATCGTAAGCCTTGGAAGACAATAAACAATGGAACTACTAGCCAGTAAAACTGACAGGTGTCATCTTAACATGCTAGGTACTAGTAAATCTGACAGCTGTCATTTTTACAATGTAGTAGCTTGTAAAAATTAATTTACCTGGCAACAAAGAGTTAAGATAAATGATAGTTTACAAGTCAGTCACAAGTAAAAATATTTACAAATCTATACATTATCATTCATGAAATTTTAATATCCTTTTAAATTAGTTTTGTTTATTCGGTTTTCATACTCGAAATAATTTAAATTGTATTTAAAAATATTTAAAAATATTGGAGGTTATCAATAATTTGACATTAAAAGTAGGGTGCAGTTATTAGAAGTATCAATTTTTAACAATATCTTATTTTATTAAACTGGTTTCGATATAATAATAGGGCAATTGTTTACGCACAGTATAAAACAATTAAATACTGTCACTTTTAATTATTCAATTATTCTCATATTGAATTGACAAAGTCATGTGGAAAGAAAGATAAATAATAAGAAAATAATTATTTTACATTACCTTTCAATATTGCGAAAGATACAATCCATAAAAAGGTTAAATTATCAGCCGTAAAATTTTACCAGGAAAAAAAATTATTCTTTTGAAATAAATATGAAATAAGTCGCATGTTCTCCCGTGTTAAGTTACTAATATCACAACATAATTTGGATGTTTCTATTTCTACGCATGCGCAAAACAGTGATGAAAACATTTCATAAATTATGTATTTTCAGTGAACTTTTTGTATTCATTTTTTTTTCGTGTCAGGTCTTCCCGCCAGAACAACTGCTGGACGAAGCTGTCAAACTAGGAGAGAAAATTTCAACTCATTCACAACTGACTGTGAGCATATGTAAAGAAATGGTGAACACTGCATACGAGACTACTTTAAGAGAAGGTCTTCACTTTGAGAAGAGAATGTTCCACGCTACCTTTGCCACCAAGGATCAGAAAGAAGGAATGGCTGCTTTTGCAGAGAAAAGGAAGGCCAATTTTACAAATGAATAAACTTAAAATGTAATACATTATTTTCGTACTAATAAAACATTTCTTTATATTACTTTTCTTTATTTTATCAATACTAATAATAAGAAGAAAACAATTGAATGTTTTGTTTGATAATAATAACTGTGGTTTACTGTCAAAAATATTACTTATGTTTTTTCCTTAGACTAGGAATAGTGGGGAGATAGGGCATGCTGTGTAAGTCGCCGTAAGAAGGAATTCAAAATCATCAGAGCGATTTTGAGCCATAATGACATGTCGAAATCAGCTGAAACAGTCTACTCGACCAGTTAAATACTATACAATTACAGTTGTCCAAATAAATACTTGATTATTCATGTATCAACACATAATTTTATTTTATAGATGTAAATACATATATTCGTATGTAATAACAATAAACAGTACAATACAAATTACTAAAAATAATAAATATGTAAATGTATAACAATTATAAAAGATTCATTTTCTCTAATCATTCCATAGCAGATATAGATAGGTGTAATATTATGTTGATCTACAAAACCATGTTCAAATTTATTTAATGGACAATTTTCCACAATATTAAAAAAATTAAATGTAAATAAAGAAGGCGTTTTACGAACAAGTACAGTCGAACACATAAGTTTACAAACTAGGGTAGCCCAGCAACTTCATTTTAATCAACCCCATTTTGTATTTACTGACGATCACGAGAATACGTTTTTAGTTTGACTCAGTTTTCTTAGTTTTAAATCTTTAATTTTTAATGGATTAGTTTTTTCTACTTTAGTTGAGTTTTGTTTACTTTGTATTCTTTTATACCATAAATTACCACCATTAAATAAATTTGAACATGGTTTTGTAGATCAACATAATATTATACCAGCTGCTATGGAATGATTAGAGAAAATGAAACTTTTATAGTTTTACACTTTTACATATTTATTATTTTTAATCATTTGTATTGTATTCTTTATGGGTAGGCTCCTAGCAACCTAAAAATTGTATACCTACATTTACAATTAATGAATTATATATTTGCCTAATCTTCAAATTGATAACTATTTCATATGAACTTCTTCAAATCTTGAGTTACGCTTTTCTCAACACCGCATACGATGCCTTTGATATAAAGCATTCTACGCGCTTGTACTTTTACTCATACACGAACCTATGCATTTTGCTAACAATTTTTCATCAAACTCATTAGCATATTCAATGTTTGTTCACCGTTACATTAATTTGATGGTTTAGTTACTTTTTATTTTTATATTGGTATTAAACAGTTCTTATTCGTGTTAATAGATGTCGCTGGAGAGTACAGAAATGTCAAAATTAAATGTTTTAAATTTATATTTAATAATATATTAAACTTTAGTGTAGGTATTTTAAAATCAATTAAATAATATTATAAATAAATATATAAAAAATATGTTATCAACGTGTTTTTAAACCTAAGATATAAAAATCTAGGTTAGAAAAATCAGTTTTTGATTAATATCAAAAATTATAATATGCAATGTATATTTATCCTAATGCATGTTAAACAAAATATATTTTTTACTAAATTATAATCTTTATTACTGTATAATTATAATTATAAATAAAATTCAACAGACAAAATTAATAAATATATATATTGTTTCTTGATTTATAGGTAATAAAAACATTTCCTTGCATTTTAGTATTGCTGAAAGGAACAAACTGTGAACATGTTTATTAGCTCTAAATCACTAACTCTTTGAGGAAGATTTGAATCGCATCACTAGGTCCATTTTATAAATCTTTTGAAAACAGTAGCCATTACATGCATAGTCCAATACCATTTAATATTGTTAAATTAGTAAGCTAAATCAGAAAAAGTAACCCCAATCAACGTAACATCTACCAACATGAAGCATATCATAAATTTACTTTGGAAAAACTAAACGTTACATAACACCAATGAGTAAATAATCTATATCTTTTCCTTTTCGTTGTCTTTTGTACAATTCGAAGAGATACATTCATTATGTTTGGCTGACTTCCCCAGATAGCGCAATTACGAGGGTGGTCCGATAAGTACTTAGCCTACAAAAGAATAACAATTTTTTTTGAAAAATGGCGATTTATTTTTCAACATAATCTCCTTTGAGTTCTATACACTCGATCCAGCGATGCTCCAACTTCTGTAACCCGTCTGAAAAAAACATTTTCTGAAGGTGTGCAAAGTAGGCTTTCGTGGCGGTGATAACTGCCCCATTCGACTGAAATTTCTGCCCAGCGAGTGACTTTTTCAAATTTGGAAACAAAAAAAAGTCGCACAGGGCCAAATCCGGAGAATACGGTGGGTGGGGTAGCAGTTCGTAGCCTAATTCTACCAATTTGGCTGTGGCGAAGGCGGAGGTGTGAGTCGGTGCATTGTCATGGTGGAAAAGCATTCGTTTCTTTGACTAATGGGGCCGTTTTTTCTGCAATTCGGCGTCGAATCGGCCCAATAATTCGGCATAGTAGAGCCCTGTAATCGTTTTACCCTTCTCCAGGTAGTCGATGTAGATCACACTTTTTGAATTCCAGAAAACCGTCGCCATAACCTTTCCGGCTGATAGGACAGTCTTCGCCTTCTTTGGAGCACGTTCGCCGGGTGAAGTGCACTGTTTCGACTGTTCCTTGGTCTCTGGTGTGTACCAGTGTACCCATGTTTCGTCGACGGTCACGAAACGACTCAGAAACTTCTTCGGATAGCGCCTAAACATCGTCAAATTCTGCTCTGAAGTGGTTTCACGGATGCGCATGTTGTCAGGAGTGAGCAAACGCGGCACCCATCGCGTCGACAGCTTTCTCATACCCAATAATTCATGCAAGGTATGACCCACGCGGTCTTTTGAGATGCCTACTGTGTCAGCTATCTCACGCACCTTCAATCGACGGTCTGCCAATACGAAATCGTGGATTTTTGTTACGTTATCCTCCGTGGTAGCCGTTTTCGGGGCACCTGGGCGTGACTCATCAAAAACCGACGTGCGACCACGTTGAAACTCGTTAAACCAATTTTTGACGGTCGCCATCGAAGGAAAAGAGTCACCCTATACAGCATCCAAGCGTTCTTTAATTTCGCTGCGCGATTTCCCTTCCAAAAACAAGAATCAAATCACCGACCGATAGTGTTCTTTTTCCATTTTTTTCAAATCTGCGGACACGCTCGCTTCCACACGCGGTCAAAACAAAACTTCGCGTCCGATTCGGCTGAAAATTTTACAGTAGCTGTCTACGATGATGTTCTAAGCAATAAAAAATTGCTCTTGCGATTGTTGTGCTATAGGGCGGTGAGGCTAAGTACTTATCGGACCGCCCTCGTATATATGAACAATGAATATTCCTTAGGAATATTTGGATATTCTAGGAACAATCTGTTTGTGTTCTGTAATATTCACAGAAATTCCAGCAGATGTCTGTAATTGTTTAATCTCCTACTTTTAAGAAATATTTGTATGTTCAGATACTTAGAATAAAAAGTATCTAGCTTTAACAAATTTATGTAAGTATCTTTTAAAAGTATCATTACTTCTTGTTATAATAAATATTGATATCCTCCATGACATCTATTTAAAATTCCTGATCTTTTTGGCCAGAAAAAAGGCAACAAAAGACGAATTTACTTCTTTGTTTGTACATACGGAGTGCAACAACTTATATTATTTATAACTATTAAACTACAGCAATATGAAATATAAAAATACAAATGAAAAAAAAATCATTGTTATGTATAAATGTATTAGTTTATTATTGTTTGTCACATCATATGATATAATATAATTCAGTTCATTACTATATATGTACATTTACAAAGTATTAAAACAGTATTCATTCACTTTCACACATGTTTAGAAATTGTAAAACAAGTAGAAGTACATACTTTGTAACTTTTAAAACTTGTAATATATGTTTAAAATATTGGAATACGATTGAACTATGTATTTAGATAATAATAAATAAAAATCTAGCAATGTTTTCACTCTGTGTTTATAAGAGAACATATATTTAAATTACATGTGACAGTTGCTAACTGTAAAGGTTATGGCCAACCTTGGTTCTCAAAAAGGTCCAACAATATAAAATTGTTATTTTAAAAGATGTTTGTTAATTTGTTTAAAAATACTGGTACCTAACTGTAAGATAAGAGAAAGGAATAAGAGAAATTATTTTTCATTATCATATAATGCATGTTTATAAATAAAAGTATGATGTGAATATATGAACAGTATTATTTTTGTGGAGTTATAATATATATATATATATATATATATATATATATATATATATATATATAAAAGTTAAAAATTTGATGGTGTGTGTTGTGTATGTTATGTAATAAATATTAAAATATTATTGTCATATGGTTTCAATAGTTCAATTAATGCTCGTAAGATGGCGCTGATAATTTAAAAAGGACTAATATCTCGTAATTCTAATTAGTTAGCAACAAATAACTTTTAAATTTATGTATTATTTGTAAATATGAATATTTAATGAGTTGTAATAAAAAAGACAATTTTGACATGTTTCATGTTTTATCTCGAGAAAAGTCCATTAAAAATATATTATTTCTGCTTGACATCTAAGTTGAAGTTTTAATAACAAAATGTTGTTTTAAGCATAAACAATCACGGTGAAAATGCTTAATCCTTATTTCTGGACCATAAATAATAATAAATAAATGGGCAGCAACAAACTAAACGTTGTAAAAAGAGAGAAAATTGACAAAAACAGGTAATGACACTTGTAGGTTATATTAATAAATTTTGTTTAAATACATTCATCTACTTTAAACATTTGTTTATTATGGTTTACAGGTATTTGTAATTTATTTATATTGTAATAAAGGATTTTCAAGGTTCAATAAAGATAAACACAAACACATCATATTTGTTGCAAGTATTGTGTATAACTCTTTATTTATAATAATATAGTACACACATTGCATGTTTATACATATTTATTAAACAGTCTAGTCAATTTTATATGCTGTACTTCAGGTTACTTGTAAAATCCTTCCGCATGTATGACTGCTATCTGTAACATAATTAACATTATTAGCATTCATTGCTAAACTATCTTCCACATATACATCTGTAATTGTCATAAACATTCCACACTTGTCATCCGAACACTGTTCTCCAGGTTCTTGGAATTAACAATAAACACGTTAATTGTTGTCTCCAAATACATATTATCCTGTTCCATATCTTTCCTTGTTTGTTTAACAAATGACATAAACAAAAACGTGGTTTGCATCTAACCTAAAACCATAAGACAGTGTTATTCACTTATTATACCATATTAAATATACTCACATTTACCCAAAGTACCTACCACAATACATAGTAGTTTATTGTTATATACCATTTAAACATCCTCGTAATTAGTTAATAAGTAAATATGAAGTAGTTTTATTGTAAAATTACAAAACATGGTAAAATTTTCTGAACTACAATTGTCTGGTTTTGACGTTTATTTGAATTGCCGCCTAGTATCGCTAGTTGACACTAATATGCGTGCCGCTTTGAAATTATTACAAATAAATAGTATACATTACAACAAATATTTCCAGGTATAACACATAGTAGCACCCCCCGTAGAAGGGTGTGAAAAAATATTATAAATAATTTATATGTATATTATAACATATATAATCGTACAAAAGTATCACTGGTACATTTTATACCTATTTTAGCATTGTACTTAAATTATATAAGACAAGGATTTAAAGTAATTTACTTTATTTATAATATTATTTTATTGATTTTGAATTATCTACATTAAAGTTTAATATTTTATTAATTACAAATTTTAAATGTTTAAATTTGACGTTTCTTTGCTCTTCAGCGTCATCTATTAACAGCAATGAGAACTATTTAATACCAATATAAAATTAAAAGTAACTAAACCATCAAATTAATGTAGAGGTGAACAAACATTCCCTGTATTCAAGACTTTGATCAAAAATTGTTAGCAAAATGCATAAGATCGTATACGAGCAAGATTACAGGCGCGTAAGGAACTTCTACTTGAAGACTACATATGCGGTGTTGAAAAATGCAGAAGTCAATGTTTGAAGAAGTTCATATAATATTATATTGTATTTTGAAGATTCGACAAGTGCATAATTCAATGCCTAAGCAGGGCAGTGTAAAATTATTTGAATGTTTCATGCACTCCCTTCTTTATTGTTATTTCATACGAATATATTTATTTACATCTATAAAATAAAATTATGTGTTGATTCATGAATAATCAAGTATTTATTTGGACAACTGTAATTGTACAATATTTAACTGGTCGATTAGACTGTTTCAGCTGATTTTGACGTGTCATTAAGGCTCAAAATCGCTCTGATGATTTTGAAATATACGCGTCCATATGCCTTGCCTCCCCACTATTCCTAGTCTAAGGTTTTTTCAAATAGTACCCATACTTAAATTGCATTCAGCAGCAACTGTTCTCATTGAAGTTCTTGGATTGGCTTAAAAAATGCTACAATATCTATTTCAGCGTCCTGATTTTCTAATCTAACGCGCTTATATTTTAATGCATCCGTAGTAGCAATCACCGGTAAATTTGAAATAATGCCACATTTTTGTTATGTCAAAATAAATGTTAAATCTTGTGTTGTTTGTTTCTTTTCTATGCTATATGTACCCGTTGATTTAAATTTTCAATCAACGATGTATTTTTGAATATGAAATTTACTTACAAAATAAATCGTCGCGCTGTCATGCCTGTCATAGGAAACAAGAAACACAAGCTATTAGAAAGAGATAGCAAACGGGTTGAATCAGTTGATCTACCACCCTCCAAAATAGTTGGAGAAGTTGGACCAATTCGGGATCTGTTGTGGGTTATTTAAATAGTGCCAAGTAAACAAAATTAACCTACCAGGTTACTTAAAAAATCCCTATATACGTATTAGAAATACGTATATGAAAGTCCCAAATAAATATAGCCTTAATAAACACTTAAAAAATATCAAGCTTTTCTTTGTAAGAATGATTAATTGTTACCGATAGGTATACGAAATGGTCTAATATTCTATTTTGACAGTAAACAACAATTGTCATGAAACAAAATATACAATTGTTTTCTACCATAGCACTCTTGTAACAAATAAATTTATATTAAATTATCATAATTCTTCATGGGTTGACCATTGTCGAATTGAAGGAAAAAAAGTATAAAAACCATGGGATCGGCTCCCTTGGGGGCAAAATTTCTTATGACTAAAATCAAAACATAAAATTACAAGAAAAAATAAATACTACTGAGTGCTCTAATTCTCGACTCACTGAAGCCAGAGTACAATTCAGAGCAGTCAAAATTATTCCAGAATGTGTTCTGATTTTACTAGGCTAAAAATTAGAGAAAACCTTTCAAAATGCTCTAATTCCTGACCTATAGAAACCAGAGTACAATCCAGAGTAGTTAAATCTGCTCCAAAATGTGTTCTGGTTTCAGCAAGTCAAGAATTAGAGTAAACACTGAACACACTGAATGCTCTAATTCTTAACCCAATGAAACCAGAGCACAATCCAGGCAGCCAAATCTGCTCCAGAATGTGTCCTGATTTTAGTAGGCTAAAAATTGGAGCAAACATTTCAAATGCACTAATTCCTGACCCACTGAAACCAGAGCACAATCTAGAGTAGTTAAATCTGCTCCAGAATGTGCTCTGGTTTCAGCAGGCCAAGAATTAAAACAAACACTTCTGACTGCTCTAAATCCTGACCCACAGAAACCAGAGCACAATCCAGAATAGTTAAATCTGTTCTAGTTTCAGCGGGCCAAGAATTAGAGTTTAGAGCACACGGTGAAGCGTGCTCCAATTCCCGGCCGGCTGAACTAGATCACCTACAGGGCACCTTCTACCCAAACCACCAAGCGGGGCGGAGGCCCATTACCGGAGTCCTAGCTAGGATCACCGGTATATCCTGAGACGCGCATTATTACCGGTCATATGGATTCCTATTGGCTGATATTCAATCTGTAATTGTGACTACGAATTTAAAAATGAAACTTTGTATACATGCGATACGTGGAATTCATTGGTAATATTGCAACTCACACCTATTTTAGTGAAGTAGTCAGTTACTGAAATATGAAAGGAGGTACAATAATTCTTTAAAATAATAATAATTCAGGGCTTTATTACTGATGTAAAAAAATACTGCGCTAAGGGAAACATGTCCTTGGGGGCATTGCCCCATAGAAAATTTACCAGGGGGCATAGGCCCCGGTGTAGTCGGCGCCCATGATAAAAACTGAAAATTAACTATTATGACTGTCAATAATAATGATAAAAACTATATATTATCTGATATCTTATAATTTCACTGAAATTAGCATTTGAAATTAAAATTTATATAACGGCACCATATCTGTGACGTCACGTAGGAAAATGAGAGCAATAAATGTTATTAATGATAAATTAGTCATAACAATTAATGAAACAATGTACAAGATATCAATATAGGCAATTCATAGAATAAAATAATAGTTATTCTTTATACAAGACGATAAAATAATATTTTATCGACAAGGGGAAAGTGAATTATTTTTCGCGAGTTGATAATTTAATTGTCGTGTATAAAATTATTTTTTTTTCTGAATCTGATTTTAAAGAAATTGAAATTAGAAAACTTTTATTTTTATTTAAGAACAATTTCAAAATGTTAGCAGTGTGAGTTGCTATGGGAATGTACTTCAAATAAATGTAAGTTAAAGTACTTTATCTACCCTTGCTGTTAAAGTGTTACTTTATCTACCCTTGCGCTTAAAGGCTACTTTATCCACTATTTTGAGTTGACAAAATTGCACTATAACATCTGCTATAGAAATTATTTTTTTAATCTAATTCTCCTTCGTGACGTCACATATCTTCTCTCCAAAACTTTATTATTGTTTTTCTCCGGAACAATTGTGCAATTTAAAAAAAATACGGGTGTTTTAATTCAATTTAACCAACTTTGTAGTTCTTATTTGTCTCGAAATAGCAATGGTGTGCCACTTAAAAAGAACAACCTGTATATTACTATAATGGCGAAAATAAATGTGTTGGGCACATCAGATTTTTTTTCTTTACTGTTCTTTATCAAAAACTTGTGTTTACAGCTTTTATTTAGTTATCAATTTTTTGTCGTTTCGGCGAGCCTGTCATCTCCATGAACCAGTAAAAACTGTTTTACCTGGATAATAATGTAAAATACTATAAACAATTCATACTTGTAGGTCGTATAACATATTTTCAAATGTAGTTTTTTATAGACATGACACCACAAAATTTATAGAAAAGTTAATTTATTTTGGAATTTCATTAGTAATTTTAGGTAGTAAATAAATTTTATCGAGTTTTCAAATAAAAAATAACTACTTAGCAACATATTATATTTTTGATAATAATACTTATATGTTTCGAAATATGTCATAATAAACTTTTCTTGACAAATTTTAAAAGCAAATGCATTTTTTACGAATATTATATTTTTAATACAACAAGCCTGAATATCTCAGAACGTTTTTTCGCGACTTCGTCCCATTATAACTAGTATTACAGAATTCAAAATCGTCCAGAAACTCTCTGTTTGCCGGTAAAATATATGGATGCGAACTTAAATATTTTACCATTACATTCTGTCAAATTTTTAAATTTTATTTTATTGGAAATGTAAAACGTTAATTAAAAGAACTATTTTTGATTTATTATTCATATTATACTCGAAGAATATGAATTCACATTCGTTTTATTTTTTAGGTTAAAACAATTGTCACTAAATTTTTTGAATAAAACAAGTGAATTATTTATATATCCATGTGAACTGAAAATGTTACCGACATAAAAACCTATAGCGTATAAAATTTTAAGTAGTAATTAATAATATTTCTTTAATACATTAAAAGTGTCATCAGCGCAAAAGATCTTGTGTATCACACGCCCAGAAACTCTTTTGAGAGATCTCATATTATTTGCAGATCTCGTTTTCAGCTCGGTCTGTCAAAGGAAGGTCGCTCTCGCAAAAGTTTAGTTTCCGGTCTAGTGATACAAATTACTATTATATATTAGATTTTTGACATTCTGAAATTACTTCATTTCTCAGTATATTATTGGTAATTAATAAAATAGCGTCATAAAAGTCATTTCTGGCCTCGTCTGTGAAATATTTCGAAGTTGAAGTTTACTTTAAATGCGAAAAAAATAATAATTTAATGTTATTTTATTGCATAACTAAATTTTGTGTTTCTGACGGTGAGACTAAAAAACCTTTTTTTCTTTTTCAGTGTGACTCATAAATATTTTTTCCGATCTATAAATTAATTTTTGCTGATAGTAATATCTACGGGGTTTCTATAAACAAAGAAGGTGACAATAAATAACGATAGATAAGTGCAACTCTATTTAAAACGTAGTTGGGCTTTAGAAGTTCACATTTTTTTAACATCCGTTCCAAAATGAATACAAAAGTATTTCTAATTTTGTTACTGTGTGTTTCTATTAGTCTTCAAGCAGGTATTTATAAATAAATAGTGTGAAATTCTTAAATAATTGAAATATTTGCAGAAAATTAATGGTTGTTTTATAATTCGGTCATGGTTATGATAGTATTTCTGAACAAAATGTTTATAATTTATATTGTTATTTCTAAAATGAATAATATTATATTCAATTAATATTGAGTGAGTTAATTTATTTAAAGCAAGTTTTGGTTATTCTAAAATGTTATTTTAAAGGAAAAGGTTCATAATTGTCATTTTATTTTGTGAGAATGAGTTCTTCGTACTATTTTTCAAGTTTGTGCCTTTTAGGTCATTTTTAAATAAAAATTAGTGGCTTGAAAAAGGAATATTTTTTGTTAGTATTATTCATTCAACGTTTGATAATTCAATTGTAGCCTGTAGTAATTTAAACTTTCTTGTTATTTCATTTCTACTAATATTCAGGTTAATGCTACTATTTTTAAATTAAACAAAAAAAATATTAATCATCGTTAGTGTTTGATTATTTAGCGAGGTTTGACTTTTGATTATTTTTTGATATATTTCAATAGCATAAGTAACCTTAAAAAATATATTATCCTACGCTAAAAAAAAACATTAAAATGAGCTATAAACGAATTCATTTGGTTCTTGTTTGTTGCATTAGATGCGCGAGAATGATTGACAGGTCCACTTCTATTTGGTACAAATTATTTTCATGAGAATGAAGTTTGCCAACACTTGCTTTTTTGTTGTAAATCATTCAAATGAGTAATAGCCATTATAAGCGAACAGAATACTATACTTTATCCACAACTATACCATAAAAATATATGTTTATTACAACCAAATATGTCATCATACTTTCACAAAAGAGAATAAAAATATGAATAATGACAAAACTAGTGTAACTTTCGACTTTTTATGTAGAAAAGCAATTGAATAGTATTATTTCATCGAACTGTCAATATTACTCAATTATCAGTAAAAGTGATACTTTGTGTGGCGAGAGAGTATAGAGATAGTTATTTGTGTATCAAGGTTCTAAAAGTAATCTTTTTGGGCCGAAACCGAAGTTTGCAGCCGAGGCTACAAATCAGATGAGGTCCAAAAAGAACTTTTAGCCGAGGTGCACACAACATTTTTTAGGCGATTACAACAAGAAATTATGAATTTTCATTCAAAATCAATTTTTGACATCTGTCAAAATTTACTTTACGGCCGCATTTACTTTACGGCCGCATTTACCTTACGGCCGCATTTACTTTACGGCCGCTATTTTTACTCGCAAATTCATTACTTTTTCATTAATATTAGTAAAGGAATAGTTAAAATTTTACTTACATGTCTTATTATATTCAAAAATAATTAATCGCATTAATATGAACTATGTAAATCAATAATGAACAAACTAGCGGCCAAAAATTTTTACTTTGACAGATGTCAAATAAAAATTAATACTTTAAGGTTGCCAGCAGATACGAAAAACAACAATTTATGTACCAGCCGCCTAAAAACGTTATTTTTAACCGGTTACATGCCTTGATTTAGAATATTATGAAAATATTTATAAACCTATATATTACGAGTTATGAAATTTTAATATCCTTTTAAATTAGTTTTGTTTATTCGGTTTTCCTAATCAAAAATAATATAAATTGTATTAAAAAAATATTTAAAAATATTTGAGGTTATCAATTTGACATTGAAAGTGGGGTGCAGTTGTTAAAAGTACCAATTTTACAACAACAAAAACACCAAAAATAGTTTAACAATATTTTATATTATTAAACTGTTTTCGATATAATAATAGGGCAATTGTTAACGCAAAGTATAAAAAATATATTATTTTCCTTCAAGATAATGTCAATTTTGTATCTTACTTATCAAAAGTATATGTTATGTACTATTTCGATACGATATTTTTCTGTCAACCGATGGTTAAGGTAACCGGCACTTTAACCAGAGATAGAAAAAACGGCCTTTAATGCTTATTTTAAGGTTTAAGGCTTTGTGTTACCAAATTTAATTTATTTAATTATTTGTATTTGACTAAAGAGAATTAAAATATTGTTCGTTTACGTTGTTTTGTGTTTAACTTCTGTCTTTTAATACTAATACTTTAAAAACTAAATTTTAATGCACTCAGTCAGCCTAAATTTTAAATTATATACGAATTTGAATTCGGACGAGAAAGAACAATAAATAAAATAAAAATAATAATAAAAATATTGATCAAATAAATAGAAGTGTAATTAATAATTACATGTATCCTATGATTATTTTTTAATTTTAGAAATATCAATCAGAAGAAAGAGGGATTTATTTTCAGCAATAGCCGATGGATTACAAGCTTCAACAGATATAGAAGGAGGAAAATACTTACCTGGATTTTGCGAACTAGCAAAAACATATGAAGATCTGCTTCCCAAAGACCCTAATTTCATTTTATCTTTCATTAATACAATATTAAAATGTATTTGTCAATTTTTTGGAGCGGTCAAACTGATTTAGACAATTAAATTATTTATTTAAGAATTAAACATTTTGAAAATACTTTTGTATTTTATTTTAATGATTTTTTTCAGGGCGTCCATTCCTGAAACGTAGTTTTCAGACTCTTGAAGTAGGTATTTCTCACATTCACTGACGTCTATGTTGATGTTGCTGTATTTGTTTAAGAAGTCTAGGATTAAATAATTATTAATATCAATGGCATTTTCAGCTGTGATCTTCTTCATGAACCAATTTAACCAGTAGCCAGCTACAAATACGGTGTCTGATTGGTTTTCATGAGTTGTATGCCTGAAATTTTACAAATATAAATATATTATTCCCAATTGATTTTTGCCTCCCTACCCATACGTGACAAAGGTATTCATTTTGATTTTACAACAAGTTTTTGATAAATATACACATATGTGATGTGTGACACATTTAGGTGCATTTTTTAATTATCCTTATTACTTCACTTATATTTAAAGTGAAGTGAATGGAAATGATAGTTATTTTTACCGTAATGGCTGTATGTCTGTGTGTGTGTGTGTCTGTGACGATTTTTCGTCCGCGATAACTCCATATTAAGTATTGTGCCATTTTGGAATGATAATACTACAAATTTCATCGCGAGAAAACATATCTTCCACATATTTCGCCGAAAGAACACCTCTTCCACAAATTTCGCCGAAAGAAATCTATTCCACAAGTGACGAGAAAAAAAATTTCGCCGAGAATATTTCTCTTCTACATATTTCGCCGAAAGAACATCTTTTCCATGTCTTCCACAAATTTATCCAAGGAAACATATCTTTTACAAACTTCGCCAAGAGAACATAGCTTCTAGATATTTTGTCGAGAGAAAACATTTCTTCTACAAATTTCGCCGAAAGAACATCTCTTCCACAAATTTCGCCGAAAGAATGTCTCTTCTACGCTAATTGTATTTATTTTAAATAATTTATGAATAATTTTGTAATACCTATACACACAATAAATATAGTAATAATAAATTTGTATCTTTTATTTAAAATGAAAATATCTAGTAGTAATAAATAAACAAATGAATATTGACAGCTCCATTTGATGTTTATGTGACATACGAAATTTGATGATCAAGTAGGCTTAATGAAAGAACAGCATGCAGTGACATAATTCAATGAACTTTTTCCTTTAAAAAATAAAGGTGAAATAAACTAGTCTAAGAACATATACTTACAGCATAGTGTATACGTGTCGTTTGTCTTCTTTATTTTTTACATATAAATCCATAGAAGTCACATTGGTTTCTATATGGAATGTCTGTGTGTTAATAAATATTAATGGCTGAGTAATTTCAGCCACTTCAGTCATTTCTTTTATGGAAAACATCCAAGGGTCTAATATAATTCCTCTCCTACAATTACAATTTTATTTAGCTAACAACATATATCATAGATTCCATTACAAAAACGGGTAATTATTGGTTTTGAGCAAATTTATTATTAAAAATTTTTTTGAGTAACCGTTAGCAAACATTAATCTCTCTACCGTGAGTATTATTTAACGTGAAACATTGGCATGTATCATATCCATGGTTACAAGTTGATATTTGATTGACAGCAATGTATACTTGCTTACCTCATTTAAAATGAAACATAGGGAACAAATTTGACATTTGCTTTTCAGGTTATAAAATTTTCTGAAAGGCCTTCACAATTAAACAATAAAATATTATTGTAAATGTTTTTAAGTAATAAATTTGCTCGCTATTTATTCGTTGTTTTAAACAAGGGTTTATTTTGTGAATGTATACCTTAAGATATCTTTATTTTTATAAATAGTTAACAAGGCAGTAGCACCACCAAAGGAATGTCCCATCATAGACAAGTCATCTACATCTATCAGTCCCTTTAAATCATTTAAATTAAACCTATTATTTCTTTCAGATGGCAAGTCTTTTAAAATATTTACAGGAATGTTTCCGGCATTTATATTTTGAATTATTTGTATAAGTTTTGTACATTGTTCGGCCCTCTGTTTTACCTTAAAATAATAAAAAAGTAAGTATGACATCAATTGACTTTGCTTATATAACACGCCGGCGTTACAATCGTTTTGCATGGTTACGACCCTTTTTAAGGAAAAGTATAAAATTTCACTAGAAAAAACTACAAATATGGATTTCTTTTCATTTTTTGTCATTATTTCAACAGTATAAACAATTAGCCTATGAGAAACAATTTTTTTTAAGATCAGCAAAACACTTTCTAAATTTATATTCTTTGCATTTTACGCCGTCTGTCAATCACGTCGCAAAAGATGTTAATTTATATAACATTTGAAGAACAATATTTTATTTATTAAAAATTCGTTAGTTAAAACTAATATGAAACAAATGTTAATTTTTTAAGAAATAGGTAATTAATATATAAAAAATATTACACCTTTCATTTGTAATGTAAGTTTGTTAATAAATATTATTATATTTATTATTATGTATCTAATTATGTACTTGACTGGTAGATTACTTGAAAATGTATATTGCTTCGCAACGCCTATTTACTTTTAAGGCATTAGTGTTTTTTTCACTGTTGTGAAATTTACGATTCCATGACCAGCAAAACGATCGTAGCGCCGAAGTGTCATATTGTTGCATCTACTATTTTGCATCTTTATCAGGCAATACCTATTATAATACCACCAAAGCAATTGGCTCTATATATAATATAAATTGATTGCTATACTATAAACTTACTTGTCTTTGACGTACTGTAAAGTGGTTAGGGCCTAATTTTACAGGAACATAATTTATAAAATTTCTTCTGTCTTTTTTAACATCCTCAGCTGATTTGTAATAATACGTGTTACAGGCTGATTCGTCCCTAAAAATACACATGAATATATTCCATATCACATGTTAAGAAGATATATGTCGGCTCGAACTTCAGCCGAATGAGACAGAAGAAGAGATGAAACGAATAATTTATGTCACTTATTGTTTATTGAGAAAACTGACGAAATTGATTTCTTCTTTTTTTGCAATAAATGTAAATCATATAAACGTGATTCACATCTATAAACAACTATAAATGCCAAAATGGATCTCTCGTCCTTTTTATATTTTATTACATTTGCCACATTAAAACAAATAATAATATTTATATAGCAGAAATAAAAAACATTTCAAACAAATAGGCTATGTAAGTATTGTTACTAGTGACATCTTGCGGCGTTCACCGCATTTTTTCCGGTAGCTATATAGCAAGGGTTCGTCAGATTTTGATCGAACATTCTCTTCAATAGCAAAAATACACGCTGCTGCTGCAAATTTATACTTCGCAAAAAACATTTTTTTTAATTGTTTTTCACAAAATTAATTATTTATTTTTTCCCACTGAATGTAATAGAAGTCTGTCTATTTGATTATAAAAAACAAATCATATTTTATGTTAATTCCAAATTTCACCCCTTGTGTCAAAATCACTGATAAGTAAATTATTGATATTTTATTTCCGCAATAATTGCCGTTGATTATTTTAATTATTTCTTTGATTAGCCATATTTTGGATTGATTATCTCAACTATTTTGATTGTTATAATATCTTAGAGAAAAAATAACATTTGATTTAATTTCTTGATGATTTTTTCATTCCAACCTTAATCACGGGTTTATAAATTTACTTAAGTTAACTTAAATAAGCAAACTAGACTTCTTAAGTTCTTTGAACGATTTGCTATAAGACGAACTTTCATCCTGTTGTGTGAATATTTTTGCCTTGATTAGTACTGCTTGTTGAAAATTTTAGTTTCATAATTTTTTCTCACGGCAACACTACATTGTTTTATACTTTGCATTAACAATTGCTCTATTATTATATCGAAAACAGTTTAATAATATAAAATATTGTTAAACGGTTTTTGGTATTTTTGTTGTTGTAAAATTGGTACTTCTGTTCTAACAACTGCACCCCACTTTAAATGTCAAATTGTTAACCTCAAATATTTTTAAATGTTTTTTAATACAATTTATATTATTTTTGAGCAAGAAAACCGAATAAACAAAATTAATTTAAAGAATATTAAAACTTTGTTTTTAAAGATTAATAAATATTTTCATAATATTTAAATGCATATTGACAGATAAATGTGCCCAACTTCTTTGAACAGAGTTACCACATTTCACATTTATATATCCCTAGATTACAATTTGATATTTTTTTAATTGATTATTTCACACATGTCATTTTCACCCAATCAGAATGCTTCATTTGATGGCTGTAGTGCCTCTTTCACAGTAGATGATTACGATATACTATCATTACGATACTCTGTCGTAATGATAGCTGTCTATTCACACTAGAAACTATTGCCATCTATTGCATTTATAAGACATTACATTTTTTTTGAAAATTGACAAGCCTGAATTTCCTAGGTTTGTTTAAATCTAGTTAGTCCGTGGTTAAATTCTACACAACAAACAACAACATTGTATTGTAACTTGTGTATCTCTAATCATTTTGAGATTATGTTTGGTTTGGTTTATTTGTTGTATAATAAATTTTAATCTTCGTCTACGACTTTTTCTTGCAGTTTGATATATTTGATATAATTCAAATATTTGCAAAAAATAATTACACATATTATCATCATCATCAAACAACTTAACCTTGTGTTTATAATTGATAACTATGTCTTGTCTATGATGACAGTTTACAAACTAAATTTCAATTTATGTTGGTATTGAAACGTCACAAACATCACGTGATCCGATCGTAATGACAGAAATCTCTGGATGCCGCTTTCACACTAGATGATAACTATAGGATAGTAATGTTACCCAATCGTAATGTCCTAGTGTGAACGCATGAAATCGAACATTACGATCGCCTGTAGTAATGACAGTCATAGTTACATTTTGTTGATAACAAAAATTTATGTTTGAACTACGTCATTCGTGAAATAACCAAGCAAATATAATTCGAGCTATGAATTTAATAGGTAAAATTTACTCATAATTCCTGCGAAGTAACGACAAATCGGGTCAAAAATGACTCTTAAATCTCTCCAGCTTCGCTGTCGCGATCCAAATGTCATTTTTGACACTCGTTTGTTTATTACTATGCAACAACTATTCCTAATTTTTTTCAATAAATTCATGACTCTTATTATATTACTTATGAAAATGTTAAGATTTTTATTGAATAAGTGAAGCAAAGTATAAAAATTCGTATATTATACTCGTTTTATACGACGCTCGTCGAGCCCCAAACAACTTATGGAACAATATACCGTCTTATAAAACTTGTATAATAATATACTATTATATGACAGTTTAAAATAAATATTAAATATTTATAATACTTTATATATATTTTAATAGAAAATTTTTATCGAGGTAATACTAGCATATCACTTGTAAATAGCATATACATATATTCAGGTATTTCTCATGCACTTGTAACATAAGTTATTAGATGTTTTATAGTTTTATAACGATTTTTCAAGTTTTTGTGAAAGAAACCTTACCTATGTTCTATGAAGGCAACAATAAAACCTCTTGAAGCCAGTTCTATACCTATTGAACTGTACAAAAACCTAGCTCCTCCCAAACCGTGCGAAAACACTATACATTTTAATTTCTGTCCTGTTTTAATTTGGGCTCCATATACTGCTGGCACTTGAATAGTCCCTACACAAAGATAATTTAAAATAGGTTAATTAATTTTCCATATTATAATTTTGTGAACAATACCTGACACGCACCAGAAAACAAATCGCACTAACCATAACCAAATCATTACCACTCTGGCAAAACCTCGCATGTAGCTGTCGTGTGGTATCCATGGTATCCAGTCATTGGAATAATCCTGAAAATAAAATCCAGAATGAACCATGTAAATGTCAATGGGGAATATGATTAATTTTTTTTGTCTTATAGTTAGTCTTAGATTAAAATACAATGAACTGATTAGATTTTGACAACAATTGGTTAACCGGAAGTAGTACTTTGCAATAATTAGGGTCCCTAGAATACGATTTTACTATTTTTACCGTGTTGTCTATATGTCCGTGTGTCTGTGTGCCTGTGACGATTTTTCATCCACGATAACTTCAATACGGTACATGTAAAAATAAGTATATTTGGTATTTGAGAGTTATATTCAAATATGATGAACTAATTATTAGATTTTAACTACAATGGGGTATTCTAATGTAGTAAAATTTAAGGTAAAAAATGTTTTAACATTGTGGATTATGCTATAAAATGACTTAATTATGAAAAAAACTCAAAAAAAAGTTATTCTTAACATGAGTTTTCTTTTTTCTTATTTTGGCGCTGAACAGGTATCACGTGGCATGTGACGTACGTGGGACTCATGACATATCTAAAAAAATTTGTAGAGACTGTACCACAGCTATTCCGCCATTGGTGACTTATGATAGATAGATTGCCGCGCCAAGCGTTGTGTTTGCAATCATGCCCCCACCATTTAAATGTCATTAGTCCCACATATGTCACATCCGGTAAGATTCAAATTTTCAAAGAATTTTTAAAAATTCATATCTCGCTCAAATTAAATAAAAAATGACTCAAAATTTTAGATTTATATTAAAAAATACGTAAGTTTCAAACAAAAAATAAAAAAATGGTTAATTTTTAGTTTTTATACTTTTTTTCCTTCAATTCGATAATAGTCATATAGCCCATTGTAGCTTGTTTTTTGTCATCCGCCTAATATCATCTCAGTTTAAAGTGAGTTGAACTAAGATTTTCAAGAAGTAAAATAGTTATTTATGCAACTAGTGTGTACAGTAAATGTTTCTTAGTCAAGTGCGGAAATGATAGCACGAAATAAAAAACGTTATGTTACACACATTTATCCTACAACTGAAACGTTAATAAAAACTAATTTCAAAAGTAAAACCATGGATAAATATGTTTGTTTCCTAGTAACGATTAACTTTCATGCGCTAAATACTAAATGAAAAGTAACTCTAAAAATTCAAAGAGGGCATAAAGTTTGTACTTTCTGCTTGGTTGTATGAAAATAGAATTATCTGTACTATCCTTCAATCTAGATATAGGATAGGAAATAATATCTGTATCACTTACATCTTCACTTAAACTGTTCCTAACGATAAAGTTAAAACATTGCTATAAATTTTAAATTGAAGTTAATTTATTATTTAACATAATATTTTCAATATTATTGTCAAGTTTGATATTATTACAATTTTTAAATTAACTGTTGTTGCATTAACTTTAAAAGCAAATGTCAAATTCGTTCCCAAAGTTCCATTTAAAAAAAATATACGTTGCTATCAATCAAATATCAAGTCCCAACCATAGATATGATAAATCCCATGTTTCACGTTAAAAAATACTTACGGTACATACAGACGTATGTATGTAGGAAATATTATAATTATACTGATTTTATTATATGTTTTAATTGCCTTTTAGTTTGCTTATAGTGAATTTTGAACCACTCGTACACAGCAGTATGTCTATTTGCATAAACGGCGATGTTGGGATTTGAACACTTCATTTAATTCGAGTCGGAGTTCACAAACCAAGTGTTAGTATTCCTATCAATACTGCAACAAAAAATAATTGTTGCCTTTGATTAATTGGTTGTATAATTAGTTATGTAATTCTCATCAATAAGTTAACATCTTAAAATCTTATTTATCTACGACAGTGCTAGTAAGTAATTACTATATTAATTAGAACGTCATTATGTGTTTCAAAATGGCATTGAGTATCATTTTTAAATCACTTGATTTACATTGGATTTTATGCCAATTCTTCTTTGAAGAAAATTACTGTAAAACATGCAAGCAACAATCCCAACAACCTCTTTTTTTAATATTGATTTTATTTTATAACAGAATACATAATCAGTGAAAATTTTGTGAGGCCAGAGATGTTTTTTAATTAATATGTTATCATTCAATATTAAACCGGTTGAATCTTACCGATAGCAAGGTTCAAAACCTTGCCTTTATCTATAAAATCATTCATGGAATCTAAAAATCAATCTGAGATTGTGGAGATTACACAAGTAATCATGTAAAAATTATGTGATATACATTTAAACACTTAGTATTATTTCCCAATAAGTGGGTTTTCACACGCTTTAATTTAGTTATCATTAAAACAAACACTCATAACTAAAACTTTTCTTCTATATTTTTTTAAACTTTCCCCTCGTAAAACATTTTGTGTCGTCTGTACTGTAATTTTCATCCACTTCCACCAGATGGCAATTATTTCACCTCTTTACTTTACTAAAAAATATTATCCTAAGCAACTACAAATATAACCTTTATTTTTTTCCGTGTAATCTACAATTTTCTACAACATACAATTTTAAATATATAAATTTATGGTCCTATTACCGAGCAAGGATGTATTCCATTTGACACATGAATTATATAATAATAATAACTCTTTATTTAAGCGCCAAAAAGTGTGTATTATATATGAAAAATTACATACATAAATCAAATCATAAATTAACTCGATAATTGTTATTTAAACAAAAACACGTTTTATTAACTTTTAACAGTTTGAAATACATTTTATTTCTTAAATTATAATCATGTACTTCATGTGAAAATAGAAGGTACTGGTAAATTATTGTACTTTATATCAATATATTTTGTATAAATAAGAGAGTTAAAAAGATTACTCTTTGCTTCACACTGTGCCATTGTAAAGCTTCTAACATTTTTGATATATTGGTGTAACTATTTACTTTTAAAATATATCTCATTGCTTGATTTTGTATTGTTTGCAAACGTTGAAGCTGTCCTGTATTACATATGAATAGAATAGACGCACAGAAGTCAATGTGTGGTATTTACACTTATGAATACGAATCACTTAACTTCCAGATGAGTTTATTTTTTTTACGTGATTTTGCTTTATTCTTGAATGGTGTACAAGAAAACGGAAAATTGGAAATTTATAATGTGGGAACCAACATTACTTATGTTTTGGAATTACTATCAGATATGATACACAATATAATAATAAAATTAAAATTATACCGAGGTAATATGATCCAAAGGCATTCTATTTGCACTTAATAAGTAACAATAACTGATACAACTAATTTGATCTGGTCTGTCTAGCAAAAGGAATACCACTCAAGACGATCGTAACGCCGATCCTATTGTACGGTATTTCCATTTTTTATATACTTCCTTTTATAATATTTAATTTTTCCATATTATACATATATCATTATTATATATTTCTTATATGATATAAATTAGATTTCATATTAACATTTACAACTTTTACTTAATAGATTTAGCTTCAGGCACTTGGTGAAAATGAATGAAGAAAACCAATTAATGAAAGTTTCATAAATATTTCAAATAATACTTTTTGAAATACTACAATCGGTTTATGATATATTTTCAACTTTGATATTACAGAATGATTAAACATATAACATAGAGAAAATTAATTATAACGAATTCTGTTCTGAATATAACTGTTTTATTCGGTTGTAAATTTAGTTTAGAATTGTTTACATGTTGATAATCTGATGATTGATGTAGTTGAAATGCTTTTTAGTTGGCTGAAGTCACTTTTTACTAGTAATGTGTCGAATATTTCAAGTGTAGTGTGTGATCGAAAAACTATCATATAATGGTAGAAGAAAAAGTATAGTACGTTAAAAAGCAATTATGAATTTGTGGAATATGCATCTTACAACTCTAATTACGTAATATACTATTCTGTTATAAATAGGTCGCTTAAAAAGATTCATGCCACATGTAAAACTTTCCGATATCACAGCTTGCTTATTTTAACAAGTAGAAAAAATAATACCTGTATTGGTGCTTTTAGATCTGTGGGATAATACAATCTGAAAAAGGTCCCATCTTTGGAATAATCTGTCATGATGTCCGTACATCCAGGTATGTATGGACCTGTCAAAAAATGATTACAATAATTATTAATGTGATTAGACTAATTACAATTATATCATACACTACAAAGTCAAGTAGTTTATCGTTCAGAATTTTTCAAATATTTGGAAATTTAAGTACCTAAAAATATATTATATAATTCATATAGTTATTTATATACCAAGGGCGTTAATAATTGCAATTAGGGTCTAACCGACTACAAAAATGAGAAAAAACATAGTATAAACGCCGTAACAGATATTTTCAAATGAATAAAAAACTTTTATCCAACACTGTGTAATTTTAACACCTGTAACTATGGTGTTTTTAGATAAATTAAGTAGGTCATAAGTCACTAGTGGGTTAGAAATAATAACTTTGTAGGTTTATATCATAGTAATAATACATTATAAAACATTCTCTACACTATTTTTTTATGAATAAACAGTTATTTGCCCGGGTAATGGTTATTTTCATATTTATATTGTTAAACTATGTTTATATACAAATAAGTATGTATGTATACATATGAATGAAAAAAATTTATTAGGCATAAATTAAATTTATTTTTCGCGCCTCCGTCTCATAATGACTAGTATTACAGAACTCAAAAATCGTCCAGAAACTCTCTGTTTGCCGGCCTAGGCCAGCAAAATGTAGGGATGCCAACAGAAATATTTTAGCATTACATTCTGTCAAAATTTATAATTTTATTTTATTGGAAATGTAAAAAGTTAATTAAAACAACTATTTTTGATTTATTATACATATTATATTCGTGTTGTATGATTATGATTAGGATTACGTTAATTGTTGAAAACTATCCATTCACATCCATTTTATATTTTAGGTTACAACAAATTTCACTACATTTCAGTGTCATCGGGGTAAAAAATATTGTATATCACACGCCCAGAAACTCTTTTGCGAGATCTCGCATTATTTACAGTCCTCGCTTTCAACTCAGCCTGTCAAAATAAGATCGCTCTCGCAAAAAAGTTTAGTTTCTGGACTAGTGATACAAATAACTATTTCGTAACAAAAACAAAAGTATGTAGTAATATTTTGACACTGTTGTACTTTGTAATAATTATAAACAATAAACTTCGTGTACTTGAAACATACATGAAAATATGTGTTTATATAAATAACTTCTCTCTAAATGTCTATAATGAATATTTGTTTATAATTTGATTAATTTTAGCAACCATGACTAGTTGATTACCTTTGAAAATTTCATCAATCAACAATGCCAAAAATAAGGTAATAATTGACAGTTCAAAAATTTTACTTTTCTAGGTAATCATTTAATTAAAATTTATAATTTTATAAGAAAATACTTAATTTTAAAATAATTTCAAATCAGTAAAAAACTATAAATATATTTCATATAAAATAAAGAACAAAAAAAATATATTTTGAATGTGAATTAAATTTCATTTGAATTTCAATTGTTCTCAATTCAAAAATTAAACCTTGAATCAGCATTTGATAAAAAATGTGCATTGTATTACTTTATTTCCTTCAAACAAAATAATATGAAAAGTTAATACAATAACAGAAATTATATTTGTCATTTATATTTGGAAAATCCATTAATGCGTAGAAATAGAAATCTACTGAGTGGAAACGAAAAATAAAAATACTTTTTTCCTGAACAATTTTCCTGCATTCATAATTTCCGAGGGAAAAGTTCTAATTTTCATTTCATTCCTTTATTATAAAAATATAATTTTCATTTTAATAAATGATAAAATATGCTTTAAGAATATTAATTTTTAATTAAAATCATAAAATAAATTGCAATATATTTGTAGGAATATTTTGTGCGGCAATATAGTTTTATTTCAAACAGTTTTAGAAGCTCTGTACAGTAAGTGTCAATGTCAGAATGACTGTCGTATCCACGGCAACACAAATATGTCAAATATTCTTGAAATAAATGAAAATAGAAATGAATAACATACGAACCCTTTGCAAACGGTAAGCGCGATTTATTGAACGGCCACATAGTTGAATTAGTACTAACAAAAACATAGATTCGAGCAGGTTATCTTTATGTTGTGCCTTGAACAGTGTTACCACTATACTGATAGAGAAATTTTTACGGACTTTCACCTTTGAACAAAATTACATTTTTAAAAATTGGAGAAATCGTATGTAGACAATTATCACACTTATATTTGCAAAATATTATTTTATAAATACAAAATTGTTGCAGTAATACGACTTCTTTATACAAATATATATTGTAATAACTTCCAAAAATAAAAACTTTTTTATCTTAATTTTCATATAACTTTTTATTTATTTTCGCGCCATAATTCCTTTAAGTATTACTTATTTATAGCAACATAAGTCGTAAGTGTCTGATAACATTTATTATTTGGTTACCACTATCAACGGGGTGTTATAGAAAATAATTGTCATACTAGCAGGGTAATTACAAAAATCATACGAATTTCAAGTATATTTGGTCAGCTAGCAACGGACAAAATTAACCATAAAAATTGCTAATAAATAAAGCCAACTGGTCCACATTTAAAAAATATTTTAACAATATTTGAAGTTAAAAGCTGCTGGTGACGCGAAAAATATAATAAGCGATTTGGTATGTATCTATTACTTACAAATATTATCTTCGGGAACATGAACATGGGCTCCGCAACCTTCGCCTCAGTTCATATACATTCTCGAAGGTTATAATATAGTTAATTCTTTGCAGCTTAAATAATTATTTTAAATTATGATAAATTAAACTCATAATTCTAATCAAATGAATACAAATATTGATTTTGAAGAATATAATTTTTAATAGCTATTTCTTCATTAAAAGTCCATTTGGGGAAAAATAGATAATAGGGGTATAATATTATTCGTTATTCTATTGTTTAAAGCTAAAAATGAAAAATCGCGCAAGACATTATTGCTTGCAACTCCGAATTGTTCTTAAATTGTTTCAAAAAATGAGACAAGTAAACTGTCATTTTCGGTTTCGGTTTAGAAGTTTCAATAAAGAAGCGTTCCGTTTCTTAATCTTTAGTACATATATCCGGTTATTAAGTTTTGGCTGTTTAAGTTCTGTTCTGACACTCAAATTCGTTGTTTTGTTTATTTGTGAGAATACAACTTGAACCTAATCAGAGAGTATCGGGGTAATTCTGCAAGATACATGATTTCTAATAACTTTTCAAGTATACGCTATTTTTATCTAATAAATTCTTCATCATCTTCCTCTGAACTACTATCAGTTAGTATTAAATGAATTAAAAAAAAAATACTACGCTTCCATAATCTATCAAGGACAATAATTTACACTCTAATAACCAGACATGAACTAAGATTATACATTTTTGATTTCTTTCGAGACGACACTTGAGTTTTATAAAAATCGGTCTCATCGATTTTGTTCTACATTTGTCCACATACCTACTGACCGACAGACAGAAATAATTCACATTTAAAAAAGTCAAAACGTAATATAACTGGTATATGTCCGTGAAAATTTTTAAATATCAAAATCAGAATGTGTAACATTATTAATTTAACTTTTTTCAATTAATTATTTTTAAGTGATTTGACATTATCGCCTTATCTTAAACAATTTATGAAATTTTCTGGGAAATTACGTAGATCTAATTATATCTTTTAAATATACGTGATAGGATTTGAAGGAAGTTATGTCATATTGATTTCAAAGATATGGATGGTAATCATTAATTAATTGCATCGCCTGTTATCACAAAATGATAATAAAAATCTTTCAAATTTCTATTATATATTCCAAAAATACAGGTTTTAGAAAAAATATTGTAACAAAAACAAATCATTAAAAGTCGGTGAATAATCTGTTTACAATATATCATTATTTTTCAATTTTAATATTGCATTAATTTTTATTCAACTATACATTTATGGGTTTACGTTTGTTAACATTTATTGATATTTGAATACTGTACATCACACTTTTTGCACCCATTTTAAATGTTTAACAAGCAGCAAAAATTATTAATAGGTATCTAATTGTTGTTACAGGTTATTAACCACCAAAATAAACAATTTTCCAAATAAGCAAATAGGAAACCAATTGGAAAATACAAACTATAATACCGACAACATAAATAGAATGTCACTTCGACCATATAGAGTATCTATTGAAGGAAACATTGGAGCTGGCAAAACTACTATTATAAATTATTATTCACAGTTTCCAGGCGTGGAAACATATGCTGTAAATGATATATTTTATACATTGTCCAGATTTCATGGATATAAATGATCATTATCTGTAAATCTACCTAAGACATGCCGATGTTACGCTTTGCATGGTAATGGATCGATCAATTTGACAACATTGGATAGAATAGAGGGAATTTATATCTGTCATATATTTAAAGTTTCCCGTTCCTTTTTCCCTGTTTTGCGATTCCATTATCAAGCAAAACCTATCGGTGAGCCGATCAGTCCTAGGCAATAATTATTCAGAAAAATCTGTAATATTGCATAGCACCGTTTATTTTTAATGTACACTAAAAACAACAATAAAATTTGGAGGAGCCAGAAGGAAGCGAGAGAGAAATATATCCTGTCTCCCTTCTTAGTGGTCGCTAAAACTTCTTCATTAGTAGCAGTATATAGTGTGTGCAACGAAATGCGGAACATGGTACTTTAAGATGGGATTTCAAAAAATTACGGATACTCTCTCTCCTGATAAATTTATAACAAAACTACAAGAGTACAAAGTTGTTCAAAATTAAATTCTACGTCCGATAAGATCATAATTGATGCAACAGCACGTTTGCAGTACGAGATTTATTAAATATAAAATGTAACATTTTCATTCAAAATCAGACAGCCATGGAAATAAAAGAAAATATTTATGTGACAGTTCTAACAGTTAATGACATGTCATTATAAATAATTTAGTATTTTTGTAATATTGGTATATTGTGTAAATAAAAGAAATTAAATTCAACTTAAATAATACTGAAATACAGATAATAAGAATTTTAATCAATGATACTACTAAATTGTCACACAGATATTTTCTTTTATTTTCATGGCTGTCTGATTTTTAACGAAAATGCTGCATTTTATGTTTAATAAATATCATACTGTAGACGTGCTGTTGCATCAATTATGATCTTATTTGATGTAGAATTTAATTTTGAACAACTTTGTACACTTGTAGTTTTGTTATAAATTTATCAGGAGACAGAGTATCCGCAATTTTTCGAAATGCCATGTTAAAGTCCTATGTTCCGCGTTTCATTGCACACACTGTATGAGCGCGTTACTGTCATTTTGCTTTGTTTGGTCCCAACCAGAGGGCCAAGCCAACTTCACACTCGTGATCGAGTCGTCGAGAAAAGACCGGGGGGGTTATTCTAATTCAGATAGCGTTAGCGAAACTTCGCTATTCGACTTGAAGCCATCTGTTGGATGCGAAAGGAACATCGTATGTGACATAGCGGGACTTCACTATCCATAGCGAAAGCCACAGAGGTCCCGCTAAGAGCATAACGCTTCGCTATCGTTCATTTTTATGATTTTATGATATTGTTTTGAACATGTTTTGACGGAAGCTAATTTTTAATTTTTATATTTATACGGATATGACAGTATACGATTTAATTAATTTTATAAACAGTAGTTTAATGATAAGAATAGTTTGTATATTTTCTATATCAATATTATCGATTCCCTTCTAGTTTTTTTTTCTTTTTCAAGCTTCTATACGGTCAAATAAAGCATCGAAATAATGAGCCATAGTCTAAAATAATTATGAAATAAAAGATATAGTACACAAACAATTCTTATCATTAAACTACTGTTTATAAAATTAATTAAATAGTATACTCTCACTTCCGTATAATATCATAAAATCACAAAAATGGCTGATAGCGAAGCGTTATGGTCGTAGCGGGACCTCTGTAGCTTTCGCTATGCCTAGCGACATCCCGCTAATCTATGACGTCATATGCGATGTTCCTTTTAAGACCAATAGATGGCTACATGTCGAATAGCGAAGCTTCGCTACCGCTATCTGAATTAGAATAACCCTCCGGAACTTTAAGTAGATGTCACGGAGTTAAAACTAAAACAAAATATTGAAAAATATCACCGTGTAACATAAATGGAAAATCTTCTTTTTTCGCGGATATGACCATGACTACAATCCTCCATCATTTTTGGGGAAAACAACCCATGAAATTTAAAATATTAATAAGTAAAGTTTTTTTTTTCGTATATCGAATTATTGTCAATTCACACGGCGGACTACTTATTATTATCGCCCTTTTTGGGCAAAAATATAGCTAAATCTCTTTAACTTCGGGTTCTATGGATTGCTTTAAATATTTAGGGAGTAAAATAATATTTTAATTGGGAAATTAGTTGATTCAAAACTTTAAATGAGGATACATATGTTCACAGACAGAGAATGTTTGAAAATAGGAAATTTATTCCTAATAGTGATTTGAATTGTACATAAAACACTCAGTTGAATGTTTTAAATAAATATGCCTCTAATATGTGAGAAGTTTTAATTCATTCGAATCGAATTCAATTATATTTCTGAAATCTGGACAACATTTATTATATCATAATTTTATTTTATGATTTTAATTTCTAGGAACCCATCCATTGGTGGCGAAATCTAGATGGCCACAATTTACTAGATTTACTTTATAAAGACATAAACAAATGGTATAATGTTTTTCAAAAATATGTTCAACTCACAAGACTTAAAATACAAACCATGAAACCAGCATCTCCTGATACAACAACTCAAATATTTGAGAGGAGTGTCCAAAATAATAGATACACTTTTGTGGAGCATGCATTTTCAGAAGGATATTTAAAAGGACCTGAATATGAAGTGTTCATTCAATGGTTTGAGTGGATCCGGGATAATATTGATATAGAGATTGATTACATAGGTAAACGAATATATTACAATATTATAGCTATTTTTGGCAACACACTGGTTTGATGCTGGTTCTTAGTGTTTTGAAACATTTTATTTTCTCGTGTGTTACAGCACAAACAATAACGTCACACTAAGACCATTTAGAAATAGCACAGACGAATATAAACAGCCTAACGGCGCATTCTGTCCACAAAATTCGAAGTAGTTATCACGATTAAACTAGATGGCGTTAGTGCGGTAACTGCAGTGTATTTTAGAAACTTTTTTAATGTTATAAAATATTCTCAAAAATAAAAATGATATAAATTAATTGATTACATACTGACAATTTATCAAATACGAAGTCTACCTAGAAATTTACTTGAAGCTTATAGATTTTCTTGAAAAAAATTTTATTATAAATATTAGTAAATGTTATCTACTTTTGACATTTTAATCTTTCTCCATGCCTTTTGCAAACTTATAAATATTGTATTATAACATATTTTTTTCGAAATCGATACTAAAGTATAGGTTATTACTCGGCGAATTTAGCCAAAATAGTAGCTAAAGTAAAACTTTGCAGACTTTTATGTCAAAATTTGACTTTATTGACATATCAGTCAAACTGAATGAATCTATATTTTAATACTATTATATTTTTGCAGTTTATTTTAGCACTACAAAATAACAAACATATCATTCTACAATATTATTGGTGAATTTATTTATTATTTACCTTTTATAATAATTTATCTGCTTACATGCAGACGACATCTAACATAAATGAAAATATAAAGAAATATTTGACAGTTTGACAGTACGTTTGTTATCAGACATCCCCGTCTCTTATTGGCGATGCCATCGTAGATGTCAGCGACGAATGCGGCAAATATTGAAAGCTCAATACCCGGTATAGTGTACATTATTTGACATATGCACTGTAGGTTAAAGAATGATTTTAACATTAGTTACTGTTTCATATAAATAATTTTACTGATTTTAGTGAAAACTGATATTTTATAGTTAACGTAAGCCATCGTATTGTTTTGTTCATATTTTAAAGCTGACGTTGAAGGAACTACGCTAGACGGCAGATTTTTCGAAGGTACTTACTGCATTACGTTTCAAAACCTTTTTATGATTTTGAATATCTAAAAGGTATATAATGCTATTATTGTTACTATCTTTCAACTAAATGAAATGCTCATCATAATTCACTTCACTTATCTATCCTAGCAAAATAGGCATCATCATCAAAATGATGGGAACACACGTACATGTATTTAATTTGTACTTTCTTTCCATTTCGTAATTTTAACATCCATGCTAATTGTTTATCTATCTTTTCTTCCAACCCAAATTTATTAATTATGGTCACCCTACTTTTACCAGATTTAGGAAATTCATGAAATCAAATGTCTATTCATTTTTGCCCACGAGTTACGCCCCCGAACACAGCAGTACATGCTAATCATATTTATATAGATGCAATAAAATAATATTGAGTTCAAAATAATCAATTACTACTTTTATAAACTTATAAATCACTTCAATTAGTCTATTTCAACAAAGAAATAACTGTAACCTAACAAAACGAATACCGGGTATTAGGCTTTCAATTTTTCTCGCTAGATAGCGAGCGCTAGGATGGCATCGCCAATAGCTAGCTGACGTTTTACAAACACATAATTCTATTTATTAATGTTTTTAATTAATAATTTAACGGTTTCGGAAAAAATATAATGTATACTTTAACTCCTTGATATACAAATAAATATTTATAATGTATGCTTATATATTATATACTTATATAAGAAATATTAAAATGAAAATAATATGTGATTGTTACTGCAAATTATATTGTGTGCATTAATTATTATTTTTTTTATAGTTTATTTGCGTACAACTCCAGAAATTGTGTACGAAAGAATCAAATCTAGAGGGAGACAAGAAGAAAACACATTACCATTTGATTACATTAAAAAGTTACATTATTTTCATGACAAGTGGTTGCTTGGTGACAGTAACTTGATAAATAAAAACAAATTACTAGTTATAGACGCGGATCAAACATTAGATAGTGTTCTGCAACAATGTGAAGAAAATAAACATTTAATTTTAAAGAAAGCTCTTGTACCAAAAAATATAGAAAATAAGTTATTTTAAGGAACGATATAATATATGTATATAATTGGATTATTTTATAAATAATAAAATAAACATTTGTTGAAATATTTATTATTTATTACAGTATTTCACATTACTAGCAAGGTAAAATATATTTTACTGCTGATATGACCAAATGCAGTAATAATTGTTATTTTGCTTACATTGTACTATGGTCAATTTGTTATTCACTTGTAAATACAATCAAATTATAACCATGTCCTGTTACTTACTAATGGGAAAAACGGAGTGTAGATGGTTAGTGGCGAATTGGAAAATTTCATTGGGCTTTAATAAACCTCCGCTCATAAGGTATTTTTTCGCAGCTTTTTACGGAGGATGAATTTGACCAAATGTGGTCGTCCACCATAGCACAGAATAGGTTTATATAGAAACGAAAGTAAGACAGAAACGAAAATTAGAGAGAGGTGGGGAAAGGCAACAACACATCTTAGGGAGAGATAGGGAAAGGCAACAAATTTAAAGGTCTACACAATGCTCCATGGTCATAGAACTGAATAGGGTAACATGAAAGGTACCGACACGGAGTGTCGCTTCTATATGTAACTATTCTGTGACCAAAGCACAGAATATTTATAATTCTTACCTTAGTGTTCTGTGTTTTAAATATGTATTTAATTTCGTATTTTATATACATGCGAACGAACATTTTTCCAGAATAATGATTATGACTATTCTTATGTTAAGAGCTGGAAATGGTCGAAATTTAAGACAAAGACAAAAACTAAAACCTGTGATTATAGGCGTATTCCATTTGCCACTTGGA
This sequence comes from Stenolophus ochropezus, assembly GCA_035578165.1. Taxonomy (NCBI): domain Eukaryota; kingdom Metazoa; phylum Arthropoda; class Insecta; order Coleoptera; family Carabidae; genus Stenolophus; species Stenolophus ochropezus. The sequence goes on from JAQOWZ010000008.1 coordinate 25,264,195, forward strand.
TCGATCTAAGTTACACTTTTGAATCCGGATTACTTATTTTTCATTCCATTTGACCGGATCACTTTACCCCCTCTATTGTATTTACTGATCCCAAGTAATCCATTTGCAGAGATAGATCTGAAGGTTCAGTTCAGATTGTCACGTGATATGGCTGTACTTTTGAATAATTGAAAAAGAAAATGGAGAAATTACAAATTTAAAATGCTGAAACAATCAAAACTTAAGTTTTTGAATTACCAACGGAGATGACAGACAAGACAAAATCAGGTATAATTGAATTTGTATAAAATAATAATAATAAAATTAAAATTACAACCGCTACACGGGCTAAAGTGATCCAAATGCATACAATCAGTTGTAATTTAATTTAAAGAAAATAATAATAAAATTAAAATTACAAAGCTTCACGGATTAAAGTGATGCAAAGGCATTCCATTTGCACCAAAAAGTGAACTGATCCAACTAATCTATCGGAACTGATCCAACTAATCTATCGGAACTGATCCAACTGAACCGACTTGCAAAAGGAATACTACTATCATAATAATAGGGAATAAAACATTCTGTGAGCTACTGTATAAAAATAAGGGCAAGGGAAATGTAGGGATTTCGCTAAAAATCGCAAACTCAAATGTTGAGTTTTTCTAGAAATGACAACCCTAATAAAATATACCTGGCTCTCCTTACCCTGGACCCTTTTACTTCATTACAGACTCAAACCAATTTGTACACTTTATAGTATATTCCGAAAATGAACCGCGGTGCGGTTCCGGTTGAAATATGGTTACAATTTGACCGGCACCACGGTTGAGAAACGGAACGCTTCTCACTGCGCTGCTAGACTGACGTTTTGAAAGCTGTCAAAAGTTTCAAATCGTAGTTTATATTGACATTTTAGTTAATTATGGAGGCATGCTATTTTTTAAATAACTTTATACTAACTGATAGTAGCTCAGAGGAAGATGAAGAATTCATTAGAGCAGGTAATTAATAATAGCGTATACTTGAATAGAATTTTTTAAATCATTTATCCATTTTTGAACGTGTGCTCACAAACAGGCTCATAAACATTCAAACAACACGTTGGCGTGCCAGACATTCAACTGTCAAAACTTAAATAACCAGTTTGTAACCGCCAATCTATCGCGGTTAGTTTGGTAACGAAAAAATAACCAGATATTCAGCAACCGTGTTCCGATAATGAACTTGGTTACTGAAAAAGTAACCGCGGTTACTCTGGTTCAATTTCGGAATATACTATTAGTTGTACCGGTTGTACCCAACAGCCATCTATCAGACTATTATAGTAAAAACCACCCTAACGGTAAGAAGCTGAACTATATGCACACTTAAATTCGTTTTGGCGGGCGCTAAACTGTACATTTTTTCACTCGTACAAATTTAAAAAACTATTCAATATACATTATTTTTAAAAGCATAATTGCAAACTATATTATATTTTCTTTGTCAAGAAATGAATTTAATTACATTTGGTTTTGTAGAATTCGAGTAATTTAATTGTTGTATTAATAATTTAAACAATAAAAAAAACGTTATGCATAGTAAAATACATACTTTAATACTTTATATAAATTTTAAAACCGCATTTTATTAAGTGTAATAGTTTCCGAGATTTGTATGTTTGAAATTACAGTGAACTCCGAACGCAGTCTTAAGTGGTGGAAACGTAGCTTTATCCAAATTGAAAAGTGTTGTTAGATCTGATCCAAGTTGCAAATAGAAAACGCCTTATATTTCATGCAACCTTGTATACATCTGATAACTGATTCATGTTGCAAAACTGCTGTGAAATCAGTTACAGATATGTGCAGTGTGCACACGTCTAATACCAGCTTTAGAAGTGCATATACTTCTCAATCTCATGTGATTTTCCATTGCTGAGTGCATCGTCTTCGTCTGTGCATTCTCATGTAAGTACTATAAATATAATTTCTCGTATACGATAAAATAATACAATTACAGTAATACTAATGCATAGAGTTAGTCTATTTTTAATGTTAAACTTCTTATAAATATCCTTGTTCAATACGTACGTATTTGGGATTCCCCCAGTTTAAATCTAAAACAGGCTTATTATACAACGAGGTCAAAAAGTGTAGAATTGCATTACTTACAACGTAGATTTTGCAAAGTAAATGTGTGATTAACAGTTAAAATATGTGTTTAATGGTTATATACTGATAGTGACTCATTTAATGGTAAGTTTCAGGCACATAGGAACAATAAATTTTATGAAGAATTCACTTCTTATAACAATTAATATTTGTAATAATAGTTCAGAAACACTTTGTAATTTAATATGTTTTTATTTGATGATAGGGTATTCCAATTTTTTTTCAATTTTTAATATTTCAATCTGTACATAAAAATATTAGACCTGTATTTTTTATTTTCGTTGAAAAGTTTCGAACACGCCAGAAAAAAGTTCTTAAATTTCAATAAATTACTACCTAGAAAATCGTCCTATGTCGTTTCTTACAGGAACGCGTAAACAAATTGTACATAATCTTAGAAAATGTGTATTTTATAGATAAGTCCGTGGTTTTGGATTTTTAAAATAACGTGAAAATATTTTAAATAATTTTTATTTAGAAAGAGGACGTTTGATTCTCTATACACATTATAATTATTCTAAGTCAGAACGTGTCCTTGACGCATATTGAACAGAGGAAAATGATTTTTATTCACAATCATTATAGTAATATGCCGATTCCTAACTTTTTGGAGGTTTGGAAGTTAGTCATTCCTAACTGTATTCACAAATCTCTTGGGTTGAAAGTATTTATGTAGAGGTTGCCTAGAAACATTGTCAGAAATCTCTACAATAAAATAGGTTAAAAAAAATTATAATAGTTGTCAAAAAATACTGTACCTTATGTAACAATTAACTGTACGTCTGCTTTGTATGATTGTGAATAAAATAGTATACATACCTCGGCGGGAGTTTCATTTCGCTTCGCGCTATATCTCACCTCGAGGCTTCGCCACAGTATAAATCGTATATATACGATATATATACGATTTATACTGTGGCTTCGCCTCTCGGTAATATATATAAGCCCTCGGCTGAAATGAAACATTTCCCACCTCGCATGTAAATAACTAATTTTCTATAGCAGATGTTAAAGTGCAATTTTATCAACTCAAAATAGTGGATAAAGTAGCACTTTAACCGCAAGGGTAGATAAAGTAACTCTTTAACAGCAAGGGTAGATAAAGTACTTTAACTTTTGTTTATTAGAAGTACATTTCCATAACAACAACGCACACTACTGACATTTTAAAATTGTTCTTAAATAATAATTTAATTTTTCAAATTCTTTTCTCTTCAAAACCTGCTATAGAAAAAAATAGAATTTTATACACGACGATAAAATTAAATTATCGACTCGCGAAAAATAATTCACTTGCGATTATATCGCTCGTGAATTAACACTTTCCGCTTGTCGATAAAATATTATTTTATCGTCTTGTATAAAAAATAACTAATATTTTAACTTTTTATGTTATTTTTAAATTATATGTAATTTTGTGTAGTTTTTGTAAAATTACATTTTATTTGAGCTGATGATGATACTGGTAAGCATTGAAACATCCTCTTTTTAAATAATAATTACCTAAAATTAATTCACGTGTCTTCAATGATTATAAACTTTTCTATATAAAATAAATAATCATAATAAAATCACGTTGTAAAAACGATCGTAATAAATTATATTTGATAATTTTTTATTTAGGACATAAAGGTAACAATAATGGAAAGTTTACGTAATACGAATTTATTTGGGGAATCCTGCAGTTTTCCAAAATATTGTCTTTTCCATCAACTGCTAACAATCTTCTTTGTCGAATACAACTTCAACAATGTTTATTTTTCTGCCTTCTTCAAAATTTGACAAAATCATCTGCAGTAGCGGCCGCACGTACTATTTCAGAATCAAAATCAGATTGTGGATCGAAGATTTCTCCACAGCATCTTCTGCAAACTGTCTTATACGAATACGTCAGCTACCTGTACATAATTTAAAAAAAAAATTGTCACTTTTGAAGTTCGACAAATCTCTTTTAAAATTTTCTTTTAAAGAAATTGATTTATAGTTTTGACTCTCGATATCGATGATTCACCAGTAGCATTCTACCGATGTTGGAACTCCAAACTTCTACAGTATAGCTAGAATAAAATGACAACACTGTTTGCAACGATCTTAAATGATATAAAATTTTAAAACAGTAATAGGACACGTGCAATGAGCTGTGCTGACTGTAAAGTACTCGCAATCTATACATAACAATCTTAAAATAATAACCAAGACTCAACTGCACACCCGTAGCAAACATAATGTTGCCATTTTATTCTAGCTATACCGTAGAAGCACAGAATATGTTTATACAGAAGCGACAGTAAGGGCCGGTTTTTCAATCTCTGGTTAAAGTGCCGGTTACCTTAACCATCGGTTAACAGAAAAATATCGAATCGAAAATCTGATGTAAGTTGTCAAAAATATACATTATTTACTATTTCGATGCGATATTTTTCTGTTAACCGATGGTTAAGGTAACCGGCACTTTAACCAGAGATTGAAAAACCAGCCCTAAGACAGAGAAACGAGAATTAGAGAGAGACGGAGACTGTGTACAAATTTAAAGGGCTCATTGTTTAAAATCGGAAAGTTCCCTCACATTTTAGAGAGAGATAGGGGAAGAGCACAAATTTAAAGGTCTACACAATGCTTCAAGGTCATAGAACTGTATAGGGGAACATGACAGGTGAGTCTCTTCTGTATGTAACTATTCTGGGATAGAAGTTTGGAGTTCCAACATCGGTAGAATGCTACTGGTGAGTCATCGATATCGAGAGTCAACACTATAAATCAATTTCTTTAAAGGAATGTTCAAAAGAGATGCGTCGCACTTCAAAAGTGACAATTTTTTTTTTTTAAATTATGTACAGGTAGCTGACGGATTCGTTTGCAGAAGATGCTGTGGAGAAAACTTCGATCCACAATCTGATTTTGATTCTGAAATAGTACGTGAGGCCGCAACTGCAGATGATTTTATCATATTCTGCAAAGAGAACATGGGGTTTTGTGTCGCTTCTATAAATTTTGAAGATAGAAAAATAAACGTTGAAGTTAAATTCGTCAAAGAAGTTTGTTAGCAGTTGATGGAGGAAACAACAATATTTTGGAAAATTTTAGGAGATGCAAGAATATGTTAAGGAATAAAATTAAACCAAGGGGCTCATAAAATTAATGTAGTATGAATTTTCTGTCACTTCCAGTTTTACTCCCTTGGGAGTTTTGATTGTATATTACTTCCCTAGACAATAATACATACTTCCATTCCAATTTACGTATTCTAGAAACCAGTTATTGGGATCGTCTTTCGCGGAACACCGGTAGTTACGTAACTGCGTGTACGTGTCAAATTCTTGTAACATATTACTTCAATTTGCTGTTATAAAATAAATTTGATTTTATTTTAGTCCAAATTCCAAAACTTCTAACAAATCAAATTACTTTTATAAATATTATTACAGCTGGCATAGGTTCTTTGTTAGTGCAAACACCATTGGCGTAGTAACAGTTATTTTTATGATTATAATAAACTTATCTATAAGTTCTGTTGTGATAAAATATTGATAACATTAGCATATTATGATAATTACTTATCATGCAATAATTTATCTTTCTGTGTGAAATATAACAATATTGTTCTGCGAGCAGTAAAGTATAATAAAATATGTTTTTAGGGGTGTTAAAATTAATTTTTAACCATGGAATACTTAGAAAAATTTTTACAAGGAAATAACCAATCTGATGCAGAAAATGATTTTGAGGGCATACCTTTGGATAATGATGGTAACCATGGAGACAGAGATGATAATCATGGAAATAGAGACTACCATGGAAACGGGGGTGATAATCGTGGCAATAAAGAAATAAACTGGAGAACTGAAAATAGAGGTCATGGAAATCCACAAATGTCTGATTTGTTCAGGCGACCTCGCGATGATACTGAAGATCGTCGCAACCAGGCTGGAGGACGTAGTTTTCAAGGGAATTTGCGTAGTCGTGGTAATAGAGGAGAAAACCAAATAAATTGGAGAACTGAAAATAGAGGAGATAGACCTCGCGATTATTCTACAGACCGCCGTAGCCAGGCAAATCAACGTAGTAATCAAGGAAATTTCCGTGGAAGAGGCAGAGGTGGAAGACTTCACACTAGAAATGGTAAGGCATAAATTATATATGATATTTTTGTCTACTAAAGATACGAAACTACAATATCAATATGGATATGGTATCACAGAATAGTTGTGTACAGAAGCGACTGTAAGACAGGGAAACGAAAATTAGAGAGAGATGAGGAAAGCCAACAAATTGGAAAGATTGTTATCACTTTGATAAAAATTAGGAAAAATAATTATCAAAAAAAAATATTATATTTCACATACTCCAAAGTGGAAGAAGCTGTATCAGCTTTCCATACTTTGTTGACGTCCATGTTTACGATGATACTGGTTGATTCAAAATTGTATTTGTTAAATAATTTTTTAAAAATACATATATGTGAAATTTTTGGTACGTTTGTTCAACAAAATTTCGAATTACACAACAAAACATTTATCTATTATAAAAATAATAATTTGGAGAATTCTGGGTTTGTAAATTTTAAAACATCATACGAATATTTTTATAATTACATATTTTGTTTAGAAAGTACTTTTTAAAAAAGTATTGAAAAACTGATTTGTATTAATTGAAGACAGAATATTACTTATATGAGTTAGTAAAAAAATGGATTTCAACTGGTGAAATTCTCAACTAGATTATTAAGAAAATTATATGTAAGACACAGAATATTTTATGCTATGAAATAAGTAATATGAATTTTAAATGTAATCAAAAAGAAAGAAATAGAAAATTGTACTTATTGATGAACTTGCAAAATACAGACATTTTGTTTAATAAAAATGTTTACAAAATATATGTACCTAAATATTGCATCTATTATGTTTTTATTATATTGATAAATTTCTAATTTTAGTGTTTTTACATTTCAAAATTTTTTTTATCATTCAAAGAAAGATATAAATATCGCGCGTATATCAGCCAACAAATTTAAAGGTCCACAATGCTTTAAGGTCATAGAACTGACTAGAGAAATATCAAAGTATCGACACGGAGTGTCGCTTCTGTATATAAATATTCTGTGATATGGTCCATACGTGTTGCGGTACTTTATAGAGTATAGTGACTTTATGCCTAATTAAAGTCTAAATTTAAGCCTGAAGTTATTCATTTAAGTTACAGGACCCTGTGGAATGGGAATCCAAAGATTAGAAGAAATGACCACTTTCGAGCCAGATAAGCTTGTACTCAGTCTGTCGAATGAAAATGAAGAATTGGAAAAGCTATTTTCACACGACATGAGCTGTGATCATATTGTTATGATTTTGAGAGTTATGACTCGTCTCTGCGAATCAACTTTTAATCAGAATAAAGCTACAGTTTTAGCTACAATCTGCGATGAACAATTTATGTCAAAATTAAATTTATATCTTACTGATATGATCCTTCATGACTTAGAAGATAAAAAGAAAAATAAATATTTCTGGGAAGAACAAGAAAGATTCTGGAATGATCTTTTAACTGTATATGAAAATATTTTAAAAATTATTCCAAATCGAGCTTGTGATGTACTTCCTAAATTAGTAAAGAAAACTTGTCTCTCTGTAGTTGATATGGAAAGAGAACAACATAGTACTATACCTACTGAAATTAAAGTTAGATTGGAAAAGCTTGAACAGGAACTTTCTCGGTGTGTTGAACAACGCAAGAAACAAGCTAACAAATTACAAAATAATGAAGAACCTCCAGACGATTTTAGAGAGATCAGTCTTTTTCCAACTGTCTATGAAATCACCAACAATCACGAAAGAGTATTCTTACGAAAGAATATCGTTGAAGGGAAGTATGATTCAGTTGATCATTATCTAGACGTACAATTTCGACTTCTTCGTGAAGATTTCGTAGCCCCATTACGTGATGGTATTTGCAACTTTCTGGATCAGACGAAATCTCGAGATCATGAAAGAATATACAACGTACACATATACAAAGATGTGCGATTTCTTAAGAAACAAAGAATTCAAGGCAAAATAGTGTTTGTTATTCAACTTCCTTCCAAGAAAATTAAACTTGAAAATTCTAAAAGGTTCATGTTCGGTTCATTGGTTTGTTTCACGAATGATAACTTCAAGACAATTGTTTTTGGAACTGTTGCAAGTCGAGAAACAGTTTTAATAGCAAGGGGTCAAATCGCTGTTGATGTTTTAGAGAAGGTTAATATTAATGTTCCGTATATTATGGTAGAATGCGGTGTATTTTTCGAACCATACTACCATGTTTTGAAAGCTTTACAAATAATGACAGAAGATAAATTTCCATTAAAAAGATATATTATTGACGTAGAAACAGATGTACATCCACCAGCTTATTACAATATGTTAAGCAAAATCATGTACCAAAGATATGTATTTTATCCGTTTATTACAAAATCGTGGCCGTCTTCGAATCAGTTGGGATTGGATGAGTCTCAGTTTCGGGCTTTCCAAGCAGCTCTTACTCATGAATTCAGTATAATTAAAGGACCTCCTGGCACAGGCAAAACATACATTGGTTTAAAAGTCGTCCAAGCTCTTCTAGAAAACTGCGAACATTGGAATGGAGACAGATACTTTATTGACAGCCTTTCTTTATTTGTGGATAAGAGTGAATACTGGGATAGAAATAGACGCCCTATTTTAGTCATTTGTTTCACCAATCACGCTTTGGATCAGTTCTTAGAAGGAATCTTACAATTTACTACTAAATTAGTTAGAATTGGTGGACAGTCCAAGAGCCTAAAACTGGCAGGTCATAATATCCGAGAAATGAGATATAAAGATATTGAATCACGATATAGTGCGACCTTGTTAAAGCAAAGACGTGAATCCCTTGAATATATCATATATGATATACAAAGCTATATTACATTACTAGATGCTGTTACCGATTGTAAAGGAATTATAAATTTCAAGAATTTTATTGAAGTGGATGAACGTATTACAGATAGCTGGTTCATGAAAGCGAAACCAAATGAATTAGTACATTGGTTACTGACAGGCAGAAATATTGATGAACGCTACGCAGAAAGAAGACGAGACAGACTAGCTCAGGTACAAAATATAAATTGTTATTATAATTTCAGAACTAACATAGGCGATTTTTTGCGAATAGTTACCTATAGTTCGATGTGGTTAACTATGGTTTGATATTTTCTTGTCGAAATTGATAAGTAGTTTGCGTAACGTGGTTTTCTGTAGTAACTCTAACTATTTAGCCATCCCAAATAGGTAGTTATTATATCTTTATTTGTCTTGTGTTTATAACATAATAGGGAACGTACGGCGAAAGAGTTGACCTCTGGCGGAAAAAATACAAACTAATATAATGAGGATAAGTTTTTTTTTTTAGTATATGCTTGTGTGTTGTTTTAATGCAAATAAATTATGATTATTGTTTAAAATATAATTTTATTAATGGAAAATGGTAATGACAACGTGGAGATATTTTTCCGTACCAGTGTAAGAGTTATGTAGCCAAGAAATTAGTTTACACTATTTTTCAGAAAAAACACTTACGGAAGCAATGACAAATAGCTCTTAAATGTTGGAAACAAAATAAATAAATATATGGCTGTCTGCTTATATTTTTAAACAGTGATACCATGTAGTCATAAAATGAACATAATATAGCAAAATCGCAATCCAATCGGATATATCTACATAGGTATTAGCATAGACTATAGAAGCAATATATATTGCTAAATGATATTAGCTAGCTACTAAAATATTTTTATTTTCCTACTGTCGTACTATATGCATCAATTATAATTTTATAATACAGTGATAACATCTCTATTTAGCAGAAAGATTTAAAATGTACAAGATCAGTAATAACCTTATAAGAACTAATATGCCATATATAAAAATACAGAATCAATGTGAGGTCATATTCTAGTTATCCAGCTTGAAAGTTTGTTCTCACATGGTGTACATTCTTTTAAATTATAAAAATATATGAGAACAGTGAAATACTATATAAAAATAAAAATAATAAAACACTGCCAAACATATCAAAATAACTAAATAAAACAAAATTAACAAACGCATGGCGTAAACAACATAATATACAATCTTCAATCTATCACCATTTTAACCACCATTTTGTATAGTTTGACGAGACATCTGGTGAGTTCGCTCTTTCCCTATAGTATATTGTGTGTCTAGTATGTAGTGATATATTCTCAAACGATGGTGGAAATTGTGGGACAAATCGTAAGCGAACCCAGCAACACCAGGAGTCTGGAAGTCACTTTTCTTGCGTGGTACACATATTATTGTTTCCGTTTGGTTTACATTTAATTATTTTTCCTACGACTGTTAAAAATAGTCCTTTTAACGGTTGCTTAGCAAGTTAAAAATAACAGTTTATAACACAGTAAATATTATTTATTATTATTAACAATCATTATAGTAATATGCCGATTCCTAACTTTTTGGAGGTTTGGAAGTTAGTCATTCCTAACTGTATTGACAAATCTCTTGGGTTGGAAGTAACAAATTGCACTTCCATCTCTTGGGTTGGAAGTATTTATGTAGAGGTTGCCTAGTAACATTGTCATAAATCTCTACAATAAAATAGGTTAAAACAAATTATAATAGTTGTCAAAAAATACAGTATCTTATTTATTTATTAAAAAAAGGATGATTGTGAATAAAATAGTATTCATACCTCGGTGGGAGTTTCATTTCGCCTCGCGCTATATCTCACCTCGAGGCTTCGCCTCTCGATAATATATATAAGCCCTCGGCTGAAATGAAACATTTCCCACCTCGCATGTAAATAACTATTAAATCGTTGTAATTGACAACGAATTAAAAGTGAAAAACAAATTTACTTTTAACACTTCTTATGTTCTGTTCTGTCATAAATGTCATTCTATAATGCTTAGTTTTTATTTACAAATACATAACTAGGATTGTAGGAAAAATAGTGTATGATATTTGTGTTAAAAGTGATTTTATTTCGTTTGTGGGGTTTGTTACACTCGGCTTCGCTTCGTTTCAAATTTCCCCACTCACTTATAAAATGTCACTTTTAACACTTATATCATAAATAACTATTATGTCGAGTTATTTAATTTATTTAAATAATATAACACTTGGCACTAAAAATTAATAGGTTTGTATGCTGCAAATCGATATTTTGGAAAATTGTTATAAAAAAAATAGAAATATTATATTTCATTTATAAATGTCAGACAACCAACAAGATATACTTTATTTCCCACTGTTGATCCTCACATCATCATTTGTAACCATGTGATTCAAAACAGCAGAAAATAGAATATACCTAGATATAAGTTAAATACTAACACCTAAAATTCTCGAGTTCTCAATAAAACCATCAAGTTTATTAATTTTATAATCTTCCGACCTCACAGACCGATGTTAGTACTGATGTCCTGAAATTCATATTAGTTCTTAAGGGTTAACTAATAAATATTTACATCTTTTAGTTACAAGCTAGAATAGAAAGCGAAGAAAACAAAAATGGAAATAGCGACTCTGATGATGACGATTTCTTTGATGCCAAGGCAGAAAATGAACGTATGGTTGATGACGATGAATTTTTATTCCATTCAGTATTAATTGATACCAATACTTTTATTCTGAAACTCTTTGATATATTCAGAGCAATCGCAAAGCTTGATAAAGAAATATATGAGCTTGATAAGAAATATAACGAAACAAATAAAATTAGAATATTTCATGAAAGAGAAATGAAGGTAGAAGAGTTGGAAAAAATGACAGAAGTTTTAGATTACTTAACGGTAAGTCAATAAAATAATAGGATTGTATTGATTTAAGTGTGATTTATATTAGATTTAAATCAAAATGATTTAAAAAATCTGTGATTTTAGAAATAATTTGCGATTATGTATGATATTTTATTTAATTGATTTTGAAATATGATACAGTAAACATCCGGTTATAACGACGTCAAAAATTTGTTATTGCATTTATGTGAAACACATAATACTGAATAAGTTTTATTTGAAAAACTTTTCTCTAATGTTTTTTCGCGTCGATTTTTTATATTTCATTGTAGATACTAATAACTTTATTCATATTTCGCGCCAAGTGGATTAGATTCAGACCTCAGGAAAATGGCCCCCGCAGGCTTTACTTTTTCATTTGCTATACCCTATCCAGAAGTATATATATAGCGATCAGTGTCTCTAAGGTTGTATTTTGAAAAAAAAATACTTCAAAATAGTAATAATTATAGTCCGCAAATATTTTTTTTAATTTGTTCATAGTAAATTTAGAATTTCATTTAAGGACTATATGACAAGTTTTATAAGACGGTATATTGTTCCATAAAACAATACGTTATATAAAACGAGTAAAATATACAACTTTGCTTCACTTTTAATAAAAATCTTAAAAATTTCAATTTAAAAAAAATATTAGAGTGTAATCTAGGGATTTATATGTGAAATATGGTAACTCTGTTTGAAGTTTACCAATAATTTTCTAATAACAAAAATACCAAAAATGGTATAACAATATCTTATTAAGCCGTTTTCGATATAACAATTGCCCTTTTATTATATCGAAAATAGTTTAATAATATAAAATATTATTAAACTGTTTTTGGTAGCTTTGTTGTAAAATTGGTACATATAACAACTGCACCTCACTTTAATTGTCAAATTGATAACCTCAAATATTTTGAAATGTTTTTTAATAAAAATATATACTATTTCTGAGTAGAAAAACCGAATACACAAAACTAATTTAAAATGATATTAAAATTTCATAACTCATAATGTATAGATTTATAATAGTTATTTATGGTACAAGTGTGTTACATTACAGATAAGTCATGTGGGAAAAGTTTAGCTCACGAGGCCGTTAGGCCGAGTGTGGTATTTTTTCAAGTGACTTAGGTAATTAACACACGTGTGCCATACAACATTTTATCCAACACATTTTAATCATTGATATAAAATACATATGAGATTTTTGACAGATGGAATTTCGAAATGACATTTAGGAACAAAATAGTGTGGAGAAGGTTTTATAACGTAGTTACTATGATACGAACCAAAAAACAGTGAGCTAATATATTTAACTCACTAGTGACTTATGACCTACTTTATTTATCTAAAAACAGCATACTTATATCGTTATAATTACACGTTACACGGTGTTGGATAAAAAATATTTTAAATGCATATTGACAGATAATGTGCCCAAATTTATTCAACAGAGTAACCATATTTCACATTTATACATCCCTAGACTACAATCTTATTTTTTTAATTGAAAATTTTATGATTTTTATTAATTAAGTGAAGCAAAGAATAAAAAATGGTATATTATACTCGTTTTATGCTACGTATTGTTCCATTCTTCTTAATGGAACAATATTATACCGTCTTAGAAAACTTATATAATGATATACTATAATGCAACCGTGTGAAATTATCAACGAATAGTTTATCCATTGGTAATTTTTCTTCAGTACCGTTTAGACGAATTTAAGACAAACCATCAACCTCCTAAGCCTCGACATGTGGACTATGCAAATCCTTTTTCATTGGCTGCAAACGAACGCTGGGGTTTGTATTTCCATTGGTTGCAACTGTACCGCATGCAGTTGATAGATATGTTAAATGAGTTGGATGAAGAATACAGAGCACAGTATCAGCGGTATGAAGAAGTAAGGCTCATGGACGATACGCAAGTGATGAAACAGATGATGGTGGTTGGCATGACAACATCGGGGGCTGCGAGATACCAGAGTGTTTTGCAGGCACTGAAGTGTCCCATTGGTAAGGATATTGGCATGCAAAGCTTATTGCAATATGTATAAAATTATAATTTCACAGTAATCGTGGAAGAAGCAGCCGAAGTTTTAGAAAGTCACGTGGTAGTGTCACTTACAAAACATTGTCAACATCTCATACTTATAGGTAAGTAAATATAACAGTGGTTCTTTTTACGTGAAGGCACCCCAAATCGATTACGTAAAATTTACGGCATCGTCAACATCATGTGCATGAAATTTTAAAATCATTTTATTAATCTTTGCCGGGGACACATGATGTAAATAATGATCTTTAAGTAAATTCTCATTTGAAGTTAAAGTTCATTAGAAAAATATGCAGACCTTACTTGAAATCTCTTGCACATGCGCAAATGCAATCGAAAAGAAGATAGTCATTAAAGACATCCTAATAGTTTCTAGATTTAGAGTATTATCCATGCCACTATACTTTATAGTCAATCGTCAACCCAAATAAGAATCGTTTAACCAGACATTAACCTCCACATCAACAACCTCATCTGTTCGATCATCGGTATCATAGACTAAGTTACTGACAAGACAGGAATCATACGTACTAAAGCGTGATCCCAAGTTTGCACTATCTCGCCATCTCTGAATTTCGATGGTAACTAAATGACTGCCTGGGGTAAGGACGGGTTCTACTTTATTAAATATTTTATTTAGAATATGATTTAAAATTAAAATTGTATAATTCTATAAATAATTACAAATTTATTATGCTACTATTTACATTACAAAATATAATAATATAATATAATATAAATGGATAAAAGGTGAAAGGATGAAGGATGGAATAGAAGGTTATGTTAGTACGTCATTTCAAAAAAATTGTAATCCAAAATGAATAATCATGGCATCGCAGATCTAAGAAATGTGTCAACAATTTCATTTGGTCTGGAATCCTTGTTATTCATTTTTAAGTTTACCATTTTTATAAAATGATGTACCATTTCGAAGCACAACAAGTTGATGGTGTGCGTCTGAAACAGGACTCATTTCACTATTTCACTCAGGCTCCACAAAACTAACTGCTGCTGGTTTACACAATTTACACAATTGCAGCAATAAATGTACAATAAATTTAAAACCATTTTGAAACACATGACAGTCATATAAAAAAGCGCCCTCAGTTCAAAAGTAAACATACTGTAGGCACATCCAGCACCATCTATTTTCAGTAAAAAATATAAACTTCCGAATGGTACATGCAACGCCATCTAAAAATTTCGATGGAAACTTGAAATCTTATTTCATGCTGCCCTATGAAGATTCAGCCGGGTGATCGGTATCTAAACTTCATCGACAGTTTCCACCACTGATCTCTATATATTCTTCTAGATAGGGCAAAGCATATAAAAAAGTGAAGCCGGCGGCGGCCATTTTCCTGAACTCTGAATCTAATCCAATTGGCGCGAAATATGAATAGTCATTAGTATTTTAACGAAATATGAGAAATCTTTATAAATTTGATTTCTTTTAGTTATTTTATTTTGAATTGTTTTAGATACTTATGTAATTCAAAGAATGATTAATTTATCTTGCTTTCATAATAACAAATTGCACCACAGAATGATCGTTCTCAAAATTAATTACTAAAAAATAAGTTAAAAACGACTATGACCGAACAACACCTAAATCATTTAATATTTCTGAACTTCAACCGTAAACAAAAAAATAACTAAAACAAATCAAATTTAAAAATATTTATCAAATTTCGTTGTAGATACTAACGACATTATTCATTTTTCGCGCCAATTGGATTAGATTCAGATCTCAGGATTAATAGTGTCATCGGCGCAAAAAATCTTGTGTATTACACGTCCAGAAACTCACTTTCAGCTCGGCCTGTCAAAATAAACTGGCTCTCGCAAAAGTTTAGTTTCTGGACTAGTGATACAAATAACTATTACATTTCTCTCGAAATTATTTTGTCAGGTGATCATCAGCAGCTGAGACCAACTACTGCGGAATATCGACTAGCTAAGAAATACAACTTAGAGATATCTTTATTTGAACGAATGGTGAACAATAACATCCACTGTGTCCAACTTGAAGTTCAACACCGAATGCGGCCAGAAATCGCTCGACTAATTGTTCCCGCGATCTACCCTAAACTAGAAAATCATTCCACGGTCGAAACTTACCCTCCTGTAAAAGGAATTACAAAGAATGTGTTCTTCATTACACATACAGAACCTGAAGAAGAAATGTCGGAAAGTGGAAGCAAGAGAAATGTACATGAGGCTAAATTCTTAATTAGATTAGCCAGGCATTTAATCTTACAAGGATATGAACCCAGTGAAATTACTATTTTGGCAACTTATTCAGGACAAATGACTTGTCTTTGTAAGGTAATGGAAAATCTTCTTAAATAGGCTCTTCTCGCATATTCAAATTTAACAGATTGCGAAAAAAGTTTTAATAATTTTCTATAAAGCAATGTAAACACATACTGGCTGGTGATTCGAACATACGAACGTAGGGATTTAACATATAAAATCATATTTTCCTAATTTCCTGCTTTTCTAATCATTTCAAGTAAAAAATTCTGCATCTGAAACAATAAACAAAATTAATTTTCCATGCCTTAGGTAGAAATTAGGTATGGAAATTTCGTAAATCACATTAAAAATTGCATTAACCATGGAAATGAGACAAAAATAACAAATGTTTAACGGTTTATCTGTCAAGTTATCTGCGTTAGTTTATTTTTATTATTATATGCAATTATTGTTTTGTTAAAATATTCAGCAATTTTATTTTGTTATGTTTTAAATTCAAAATTTATTTATTTTCGACTTTTCTGACTTTTCAGTTTCTTCGAGTTTTTTTAAATAGTTGACGATTTTCGATTAGTCGATAAAAATCGACTTTGTTTTCAAAGTTTGCCAAGCCCTAATCAAAATCTAAAGTACGTTACGAACTAATTTCAACTTGTTTGGAATTTATGATAATTCATTTCTCGCTTATTTGTCTTAAAACAGAGATGAAAATATAAAAAAATTTTGTATACAAACTTTCATTAGAAAAAAAATAGTTTTTTAAATTTATTTCTGATTTCAGGAAAGACAATTGATGACTGAACATAACTTATTGAAAGATGTGCTCATAACAGTTGTAGATAATTTTCAGGGTGAAGAAAATAAAATTATTTTACTTTCTCTCGTCCGAAGTAATGAAATGGATAACGTTGGATTCTTAAAAATTGAGAATAGGGTTTGTGTTGCTTTATCTCGAGCTAGAGAAGGTAATAATAACATTTTAAAATCGGTTTCCCTGAGTTGATCTTCACGTCATCAATCGGAACAATGTGATTATAAAAGCCAAGAGGAAAAAGGGGATTGATGATATTATCTTGTCGGGTGAAATCGCGTGATTTCCGAAGTAAATAAAATATCAAAACTTACAGTATTATATACAAATTGTGGATGCCAAAATCACCTTAATGGATGACGACGACATTCAAATTTTTTTAATATTTGAAAATATTCGTTACTGTTTCATTGTTGTAGTTTGTCGTTGATTAGGCGCAGATATCATAATACCACAGATTAGTTACATACAGAAGCGACAGTAAGACAAAAACGAAAATTAGAGAAAGATGGGGAATGCCAATAAATTTAAAGGGCTCAGCGTTTAAAATCGGAAAGTTTCGTCACATTTTCGTGATTCGAGTTTCTCCGTTTATCAATCATTAACGCGCCTAGACAATAATAAAAATATGAAAATATAGAAATCGATTTCTAACAAGCAACAAATACGTTATCACTTTGATAAAAGCTAGGAAAAATAATTATCAAAAAGAAATTATTATGTTTCACATACTCCAAAGGGGAAAAAGCTGTATCAGCTTTCCACGCTTTATCTTCGTCCATGTATATTATGATATTGATTGATTCAAAGTTGTTCTTGTTAAACAATTGTTGAAAAATACACAAGTGTAACACTTATAATACAATTTTTTAACAAAATTTCGAATTAGACAACTATATTTATACATTATAAAGGTTACGAGTATAATTTGGAGAATTCCGAGTTTGTAAATTTAAAAACGAATATTTTTATAATTTCTTATTTTGTTTAGAAAATACTTTTTTATAAAAATATTGAAAAAATAATATATATTGCTTATAGGAGTTAAGAAAGAAAAATTGGCTTCAACTGAAGAAATTCTCCACTAAATTATTAAGAAAATCATATGTAAGACTATTTTGTTGTGAATATTTTGTTATGAAATATAGTAATATATTTTATTCACAATCATTATAGTAATATGCCGATTCCTAACTTTTTGGAGGTTTGGAAGTTAGTCCTTCCTAACCGTATTGACAAATCTCTTGAAAAAATACTGTACCTTATGTAACAATTAATTGTACGTCTGCTTTGTATGATTGTGAAGAAAATAGTATACATACCTCGGTGGGAGTTTCATTTCGCCTCGCGCTATATCGCCTCTCGGCCTAGGCTGAAATGAAACATTTTCCATCTCGCATGTAAATAACTACTAAATCTAATAAAAAATAAAGAAATAGAAAATTGTGCTTATTAACGAACGTACAAAATACAGGCTGTTTGTTTAATAAAAACGTTTATAAAATATATGTAGGTATCTATTTATTTCATCTAATTTGCTTTTATTATATTGATAAATTTATAATTTTAGTATTTTTACATTCCATTTTCTTTATCATTCAAACAAAAATTTAAACTTGGAGCGTAAATCAGCCAACAAATTTAAAGGTCCACAATGCTCTAAGGTCATACAACCGAATAGGGTAACATCAAAGGTACCGACACGGAGTCACTATTCTGTGATAATACCCTTTTGTATCATGTACAATAATGAGATAGCCAGTAAAAGTCATATATGCCATGCGTACACGACAAAGAGGCAAGATTAAAAGTTAAATCATGCAGTAGAAATTGATGACGGGAGGATCAACTTAGAAAAACCGACTTAACTTACCTAATCTTAACTATGGACGCGACAAATATTTTTAATGAAATGAGAATTGATTATTAGGTATGTTTATAATGGGGAACATAAATATTCTTGAGAAAAGCAGCGCAGTATGGCGTCAAATAAAAACCGTGTTGGAATCCAATGATGAGTTGGATACACATCTTACGTTACAATGTCAAGTTCATCCCGATCAGTTGACGCGCGTAGCTAAAGCTGAAGACTTCGATAACGTCAATGCAGGAGGGTGTTCTAAATTGTGCAACCAGGAGTTAGATTGTGGACATGTATGTCCCAGTTTGTGCCACACAGACAGCCAACATGCCGTGTACAAATGCCAGGAAAAGTGCCTCAAGTAAGTAAACTACAAACTATAACTATAAACTAAATACTTTGGTCGTCGAGTCAAAAGAAATTTAATTTAAAACATAGACATAATGTTCTGTCTAACATTGTTTGATTATTTTTTGTTAAATTTTATTTTCTTAAACTGTCAGTTTTAAGAAGAAAATTAATTGTTTTCTATCCAAAGCACTCTTATATCAGCCAGATATAAATAAAATACATATAAATCTAACATACATTTTTCGCAATTATTTTGTTGTATTAGTATATGATATGTACATATCACTGAATTCAGAAGAAAATACTCTATCGAATAACCTAAAAATAAAGATACGTTCCCATTCAAAATAAGAAAGTTGTGTCCCGTATTTTGAGAACCACTGGTTGAAAAAAATTTTTTTTTTGCTCATTGTATTAGTCTTGTAAAATGGTGGTTCTTTGCTAATTTAACCAACCTCGTAGCTCTTATAGTTCTCGAGATAGCAATGGTGGCACTTTTAAATGGAACACCCTGTGTATATGTCAGATCTGTCTGCGAAAACCTTAAAACAATGTTTAAAACCTCTAAAACTGCCCCAGACTTGTTTTAAGAAAGTGTATTAATTACCATAGCAATAAATACAAGTGTATAAAAATAAATTTTCAAAAATAACTTAAAACAAGCTTCTGAATTGAATATTTAATACATGTCTTAATACAGACCCTAAAACACGCTAATATAAGCCACTGAATACCACCCGAAGTATTATTTTATTTGTAAAATAAATATTTATTTCAGAATTCTATGCGAAAAGGACCATCCGTGCCCAGATCTCTGCTCGGAAGAATGCCAGCCATGCATGGTTCCCATACCAGTGACATTAGAATGCGAACACATTCATAATCTGCCATGCCATATGGAGGACACCTCAAAGTATAAATGTAACACCCACGTAGAAGTAGTCCTTGAAGACTGTGATCACCGTGCTCAGAAGCCCTGTCATCAAGACATCAAAACATTCGCATGTCGGCTTCCTTGTGAATTTAAATTCAGCACTTGTGGCCATCGTTGCCCCAGGATGTGCCATATTCGCGATGATCCTGACCATCTAGAAGTAAGAAGTTATTATTATTATTATTACTATTACTATTATAGTCGGGGCGTATACATTTTATCCTCCACACATGTTATATTACTTGACATTGTACCTTGCACACTTTCAATCTTGCATACCTTTTATCGTGCACACTTTTAATCCACGAAAAAAGTTATCTTACACACATTTTATCTTCCACTCATTTTATCATCCACTCATTTTATCTTCCACTCATTTTATGTTTCACACATTTTATTTTCAGAAAAATTTAATACTGGATATTTCATCTAATTATAATTATGTTAATTGCATAGGCAATAAAATGAATGGCAGGTACAATTACAATGTTTTAAAGAATAAACGTTGGCGAAGATAAAATGTGTGTAAAATAACTTTTCTTAGCGGATTAAATGTGTGCACGATAAAAGGTGTGCAAGATTAAATGTTTGAAAGATACAATGTGGAGCAATATAACATTTGTGGAGGATAAAATGTATATGCCCCTTATAGTCTTTAAAATCTATTTTATTTCATACTGTCTACTGTGTACTACTTTATATCATTAATTTGAGCCCGAGAAATGGGACATTACAGTACCGAATCCGAAAAGTGTTGCTTGGATACACTCCCCGGATTGTTCTTTTTTAACAAAAAGAAACGTTCATATAAACTAGCTGTCTAGAATTCAATTTATTAGAGTTATACAATTTAACTTAAGCATTATTAAGGTAGTATTGTTTTTTGAGATAAGCTGCCAACTTCGGATATTTTGAGATGTCCACATTTTCATTGGCGTGGGTTTAACCATTGAATATTTAGCCCATACTATAGAGCTACTATACTTTTTTGACTAAAAGTTAAATGTGTTAGTTAAAGATATTTTAGCTGTAAAAACAAATAAATAAATTTTATTCAATTTCCGCCAAGTGTGCTTTGGAAACAAAATAGTCTTTCTGGAAAAGGCTAAGATATTTCTAAAGTAACCTGCTTATTAAGATAAGCAGCATATTAAACTACTCTCCTAATTAATTAAATTGATAAGTCGAAAATTTGTTTGAAACAATATATTTTCGTTATTGTTTCCAAAGCACACTTGACCGAAATGAATAAAATCAATAATTTTCTAATTTCTTAGTTCATTTTTTTAATGTACATGTGTTAAAAAATATCATATTAAACATTAGTATGAATTTCTCGAAAAGTGTTCGAGCTACAAATATTTTCAGAACCCCTGTCAATTCTCTGCAGAATGTGCAAACTAGAAACTTATATAAAATACAAATGAAAAAGTTTTCATTAAAAAAAAAATACGTTCCACATTGGTATTGTTGCCGAAAAAAAAAATATTCACATATTTTCAATATGTCTAAATATTGTTCTGGAGATTTTTAATCAATTTCGTTATAAATCGAGTATTGCACGCGGTCGAAATAAAAATAAATCATATATTTCCGGTACATCTTGATAGCCCAAATTCCACCCCGCCGAAGTAGAAATTGAATTTATACCTTGTTCAATATATTAGAAAATAATTCTCCAGTCTGTCAAATTATTATCAATTCATTTTCACTCTCTTGTTACTCAAGAATCTTGTAAAATTCAGCCGTGAATATACGAATTTATTTCACATAATAAATTTTATTACTAGCATATATTATATACCTAGTTATACCTAATTATTATACCTATAATTAATTATTTATTATTTTTCAGGCGAAATGTACAAAATTGTGTGAACGCATTAATAAGAATTGCAGTGAAGAAAAACACAAGTGCTTCTTGACATGCTACGAAGAATGTCAACCTTGTGATATTATGATTCATAAAATACGATCCTGTGGTCATATGCACGAAGTAAAATGTAGCGTCGATGTCGAAAAAGAAGATTGCAACAAACGCTGCAACAAAACTCTTGACTGCGGACACAAATGCAAGCAGAAATGTTGCGATCCTTGTGGAAACTGCAAAGAAAAAGTAAGAATCAACTAGAGGTGATCAATAGCAAGCGATAGGCACGTGACCTGCGTAGTATTCAATTTTTATTCCCTATTATTTTGATGAGTATTAGCATTTGCGTTCATAGGCGTGTATTGTTTTTATTTATTATCACAAATTTCTTGCTTAAGATAAGAAGTACTAAAGTTTAAAGCATAAAACAGTGGCCTGTAGCTGCATTTTTATATGCAACTAGAGCCTCAATGTATTCGCGACGAAAATTACCGTTGGCGGCGCTGATGCTAATTTTAAAATGGTGGACCATTGTAGTACTTTACTGATTTTAAATGCCTCGTAAACGTGTGATTTTGTTTCATTTCAAAGTTTTGTGTATTTTTTACCTTTGTAATCTATCTTTTCAAATAAATACGAATAAAAATCATCAACAAAATGGAAACTGATTATGATCTTTTTGCTGTCTTCAAAGAGTGACAGCCATACATAAAAATTTCTGTTTTGATACTTTACTTTTTCTTTGCTCGTTATTATAAATGATAACAGTTCAAGACAGGAAGATAAAATTATAGAAAAATTCTATAAAGTATTCGTCATAAAGACTGATTTTTATAGAAGAGGTTAGAATTTTTGTAAAAATGTTGATAAAATCCAGTAAGAAAAGGAATTATGGAGAAATTATGATAGTAACCGGATATTACAAAAATATGATTTTAACGATAGAGATATAAAAAAATACTAATTAGGAGAATAATTATGAAGACTACGATAAATAAAACTGTAAAAACACTAGGCGGCCATGCTGTTATCAACTGACGAGTACTACTTTGCCGGTTTCCAGATTTTAGTGTTAGGTGGCTACGAGTTAATATTCCTCGCGAATAACTGTCATTGGAATTATATAACATGCAAGATTTCCAAGATAGACCGCAATGGCGCTGCGATCGTAAAATGAATCTCTAATATTCTCCATATTTTGTTCTTATAAAAAATAGACTAAAATAAAAATAGTTATTTGTATATCAAGTGCTGAAAGTCTATCTTTGTCGAACCAAAACGAAAGTTGCAGCCTGAGCGAAGCGAAGGTTGCAATCGTTTGTGTTCGACAAAGGACTTTCAACACGCGTTATACACACTATTTTTTCTACTCCTGCAAGATAAAAAATAACGAAATAAAAAATTATTTTTTAAACATAATTTGACATTTATTGCAAATTTTGTATTTGTGATGCGCAAGTGATGCGTATCCATGGCAGCAACAATGCAACAAACATTTATTAGTGCTGCAAAGAGTCACTTTCAGCATGAAAAACAAACCAGAAAATTGTATTTTCAAAGCAGGAGTAGAAAAAATATAATAAAAACTCGCGCACCTATGAATTTAAATATAGTCTTTTTCACGAAAATGTGATCGTACGTCATAATGTTCCCTGATGCAACGTTGCCAAGTATTTGTAGGGTACATTCAAGTGTTGATGGTTGCATAGTATACCATGTGTGTGTATATCATATTGTGAATTATTTACATAAAATATTTGTATATCCCCCTCTGTATCTTCGTTTGTCACGTTCTTATTCGAAATATCTTATTACAGAATTCACCATATTCTGTGTACAACTTCCTAAATTTTTTGCTCGATTTTTTGACATTTTTCAAAAATAATATTATTTTTTGACATTTCGAGAATTGCAACGTTGTACAGGATTACCAACCATTTATTAGTAAAAGACACTAAGTTCCGTGTAATTTACTGGGTATATGCTAGGGATAGTAACATTGCTGTTTTGGCTACAATTTTATTACTAGGTATGACGTACGATCACATTTTCGTGAAAAAGACTATATCAAACTTTTTTCTTAGAAATATAGTTTTGATGTCATAAAAAAAGTTGCCATTCACATGACTATCACTTACTATCGATCTCCCTGTACTTTAAATTATAACGTTGCAACATTTTGTATTTCACAGGTTACGAAGACAATTCCAGAGTGTAACCATGAAGTAAGAATCAAGTGCTCTGAGACTACAGATCGGTCTAAATGTAACAGGAAATGTCCCCGCATTCTAAGTTGTGGACATCGTTGCGACAAGAGGTGCAGTGAAATGTGTCAGCCCAAGTGTGCGTATTTAGTGGACAATACTCGAACTGCTGCCTGTGGACATCAGTTCCAGGTTCCTTGTTACAAGACTAGACTTGGTAAGTTAGTTAATTAATCAATTCTAATTTTTGTATCTAAGGTGAATCAAAAAGCAATAAATAATAACGGTTTTAATTGCAAATCTAATCAACTCTTTCCAGAAAAATAATAGTATATTGCGTCATAAGGGAAGATATGGGCATATTACATCCCGAAGATTTCTGATGCACGAGCGAACGTAGTGAGCGAGGGCAACAAAAGCCAAGGGATGTAATATGCCGTTAGATTCCCGTATTAAATAAAAAAATAAAATTTTATAATGTAAAACACAAACCTATGTCATTTTCCTACTCAATACTGAAACCATGGCAACAGATAAATAAACACCTAAAATATTATTTCCAAGACTTTTTGACATGTAACCTTAACTTATAAATGTCTAATTTTCGTATTAATGAATATTTCTATAATAAATTTATGTTACAATTGTAATTACATCCGTCTATTTGTATTTTTAAAAATAATTTAGAGTTAATTAAAAAGTATTTTGTTCTGAATCAAATTATTTTTACTTCAAATTTTATCGGTAGATATCACGTCGTATGCTTGCAGCGCTAAAACCCACAGCTGTTCATATCATCCCGCTTTCACTTATTGTTAACCTCAAATGAAGTAAACAATTTGTCAATTACATACCATGGATACGGAAAAAAGTTTAAATGGGGTCTTCCACCATAGTCGCATATTGGAAAATTGATCACTTGTAGTATGATATAAATTATCAAAGTTTAAAAAAGTTATTGGTTTTTAAGTTATTCCAGTTTTTATTGCCCTTAAAATCCACGTCACACTGTCACACCTTTCTATCTCACACATTCCGCTATATCTTCACATGTTAAACTCATTTTAATAGAAAATAAACTAAACTACAAATTTGGAAAATAGGAAAATAATCTCTTCACACTCAAATTACAGAATAGTTATATACAAAAGCGACACTCCGTGTCGGTACCTTTGATGTTACCCTAGTCAGGTCTATGACCTTGAAGCATTGTGGACATTTAAATTTGTTGGCTGATTTGCGCTCGAAATTTAAATTTTTGTTTTGAATGACAAAAGAATTTTGGAATGTAAAAATACTAAAATTATAAATTTACCAATTTAATAAGAGCAAATTAGATTAAATAAATGGATACATATATTTTATAAACATTTTTATTAAACAAAATGCGTAAGTATTTTGCAAGTTCATCAATAAGCACAATTTTCTATTTCTTTTTTTTTTATAGATTTAAAATTCATGTTACTTTATTTCATAACATAAAATATTCTGAGTCTTACATATAATTTCTTAATAATCTAGTGAAGAATTTCACGAGTTGAAATCTAATTTTTTACTAACTCATATAAGCAATATCGTATACCTTTAGTTAATACTAATCAATTTTTCAATATTTTCTAAATACAATATGTAATTATAAAAATATTCGTGTGTTGTTTTAAAATTTACAAACTCAGAATTCTTCACATTATGATTTTTATAATGCATAAATATATTGTTGACTAATTCGAAATTTTATTGAAAAAACGTCTCTCAAGCTTCACATTTGTTTATTTCTAAACAATTATTTAACAAATACAATTTTGAAACAGCCAGTATCATCGTATACATGGACGTCGACAAAGTGTGGAAAGTTGATACACCTTCTTCCACTTTGGAGTATGTGAAATATAATCATTTCTTTTTGATAATTATTTTTCCTAATTTTTATCAAAGTGACAACATATTTGTTGCTTCTTAGAAATCGATTTCTGATTTTTATATTTTTATTAATGTCCCCTTATTGAAAATTTTCTAGGCGCGTTAATGATTGATAAACAGAGAAACTCGAACCACGAAGATGTGACGAAACTTTCCGATTTTAAACGATGAGCCCTTTAAATTTGTTGGCATTCACCATCTCTCTCTAATTTTCGTTTCTCTGTCTTATTGTCGCTTCTGTATATAACTATTCTGTGATGTAATAATGTGGTCCTGTATCTCCCAAGTGGAGTATAGGGCAACCGAACTCACCGAGCCGCAGTTCTAACTACCGTACTGTCAGTTAATTTATGCTAGTGCTATTTCTATTTAAGATGTATAGATGGCAAGTCTATAGCATCCGAGTGTGATAACACAAGTAGCTGTGTTTTTTATTTTACGACAAATCACACGTTGTCGGTAGCTGGGACTTGAACCTACGATCTCAAGTTCGAATGACGTCACAGCAAGTTATAGATGTGCGCTAGCTCGCTCAGCCATCCTGCCGACATTCTGTGATGTAGTGTTAATCTAATACCGTATTTGTTTCGAGAATACGTTGTTAGACTAAATTTTAATAC
Source organism: Stenolophus ochropezus (assembly GCA_035578165.1). Taxonomy (NCBI): domain Eukaryota; kingdom Metazoa; phylum Arthropoda; class Insecta; order Coleoptera; family Carabidae; genus Stenolophus; species Stenolophus ochropezus. Next base: position 25,291,039 of record JAQOWZ010000008.1, read on the forward strand.
CTGTCTAAAGCGGTGCTAGCTAACACTCATTTTGGTTTTAAGCACCGTTTCGGGTCGCCTTACAATGTATTAATTTGCTTTTTTTCACGACATGCATAGAAAGCTCTACTTTCTTCTCGCGATATAGAGAGGAAAGTTACTTTTCCCTCTCTAGAGAGAAGAATGTACAGTGTTACCAACAGTATAGTACGTAATATTGGAAAAATTCATAGTTATATTAAATTTTTTTATTTAATAATGATATTATGGCAATTATGTCTTGTTCTTTTCTTTTTTCACATAATTTCGCAATTTAACAACTTAAATTGACATATTGGAAATAAACAACTGCATCGGTAAACGTCAAAGTTTACAGTACAGTTATAACTTATCATATTGCTGCGCCTATTCATTCAAATAAATGGATTTTTGAAATATGTCGTGAAAAAAATGTTGTGTCTAACATGAAAGGAAAGCACTTTTTCCACTCTCACTCGAATGAATCCAGCCCATGTAGCTTACAATATACAACGTATTCATCAAGAATAGGTAAAATCTGACTTTATTGTTTAAAAAATCATATAAATATTTGCTTCCGCGCCCGAATTTTATAATTCTTCATCATATTTTAGCTAAAAGAAAACATTGTAACAAGATAATTGCTATTTTAAGTGTGGTAGGTATTCTAGAATCCAGCCCATGTAGCTTACAATATACAACGTATTCATTAAAATGACACGAAAATTGAATGTTTTATATGTAATTGGTATCACGTTATGGTCACTTTTGCACGTCCAATGCTAAAATTATCTATAGTATAGATCTTTTCTCGAGTGTTAAAAAGATACGCTTTCCTCTCTAGTTTGACAAATAACTATTGTTCACTAGATTTGGAACCCAGCCAATACACCCTCCTGAAGCACTGCACTGCCCCTTGCGAAGCCTTGTTGCCGTGCTCCCACCGGTGTTCTGGGACATGCGGAACCTGTGCTCAGGGTCGAGTGCACGTCTCCTGCCAACAACAATGCGGCCGGGAGTTGGTTTGTGGCCACGTATGCACCCTACCTTGCCAGGATATATGCCAGCCGTGCACTAAACGCTGTTCTTTCCGCTGTAAACACAGCAAATGTGGGCAGAAGTGTGGGGAGGTTTGCAAACCATGCCGTGAGCTTTGTCCGAGACGGTAAGTTTAAAAGTTCGGGTAAAATTTCAGTATAAGGTCTTGTCCTTAAAGCTAGCCTAACTTGAACCTAGTATACAGACAGAGGGTTTATACATATTTAAAAATGTGATAAAATTTTTAAAAAAATATCCTAAACTGGCCTAACATGAACCTAGTACACAGACAGAGGGTTTATAATAACAGGATTGTGAAAACTGGACAAGACCTTGTACTGAAGTTTAGCCAAAGTCCGTATTACGAGCTTACTTTTATAGAGCGCTTTTGTCAAAAGTGGCGTCTGGCCTTATTAGATTATAATGTAACATTAAGCTTCCTAAAAGCAGTTTCTTTATAAAAATATATTCATAATAGGGGCGATTGATTTTGATTACAAGCAATAACGGTGCATAATAATAAAAATAACGAACATAAAAAAGCATATTGAACTTAAGGAACGTAGTAAAACACAATATTTTATTAAAGAACGATTTTTATAAGACATACTGTTTTCATACGATTCGTGCTAATCGTGTCTTGTGAATCTGGCTGTATATTTGTACAAAACACGTATTAAAATTACTCCGAACATTACAAATTGCCAGGGGCTCTATTCTAGAAATCGTCCGTAAATTTTGAGTATACTTTTCTCTACTAGCTGCACATACTTTTCAAATTACTGTATTCTCGAACGTTCGTTTTGTTAAGTATACACTCAAACCTACTAGTCTTCGTACACATATCTTTGCGCTTTGTTTTTTAAATATATAAACTACCCTGAAAGTATTGGAGTCAATTTTGTATATAGGTGTAATGAGTAAAGGATAAAATAATTAAATTAGAAAAGTTTGTTGGCAAAAATGAAGGCTAACAGAGTTATAAAATCAGAAATAAAAATAGAAACTTGTACTTACTTTTAAGAAAACTGCTCAAAATTGTTTCCATTTATCGCTACGTATAATTCAACCCTTTGAAGTGTATTTATTGTAAGCTGTGATAACGTTATGAGATCAGAACTTAAAAACACTTTTGAATCACATTTCAACACCAGAACTTTATATCAGAAAAAAATCGCACTACTCACAATTCACCACTGCAGCAACGAATGTAAAACTAGTAATGAATAGGAATAAAATTAAATTCAAAACAATTATACAATGATAAATTTATTCAGTTAATTATCGTTTGATTAAAAATTAAACAAAGTTGTGACGTGTCATTAGAAAGCAGTGGCGCAAAACTGTTCGCTTAGAAAATTTAAAAATTAAAATTTCTAATTAAAAAAAAAACAAATTCTTGATCAATACCCAGAATACAGATACTATACAGGGTGTTTATTTTTAGTGATCACTATTGCTATTACGAGAACTATAAGAGCTTCGATGTAGATCAAATTAGCAAACAATTTCTATTTTACAAGACTATTTCAAATAACGTATATTTTTTCAATCAGTGGTTCTCAAACTTTAAGAACCAAGTTTGTTATTTGAAAAGGGACGGGCACTGACTTCAAAATTTCTCTGGGCGCAAAATCCCTTATAAAAAACTTGAATTGATTGGTATTTCATAGTTTTAGAATTTGCTTTGGTTTAGGTAGGTCAAGAATAAACATATTCTGAAGTACTTGGTGTAATTTTTAAACTGTTGAAACCACATAAAATCCAGAAACCAGAGCATCAGTGCTCTAGAATGCGCTCTGGTTTAAGCAAACCCAGAATCAGAACATACTAAATACTTGCTCTGGTTTTTGGTCTACTGAAACCAGAACACAATACAGACCTTCATTGCTCCAGAATGTGCTATGGTTGCAACAAACCTAGAATTATAGCAAAAATTTTAGAATGCTCTAATTCAAGACTCAATGAAACCGGAGTACAATCCAGAGCAGCCAAATCAGCTCCAGAATGTGCTCTGTTTTCTGTAGGCCAAGATGTAGAACAAACATTTTAAAATGCTATAATTCCTAGCCCACTGAAAAATCCAGAGTAACCAAATCTGCTTCAGAATGTGCCCTGATTTCAGCAAACCTAGAATTAGAGCAAACACTTTTGAGTGCTCTAATTCTTAACTTACTGAAACCAGAGCACAATCCAGAGCAGCCAAAACTGCTCCTGAATGTGCTCTGGTTTCATCAAAGAGATGGCTCTGTCGAATCTGATTTCAAAACAGCGGTACGCAAAAATATACAGGCTTGCCTATCTTTATATTTTTCAATCAATGATTATACGTAATGAACATTGATATTCAATAAATATTTTTTAAAAGCCGTAAGCTTGGAAATCCTCTTCTCCATAATAATAATTTATTCTGTCCACAAGTTGAAATACATGTATAGAATACGTCAAAGATACACATAAAACATACAAAGAAATAGAACATATGTAAAAGGATAGAGAGAATTGTTAGCTCTGATCCGACCAGTGAAGTCAATGTGACAGAAATTCATTTAAATTATAAAAAGATTTTTTTAGAAGAACATTTTTTAAATTTAATTTTATTATTTTCATTTCTAATTTCGACAGGAAGTTTGTTGAAAATATTTAGACCTTGACTGTTCAGGGTAACTTATTTATTTTATTTATGCTTTGTATTTGAAATGTGCAGCAGTTTATTTTGTAAGAATGTATATCTGAATTATTTTGAAAACTATCCAACTCTTTCTTTAGGTGCCCTCACATACGATGCTTCAAAAGATGCGGTGAAATTTGTGACGTTGATCCCTGCACTGAACCATGTCCTATACCTCTGAAATGCGGTCATCCGTGCATTGGTTTCTGTGGAGACCCTTGCCCACCGGTTTGCCGCGTTTGTGACGCAGACGATGAAACTTTCGTCATTCTGTTCGGTAACGAAGACGACCCGAATGCGCGCTTTGTCTATCTGGAGGAATGCAAGCATGTCATCGAAGCGGAAGCCATGGACAAGTGGATGAAGCAAGCTGATGAAGGAGAGAATAAAGCAATTTATGTTCAACCCTGTCCCAAATGCAAAACAACGGTAACGGTAACGCAGAGATTCTCCCACTTAATTAAAGAGATGTATGCGAACATTAACCTAGTTATGGAAAAGTGGTTCGAAGAGGAACAACAAAGTGCTGAAAGCCGATTTCAGTTGCAACTGAAAATTGAGTTAACGAAGAATACTAATCGAAAGTTATATTTACGTAAGTATTTTCTTCTTATATTTTTGTTTTCGCCTAACAAAAAATTATCAAACTATTTTTTTACCGTTTCGAAATTCTTAAAGCGCGCCCTTTTTATGCTATATAATAGTATAATATACACCAAGATTGAGAAGACTATAATTATTGACCTAGCGCTAAGATTTTATCTTGAGGCACAGAATAGTTATATACAGAAGCGACATTCAGTGTGGTTACCTTTGTTGTTACCTTATTCAGTTCTATGACCTTGGAGCATTGTGTGGACCTTTAAATTTATTGTCTGATTTACGCTCCACATTTAAATTTTTGTTTGAATGAATGATAAAATAATTTTTAGAATGTAAAAAAATTATAAATTTATCAATATAAAAAAGCAAATTAGATGAAATAGATAGGGACATAATTATATTTTGCAAACATTTTTATTAAACAAAATGACCGTATCTTGCAAGTTCACCAATAAGCACAATTTTCTATTTTTTTTTTCTTTTTGATTAGATTTAAAATATTCTGTGTCTTACATATAATTTTCTTAATAATCTAGTAGAGAATTTCACAAGTTGAAACTCAATTTTTTACTAACTCATATAAGCAAACTCAGAATTCTCCAAATTATGATTTTTATAAATGTTGTTGTCTAATTCGAAATTTTGTTGATAAAACGTCTCACAAGTTTCCTATTTGTGTATTTTTAAACAATTATTTAACTTTAAATCAGCCAGTATCATCGTATAAATGGTCGTCGACAAAATGTGGAAAACTGAATATAATAATTTCTTTTTGATAATTATTTTTCCTTATTTTTATCAAAGTCATAACATATTTATTGCTTCTTAGAAATAAACAGATAAACTCGAACCACGAAGATGTGACGAAACTTTCCAATTTTAAACGATGAGCCCTTTAAATTTGTTGGTTTTCTCCATCTCTCTCTAATTTTTGTTTCTCTTACTGTCGCTTCTGTATGTAACTATTCTGTGGTTGTAGTACAAATATTTGATAGTTTCTTTATTTTTTATAGAATCTACACTTTTACGAACAAGGCTGCAGGACTTGCAAAATATATTAAAAGAGAAGCCTAAAGGAAAACGCAATCCTTTAAACATTATTCCAATCATATCAACAAAAATAGAGCTTGATTTAATAGCATATTTGGTCAACGTGTTCACAAAAGGAAAGCTTGATGATAAAGAAGAACAGTATATAACTTCCGTAGAATATTTGGATAACATTCTTTATTTGATGCATATTAAAAATAAACACATTTATAAACAGAGAGCTTCCGATATTAAAAGAGAAATTAATCGCTTTGAAAGATTCATTCAACTGTGCACTATTCAAAAACATCCAAACTTTCAAGAAGGAATAACAAACCCTGAAATAAAAACAATATATGACAACATTGTCACAGATCTAAATTCCCTTAAAATATATTCGGACAATACCGACAAATCTTCAAAACCATCGCTAGAAAAGCTTGCCGAAGCTGTGGACAATTCCCTGACAATCACCGACGAAAAAAGAGAAGCTACGTCGGAAAATAAAGAAGGATTAGAAAAAGGTCGTTGGTTTAAGTGTCCCAAAGGTCACATTTTTGCCATTGGCGAAGCTACGGACGTTGGAAAATGTAATGAATGTGACTCTCAAATCAAACAACCCAACTAGAGTTGTGGTAGCATGTTCTCCATAAATACATTCACAGTAGAAAGGGATGGTAATTTTCTAATACAGATATTTTTCATATTCAATTTTAATATGTCTACCATTTATGATTAATATTCAAATATTGTGGCATAGATCATACAACTATTTATTGTAAGATCTACGATTGTGGTTATTAAAAATAAGTTGTTTTACTATTAGATCCAAAGTATATGTATTATGTTAATTTTTAATATATTCCGTTCAATAAAATACATCTTTAAATTATCGTTACCTCATTCCACTTAAAAGACCTAGTGAAAAATATAAAAACCAATTTAATAAGACATTGGAATGAAGCATGGCTAAGCGTACAAAACAATAAATTAAATTTAATATAGAAAAAAATATAAAATATAAAAACCAACGAACAGATTAAATAATGGAATGTTTTTTAAATTGTAACTCTTCAAGAGAGGAAAGGGGTTATTGTGTACATTACTTAACGATAAGTATAATGGGGTTTCCACTATTTTAATTTTTTTTATATGAAACTATCTTAATTTGAAAGCTAGGTGTAGTTTCAGAAAGTCTTATTCGTTAAGCCGTAATATTTTTTTTAACTATTCTGTGACGTAGATGTTAAGGTAATTCGGTTCTCAAACAATGGGGTTCCCTAAAATTTTCAATTACATTAATTGAACTATTTTAACTGTTTTAAAAATATATACCGGGATATGGTTTTATTTTATTCTTCCAATCACAAAATGGCGAAATCAGTATCATTAGTTATGTCACATGATTTCCGCTAAGTTTTGTTTATGCGTTTGACATTTTCAGTTGAAACGATCAAAGAAATCATAATATTCAAATTGAAACTGTTATTGCTATCATGCAGTTATTTTTAACATTTAAGAAGCCATTTGTATTTTCCACCGAGTAAAATATTTCATAAATCATTAAAATGAATTTATATGTATTATCGAGCTTTGGTTTGCTAATATTTTTATCTTGATTGTATTTTAATAAAATTAATGTTTAGTTAGCTGACATTACATTTTAATTTATTATATAATAAAATATCTATTATATTTTGATTAATGTTCTATTTATTATATAATTAAACATCAAATAACAAATTTATCAACTTTCATCTAAGACACATCATTGAGACATCATTGATTTTTCAATTCTAGATCATATCGAGTTTTGTTTGACAAGTGGTTGGAAGTTATGAACGGAAAAACGTATAATTTTGCGGCAAAGCATATGTTGTATCATTTTCAAATAAATTATACTCTTTCAATTCAATATTCTTTGTTTTATATGATCAATCGTAGTTGAAGCAAATCTATCCAATATACCTTTCGTAGTTACTGTACATACCGATATTACCGACCGAATCCTTCATTAATTTTACTTCCAACCATCAGATATCGTTATTGACGTGGTTCCAATGCTTATAATGTACGATTCGTATCTAAAATAGTACATATGGTATGTGGTTTATGAATAAATATATTCCGTGTGTTCCAAAAAAGGGTTGTCAGTTTTTGGTAAATAAAAACCGCCCGGCTAACAACTAAGTCACCATATTGTACAGGACAATACTATCTTATTTAATACAAATTATTTCATTTTAATAACAAAATTCAATGAAGTATACAAAAATACACGTAACATTGTTCTGTACAATATGGCAACTTAGTTGTTAGCCGGACAATTTTTATTTACCAAAAGCTGTTTCCCTCTGTTAAATGCCTATAGTAAGTAGTATTCCTTTGCAAGATCAGTTCAGATAGATTAGTTCGATCAGTTCATTTTTCGGTGCAAATGCAATGTCTTTGGTTCACTTTAATCCATGAAGCGGTTGTAATTTTCATTTTTTTTTTCTCTTAAATTAAATTACAACTGATTTTATGCCTTTGGATGACTTTAGCCCGTGTTGCGATTGTAATTTTAATTTTATTATTATTTATTATTTTATATAAGTTCAATTACACCCGATTTTGCCTTGTCTCGGATGGTAATTCTAAAACTTAAGTTTTGATTGTTTCCGCATTTTAAATTTGCAATTTCTCCATTTTCTTTTTCAATTATTCAAAAGTACAGCAAAATCACGTGACAACCTGAACTGAACATTCTGATCTACCTCTGCGAGTGGATTACTTGGGTTCAGTAAATACAGTGGAGGGGTTAAACTGATCGGGTCAAATGGAATGAAAAATAAGTGATCCGGATTCAAAAGCGTAAGTTAGATCAGATCCAAGTGGCAAATGGAATACGCCTTATGACAACACCTTTTTGGAAAACACGGTATATATATTTATCAGTGTTTTCAAATTCTTATTTATTTGCCTTGGCCAACGCCTCGGCAAACAATATCCGTATTCATCATGAATAGATTAATCTCTCTGTCATGTTAGGTAAGTAACTGTCGAAAAAGATTTGGCAACTTTGCATTTTACCACTGTCTAGGCGAGGTTATTGAATTTCCCTGCTGATTTTGAGGTCGAGATGTTACATTACTGAAAGATTTCAGAAAATAGTTATTTGTGTATCAAGAGCGTAAATTGAAACGCGAGCGTAGCGAGCGCTACAATCGAGCTAGAGCAATAAAGATACTTTACGCTAGAGATGCACATACAATTTTTTCTACGACTTTACTAACGAAATAAAAAAATAATAATACCTATTTAGTAAGTTCAATTCAATCTTAACAAATTTCCTGTTTTGTGTTGCTGTAACCATGACGATATGAGTAAATAAATAATCTAAGCGAGCAAATTAAGTACTTTATCGCTCGTTGCTAAGGAGACGCGCGGTAAAGTATTTATTTGCTCGTTCCTCAGTAATCATGGACTTTATTACGATGACAAAAGAGAGCATAAATATCAACTTTTCATGGTGGTCGTAGAAAAAGAAATTTACATCATTACTTACAATTTTGATTATGGTTTGTAAGACTATTATACTATAAAGGAATGTATTGTAATATTGTGATTATAACAATATTTTTTTTTAAATAAAAGGCATTGATAATATATACATCTAATTTATTATAAAAATGTCTTAAATATATATCGTATATCACATATAAAAATAATTATTTCTTAACTAAATAAATACAATCACTATGTGATGTTATGGTAACATATGCATTTTACATACGTAGAAAATGCTTAGCAATGAAATGCTAGATACGAATTGCACGAATAGCTAAATTTTCTAGTAATATCGAACTTATAGTAATTCTGGCGTAGAGTATTAGCTTGCAGTGTTGGAAATTTGTAGATTTTCCTGATAAACGTTGTTATTATTCGTCTCTATATTGTCTATTTCGTTATTGTTATCTACTTCTATCGTATCGTCTTCTTCTGCATCTTGGAATCTGAAACACAAACAATATTTTATTTACACTTCACATGAAAAAGAAACTTGTTTATGCAGTACATAATATATAATTCAGTTATTTATTACTGTATTTTTATGGACCATATTTTAATTATTTTATGGTTCGAAAATTCATACATTTTAAATACAAAATTTCTAATGCATTATGAATTTGGAACAGTTACTTAATGTTTTGTTCTAATTAGATTTGGTAATACAAATATCTGCTGAGCAAGTGTCTTAACAACTACATTGTAAACTATTGCAAAAATTTACATAAATTTAAAAATTATGTGGAACAATTGATCGAATTATAATATTTATGATATTTCTGGTATCATTTTCATAGAAAGCGTGATAAATAGTATTTTACTAAAAAAAAATATGTACTTATTAATACAGTCGTCATAAAGATCATTTACTCGACTTTTAAGTCTATAACAGCGGAAATTAGTTATGATAAATAAAATATTAAAATGCATTACAAAGTAATCATTATAGAAATGAAGAACTGAATGTTTCAAATTAAAACAAATATTTATTTGTCAAACTAGATAGAAAAGCATATTTTTATACCACTCGAGCTCGAGTTTGACTCACGAGCGTAGCGTGTGAGGCATTCGAGTGAGAATGGAAAAAGTGCTTTCCTTCCGTGTTAGACATAATTCTTTTTAGAAAATTAGGTTATGTAAACTTTGACGATCAGCAGTTCAATTGTTACAGTATTGCCAATATGTCAATTCAAGTTCAAGTTGACAAATTGTGAAATAATGTGAAAAAAGAAAAAACAAAACATAATTATCATAATTATTTTAAAAGAATTTTTGACATAATATTTAATTTTTCCAATATTCCATTCTATAATAATATCTGTTATACTGGTGATAACACTGTACATTTTCCAGAGAGGGAATAGTTATTTACATATCAAGTGTGGGAACGTCATTTTTCCAGAGAGAGAATTTTGTGGCGCGAGCTTGCAAGCGCTGCAATAGAACGAGTCTGGGAAAAAATTCACATACGAGATTCATTAAATATAAAATGTAATATTTTCGTTAAAAATCAGACAGCCATGGAAATAAAAGAAAATATCTATCTGTCAGTTTGGAGAAGGATCACTGATGTAATTCTTATTGTCTGTATTTTAATATTGCTTATGTTGAATCTATATTCTTTTGCTTTAATAATATATCAATATTACAATAATATTACAAATATAACTTAAAAAATGTAATAAATACAAAGTAGGAGAAATACATCAAATAAAACAAATTTTTAACATATTTACGGACGACGAATCCATTTCTATACTAATTTTAAACTATAACATAATTTAATAATTAATATCAAATTATATTATTTATAATGAAATTTCATAACTGTCACAAATGACACATAGATGTTTTCTTTTATTTCCATGATTCCATGGCTGTCTGATTTTTAACGAAAATGTTACATTTTATATTTAATGAATCTCGTACTGCAGACATGTTATTGCATCAATTATGACCTTATCTGACGTAGAATTTAATTTTGTACTGTTGTAGTTTTGCTCTAATCTCTAAACCTATCAGGAGAGAGAGATCCGCAATTTTTTAAAATCTCATGTTAAAGTTCTATGTTCCGCATTTCGTTGCACATACTGTATACTGCATACTACTACACAAAATATTAGTAGTTTTATTTTTAATAGTATTTACCAGATTTTTTTATAAGATGAAGTATTAAAAAATATTTGAAAGTTTGAGAAACACTGTACTAGACCACGGAATAAAATAAAATAAAACAAATGAGTAATACTTACGTATAGTGTTTTTCTTCGCCCCTCATTTCGCATATGACATTCGTTAGGGCCATAATATAATTTTTAGCTAGTGTTAGTGTTTCGATCTTGGACAACTTTCGTTCCATTTTGATGTGTGGTATGACTTCCCTCAGTTGCTGAAACATAATTGAAATGAGAATCTATATAACGGAACAGGTACCGAAATGTGGCGTTTTTTTGTCAGTTAAACTGTATTCATTTAATAATTGCAGAGTTCAATGACCATACACTTAATTGCAATTTTGAAAGAACGGTTTTGTGCCCTACTTTTTAATTTGGGATTGATACTTTCTTAAGATACGGAAGATTCGTACGGGTACATACAAAACGAGAAATTACAACGCCGAGTTGTAATAATAGTCATTATTTAAATTATTATTCTACTTGCTTATACTAATATTTTAATAATTACATATTCCAGCTCTAGGAAATACGAAGTAATCATAATTTTAATTTACTTTAACATCATTTTATGATACATACACTTACTGACATCATTTAACATAGACTTTCAACTTCTAATAATATTTATAACATTTCATTAAAATACAAAATATTTTTAAGGTTAAATAAAATCTGTTTTACCTCCCTCAACGTCTTGAGGAGGGCAGCATGGAAATCGTGCTAAAAATTACATATAATTTTTTACATTTCAAATTTGTACGTCTATGTGTGTATTTGTATTTTTATACAAGATTACTCAATTTCTATGAACCAAAAAATTATGAAAAATTGAATTTCGATGAGTTGATATACTGAGAAGAATTGATTAAATTTTCATTACAATTACTCAACCGGAAGTAACATTTTACTTGAAGCTCAAAACTGTATTTCCTGGAAAAATATATCTAAATACAATTATTTTACTAATTCTATTATTATTATTAAACAAAAAATACTTGTTTCACTTAACTCCTATAATCAAAATTATTAAGGAGTGCTGCTGTTCTCTAGAAATGTATAAAGAGGTCTTGCTTCTTGCATAAAAATTAAGTGATCCTTTTTTTTATTTAAATCGAACTTACAATGTCTAATTTGTTGCTCTATATGATGTAAATCTTTTTTATTTACATTTTATGTTACACAATATCGTTTTAAGGTATCATATTAAAAAAAATCGCAAAAATTGTGACATCCGTAGGTTCTGGTGTGAAATTATCCACGTGTGGATGCCAGATCTCAAATATTGTAGTTTGGCGCGTTTGAAAGTTGGTAAAGTGGACAGACTGTGATTTAAAGCATTGTCAGGCTTTTGTGTGCCATTATATTTGCACAAGATTATTCAGTTTGTCAGTTTGGAAGTTAAAATATTATTTTTGACGTTTGAAACGAAGTGAAGTTGGTTAAAAACCTTGATACGTCACTGGACAAGGGGGGAACTGAGGTAATTATTTAAAATAAATTGACATTTCATTAAAAAATATTAGGTTTCATTTTAAAATAATTGTAAATATCATTTATATGTACTTTTTTTATCGTAGCATTTTTTTCTTCTCGCTTTTCTAAATATTAACATTATTCGGTCACAATTTTTATTTCATTTTCCAATGTTTTTTTTTGTCTATAATGTTTCTTCACTCCATAAAAATTGTTACTATAGTTTAACGGATAGAAATTTATGAATTATAGTTATTTTAACAATGATTCAGGTACTTTCTTTAAAACAGATGAGTTATTTAAATGGTTACAAAATTTAATGAAAGTAATTTGCATACTATATTTGAAAAGTTAAAATATGAAATATGTTTATCAAATAACGAGTTCTAGGTAGTAATTATTTTTTTTTGAAAACTGTATCATTATTTTAACAGGTTATTTATTGTTGATTGCACATTTTTTAAGTTTGATAAAAAGTTCGTTTGTTCGTTGCCAAGGATACCGATAAAAAATGACCCATGAATATAAAATAAAAAAACTATATTAAATCATTTTTGATAAATGTATCAAATAATATAAATAACAGTATTAATTGGTATTTTTAATTGTTATCATTACATTTTTTCTTATCATTACAAAAAGAAACGGGTAAACACATGTTAATATGATTTACAAAAAATACTACAGATTTATCAAATACTACAATTTACACTACGTAATGTTAAGACATATTTATTTTTACTTATTTAGTATAAAATTTATAAGTTAAAGTAGGAGTTACGTTTTTGTTAGTAATATTTTCATCTGTACGCACATATCTATATTTTATTCATGTAAAAAACTATAAAAACACAAAACATCGCAAAATAAAGAAACACCAACGTTTATTAATCATTAATGTTATGTAAGAAAATGATTGAAAAAAAGATGAAAGATAATTAATGTTAAAAATAAAGTTAGAATGTTATATTAATGTTTTGTTGTTAGAATTGTGTTATTGACAATAAATTTTTAAACATCACGGGATCAGTGTAACTAACACAAAATTCACTAAATTTCAAAATTATGATTTTTTGTTAATCCCGCTATTAATCGACTAATTTATTATTCCTAACATTAGTGGTCGAAGAAAAAATATGTTAAATTCTGAACATACGCACATTTAATTGGACACACGGTTTTTAGCAAGAATGTGGGTTTCTACTATTTTTTTATAATTTTATTTTAAAGTATGGGGGCCACTAAAACTATTGGTGAAAATTCAATGAAAATGTTTATAATAATAAGCAAGTTACAGACTTCCAAAGTTTGAAATAATCAATGTACCGTCACGAATATGGATTTCCTTGACAAATTGTTTTCTTCGTGGACCAAAATGTTCTTGAAGTATAAACTGTTTCTATATTATATTTATAAAAAATAAATTAATATTGCAGTACAGTATAAGTCTACATTCTTAAGAATTGCACGTGTATTTATATTATATAAGTTTAAAAATGATATTTATATTCAAATAAAAACTGTTTGAGAATAGCAGTGGCGCTAGTGATGCAAACTTTAACAATTTACAAATAAGCAGGTAATTTATGCACTAATCTCGTAAATAATACAGTCACAGATGTAAAAGATATAATAAAAGTTAATATGTAAGACACAAATTCAACTAATAATACTTTAAAAGTACACAACTGAAGTTTACTGTGACTCAAGGTCACGTGTGTTCTTCAAGCTCATTCGTCAGACTTGATGACGGGATTTTTCATTTGCCAATCAAAACATTCGCGGTCTTTTAAAGTTTTCAATCAAAATATTAACGCTATCCATATAGGTGATGTCACGCTATAACAAAAATTTTAATTATATTATTTTATTCCTTTATTATAATTATGCATATTTTTTCTATTTTTTAAACTAATTTCTCTAAATTCGATTAAGCTAGAATCCACATTAAACATCGCCGTTATTTATATTTGGTAGGTAGAAGTTATAAGAAACTCAGACAATAAATAACAGTACTTATATCAATATATAAAAATTTCTTTTTAAGTAGGTTGTTTCACATTAACATTGTTCTAATGCGTGAACTGAGATCCGGTTGCAAAATTGCCAATTTCCGGAATGGATTAAAATTCTTTCTCCTGTCGAAATTTATCTGTAATTATATAAGATTTTTGAAGTGTATGTAGAAAGTGCAAACATTCACTCATTACAATGTTACGCGTATTTCTGTGCGTGGACTGTTTGCCAGTACAGTAAGTGTTACAGATTATACATTTTGTAACATTACCTTGTGAAGGACAAGTTTTTATGAGATTGAAAGTTAGAATACAATTCATACATTAATAATCATAATTATATTGCTTTTCTCCAACGATAGGTGTAACACAATTTTTACTTTATACAGTATAATTTTAAAAGAGTATGAATTAATTATGCACCTAATTATTTTTCGTTTTTGCCGACTGCTACTTTTAATAAGGCAGGTATTGTAATCATACAGATTTTGCCATTTAAACATTTCAACGTATATCGACAAATTATGGTCTTTACAATATACGTGCACTAATAGGTTTTTTCTTTTCGAACAATTCATTAGATCACAATAATTTCGACACTTATCATGTACCTTCTTTTCGTCCCAAATCAACTGTGATATAGTGGCCGTTTTTATTTGGGGCTTTTTAAGTAAGCTATTTTGCTGGGTTGATGAGTTGAATCTGTTTTCTATCTTTGTTTACACCTTGCTCTCTCTCCATTTTTGTCAAAAGATATATCTTTTATAGGCCGTATTTTTTGGGGACTTTAAAGTAACTTGGTAGGTTAATTTTGTTTACTTGGTACTATTTATGTAACCCGGACAATTCCCGAACTGATCCAACTGCCCCAGCTATTTTGGAGGGTTGGTAGATTCAACCCAGGTTCAACCCGTTTGCTATCTCTTATTTTTCAACTTATCTTAGGCATGACAGCAGGGCGGTTAGTTTTGTAAGTTTTATATTCAAAGGTAAATATAGGAAACAAAATGAAATAAACGACACAAGGTTTGACGTTTATTTTGACATAACAAAAATATGACATTATTTTAAATTTACCGCTAATTTTTATAACTATTAACAGAATTGTTTCATTATTGAATTTAGTATATCGCTGTTTTATTTGCAACAATAACTAAATTGAAATAATATTGAAGATAATGGCTCGTATTACGAGCTCACTTTTATAATAATATCGCGATTTTAACGCCCACTTTTACATCATAATCTTATGTAAAATTGAAAGTTAAAATCACGATATTATTATAAAAGTGAGCTAGTTCGCTTTTAAAATAAAATTTTAACGTTGATTTTTACAAAAGATTTTGATATAAAAGTGAGCGTTAAAATCGCGATTTTATTATAAAAGTGAGCTTGTAATACGGGCCAATGTGTTAGAAAGTTTTCATTGTATTTGTACAAAGTTAAAAAAAGAGATTTTAAAATTTGTAACAATGTTTTAAAATTATAATTTATTAAATGAAGATGGAAATGATACGAACTTTTTTATTTATATGAAATTCGAAGAATAATTCAGATTTTTAGAGATAGTTCTGAAGTTGAGCAAAATGGTCATTCTTTTTACTTAACAAAAATAGCAGTTTCGGTCAGTTTTCTATATATCTTTAAACATAACTGAAGTAAAAATGAGACAAAAAAATAAACCTTTAAATTAGTTGATTGGTGATTACTTTTGATATACATGTTTGAAAAAAATGGATAGGTTATTTTTAAAAATATATCCTGTACAGTGTAGACTACAATAAAGATTTATTTGTATCTTTAATATTAGATTTCATTTCCAATTACAATAATAACAATCACAATTACTTTCACAACAAATCAACTTTAATTTGTAAATGTTCTTTTTAATAAGTTTAATATTATTAGTTATTACTTTCCATAATAGTAAATTAGAAGTACGTAATAAATTTAACAATTTCAATGCATATAAATTAAAAAGTTATTTTATTGAGACAATGAAAATTATAAAACAATCGATGTCACTCCAAATTTTAACAAGTTAAAATCTTGACAGACTAATTTGTGAAATTAATTGAATATAATTAATAATGAACTGTAGGCGAAAGATTATAATATTTATTCACAGAATGATTCATTAGTATTTTGGGTTTCCGGTGTCTATAATCAAATCGGAAACAAAATAATAACTACCTGTATATATTATAATAGACTATAATTGTAGTATAATTTTAAGCACCGTTATTTTATTTTGGCCGCATAATTAATATTTGATTTCATAATGCCGAAAACACAAAAAAGAAATGTAAATCCATTTGACATTTTATAGCAATAAAACCTGATCACGAAGGAGACACGAAAATTATACTTTGTGAATACACCAGAAAGAAATCAAGTAAAACCGGAATAATGTGAAAGCCAAAAAGGCTGTCCGGCATGTATTGAGAATGGAGTCGAATAACAAAACTGTTTAAAATGCATTTTTTCAATCATAAACTCGGTCGCCAAGGGAAAAAGGGGGACAGATGATATCATCTTGCCGGGTGAAATTAGGTGATTTCCGAAGTACATAAATAAATGTTAAAACTGACAGTATTATACACCAAAGTAATAATGAATAAAATACACAAAAATAAATGTAGATGAAACTAACGAAATTCAAACTAGTAATAAACAATGAAGCACTTGTCGACGCCAAAATCACCTTAATAAATGACATTAACGTTTCAAATATTTGAAAATATCCGTTTCCGCGGGTACACTACTGTTTCTATTTCATTTTTGTCGGAGGTTAGACGCAGATAGCATATATAGTCCTCTGTTACACATGAGATAGTGAATGAAAGTCTCATCTACGCCAAGCGTGTACGACAAAGATGCAAGATAAAAGTTTAATAATTCTTGTAGTAGAAAATGATGACGTGAGGATCAATTCAGTGAAACCGACTTTATATAATTAGAGCTATGAATATATCAGTAAATTTTACGAATAGTTGTTGCGTAGTAATAGACAAACAATTGTCAAAAATGACAATTTTGCACTTCCGGAAGTAAAAGTTAACTTTATTCTTCATTTTCGAAGACTGAATTTTGTTTTTAAAGCTGTGTTGTATTTGACAGTTATATAAATATAACCAAATAATTATTATTTTAAAATGTATATGCGGAAGTGCAAAGAATAGTTTATATACCACAGGACTTAAGTGCCTTTAGTCCCTCAAGTGATCATTTCACGAGCCAAACGAGGAAAATAAACCTCATTCTCAGGATTAAATCACGCACTCAGTCCCTCAGTGTACAATATTACGAAAGCGTAGAAGGGCCACCGTTGTATTTTATTTTATAATTCAGACTTTCGAACTCTGACTTCAGACTTTGAAACTCTGAATTCAATAATTCAGACTTTATAACTCTGAATTTCATAATACAGACTTCAAAACTCTAAATTCAGACTTTGAAACTCTGAATTCAGACTTTGAAACTCTGAATTCAGACTTCAAAACTCTAAATTCAGATTTTGAAACTCTGAATTCAGACTTTAATACTCTGACTTCAGACTTTAAAACTCTGAATTCAGTCTTTAAAACTCTGAATTCAGTCTTTTAAACGCTGAATTCAGACTTTGAAACTCTGAATTCAGACTTTTAAACTATGAATTCAAACTTTTAAACTCTGAATTCACACTTTGAAACTCTGAATTCAGACTTTTAAACTCTGAATTTAGACTTTTAAACTCTGAATTCAGAGTTTCAAACTCAGAGTTTCAAAGTCTGAATTCAGAGTTTCAAAGTCTGAATTCAAAATTAAAAAGTCTGACCTTTTGAATTCAGAGTATAGAAGTCAGAATTTAGAGTTTTAAAGTCTGAATTCAGAGTTTCAAAGTTAGAATTCAGAGTTTCAAAGACTGAATTCAGAGTTCCAAAGTCTGAATTATAAAATAAAATACAACGATGGCCCTTCTACGCTTTCGTAACAATATACTTATTAGAACATAACAGTGCGAATTATGGGTAAATTTTACCGATTAAATTCATAGCTCGAATTATATTTGCTAGATTATTCCACACACGTCATTTTCACTCAATGAGAATGCTTCATTTGATGGCCGTAGGTAGTTTTTCAATGAAAAAAATTAATAAAACCACAGTATCGTCATGGTTACATTTTGTTGATATCAAAAATTTTATGTTTAATCTGTTGTCATTCGTGGAATAATCAATATAATTTGAGTTATGAATTTAATTGGTAAAATAATTCCTGCGAAGTAACGACAACTTGGGTCAGAAATGACTCTTATCATTCCAATTTCACTGTCGTGTTCTAAATATCATTTTTGACACTCGTTTGTTACTACGCATCAACTATTCGTAAATTTTTACAATAAATTCATGGCTCTTATTATATTACTTATGATTATTTTACCAATGGCAACAGTTAACATAAAAATTTCCATATCAATAAAATGTAACCATGACGATACTATTGTTGTTTTACCAAATTTTTCATTTAAAAAATTACCTACATCCGTCAAGTGAAGCATTCTAATTGTTGAAAATGGCTTATGTAGAATAATCAGTAAAAAAGTTTTAGTAATTTTCCTTTTTACATCTGAAGACAACAGAAAAGTTGTATGAATCATTTTGTATATATTACTATTAATGAGATACTATCCCACGTTCGCAAGAACGGTAAATGGATCTATAAATACTGGGTTGATTTTATAAAATGAAGTGTTTGTATATGCGGTAAATATTGAAAACAAATATATAAATACAGAAGAGAAACAGTTGTAAATATAAAATATTTAAAAATATAATATGTAGATATGAGAAATATTTTCAATGTTTAGTTTATGGCAAATGTTTGATTTGAAAATGTTGATGAAAGAGAACGAAAGATATAAAGAGATGTGTGCGAGTATGTTACATTAGATCTTATAAGAAATGTTTGATGTGTTAATAAAGTCTTCAGAACATGTTTTCGAGTAAAGAAACACTGTTTAAAATATAAATTTTAACCCATATACATAACTTCTCACAATAATTATCCCAAGTAAATCTCATCTCTTAATTTTTAATATTTTTATTTCATTTATATTAAATCACAACTATCAGATTAAATATTTTTACTTCATACTAGTAGTAGTATTCATTTTACTGTTGAACTCATTTAGTAACTGATTCCTCAAGTAGTGATTCAGTTAAAGATAAATACAAAACTATAAATTTAACATGACCGCTTCCAATGTCACAGTTAAGAACAAAAAAAAAAGTAATGTAAATACTCAAGACCTGTTGCAAGGTAATGATCGCAAACTAAACAACAGTAAAAAAATAGCGGTAAATTTTAAATAGAATTTAGGGAGTTGGAAAAAAAAATCAATGTATTTGTAAATAAATTAACAAAAGTATATATTCTGAATGAAGTATTAATGTTAATAATTGTTTGGACGGCAAAAATATTACCGCAACTCAGATTTGTACTACGTAATTTATGATTATTAATTGATAACAATACAGTTGTATTTACACTAGAAAGGATTTTTTCCTGTTAGATATGAGACAATAATAACAACCTGATTACAAAGGCAAACATCACAGTCACTATTGCTGTCAAAATTTGTATTATAATATGCAAATTTAAATATTTGTAATTATTTATGTTAGTTCAAAAATAATTGATTTTTACCATGTCCAGTGGAAGAAAAAAGATTAATTTTTAACGTTTCTATTCCATGTAATACGAATTTAATAAAAATAAATTAAAAAAAAATAATGATTATAACAATTCTTCAATGAATTAAACGACTTGGTATGAACTTTCTGAGAAAGTAAATTTAAATAGATTCAACAAATCAAACTTTTCCATTTTTAAGTATTTCTATAGAACACACCGGCGCTACGATCGTCTCCATGGTAATGGGACTGTAAACTTGACAACAGTGGAAAAAATAAATGGCAAATTTAAATTTCGTGCTATATTTCACCTAACAGCGAAGCTGAAATGATTTAAGAATATTTTTGAGTACATTTTACAGTAAATTCATAGTTCGAATTATATTTGCTTGATTATTTCACGATTGACATAGGTAAAATATAAAAATTTTCATCTCAACTAAAAATAATATAACGATCCTACTGTCTTTTTCCATTAAATAAAGCATTCTGATTGGGTGAGAAAGAGGTGTTTGGAATAATAAAATAAAATCGCTTAGTTTTATCGTATGTAATACCACTAGTAACTAAAATTTTATTGGAAATATTTGTTGTCATGATCACGACTGACTGTTTCGATGAAAATTAAAACCAGTTATGCACTCGTGTGACGATTTTCTACAGCAACAACCAGGAGTGAGTTAAGCAAAAATCACTAGAAAAATTGTGTATATTTTTTCAATGAATTACTTGTCACAATTTTGACGGACGTTGTGTCTAAGTAACGTCTATCTGGACCAGGGTTGCCAGACTCCCAGTCTATCTTTCACGATTCTAACACGCTGATGTTACAATACCCCTTCCCAATTTTTTTAATATTTCTTAACGCATTCTGTAGATACTATATTAGTTTTCTATGATATAGAAAATAAATCAATAAAACAATTGTTACTATTATTGATGTCAAACTTTTCAAGTGTACTTTTATTATTTCTGCATTTGATTTACTTGTTTTCTTTCATAGCATTCTTTGAATAATCATATTTAAATAAAAATGATAGATACATAATTTAGCATTTTTCTCTGAAGTTTTGTTGTGTAAGTATATTACATATGGATATCGTTGAATTCAGAAAAAAATACTGAATCAAATAAGCAAATAAAAAAGTAGGTTCCCATTTAAAATATGAAAGTTGTACCACGTATTTTGAGAACCACTGGTCGAAAAATATTTTGTTTCCCTCATTAAAGTAGTCTTATAAAATAGAAATTATTTGCTAATTTAACCGACCTTGTAGCTCTTATAGTTCCCGAGATAGGAATAGTGTACCTCTTAAAATGAACACCCTGGGGCCTGTTTCACAAAACTACAAGTCTTGTAATACAAGTGTATCACTAGGCAACGCTTATCAAATTATAAATTCTATTGGCACATATTAAAAATTTGACAAACGTTGCCTAGTGATACACTTGTATTACAAGACTTGTAGTTTTGTGATATAGGCCCCTGTACTATACAAAATTACAAATGTTTAAGTTTTGTGTTTTAGTTTCAATCCTCACCTCGAAAGCATCATTGAGACTATGCATCCTCATCCTCTCCCTCTCATTGCTCTCCAGCCTGCGTAGATTTCTCTCTCGGGCACTGATCCCACTCCGTCTCTTCCTGACGCCGTATATCCGGCCCTCGGACGCCGTGCTGAGCTTTCTCCGGGGCGGCGGCGGCCTCCTGGAGGTCTTGCCGCTGCCGCCGCTGCCGTCGTCGCTGCTGGAGTCCGCCACCACGGCGCCGCTCTCCACGTCGTCCACGTCCACGTCCTCTGAGCTGTCTGCCCAGCGCTCCAGGGACCGCATCCTGGGGAGATATGGAGATGGCGTCCACTGGAAACATTGGAAAATGGTTATTGTTTGTGGTGGGTATTTTGAGAGTAAATGTTGTATAAAAATGTTCAGTAAAAATCGGAAATAAAGTAAATTTGTAGTGCTTAGTGGACTCCAACACTATTTTTTTTATATGGAACTTTTTGGCCGTACTTATTTGGGACTTTTTAAGTAACGTAGTAGTTTAATGTTCGTATTCATAAAACGTTCGTTATAGTTATAACGTTTCGTTAAATATTTTGTCCAATAACATAAGTCTTTGAAGAATAATAAAATGTTTGGTTTGTCTACTGTTTTATAATTTGTCAAAATATTTAACGAAGCGTTATAACTATAACGAACGTTTTATGAATACGGGCATAATTCTGTTTATTTGGTACGTTTGAAGTAACCCAGAACTGATCCTAAACTGATCCAACTCACCCAGCTATTTCACTGGGTTAGTGAGTTGAACCTGTTTTCTATCTTTGTTTACAATGCTTTCTCCTTCTATTTCTGTCGGAAGTTATATATTTTATAGGTTAAAAATGAAAAACTTAAATAAGTAACTTTAACAAATAACTTAAATTAACTGGTTAAAATTTTCAACAACTGTAAAATGTGATTGTTTATTTGGTACCGACCGGGTACGTTTAGGATCAGTTGAGGGTTGGATTCAAATTTCCCAAATAAATACTGCCTATGTAATTTGAAAGCGAGGTGTAATGTCAGAAAGTCTTAATTCCTATTTGTTAATCCGTAATATTTGTAGTGTTGTGTGATGTAGATGATAAGGTAATTCGATTCTCAAACATTGTGGTTCGCTAAAAATTTGAATTACATTAATTGATCTATTTCAACTATTATAAAAACATGTAAATATACTTTAAATAACTATTGTGTTCCTTACTTGGAAATAGGTATGCATAAATAGTAAGCAGTTTAATAATAGTATATTATTTAACAAGCATAATATGTAGCCTATATTACACGAGGATGTAATTAAAAATACGAGCGGTAGCGAGTATATTTAATCATCCGAGTGTAATGTAGCCATATTATGCGAGTCAAATACTATACTTTATCTACAACTAACAGGCATATAAAAAATCTGATATTATTTGTTAAATATTCAGTTAGGTGTGAGTAGTTCATATATAGCTTAACAGATGGCGCCACAGTAGCACTTAAATGTCAAAATAGCTATTCAAATTGTATTTATTATACTTTTATAATAATTTATATTGATATTTATAATAAAGAATATATTATTAATAAATTAACATTTTATTAAAATGTTATGTGTTAAATTATATGCTCTATTTATTACAGAAAAGTGTAGCGTGTAATATAACATTTCATATTACACTTGTGTAATATAAGTAGTATATTATATGTAGTATCACACGTATAATGTACCCATATTTCAATAGTTGTAGATAAAATAATTTATAAATGATTACGAATATTATAGTCCCAGTTTTGGCAACCATTGGCATAATTTTGCTACCTATGTCATTCAACATATTCATTTCCATATCGTGAATATTTTTTTCACAAATTCTCCTAATCGCACTGTATCTAAAATTATTTTTTCTACTCCTGCTTTGAAAATACAATTTTCTAGTTTGTTTTTCATGCTGAAAGTGACTCTTTGCAGCACGCAGTGCTGCAAAACTTTGCAGCACTAATAAATGTTTATTGCATTGTTGTTGCCATGGATACGCATCACTTGCGCATCACAAATACAAAATTTGCAATAAATGTCAAATTATGTTTAAAAAATAATTTTTTATTTCCTTATTTTTTATCTTGCAGGAGTAGAAAAAATAGTGTGTAGAACACGTGTTGAAAGTCTTTTGTCGAACACAAACGATTGCAACCTTCGCTTCGCTCAGGCTGCAACTTTCGTTTTGGTTCGACAAAGATAGACTTTCAGCACTTGATATACAAATAACTATTTTCTACTCCCATTTTCATGTGTGAAGCTTGATTTGAAGTGTCACTTCATGCACAGTGTACAAGTCGATAATACAGAGGCTTTATTGTAAAAGAATGACAATGTGAAGAAAAAATTATATTTTATTGCAAGGTCGTAGAAAAAGTATAGTATGTACCACGTGTGTGAAGCCTGGTTTACATTCGGGTGGTTTGAATAAATCTCCACCCTCATGTAAAAATTTCAGCTTCACATACTTGCCACATAATATACTATTTTGTATTGAAATAAAAACGTTATAAGCAAGAAACAAAAATTGAAAAATTTACGCTTTTGTATGTATCTCGTCACGTACGCATTTTTTGAGAAACATAAAAACATGTATAAAATGACCCCCACATGAGGCAACTTTTGTCTAATTTAACCGACTTCATATCTCTTATAGTTCTCGAGATCGCCATACTTAAACAATTTCATTGGTTACCATAAGGAAAAATTGTCGTATTTATTATAGATCGAAAAATAATTATATATAGCCTTGTATTGTTTTTCAAATTTGTAAATTTCAGGAAATATTAAAAATTAATAAATAGTACTTTAAAAAATTTATGAAAAGAGGAAATTAAATAAATAAAAATAAACATAAGGAAAAAGTTACAATAATAAAATTTAATTCAAAAGTAGTTAGTTTTGTATCTAGTGTATAAAGTGCTATAATTAAACAGCATTCGACTAAAAAACACTATGTTACACGCGTGTTGCATACAACATTTTCCTACAACCGAAATATTAATAAAAAAAATAATTTGTAAAGTAAATAAAACCACTGTTAAATGTGTTTACGTTGCCTAGTAACGGCTGCTTCTCATATATTAGTGCGTGAAAAGTAACTTTACAAACTCAAAAGAGAGTATAAAGTTCGTACATTTTGCATGGTTGTAGGAACATTAAAAATGAGATTAATAATACTACAATTATTATTGATAAATAATAGTTCCTAAAGAATTATTTGCGCAGTAATTTCTTACACAAAAGTACAACCACAATTGACAAAACTTTGAAAAATTGAAAATGGAACGAATGTTAGGAAAATGCTACATGGAAATTTTTTTGTTTTCTATGAATGAATTCTAATACAAATCAAATCGTTAAAAGAATCATTAAAATTAATTAATATTCTTAATTAAACAGATTTATGAAACAAAATATAATTATGACCTTAAATTTTGCATCTCTTCTTTTTAACAGTATATTGTGTACAATGTACATAAACGCAATATATTTGACAACACGTGCAAAAAATAAAAATACGTATAAAACACGTAATTATATTTATTTAATACGGTGCATTGTCCAAAATGTAATAATATAATACGTTGTTTATTAAACTACCGCGAAAAAATATGATGAAAGATAAAAAATAATTTTAAAGTAAATAAATAAAGTGTTAAACAATTATTTAAATCTGCTACAATTATTTTTGCTGTAATGCGGCATACAAATTACTGTTGCAATTAATTAATTAACAAATCAATTAACCTTATACTTCGAGAATAACATTATGGTTTCACTTTTACTACTTCAACAAGTTTATAAACCGTTATTAAAACATTACATTCTTTCTGTATTAAGCATTACTTACATTTTAATTTTACTGCACACTTTATACAAGATGAGCTACTGAAATAATGTAATTTTAATTACTATTCGTATGAGCCAGTGAAATATTGTAATACTGGAACGTACACTAGCGCCGTCAACGCAATCCGAGAGAGACAGTCTCTCGCAGGTGTTTCTATCTTTGTCGTACAGTATGTTAAAAAAGTTTGTAATGCCACAAAATGTCAACCATGCGAAATGTCATCCGTATGAAGACAGAAAATTGTACTGTACAGAAATGACCACTACAAATGTATGAGTATTTTCCAAGGGACCTTTTGCAGGATTATTTTTCTCTTCAATGAGTTGCTACCGATGTATTATTTATAGGAAAACTGATATTCAAATGAAATTGAAAAAATAATTCCACTGACTTCCATTGTCAAAATGATTTATTACGTATCTGAAAAAGGATAAATGTGTACTTGGTTGCCAAACAGATTTGCAAACCTTAACACAGCATTTTACTTATCACTTTTTTATGCGCTTTTTTATGCATAATATTAAAGATCTGGCAATAAGAGAAGAGCTATTGAAAGAATGATTGTCACTATTAGTATGAACCGCTTGACAATTTTGTTAAACCAAAACTAATAATTTACTTGTACGTTTTACTGTTTTTGCGAAGTAGAACTATATTACAGTTCTCCAGATAAGTTTTGTAATTTTGTCGCTTTGTTCGTGAGATTCACATAACAGACTAACTGTATTATTCAAGAAATTAAATTTGGGCGATAATTAATGTATTTTGCAAAATGTTGAAACGTAAAGGGCATAGTATTGCAAGCGGTGCAATATAAATTATTATAAATTGAAGCATGCGAAGAAGAATCAAAATAAAATAGATTAAAGTTTCCTCTAATGTAAAACATTACTTTGTTGTATATTTTTATCCGATAAAAAATGATACGCCGCCTATGTTCAATGATTTATTGAATAAATCTCTCTCCTGTCTCACAGCTCAACTTTGGTTGCCAGCACTATAATTAACTTTCAGTTTTCAATATGAAGTAATTAGAAATAGGAAAGACACCGTTAGCTAATCTTATTTGTACTTCGTAGATCATTATTAACCGGTTTTTTTGCGTAGGCGTATGTAATTGTTTATATTATTAATTATTTCAATAAGAAATAAATTTAATTTTATTTCAACCGTGAAATATGTCTTTTTGACAGATAAACCGTTAAACATTTGTTCATTTTTGTTTTAATTTCATGGTTACCGATTTTTGGAGTGATGTACATTCTTTTCAGTTCTAATTTCTGCGGTTACAAGGCAAATAAAGTAATTTGCTTATTGATTTAGTAGCAGAAATGCTCTACAACATTTATTTGATGCTTTTTTACCTAAAATAAATAGGAAAGCAGGAAATTAGAGTAAGTGAAGGTGACATGGACCACATTTTAGAAAAATAACTTTTACTCTATAATATGAAATAATATTTAAAAAACAAAATTTTTTTTATAACAACATATAATTTAGGCTTACTTTTATGAATAAGGAAATAAATTAAAGTATGTTCAGAAAGCTACAAAAATATTTTATTCGCGTTCACAAATGTCCAATTCTACTCCACTATATAAATAGGTGAGACAGACCAAGGCTATGAGGAGATGAATTGCTTAACATATTGTCATCATCCTTCTTTATCGTTTTATAAAATATCAACCTCTGATTAACCATTTAACAACAGTTCTTCAGATCTCGTGGAATAGCAACTAGATCGTCCACCTTTCTATGTGCCACTGATTTTTTTCTTGTTTACCGTTGTATTGATCTTTTTAACAATAAAAATCCTGTGAACAATCTCTTCTCAGCATAAGATGGAAGAAGTTACATGGACCACTAAATTAGTTAAGTCGGTGTGCAAATAAAACCACATATTTAGGTTATGTTGTCTTATGCACTTGTTTATAAAGTGTATAAATAATTAGTTTAGACCTACCGAAGTAGTAAATAACTAATTGTGTTTATAAGATACATTCTTTTGGCCATTTTTTAAGTAAATCTTGGGTTATTCAATATTGACTGCATTAATTTTCAAGCGGTTGCTTAAATTGTTTTTAAACAACAAAATTAACATTCCTAATGGAGAGATATCACACAGATACTTTTACAACCAAAAGTCCATCTCTTTTTTTTATGTGTAAATAATATGAATTTTATTTTGAGTATCTGGCAACACTGATTATGATTATCATGTACATGTCAAATACCTGTACAGCTAATGAAATGTGGTTAAACTATAAAGGCGTGTTGTTAATTCATCAGTTGTGTAATGTGCTTTAATGCGCATTTTCATCAACACGTTGTTATATGTTCTGATGAATTTTAAGTTGAACTATCAATACGTTGCTAAATTCAGCGCACTATCTATCGATGATCCATCTCATTCATCGACCCCATGTGCCGATGGATTCCTAATTTTTCGATGGATGAGTAGTGGGGGAATTGTGCTGTCAGGTTTATAGGTTATAGTAAATAAATTTTGTCAACATTATACACATCATAAACTATGAAAAACTTAATTTTAAATTCTGAAGGCACTGAAATCAGTATTGAAGATTATGACGAAACACATAGAGAATTAATAAATGGAAAAAATTAATAATAAATATAATAATATTAATTTAATAATTATTATACCTTTATCGGAACTTTCTGAATCAGAAGACGATTCAGAAATAGATTCTGATGAGCTTTCAGCGGAAATTATTTTTGCAAGAATAAATGACTCCATTATTTTCATTACTAATTTTCATCAAACCGTGTCTTTATTCACCAGTAATCAGCTCCATCGGTGATCTATCAGTGACGTCATATTAGATTTGCGATGAAATATTCGAATAAATTTGGGCTGAATTTAACAACACGCCTTAACTGACATTTTTGTGATCGGTTTTAATATGTGAAAATAATCTTCAGTCGTATACCATGGGGTAAGATTTTTTGAAGTATTCAAGAATAACTCTTCCCTACCGCAAAATTAATTTCTTATTTCAAGTTTAGGAACAAATGCGACAACAGCGAATGGTATACGTGGGAGAAAATGGAACTAATTTAATGTTGAAATATCAATCTACTTTTAATTTAGCTCACGCAACCTGTAATAAACAAGTCCTATCTATAACGTATCTATACTCGAGATAATTACAACACGTGCAAAATTCTTAAGCAATATACGAATTCTAGAGAAAGTAAATTTCTCAAAATTAAACGTGTAATAATTGAGTTTATTCAAATTAATACTTTCTTGCCATTTTATTCGCAGAGAAAAAACAAGCGACTGTGAATAGAAAGTGTACCAATCAAATTTTAGTAATTATAATTTCACTCAAATTTAACAAAACTTTTTTGAATGAACGGTACTTGATCAGCATGTCAGAAAAAAGAAAGTTCACAATTGATAAATTACTTGAAAGAATTTTTCCTAATGAGGTGCTTAATATTTATTTTAATAATTACCTTCAGATACAAGACATAAGATAGATTGTCAAGACATTAAGAAGAAGATTATTTCCTAATCTGAAATGGGTAAAAGAAATTAACATATTAGCTTGAAGGATACAATAAAACATATGATATTTTTTATGTATTTTCATCTCGTATCTCATGTAAATATATTCAAACCCCCTCCCCTTTTTAACAATATCATAACTTTTTTCTAATTTTGCCCTGAAGAAATAATAATTGAGCGATTTGTGGCTTAAAAAAATCGTGGAATAGTTTTTGTACTGTAAATCTTATCTGAATATATATGAAAACTAATTACCTATTTCTAAAATTAGTGATACGTATAGTAATTAGGTACCTACGTAATATATAGTTGTACGTAATACTACCGTGAGTTTATTTTAACGTGAAACATAGTATTTGCCATATCCATGATTACGACTTCAGTGGAATTCACATTTGATTGACAATGTATCAAAACGTTCACTTTAAAATGAAACATAGGTTATCAAAATCACGTCATTATTAACTGTCAAATTGTGATAGTTTTATTAAATAACACATTTCCACGTCGTTAAAATGGACGTGATGGACAAAATGAGTAACTCCTGATCTCACAGTACTTGATTTTTGTAAACTGGGGAACATTAAAAACAAATATATGTAATGGCAGTATGTATAGTAATTAAAGAATTACATCCATATTATATCTACTATGTTTCATTTCAAATTAAACGCTGATACAGTGCTCTCAATCAAATGTCAAGTCTTAACCATAGCTATAAGAAATTTTATGTTTTACCTCAAAATAAACTCACACAATATCTTATTTTTCTTGTTTCTCTGTAAGCAAATAAATATTTTTTGTCATGCTAAATGTAAGAAAATATAATATAACACATTTTTTTTACCGAAACCGAAACTGATATAGTTAAGGTAAAATTTAGTAAAAATTTTATTAAAAACGGAAATCTAGTGTTTCTCTTACGTACAATATATTAAAAAATCAATATATTATTGTAGAGATAATGGCCCGTATTCTAAGTTCATTTTTATAATAAAATCGCTTTTAGGAAGCCTGATTTTACGTTATAATCATATAGGATACCAAATGTCACTTTTAACAAAAATTCTCAAAAGTAAGCTCGGAGTACGGGGCACTATTTCTCCTAAAGAAGTAAAGACTTTAGTTATCTATCACCACCTCATAAATGTCACAAAGAATCATAATCAAATAAGTAGTATTTCCAAGAAGTATTTGGTACTAACTAACAGGTTCTTTTATAATATACGCTATTCCCTTAAAATAACATTATTTTTATTTTTTCTTAACTGTACAATAAGTCGATGTTTTAATTTTACAAATTAAATTAATGATATCTTGCCTCATCTTGCACTTAGCACATTTGTACTAACAGCCTCAGAATAACGATAATAAAATAATAATTATATCTTCGGAAGGAAGAAAAATGAAATAATGTACAAAATAAAACTATTAACTAATAAACAAAAAAATAGGTGAGTGAAACCGTTCCGAACAAAAGCAAAAGTCTCAGACACGATACGAACACTAGTTTCGGCCAATTTTTGGCTGAAACTGATCGAAACCGAAACTTCGATCGAACACTAGAATTTTTACATGTTTAATGCGAAAATTTAATCAGGAAAGAACTCAAAGTTCAGGAACATATGAAGAACAGAGGTTGTGCTTATTATAATAATGAATTTATTAATTAAATATTGTTTATAAAAACATAGAATTTTGGGCAATTATGTATTAATTTATAAAATTTTCCATTAAAATATATACTTTGATGTAAATGTTCAAATTTCAACTCAAACGGTTTCTTTATAGCATTAATTTATGACCTACCTTAAACTTTCCGCGGGTGTGGTATTTATAGAAACAAAAATCAGTTTTATTTATCACTATCTAAGTAGAAGAACTAGAGATCGTACTAAACATCGTAAATCAAGATTAAGATGAATGAATATATTTAAAGTGTTCCATAATCAGATTTTAAACTTCTGATAAAATTGTATTTGTAGCTCTATTACCAATTCAAAGAAAATTATAGTAATTTGTATTTAAATGTTTTGTTATACTATTAATAGCTCATTAAATTTCGGTCATTCATCTAAAAGTACGTAAATAGTTTTTCTAAGAAAAATGCACGTAATATACGTATATTTGCATTTCTATAACTTATTTGTTTAAATATATTTTCCTACGACCACTGTTAAATATAGTCATTTGAACGGTTGCAAGTTAAAAATAACAGTTTATAACACAGTGAATACTTTTAAATCGTTGTCATTGACAACGAAATAAAAGTAAAAAACAAATTTACTTTTAACACTTATGTTCAGTTGTTCATGACAAATACATCATGACCACATCATGACCTGTCATAAATGTTATTCTATAATGCTTAGTTTTTATTTACTAATACATAAGTAGGGTCGAAGGAAAAATAGTGTATGATATTTGTGTTAAAAGTGATTTTATTTCGTTCGTGGGGTTTTGTTCGCCTCGTTTCACAAACTTCCCCACTCACTCATAAAATGTCACTTTTAAGACTTATATTATAAATAACTATTTTAAAATTTCTTTTGAGTTTGCAGATAGATAATTACGAATTTCATTATTTTTATCAATTGTTCGAGCTTTATAATTTAAGAAAACATAAGTTTTTCTAGATCATGTTTGCAAAAATTGAGAAATGTAGTTGTTGAACGAAATATGTAAGTAATTAAACATATAATAACGGATTATAATATGCTGTTAATTCACACATTCGTTTTTTATGTTACTACTTACTGCAATAAAACATGATAAGTGTATATGATTTATGCAATTTAATAAATGTCAATATGATAGAAATATGAATATATTTAAGTAGTAATAAAATAAAATAAAATATGGTTATTTAAGAGATACTAAGGATATAAGTTTAATCGTTGATTGAAAAATATATAGATAGGCAAGCCTGTCTGTTTTGGAATCAGATTCGATAGAGCCATCTCGTTTATAATTCCATGAACTACTTAGCGGAATTAAACAGACAAAAATATCAGATAAATAAAGATGTTTTATATATTTACTAAATTTTTTGGTATCTAATAAAATGGTTCTTTCAATAATTCATTGATATATATTTTAAAATAAAACTAATTTGTATTATTAATTATTTGACGTTTGCTCTTTTTTTATATTTGACAGAAACGCCTGATATTAACCCAAATGCAACCAGACACACAGTTATGTTGATGAAACGAATTTTTTCATAAGCTTCCCTATCTATACATTTTTCAATCAACGGGTTTGATACAGTGTTCAGCCACAATAAAATAAAATGTATGTTCAGCGTTCATAATGATACACGTGTGATGTTAAAATCACGAGGCGATGTGCTGAGTTTCATTATGAGGTTATATCTAATGTGAATCGTTCAATATTTTATCTAACAGATTATATTCATCTTGAAATAGGTACATTTTTTACTTTATTTTTCACCTAATAAGAAACATTGAAATGTTCATTTATTCATCGTTATGATTACTACTTTTGAATTTCTTTTATTATTTGTCTTAGAAAAACTCAGTGCTATTATGAAATTTATAATAATATTCTAATTAGTGTACTAATTACGTATTAGCGCACTATCGTAGGAAAATAGTTATTTATGTATTAAGGGCATAAATCAAAAGAAGCACGAGGGAATGATTAAATTTAAATTTCTTTTATGCTATATCTTAATTATTATATGCCCGTGGTACATACGTTTTATTTCATTTTGGTAATTGAAATGAAAAAAAATCTGTAGGTATGTATTCCATGCTGTGGTTTCTTTATAGTTTATAGATAGTTGAGATTGTTTGTTTCTAAACAAATTTAATATAATCAAAGTGTCATTGTCACTGTCAAATATGTATGGAACGTTACGTACTGATTATTCTGGTGAAATATTAATGTAACTAGAGGCTGTACAGCCCAATTTGGTTTCTAAAAATTGAAAAGGTTTATATGAAAAGGAATCTGAATAGATTTGTGAGTGCTAAATACTTAATCGAAATTAAAATATATTATATTGTTTGACATTTATTCATTAACCACCATTTTATTTTGTTTGATTAACTATTGCTTAGCAACTTTATACGCCCTCGGGCGATAAAAGCCAAATTACGCCCGCATTTAAGGGCGTACAAACAAGTTTATTATTCCAAAATGCAATAACGAGTCGCCTCTAGTTGGCATTCGGCCCTTACATATTCATCTTCGACAAAAATTCAAAAAATTGATGTATGTGTGTTTTATTTGATGTACTTGTCTTACATTTTATTTAATACTTTTTTTAAGTTAAATTTGTAATATTTTTGTAATATTAGTATGTTATTAAAGAAAAAACATAAAAATTCAACTTAAATAATATTAAAATAATAAATAATATTAAAAGTATCATTGATAGTTCTCTAAACTGACAGATAGATATTTTCTTTTATTTCCATGGCTGCCTGATTTTTAACGAAAATATTACATTTTATATTTAATATATCTCGTACTGAAGACGTGCTGTTGCAACAATGGGGTATTCCAAGCCTACGGCTTTTAAAGAAATTCTTATTGGATATCATTGTTTACCATATATAAGTAATATTAAAGTGAATATAATCATTATTTTTTTGATTTTTAATACCATAATATCAAAATGAAATTGTAATGCATTTGAATCGAGTACGTAAAATTCAGTATCAGCCTTGTTGTGACGAAGAAGGCATTCGCGTCAGCCTATTGGCTCTTGTTCGAACGCGCCACGCCTCTGACTCAGACCTACGAATGATGTTCTCAGCTGATTCTCAGTGCCTGTGACGTCACACGCACGGCCGATTTTCTAGGGTGTAATTTATTGAAACTTTTAAAATTTATTTCTGGCGTGTTTGAAACCTTTCGGCGAAAAGAAAAAATACGGGTCTAATATTTTTATGCATAGAATAACATATTAAAAAATGAAAAAAACTTGGAATACCCCATTACGATCTTAGCTTTAGCTCTAAAATTATCAGGAGAGAGAGTATCCGCAATTTTTTGAATTCCCATGTTCCGCATTTCGTTGCACACCCTGTATATATATATAAAATATAACAGAATTATAAAAATATCTCAAACTTGATCTCGTGCGTTATCAAATTGCCTTATGAAACTTGTATTTTAATATACTCTTATTTTATAACAAATAAATACTTTCGTTTGTTTTGAATTTACTCGTTCCTCAGTATTGTTAATATTATTTTTGTATTTAGCTCACAAAGAACAATAAAGAACTACAGCGAGTGAAATGATTATGGTGGTATTTTAGCCTTGTTTGGTAATAAATATGTGAGTGCACTGAAATTCCTGGTGTATTTGAAAGGTCGTTTATCGACAATAGAAAGTATTTCCCTACGGATCCAGTTTACCGTCACTCCGTCAACTTTCTACCCGACTGTTGCAAACCGTGCAACCATTGTGGTAGATCTACTTTCGGCTTATGTCACTCACAGATCATGCCAGATCAGCCACATCACAGGCCAGATCACTTACAAATCAATCCAAGGATTAAGCAGTTAATCATGATGAAATCGCGCTGGTAATTAATGAGAGAATACGTTCAAATAACGAATTTGCTTCAGTTGATTACTTTGAGGTTATGTATGATTATGTTAATGTTTGCCAGTTTTATAAAATTTCCGGTTTCCCAAATTTGTAGACTTTATTTTGTTATTAATATTTCATTGTTTTTAGTTAGACTCACTTATTTCTTCACAAACTTTATTTGATACAATGGGGATTTTTTTCTCACTGTTTTATCCTCCCGTTTGAAGTTTCTACTGAAACATCAGAACAACAAATTACCCCTCGATGATAATCGTTTAATTAACTGTTTCTTATTATTTTTCTTATATTTTACAATAATAGTTATTTATATTTCCACATTTTAACTTAAACAAGACACTTCAATTTGACAACTGCGTTTGTCAAGTTTTGTAATTTGTAATTGTCGTGATTTATTGCAGTTGCAAACACATAGCCAGCAGTCAGAATGATATTTAAACCAATTTTATATTAAATTATAAGATAAAGGTTAAAGGCAAAATGTATAAGTGCTGGCTTTCTGATAAATTAAAAATCTGATACCATTTGCGAAGAAAAAAAGATTTATTTAGGGCCGATTTTTCCATCTCTGATTACATTTCTCAAACAAAGCGCAAAGATATGTGTTCTGAGACTAGTTGGTTTGAGTGTATATATTTTTATTGTTTACTATGCATAGGTCAAGATTGAAAATACCATAATTATTGACCTAAACCTAAATTTAAATCACAATCCTACATAAAAAAAATATATTGATAATAACAAAGAGTTTGACATGAATATTTACTTATTTCTTAATATTCACAAAAAGGAAATAGTATTTATTTATTTTTATATCTGACGATTCAATTTGTTAACCTCAATTTTGATTCTTGATTTATTTTATTTGATTTACTTATTTAAATTAGCCATCCAATTAAAATAGTGAATCCATAGTTTAAAGTTTTCTTAAATTTATTTGGATTTGGAGGCTAAAATTTCTTTAAAAAGTGACAGTTTGTATTATTAACCTAGGTCAATAATTTATTATTGACCTAGGTTACCAGATTACCAAGTAAACGGTAGTGAAAACCAAACCGAAAGAATGTAATGATTGTCTGATTGTCACTATTAGTATGAAGCGTTTTGCACCTTTGTTAAACAAAAACTAATAATTTACCTGCACACTTCACTGTTTTTGTGACATAGAACTGTTGCAGATTTCCAACAAATTAAATTTAGGCGTTAATTTATGTCATTGAGGCATCTTAGGCGCAAAGGTTATCAAAAATGATTTAAAAGTCATTTTTGAGCCAAGTTGTCGTTACTTCGCAGGAATTATGAGTAAATTTTACCAATTAAATTCATAGCTCGAAATTATATTTGCTTGATTATTTCACGAATGACAACAGTTCAAACATAAAATTTTTGATATCAACAAAATGTAACCATGACTATGATAGTGTGATCCTATTACCTTTTACACTTCTTACTTTTTTCAAAACACATGTGTTAAAAATTATAACAATCATAAAACCAGAATTATAGTGACGTACTTTGTTAAAGAATATTTATACAATATAATTTTATTTTCTTTACTAATATATATTATTATAATGCATGTTTGACTTTTTTGTACTTAATTCTGACAATTTGATTCAGTGAAACTTCCCAATTTTTGTGATTTTCAGGTAATTTGATTCTCAAATTGTAACTATTATTCATTGAATTATCAAACAAAAAATGTATCCTGTTTTAACCGCAATAACATGTTACCAAATCAAATTTGAAACCAATGTCATGAATAATATTTTTTTTTACTTTTTATTGCATTGTAGTAATTTCTTCTGATTTCTCAACTTTATTAAAAAAGATGTCACTATTCAAGATATTTGAAAGTAAATAAATTTTAAAACAATTGAGCTTTATAACTTCTAATGACATACGTGTTAAATAATGCAGGTAATTGTGGTTTAGTAAAAGTATTCATCCATTAGAAATTTAATCAACACAATTTGCTTTTTATAGTTGTATGTTTGAAACAAATCACTCATATGAAATTAGATAAGCAATAATTTCGTATAATACAAACATATCAAGCTAACACATACTTAAAGAGAAAAAGTATTTATATTTTATATCAACATAATCATGACAAAAATGCTCTTTAGTGGAACTAATATTAGTGCGTTAGTTTACTTTTTACAATCATATTTTTGATTGTAGTTATCTTGAACATACCTACGTTATATGTTTATTATTTTAAAATATAAATTTTTCCGTGAGTGAAATATTTACAAAACTTTGATTTTTGAAAATGTTTGCATTTAATTTAAGATAACATGTTTAACAACTGAAACTAAAACTCAAAACAATTGAAATATTGAAATTATAAACATAAATTAATACTAGGATTATAAATATTTCTTTAATAACAGTTAGATGAAATAATATAAATTGGAAAGAAGCAGATAAAGTCGTAAATAAAATAAATTTAATTATACTGTCTTTCTCTGCCTGTGCTGCGTTAGTTTATTTTTATTATTATTTGTATTTATTACTTTTAAAGAATACAATATTACATACGTAAATTTATATTGAATTTATAAAAAAAATAAAACAAAATTGCTGTATGTTTGACATAACTTGACAGAATTATAATTAAACACTTGTTATTTTTTGTTTCAGTTCCATGGCTACCGCTATTTCTGGGGTGATTAAGTACATTATTTTCATACTTAATTTCTAAGATTACAACGTACGTAAAATTAATTTTGCTTATTGATTCGGTTGCAAAATTTTATGCCCTACAATTGTTATTTGAAGCTTTTTTACCTAAAATAATTAGAGAAGCAGCAAATGATGAAAATGTGATTTTACTCAATATACATTTATTTTTTTGTCACTATTAATAATTTTCAGTAATGTTAGATTATGCTATGCTTTAAACAGTGTTTTTTAATCATAAATATTGATCAGTTAATTAAAACACTGATTCAATAAACAGCAGTTATAAACTAGGTATAACCAAAAATCGATGTAGAAAATATAAAATCCTATAAAATTCTATATAAAATAAAGTTAAATTAAAATTTTATTATACTATAAAAATTATTGTCATTTATCAATTGGTTAGTTTTATATATCGACAATTATTATTACTTCTTATATAATTGAATATACGAAGTTACATATGATTGTATTTTAATTAAATTTGTAAATTTATTCCAAAAATTTAAATAATTAGTCCGAAATAATAATTATCACAAATTTATAATTACGCAAAAAAAAAGAATCTTAGATACTACTGACACAGTCAATAATATGTAATAATCAGTAAGGTTATATATTTTTTTGTCTATGTCATAATGTAAATAATGTTTTATTTTAAATTGTTATAAATTTAAATAAAGGCACAAAACCACAAAAGTGCATACAAATTGTATGAATAAGATATTAATGTTGATTATTCCGCACATGTAATTTTTGCAACAACTGTTCGTAAATGTTTCCAATAAATTCACGGTTCTTGTTATATTACAATAATTAAAAAAATGTAGGTATGTATAATAAGTTATTTATGTATGTATTGGCTACTTGATTATTATGTTTATTACGAATTATTGTTAATAAATTATAGATTTAAGAAAAATTAAAATTCCAGGGTTAAGAAAAAAGTACTGAAAAATCTCGCCATGCACTACTTTCTTTGATATTTGTATTCCTACGCCAATGGATTCAGACAGC
Source organism: Stenolophus ochropezus (assembly GCA_035578165.1). Classification (NCBI taxonomy): domain Eukaryota; kingdom Metazoa; phylum Arthropoda; class Insecta; order Coleoptera; family Carabidae; genus Stenolophus; species Stenolophus ochropezus. The sequence continues at coordinate 25,329,515 of JAQOWZ010000008.1, forward strand.
ATACATTATATAGGTAACTGGCATAACTGTACCAGTAGTAAGATATTTTGTGGGTGTGCTACAAGACTCGACCTTCACTGAATGCTTTCTTGTTCCCCCTGCCCCCCAGCAAGAAAGGGGGCCGGTTCCCCTTCCAATTTGGACATAACGGTGCCCAAATGTCGGCGAGAAATTCACGTTTTTAGCTGACTTTTTCCACGAATTATAAAACAAATTCAATTATTTTTGAATGAAAAAGATACGGATGCTGTTCAGCATAACTAAATGAAACAATGAAAGGAATGTTCAAGAATATAATTTATTAATTACTTTATATTTTAAGATTATAATAGCACACTATAGAATTATATACTTATATACAGAGTACAATCTTTGCAATTCTGTTTTTTAAGTATGATTCATTTTTACTGTTTTTCATTGCGGTAAATAACAGTTTATTTACAATTTGACAAGCTGTGATGCCGAAACATTTTAAACGTGGCTTGAACCGTCTGAAGCTAACTCACTAAAATTATGCACAACTTAGATGGACTGAAGTTAGCGGCAAACAACTGCCATTGTGTCGAAATACTTAACCTATTTTTTTTGCACAATTGGGCGTTAAAAAAGGTTTATTGATTTGGATTTACAAGGCGTATTGCTTTGATTGGTACTAGGTTTAACAAAACAGTACGTATTTTAGTACAAATGTACAGAAATGATTTAGTACATTCCTTTTTTCATTACTAGCCTATACACTATCATAATTTACCTTTAAGTATTTGATATGAGAAATTGTTTTTCACTATCTTTTACGTGGTAGCTATGGTATCCTGGGTCAATAATACAAACTGTCACTTTATTAAAAAAAAACACAAACCTCAAACAAACAAATTCAAAAAACATTGTTCGACTCATTAAACACAAAAATAATTTATACTATGGATTAACAATTTACATTTCCAGTCTAATTTAAATGAGTAAATTAAATTAAAAAAACAGCATAAATCAAAAGTGACGCTAACAAACGAAAACGTCAAATATAAAAATAAATGCAGCCTAGTAAATAGCATTGAGATTTAAGTACTATTAATGAAAAAAATAATATAACTCGTATATACCACGGTTGACAATACTACTGTTCGCCAGCATCTTTTATCCGTTGGTTGCTTCGCACCTCTGAATACAATCTTGGCACTAGGTCAATAATGACAGTCAAAATAACAAGTGCAGTTATTTACTATCTACAGTTATTAATAAGTAATGGTACCTAACGAATTATTTTCGCAGTTATTTCTTATACAAAAACAAAACCAAAAATGAAGATAAAAAAATTGGAAAATGGAACGAATGCTTAGAATACCGTGGAAACGGATTTTCCTTTTTCTTGAATGAATTTGAATATACAGGTGTTCGAAAAATAGGGTGCCAAATTTGGGAAATATATTAATCAAACCAAAACAAGAAAATAATCCTAATATACCCATGTCCGGAAACTAACCATTTTGGAACAAAACACTCTTTTGTTTGAATTTTGAATTTTATTTTTAGTAATGTTTTTTACTCTAAAAATTACAATAGTTGTTCAAAATGTCCTTCTTGAACTTGTATGCAACATTCTAAATGTCTTCTCATGGATTGTCGAACACGTTCAAATATTCCTGGTTTTAGTCTTATAATATTGCAACAGTCTATGATTCTTTGCCGCAAATTCTCTACGTTATTAATGGGCGTCTAATAAACTAAGCTCTTTAAATGACCCCAAAAATAAAAATCAAGCGGAGTCAACTAATGGTGAACGTGGAGACCAAGTAGTTGAACCACCTCGCGAATTACTATGCGCACGTCCGTACATTAAATGCATGTCGGTTAATTCTGAGTTTGTATAACTGTTCATTATTAATAGAAAAGCTTCTAAACAATATCAAAATAATTTAATTACGGTGACAACAAATTATGACAGTTGCTAAGGAAACGTAATTAAACAAATTACAAGTATTAACGTAACTATTGTAATTTTGACAGTAAAAAACATTACTAAAAATAAAATTCAAAATTCAAACAAAAGAGTATTTTATTCCGAAATGGTTCGTTTCCGGACATGGGTATATTAGGATTATTTTCTTGTTTTGGTTTGATTAATATATTTCCCAAATTTGGCACCCTATTTTTCGAACACCCTGTATATCATTTTGGCTACGTTTCTCACTTGCTAAAGGAAATTTAATTTTGATCGTGGAAAAATAGTAGAAGGTTTACGAACGGTGAGGAATACCGATTTCAGACAATAATTACATTTTTTTATTAGTAAAATATCCTTACCGTTCTTAATACATAATATACTATTTTATATTTTTGTTACATAAAGGGTTACAATAAATGCTGAAAAATGAGCAAAATGAATTATTTCATCATTCCAGTAACTACCCTCGTAATAAACAAGTAGTAGGTGCTCTTATGATTCCTATTACTCTAATACAATCAACAAACTTAAAAAACTTTCGAAATGAATATTTGTTATTTCTTCCTATTATTAAAGGTAAAACAAAAAACTACATTTAAAAGGTTATAAACTTCATAATTGACAATAAAATAATAAAAAGTTATTGTTGACGTCATAAATGCATTATCCTTTGTGACGTCATGATCATAACAATTTTATATGAAAGTATAAAAGATTTTATTAAATATTAATTACTTACACTTACTTTCTTTAAGAATGCAATAATTAGAGTTAAATAGAGTATTGTATTGATAAATTAGAGTTTTATTATGCAAAATAACTATCTTTTTATTGCATTTAACTATATATGGTTATTAAAAAGCGAAAAATTTGTTTTTATGTTGCGATTTTCACAGAAACTGAAATGAAATACTAATACAAATTAGCATAAAAATATGGAATTCCTCATAAATTATTATTTATCTTTTTTGTAATTGTTTTTGCGAAGCTGTCTGCATATTTACGACTATATAGACCGGATCTCATGTCGTCACAAGGAACCAGATTTTAAATCCGTGAACCAATTTTATAAAGCGAGATATATATCATGTATCAGTAGTTATTAATTAATGTAAAAGTAAAAGGCAGTACTCAACACGTGTTTCGTACGATGTGATACAGATTATAGTAAAAAGGTTATACACACACGACCTTACAACCAGTTAAAAATAGGACAGAATTATAATTATTGTATGTACAGTTACTTGAACTATTTATAAGGATATATTTTCACCTATATGTCACCGTGCTTTATCATAACCTTACATATTAAATTATCTACGCGGAAAATAGTTCGTGATGTTGATTCTAGAGGGTAGAGTAATCGATTATATTCCAGATTTTATTTTTTGTCATACTAGGTTGTTATGGAATATATAACAACAATTGGCAACCGTTAAGCTGTTAATAACACATCTCTATTAAGAAAATTCTTAACTACTTCGTGTTCCTACAACCGCGCATAAATTTCACACTTTATGCTCTCTTTTGAGTTTATAGAGTCACTTTTCTCGCACTGGTGCGTTGCTAGGCAACGTAAACACATTTATCAATGGTTTAATTTACTTTTGAAATTTATTTTTAATAATATTTCGGTTTTAGGAAAAATGTTGTATGCAACAAGTGTGTAACATAGTATTTTTTATCTCATGTTAAACAACACTCGATTAAAAAGCACTGATTTTACACACTAGTTGTATAAATAACTTTTTTGTACTTTTACAATAATATTTGTTGATTTTCGTCACCTAAGCAACGTCGGGAATCTCAATTTCTCACTTCTCCCCAAGATTAGCGTACGGGTAATTTCGGAGAAACCATTCCTACTTCTAAAGAAAATGCAAATACCCAATGAAGCACAAATTGTCAACGCACTTTACAATAACATTAATAACATGAATGACATACTCATTTTTTAAATATATGAATATTCGTTACCGCGGTTACAGTGCTGCTAACACGTACGATAATGAGATACCGAAAAAAAAATCATCCATGCTAAGCAACACGAAAAAGATGCAAGATAAAAGTTTAATAATTTTTACAATAGAAATTGATGATGAAATAGAATGTATGTCCCTCCTCTTCTCTGGCGCCTTTTAGTCCATTATTAAGAAAGAGATGCACTGATTAGACAAACGCTTAATGTTCCATTCAGAACACAAACACGTGTATGACAAAGACAGTATATATACTACATGTTTTAGCCTATAATTTGTACCATATAAAATTCAAACTATAAAAGCCCTTAATACCAAAATAACTATTATTTCTCTCATAAAAATAGTACCCTGGAGTTCACTCTCCATATCACCTAATAATCGCGAGGTACCGTCTGGTTAACTCCCGCTAGGATAAAAATATTTATGAAAAAAATATCCTATGACTTTTTTTATATTGTCAATTATTATTACCAATGCCAAAACTGATGCAAGAATTTTATTATCAAATTTTGATTATAAATTTAATAATTTGGCTAGCAAGGTCACGTGACTTTATTTTTCACCGCTTTGTACTTTTATAAATTTTATTAATAATAATAATGTTTTAAAATGGTTGAGTGCGTTCAGTGATAACTTTGATTACACAATAATCCGTACTAAATTTAGGCGAAGACTCAATTTTTAAAGTTATACTGTCAAACATCAAACAACACGAAGTAGATTTTTTGACAACTAAGCAAGCAACTGACATCTGACAATCAAACCCAGATCATACAGTGCAGTGAAGTGAACAGTATACCAAGACCATTAAGACAAGGATTGATCCAATGGGCCTTGGTCTGTCAACTAACTCTTCTAGTTTGTTGCCCTTTACTTTTGAAGGCGGAGCTATCTGAAGCGTGTAACGTCAAAATTTATAAGTGTCAATTGATTCAGAGTTATCATCTGCAATAAATTTCCCTCGCTTATTTTTATGAAATCAGTTGTCACTCATTGTGACAATAAATGTCAAAAATTTAATAAGACAAATTTTTCTACGGTACCTTTTATAGTTAAATTTTTTCATGTGTAAACTCGATTTGCTTTTTAACCAATCACATATCCGGAATCGTAGTCCCTACAGTAACCTTCATTCATAACTTAAAGTGAACAGACTATAGTAATTGATAATTTGTGTAAAAATTGCACTAATGTTAGAGATTTAAATGCCAAAGAAATTAACTTGATGAAACATGTTCTAACTGATGTATTATTATTAGTAGGATTTGAAAATAATTTGTCTAATGATCTGTGGCTATAGTATCTTACAAAATTAAGTTAATCTGGTAAATATACTAATGATACGTTTTACCACACACTTCAGGGGGTACTCTTAATCTTGTAGGGGAAGTACTAAGGAATATTGTTAAATACCATTACTGACATTATATTGAAAATGTGTACATAGGTTCCCAATTTTAAAATTTCTAATATATCAATATTTTAGGTACTATTATATTTATTATCTTATTTTTGACATTGTATGTGTGCGGAACTCAAGGTTAATTTTGTGTAATTAAATATTTTGAATACGCTTCTGTATTTTCCTACCTGTCAAATGTCACAAATTTTAAGACAACCATTTAGTAATCAACGTAATCAACATTAATAAAATGTGGGAAAAAATTAAATCTAACACGCATTGTGTCTCCAACACAATGTTGTTTCATAGCAGATGACCAAAATGATCTATTTGATCTATCTGGTAAATAAAACCAACGAACACTTCACATACTAATTAATAAAATAAATCAACGATGATATAAAATATTAATTTTACTATCTTGAGATTATTTACCTATGAAAATATACTACAAAAAATAAAACTGTTATCAAAAAAATTATCTCTTTATTTATTTTGATACCAGTTCTGTTCATACAGATTGCATAGATAATATTATTCATATTTATAGAAGTGATATTTCTATTCAAATAATTAGATAATGGAATAAATAATATATTTCCCAGACTTATTACCCATTGATGGGTACATCTATTATCTGGATTGCAGTTGAAACTATTGTTGTGAAAATAATTCATTTTAAATAAATACATCACTTTTGTTTTGTTGGGATTACCAATCTGATTTCTCGCTGATTTTTGTAAATATATTTACCTACTTATACTTTCCATAACAGCAAAGAGTGTCTTCTATAATTAAATTTTTAAAAAATAAATAATAAATGGTAGTAAATAACAAGTCTTTATCTAATTCTTTCTAATAATTGTTTGTGATGTTTGAAAAAATATATTTTTAAATATAATTAAATGATTTTTTTATGTACTTGATAATTAATATTAAAACCACTGTTATTTTTAAACGCTTTTAATTTAATAAAGTTCATTTATTAAATTTTTAAAATATAATTAAAATATTATGTCAGTTTATTTTTGTATGCCATTTTTTATCTTAATGGATTTAAGTATAAGATGGAAGAAGATATTAATAAATATATTTTTATCAATCTTTTATCTTTTTGAATAGAAGTAAATTTCGTAGACTGATATTTGTAGTTGATATATTGTTATTTTACGTAATACTAGACTTTATTTTTATTTTATTTACTTTGTAGATATAGAAATTAAAAAACAATGAATGACCGGTTTGTTATTTTTAGGTTAAAATCTAATTTTGGTGTAATAAGAATACCACTGGATAGTCTTGTGTATTCACGTTACGAGTTGAGGAATTTTCGAGTGAAGGAAATAGTGTAACTTTCTATTATTTCTCACGAAATTCTAAACTTCTTCACGTTTTTTATACGGTTCTATTCTCTCACTTTGCATACGGAATTTTTTCGATCGTGCACAAATTTTTAAGTAATGTCAAAGTACCACTGGTTGACATTATAAATTTTAGAAGGCCGTATTTTAAGATTACTTTCACTCAAGTATTAAATTATTTTCTCCTTTGTAAGTAGAACAGACTGTACTAATCAAAAATGATACAAAATAACGGCTTATCTCTCGATAAAATATCGCAAAAATAAGTAGTTTATGAATGTTAAGGTTACGAGATATTTATTTTGACCAGCTCAACAAATACCAGTTATTTGACAAACACCAAATTAGTTGGCACTTTTACTTGTTAAACAGTAGAAATCTACTTTTAATAAATGTGGTACAATTTTTTCTCTTTCCATATTATTTTAAATGATTAAAATATCTACGAAAAGCAAATTTACTAATTGGTACTAATACTTAACATTAATTATTTGTTTTTCACGTAAAACTTTATTTCATTCCTTATATAAATATATACAAATATAATTTATTGCATATATTATGTTGAATACTTATATTCAAGATTATAAATTTATGCTCCATATAAAAAAATAATATAAATATTTTTCTTGCTTGTTACACAAATCGTGCAACACGTAATAGTTACAAATAAATATAAATTATTCTTACAATCATATATTTATTATATCTTGGCATATATACAATTGAAACTAGTGTAAAAAACAAAGTATATCAAAGCATAATAAAAAATATCTGCCAAATATAGAATTAAGCGTATATACCACTTTTCTTTTTATTTTTGACGTACAAAATGTGATCTTTCAAATATCAGGATCTTAAAAATGTCAAAGGTCTTTACTTCGCTTAGTAGACAATAATACTGACCTTGTTACTATTGTGATAACTTGGATTATTAAAAAAATTGCAGTACACGTGTTTATACAGATAAAATATAATTCTGTCAAATAATTGTTGTTCCATTGTTGAAAAACAATGCATATATTTTGTTATCAGAATAATAAATTCATTAAATTATAAAGAATTTTATATTTATTCGCAGAAATATTATTTATTTCATATAAAATATGAAAGTAAATATAAAAATTAAGATAAGAAATATTTTTACATGTACATTTTTACAGTTTTAATAATAATAAATATGTAATGAAAAGTAGGGTTATACTTACATGCAAATGTGAACCACTCACACCACACAATATTTTCACTGAACACCGAACAGTTTCGCTGCCTGAGTATAACTGAATGCTTCACAGATACGAGCGACTCAGAATTAAAGTGAACGGTATTATTTTGCCCGAAGCAATCGTGCTCTGATTATTATTGAACTGATAACTGATTTAAAATCGAACGGTACTTCAGTACAACTTAAGGAAATCTTCTCTAAACGAAAGGAAATTACACAAAAACTTTGATTACTAGCATTGAAAGAATTGCTTGGAGAATTTGTTATCTGTTTTATATTATTAGATGTTGTTAATTATAAGATTATTATTATCATGTACACTTGAAATATATTGGTGTAAGTATTACAGTACAGTAGTTGAAATCAAATAAATTGTTACAGTTCCAAATATTTTGTTCTTAATCTTAATTTGAGGCAATAAATAAAAGTAATGTGTTTCACCACACGATTTTATTATACATAACTTATTTTACATAAGAATTTTAAATATAGGAATGTAATAAATTATAATTTAGCATTATAACCTTGAATTTTCTACATAAGTTTCAACCCTTATTTTTCACTTGTCAAAAGTTTATTTTATTCAACATGTGAATCATGTGAACCATGCTTAAATTCTTTCATTTATTGAGAATATGGACATAAATTTTAATTTATTTATTACATACAACTTATTACATGTTTATTTCTATCTTTAATTGTTAATATTTCATACCGCAATAAACAGAATAACCGGAAATCGTAATGGTTGTTTTTTATTTTTACTAATCATTGTACAAAAAAGATTTATATCCGGTTGCATAAACAAAATTTAAGTTTCCGTTAAATAAACTAACAAATCATTCAACTTCTGTCAAAATTTTTATTATAAGTAGTATAGTATTTTTACCAAACACCACATGCAAAAAATGTATTATATTCATACAAGATTTTAACAAATATTCACTACTAAATCTTTGCATTACATTCCGACTATATTTTAGCGTGATCTGTCGATCGGTCCATTCAAATGTATGTATCTATGCACATATAAAGCAAAGTTTTCTGAATGGATTTTAATGAAACATATTTATTAAAATTTAGAAAATCAACTTTTGTAAAAATCAATTAACCGGAAGTGACAGTTATAGTTTTTGCGAATTTTACGTAACACATATTTCAGATAAAAGTTTGAAGAAAGTTACAGTAAAATATGCAATTCATAACTTTTATTTGAAACAAATTTGAAATTTATTTTAATGACATTTTTATGACATAACTAATATAGTCAATAATTGAGATCGACTCTGTAATTTTAAATTTATTTTAAATATATTCGTAACATAAATATAACTAAAAAAAATTCCATCTTTTTATATTTTACAATAAAAAAAATCATATTTACTTATTTTATCTTTGAAAATTATTTACGTCAAATTTGACAACAGCATACGTCAAATTTTGTAAACATATGAATAACTCATCTGTTTTATAGAACTTGAACGATGTGCAAAGTTAATATAATTTTTTTTTTTTTGTTTAGCCAGAAGTTATATACATATAAAGTGTAATTAAGCATGTTGGTAGAAAATTACATTCTCTGTATGTTTAATGATAACGTAATTTGCGAAAAAAAGAATTTAAAGGCGTCTTTTTTTAGAAAAAAAGGGTTTAATGCTCATGTAAAGTACTACTTCCTGTTAACCAGTTGTAGTCAAAATCTAATCAGTTCATTCTAATTTGACCAAAAACAAAACCTCCCTTTTCTATATATTGATAGGCGGGAGGTAAAAATATATATGATAAAAAATACTATACAAATGCCAGTAATAAACTTTATTTGAAAACAAATATCAAATTGAATTTAGTGATATTTTTATCGTACATTGTATATTGGCCGCAACTAAATTTTTATTTGCGTATAAAATTATTTTTTTTTAACTAGGCACAAGTTTACTTTAAACAGTTTCATTATAAACATTTATGTAACAAACAAATGCTTAAATACACAAATTTACAGATCGACACTTTTATCTGATTTCATAAACACGATTTTATTTTATTTACGATATTTAATATAACTAAAAAGTATTATTTTTCATAAAACTTTATAGGTTATAAATTTCAAATTGTATTTTTAACCATGTATAAGAAAAATAAAAACACTTTATATAAATAAAATGAATTAAAACAAATAAAAATAATAGGTTACATTTTTATTTACCAGTTAATTTCAGGATAAATAAAGAATATGTAATTTATACTTTATATTGTCTACCATATATAAACAAAATAAATCGTTATTGTTTTATAATTACAACTTTAAATAAATAAATATATATTACAATCACATTGCCCTATTTTAGTGACAAGTATTGTATATAATCATAATTTATCTTTTTTTATCATATATTAATTTTATAGACACTCAATATAGTTCGGACGAGTGCACCAAAAGAATAATACTTGTCAATAAATAAATTGAAATAAATTCAAAATATTTCATCATTTCATGGACACTCAGTACAGTTGTAGAGAGAGGTATATTAACGCTATAAAATGTCACTTTAAACTTTTTCTAAAGAATGTCTATTTTCTTATTTCTATTTCTTAGTTCCTGTGATATTTTTATCCAACCTATATTCTTGTAATCTTGTTCTTGAACTACTACTACACCTACGAAATTCAAGGCCTTTTTTTCTGCCAAATATCTCTAACTAGAATAAGGTTATAAATGTAATCCACGAATTTTTTTCGTACTTTCTATTGACGAAAAAGTCGCCCAAAGCAAAGGTGTGGAACCTGTTTTACTCATTGTTATTTATCAATTTGGTAGCTTAGCAACGGGATTAAAAAAGTTGATATTTCAAAATGCCACGTTAAAATAACAATATAAATAATTTATACATTGATATACATTCTGCATAATAAATTAATTACATACATAAATATCCCAGCAAATTTTTAATGTAGATAATTAAATTACTGTTATAAAATTCTTATATCTTTGATATACGATCACTATACGTTTAAAATCAAAATTAGTAATGTACCGAAGTGTCAAAAATATATTTGTTTATAAAGCGTGTTTTCCACTTTCTTATCTTATAAAAATAGATCGGGAAGTTTTATCGTACTATGATAGAAGGATGAATGGATATTTATCAGAAAAAAAAAACAATTCAAAGATATTATCATTTATATTAAATACAATAAATTATTAAAAGCATAAAATTACAAAATGACGTTTATCGAATACATTTTTCTAATCTGGATAGTACGCTGGTTTTCTTTGTTTTCGATATTATGTTTCGATTTGAATCGGAGCCCAGAAAATTAAAAATGCATAATGTCTCGTCACTGCATGCAGTAGCTACAAAAAAATATACTAAAAATATCGGGTAACCTTAAATTATTATTTTGGAGTAGGGCTCTCAGATTTTGAAATAACCAAATCGGGACAGTTTGGCAAGGGCGTATCAAAATATATTTTAATTATAGTTATACCACAGTTCAGTATAAAGAATATACATATATTCTTCATATTGTAGTCACAAACATACTGTGGTCATAAACATTTTTCGTAAGTTTTGACAGTTTTAATATCATTTTTTCTGAACAATAAAATCAAATTTGAAAATTCTGTTTAAAAAAGCTTCTACAGTGTCATAAAATAATGAGTTGTGCTTATATGTCCACAGAATTTCCATTAAAAAAATGCATTACACATTGTCCTGCCATCTCTTGGTTGCTCCCCAGAAGCTTAATAGAAATAATAATTTAATTGGCTTTAATTTTTATGCAAAACATTTGATTTCTTATTAATAAATTGAGTAAATTATATTTGGTGAGAAGAATGTAGCAACAACTCTTTCTTTGCAAGTTTTTGAGCAATAAAAATAATTTCGTGTAGTGTAACAAGGTACATTGATAAACATTTTAATAAAATTTTGCAAAAGATAATCTATTTGGAAGGGAAGTTACAATCTGAACTGAATCATCTGATCTACCTCGGCGAGTGGATTACTTAGGATCAGTTCGTTCAGTAGAGGCGGTAAAGTGATCCAGACAAATGAAATGAAAAATAAATGATCCTGATTCAAAAGTGTAAGTGGGATCAATTCAAAGTGACAAATGGAATACGCCTATTGACTCATATCATCAGAAATCAAAATCAGAGAAACAGTTGGAACATTTAACATATAAATGGAAATGAGATATTAATGATTAAATAAATTATGTATTAAAAATTAAATATTTGTTTTTTAAATTATTTTTCAGAATATAAATTGAACTAAGTACCTATAATAAATTGCATGAAAGCATAAATGGTTGCCTATAACATGTATTGCTCGGTTGTCTGTATGTCAATTAGTTTGGGGAGCAAACACAGAGTGGCGCTGACAACAGTCCCAATTGATATCATTGTAGTTTCGCATCTATACACAAAAATATTATATATATATAATCTATGATCTACATTTAGTTCTGAAAATTCTTTTTGAGATCTATGATCTATTTTCATCAAGAATCGAGTACTGCTCACAGTCGGAATAAATCACAAAATGTAACAATTGACAAAGTTATAAATAAAATTCAATTAGGTAGTGAGTGACATAAATCTGGTATAAATATAGGTCCCGACACCTTGTTTCGTCTGAGAGCCCTATTTTGGACAAATAACTAGCATAACAATAATATTTATACGAGCCCTAACAACTTTATGTTCAGACGCTCAGTGATTTATTATAAATAGCTGTTTATATTTATGTCATCTTTCAGGGCGTTTTAGACCAGCCTATATATGGGACAATAAATAGCACAAGAAATGGTATGTCAATATATGTCAATATAATATGTATGTCAAAATGAATATGTCAATGTGACAAGCAAAATTAACCATAAATTCATTTACAATACATACAACTTTACCAGTAGTAACAATAAGTTTTTTATAACAACACTACATACAATAAAAACGAATAAACGTTAGAAACGCGTGAGATCACAAAATTCATATATGTACACGCTCACAGCCAAATTGAGTGACAGATTGTATGAAAAATAGAACGTGTTCTGTTTTTTCAACATATTTAAATGATATACAATATTTGAACCAATTTACTGTGTGATACTGGCCAATTTAAATTGTTCAAAATGTGGTGAAAGATCTTTTACAATTTATAGGCTAATCTAAAACGGCCTTTACTATCAATTGTTGTTTGTTAGGTTTGTAATAAAGCTATTTGAGAGGAAAAATAATATATTTTCTGGCATAATTAACTTAAAAACTAATTTTTAACAAAACATTAAAAATTTACTGACAACTAAATGTTTGGATATGATTTTTTTTTTAATTTATCCTATATATCTTAAAGTTTAACTTTAATTTCTGGAATTGTTTTATCTTGTACCATACTATTTCAATAACATTTGTGTCAGGACTACTTGAAAGTCTATTTAATTCATTCAAATCACGATATTTTTAGTTGATTTTGTAATATACCAAGATGCGCCAACCTGTTGAAATATGAAATTTTTTACAAAAACAATCACAATATTTTTGATAATAATTCACATAACTTTAATTGTTGCTCCACCATGAGCAATAATTATTTGCGAAAATCACTTTTAAATGATTAAATATGTAACAAATACAACAGTTTCTTTGTATGTCTATTAATGTGGATATTTCACAGAAAATTAAATTTTAATACTTGTCATCCAAAAATTTAGTTACCCGTAATTTTTTTTTAAATTCGTTTATAAATTAATTTTATCATTAAATATATTATTCCTCCTCTAAAATAGCTTCATTATAAACCTATCTTTAAGTATATATGACAACAATTGATCATAAATATCGCTATTTATAATATATCATTGACTGTCCGAACATACAGTTATTAGGGCTCGTAGTATATTCGAAAAATGAACCAATTTTGATTCGAGTAGAATCGATACTTGGAACCGATATTCGAATCTATATATTAGAACCGGGAGTGGAACCGATTCTCAGATCTGATGTAATGAAAAAAGAAATAAATTATCAAAGTAGTAAACCCACAGACATCAATATTTTATAAATTTATTGTACTTCTTAAGAGATACACAGATGACATGTGTTGTCTTATTTACCATTTAGTTTCAGTGCAAGAATCCCAGAAATGAATCCGGGTAGTTTTGTACTCGGTTAATACTACTCGATTTTTTAAGACCGATGTGTAGAAAAGATAGGTGCAGTTTGATCTGGTTTTTTGATTGGATTAATACCCAAATATTACACAATCATAAAACTAGATCAAACTGCATTTATCTTCCCCATACATCGGTCTTATAAAACACAGAGAATAGATTTACATTCGAATCTAACCGGTACATAATCTATCAAATTTTCTTTATTTTATTCTGAAAAACAGAGTGAAGTAAGCTTAGTAGCGAAAATGCGACTGAAAAATATGTCGTGGTAAGCGAAATATGAATTTTTAAAATGAAAATTTTGTCTAATGTCCTTTGTCTTCGCCAGTGATGAACTAAAACAATGTTTATATACAAATTTGAATGTATATGAATGAAAAAAATATTATTAGGCATAGACAAAATTTATTTTTTGACACTGCCAGGCCGCATGCATATCTCCCGCCGCAAATTCTAACAATGTGGGCGCGTGATTTTTTTTTTTGAAATCAGGCATTCAACGACATTGCTTAAGACAGATGACATGACAGGATATCGCAACAAAATTTAATTTCTTATAGCTCGCGAACGAAATACTATTTAAATTAAATATTTTCACTAATACTCATTAACTGTTGTACATTTTCCATATTCTTCTGAAAATGGTAATATTTCGACAATGGTTCAGGACCTTATTGCTCAGTTCGAATCACTTCATTCTTCTCTATGGTGAAATAGTGACTTACCAAGTTTAGTTCCGGTTTTATCCCACATTAAATAAAGCATTCTTCCTTCGCATTCCTCTACGTAATCCAGTACGTCGTCAAATCCACTGAGCACCAGCACCTTCGTGATTCCTTCAATCGGCTCTAGGTCTTCCAGGACTCCAGTTCCTTCTGGTGCTGCAATAACAATAAAAATATATTTATTCTTTAGTTCAACAATATATATATTATAACATATTTCACTCTATATGAAATTAACTCCAATTATCACGATTATAGTTCGGAATTCTGCAAAAATACTTCTTTTTTGAACTGAAAATTTGGATTTTAGAAATTTGCATTTAACAAAATGTTTTTTGTTAGCATATTCCAAACATGTATAATGATACAATAAATGTGTCTATATTCAGATTTTTATCTCAATGGATACAATGTCTAGAAAATAAAAATCTTTTTTTTTCAGCGATATTATTTTTTCTTTTATCCTCTGGAATAAAAATCTAAAAATTAGTACAGCTATGTATTTTTTTCCGTAAACTAGAATGACAGTAACACAAACCTAATCATTTAAAGAGTATCCACAAAAAACTTAATATTTTGGGAATTTGACAATTGAAATTTGCAAGCAGATATTCCGAAAACAAAAAGATATAATGGAATTCTGTTTAAAATTTTGAAATCAATATTTTCTTAAATCCAGAAATTAAAAATTTTAGAAAAAAAAAGATACTCAGCGAAAAAAATAAGTTTAGAATTTTTGAATTTTGTTAATTTTTGCGTAATCATTCCAAAGAAGGTATATGTCAACAAAAAATTACTTTGTGTATCTTTTCTCTGACATTGTATATATACCCATTTTTGGAAAATACTAAAGAAAACATGCTTTTTGAAGTATCTACAAGGGCAAATGTCATAAGAACTAAGAGAAATAATTCAATACGAAACATCAGTGTAATAAATTAATAAAATATTTTTCTTACAACCAGACATAAACTACATACTTTCTGCCCTCTTTTGAGTTTGGAAAGAGTTACTTTTCCCTCACTAGTGCTTAAAAAGTAACAGTTGCTAGGTGACGTAAACACATTTATCAGTGGTTTAACTTACTTTTGAAATTGATTTTTATTAATATTGTGATTGTAGGTAAAATGTTGTATGCAATACGTGTGTAACATAATGTTTTTATCTCGTGCTATAACTTCCACAACCGGCTACGCCTCATGCGATAAACAGCACTCGACTGAAAAACAGTTACTTTACACACTAGTTGCATAAATAACTATTTCAGAACTCATATTACTAGAATAAAACAACTTTTTTAGTTATAGTTCTGTATAGTTCTTCAGGGTAATGACAAATACAACAAAGCAAGAAAACAAATAACTAAGTAATGAATTATAATATATTTAATATAGGAAGCCATGCTTTACTAATTTCCAAACCATCGTTGTGATTGAGATTATTATTATTACTTTTAAAATTCTCAATGTCTTCTTTTATTAATCTTATATTAAAAGATATAGACCTTGAAATCATTTTCGTGTATTGAAATTTTATTTCATGTTAATCCTCCAATCAATGTATTAAGATCTATAAAAATTTATCAATTTTAATGATGTTTGTCCCAAAAATTAGAATAATTCATGTATGTGAACTCAATTTACGTGTAAATCATAGAAAAGAAACCTTTAAGCTTCTTCAGAATATCTAAGTTGAATGTACTGAAAATTCAAACATAATTTACACATAGAACATCCAAACAACACTGAATCTCACCTAGAATATAATGGCTGGATATGAGTTCCCCGGTGACCGGGTTCCAAGTCAGACAGTCCACCATGGAGGCCCTGACAGGTACGTGGTGAGCGACCTGGGTCCCGGAGACGACGTTCCAGAGGCTCAGGGAACCGTCACCGAGACCGCCTCCCACACACAACAATGAGGGCTGCCAGGGGTGGAACGCCACGGCCTACGAACATGACGATTAAATTAAATTGTATAAAATACATCTGATGATAGTATGATTGATGATTAAAGAGTGAATATACATTGACGTTGATTAAAAAATATGTAGATAGGCAAGCCTGTATGTTTTTGCGTATCCCTGTTTTGGAATCAGATTCGACAGAGCCATCTCGTTCATGATTCCATGAACTACTTTGCGGAATTAAACAGATAAAAATATCAGATAAATAAGATATTTTACATATTTACTGAATTTTCTGGTATCTATTAATATGGTTCTTTTAATAATTCATTGATATATTTTTAAAAAGAACTAATTTGTATTATTAATTATTTGACGTTTGCTTTTTTTATAATATTTGACAGAAACGCCTGATATTAACCCAAATGCAACCAGACACAATTATGTAGATGAAACGAATTTTCTCGTAAGCTTGCCTATCTATATATTTTTCAAGAAACGACATTGATTAATTATCTTTTGAGTTATATTTGATAGGACAATCACCTGATAATCACCAGGTAATAAACTGCTACATACTAAGTGTTCATACTATCAGCTATGGAGGTTAAAATGTTTTAGATAAAAGTGGTGAATCCTAAAAACATTGACGAACTAAAGAAATAACAAAAACATAAAAGAGCAAAATAACCCTCTAGTGTAGCAAAGAATAATAATGTAGTGATTCCAAGGTCACGTCACGAGCGACGGTCGCTAACAAAATTGTTCAGACCCGCTCGCCGCGCTTCTATTGTTCTGTTGCCTCGACGATACGAGAACATTTCCGAACTTAATTGCTCTACTATAGAAACCACGAGCAGAACAGACCGGAAGACAGTCTGATACTGATACGCGTAATGAACATAAGTAGTTGGTGGAAGTAAATATAGTGTAAATAAATAGTTAAATGTTTACATAAATAACCTTAGTGTTTAAGTTTTTTGTTAATAATTGTTGTTTTTAAATTAGTGTTTATATTTGTATATCCATAGTGTTATTTATTTTTATTATCTTTTATTATTCATATTTCGTTTATTAAACTTAGTTATATCTATAAATATACGTGCTTCAATTATTTTTACACTTCACCTAACTAAATAAATGTTACAATACTTGCGCTTATTAAGCCACAATATAGTGTAAAATAAAGAAGTAATTTGGTTATTTGTTTTTTACTTATATTTTAATAATGCACTTACATGAATAATTATTATTGTGCATTTTTATTTTAATTTTAAGGACGAGCCACCCCTGTTTAGGATTCAATTTAAGCAAAATATGTTTAATAAAACAAGTTTTTGAAAGATTTTGACAACTTACGCGTACAGCACTACCATAAGTAATTTCCAAATGAGGTTCCAATTTCGGCCACGTCCAAACTCTGATCAATCCATCTGTCCCAGATGAACAAACAAACTTATTATTCGAATTAATTTCCAACTTAAGAACTCTAAACCCTGGGTGTGCTATAATACAACATTTATCATCTCCTCTCAATCCAAAAGTCGTGATCGTTCCTTTCGAGCAGCCAGAAATGACAACATTGTCCCTCCGGTCCCAGCAAATGGCCGATATTGAACAAGTTTCGAACGCTATGTGCGGATGACAGTTATAATGGCCGATTAGTTTCAAAGACGGAAATGCATAGATCTTGACACCTTCGTAGTTCCCAGAAACGGCCAAATAAGTGCTTTTGTGTGACCAGCGAACAGAAAGACCGCTGATACCAGTAGAGGTTACTTCTTCTTGGGTGGCTGTTTTAAGTAATTCATTGTGCCATAAGTACACTCTCTCGTTCCATATGGTGGCTATATACCCATTTGAACCCCAGTCTATTATGTTCCAATCTAGAAATATATATAGCAGTCACACAACATAAATAAAACTTCATAAACCACAGAAGCCACTCAAACATTGTATTCACATATTTCATATACAGGATGGAATGGGAAATTGGAAACACCTTTTTCCTGGGAAGTTATAGAAGCTACTCAAACATTGCATTCACATATTTCATATACAGGTGAAATGCAAAATTGGAAACATCTTTCTCCTGGAAAGTTATTATAGATACCGAAGAATTGGTTAAATAAAGTTTTTAGTACTTTTAATACGCTAACTAAATTTATTTGAATGGAATATCCTTTATAATATTGCACTAATTAGTAGAAATTACTTTTTGCTTTAAAATAGTTCCTACCGTCTAAACTTAATTAAAGTAAAACAAATAATTTAAAAAGATTTCTCATATTTCATTATAAATACTAATGACTATTCAAATTTCGCACCAATTAGATTAGATTTAGACTTCAGGAAAATGGTCGCTGCAGGCTTCACTTTTTCATGTGCTGTGCCCTATCCAGAAGTATATATAGAGATCAGTGGATTAGGTTAGGTTTGGTTAGTTTAGGTTTCTAAATAATGCTTTACTTTCTTTAAAAAAAATTGCCATTTTTGCCATGCGAATAAAATATTCGTCAAACCCCCATTATTTGTATAGAGCAAAATTATTATAATACTTTGAAAATTTTCATTATTATACACTTGTACTTCTACGGAGCGTGGAATTTTTCTACTTGGCAAAATGTATTAATTAATTAATTATAACTAATGTTATATTATTACAAATTGCATATCTTAGATATATAATTGTAAAATCTACGTAGCACATGAATATTATACATAGCAATTTAATTTATTTATTTTCAAAAACACTATAAAATACTTAGCAAATAATTACAAGCCTATTTTTAATCCAGATCACATATTTTTCATTCCATTTCATTGTTTATCCTTTCCAACAAAAGCGTATTCCATTTTTCCATTTACTACTTGAATCAAATATAATTTACACTTTTGAACTTTGAATACGGATCACTTATTTCGCTTTCCATTTGACTAGCTCAGTCTACTGAATGTGCTGTATATTAGTACTGTTTTAATACTTTCTTCAAAAACAAAAATGAATTTCTGACAAATTTGGTTTTTACTACATTACAGGCAATATAATTTTGGTCGAACTTTTAACAAATATGTCTTTATATTTATAAAATGTACAATTTCAAACCATTACAATCATATTAGTATTTTAGAACTGCTTACAGCTTAAGTAATTCTTATTTTGTAAGTAAATTAGTAAATAGTATATATCACTGAAATTTGTATGCTTGAAACTATAACAAAAATTAGTAATGTCGAATAATATTAAAATATTAAATAAATAAATAAATAAAGCAAAGAGCAGGTTTCACTTAACAGATGATTTTTTTGGTATTTGTTCCAAGAGAGTTTGAACTTTTTATGAATTTGAAACAATAATAAGTTACTAGATGCTTACCTAATTCGAAGTTTTTTCCAGACTTTATGTTTTTTATTCTTGTTTAAATTACCTGTGATATTTATTGTATATATACATTTCAAGAAATGTTCTAAATAAACACTGTATATATTTATTTTGAAGTGTATATTTACCATTTTTGTATATATCGTGCATATTTTGATAATTATTTTTAATGCATATTGCTTGCATATTTTGACACTTTTTTAGTTCATATAATTCGCTCTTTACTCATAATCTATTAATTATAAAATTGTACTTACCTATTTCATCTCGTGAAATGGGCCAATCTAAAACAATATCTCTCTTCCACACCATACGATGTTTTCTTGGTATACAGGGCCATTGTCTTTTCAAACACTTCTTTTCCCTTTTGCACTGTTTAGGTTGTGTTGTGAACGAATATATAGGACTATCATCATAGTTTAAAGTGTCTTGCAATAATTCTTGATATCGGTTTAACTGTTTTGATTTCATGCAAAATATATCTGTTTTAATTTTTGAATCATCAGCCAGTAATTTATAATGAGAGAGATCTAAGTTTGAGTATTTTCGATTTGGAATGAATCTATCATCAAATGAACGATTGGAAGCATTGAAGAACTATAAATAGTAATTATTTTTACTTGAAGATCAAAATTTCAGTGAAAATCTTACCATTGTTAAAATTTTGACTGACAGACTAAACTGACAACTTGAAAAGAAAGGAACAAGATTTAACAAGACTTTACATATGAAGTATACTGGGTGTTTCAGTAAATACTGTTAATTTACAATATAAATGTTTATTTTCAAAAAATATTACAAGATAGTATATATTTATTTTAATCCCACGCTGCATTTTCGTCAAACATTTTTGTCATTCTCGCTGATATTGATTCAACAGCTGGTTCATCTTTACTTGATCTGTTAATAATTAAAAAAAAACGCATTATTTCTACTACAAATCAATATTAATGTAACATACAAAAAAAAACATAACGGTTTAATATACAGTGTGTTCATCGAAATTCAGACATGGGAAAACAGTTTTTTTATGCGCGTTGCTTCCCATTTTAATTTATATCAATATTTTATACATCAAAATTTAAAGAATTAAATCCTGCATTTTTCGGTATAAAAATTTAATATTTTGTATCCTTGGTAGTCGAAAAAACTTAATTTGAGTATGTATTAAACAAGAATCCAGTAAGTATGAATATGAAAATAAGAATATCAGATAAGCTGTCATTATGACACTTTAACGCATGTGTCAGTTTAGTTTATTTCTGAATTGAGAGATACGAAGCCAGTTAAATCGGCACAAAATAGCCGCATTACTTGGCCATTTCAATCATGTTTTTGTTTTCTCGAAAAAATGCGTATCTCTCTAGATATGAGCAAAAAAACTGATTTTGGTAAATTTACCTTTTGACTTATAAATTTCTTGTTTCAATTCACACAAGTTTTTAGTTTGTTTGTTCGAGTAGATGTATGAAAGCATCAAAATTATCATTAGCCTAACCTAAATAAAGTTTAAAATAACATCAGTTTGAAATTACAATTTTTTTCTTTTAACTTTCTGAAAGATTCCTTCAGAAAAACACATTAGGTTGAAGCTCTACACCTAACTCATACAGTAATTCATAATTTTTCCAAAGTATGTTCAAAGCATTTTGACAATGGGGTAGGTGACCAATTTCTAAATTTGGTATATGTGATAGCTTGTACAAAAATAATATACCCGTATTTTTTAAAAATTGGTAATTATATGTTGTTTTGAAGTAAATAAATAATATAGTACTTGGGAGGGGATTATGACGTCAACTAAGTTCATGAGAGGGGCGAAGGTAGACAGAGACGGAAATATGTGGTGTGAGTGAGATAGATAGGTATATTGCCACACCTTCAAATTTTAACCAATCAGCGTGCAACTTAGTGAACGTCATAGTAATGGACGCTGTTTCTATTTAACGCAAATTACTACACAATTTCTGATAAATATTTAACTTTTTTAATGTCAACGTTCATAAATAAACATACTTTCTATAATTTAAAAGTTTTTTCATTAAAATTCTACCTTGGTCACCTACCCCATTGTGTACAATATCATATGTCATGAAGGTTTTCAAATTTGACGTTTAATTCATACTTCCTCCTCAAAAAAGAGATGGAAATAATATATCCATCCTTCTATATATGACCAAAAATTTAACAAGTACAATCTATAAGCAAGTCAATATCGAGTGATATATGATCTAAGCTTATACCTCATTTTAACAAATGTTAAATGATATTGTGGCGACGACTCAAGAGACAACATATTGAAATTATTTGATTTTGTAAGTGTTTCTTATTTAAACCCAGACGTTAACACTTCAATATAAAAACAAGTAAAATTTTAATATTTTTCTATAAAAATTAAATTATTTATCCAACACCGTGTCATTATAACGATATAAGTATGTTATTTTTAGATAAATAAAGTAGGTCATAAATCACTAGTGAGCTAAATATATTAGCTCACTGTTTTTTGGTTCGTATCATAGTAACTACGTTATAAAACCTTCTCTACACTATTTTGTTCCTAAATGTCATTTCGAAATTCCATCTGTCAAAAATCTTATATGTATTTTATATCAATGATTAAAATGTGTTGGATAAAATGTTGTATGGCACACTCGGCCTAGCGGCTTCGTGAGCTAAACTTTTCCCACGTGACTTATCTGTAATGTAACACACTTGTACCATAAATAACTATTGATCTATGAAAAGAAATATGATATATTTTAGATGCTTGAATTTTTGTATCCGATAAATTAACCGGTTTTTAACATCGGTTAAGCGATAATTAGTATTTATTGTTTACATGCCTTACTTTAAATAAAGCAGTTAATAAAATCATTCGCGAATTAAATACACTGATCATCATAATGTATCTGTATTCAATGAAATACTAAATTAAATTAATTTTTCAAAAATGGTTTTAATTAATTTTCTAAGTGTTTAACTGTATTCACAAAAGTGAAATGTACTATATTATATATTTACTTTATATAAGTTCATAATCAATTAATGGCAAAACGAAAGGTGTTTATAATAATAAAAAATATAAAGAAATATATCTCAATGGGAGAAAACATAAAATTAAATCAATATCTTTCCATTCTAAATATTCTTTCTTTTTTATATTGTAAATAATATTATAAAACTATTAACGGCTAAAATTAATAATAAAACAAGAGTTTAAAAAGTTTTATTAACATTTTCAAGTTTTAATTACTAAATTTAGACGATTCTTTACACAATAATGTTTCAAAATGCTAAATAAACAAATAAACAATGTATTACATGCAGAAATATAAATATAGCACTTACTCTCCAAAATTGGCGTCTCTTCTTGGTTTCTTTACCGGTACGTGGCCTGCAGGTTCCATTTCCCTTTTCTGGGTATTTAATTTCTCTTGGTACGACGAGTAACTTGTTATGGTACACGAAGAACTTTTAGAAAGATTTTTCAATGCTTGCAAAGCTTGTTCTTTTTTAAATAAAGCTACGTAAGCACTTGTGTCGTTTAACCATGCGACGTGTATGTTACCTGAAATATTGGGTTCAACAAGTTTACATTATTTTTGTTTGAATTTTCAGTTCTAAGCAGTGAAGTGGTAAGCACGCGCATTTGGTTGAAAGTGTTTGAAATTTAAGATTTTACTGTTATAGACAATAGGCGTTTTCGTTTATTCTCTCTGAGAGGTTAGTCAGAGTTCTCTTGTGAAGTCATCAGATGGTTCAGATTGTGCAGAGTGTTTGTGTAATTTAAAAATGGTTAAGAGCGTGTCAAAAGTGGGAATCATGTCTTTTTCAAATAAAAGGTAGGACATCTTACCTTTAATTGTAAATAAATTAATTTTTAAAGATGATGAAATGGAAGAAATTATTTTAAAACAAATTGTAAATGATTCTATTAAAATTAGTAGTCAAACGTATTAAAATAAATTATTACATAGAAAAAATTGTTTCAAATTGTAATGTGGACGATAATGTTATAAATATAAAATTTCTGTTTACAATGTAATTTAAAAAATGAAGCTATAATATAAATAATTATTTTAAAATACAGTCGTAGTAAAATTTACCGATAGATTTTGGTTTATTAATCATGACCCAAATGCAAAATTGGGTCGCACGAATTGGAACCGAAAACTTAAAATTAAAACACTAATTATAAAATTTTGATATTAATTTTTTTAAATATCTTTGAACTATTTGTTACCAATAATATATCGTATATTTTTATCTTATCAACGCTATGAATGTTTAGGTTAAGATGAATTTCGCAGATTCCCGCGCATATCATGCACCAACCCTACAGATTTGTCAGAGCGCTTGAAGACTCTCGGAGCGTTCGTCTCGGAGACATACGAGACAAAATACGAAAGCAGATAAGTACGCTCCGAGACAATAAACGAACGCTTACGATCGTTCGGAGTTCTCCGAGACAATAAACGAAAACGCCTTATGTAAGCATTGATACTAGTGACATCTACGGCGTTACACCGCTCTTTTTTGCTGCTGAACAGTATGCGAACTTTTGATATACTTTTCATACGATATATAGTTAAGTCGACACTTTAGAATCCAAAGTATATAATAACTGATATTATGAAAGGATAAATTTTTGTGTTTGACAGTCTCCCGGAAAAACTTATAGTGCATGACGCCAGATGACACTGTGTTTGCAAAACAGATGCTTACATAGTCTATTGGAAAATAGAAGTAAAATGCTGTCATCTGTCACATTTGACATCTCAATCACAAATTTTCAATAGAAAAAAAAAAGATTTGAAATTTGGCAGAAAGTTCCTACCAAGCCTGAGAAATATGGAAAAAATTATAAAAAATTGCGGTCAGACTTGATTTACCTGAAATTGGTGTTTATTAGTTTTTAAAGCTTTTTAATACAAAAGCACCTCACCGAACCTAATCTAACCTAACCTAACAAAACCTAAACTAATCTAACCTAACCAAACCAACATGACCTAATAGAACCCAACCCAACGCAACCTAACTTAATCTGATTAGGTTAGGTTAGATTAGGTTGAGGTAGGTTAGGTTAGGTTGGGTTAAGTTAAGTTGGGTTAGGTTAGACCAGGTTAGGTTGAGTAAGATCAGGGTGGGTTAGGTTAGATTGGATTACGTTAGATTAGGTTAGGTTACGTTAGATTAAGTTTGATCAAATTGGATTAGGTTATGTTAAGTTGGACTTGGTTAGGTTAGGTTAGATTAGATTAGGTTGGGTTAGGTTAGATTAGGTTGGGTTAGGTTAGGTGCGTGTGTGCACAAATTTATTGTATTAAATAGCTTTAAAAACAAATAAATGCGATTTTAAGGTCAACCAAGTCTGATCGCCATATTTATAATTTTTCCCATATTTGTCATGTGTATTAATTTTGCCAAATTTAATGAAAATCGGATGTGAAATAGTACGTTGAAAAGTTGACCAATAATTTTAAATATTGTAAATTATAATTACCGTAAGGACTAAACAGTTGATTGATGTCATTTAACTTCCACTCTTTTGGAAATGTCACGTGTAAAACATGATCTCTACTTTGTTTTGCTGAAACATTTTAATTTCATTTTAACTGTAAAACAAAAATAATTATTATTCTTTAGTTATGAACTTACGATCATTTCCAGCAATATTCATATATGAACAATCTTGCAATCGCTGAATACATATTCTACAAATAACAATAGTTAAATTTAAATATAACAATCAAAAGAATATTACTTGTTTAAATATGGTTTCAATATCTTCGCATTTTCTTGTTGTAATATTTTGTGGTAGTTCTTTTTGTCTGTAGAAAATATATATTATTAATAAGTTGTAATATTCTGTAATTTATAATTTTTTAATTTTTATTTAATATTTGGGTCTTACATTACGTACCTAAATATTTAACCATGGATAAGAAACTTAGGCCTGTTAAATATGCATCGTAACCAGATTCATGTTCCTTATCATTTTCTAGACTATAGCCCTCGCCATCATCTTCAATTTCTATAAAAATTATATGTATCATATTCCAATAATAAATATTATTAAATTGAACTATTTATTAGACCAGCATTTTAATAAATTGTCAGTATTTATAACAAAAAACAGAGTATTCTTGTAATGAGCTTTTCCCACATTAAAAAAAAAATAGAATTTCGTTATTACATTAATTTTTATTTCAGTTTTAGTACTTTCTACAATTTTTTTCCCAGTTATGAATTATTCTAAAAAAATCTTTAAAATGAGGAAAATAAAATTCAATTTTTTATTCACCAATTATTAAAAGTTGCTTAACTTTCATCGAAATATATTGAAATGAATTTGATCTACATGTACACATACAGCACGAGCGCGCTGCTGTCGTTTTGCTTTGTTTGGTCCCAACCAACGACTAAATATAACTAGACAAAACATTCCCTATCCTTCCGTATTGAATGTTTTGTTTTCGGTAAGCCAGAAAGAGAAACCTAGAGATAGATATAAAATGAAAGTATTGTGCGAGCATTGCTCGCTAGATGCGCCACTGTAGGTGTCATTATTTTTTGTTATTTATCATTATTTAGGTTTTTGTTTTGTCAATGACGCGTTAAATTTGGTTATATTTGAAACACTAATGCCCGGTTTCATAAACGAATGTCAAATCTGATGTTAGCTAACAGATATGTTAATTTAACAGCTTGCTAAATTTTAGAATTGTTTCATGAATATAGCAAATGATTTTAACACTTGTGTTAACTAACACTCATGCTAAAAAAAAAGTAGTGTATTTTCGTATAAGTTGGTTTTATTTTTTTTATAATAATAACTAAATACTTTTCATCAACTTATGAACAAAATATACAATAATTTGACATTTGTCAAATTTAACAATTGGTTAAATAATTTAGCACACCGAATTTGACGAGTTAAACTAGCAAGAGATTTAGCAAGCTGCTAAAATTAACACTGATTTATGAAACGTAAATTTACGTTTAGCAGTGTGTTAAAGGTTTAACAGCGTGCTAAAAATTTAGCATTCGTTTATGAAACCGGGCAATAAATTTAAAACTTCCAATTCTAATGTTAATCATAAAAACACAGGCGCCTCTAGTGAGCTATGCTCGAACAATACTTTCATTTTAAATCTATCTCTAGGTTTCTCTTTCTGGCTTACCGAAAACATAACAAACCTGGTTATATTTTATCGTTGGTCCCAATCAGAGGGCTACGACAACTTCACTCTGGTCTAGAAACGAGCGGGAACTTTAAGTAGACGTCAAGGATTAATACTAAATATTGACAAATATCACCGCAAAGAATAGAAGGAAAAATTATGTAAATCGCAATTATAAGGATCTACATTATCAAATAGACGAATTTTGTCCAAATAACGATTTTTCACTTCGCTACTTAAACTTTAAAAATAAACAGGCATGCTTGTAGCTCTAAAAGAGATTATTCGATTTTAATTATTTTGATGCATCTTTTCCCTTCTTAAATTTATCGCTACCATTCTCTATGATGTCTACTTAAAATTCCCGCTCTTTTCTCGATCACGATCGTGAAGTCATTTCCCAGCATATATCACGTTAAAAAATATAAAAATTGTCATTCAGAATGACTCATTGCGTAATTTTCAAAAAAAAATTATACTGAACAAAATATTCTTTTGTACGACCATATATTATACAAAATAAATTATTTATCAAATAAAAAATGTGTTAAACAAATATTTTATTACCTATTTCAGGTGTCTCAAACGGTTCTCGTGTTAAAATTTTCACCATTCCACCCAAAACAGTATTTGAAACTATGTCTTTAAATGGTGGCGAACTGGCCATGTATTTCGTATCTATAATCCTAAAATTAATGTAAATTATCACTGAAAAATTATAATATAATAATTATTACCTAGGAAATAAACAATGAACGCAGTCTTTGAATTCGCAGTAGTCTGGTAACGGAGTTAAAAATTTGTCAACCATATGCAATAAATCCAAACATAAATTGTGTCCTATGATCAGTTTCCTCTAAAAATAAATAAAATTTAATACATAATTTTTAATTTTCGTAAAAATATTACACTTTCAGATAAAAATTGAATGATTCTTGAAAAACCCACAGCGTCTTCCAGTTCGGAAATGCCTGCTTCGTACTTTTCTTGTTCTTTTCTACTTTTTTCTTCAGGAGTTTCTGGTTTTGTCACGTACAGAACTCTATCTTTACTGTCCAGTGTTCTAGTTTCTAGATTTACTACATTTCCATATGTTTCCCTAGTTGTTTGATAAATTAAACGCCTTCGAAATGCATTACATTGAGGTAACATTAATTCATCTTTATCCGTAGATAAAAACTTTTTTATTATGTCCCTAAACGAACACAAGTTAAATAATGTATTTTAAATTATTTAATTACTTACATTGTTTGATCTACAAAAGGTTTATCGTCATTTGGAATTGGAATAATACTTTGATCATTGTTATTTACGTTTACTTTTTCTTTTTGGTCATTTAAAAACTGTCTGTATTTTGATTCATCTGCTTGATTTAAATAAGTAATACCTTCTTTAAAAACTTTATTAAAATTAAAATCATGGTTAGCTAAAAAGTCTATACTTGATGCCTGACATGTAAATCTTATATCAGGTATAGATTTATGTGTAGATCGTGGAAATATATAAAAATTGTAGCAATTTTGTTTGTGTTTTTTATCTGTTTCGTCGTACCTATTAAATATTTATTAAACAGTTTATTTCACTAACATTTATTTTCTTCTTACCGAAATGTGCATAAACCGAATTGTAATAACAAAAATTTTGAAACATTTCTTTTCAGTTTATTGTAATATTGCTCATAGTTATCATATGGATTAATATTGCCATCAGAATCCAGATTTAATCCAGAGAATTCTGCATCAATCGAAATAAAATCAGCATTGGCTATTGCCGCTTTTATGTCGGCAATTTGAGATTTAAAATCTACAAAACGTCTCACATAACCTACATAAATACAAACATGTGATACTTACTTGTCCTAGTTATTTCCATTGTATTTGTACATAAAAATCAGAGTCAGGTTGACATTAATTCACAAGAAACACTTGACATGTAATATAAGAAGGTGTTTTATCGCTTAATATCTTCCAAAGATAATAATGTCGCGCCCTGGATAATAACAAGTAAATGTTATTGTTTTGAATTTACTCGTTGGGAAAATAGAGGCAGCACAATCGCCGTTTGAAAGTTTGAAAGAAGCCAATGAGCGGGAAAAATTAATTTTAAAAAGCGAGATATTATATAATGAATGTTATTAACTTTAAAAGGTATACCTTGCAAGCAATAATTTTACATTTGCGAGAAATATTAAATAAACTAACAGATATTGCAAACGTTGTAAACGAAATTTAGTTTTAATTTATTTAGTTCGGATTTTTCCAGTTCTAGATACAGTTACAATATTAAAAGTATTTTGTTTGTTACTCACTTAGATATGGAATTATACAATCACTTACCTATATTCATAAAATTATTGGGACTAAAACATTTTAAATCCAGATTCATATACCCATTAGGGATTCTAGCTCAATCGAATTGAAAAATTATTTTAAAAAACAGAAAGAATATGCATAATAATGAATATTAATAAAAAAATAAAATTATATAATTAAAATAAGTTTGGGGAAGAAATGAGGTGTGTGCAGAATGTCTTGAAAAGTTTTTATTTTCAAATATTACTTCATGTACATTGTAAATTTAAATTGAAGGTTTATTTGTAAATTAAAGATTATATTTGGACAGGAATCTTTTAGATTCTACTATCTACGAAGGAAGTAATTTCCTAGATAGTAGAAACATTATTTTTTTGATTTTGTAGCTTAGTTTAACTCATTAATAATTTGTCATCTTTGTGCTTGTTAACTTATGTAAAATTCCAATATTCAATTTTAAAACTCTAAATTTATTTATTTATAACATTTGGATTCGTTAAGCCTCATCATTAAAAATACTTTCAATTCATATAAATTCCATAAAGGACAAGGGCCTCGTAAAGATATACCGCCCGAAGCCTCGCATTGGCTAAGGCCGCCTCAGCACATTATGTTAACAATACTATTATTTAATTTGCTGACTTATCATAAAATGTTATTGTACATAAAAATATCAATAAAAATACTACACTACTATTATACTATACTATACAATTTTTTGACACAATTAAATAATAATTGACCGGATTTAGTTCCACGTTAATTTTATTTACAAGTGAATAACAAATATTTTATTTTCTATTGTACAATACACGCAAGGTAACAGTTTAACTGTTTCAAAGAAATAACAGGCTCGCCAGCCAT
The DNA here is from genome assembly GCA_035578165.1 of Stenolophus ochropezus. NCBI lineage: Eukaryota > Metazoa > Arthropoda > Insecta > Coleoptera > Carabidae > Stenolophus > Stenolophus ochropezus. The sequence continues at coordinate 25,359,980 of JAQOWZ010000008.1, forward strand.
TTCCACATTTCCTTCTATCACTTTGCTAATAATAATAATGTAAAATATTTTTTCTACGACCACTAATGAAGGTAACACTTTTCTCACACAATATAAAGCTTTAAAGTTGCTTTTTTCTCACAATCATGGGTTAAAGTGTGAGAAATCATTTCTCACAGTGTTTGTCAACACTGCGCATGCATTTTTGTTCTGTAACGTTTAGCAGTGTGGTTGTAGAAAAAGTATAGTGTACCACTCGTGCAGAATCACTTATTTCCCACCTTGTGTGAATCCAGCACTCGATTTCCTCTCGTGCCGAAACTTTCACACCTCGTGGGAAATAGGCGACTTTCTGCATTTGTTGCACAATATACTATTTTCTAGGATAGTTTGTAAAGTAGACATGGTAGACATTTAATTGTCACTTCTTAGTTTATAAAACAAATGTTTAATAGTAAAATTTTACTTGTCACTAATTGCACAGCAACGAGTGGTTAAAATTTTAAAGCATACAAAATATGACTTGCATAATTTAGGATTTTTTTATTGTTCGAGTTTTCTAGATTCTATCGTAGATAAAATATTATAAATTACATATGTATACGTAAAGCATTTTTAGTCACAAACGTGTTAGAATTGGAATAAAACATGTACTTGTATTGTAATAACTATTAGGATATTTAATAAAAAAACAATATTCTAAATTATGCTTTCTAAAAGGGTTGAAGAAAAAAATTATAAATTGGCAAAACAAGTATACGTCGGTTATTATTATTTAATAAAAAAAAATTGTCGTAAATTAACACATAGATTTTCCATATTTAAGTGATGGGAAGAAAAAACAAAAAAATTGATTGACTACAAAAATATATTTATTTACAAAGTTGTACATTAAAAAGTTTATATTCTCTTTTAGACAACTTATGAATGCCCTCCGTGTAAGTAATTTTAATGTCATTCTTTTCATAATCCAAATAATGATTCAGTATTTCTTTATTAAAAGCGGTAACGTCTTCGCGTTCCAAATATTCTTGTATGTTAATCCATCTACAGTCCACTATTTCACGATCACATTTTTTAATTTCAGTATTTATAGCCTTTCCTGCGACTAGAATATAAAAATCCGAACACCCAAATTGTCCTTTGTCAGCGTGCATAAAAGATACAAGAGTCGTGAATTCAAAATCTATGGAAGTTTCTTCTTTTACTTCTCTTATTGCTGCATCGATAATATCTTCCCCTGAAAGTGTAAAAAGGAACATTCAAATAAAAAATTACGACCAATTTTAAATATTTATACTATAAAATATTAATTTTATACATCAAATTCGTATAAATAATTTTATTGCAATCTGTAAACTGATCATATTAATCAAATCATCAACCGGTTTTTGTACATTTTATTTTACTTTACAAAATAAAAACTGCGTTATACTCCGTACTTGTGTAATAAAACAATAAAATTTGTTTTTTGCCATTTTGACAACTGTTTTATGTTTTTTAAATACTTATGTTGGCAAACTTTGTTAATTGTTTGTTTACTTTTTTATTAATTGTCATACTTGTTATTGACAACAAAAGGTAACAAAATAAAAAAACATTGTTTGTTTACATCTCAAACTCTTCGTAACCTAACCTGGTTCTACAGTTCCTCCAGGAAACTTCCAATGACCTGTTATAAAATGCCTTTCTTTAACGGCTAGTACTTCTGATTTATCGTTTAAAACAAGTGCACCGACAGCAAACATAGTGTGTGCATAAACTGGAATACCACAAGACCTGGTTGGTAACCATTTGTACATCATAACATAACCGTTTTTAGCGTGGTGAAAGTCAAACCCATTCTGTAACGTATGTACTATTAAATAACAAATAACAAATACGTATTTACACACTGATATGAAAACCTGATAATTTTGAAAAGAAAATCAAGTTATAGAACAATGAACTTTATAGTTGTAAACAAAAGCATATCATTTTATTATTATCATTTATTTTGTAGTTGTTATAACGTTTTTAAATACAAAATTTTATTTTAAATTTATCAGTTTTTCATATTGAACTTCGTACATACTCTAGCTAATATTGGCACCCAATTACTATGTTCTAAAGCTATTTTGAACCATATGCCATGTCTTTTTGCCTGATTCCATGTATTCAATGAAGCTATATGTAATATAAATTAATAAAATAAATAAAATATTATAAAACATATAAATACCTTCTAATTTCTTTGTAAAAATATCATCTGTACAATATTCTTTGTTAGATTCTACATGTACTCCGTTATATCTATCTACTACACCTTGAAATTCTTGAGAACTCATATTTAAATTATTTAAACTAAAAATCAATATATAATTAGAATGTTTATATAAAAATGACTATACTTATTACTTCACTGTCAAAAACCTTGTTCCATAAAACCCTTTTCTATTAAAAAACAAATAATTTTTACATTGTAATAATTTTCTTGAAAATATAGACATTACTAATCAAATGTTTATTTTATATAAATTTTTGTGATCCTTTAACCAAATAAATTTTCTGAACTTTTGACGTATGACATTTTGTACACGTGATTATGATAATTTTATCATTTTAAATTCACACTATTTACGAATATTTACAAGCAGCTGTTGTTACTTATGTGATAAAAGAATACTAAAAATACAGTAAATAAATAAGTTGATCCATTTCCTACAAGATGACATAAATGGCAAAATGGGCGCCAACAATTAAACACATTTGTTATCATCAGACAAGGTTCATTGAAAAATGTAATCAAATTTAATAAATTCATCTCTTTGTTTATTTTAACTATGGCTGATACACTATTCAAACAAAACTTGATAATCTATTTGCTTTTTCACTTGAGTATTGTAGATTGTATGTGATTTCGTGATAATTTTATTGTACAATCAGCAGAAACACCTTTAACTAAATATTGTTTAAGGTATGGAGCCAATTATTTTAGTACACGGTGGTGCTGGAGATATTCCAAGTTCCAGAATTCCTGGAAAAATTAATGGAGTTACAAAATCTGTAAAAGCTGGATATGAGGTTCTTAAAAACGGAGGCAGTGCTTTAGATGCTGTGGAAGCAGCTATAAGAGTCATGGAAGATGATGAAAATTTTAACGCCGGTAAGAAAACATAAATAATATCTAAAAAAAATATATTTAACTTACACCCGTGCAAATTAATGTATACAACGGGCAATTTTTGGTTTTGAACAAATTTACTAGAGTTGTAGCGAATAGCAAAGCCACTGAATAACGGATATTCGAAAACTAGCTACTACAAGGCTTCTCGTTATAATAATAAAAACTAAACAAAAGTTTGCAATAATATTGTTATTAGAAATTTAATGTTGTAGAGAAGAAATATATAACATCAGCACGGTATGATCATGGAAAAAGGCATGTAGACGGTTTCTTTCGCTTCAAGTCTATTTGTCTTCTTTCACGATTCTGCTACGGTTACCTTACAATATCCCTTCCCAAAGTTTTTAGTAATTATTTTCTAGTAAACTACGAATAATAAATCAATTTAAAAATACAAGTATTTTATTATTTTGTCTAGCATTATACAGGTGTCCGTCTGAACGAAAATTGGTTTCTGCGCATTTCCCTTCACTAAATGATCGAAATAGACCTCTAGGCAAAATGTTATTTCTGCATATAACTACACATAGCGTGACCTAAGTTTTATGGTTTACAATGTAATCTTGAAAAAATAAAAATCAGATTGTATGTAAATTTTACATACAATCTGATTTTTATTTTTTCATATTTTTCCCCTAACTATATCTCCAAAACTATTGACTGCGCCAAAAATGAATAGGACCTTTTGTGTAGAGAATTTACTAATATACTGTTAGTTATCGTTATTCTTCCACTAATAATTATGTGTGTTATCTTTAACTAACCTATACCTAATATTATACACAATATGTTCACCGATCGAGTTGCAAAGAGGAAAACATTTTTATTTTTTATTTTACGACAAAAATGTATTTTTGATAAAAAAATTTGCATGTTCTAAAATGGCCAATTCAGTTTTAACTCAACTCCCAAAAGTCACAAGTTCGCGAACTTGTTTTTTGGGACTTTAAAAATGTTCAACTAAGTCAAATCATGAAACTGCACAGGTCAGGTCAGGTGTAGTAACATGTACAGATAACTTTTTACCTAGAGGTCTATCTCTATCATTTAGTAAAGGAAAATGCGCAGAAACCAATATTCGTTCGGAGTAATCCAACTCTTGAAATATAGATGATAGAACAAATGACATGTGCTGTGATGTAGTTCTCAACCACATACTATTAAAAAAATATTATTGTACGTACTAAATGCTATCTACGTTTGTATATATTTATAGTTTTAAAATTATTAACAATACTTACACTATGTATGACGTAATTTCCATAAAACCCGATTTTTTTTTTCATATTTTTCCCCAATTCTAACTCCAAAACTACTGATGAAAATAAATATGATCTTTTTGAAGATAATTTACTCTATGGCTAGTTTTTCGATAAACTGAATAATTCTCAAGTTATTTAAGAAAAGATGAAAACATGTACCTGTAAGTGACTCCCACCCATGAGGACTTTTAGTATATTTTGCAGGACACTCGAATAAGGAACGAGCGCGCTACTGTCGTTTAGGTCCAATTATCTCAGTGGCCGTGGTCCAGAAAAAGCGGGAACTTTAAATAGACGTCATGAATAGAGGATAGAGATAAATTTAATAAGGAAAAAGATGTATTGACAATACAATAGTATGTTGTTTTAAAATAGTTATATCATAAAAAACTAATACCCAATCCACAGAATGCGCTCTCTACTAGGAGACGACTGTGTTCAGTACATTAGTTTTCTATTATGAAAGTATTTTAAAACAACATACAATTGCTAATACATATTTTCCCTTATTAAATTTATCGCTATCCCTGCCCATAACATTTATTTAAAGGTCCCACTTTTTTTTGGACCACGGCCACTGAGGTATTTAGGCCCAAACGACAGCAGCGCACTCCCCTATTAAAATTAGTGCCAAGCATCAAAACTTCGGGAGTTTTTTCTCCTATTTTAGCTAATCTGACTAGACTATTATGGTAGTTCATAAATTTGTTTATTTGTAGATTATTTCTTTTCTTTCAATGTAAACAGTTTCAAATAATAAATTTGTTCAAAGCCAAGAGATACCCATTGTTCACATTAATTCGCATTACGATCACTTATCCATTGCTTTGTAAAAAAATATTGATAGTTTAACAATTACAGATTCTTTATTATTTTTCAGGGTATGGCTCAGTGCTAAATTTGGACGGAGAGGTAGAAATGGGTGCAAGTATTATGAATGGAACTGATTTAAATGCCGGAGCAGTTGCTTTGGTAAACGACGTAAAAAATCCTATAACATTAGCAAGAAAAGTAATGGAAAATACACCTCATACACTTTTAGGAGCACACGGTGCTTCTCGGTTTGCTAGAGAACAAGGCATTCCTGCGGTAGATCCTAAAAGTTTAGTTACGGAACATGCTAAGAAAGCTCTTGAAGAATTCAAGAACACTGGGTAAGTTATATAAATTCAGATATTCTAATAAGATTCCAGTATATAACTTTTAAATGATTGTATTAGCCCCTACTTTAAAGCTTCTCAGATTTTCAAATAAATTGAAATATCTTTTATACAGAAATGTTCAAATGGCTATATATTTCAAATTCTAATAAAGAACAAAAAAAAATTGAAATAGGAATAGTTCATTTCATTTTGGAACAATTAAATTTAATGTTAAAAGTATAAAATATACTTATACAACCATATCTCAAGAACTGTAAGAGATAAGAAGTCGGTTAAATTGGGGCAAAGTTGCCGCATTAGTTGGCCATTTTAATGATGTTTTTGTTTTTCCGAAAAAATGCATAGCTCCCTAGGTATGAGCAAACAACTGATTTTGGCAAATTTACTTTTTGGCTTATAACTTTCTTGTTTCAATTCATACAAGTTTCTAGTTTGCACGTTCTAGAGACACTTTTGTACGAAGAATTGACAGTGATTCCCAAAATTTTTATAGCTCGTACACTTTTCGAGAAATTCATAATAACTTTCAATTTTCATAATAAAGTAAGAAAAACACTAGATATCAGTGTTTAATAAAAAAAAAAAAACTGAACTACATAAGTTCCCGGGTTTCGGCCAAAAGTAGAAGAGGAGCCGAATATTCGGTTACGGGTTCAGTTTCGGTTGAAAATCGTGTTTTGGTAAGTATAGTACAATAATTTATCTTTGGGCCAAAATTAGAGTAGTTCGCGGTGTGAGCACCTTTTTCTCGGGTACTAAACATTACGCTGCCTGGTGTTTACGAAGGGTGATATTGATCTAATTATATTAGGGGAAGAATTACAGTATTTGACAATGAGTAGTAAACATTATGGTAACTGGTGTGGTATTTCACAATGTGTGAGCAGCCCTCACACAAATAGTAACCATAATTGTGACTGAATTTTAAGGAGGGTTCGATTTAATAATATTATTATAAGAATTTAAGAAGAATAAGAAAATATAAGTTCTTTGCAGTAAGTGAGCACCCCTCTCTCACTTCGTAAATATTACAGTGACTGGTTTTTACGGAGGGTGATTTTGATCTAATTTCGCAATTGAAAAAATATATTTTCTGTAAAGCAAGCTAGTACTAAACTTTATTTCACTGTTTTTTTTAAATTACATAATGGCCAAAGTTGAACTTTTTCAAGAATTATCTCTAGATACAATGTCTAATTAATAATTTTGTACAGTTATGTGCGTACAGAAATCGGTGCCGACAATTCCACCAAACCTACCCTCCCAGGCCAGTCTGGCACCGTGGGAGCCGTAGCTATCGATAAGAACGGGCACATTGCAGCTGCCACATCCACTGGTGGCATGAACGGTAAAATGGTTGGCAGAATAGGCGACACACCTCAAATTGGAAGTGGGACTTACGCAGATGATCTCGTTGGCGGGGTTTCCACAACAGGTAACGTCATATCCGTTTTATTATTATTATCTTTTTATATCTTTAAGAAAATTCTGAGATTCTAATAAGATTCTAGTATACCCTCTTTTTAAACTAAAGACAGTAACTAGAAATTTTAGTGAGAAAATCAAAGCCTGTGATTGGCTGCTGCGCCATTTCATGAAGCCGTATTTAACCAGACAAAATTTCATGTTAACCTTCTCAAACGTAATTGAAACGCCAAACTCTCAGTAGTTGTCAAATCACTTGTTGAATTTGCACGTGTTTTTTGTTTCATTTCTCTTCTTGTATTATTTCACGATTAAAACCAGTTCTTTTCAGAACTACTAGCATTTCACTAACGCTGTGGTGTGAATGTGACTTCGTCTAGTGCTGTCTGTAGTATAGTACAACTTATAAAAGATGGAATTTGTGGTCAATAAAAATTCGCCTCTAAGTTTCAATTAAATTAAAAAGTCTCTTAAATAGAACTCCGTTTTTATGGAGGATGATTTTGAACTAATTGCATTAGGGCAAGAATTAAAGTTTGTGGTAGCCACTTATGTAATTGAGCTAAAATAAATGAGACCCAACATGTTCTAATTTAGCGGAATTAATCTTAGTCCTCTTTCTACTAACCGGAAATAGGTCAGAGGAAGATGATGAAAAATATATTACAAAAGTTAAATGATAGTATACACCAAGGGGTATTTTCACAAAATACCACAACAAAGTGTTTGTGTTTCAAATATTAAACTGGCAAAACCTAATAAACATACCGTAATCGCCAATCTATCGTTAGTTTGGCCACAAAAAAGAATCATTAGAGTACCTGGTTACTGAAGAAGGAACCGCAGCTACTGTAGTTCAATTTCGGAACCATTTATGTCCACATCATACTAGTTTTTGTTCTATTGTGTTTTGTATACTTTTAATTTTAATTAATTTTTTATTCTCTCGTCACAACAGTTATATGAATAATAATTTATAATTTTACAAACTAACTTTTTTCAGGGCATGGAGAATCCATATTAAAGTACTGCGTAGCCCATAACATAATCAAAGAAATGGAATATGGCAAAAGTGCACAAGATGCCACGAAAAAAAGCATAGAAGAAATGACTCGAAGACTGCACAATACTGCAGGTATTTTCGTTTTTATATTTCTGTTTAAAATATTCTAAAAAGAATGTATATTACAGGTGCTATAACTTTATCCAAAACTGGTGATGTAGGAATATTTTATTCGTCTAAGCGCATGTCTTGGGCATATCAAAAGACAAATGAAATTCATTACGGAATAAATCATGGAGATCATGAAATAATAACTGTGTAGATTTTTCTTTGTATTTATATATATTATATAATTTACAAATTAATACATGTATCTAAAAAATTATTTTTATTCTATAAATATATCTATGTTTGCTGTAAATCGTATTAACATTAACTCTTTCTATATTCCCTACTCTCTTATACAGAATGTTTCTATACTTATGGAACAGATTTTAATTCACTGCAGTTTTCGAGAAATTGATACTAACTTTCAATTTTCATATGAGCCTCAAAGTAGACTGTGAGACCGTGAAATAGAGATTTTTCTTCTCCTTTCAACGATATAAAATACAAGCTTATTAAAAATAAAATTCTTCGCTAATTTGAATGTTTTACGACGCACAACTCTGCTTTGTTTTTCTTATCATAAAATTACAACAATTTAAAATCTTCTTCAGTTGAGTAAGAATGGAAAATTATATTAGGATTGATTTTATCGACTGGATGTTAATAAAAGAATGTCTTTTTTGGAGTTGTTTAGTAAATGACTGCAACTCAAAAAAATACCTTCTTTTGTTAAAAAATTATGTTATTTATACTGCCTTTAAATATAAAATGTAATTAAATTTTCTAATATTCCTATGTTCTTGAAAAAGAAGAGAAGCATTGTATAATACATTTATCATCTATAATATTAAGTAATAGATAATAATGATAAAAACTTTGGATTAATTTTAACAGTGCATAATTTGATAATAATGTTTGTTTAAGAATTATTTTTGTGTGAATATAATCATGATATATTTACAACAATTAAAAATTTATTATACTTTTAAGATCTTTACAACCTGAAATTTTCTTATAAAACAACATCTAATCAGCTGTCACTTTCATTTCACATCATTTCATCTTCAAGTCAAAATTCCAGTATTTTAGCAGAATGGAGCCGATATGCCTGGTTCATGGGGGCGCAGCTCCGATTATACCTGAGAGAATCTGTGGGAAAAAATGTGGGGTGCAAGATGCTGCAAAAACCGGATTCAACGCCATGCAAAATGGAGGCAGTGCTTTAGATGCAGTTGAACAAGCAATAAGAACTATGGAAAGTGACCAGTACTTCAATGCAGGTGACAAATATTATTCAATTTTTTAACTATCTAACTGGATGAAATTTATTTTATATTCTTAATAAACTTTTTGTGATTTGGTTTAAGTTTTGAATTAATAATCTACGAACTGTAAAATCACACAACATTTTTTGTTGCATTCTCTAGATACTTTTCAGAGTGTTCTTAACTTTTTAAATACACGTTCTGATGTGACAGGGAAAAGAAATACACCAATTTGATAAGTACAGATTGTGGAAATAAATAATGGTATTTCTTTTCCTGAGTCAGATCTGATCAGATTAGATCACTAAAAACAGTCAAGTTCGAATCAGTTGAATCTCTCTGATCTACCTCGGTAAGTGGACCAAGTGAATCAGTACATGTTGTGTGACAGGGTTTCAAAAATGTAAGTTAGATCTGACCTAAGTGGCAAATGGAATACGCCTAATATGAACGAGTAATTGTCGATTTTGAGCAAATTTATTATTTAACACCCAGATTTATAAAAGCGATTACCCTCTAATTCCATATTTATTCCCGTTTTTGACACTGTTTCGTATTCATAAAAAGGATTAGTTTCTTAAACCAGTCTGACACGGGACTAAAATCGTCCTGAATTCTGTACAAGATGATACTATGTCGTTTAAAAATGTAATGCGCATCTTTATCGCGCAGTTTAACTACAAGAAAATAGAAAAATTGTTAATTTCTTGTCCGAAAATAAGTAATGAATTTAGTTTCCTGGTTTACAAGATACTTAATATCATCTTGTTCTGAAATTAGTAAGAGATTAAGTAATTCATACAAAGGATTAAGTATATTATTTAGTCCAAAAGATAACTCCACTAGTTTGCTGCAGTTAGCATTATTTGTAGATGATTATCAATATTTCTAAATGATACAGAGGAAGATTTGTGGTGATATTTGACAACCTAGAAGTAAAATACTTTGATTACACGCATGCGCAAGTCATTCATGCAGTATGGCAATAATCAATTTTTTTATTAAATTCATATTACATGGAACAGTAGAAGATCGAAATAAATGTTAAAAATCAGAAAAAAATATATTTTTTTTGTATTTTCTGTTTCCATTTTAATTATTCTCTAAAAGAAGTCCGTAACAATCAACAGAAAGCAACTAAAAAACGAACAAATTCTTAATTTAGCCAATTTAATGCTATATATAAAGTTGTAACTAATATGAGAGTTAACTATCCCCGTATTTAACACCGATTTTATGAATTGCACTAATCCCAGAAAATTTATACCGGATTAAATTTGGAGTTAGTTAACAACGAATTTAATCTCTTTTATGAATCGGTGTAAAATGTTTTTTTTTATATATCAATATCATTAAACCGTACTTAAACCTAAATCAATGTTCTCTCTAATTTTTTACCGGTTGATTTGCGCATTTTTTGTGCCTTTTAAAAATCGTAATACGCAGAGAATGCTGCTCTAAATAGCTTTTTCTCAATCTTTACTTCGAATACGGCCCACAAATTCTCAATAAGTTTAAATCAGAAGAAATTTTATTTCAGTACTTGACTTCGTCTCGTGCCGAAACTTTTACACCTCATGGTTTCGTCAGAAGTTGGCAGTTTTCTATACAATATACTACATTTTACTTTTTTCTTGTTCGTTATTTTTCTAGTTTATTGTTATATATTGCTATTGTATGCTGTTATCTGCTTAATATTATTGATCAAATATTCACGAGATATTTAATTATGTATTTTAGGTTACGGATCTATTCTTACAATAGCTGGAAACGTAGAAATGGACTCGAGTATTATGTTTGGAAAAGAAAACCTTGCAGGTTCAGTAGCTATTATAACTGACATAGAACACCCCATTTCGTTGGCGAGGCTGGTGATGGAGAAGTCGCCACATGTGCTCCTGGCTGGTCCTGGAGCTAGCGAGTTCGCTCAGGCCAACGATATGCCGGTGGTACCACCAGAGTCCTTGGTTAGCGAGTACTCAAAGCAGTGCTGGAACATTGTCAAAGAGAAAGGATTGACTACTGAGGTATGATATTACTACACAGACCATAAATACTGTCCCTATTCTACATAAAAAAAATAATGTGATAAAAAACGAATATTACTTAATCTTTATGTAGTAATAATCAATGCTGGTTCTGGCGTAAAATATTAAGGGTGTAAAGAGCTATAGATGGAAGTTAGTACAGAAGAGGACGTACAGGGTACAAGCGCGCTGCTGTCGTTTGGGCCCAAACACCTCTGTGGCCATGGTCCAGAAAAGAGTGGGAAATTTAAATAGACGTCATGGATGGCGATAAATTTAATACGGGAAAATATGTATTGGCAATATTATGATGTTTGAAAATAGTTATATAATAAAAACTAATATATTATCTACAGAATGCGTTCTCTTTTTTACTGGTATCCTCCTCTATGACGGTTACTTAAAGTTCCCGCTTTTTTCTCGACTACGATAAGTGTGAAGCCCCATTCACACCAAATTTGGGGCTGTGAATGGGGCTTGAAGCTGGTGTGAAGTCGTTTTTCTGTCAATCGTTGAAAGTGAAATAGTATATTCTGTATCTAGAAGAAGTAGGAAAAGTGATATATTCTCGAACAATGGTGGAAATTGCGGGACAAGCCGTAGGCTAGGCCAGCAATATCTGGAGTCCGGGAAGTCACTTTTCCTACGTGATAAACATACTATTTTTTCCTTCTCTAGAGAGGAAAACAACTTCAATGCTACACGTCAAAGTTTACCTAATTTAGCTTATTATGTTGCTGCGCCTTTTCTTCCGAATAAATCGATTTCTGAAAAATGTCCTCGAAAGAAAAGCAATTTTTCCACTCTCACTCAAATGCCCCATTCACTACGCTTGTGAGTCAAACTCTAGCTAGAGTGATAAAAAGATATGCGTTAATCCCTCAACCGAAAATGCCCTCGACTACACCTTAGGCATTAATCTAGTCTCAAAAATAACATAATTTTATTCTCTTATACTTTATTGTAGACTCGAGAATTAGGAGGTACAGTTGGTTGCGTAGCAATAGACCAGAACGGCAATGTAGCTGCAGGAACGTCCACAGGTGGTACCAATGGTAAACTGAAAGGTAGAATAGGAGATTCACCCATTATTGGAGCTGGCACTTACGCTGATAACAACGGAGGCGCTGTATCATGCACAGGTCCGCATTTGGTCCTTTACTTTTCTTTTATACTAAAGTAATAGCTTGTTAACCAGAAAATATAAAAATAGCTAACAGATACTAGAGGCGAAACACGTCTTAGTGTCTCTAGATGATCTTTCAAATTACCCAATAAATTGATTCAAAAATTTAATTTTTGATTCGTTTCACGGTTTGCTTCAGTTTTTATTATAATTTTTTTATATTAGTAAAAAAAGAATCTAATATAAGATAATTTAGCGATTGTTAGAAGTTCGTTAAAAAAATTCACTACTTTTCTTTAAGTAAATATAGGTATGCAATATAAACTCCATTTTAATATTCTCGCCAATTTTATTAAGCAATTCGATCTTTTGTCACTAAAAATATTAAATCACTTGAATGTCTTAAACGTATTTTAATAAATTCGGATTCACACAAAATCAAAAGGGAAAATAGAATAGAAAATAATGCTTGGCGAAGTAATTTGAGTAAGCAAAACGGAAGTAGAAAAAATAAAGTATTAAACACGTAAGGAAACTGAGTAGTTATTTAACTTCTGCTCTTACAATACTCGCTTGCGTCTCGTTTAGTAATTTTCGCACGCATTAAATAACCACTTTTGTTTCCTTATTTATTACATAAATAGTTATTTACTTAAAATAGAAGGGAAATTAATCTTTTCATGGAAATTGTTTGTCGAGGCGTAGACCGAGACAAATAACCATAAATAAATCGTAAAGTTAAATGACTGTTGTTTATAATATTGTGAATTACTTGTTGATGTTTCAGGACATGGAGAAGCAATTTTACGTCGTTCCCTCGCCCACAGCATAGTTAAAAGCGTAGAATTAGGTACAGCACCTAAAATTGCATTACAGCAGGAAATAGATTATCTGAAACAGACGATAGGTAGTGATGTCGGAGCAATTTGTATTTCGAACAAGGGGGAAGTCGCTATGTATTTTTCTGGACCCATGATGCCGTGGTGTTACGTTAAGAACGGAGTGATGCACGAGGGCTTACTACCAGGAGAAGATAATTGTCATTGCTTTACATGTTAAACAATTCTCACAATACAAATACAAATGTACAATAGGAATTCTAAATACATTCTACATATACATTTTATTTTTTGTTGTATTCACAATTATTTTTATAATAACAGCGTTAATGTTTGTGTTTTGCGAACACAGTGCCACCTGGCGTCATACAATATAAGTTTTTCTGGGAGACTGCCGAACACAACATACATCATAGGGAAAACATTAAATTTATCCTTTGATAATGTCAGTTATTATATAGGTTACTGTGGATTCCAATGTGTCGACTTAACTATATTTCGTAAGAAAAGTATACTGAAAGTTCTCAAACAATTGAGCAGCAATCATATGGGGCACAGCGAAGAAGTTATGGTTTCGGGAAAAATTTTGAGAGGCACAGATAAGCAAGAAACACCGGACGGTATTAATCAATAAATTAATTCGAATGTTATTGTTTCCCTAAAGAATTATTACAATCAAAATAATTGAGACAATCAACGAATAATATGAATAAATTTGTTGTAATCAAAGAAATAATTTGATTACTTTTAGCCGATTTTTTAAATTAAAAAAAAGTTAAAATATTATTAACTTTGTAATAATCAGCTGCAATTATTGAGGAAATAAAATCGCAATTACCTATATAGCAGTAAGTTTCATACAAGGGGTGGAATTTGAAAGTAACGTAAAATCTGATCTGTTGTAATCAATTAAAAGCAACAATATAAAGCCCAACATCACAGTTTATTTGATACGAAGAGAAGGGATACGGTAAGTGACACTGTTATCTGATGATTTGTGTGAAAAAGCAACATATTATTTCACTCAAACGGAAATCCCTAAATTCAAATGAACCAATCACGGCGTATATATTAGGGGTCTTAAAATGGCTGACATTACTGTTTTTAGTACATATAGCTACGGTCTCTGAAATACATTAATCTATGGTAATCAGCTGTCGAAGTAAGGTTATGTACATGTGTTTACAAATATGTATAGTTCTTTAGAACTAATACAAGCGCATATAAATCCTATAAAATGTTGTGAATTGCCTTCTAATAAAGGTTTAATTCCTACAAAAACTGTAGAAGAAATTGAACAAACCGAAAACTCGTTAAAATTGTTGAAAAATTTTCTTCATCAACCACGAGTAGAAAGAAAGTGAGTTGTTTTAAAAATTACAGTCCGTATATTTATTTAATTTATTTTAAACAATAGAAACAGTCGTTCCGAAGCAATCTGGGATAATGATAAACGAAAATGCAGGCTCATTCGTAAAGTAGGAAAAATATACACTAACTTTGGTCATACAGAATGTGGTGTAACTTATTTTTCTCCTGAAGAATCCTTATATTTGCTAGAAACTAATTACTTAGATATTTATTGGAATGAAGTACCATTTAGTATAGAACAAGCATATTTTGTATTACTAAATAGTAAAGATATGATTGAGAAATATCGAGTATTTAAAGAATTAGCTAAGCTTGATTTTAAAGTACATCAGGCAGATAATATACCGCGAAATAATTTTACTGAAAGTACAACAAATAAAAAACCTAGAATAGAAAATAATGAAGTTCAAGAAATGTTTAATACTTTGACAGAAAGTGGACCACAAACCGCAAAAATAAATTATGATTACAACACTATTTATAATGTAAAATTACCAAAAAGTTTGGCAAAAAGTACTGCACCAGACTTTGAAATAATAAAAAAGTATGTTATCGTATTCTACTGTTTACATTTTGTACATCAATATATTTTCAGACCTAACACAACTGACTTTTCTCTCCAATGTTCTTCAAGTAAAGACTCATCTACAGTGACGGCATTTGTAGGAAATGGGTCGGTATCATTTTACCAATTTCATGAGGTAGACTTGTAAATATTTATTAGTATAAAATTGTGCTTAGCATATTATTGTACATTTATATAACTACAAACAATAATACTATTTGGTCTTGTGCGCTAATAAGCATAGTGTATTCGATGTATTGATATGTTTAAATGCAAATTATATAAATTTATTGTTCACTTTGGTACTTTTAATTGACTACTGTTGCACCCAACAAAATATAGCTAAATCTTCACTTATCTCAGATTAATAACCATTTCTGAGTTTATCAATCTGATTAACAATTTCGATATAAAATTAAAATTTAATAAATAATAGGGAAGTTAAGCATTTTTACCAGACTTTCATCCGAAAATACAAAAATGAGAACTTTATATCAATCATACAAGTAATGTACAGAAATAAAACGTCAAATAATTATTCAACATTTCTATTAAAATTTCGATTAGAATTTTATAATGAAAGTTTAGCATCAATTAATTAGAGAAATCCGGCGATATTACCAGAGTTGATTTTTGGGACTAGAAAAAAATAAATATTATCAATTATTTTGCAACAGTGGTGGCGCTAGAGATGCGTCAAAATAAGTCACATGTCAAACATTAGGGACATTTTTGTTTCCCTTCTAATAGTTTTCGTATATTACATGGTTTGCTGTATTTTTCATTTTCTTGTGGCTTCAAACGTCCCATTGAAATATACGAAAACTTTCATTTTTAAAATTGAACGTGATTTGGCAAAAAAGTGATTTCACGAATTCGGTAGTATTTATTATTACTGTAACTAAATCTATTTCAATATAACTGTAGTGTTACCAATTATAGGAACAGGGCACAATAAGTGTTTTCTACTTCCGTTTAGTAAGAGGCTCTTTATTTTACCCATTTGAGTTATTATTTCCGTTATTGCACTAGTGAATACATAAGATCATTATTTACTAGTGAAAAATTGAAATAATAAAAAATGAAAATGTTTATTGCTACATAAAATAAAATTTAGTTCTTATTCTCTTCACATATAACACAGTAATTATATTTATTAAATTCGCAATTGCTCATATTTCACAATCCAAATATCTAACTCCGATGACAACTGTATATCGTCTTACTGTTTATAAACAACAATTTTGTTATAGTAACGTAGCAACGTACAAAAGTACTTGATATTGTCCTTGTCATTTTGTTTATTTTATAAATGTTATTAAAATGTTTTAAAAAAATATAATTTCAAATACACTTCTATACTTATTCAAACGGAAGTAGAAAAAATATAATATGCAACACTCTTTTATATCACAATATTTTTTTTTACAAACATAATATATTTTCTCTTTCTCGTACTAATTTTCACTTAACTCCTCTATTAAGAATATCACTCGAAATATAAAAACTCATGCCATCTATAATCAAGCAAGAATGAGCACGGTATATATTTGGATGGGTTACTGTCTAGGAACATTTATGATACTAGCCGATTGCATTGCGAATTTTTGTAAATAAATATTGCTTACCAAATTATAAGTAAATTTACGGCCAACCAAAGTTAATACCAGTAAGTTGGTAAAACCTTTGATTAAAAGGTCTATAAAAATCCCTTAACCTTTGCATTGCAATTGGATCTATATGTGGATGGCTTCGCCCTTTAGTTTTCCCTAAACAATGAGGACTGGATCGCCCTTCTGACTTCAACAAACACGGAAAACCTTTAGTTGAATTAAAATAAAAATGCTTTTCCGTTACAACTCTTTTTAACCCTAAAAAATCTTGTACTCTGGCTAACTCTGCAGCTGGATCAACAACTAATCTTTCCCCACTAACAAACAAAAACTGCGAGAGAGGAAAACATTGCAACCACCTGTCAAGAAACCGCGCGTAGATACCTAACCTAACCGGCCCCCATGAAGTGTTGACTAAGCCGCCTATGCTGCCATCTAGGAAAGCTAACTCTTCGAATTTCTTCATATCCGGTCGTTTGGAAGCAGCTTGAGTATAGTCGGATATAGCACGAGTAACGGGGTCCCTAACAACGACGAGCAATTTGGCGCCATTATTCATAAGTTGTAGTCTGCGTGGAGCTTCCCTTGTTATCCAATAACTGGGAGTTTTTTCCATTGTAATTTGACCTTCTAATGTTGGTGGCATGTGTTTTCTGTACCATTGAAAACCTGGTGACAAGAGGAAATTAGTGTAGGATATGCCGGCGCTGCGATCGATCGTTTTGAATGGTAATGGAATCGCGAATAAACGACAGGGAGATGCAAAATGTTTCAAAATGTTAGCTTAAAATAAAGTTTTATAGATTTTCGTTACTTTTTCCCATTGTGATCATCAAATTTGCGATCTCATTACCATGTAAAACGATCGTAGCGCTGGCGTATTCTATTGAAAGAGTCAACAAAGTTGGCTGACATCTGGTAATAAAATTTAAATACGCAATAATGTGGAAAACTTAATAAAAGCCTACACGTCGAAATAATAAAAGTTCCATAATCATAAACGTTTGTTATCATCATTTCTTATTACATGTAATTAATATTCAGGTAAATATTTTTCATAGCAGATGTTAAAGTGTTTCTTGTTAGACTCAAAATAGTGGATCAAATAGCATTTTAACCGCAAGGGTAAATAACGTAAACTTTTATTTAATAGAAGTACGTTTCCAAAACAACTCACTCCTGATATTTTAAAATTGTTATTTAAAAAAAATGCTATTCAATACAAAACGATACAATTAAATTACCGACTCGCGAAAAATAATGAACCCTTTCCGCTAGCCAATAAAATATTATTTTATTATCTTGTACAAAAAAAAATAACTATTGAAATGTCTTTTATGCTACAAATAACAAAGAAAATAAAATAAGCGATAAGATAAAGATATAAAAAATTGTTGTATTTCCCATTATAGTCAAAATTCAAAATGAAACTTGGAAAAATTTAAAACTATTATTACTTAGGTAGAAATAAACATTGATTTTTTTTCCAATTCCACATTTTCTTAAAACCTTAAGGTCATTGTATAATGCACGTTAAATTGATGCAGTATTTTTTTATTTTTCTAGCTATTTCGCTCATATGAATCTTGATTTACACTTTTAACATAAATTTAATTGTCTTCTGTTAAATTTACGTGTAAATTTTTCAATTTGTAAAATGATTCTATATCTCTTATCTTTTTTCCTAACCATAGATCACACATTTAAAGAAATATATTTTTCGTAATGAGAAAAATATATTTAATTTACGAATATTTTATAAAAATTAAAAGGATTTGATCAATATTTTAATTGTGAACTTGACTGACCAAATCCGTGTCCACATACATCCAGATAGACAAAACAGGCGGACAAACCGGACAAATATCACACATGTCAAATCGACATCCGTCAAAATCAGTATGATTACAAAAGACTACAATATCTGTTTTTTTTTTTTATAATAATAGCGTTTTTATATTACAATCTTATGAGGCCAGAGGTCGCTTTTAACAAAAGCGCTCTAAAAAAGTGTGTTTGTAATATGAGCCAATATCTCTGCATAAAAGACACTACAGCCAAATGAAAATTTTATTTTGTACGAACCTTTCGAGTAGTGTCTGTCAAAGAAATGAACTTCTGAGCCAGCGGCCCTTACGTCAGGATGTAGTCTTATGAATTCCAGTAGGGCTCTTGTACCTCCCTTTTTGACTCCTATAATCAAAGCAGAAGGCAACTGCCGTGCTGGGCGAAGTCCCTGTTGTCTCAAGAAGCGATACTTTGGAGAGCCATCTGTTTCGTTCAGTTCTAACAGCGGAACCACTCGGACATTGTTCCATTTTATATCGTTGTGCACTACAGGAGCGTTTGAAGACCACTGGAAATGAAAATTCAAACTTTTAAATATACAATAATTACAATAAAATATCTGTAAATACTATTACTACAATATAAGACAAATAATAAAAATTAATTCTAAAATACTATAAAATAATAGTTAGTAGAAAAAAAATTGTCGCAAGAAGAAAACTTTTATAATTTTCTATAGAGAAAATTTTTATAATTTTCTATAAACATAGTATTGGAACAAGAATAATTATTAATTTTATTAATTCATATTTATCTTATTTAATTTACTATATGTATATCACGATGAAATTATATTTTATTCATTAAAATACCGAGAAAAGCAGTAATACTTATAATTTTACCAAAATTTGTATTGTGATCTGATAAAATAAAATACATGCAAAAACAATTTAAATGCTGAAAAAATGTTTTGGAAGTAAAAAGGTTTTAATTTTAGAATTAAATTTAAAAAAACCATGTATAAATATCCTATTTTTATTTGCTTCATAATAAAATTTGCTCCGAAATTTTGATGACTATTCCACATAGGTCATTTTTACCCTGTCATAATGCTTCATTTGATACTGCACACGGAACAAGAACATAATAGGAAATTTCACGACTGTATGAATAGCCCGTAGGCGCTAGGGTACCTATATGTTCTGATTTCAAATTTCACCACATAGTGTCGCTGTGATCGGGTCTCCCGGTAAACTCTGTTTGTCAGTGTTGGACTGGACTGTTATTTGAGTGTTATTTTGTAATTTACTTGCGTATTTTCGTAAAAATTTCGTTAAAAAGTTTAGTGAAATTATAAGCATGGTTAGCAGTAAGTGTTACGTACCAAACTGCACTTCAGGGTATAAATCTTGTAAGGAAAAAGTGTCAATGTTTCGGGTAACACAGAAGAGGTTAGAGCAGTGGTCGAAAGCTATTCCTCGGAAAGATAAATTATTGACAATAAGCGATGTTGTTTGTGCAAAACATTTTCATCCTGACTGTTTTATACGGGAATGGACGGCACCAAACAGTAATATAAAGGTAAGCGTAACGCAACTAATTTTGATTAAAAATATCTTATTAGATTTACTTGTTGTCAGATACCATTACAAACAGTGAAACTAGCAGATAATGCTGTTCCTACTATTTTTCCTGGTTGTCCACATTACTTGACGAAAAGAATTATGAAAAGAAAACCTCCTTCATGCCGTAATAATAATCAAGAAACTAAATTAAAAAAAACTAAGCTAGAAATGTCATGTAACATTGCAGATGAAGAATGCAATAATCAAATAAGTATAGAAAATGAAGCACCTGAAACCGAGTCAGAAACTCCATTAATATGTGAAACTCCGAAACTAGATTCGAAAATAGTTTTACCTGCAAAAAATTGGACTTGCTGTGTGGTTAATTTAAATGAAACACATGAAATTTTTGTAGTGTGTGAAATGATATATTCAAATTATTTTAAGACTGTTATTATAGGTAAGAAAAT
This sequence comes from Stenolophus ochropezus, assembly GCA_035578165.1. Classification (NCBI taxonomy): domain Eukaryota; kingdom Metazoa; phylum Arthropoda; class Insecta; order Coleoptera; family Carabidae; genus Stenolophus; species Stenolophus ochropezus. The sequence continues at coordinate 25,380,715 of JAQOWZ010000008.1, forward strand.
AACAGTACACAAAAATAATATTAATTTATATTATAATGAAAAAGTCGTATGCTCTGATTTGGTACAGCAGTATGCTGATGTAGAAAAAAATTGCGCTACAATTCAAGACATACTAAATAAATTTGCTGCACTAAATATTTGCTGTTGTGGACCTTCTATAGAACAATTTAAAAATATAGTTATTTCAAGTGCCTCTCAAGATTTCATAACTTCCACGTGGAGACATTCAAATTGTAAAATACTTCTGGACGAATCCGAGTTTTGCAAATATTGTCCATCGTTATCTGATACACTTAGAATAACTTTTACTCGCCATTTGAAAAGAAAACCGTCAGCTCGTAGAAAAATAAAAAATTTGAACATAAACGAACAAAGAAAACTATATGTTAAACAAATGCGACGTAAACAAAAATTGCAAAATAAAAATAAGTTGCTGAAAACAAAAATTGAAGAACTTCAGAAAAGATATGAAACTCTGTCTGATTTAGATGTTTTAGAAAAAGTAAAGCATTATAATATTCCTGATACACAAAAACTCCTGATTTCTGAGTGTATTCAAATTGGAAAATATACAGCAAAAAACAGTCGCCGTTACAGTAATGAATGGCTATTAAATTGTTTGCTTTTAAATATTAGAAATTCAGGAGTATATAAATATTTACGTAACAATGATATTTTGCCTTTGCCTGCACCTAGCACAATTCGGCGCTACTTATTAATGATGGACAGTAAATGTGGCATAGACAAAAAATTTTTTGAGGGCTTCAAAAAAAAAATTTGTAGTTTACCAAGAAGAAGTCGTCATGGTATATTAATTTTCGACGAAATGCAAGTATGTATAATCATATTTGTTTCCTACATGTGTACAATAAAATTATTTTTTGATAGGTTCGCAGAAGTTTGGACATAAATGTGAGAAACATGAATTTTACTGGAATTGAGGATTTTGGTGAAAAATCGTTACAAACAACAAATATAACTCGTTTAGCCGACCATGCATTAGTATTCATGTTTTCTTCACTTGGTGACAAATTCTGCCAGCCAGTCGCTGTATATGGTTGTAAAGGACCTACAAAAGCTAATTTACTAATCAAGTTATTGCTACAAGTTTTATGCGAATTAGAAAAACATGGTGCATTCGTAGAAGGTATTGTTTGCGATGGAGCAACCACGAACAGGAAATTATGGTCTCATCTTGGTATTAGTGGATCATATGGGAATGTAACAAATAAATTTATAAATCCGATGGATGAAAATAGATATGTTCATGTGTTTTCCGACGCGCCACATCTTATCAAATGTGTGAGAAACCGATTATATAAACAAAATTTGAAGGTAAATTGCATGTCTTAGGTATAATGGTTCTATACTATTTAATTTTCTAATAATTTATTGCAGATAAATGGAGAAATTCTTAAGTGGGATCACTATCGAACATTATTTGCTGAGGATTCTACCATTCCAGGAAATTTAAAAGTATGTCCCAAATTAACTAATTTGCACATTGACCCAACATCTATGCTAAAAATGAGAGTCAAATTAGCCACACAAGTATGTAAAATTTTCGAATATCATTTTCATGTTTATAAATGCTTTGTTAGATTTTTAGTAACTCTGTCCATGCTGGCTTATTATTTTATAAATCAAGAGGAGTGACAAATTTGCAGGACTCAAATGGTACTATAAAATTTACAAAAATAATGAATGATCTCTTTGATGTTCTAAATCGAAGACATAAAAAAGAGGGTATCAAGAGAGGTAGCATAGATTTTAACGTACGTTATGAAACAAGTAATTTCATAAATCAATACAGTTTTTATTTTCTTTTTTGTTTGTAGATTATTGAAACATGTATACATTTTTTAAATAATTGGCAATCAGAAGTTGTTTCTGGAAATATAACTCCGGACGAATTTTTAACCGAAAGTACCGCAGATGGTTTACGAGTTACATTGCAGTCAACTTTAGATCTTTCGAAATATTTATTATCAGAGTGTAACTTTATTTATGTATTATCTGCGAAAATGAATCAAGATCCACTGGAGGTATGTATAACAGACAAAAAATTTGGTTGTTTTCAGAATGAAACGTGTGGAAAAAGAACTAATAATCATTGTGTAACTAGTACTTTCAATCTTTTTTGAACGTACCGGTTCTCAGTTTTTGTAATACCTTTCAATTTGTATATACTATTTATTTAATATTAGTATAAAATTGAAAGCTGTATATTAATATATGATTATTAATTTGTTCGCAAAGTTTTCCTAGCGTTTTTTTGGTATAATTCGTCAAGCTGGCTGTCAGAACGATCACCCTACATTTACCACGTTTATGCAGTTATACAGAATGTTATCTGTATATACATTACTGAAACCTCCATCGTCAGGAAATTGTACAGTTTTTGAAGATGAACAACATGATAAAATATCCATACAAGATTTCAAAGATATTTTTTATTCGAAAAATATTTCGTTTAGGAATAAACACGTATCAGAATTAAAGAAGAAACTTGATTCATTCATTGTAGAAGAAATTGAATGCGACGAAATTATTGACCATGATTATTCACTGGCTACAGTAAAAGATTGTGTTATTTATTACGTTACTGGTTTTGTGTGTAGAAAATTATTAAAAACTACTGTTTGTACTGTTTGTAGATCAGGTTTGAAACAAGAAAATAATTTTTTATACAGTGAAGCTGCTTTAACAAATGTTAAATCTTTAGGTTACCTATTGTGTCCAAATAAACATATTTTCAATTTATTTAAATTTACAGAAGAAAAATTAAATAATAATTTAAATAATGTAAATGCATATGAAGAAACTATCAGTGAAGTTCTTTTGAATGGTAAAACATCATTCCCTTGTTCAGATCATAAATTTGAAATTATTTCGTATGCCTTACATTACTACATATTGCTAAGATTGCGACAATACGCTAAATCTCTCACTCAGCAGGTACCTAAAAATAATATGCATCAAAAAAAATATGCTAAACTACAATCAAGTTAGATTCATTTGATTATTTTAACGTCTTTTTATTAAAATTTTTGTAAATGTAATACCTGTCAGATATACAGAAAATAAAGTTATTTTTGAAAATAATTATTTTATTTTTTCACCCACCCTCTGTTCACTATAAAACAGTATAGGAATTTATATTCGTTAGTTATTAATATTGTTGCGTAAACAAATAGTCTTTCTTGATGGGAGATCTGATTGCAGCGCCGCCATGCGGAAATTCACATAAGCAGAACATTTGAAAGCACGTACTTTGCCTTTTAGTCGTGCAGCGTGATACTGCATCAGTTTTTTAGAGAAAAAAAAGATAAAACCACAGTAGCAATTGTCATGGTTATATTATGTTGATATGTACATTTATTGTTGTTATTCGTGAAATAATCAAGCGAATCTAATTCGAGCTATGATATGCAACAACTATTCTTATTTTTTTCCAATAGATTCATGGCTGTTGTTATATGACTAATGACTAATTTTTGACGTTTTTTGAAATGATTCATTGTTTGTCATGTATCTGTGTTTTAACCAGTCTTATCATTATTTAGTGAGGTAAAAGGTTATCTTCGGGAATAATCTCTGCAGTTTTTGTTTTTGTTGTCAAATAAGGAAAATGAGCGAAAATAACTGATTTTTAAATTGAGAATTCGATAAATTAGAAAATAATTGTATTGTATTTTTTCCATTTATTATCAGTCTCTTGTTATATAATTACAAAGACAAATGGCAAGTGGATACCTTGGTATTTTTTTCTTTACCTTCTCCATGGTAACGCATTTTACAACAAATTATTTTGTATTACATGACGTGTTTTAATTATTTATTTATTTATTTTTTAATGTATGACGATATCTACTTGATTGATTTTCTGTATATGATCACAATATTTTAAAATAGTCTTTTGCCCTGATGATGCTACAATTGGTAGCGAAACGTTGGCCTTAGACTAATAAAATTCATCAGTTGACTGCAATCCTGCTTATTTCTTCACTCCATTCTTTTCAATATTTTTAATATGTCAAAGAAATAAAATTATTTTCATTTCAGTTTAATACTACATAATCGATTCAAATGCTATTTAATTGTGGAATTATCTTGACAAATACCACTGGAAGTTGGATTATTAGCGCGGAATATTTTTTTATTTACAAATATTTACACTTGGTGTCCTGATGGTTATTTGTCGTACAAATCTTTTCAACAAATTGCCAATCAACCAAGTGTTCTTATAAATAAAATAATTATCCGGCCAAAACAAACCTCTAGTGGTATTACTATCGTTTATTCTACACATGTCATTTTCACCCAATTAGAATGTTTCATATGACGGAAATAGGCACAATTGCATCATGGTTTTATTACGTTGATAGGGAAAATTTTATTTTTGAACTGTTGTCATTCGTGAAATAATCAGGCAAATATAATTCGAACTACAAATTTAAATCAATAAAATTTACTTATAATTCCTGCGAAGTAACGGGTCAAAAATGATTCTTAAAATTAACATTCGTTTGTTACTATACAACAACTATTCGTAAATGTTATTGATAAATTCATAACTCTTATTATATTACTTACGAATATTATCTCCCTAGAGAACAATATTTTATTTGTGTTACTATTTTTGTGCCATTAAATCTAAATGAATACAATAAGTTACCTTGTTGGTGACACAGATTTATGCTACAATTATTTGTGAAAAATACTATACCTTGGGTAAAGCGTGATGAATTTTAGAAACTAGACAAGCGTTGAAAGTATAGGATAGATATAAAGATGCAAAAGCCAGCAGAAAAGTAGCTAGTAACGATTTTTTCGATAATGGTAATTCCATACCACTTTATATTTACATTCACTCATTATCTACAACATTATTGTTAAATATTTAATCATTTTTGTTTCATAAACTTACTGTTTATAGTTTATAGCTGCAAGATATGTTATGGAATGAACTACATCTCATAGGTGATATGCTCTTATCTGTACTATGTGACACTTCAGCGAAATAAAACAAACTTTGCTAAATATAGCAAGAAATACCGCGGGTACTTTATTTATTCGTATTCTGCATGCAGTATGTTATTTACATTACAATTTTAAACAGGAAGAAGAAGTGGAGAACACAGTATTGATTTTCTATTTCAAATGTGAATACAAATCAAAATTACTGTTAAGAAATATCAACAGTTTGTAACATCTGAAGAACTTCAGTTGCTATAAACAAACAAAATGTAAACAATTCTTGTTTACAATTCGTCTTTAATATTTTCAAGGTTATCATTTTCTAACAATGATAAAGAATTCCAGAATTCATATTGACCTAAATTTGTTATTTCTTCTTTAATATTATCTGGAGACGCAATATGGACATATTTTAATTGATCTTCATAATTCTTTGATACTGGAGTCCATGAATTTATACCTGGCAATCTTGGAACACTTAAAAATAAAAAAATATGAATTATATTACACATATTATGCATTCGTATAAAATATGTTAATTACAAAAATGAACATTAGAATTAAAAACGTTTTGGCCATATAGTCAAATATTTTCAAAACTAAAACTTATAATTAAGGGCTAGTTTTCTCACCTCCGGTTAAAATATCGGTTAATAGAAAAGTATCACATCAAAATAGTAAATAACGCATATTTTTAATAACTTACGTCAATTTTTCGATGAAACATTTTTTTATTAAGTGAGACTTTAACTCAAAGTTGATAAAAATCATGACTTTTTTAATTTTTTTAATTTTTAAAGATATCTAAGTGTTACTGCACGTTTTTAATGTTTTAAAAGCAATATAATATTTTATCCAACACCGTGTAATTATAACGATATAAGTATGCTGTTTTTAGATAAATAAAGTAGGTCGTAAGTCACTAGTGACCTAAATATATTAGCTCACTGTTTTTTGGTTTGTATCATAGTAACTACGTTATAAAACCTTCCCTACACTATTTTGTTCCTAAATGTCATTTCGAAATTCCATCTGTCAAAAATCTTATATGTATTTTATATCAATGATTAAAATATGTTGGATAAAATGTATGGCAAACGTGTGTTAATTACCTAAGTCACTTGAAAAAATACCACACTCGGCCTAACGGCCTCGTGAGCTAAACTTTTCCCACGTGACTTATCTGTAATGTAACACACTTGTACCATAAATAACTATTATTTCATAAAAGAAAAATGAAATCTATAATAACACTAAAACGATTTATCTGAATAAAACTACGAAGAATAACAAAAATTTTTTTTGCACATCCGGGCGTAAAAGTCGGACAAATAACATTGTTTTAAGGGCGAAATGGCACTCTTTTTCGCCCGAGGGCGAAAAAGTAGTCATTTTCGCCCTAGAACTTTTCGTGCCCAGTTTTTTGCTACTTTGTTTACTTACTACTTGCTTGTTTTCATTGTTATCCATGACAACGTACATATGTCAAATAGACTACTATGATCTGAATTTGATTTGAACATCGTTTTACTTTGATCGCGGTGATGAAGTAATACTACTTCGGATGTGCAAAAAATATTGTATGTATTACGAGCGAAATATATTTTGGCCCTAGGTGCATTGTAACCCTCCGCTGCGCGTCGGGCTTCAATTTTGTACCGCGGGCCAAAATCTATATCATTTCGCCCTTAATACATAAATAGCTATTACTTTTTGTTACACATTTAAAAACTTATATTTTTCTTCTGTTATATGACAATTAAAGTAATAAAATTTCATTCAATTTTAAGATATTATATACAGAACACATTTTGCTTATTATTAATAGCTTTGCAGCAAATAATTAAACTTTTATTATAATTTGTATTTTTTTATCTTTGATAAAATCAAACTTGCTTTAACAGGAGGTGAAAAAACCGCCAAAGAAATCATTATAAAATAATAGAACTCATTAACAAAATTTCGTAATTGTTTAACCCCAATTTAGTTGTCATTTATCTCTTAAATTTTGAGTTACTACAGATATGATGAAATGTACTTGAAATAAAAGTTGAACTACCGAAAAAAAATAATATACTTTCATATTTGTATGAAGCGCAAGACAATTTTGTTCAATCTAAACAAATATTTTATCTTTCTACAACTGATATAAGAAGTAAACATAAACACGCCTACTTAGGAGTAAAAACGTAAAAAGCGTTTAATTTAAACACTGTTTACAAAAGGGAAGCACATAAAAAGTAATTTCGTCGTAGTCGAGAAAGGAGAGGGAACTTTAAGTAAACGTCATAGAGAGGGATAGCAGTAAAAAAAACGCATTCTGTAGATAATATATTATAGTTTATATTATATAGTTTTCTACGATATAAATATTAGTTTTCTACGATATAAATATTTTAAAACACTATACTATTGCCAATACATATTTTCCCGTATTAAATTTATCGTTATCCCTGTCCATGACGTTTATTTAAAGTTTAAACTCTTTTCTGGACCACGGCCACTGAGGTGATTGGGCCCCAACGGCAAAATATAACTAGACGAAACATCACTTGGTTTGTTATGTTTTCGTAAGCCAGATAAAGAAAATAAAGATGGACATATGTTTACTTATACTGTTTGAATATTGCTCACTAGAGGCGCCCGTGCTCATAAGATTAATATAAGAATTGGGAGTATTAAATTTATATGTTTTAAATGTAATGAAATATAACGCGTCATTGACAAAACAAAAACATAAATAATGATTAAGAACATAAAATAATGACAAATACATTGACGCCTCTAGCGAGCAATGCTCGAACTATACTTTAATTATATATCTATCTCTATTTTCTCTTTCTGGCTCCGAAAACAAAATAAGAAGAAGAATGGGAAATGTTTTGTCTAGTTATATTTTGTTGTTGTTGAGCTCAAACGGCAGCAGCACGCTCGTGTTTACTGTTTTATCAAACTTTTTTTCACTATAAACTGCCTATTTCCATCAAATGAAGCATAATTGAATGTAAATAACGAGTGTGGAATAATCAATTTTAATTATTTTTAGATATTTTTAATGTGCTTCCAGTGAAATAGTCAATTACTTTTGCCTGGGCAAAATTTTGAGTTAACAAAAGATTTCGATTTTTTTTTTTTTTTCATTACGTTCTAAATTTTTAAAAATTGATTTATTTAGTAATTCCCATAATTAATAATTGTCTCAAGAACCTCTCTATTAAATATGCATAATTTGTTATTAAATCATACTTACTTTGTTTTAATAAAGGACATCCACATATCAATCATAATCTGTGATAACTTTTTATCGTTGTCTGATTGCATGTAAGTTGTAAACCAAGACTTATCCGGATACATAATGTACATCAAGTCATCAGCATGACAAACACCTTAAAAATATTTATTACTATTTATTCTTCATTAATTTAATATTTTAACTCACCAACATTCTCTTCAGTGCCAGTGAAATATTCTGAATAGCTATGGTCACCACGGTAACTGAAATAATAATAATAAACAGGTGATTTGTTTATTTTTGCCTGAAGTTTCGCAGCTTTTACTGAATCAACAACAAAAAGACGATCGCCTACAGCCTAAAAATAAATATATTTATGGAAATATTAATACTTTTCAATTGTCAATGCATACTTGAACAAGTTCTGTGTATGTAGACCGGGAAATTGGTTTTCCATGTAAATAATGTTCTTTTATTTTTTGTGATATACTTTCTTGAACATTCTTTGGACAACTGTCATCATAATGTAGAATATATGGTGTATATTCGTTCCAGTTTTCTTCTAATTGTTGTAAATATTCTGGTTTGTAAATGAATTCTAAAAAATACATAAAATCAAATTAATTTTTTTAATTAAGTTTAATCATTTTCGCTAGTAGACAGCAAAAGGTGTTTAAATTATAATTTTATGGGTGTAAAATGATAATAGTAACTTGGAGATATTTTTCTACACCGCAGTATAAGAGCTTACTTAGCCAAGAAATTAGTTTACAGTATACAAATATGTGGCTGCCTGTCTATATTTTCAAGAAAGTAATAGTAGTAGTAAATGTAGTCTTAAAATGAACATAGCATAGCAACATCGAAACGTCGATGTGAAGTAATCGTTTTATTGAGTGAAATCCAGCAATTCCTCCCTTTAAAAAAATATTTAATTTTTATGGAAGTTGAAGCGATTAATAGCGTATCAATTCTACTAAAAAGTAATTTAAAATATAAATATTTGCAAAAATTCCATTTATTATTGAAATAATCCCACGCCACTGGTAGAAAGCTTTCCCATTTATGGATTACCCTGTATAGTAGAAGTTTAGATATATAAAATTCACTTTCGGATAAACCGATTGGCCCTTATAAAGTTTTATGGGACTTGCGATATTGGTACTTTTAGGCAGGTAGTTTTTTTTCTGTCGTATGATGTTAAGGACCGTACCAGAAATTTTCTTTCAAAATGTTTCCTAATTATATACTTTTAAATCCTTGTATGTTAGTATAAAGTGTTGTTTTTTTGTTAGATTAATGTTGATATTTCTAAATATAAATATATGTTTCTAAATCTGACTACACTGTTCTACATTTCCAAACTAAAGGATTATATCTTTTTTTTTTTTAAAATGTGTTGTTTTTTAATTAAGTAGTGTATATGTTATATTTTTCGTGGTATGTACTTAATTTTGTGTTGTTCTTTTGTTATAGGTATATAAATATATTTCTGTAATTAACTAAAATTATGTATTTATTGTGTCTTATTTCTTATTATACTTTATTATATTTATTATATTTTCAGTTTACAAAATTTATACAAAGTAAGTACAATATGAATTTATTTAATACGGACCTGTTCTTACTTTTTAATTGATACCTTCGAGTTGGGATAATTTATAACTCCTGACCTCAAAGCTTCCCACCCTTCCGTAAAAGGTTGTAAAACCCGCATAAGTCAGTTTCATATACATAAACTTCTACTATACTGAACAGGGCCGTTGGTAGCGAGACAAGAGTCTACGATAGTTGCAGTTTGTATTATATGGCACATTGCATACTATAGACTGCATTAATGTAACGGTCATTTTGTGGCGCCAAATTCAAACTGAAACCCTGACTCGCCTCTGCCGATTTATACGCCCATGTTATTCTTATGGGAATAAAAATGTGCTATCTTTAACCTTCTACAAAGTATTATAAAATGCAAATCTTAACTATTAAACCTTATAAATACTAATTTCTAATGTTTTACCATCCTCTAATGTAATATACAAACCCAAAAAACACAATATTATTTAATAAACTTCAATTTAAACAGTAGGTGCAAATTTCTGAAAACGTATGTCGTAGCTGTCTTTAATTCAGTTGAACCTTTAACGCGGCGTTTTTAACCTGCTGCACCAAGTTACGACATATGTTACTATTTGGGATACTACTTCTTTAAAATCAAATTTTTCTTAATTTATTCTTTAATTTGTACTTTTTCTGTATGGAAAGCAAAGAGTAATATTTTAGGATATAAAAAAATACTATGTTATAGTTAAGAATCGCCAAAATGCTTTAATATCGTGAATTGAAAATTTACTCCCATAAGAAATGCATACACTCAGATTTGAATTAGGGTTTTGCGCTAAATGTAAATCTTAACCTCACTAACGTGGTCTATTGAAAAAAACGATAAATACGTTGCCGCCTCTTTTAATTTGATTGTTACATTAGATGCGCGAGAATGATTTCTATTTGAAACGACCAATAATATTTGTTTCCAACTTACGTGCTGCTGGATAAAGTCCATCTTCACTAGTAACACTAGTAATCCAAGGCCTATCTGCAACTTCTCCATCCCTTACAATTTGCCAGGGCGTCTTTGGAAGAAAGGGTCTGTGACTGTATTTATCAACAACCGGCCCAAAGATCGTATAAGGGTTGTACAACCAAGGTTGGAACATCTTTATAGCCTTGATGATCTGGTGTCCACTTCTCTGACGTAAACAGTCTCTTAGTTGGGTACTGGAGGGCCCCTCGCATCCTAGTGCTCTGCCCAGTGTCCATGCTTTCTCAGTAGCGTTCTCCACAAAAGCCCAGTTGTCAAATGCACAACCACTGACAGATATACCTCGAGAGAATAAACCTAGAAAAAATATGGTATATTACCACATTTTTATTCAAAACTAGAAGAAATATTTTCCATATTTTCATTTATGTTTTAAGGCAAATAAGCGAGAGATAATTTATTACACAAATTTAAATTACTTTGTGACGTACTTTAGCCTTTACGTTTCAACAGCGCCGCAGTGACTTCGGCGGTACCACAAAACAAAAAAACAGAAACTATTCTGTTCAAATCATTCATCTCTATATAATACCTGGATAGGGCATAGTATATGAAAAAGTAAAGCCTGTGGCGGCCATTTTCCTGAGGTCTGAATTTAATCCAATTGGCGCGAAATATGAAAAAAGCCGTTAGTACATACCTATTTATTTAATTGAAAGAATGATGGAAACGAGTGAAATATGAAAAAATGGCATTGCGTAAAAAAGTTATAGAAATATTAATATTCGATGTAAAGGAAAATCTAATGGAATATTAAAAATATAGTATGCATAAAATTCACAGAATATCATTTCTTGTTTAAAACACTCTATTTTTACATGATGTAAAAATGCAGAGCTAGTTTTATGTCGGAATAATAACTGAAAATCCAGATTAAGTAAATGATTATTATTATAATGCTCCTAAAATATCATTGTTGATTGTTGAAGCTCAGATATATTAGATGATTTAGGCATTGTTCGATCATAATAATAATGAAATATGAATTAAAACAGCAGTAAAAAAAAAGTTTCCTCAAGAAAAGTCGAATTTTCGTTTTTCGAATTTTTTTAAAAATCTTTCACTTTCGGAATCTACACATGTCATACTACTCAACCTTAAATTTATGACATTAAGTTCATTTCCATCCCTATAATAATAAATAACTATTATTACCTCTACTAAGTGAAGATAAAAAGTGGTAATGTGTGCTAGCACCACCAGCACTCAATCCGGTTATCGTCACATCATCCCTGTTACCACCAAAGCTTTCTATGTTCTCTTGGATCCACCTCAGAGCTAGATTCTGATCCTTCAACCCTAAATTACCCGGTAAGACATCGTCTCCGGTACTTATAAACCCTAGAGGCCCAAGTCTATAGTTTAAATTAATGTAAACTATGTCTTGGTCCATGAGATGCGTAGCCCCATATATGTCTCCACGGCCCCACATGAAGGCACCGCTATGGAAGTGCACCACCACGGGCAGAAGTGGGGAAAGGGCCACATTTGGTGTGTATATGTTGAGGTAAAGACAGTCTTCAGAACCTGGGAAATGTTAAAGTTGTTTATTTGTTACTTATTGTAAACCGTCATTTATCTTAATTGTTTATTCACCAGGGAAACTAACTTTTAAAAGCTACTAACTTGTAAATATGACAGCTGTCAGATTTACGATTTACTGCCCGGATTGCACAAAGCGTAATCAATTTTGATTAATGATTAATTTTTTGACAGCAATGTATTTTTTGCAATACCTGCATAGTAAGTTACCCATTAATAACAAAATTTAAACACAGTAAGTGGAACTTTTATTGCAGATTTGGTTTCCATGGTTATAGTAAACACTTCCCGTGCACGGTGGACAGTAAGTGTGTTACTTACAATTCATGGTGGATGGTATGTATTTAGTTTCCACATCATCATAAACATTCATGGCACTCTTACTCTCAATTGCAATTTTGCAATTCAACTTTTATTTTTGACATCAATCTGACAGACGTTAATTTTGAAACCTATTTTTCTTTTTCTATTATTTTTGTAGGTATTGCAAAAAATAGCTTACTAACCTTGAACTGTAAGTGATATTTGAAATCTTGAATGTTTAGGAAATCTCGACCCTTCGGGTCTCGACTTCCCAAACAACATTCTCGACCTAAAAACTGTCACTTACAGTTCACGGTACGTAATATACTATTTAATACGTGGCCATGGTAAGAACGTCAAATTAATCAGTGATTTTTTTATTAGCCTTTGCGCAACCAGGCAACTAACTTTTAAAAATGACAGCTTGACAATTTTTTGACTTTTCATTAGTAACTGTCAAAATTTGATTTTAATTTTAATTTTATTTACAAGTGAATAACAAATAAATTATTGTATATTATAGTCCAGATAACGGTTTTTACTGGTTCAAGAAGATGACATGCTTGCCAGTCAATTCCTCCTATCGCCAGTAAAAATTGTTTTACCTGGCTCATAATGTTATGTTTACGCAACATTTTATTCGCACAGTATTATAATTTTTTGCAAGGTTATATTGCTAAGTATAAAAATTTATTGGTATGTTAAAATACAGATCTAGATTTGCTAAGTAACAAAATTGAATCTTGGTAAATAAATCTATAATTATGTATTTGTCATAGTAATTAATTCGCTTTTTTTTTACTTTATGGTTTATCGAGTCAATAATAATTTCTTTTAGTAAAAAAATTTAAAAAGGTTCAATAGAAATAACAGGCAATAGGTTTATATAAATAATGCTCAGTAAAATAATAGACGCCAAGTTTATACAAGATGCAGAGTAAAATAATAAAGGCTACGTTTATAATAATAGATGTACAGTTGAATAAATAAATACAAATAAGTACAAATGAAATTGGCAAAGGGCAGCTATCAAAATATTATTAAATGTTTATTAATACTTTACTGGTAATACAATAAAATAATTACATACATCTGTATCAATATTTCGCATTGTAAAGATATTGTTTAAATTATATATTCCCTCAAACTTTTAAAAATCTAATAGTGAAGTCTGAACTCACAATTAGATTCTATATTTGACAAACTTTAAACAGTTTGAGTGAAAATATGATTTTAAGAATATCTCTACAATGCGAAATATCGATACAGATGTACAGAATTATTTTATTGTATTACAAGTAAACTTTTAATAAACATTAAATAATATTTTGACAGCTGCCCTCTGCCAATTTCATTTGTTCTGGACTGCCTAATTGGTTAATTTAGATTAGGTTAGGTTAGATTTGGGCTGATTAGATTAGGTTAGGTTTGGTTACGTTAGATTTGAAATGGTTGGGTTAGATTATGCTTAATTCATGCTTTAGTTTATTTTAAAAATAGTTATAGCCATTTTTACCATGCGAATAAAATATGTCAAGCATCCATTAATTGTATAGGACAGAATTATTAAAAATAAAAAAAAATCATTATTATACAGTATTACTTCTACTGAACGTCGAAAATTTCTACTTGGCAAAAAGTATTAAAATTACATATAATATTATATTATTAAATTATTATACATTACATAATGAATATTATACATAGCAATTTAATTAATTTACTTTGAAAAACACTATAAATTACTTAGCAAATAATTACATGCCTATTTTTAATTATACCTGTTACAACGTCCAAGTTGTCTTTTTCATGGTTGATTTGCAAACACTGATGTACAACATTTGCTTCCCAAATACCTAACCATGGCTTTTTGAAAATAGATTCCTAAAAATATTTAGTGTAAAATTTAATTATATATGTCTAATATATCGATAACTGTACGATTTATTATGTTTGATAATTGATATTTTTTTCCTCACTATTTTCGTTAAATTACTCTTATTTGTTTTTATAATGTAAAATTTAAAAAATAATGTATAGGTACCTAATTTGTTATTGTATTGTGTAGTGTGTAGGATTCAATAGCGGGTGTTTTTTTAATGTGCTCATAGGAAATTAATATTGCAAATTATTTTTTTGCAGACTGTTGCCCTTCGTTTCAACTGACAATAACGATTTTGGTATCAATAGGAGGATGAAAAATTATGTATCAAGTGACACCAAATACATGTACATTATGTCGTGTTTTAATAGCATAATTAATGTTTAAATTTCCTTATTTTTTTAATAATAGTGATAGCCCTGGCATTTGCAAAATAAAATAAAAATGTTTGACCTGTGCTTGACCCTATTTATAAATATTTTTGTAATATTTTAAATGCATATTGACAGATAAATGTACACAACTTCATTTAACAGATTCAACCATATTTCACATTTATATATCCCTAGATTATAATCTGTTACTTTTTAATTGAAAATTGTACGATATTTTTTAAATAAATGAAGCAAAGTATAAAAAATAGTATATTATACTCGTTTTATTTGACTTATTGTTCCATACAGTTCGTGGAACAATATACCGTCTTATAAAACTTGTATAATAATCTTCTATTATAGGATTAAAATATACATAATGTGCATGTATTTGGTGTCATTTGATGTAATTTTTTTTTCTTCCTATTGATACCACAAACATTATTGTCAATTAAAATGTGCATCTTGAAAAAAACACCCGGTATATGTTTGTTAAGTACACTCTGTTTGCCGAGGGGAAAGAAATTCAAATTTCAAAATAGAGGGGAATCCTGACTTACTACTAATAACAGGGTAAAATTTGTGCTATTGTTTGAAATTCTTTTGAGACTTTGACATTTGATTTGGTTGAATTTGAAACGGAAGGATGAGTTATTTCAACGGCTAAAAATCGTGGCAGAAGAACTCCTTTAAAGTTGAAGAAAAGGAACTCATTTTTGTATTTCTTTGTACTTTTAAAAACGGACGCATTAGCCACGCCACTTTTAACAGCTAAATTTCTTTTGATTTGGCGAATATAATAGAAATCACGGCATGTAACCGGTTAAAAAAACCGGTTAATATAAACCGGTAACCGATATTTAGGACGAAAATTGCGAACTTTAACCGTAATTTTAACCGATAATTTTAAGACCAAAAAATACCGGTAACCATTAACCAAAAAAAATAAACCGGTTTTAGCGAACATTAACCTTAATTTTAATGTCAATTAACGCGAACATTTAATTTTTTTTATATCTGTGTAATCTACCTAATTGTATTTGAATATGAGTCATGACAGTTTTTACAATTTATAATTTATTGGATTGTCATAAAAGTAGATAGTCTTTTTGTCACCATTAGGCAAGTTTACAATTGAAAAGTGACCTGCATTTTTCTGATGGTATTACGGGAATTTTTGCGAATATTCGTTAAATAAATTGCATTGTTTTATTCGTTATATTTTTTCAGATGGTAATTTTACATTATTTTTTATTATATTTTTATATTTTTTTTTTAATTAATTTTTTAACCGATATATTAACCGGTTTAAACCGGTTTCCAATTTTTAAAAACCAGTTTTCGAACTAAAACCGTTATTATTATAATGTTCTCTATACGGGAAAAAAACCGTTAGCCAGTGTTTTTTTCGGTTACATGCCCTGATAGAAATATATAAAAATTGTAAATTTTACAGAATTTCTTATTAGAATTATACTGCATCTCTATTTAATATTAATTTAACACACTTCAATATATTTATATCTTTATAAATTATTTTAATTACTCCTTACTTTAAACCTTAGATCACCAATAGGAATTTCAGCATAAGGTACACCTTCAAAAGCAACATAAGTTCTTCCATTTGTTGATTGCCTGTATAGACCTCTGATATAACCATTCTTAGTTTTTATTAACGGTTTATCATCATTGCAAAATACCCCTAAACAACAAATTATAAAAAAATACACATAATTTAAGCAACTTACCTATGAAAAGGATAAACAAAAATATGAACTGTTTCATGGTAAACAAACAACTGAATTAAAATAGACCTTGTTTCAATACATAATTATAGTGTCAATACACAGTATAAATAACATGTAAGATACAATAATTATATACCAAATTGATATAAATCGCAGGGGCGGATCCAGCCAATTTTCTCAGGGGGAGCATTAGATTCATGTAGGGATGTAAGAAAATAAAAGGTACAAGTAATTTATTTTTGCATCTGTATTTAATTTGAATATTTATATAAAAGTAAATTAGAATAAACTTTTTAACAATTACATAAAAATTTATACTCAGAATTTTACTTACAAAATATATAACGCTTAAGTAACAAATATTAAGAGATAAATAATTCTAACATGAAAACCATAAAAAAATAAAATCGAAAAGTTTTATGAAACTTATGTCCAAAAATGTGTTTCGGATATATAATTGGTTTTATTTAAATTTAATTAATTTAATTATCCATGAATTTATTTGTAATATTTCGAATATTGCATGAAATCTAGAAACCTAGATTAGTTTAAAGTCACTGTTGATATGAAAATGCTACTGTAATAGAGAAACTATAGTTTATTATAGTTTATTAACAAAACTTATTGACATTGTGTAATGTATTAAAATATATTTGTTGAACTAAATACAAATGCCAAAAAAAGAGTAATTATTGTACCCTTTAAACTACAAAATTTTACTATGTAACAGCAGAAACAATATAAAAAACTACTATTAAATTGAGAAAAACAAAAAAAAAGAAACTCATATTTAAAACATGAATTCTCAGGGGCGGCAATTGCCCCCTGTGCCTTCCGCTAAATCCGCCACTGTAAAAATGCAATGCTGTATTTGCGTTTTTATCATTTATAATTTAAGATATTTTTAAATACGTATTTTTAAAAAAAAATAACCTTGGCATATTAATTTATAATAATGTTAACAAAAAATTAAATGCATCATTAAATAATTTACAAATATGAGTTTAGAAAAATGTATTTTCTTTCTTATCTCTGAAGAAGCCCTGCTCGTCTACTTTTCCTATGTTTGTACCCATTCCAAACACACTCTCCTATAGCGAATACAACACTAACACCAAGACCAACTAAAAGAACTAAAATAGCAGATTCTACATGTTGAAGCCGAGCACTGGAATATCCCGGAGCTGAATCAAGACCATGACACCAGGAGGTAGCGTCTATCTGTGGAGAAGATGTCCGTATACCTGAAGAACGAAGGCGTATGTACCTGTAAGTCACATCCATAAAATATTACGGTTATAATCTTTCAGTTAGTGTCCGACTGAAGTTTCTGTTTCGGCCAGATTTGACCAATTTTTGGATAAAATTCTTGGCCCAACAAAAATTAATGTTCATGTCGTGTCTGGCACTTTCGGATTTGTTCGGAACGGTGTCACTCGCCTATGTTTTTTTGTTTGTTAATTGTTTTTTTTTTTTCGTACGTTATTTCAATTTTCTTTTATTCAAAGACAATAATTATTTTATTATCGTTATTATTGTTAAAGTATTGTAAGTGTTTTGTTGCCTCTTTGCCGCCTTATTTTGAATCGTAGTGTTGCGTGCGCAGCCGCCAAAAAAAATGTGCTTGGGTGATTTCATATGTTTGTTTCATATGTTATTTGTTTAAGCCTACTTGATTGCAGTTTTGCACACCTGATAAATTTTTTTTAAACGATATTTCTCTGAAACTAATTATCAGATTTGAAAAATAAAAAAAACTGTTGAAAAGAGAATGGGGGTTTCCAATACAACGCCTTTTTAAAATATGTATTCTGCATATCAATTTTGGTCGTGAGTATATTGTAATAAAACTAAAATAATATGTAATTGTTGAATACTTTATTTAAAAATTGAAATTAAAATTTTATTTAAATGACCTTGTGACGTCTTTCCCCTGATCAGTGTTGCCAACTATAAGAATATAAGTTTTAATTTCACCGGTTCGCAACACTGCCCCCGATAGCTAGCTTCA
Organism: Stenolophus ochropezus; assembly: GCA_035578165.1. Lineage (NCBI taxonomy): Eukaryota > Metazoa > Arthropoda > Insecta > Coleoptera > Carabidae > Stenolophus > Stenolophus ochropezus. The sequence continues at coordinate 25,399,386 of JAQOWZ010000008.1, forward strand.
TGTGATAAAATGACAGTGCAACAGGTATAAAACAATACTTAACAATAATGCCACAAAGAAAATTGCAAATATAAAAGCAGCGATAGCAAGAAAATCTAAATAATATTCATTCATAACTAAAATAAAATACTTTATGTATAAGTACATTCTTTTTTCATTAAATATTATTATAAATTCAGTACCTGATATTTATATCCTGCCTGGATTTCAAAATACAGGGTGTTTGGCGGAAGGCTGGCACCCAGAATATTTCGTTCATTTTGAGAAATACAAGAAAATGTTAAAGAGCAAAATTGAACTAGGCAAAGGGGCTCATCAGATGGTCGCAGTAACAATTTTGTGTCACTTCCGGTTTTAGCGGAAATGTGTCCAACTTTAATTCTAGCATAGGAAATCGATATATTTATATTTTTTTCGGAATGTACAAAAAAATAGCTTTACAATGATACCAAAATATGATAATTCAAAATGACAAAAATTTATTTTAATATGTATGTATTTACAACTAGGTAACCAAGGAATGAAAATAGAATAATAAGAATCAAAACAAAACAGATACACAGAGTAAATATGAGAAACAATATAAAAATTACAAATGCTCAATATGGCCGCCGTCATTTCCTATTCATTTTGTCATACTCATACGGAATAGTAGCTCTGCCATTACATTTTCCACGTGAGCCATTATTATTATAACAAAAAAAAAGAAATTGAAAAAGTATAACAAAACTAAGGTAGATAAAATACTTTTTGACATATGGTTTGCTTTCAGGTAACAAAATTATTTTCAAATAGCTTGCTATGTTTTACTTTTTTAAAAATTTTATTAGTAAATATTATAAAAATAAATTGTCGCCATTTTGAACTGGTTGAAGCAAAACAATGATATTTTGGTATCATTGTAAAGCTAATTTTATATACATTCCGTAAAAAAATATAAAAATACCGATTCCCTATGCTAGAATTAAAGTTGGAACCATTTCCGCTAAAACCGGAAGTGACACAATATTTGTAATAGGATCATTTTATGAGTCCCTTTGTCTAGTTTACCTTTGCTCCTTGACATTTTCTTGTATCTTTCAAAATAAACGAAATATTTTGGGTGTCGGCCTTTCGCCAAACACCCTGTATATGAGAACACACATACGTGGTAACTGGTAAATGCATCTATCGAAAGCATGAATCATGAAAGCAGGTTATGTTTATATTCAATGTTTGAATTTAAGCGGTACTCGTAGCCTAACTTCACTTCAGTTTTTTAGCTACTTATAGTTCTATCTCATAGCGCACATGGACTATCTTTTTCTAGTCAGGGGAATGACGTCACATCCATTGTCCGTAAACTTTATTAATTTTTTTCTCGGATACTATCAACTTTTTGGAAAAATAAAAAAATATGGGTCCAATATTTTGTTTTAAAGTTTATCATATAAAAAAATCAAAAAAACTTGGAAACCCCCATTGTAAGGCTTTTTGAACTGTGTCCTGTTTGACACCCTTTTCCATTTAAAATTTTTGAGGTGCAGTCCACCCCCATTTTAGGGTTGAAGTTATGCCATTGGTACTAATCCATTCAGGTGTCCCACTTTATACTAAAATTGACGTGTTCGAGCGTTTTTTGCAAAATTAATGTTAAGTGGCTAAAAAGTGCGCTGATAATTTTCACTGGGCCACCCTGTATACAATAAAAGTGTACACGTTTTTATGTACTCTGTACTTTCTTTATAAACAAGAGATAAATAAAATAAAATAAATTAATATAACATTTCCTCAAAACCCCGTTATCAATTCTAAGGCTGTTAGTACGAAGATGCCAAGTGCGAGATTAGAAAAGAAAGATTAATTTAATTTGTAGAATTAAAACAAAGATTTGTTTTATGGTAGATTTAGAAAAATGTAACGATATTTTTAGAGAAAAGTATGCTTTGTAAAAGAACATATTAGTTAGTAACAAAAATACTTCTTCAAAAAGTTACTTATTTGATTTTGATTGTGATATTTGTGGTAATTGATAACTATAGGAAAATATGAATCATATTTCACTCTCCGGAAAGATGGATACCATAATAAATCGAAAAAATTGGGTTATATATATATACAGGAGTAGAAAAATAATCTTTACTTCTTTTGTGGAGATAGTAGCACGTATTCCGAGTTCACATTTATTATAAAATCGGTTTTAGGAAGCCTGATTTTACCTTATAACCTTATGAGGCCAAAAGTATTTTTTAAAGCAAACTTAAAAGTGAATTTAATTTAATTTAATAATGGAATAGTACCTTAAAAGGTAAAAAAAACGTTAGATTTCCCTGTTTATTAAAAATTTAACTAAATGTTAACTTAAATATATTAGCTTCGGTTTCGGCCGAAACTAGAAGAGAAGCCTAATATTCGGTTACGGTTTCGATTTCAGCTGAAAATCGTGTTTCGGTCGGACACTACTTTTAGTTATGACTGTTTTTTTAGTTTTCAAATGAAAACATAATTTTAACTTATTAAATTATAAACTAATCCTAATTCAAAAACTCTTTTCTAGCTTGTTATATTGTGCATTTGTCACATACAAATTCGTAGTTGTTTCAATCAAATAAGGCGTGTTGTTAAATTCATCAATGTCTAATGCGCTTTAATGCGCATTTTCATCAACACGTTGTTATATGTTCTGATGAATTTTAAGTTGAACTATCAATACGTTGCTAAATTCAGCGCACTATCTATCGATGATCCATCTCATTCATCGATCCCATGTGCCGATGGATTCCTAATTTTTCGATGGATGAGTAGTGGGGGAATTGTGCTGTCAGGTTTATAGGTTATAGTAAATAAATTTTGTCAACATTATACACATCATAAACTATGAAAAACTTAATTTTAAATTCTGAAGGCACTGAAATCAGTATTGAAGATTATGACGAAACACATAGAGAATTAATAAATGGAAAAAATTAATAATAAATATAATAATATTAATTTAATAATTATTATATCTTTATCGGAACTTTCTGAATCAGAAGACGATTCAGAAATAGATTCTGATGAGCTTTCAGCGGAAATTATTTTTGCAAGAATAAATGACTCCATTATTTTCATTACTAATTTTCATCAAACCGTGTCTTTATTCACCAGTAATCAGCTCCATCGGTGATCTATCAGTGACGTCATATTAGATTTGCGATGAAATATTCGAATAAATTTGGGCTGAATTTAACAACACGCCTATACTTACCAATAATTAAGTATTTTCTTCAAGGCCGAATTTTTTGGTACCAAATTAGACATTGCATGTTTAGATTCTTTTATAATAGTTATCATATAGTCACAAGTTTTTTGTATTTGTGAATTTTTAGTAAAATATTCGCTTATAAATATCTGAAGTGTTACTCCAATCCATGTATTCTCATCTAGTTGATTAAAAAATGTTTGTATGTCATTAGTTTCATATGAATTTCTCTGCAATAATTATTATTAATTATCAAACATTTATACTTATAATTTACTTACTAAATAATTGTATTTTGAAGGTAAACTTTCCAAATTTCCAAATGCAACAACCTTAAGTTTCATTTTTTCAACATCTTTAATAGTTACTTCAAAGTTTTGATTCTGAACAGCTACTAAAGAAGTTATACCAGCTGCAAAACCAGTGTACAGTAAATAAGCAGTTATGGCTCCTAGAAATATTATCAGACGGCTGGCAAATCCATATGGAATAGAACTAAGACCTGAAAAATAATTAATTTGCTTTAAAATTGCCAATATATTTATGCAAATCACAAACCTTGTTGACAGGCAGTAGCTATTGCCCAAAAAGTAATTTCTACACTACCCCAAGTCGGATGACCATATATTTTATTGTACTGAGTGGTAGATATCTTTAAAGATATGGCTAATAGTATTAAAACTATTATGAAACATAACCACAATGTACCAGCAAAAGTCAAAATAAATATATCTTCAGTGAAAGACAGATTTTTTGGTCTGTATATCAATACATAACTGCAATAAGTAAATACACGTAAATGTATAAAAAAATATAGTCAGTTCACTTTGAAAATGAATATATTCTATAATAATTTCTATAAAAAATTGCGATAAACTTTAAAATGATCATTATTCATTGCTTGATATACATATATGAAAGATATGGATTTTGTAAGTACAATTATTTAAAAAAGTATAGAATAAATATAAAAATGTCAGTATTTTTTGATACGAATTCGAATATGAAAAAGTTTAACTTTAAATTACTAATGAAAATGATGTACTATTATTTTCAAATTTTAGAATATTAAAAATATACCGTCTTGGAAAAGGAATATACAAGCAGAAAGTAAAAAAGTTTCATAGTTCTATTTATATAATAATGAAAACAAAAAGAAAACATTTCATTTATTGTTCGTGATATCGCTTTTAAATATGTATATTTAATTAACATGCACATTTTTAATGCCGCAAAGGGCGTTTATCAGCAGGCACTCTAACTGGCATGGGGAGTGCAACTCATAGGCATTTTTGTATGAAACATGTTAATGATTTTTTTAACAACCGGCACTTGTAACAAAGGATGTACTAAAGTTATGCATTTTGAGTTTTTAAGAATTACATGAATTAATGTCTTTACAGCATGTTTTGACAATTTTTTGCGTATTGTCTGTCCATTCGTCTGTCCGGATATATGTGTGCTCGTATAGAGCAAATTCGGCTGAACGTATTTTAATAATACTTCATATTTAAACATTAATGGCACAACTTAATCAATTTTGGTAAAAAAAAACCAGTCTACCGAAAGTGATAGTTTACTCTTTTTACGAATATTTTGTTTCATAAATATTATAAAAAAAATTCAAGAAAGTTGCTGCAAAAAAGTATCAAGCTCTATTTTGATTTTTTAACGTTTTGTGCACAGATTTAATAGTGGTGGTTGGTTTTGTAGTTTGAACAGTTGATTATTTTATTTTTTTGCAATATATGTTTTTGCTTTTATTTATTACTAACTTATTTGGGTTAAACAAAGAAGAAAATATGAATGTCTATTTTAGAAAATTAAAATTAATAATAGTGTAAAATACTATTATATCTTTTTGTAAGATAAATTGTAATGTATTTTGTATAATAATAAAATATTGTGGTAATTTTATAAATACCTGCTTTCTAAAGATGGAAATAAAATTTCTGTTAAAGAACTGTTAATATCTGGATGACAAAGTATCAAATCTGTTTTATTATTGTTCAATAACCTTTGTTCAATGGACTCGTTTGTTTTTTTATTTAAATCAACTATTGTATATTCTATACTGCAATGAAAATACCATGTATTTATTAAGTTTATGGTGGACTAAATTTATACTTACTTAAAATGTAGTACATCTCTTAAACTGTTGATTACATCTATGCTATATCCAGTTATTGTTGTTCCATTATCGTTTACAGTAATTTTACAATCAAACTCATGATTGTCTAATTGGAACACTGCTACGTTTAAAGTTCTATTTTTTAATTTATACGATTCATTAACAGATACATATCCTTGTAAATTTAAATACAAATTTTCTTCTAGAAAACTGCTTTGATTTTTTTCGTAATCAACGAAAGTTGTTACTGAATATTTTTGTAATCTGTTGCGAGATTCTATATATTCCCGTAAAAATTTTGCTATTTCGCAATTTGTAAGAGTAATTACATTAAATATAAAATAAAATATTAAAGAATACTTCATTTTATGAATGTTATTGAACAAATCAGGATGTACGTATATAATACGTAACGGATACGAAAAGAATTTAATCCCATTTATGTATAAAAATTTTATTAGTACAATATCAATGTCTAAAATGTTTATTTAAGATGTTAGCCTGTCAATCAAAAAATTAATACCCTTAAGATATTTCCATTACCCCAATTTTATATTAAATTTAACACTTAGAGCATAATTTAAAAAAAATTGTAAGGTAGCGTCTCAGACTACGAAATAGAAAACTGGGGTTCGATTCCAGAGGGTGGAAAAGTATGCACATATTAAGCAATTTAAATTAGGTTACATCGACGTGATAATAAATAATAAAATTAAATAACTAAAGCAAATTATGAAGCAAATAAATATAACAATTAAGAAGAAATCAGATCAATTACTAGAACAAAAATATAGGGCAACAAAACGATCTCATATTAGACAAACTGGAGCAAATAATTAGTGCAATTACCTTAGAATTTACAATATATTCTAGAATAAATAATACAATAACTAGAAATTATACATGACAAATAGAAGAATGCGAAGCAAAATTACAATAAACAGGAATGAAATATAAAGCAATTAGATATTTATGAAATATTAAAGTACATTCAGTATCAGGTAAAAAAACAGCAATTTTTGAGAAATACTCAAAAGCAAAAATATGAATAAAAACTTAGATAAATTATACAAAATCTGAAGCAAATACGTATGAGTATGACAATGTGAATTTGTTTTTTTGGAATTTAGAAACATTTTCAACTACGTCGACCTATTTTCGATTTTTTTCTGAAATTAAAAGAAAATTTGAAAAGGTTATAACTGAATTGGCAGTTGTGCAACATGCAAAAACTTTTATAAAGAATACATTTTTCTCGTAAAGTAAAAAATAAAAATGTATTCCCTCTTTGCAACTCGATCAGTAGACATATTGTATATTGTTTTATAAATTTCTTTTAAAAATGATACATTATTTATAATAAATATCAAAAGAAAAACTAAATAAATTAATTTGACAAACTCCACACGATTCAACAACAAACATGATTTAATTTTGCGAATAAGAAACAAATTTTATAAATTTGTTATCAATTGATAAATTCAAATCAGATCTGTTTTCCCGTCCATAAACAAATAACAAAATTTATTTTTGTTCAATTATTGCGTTTTATTGAGTTTAATGAATGTTCTTTAGTTTTGGACTGTAAAAACCAATTGTGGACAGTTAAAACCAGTTTTGACCATTGTCCTTTAAAATAAAAAGGTCGTTTTTTAGCAACTCTGAATTAAATAGAATGTACAAGGTGGCGCAAAAGTAATCACCCTATTGAAACATGCTATAATTTTTGCAAATAGCGGCAAATGTCAAATCTGCTTTGACATTTGTGAAGTAAACAAATGCAAAATACATGTCCATAAAACATGAATCGCTATATTCCTCAAAAACGCGGTTTAATTTCTTCGATGTTTTCGCGGAATAATTCGTCGTTGGTGTTAGCGCAGCATGAATTTACGCGCAGATTTCCCGGTCGCCTGACACCAACAGGGCAAACACTGCGGTGTTCAGCCGCTCGCCTAGAAGAATATGGTACAACACGAGATGCTGCCAGGTCTGGCCGGCCACGGAGGAGCCGTTCTGGTCAGAATATCGCGGCTGTGGCTGAAGACGATTACTGTGGACGGCGAGCGCTACAGAGCCATGCTCAACGACTTTCTTCTTCCTCAATTGCATGAATTTGAACTGGAGAACATGTGGTTCCAACAGGATGGAGCAATGGCGCATACTGCACGAGCCACAACGGAAATTCTGAGGGCTACATTTCCGGGTCGCCTAATCTCTCGTTTTGGTGATTTGCACTGGCCGGCAAGGTCGTCCGATTTAACCGTTCCAAACTTCTTTTTGTGGGGTTTCTTTAAGTCACGAGTCTATGTCAACAAGCCTCAGACTTTTCAAGCCCTCAAAGAGAATATCCGTCAAGAATGCGAGAACCTATCGCCGGAAGTACTGGCAAGAGTAATGGAAAATGCTATAAATCGGGCCCGTATGATTATCCATTCTGGCGGCGGTCAATTGGCCGATATCATTTTCTCGACTTAATAGGAAAAAAACTAAGACATCAACTAAACATAATCAAAAAGCAGAACCAAAGTTTTTCATTCATAAAAAAAATTGTAGCCAAAGAACATCGGGTGACAACTTTTGCGCCACCCAGTACAATGTAAAAAATAAATCAAATTAGAAAAATTGGAACAATGTTTCGGACAAATAATTAAAACAGTTAGAAGATCAATTAGAGTATATGTAAATATGGAGGAAAAAAATAAGCATTCACTGGGAACTGAGATTAGAAGATAGAATATATAGCAATAAATAATAAATAGATCAGGAATTAGAAAAACTAGAGCAAATGATACGGCAAACAATTAAAGCAAATACAATTGAAGTTAGTATACATTCTTAGGAAAATATATAAATAAATTTTTGATAATTACAATAAATATTAAAGAAAATGTGGGATAATAAATAGTTCAAAAATTTGATAAATTAATCACATTCTAGGATAAACAAATAAATTATGACTAAATAGAAAATTTTCTTCCATTATTAGACAAGTACCTAATAATTACTTAAACTTGGAATATACAAATGAAAGCAAATAAAAATAAAAAAATAATACGTTATGACAACATAGAAATGAAATTTATTTTGAAATAATGCATATATGATTTTATTCGTATAAAAGTATGTTCGCGTGTATAAGTTTCTGTTAAACAGGGTGATTACTGAAGCGTACACCCCTATTATTTGATCCTTCTTTTATCACAACTTCTCTGAAACTAACTTCATACAATTATTGATTATTTCTGACATTTACTACGAATTTCTTTCTGTATTTCACTTCTAAAATGTCGATATTGTGTTCAACAGTGCCTCTCAGCTGCATGTATTTGTATACAAGAATTAATTTCTGATGTAAATAGTATATTTTTCGACTAAATTCAAGTCACTTGCATGTCATATTTGATTTGTTTACAAATGGCAGAATGTGGAAGTAATTACCAGTTAAATAATAAAGAAATAATGAAAAATCATACAAAATATTTTGGCAATAATGGGCAATTGTTGCAGATGTAAGAAACAGGAAAGAAGGTAAATATATATTTCTATATTTTTGACATTTGTAAAAAATATAATCGATTTTATTATAATTTTGACATAGTTGCTATAGTTACTCTACTTTATTGTATGTGGCAAACAAAAGCATGACTCATCCTGTAAATTATTAATATTTTTATTTTTAAAAATGTTAATTGTTCCAGGAAAATTATATTATTGTTAGTTGGTCTGGATAATGCTGGGAAAACTGTGGCGGTTAAAGCATTAGCAAGTGAAAATTTGGAAGGATCAATTCCAACGATAGGTTTTTCAGTTGTAAACCTCACTTATTTAAAATATCACATCAGCATTTATGATTTAGGAGGTCGCCAAGATATTCGTGGCATATGGCATCGATATTTTGTTGACGTAAGTTTTAAATGAGACAATACCACAGAATAGTTACTCACAGAAGCGACACTCCGTGTCGGTACCTTTCATGGTCCCCTAGTTAGTTCTATAACCTTGAAGCATTGTGTAGACCTTTAAATTTGTGCTCTTTCCCTATCCCTCTCTCAGATGTGAGGAAAATTTCCGATTTTAAACAATGGGCCCTTTAAATTTGTGCACATTCTCCATCTCTCTCTTATTTTCGCTTCTCTGTCTCACTGTCGCTTCTGTATAAACCTATTCTGTGATAACACGATGATCTACTAGGAAGTAGATGTAGGAAAGAAATCATAATCGGGACGCACTCGGAAGGTTTTTTTATTTTGATTAAACTAATGGTCATAATGATGATTGAAACTTCGATTTAATCAAAATAAAAAAAAAATTACTGCGTCCCGATTATTATTTCTTCGTACGTAAGTTTTGAAGTTTTTGTCTATTAATATTAAATAAATCTTTTTTAAAACGCCGTATTATTGTTACTTCACTGCACCAAAATCCGGCAGAGAAATTGTGTCACAAGTATTTTTTACACTTCAAAATTATTACTTATGCATATTAATATACATAATAATGAAAATTATACTATATAAATAACATAAATAAATCTAATTCAATATATCAATAAGAAAATGAATTAAGAATTTGGTGATAATTATATTTTCTTCATAAATATTATGATTTTTTAACTTTTAATAAATACAATCATTATTTCACTTTGTTAATAACATTTTTTTCTATATTATTACGTATGAATTTCAAATAGTATAAGAAAATTTTGAAAATACATAAGTTAAAACTTTCAACCGTTACTTAAAATTTAAATATGAAAAACTTTCTTCAAATATTCTCGTATATTTAATGATTTAAATGAAAATTCAAATCTGTTAAAAATAATTAGAACTATCATCAACGGATAATCTATTTTAAAGTTTCTCGCTAATGCGAGCTTATAGTGAGAGCTAATGTTCCAGATCCAAAGCAATTTGTTCTACCCCCCTCCATAGATTTGACGTTTATATTGCTGTATTAAAAATTGTTATAATAAATCAGCAAATGAAATATAAAAACTTGATTATCAATAAACAATGGGGTATTCTAATGTAGTAAAATTTAAGGTAAAAATGTTATAACATTGTGGATTATGCTATAAAATGACTGAATTATGAAGAAAACTCAAAAAAAAAGTTATTCCTAACATGAGTTTTCTTTTATTTTTTTTTGGCGCTGTACAGGTATCACGTGGGTTGTGACGTACGTGGGACTCATAATATATCTAAAATATTTTTGTAACTATGTTAACTATGATACTGTGATTTTATCAAATTTCCTCACTGGAAAACTACTTACGGCCATCAAATGAAGCATTTCCATTGAGTGAAAATGACGTAGAATAATCAAGAAAAATTTCACTTTCTTCATGTAACTTTTGTAGTACCTATAAAGTATCATCATCTTATTAAAAAATGCTTCAAGTAAACCTTTAAAATTTAATTCTGAAAAACTATAACAGTCAGTTTTAAAATATGATATTATTTCTAGGCTCACGGAGTAATATTTGTCATCGACGCCAGTGATTTCACTCGTTTCGAAGAAGCAAAAGAAGTCTTAACAGAACTATTATCTCATGAAAAAATATCAGGAAAACCTTTACTTGTCTTGGCAAATAAACAAGATCACAAAGAAGCTTTAGATGAAATAGATCTAGTTGAAAAACTAGATCTAGAAAACTTAGTCAACGAAAAGAAATGTCCTACTTTGGTTGAGTCTTGTACAGCGAAAGAATCTACGAAAAAAATTGACGCAGGCATCGAAAAAGGATACCATTGGCTGTTGAATTATATAATAAAAGAATACGATTCAATAAACAAAAGAGTTGAGTTAGATGTTGAAAAACAAAAACAAATAGATGATCTAGTGAGAAAAGAAAGAATTGAACGATTAAAAATGAGACAAACATCAGAAATATCTGAAGAAGAAGAAATAATAAATTCCAATCCTTTCAAACCAATCTCAGAACTTGTAAATGGAAAAATAAATAACTTTATAAGCCCATCGCACAGTATAAAGTCAACAAACTCTTGTATACATTATGAAAACTCTCATCATTCGCCTAAAACTACAGACAGACCAAAATCAGCGGTACAAATAGTAAAAGATCACTTAGAAAAAACAAATAAACGATCTATATTTACAACTAAAACCAACAAAACCGCCCCCTTGCAACTTCTAAGTCCAAAAAGTGCCCCAACGTTAAAATCGGAAGAAAACCACGATTTCGACACAACCTTTCGGTCTGCAAGTCAGACCGGCCAGATTCTAACCGTAACTGAGTTACCCAATGCGATAATCGACGCGAATGGCGAAAACATAGGAGATCTTTTCGAATTGAACAACTTTTCAAGCAATAGAAAACTTCCTCCCCTGAGACAAAAACCTGTAGATGATTTTTCATGGATTAACAAACCAAAGAATGTTATACAAAATAACATAGATGAAATTTATAAAGATATTTCATAGTTTTGTACAAACATTGCACTTAACGGCCTTAATGTTTAGATATAGTGCCTTAATATTAAGATTTCCATATTTATACTTGTATGAATGTTTATATTTATTTTATAATAAATTATTTTAACAAAGTATTGTATATTTTATAATATATAAATGGAACTAATGAAACTTTAAAAATATTGCTTTTTACAGTAATAATAAAAATAATTGTTTAATAGTTATTTATGTAACAAGTATGCAAAAACTAATTTTAGCGGATGAGCTGACGTATCTATAATCTATTTAATAACTAGGAGGAGTGATTTGAAGTTGGCGCATTAAAATAAATACTTTTGATTGGCTGACAAAACGCCAGTTTTACACTTAACAGTTATTTATGATATAAGTGTTAAAAGTGACATTTTATGAGTGAGTGGGGAAGTTTGAAACGAGGCGAAGTCGAGTTTAACAAAAAGGAAAAAATATTTGTCACATCAGCTATCGTGCAAAAAAATACTTCAAGTTTTGTTTCACGTTTATCAGTTTTTTTAGTTCATTGTTCTTATTATTTTTTTATTGTATTTTAAATTTATTTGTTATATTTCACAAGTTTTGTGTGCTTCAAACTTTATTGTGATCTATCACAGTGTAAATGGGGCTACAGTATTCACTCCTCGTAGTTTTTAAATAGAGTATAGATATATCCAAATGATTCCCCTAACACTTAATTTAATTATTTCATTGTTGCTGCAACGGAAAAGTTCTAATTTTTGCAATACTTCTGAGAAATGTAAAAATTCAAAATTTAAATTCCAGCCAACCACGAACCGAGTTTGTACGACTGCCAAGTGACGTCATTCCCCCTGTTATAGCTTATCGTTACTTCCCCTGATTGGGGCGTATTAATTGATTCGTTTCCGCGCAAATTAAAATTGATATTTTGATAGTACATTGTGTGTAATTTATGCCCGGCTGCAGGAAAAATAATTTTTTGGTATAGTGATAAGTTGATGACGTCAGCTCGTGATAGTTTGCGGGTGATACTTTAGTTTCTTTTGAATGGTTAGGTTTTTTCCAGTACATGTTTACGTTGGCAATACATTCAAATATTCAAAATATGAATCACATAATAACAAGCGGCCATTCTGGGATCTCTGTATCTCCACAAATTTTACTAATTATTTATTTAATGCATATATTGTTAATATTTTCTACGTTTTTGTAAATATTTTCTATATTTGCAAAAATACATTATACAAAGTACTGAATACAAAAATTACGAAAATATATAATGCAAAAATTATAAAAATACATTATACAAAATACAGAATACAAAAATACATAATACAAAAATTACAAAAATACATTATAAAAAAACAAAAATTACAAAAATACATTACACAAAATACAGAATACAAAAATACATTATACAAAATATAGAATACAAAAATTATAAAAATACAATACATAACATACAAAAATAAAAAATACAACAATTACACAAATACAAAACACAAAAATACATATATTATATATGTCAATACAAAACATCATCCTGGGCGTTGTCAGCAACTGGTGGAACTTCTAAATCAATTTCATCGTATTCTGGTTCTGGCTCCTCGACATTGTAGTGTTGGGCGATATTGTGCAAAATGGTACACGCTAATACAATCCTGGATCACATTAAAACTGAAAAATAAGATATAATATTAAATGGAACGTAAAATATGCACATACAAATAAATACCCATGCTTCAAATCCTGTCTTTGGATATTATTTCTCGGAAATTGTATCCACTGCCGCATACATTTATTAACACATTGGTAAATTCCTTCAAGCTGCGGTTTACCATCGGCTGACTGACACATGCTAACAAATTGTTGCCAACGCTTCGTTGGTAGCTCCCAAGCGCAAGGAAGTTCAATCCAATTAGAATCTGAAACAAACAAAGTATGACAATATAACAATACTATTTTAAAATATTATTATTGATATGATTATTCACTCGCATGTTGTTCGGTATTCTAGAAGGCGCGCCTTGGCCAGCATCCATGTGCGAAACCAAAGTATTTATCAAATACAGGCACGCTTCCTTATTCAGTCGAAAATTAGATTTAAATTCTCGCTCTGAGATACTGAACGGATCTTGCATATCTCTCATATGCCTTCTAAACAACCGGTCTTCTTCTCTTCTTTTTTCATTATCCAACTCTTCCAATCACTGCTATCTGCCCGTGCAAAAATGCCATACTTCCTTGAATATAAAAATAAAAAGTATTATACTTTTGAAAATTTGATTTATTTTTCACTTACCTATAAGCAAATAATAGTTCGTTCACCTAAACACAAGTAAACTAAACTAAAATTTGAAAAACTCCACAAAATGAAACCAAGAAAAATACACTGTATCACACGCCCACTCTGTATCACAGTGATAAGTATCTAACACTACCTGCTTTGGTGGTGATAAGTCTACCACTTAACATGACGTCATGCCGAGGTTTCACATCAATTCTCACAGATGGCAGCACGTCTTTCACCTAAAACTTATCACTTATCACTAGTGATATGTGCCACAGAATAGGTCTCGAGACCTATTCTGTGGCACGTATCACTTGTCACTAGTGATAAGTTGATGACGTCAGCTCGTGATAGTTTGCGGGTGATACTTTAGTTTCTTTTGAATGGTTAGGTTTTTTCCAGTACATGTTTACGTTGGCAATACATTCAAATATTCAAAATATGAATCACATAATAACAAGCGGCCATTCTGGGATCTCTGTATCTCCACAAATTTTACTAATTATTTATTTAATGTATATATTGTTAATATTTTCTACGTTTTTGTAAATATTTTCTATATTTGCAAAAATACATAATACAAAAATACATTATACAAAGTACTGAATACAAAAATTACGAAAATATATAATGTAAAAATTATAAAAATACATTATACAAAACACAGAATACAAAAATACATAATACAAAAATTACAAAAATACATTATAAAAAAACAAAAATTACAAAAATACATTACACAAAAACACAAAATACAGAATACAAAAATTACAAAAATACATTATAAAAAAACAAAAATTACAAAAATACATTACACAAAATACAGAATACAAAAATACATTATACAAAATATAGAATACAAAAATTATAAAAATACAATACATAACATACAAAAATAAAAAATACAACAATTACACAAATACAAAACACAAAAATACATATATTATATATGTCAATACAATCATCATCCTGGCGTTGTCAGCAACTGGTGGAACTTCTAAATCAATTTCATCGTATTCTGGTTCTGGCTCCTCGACATTGTAGTGTTGGGCGATATTGTGCAAAATGGTACACGCTAATACAATCCTGGATCACATTAAAACTGAAAAATAAGATATAATATTAAATGGAACGTAAAATATACGCATACAAATAAATACCCATGCTTCAAATCCTATCTTTGGATATCATTTCTCGGAAATTGTATCCACTGCCGCATACATTTATTAACACATTGGTAAATTCCTTCAAGCTGCGGTTTACCATCGGCTGACTGACACATGCCAACAAATTGTTGCCAACGCTTCGTTGGTAGCTCCCAAGCGCAAGGAAGTTCAATCCAATTAGAATCTGAAACAAACAAAGTATGACAATATAACAATACTATTTTAAAATATTATTATTGATATGATTACTCACTCGCATGTTGTTCGGTATTCTAGAAGGCGCGCCTTGGCCAGCATCCATGTGCGAAACCAAAGTATTTATCAAATACAGGCACACTTCCTTATTCAGTCGAAAATTAGATTTAAATTCTCGCTCTGAGATACTAAACGGATCTTGCATATCTCTCATATGCCTTCTAAACAACCGGTCTTCTTCTCTTCTTTCTTCATTATCCAATTCTTCCAATCACTGCTATCTGCCCGTGCAAAAATGCCATACTTCCTTGAATATAAAAATAAAAAGTATTATACTTTTGAAAATTTGATTTATTTTTCACTTACCTATAAGCAAATAATAGTTCGTTCACCTAAACACAAGTAAACTAAACTAAAATTTCAAAAACTCCACAAAATGAAACCAAGAAAAATACACTGTATCACACGCCCACTCTGTATCACAGTGATAAGTATCTAACACTACCTGCTTTGGTGGTGATAAGTCTACCACTTAACATGACGTCATACCGAGGTTTCACATCAATTCTCACAGATGGCAGCACGTCTTTCACCTAAAACTTATCACTTATCACTAGTGATATGTGCCACAGAATAGGTCTCCTGGGAGTGTTCGCGCCGTCTACGAAGATCTGGAATATATATGTCGTCAAGTGTGCATAAGTGGCACCTCTTTTAAATAATTCTTAGAATCAGGGTTGAAATTGACCTGACGCAACATGTGCATCCACTTGACAATCGCTAAGTTTAGATTTTTTGTATTTTTTGAAAAGAAGTTCACACCGAGCTGTCGTGAAGGTAACAAGTATTAATGTAAAGTGTTCACCATTTAATAAATGATATTTAATATTAGTGCAATAGTCACGAAATTTGCATCATTTATCCAAACTTCTTAAATACAGTCCACTTCTCCTAATTATTTGAACACCTTACATTCGATTTATTTGAACACCTTACATTCGATTCCTTAACAACACATTAAAATAACCCTACATTTGTTGGTCCTTCGAGCCGGATACATTTAATTATCCTACAAGAAGGCTTCAGTGATATACATTTTTTTCAAAACTAAGCGTTCCCGTATAAAAGATATTTTATAATAAATAAACATTACTCTAATTTTCGTATGATGATTTTAATAAATTTATTTAAAAATATATCGTCACAATACTGAAATATGTACTTCTTTAAATATAAGTTAAATTAGAAAATTTAGAAATAATATTTTATAATATTCTTTAAAACGAACAATTTTTATAATTAAATTATTTTGAACATAGAATAAAAAAGAACAAAAATTTCCTTATTAATCATTTTTTGTACAGTATTTATTTATTTTATTTTATTTTGTTGAAATATTTATTTAAAAAAAAACTTGTAGATGAAATGAGAAAAATATGAAATACAAAATAAACAGAAATTAATAAAAATTAAAACATATTTGAAATAATATACAACTTACATCAAAATAAAAATCATATTAAATTTGTATATTTTTTACTTTCACAAATCCATAAAGTAACGATTTACTGAATAAAAGTGGAAGAAAATAAATTAAATATAACTAGAGAAAAATCTATTTATTAAAAATAAACCTTTGAAAATAAAATAACAATTGACTATTGTTTATATATTATGCAAACCATCTACATACGATCAAAAATCGTAAACTCTGCAAAAAATGTACAATTATATACACAAATATCATAGAATCCGTTATATATTTTTACATAAAAATCTTTTTTACAAGTGGAATATATCGTCTACAGGTGAGTAGCCAGATTCAAACCCTGGAATCAGAAAGAGTACAACAGCCGTCGCATCAGCAGAGCTACGATCGCCCCGATTATCACCCAAGTTAGGGTGGACCACATTTTATCCCTGCAATAACAATTTGTTAGTCTTTCTAAAGTTTAACCCGAAATTATTCGCTTTTTGAAATATTATCTTTTTCTGACGTCCGCCATATACAGGTATCCGTTTTAAGAGGCTGACAATTGGGATTTCAAGAACCGTAGGAGATTCGTAGTCGCTTAAATTGGGGCAAAGTTGTCGCATTCGTTAGGCATTTTAATCATGTATATGTTTTTCCAAAAATAAATCATAGGTCACTAGATATGAGCAAAAAACTGATTTTGGTCAATTTACTTTTTGAATTATAACTTCCTTGTTCATTTCGTATTTGCAATTTGTTTTTATATGAGGTTCAAGGTTGTCTTCAATACTAATAAATAGAGATTTTTTTCTCTTTTCATTGATATAAAACATATGGACATTAAAATGAAAATAAACTATTTTACGAGGAATTGACAGCGATCCACAAAACACACTTTTCGACAAATTCATACTAACTTTCGATTTTCATATGGGGCTCAAAGTTACCTTTAATACTATTGAGTTTTTTTTTTCTCTTTTAAATAATATAAAGTACATGTAGGTACATTCAAATAAAAACAAAACTAGATAATTATTGGTTTTATTCATTTCGTTCAAGTGTGCTTCGGAAACAAAATTAAAAATCTATTATTTCAAATAATATTTTAACAATTTAATTCAATAATCGCCTAAATTTTTATAAAAAAAGAATTTACGTCGGGTGCGGTTATCACCTGTCTGGATAACTTTGAAGATATGTTTCTAGTAAAATCGTCAATGCGAAATATAATAAACTTATAACACTTGTACGAATTGAAACGAGAAAGTTAAGTTAAAAAGTAAATTGATCAAAATCAGTTTTTTGCGCATATTATCCACTAATGCGAAAACTTTGCCCCAATCTAACCGAGTTCATATTTTTACGGTTCACGATATCCCAATCGTTAGCCTATTAAAACGGACACCTGTACCAGTATGTATAATCAGGTAGATATTGTAACCATACCGATTTCGATATTTGGATATTTTACCGGAAATAAATAAATTTGAAACATTTTTAATACATTTGATATAGTACGGAAGTATTAAAACAGTTCTAACCTGTTTGGAATTAAATTAGGATTTTAAGTAAAATTTAGACAATGTAGTTTTTTTTGCAAAACTCTCTATTTTAAAGTTTATAATTATTTTATTAAGAAAGTATTATAAAATAACATTATGTAGTAACCGATTATGTAGGTATGGGAACCAGTTTGTTTATTAACATCATATAAGATTCCAATAAGTTTAGACGAGAATTTAAACATGTGAAAATTAAATGAATATTCCGTATTGTTAGGACCCCAAATAGTCTCCAAAGTAACGATTTTGAAGAGCATGTACAAATGTTCGTTATAAGCGAATATTATTGTATTTAAAAAAAAAAATGTTATTGTAAAATATAATAATAAACTCTATCTGAAAAATTAATTTAATTTCATACAGTGTCATTTTTATTGTAAATCATTTTAGAGTATATATTCTACAATGGCAAACCATTGCAAATTTTTTACTTCTAAATCCACCTTTAAAAAAGAAAGTTCGAACTCATTGATATAATATTCTAAACACTGATAATTTCAAGGAGAAACTGTGTGACACATGCTTTAAGTAAACAAATGTATGTATTTTTTTAACAAAATGTGATTGTATATATAACAGAAAAAATATATGAATGCTGGGATAAGCAAACATAATTCTTACCGATTTGTACTCTCCATGGATGCTCTTAAAAGAGGATCAATGACTTCTTCCGTTTCTGTAATATTAGTAGAGGAAATTCTTTGCCGTAGGCCATCATCTCTTTCCCGTTCTGTACCGGCAGATTCTACGGGTTTTACTTTTGCTGCGTCCTCTTCCGCCTTGAAAGATATCTGCTTCAAGAGATTAGTCTCTTCTTGAGTGAGAGGAGTCGCAGAATTTCCTGATAACTTGGCATTTATTTTTCCGCATATAGAGCATTCCCAGTTAACAGATCTATAAATTCAAATGATTAATATCTAATTTTCTTCATTTTTCTTGTATTCCTTTTTAAAATTATTTTTAATTCGTTTTGTTAAGTTTTAGTTTGACTTGCTTTAAAATTAAAAATTTAAACAGTTTCCGATAAATTTGAATTAATTTAACTTTACCCACAATTTCAAAAATAGAAATTTATATATGAATATTTATCATATTTTCACCTGTTTTAAGACCAAAAAAAAATCGAAAAATAAATTGTTATAAATTCCATACAAATTCAAATTAGCTCGTGACGTACTTTAGCTTTTGACGTTTTGACAACGCCACAGTAGACATCTACGGTACCACAAAACAAAAAAAGAGAACTATTTTGTTCATATAAATAAAAAAATTAAGCTGTTTGTGTTTGAATTAAAACAATTATTTAAAACAGGTATAAATAACTTGAAGCAGTTTTAGATATATTTAATAGAGTAAGAAAGTTTTTGAAGCTATATTTGGAATTAAATTAAAACAATTAGGCTGGTTTTAAGTAATTACGAATTTGTCGCTCTCTTTTCACAGCCTTGAATACAAAAATAAATAAAACACCTTACTTCTTGGCTAAAAGTTGTCGTTCTTCTACAGAATAATCCAAAGAGCCGATAGTAGCACCTGCTTTTGTAGGCATAAAAGCAATTAAAGCTAAAAGAGCTGTACGAATCGACCAACTAGGCTGCCAGCTTTCTGGATGATGTCCAGAAATGGATAAACAAATCTTTTTATTGGTTTCAAATCGTCCATTTGGCTAAAACACTCACAATTAAACTTAATGACATAAAAGTGTAGGTTACATACTGTCAATAATATAATATCAGGTGGTTTCATTGGATACTGAGACGGTAGAAGGATTCTTCCATGGTAAACACCTCCTTGGAATTCAGTATTCGGAGGGCCCCTTACTGTAAAATGCCACTCAAATAGATTATCTTCTAATGGACTAGCACTATATTCTTCAGTAGGTTCAGCTAATTCCAAAGCCTCTCTCATCAACCGTTTAACTCCTAAAAGAACTTAAATATTTAAAACCACTTCAACAACACCAAAACACTAATTACCAGGGCTTTTTAAATGATATTTTGCCTCCATCACTAGAATTTTGACATTTACAAGTATAAACAAAGGATTTTGACGTGTACAAACGTAAACTTTGATTTAGTTTTAAAATTTTTTCACTAAACTGTGATGTAAAAGTACACGTAATGCTTAGTATGACATATAATTAGACTGATAATTATTATGTTATCGTTGTTATTATCTTTAGCAGTGCTAACAATACATAAAATCGGTCCGCTAACCTTTAAATCAGCTGATATCTTTCAAGGAAGCGGCTAGAAGCGCGAAAAGTTTCACTTTGAATTGGAAAAAGAAATCATTTGAATTTAATCAAATTTAAACACAAATAACGATAAAGTTTTATACGTTTACATAACAAAAAATTATATTCTAACGAATGTTTATAGACTCAAACCAATTAGTCCCCACACACCAGTAAAGAAAATGTTTTCTATTCTTTTAAAGTTTTTTATTGAATATATACACGAAATAAATTTTATATTATTTGTCATACTTCCCCCTAATTTTCTTAGAGTTTGGGAGTCAATTTTACCCCATTCTTCTACCATAAATATTGTAGTTCTTTTATATTCTTTGGGCGTCTTGTTTTACACTATTTTAAATAAATTACAGAAAGATGTTCAATTGGATTCATATCTGAAGACTGGCGTTTTTAATTGTTGTCTACAATTGTACAATAACTATTCTAGCAGTTTAAGTGCAATATATTTGGGATCATTATCTTGTTGAAAGATACATTAATCCCTTAAACCCAATTTTTCAGTACACTTTCCCAAATTTTCTTTTAAAATATACAAATAACCCACTTTTCCATCAATAAAAATTAAGTTTCCCACCTCTTCTGCACTCATATAGCCCCATATAAGCATAGATTCTCCTTCATATTTCACTATTGAGCATAATTTTTTCATTTTTCCTTTTCCAAAGAATAATTCGTCCATTTGATCCAAAAAGGTTTATTTTGGTTCATATGAAACAATTACTGAGTTCCTGAAGGTTTCCGGATGGTTTATATATTTCAAAAACAAAGCGTAAAGATATGTGAACGGAAATTAAATGGTTTGAATGTATGTTTCTCATATAAAATTTTAATATTAAATAATAAAACACATAATTTTCAGTTAAATTGTAAACTTATAAGTAAATTATTTATTACAGAGCAAATAAAACAGTTTCTCAACTATTACTAAAGTTTATTCTTTATTATGTACAATTCCTGAAACACATACACAATTTATAAAAATAGTACAAGCTTCTGGAATGCAAAAGAGATTACTCGTACGTGTTATGAAAAAATAAAATAAATACAAATATGAAATAAAAATACCCAATTTTACAATGTATATGTGTGTCAATAATTCATAAAATTATATAAGTAATTACATTCCTAATGACAAAAATATTACGATTTCTTTATGAAATACTGTACAAATACTGTGAAATACAGAAAACGAACTTATTCGGGATGAACGTAAAACATATGTGTATTATACTGTTCGTAAGTACCGAACTTTTTCTTGCAAAACGCGCATTCGTAATGCCTTTTAATAATGCAAGAATCCATTTTGTGATAATATAAAACCGACTTATTCTCGAACTTTTCGTCACAGTCTCCGCATTTGTAAACGCGTTTAATTTCTGGATTTTCAACTTGAGAATTAGTTGAATTAGTTGGCACTTCAACTTTTGTAAGTTCTGCAGGACGCAAAGCCATTTTTTCTTGTTGTTTTTTCTCGATTTGAGCTTTCGAAAAGCTTCTTATAGTTAAGTGAGGATTGTTTTGAACCAGCCTAGCTACAGCCGGGTTCAAATTCGACAGACGTATATCATTAGCAAATTGTTGAGCTGCGTTGTTTGTTATTGGAGGAGCCGCAGTAGGTTTTGTAATTGTATGAGATTTCGGAGCGACTTTATTTAAAACAGTTTTAGGTGGTTCTACTTTAGTTGGGGTTTGTTGTTTATGTTGCTTATGTATTCGCATATGACTATTGCGTGAGAATTTGGAAGGGAAACTAGAACAACAAATACCGCATTCGAACCCGTTTTCTGTTTTTGATTTCTTTGGGGTAATGTCATCGCTGTCGACGTCGGAATCGTTTGCTAACGCGGAAATATCTTTAACACAACTTCTGACTGGTCTTCGGGGCGGATCTGACGAAGTGCTGATTTCTGAAGAGCCTGATTTAGTGTCGGAACTTTTGGAGTTTTTCCGGGCGCTATTACCGTTACAGAGACGTATGTGTTTGTTGTATTCATTTACGTTGAAGAATACTTTGAAGCATTTTCGGCAGAAATACGCTTGGTACGGCTCTGTTCTCGCCTTGTTTGAACTTGATGGAGTTTGTGCTTCTTCATCTTCTTGGTGTTCTTGAGGTTCTTGCTTGACTTTAATTTCAGCCTTTTCTTCCATTAATTGTTTTATCTTAATGGGTTTCACTTTTGGTGGAAGAGTCAACATTTGCCCTACGACTACCCGTCCAGGTTTCTTTATTCGTTTTTTAAGTTTATGATTGCGCGTTGCTGGCCCGAAGACTTTATTGATTGGTTCTCCTTTATGTATTTTTAAGTGTTGTTCAAACAACAATTGTTGGTTTTTAAATTTTCGGCCACAAAACTTGCAAGTGTATTGGCAAATGTCGCTGAAATAGTGAGCTTCAATTGCCCAATTGTCTTTGAATGTGTGTCGACAGAGTGGACAATATTTTCTTTTTACGTCATTTATGATCATGTCTTTGTAGAAAACTCTTCTTCCTTCTTTGTCCATAGATTTTAACGGTATGTCGTTAATGTACACTATGTAGTTTTCAATTTTGAAAACGCAGTTCGATGGATCGGACGTTGTGTTAGGAACGAGAAGACTGTTTTGTTCTTCTTCGACAATGTGTTGAGTTCTTTCTCTATAAGGATTCGGGCTGTAAGATTTGGGTGGAGCTTTAAGCTCGGCTTCTGGTTTGACGCGAATTTCTTTTTGAGGACGTGTGTATTGCGGATAGGTTCCAGTAACTCTTCCTACGTAGTTGTAATAATATCCAACAAATTTTTTACACTTAAGACTATATTCTTTAGTGTCGCATCTTGGTCCAATATCTACTTTAATATGTGTGAGTTCATGTACAGATAAATCTACCAAATTATCAAACTTTTTCAAACAATAATTACACTCTGAGGGCTGATCTGGATTAATTTCAATATTGTACTCGTAAGAATTATCAACACTTGGTAAACTTAAAGGAGTATAAACTTCGTCTCGTTCTTGAGACACAGATCTCGAAATAGAAAATTCAGTCTCTGTGAAAGTTTCCGAAGTTATATCACTTACGGAATTTTCATCAATTAAATGGAGATTCTTGTTGACTTGCTTAAGAGCGCATTGTAAAAGCGTTGGAACCGAGGTTGGAACAAAAACTTGTTTCTTGGATTTTGGTCCTAAAAGTCTGCGTCTTTTACGTGTGTTTCCGTCTTCCATTCCAAGGGCAAGAAATGCAGATTCTGTAGATTTTTCATTTATTAAACTAGGAGTTAGAATTTTTAAACTAGGAGGGTTCAAGTCAAATGTATTGGAGGATTTTGATTTCATTTCTGCTTGGATTTGGCAACCACAATTACGAACTGGACGAGGGCTCCGCAAATTCGTAAGTTGAACGGTCTCTGGCTGTGATAACAAGTTTTAATTTCATTTATAAACATCACAAATTAGTTTTACCTGATAAACATTTTCTAGAGTATCTACGTAAAGTTTTACAGAAGGTTCGTTAAGTCTCTTTTCAAGACTCAACTTAAAATTATCATGGACTTCAACTGTATTCTTCTGAAAGGAACTATAATCATACAACTTCGTATAACAAAATTCACAGATATTTTTTGATAACGGGTCAGTACGATAAACCTGAAATAAAGAGAAACAGAAGTAAAATAAATCCGTTTCGTGTACAAGTAGGTTAACATACCAATATTGGCAAACATTGTTTAATTAAATGAATTATCTGTTGTCCATTTTCACATTTTTGAAATATATTATACATAAATTTATTTGAAGTCTTTCCACATAATCTACACACTTTATCCATGATGATTTCGTATTGTAAACACTAGAAAGGGATAACTTTTTTCCTTGTATTTTAACATATAGTAACTGTACACGATTAATATTATATACACAGGTTAATTATATTAAAAAGCGACTTAATATTACATATTTTCATGCTAGAATTCTGTACTTTTTTTGCCCGCTCCGCTTATAAATGGCATGGCCGGTCAAATGCCATAGAATGCCAAAATGAAAGGCTAGTGGCGGTAAAGACGAATCAAAGAAACTAAGAAAAAGATTGTCGAAGATGCTGAAATTGCTCTTAATAAGATAATTGTTAACGTATTTTTTTTTTGAAAGAGTATATCCTGATTTTTAAAACAAAATAAAAATTTGGGTCAAAGATAATACATTCGGTCAATAAAATATCCAAAAGATTATTTTTAAAGAATTTCAAAGTATTTTCAAGAATTTTTTTATATTTCGGAAAGAACTAAATTTTTTCAATATTTTCAAAATTTATACTAATGACTATAAATATTAAATTTTAATGGTTCAGAAAAGGAATATTTCATTTAAAAAAATTATACAAAGCTCCTAATTATTAAAATAAATAAATTTTGTGATTATCAGTGAAACAATGTTGTTTTTTTTTATAAGTACAATAATTATAATTATGAAATAAGAATCATATTTTTCTAAATTTCCATAATGAAATTTAAAATTAAATTCAATGCGAGTTCAAATTAAAAACTGTACTAATAAAATTTGTTATTTCTTTTGATTTATTTTCTTAGTGTTCTTACTATTAATTAAATTGTTTGGTTAAATTTTATTAGTGATAATTTTATTCGCGTTTAACTAAATCTAAGTTTGGCAAATTTTTTAATTATTAAGTAACTTTTACTCTATATTTTATATTATAAATATATCACAAATACAAATTGTTTTACAAATACTTTTATTTAATTAAAAAAATATCCCAAACTTATAATTGA
Source organism: Stenolophus ochropezus (assembly GCA_035578165.1). NCBI lineage: Eukaryota > Metazoa > Arthropoda > Insecta > Coleoptera > Carabidae > Stenolophus > Stenolophus ochropezus. The sequence goes on from JAQOWZ010000008.1 coordinate 25,424,876, forward strand.
TAATGAGAAAAAAATTGATTGGAATAAACAGGTACAAAAAAGTTTCAATATAAAGTAAATAAATTTTATAACTGAATAATAAACACGTATATTTGTAATCGGTTAAAATTTTATTTAATTCAACAATAATATATAAATATAATAAAAAATTACAGTTAAAAGAGTTGAAGTAACAAATTTACTGCAAAAATTCAACAAACAAATTTGTACACTCGTAAAATCTTATCCAAAATGCTGTAAACATCAAATGATTAAAATGCATTTCATATAACTAATACCAATATATGTTGCATAAATAAATAAGTTATTTACAATTCAGGTTCAGTAAAAATTAACGTAATTTTTTACTGATTCTTTCAATCAGCTCATCAATTCGCGCGCTGGTTCCCTTGAAGACCTTTGGATCTGGGCCGATCATCTGTATTAATTGGGGCACTTCCTGACCAGAAATTTGGGTAAATTGCACCAAAGCTTTCATACATCTATACAGTTGTTCTTCAGCTGGCTTCGAATTGAAATATTGGAGTAATGCCATTGTTAACTCCACTGCTACATCGTCAAATACCTAAAAGAAAATAAACAATTTATTTCTACTTCATATTGTAGTTTTCATATTTAAAGCTGTGATAAATAAAGCTGCTTCTATATCTAAAAAAAATATACAATTAATGTTAGTTTTTTTTTTCTAAAAGCAAAACAACAATTTACGACACAAATATACCTTGGAAAGACTGCCTTTGGGTAAAATTCTTCTCAGCTTTAAATTTTTGAACATTTTCTGAAACGATATCGGTCTAAAAATATCTAATTCTTAATTACAACAGACAATCGACCAAGGTGGCTATAGGTGTCCGAATAATTAAAATAATAATCTCAACAATAAATGAGGGACTAAACAATTCTTTCTTATATTGCATTTATAATAAACTATAATAACATCGAAACAAGTACGTTTATAGCTTTATAGTGCTGTTATAATAGCCTAGTACAATTAATTTCTTTAGGGTTGGTGATTCTGCTCAAATGTCAAAAAATATTGAATGTTGAAACTCGCTACATAAACGATTTGTTAAGAATTTTTTTTTTGTAAAAGTTAATAGTACTAAGAAAAATAAAAAATAGAGTAGTAGAGTTAGAAAGAGGTAGAAAAAAAGTGATTGATTGATGCTACAGAAATGAGGTTAGATAAAACAAAATCTTTTAAACGTCACTTATGGGTAATACCAACTTTTACAAAATTTTCGACATTTTGATTTTTATTTAAAAAATGCTTAGAAGTTGTAAAATAATAGTTATTTATAGAATATGGGAATAAAGTAATGTTTTATTCCCGAGACTGTAATTGATGCCAGAGATGTAGCAAAAGCTATTTTCAGTTTAGGGATTAACGAAGTTTATTCCCGAAATGCATACAAAACTTTTATTCCGACCATTAAATTTAAATAATGTAATTTATTTATGCTTAATTCTTAAATCTCAGACACACGACAAATAATGAAACATTTCATTCGTTTAAAGAAACTTTAAAAAAATCTATTCCCGAACGGGAGAAAAATAGTAAAAAGGATTTATTTCATAACAGTCGATTATTTTGTTTGAAGGGAAGGACCTCTCCACTGCGCATCGTCTCTGAAATTCCCTTCAGAAAATTTTAGATTCACAAAGAAAACAATTTGAGATTATTAAATGGAATTACTTAATTAAAAAAATAATAACTCTCTCACCAAAACAATTTTTATCACCAAATTTTCAACAAATGACTTAAGATATTAAAAAAAAATGTTTAATTCCCCAATCGTTGCAGATTATTTTATAAATACTATAAATTTGTATAAAGGGGCGATACAGACCACAGTTTTTACCTCCTTGGTAGCCAGATTATGAATTATGGCTGTACCACGATCCACTAAAACTTGATCATCTGATAACAATGAATGCACTGCAACTTTTGTTGTAATTCTAATGTTGCTGATTTGCTGATTGCAGAAGTTCCATTCGGAAATGTACATCAGCCATTCAGAAGAACTCAAATTCTCGAACATATTTGCAAACTACAAACATTTCATTAATATCACTCTCATTATTCATTTTGATTTGAACTTACGAATAAAGCTACAGCTTTTTGTTCATCTAATGTCAACCTATCGATATCATGAGCAAAGTTCATCATTATGTGTTCCTTCCTGTCTTGATGAAGGAGTAAAATGATGTCATCCTTGAGTGCAGCTGCTCCAAGGACATTCAGAGTCCTTGTACGAATTTCTGGAGATAAGGATTTGTCATGCAACAAACGTCCAATGAAATCTAGGAAGTTGTCGCCTAAAGCCCAACTTCCTTCTCCTTCTAACATATATTGCCTCAGTTCACCAAGAGATTGTTTCTCATCTGGATTTAGTTTATCATCTACAAGGCTCGCTAATGCCTCATATTCTACTTTAACCTGCAATATATATCATCATTAATAAAATTATTTCTACGAGCTATCATGTCTTTATTAGTATTTTAAAAATTATACAACGTTTTGTAGTTGTTTGTAATGTTATTATCATATTTCGAAGAAATCAGTTTACTATCTAAACTAAACCAAATAAGCGACTATCTGCGTTTCTAAATTTATATCACATATACATCAGTATTAAACGAGAAATAAAAGATGAGCTATCGAAATAATTTTTATTCCTTTAGTGTATTTTCTGTATCATTTTTGAGTACTTGAAAATATATAATGTCTTTTACTCTACAAACATATAATATTTATCACTATTAAAATGGAGTTACTCACAATTTTGTTAAATCTAGACTAATATTTTATTGTTTGCTTTATTGATATGTGGAGTAGAACTATTTTGCAGTTGGCTAAATAAGTATTAAAATATTAGCACTCTGTTTATGAGAAGAATACTTCTTAATAGTAAACGAAATATGATTTTTCTGTTTTATTTTGTTTCTATATGTGTTTATTAGTTTTCAAATAAACATACTATATATCTATTTTATGAAAATCGCAATAGTAAACGAGTAAAAAATTAATAAAGATTTTCATGACATAACTACGACGAAAAAGAAACAAAAAATCCAGTTTTTGTGAACACAAGCGTATAACAAATAGCTTTCTAGAAGGGAAAATGACGTCACGGGAACACGCGTACCTATAATTTTTGATTATTCATTTATAGATATCGAAAATTTTATAATATTTTTTTATATTTTTAGGCTGTTTTTAATCCTAAAATTAATTTTCAATGTAAATTGTCTCAAAAATAGTACATTACTTAAGAAGTTGGGACCATATACCTATTATTAATAGGTATATGGTTGGGACTTTCCCACCGAGTGTGAAGTTTGCCACGCGCGAAGCGAATGCTGCCAATTCATAGGAGGGGGAGAAGCCTGTACTTCTCCCACTAGTAAAGTACGATATTTTTTCTTACAAGCAATTCGACTTTTCATAGAAATCTGATTTAGATAAATTTCTATGAGACATACGGTCGAATTAATTTAAAATAAAATATTTTACTTTCGAAAAACTTTATTGGACGAATAAATGAAACAAATTAAATTTCGGTACATAAAAGTAAAATAGATATATTTTAACAAAATATGTTTTATTGTTGAAAAAAATATTATTTATCGCATTGTGTGAAAAAAACTTGATATCATCAATGAAAAATCTAATATAAAATAGTGACAAATACCGAGATAAATTTAAACTAAATAAATGTACACAACGATCCGCCAAATTATAATTAAGCATGTTAAATTGGCTTGTTACACTTCATAATTCAACTCTTGGCAAATTTAAACCAATTATCTTAAATATCAATCAAATATAGAAAGATCTAGGGGTCTTTGTATAAATATCAAAAAATGTTGTATGTCGCACATTTCTTATGTTGTTTGTAAGTATTTATTTTTAAAAGGGGTAAATGCTCGTTCAAAACAATGAATTAAATTAAAAACATTTATGTTGATAGTAATCACAGCCAGAAATAATTTTCAATGACCTCTAACTTTATAAAAGATCTTGCGAAATATAAATCCTAAAATAAACTAACAATCCATGACGTAGCAACAAATAAGTGCCAATTACATCGTCATAAGATTATACTTACATCAACTGCATCTTTAAACACAACCGGTGGTTCTCTATTCTTTTTCCTCTCTTCTTCTTCTTTCCTCTCCTGCTCCTCCAGGTCTAAGTCTACAGGTTGAGCTTCAGCTCCGTTCACTTGGTCAGCCATTTGGGTTACAGGTGTTGAGTTTTCGAACGGGACAGTCTGTGATAAAACAGGAGGTGATTGTTGTAATTCTGGAGGAAGACTTCGGCCTTCTTTTAAAAGTTTCCGTCGTTTCTTTTCCTTTTTGCGCTCTTTCTTGGCTAGTTTCTCGTTTAGAGAATTGCGCTTTTCTTCTAACTTGAGGGAGTTAAACCTAAGAAAAGAATAAAAATAATGATTCAAGTCTTCGTTTTGTTGATTGCCGATTTACATAATATTGATTTCAATAATAAGGACAAGTCGATTTAAGTAATGTACATTATAGATTAATTTGAACTATCTTCTGTTTTCAACTTGATTACAATAATTCAGTAGTGCTCAACCCATTGTGATTTTAAAACTTTATAATAGTTATATTTACAAAGACGTTAAGCATTTTTTTATATTTGTACAGGAAAATAATTGTGAAAGAAAGCATACATGTGCAAATTTGGTGAAAATAAATGATTGTGTAACATCACAAATGTTTTTAAATAAACTGTTTTCTTCGTGAACCGAAAATTTTCTATAATATATTAAACACATAAATTCCGTTATAGTTATTTTGTACTATAATAATTTTCTTGATTTTAATGCCTACGTTTACGTAAATAATAAATATAATTGATAAAATAGTGAAATCTTTTGAAACAATGGTGCTAGTGATATTAATGTCAAAACTAGTGACATGTCAAATTGCAAATATAAACGATTAATATTTTTTGAATATCTAATTCATTTGTAGTATTATTATCTATTATTATTTATTGTGTGCCTTTTCAAGAATAAGTGCTTGTGTTATGGAATATTTTGATCTATTTTTGATAATTGCATAGACTAGCGTATGTGACGTCACGTAATATTAAAATGCATTGTCTCCGAAGGTATTATTGTATAACTTTATTTTCTGCACTAACATACATTTTAAAGCCAATGCCAATTCTTAATAACATAATTTAAATGATTCTCCCAATTGTTTTGTTTTTCTTTCTTTCTGCAATCATTTATTAAATCGAGTTGAAATATTTAAAAAGAGTAAATCATCATTCAATTTATTATACTTATAAAGATTCTGTGTAAAAATGTGTTGTCCTCATTTCATAATTATTTATTTACCAATTGTCATATATTTAACAGGTTTTATAAAACATTTTGACTATTTTTAGAGTAATATTTGCTCGTCTGTCTGTCTGGAGATTTGTGAACATGTGTAGAGAAAATTTGGTTGTACAAATATTTATGAAACTCTATATTTAAATTTTTAACATCAATAGGACAAATTGATCTACTTTTAGAAATAATTTTTTTCAATATTAAGAGGAGTAGTGAAGTATTTATGCGAATATTTCTGTAAAACATTTCAACAAAAAATATTTGCATAAAGTTGCAATAAAACATATATCTATTTTTATGTAGAAATATAATAATTTTATGATTTTTTATCGTTTATATTTCATATAGAATTTTTCTATACATACAGGAATTGAATTTATTTAAATATCTATTATTTTCTAACTAAATACACACAAAATAAATAAATTATAAAATACAAAAATAAAATGTAGTTAGTAACAATTTTATATTTCAAATAAATTTCAAACTACATAACAAATATAAAAATAAAATAAATAATTTTGTTAACAATACATATATGATTTATTTCTAAACAAATATCTACAAGCATTTAGTATCGGAAGACACAAACAAGGAATATTAGTAACAATTCGGCGTAAATAACAAAAGCAACTAAGCACAAACCATTTCTATCCAACAACACTCATTTTTTCTTTCCTGACCTGGCTTCTTCGATCTGCGAGTTGAGCTCCACGAAGTCCGGACTCGGTTCTCGGGCTCTGGTGGGCAGCGGCTGCAGCGGTAGTCTCTGCACTTGGTTTATCGGGAGGTTCTGAGCGCTACTTTCCAGCTGGTCCAGCAACGGACGAAGTGTCTGACCCAGAGGTGTGGATAGCAACACGTCGGGAAGATCGAGAATGTATTTAGGAATAGGAACTCCGCATAAGAACTGGGATACTTCGTCAGAGAAGTTGTTGCAGTTGTGGTTGATTAGGGAATACTGAGAACCACTAAAGTGTATAAAAATATTAAAAAATCGTTGTTAATCTCTAGTACCTAAGGTACTTATTTCAACACTAGTTGCACTTGCATTTTAGTGGTGTAAGGAACCTACAGTTTATAGTGAGTTCCGAACCACTTGTACAAAGCGGTATTTTTATTTGAATATATAGGCGAAACTGGGGTTTGAACCCAGATTTCACATCCAGCTCAATTTGAGAAATATTGTTTTCTAAAATTATGCATTTGAATTGTAACATCATCTCTGCTCATTCTAGTGGTATTTAACAAATATAACCTAATTTATTTTCTATGAGAGTAGATATTTTATATATATTAGGTCTTTATATGAAATAGCTAAACTTAATATAAACGAAAATAACAAGAATATATTAATTTTATAGAATTTACTTCAAAAACAAATATAACCTTAAACATCAAAAATCAAAATAAAGGATATAACAGTTCGTAGTTCTGTTTCAATCCGCAATGGCGTTACAGGCGCAATTCCTGGCCAATAAAAATCCTTACTTTAAATTGAAAATATATTACGTCACAAACGAGTTAACGTCATCAATGTGAAAGTTTTTGAAAATAATTAGTAAATATTTTCCGATTTTAATGTAATTTTTCTTTATCTAGGCCATAGATTGTGAAACTATGAACAGTAATTTACTTAAATTTGTTTTTTTTTGTATGTTGAAGGTTATATTTGTTTATCGTAAATATAAAATATTCTTTAACAAAATCAAAGAAATATTCTTTTATTCGTTTGTAATAAGTATTCTAATTTAAAATTAACATTAATATAATTGGGATATTTAGTATAATGTAGAGTGGTTGTAAATAAATAAATAAATGTAGTGTATTAAAGTTAATATAATTTTTTCTCTTATAAAAAACTTAGCTTAAAAACCACTGGACTGAGTGGAGATGACGTCACAGCACATCGCATAATTAAAAAAAATTATCTTAAAATTACCTTAGTATATGAAATGTTTAAACCCGGTTTTCTCTAATTATTATCTTTTTTTAAACCCCTTTAAAAAATTAAAAATAGTTTATGGACCATATAAATCGTTTTGATATGACTCAACTCTGGAATTCAGAACTAGAACCAACGGCGCATTAAGTTACACTTCCAGAAACATAAATTCATATTTTTCTAATTATTCCGTTTACTAATCTGCTTTTGGCAAATATCGGTTGTAAATTAATTTTCAAACATATCTCAACGTTAATAATTAAAATCATAAGCAATTACTGTTTTAAAATGCAAAAAATCTGCACTTACGCGTATGTAGATTCGCCTAAGGCTTGTATATAGTCCCGGAAGACTATGTACGGAACAAACGTCTCTCCCAACTTTTCCTTGCGATGTGGTTCACCCAGAACAGTAGAACCCTAAGTACCAAAATTATAAATATAGAAAATATTCAATGTAGGTGGAGGATAGAACTTTCTAGTACATGAATCACATTCTTAACTATTTATATTCACCGGAAAATTTTCAATGAGAAATAAGTGCAATAAGGAAATAAACAGAATGAAAAATAAAGTTAATCACCTTAAGCGTCTAATTGGAAATTATATACGAAAAGAACAGAACAGACTGTAAGCCGGCAACAGGATGGCAGGAAAATGTATTTATTTATAGAAGGACTTCCAAATTTAGCATGCAAGCGTTCAAACTTTCAGAATGCAGTGTATGCTGCCCTCTAGGCAATACAATGACCTTTCTAACTAAACACCAGGAGATGCTTTCCGACAGTTGTTGATTTTTTTATTATTCTTTTAAATATCAATATTACGTAAGAAATTCCCTTGAAGTTAATATACATACTTAGCTATTTTTACTTAAATATAAATATCATTAATTTAAAACGTATTCAAGGAGTAATTATATATAAATAAATTTTACTAAACATTGTTAGAGGTTAACTATTAAATGCTTTTAAATATAAATATTTATATTTACACAAAGCTACGCATTGTGAATAAAAAACTGCTAGCTGGCAAGAAACAAAATTACGTAAATAAAACAATTGTTTGTTTATAAAATTCTTACCGGTGTGCAAGTCTGAATTCCGGCAGATCCGAAAAAATACTCCATTCCATAAGCAATTATAGAAGTATGCCATATTCCATCAATAGGGCGATCTATTAAATCACAAATTAGTAATAACCTATAAAAATATGAGATGTTTTACCTATTAACATGGGTGCCATGAACGATGCCATTCCATGAGATAAATCGTAAACATATAATTCCACAGGAGTCCCAATTTCATTTGAAGCCATGTTTATTAATTATTAATACACAAACTTTCACTCAACACAGAAATGTTTGCAAATGTCAAATTTGATTTGTCACAATAGGACTGATATTTGTTAGAAATGACACAGCTTTTAAAATTTGCCAACTTTATATCACTGTCGAAAATCACTATGATTAAAAATTACATCATCATTTTTCATCAAAAATGATTAAATGCGCATAAGTGAATCTAACACCTCACGTGTACTGTTGAGGAATGAATAGTCACAAATGATCCTGTGCTTTTAGAAACTTGCACTTGGTTAGATGCCATCATTTTCTCAAAAATTATTTTTGGTTTAGACTGTGAAGGTTCCTCATATATTTCATTACCGGTACAAAATCGTTAAAAACCAGGTCACATTCTAATTTCATTGGTTATATTAGGATCTACGCAAAATTCATAAATAAATTACGTACTTCTAACAATCTCCATAGTATTTACAAACAAACAGTTAATTTTAATATTTAAAAACACTTTGTATACACAACAACAAAATAGTGCATTTGATAAGTACACTATTTGCAACTCTGCAAAAATTATGTAATCATGCTTTATCAAATTATTAAAAATAAAACATAAATTTATCGTTTTGCTCAAGTTACATGTACGGGTCTTCAGGTAGTTAAAAATATTTGTAGTATAAATAATATTTATATGTTAGTTTAAAAGCCAAAATTATTTTCGTAGGAAATGCAGCTTGATTATTAAAAGAGCGCATACGGATTTATATTTTCACCTGATTGTCGGTCGTGCCCCCGTAGTTTTAAAAATAACTTATTACTAATTGTCCTTAGGTCGTCAAAACCTATGCCAGAAATGTTTCCCGTTTACTAAAACTGCGTACTTCTATAATATTTATATATTTATTTAAAGAAATACCGGCTTTCTTGAACAAATAATACCGTTTGTAGTTCTTTTGGGAAACAAAGGAACAAAAAATCATTTTGTCATGATTGTACGATAAATTTGTAATAAGATAATTAAAAGAAATGAGCATGACAAACAAAATATTAAAAGTTAATCATCATTTTTATTTAAAGTAGGTTTTTAGAAAAGTATACATCGTTTCCACTAGTGGTATCAATAGTTGAGAGTTGGCATTACGTGTTCAGTGCCAGTCACTTCAAGTCGTCAGTTCGCTAATGGAGCCTGTTCTTGATGTCAAAAAATAAAATGATTGTAAGAAATTCAAAGCTTTTATAGAAATTAACATGAATTTTTCATATCAGTAACCTCATTAATAGCTTCATTTTTCTTAATTTGCAGCTGTACATTTAATTCATAATACTGTTATTTCATTTTGATTCGCAACTTCTGAAAAATGTATTCCCCCAAAGACAAAGGATTTAAAGGAAAATAATTTAAATTTTATATGAAATTTATTAATGATTTCGTGTTGTAATTAAACTATAAACCTGTACTTTTCATCTTATGAAGTCTTGTTATGGTTTAGGGTTATGTTGAATGATTTTGTTTTCCTTTCTTGACAGACTCTTCGAATTCAATCTTCCGAAGGAACGAAGAGACTAGAAGTGGATCCTTCTGATTCAACATGCCAGTTATTCGAGCAAGTCCATGCCGCATTTGGGTTGAACACTTTTGCATTTGCTATATATCGGGAACGCAATCAAAAAGATGAGATCCGGAGCTCTAAGTCACGTACTATTCGCAGTATTGGGCTCAAACATGGGGATATGTTGTATCTTTCTCCCATTAATGGGACTGTCTTGTTTCCTCAGCCTTCCACTAGCGCACAGGTACGACAAATTCATTTTTTGACGAGTGCAGTGTGTAGCAAATTGGTGATTTCAGGCGATTAATAAACCATCTGGGGAACCTGTAAGTGAACCATCTACGAGTGGGGCAAACCACAATTCAGTTTCAAGGTGCTCTTCTTCTATTGTGCAGGAAGATGATGTAGATACTCAGTTGTATAAATATGACGGGAAAATCCAAAGGAAACGAGACGAAAAACTGTAAGTTCTTACAATATTTACATTTTCCACAGTCTGAATTTTCACCGATCATTTTGCCAATCATACTTTTATCCGCATTCACATATTTTTCTCTTTGCACTCAAAACATCCAAACATTCATTTTAAACAATATAAGTTTTATTCTTTCAACCGCATTCATAAAATGAACCCCTTCCTCTTAAAAACACAAAATCAAACAATAAAAATTTTATTCAGTTTTTATTATGTACGTGAAATAAGGAACAAGCTACTGAAAAATGTAATTTTTCGTTAGTACGAAGCGAAAGACAATTTTATTAACTTTACACTAATATTTACAACAAGGCTTAAATTTTAAGCAATACACAAAAAAGAACTAATCGAAATTTTGACAACAGTGGTGAATAGTTCATTTGCCATTTTCTATTCTATTCAAATTAATTTTTAAGATGCTAGTGCTTTGTTTATGAGATCACACAACTACTTAACTTTATTATACATCCAATGAAACATTAATTATCGTCAGTACCATTGTCTGTACAGCTTATGTCTTATTTCACTTACAAGAATAGGTTTTATTAAATGCAAAAATATAATGATATACAGTGATGTTAAATTACCGTAATTTATAATTTTGATAAATTTCCCTCGTAATTCACAATTTTTTATTATCATTTTAAATTTTCTTGTATTTTATAATTTTGGTAAATTATTACCGTAACTTACCGTTTTTTAGTACCATTTTAAATTTATTGTAAATTTGTGTTTAAAATGTAGGTATTTAAAATAAAAAAAATAAGAAACAGATTGTAAATAAGAAAATACAGTTGAAAAAAATAACTTACAATTCCTAAGTTTAATAACTATTACAAAATATATTAAACTAATTTGCTACAATTATATACAAAAGGAAATAAACATAGACAATATAAAGTGAGTGTATGTGAAACCTTTATTCAGATAAGAAACCACAATCAGATTCTAATTCACTGCCTGTCTCCGAATCTAATCCATTTGATTTCTCAGATCCTTGAACAAATTAGTCATTTTGCAAAATACTTTTGGGTTCGCATAATTTTATTACAATATAGAAATATTAACATTGCAGATCTTTCGTTTTTTGTTATGAATATTTCTAAAATATGTGATTTGGTAATTAATGGTAATTTAAAATTGTAAATTACGAATAAATTACGGTTATTAATTTGTTATAAATACTTACCTAAAATAACAAAAAGTTTTTAAAAATAAAATATAAACTCTTATTCCACAAACAATATTTTCTGCGTTCAATTCAGCTGCTTTATAGAAAATCCGGTTTAATTAAATAGTATGTGTAAATTATTTGTTGGTGTTATATCAGTTATAAATACATTATTTATATTTTTCTTATTGGTTTCTTAACAGTTTTATCTACATTTTTATTTTATTTCAGTTGATATTTAATATTATTATTTTATTTATAAAAGTTACAATTAATTTTAGAATTACATCACGTTTGTTTGTTTGTTTTAAAATATAATCAAATTTTGTTGTTAAATAGTTTACGATACAGAACGTGTAATAAGAGAAGAGGTACCGAAAGAATGTAACTTATTACAATTAGTATAAAGCGCTTAATATTTTTGTTAACCTAAACTAATAATCACATATTAATTATCGTCATTTGTATCATTGGCTGCCATTTATGACATATTCGGCAAACAATCTATCCTGCAGCACACATCATCTCGTATTTCACACACTACATTCATAAAATGTATTCCTTGTACTCAACATCCTTTTTAAAGAAATAATCAGACAGGCAGTCAATTGATAAAATTTATTTCAAAGCCGACGTTTCGATTTCACTGAACTGAAATGTCGGCTTTGAAATAAATTTTATCAATTGACTGCCTGTTTGATTATTTCTTCATAATACATCCTACAACAGTCGATCATCAAAATTCCTTCTTCCATTTTAAACTCACCAAATGTACTTTTGCACCAAACTATCATTACAATTCCGCAACATTTTTGTAGTTGTCGCCACAACTCGAACGGCTGTTGCGTACACTGCTCTCCATTGGAGCCCTTCGACGAATCTTACCTCAAAGAACAAAACATAAAACACTTATCCTTCCACTCGTATCTCCGCAAAATGACTTCGGGAGTGGACCGCGGGAAGTTCCTGGCCCTGGAGGACATCTCCTGCCGCATCAAAAGCGGCTGCAAGGATCACCCTCCCTGGCCCAAGGGCATCTGCTCCAAGTGCCAGCCCAACGCCATCACACTCAATCGCCAGATCTACCGACACGTGGACAACGTCATGTTTGAAAACCCGAACCTGGTGGAACGATTTCTCAACTACTGGCGCACAACGGGACACCAACGTATTGGGTTTCTTTATGGCAATTATGAAATCCACTCCGATGTGCCTTTAGGTAAGGAAACGCTATTTTACAAAATGGGAAACAAAGAAGAACTGAATTGAAATTTTAAACAGTAAAAATAAAGTTTAATTTATTAGTTTTTCGTAATGAGAGTCGCCAAATATTATTCAAGTAAAATACCGTTGTTTGAATGGTTTGGAATATAATATAACTTCAGATTCCTCGAAAAATATAAATATAGATAGTAGACTAACCTTTATTACAGAAATATAAGAAAAATTGTCATAAAATGCCTGTGGTACGTAAAGAACTCTTCTATGAATATAGGAATATAAATTTAGCTAAAAAATAAATTATATAAAAAATAAAACAAAATTTTAAAAATATTGGCCCACATTATAGCCAGATTTTTGAAGAGCGCTGACATTTAGCCTCATAAGATTGTAATGTAAAAGCACGATTCCCGAAAGCGATATTATTATAAAAGTGCGCTCTAGTACGGGCTATTGAGTTGATTTTTGAAACATAAGTTTAGGTACAAAAAATAGGCAATATGTTATGACTATAGTCTTCTTATAGTAAAACGCGTGTTCTTTTTATTTATTTTTACTTGAATTATTATTAATGTACAGGAATATTGAATATTTTCATGTTCAACATTTAATTTATAAAGTCAGTCTAATAAGAAAATAATAATTCCATTTTCAATAGTTGTTAGTATGTGAATATATCAGATGCGGGATTTTACTTTTTTTACATTTTTTTAACTAAGCAATTTTTATTAAAATTTAATGTAGAAAGCGCAGTGATAATGTTTCCGTTTCATTTATCGAGGGTCCTAAGTTCGAATCCTTGCCAGGGTTTTTATAATTTCATTTTAACAATGTATAAAAATCCAAAAGTTAATAGAAATTTAGCGAAAAGTAGTTCATCCCCATATAATATCACCATATATATACGAAAAGTAGCAAAAAGCAAGTAACAATAAATACAAATAAATAAAATATGCGGGCAGTAGTGGCTCACTTGATTAGCGCGTTTTACCTCGAACTGAGCGGAGTGTGAGATCTGGGGTTCGATTCCCACGTCGCCAACTATTAACCAAATAAAAATACTACTGCGTCCAAATAGTTTGGAACCCACTATAAGCTGTAGATCCCTTGCAAATACTTTAAACTAACAACCTACTCCAACAAAAATGCAAGGAAAAATTATCATGGAACATTTGAAGTTTACTTCTCAATTTTACCTGTGGCCAAAACTTCTAGGGTTTTAGCGCTAATAAATGAAATGAGTAAATAAAATATAGCAATTTAAAATTTGCTTTTACATATTTCCTCACTTATAAATAATAAAATTAGTAAGGGACATCAATGTTCGACTGAATGAATGATAAGGAAGAAGTTCTAGAAGAATTCAATCAATTTATTAAAATACAACACGAAACGTTGGTATGAATTGTATTTTAATAAATTGACTGAATTCTCCAAGAACTTCTTCCTTAATAAAATTAGTGTTGATTATCTTCACATTTTGTTTTGAATTATAATCAATCTCCCGTAGGAATTCGCGCGGTTGTGGCAGCGATCTACGAACCCCCGCAAGAATCAACCCGCGACAGCGTGCGTCTCCTGCCAGACGACCGCGAGGCCATCGTGGAAGAGCTCGCGTCTCGTCTGGGACTGCGCCGCGTTGGTTGGATCTTCACCGATCTCATTGCTGAAGACATGCAGCGTGGTACGGTCAAACACGTTCGCCACGGCGAAACGCATTTCCTGTCTGCTCAAGAGTGCATCATGGCCGGCTACTACCAGAACCAGCATCCCAACCCGAGTAGATACGCGGCCAGTGGGCTCTTCGGTAGCAAGTTCGCTACGGTTTGCGTCACAGGTGAGAAAAGTGGTTTTATTTCTATTCTGCATTCTAATGGGTTCACTTATAGTTTATTCTAGTGATAAAATTGCTTAATTTATATTCTTTATGTTAGTGATATTATTACTTTTTTTTTGCGTTTTCTTGTTTGAGACGTGTCTTCATTGAAACCAATCCTGTCATTGTTATAGACAGAATAAAGCTCTAGAGATTATTCCCGAGAATATCGCTTTTGTTGTTTGAAATAAATGTTGTGTGTAAAAAAAACAATCTAATTGAATATAACTCGAGAGTTTAATAAATTAGAGAATAATATGAGAATTTATCGAAATCTTTTTATCTTGAGAAGCTACTGCCAAATGATAACAAGTTTTTATTAATTTATTTTCACTCTTGTGATAATATTATTGAAAATTAATATCAAATGTTAAATTTTGTTAAATAAACAACCCAGGAACACAAACCGTAACGAAACGGTAATCAAATACAGCTCCAATATTTAACTTTTTATGAAACCGTAACTGAAAACCAAAACCTATATTTTATTTCTTCAAATATTTATTTTGTAACTGAAAACATAACCGAACCGAAAAAATATCGGTACTAAAACCATTATAAGTATAAATATTGAACTAAACTGGAAATATTAATCCTAAATTTTACTTATTTTAATAGAATGGTAGTGTAATTAATGTAATAATGATTAACTAGTTATATTTTAAAGCACAATTATCATTTCTAGATCACAATTTAAAATTAAACTAACTATACATTTTCTTAAAACAACTTACAATTAAAACCGAAACCGTACCGAAATCGAAATTAATTTTTTTATTTAATGGAAATGAAAACCAATATAATACTTCCAAAAAACCGTTACCGATAACTGAAACAGAATTTTTATTAATGTAAAATCCGTTAACCGTAACTGAACCCCAAATTTTTTCAGTTCGAGTTCATGAAACGATCACAAATGGTTATTAAGAATTATGTTCGTACTGTTTTGAATTTAAAAGTAGTTGTGATAGGAAGTGAAAAAATAGAGTAGTAGAGTAAGAAAAAAAAAAAACAGAAATAGAGAAATAAATCGTAGATGATTAGTGTAACCAAATGTCCTGGATAACAGTGCTCTGTCCCGATTTAGTACATCTCCCAAAAAATGAGCCGGTTTCTTTATTGGCATACTATTTGCCTGATTTTGAGGGTCAAGGATACACAGTAATAAAAAAGCTCAGCTCCGTGGTTATTGTTAGATGTCGATGTTTATTTTGGCGAACGCACCAATAGAAGTCATCTACCCATTTTCACTATATCCAGGCACTTTCTTTCGACCCAAAACAATCGGATCGAGCAATCCAAATCTCATTTGTACCTGTTCTTTTGAATTGGATTGCAATCCTTGTTTACGAAAATAAAAACAGAGATTTTAGCGATTCGTTCGCAAAAACGGAGTTACAATAAATTTGTTTGGTTAAAATATTCTTCTGTTCTGTGATACAAATAATAAAATTGACATTAATAAAGATATTATGCATTTAAATTAAATAATACTATAATAAACGGAACTAATAAATTAATTAGATACAAATAATACTGCCTTTTTATTCATAATCGCACTTTCAATACAATTTTATACTTCAATAGCAGCAAATTTGAATTCGTAACAATAATTCTTTTTCTTATTAGTACCGTTTAGTGATAGTTGATATAACAATTAAGGATTGCAAATCACCCAGAGTTGTTCTTTCTCGTGGTATTCATGACGTCATGCGATCCGATCACACCAATCAAGCGCTTATCAGTGTTTCTTTTTGTTGCCATAAAACTGCTATTCTACGTTATATATTCAAGTCATGTTATATAATTATTTAAGACTTGAAAATCATCATATATAAAATATACACTAATAATTATTACTATCCTAATAGTCCTACTGGATTGTTTTATGTCGCGAAGCACATTTTTGTACTATTTTCCAGTTAAGCTTTTCCCGTTATTTCCTATTCATTCATATCACATATAAATAAATAATAATGAGAAAACTCTAAAGAATATACACGATTCTATAAAATACTATCATTTTTAAATAAAACAAATATATGTGAGAAGTTTAAATATGAAATTTCATTAAATTCGCCCAGCCGAATTTTCTTTGTAATTGCACACATACATCCAGACCGACAGACAGATGGATATCCCGTTAAAAATAGTCAAAACATATTGTGCAGACATTCAATTCTATATAAACATACACTAAAACATCGAAAAAATAGTTCAAAGAACTCAGTTCATAATATTGCCGCTTATTTTGTTTGAAATGCTGGATCATTGTTGCAAATCTATTCTTAAATTTCCTCCTTGACAATTTACAGTTCTGTAATATGTTATTCCATATTTTGAGATTATTTTTCTCGTTTTGCAGGAGATGCAAGCAACCAAGTACACATGGAAGGCTACCAAGTGTCGAATCAGTGCATGGCGCTTGTTAGAGACGGCTGTCTGGTTCCTACGAAAGATGCCCCGGAATTGGGATACGTCAAGGAGTCCACGGATAAGCAATACGTACCCGACGTCTATTACAAGGTCAGTACCACTTTTAATATACGAAATACTCAGAAGTATTTATGGTTTGTTGTTTAGCGTATTCTATTTACACTCGAATCAGATCTATCAAGTTTCGGTTTCGGTTGCTAGAAAGAAACAACCGGGTTTTAATTTCAGTTTTTATAGGAAATGAATTTTGATTTATAGTTTTACTGTTTTGGATTTTTTATAAAATTTGTTATATTCACTGGAATTAAGTTTCAGAAAATGGACGTTTGTACTTAAAATATTTTCAGTTCTCATTAAGATTCTTGTATTATATTCATATTTCTTTTAATTTGTCATGTTCACTGGAATCAAATTTAATAGTGTTTCCTTTGCAAAATTGTTTTATAAAATTTGTCATCTACTTTTAGATCTAATTCGAATCATATTTTCACTAATTTATTGCGTTTACTGGAATTAAATGTAATAAAATTTCTATTTTAATTTTGGTTGCAACTTTGCTTAAGTTTCAGTTTATAGAGGAAATAGGTTTCGATTTATAAAATTTATTATCAACATACTAATAAATCCAATAATTCTGTGTATGTTTTCACTAATTTCGTAATTTGTCATATTTGCCGGAATCAGATATAATCAAATCAGATATCGGTTACAATTTCTGTTGCAACTTTTAGAGGAAATTGATTTAAATTTACAGTTTTCCTATTTCGATATGATAAAATTTCTAAACAAATTATTATTGATGCAAGTATCATATTCATATTTTTGCAAATTTGTCAAATTCACTGAAATCTAAACTTATTAGGGTTCGGTATCAGTTTGGTGTGCAACTTTTAGTTAAGTTTCAATTTTTGGAGAAAGTGGGTTTTATCATTTTAGATTTATAAAATTTGTCAGCAAGATACAACACCAAATATTATAATCATATTTTTGTTAATTTCTGTTGTTACAGTATTATTGTTTTGGTTTTTTAAAATTTGTTATCTGTATATTGATTCAATATCATCGAATCATGTTGACTGAAATCAGATCAAATGAAGTTTCGGTTTTAATTTCTGTTGTGACTTCGGATTAATTTTCAGTTTATAGAGAAAATAAATTTTGATTTACGGTTTTTCTTTAAACATAAATTATAAAATATGTTATTAAGATACGTCGCAAGATACAAATAGATCCAATTATCATTTTTATTTTTCCATTAATTTGTCTTGGCTGGAATCAGATATAATCAAGTTTCGGTTTCAATTACTGGTGAAATTTTCAGTTTTTGGAAAAAATGGGTATTAATTTGCAGTTTTCCTTTTTCGGATTTATAAATTTATCAAGAAAATAAGTTCAATCTATTACATTTGTTTTTCATTAATTTGTCATATTTCTGGTATCAAATCTAAATAGATTCAATTTACAATTTATAATAATTACGCATAATTAATATAATTTCAAGATTATATCATCCAATTATCATATTCATATGTTCGCTAATTTGTCATTTTCACTGGAATCAAATCTGATTGGAGTTTGATTTCAGTTTCGCTAACAATTTTGGTTTCGAATTTGTAAAATTTATCGTCGAGCTACTCATAGAATATAATTGTTCTTATTTTAGTTATATTTCGCTAGTTTGTCATGTCATTTCCAAAAAGTAAGAAAACTCGTTCTATTGCTCTGATATTAATAGTTTTGGCCTGCTTTAAATATTTCAAGCTATAGCCAATTTTTTAGTTTCGTTCTACTATCTGATCCTATGTAAATAAACTAATCTTGCTGATCTGATTTTATAGAGTGTAAAATATAATACAGCTATATTTTTTTTATCAAAATATTTAATATCAGCAATGGTAAGGCGATTTTTCGCGAAAAATAATTCAATATAATTATGTGTAGTTATATTCGGTTTATTATTCTCGCGACAAAAATAATAACGTCATCTACAAACGTGGTTAATTGTTATTGGTCAAACTGTTTTATCATACTTCAGAGGATGTTTTGAAGGCGTTATGTTTTGATTACAATATTTTACTGCTAACAAACAAAAATTGAAGCGTTTTACTGTTACCATATGACACATTTTTCACTTTTAAAAATTAAGTAGAAAATATTCATTCATTTTAAAGATTATTGTGGGTTTCGCCCTTTCATTTTATGTTTTAATTCAAGTTATGCATTTTAAAATGGGAGAAAAAATATCATATGTGTGCAATTTCGATTAAATAATAACAAAATACTTTATTATGCCTTATTGTAGCAATTAAAAAATTAGAAAACAATGATTTATTAAATGGTTATGAATTCATTTAAAAATGTATATTACATAAACACGTTTCGCTTTATTTTTATCATTGAACAGAAAACTATCAAAGTTTGCTAAACAAATTTATATGTTACAATAATTAAATACAAATTGCAACGTCATGTGGCAAATGAAATGTGGTTATCTTAACGGTATTTATCACGAAAAATCGCTTTTAAAAACACTATAAAACATGGCTACGTAATTGCTTGATGTTTTGAAATTAGCAATTACAATTAGAGAGAAAATTGCTCTGCTTTGTGATTCATTACGAATTACATGTCGAATACTTCTATAATTGGAGCATTTTATTTACAAATTGTATAGCTCATGCATTTGTATAACAAGTTTAAATGATTGATTTCTTTGAATATTGGTAAATGTAAATAAATAATTATTGACGGGCAGCGATGACTGTATTGAGCGAAGATCATTTTTATGCACATAAAATTTCGAGTGGTTCGGAACCCTTGCAATGACTGTAAGCTGATAACCTACACAATTAAAATAGGAAACAATTATAGCAGGTTCTTCAGGTCCTGTGGTGTCATGATTTCGATCTTCATTTTGTCGTTTTCCTGATGTGTAAGGTTGAGGAAAAGAAAAGAGAAAAGTTACACTTTGCAGAGTTTTATTTGAAATCTATCATGGTGTAGTAGGTACTCGGTTATCACAAACATTATATTTGGGTCCCAAGGCACAGACACATGGCTGCAACATTGAAATCGCAATTTTCTCAACGGAAACCTCGCAACTTGGAGTGTCGTCCTTTGTGTCTCTTCCAAGTTACAGAGATTGTATGCTACACTACTACGGTTGACGAGTTTACAACACATATCTATGCTATACGATTTAAGGAGTAAATTTACATTTATACATCGTATTTAAATCTCAATACAGTTTTTACCGATTACGAGAAGATTTATATTAGCATCTATTTAGAGATTGGGCTCATTGTACTCCGTAACACACCGCACAATAGTCGTCGCTTTCCAAGTGCGTTACAGAGTGGAATGAACCAGTCAGGGAGCGTAGTTAAGCGCGTCTTTGATTACAAACACTGCAAAGGACAGTAGGATAGGACAACAGGTACCACACATGTGAAATCTTTTCTATTCGCCCTCGGAAATCAAACAAACTGAAACAAATACCCGCAAAACAAACGATTGAAGCGTAGAGTAAGGCACAACAAAGGGATGGTATAATGGATCGGACAACTTATTGTTCTACACAGATTCGTTGTTTGATAGGAAATAATCGCGCAAAAATAAACAAAAACAACTTAAAAATATTATATACTTTTATTATTTTCGCAACATTGATAGCGACACGTTCCTTGAGAGCTTATTTGTAAACCAACCGTCGTTGGTCGATTATATCGGCCGCCTACTAGAAAAAAAGCCAACGAATGACTCGTTTTATAGTAGAAAGCCGAGTCTGCGAAATAACGTAACTATTTAGCTGTTACAGCTACTTTGGTAAACCACGCGGCGTTTTGAAATTAGAAATGATTGCGCCCTTCCAAAGTCCTATCACCTAGATTATTGTATGTCTCCTGAATAAAAGCAGAGATTTCATTTCTAATTTGAAAACTCACGTATACATATTCCCCATTATTATTAAACATAATACGATAATAAATGCTATTTATTACTATCGTACAAAGCCAACAACAGATTGTCTGTCCGTTAACTTGTGTACTATAGATGAACTCATTGAATTCAAACCATGCACCAGCAAGACGTAAATTAAACGAGTTCACCTATACATACGTATATAATAATGATAATTTTCCCTAAATTAAAGCGTACAGAATAAAACGAAATATACTTTCGATGTACTGATGGATGTAAACCAACCAGATAAAATTTATAGATCGATAACATTCTATAAAGTTCCTTTTAATATCAACTAATTCGTTTGTACAATTTCCTACGGACGTGAATCAAAATCTAGTTGATAAAATTTCATCAAAAATACATTTTCTTTCTTATGCTATGGATTTAAATCCACCAGCACTTACATTCATGCTCGATAAAATATATTAACGACTATAATTAAAATCAAAATCAACGTTATAATACAAATATATATTTTTTTGTGTTTTTTATTATTGATTGAAACTAAAACAGATTTTGCTTCGTGCAGCGAGATTTTGTTCGAAGAATAAAAATCAGTTCTCGTTAAATAATTGCACCTTGAGTGGGTTAATTTCGTTTGAAATAAATAGCGGAATTCGTTCCGATTCGAACCGTTTCGAATATAAACG
Organism: Stenolophus ochropezus; assembly: GCA_035578165.1. Lineage (NCBI taxonomy): Eukaryota > Metazoa > Arthropoda > Insecta > Coleoptera > Carabidae > Stenolophus > Stenolophus ochropezus. Next base: position 25,446,834 of record JAQOWZ010000008.1, read on the forward strand.
TACGTAAGTGAGCTGTATCTATACTAAATTACAGCAGCTAATATGTTTAACATTTTAGCTAAAAATAGTGGTTATTTAATGTTTTTTTGTAGTTTTTCATTATTTTTTTGATATATTATCCTCTCTTTAACATTATTCTAACGAATATGAAAATATAGTCGAGCTCTCGGGTACTCAGTAGAGAAAGCATCAAGTTTGAAATCACACCGATGCAACAAGCTACATATACAACGACATTTGCATCTGTTATAAAGACATTAACTAGCATGTCTCTTGGCCATATATTATGATTGTAATAGAGCTATATTTATAAGAAATATCTTGTTTACGGACATTCTTCCCCATTTTGCTTCTGTTCCCAATCGCATTTCCTAATGTGACCATTCGAGAGTGCGCGAGTGCCAGTCAAGCGCGATACGAACGTCCGAATAATCTAAATTTCGCTAAGCTAACGGAAAATGAGGAAGAATGTTGTTATCTACGCGAGAAAAGTGTAACACTAGCGAAACTACACGTCAAATACCCGCTGTGGAGTCTACGTCAAACGAGTTGTACTTGCACGATCCGTACGATATGATGATCTCACTTGCCTTAGGCCGAAACCCGGCTCGAATTCGAGTTTCGTTCTTTCTAAACGAGACCGCATTACTTTCTTTGGTCTGTTGAGCTATTAAAAACGGTCTACTAAAATATCCTGCGATTGCAATTGTCGACAAATAAAAATCTCAAATCTATAACTTTCCGCATTTAGTAATCAAAATAGTTTTGGTCGGTTTACCGGTTGTGTCTCCGTACGTGCTGATCTTCTCCACGAGTTCCAAGCCCTCCACCACGTGGCCGAAGATGCCGGTGAAGCCTCTCATCTCTTGCAGGATGATGCGGAACTGGGAGCCGACCATGCCGAGGTTGTCGTGCCTCTTCTGGGTTCTTCGCATGCCGACCGTTCCTCGGACCGCCAGCAACTTGGTGTCGTCCGGCATGAAGTAGCCGTCCTCGAATATAGATCGTCCCCCGCGTCCGTTGTTCAGCTCGAAGTCCCCGGTTATTACACTTTCCCCTTCCCAGCATTGGAAGATGCTGCAGCCTTTGTAGCCCATGCCAATCTCTCCAGTTGCGAGAATACCGAAGTTCTTGGACATTTTCGGCGCGACGTCCGGTCGAACTTCAATGACAATTCTTCCGTGAGGAGTTCCGTTCACGTCGATATTGAAGTAGTATAACGGGTAAAGATTCGAAGGATTACGGATTATATTTTGCGGAGAATGAATAACGTTTGGAACCATTAGAGTGTTGTCGGGATAGGCGTTCTTAGGACTCGCTAGGATTAAATGCGGAGGGGCGTGAGGACTCGTGATTAAATGCGGAGGGAGGGCATGAACTTGACTATGATACTCGATATTCCCGTTCTGCATGTGTTGCTTGCTGAGTACGTGGCGGGAGTACAACTGAGACATGCAGTAGTTGGCCAGGAATAAGATAGGATTCTGTTGCGAGGGAGTGAGCAGCCGGCTGCTGCCCGGGAGAGGCATCTCTCCACTGTGAATATTAGTCAGCGCTTGCTTTAGCAGTTGGAAATCAAACACAACGGTTGAGTTTCTGATTAAATCGTCGAGTTGGCATTGCAGATACATTTCCTGGTATCGAGTTTGTAGCCTTTGCTTCTCTATGTTCAGAGATGAGTACAAGTTGTGCATTTCCACCGGGTTATCAACAACCGCGAGATTCGTTCGGGCTTTGGATAAGTTCTCCCGAGCTTCGGAAAGCTCGAAGTATGTTATCCCGCTGGTTAAATCAGCTTCGACGTGAGTTTTAAGCGTTACGCACGCTTCCAATACCTTCAACAGAAACTCTCTCTGTTGCATGGCTAGACGTTGTATCTCGGACAACATTTTATTCATCGAGACTAACTCCATTTGTATTTCGGTAATGAGTTGGTCCTTGGCTTCGTTCTGGGACTTGATTTGATGGTTGGAGTGGTCGCTGGTGGTGGCACAAGCTCGGCAGACAGCAGCGCAACATGAGTGGCACCACAAGGCCAGTGGCATGGCGTGAGTGTGGCAGTTTTCCGAGATGACTTTGGTGGTTTTCTCCGGAGGTTTGGCTCCGAGTTTTAGTTGGGAAAAGTTTTTAACCAGTGACAGGACTGGCACGTAAGTGGGCAAAGCTTCGGGCCCCATGTCTCCCAGTTCGGTGCGCTTCCAGCAATGGATGCAGAACAACTCTCCCTGGCCTTTCATCAAGGACGTACGCATGCATTGCAGGCAGAAATAATGCTTGCACGACAGCAACTTGGGGGATTGGTCGTTTTCATTGAACTTCTGTTTGCAGAAACCGCATAATGTCAACTCTTCGAGTTCGGGTGCTATTGAATCCATTTCTACCTGAAAGATCATATCACTTTAACATACTGTACACTCACACTCGTATTTACTTTATTTATTTGCTGATAAAACACTAACATACTGTTCCAAATATTCTATTTTAACAACAACTTCCCATTCCAACTAGAATTCCCATTCTAAACACGTGTCATATGTGTAATTATTACTAACACACATTCACAAGAAATAATTATACATGTAAATGATTAAAGACTTTATTAAAAGATAGTAAATTAACAACAATGGACAATAATGTGGGATAAGTCACCGTGGAAATAGAACAATCGGAAGGCATGCAACAAATGACCAGCAGGTGTCAAGTGAAAACAATTAGGACATGTGTTGCTTCGTCTACGTGAATGTTTTGCGCAGATTTAGATAATTAGGGCATAGAAATGTATAATAGTAGCAATTTAAGGTGTGTGTGATTTCCCGCCAGATTTAAATAGTCCCTTTAACAAGTGCATGCGTCCAAATTGCGTCAACAAATAATGGCATTACTGTAAATGATGGGTCACAGGTATTTGACTGTCATACACCATAATTACACATTATGTACATCAGATTTAAAGACAAATCAATCCTACCGTTTATATATACGACGTAACACAGCCTTTTTAATCCGATTTAACGCGATACGTAACGTTTGGTCGTTATAAAACTTCGATTTTTCGGCAACGATTTACGCGTGTTTGTACTTTGTATCGATATATACGATTACGAATAACAAATGATAAACTAATAATGATTTAAATTATATAACTATTATGTGCCGACATGACCGGCTACCGATATTACGAATAACTTAAAATTATTGTGGCCAACACTATGTGCCACATCATGTTGACGACTGATCGTTCACTCGCCACTCGTGTGAGGCGGCCGCGTAGCTAGCTTCATGCTGATCGATGGCTTCTGCGCTTCCGCGGGACGTTTAAAAATAGATCGATGTTCTCTAGAACCTTCTCTCGACAAATAACATTATTGTTTCACTTTACAATAAAATATCAATAAAATACTTATTTATTATCATATTCCACACCTTAAATAATTAAATTTACCCTAGATATTTATTCTTATCTCGGCTTAACCTTAGTTTTATCTTAAAATTAATAATCTATAAATTTAATAAATAAATAAACACAAAATAAAAAAATGCATAGACGGAAGTTTCCGTACAGATGAATTTATTGATGGAAGGCATTTTTTTATTTTTAATATATTGCGAACAGGATGCCATTTAATTTGTTTATTTGATTTAATTATAGAATATGCGTGTACTTACGATATTTATTTATCACGACTGATGACAAAATGATATTAATATTTAAATAATAAAAATAATTTATTTAATTTTATCAAAATATATTAATATAAATGTCGATATATATAAAATAAAATAACAAAATTAGCGCTAAAAAATCTAACTACAAAATGTTTAATTTTGTATTAAGAACAAATATTTCTTAAATTTGTTGTTGTTTTTATTGAGTCAAATATTTATAAAAGCTTGTAATTCATTTTCGAGTGTCACGTTTATCAATATGCTACTGTGAATTGTAAAATTGTTTTTTTTTTTCATTTTGTTTACAATATCATATTTTAAATATAAAAAACAAATGAAATGTGTCGGCAAGAGTCTACAATTAATAGAAGAAATATTGATATTTGTTTTCTTTTTTGGAATTCCTAAATTGTTAATGCGGAAAATAAAAAGGATTGGATATAATTTATTATTTATTTTAAAAGTATTTATGTCCGAATTGATTTGATTTTTATAATGAAACTTGAAGAAGAAATTCGGAGATGAATTCGTTATTTTGGATGTATATTTTGTAAATAATGATCTTAAATATAAAAACAAATTAAATGTGTAGGCAATAATCTACAATTAATAGAAGAAATATTTATATTTGTTTTGTTTTTTGAATTCCTAAATTGTTAATGCAGAAAATAACAAGGATTGGATATAATTTATTATTTATTTTAAAAAGTTTTTATGTCCGAATTGATTTGATTTTTATGATGAAACATAAAGAAGTAATTCGGTGATGAATTAGTTATTTTGGATGTATATTTTGTAAATAATGATCTTAAATATATAAACAGATTGATAAAAATGGAATAATGATTGTCTGAATATTGATGTTTGTTTTATTTATAGGAAAAAGACTCATATGGAAACGAAGTACCTCGCCTGGCTCGTCCACTACCAGTAGAATACCTCTTGGTAGATGTCCCTGCATCTACACCTCTCACCCCTCAGTTCACCTTCAACACAGACACGAGTAAACGCTACTTCCCTGTTGAAAACCGTCTGGTGGATGGCCAACTTCAAGACTTTAACTCTTTATCTTCTTACTTATCTCAGTTCGTACCTTCAGAATTCCTCACAGCCATTTCCGACTTCCATTTACTGCTGTACATCGCCACGATGGACATGCTGCCGATGAGGGACTACATGGAGCCTCTGTTAGTCGCCGTGAGGAACAAGAACGCTGAGCAGGCGCTAGAGTGGAGCAGGTCCGAGCATTGGGCTACTGTTGAGCAGCTGATAGCAGCTAGCAATACTTCGCCACCCAATTCACGGTAGGAGGGATTAAGGCTCAACCAACACTGCCGCAAATTGTTTGAGTCAGTCTGAACAAAATTGTTCTATGTTCTATACAGGGTGTTTATACTAAGTTGTAATACTCGAAAACGGCAGTTAGAACTCATAGAAGCAAACAACTTTTATTAGTTCAAATTGTTTATTTGTTTTTCAAAATATCGTCGATACTCTCTTATTTGAAGGAATATTTAAAAAATACAAAAGCTTTCAGAAATTCCTTTCCTTTCCTTTAATGTCGAATTTTACTTCTTATTAAACAATGAAATTGAAGAAATATTAGGCTTCAGAATTTTCTTAATTTTTAAATGTCAGACAACGTTTTGGTTCTGGATTGAATCATCTTCAGGCCTAAATTTTAATGTTTACATCATGTTGACATGTTGAGACGTATACATTTTATCCTCCACACATGTTATATTGCTCGACATTGTATCTTTTATACAATGTTGCACACCTTTTATCGTGCACACTTTTAATCCGCGAAAAAAATATCTTATACACATTTTATCTTGCCTTCATTTTAACTTCTACTCATTCTATGTTCCACACAATTTATCTTCAGAAACATTTAACATGAATATTTTATCTAATTATAAATATATTAATTGCATCGGCAATAACAAGAATGAAAGGTACAATTACAATGTTTTAAAGATAAAATGTTTGTAAGATAACTTCTTTCTTGCATAAAAGTGTACAAAATTGAATGCTTGAAAGATACAATGTCGAGCAATATAACATGTGTGGAGGATAAAATGTATACGCCTCGAAATGTTAGAATACAAAAATTAAAAAAAGATTTTTTTACTGTAAACGACTATGAATTGTAAGTAAGAGTTACATATGAAACCTGAAGATGGATCCATCCAGAATCAAAACGTTTGACATTTGAAAATACAGAAAATAATATTGCCTAATATTTCCAGTATCAATAACCTTTAATAATACATCTTTGGCTTAATAAAACATAAGTTTCAAGAAAATAAGGTCAGATTTAAAAAAGTTTGTTGCAAATAAGAAGTTATGAAAAAAATGAAACATGACTGTATAAGCCTGAAACAAACAAAACATTTCTTGAGTTTGATGTACGCTTTTCCTATTTCTTGTAAATTTATTAGCAAATTGTTTCAGACTGCCTCTTAGGTTATTTGCGGCAGTGTGAGTTTAGCCTTAAAGTTAAGCAGGTGTATTTTATATACGTTGTTGTTGTTGCAGACCTGGAAGCGTAGCAGCCGAGTCCGGCCCAAGTGATTCAAGGAATTCTGGAACGGGAGAGTTGTGGACTTGTCCATTTTGCACGTTTCTTAATTCTAGTGATGTGACCGTTTGCGATATGTGTAGTCTGCCCAGGGCGCGGTTAATGGTTTAGGAACCATTTTAGGTCCAAGACCCATTAAGGTAAGCAAAAATGCACAAATTTCTACAAACACTATTCATTTTTTCCTTTGAAAAGTATCATGATCCAAAAATAAAGTTTCGGTGAAAGGTTAGGCTATAGTAATCAGTTCAATATAGAGTTGATGTGATTGAAAATATATTGTTTATTGCTTTTGTTTCTATTCATATAAATTTCACGATTACAATGTAAAATTCTACTTTGTTTAACTAAAATAATAAACTGATGATGGATGTGTTTTGAACATCCAAAACGAACGTCTTATGTATTTTTATAATTTGACGATTCATCGAAATAGTTCTATTAAAAGTAGACTTTTTAACTAACCTCCACATAATAAGGAGGTAATGTAATAAAATAGATGTTGTTAGAGTTTTTAACATGCTTCAAGACTTCACAATATTATTTTAGCATGATATTGGTCCGTCCGAATTCTTCTTTGTTTTTTGTAAAAATGTGAAAAATTGATGTCTTATAAATAGTAGAATTCTGAATTAACTGTACTATAATTTATAGAAGTTACGAGAAAAAATAGTTAACATAATATAAAATCCGAAAAAATATAATTAAAAATGTGTTTACTAGAAAAAAAGTATTTAGAATTTTTTCTTAAAATTTTGTAGCCTAAACCGATATATTAAGTTACAGACTTCATATTTATTTGTTGAACTGAGAGTTATGACAAAAACAAATAAACATCTGTGGATTTTTACGTTTGATAGCCTAATTTAAGAAATAAATAAATTTAAAAGTATTTTTCGTTTTGAAAAACAAACCATTTTTCGTTAAACAATTATATGAATTATAGCTAAAATTTAATCTACTCAGTATAACAAAAAAAGTTAAATTCAAAATTTCATCATCGTAAAAATGTTAAAATTGTATTACATAAATATTTACTTGTATGTCTGATCTACTTGTAATAGTGTTTGTAGAAAAATGATTGCTTGATGTATTAAAAGTGATTTTGATTTGTTGGCAACAAAGTAAAATGTCACTTTTAACACGTTAATAACTATTATTTGAATTGTTTTGAATGTGTTGTTTGTTACAGAAATTATCAAGTGTAACTTGTATGGGCTGGTAAGATTTTTTATTTACAGTTACTTGTCTTGTGATTTAGTAGCTATTATTATAAATTATTTAGTATTAAAAAATAATTGCATATTATGTTCTTTATAAATTATAAAATAGTTTAAGTTCTTTTATGCACATGGGTTCTACTAATTTAATACACCAGTGATTTACATATAAGAGTTGAACTCTGGGAATATTTTGTACATCAAGTTGTAACTCGCATGTTATTCTTTTAACGAAAACTGAACATCATGATTTATTTAGAAAGTTGGTTGCTTACAGATATTGTGTTGTATGGTGAAGAGAATTAATAAAATGCTGAATTATTCTCCCTGGTTTAAAATGAAATAAAACAAAATTAGACTTATTTTTGTGACCCTTGTAATAATAACAATATTGCTAAAATAATTTTCATAACGTGTCAGCAAATATTGTTTTAATTCTGTATTAACTTGATACCCTTGTACAACTATTATTATAACAATTGTTATAAAATAACAATGAATTTAGGGAAAATTTAAATGAAATTTAGGGACATTTCGTAGTTCACTGAAAATATTCATTTGACGTTTCATTTTTTGGTTAGATTACGTTTTCACATGTTGTTTGTAGAAAGCCTTATTAACAATGTCTAATCCTTTTACGTTATAAAATTTAGAATGAGCAAAAAACAAGTCACGGAAAATTTGATTTACAGCATTTTTTTTTGCAAAGTTCCTTATAATCGTTTGTATGATTTCTAACCAAAAGAACGTAGTGCAGCATACAAACTATTAATGATTTGCTTAATGAAATAAATATAATTCTAATAATATTTTTATTAAATTTAATATTTATTTTTGATCAATCTTGGACAACAACATTTTGATATTCGATTCTTAGGCATCCAACATCAACTGATAGATGACTGGTTCACTGGGAAATATTCCTCCATTTTCAGACAAATTCCTTGTGAGAATAAATAAGACATGAAGAATATTTTTACATGCTCTGGAATAAACATACAAGATGGTGATTCGAACACTCGAACATAGGGATTTAACATGTAAAATCATATTTTCGAAAACTATTCCTGCTTTCGTAATATTTGTGCCAAATAGTCACGCAAACCCGTAGAGCTATTACAGAAAAACAGGAGAAACTCTAATTTGTCCAACTTTTAATTTATATTTAATTAGAGTATTTTTTTATGAGAAACGATACTAAATTGATACTTTTTGTTTATTTTACTTGTGTTGATAACTATTTCACATTGTCAAAAAAAAGAACAAAAACTACAAATCTCTAGAGCTTTATTCTTACTATAATATTGACACAATTGGTTAAAATGAAAAAAAAAAACATTTCATTCATTTAAAGAAATGTCAAAAAAATCAGAAGAACAATATTTGCTCAATAGACAATTTTTAACAAATGTCAATGATTAGGTGAATACAAATCCAATATTGTATTGTAAAAATAATATTGATACATATAACAATTGTTATGTGCATAAGGGTTAGACGAATAAGGGTGATTGATTGGTTTCGATCAATTTTAGATATATTTGCCAAAAAGTACAAATCAAAAACAAATCCTACAAAATGTTTGACAACAATGAGAAAGCAATAATTTCGAACTGTGGATAACGCAGCGCGGCTCCGGTAAGAATGTCGCATCCTGAACGGTGGTTCTACCCGCGCTGTGATATCCAAGTTGAACTAACATCAGTGTCATAACACTGAACAAACATTACACATTATTCACAGAATATATTTTCTTTGATATTCATTTTGAAGTATTACTAAATAGATGAAATAAAAAGCTATACATAATTACATACTTAAATAAATAATCTAATGACAAATATTTTATTACAAAATAATTTCCTTTTCACATAGCACGTCATAAAAATTCTTTTGTCAAAAATATTCAGAAAGTTTAATTTTGTATGTACAAAAAAGGTGTTAGAATTTGCTAATCAACTATTATAAAAAAATAAAATCTGAGACCTTGTTTTCATAAACAATATTCACAAACAAAAAGGTCCGAGGTAAGTCATTAATATTAATCTAGATACGTTAATTTATACTAAGCAATTTGTAAACAATATTAATTGATTTAAAATAAATTGAAACTGGTCCTGATAAATCTCCATAACATAATACAGAGTCGTAGCGATCTTCCGACCGCCAACAAACATTGCATATAAAAGCCTTGTGTCCTACATAATAATAACAATGACATTTTATAAAACTTTGATATGATTTAAGTATCCTAAAATGTCTAGCTATCAATACATGAATATAACACAGGTTTAGAAAATTCATAAGCTTAAAAAATTTACTTCTCGCTTTATTATCCCTGTGATTTTTTTTCCTATTTATCTTTATTTATATTTTTTTGAGATTTTTCACCATTTTGTGACAACCCAATTCAATCTGATTTGTGCGTGACTGGTGGAAACTCCTGATCGTCGTCGAACTTGAAGCCTCCCTTCGGTGGAGATTCCGCTGCTGCGGCCATTTCGCGAAATTTCTCCGAATCTGGAGAATATCGTTCTTATTATCATTATCAAACACAAACATAGGTATATATTTACACTACAACATCACACACAAAGCTAGCATTTTATTTACAGTTGTTATTCAAAAGGAAATATGAGGTTTGTTCGGATGATTTTGGGAGACTTTGAACAACGCATCAACATGTGCAACATGTGCTACTATTAAAACCGCATTATAATCACTATTAGTATAAAAGCACATAACAATTTGTTAAACCTAGATTAATTTTACCTGAACTCTTCTGATTTACGCAGTAGAACTAAATTGTACCTGTATAAATAATATTTACGTTTGCAAACAATAGTACCATGCTTTTTGTCATCTGCCTCATTTCAACTCAGTTCTAAGCGAAATGAGTTTAAAGTGAGCAACTGAGATTTTTAAATAATAAAAAAACATGACAATTATTATCAGTTTCAGAATTATTTCTGAAATAAATAAGAAAATAATGTCCGTATCATTTACATCAAACGATAAATTTAAAACATTGTTATACATTTTAAATTACCGTTTCATTTACTATTTATTAATAAAAAAAAAAACATACTAAAAAATATGTTCAATTTTGTTATTATTACAAACAAAATAACAATATTTTAAATTCAATAATGAAACAATATTACTGATCGGCAACAAAATATAACCCAATTCTTCAACTCAAGTTAAAACTCAGTAAACATAACGTTTAACTCAGTTTAGTTGTAACAAAAAGAAAGGTCAAAATAAGTGAAATTTTGTGCAAAAAGAATGCGACTATTACACAACAATCCGAAACATGGCAACAATTATTGTCAATTGTACCCATTGGCTGCAGTTGTTTTATTACGTACTCAATAAAAAATTTCCTCTGCAACACAGCTCATCTCGTATTTCATGAACAGTAGTTTAATGCAAACCGTAATGAAAATTTATATTTAGTCATCGTTCTACGTCTCCTTATAGAAGTGTTGTGTTTCAGATCGTTATTTACCATATTTCTTTTATAAAAATTTAGAGTAATCTGAGAATAGAATCTATCTAATTTACACTATCTAACAGATCGAAGTCCAGTAACAAGGTACCTTTGCTTACAGTGGGTTCTGAACTACTCGGACACAGCGGTATTTATTTTACGTTATAGGTTTGACGTCACTGTGATTTGAACCCCAGATCTCACATTCCGCTCAGCGGAGCGTGCTAATCAGGTCACCACTGCCTTGATGAATTAATGAAGCACCTATTATTTCTTTTTACTCAATAAATAATCAAGGAACAGAACCAGAAAATAAAACCGAAATAAACCAAATTATTTGTCATAAACAGCAAATATTACATTTGAAAAACGGTTATGAATTAATAAAGCAACTAAACAAGCAAAGGTCAATTTTCATAGGTTCTGCTTTTATTCACAGGTGACGTATTTAAATCGATTAACTTAAAAATATCGTTTCGAAGGATAGAAGAAACATTAGGAGTGATGGATTTAAAGGACTAGTTTTTGTTGTTCAATGCGTCAAGACCGTAGAGCTTTGAAGGCAAATGATAAAAATGAATAATATATTATCGTACACACAAAAACACGTAGAACGACGATTAAAAAAATATTTAAGATTTGCATTAAACTACTTATCAATACGTGTTTCTTTTTTATTTAAGACAACACAATTTTTTTATAAGATTTGGAGCAGTCATTTTATTACAAATATGACACAATTTCAAAGGATCATAGAAAAAGAAGAACAAAGTAATAATTATTTTTGATTGTTCATTTTCATTGCGTATTACTATAAAAAAACTGTTTAATATTGTTTGTGCTTGTTGGAGAGTTGTTTAAAAAGTTCCGAAACTTTCCGAATAAACCTCATAATCTTGTTATATACCTGGTAGGTTTGTGTGTAATGTTGAGTATTCAGTATTCAGTGCAGAATGTAATGAGTGTACCAACACCGAAACATTCAATAAGCACATCCGCTCACCAAGATTTGCTCATTTGAGTAAATCGCCACATTACAGTATGAATGATGGTGTGTCTAACATATGTTAACTGAATTATACTGACCAGTACCTGACATTTGGCCAATGGGATTGCCTTTGACGACGCCCGCGTAGCTACTTATGGGCGAGCCTTGCACGAAACAAACAAAAAAATGGATTCGGGTTACCGTTTTTAACCAGGGAGAGGACAATAACTAAAAACACTGGATGGGAGTTTGTCGGGCGGTGAACTAACAGACAGACTTCAGCATGGTCTGTTGTTCAGTTCTCGCCCATATATTGTTGCAAGACTCTTATTATGTGCAACTCAAACAAAACCATAGCCAGGGGAGTATTAGTGAGATTTATACCTGCTTCCGGGTTCTTGATGGGCTTGGGTTCGCTGCGAGTTGTGGACGGCGACGCGGTGTTGCCATCCACTTGGCTTTTGCCGTCCTCGCTGCGTCCGTCCAGCCGGTGCTGCTTGAAGAGAGTCAGGTCCCCACCTTCCGTGCTGTCTATGTTGTAAATGTAAAGGTAGCCGTCTGCTGCTGCCACAAGCAGACGGAGTTGGTTCTGTATCCTACGAAACCAGTAATTTACAACTTCTAATATCCAACAATAGGGAAGTAACTTACGTAGTAATAGCTGTCACATTTCTAACACCGTGTACAGGTAAATGGGCTGTTGCAAACGCTCGTCCTTGGTTGAAGACGTCAGTAACTTGAGATGGCAGGTAATTTGCACTCGCTGTTACTGCTTTTGTTAAATATCCCATCCAACCGCCTTCTTCCAAACTTTGCCGAGGACTATAAACACAATCAATAATCTATAGGGTTAAACGATTAATTCGATTACGGTTAATAGATAAATTGTATAATTTTTTTTCGATAAGGCAAAAACTAACATCTCTCCTGTGTGTTTTCGAACGAAAAAGTACATTATTCCTGTATTTTAGGGTAGTTGCCAGATTATGAAAAATAACAGTGGGGGAATATTTTTTTTTTGTCGGTGACAAAGCATTCTCGTACAGTAGTCCATTGTTTGCCGTAAATAAAAATACAATTATATTTTATTCATTATTATTAAACATAAACCAACCGGAAAAAAATAGCATGTGTACCACGTAGGAAAAGTGACTTCCCGGACTCCTGACATAGTAGGACGAGCCCGTCCGGGAATATATCACTGTTTCTACTAGATATACAATATAATAATTTATATTACTTAATTATTATTTTTACGTAATATATTCGTTCAATTTACGATAAAATTACAATAAATTTATTCTGCAAGATTCTACGTTGTTTAATTGTAAAATATTTCTAATTTTAGATCCAAAATGTAAGACTTGCGATTAACCGTAATGACATAAATCGTTGATACACTTATTAACAGTGTCCCTAGTTAAGTATCCAGTTTTAACGGTTAACCGATTATGCGGTATTTTCAACACTTATAATAAACACCCACAACTAAAATATAAACCGCAAATATTACTGTTTTAAAACGGGGATGAATTAATTAAGTATCTATTATTTCATTTTCATCATCTGTAGCACAACATTCTTAAATGTAATGTCTTAAGTACTTCAAATGTTACTTGCATTTGTCAGCCTACAGCCTCTGCAAAGGAGCTACAGCTTATAATGGAATCCGAACCACTCAGACAGCAGTATTTTTATTCGGACTGGGATTTGAACTCGATTTCATTATATAAATAAACAAGAAACAAAACCAGAAAATAAACCGAAACGAACTAAATTATTTTTCAAAAACCGCAAATATTACTTTTGAAAATCTAGTATGAACTGATGTAACAACTTATTATTTCATTTTTAATTATTAACAATCTAGTTTTTTAAACAAATACATATTTGTTTTAAAATAAAATGACAATCATTTCTTCATTTTGGACATCGTTAAACAATTTTATTACTATATTTTAAATTAAATGTAAATAAACGAAATGTATATTTGTATTGTTTTATTAAATAATATATTCCTTCATTGCCCACTACTAACTCTCTCACTGTAAAATCTAATTTGCCTTCGGAATAACTAATGTAATATCAAACTATTACAATACAAACATCAGTTTCTACATTTAAGGTCACCAGTAAAAAAGGTTACAAAATAGTATCATTTACCTTCAGAATAACTAATTTATAGTCAAAAGTGAATACCAAACAATTTCAATATTTATTTATGCATTTCTTTCATCAAAAAAAAAAAATAAATAAACATTTTTAAAACTAAATATTCATTTTATCATCAAATCTGTCAAACAAAATATGATATCCTGTTCTTAACTATAATAATTTTTTTAATAAAGAGTTCGTTTCGCTTGCTCTAACACTCAAATCACCAGTAGAGAAACCCATTGTACTTTATTTTATTCGTTGACAAATCAGTAATTTGGCAACACATTTTTGTTCGTAAACGTAAATAATTTGTACATGAACCGATTTCAAATGGAATAAAAGAGGTGTTTAATTATTTAATAAGTGAATAAAGTTCTTGTTGATGTAAAGATAAAAATAGGAGATGATAAATTAAGGGTAATCCGAAATAAAAATATTTTAGTAACAACTTATCTCCTTTAAAAATATATAAAGGAATTGAAAATCGTTTAACACATACAAGTTCGAAACAATTTACATAATAGATATTAGGAATACAACTTAATACATTTTTCATTAAATTTTTGACGTTATGAAAAACATTATTATGATTATTTTATTTGCTATGTTTACTACGTCTGATTGTTCGAAGAAAAAAATACCTTCTTCTTTTAAACGGGTACATTTCACCTCAGTTTTCCAGATAAAATGAGTGAATTTGTGTCAGATAATGATTCATAGGACATAGATAATATAAATTTCGATTGAATTTCTATTTTTCTCTTACAAAATAAATAATTCATAATGACACTCAGTATCATTAATAAACTTATAATGAGACTGAAATTAGTGTACTAATTACATATTAGCGCATTTTCGTACATAAAAAATGTGATTTTTATATCAAGTTCTAATATGTTCAATAAATATCGATGAAATAATAAATACATATTTTATGTTAGTTTTGTCATGAAAAATTAGATTTTATTTTTAGTTTTATGAAATTATAAGCAGCGATATATATTTTATATATTTTTTACTTGTACTTATTTACTGAATGTCTTGAATTTGGACAAAGATTTTGAATTATAAAAAAACCAAACCGGTTACCGAACCTTAAAATTGCAAACTGAGACAAAGAAACCAAACCGAAAACTTAACTCGAACCTTCATTTATTATAGTATGAGTGCCTGTTTAAAAAATTGCATAATTTTGTACTATTTTTACATCTTAAAATTACATGTGTAAAAGTACAAAACACATTTCTTTGATAAGATAAAAGAATAATGAAAAATAGACATCAATTTATTTTGTATACATCCTATTATTTCTCTTTGAGAGCTTCCACCCCAAAGAAGGGTACAGAAACAACCAACAAACATATCTTACGTTTCCTTGGGTTCTTCTAGTTTGAAGACATGTACAGTTTCCGTGTTGCTGCTGCAGCACAAGTACTGCGAGCACATAGAGAAGCTGAGGCTGCTGATGGACACGCAGCGCTTGACTCCTCTGCGGAACTCGTACAACTTCGCACCGTCCGTCACCGAGAACACTCTGATTACTGTTCCTTTCTCCGAGGCTGTCGCAATTCGCAAACCTGTTGGACTGAAGGCTAACGCAGCTAGCGGACTGTCATGGGCTGGGATCATTATCTTCGAATGCTATAAACAAAATGTGATGTGTAACACATTTTTGATTTTCCGCAAAAAAAAGTAACATAGAATGTTTTAAATAGGGTCCTATACCATTGTCGAAATATTACCATTTTGCTGTAGAATATGAAAATATACATTTTATTTCAATACTTCGTTCGCGAACTAAAAGGGATTAATTTTTATTGCGACGTGCTGTTACGTGATATGTCTTGAACAATTTCATTGGTTGCCCGATTTTAAAGACAATCGCGTGTTCCCTTTTCTTAGAACTTGTGGATGGGTGAGATACAGCGGACTGGTAGTTTAAAAATGTTTCTCTATGTTCTTGTTTTTGTTACGGACAATAATTTTCATTTATGACTAATAATATTTTTTTTTCATTCGTATACATACAAATTTAAATATAATAGTATATCAAAAATCAAGGTTAAGAAGAGTATCATTGTTGACCTAGTGCAAAATTGTGTCCGGAAGTGTGAAACAACCAACGGACATAAGGCGCTGGTCAATATTGGTCTTCTCAACCGTGGTACATATATTATTTTTTTCACTACTTCAAATTCAAATTCTACTTAAAAAAAATATATTGATAATAACATATATTTACTTGTTTCTTTAATATTCACAAATATATAGTAGGCTGTCTTTGTTTTTATATTTGACATTTCTGTTTGTCAACTTAACTTTTGATTTTTAATTTGGTTTTATTTGATTTACTTATTTGGAATACATGGGAAATTTAAATTGTGAATCCGTATTTTACACTTTTCTTGAGTTACATGATTCAAACAGTATTAAGATTTGGAAATTTGAGTTTCTTTAAAAAGTGACAGTTTTCATTATCGACCATGGATAATAATAATTTATTATTGACCTAGGTGAGCATGGTTACTAAGTAAGTGGTAGTGAAAAATAATTTCTCATATGAAATAAAAGTTAATAATGTGTATCTAGGCTAGTAGTGAAAAAACCAATAAATTGTACAACTAAAAGTTTGTTCATCACAATATTCTTATTTCAGTTTTTTTTTTCAGAAAATAAATTTTTAAAACCGAATTATAGGTGTTACCGGAAATTAACGTTTTCCTCCATAAAATTTTCCTGATGTTTAGATAAAATGTATCAAATTAATGTTATTGACAATTAAATTACCTATCTAAATCACTAATCAGATTTTATATTGCTTGTTTTATGACCGTAAAATATAGGTTTTATAAATATTTCTAATTTATAATAATAACCATTGAAACATACAAACAAATAAATGTGTTAATGTGTTTATTTGTTTGTGACAATTCAAGCGTTAGTATTTGTTTGTTTTGTTTACAAGTGATCTTTAAATTTTATAGGTTACAAAACAACGTGAAAAAGTAATTAGGTGTAGAATTTAAGTATTTACATAGCTTTCATTAGAAGTTTGATAAAAGGAAAAACTGATTTCTTAAATTAAATGTCCATGGGCTGATTTTTAATTCATAAGTGTTTTTTAAACAAAGGAATGATTCATCTGTTTTTTTTTTTTTTGTTAATATTGTACAGCCTAAACAATAGATAAACAAATATAACCCATTAATTTTTATTTGTTAAACCCAAAGCCCGAAGACCTTTTACAATAATGTTCGGAATGTCTTACAAATAATTAATTTCCAAAAAAATAAATAGTGGAAAATAAAGACTATAATCAGCACTTCTTGATAAAAGAAAATATTTAATTCAAATTTTAAAGTTTTTGAAATTTGAGTGCATATACTATTTTTTTATCTATATCCACATTAAGACATCATTGTGAAATGTTAAATCAGTTTGAAGAGACCTTGAAACGTGGTAATTGTTTACAATCTGAATTTTAGTTCTTTCTACACTTCCTTCACATAAATAAGTAAAATTTTAATTATTTTGATGTTAAAATTTAATGTGTTACGTACCAAGTTGACGGCGTCGAAAATCTGCACCTCGCCAATAGTACTAGAACCTGGATAAGCAAGGAAACAATTCTCACTGTTGATACTCAAACTACACAGTCCTGTGGGGTTAGGGGGCGTGTCTCTGATGGTGTGTAGAACTTTCATATCACGGATGTTGTGGATATACAAAGATTCCTCCAAACACACCACCAATCTCTGCAAAATAAGCAATACGTACATGTTTTACATCCAGATAGAATGATTTCTTACTGCTCTGTTCAACTTGACGGCAAGAATGGAATTCGAGTAGCTATAGTTGCAGATCTCCGTCCGCTTCTTGAAGTGGCAGACCTTGAGCTTCCGAGGGGCTGCGAGTGACACGATGGCCACCAACGAACTGCTGAACAGTCGCTCGACAAGACATGTGTCTTCGTTGCCATTCTCGATTATTTGATCGAGAAAATCAACAGAAGTTAAAGAAAAGAGTTTGTAACCACTGTGTGTGCCAACAGCCAGAGAACTACAACAAACATTTTTTGTATATCATCTCCAATTAAATTTTGGGTTCGGATGAACCCGTTTTATAAGTAGTACAAAGGCGTAGTTCTAATGCTGAATAAGGTATTATTTTGAAATTGTCAGTTTGCAACCAGCCATGTTTGTTTATAATTACGTCACGACAATGACAGATGACCTATATTTGCAACTATTTTCTATTTTATTCGCCATCGCAAACAAATAAAATTAACTGGAGAATTGATTTGACAATTTTTTGTTGAAATTTGCATGACGTAAGATACCAATCCTTTCTCTTTACAAAAAATTCTTTTCTATTACCAATATTACAAAATATTTTGCAACTTCATTTTGTCTACATAAATAATAAATAAGTACAAGCTCAACTACGCAGTTGATGGATGACAAATAGTTGCCATTATTGTTTTTTAGATGTGGTATATGAATAAGAATACAATATTAGGAAAAACTTACGAGCAATCCTGGTTGAAATTAACAAAGAATACCCCTGAACTGTTCGAATCTGCAGCTGATTGGTTTACGATGTTCATGAGTCCGTTTACACCAGCTTTTAATCCTTCTGTCAACACATCAAAGTGCTGGACGATATTTAACATAAACAAGGATTTTCACTAAAAATCTACTTGATTTCAACACAAAGGGCGACCTTGATATCTATCACCAACTCTCACACACACAAAACAAAGCACTTTGCTAGTCTTCCATATTAAATATTGACTTGAACAGCTGACGACACTTGCGTTGCGCAAGGAGGTGGGAGTAACTCCTCCTACTATTTGGGGGGATATTTGACATAACATGTATAACACTCTAAACATTGCAATATTTATTTATTTCAACCCTTATTGTCATACTGTATACATAAAACATCACTAAAATATATTATTTGGTGTTAAAATATCCTAATGATTTTTCCACATAAATCCTTTCGTGTCTATGTTCCGAACAGTGGGGACATTTTACGGGGAGTGGGCACAACCTCAAAATTTTAACACCGTTTAGATTTTTTCAAATTATAACATTAACAATTATAAAGACTGAATGTAACTTATCAAATCGCGGTTATTAATGTTAATATGGCAATGAACAAATATTAATAATGTCTTGGTGCTATCTCGGCGTTTCCCACGTTTGGAATCGGGTCAAACTACAAAGTCTACTGATGTGGTAAGGTATCTTTAAGTCTGTACTTCGTACTCATGTTGTCAGTCGGCACTCCGTATCTTTACAGCATTATCGCGCGCGGTTTAAACAATTTAACTTAAACAATGACAGGTATGATACACAACGAAGCACCTGAGTGCTCTTCAGACCACTTCTTGGGGCTTATTCCGTGGCAGCAGCTGAGAAAGTGAGTATCAAAAGAAAAAGCTTGAACACATGTAGATTTTACTTCTATTTTTTATTAGATACGTATTGTACATTAAATAAATAAATACTTATTAATGCAAGGATTTTTTTTATGCATGGTATATACGTTTATAATTAGCTATTTTGTTATATTATTTTTACTTTTTCAAGGTCTATATTAGATTGGCACGTGTGACATACTATTTAATTTTCTATAATAGCATTTGTTAAATTTAATTTGTCCAATTATTGAATCGAATATTGAAAAATTCGCTTGGATTTATGTATTATAGACGAAATCAAATATTTACCATTTAAATTGATTTAATTCTATAAAAAAAATTGCATGCAACTATGTATCTATAAAATATATAATAATAGCTTATCGATAATGTTCGTGGCATTGAAATTTTTTAAAGAAAACTTAAATATTTTGTTACCAAAAAACTATTATTTCGTAGTGTACAATGGAAAAATCCTCGAGCATCGGCAAGGGAAGCCTATTGCCCTACAACAATCGAACATATCGCAAATGTCCTCACTCATGGAATATGGGTAGTTCCAAGTGTTTTGGCCGTAGTTGAACTCATCAACCGGTCTAGTAATGGGGCCCAATTATTTTCTGCTTTTGTGTACGGAGCTACTCTTATTATGATATTTACGGTCTCTACTACTTTTCATTGTGTCTTCTATTGCAACAAAAACAGGTAAGAACAAATTATATACAAAATATTTAAATAAGGAAATTAAACATTTTTTCCGATAAAAAATACTTACAAAACTATGCATACAAGTGCAAATTACATGAATAAAATTGTAACTTTATAAATATTCTTAAATATTTTTTTTATGTATTCAAGGTTTTTTTTTAAAAAAAATAATATTCAAATTACGTCCTATTCATAAAACTAAACGTATAATGAAAATTCGGTTAAAAATTCTATTAATAAAGAGTTACATATAATTTTTTGAAACTGAAATATTATGTGACGTCACAAATGCTCTTAAGCAATTTCAAACTGCCTAAAATTTCCGGAATATTTTAAGCTCATAAATCAAACTTATGTAATAGTAATTTAGCCAAGAAATGTGCACGATTTTCAAGCCTACGTTTATAGAAAAAATAATTATTTTTAATGCATTTTCAATGTAAAAAACTGTCAATATATTTTTAATAAAATAAAAAAAATACGTATTGTACACGATTCTGTAGTATTTATATATTTTTTATTCATTGTATCTTTTCAAAAGCAGATTATTTTCACATATTTTTGATAATGACATGTAATATTAAATTTGTATCACTATCTACATTTATTTTTGTACATTTTTATATTCGCGACTAACTTACAATATAAATATTAATTTTAAGGGTATGTAGATTTGACGTACTGATTAGAGTATAAATATTTTTGTCCGTAATTCGCAAATTTGCACATTAGGTAAATTAAACATTTTTTGTGCCACTGGACTGATGTTACAATATAAATAAAAATTGATGAACGTTTTATTAATTTGATTATTACACACACGTCATTTTCACCCAATCAGAATGCTATATTTGATGGTCATAGGTAGTTTTTCAATGAAGAAATTTGATAAAACCAAAGTATCACAGTCATGGTTACATTTTGTTGATATCAAAAATCTTTTGTTTGAATTGTTGTCATTCGTGAAATAATCAAGCAAATATAATTCGAGATATGAATTTAATTGATAAAATTTACTCAAAATTCCTACGAAGTAACGACAATTGAGTAAAAAATGACTTTTAAATATCATTTTTGACACTCGTTTGTCTTGTTACGCAACAACTATTCATAAATATGTATTTGCAATAAATTCATGGCTTTTATTATAATTACTTATGATTAAATATTGAAGTTGTGCAATGGTTCATTCAATTTTATTTTACTTCTTATCCTGTGGCACAAAAAATGTTAGCTCTAAATAATGTGCAATTATTATTCGCAAATTTCTGATAAAAATATATTTTTATTAATATAAAATAGCATAAACTCACTTTTATTTTAGCAATACTTCCTGAAATTTACATTTTTTATAATTTTTAATGTTTAATATATTTTTAATCTAACATTTATATACATAAGTAAAACTGATAATGC
This sequence comes from Stenolophus ochropezus, assembly GCA_035578165.1. Lineage (NCBI taxonomy): Eukaryota > Metazoa > Arthropoda > Insecta > Coleoptera > Carabidae > Stenolophus > Stenolophus ochropezus. The sequence continues at coordinate 25,468,494 of JAQOWZ010000008.1, forward strand.
TAAAAGCCAACAAGTAAATTTGATAATTTTGTAAATGGCATGCAAGGGAATAGTTCCCAATAGAGTTTTCCCTTAATTTTTACATTTTATTTACATATCAAATTGAAATAATTTGGAATATTAAATTCGAGTTCATTGTTCCGTAAATTAAGATCTAATTCATGTTGATGATTATTGAAATACTTTTCATACAGCAAATATTTAATTTGCTCTCGAACAATATCTTATAAGAGATTTTAATTTACATATCACATTAATTTCTTATACTTCACGATAAGTTTGTACAATATAATTCTATATTTTTTAAATATAATCACAGACGATTGTGCTATAATGACCATCTGTGTGATAGCAATCACTTAATATTAATCGAAAGCTACAAATTTAATAAATTTGTTATCTAGTTGGAAGCAGTTTGTTCAAGGATTTCTTTACTATAATGATTCACTCATTGTAGACAGACATAACAATATTTTTGCATTTTTATTACAATACAATTACTACATTTGCACCATTTATTCTTATGTACAAATAAATTGATGAATATGTATTTTTCACATAGACCGCTGAAAGATGTCCTCCACCGATGTGATAGAGCTATGATCTACGTATTCATAGCTGGCAGTTATTTCCCTTGGTTGACTCTGCAGCAGTTGCCAGAGGAAGGCTGGTCTTCCGTAATGCGCTGGTTCGTTTGGATTCTTGCCGCCCTTGGGATTGGGTATCAACAAGCATTCCATGAACGGTACAAGAGTTTGGAGACGTTGATTTATCTTATCATGGGTATTGGACCCAGTGTTCCTCTTATGACAGAAGTAAGTAAAACATTAGTCTCATAATACGTTATTTTTCCGTTAGTTTCACACAAAAAGGCAAGATTCTTAATCAAAGGTCTACAAAAAGTTTATATTATTTACAAAAAATATTAGCTGTGTCCACTCTGAATATGTACGATGTGCGATAAATATGTTACTAATTATTATTTTTTCTTCAAATATATTCTTTCAAAATATTTATATTAGGAAATATTCGCAAAAAATGATAAAAGTAAACTCATTTCTGGTTGACCAAGTTTTATCAAAATTTGATAAACTCGTTTATGTCGGAAACTTAAGTATGAAGTTTTATTAAAATTCGTTTAACCGAATATTCTATACATATTCTCATATACATCCAGACGTACGGATCGACATACAGCATAGTAAAAATATTAAGTGTGGCTGCCACAAAACTGACCGCCTCTATCAAATATGTACGCTATACAATAAAATCGTAATTGACAAAGTTGAAGTTTAATTTTACGCCACTGGAGTAACAGTAAAATATATAAGTATCCGTAGGAATTATGTAGAATCAGCCAATATAAAATAACTTTTACAAAACTTGAAATATCGCCCTAGAAGTCACTATAAAACTAGATAACCTAAGAATAAAGTTACTAATATAATATAATAACTGACAAATTTAAATTGCTAACCTATAAACTGAAGAACCTCCAGCAGTAAATGATTTTTTTTAAATATGTGGGTTTGAAGAAAAAATTGAATGTGTCATTCAGAGTAAAAGTATCTTTGTGTGCCTCGCATGCAGTTGTCTTCCACGTTCGTCACACAAAGTATCACTGTTACTTTTAATTAACATAATATTCTAATAATTTTGAAAAGAGCATTTTTTTTCATTTTTACATTACGTTGACAACACTGATTGCTTATACGTCAAAAAATAACTGGCATTACCTTTCTTTACTTATGTCGAAAACGTCTATTTCTACTAGCAATTATTTGTTGTTTGGTCGTAAAAAAATAAACTGTACAACTCGACAACACTTCTCTTTAAGTCTTTATCACTGAAGAGGGACCTGATGTCCCTAAACAGTGTGGGTGCCCAGGCACCCAATTTACTTTGATTACTACTACTACTTTAAGTCGTGCCTGCAATTTCATTCTCTTACGATATAGGCATCATATCCATTCTTGTTGTACAATATATTATTTTCTCCCGATCATAAGACAAGTGATAACTATTTCACTTATTTTTTTCCGAACAATGGAATATATTTCCATACAGATTTGAGTAAGAATCATGATAAAAATAGTGGAAACGTCTTGTAAAGGGTAATTCCATAAAACAGAAAGAGATATCAAATTTCAAGTAAAAAAAATTGTTTATATACATTTTCCAGGTTGTCAAGGAATGTTATTCACAGCTTTCCTAATAAATTAACAAATGTCCATTAAAACAATTATTTAAGAGCACATTTTTCATTTAAAATTTTCCTCGAATTATCAAAAAATTGTATATATACGTCAGAAGATAATGTTATAATTTAGAGGTTAGATAAGACATTCGTAATTGCCTATGAGTGAATACATTAATTTAAAAAAAACTCCTAAATACAAAAAATAAATATTTTTTACCTCATCAAATTTTATTTTTAAAACTTAACAAACTTGATAATAAAAGTTCTTTTCTGTGGTTACTTTTAAGCGCCGTTTGTAATCGATTTGTATTACCACAAAGTTTTATCATTTGTAATTCATAACTCTAGAAGGAAGTAAAATTGTTAGGCTTTTATTTCTTGAGGTTATCAACTTATGATAAAGTTATCGGTATTATTATGTTTATAATATCGCGTGACAAAACAGTCTGGTCGGACTATAATTAAAATGCCATAATACTTATATATTCCGGTTTCGAATTCCGTATTGCTTCGCAAACGATATTTATATGCTTTAAGTATTTATCTGAAAATGTATGTACATACATATGATTAAATTTGAAAATATTTGCATATATATTTAAGAAATTTGTAGAAAGAAATAAAATTGTTTCTAAACAAAAAACAACAGGAAATATAACAAAAAAATTGAGTTAAAATTTAAATTTGTTATACATCGATTACAAAATAGGACAACATATACGCTGTGCAGTGTATCTATTATCGTAATCTTATATGAAAATTCATTAGGTCATATCAGTGTTAGAATAAAATTATATGATAAACAAAAGAAAAATATTATCAGACAATTTTCAGACATACACATAAAAAAAAAACATTTTTATACTTATTTATAGCACAAAATCATGATAAGTTACTATTTATTATATAAACCAAAACTGGTTTTATTCTTATATCTTCTGCATGCGTCATTTGATTTTATAATATTTTTTTATACTTTCCGTTAACAATTGCTCTATTGTTAGGTATATCGAAAACGGTTTAATAATATCGATTGTTTAACTGTTTTTGGTAATTTTTTTGTTGTAAAATTGGTACTTTTGAATATTGCGCCCCACGGTAAATGTCAAATTGATAACCTCAGATATTTTAAAATGTTTTTAATGCCTAGTTCACACAGGGCAAGTTGCCACAAATTTGTTGCCTGAAGAAGAAGTAGTACTGAAAGTTTAAAGTCTTGAAAACAAATATAAAATGATTTACATACGTTATTTTAATAGATGAGAAATTAGTTGTTAGTTAAAATTTGCCGTAACATCTCTCGGTTTTATAGGCGTCGTTATTTTTCCAGCAACTGCCACTTCTTCAGATAAGAAATTTTCTACAATTTGCCTTGTGTGAACAAGGCGTAATACAATTTGAAATTAATATAAATATGAATGCCAAATAAACAAAGCTAAATTAAAAGAATATTAAAATTTCGTAAATCTTAACGTATAGATTTGTAATTTTTGTCATAATATTATACACATATTATACATGAATCATATAACAGTTATAAGTGTCCAACTTCATTGAACAGAGTTACCATGTTGTACATAAATTCCTGGATTAGACTTAATTAATTTTTGTAATTTAATTTTTTTATGAAATTAGTGACGCAAAGTATTAAAAAATGTATATTATACTCGTTTTATACGACGTATTGTATCATTCGTGTTTTTAGAAACAACTCGTGGAAGAATGTACTATTTGTAATAAATACACTGAAAGTATTGGTCGTTAAAGGAATTGCAAACTTGATAATAGTAGAAATAATAACATAAATCGTTAAACAGGCGTCAAAAGCGCTATTTTTAATCTAACATTTTGACAATTTTCGCATCTCTTTGTCATCGGATTAAAGTTTTCTGCTATTTTTTTATTGTAGTAGTTTACGGTCCGCAAAACTATCGAAGCGCCGAAGTATACATTGGCACAAAAAAATTATAGTTAAAATTTAATCAATACATAAATTGAAAAAAAATAATAGTAAACAGCGTAAACAGTAACAATACAAAATTAGTCTAATAACATACTTCGACAATTTATGGAATAAAAAAGGACACTTTCATTTTTGGATTGCTTGATTTCTATAGTTAATAATAAATTAAAACCATTGTGAAACATTATTTTTATTTATATTTTTTCAAATCAATGGAGAATGAATTAATAATACACAAATGCAGGCTTCGTAGCTTGTTCATATTTAAATAAAGAAAATGAAATTGTGTATCTGTTAAAAACAATCAAATAAAATACAACTTCCCAATGAGCAGTTTTAATCAAAAAGTAATCATTTCTTTACATATTTGTATAACCTCAAATGTAATTTTTTTAGGTTAGATAAATTTGTTGTACAAAAAATCGTTGATACAAATAGAAAAGATAAATGTTGAATAGCAACTATTGTTTTAATTTTTTTAAATATTATACAGAAAATAAAATTAAATAGACACAATAAAACTGGTTCGGTACCATTTTAGAAATTTATCACTAATAAAATTTTAATTATTGTCTCATCTTTAAATGAAAACATTTAGTATTGATTGAAAAATGAAACTGGTTCTGATACTGTTCATATCTATGAATTTATTATTAATAAAATAGCACTTAGCATATCATATTTAAATAAACAAATTATAAACAACAATAATAAAAATACAATATTGAAATTCAAATTCTGATTAAATTTTAGGAAGAATTATTCTGATACCATTTATCTACGGATTTGTCACTAATACAGTGCTGCAAATTAAATTACTTTCGAACATATTGTATTATTAATTATTTATTATTGATGCAATAGATTTCATAGCATATAGCACACATGTATTTTTTAATGCAAAACACAGAATAAATGACAATAAATTTACAAGTTCAGATACTATTGAATTTGAAATTCATATTCTAATTGTTCTTTATTTAGATCATTACTTAAGTAATGCATATTGTAATTATGTATTGGATTACATATTTTAATTTATGATCCATATTAGTTAATAGGAAATGCAAACATGCTACACGTTGAATCATTATAATCAATTTGCTTTCCACGCAATATTGCATGATCGGTTCCGTAATAGTCTGTAAATATATGATCTAAATTTTTGTTTCAAATATTTACCGTTATATTCGAGGAGACCCCGTTTTCTTATTTATTTGGAACACAAGAATTAGAAACGGAATAAGTAAGTAGATTTGTTGAAGAATTTATTGATTTTTTATAAAAATAACGACACGAAGACTTTAAGTTTGGTACTGTTTATTTATTAAACAATGTTTATTTTTAACTTCTTTTCATTTGATCGATATTTTTTATTAATGATATGTATTTTGTAAATTAATTCGCGTTTTGTAAGTAGTATAGGATTGATTATTTTGAGTACTTCAATATCAGGTATTTACATAAGCAAGATTTGAGAATTTAAATGAAATGAATTCATATTTTTTTAGTAGCCAACAAGAGAAGGTACCCCATTTTGAGTTTCGTAGAAATGGCTTACTTAGTGCTTAGAAAAAGGATTAAGAAATAATTGCTTGGAAAATCCAGAGATTAGTCGATATTTCAAAGAAAAATATTGTCAAAGACCAAAGGAATATAAATTCAGCATAAGTTAAGTTAGGCCTAGGCTAAGTTTTGTTAGAGAACAAGGAAAAGAGATTTTATTTACTGACATTTTATTATGACTGACCATCTACCTGTGGTTCTGTTATGTTTAGGGTTTGTAAAATATGATGTTTTCCATGAACTAGGAACTGATTTAAATGGATGTTTTGAATACTATTTGCAAATAGGTATATTTTATTTTAAAAGAATTTAAATACGATTCTGTATTTTAACCCTCATAATCCCTTAACGAATTACTCTGTAGTTAGGATCTAACAGGTAAGTTGTAAGGTAACCTTAGAATTTCACGAGGTCTATACTGCTGAGTTATCAAAATGCCTGCCTTCGATATTTCAATTTTAGAAATAAATTTAAAACGGTGAAAAACTCCGAAATTATTGATTTTTGGCATAGGATACCCTTAATAACATATGAAGATAATACAAAATATCACACAACTGAATAATAAAATTTGAAAATGACGAGTTATAGTCATTTGAAATTAAGTAAATTTGATTCGCTTTACTAAATATTCCTTATAATTACATTTAAAAAAATATATGTTAGACCATAGCGCATAGTTAAGTTGAACAGGAAAAAAAATTTCTATTAAAATGACTTTATAAAGCAATGCATGTGTTCGGTCTTTTTTAAGAACAAGCGGAATAATTTGGCAACGGCGCGGAAAACTAAAATAAAATTCATGTCCATATAGGAGAATAATATAGAATTGAAAATATATAGGGTGCTCCATTTAAAAAAGACACAATTCTCGCCGAGCCGTAATGCAACACCTGTATATGCGAAAATAATTTTACGATAAGTTCCTTGAGTAGATGAATAAATTCTGTTAATAAATTTATGCTGTATCTCTAACGACAAGGGAAATATCCAAGACGGGTATTTCGATGACTCACCTGTATATTGTCATAAATCAAATGAAATGACCTTAATATTTTTTTCATATACATGAAATTTATTTAGTTAAAAAGTAACAAAAGAAAATTACAAACAAATGAGCTTATAAATTAAACAATCAGATATGCTATGAGAGTTAATTTTTTTTATCAATAAAATAATCGTTAGTTCCTATTTTAACTTAAAAATAATAAATGAAATACTAAAGACAGAGGTCCTCAAAATTTTTATAGCTCATACGATTTTCGAGAAATTCATACTAGCTTTCAATTTTCATATAGGGCTCAAAGTTGTCTTTAGTACTGTTAAATAGAGTTTTTTTTTTTCAATTTCCAACGATATAAAGCACATGTACATGAAAATGAAAATAAACTAAGAAACTTGATTTTATTCATTTCGGCCAAGTCTACTTTGGAAACAAAATCAAAAATCTTTTGTTTCAAACAAATTTTTAACGGTTCAATTCATTAATGGCCCCAATTTAAACAAAACAAAAGCAAATACATGCTTTCTGGATAACGCTGAAGATATGTTTCTAAAGTAATCTGTTTATTTCGATGCACAGCATATTAAACTCCTAATATTATTCCACTTGGCTTCTTTTGAAAAGGTTGTCAACAAAAATGCGCAGTTAACCACTAATTGAATTGATTAGTAAAAAATAAAAAATCGAAAATCACTGATATTTAATGACATGCATTTTTTTAGAAAACAAAACCTATACCAAAAATAGCGTACTATATATACCGTCAAAATTTGTAACCTTTTTTTATTTGCTGCATTACGTATTATTTTATTATTAATTCTAATCATTTATTAATAGTTATTTACGTATCAAGGTCGTAAAAGTGATCTTTTTTGGACGAATCCGAATTTTGCCGATGCTAGCAAATAAGATGAGGTCAAAAAAGAACTTTTAGTCGAGGCGACTATAATAAAAAAATGTAAATTTCATTCAAAATTTGTATTTGACATCTGTTTACTTTACGGTCGCTATTGTCACTCGCAAATTATTTACTTTTTAATTTAACTTTCACTTGTAATAATATTATAAATTAATTAATCACATTAATATGAATATCTAAATCAATAATGAACAAACAAGCAGTCGAAAATTTAGACTTTAACAGATGTCAAATAAAAATTGATACTTTAAGGTTGCCAGCAGATACGAAAAACAGTACCAGACGCCTAAAAAAGTACTTTTTTTTTCTTATAGCACGAGTTTTCGGGTGCCGCAGAACTGAAAATAGGAGGTGTAATCTACATGATGGGCGTGGTTTTCTTCAAGGCAGATGGCTCAATTCCATGTGCGCATGCCATCTGGCATCTGTTCGTTGTTGCTGCGGCAGGAGTGCACTACTTCGCCATTCTGAATAATTTATACCCTCTACAACACTTCGGTGCATCCCCAAGTTAAGTTAACGTAAGTAGCGGATGAATTCATCACGAATGAAGGAATTGAGAATTCATCCCGTAGATAGTATTACCAAACCATGACAAGTGATAAGAAATATACCTACCACCCTCACTTATTTTAATGTAGATATTATTTTAATACAAAGCTCAGTTTACATTTAAAAATGTCAAATTCAATGTGATAGTAGATCTACTCCACTATATAGATATAGATAACAATAAAATCTGTGTAATTAGATTTTATCTTCCAGTCAGAAAAATGATTTATCTCTTACGCAGATGTTATTGTTTAGCAACTGCCAAGATACGTAAAATTGCAACAATCGATAAGTAATCAATTATAGAGAGCCAGTAAACTGGCCCAGGTATTAATTGAATCTTCCGTGCACTCCACGATTTTTTTTTTGTTTGAAAGTAAAAGACGAGAAACTTCCAGTGATATTTATTTTGCTCTTCCGTAGTTTAGAATTAATATTATTTAGGTAATAGTAGGATATTTATCTAAAATTCGAACATACGGATATATTGCTTTTCATTTAATTTTATAGCAAAGTTTTAGACATCAATTTTTAGAGCATAAAATTTACAATTTTGTATTTTAGACTTTACAAATGTATTAAAAATACAATACTCCCTGAAAAATACTACGAAAATCTTGTTATTAAAAAAAATGCATATTGGATTAACTGTCATTTCACACGGTTGCCAACTTGTACAAATTACACTAAACATAACATAAGTGGATATAATTTTGAAAAAATACATATCATTTAGTTTGTATTCAAATAGAAATATAGTTTTATATATTTTCTTAATTAATTTTATAATACAAGTACATATGAGAAATAAATATATTTTATTTCAAAATGACAGTACATCCGGTATACTTTTTTTTAAAATTTATATAGGACACGCCGGTGCTATGATTGCAAACAATAGTGCTATTCTTTTTGCCAATCGGATCAGATCAGTTGGATCAGTTCAGATAGATCAGTTGGATCAGTTCACTTGTTTAATATAAGTGGAATGCCATCTTAGATCACCTTAGCTCATGCTTGTCGTTTATATTTAAAATGTTCATTCAACAATGTTTGGGCATTTGTAATATTTAAAATTGAGGTTATAATTTTAGTTCTGTTATTATTATTACATTTTATAAGTTAAAGTTTACCTGATTTTGCTTTATTTATCATCTCTGATGGTAATTCTAACTTATAATTTTAGTTCTATTATTATTATTACATTATATAAGTTAAAATTTACCTAATTTTGCTTTATTTATCATCTCCGATGGCTCATAAGTTGTGTTCGATTAAGATAATAATTTTTGTATTTCCTCATTTCTTTTCAAATATTTAAAAACAGGAAAGTCACATGACGATCTGAGCTGAACCATCTGATCTACCTCGGCGAGTGGATTATTTAGGATCAGTTCGTTCAATTGAGGGGATAAAGTAATCCAGTCAAATAGAATGAAAAATAAGTGATCCAAATTTAAAGTGTAAGTTGGATCAGTCAGCGTTGCAAATGGAATACACCTAATATGAAGTTAATAATAACACTAAATTTAAATTTTAGAGTGTTTTTCCCGCTATTTTTTCGATCATAGCACTGACGTGTCCTATAAAACTTTGTTGTAAAAATATGTAATTGTGGCCCAAAAAGAAATTTAAGTTCCTATGTTCAATTTTTAGATGAGAAACCTAATTTGGCAGTATATAAAACAAATTTTAAAATAGAGCAGTTAAAAAAAAACGAATATTTTTATATAAAAAGTGCAAGCGTGCATTTTAAACAGTATTACTTAAAAAAATGAATGCAATACTGTCAAATATATTTTGAATACACGGATATACAACGCCCTCTCAAATGCCAATTTTGATTCGTGCCAAAAGATCAACGAAACATCCGTGTATTTAAAATTAGATGCAATGAATATATCACATTTTCTACCTTGTCGTAGGGAATATATTTATTTATTTTTGGGTACAATTTTGTCACTAACATTTCAGTTTTAGACTGTGAAATAGTACAACACTTACTAATCAATCTTGACAATCTGGTTTGTCATTGGCATTCAGTAATTTGGGGTGGGCCAGTCGTTTTAGATTGCGTTGATTGTTTGATCAAGTTACTGAATGTTTAGTTAATTTTATTTTATTGTATGTATGTCAATTTATAGTTCCTTACATACATGAGATCGAGATTTTTACCAATGATCACATTTAATTTAAATAGGCAGAAATCTTTGGTCGTATTATTACCACCCTATCTTCCACCAAATATATGTATTGTAGGCCAATGTTATTTAGGTTGTGCCATCAATGTAATTTTATAAATGTGTAAAGTAAATATATTGTAAATGTTGTAAACATGTGTTTAACATTTGTTATGCCCTTTATTAAAGATTTTATTTTTATTTTCATAATTTTGAGTTCATTTTATTTCATTTATTTTTAGGATTAAGCACTCTTATGGAACTGAGCAGTGTGATATCTGGGGTTCAAATCCCAGTGAATCTAAGAGGTTCAAAATGTACTGTAACCTGCACGAGTCTTTCATAGGCTGCTAAAATGGACCTAAAATTTTCTAGAAACTGGTGGAATTCTTATCAAAATTTCACTTGTTCCATGTTCCTCAATAGAATGATAAGGAACTATATATATTTTTTATTATTACTAAATAATTTAATTTCCAAAAGATCTAAACTATTATAATATAAACATCTGTTTAAGCATTAAAGTCATCAGTAAATGTTATTAGTTTCAATCTAAATTATTACGACATGAACGCCTGCTTATGCATTTCTGTTGTTGTGAAATAAGAGATGAGCTGTGCGGTAGCGTGGTAGACGAGAGCCTATGTAATATATCATAAAACATTGGTAAGTATACTCTATTTAAAAACTACGAAATATCACAAATGAATATAAAATAATTTAATAACATGATAAGCGCAATAAACTAAAAAAACTGAGCACCGTGAAATGAAATTCAAAACAATCTCTGATACGATAGCTGATATGACAAATATGGTATTTTCCCCGAATTCGGTGTCAAAAATTGACCAAATCTTAAAACTTCACTTTTTTGGAAAATATTATCAATTTTTGGAAGGCCGTATCTTTGTAACTATTAGGCCTCTGGACTTAAATTATCACAAATTTAATCTACTTTAAAAATATATATAAGTTGTTTCATGAAAAAAAGCATAGTTTAGAAGATATAGTGAAAATACCGATGTGTGCGAAAATTTCGTGGTTTTTCGAGTGCTGTGAAGTTGGCACAGGTTTTTCGAAACTGCAAACTTGGATATACACTACTGGTAGTGGTCCTAACAACATATTAAAAAAAAACTAGCCGTTAGTTTGCGATATTAGCAATTTCTAGTGTACTATTTGACTGGCCTAAAGTGAATGTACTAAAAAACATTATAGAATATATTACTATAGTGGCGGGAGGTAATGTGTTGGACACAACGATTTTTTTTAAGTGTTTATATTCATATGAAAACTATTTAATTTAAATCAATTATTTACTTCTTAGCATTCAATTAATAATTAAATTCAAGCACAGCTGCCGTACTTGTAAGAAAAAATATCGCACTTTACTCTGGGAGAAGTATGGGCTTCTCCCACTAGTAAAGTAATGTACTTATCCAGTTACGCGATTCTGAGAAAGAAAGTGATAACATCTTAAACACAAATTTGGGCAACTGTAATCCCCAAATCAGTAAAGCGTAGAAATAAATTTGTCAGTAACAAACATATCATGCTCTTTATACTAATACTTATTAAAGCTACATACTTTCATTAGATGATTATTTATTTCGTGTACAGAAATCATCATTAAATGAAATTCAGTTCTTAATACAGTAAAATTAAAAAAAAAATCTACAAAATTACTAGCTTTCCTCGTTCTAATTCATATGTATAAACTCATCTACAGAAAAAATCTAATAATAAATTAAAACACTAGATTATCCCATATTTTTTTGTTAATGTGACAATTGATTTGTCCTCTTGGACATCTTCAGACTGACAAGTTCTTCAATTTATTATTATATAAACTTAAAAGTACTAACTATAAGATTTCTTTCACTTACAGGATTTTTTTTTCTATTATATCGTATGTTATTTTGCAAATGTCAGTAATATGGCCGATACATTAATTATTTTAGCCTAAAAGAAAATATTTTGAACATAGAATCGATTTAAAACGAGACAAAAAGATGCTGAATTATTTATAGTGACGAAAGTTAGGAGACAATGTAATTAATATAAGATTACAATCAATTTTTGGTATCAAAAGTTATTTAGTGGCTTGCGTTTGACATATTTTAATTTCTCTATTTTTTTTTATAAAGTTCGTTGTTTTGTGAATAAAGATGTTTAGAAAATTCGAATTCGAATCCTGAAATATTGGTCACTATTTTCTATATAAAATTACCTCTTAGGTACACTCTCCATTTCAGATGTGAGTGTTTGAAAAGTGTCGACTGATAAATGCCTTTCACGATAACAATATCGTGAGTCGTAAGTGATTTCTTTTTATTTATTTATCTATGAAAATAATTAAAATGCAATATTTAAATTATAGATTTTGTATTTAAAATATGTTTAAGCACATTAAGGTATGACAATAAATTTATTTATTTTGTTGTTTATTAATGAAAATAATGGAAAGTAACTTTGTTTCTAAGAAAATGCCATTAGAAGCGATATGGTCTTTCAAATATGTAAGTTTGTAGATACTTAGATGAGAAACAGTATAAAAGCGTTTATTGTGTTGTGTATTAATCTTAAAAGAATGTAATCTCCTAATGTATTACTTCCAAGGTCAAAGACCATAAAATATCAATGGCATTGACTGTGTCTCTATAGCAACCCTCAGTCAAAACAAATTCAAATATTAACGAGAGCATTTGACGTACACCTGTCATGTTAACAGTAAATTCTTAAGTAAAACTTTAGCTTAATTTTATCTAATGTAGTTTTAAATCTGCCTATTGTTTATTTTGTATTGTAAGAGATAGATTTGTATGTAGTTAAATGGCACAATGCAACAACAAAACTTCGGGCATTTCTACATTTCCAGTGAAAAAGATACGAGAAGAAACAGTTTGGATATTCCCAGACAAAATGTTCCACAATGGCTAGAAGATATGAACAGGTACAGATAGATCATAGTTTATAACACTATCCCTTTATTTGGCAACACAATTATTTATATTGTGCTCACAAAATAACCTTAATAATGCATGATTATTGTTTTGCTTGATAATACCTAAAGTATATAATCAGTTTTGACTATTATATTATCAACAAACCGATATTGTTTTTACTATTTTACATACAAAATTTGAACTAGAATGATTATAAAATAAGCAAATATCATACTGTTTCTTTGGAATGTGTTGCAAAATTTATTTTATTTAGCTTATTATTTATTCATACAAGATAAATAGTATTTGCTCATCATATTGACAATATTGCGTGACTATTTACAGATTTACTCTTCTTTATGTCACGAAGGTACAGTTTTTTTTTAACTATTTTTATTTGAAAAACTGTAATAATGGAGTTTAATTATCAATCAATAATAGAAAAACAGAAATAAATGTGAGAATATGCTTATTTATAGGTCAAATTTAATATTTATATATTCATTTTTCTAAGACGCTGCCACCAAATTCTGCCCATAAATCACGTCAAGATTAGAGTTATAGCAACCGTAGACCTTATTATTAGAGTTCACAAAATATATGGTTATAAAATTACTGTTCTTTAATGTATATTTCATACATATTTAAAAATTTGATGTGTATAACACATTACATGTATCTTCCATTATTATGTTTGATTTATTGTTCGTCATATATATTTCTTTTATCTTTTTGAATTTTAAAATAAGAACTTTTTATTTAGGTATTATATCTATGTAAATGATGTACCTACTTTAAATATGATAATGAGAAATTACATCTATCAATTGTTGGAAACATATGAAGATGAATAACTCATCCACTTTCTTAAAAACAATAAAACTAAATAATTTTAAAATTTTTAACCAATATTATAAAATATATGAATTAAATCATAAAAAACGATTTATTTTTTAATTTTTTCCTGGTTTATTATTATCTTTTTATACAACTTTCGCTATAACAGATAAAAATTTACAAATTATATTTCTTTTACCTCTTAATAACGATATATTTCTATTCCCGTTCTCAAAATACGATTTAACACTCTGATTTTTATGGCGTTAAATGGTGAAATAACATTTTATTCAAAATATGACAAGATGTTTCTTTGGAACTTTTTACACACGGCATGAAATACTTGAAAATAGCTACTACTATCAGATGATTAATAACGCACAATATAAACATCTGCCATTGTTGAAAAATAAGTAATCTATATTTCTTCTATCTTAATTTACTTTTGTATTGTTTATAAACTATTAAAATATTGTTTTTTTTGTACTCTTTTGACCAAAGTGACGTTTAGAAAGCTAAATAAATAGACATATTAAAAAAATTCTTAAATGTATTAGTAAATTTGACTGGTCATTTATGAAAATTTGATGAGGCCAGCATACATAGGCGAGTACATAGCTATATAACTACAATAATTATTTTGATAGACAAAAAAAGATTTTCTTAATTTTACAAATTATTTATTAAAATAATATAGGAATATTTTATGTAGTTGAAGAACTAAAGAAAGATCTATTCAAAAATATTTCAATATACTATAAGCTCCATATGAAAAATTAAAGTTGGCACCAATAACTTGAAAACGGTACGCGATAAAAAAATGAGAGCCCCCGTAAATTCATTATAAAAAAGTGTCTCAACTCTCAAGAAGGTGCACACTTTTAGAGTATTCGATAATTATTTTTACAATATTTTTACTATCAATTATAATAATTCTCACTGTCAAATATAAAACATTTATTTCCATAGGTAAACAGATTAACTGCCTGAATCACTAATTACATGTAATAGTTAAGTGGGACAAGGTAGAAAGAAATTTGAACTATATAATTTCAGTTACTGACTTAATATTAAATTATTATTTACAAAAATTTTCATATATTCATAATTAATGATATTTCAGAAAAAAAATTCAGATCTTCATGAAAACACCACTTCCGGTTGCACGATTAATACCATAATCTAATCAGATTTAATCTAGGGTGTCAGAATGTTATATCCAAAATTTTCATTTTTTTATTCACTAGTATATGAGTAATCGTTACAACAACATCCATCCATCCATCCATCCATACAGACACACGGACAGACATCATCGTAAAAATATTAAAATCGTGTTCTAAGGACTTCAAAACGTGCTTATCCATTGAAAACTCGCTATCTGATTTTTAGCTTGATTCCAATACCTCTTTTACTTAGTGGCGAGAGATAAAAATACAATCAGCTATACCATTACAGAATTGACCGATTCTAAAACGATAATGTACGATAAAAATGTTAATAAATTATTTATTTTTTTAATAAAAAAATTTGATATGTGTATATTTTATAGCAGTAAAAATAGAAAGAAATATATAACTTAAATAAACGCCTTATAGCCGCAAGTAATTTGTTATATAAATTAGATTTTTTTCGTTGTAGCCATGTAGAAAGAAGCCACTCATTAGTTTTGGAAGCCAACAACAACGACCGTACTTTTTCATCATCGCCCCTTCGTACATCGAGCTTAGAAAGGTAATTACTTAATCAGAATTTAATTATTCTCAGTCACGATCTAATATCCTGATTAGTACGCCGTCGGGATCGGCTAGATATGGCAGAAGGTCTTCAGCTTCTTCTAGTTTCTCATCACCGGTCACGAAGAGTTTGATAAACGTGGAAATGGATTCGTACATAGTGCCAAAAATGGAAGAAGTTAATTTGAATCAGGATTTTGGGTTTAAACCGGTTTTTAGAAATCCTTCTCGCTTAAGTCAACATGAAGGCAAGTAAAACAAACATTATTTTATTACAATTTTATTATTTCATAAATAAAATATACTAGTAATTATTAATCCGACATTAGTAGCTACATATATTTCTCACGTTTTTGAAAAACTATTCGCAATTTTGTTTTGAAATAGCAATCATAACTACATTATAATTTAATTGACCATTTGTGTCAATGTATGAATTTGGTTGACTTCGTATTTTTGAAATTGGACTAATTCAAATATTATGATTTATTTCCGAATCCTCGTCCAAATCATTATTCCATATTGAAAATTAAGAACTTTATTAGGATAACAAATTATATAAGAATTTTCAAGTAACATTTTTATTTCTGCAATATTTATATTGTTGAATTGAGATAAATATAATGAATTTTCAATTTAATATATTGAAATTATGTATGATAACTTTAAATGTGCTTTGATATTTTTTTATTACGTTGCTGGATGTACATTAACTTCATTTTGTTTAAGACTGCAGTGGTAGAAGGAGCTTGATGAGACCAGTTTGTAAAAAAAAAACATTTAATGTTAAAGACATATCTAAGTTTTATTTCGAAAATGTTACAATAATAATATAAAAAGGACATCGCAAAAAAAAAATAATCTCATATATCTCGCGAACGAAATAATATTGAAATGACATATTTTCATTAATTGTTGTACATTTTCATATTCTTCTTTGTAAAATGGTAATATTTCGACAAACCCTATTGGTTTAGAGTCGTCAGAAATTTGTAGGAAAAGCCGACCAATTGTTAGAGTTTGGTTTTGAAATTAGTTAGAACGCACTTTTCGTACTGTGCATGTGTCGTATTTATTTGCACCAATCTCAAATCGTGAAATATTCTCACTACAACACGCTACTCTGCTTTCTTAAAGCTTATACCAAATAGAGAATACCTATTTAATTTTAATTTTTTTATCTGCGATTACTTTCAAAGTATTTGAGAGTGAAAAATTCGATCAAAAACAGTTTTCAGTCATTGTCAAACTTGTAGTGACCTATAAAGAAAACCATATTTAAAGAAATCCCATGTAGGCGCAAAAAATTCCATTTAACAAATCTCGAAACTCTTCCAGTTTTTGAAATGCCAACGGTGATAGTTACCAAACTATCTATATCGTATCTATCATATCTATAATAATAGTGTATATCTCTTGTAGATGGCCAATTCTTACAATCATACAGTCCAAGTTGTTTAGAACCATCTGGCAGACGTTCTCGACTAGAATCAAACCCAGAACCACCTAAAAAAACCGAGTCCTTAAACATATCTTCATATTTCCCTAAAGAAGATGACCTCAAAAAATTCGAAGAAGACTTTTTAGTTTTAAAAAACAAAATACAAAAATATAAAAAGTCCAAACAACACAGAAAATCTAAATATAAAAACCAAACATTTTTAATTAGAAATCAAGAAATTCCCCAAACTTACATCGGCTGTACCCCGGAAATAAATCTTCCGAATGGCAATCCCGAACCGGAAGAAGTGTTCATCATTCCGGAACTCCCTTCCGGGATGATTATGATATTGGATATCCTATCCACATGGGGAGACCGATACTATGTGGGTCTAAACGGCATTGAGATGTTTGACAGCGATGGAAATCTTGTACAAGTTCGAAAAGTATTTCTGTTTTATAAATCAATGTTGTTTTCTTCTGCTGATATTTGTTTTAAGATTACAGCGTGCCCAGAAGACATCAATATTTTACCAGAATGTAACGGAGATCCAAGAGTTGTTGGTAATTTGTTGGATGGAGTGAATAGAACTCAAGATGATATGCATTTGTGGTTAACGCCTTTTGATGCTGGAGAACATCATTTAGTTACGATGGAATTTTATAAAAAGACTGAATTAGCCATGATTCGAATATGGGTGAGAAATATTTAATTCTTAAATATAAATTCTAACAGAAAAATATTTTATTTGTTACAAGGTTCGTACGAACTTATATCTAATTGTTTTTTTATCACTTAAATCTAAAAGAAATTATTACTTGTAAATAGTTATTATTACATAACTTTGAATAACAGAATCGAGGACAAATGGTGACATTACCAACTTATTGAACAGTAATAAGTTATCTATTGTCGCGCTATTATTATTATTATGTATTATTTGAACCGAAAGTAGTTAGTTGCAATAGTAGCTACATTAGTTACTTTTATTTTACACAGAATAGTTTAATTTTTTTGATTCGTATTTTAAAACAAACATCAATTTAATCAACAATTTTGCAATTTTAATTTAATTTGGGAAAAACACGATATACTACATGATATACTGTTAACAAATCAAAAAGTATTTTATTAAAATTCGCAAAATTAAGGGTGGTTTTCTTGAAATAAACATTTTTAGTGCTACTACATTGATAAGTGTTTTTAATATTTTATGTAGATATTAACAATATCCAAGTCTCTATTTTTAATACTAAATATTAAAATTAACAGTAATTCGTAGTTGGCATTTTATGGAATTTATTATTTAATAACAATATAATATTTCACCTTATTTTTGCACATTTATTATAAAAATCTATTAATATCAATGATTGTTTCGTCCTTTCGGATATTATCAGATGCAATATGTACAGATTGTATGTTATTCAATCGATTATTCTAATGAATTATGAAATATTGATGACAGAAATCTATGTTCGTATTTCCAGTAATGTAGATTCATGCAAATTTATAATTTTATATTTTTAAATCTAATGACAAACTTAAAAAGATTAAAATAAGGACTTCTTTGGAGTTGGTCATTTAATAAAATCAACTAATACACCGACATTTCGACTGTAAATCAGTTTTCATCAGGTGCTGATAACATACAATCAAATATACAGACATACATTTATCTCAGGTGATATATTTATATAAATGGTGTTAAAATATTATCAAATAAGTCATATAAATTATTTTACTGAAATCTGTTATCTGAGATGAATGTATGTTTTGTATGTTATCAGCACCCTGATGAAGACTGACTTACAGTCAAAACCTCGGTGTATTAGTGGATTTTATAAAATGACTCCAAGCTCCAAAAAGGCCTTCTTTTATTAACATCCAGTCAATAAAACCAATCCTACATTAAAAAGAATAGTTTCTATTTTAAAATTTATTTTTCTGTAGAATTACAACAAATCTCGAATACACTCTTACAGAGGAGCAAGAGACGTTGTTATAACACTAGATGGTGTTTGTATATTTCGGGGCGAAATAGCCCAAGCTTGCGGTAGTATTTTAGGAGGAATTGAATCATTTGGTGATGTAAGTCTTCCCACACATGTAAAAACATTCATAAACATACATTTTCCAGACAATTTTATTCACTACAGAAGAAAGTATATTAGAAAAAATTGCTTTAAATGACGTTTCATTCTCCACTTTAATGTCTAGCGATTTAGAACCGTCAGAAAAAATAGAAAGACCTCCTACTGCAACAGCGAAAGAAGAAGTAAGATGCATCTTTTACTGCAAATTAAAAATATATTCAATGTTTAATTTAAGACTCATCAAAGACCATTCACCCACGCATTCACTCAAAAACTGGAAACAGATGATCAACTTTTTGGGGCACATCGACTCGACATCGCTCTGATATTAAATTGGGGAAGATCGGAATATATAGGTTTAACCGGTTTGGAAGTTATAGGAGATTCAGATATTTCGCTAACAATTCCCAAAGACAATATCAGGGCCAATAATGTCTTAGCAACTGCCATGTTACATAGACTAATCGATGATGAAAATATTACTACAGATAGAAAGCATATGTGGTACACGCAGTATGTTCAAGGCGAGGAAGTTGTGATCAGTGTGTTTTTTGATCAATTCACCTATATAGCAGGTAAAACAATAATAGTAACTAATATTGGGATTTTTGCTAGTGTGGCTGACATCTGGTGGTAAAATTTAAACATGATGTTATATTTTGTTATTATGCGTTTTATGTATTTCTTTTATTTTCTTATATAGTTTAATTCAGTACAGTTTGCATATCAAGTATTAATAAAATATTTCTTATTCTCGCGATATATTATTGAATTCATGGTATATTGTGCAACAAGTGCAGAAAGTCTCCTAATTCCCAGGAGGTGTGAAAGTTTTGGCACGAGACTAAATCGATTGCATACTTTTATTATGATTACACTTTATAACATTATTATTATTAATATCTGTTTATACGACATAAAAGAAAATTCTTTATTATTGCAACATAAAAAGTCACTTTAAAATTCATACTTCGGCGAAAATCATTATGTAAGAAACGATGAGAAGAAATAATCATTAAGAGCGATTTTTTTTTGCCGATTTTAAATATAATTTTTCATTTATTTTTAAAGGATTCCTTAATTAGGAAATAGTGCGGTTACTTATTAAACAGTAGTACGAAACATTTTAGGCATATTAGTCAAAACTTTTAAAATATACGCAGGTGCAGCCTTAGTTGTATACTATTTGCTACTTGAAAGTTCACATCTATCTAAACTGATTTTAGTGATCTGATCTCTTAGCAGCTGCAATGTTTTACCTTTTACCGTATTGTTCAAATTTGATGTCAGCCACTTTTGTTGGCTTTACCTACCTTCCTTCTAAGAAGATTGTGCTACAAATAGATGTAGATATGATTTAAATTTTTCAGGAATTCGAGTGTGGAACTATAACGAAAACATTGAAATGTCTTTTTGTGGTGCACGAATGATAAAATTGTTCCTAGATTCGAAACCAATGATTAATCCTCTCACAAACGACTCTACGTACTTGTTGCGAAGAGCGCCAGGAAATACACATTACGATTACGTACAGGAAATCAGATTTTGTCAAAACAGTTTGATAGGCCTTCAACAAGAACCGTTCTATGATTTCAACAGTCTTTCAAGCACCAAAGAAGAGCTGTTTGAAAACCCAATAATGCCTGAAGGATTTGTGTTTCAAATTGTTATTTATACAACCTGGGGAGACCAATATTATGTAGGGTTGAATGGAATTGAAGTTTTTGATCAAAACGGAAAGAAAATACTTCTTTCAGAAAGTAGTGAGTGAAATTCAAATATATATTTTTCATCTTTATTTATTACGACATATTCGCAGAAAAACAAAAATTGATTAGAAAATCTATTTCTGGTTAACCGATTTTTATCAAAAGTTGATGAACTTGTGCAATTTAAGTCAGAAGTTTAATTAAAATGTGTTCGCCGAATCCGGACTGACAAACGCTACGCTAAAAACAGTCAAAATCAATATGATTACATTACCTATTACCTTCTTATTATGTGGCGGTCGACAAACATGCAGATTCATAACATAAATTAAATAAAAAAAATTATGTTTAGTCACCAGTAAATGTATTTACTCATAAAAAGCTATTTTTTGGCGACATAACGGTTTGATGCTGGTTCGTAGTGTTTTGAAATGTATCATTTTCTCTGTAGAAAATGGTGCAAATATTAATGTCACTTTGAAATCGTTTTGAAATAGTTTTAAATCAAACGGCAGCAATAGTACATAAAAGTTTTGAATTAGGGTAGGGGTAGTTAACAATCAAAACAAAGTTGTACTTAACAGTCAAAAAAATCTTCAATTTTAATGTTTTTTATAAGATGGAATAGTAATAATATTGCAAAATTGTTCTCTATATTATAATTTTATAAGTTTTGAAACTATGTATTTTGGCGAGACAACAGTATGATGTTGCATACGAAAACGGTTTGTTGCCAAAAAATAGCTCAGTTATTTAGTGTATTTAATTTGGAAAGTTTGATTTTCAAATATAAAATAATGAATCAGTTACCGAACGTTTTTAATTTTAAAATTGCGAACCGAAACAAATAACCTTTATTTGTTATTTGTTATTAGTAGAAAAAGTTAAGACTGTTTAATGTTAAGTAAAAATAAGTATTTATAGTTAATTACATTGGTGACAATTTATTCCAGTGATTATTTTGTAGATATTTGCGCGCACCCAGAAAGCGTTAACGTTTTACCTGGAGTTTCGGGCGACATCCGAACCCCGGATAAATTAGTAGACGGCATAAACGATCGTTCAGACGGAACTCATTCTTGGTTGGTTCCCGTCATACCAAAGTGCCTTAATAGAATATACATCGTATTCGATCAGCCTGTTACTATATCTGTGATGAAACTTTGGAATTACCTCAAATCGCCTACGAGAGGCGTCAAAGAATTTGGTGTAAGAAATATCTCGTCTTATGTGACTCAAATACTCTACAGATATTTTGCAGATATTAGTTGACGATCTGCTAATCTATAACGGAATTCTAGATAAAATAAGCGACAAATCTTCGGTTAAATATAGAACGATATTGTTCACTAACAACAAAAATGTTTTGCAGAAAGAAATGGCCAGTTTAGTCAAGTAAATATTATAATGAGTAGAGTTCGGAAAATATCCACTAAAAATCTAAAAATATGCTCGCACATATAATAAAATAAGCACTTATGCTATCATTATTTGAGATAATTCATTATCGACAATATAAAGTAAACAAATCAAAGTTGATGTTGTAAATTGCATTACTAATTTTATTGAGAAGTATGTACAAAAGCAATTGTATTTTTTTCTTTTATCTAAAATGCATTTATACATGCAAAATATTATTTTATTAGAAAGACTATAAATAAGTATCTTTAAATTTTAATCCATAACTTAACTTTTTGATACAAAAAATACTCGCGAAAACGATAATTTTGAAATCATTTTTGCCACGTATCTACTTTCACAGTAGGTACATAATTTATAATTTTAACAAGCAGTTCGTACAAACATTCAAAAACAACTAATGTGCGTTGATTGTATAATTATAGAAAATTGTAAAACCCGGACTAAAAAAAAAATGTCGGATAATCATAAATATAGTCTTCAACCATTATCGAAATATTACCATGTGGCAGAAGAATATGAAAATATTCAATAATTAATGAGTATTTCATTTATATATTATTTCGTTCGCGAACTATAAATTCAATTTTGTTGCGATTTCCTATCATATCATCTGTCTTTAGCAATGTCATTGGTTGCCTGATTTTAAAAAGACAATCGCGTGTCCACATTTTTTAGGACTTCGGAAGAGACATTTTCTCTTTAAAAATTGATATCTTGTTTACCACGACATATTTTTCAGTCGCGTTTTCAGTACTATACTTATTTCACAATATTTTTTCAGAAAATAAATTTTAAAAAATGGTTCAGTACCCCCATCCTAGAGGGTTATCCGATTCAACATAAAATTTTATTGCGTGTATTTTTATAACAAATTACGACAAGTCTTTCTTTGAAGTAATAATTTAAAATCTCCAAATGTCAAAAATTCGCAAAATATGCACTTATTTATTTTGCATATGCACTATTTTATTAAAAATATGCAAGCATACATTTATATGCATTATTCATATTTTCCGAACTCTAATAATGAATTTCAAATAAGAGATTTGTGAATTATGCAATGTTTTAGACACAGTATTGATAGTCAAGCAACGGTTTTAACTAACGATGAGCCGAGAGTGACGACAGGAGGTTCGCTACCAAGTGCAGACCAATCACTACGTCCCTTCACTTCAGTGAACTACCTAAACAGGGGGCGCACATCTCAAAGTAATTAAATATACGAACTGTAATGCCAAATTAAGTACACTTATTTCGTCTACCATAGATTAGATGTTTCATTGTGTTTGTAAGAAGTAATATTAGGAATAAAGAGTATTTTATGTTATGTGTGTTATCGTTATGCTACACTAGATGAAATTAGAGATGAGCGTACAGCTCCAGGGGAAGAGAGTTTGTTGAATACGTCATAATATTGGCTACCAGTGATACAATTGAGTATAATTACTGTCAGTTTAGTTATGATCCTCATAAAAGCGCTAATATCTTGAAAACTTATTTGGACACCTACTATTCTATTCCGCAAATTAGTAAAGTATTGAGCTAAAACATTAGTCTAGGTTTAATAAAACTTTAAATTGCTTCGAACTCAATGAGTTTAAAATTATTTTTATAACATATTTATAAATAATTAAATGTACTATTAAACTAATGGCACCAAAATGTTCGCTAGGAATAAACAACCCTTATTTTTGCGAATTAAAAAAAATATTTTTGTTCCATAATCAGTATATCAAATTATAGGACATTAAAGATTCATGTAGAGGTATAGAAATACTCTATATTTTGTATGGTTGTTGTTCCATAGATCTTGAATTTAACTACTAGATATTTTATTCAATTTTTTGGCGATAGTTATTAGTAACTAAATATTTTTTATGAGAAATTTGTTCAGTTTTGATTAAAATATTCATATTAATTATAAATGAGAACTTTTTAAATCTTAATATTATTATTTTTTATTAAAGTGTACTAGTTCGATTTTATAATAAAATCGCGATTTTAACGTTCGTTTTTACAAAAGATTTTGATGTAAAAGTGAGCGTTAAAATCGCGATTTTATTATAAAAGTGAGCTCGTAATACGGGCCAATATCTTCTGAGATTTTATAAAAACACGACGTTATGTTATATCATTCCACAATAATTATATTCGACATTTAATAGTTAAACAGTGGGTATTATGACATGAGCGTATTTACATCAATGAAATAAAAATTTAATTAGTTAGTTCTTTCTGTTCTCTCGAAAGGAGCTCTTAAATTTATTGTGTATTTTGTTGTTTATGTAGTGCAACAGTTGTTGGGTTTTCGACCATCTACTCAGGTATATTCATATTTTGCCTTCTTTTCTTTAAAGGTAAACAGACAGAGTAAACAGTTTTATTGAATCAAGTTATAAAAATGTAGAAAAACTTAATAAAAAATGCATCTTTATATTTCACGAAAGTTATTTTATTCCTATTTTGAATTAAATTAAATGGAAAAATTATTAGGTATAGAAATTTAGAAATAATGTAATAAATAATAGTAATTGAAGAGAAATATTATTTCACGGGGACTTAACGAAAAATTACTAGGATTTTCGCAAATTTAAAAAAGACAGCATATTACACAATTAATATTTTACCAGTACATTTTACTGTTTTGGGGAATATGACTATATATTGCAGTTCAAATACGCTTTTAAGAATCATATAATTCGATAAGTTGTAATTATTACGAATCATGCCTTTGGTTGCTAATATTTTATAATTCATAACTCAATTCTTATTTCACGAACAATATACTTCCCTTATTTGACGGTAAATATTATTTTAAAAAAATCCATTTTCGTTACCTATAAAAAGTAATTTTTAAATAAAACTATAAATTTTATTAAACTTTTATTAGAAAAGTACAAAATATAAAAACAATTCACTTTTTTATAGATCAAAGTACAAACATAAAGAAAACATTCTTAAAATAGTATAAAGTAAAAAACTGGTAACTGTAATACGTGTCATAATACGTTATATTAGCTTTCTAATAGTAGTCAACATTTTTTTATCCTGGAACCATTCATGGGCTAAAATTTCTTTAACTTGAATCCTCTTCTTGGGGTCCAGGATCAACATACTTAAAATAAGGTTCACAGCATCGTCTGAGGTATTTTCTCCTATTTCCTGAGTGGGGATTTGGAATTTTCCCTGTTTGATTCTATTGTAGAGGTACGGTAGGCAGTCCTCATCGTCATCATATTCGTCCGATTTCTGGAAAGGTGTTCTGCCCCAAATTGTGAAGTAAGTAATGCAGCCCAGACTCCACACATCCACCAGAGGTGTGTAGGAGCCTGTGTTGAGAATTTCTGGCGCTACATACAAAGGGGTACCGCAAAGAGAAGTCAAAAGTGATGTCGGGTTTACAAATTTACTCATTCCGAAATCAGTCACCTGAAAATTAATGTTTTAGTTTATTTTATAATATGAATATTGGAGCTGTCAAATCGGGAAAAAATTGAATCCGGATAGCCGGATACAAGTATGTATTATACTGGTATCCGAATGTATCCGATATCCGAATATTCGGATATAACCGGTATCCGAATGAAACCGGTATCCAGATAAACGAAATAAACCGGTATGCTAAAGTATCTGTTATCCAGATAAACGGATTAAACGGTATCCAAATGTATCCAATATCCGTATAGCCTAATATTTAACTGAATCCTATCCATCAATCAAATATTCCGACAAATCAGTGGACAATATGCCAATTTAAGTTCAAGTTGTCAAATTGTGAAATACTGTGAAAAAAGATAAGAAGGCAATTGCCATAATTTCTTTAAAAAATATCATTATTAAATATGAATTTTTAGTATAATAATGAATTTTTACAATATTTCAATCTATAATAATGTCCATTTTATACTGTAGGTAACAATGAACATTTCCCTTTCTAAAGAGGGAAAGATAATTTTCCTCACTATTTCGCGAGAAGAAAGTAGAGCTTTCTATTTATATCGTGAAATTTTTTTTATTGTTATGCTTAACGAATATTTAGAATATTGTAATAATAACGATTTATTCAAAAACGTGTTTTAAAAAACTGAAATCGATTTTATCAATTTAACTAGAAAAAATAATATGAATGAAAACATCATATACAGAAAGTATAATTAAATTTATTCACTAAATTTTGTAATTTATCTATATATCAATACAAACTAGGAGTACACAAAAAAAATAATAATTATTATTCCTTTCATTAATTATTTTTATATTTTTTGAACGCCGTTTTTTTTAACTAGTTACCAATTTTCTAAACAAAATTCTGTTATAACTCGCAGCAACAATTTTTGTTTTATGAGTAGAAATTTACTTCAAGAAAAATTATTTGTTACAAATTTTCACTGAATGTGTTTATGAAAATATTTTTAAAATATGTAGTAAATATTTTAATATTCATTTTCTTACCTTGACTGAAGTTTCGGAATTGTTTGTAGACAGCAGAACATTTTCAGGTTTGAGGTCTCTGTGTGTAATGCCACAAGAATGTAGATATTTTACAGCTAGTGCAATTTGATATATAATTAATTTTGCAGAAGATTCTGCTAGTTTTTTATGTTTTAAGACTTTCTTGTGTAAATCACCACCTTCCATAAATTCTAATAATATGTAGACGTACCCTCTAGGGCAGTATATTGCTTCTATCATTTTGATTACGCAGGGCTACAAAATATATAGGTATATTAATAGGAATTTTATTGCATTATGACTTTTTGAAACTTACATGATCAAGCCTTTTTAAAATATTGATTTCATTTTCAATTTTCAATTCATCCTTCGAGTTTATTTCAATTTGTTTTGCCGCATAACGTTTACATGTACCCTAAAATGAATCATATTAACTTGAGCAATAAAATTTTGCAGTTCTTACTTTTCCTATTGCGAGATACACTTCTCCAAATGCACCTTTTCCCAACAGTCTTGTTATTTTATACTTTGCATCAAAATACTCAGAACCTGTAGTTGAAGCTTCATCTTTGTACTGGTATACTGAAAAACAATTTATTTATTTATTCATTTAAATGAATCCAACGACTAAAAGTCCTAGTTACAGATGATTAAACAAAAAGTAATGAACAAAACAAGAAAGTAGAAAATATATAGGATAACCAATGAAACTGTTTAAGCATGGGATCTTGAGAATTAATTAATGTGGGGATCATTTTGTGTTTTTCTCAAAAAATGCATAGATGACTATACATGATGTCTGTTTTAAGAGGCTAACCATTTGGATTTCGAAAACTGTAATAGATATGAAGTCGTTTAAATTGGAACAAAGTTGCTGAATTAGTTGGTAATTTTAATCAGGTATTTGTTTTCCCGAAAAATTCATAGCTCACTATATATGACCAAACAAATGATTTTGGCAAATTTACTTTTTGACTTTAACTTTCTTGTTTCAATTCATACAAGTTTGTAGTTTGCACATTCTACGGAATTTTTAACGAGGAATTGATAGAGGTCCTCAAAATTTTTGTAACACTTCTCGAGAAATTCATACGAACTTTAAATTTTTATATGGGGTTCAAAGTCGTCTTTGATAATGAAACAAAACTATTTTTTCAAAAGTTCGGAAAATGAAGATGGTTTACTTTAGTGCTACTGGTTTGCCAGGTGTTTTTAATACTTTTTAAAATATTAATAATACAAGTAATTACTTAATTTTGTAAATATTTGTTAAATTTAATTTAATTAAAAGCGGTAACTGTCTCTCAGTTTTCAAGTTGCTCGTTGATATGTGATTTTTATGGTAAATTTTAAATATTATAAATTATTGTGATTGTGCACTGATTTAAAAAATGTATTATTTGTGATATATTTATATCCTTCATCTTATTTTTTATTTAATTTTTTTTTGGTTTATATTTTTGTAATACTGGTATATTATTCAAGAAAAATAATCTAAATTCAACTTAAATAATATTAAAATACAGACAATAAGAATTATAATCATAAGTGATATAATAAGATCCATGAATTTATTGGAAAAATTTACGAATAATTGTAGCGTAAGCAACAGACAAACAAGTGTCAAAAATGACATTTAGATCACGTCAGGAAAGCTGGGAGTGATTTAAGTCATCTTTGACCCGAGCTGTCGTTACTTCGCAGGAATTTTGAATAAATTTTACCGACTAAATTCATAGCTGGAATTATAATTGCTTGATTATTTCACGAACGACAACAGCTCAAACATATAAAGTATTTGATAGCAACTAAATGTAACCATGACTACGATACTATGATATTATCAAATTTCCTCACTAAATTACTATCTAAGGCCACCAAATCAAGCATTCTGATTTGGTGAAAATGACGTGTGTAAAATAATCAGTGCTACTTTCTTATACAGGCACCAACAGGCACAGAGATATTTTCTTTTGTTTCCATGGGTGTCTGATTGTTAACGAAAATGTTACATTTTATGTTTAATAAATCTCGTACTGTAGACGTGCTGTTGCATCAATTATGATCTTATCTAATGATCTGAATTTTGAACAACTTTGTACTCTCTACAATTTTTGAAATCCTATGTTAAAAGTCCTTTGGTCCGCATTTCGTTGCACATCTGTATGATGCCATTTAATATAAAACAGTTGCATCCCATATTTTGACAACCACTGATCGCAAAAATAATTTGTTTATTTTATTAAAATAGTTTCTTGATTAGAAACTGCTAATTTGACAGACTTCGTACTTCTTATAATTCGAAAGATAGCAATAATGTTCAACTTAAAATGAGCACGGTGTATTGGTTTAAAATTTGATTAAAGATGTAGTTCCATTAGTAAAGAGTAAAGTCGCATATTACCTTACTGTTTTCTACTTATTAAAATGACTGTTTCCCAATAAGTACATAAAAAGCGTTTATAAATATATTTATACTTACTTTCGTTCATTTTAGTGCCAACAGCAATCAAATCTCCGTCTCTTAGAGCTACAGATTTATCTTTTCCAATCAGATCTCCATTCAGATATGTTCCATTTTTACTAATGTCCTTAATGTAAGGCATCAACGTACGATCCCTGCTTATAATGAAATGTTCTTTGCTTATGTGTTTTAATGATGTCTGCGACATATTACGACCGTTTATGTATATATCACATGTTTCTCGTCTACCGAACATGTACGATACATTTCTTAATTCTATAAATATTAATTATAAGTTATTCCATTCGTACATTATTATTGTTTTCTTACCTTGTGATTGAAGATAAACTTTTCGTCTTAGTAGCATTCCCCAAGTTGGTGGTAATGAATCTGGAATCTCTGAAGAAATGATTGGTGTACGAGGTGTTAAAGTATCTGGTAGATTGTCGTCTTGCGACATTTTAATTTATTTATCCCATCTGATAAAGCGTGTGATTTTAATTCCTTCAGTACTGCGTTATCAGTTTCTAAAACCTTTTGTTGTTTTTAAATAGAAATGCAAGCCTAGCAAATTTTTATATTTGAATGAAATATAATATAAATCATATAAAACACTTTCAAATAATGACAAATATAAAAACCGTATAAAACACAAAATTTCAACCTTTAAAAACCACCTGCTCCAACATAACCAAACCATTCAAAACTGTTTAAGAAGTTTGAATAAGTTTACTTTGAAGTTAGGGAGGCAAGGGGAATGTGTATTATGTAGCTGTTGTTAAAGATGGCAGCACATATTGAGATATTTTTAAAGGAAATGTATAGTCTGGCCGTTAAGAGTAAATTTTAAGTTCACAACAAAAATGTATAGTAGGTCCTTTTTTCATACAATTTATCACATTACTTTATTTAGAGTAACGTGAATAAAACTGATAGTTTTTAGAACAAAGAAACAGAATTTTGTTCAACTTTAGAGTTATCTCTAAAAATATTATTCCTTTGAACTAGGAATAAATAAGAAAAAAATAGCCGTATCATTCTCATTTAATAAGCGGTAAATTTAAAACATTGTTATAAATCTTAAAATGTCGTTTTTTAACTACTTGTTTATAAATATAATTAAAACTTACTAACATAATGCCTTCAATATTATTGGCAATTTTGTTATTACAAATAAAATAATGTTATATTATATTCAAGAATGAAAAAAATTTGTTAGCTGACAGCGAAACATAACCCAATTGTTCCAAGTGCAAGTGACAATTGAAACATCAGTAAGCACAAAGTGTGCTTATATAAACTTGATAAACCTTGTTAATTGTGTTACATACTCACATAGTCATAGACAACTGTACAGGTATAGTCTGTCTACAAGAATAGCACATGATTTATACTTCAGTCTGAATAAATTTTGAAAATTAAAAATAAACAACTGTTTTAACTTTCTTGTGTTTTCAAATTAAACATTTAAGTTTACCATTTCTTTTTGTTATCTGTTTTGTTTTATTTCACTCATAAATAAACCAACCCAAATTCAAGATTGTACTTAGTACCAAGTTTTATTTCGACAAAACACTGTCACAAAGAAAATTTCGCATCTTTTAAGACAATAAGATGCCATATTTTACAAGTGAGTTTTGCTAAGCGAAAATTTTTGAACGTTTTACGAATGCCTAGAAACATATTGTTTATATATCTGTTAAAGTTGATTTTTGTTCAATTATTGCTTTACTCGAACCTGTTGCAAATATTGTATTTCATGACATTGATCAAAAATTACTCGTCTGGCAGCTCGTGTTTTTTTTTTGTTAATGCTACTCGATAAATTGCTATACCTGCTCTCGTAACAATAAAAAAAAAATTCAAGTTAAAATGAACAACTTTTGATATTATATATGATAATTCAATTCCAATAAAGTTAGCAACAAAGAAAATACAATTTTATCGTTTTGACAGCGGATATGACAGCAAGGTAATTTTTTGAAAGTGATAAAACGATATTTATCTTTCTCGTAGCAATCATCAAAACATTAAATATATTAATGTTATTTTTATTATTTCTCATTAAATTATTTCTCAAGCATTTTAATTTCTTCGCATAAACTTTAGTTTGACAACACGATCTTGTAACCTGCATATACCTATTAGTACTAATAGGTATATGGTAACCTGGTAACCTGTTAGCAATGTCTTGAAAAAAACTGTTTAAAAAATAATATTACTTAACTTACGGTGATTCTATTAATACAGCTTTTTTTTATCAAATTGCTAGGTACAAATGTTTCATTATCAACAGAAATATATCCGATAAAATAAAAAGCTCTTGTGTATTTACACTCAATAAATTTAGCAAAAAATAATAAACGTAGGTAATTTTATAAACACTTTATTATGACAGCAATACCACAATGGACATATATTTACAAATTAGGACACATACATCTACATACACAACAAAATCTCTATTAAAGTATGCATCTTGGTTTAGTGGAAGTCACACTGGCTGTAACTTCAGCGAAACTGCCGATGGGTCGGTCTCTGGATAATACGAAGGCAACTGGGGCTGCGCTACTCATGCTCTTCCTCACGGGGCAGTTCCTGTAGGCAGCGTGGTGGGCCCCACTGCAGTTGCAGCAGAAGGGGTTGTTGCGGGCACGAGTGCAGTATTCTACCCCGTGGGGCTCTCCGCAACGGACACAACGGGGGAGATGCCTGTGAAAAATGTTGGGCAGGTTTCACTGGTGAGATATTTATTGTATATTTTTCATATTTCAAATTATGTTTGCAGACTTGTTCGAAAGTTGAATTTTTTTGGCCTCTTGAAGTGTAAACAATAAATACGTCGTGGACGTCTACCAACGACAAAATATAAATAGACAAAACTTCTCTTGGTTTGTTATGTTTTCGGCAGTGATCTCTGTTCTCTCTGTACTGGAGTCGCACAAGTTAGTATGTGGCGCCTCCAAGCGGTAGATATAGGGATTAAGCTTGGACATCGACAACGTATTTTGCTTGTATCAACCGAGGCACAGAATAAAGAATTTTTTATACTGTGACCGAGGTTTCAACTTATTATTATTATTATTTTTATTACTCGTCCCATTATTTGTTCAATTTTTTTATAATAATTTAAATGTCCAACTCCCAAATGAGGTCTTACAAAAAATAAGTGAACCTTTTTTTGTTTAAATCGAACCTAAAATGTCTAATTTGTTGCTCTATATGAGTAATTCTTTTTTTATTTAGATTTTATATTGTATAATATCGCAAAAAAGTCCCAAAAATTGGGACGTCCGTTGGTTCTTGTGAAAATATCTGCTTGTGGATACCAGATCCTAAATATTGTGAATTGGTGCATTTGAAAGATGGTAAAGTGGACAGTCTGTAATTTAAACCATTGTAAGGTTTTTGGGTGCCACTATATTTGCAGAAGATTCTTCAATATGTCAGTTTGGAAATTAAAACATTAAATTTGACGTTTAAACGAAGTGAAGTTGGGCAAATCAGCCGCGTTTTGAAGTTTTTTCATTATTAAAAGTTAATTTGGGGAAAAATAAAAAATTCGAGACTAATATTTTTCATTATTATATTGATAAAGGTAAAATGAAAAATCGTGCAAGACCTCAATCACGGTATCTCTCAGCTGTCAGGGTCTAAGAATAGTGCGATTTTTTCCCGATGTTTCCCCGAAAGTTTTAAAATTGTATGTTTCAAAAACTCGAACAATACTTTTATTATATATCTATCTCTATTTCCTCTTTCTGGTTTACTGAAAACAAAATATTCCATACGGAAGGATAGGGAATGTTTTGTCTAGTTATATTTTGTCGTTGACGTCTACGGTAGCTGAGATTTTACGCATTGCGGTGCGATAAATTCATTCGAAATATTTTAGTTTTCCGTATATCTATTAACTAATATTAGTTAATAGATATAAACGTTCACTAAAGGCTTGGAGAAATACAATTTTTTGATTATTTAATTTTCAAATTGTTTTGTTGTAGTAGAATCTACTATAAATTTGAAAGCAGCTCGTTAGTTAGAATCAATTTCATCGTAAAATACATTTATGTTGTGCGGAAAATATAATACATTATGAGTGCGTTACGTATTTGTTCATCTTGTCGTTCTTCAATATAGAACTTCGCACTATAAAGTACAACTTTCCGCTCAAGGGTAAATTGAAAAGTTTGCTGTTAAACATAAAAATGGCAGTAATATTTGAAATAAAATTGTTTTGTCATGTTCTTAAAATGTATAAAGTTGAATATCGTGCAGTGATAAAATTTTATGTTAAAAAAATGATTTCGATATTCTTTTACGAGAAAAATAATATATTCCGTGATAATGCAATTAAAAAGTGCACAAAATCATTATAGATAACTAATAATAAAAGGTTAGATATTTGTCTACAAATTGTTAAAAATTAAATTTATATTTTTCGAAATAAATATGAATTTACTGGTGTGAATTCCCATTAAAGTTAATTTGAATTTCTCATTTTACGTATGCGCAGATGCGCGATGATAATTCAGTTTTTTTAACCGTCGTTGATTTAGATTTCTGACGTATAGAGTAACATCGACATTTGAATAATAGCAATAACTTTTGCAACAAACGAAATATAAATTTGAATTTACCGGCAATTCGCAGCAACATGCCAGAATCCTTGACACCTGTAGCACTGCAGAACGTCATCGCCGCTTCCTGTGTCTCCGTGTCCCGCACCGGAATTTCCGGGACGCTCACCGGAAACAGCAAACCATCCGCAATTGTAAAAATTTACCCCTTCCGCTATCAGTTGCTCGTAGTGGTACATATTCTTCACCTTCAGGAATTCAAATAATAAATAATATTTTTACGGAATTTATATTAGGTTTACAAAACTAGGTTTTATACTTTTGCAAAAATAATTGTTTCATTGTTACATCGAAAACGGTTTAATAATATAGACTATTGTTAAACTGTTTCTGGTACTTTTTTTTTGTAAAATTGGTACTACTACTAGGCTCCACTTTAAATGTCAAATTGATATTTTTTTTATAACCTCAAATAATTAAAAATGTATATTATTATAATTTGGAAGTATAATTGTAACGTAAGATTTGTAATATTTTCCACTACATTTTAAATGGATTTTGACAGTGATTCAGCAATGCTGCCATATTTGTATATCAGTCAGATTAAAAAAAAATTGCCACTAACCCGGATTAGTTATTCCCCTTGTTAACATTCTGAAAAGTAAAACTAACTCCAATCCCAGTGGGAGTTTTCAGTGAGCGTTCTTCGGTAATTTTTAATAATATTTCCATTTGAAACTATGGATTTTGGCGATAAATCAAACGATGACGTGAAATTAAAAAATGGTGTGAAAACTATGTTGTAAACGGTACATCACTAAAAAAACTTATTTCAATGAAAGCTTTGTGCATGCGTGAAATCAAAGTATTTTACTTTTAGGTTGCCAAATATCATCACAAATCTTCTTCCACATTATTTAGAAATACTGATAATCATCTACAAATATTTTAATTTCATCGAACTAGTGGGAGTTATATTTAAGCTAAATAATATACTTAATTCTTTTTATGAATTGAGACTGGAGTTAGTTTGACATTTCAGAATGTTAACAAGAGGTATAATTAATCCGGGTTAGTGGCTGATCTTTGTTATGAATCTGGGTGTATTATTTTTGTATTTGAAATTTTTAAGGTTTCTTTTAAAATAAGGGACGCAAAGTACAAAATATTATTAACTTATTGTTCCATTCGTGTTTCTTTCCTACTACTCGTGTAGAAATACATCGTCTTATAAAAATCGTATAATCATATACTAACATATTAATTGTATTCATACTAAGCATGGATTTGTATGTACAGAATTTCTAATAATAACAAAAAACAGCAAAATGATAAATGGCAGCATCTGCAACATCTATTTGCCATTTGTTCTAACCCATCTGTATTCTATTTTTTTTAAGAACAGAGTATGGATAAGATAGGATCAGTTTTATTGTTTTTTGAGTGGATAATAATGGAGTATTATCTATCTTCCCATCACTCTGTTCTTAACAAAAATAGAGTAAACACTTAATGAGTGAAAGGATGTGGTTGTTGAATTAAGTGGTAATAATAAGAAATTATCCATGTGTAGTCACTTATTAATCATCAATCATACTACGACCTATATTTTATGAACCCAATAAGTGCAATAGTTACAGTGATCTGACAAATTGTGCAAAAAAATACCTTATACTTTATGATAAACTATAAAAGTCAACTTTAATATTTATTGTCAGTTTTTCAAGAGAGTTTTAAACGTCAAATTCTTTTTCCCTCCATTATCAACATTATAACACTCATGTTTCTTTTTTAGCAATCAAGCCTACTTCCTTTGTTTTCAACTCTGACAATGTACTGGTGCCCATGTTCTACGCCCATGTGTGATCTACTTACCTCAATGCGGACATGTTGTCTCCACCTTTCGATGGTCGTGACTTGGTAAGCGAGGTTGTAAAGCGCTGCACGTAGCTCTTCGTTTGTTATGGACCACGGCACGTCCCGGATTAAAAGAGGACCTGGGGGTTGCATTCGAGATTGGGATTGGTGCATGTAGCTCCTTGGAGATGTATGTGGAGACATCTTTAATCAAAAGTGAGGTTATATTAAATTATATTTTGCTAAATTAAATATACTGCAAAATTAAATTCTTTTCATTTATATTTTTAATAAGTTTGTTTGTGTATTTTGAACAAATTTGCTCATGTGAAACTTGTTATTGTACGTGAAATAAGCTGTGCGACAAGGCATTATACATGATAGAGATTTTGCAAAAAAAAAAATATGTGAACCTATTTTTGTTTAAATCGAACCTATAATTAAGGGAAATATGTTTTTATCTGAGAAAAAATTTCAGTCGCGTAGGACCCAGGATCTTTGTCTTTTTCAGATAAAAACATATTTCCCTTAACTATATACTGCGTAGGAAGTTAGAGTTAAACTTCAGTAATATTCTACACTTTAACTAATCTGTAATATCTAATTTGTTGCTCTATATGTCGTCATTCTTTTTTTTATTTGAAGTTGAAACATTAAATTTGACGTTTGAAACGAAATGAAGTTGGATAAGAACTTTGATACATCTTACATCACTGGACAAGGGGGAAAGTGTGTAATTCAGCCGCGTTTTGAAGGATATCATTTTTAATAACAGTTTTTTCATTATTAAAAGTTAATTTGGGGAAAAATTAAAAATACGAGTCTAATATTTATCATTATTCTATTGATTAAAGCTAAAAATGAATAATCATGCATGATCTCATTACTGCCTATGTTTATTTGGATGAATAATAAAGTTATATGTTTCTCATAAACACACATCTTAACTACTTATTTGGATAATTACATATATAGTGCTGGCAACAAAAGAAAAGCTACTGAAAAAGTTTAGTTTGTCACCAATTTCTAATAGGAATTAGTGACATTTTTTCGGTAGCTCATCTTTTATTTTGCGTACAGTAACATTAAAATATAAAACTTAATGTAGTCCGCTGTCTAGTGTGTAGAAAGATCGGCTGTAGATTTGACAACCCGAGTTGAGTCCTAGGAAGTCAAATTCGTTACTTTCTATTACTTGTACCCTATGGTTACACTCTTCAAAGCAGTTAGAGAGGTCGAGAGATGATATACGGTAACAACCCTCTATGGTGAGTGATAATATTCATGTTTCTATTTATTTTTTTAATAAAAATATCCAATGCATGTGCGCTACTTGCATACATTACCAACAAAAATATTCTATTATTACGTAGTACAATAGAGTATTCTAAGTTTTTTCACTTTTTAATAATTTAATCCATACATAAAAATATTAGACCCTTATTTTTTATTTTCGCCAAAAAAGCTTCTAACATCCCAGAAAAAAATCGTAAAGTTTCAATAAATTGCACCCTACAAAATCGATGGTGCCGGTGACGTCACTGCACTGGTGAGCCAACAGCCAATAGCAAATCAGCGTCAGGCGATTTAAATGCTTTAAAGTTTCATTTTGATATTACGGTAAAGAAAATCAGAAAATTTAAAGACTATATTCACCTTAATATTACTTAAACATGATGAACATTGAAGTCCAATAAGTATTTTCTTAAAAATCTTAAGCTTGGAAAACCCTGTTAAACATTATGTCCTCGGATCGAGTTGCAAAGAGGGAAAACATTCTTATTTTTTATTTTTCGAGAAAAATATATTCTTGATAAAAACTGTTTGCATGTCCCAAAGAACAAGTTCGCGTTGTCATAGTAACTATTTAGTTTCATTGACTGTCAAATAATAAAATCTGTTGTAGTCGTTGAGAATGTTGTCAAAAGATCAACGAATTTACCTAATTCAATGCTATTTACGGCAAAGGTAATAAAGCGATCCGTTGAATTTCGAAAAAATTTAATCAAATGTAATTATACGCTCAAAAAAGCAGTGAATGGATTGAGTAGAATAGATATTGTTTAAATTATTATTATTGTTAAATTTATTAAATTAAAATTAAATAAGTCATGTTAACAATTATTACTATGACAACGCGAACTTGTTTTTTGGAACTTGCTCTTTTGGCAACATCAACTTTTCATTTAAATACTGCCCGAACCAATACCTTTTATAAATCACCTATTCAAAAAATGTGTTTTTTGCATGAACAAAAATTTTCTTCAGTTGATATCTTTTCACATTTCTCTCCTAAAATGCTTTGTAAACGTATCTCTCACGTTTAAATTTAGTTTTACTTTTGTGTTCTTTCCTTTACTTTCCTCTATACAATAATTGGGTTCTGCCTGTTGTTTAGAGTAATTAATAATAATAGCAAAAATAATAATATAGTAGTTTCTGAACCACTCGGGTACAGTGGAACTTTTATTTTGTTAATAGTGACACTGGTATTAGAATCTCAGATGTCACTTTGAGTCTAAGGACTCTAAACAACTGAACCATCAAAGCCTGTAAAATTACCAAAATAAATAAAAAATACCTGATTTACATTTATGTTATATCTTCCAATATTATATCCACTTCCCGCTCCAGAATTTTTCCTATCCATCTTTCCATTTCCATGTGGCATTGTGGGCAGTGTCGCCACCTGTACGGGTCCTCCCAGAACTTTGGCAATTTCCATTTCATCGAACACCAAGTCCGCGTCTTCTTTTTTCTCAAATGACATAATCAGTCCATGGGGCGTTTCCCTGACATTCCATTCCCCAGTTAACTTCATTTCTGTCAACCCTTCTCGTAGGCTAGACGCTGGGAGCTGTCGAGATGGCGCCGTAGGCATCTTGAAGGAAGGGAGGGACTCACAAGTCTGAGGAAATGGCGGAGGAGTGAAACAAGCGTTCACGTAGAACGAGTGGAATGGTTGTAGGTCTTCAGTTCTCTGGGATATTCGGGAGAAGTTGTCGCCATGTTGGGATTTTGGGTCTATTGGAGATAAACGCAAATCTGCGCTTTCCATTTTGAAGAGATGGTGTGTCCTGAACTGGAAAAATGCATGGTGTTATTTTTAAAGAAGTAATTTTTACGATTAGAGAAAAATTGAAATCAGGGAACGAAGTAAAGAAGAGGGCCATAATTGTGTATATGATCATAATCAAATTTCAATACGTAACCTAATAACGGCATTGTTTTAATTGTTCCTGATGCTTATAGAATTTATTTGACCATTTAATTTAAGATATTTGTTATTGATTATAATAATAACTTTATAACGGCATTGTTTTTGTTCTTCCTGATGCTTATAGAGTTTATTTGTCCATTTAATTTGAGATATTTGTTATTGATTATAATAATATATTAATATTATCCCAAAAAGTGCAGTATGTTCTTTAAATATTTACAATAAATTAGGAAATTGGAAAACATAGATAAATTGAAGGCCTGGATTTTAAAAATACTTCAACAAACCCATAAGCAGATTATATGAAAATGTGTTCTTTGTATTTTGAAGAGAATGGTTACTTTTGTAGAAATTAGTTAATAAAAATGTATTTAATTTATTATTTATTACCCTGTGCTATATACAATATTTCCAATTGTTTTATACATTTCCTAAAATATACTAAAAACTAATATAAAAAGATAACGAAAATAAAGAAAAATAATATACGTATTAAACAATGAAAATTATACTAATAAACAAAAATAAATAACTTAAACTTTATTGAATAGAAGTTACTATAATTATTAACATATTTAATATTGGAAAAAATAAAGAAAATCGCCTACTAAATAACAATGCCTCTTATGTCAAAATAAAAATTATCACAGTTTCGATAGTTCCCCAAATTCACATTTTGGCGCTACGATCTTAATCAGAGTTACCTATACATTCTTTTACATATTTTGACAAGAGGGTTCGATTTCCAATCTGAATAGGATGCCATTTACCCGAACTATGGGCGCTAACTACATAGAGGCATAGAGGTTTATGCCCAAGAAAAATTTTCTTCGCGCGGCATTGTCCCCAAGGAAGGCGCAGGTTTTTTTTACATCAGGAATATAGCCCTGAATTGTTATTATTTTAAAGAATAATTGCACCTCCTTCCATTTTTTAGTAACTGTCTACTACCCTTAAATTGGGGAGAGTTACACCCTTACATATTTTCAGTGAATTCCTCTCATCACGGAACCTATGTATACAAATTTTCATTTAAAAATTCCCACTAGAACAGCCGCAATTACAGAATGAATATCAGCCAATAGGAATCCACATGACCGGTAATAATGCGCGTCTCAGAATATACCGGAGATCCTGAGACGTTAGCACTCAGTCCCGCTCTGCGGGGTGCCAGGGAGGCAGTAGGCCTTCCAGGGATCTGGTGCCCTGAAGGTGGTTTAGTTCTAATTCTAGGTTTGATGAAACCAGAGCACATTCCGGAGCAGATTTGGCTGCTCTGGATTGTGCTCTAGTTTCAGTGGGCCAAGAATTAGAGTACTCAGAAGTGTTTGCTCTAATTCTAGGTTTGAGGAAACCAGACCACATTCTGGAACAGATTTAGTTGCTCTGGTTTGTGCTCTGGTTTCAGTGGGTCAAGAATTGGAGCACTCAGAAGTATTTGCTCTAATTCTAACTGAGTGCTCTAATTCTAGGTCTGCTGAAACCAGAGCACATTCTACAGCAGATTTAGCTGCTCTGAATTGTGCTCTGGTTTCAATGGGTTAAGAATTAGTGTATTCTAAAGCGTTTCTTTTAATTCTTGAACTGCTGAATTCAGGGCATATTCTGGAGTTTCAATGGGTCAAGAATAAGAGCATATTAAAGGATTTGCTCTAATTCTGGAGCAATGCAGCTCTGGATTGTGCTGTGATTTCAGTAGACCTAACATTAGAGCAAGTATTCAGAATGCTCTGATTCTTTATCTTCTTAAACCAGAGTACTTTTTGCTGTGGTTTTAGAAGCTTAAAAATTAGACCAAGTACTTCAGAATATTCTGATTCTTTACCTACTGAAATCAAAGCAAATTCTAATGCTTTGAATTGTCTTAATTTACTCGGAATATCAATATATTAAAGTTTCACCAATTATACAGTCAAGGAGATATTTTCCTTAGCGCAGCATTTTTTACATCAGTAATAAAGCCCTGAATTATTATTATTTTAAAGATGAGTTCACATTTATTACTGAGCGATGTGACGTAAGCTAGGAGCTTAGTGTACTGTAACTTGTTAATGTAGATTAGATTGACATAAATACTTATGAGAGAAAGTAAATAATAAAGTTAAAATATTTTTCATTCATAATAAGGTGTTTAATTTCCCTTTATCCCTTTCTATACTATGTTTTTAAACTATAGACAGTAACTAGAAATTCTAGTGAGAAAATCAAAGCCTGTGATTGGCTGCTGCTCCATTTCATGAAGCCACATTTAACCAGTCAAAATTTCAAGTTAACCTTCTCAAACGTAATTGAAACGTCAAACTCTCAGTAGTTGTCAAATCACTTGCTGAATTTGCACATGTTTCTTGTTTCATTTCTCTTTTTGTGATATTTCACGTTTAAAACCAGTTGTTTTCAGAACTACTACTATTTCATTAACGCTGTGGTGTAAATGTGACTTCGTTTAGTGCTTTTTGTAGTTAAAAAACGGAGTATAGTATTTCTTTTTTTTGCAATTTTATGTTTTGATTTTGGTCATTATAAAAAAAAAATCCCCCAAGAAAATTGTGGCCCAAACGTCACAAATCGCAATGTTTCATCTCACACTTGTGGACGAAATGTAACCAAAGAAGTTTCTTCATTTATATTGCATGCATACAAAGCTATACTTATACACTAATAAAATATTTAAAGACAAAAACGGTTAGAACACTCAGCGTAATTTTCCTGTGACAGGTATATAATTTTAGGTTAGTTTACTTTGACGTTTAACTTTACACTTGACATTTGTATCATCTGTGTATGTGTATGCGTGATATATGTCTGCGTGTTTGCAATTCATGACGTCACGAAAATTTGAAGCGGGAATATCTTTTAAGAAAATTATGAAACAAAATGTTATTTTGGGATATTTTATATTGCACTATACATAAATTCCAACCATGTAAAAAAAATCGTAACTTTATTTTGATGACCTTATTTTAAAAAATACCGTACGAGGTAAATAAAAGATTAAATGGACATACCTACTCTAAAAAGTAGGAATGTAATTTTTTTTAAATAATCAGTTGTAAAAGTAATATAAATTGGTCAAAATTTGATATAAATAAATGAACCGAAAATTTTGTTGTATTTTTTTGTGAATATTTCGAGAGAGGAATAACAAAAATAATATTTGAAGAAATTTTTAAAATATACAAAAAATAATTTTTATTTGATTATTCCCACATACGTCATTTTCACCCAATCAGAATACTTCATTTGATGAAAGTAAGCAGTTTTTTAGTGACTATCAAGATTTATTTCGACAAAACACCGTCACAAAGAAAATTTCGCATCCTTTAAGCTAATAAGATGTTATATTTTTCAAATGAGTTTTGTTAAATGAAAAATTTTCGACATTTTTTTTTACTTATCTTTATTTTGGAAATATAAATAATAACAAATAAATAATAAATAAATCCGATTACCATTCGTGGTTAAATTTTATCTTGACAAATTTTCGGATTGCTTTACTCGAGGCTGTTGTTAATTTAACTCATAACATTAATCAAAAATCACTTGCTTGATAGCTAGTCATTTTTTGTCAATGCCACTTGATAAATTGCTAGGAAACCAGCTATCATAACAATACAAAAAAAAATCCAGCAAAAATTAACCACTTATGATATTATATGATTATCCCACACACATCATATTTAGCTAATCAGAATATTTCATTTGATTCTTTCATCAGCTTTTTACTGTAAAAATATGATAAAACCACAGATTCCTATATAATACTTGGATAGGGCATAGCATAAGAAAAAGTGAAACCTATGAAGTCTTTAGTATCTACAACGAAATATAAGAAATCTTTTTAAAATTGATTTGTTTCAGTTATTTAACTTTGAATTTTCTTTACTTTTTCATATGCTATGCCCTATCCAGAAGTATATGTATATAGAAATCAGTGGATAAAGCATCATCATGCTTACATTGTTAACTTGAACATTTTACAACAAAATTTACATGAAGAAAGTGAATTTTTGTTTTTGATTATTCCACACACGTCATTTTCACCCAATGGGAATGCTTAATTTGATGACCGTAGGTAGTTTTTTAGTGAAGAAATTTGATAAAACCACAGTATCATAGTCATGGTTACATTTTGTTGATATCAAAAAAAATATGTTTGAACTGTTGTCATTCGTGAAATAATCAAGCAAATATAATTCGAGCTATGATTTTAATCTCTTAAATTTGAATGTCACTTTTGACACTTGTAAAGTATACCAACAAATCCATGGCTCTCGTTAATTTACTTATGAAAGCTTTTTTATTTGGTGAAATTTTTTAATTTTAGTGTTTATATTTAATTTTTTGTTTTATATATTAATTATTTAGTCATCTCTTTCTTACGAGGACAACTATTTAGAGCAGATGATGTAATTAATTTATTTAATAATCAACCGTCATCAAGAAAACTTAACATCAAAAAGATAATAAAAATAGAGAAAATAAATTTCTACGCAGTGAAATTGTCAATAACAGTGACATAGTTTACAATTTAATTGTGCAGAACATAATAACATAAACTGTGTTAATTTCACGTACACTGAACAAAAACGTGTTGAAGAAATTACGCCGTTACGCCTATGGTTTCGGCTTTAATTTTTAATACGTGTTGCCCTCTACTTTTTATAGAGTGGTTATCGATATTTTTCAAGGATATACCGAACATGTGAATGATAATAATGATATACATTGTTTCAGACAAGATAATAAAGGTAGAAGGTAATAAATTTAGTGCTTAAAGCGTCATTATTTTGAGTAGAACAATATACAAAAAAAAATAAAACAATAATACAAGTAACTAGATTATTTTAAAAACATGTGTACTCGTATAATACTATACAGCATATTTAAAAAATTTTGTAGGGGAAAAGAAATTACGAAATAGGTTAAAATTACAATATTTAAAGTTAATATATATCTTGATTATAGTATGAACAGTCGTGGTGAAAAATTATGCCCCGGTTATTATTAGTTTAGTTGTTTTGATATTTACACAATTAAGTTTGTCACAAAATATAGCACAAATATAAATCATTTAACCATTTTTCTATCTCTATAATTAAAAAAAAGATACCAATTGTGACGTAGGTACTTTGAATAATCTATGACTTTATATAAGCACATAATTGATATATTTGATATATAAAACAAACTATAAATTATATAAAACAAACTATATTCGGAGATTCCATGCTTTTTGATTTTTATACAGTGTTTCAAAACGAAAAAAAATAAAGATGTATACTATTTGATGAT
The DNA here is from genome assembly GCA_035578165.1 of Stenolophus ochropezus. Taxonomy (NCBI): domain Eukaryota; kingdom Metazoa; phylum Arthropoda; class Insecta; order Coleoptera; family Carabidae; genus Stenolophus; species Stenolophus ochropezus. The sequence continues at coordinate 25,512,928 of JAQOWZ010000008.1, forward strand.
CAAAAGGATTTTCTCGACCGGTAGAGGGATAGGAGAGGTAAAGTACTGGAATTTAGTTGTTTTTCGAAGGTTTTATTTCTGCTCCAACCGGTTTCGATTCCACTTGGATTTTCCTCAGGGAGAGAAAGTCAAAATTGGAATTGAGTCAGCAAAAAATAAAAAAAAACAGTAAACCATGGATGAATCGTATGGTTTGTTAAAATGATTTTTAATAAAAACAGAAAATCGAGTGTGTACATACAAACTTATGACTCAAATGTATTTTTTTTATAAAATAAAATTATATCGTTGTCTTATGGTACCGACGGTCAAGAGCTAAGTTTTCAAAAAATGACTGAATTTCAATACTTTATTACCTTTCCCAATCTATTTATTTAATGTACTGACTAATTAATAATTATTTTTTTTCTAATTCGCAAAATAGATGTACATTTTGTATCACTGGATTAAGGAGATAGAATAAAATAACATTAAAAGAACCAATACTCAACATTATTATTTTTTTCATTTAAGTAAATATAATAAGTGGTGAACTTATTGTCGAATATTTTCAAAATGTTACGAATGTTAATTCCAATGATGAAGCAGGAGTTGTATTTTCCAAAGATTGGGATTAACATAATTGGCATTTTCTAAATATCGATTTTTAATTGAATCACGAGTTATATTTAGGAATAGAATACAATGATTACTAAATTATCCATATACTTTCTATATTTTCAGTTTTCATATGGGTCTCAAAATAGGCCGTGACACCGTTAAATCGGGTACTTTTTTTCTTTTTTCAGCGATATAAAATACATGAATATAAAAAATTAAATAAATTAATGGCCGTTTGCACCAACATAACTTAAATTTTAAGCTTGCCTTAAATAGACAATATCGAATCGAAATTAAATGTCAAATGCATAATTTAACATTACTGTCAAAAATTCGATTAGATTTTTTTTGTTTAAGTTTGGCTTAAAATTTAAGCCTTGTTGGTGCAAACGGGCATAAGGTTCTTTAATATTGAATAAAATGATTGTTTTATGACAACTTATACGTTTTATTTATTTTTATTTATTATTATTGATGAAAATTATATTTTTAATATTTCTTTATTTATCGGCCATATAGACGCATATGAAAATTGAAAGTTGATATCAATTTCTCAAATTCGCTATGAGAAATAAAAATTTTGACTACTGGAGTGAATTCGTCGTTAAAAAGTTCCTGAATAATGTGCAAGTTAAAATATTTTTGTTTATATCTATGATCCTTACATGCGGCAACTTTTGCTTAATTTAACCGTCTTTGTATCTCTTATAGTTCTCGAGATCTCCATACTTAAACAGTTTCATTAGTCACCCTGTATACTTATTATCCTTAAAAATTTGTGCAGTATTTTAAAACACCTGCTTATAGTTGTTTATTTTATTTTGTACACTATCGCTATGTCGAGAACTAACCTATAAATCGATTCAATTAGCAAACAATTTCTATTTTACAAGATCATTTCAATGAGCATATTTTTTTCAACCAGTGGTTCGCAAACTATATATTTTTTATATGCTTATTCGATAGAGAATTTGTTTCTGAATTCAGTAATAAATGTAACCGTAAACAAAACACTAATATTATTATCTGTCAGTAACAAATGTTGTTACTTATGTATTAGTTTCTGTACTACAGTATTAAATGCCTTGTAACCCTCGGTTGCATGTCCTGATACAATTTTGGCGCTAAGTCAATAATGTAGTCTTCTCAATCTTGTTGTATAATATTATCGGAAAACACCATTGCTCATCTTTTATTTCGCGGACAGTATATATCATAAAAACATAATTGCAAAAACAAAAACAGCAGAACTGAATGTAGACATTGAAAAGTTACCACAGAGAAATTTAATTAAAAAACCAAACCTCCACCAGTATGACGTAAAACTGTTTTCCAAAAACTCAGGAAAGTCCAATTTTTGTGAAAGTACCTTTAAAACATTACCTGACAATTATCCGAAACATACTAGCTCGTATATCATTATAATTTATGAACGTTATCACGAATTAATTTCCCATGAACAGTTAATAACTAATAAGTAATTCTTGTTTTGTCATTTGTCCCTTTTTTATTGATCTGTGCTATTCTGCAGGTATTTGGTGGTGTCCCTGCTTTGCAGAAGTTCTGCAGGACACCCAAAAGACCGCAGGATTGCTGGCTACAGTGTATCGATCTTAGGGCAGGAATTGCAGATTTCACGGCAATGCGAAGTGCAGGATTTATAGCTGGCAAATTCAGGCGGCAGAACTTTCAACTTTTAGAATAAACGAACTATTACGGCTGTTACATAACAAGCGCTATTGATTTTTGTAAGTTTGAAATAATATATACAAAATTTTATAAAAATACAGGGTGTAGGAGAAATATGTATATTAAATCTAACTAGTGATAGATCTCGTCTAGAGCAACAATATTTATTAGTTATTTTTTTTCGTAAACCTATTAGATATTGAGTTTTTTTTTCAAAATTTTGTTACAAATTTCTTCACTGGTCTATGGTTGAATAATAGCTATTTATGGTACAAGGGTTTCTACATAACAAATAATTCAAGTGACTTAGGTAATTAACACACGTGTGTATGCAACACTTCATCCAACAATTTTTAATAATTGATGTAAAATATAAGTTTTTTTTTGACAGTTAACGTTTCAAAAACACATTTAATAAAAAAATAATGTAGAGGTTTTATAACGAACCTACAAACAGTGAATTATTGTTTCTAACCCACTAGTGGACTAATGAGTTATAACCTACATAAGTTATGTATCTAAAAACAGCATATATATTTATAGCGTTATTACATGGTGTTGGATAAAATCTTTTTTTTTGCGATCGGACGAAAAGTAACACCTTTCCGGTGTGTTTTCGAACCGGAATAGTATATTGTGTATCTAGTAGAAAAAATGATACATTCCCGATGGTAGAAATTGTAGGACAAGCCATATAAGCGACACCAGTAACATAAAAAATCGCACGGAAAAAAATCGTTTGTATTCTACAACTAAAATAAATTACTTGCATTACTTTTTGCTATGAAAACTAATATATTTTGTTCAACACATCAATTTAAAACTATATATATTACGTGCAACATAATTAAATTTGTAGAAGTAACAATAAAATTCAGTTGAGTCGTATTTGTTAAACTCGCTTATTAATTTAGTTCACAGAGCAAATATTTTAATGATCACGAATGAACTTAGTTACAGTAAGAATTTATTATTTGTAGCGTCAACATATTAGTTTTTGCAGCAAAGAAAATATACGTTTGAACTGTTTGAATTTGTTAGCACAACAAATAATTTGGTTACGATTAGAGATTAATCACATCTGCGCACTGCCTTGTATGCGTCGCGCATTAAGGTGGGGCACGTGAAGGGTGAACTTGTTGAGCCATTTTTGTGTAGTGAACACGTAGTTGCACATTTTCACGTTGTAAGTTGCAATCATAATGGAAACTACATATGGATATGAAAAACAATTAATAGATTGGGGACTTTCAAAATATATTGAAGTTTTTAAAGGTAAGCTATTTATTTGCAATTTAAATATGAGAAAAAAACTAAAAAGTGCACTGCTTGGCATAAATGAGATCAGCTACAAAGGTTAAAAATGGATGTTTGCGAGATTGCACTAGGCAACCATACTTCAACCTTCATCCTCATACAACAGTAACAATAAGTTTGCGGTATAATATGTTCTGTACACTAAAGAACGTGTTATACAATTTTAAATTCATGTCTCATGATGAGCTGACCAAAACATACATTGCCAATATTGCTATGATGCATTTTCGCAAAGCAGTGTCCATAATTTTTCCAGATCAACAACAGACCGAGTACTGTACTATGCATGCATAATTTTAAAATATTTTTGCTTTTTGATTCTTCTTGAATGAGTACAATGGAGTTCTATTCAGTGGATTGTATTAAACAGCCCTAACTAAAACAGTGTTACTAAGAAAAATTATTATTCATTAGTTTGATTATATAAAGAATCCTTCGTATTAACTAAAATAATATAATAATGAGTATATTTGCAAAATATTTATTTTAATACACACGTTCAATCCTACTATGTTAAACAAGAAATGTCTATGTTTTGTATTTGTTTAAATGATTTATGTCATTATAATCCCTGTGCAATACTTAAATGTAAAGAACATTATTATTTTATTTTTGTACGATAATTAAACATTTGCAACGATATTATAACACACAGGTCATGTAACCGACAAAATACTGCTTAATAGTTATTCCATATTCAGAACTTTATAATAGCGTATTTAGTTCTAAAACAATTTTTTAAAAATTGGAACATTAAAGTTTGCATTTTTAATTCAAAATATCGATTATCGGTTTTTATTAACCAGTTTTTAAACGGTTACATGACCTTATAATACCTACATAATGTTAAATTTTGTTGATGCAATTTGCTAGACTGTAAGAAACAATTTATATAAATAATAAATTATATTTTCGTAATAAAATATTTGTATTTATTTATTTCATTATTCCTACATAGAACTAAAAAATATTTTGTTGAGACAGCAAAATAATTATTTAAATATAGCAAATTCTATTTTTGTTGAGGTTACTAATACTAATTACTTACATGTTACTTATCTGAATAGTAGGTGGTACATACGAAAATTGTTTCCTTTTACTCATTTATATTTGTTAAGACAGCTAAATAACTATTACTAAAAAAAATTGTTGTCAAGACAAATTTTTTTGCTGTCCAAATTTTCACTAAAAATATTTGCTGTAGCTACTAAAATTTTACTAGCGGCAACAAAACATTTTTTACCGTGCGGGAAAGACACTTTTCCTACTTGGTATACATATTTTTTTTTTCGATCGGTTTATATTTAATAATTATGAAATACATATGATTGTTTTTTTATGTGGATTGCGAACTGTACGGGAATGCTTTGTCGGAAAAAATATTCCCGGACTGTTATTTTTCGTAGACTAGCAACTACACTAAAATACTGGAATAATGCACTTTTCGATTGGAAAACACACCGGAAAGGTATCAATTTTCGTCCGATCGAAAAAATAGTATATTATAGACCAAGGTTGAGAAGACTGTCATTATTAACATAGCGCCAAGTTGACTCCCGAGGGGCAAAATATCGAGGGACATAAGGCGCTGGTTAATAATGCTCTTCTCAACCGTTGAACATATATTTTTTTACTAGCATTTCAATCCCGATTCTACTAAAAAAAATATATTTACACTAACAAACATTTTGACATTTACTAGTTTTTTAATATTCACAAAAAAATTGTCAATTTGTCAACCTCATTTTTATTTGGTTTTATTTGATTTACTTATTTAATTTAAACGGCGTATTTAAATTGTGAATTCATATTTTAATCTTTTCTTAAGTTAAATGATTCAAATAATATTTGGATTTGTTTATTTAAAAAGTGATTGTTTTCTTTATCGACTATAGTTAATAATAATTTATTATTGTCCTAAGTGACATTGGTTACCAAGTAACCGGTAACAATTTCTCCTGTCAAATAAAGGTTAATAATAGTGGTTGTCTAAACTAGTAGTGAAAAAACTATTTTCTAATTTTGACATATAAAATGTCACTTTTCAATATTGACTGACATTTCGAAACAGTACAATGATCGTGTACTCGTTTTTTATAAAAGCGGACTTTTTCACAGATTCATAGTTTTTGTTACTGGATCAGAGTATTATAAAAATAACTGAACTACTCGTTAATTTATAGGGGAGTAAAAATGCTAAAAGAAATTTAGATTTAAAAAATAAGTTACAAATAAATATTTTTCTCAACGAGTTCTATCACTGATTAAATTTAATGCACTCATTACAGTTGGACCCTGTATATCACTCAAATTTTAGTACCCATAACTGGATGTAACAGATCTGCTTTATTGCAGTTATTTGTAATTATATCTTTTGCCAACTATTCCCGCTGCGAGTATAATAGTTACATAACGTGTAGTCGTATTGATTTTTATTAAATTCAAAATAACAAAAAGAGAAGCAGAAGATTTAAGAAAAATTGGGAAGTATACATAATTACCGGCGATTATATACATAAAGTTTTATTTAATATTAGAAAATATGCTGGATATTATGAATATTCTTCAATATTTACTGGTATTGTTAGGTTAAGTGTAGTTAATAAATTGCCCAAATACTGGAGACGACTGTACATTATAGTTATAGCTATAGGTGATAATAATTTATAATTGCAGGATTAATCGAATTTACCGTAACATATTTCATATTTGTATTATAGGCAAATTGTACTAGATTTAACGTCCAGGCACTCAAGTTGATGTGAAAAGCAGGGGCGTTTCCAGCTAATTGGTCTAGGGGGAGGGGAGTAATTAAAAAAATATAAGTACATATAGATTTTATTTAATTTTTTGAGATATCTGACCATTTTTGAGTGAAACAAAATATTACAACTCATTTTTCAAAATATTCTCAATAAAATAAAACAATAAAAAACGCTAAACTTCCCCATTCTTAGGGGCGCTAATAACCGGATTAACCCCCCCCCCCCCCCCTTGAAACCACCACTGATGAAAAGTGTGATTAATAATTTGTAGCACTAGATCAAAACTTTATTTTGTTATTAATAAATGTACATAATTTAAACAGAATTTAAACTTTTTTCCCGGATTCGTTCTATATCAGCGCTAGAAAGCTTGCGCCACAAAATACTCTTCCGGGAAAATGGCGTTCCCACACTTTATATGTAAATAACTATTATTAAGTAAAGTTTATTACTTGTATATTTACAGAAACTTTCTATAAATATTTGTCTATACAAAAAGGTCCGCAGACGTTTACATAGCCGCCTACAAATTATTATTGATATTTCGCAATTATCTTATTTCTATCTTATTTTTCTCGAATCTTGTATAATTTAATAGGCGTACAAGAAAGCCATTTGTTCTCTACATCAGATTTTTTGTCTTTTTAATGATGTGTTAATTGCCATACACGAATATGAAAAAAATTAAAAATGTCGAAAAAAGTTTTTATTCAAATATTTGCATAAAAGAACATGGTCATAAATTCAACTATTTTTTTAAGTGGTTTACCTTATTAATATGGCCGGTTTTTACCAATATTACCTACTTAAATTTTAAGTTATGGAAAATATCATATCGGAATAAAATGTCAAATGAACTATTCAACATTGATGTCAAAATTTTGATTAGCTTTTTTTTTGTTTAAGTATTACTTAAAATTTAAACCTTGTTGAAATTGGGCATTAGTTTTTTTTTATTTTACGTTATGGTATATTTTGTTAATTTTTCATAGCCGTCTAAAAAGGACTTTTTTTATCTTATTTTACTTGAATTTTTTTTAATTCACTTATGACTAATACAAATACAAAAATTAGTGGTTTTTATTGCACCAAAATAATTCTAGGTTCTCGTTTAAAAAATAAAATTCAAATTTTTATTATGTCATCAAAGAGTACATGTCATAAAATAAAATGTTTACATAAAACATTTTTTTTTATTGTTTATATTAATAAAATAAGAGGAATTTATATTTATAATCATAAAGATTTTGACATTTCATTTAACGGATGTATACGCATTAAAACAAATTCGACTGACGTTTTTTAATGATATTTCATATTTTTTCTAATATTAATAATAGAAGTTTATTAAGATTTGGTAAAAAATGGTTAATCGGAAATGACAGTTTAAAATTAGCCAAATATAACGATATAAAGTAACTTCATAACGTAAAATAACAAAAGTAATACGGTAAATCACTTAAAAATTACGACATTTTGTTATTTTTTATATTATCACCCATTATTGCACGCAAGTACAGATGATATAAAAGCTCTTTAGGTTTGATTACGTTAGGATAGGTTTGATTAGGATAATTGTACATTTGATAGCTATAATTTAGTTAGTATGCAATACGTGCAAGTATGTAGCAATGCAGAATATAAATTAATACGTATCTATAGAATTTAAATTACTTGCAAAACTTCAAATGAAGAATGATAATTATGTGGAAACTTCTATAATGTTAAGGTGCTGTATAATACTATGCCCGGGTTGCACAAAACTTTAACAATTTTGATTAATGATTAATTTTTTGACAGCAATGTATTTTTAATACGTGGCCATGGTAACAACGTCAAATTAATCAGTGATTTTTTTGATTAGAGCCTGATTAGCCTTTCTGCAACCGGGCATATATATAAAAAAATATAAAATAATAATATTACATATAAATACGAATACCATAAAAATGAAACAATTAAACTTATAATTAAAATTTATACACGTATTATATTAATAGGACATTGCGAAAATATAATTTTTTATGTAATAATATATTACAAAAGCATTATATCATTAACTATTAAAACATCTAGTAGATGGTTGACTTATGCATTAAATTAAAATCGGTATAAAAAAAATTACATAATAAATATTTTTGCAATTATTATATAAAAACAAAGGATATCCTATGTCCTACTAAAAGTTGATATGTATTCAATTTAAATTTGTGAAATATTTTATTAACATGATAATAATGTGGAAATGAACAGAAACATATACGAAAATCTACGAGTCTTTCTATAATACATGACTAGCAAAATCGATGTACCCAATTTAAAATGCATGTAAACTTCTAAGGAACTTATTAAGTATCTAATAGTTATATAGCATTAATATTAATGAAACAATAAAATGAAAATAATAAAATAACTATTTTCTAAAAATATTATTCATTGAACGATAAAAAATTGTCAGCATTGTCAAAATTAGTGCACAATAAGAACTTTTTATGTACAATGTTCGATAATAATGAGTAATAATATATGATATTAATAAAATGCTAAAAAGTACATGAATAGCAGTTTATAAAAAATATATTTAATAGTGCTTTTAATTTATAAACAAAAGACAGATTATAGTACATTCTACTCTTTAGTTTTTATGCCAACTACTAGATAATTATTTTTAAAATTAGAGAGAAAAAAAAATATATATTGAGTAATATATGCATGTATGTATAATATAAATAATATATCACAATGGAATGAGGAATTTCCATGGTTCCATTGAAGAACATAGCGATAGATAGATGAAATCCAGGTGAGATACTATTTGTTTGTAGACAATTTACTTCCGTTTTTCGTGGTCATCTAAAGATTATAAGATACAGGTGATAAAAAAAGGTTCCTAGTTTTTCAATTTTCTAAATCAGTATAATATTTTTAAAAAATTCCAAATTTAAGATGTTTGTATCAAAAATTATAAAGCCACAGATTGGATAGGATATTTTAATGTATTTGCGATTGTAAGTTATTAGACAAAACTTAATAATGTATAACACATAATTTTTATTTTTCTTAAAATAAATATTCAAATCCAGTGGTACTTTTACTGCTTCATTTAAGTACCCTTAAATTTGCGAATTATTAAAAAATAATTTTCTACAAATCCATGACATCAAAATATATACATCCACAAAATTTGTGACTTTTTTAAAACTCTGTGTAGAATCGGTTAAAGCAGTATTTTAATTTTGTTAATGGTTCGCTTTTTTGGTATTTAATAATTTATTATAAGATAAAAAAGTATTAAAAACAAAAAAATCAATTATTTCGATAGAGAATTTTATTTTGAACTCAGTGATATAATATTTGCATACTCTCAGACGACATTTATATCACTTTTATTTAAATATGGCTAAATTAACTGTGCCATGGACGTGTGCGAATGTGAATAGCATTAATTTTACAACAAAATCAACAAACACATAAATTTACAATTATTTGTACAAAAAGAAAAATTAATTATTGATTTTGTTTTTCGTTCAAAAAATATTGTATAAACCTCTTGTGTGAACTTTTTTTCCGGATTCGTTCTATTTCATTTACGAAAAAGTTACTTAACTTGAATTTTAGACATTAACACAAAACAAGTTTTGTAAATATGTGTCTCTTTAGTTTCAATTGTTTCTGCCAGAGCATTCTTATTTCTATCAAATTTAAATTGAAATATAATAATTTTTCATTTACATTTTTCTCAAAATGTTTGTTATTTAAAACAGTAAGTGTAGGTTTTGTTGTATTCAGAAAATTAATTCCCTTTTGAAATTGTGAAAAAAATATATACCAAAATAAAAAATTCTTAAAAATAGGAAATATATAATTCTGGATGTTTTATTAGAAAAAAAATCTCTAATATTTTTAATTTAGGAAATATTATCTGGACACTCAAAAAAAACCAGCCTATATAGTATAACACTTTTCATAGTGGTCGTAGAAAAAAAATATGTCCATTGAAATAAATTGTGTCGTAAAATAAAAATTGTTTGCTAATTCAACCAACTTATAGTTATAGCACATATTTCTCGAGTTAGCAATAGTGTACCATTTAAAATGAACATCCTTATATTAGCAAACGTTAAAAGAAATAACAAATACATAATTATGAAAATATAATTTTGAATCGAAATAAACTTGGTATTAATTTTTATACATTTTTTTGCAACCCAGATTTGAATCACGACCCAAGTTTAAAAATCGCTACTCTAGAGGCATTTTTTACGGTACTTAATTACCAAAAGCTGCACGAAGCTACACTCATTATCAAGTAACAAGACTTACTGACACATTAATTTATTTATGTTTAAACTATCTTGTAATAAGGTAGAACCGATATTGGTCAATAGTTGGAAAGAGAGAGTGTTACCTGTAGTTTGGAGCGCAAGCAGGAAAGCAAAGCACACAGCAAGCCGGAGACCGTCAAGCTGTCATGAATTCCTTCCCTCAGTTCAGTTCCCAAGTGTCTGCGGAGCCGTGTGGTTGTGTCTACGGACACTGCGGTTGACATAACGTGCTGCTTACCTATTGCGTCCGGGTTCGAAGGCGGGTGGGAGCTGTCATGACGAATCCTTCAATTCGTCTGTAGTTTATCTCTTAAGTGTCGCTGTCAATAATCTTGGAAACCTGGAACTAACAAATGAAAGTGTGATTCAATGAAATAGATGTATCCAAGGAACAAATGAGCCAAGTGATTGACACCAGCTGACAGGTGAATGTCAAATGTCAAAATTTACTTTTACTTTTAAGTTCGGAGAAAGGAATTTGGAAATTTTCAACCGGCAATGTGACGAGAAATTGGCAATTTCTTTTTGGTTAAAATGTGAATTTATGTAGTCAAGAAAACATATTTCGTATGTAATCATTTATTATATTTTAATAAATAAATATATCATTCTAGACTTATTACCAGTGGTGTAATGAGGAAAATCCACAGCCGGGTTTTTGTCAGTAAAAGACAACATAATAAATTCATAATTTATTTAATGTAAACTATAAAACCATAATTTACAGGGTGCTTATTTTATATTGTCCTCTATTGCTATCTCAGAAACCGCAAGAGCTACGAAATTCTATTTTATAAGATTATTTCAAGTATAATTGCTCTATTTTGAACAAATATGTAAATCTTACAGATCTGTAAATGTAAAGAACAAAATCGCAACGAAATCTGGAGACAATCTTATTTTTTGTTTTTGTCAGTTATTTTACAGATTTACAGATATGCAAAATTTATAGGTTTGTTCAGAATTTGCCTACAAAATTATTTTTTTTCAATCACTGGTTCTCAAATTGTTAGACCATAGATATTTTTTATTTTCTTATTCTGTAGATAATTTTATTTTGAATCCAGTGATATAATATTTGCACACCATTAGATTTTTTTGACAAAAATCGATATTATGTTTATCAGTTTTTGTATGGTGGACAAAATAAAATTTACACCCTGTATAGTTGTAATAAATTTATTTAATTAAAATAAAGAAAAAAATATAACGCAGTTTAATTTATTACTTTTTTTACTCAATGAATACATTTATTAAAATTAGCATATTAAAAAAATATTACGATGAGAACGATAGTAGTTTTTATTTGAATTATTGAAAAGGCCCCTGAATAAACCCCCCCTTGTTACGCTACTGCTTATCACAGATACCGGTAATCGTAAAGAGCGTTTATTAGATCTCACTTCTCGGGCACTTCACCTGGCATGGAGACGGCACTGCAAGAATTTTATTATGTGAAAAAAAGATGAAACTGAATTTGAACTCAGATTTCGTAGAAACACCATCCCTATTTATTAATTGAAAATTATTTATTAATTTATCATTATTGATTTCATTATCTTTAGTCATCAAAATTATAAATTGATATTTAATTTTCATATTTAATTTAATATGTGTGGTTTGTGATTACGTAAAGGGATGTGTTATATAAATCTGACCTCTCCATATCAGCCTTAAGTGTTTCTTCTAATGAATGCTTTTTACAATACAAACCTATTGGTATTTTATCGATATTTGGTATTTATTTATTATTTTATAAATATTAACATTTTTTTTAATTTAAAAAGAATACAGCAATATTCTTATATCTTATTGTAGTAGAAATAATTACAAATTAATATCACAATTATTTTTATTTATTTAATTTTAAATTACATTCAACGAAAAAATGAATAAATATTTTTTTCGCGCCTCCGTCCCATTATGACTAGTATTACAGAACTAAAAATCGTCCAGAAACTCTCTGTTTGCCGGCCTAGGCCAGCAAAATGTAGGGATGCCACTATTCTATTGGAATTGTAAAATGTTAATTAAAACAACTATTTTTGATTTATTTTTCATATTATAATCGTCTTTTATAATTATGATTACGTTAATTGTTGAAAAATATCAATTCACATTCCTTTTATTTTTTTAGGTTAGAACAAATGCCACTAAATTTTTTGAATAAAACAAGTAAATTTTTTACATATCCATATGAATCGAAAATCATAAAAAATCTATAGTGTATAAATTTTAAGTAGTAATCTCGGTAGTAATAATATGTTTTTATTAAATTAAAAGTGTTATCGACACAAAAAAATCACACGCCCAGAAACTCTTTTGCGAAATCTCGCATTATTTGCAGGCCTTGCTATCAGCTCGGCCTTTCAAAATAAGCCCGCTCTTGCAAAAGTTTTGTTTCTTGATTACTGATACAAATAACTATTGTATAACTTATTCCAAATAATATATTATTTCAATAATTCATGTTATTGAAGGAAAACTTTTGATGCCATTCGTTGCAGACGTATTAGTTGTATTAATATTACGATTGTAAATTATTGGTTAGATAATATTTAATATTTCATAAATAATTTTCATTGTTTTGAAACAAATAAGTTATCTACCATTAATATCGCAAATTTTTAAAACAATATTTTTTATACAAATTCTACACAATTAGTGTATGTACTATTTGAAGTACTAATTACTGTATATTTTTATCGGAAATTCGCAAAAATAATTGCATATTACTTTAAGCTAAAACTTTGTGTTATATATAATATAATAAAAAAATGGTAAACATTTTATTTATTTAATACCGAAGTTGTGTAATGATTCTTTCAATGTTATCTTTCTTGTCTCAGTCCAGTAGCATAAAAATATTAGCGCTAAGTAATGTATAATTACAATTTCTATTTTACAAGACTACTTCAGTGAGCATAGAATTATTTTTTCTAATCAGTGATTTTCAAACTAGGCTGATCAATTTTTCTCAATTTTATTCTAAATTCGGTGATAAATATTTGCATACACTTAGGTTACATTTTTTTTAGATCCTTGTTAAATATTATAGTTTGGTTAGGTTAGTCCAAGGGTCGGAAAACTTTTTTAAGCCAAGAACCATTTTACCATAAATATTTAACTCAAAACTTTTACTAACTAAAGTCTAATCAAAAATATCAATAAAATGGCACCAAAACGTTACGAACGTATATGAATAATAAAATAAATAAAAACTAAAGTTCGAAATAAAAATCGATAATATAAATTAACTTGATTGAAAGCACAGATTCGTTTCAAATTTGGGAAATAGTTCAAAGTGTTTAATGGGCTTTGACAAAAAAATTAAAAAAAGGTGGGTGTTGTCTGGCGGTAGATTTTTGTACTATAGGAATAAGGAAATGTTGATAGCATACATTGAAACATATATAATTTTAAATAAATTTAATTTATATTAGTTGTGGAAGAAAGTAATATATATAGAGTAGATATTACATTTTAAAGTTTAAATAATGACCAATAAATACCATAGATACAAATCAAATCTGTAAGTTTTAAAGTTTAAAATTTACAGTTTTTAAACTATGTTTTAAATGAGAAAATATTATCCAAAAAATAAGCAATTGCACTTCGGATTAGCAAACGACTAACTAAATGAATGTGTCTTCCAATCACTTCTTACCAACTAAGTTTCACCCGCGCAAGTTATCAGTTGCATTTAAAATATACGTAAATTTCTATAATCTCATTTATTTCAGTTCGTTATTATTGCAAAAAGTGAAAAACAGTAAACAATTAAACAAATCTATAAACAAATAAATTAATATCCTAATAATAACTTTTGTTGTGAACCAATGATTTATAGTATTGATTATTATTTACCTGATTATATTCAACGAAATTGCAATAATATGTTTTCATTTGCCTCCTAATCCTGATTTACAACTACATATTGCTTTTCAGTTAATGAGGTCTGGCAAAAAAATAAAGTGAACCTTTATATTTTGTTTAAATCGAACCTATAATGCCTAATTTATTGCTCTATATGATGTAATGGTTTTTTATTTATATTTTATTTTGTATAATATCGTTTTAAAGTATCATACTAAAAAAAGTCACGAAAATTGTGACGTCCTTAGGTTCTGATGTGAAATTATCCACGTGTGGATGCCAGATACCAAATATTGTGGTTTGCCGTGTTTGAAAGTTGGTTAAGTGGACAGTTTGTGATTTAAAGCATTGTAAGACTTTTGAGTGCCTTTGTATTTGCAGAAGATTATTCAATTTGTCAGTTTGGAAGTTAAAATATTATATTTGATGTTTGAAACGAAGTGAAGTTGGGTAAGAACCTTGAGACGTCACTAGACAAGGGGGGAAGTGGGGTAATTCAGCCGCGTTTTGAAGGATATCATTTTTAATAGCAGTTCTTTCATTATTAAAAGTCAAGTTGAGGAAAAATAAAAAATACAAATCAAATATTTTCATTATTCTATTGATTAAAGCTAAAAATGAAAAATCATGCAAGACATCATTATATTCTTATTTAATAAAATTTCATTGCCTTGAGGATTTGTAGCTCCACTCAAATGACTGGTTTGTAAATAACATATAATGTGATCCTAGTATTGTAACTGATCCATAATCTTTTATTCCATAAAGTAATACATGTCCGGCCTTAAAAACTGCTTCCCTTTCCTTTATAGGATATGCAGAAGTAATGTATTGAAAAATATTATCCAACTGTATCTTAATCTTGCTAATGTCCGACCTGCCACCTACAGTTCTGTTTTTTTCGTCAATTTTAAATATATAATGTAAGTGTATAATGATATAAAAATTATTATAAGATCTTAAATATTTATAAGAAATTTTAAAATTACAAAAGCAGACGTGCCCCTGTGACTGTCGGACTTAAAAACCCGAACGGAGCATGGAGTTTGAACTCATTACTTCACTGAAATGCTACCACCTCTACTTCTTTCTAGTTTTTGTCTCACTATATTCTCACTAGTTATTTTTTATCTGCTATCGCTCAGTTAATGACGTTACGATAAATCTTTATTATTATTTTTTGTAACAGTAGACTGATTACCTTTCCAAATACAATAATAATTTATGTATCAGTGCGGCACAGATCGCAAAAATGCCGAGGAAACATATCTGCCGATCTGCGCGCTTTCGGTCGGTGCCGACCAGTGTGCCATAGCCTTTATTTCACATTTTAACCAGGGATGGGAGAACGTTAACATACGGTTAAGTTATTTCATATCGTAAAAATTCGTTATATTAGGTTATATAACTTTAAAAAAATCAACAACGTTATATAACATTAAAATAAGGTTTCTTTATAATAACGTTAAAATATCTTTATTTTTTCTCAAATTTGTAATAAAATTTCATAAAATAAATTTGAACTAAAAAAATACATTGAAAATATGAATACCTATACTTTAATTGGTAATTACCTGTTATAAGACAAGCAGTACTATTTACCATAAGTAAGATGTTAGAAGATATGTGAATGATGCATAATAACGAAAAATATTTAATATCGATAAATTTGGAATTTTTATTCTTTCAACGGCAAATAACTTTATAGTACATTGTTATTTGTTACGTTACTGTTACATAACGTTATTTGGTTATTGTTACGTTATAAACAAAAAATTAGAAAATGAAACGGTATTATATCGTTTTCCATCCCTGATTTTAACTGCACGAATGAGTACAAAACTGCCTCAAGTACGAACCCCCTCTCTTGAAACCAATATTTCATTTGACCCCACTAACACTTCTCCCATTACAGCATTCACACCACCACGATGTCAGACCCCCTGGACACTCTCCTCTACGCCATCATCTTCGTGGTGTGCGTGCTGGGAACGCACGGCACTCCGACGCTGTCCCTCGGCTTCCCCAGCTTCGCGTCGTTCGCCGGCATCGGCGCCCGCAAAGCCGAGAGAGTCGTGGTCAAACCCTACAGCGGCATCAGAGTGCGCAATGACAGCATGAGGATGATCTACTACAACCTGCAGACCATAGCGGTTGTGGAACTCGGGCCCGGGAAGTTGTTGCTGAATTGTGAATTGATTGAAGTGTAGTAAGTAGATTTTAATATTATTCACTTAAGATAAGTCTTAAAAGTATATTAGAGTGTTAATTAATGTAGTTTACACTGGATAATCCTAGATTTACTTAAAAAATGTGTACCTTATATACACTATTACTTAATTATAACTTAGGTAGGTTGAAAAAATTATGTTTGTACATTTTTATATAGACATGTGTATAGGACTTACCGTAACTAAATATTTGGTTCTATTTGTTCACAGTCATAAGTACTTTAGTCACTGGACAATCTATGCTCTGGATAGCAATTCAATTTTTTAAAAAATTTGAAAATATTCGTAAAGTCATTCACACTTAGAAAGGTATACGATATATAGTTCGTTTTGTACAGAAATGAACCGGCGCGAAAAATGCATTTTCGTATTTATTTTGAGCAACCAATAAGAGGAGGTACCCCCGTGGTGTACTGAGTTCCTAAATTCTTAAACAAGCACAAACCAGAGCATCTAAATCTGCTCCACAATATGCTCTAGTTTCAGTGGACCTAGAATTAGAGCTAACATTTCTGCGTGGTCTAATTCCTGACCCATTGAAACCAGAACACAATTCAGAGCAACTATATTTGCTCCACAATGTGTTTGGTTTCAGAATACCTAGAATTAAAGCGAACACTACCGAGTGCTCTAATTCCTGACCTACTGAAACTAGGGCACAGTCTAGAGCAGCTAAATCTGCTCCAGAATGTGCTCTGGTTTCAGCAGACCTAGAATTAGAGCAAACACTTCGGAGTGCTCTATAACTCTTGACCCACTGAAACCAGAACACAATCCAGCGCAGCTAAATCTGCTCCAGAATGTGCTCTGGTTTTAGCAGACCTAGAATTAGAGCAAACACTTCGGAGTGCTCTATAACTCTTGACCCACTGAAACCAGAACACAATCCAGCGCAGCTAAATCTGCTCCAGAATGTGCTCTGGTTTTAGCAGACCTAGAATTAGAGCAAACACTTCGGAGTGCTCTATAACTCTTGACCCACTGAAACCAGAACACAATCCAGCGCAGCTAAATCTGCTCCAGAATGTGCTCTGGTTTTAGCAGACCTAGAATTAGAGCAAACACTTCGGAGTGCTCTATAACTCTTGACCCACTGAAACCAGAACACAATCCAGCGCAGCTAAATCTGCTCCAGAATGTGCTCTGGTTTTAGCAGACCTAGAATTAGAGCAAACACTTCGGAGTGCTCTATAACTCTTGACCCACTGAAACCAGAACACAATCCAGCGCAGCTAAATCTGCTCCAGAATGTGCTCTGGTTTTAGCAGACCTAGAATTAGAGCAAACACTTCGGAGTGCTCTATAACTCTTGACCCACTGAAACCAGAACACAATCCAGCGCAGCTAAATCTGCTCCAGAATGTGCTCTGGTTTTAGCAGACCTAGAATTAGAGCAAACACTTCGGAGTGCTCTATAACTCTTGACCCACTGAAACCAGAACACAATCCAGCGCAGCTAAATCTGCTCCAGAATGTGCTCTGGTTTTAGCAGACCTAGAATTAGAGCAAACACTTCGGAGTGCTCTATAACTCTTGACCCACTGAAACCAGAACACAATCCAGCGCAGCTCAACCTGCTCCAGAATGTGCTCTGGTTTTAGCAGACCTAGAATTAGAGCAAACACTTCGGAGTGCTCTAACTCTTGACCCACTGAAAGCAGAGCACAATCCAGAGCAGCTAAATCTGCTCTGGTTTCAACAGACCTAGAATTAGAGCACACCCTGAAGAGTGCTCCAATTCCAGGCCGGCTGAACTAGATCACCTTCAGGGCACCAGATGTCCTGGAAGGCGGTCTAGCCAGACCACCAGGCGAAGAGAAGGCCCGAAGGCCCACTACCGCCCCGGCGCCCCGCAGAGCGGGACTGAGTGCTAGCATCTCAGGATCTCCGGGATATCCTGAGATGCGCATTGTTATTGGTCATAAGGATTCCTATTGGCTGATATTCAATTTGTAATTGTAGCTGTACTAATGCGAATTTAAAAATGAAGATTTGTATACATAGGTATTTTGATGCGAGGAATTCACTGGTAATATTTTTAAAGGTGTAACTCACACCCATTTTAGGGTAATAGTCAGTTACTTAGAAATGGAAGAATGTATAATAATTCTTTAAAATAATAACAATTTACTGATGTAAAAAAATGCTGCACTAAGGAAAATATCTCTCTGGGGGTACTGGCCCTACGAAATTCCCTAGGGAAAATTTAAGCCTTGTTGGTGCAACTCGGCATAAATTAACTAAATGCACAATGAAGCACATAATTGTCGACGCTAAAATAATTTTAATAAACGATATGAATGACATATTTTTTTTTATATTTGAAAATATTCGTTATCGCGATGACACTACTGTATATCTATTTCATTTTTCATATATACTCCTCTGCAATAATAAGATAGCGAAAAAAAGTCTCAAAGATACAAGATAAAAGTTTAATAATTCTTATAGCCGAAATTTATGACGTGAGTCAAGCAAACCGACTTTATGTTTATTTATTTTGTTGCCTTCCCAGTTGTTTGACAGCCACTGGGTAAATAAACAAGTTTTTATTTTTATTTATATAAATTCTTTATCTATTCCCATTGAGAGAGCTTTTTTATAATTCTTATTATTATTAGTACTCAACTACTCATTTGTGGTTTGAAAGAGTGCATAAAATGTGAAATTAACCACAAAAGATTAACTAGTTTCTTCTCTCCTCTAAATTATTATATATTTTCAATAGTTTATCGACTGCTTTACAGTTATAGTTACATATATTTGAAATAAGGTTTAAAAATGAAAATATGAAAGGACAAACATATTGACCTACAACCATACTTACTACTACTCTTTTGTTGCGAAGAACATTGCTATCCATTCACTTGTTACAATAAAAACACCATTAGCATCGAACAGAAAATTATTATTTATTATGTAAAGTCGATACGCGATCCGATATATATTTTAACATCTTCATGTATTCTGGGCAAATAAATTTTATGTTTCAATTTAAATAGGTTTTAGTTTTCAACTTCTAATTGAACTATCAGCATAGTAAATTTACCAACTGTTAGTTATTTGTAAAGTTCTAAGATATACACAGTACCGCAATCCATAGAGTCAATGAATTATAGAGAGATTACTATAATTTTGTCCAAAAATGGCGATAATATAAAGTAATCATGTAATCATTCATATAAAATGATAGTAATTTGACATATGAGAAAAGTAACCTAACTTGCGTTTTCAATGAGGTCTTACAAAAAAATTAAGTCAACCTTTTTTGTTTAAATCGAATCTACAATGTCTAATATGTCGCTCTTATCAGTGGTGTGAAGTTGGGTAAGAACCTTGATACGTCACTTGACAAAGGGTGAAGTGGGGTAATTCAGCCGCGTTTTGAAGGATATCATTTTTAATATCAGTTTTTTCATTATTAAGTCAATTTGGGTAAAAATAAAAAATACGGGTCTAATATTTTTCATTATTCTATTGATTAAAACTAAAAATGAAAAATCGTGTAAGACCTCATTGCAAGTTTGATTATTGTATTTGAACCGTAAAAATAGTAATGAAATAAAATAAAAATGATAATAAGGTTAATATTCTACTTTTCTCGGGTTATTTTGCCCAAAAATATACATAATAATGGGGTATTTTGAATTGAACTATTAAAAATTTGTTTGAAGCAAAATATTTTTGATATTGTTTCCAAAGCACACATGACCGAAATTGAATAAACTCAATAATTCTTCAATTTCTTAGTGACTTTATTTTAATGTACGTGTTTTATATCGTTGGAAACAGAAAAAAATCTTTATTTCTAAAGACAACTTTGAACCTCATATGAAAATTGAGTTATGAATTTCTCGAAAAGTGTTAGTACAAAAATTTTGAGGACCGCTGTCAATTCCTCGCAAAAAAGTGTCTGTAGAATATGCAAACTAGAAACTTGTTTGAAAAGAATGGTTAGCCTCTTAAAACGGATACCCTGTATGTAAATATTTCGATGAAAATATTTTGATAAATATATTTGGAGAAAGTTGTTGTAAAATATGCAAGTACCAACTTGTACATAAAAAAAAACTAATTTAAGTATCTTTTTGTCGCATACTGTACAAATTCGGTAATGGCGATCGCTTTTCTGGAAGCCATATCTTTTGAAGATAAACACAATATCAATATGAAATCATTTATTTAGTAATAACTACCTTCATTCAAATTATCTGAAATTATCAAATTATATCACTGATATAAACCTGACTTAAATAAAAAAAAATAATTTTTGTAAAATAGTTATGATAAAAATTTGACATTTGTTAAAAAATTTGTATAACCAGAACTGTGTAATCCTACTAATATGTAGTGATGGGTCACTGGGAACTTCCCGTCAGGAATTTTCTTATTTCCTGGAAAAATTCCCGGGAAATTCCCTAAACCCATTTCCCGGAATTTTGAAAATTCCCGGAACTAAGGAAAGTTCCCGGGAATAAGAAGGAAAATTCCCGATAATAAATTTAATGCAAGCGCAGCTTTACCTACATGTTCTAACCAGTCCCAATTAATTTCTAATGGTGATAATATTCTAATAACTCTATAACTATGAGTGGAAAACTACAAAAATTAAATTAATTCTTAATTATTTTACCTACAGCAACATCACCATTGGTAATATTTTTGAGTTAGTAAAGATTATGACATAATTATTATTATTGAATATTTTTAATTTTTTTATGAAATAAAAATTTTAGTATGCCTTTGATTTTTATGGAGGAATTTATTAATTCCCCGGAAAATATCCCCAGAAATTCCTCAGAAAATTCCCCAAAAACTTCCCGGGAAATATCCTGGGAAATTTTCCGAAATATTCGTTCCCGGGAATTTACCCATCACTACTAATATGTAATACACGTCATAGTGTTACATTTATTTTTTATCAGTTCAATTCTGTAAATGTCATTTATTTATAAGAAACCAAGATTTATTTATGAACTAAAATCATGATATATACTTGAATGAATAATATATTGTTAACTATTGTTCAGTATTATATAAAGACTTTCATATATATTTATAATTGTTGCAAAAAAGGTAAATAAACAATTTTTTTGTTCTGTGTTACACACAATGCTGAATACAATTCCCAGCACAATTTTCCATATTTGTCAACCAGCAAGGTTACTTATTTTATTGATTTGTAGAATAAATAATACAAGACAAGAACATATACGTACAACATTAAATAATTAATACATTCTTACCTTTAATTATATAGCACATGGCAATGGTCTCACCATTTTCAGGAAAGGGAAATTACACTAATGAAACAGCAATCATTAGTGACAATTCTGCAGTCATTATTCACCGAAATGAAATGGGAATTTTCCATTACTTCGAAACTTAGGTTGAGTAAATTACTAGTAAATAATTTTACCAGAAATGTTTGATAAATTAGCCTTCAAAAAGTTACCAACAAAGTTACAAGGTGTCTTGTAATTCACTTAAAACTTCCAGTTTAATCATTTAATATACAGGAGGTTAAGTAGTTCATGAACTTTACCAAATATAAATTTGAAGGTCTTAATAAACAATGGCCTACACTTGATTTTTTTACCGAGTACCACATACAGGTGTGTCGCAATTCGATAGACATAACCGACATAATTTAAAGGCTGATGTATCAATTTAGAAGAAACATTTATCTGTATACATAGTATGTAATTGACAAATTGTGTACTTCATTTGAAGTTAACAATGACGGATAAATATAACGTCTGTAGTACGAGATTTTTTAAATATAAAATGTAAAACTTTCCTTAAAAATTAGACAGCCATGGAAATAAAAGAATATATCTATATGATAGTCTTGATAATAATCTACAAATAGTTTTACAGAGGAAGATTTGTGGTGATATTTGACAACCTAGAAGTAAAATACTTTTTTAGGCGGCTGGTACATAAATTGTTGTTTTTCGAATCTGCTGGCAACCTTAAAGTATCAATTTTTATTTGACATCTGTCAAAGTCAAAATTTTTGGCCGCTAGTTTATTCATTATTGATTTACATAGTTCATATTAATGTGATTAATTATTTTACAATATAATAACAAATGTAAGTAAAATTTTAACTATTACTTTACAAATATTAATGAAAAAGTAATGAATTTGCGAGTAAAAATAGCGGCCGTAAAGTAAATGCGGCCGTAAGGTAAATGCGGCCGTAAAGTAAATGCGGCCGTAAAGTAAATTTTGACAGATGTCAAAAATTGATTTTGAATGAAAATTCATAATTTCTTGTTGTAGTCGCCTAAAAAATGTTGTGTGCACCTCGGATAAAAGTTCTTTTTGGGCCTCATCTGATTTGTAGCCTCGGCTTTGCCTCGGCTGCAAACTTCGGTTTCGGCCCAAAAAGATTACTTTTAGAACCTTGATACACAAATAACTATGATTACACTTACACGGTTACACGCATGCGCAAACATTCATTGAAGTATGGTTATAATCAGTTTTTTAAATATTTTTTTATTAAATTCGTATTACATGGAACAGAAACGATAAAGTTAATCTTTTTTATTTTATAATGTAGTAATTAATTATATACATTTGCTTATTTCAGTTCAAAACGATTTGCTTTTTACAATGTCCAGTCGAAGATCAAGTAAGCTTTAAAAATCAGAAAAAAAAATGATTACGTGTATTCTTATGATTTTCGATCGAAAATTACCTTATACACTCATGTTCGAAACTCAATATTACGGGATATATGGGTTATATTTTATTTTGTTATTTTATTTGATTATTTCGATGATAAAACCTACTTTCATTTTCAAAAATGAATAAATTTGTATTTCATTATTACAAGTACAACCATTATACGAGACTATTTTATGCAAATTTTAGTAATGATGATAATTATATTTGATTAGAAAAAATCGTTTCCTGAATCTTGAAGGCCATTCATATAATAGGAACATTTCTTTACATTTTTTCGCAACGAAACTCTTACTTGAAGTGTACTAAAAAGTTTTTACTGTAAATAAATGAAACATTTTGAGAACAAAAATTTGAGCTATTTTCCAAAAATTTTCTCTTTCATCGATAAATGTACAGCAACAGAAAATAATTTCTCTGATGTTATGTATAAATTATAAATAAACAAAATTTCAAAACGATAATAATTGATATATAAAAAATTCACTTGTTTTATTAAAAAAAAATCATTCTCGCATGTAAAAGTACCATTTCGCAATATAGAATCAAAATTAACTATTTTCTACTTAAAAATCAGATGTGTACATTATCTCTCCTATCTTTTTGTATTTTACATTAAAAAAACTTATTATTATATTTCTTGTATTTTTACAAATTACTAGACTGTATACAGACAGTGTTAAAATAAAGGTCACTAATTTTAATTGTATGCATATATTTTTCTTGAATTTGTATCAAAAAAATTTTAAATTCCCAAAATGAAGGATACTTTACTAGGAGTAAAAGTTTAGCACCGTTAGATTTGAATATTTCTTTTTATTTAAAAAAAAAATCATAATTATGTATTTTGCAGTCCTTGTGACGTTTGTATAACTAATAACTTACAATCGTAAATGTTATGTTTTAAGGCTCATTCCCAGCAACGGTTTTCATTTTAATTTTACGTTTTAATTTTAATTGTACTTTTTAATTGCAGTATAAATGTACATGTGATATATTTTTCTTGCAACTAAAACATAAAATTAAAACTAAAATTAAATTTAAAATAAATCTGAAGAAAATATGCTCTTAAAAATTTGTCTCCTTTGTTAACCGCATGTATTTAATGTATTGTTTTGAATAGCATTTGAATTTGAGACACCTTTATATAAATTTCATTCTGATATCAAAACATTACGAAGAAATGTATAATGCATTAGCAATTTGGCTGTTAACTAAATTATACTGCTATATTGTAAGCGTTACGAAATTTTGTAAAAAGTGTGCCAGCGAAAGTGGATATTATCTCTACCTAGAATTTTTCTTGTGATAACAAATCAACACGCGATATTTACATCGAAAATGAATTTTCAGCAAAAACCGTTTTATACAATACATAAAATAAGTCAATTATATGATTATATAATAACAAGTTGTCTTGGTTATGGCTTCATATGACGTCATAAGTACCGTTAGTAGCAGCGCGTCATTTAATTGATGTACCTTTAATTCTTGACCTTTCAGTCGCTTGAGCCACTGTCCCAATTCTATTAATTGTGTGTAAGATTTAAATGATTTATTCTATAACACAAATACTGTATTGCACGCAAAGTGTCACACGCGACTTTCTCCAGACTTGTAGAATTCTGCAGGAAATACGATAGATGAATCACTTTGTATGGAATCGATGTTAGTGGATATGTTTTCTATTAGTTCCGCGATTTTCCAATCGCATTATGTTGTATGCGGGTAAAATGAAGGATTATGGATTTAAAAGTTTATTTTAAATTAATCGTGTTCCGTCAGTAGCTTTTGATAAGAAATGTACATATAATTAAATATAATTATCAAAATCTAAATGCAAAATTCAAATTAAGTTACAAGGCTTTGTAAAAGGACTTCTATAAAAACTAGAATTCTACGGGAAATACGATAGATGAATCACTTTGTATGGAATCGATGTTAGTGGATATGTTTTCTATTAGTTCCGCGATTTTCCAATCGCATTATGTTGTATGCGGGTAAAAGGAAGGATTATGGATTTAAAAGTTTATTTTAAATTAATCATGTTCCATCAGACGTTTTTGATAAGAAATGTACATATAATTAAATATAATTATCAAAATCTAAATGCAAAATTCAAATTAAGTTACATGTTACAAGACTTTGTAAAAGGACTTCCACAAAAACAAGAATTCTACGGGAAATATGATAGATGAAACACTTTTTATGGAATCGATGTTATTGGAATTTTTTTTCTATTAGTTCCACGATTTTCCAATCGCATTATGTTGTATGCGGGTAAAATGAAGGATTATGGATTTAAAAGTTTATTTTAAATTAATCGTGTTCCGTCAGTCGCTTTTGATAAGAAATGTACATATAATTAAATATAATTATCAAAATCAAAATGCAAAATTCAAATTAAGTTACAAGGCTTTGTAAAAGGACTTCTACAAAAACTAGAATTCTACGGGAAATACGATAGATGAAATACTTTGTATGGAATCGATGTTATTGGAATTTTTTTTCTATTAGTTCCACGATTTCCAATCGAATTATGTAGTATGCGGGTGAAAATGAAGGAATTATGGATTTTAAAGTTTCTTTTAATTACTCGCGTTCCGTCAGTCGCTTTTGATAAGAAATGAACATATAATTAAATATAATTATCAAAATCTAAATGCAAAATTCAAATAAGTTACAAGGCTTTGTAAAAGGACACAAAAACTAGTTTTACATTTTAATATAAATAAAAAATAAAAAAAAAACTTAAAGTGTGTAATAATGAAGGACTTGAATCGCATAAAGGAGTTTGATCTTTAAATTAACTGGTATATTTTAAAAGTTAAGATTTTTTATAATAAAAATGAACAGTGGACACTACAGAATGGTAACTGGACTGCCCACTATCGAATATATCGTGTGTCCCACAATAAGTTGGCAGACATTTAAATGAGAAAACAGTTTTTTGAAAAAAAAGAAACTGTCCGGCTAATAAATAAGTTAACATATCGCACATAACGATGCTATATCTTTTCCCACATATTATTTACGACAGATTATTTTAGCATAATTCAACAAAATTTCTTTTACCTACAAAGTATGCCATGAATTCACTTGTTTAAACAATTAGATTAGTTGCTGTCAGATTTCTAATAATAGTTATTCTTATTTGCTTCACTCACTTAACTTGTCAATTTTTCTTTAATTCATTTAGTTTGTTTATGGAAAACATCTTTTATAAATTTTTTTTTATTGTTTCCTGGCATACTTTCTATGTTATTATTTATTAATAAAAACATAAATAGTTTCTGTAATGATCATTTAAGGAATATAATATGTAACAATTGTTTTAAAGAGAAACAATTTTTTTTTTAAATTTTAAAAATATATACCATGGAAAACAGTTCTTGGTAAATAAAAACTTTCCGGCTAATAACTATGTCTCCATATTATTCAGGACAATACCTAACGTATTCCTAAATTATATTTAATACAGTTTACTACCTCAAGACTGGGTTTGATGGATTTAATTTACGAAATTTCAATTTATGTCTTATATTTTAAAAGAGTTTCATATCATTTCACGGAAATGGCACACCCAGTCGAAAATAATCGAGAAAAAATCGACCGATGGACCACTTGTATAATAATAATATTACATAACTTAATATACATTATGATTACATTACATCAAATTATACTTAAAAAGTGTAACAAATTATTAAACTAAACTATAGTAATTAACTAACTTTTCTTTATTATCTAGCTATTGAGCATTCTTTCTACTGTATTAATTAAATGCGTGTGAAGCAGCACAGATAAAACGATGACAAAATATGGTACTTTAAAAAAGGGAAGAACAGTATTACAAGTTTTTAGTAATCGATTATTAATTATGAAAAATACTTGATTATTTTGATTAATCAAATAATTAAATAATCATATAATTAAATAATCAAATAATCTGAACCTATATCCAGTTGGACTGACAGACGTCACTCCAAAAAATAACAACTTTGTGGGCATTCATTAAAATATTGAAATTTGTGTAATCTAATAAGAATATTGCAATATATAAAAATTGTCTTATTCTGTATTTATAAATATTTGTCCATTTTCATGATTTAAATAGATGTATTTACTTTGTATCTATATCAACAAGTAATATAATATAATAATAATAATAAATTAAATTAAATTAAATTAAATTAAAATATGTTGCAGTCAGTAGAAAAATATTACCGTTTGATAAGAATAAAATTGATATCCTATATTCACGATTTAATTTACAAGAAAGAATTTAACAGGTAATAAATTAATCAACTATCGATTAATCAACTAATCGATTAATCAACCAATCGACTAATCAAATAATCGATTAATCAAATAATCTATTAATCAAAATAATCGAAATATCGGTTAAACGAAATTTTTATTAATCAATTATTTTTAAAACTATAATCAAATGATTACAATCGATTATTTTTCCCAGCCTATCCATATTATATCTTTCCCTTCAAATGATGTTTTTAAGTTGGAATAATTTATGACACCTGACCACTAACTAAGCTTCCCAACTCTCTATAAAAGATTGTAAACCCTACATAAATCAGTTTCAAATATCTCCTCATACAAGTATAATAGAAAATAGTATACAAGCCATAAAAATTATTTAAATGTCACGACAGGTTCGCTCGCTTCTATTGTTCTGTTTTCCAGAGGGTTGGAGAACATTCTAGAACTTAATTGTTCTACTATAAAAACCCCGAGCATGAGATAGAGGGGACAGTCTGATATTAGTACGTGTTGTGAAAATAAATATTTAGTGATACAAATATGGTGAAAATAAATAGTTCGTGGTGTTAAATGTTTAAATAAATAATCTTAGTGTTTAAGTTTTTATTAATAATTATTATATTTAAATTAGTGTTTATATTTGCTAATTCTTAGTGTTAGTTACTTTTTTTATCTTTTATAATTCATATTACTTTTATTAAACTTAGTTATATAAATGTTACAATATAAATGATCCCCTATTTGTTGTTCCAGCGACCCAGAGGACGCGATGACTCTGCTCCACGACCTGAACTCGGACATTTCGCGCCCGCTCCAGATCACCTTCTCGGAGATGATGACTCTGATGGGGCAGTGCCAGCAGCTGGACTCGCCGCTCAAGGGGCCCAAGGCCAGCATGCCGGACGCCGCCACGTCTCCCGGAGTACCCACTGCTAGGGCCACCACGGGGAATGGAGGGCTGTTGGCCAATAATCCCTTCACGCTGTTTAGTGGCATCATACCTGGTGAGGGAATGTAGAAGTGTTGATAAATTTGTTTGGGTGCGTCTTGAGTGAGGTAGTTGTAGAAAAATAAAATTCAGTACTGGGATGTATTTTTTAAATTTAATCAACTTCAAGCAGTTTCGGTTCTGAATAAAAAGTAACATATTTGCATTTAAGAACTACCTATTTAATATTAGAAACATTTTATTTTTTAATAGTAGATTTTTATACACCCTGATTCATAAAAAAGATTAGCCACTAACCCGGATTAGTTATGTTAAACCCTTTTTTAACATCATGAAATATTAAATTCATTTCAGTCCCAATTCATTAAAAAATTAAATATAACAATTTAGTTCCAAAGATAACTTCACTAGTTTGGTGGAATGAGCAATATTTATAGATGATTATCAGCAGTTCTATGATACGGAGGAAGATTTGCGGTGGTATTTGACAACATTATCTGCTCCACCTACTTTTTGTATTTGCGTACCAGATAGTCATATAAAAATTCACTAAAACGATGAAAATTCAAGTTCTTGATTTTGTTTTTAATGATACATTGTTAAGGTTAAGGTATATACCTTGATTATACGCATGCGCAAAACATTCATTGTATTATGGTTATAATCAATTTTTTATATATTTTTTTATTCATATTACATGGAATAGAAACGTTAAAGTTAATATTTTTAAATTTTATAATGTACTATTTTTTTTTAATTTTTAACGTTCAAGTCGATTTTTCACTGGACATTACAAAAATCAAATCATTTTGAACTAAAGTAAATAAATACATATATTTAATCACTACATGAAGTTAATAACGGGTACCTATAAATTTGGGGCTAACTATATTCGAAGGGACTAATCTCTTTTATGAATTCGAAACTGAGTCAAAAACTGAAATAAATATGGAGTTATTGGCTAATCCCCTTTGTGAATCTGGGTGATAGTGTGTAGTATCATATGTAATTTACTTTTGTCAGCTAGTATTTTAAATGTATTCATAAAATGAAGTAAATTACTTACTTTCCATAAACTTTTGACTGAATGTCAACTCTTTGCTTTTAAAATGGTATAGTTTCTTATTTAGTTAATGACTGGTTACCCGTTTCATCATAAGTGACACTATCATATTTGAGTGATATAAGTATGAAAAGAAATACCATATTACCGTGAGTATTTTTTAACGGGGATTTATCATATCCATAGTTACGACTTGATATTTGATAGACAGAAATGTATATTTGATTGTCTCATTTAAAATGAAAAATAGGGAACAAATTTGACATTTTCTGCCTGACAGGCCTCCACAAATGTAACAACAATTTTAAGAATCAATAATAACTTTAGAGGAAATAGAAGAATTGTAGAATTGTCTGCTAGATCACTCGATATTACACAACTAGATTATTTTTATTGGTGACCTTTAAATTCAAAAATTTGTATCGAGGAAAATCTTCAAAATTTAGATCGATTAAAAGTTCAAATTCAAAACATTTCCCAAAATATTAGAATTGACCAAATATCATCGTATGTAATTCAAAAGTTTTATAGTAGATTAGCAGTTAAAGGCTGGATTTTCGAAAATTTATAGTAATTATTGTTTAATTGTTCGTTATTATATTTACTTGTTTCTTAGTTGGTATATTAGTTCTTCATTTTGTAATTTCTTGCAATATTAAAATTAACACTTTTGTCAAATATCAAGTCAGACCCATGGATATGATAAATCCCCATATGTTACGTTAAAAAATACTCACGGTACAGTATGTGCAAAAAAAATAGAACACAGGACTTTTACATGAGATATCAAAAAATTGTTCAAAATTAAATTCTACTTCAAATAAGATCATAATTGATGTAATAGCACGTCTGCAGTAAGAGATTTATTAAATATTTATAAAATGTAACATTTTCGTTCAAAATCAGACAGTCATGAAAATAAAAGAAAAAATATGTGATATGTGTGTCAGTTGTGACAGTTAATAACATATTATTATAGTTTATGTAATTATAGTACACAATTAAAATGGATGCTTCATCCGTAAATATAATTAACAATTGTTTTATTTGATTTTCTTATTTTACTTTTTATTTATTATTTTTTTAGCTTTTATTATTGCAATATTTTTGTATTATTTAAGAAAAAGAATCTAAGTTCAACTTAAATAATATTAAAATACAAACAATAAAGCTTATAATCATAATATTTCACTGGACTGTCACATAATTTTTTTTCTTGTATTTCCATGGCTGTTTGATTTTTAATGAAAATGTTTCATTTTGTATTTAATATATCTCGAACTGCAGACGTGCTGTTTCATAAATTGTGATATTATTTGATGTACAATTTAATTTTGAACAGTTTTGTGATGTAGTTATGCTCTTTATCAGGAGAGAGAGTATACGATTTTTTTTTAAATCCCATATTAAAGTTCTATGTTTCGCCTTTCGTTGCACACCTGTATATTTATTTTTACATTATTTAATGTTACCCAAACTGTTTTTTTTAATATCATTAAAAGGGGAATTCCAAAAAATAAAATACCCCTGACAGGTAAAAATAACAAAAATAGAATAAATTGTTACGCTCACGTTAAGCTGTTTGACATTTATTAGATATAAAATAATGAATAACACGAAAATAAAACTATTGTAGCCGAAAGCTACAAGTTACTTTCAACTTGTTATGAACAAAGTCGAAAACAGTAATATTTGTCCTATAAAGTCGATATTATCAAGGCTACGATCGTATAATTGTTTTTTAATATTGGTGTAAAAAGTTTTTTTAAAAAACGAAACGTTTATTTTCAAAAAAAGTATTAAAATATTTATGCTTACAGAAAAAGTAATTTGTTTTGGAACTATAGTACTGAATTAAGAAAGTTTTATAATAAGCTCATTTTTTATTTTTTAAATAAATATTTATATACAGGATGTTCATTTTAAGTAGCGCACAATTGCAATCTCGAGAAGTATAACAGCTACGAAGTTAAATCAGCAAACAATTTCTATTTTATAGGACTACTTTTTAATGAACGAGGCAATAGTGGTTCTCAAAATACTGTATGCAAGTTTCTTATTTTCAGTATTTTTTCTGAATTCAGTGATAATTTCATACCCTTGCATAATAAAAACATGAGAATAAAAAATTAATTTAAATCTGATTGATACAAGAGTGCTATGGAAGAAAACAATTGAATATTTTGTTTCATATTAATTGTTGTTTCCTGTCAAAATTAGTTATTTCGTATACCTATCAGTGATGAAATGAATTATGCTCACGAAGATAAGCTTGACATGTTTGAAATATTTATTTTGTTTCTAAAATATCTCTGTTGCAGCAAATATGTATAGGAAACGAAATTAAATTATCATAATTCTCATTTGCGTTCTTTTCATGTTTTTTTATTCAAGGGTATGAAACTAATGTCATTGAATTTAAAAAAAAATACTGAATCGAATAAGCAAATAAAAAAAAAATATGTCCTTGTAGAAAATAAGAAAGTTACAGCCAGTATTTTGAGAACCATTGATCTAAAAAAATTAATATTGTTTCGTTCATTAAAGAAGTTCCATAAAATAGAAATTGTTTGTTAATTTAACCAACTTCTTAGCTCTTATATTTCTCGATATAACTATTTTGCGCCACTTAAAATTGAACACCCTGTATATCAAATAAATAATATTCAATATATTAAATAATTTATCAAGGGTATTCATATATGTACAAAGTACAAATAAAAAAAGAAATCCTTGCTCTATATAACTTTCAACATTGCAAAAACTTTCAATGTTAAACAACAATGTTATCCTTCATATTTTGCAAACATTCTTCTTTTCAATTTATATTCCGCATAAAAATAGACCTGTAGTGCACTCTATACGTCACCTAAAATTTTCACCCTTTACATTACAAATATATCAGTAAATATATCTGTGATAATGATAATGATAATGATATTGTTAATATTTTTCGGTTTAATATTGTATTTTTGATGTTTTGTGTTTGTGCCTAGGAACGAAATGGTGTGGAACAGGAGACATAGCAACGAACTACCACGATCTAGGGCGTGAAATGAACATGGACAAATGTTGTCGAACGCACGATTTGTGTCCACTGAAAATTAGAGCGTATTCCAATCGATACAACCTTACAAATAATTCACTTTATTCAAAGTAAGTATACGAAGTCATTTCATTATTCACACACAGGGATATAGATAAAGATCAAGGTTGAACTTAAAAATTCCCAGAAAGTTGAAATTTTAGAAAGTTTTACTTTGCAATTATTACGCTTACAAGATGGTAATTTATTATTTACTTTATGATTTATTATTAACACCATCTACGGTCAATATGTCATCATTAAAATATGCAACAAAGCAGTATGTAACAAATAGTAAACAATTATGATTTTTTTATTTATTTACTATAATGATTTATTTGAATAAAAATAAAAAGAGTAACACAGAATTTTTACTTTTATTTACACATTTAAATAGTTATTTTTTTTTCTGTTATATGACAATTAAGATGATAAAAATCAATCAATTTTAAGATATTATACAGAACATATTTTGATTATTATTATAGTTTTGAACCAAATACATAATTAATCTTTTATTATAATTTCTATTTTTTTATCTTTCATAAAAATCAATGGTTTTTATTTTATTTTTTCAGTCACGTTTTCACTATTATGCTTACTTTATTGTTCTTTCAGAAAAAAGAAACTAAATAAAAAAATGATTTTGGATTCCATTGAACATAGTCATAATATACAAATATAATTTATTTATTTTTCTACTCTTGTATAAATATATCCCCATTATTTCAATTTTTTCGATTAATTATAGTAGCCATAATTCAAGACTTATTTGAGCATATAATTCAGTATTCATTCTGCTCGGCCAATCACAGAACCAGGAATCAATTATTCCCGTTTATTTTAAATATATCGTAATGTGGATTACCATTTCTACGGCCATCTGACAGTTGTCGACGGGTTAGTCATTTGTTATTATATATTTTATGTTGTCATTTCCGAATTTACAGGGGTAGAAAAAGTAACGTATTATATTCGGGATTAGGGTTATTATTCTCTCGAATGATTCATTTTTGTGAATAATGACTATCATAATCCCTTATTTCAGTTTATTTTTATATATAATATATTATTATTTGCAAAATTATATAATAGTAGATAAACTCAAATTGTATGACAGCTGATACATTAAACGAAAAAAAAAACACGTATGTAAACTTGACGAAGCACTAGCCAATCAGAAGCGTCAGTTTTGGAGGTTAAATGTTTAATCACTTCTTCTATACACTAAAGATCGAAGTGTGGGGAAGATAGATGCAGTTTGATCTTATAAAAAATACAGCGTAGTTAAAAAAAAAAACAGAATATAGGTAGTAAAGTAAATCCGCAATTATTTCTTGATATTTAAACAAACTTTAGAAAGTTTATATTTTCACATAGTTTATGTTTGAATAACTATTTAGAAGGTTATTATATATAGAGGCTAAATAGTCATTCTCTAATAATTTCTTTAAATGCAAGAAATTAGCAGTGGCTGCTACAGAAACGATGTCACTCAATATAATTCTCTAATAAAGGTTGTTATTTGCATATTATGCAGCAAGTCTCTTAAATTAAAATCTTTCGAAATATTTATCTGTTATGATATATTTATAAAAAAAAACTTTTTTATTATGCAAACTACTTTCGCGTTTGTTGAAGCAAAAAAAAATCATGCAAAATAAATGATTATTTAATAAATAAATATTTGCGGTGGCCTGAGACATCAGTAGAACCGTTCTGTTATAGAATATCGGTAAATATGAATATTTTTTCTCATAAACTATACACGTATAAATCAGGTGGGTGTCTTTCCATAAAAAATGCAAATATGCTCAATTTTATATCACATACGTGTCTCTATTTTTTATTTAGCGTTTTTAATCAATATTTGAAAGTCGTTCTAGAATCTAGACCGTATTTGGCATTTAAAGTTAAATATCTTTTCAACGATAAAAATACGATATTCATAAGCATTTAATATAATGACTCATTACCGTATTAATTCATTATTGATGGTCTTTTTTTGTTTATTTGTTATATCCTTTATACTTTTTCTATTCCGGTCGATACTAATTATGTACGAATAGATTATATCTTTATAGTTCAGTTCAATATTTAATTATTTCCTTTCCCTTTCTGTGACCAAGTAAACTAGTTTTAATAATTTATTATCCACGAAAGGAAACTATTTGAAACGAGGTTCATTTCTTAATTAAATATTTTAGTTTTTTTGTATTCAATGTCACCATTAATTAATGTAGTATCATTATTGAAATAATTGAAATATTTTTGAAAAATAAAAAATAAACCATTAGAAAACAACAAACAAAATTGAATTTTTCAGAGAATAATAGAAAAATAAACTTACGATAGAAGTAATTAGAACTATGGAATGCAAGTATCGTGATACCGTAATTTT
This sequence comes from Stenolophus ochropezus, assembly GCA_035578165.1. Classification (NCBI taxonomy): domain Eukaryota; kingdom Metazoa; phylum Arthropoda; class Insecta; order Coleoptera; family Carabidae; genus Stenolophus; species Stenolophus ochropezus. The sequence continues at coordinate 25,548,206 of JAQOWZ010000008.1, forward strand.
TTTTTATATTCTATCAGGCAGATAAACTTAAAGTTTTACTTTAAACGAGTAATAGATATGTCATCGAAATAAATTGTTAAATGAACTGTTTCACAATGCTTTCAAAATTTCGATTAGCAATTTTTTGTTTATTTGTTTTAAATTTGCACATTGTTGCAAAAAAGAATTACTTATCATGTAAATTTATCAAATAATATCTTAAGGAACTATAAAAAGGAAAAAAAAAATAGCTGAAAGAAATCGAAGTAGCTGACATCTTTCTACGTTTATCCAATTAATCCTGTAAAATAATTGCAGATAAAAGTTTCAAGAATATTTATTTATAAGTCCTTTAAATGATTTTAAACTATTGACTTGACTATTTCTGTATTTTCTTTATAAAGGACCTAATTTTAATATATTCTTATTGAAAGTTTGTGATTAATATGTATAAAATGGCAGATGAGTTTTTCTCCTTAAAATTTCCAATGGAAACTAGGATTTTTATTTTACTTTCTAAATTTTTCAAAGCTTCGATTGAAATTGAAAAGTGATACAATACGAAATAAACTGTTATACGTCATTCGTCCTTTAAATGATTTTACGGTAAGGTAAGGCCACTTCGTTGTCTCATCCAAAAACGAAAAAACTCATTTACAGAACATAAATAACTAATCAGAAAATAATTTCGCAGATGAATTCACAGATGGCAGTAGTAGCATCTCAAAAAAATAGACGAATGCATATTCTTATTAAATTTTTTTTTTAGTTTTTAGATCTCGTTCTTTTTATCTACATGTTATGGAAATCTTATACAACTTGTATTTTTACTATTCCATTTGCTAAATAACAGAAGTGACATTTTATTTTCGTAATTTTTGAATAAAATCTCTAATAATAACATTAATAATTTTTATTAATATTTTATAGTGTAGAATAAAAAATATTGCATGCCCAAAAATTTTCAGCCTTTTCTGGACTAGAAAAGAACACTTTTTCTATCTAGATGTACATACAAATAGGAAATAGCTATACACATTACATACAGAACATTTGCTAATAGTTATTTACATATCATGGCAGGGAGGTTAATCTTTTCATGACGAATATGGAGATTGTTTGCCGAGGCGCAGGCCGAGGCAAATAACCATGACTGAGTCATGAAAAGGTACCTCCCTGAGGAGATATGTATTATATTTTTTCTGAAATCGTACAAAATTTTAAAATCAACGAATAATATATGTATTTATACATAACCTATATGTATATAGACCATTCCAGAATGACGTCACAGAATCGCCGCCATCTTTGTTGGAGGGCATATAGAACTGTCATTCGCCTTGATTACTCGTTTGAAAGCGTTGTGTTGTCAAGTGTTTTGTGATTCTCTGTTTAAATTTTTGTGTATTTTCACTTATATTCGTTTAGTATGGATAAAAAAGTGAATATTTCTCTAATTTACGTGGTGATGTTGAAGAACGTTATAAAAATAAAATATCTATTATAAATAACTGCGATCCTTACTGCTTGAAGGATTTGACGTCCGATTTCGCAGATTTTCCCAATATGGAAATGATTAATTTAGTTAATTATTTAATATTGACTCATAGTTATTACACCGGTCAATAATTAAAAGCTTTTAAAAGTTTAGAAGCGTACAAATATTATGAGGCCGGTTTACTACAAAATATTGGATATAAGAAAACCGAAAATGGAAAGTTCATAGTTCTTGCGCAGGTAAATAAAAACTATCTGTATAACATTTTTATTAAAATATTCAACGTAATAATTTTTTGTAGTTTAAACATTCTCAGAGATTTTCCGAAAAAAATTTGAAAGTTTGGATCATCATTCTAGAAGATGGTGCCATATCTTGTGCACATTGCACTTGTGTTGCTGGTTTGGGCGAAGTATGCAGTCATGTAGCTACTGTACTATTTGCATTACATTCGAGGGCATTCACATATGAAAAATCATGTACAGACGTACTTGCTAAGTGGCCTGTTTCATCTACGACAACAGCAGCAATGGTAAAAATTAGTTGTTTAGATTGGGGGAAAAAATATCAATTTTTTTCTACGTCCAAATTAATTCCCACATTAGCAACAGAGAGTTTAGAAAAATTTCTTCGATGTGTGCAAGAAACTGATACTGATTCAGCTATATTTCGTGTTGTGGAACCGTTCGCTTCTGAACTTCATGACGATCAAGTTACATCGGAATCATATTTACTTATGGAACTAATAATTTGTTCAACGAGCATTCTTTAAATTTATCTTTAGAACAGGTTGTCATTGGCTAAAGATGTCACTCTGACTATAACTAAAGAAGAGTGTGATGCTGTAAATACAATTAGTATGGACTAGAGTTCCAGTACTTTGGTTTAAGTTCGGAACAGGACGAATAACAGCATCAAACTTTAAAGCAGCATGTCGCACCTCACTCCAAAAACCGTCGTTGACATTAATAAAAGGCATATGTTATTCCTTAAAAATGTTGTTTAAATCCAAGCAAACTACATACTGTTTAAAACACGAAAAAAAAACCTTTGTCAGACTTCATAAATCAATTTAAAACACTGCACACCAATTTCATTCACTATTTAGAATAGTATTATTATCTACTTGTATATATATATTCTCAACATATCTGAAATTTATGTAAAATTTACATTAATTTCAATTATATCACTTATTATATGTTTACTGCCATATAAAACTGGAGTTTGCATGCCCTCCAACAAAGATGGCCGATCCGTCAAAGTCACGTGATCTGGAATAGTCTATTTACGAGTAACTGTCATTGTAGGCTACTAAGGTTATGTGTCAACCTGCTGTTGTTTGTTTAGCTATTTTTTTATTGTAATTTGTTAAATGCATTGATCTTCTAAAAGTTTATTTAGTATAAATACTACATGTTATAAACATTTGAATTTTATTTATTGCTCACGTAAACAGTGTTTCGTATTGAAATATAAATATACCTACTTGTCAAAATAGAGTTGGCAACATTGTATTTTACCACTGCCTAGGCAGGGAAATTGGATTTCCCTGCCTATTTTGCGGCAGCCATTTGATAGATTACTGGCCGATTTCAGGAAAAAGAACTTTAACAAGATGTTTTGTGTTTTGACAGATCACATTGTCAGTGCGATGACAATCTTTACGATTGTCTGAAAAACGTGGATACTCCAACCGCTCATTTGATGGGAAACATATATTTCAATATCGTCCAAGTGCCTTGCATAGACGAAGATTCAGATGGCGACAAGAAGTTTAGAAATGCACGGAATAATTTTTAAATTTCACCATTACTTATTGTTATTAGATTTTAAGATCTAATGTTTGAGATTTTTTATAAATTGTTGCAGTATTGTGATTATACGTAGGGAATAATTTATTTATAGTGATGATTAAAACAGTAAATAAATATATTTTTATTATATTTTATACTCATTTAGCCATAATGTAAGTAAGTATACAATATTATAATATTAGTGACACTGATATATTTATTTATAAGTTAGTGGTGTGAGTGATTTTGTATTTTTAAAAAAGAATGAGTAAAATAGTATAAGAATATTCCATTCGTTAAGAGTAAGAGTATATTTTAAGTTTTGAGATCCATTCAAATAACATTAACTAATAATCAACTGACTAATTTAAAACAATAATAAACAAATGTGCCGTTTTTACTTCCTTGTGTTCTAAAGGATGAATTTAAATCGCGAAAAAATTATGTTTTCAAGTCTGTACGTACGTATGTACGCATAACTCAAAAATGATTAGCCGTAGGATGTTGAAAATTTGTATATGGAACTACTAAAATATCTAGTTATACATCTACCTTTTTTTATTGCAATCGGCAGTGTCAAAAGGGCACTTTACTTGAAGGGTTTCTTTCTCGTATAACTCAAAAACGATTAACCGTAGAATGTTGAAATTTTTATGTGGGACTGTTATAATATCTATATAGTTGAGCATTTCTTTTACAAGGAAGTCATGTGGTGGCCACATCAGATTTTTTAATATAAATTAATAGTGAATATAATTGTATTTAATATTATTAATATATTTTTAACCAAATGAAAAGAGAATGATATATAAGCGCTATAAATATGGGTTTGAGAACGACAATGTTTATATATAGATTTCATTAAGACAAATTAGTGATCTTTAACGACAGATTTGATCAGGAAGTCGGTATTTTTCGTAATCACAGTGTTGCTATTTAAATATGTGTCCCTGAATTACATACATTTGGTGAAAACTTCTAATTCTGTTAGGTTGAAAAATGCCAGACCGAAATATTTTTAAAATCATTGCTCCCAACATACTACCAACTATCAACAGTGTTACCAACAGTATAATATCGTAGTTGTTTACATGAAATGTCGAATTTTGACACATACACGTGATATTACATACAAGTTTATTTAATATTTAAAATAATGGAAATGTAGGTAATACAAAATACGTACAACTAAAATTTAATTAAAACTATAATTCTTTTGCAGAGTTAATACGCATCCTGCTACATTAAGCAATTTTGAGGTTATGACAATTCTTCAAACAATTAAAAGTGGTTCAAAGAAAAACAAAGGACGTTTGGCAACAATAACTTATGAGGTAATAAACAATTGATATTAAAAAATATAAACAATTTACAAAAATTGTTTTGTAGACGTTACGATACTTGGAAAACACACCTTGCAAGCACCAGCTTGTTGAAAGTATATCTTTATGTTTAAAAAAGTTAGAGCCGTTTAAATTAAGTAAAAATGAGAAATTAATGATCATTAATAATCCTCCTAGAACTGCTCTAGAAATACAACTTGTAAGTACATGTTTTGTAATAAAATACATGAACTACGACAGAAAATGTTGTAGATGATAGAAGAAAGCGAGGAACGCCTAACACAAGAACAAGTTGACGAATTGCTACAAATTATGAATGAATATTTCCCTCAAGTAGTAACAAACACTGCAGATTAATATTTTATTCATTATACAGGTAAAATACAAATTGACTTGAAATATAATAAATACATGATTAGAAATTATCTCTTTTGATCACCTAAATCTTCGATAAAGTCTTCATCAATTTCGGGCCACTTTTCTGGAATGATATCAAACAGATCATCCTTCACGTCTCCCTGGATGACGATTTCATCATCGCCAGTTACGGATGATCCGCATGCGAACTTCGTTCCAAAAAATTTAGCAGCTACTTTCAAATCAATATCTGCAATAGAGAATTCATAGTTATTTTACATAAAATGTTATTGATACCAATTTAATTACTTTGTAACTGCTATAAAACAATCACAATTTTAATTCAGCTCAAAAAAGCAACTAATTTATAGAATTCGTTACGATGGACTCATTTAATTTAAAATAGTAAAAAAACACTAAATCAAAAGCTGAGTACTACCGGTTAAAAATCTTTAACCGATATTTTAATGCTAACATTAACCGTAGTTAAAATAAAACAGGTTTTTGTAAACATATTTTTTATCTGATATTAACAGATGTAAATAATATGGTTTACATAAAAAAAACTTAAATTTTTAAATCTATTTACTTTATTTCCTTATTTTATTTCCTAGGGAATAAAGTAATCTAGAATGTATCTACTGTCAAACATATAAATGAAAGTTTATTCCCGATGAAGAAGAAAATAAATTTCAAGATATTTACATTTTTTAATTACATTTTAACCGATAATTAAAGTAAGCCATAAAGATCGTGTATAAAGAGGAGGATAACTTTTTGCAAGAGATAAAATGTTATTTATTTACTTTTCTTCTAGCAACCAGGGGCCTGTTTCACAAAACTACAAGTCTTGTAATACAAGTGTATCACTAGGCAACGCTTATCAAATTATAAATTCTATTGGCACATATTGAAAATTTGACAAACGTTGCCTAGTGATACACTTGTATTACAAGACTTGTTTTGTGAAATAGGCCCCAATCAAAATACATATCTACATTAATATCATTTGCATTATTTGTCGTTAAATTATCTGGCCATTGTAACCGGATGGCAATTTGCTAGGTAACAATACTTCGTGATATTTATTCGGCAAAATAAAAAGCTTTTGTGTAATTGAAATTGATTAATTAACAGGTTTAAATCATTTTTCTATTTTGAAAACCAGATTTTTTTAACAAAAACCGTTATTATATCATTTTTAATACCGGTTAACTCTTTATCCAGTATTTTTTTGGTTACATTTTCTGGTAACGATATAATTTTTTTACAAAACATTTTAAAACGAATTTTATGACGTATCTCTATTTACTATAAAACTAGCGTTCTTATTGGTCAGAAATGTAACGAATTGCGCATTGAGTGATAAAAGGGAACCTTTAAACTGTCATATTTTAATGTAAATAATTTTTGTTCTCAAGAAAAAACACTACTTGAGTACCACTGGAGTGAGCAGAAACAATTGCACAATTTTAGAGTATCATATGTCACTTGATATGAGATTTCAAATCTTATATTACTTACCAAATGTGCTGAGTCCAGTTACTACCGTAACAGACTTTTTCTTTCCTCTAGGAGCCCTAGAAACGCAGACTTGCTTTGGTCCATCTTCTTTCTTCTTAACTTTCATCATTCCTTTTCCACCGCGTTTTTGTCTTTTCTTCTCTTCTTCACCGCCTCCTTCGTTTCCATCATCATCTACTTTTACTTTTTCAAATTCAGTTGGGAGATTTCTTTCTAACCATTGCTTGCATTTTTCGTATTCTGGATAATATTCACAGTACTGAAAAATACATTACACGTTTTATGATTACAATATAAATTTATTATATGGTAGATGTAAGATTTAACGATTTGTTGAGAGTATTAATAGGTGAAAATATTAATGGAATGTTGAACTAACCTCTATTGGCATAGAACAGTTACCGCAGTATAAAACTTTAATAGGATACACGACATTTTCTCTTGGACCCAAAGTAAAATCAATTTCAGACATAATTATTCATATAACCACCTATAACGATTAGAATTGTAGTACAAAATATTTCAGAGAGCATGGAACATACCGCAAATGTCATACGTAAAAATTACTGACATGAGCGGTAGTTACTTTTAGTTTCACCCTGAAATTCTATTTTTATAATAATTAATTTATTAAATAATATTTTGAAATGTTCTTTATTGTTAATATTCATTACAAATTTAAATTATATAATACAAAATAAATAAAATCTTAATTCTACAAAAGTTAAATGAGGTTATGTTTAAGATCGTGTAACGAAAACAAATGACAAACTAACGTCAAATATTTGAGATTTCTTGTTGTAAAAGTGTTTATAAAAATGAAAAAAACGCCTGTAACGGTAAGTTTCTATTGTTTGTACATAATTACTTATATAATCATATTTTTTTTAAATTTAGAAATGGTTTAAACCAAATTTTGATGTCAACGATTCGTTTAAAACACCTTCCAATGATCACTCAACTGGTATACCGGTAAAAAACACTCCTAAAAATCTTCAACCTGTAAAGAAATCATTGTTTGATTTTAAAGACCTTTGTAAAGTTAATTTACTAGATAAAGTCGCTCCTAAAACAGTCTCAGACTTGGCTGTACATGCCAAAAAAGTACAAGAAGTTGAGGAATGGTTAAAATACAATGTTTTACACAATAATAAAATATCTGTGTTACTTCTTACTGGACCTACGGGATCTGGAAAAACAGCCACTGTTCAAGTTTTGTGTAAAGCAATGAATATAAAAGTTATAGAATGGGTTAATGCTATAGATGTAGATTATGAAGAATTTAAAGGACCTGGACAAACAACTAAATTTACAGAATTTCTAGTGCAGTCTAGTAGATATCCTAGTTTGATTATTAACAACAATAAAAAACAAATTATCTTAGTAGAAGATTTTCCTAATTCACTTGTTTATAATCCTGGAGAATTCGAAAATGTTTTAGAGTAAGTTTTAAAATAATATTTCGAGTTCACACATCTAATTGTTCTTTTGTAGTATTTTGTACAATAAAGGAAAATATTCTGCTGTGTTTATTTGCACGGAAACAAAAGACAACAGTTCTAATTTAGGGCACAAATTGTTTCCTGATTTAGTAAAAAATAAATTTGGTATTGGTACAATAAGTTTTAATTCTGCGAGTGTTACTCTATTGAAAAATGCGTTAAAGAGAACTAATTCAATAATACAGGAACAGTTTTCTGATGTATATCAATGCCCAAATCAAGACACAATAGATACAATTGTAAATTCTAGTATGGGAGACATTCGTAGTGCAGTAAATTACTTCAATTTTGCCTGTTTAAAAGGTAATATATTTTATTGCCTTCTAAATCTGAAGGAATTTATTATGAGAACTCAATTTTGTCTTTTATAAAATATGTGTATTTCACAAAATAATGTTAATGTAGCTATCTTGTTTACTTCATTTGTTCAATTTTCATAGCCCACTCTTACTTTATTTTAAAATATCATAGCACACTGTTCGGCGCCACTTTAATAGTAATACTAGAACGTGCACTGCCATACGCTCCATGTATATAAAAAGCGAGCTGAGAGAGATAGTGCCTAAGGAGTATTTCCATCATTGTCTAGCACATGTGCGCATGCGTATTTTAACGCAAAAGATTTATGTACATTATGATGCAAAAGTTTTGTATTGTTTACGATCGAAGAAGCTGTGCCTTTAACAGCTGTTTAATGTCAGTAAGTAAGTAAAAAATGTGATTATATAAAAAAATATATTGTACGACAAGGATACAAACATCCGTTAGTTGCTGTCTCTCTCGGATTGAATGGGGTATTCCAATTATATGGAATTTAAGCAAAATATTAAGTTTTTTTCTATAGTTTATAATAATAGGGAAATATAATAAAACATCTTTAGTAAAAAGTTTTTATTTATAATTTACTTTTAAAAAATTGAAATATAGAAACGTCCTTGAAACCTGTGACGTAATAGTGATACGTTGTTGCTCATTTCATGTTAAATATATGCAGTTAAAAATACATAGATGGCGTTAGTAGCTAGCAGCGTGTGTATTTGATATTTGACATTTCATTCATTTGTTTGTTTCGATCATTCGTATTTCTTTGGTATTTCGGATATTCAACCACGCTCTTTTGTTTAAAAGCGAATGGCAGTGTATGAAAACATGGGTTTAGGCAGTGAAGTTCGCAGCAAATGTCAACAGGTACATGTCGTACGTATTCATATCTCGTTTGATATATACATTTTCTTTTTCAAAATTAGATATTCATAGTCCTACTGGACTGAACTAATGAATAAAAATGTCGGAATACCTTATTGGCGCCGCTAGTACACGTATTACTATATTTCAGTGTTCTGAATTCTGAACTGATCGACAGAAATAAGTTTTTATACGAAAATCATTTGGTTAGATAAGTAATCAGTAGATTTGGATTTATTTTGAATTTTAAATACATTATATTTTTAATCTATGACTGCAAAGGAAGAAAAGCTCATTGATTTAATTAATCCTAAGTACTGAAATCATGAGGCAAAATAAAATTGTTTCCGTTTTATTCTTTTTTTTTCTTTCTTTTATTTCAGCTTCTTTGCAAACTAGAGTCACAATTACTTCTTCGCCTGAAGAATTAATATTTTATATATGATCAGATTCTGCCGATCGGCGCGCCGCCGATCGGTGCCGTTCGGTTTCGAACAGTGTACGATTGCCTTGATAATAGTCGAACGTAGAGGACACGCCAGTGCTACGATCGTTCTGTATTATAATGGAGCTCCAAAATTTACGACAGTAGAAAAATCATCAAGAAACTTTAAATTAAGTCAGGGATGCGGACATTGTCAAAATATTAAGTTAAAAAAGGCGCTAAATTTAAATTCAACGTCTATTTAAATTTTCCCATTGTCAAGTTATTGTGTCCATTATCATGCAAAATGATTCTGTTCTATTTTATGCTACAAATAAAATTGATTTCTCATATTAAATATTTATATTTAACATTTTTAAGTAAATGTATTTAAAAAATGAATTATAGGATCAGCAAATTTACCTACTACATTTCAAATAACTCAACAAAGTGGTGCAAAACGAAAAAGAAAGGATAAAGACAAAGGAACTTTAACAAATATGTCAAAAGATGAATCCTTAGGCTTACTTCATGGTGTAGGCAGAGTCCTCTACCCAAAACGGACAGAAACAAATGGTTCTTGGCGTTTTGAACGCAAACCAGAATCAATAGTTGATCAGTTTATATCAATGCCATCATTATTTACTTTATTTTTACACGAAAACTATCCTAAATATTTTGGAGAATTTAAGGATGTGACTTTAGCTGCAGAATACCTTTCAACTGCTGAGTTGTTGCTTTCTGATTGGCGGGATGATCATGTGACGTCATATGGCCTGTGGATTGCTATTATGGGGATGATGATAGCCAATAGGAACGCTGTTAGTAAATGGAATCCTGTTCAAGGGCCGAAACATTTAAAAAATAAGTATGGCAACAAAAAAATATAAGTAGTATATTTTATTTATTAATTATAAAATTTTAGGTATGAAGATCAGTATTACAATAACAGGAGGATCGATTCTGTTGATTTAGAATATTACAATATTATTAAACCCAGTGGGTATTTTGTTAAGGATACACGATTTATTTAATTTGTAATTTTAATAATTTGTAAATAAATATTTTTTCAACAAACATATATTTTATGTTCTCTTACAAGAAAATCGTCATCTAAGGCATCACCGGGAATCTTAAATTTCTCACGTTTTCCTCAGATTACCGTGCGGGATATTTTGGAAAAAACACTCCTATTTCTAAAGCTTTTATTAAAAAAAACTTTATAATAAAAAAGTATAATTACCCAAACATCCTTTTACATAATAATAAAAGAAAATAGTAGATTATTGTATAAAATTTAAATTAGAAAAAATAAATTTAGCGTATTTGGTATACAATGTTGGCAACAACTGGTGTCTTGTTGACAGGTCGACAGCACTTGGCAGTATTGAAACAACTATAAAACAGTGTATATGTATATAATAAAAATATTTGTACAAAAATAAAAATAAATTATTGATTTTATGATCTTCGTTCAAAAAATATTGTACAAACCTCTTGCGTGAACTATTTTCCCGGATTCGTTCTATTGCAGCACTAGAAACTCGCGCCACAAAATATTCATCCAGAATAATTACGTTCTCACACTTTATATGATAATAACTATTTCGCACTTATGTCCGATTTTACTAGTAGGTAATACAGAACTCAAAATCGTCCAGAAACTCTTTGTTTAAGTTTTGCTCTAAAAATATCAGGAGAGCGTATTCGCATTTTTTTACATCCCATGTTAAAAACCTATGTTCCGCGTTTCCTTGCACATCTGTATAAAATAATAATTATACCTATTTTTATAATGTTTAACGACTGCTCAAAATCTATGGACATACACATAATGTGGGTGGTAATGGAATGAAAAACATACACGCACGATACCTGTAATTTGAAATTTGAGTTAACCACTAGGTGTCAGTAACGTAACTATTATTATTGTTCATGATATTCTAGTCTCCTTATGGACATGTTTATCTTTGCTTATTAAATAATTTAATTACCGGTTTAGGGTGTGATGCAATGTATGATTGTATTTACAGAATAATTTTTCTGATTTAGTCAGTATTGTTTTGGATGCAGACAGATACTTTTCGAGTTATAAGTAAATTTCAAGTGATCTATATTCCTGTGATCATCAGCTTTTTCCTCCGAGATGATACTGCAGTCACCACAGAACGGTAATTATTACATATATTGTTTTACAGTCATTGATTGAACTACAAAACTTTGATTGTGCATTTATAAAGTATAGGTTTAAAAATCTAAAAATATTTTATGTACAAGACCACATTGTTCATATTTCCTCTACTGAAAACTCACAAAAAAAATTAATTATTGGCATTAATATTTTTTTGAAATGAATAAAAAATATAACTATATTTTAATAAATATGAAATGAAAATAATGAATGTATATATTTGTTTTAAATATTAATAGTAATCAGGGCATGTAACCGAAAAAAATACTGGTTAACGATTAACCCTTATAGAGAACGTTATAATAATAACGGTTTTAGTTCGAAAGCCGGTTTTTGAAAATTAGAAACCGGTTTAAACCGGTTAATATATCGGTTAAAAAAATAATTAAATTAATTAAAAGAAAGTAATTATAAAAATTTGATTAAAAAAAATTACAGAATAATTAATTTAAAAAAATAATAAAAAATACCATCTGAGAAAAATATAACAATTAAGAAAAAGCAAATTAATTAATGAATATTCACAAAAATTCCCGTAATATCTTCAGAAAAACGCAGGTCACTTTTCAATTTTAAACTTGCCTGTGTTGACAAAGGCCGTATATATTTGGGACTTTTTAAGTAACCTTAACGGTCAAAGAAACTACCTACATTTATGACTCTCCAATAAAATGTTAATTGTAAAACCTGTCATGACTCATGTTCAAATACAAATAGAAAACACAGATATAAAAAAAAAATATTAAAATTTCTTGTCGCTAAATGATGTTAAAATAAAGGTTAAAGTTCGCTAAAACCGGTTTATTTTTTTTCTTGGTTAACGGTTACCGGTATTTTCGGCCTGAAAAATATGGGTTAAAATTACGGTTAAAGTTCGCAATTTTCGTTGAAAATATCGGTTACCGGTTTTTATTAACCGGTTACATGCTCTGATTTTAAAACTATATCTTTAATAGTTTTTGAGTTACAAGCTTATGAAACTTAATTTTATTAATTTTGCATGTTGTTTTATTTTGGTAAACCTGTTCCGTACAAGTTAAAGTAAAAATATAAAAAATGTGTCTTATAAAAAAAACAGAGAAATCCATTAAAAAAATTCAAAAAAGCTTTTAGTTTAGTACTTACTTTAAAGTCAAATGTAGACGATGTCTCTGTTTCAAACTTGGAAAAGTAAGAAACGAGCTTTTTCCAAAGCTTCTACTTTTAAGCTCACATAATTCTGTATAATGTTCATATCCATTATTGGGATAACAGCCTTCACAAATAAACCCTCCTTTTTTAAGGGGAGTGCAAGTTGAACCACTCTTACAAATATCTCTTTGCGTCTTTATTTAAACTTATGTCACAATTTGAACCGGTAAAACCAGCAGTACAAACACAGGAATAACCACCTTCTTTCCGAAAACAAGTTAAAACTTGTTGAACTATCTAGAACATTGTTAAACCCTGTAGAACTGTCTCATCTTACTCCCAATTATCTTGGAACAGTGTTGAACCTAGTACATTTATGTTACACCCTAAACAAGTGCCTTAACTTTGTCCCAAACAATTTGGAACAAAGTGAAACATAGTGCTAGTCTCTCTACTTATTTCAGAACACTTGGAACATCTTTCTGCCTTCTAAAACTTTCTTTTTAAGTCTTCCTAGTAATTTCCAATAATAGACATACATGAAAAGTTACAATTTATTGTTTTTCACTCTAAAATTTTTCATATACAGCCAAAAAAATTTAAAAATGCCCAGTTTTGGGTCCAAAATTTTGATTTTTGGAATTAGTCTAACTTAATAGTCGTCGATGCGCTGATTTCAAATTTTCAAACCGAATTCAATTATCTCTTTCCATTCCTGAGATATTTGCTCTCAAAGTTGCACCTCAAAAAAGGGTGTTTTTTGACCATATCTCTAAAATAGGTAGAGATACATTCTCAACGATTATACCAGTCGATTCTACGCGGAAAGTTACATAAAGAAATGTTTTCTCCTCATATACGTTCTTTGGAACGATTTGGTGAAAAATGAGAAAAACGAAAAAACCGGAATTTCAGTTTTTCGCTCGGAAACTTTTTGTCTCCAAAATTTTTTATATTCTGGACTTAAGTAAAGAAGAATGTGCTGATTCCAAATTTTCAAACCGATTTCAATTATCTCCTACCGTTCTCGAGATATTTGAGTTCAAAGTTGGACCTGAAAAATTCAGTTTTTCAGAAATAGTCCTGAAATGGGTTGAGATACGACCTCGACGACCTCACCAATCAATTCTACGGACAAAATTACATTTTTGTACCAATTTTCAGATTTATATTCTAATGGATACAATTTTTACAGCGAAAAAACGAAAATGGCCAAAAATCGGAAAAAATCGTAAGGGGTTCATCAGGCAATTTTTTAATTTTTGCGATTTTCGTTTTTTCGCTCTAAAAATTGTATCCGCCTGAATAAATATCTGAAAATTAGTATACTTATGTAATTTTGCCCGCAGAATCGATTGGTGAGGTCGCCGAGGTCGTATCTCGACCCATTTCAGGACTATTCCTGAAAAACAATTTTTTTCAGGTCTGACTTTGAACGCAAATATCTCCAGAACGGTAAGAGATAATTGAAATCGGTTTGAAAATTTGGAATCAGCGCATCTGTATTTACTTAAGTCTAGAAAATGAAAAGATTTGGTGACAAAAAGTTCCCAAGCGAAAAACTGAAATTCTGGTTTTTTTTCGTTTTTCTCATTTTTCACAAAATCGTTCCAAAGAACGTATATGCGGAGAAAACATTTCTTTATGTAACTTTGCCTGTAGAATCCACTGGTATAGTCGTTGAGATTGTGTCCCTACCCGTTTTATAGTTATATCCAAAAAACCCACTTTTTTGAGGTGCAACTTTGAGGTCAAATATCTCAGGAACGGAAAGAGATAATTGAATTCGGTTTGAAAATTTGAAATCAGCGCATCGGCGACTATCAATTTGGAATTATTTCAAAAATCAAAATTTTGGTCCTAAAAATGGGTCTTTTTGGATTTTTTTGGCTATACATGAAAAATTTTAGAGTGAAAAACTATTAATTGTAATTTCAACCCTAAAATGGGGGTTGTACCTAATTTTAAATGGAAAAGGGTGTCAAAAAAATCTAAGAAAAATATAACAATTAGAAAAAAGCAATTTAATTAATGAACATTCACAAAAATTCCCGTAATATCTACCTAAGAGACTACCTACATTTATGACTCTCCAATAAAATGTTAATTGTAAAACCTGTCATGACTCATGTTCAAATACAAATAGAAAACACAGATATAAAAAAAATATTAAAATTTTTTGTCGCTAAATGATGTTAAAATAAAGGTTAAAGTTCGCTAAAACCGGTTTATTTTTTTTCTTGGTTAACGGTTACCGGTATTTTCGGCCTGAAAAATATGGGTTAAAATTACGGTTAAAGCTCGCAATTTTCGTTGAAAATATCGGTTACCGGTTTTTATTAACCGGTTACATGCTCTGATTCATGTTCAAATACAAATAGAAAACACATATAAAAAAATATTTTTTTTTCTCGCTAAATGATATTAAATAAAGGTTAATGTTCGCTAAAACCGGTTTTTTTTTTTGGTTAACGGTTACCGGTATTTTCGGCCTGAAAAATATCGGTTAAAATTACGTTTAAAGTTCGCAATTTTCGTTGAAAATATCGGTTACCGGTTTTTATTAACCGGTTTTTTTAACCGGTTACATTCCCTGATAGTAATAATACTTTGCTAAAATTTGTTTTTTCTATGGTGGAATTTTACTTGTTTTTTTTGTGGATATTTCATAACACAAAAAAAAAACAAGTAAATTTTATTTATTTTATAGTAATTTCGCATTGGGATTTTTCATCATTTTTTGATTTTTTTTGTATAATAATCTTCAGATTAAAATATTAGAGAGGTATTTTCTATTATTAAAAATACTTAATAATACATGAGAAACTAATTAAAAATATTTATTGTGACGTCATTACCCGAACGGTAGCTTAGATTTTTGATTGGGAGAGGAACTAGGCACAAGTGGTAGCATTTCATTGAATATAGATGGTCACTGGTGAAGTCAGACTTCGTAGTCCGTTCGGGTTACTACGTTATGCCCACTTTTTTAATTTCTCTTATACATTATTACACTTTATTTAATTCAAATTTTAATTTGCAATATAAATTTCTTTAAAACACGTCCTCATAGCCGCAGTGGTTACAGGAAGAAATAAAATTAGTGGTTGTGTAGTTTAAACATTTTATTGATAAAAAAAATTAATTTTACAAGCATATTTCTATTGGTACAACAGAGTCCATGTGTTATAAACAATTATAAGCAATATTAATATCAAACCAGGCCTCGACCGGGTAAAAGCCTCAAAAATAGAGATCTAGAGACCTGGGCATGGATAATACTTCCTTCTGTTGAGTGAATAGACGAGTATAACAGTCAGCCATATATAGTAGATATATGTTTCAATATTGCAACATTAGATATATTGTATAAATAAAATATAAATACTGTTATAACTAGAATTTATAAAGCCTATTATAATAATGTGAAATATCACGAATATGAGAAATGCACCTATAGTTCAAACCCTTATATTTGCCAATGCACCCTAACCTGCTAAATGCAACCTACTGAAAATAATAAAAAACATGTAAAATATAAATCTAGGAAAATAAATTAACTGCGTATGCTTGCATTCAGAATCTCTCATCCATTCAGTCACTCTCAACACGTCCACACAAACTTAGTACACAATGTATTATTTATACAGATAGTCAATTTTAAATATTCGTTGATTCTTCTGTAATCAAAATTATGTCTTTTAATATACTCATATTGTTTCAGTCAATCACATTTGTAACTTTTGTGAAATAGTTACAAGTGGTATATTAAATTGCATCTCGAAATTTTTATGATAAAAAAAGTTTTCTTTTGTGATGCCTGTAATTCAATTTTTTGCGATATGTATGTGTATCATATTTGTAAATTGTATTTTTTTAAGCCAAGCAGAAACAGATATACTGATATTTCTGTAAATGGTTTTATTATTTTTAATTCATGAGAAAAGAAGGTTGGAAATTTAATTCCAATTTATTTTTAAATAAAATTGCGCCATCTATGACAATTAAAATAAGAAAATCGTTTTGAGGTTAAGTTGTCATTCCTGTGATTTGACAAAAAAAAAATCGGAAAAAATGTCGTTGTTCTATGAACATTTTTGTATTTTACTTTATATTTAAATAAAATGTATCAGAATAGAAAGTAATATTTAACCAAAAATAAGAATTTATTTGAATGTAGATAACTTGATTGCTATGATTGCCATCTGTGAAATTATTTTCTGCTCACGCCGTTTTTGTAACATTTGGGCAGATTTTTCCACCTCTGTTTGAAGAGTCTGTTATCTTAACCATCGGTTAATAGAAAAATATCGCATCGAAATAGTAAGTGGCATATATTTCTGACAACTTACATCAGATGATTTGAATTTTTTTCTCATGAAATAAAAGTACTATATTGTATTTTCTATAAGACCATATGAGGAAGATAGGTGTAGTTTGATCTTGATTTTTATTGGGTAATATTCAAATATTATACAATCATAAAACCAAATTAAATTGCCCATATCTTCCCCACATGTCGATCTTATAAAAAATATAATATTATATACAAAATTATAAAGTATTTGAATTTTTAAGTTTGATTTGTAGTTAGGCGAAGTGTATTTTTTTAATGTGTTGTACTTTATATGAAGCTCTTTGTGGTTTTCTTAAAATAATTGGTACAATATGATTTAAAGACATTAAAAAAGGGGTGACTGTCTGTATAAATTAGTAAACATAAGGTAACGTAATATAATAGGAAAAGGTATACTGGGTGTGGCAAATATAAGAGTCCAGCCCGCAAAATGCCCCTATCACCCACCAATGTTTCATCGGTGTATATATGCTTAACATTGCCTACATATACATATCTGAAGTACGATATTTACCCCGTAAAGGCTGTAAACCGTCGTATTGCAGTTGTTCATCAAAATTTATTCTAAAGAGATACACAAATATCTCTACCTCTAACGATATACTAGACGAATTTGTACTCTAACTAAACCAATTAGATGCTATCCATTCTTACAAAAGGGGACAGGATTTTCAAACTAATACCACAAAGGTACTGCATTTGTTCTTCTGTGTATTGCAGTCAATAAATTTGATTATCATAAAATGATAAACAAGAACATATATTTAATGGAATTTCAATTTTACAGATTATGTAATGTATTGTATTAATGATAAAATAATCGTATATGGGAGTTAGGCATTTTTTTTCTGAGTATTGTATATTGAAAAATATTGAATGTTGGTGAAAATTCTGCAAAAAATATTTGTTCTAAATAAGATGTTATGAATTTTGAATTATGTGACCGTTTTCTATTTGAACTTATTATTTTCTAGAATATACTAAGCTCATAAATAGAATTACACGAAAGTAATTTAGTATTGTAATATACAGGAATCCAGTGTTTAAGTTTGTCCATAGACAAAGTCGAGTGTTGAAATCACACAAAATGTGAAATAGGTGATTCTACACGAGTGGCACACTATACTTTTTCTAGGACTAGACTGCTAAACGTTACAGAACAAAAATAAATGCACGAAAGCATTTGATATAAGGAACAATATAGCGCACCTAATCGCACAAAGAGTACCATCACGCATGCGCAGTGATGTCAATTACTGTGAGAAAAAATATTGTCCATCTACACATGCGCAGTGTTGGTAAATACTGTAAGAAATGATTTCTCACACTTTAACCCACGATTGTGAGAAATACGCAACTTTCCATAGTGGCTGTAGAAAAAGGTAATTTAACTTCGTTTTCTAATCCACGTGTGATAAAGTTTTAGAGTTTACAAAAAATATGTGAAAATGATTTTTGTCAATAAAAATGATAAGGTTAATAGTTTAAATTTGACTTGTTGTTTTTCTCAAAAATGGTGGAGGATTGCAATACTTTATAATTTATATATCTAGTGACTAATGTTACGATTTCAGGGGCGTCCATTAGTTTGAAAACAAGCATTCATATTCGACTGCAAACTCTCGCTCTTTGTAAATCATGAACAAATTGAATATAT
This sequence comes from Stenolophus ochropezus, assembly GCA_035578165.1. Lineage (NCBI taxonomy): Eukaryota > Metazoa > Arthropoda > Insecta > Coleoptera > Carabidae > Stenolophus > Stenolophus ochropezus. Next base: position 25,567,150 of record JAQOWZ010000008.1, read on the forward strand.
ATCGTGTTTACTCATGGCGACGATAATTAAATATTGGATCTTTGAGGGTGAATCTATGAATCCGAGTAATTATAAAACTACCCATCCTCTGGTACGCTTATGGAATGAATGTACTTTACCTCGTCAGTCGTCTTTTGTTTGCCACACAGTATATTATACGTATTTCATTAAGTTGAACTCCGCATGTAGAAATTATGAAAATTTGTATGACAATTTTACTTTAAATATATTTATAAATGTTCACGGACAAAATAGATTATGCATTTAGCCTCAGCTGATTTTTTACGTGCAACAATATATATTAGTGCTAATATACCACTTAAAAATGTTATATTTAATATATTAATTTACCAGCGTTATATTTACAATTTTATTTTCCTCGTATGTATTACTTTGAAGATCCTGTCCCATACTATGAGATACAAGAGACATCACAGTGAAAGAAACTTGTGCTACACTTGCTACATCCTTAGATTAAAATCACAAGAAGAGCATTGCAAATAAATCAACTCAGACGAGATCAGAATTCACTACTTAAGTTCACGACAAGATGAACAAGTGAATATCAAAACGAACAATCGAACTCACACTGCAATGGAGTATAGTAGTCCTAAAGTAGATAGGGGTTGCAAATTAAGGGATGTAGAAATCATTTGCATGGAAATTTAATTTTGTGCGTTTCAGAAGAAGACATTTAATTACTTTATGGAGAATTTCAAACAAATTTATGAAGCAATATTTCAGAATGCTGATTATAAACCGTTCATTCACATTATAATGTGCAATAATCTGCATTTTTTTTCTGTAAGTCACTTTAGTTCCGTTAGGCATTATGTATAAATGATAAATGAATTGTTTTAACAGAATTTTATTAGTATTAGTTTCATTTTTCATTAATTTTTATCAGTGATATATATTTGTGTTTTCAGTAACACCAGTCGTCATCTCAAAACTATTTCATATAGAAACCACCTCAAAATATTGAAATAAAAATTTGTTTCGTATATGTTTTATAAATCAAATATGAAGTGTTTCTTTTACTGTTACAACTGGATTGTTTTAATAGTGATATCATTAACAACATTTGACAAATTAATTTATATTTTCTTCAATTTTTTTTTATTCATACACCATAATTCACATACTTTTTTTTTAATATAAATACAATCATTTTGATTTTTTAATAAGTTACAGTATTTTAATTAAAGTTAAAAGACAGGAATACATTTTTGTTACGTATATTACAGAATAAGGTTTTCTAGATTATTTTTGACATTTGGAGATAACCTAACATTTAAAGTCGACACTAGCGCTCATAGTGGATTGATGTAGCACCTTGACGACATAGTGTAGCGGTTAATTTGAAGTATGTTTACTGTAAATTCGCTTTTTGCGAATATTTGGACAATCAATATTTATTTTTAGTGCAATATATATCTTATTATAGACTAATAATGTAATGCAAAACGTATGTTTCACGTTTAAAAATAAATAGTTGTAAAACAAAAACGTTTTAAATGAAATATTTTACAGATATTTTGTGAGGTGTACTAGTCATATTTATTGATGTATAAGAAAAAAATATAAATTAACTTGCAAAATGGAATGTATGAAGAATATTTATAATTTGTCATCCAGTTTTAATAGCCACATCGGTATCCCTAAAATTAACGATAGTGTTTCTATCATCCCTTAATGAGCAACGCCTAAGTGGAGCATTTTGCGGGCCATACCTCACTACCCTATGTTGAGGGTGTACTTAAGACTTGTGCCCTCTGGATTGCGACCCTCTGTATTTGCCACCCCCGCCGCCGTTGCCTTGGTACTGGTGGTGGTTGTTGTTTCCCGATCGCTTGCCCCCTGAATAGTGGCCATGGGATGTGTGCTGTTGTTGATTCTGGAACAGTAATAGGCGCTTATATTTCAAAGCAAATTGTATTAGTCACACAAATTGAACATTTATCTTCAACTGAAATATAGCTAAAATTAATAGTTTATCATTTTTGAATTATTTGAGATACAATGATGATCGGTATAACCACAGGTATAACTATACAGGGATGGGAAAGATACTATTAAAAAATATCTAGATACTTTTAAAAGATATTTACATAAATTTATTAAGGATACTTAATTATTTAGATAGTTTTTATTCTAAGTATCTTAGATACTTTTTCACAAGAACACAAGTGCGTTCCACTTGCGTTCCTGCCCGCGAGGTTTGCACGCAATTGGGAGGGGAAATTCGCGGTCGGGGTTGCTACCATTGTGGATTCCAAGTTGAATATTGGATACTGTTCCACAAAGAATTTAGTAATATAAAATCAAGAGTTAGTAAATTGAATTCAACCAACCGATATCTGTCCCCCCATGTTACACATTCCAAAAATTTACATGTGCTTACGGTTTAATCATGGTTCAAATTTGACTGGTTGAGAAACGGAATGTTAAATATTTCGCGAAACAAAGAATTATTATTATATCCCTTTCGCTCCCCGTGAAGTATTTATCACCTTTTGATGTTTCGAAACTATTGTTGTATAAGATAGCCAGCCATATAAAAAAAATATAGGTCTAAAATTCATACATTAATTTGAAGTTCAGCCATAGAATAGTTGTATACAGAAGCGATAGTAAGACAGAGAAACGAAAATTAGAGAGAGATGGGGAATGCCAACAAATTTAAAGAGCTCATCGTTTAAAATCGGGAAGTTTCATCACATCTTCGTGGCTCGAGTTTCTTGTTTATCAATCATTAACGCGCCTAGAAAATTTTCATCAAGGGGACAATGATAAAAATATAAAAATACAGACATCGATTTCTAACAAACAACAAATATGTTATTTCTTTGATAAAAATTCGGAAAAATAATTATCAAAAAGAAATTATTATATTTCACGTACTCCAAAGGGAAAGAAGCTGTATCAGCTTTCTACGCTTTGTCGACGTTCATGTATACGATGATTTTTGCAGAGTTATAGTTGTACTTGTGAGACGATTTGTCAACAACATTTCAAATTTGATAACACTATATTTATTCATTATAAAACCATAATTTGGAGAGTTCTGAGTATGTAAATTTAAAAACAACACAAGACTATTTTTATAATTTCATATTTTGTTTAGAAAATAATTTTTATAAAAATATTGAAAAATTAACTTATATTAATTAAAGGTATAGGATATTGTTTATATCTACGAGTTAGTAAAAAAAATGCGTTTCAGCTCGTGAAATTCTCTACTTGATTATTAAGAAAATTATAAGTCAGTCTCACAATATTTTACGTTATGAAATATAGTACTTGTTTACAAAATATATGTACCTATTTACTTCAACTAATTTGCTTTTATTATATTAATAAATTTATAATTTTAATATATTTACAGTCCGAATATTATTTTATCATTCAAAGAAAGATTTAAATTTCGAGCGTAAACAGCAAACATATTTAAAGGTCCACAATGCTCCAAGGTCATAGAACTGAATAGGGTAACATGAGAGGTACCGACACGGAGTGTCGCTTTTTTATATAACTAGTGGTCTAGCATTTAATAATCTTTGTTATACCTGCGTGTGGTTCATGTTGAGGCTCGGCAACACAGTCCCGCTAGCCTCGTCGTCCTTGTCCCTCCAGTAGCTCTGCGAGTGCAGCGGCGGGAAGCGGTAGCCCCGGTAGTGGCCGCGGTGTCGCCCGCGGTGCTCGCGCGGGCCCTGGTTGGAGCCCGGCGCCGCGCGGATGTCCGACACCTCTCGGCGCAGCTCGTCGTTCTCGCGCCGCAGCTTCCGAACCAGCGACTCCACGTCGTCCAGCTTCGAGAGGAGGTCCGGTGAGGGGGCGTTGTCTACGCGTTCTAGTTTCCTATAACATGGGGTGGTGAATGGAAGAGTGAGTTATATGTCTTTGTTTAAAAGGAGGAATTGCTGGGTTTTAGTCAGTAAAAAAGATTCACATCGACGTTTCGATCCTACCCGGGATCATCCTCAGGATATGAATCTGTTGTATTTTACTATTAATTTAATATACATTATTTTTTTTATATATTCACTCTTTGTCATACATTTATATCATAAATTTGTGTTCGTTATTTAAAATTTGTTTAAAAAATATATTCTGCTGTACGTAGACACACTTTGAGAACAGAGAACAGTATGGATGATATGTTTTTTTCTATTTTGCGTCTATAATGAAGCTGTTGCCTGATATAATTTACTGTTTAAGGTTGGTGACTCTGGTGACATATTAAACTTTTGTTAAGAATTTTATTTTCAAATTTTTAATTTAAAGTAGTAGTAGTAATAAACAGGTGTTCATTTTAATTAGTACAATATTGCTATATTGATAATTATGAGCTGCGAAGTCGGTTAAATTAACAATCAATTTCTATTTTACAAAATAATTTCAATAAATATACATCTTTTTTTAAATCAATGCTTCTTAAACAATGAGGACCAAATGTATTATTTTCAGGGCATGTAACCGAAAAAAATACTGGTTAACAGTTAACCCTTGTAGAGAGCGTTGTAATAATAACGGTTTTTAATTCGAAAACCGGTTAATATATTGGTTAAAAATATTTAATTAAAAAAATAATTAAAAATTTAATTACAAAAAAATAATTAAAACAAATAAAAAAATACCATCTGACAAAATATAGCAAATAAAAGAATGCAATTTAATTAATGAATATTCACAAAAATTCCCATAATACCTTCAGAAAACGACAGGGCACTTTTTAATTGTAAACTTGCTGACAAAGAGACTACCTACTTATATGACTTTATTAAAATGTAAATTATAACTGTCATGACTCGGTTAAACGATTAAAGTTCACAATTTTCGATCAGAATATCGGTTACCGGTTTTTATTAACCGGTTACATGCCCTAATTATTTTAAATGGGACCATATATTTTTAAATAACTTATTCGATAAGAGAATTTTATTCTAAATTCAGGGATATAATTTTTGCATACCCTTAGATAACCGACTTTCTAGCTCTTATGATTCTCGAGATAAAAATAGTGTATAATTTAAAATAAATATCTGTAGAGAAAAAACATGCATATTTATGTCGTATTTATTTATTTATACAGCTTGTAGTGGATTTTGAACCATTCGGTCACAGCGGTATTTATTTTTGATTACATGTTTGTCGTCACTGGGATTTGAACTCCAGATCTCATTCGGTTCAACGAGTCGAAGCGCGCTATCTAAGCCACCACTGCCCGTTAAAATGCTTAATTTTCAAACGTAACATCAATATTCTCAAATCACAAAATTCATTAAATTTTGAAACTATTTTTTTAAATTTTAAATTGGAAAAATAAAATAAAATTAATTGCACCTAAAATGAAATGAACATATTTAGTGCCACTGGTTACAAATAGTAGTTTATATGAAAAAACAATATAATTTAAATAATTATTAAAATCAGACATTTCTCGAATTAGGTAATTGCTTGTATTGTGTGATATTGAAAACATCTATCAAACCAGTGGCATGAAAAATGTTTATTTCAAGTAAACCACTTTTAATTTAACTAATTTAAATCTTTTTAATTCGTTCGTTTGATTCGATTCCCGACTTCATTTATCACGATTACTACAAGTAAATAACTACTGTGTTCAGTTTGAAAGTTACTATAACAAACTGTAAGTCCTTGACAGAGGTTGTAGGTTTGCAACCCACAACACTAAAATGCATTCAAAGTTATCTACAAATAGATAGAAGTCTCATGTTGTTTATATCTACGCCACATGTTTCGACTATTGAATAATGGAATAGTTTATTTAAAATTAATGTAACATTTCCAACGTAATTCTTTCTAATAAGCTTTTCCAGAGAAGCTAGTTTTTTTCAGAGAATTATTATCAATTTATATTTACAAGTATAGCTTCCTGTTTTAAATTCATAATCGGCAGATAGAGGGTTAAAAATATTCTACTTCGTATTTCTCTCCTAAAAACTACATCAAAATTTCTACCTTTCATTTACTACCGCAATAGAAAATGAAAAATCTAATATTAAGAATGATAAAATATAGACATTAGAATAAAGCTAAAACACAGACAATTTTTTGAAATCTTCTAAAATGTGCATAGTTAACAAGATCCTACTTTTGTTAATCATTAAAGACAGTTAGTAAAATAAATAGCATAGTAACAAATGAAATATATTTTATTACAAATTAAAACAGAAATTAGTAAACCTATACAAATACAACTACTGGAGTATATTATTTTAGTCGTTTCATAAATCGCAACAACAAAAAATCTAACACGGTGTTAACAATCTTCTTCACACATTCAACGCTTATTTGAAACGTATTTTTCTTTAATATTTCCAAGTCTTTCTTTATTAATTCAACGCTATTAGATTCATTGACGTTCGCTTCCCATTTAGATTCATCGTCATTTGCTACCCTTTTCGATTCATTATTCGCTACCCTTTTCGATTCAATGTGGCTTACTTCAACACCTTTTGTTTCACTCCTAAACATGATAAAAGAATAACAGAAAAGAGAAAGCATAAATAGAATAGAAACATACATTTAAACAAAATAATTAAAAATATCGTCATGTCAAGCATTTTTACCATAGAGGATAGAAGGCATTAACCAGATGTCACCTCATAGGCACTCATAACTATTGAAGAGTGTACTACAAGGTCAAATTTTGCAAGGCAATGAATAAATAATTGACTACTCATTATAACAATATTGTTCATTGAAATTAGAACCAAAACGGTTAACAGAAAACTATACCCTGTTTTTTCTACTACCAGGAACGAATACGAAAGTCAGAATTACTCTAGCGGTTTTTTTTAATAGATTTTAAATGTTCTTAACAGAACACAAAAATGTAAACCAACAAGAAAACAGATTATCTCAAAACTTATCCCAATTGATATTAAATTGAAAATATTATATGTACAGTTCACGAACTAATAACAAATCAAAAGGGTCAGTTTCGGAAGTTAAAATTTAAATATGCTTCTAGTAAAAAAAACTGGATGTAGTACAAAACCAAAATCCTTAGTTTATAAAATATAATTAATTTGATACTTTAGGTATAAAGTATTTTGATGACAAATTTAGTAAAATTTGAACCATTTTCGTAAAACCGTAAAATTTATTCTTAAAAACAGGAATTTGTATTTATGATAAAAGAAACCGTTATTTTAAAGTTGCCAGCGAACCTACCATAAATGAAATTTGAAAAAAATATTTATATTGTCCTTACTTTTTCTGTTCGTCCACAATGGCAGTGAGGTAGGCGTTTCTCTGGTTCACCTCATGAAGAGTGATCTTCAATTCTCCTAACTCTCTTTCCAGGAGTTCTACCTGGAGAGGAGTTACGTTTACTTGTTTTGGACTCAGTACCTGAACAACATAAAATATTGATTAATAATTGCACAATGCCTATATTATAAAGAGATAACGTTAATATTTATTATAAATTTTGGAATATGTACCCTGGTTTTTGAGTCATCTTCCGGAGAAGAAGGTGAAGCAGAATTTGGAGAAGCGATTGATCCTTTTGAAAACACCAATTGGAACTGTAAATCTGCAACAAATAATATTAGTTGTTGAAATACTTATTTATAAGTATAATTTTTTTAAACATAAAATTATTATATTTCAAGCCATGTTTCAGAAATAAAATTATTAACTTCAAACAGCGTAATTTATAACTCAGATTAATCATTAATTGTATTTCCGATTATTCATTTTTATATCAGAAACATTCAATGGAAATTCAGATTAGTAAATTTTGCGTCATACAGTGCAATGCATAACCATATTTAAAAAAATATAATTCAACTTCTTACAATAACATCCGATTTTCTCTGAATTAATTATATTTTGTAAATCACAACGGTCTCTTTCTAAAATTAAATTGCAACATTTTTATTACTGTTACTATTTTTTAAATAAAATTGGCAATTTTTGAAATTAAGTTGATTAATATAAAATACAGGTCATGCTTTTTGAAATGGATAGCGGTTCGATATCTCATTTAAATAGGCACTTGTATTTAGATTTTAATTAAAGGGCTATAAAATAAAAAAAAATTGGTGAATTAGAATTTTCCATATCATAATTTTTAATATGATTTGATCAAGTGATTTTTTTTGAAAAAATCATTGAATTAATTAAAATTTTATAAAATAATACCTACAGTTTGTCCAAAAAATTTTAAACAAAGTTAATTAATAAATTAAGTATTATAATTCTACTCAGACTGTATTTTCGTATTAAACATGTAATAATTCATAAACGATAAGTATTTTATAAGACACTAACAGAAATTTTAAAACTTAATACGTTTTCTTCTAAATTTTATCAATAAATATAATAGCCAAAGAAATAAGACAAGTTGTATAAAACTATATTATTTTTATATACATATTTAATTTATATTTGAAAAACTGTTGTTTTTCTGCTGTTTTCATTATTGCTTTACATCTTTTACTTCTAGACTCTGCGACATTTGAGAACTGATTTCTTCGTTTCGCATCTGATTATCCCTAATTTATTTAAATTTGATCGGTTCTTTTCTGCCATACTAATTGTATATCAACGATATGTCCTCTTTAAATTTTCGTTAATACTTACTTCAATATTGTAAAAAATAATCCTTTTACTTCAATGTACGAAGTAAAGAAAATATTATAAATGCAAAAAAAAACACAGTTTTCAGATTTCAACGGAAATACGCATTCTGACTAGTTTCGGATTTTCACTTTCAACAACTTTAGACCTGCACATTTCACATTTCCGTACCTCTATTTCGTTGACGCAAGCCCTCGATTTCCTGGTGCAGGCCGGCCAGCATCTGCTGGTGCTGGTCTTGCAGGAAGCGGATGTTCTGCTCGAGCTGCGCCACACGCAGCAATGGATCCGTACATCTGGAGGTGCTGCCCACGGCGACTAGCTCCGCCACACCGCCTACCTCCGACGCCGGCTTGTTCACCTGCAGAACATCGCCATAGCGTCACTCATGCAGGTATATATTCCGAGAGTTCTTTTAAGCAGGGTTGGCAAAATCAAAAATCATTGATTTTTTAAAAAATGATTTTCTTAATTGTTTGAAAAACAATATAAATATTTTATTTCAAAAAGAAAAATGAAATCTGTAATACAACCAAACAATTCGTCTGAATAAAACTAGGAAGAGTATTTTTTTTTTATTTTTAGTTACATATTTAAATACTTATATTTTCTTACAGTTATATGAGAATTAAAATGATAAAATAACATTTAATTTTAAGATATTATTTTATACAGAATTAAATACTGTTTATAATTTTTTTTTGTATCTTTGATTTAAATCAATGATTTTTATTTAAAAAGTCAGTTGATTTAAATCATGATTTAAATCGTGAGCCGATCAAATGATTTAAATCAGGCCAATCCTGCTTTTAAGAATGCAGTAGTTAATGCAAGAAAAATAACTAAATATTGTATTTATTCGCCAGCTCGAGAGATATTTATTCGTTAAAAGAGTTTTTAAATATTCGCAGGAAATTTTAAATGTTGGAAAAATTTTTTAAAAGGATAAGTGCAAAAATACACCTGAAAATATGTTAAAATAATTCCTCCCTACATTTTAGAGTCAATCAAATAAAAAATCAAATTCAATACACACGAACTCAAAATTCAAATCATTTTTTTTTTTCAAATGTCCGGATTCTCTTATATTTAGAAATACGAATTTTTCTCGACTTGGTGAACAGGATAATTAATTTATTGATGTAGAAGATAGTTATTTGTTTGTCGATTTTTAAACATTTGTAGTATATGTATATTTAGTATCTAGAATTTGATTGACATCAAATGAAATCAGGAGAAACAGTTTTGTTTAAATAGAAAACTTACCCCATAAAAAGTTTTTAAGTTAATTGTCAAACGCTATCAACAATGAGGTCAAACAATAAATGAGATACGAGTATGATAGGCATCAAAAATACAAATACTAAGAATAATGTACAATGTACAAAATACTATTATACAAGAAGTATCACATTTTTAACTAAAGTAGTCTATTTTTCTACGACCATTAGTATATTTGCTTGTTGTATGTTTGTAATTGCTACTGTTACATTATACATTGTAAATACATTTTCATTTCCCATGGTAACTAGACATCCTTAAGGTATAAATTCATATCTCATATCTCACAGTTCAAAAATCAAAAATCATAATATTGTCGTTTGATTAATTATGAGTTCTGACAGCTTCTTTCAATATTTAAAAATCATAAGAGTAGGGTAATGAAGACATCTTTATTATAAAAATATGAATGAATTGGGAAATAATATCGTGGTCGTAGAAAAAGTATAGTGTACAACTCACTTGAAATGTCCATTTCATACTCGTATGAAATGAGTACCATTCCAACCAATCAAAACAAGATATTTTGAAAACCACTTTGAAATTGAAATTTTTGGTCAGTCGCCATTTTGTTATTTGATAAAATAGAAAATAATTGTAAATACAAATGCTTTAGAGAACTGAAAGCAAATACTGAAATTTTTTAAATATTGAGAGATTTAAAATCGATTCCCAAAACCACTATTAGCTGTAGACGTTGACAACTTGCACCGCTAAATACAAGTAAATTAACATGAGAACAAGTACTTATATTACTGTTATTCCCAGAAAGAAAAATGTCGAAAACTTGTGATGACAACAATGTTTTTAATCTTCGATAAATATTTTAATAATAATGTAAGTAACAAATTTCCGCATTACTTTATTTCAAAATATTTACATTATAATCACAATTATTTAAAGAGTTTCCTAACTTTGCATACTTATTTTTACCTTGTGACTCATTTAAATCGGAACACCTGTGCAGTACAGTTTAGTAAAACATTAAACATCAAATTAAGAATTGATTTCTTTAACTTTCCTCTAAGTTTCACCTAATTTCTTTACGCAGTATTAAACTTTGTTTAGATTGTAATCAATTAGAGAAGGAAGTAGATATATAGTCAATATTTTATATGTATTACGGAATGAATCATTCCTATTTTAAACTCTTACACGTGCTATATGCAAAAATACAGAATGACTACTTTAATTTTGTTGTGCATAATTATAAACGACACTGAGCTATTTTTACACAGATTAACAATAACGATTGCCGTATGGTTTAGCACAAACAGTTTAATGCATGCACTTAAAAAAATAGAAGTCAACATACGGCGTAGAAAAAAAGGTTACATAAATTGAAATAAGTACATCTATGGACAATTTTTTCCACAGATCAGTAGAATAGAATGGAATAGACTATGTATACTCTGTTCAAAGATATTTCGTTATGGCTTTGACTTACTAAGCCTGTGGTTAACCGTACACAGCAAGACATTCTACCTGTTGGCACTCAGGGTAGGATTGCAAAATATTTAAATTCGGAAATCTCTAATCTAGTATGGCACTAATGTTTAATTGCAATATTTAATTAAATGACGAATTATTATACAATGATATTTTTATGTAACATTTTTTTTTGCTTCATTATCATTAATAATATTTATACAAAATTCTCTGTTTCATTATTAAAATTGAATTAAAATGGAAAATATTGAATACATACCTGTCCTTGCACCCCTATAAATCAAGCTTAAATCCCTAACAATAGTCCCGCTGAGAGAGCCATAACGAAATATCTCTGAACAAGGTATAACAGTCCTATATAAAATCGCATGTTTATTCTGCCCCCTATGAACACATTATGAAACTAAAATTTACCTTTTAAGAATTATCAATAGAATACTGCAAAATTAATTTGAATTTATGGTCTTAATTTTTTATTTTATAATTTTTGTTACCACCCACACAGACCAAAATATTACCAGAGTAATTACAAGTAATAGTTTCTAAATTTGCCACATATACTGAAGCGGTTGTCGAACATCACAAAATTGAGATAAAGCAAGATCACACTCGTCTGGTACAAAAATATAAATTCCCTTATTGTAGCATTTAAGACAGAATAAAACAACTTCAGACTTGTAATTTATGTAGTTCATTTATCTCATATTTTTAATTGTTTAGCTACATTAAAATGTACACAAAATGGAACTTGGGTGCGTTCTCTAAGTTCTACAATATTGTTGCAGATTTATGAATAGTGTGGCATAGGCTTTACGATTCGGTAGTAATTCACTACAGCATTGCCAATTTGTAAAATAAAAAGCAAGAACACACCCGTTTTGTAAATACATCTTCCCCTAATTATAAATTATGATCATTGCACACAGAATTGCAACAACAACAAATGATTTCACATTTATTTTAATGTTTCGTCGTTTCGTCTTCTTTTGTTTGTTTATCAAAGACGGGTGTCTTCTATGATCTACTTTGAAGTTACGCGATTAGTGTGACATAGGCTTTATTATTTCAGTATTGACAATTTATATTTGAAATGCTTTTACTATTTATAGGTGGGATAGTTTATGCTGCATTTAAAATAACAAAATCATTGTTATTTTTGTTCAATGTGCTAACCTTGTTATTTACAAGACTAGTGCGTTCTGCATTTGTCTCGGCATTTGTCTACATTGGTGTAACATAAGTTATACTTAGATCTTTACTAATTATTTATACTGTTTATTAGCAACTGTTATAGTTTACTGACATTATGTTAGTGTACTACAGATATTGTAAAAATATATTATCACAGTATTATTGTTTATTTTGTTAATGTGCTAATAGAATTTCAAATTATTAGGGCGTTTATCGTCTTATGGGTATTCAATGCTGTTTTTTAAAATACACATATTTAATAAAAAACATGGAATATTGTTGTTAATTCCAAATAATATAAAAGTATTAATAATAAATAAATATTAGTGATAGAAAAAAATAAAATATTTGTTTTCGTACGAGAATGACAAGCATATATTGAACAAAAATAACACGCAATACCTACTCACACTCACATATAAAGTTCAATTACAAATCGTATTAATCTAGCGCATAGTATTTACTATACACTCTTTTATGTACAGTGCTTTCTACACAACAGCTAGGAGTGCCCATGAAATGACTCATGGGATAACACCATTTTTCATCATAAAACAAACACACCTTTATTTACACCTTGTAGAAAAGCCCACCCAGTATTAGGTTTAGTAAAACCAAATCATGTTAGTGATATTGGTGTACTTACATGAGCGAAAGGGGCGACCGGTATTTTGACCAGAACCTTCGAAGCCATATTTACAAACTGACTCTGCCGTATGTGATGATGATTCACATCTATTTACGTATGACAGCACTTGTGTGGGTGGAGTGGTCACCACATAGAGTGTAGGTGAGTAGATGTGGTTATTCAGTAAGTTCTGGATGACACAGCTCACAGGTGGTCTACCCTTGTATTGATCGACAATATGGCGGAGGTGGAACTTTACGTTGTAGGGTTGCAAGATTGTAATTTAGGAAAATTTGTACACCAAATTTCATTTTATTAATAAATATTATTTAAATTAATTATTTATATATTATTATTTGACGTACATCTTAAAAAATGGGAAGATGATTTTACCAAATTGTAAAAAAAATATTTTATTAAAAATATATAACACTAGGACACTATTTTTTTTTTCTTAAAAATGTAGACTTTTATGAAAAATGGTATTAGATAGGTACATTATTTGTAAATTGTAATGCGACATGAAAACACATTAACATGAATAAAATATCAAATATTTCATATCTTGATTTTTTGATTAACAATATAAATTCATTTTTATTATATCAAATTTATTTTTTAATATTTCTATTTGTGAATCCACATTATTTCAAATTATTTTTAAACATATAATATTTGTTTTATGACATTTAATACATTGTAATAAAAGTATATAAAAAAGTATATTGTTTATATTAAATATTTATACTGTAAATATGTATATTCATAAAAATATATATGTATGTTTGATAAAAAAATATGTAATATTGTCACAATAATTACCTATATTGATTTTTATTGTCATGTATGTTTCTGAATTATTTATTTATGTTGACATATCAATGCCATACATATCATTTCTTTGAAAATTTTATATTAATATTTTGTACAATATATTTAAAAAAAACCAAAAACATCAAGATAATATATCTACTAAGATAAAGAACTTTATTAAAAATTGATTCGTTATTATGGCATCTGATTTAAGGTCATTAACATGATATTAAAATTTTCGTAAGGGTTGTCAACCTACAGATTTTATACAGGATCTTTAATTTTAAGAACAGACACAGAATATTTATTAATTTATGTTGTAAATTTATAATACTATTAAAATCACGTATTAATTTATATGAATTATATTATTAAAAATATTTATGCAGTATATTTAATTTCTGTATCATATTTTTCATTTATTAATAATTGATAGTGTTTTTTTTAAATTTTTTCAAGAATAAACAAATGAATATATTCTATGTACCAAGGCACATTACTATATTACACATTACAGTATGTATATTTCTGTACTACATGTTTACTTATTTTTGTTATATTTGTTAAATATAGAAAAGCTCATGTTTTTTTAGAGAACTACTATTTTACTATTAAGTGTTATATGAATGAAACTCTAATATTTGCATATACCAAAATAGCCTAATTAATTATACATTCACACATTCAATCAGAAATCTACATACCAATATTTTTGTAGTGACCAGGTTCTTCTCAACCCATGCTGTGGGTAAAGGAGGCAAAATCACACCCCTAGTTGGGTGTAGAATCCTTGAATTTTCTATTAGGGTTCCACTTCTATTATGTTTGAGATGCCTCATTGAAATACACACTTATTTTTATTATTAAAGCTAGTTTAAAATGGTAAAGTTCATATTAGGAACACATATATACTAATGCATTGTAACTTATCGAATTTATTTGAGGTATTAGTCATGTATTTCTTTAATTTCATAGACTGTCAATAAAAGAGTAAGTTACTATCATTGGCGTACGGTTTAGGGGTAGAAGAAAATTTTAATAATTGTTAAACTGCGTTAAATTTATAAATAATTTTATTGACACTGCTATACTGTTGTGGTTAATTTCAATACGTTTATATTTGAGTTATGAAATTATAAAGTATCTTTCTGTTCGTCATAGTTGACTAAATAACAACTGTTCGTTGCTAAGCAACCCACCTGTCACTTGCGATACAAACAAAAAAGTAGAAAGAGTGGTACTAACTTAATGGTTGAAGGGTTTATGTACCGTCTGTTTTTATAGTTTTAACTCAAATAATCATTGTGATACAGTGTAAAAATGAATAAAATCAATGTACTATATCAAAATCTCAACTTTAGAGGTGGTGATTACAAAAATTTAGAAGCTCCATTAGTAATTTTGTGTGTGTGAATGACAAATCATTTAATAATTCCTCTCCAGTTTGCTTCAGATGTTACATTGAGTGATCTGCTGCAAAAAGCTAGTATATCAAAATACGAGAATGTGAAAAATGTAAGGAAAACTTCGAATACGAAAATTACTGGTGTTTTTCAGAAACATCCCAGACAAATCAATGATAGTTCATTGGTGTCAGTCGATGATTTTCCGTTCACTGATCCATCCAAAAAAGTCGAAATTGAGAACATCATACGGAAAGTTACTTTCAAGGTAAATAATCATCCATAAACTATAAGTTCATAATTACAACTTCTATTTCTACCAATATAATTTTAATATTTTACTATGTTTTGAATGTATTGGAAGTTACTGATGACATTTCCATTTTAAAATAAAGTATTTTCGTAGTGTATTTACCTGTGAAAAGTTCGCTCATATAAAATAAATTAGATTAATGAATTAGTTATTTTGAGCGCGTCAAATTCCTGTCATATACAGGTGTTAAAAAATTAAAAAGGGTTACAAAAAGCGAAAGGGCATGTAGTACATAGTAAAATACTAGTTAAAATCAGTTTTATCCACCACAGAACTGATATATCATCACAGAGTATGTATAATATTTTTCGAAATATTTTAAAATAACAAAGTAAATAAAAATGACAAGAGTAAACTATCACTTCCTGTCGGTTCTGGTTAACCGATTTTTTAAATAAAAATGTCAGATTTTTTTTATTTAGGTAAAGCGGATTTTTTTCAAAAAGATATTGTATGTTTTCGAAAACGTGTTTTACAAAAAATCGTTTATTTTTGAAAAAAAATATTGCAAAGAATAAGTAAAAATTAAAAGAAAAAATAAAAAATATAGTAAAATCTGTTTTTAATAATACTGCTTGTAGCGACAACCTGATTATAACGTCGAAATTGTGATCACTTGTTTGTAAGTTCATATACAAACGTTAACAATATATTTTAAACTTTTATCGGTTATAGCGACTTCCCATTATAGTGACAAAAGTTTTGGGTTCCATCCTAAGTCCTTATAATCGATTTACTGTTTCAAATTTCATAGTAAATTAAACAAAAAAAATCACATTATTCTTGCAAAAAATATCTACGTTATAAATTTAAAATAATAGATTAGTAAAGTCGTTTAACCGAAGAAGTTAAATAGATTTAGTGGTTCCTAAAAAGTATTTCCACGTAATAATATAACCCCAAACGCTTTCTTTTTCGAATTTTCGTATACCTGGGACGATAAATAACATTTGCAGGAACAGTGATTTAAATCAATGATTGTTTTGAAAAAATAAATGTGATTTAAATATGATTTAAATTAATGCAACTCTGATCCCCAATTATTCTGTATATTATTTCACTATTTCTTATTATTATTTCTTTCCAACTATTAACAATAAAATGATTTCAGCGTCATGTGAAATTAGAGGCAAGCGAAGAAGCTATTATAAGCGCTAATCCTCCGAGCAAAGTATTAAGTACAAATGTGGCCACAGTCAAAGAGGTAAACAGCACGAAGGAGATCGTAGAGGAGAAAAACAATGAAAAGATGAATAAACCACAGGCTAAAGTTTCTCAACATGCCCAAGAAGAAATTCTTGGGGTCAAACTTAAGGGTTACTTGATTAAAATATGTGCCTGGATGCAAGAAATACGGTAAGAATATTAAAAATTTGTCATAAATGTTAATTAATATTTGGTGCCTTTTATTGAGCATTAACTATTGGTAATAGTTACTACACAGAATTTCTTATAATTCAATTATTAAAATAGGACTTAATGCATTAGATTTAAGGCGTTAACTAAAAATAATGAAGGATATATCTTCACCCATGATATCAAAATTTTAGTGACAGTACCGTTCTTTTTTAAATCGAGCTTTTTAGTAATTATCTCCAAACATTGCAAAATTTCTGTGATTAGTGTGTAAACAGAAAGGGATGCTATAAATTACCTTGAATTATGAATTAATGATGTTGATTAATGATGACACAAATTCACACATAAAACTCGAGAAGGAACGAACACATTCATTTACTAAACAGTGCTTTATGTACTTGTTTTTGAAATATGATAAATAAACTGTAGTTAAATTACAAACTGCTATAATCGATATCGTTTAGCCATCGAGCTAATCATTGTATTAATTAGCTCATTTGGTTAATGGTAATCCGAGCTGATTATTGTGATATATCGTCGTACATGTGTTCGGTTCTAGAAAATACGGCAAGTCTTAGAGTTTGATAGGCGGAAATTTCCTCTTCCCTTCTTATTATATTTTGTAAAAAACTGATCCGTTTTGGACAATTTCTGACTAATCTAGAATGATAGTTATGTCATATATCTTGATATTTATTACTAAAACTAATCTATCGATTCAAGATACAGATCAAATCAGGGAAAGTAACCGGAAAAAATACTGGTTAACGGTTTATCTACATTCAGAACGTTCTAAATTATAGAAACTTTTTGCTTAATTTTTTTTTCATACTAAATGAGGTGAAAATAAAGATTACTGTTTGCTAAAACAAGTTTTTTTTTGTTAAAGGTTATCGGTATTTTCAGCCTTAAAAATATCGGTTAAAAGAACGTTAAAGCATTTGTCATTCATGTCAGTTACCGGTTTTTATTCACCTGTTACTCGCCCTGTATCAAATGTCCAAACGCTGAGATCAGAAGTAATATTAAAGATAGAATAAAAGACTATTCATTTTTCTGATGAAATCAATAAAAGAAGTGTGTTCTATGAAGTATTAGATAACATTTTAGGGCAAATAACTTTTTGCTGTTGCTATAGTTTATAGTTCTTTTCAAAACCAAACATTGGAGTCGATATATATAAGACAGCAGAAATATTAGTATTTAATTTGCATAAGAATATATAAATACCTATTATTAAGTAATTATGAAAAATCGAAAATCAATACATTCAGTACGATATAAAAAATATCAGTAAAAATATGTTTCAAATTGTTTATCAGTACAAGGGTCTGAAAATTAATACTGTACTGACAAAATCGGTACGAATGGTCACTGCATGATAGAATTCTTTATTGTTACAAGGTTATGTTATATACTTAACATAATATAATTTTAGGTCTACTCTTCAACAAGGTGTAGCACCTTTAGACGATGAAGATGACTACTACAAGCGAGAAAGAAGAGCGCAGGAATTTGCTTCCAGATTCTCCAGAAACTATGTCTACCAGTTAAACAGACAGGTATATCTTACACATTTATTTTATTCTTCCTCTTATTAGTATTTTGTAGCTCATGGAACTTCGACGTAGCCTGCAACGTGCAAATGTAACCTCAGCCAGACCTGGGGCACCATCTACAGGCAGATGCTTGACCAACGCTTGCCAAACTGTTTTACAAGCGGTCCAAGCCTACTGCAATCACATCCCAACTACCGTTCACATGCCGTCTGAAAATTCCCTGCATGCAAAGTTCAACGAAGTGCTGAAAGATATTGGAGATCTTTGCAGAATCATAAGGAAGCTTAGTTGCACATATTATGATGTCAGTACGTGTACTTCTGTTGTCGAAGTAAGTATTTGATAAAATAATTGTCAAAAGAAATAATTTCATGTTTTAATAATGTAGGATATAGAAGCGAATTGCCAAGTTTTGGCGAAAACTGTTCATAAAACATTAATAAAACGAAATGATCCGGAACCAAAATCTCCAATCATTAAAAAGTCTCCAATAAAAAAAGGACCAAAAGGGTCCAAAAATAAAAATGAAGTGCCATTTCATAAACGCAATTCTATAGAAAATCGATTGTCCATGTACTCGGTGTCGTTTATAAAGGAGAAAAAGGCCATGCAAAGTTTTAAGAAGAGTTCGGAAATATCTCGACAAAGGTGAGAATATTATTACTCATATTTTGTTTCTGGTGTATTAGCTCTTGAAGTATTGAGACTGGACATATTTATTTTTATAAAAAATATATACAGAATGTCCGTTTTAAGAGGCTAACCATAGGGATCTCGAGAACCATAAGAAATACGAAGTCGGTTAAATTGGGACAAAGACAATAGTTGGCCATTTGAATCATGTATTTTCCCGAAAAAATGTATAGGTCACTACATATCAGCAAATAACAGTTTTTGACCAATTTACTTTTTGACTTATAACTTCCTTGTTTCAATTTATACAAGTTTCTAGTTTGCTCATTCTACAGACACTATTTTTTCGAGGAATTGAAAGCGGTCCTCAAAATTTTTGTTGAATACTTCGAGAAATTCATACAAACTTTCAATTTTCGTATGGGACACAAATTTGTTTTTAATACTGTTAAATAGAGTTTTTTTTCTGTTTTTTAACGATATGAAACACATGTATATTAAAATGAATATAAGCTAAAAAAATTAGGAAATTATTGATTTTATTCATTTCGGTCAAGTATGCTCTGAAAACAAAATCGAAAATTTTTTTTCGCGCCTCTGTTCCATTATGACTAGTATTACAGAACTCAAAATCATCCAGAAACTCTCTGTTTGCCGGCCTAGGCCAGCAAAATGTAGGGAAACTAATTTAAATATTTCAGTATTACATTCTGTCAAAATTTTTAATTTTATTTTATTGGAAATGTAAAAATTGTAAATTAAAAGAACTATTTTATATTTATTATTCATATTAAACTCGTCTTGTACGATTATGATTACGGTAATTGTTTTAAAAATATCAATTCACATTCGTTTTATTTTTTAGGTTAGAACAAAAGTCACTAAATATTTTGAGTAAAAAATTAAAAGAGTCATTGGTGCAAACATGTTGTGTCTTGCAAGATCTCTCTTTATTTGCTCGACTGTCAAAATAAGCTTGGTCTCGCAAAAATTTAGTTTCTGTACTAGTGATACAAATAACTATTTTTTGTTTATCATCATATAAGGATATAATATTTCTAATTATTATTTTTTATTTTTTTTTTGTATTAAGGGAAGGGTAAAGATAATAAATTATACACGTTTCTTTGTTAAAACTGTTTGTTCATTACTTATTCGAAAAAATTATTGAGAAATCATGTGTATCGTTTTGACTTGGAATCACTGTATAAATAAACAGTATCTAGTTTTTGGGAGATGTAATGTTACATTTTTCATGATACCCGAAAACATGTGCTTGAATGCGCATGTGTCATAAGACAACTCAGAATGTGTTATAGTTTGAGACCGGGTAAAATTAATTAACATTGGACTTAATTCAAATCAGTCGAAATGTGAAAATAAATCCATCTGTAAATAAACATTTTTTAACGTAGGAATGCCCTATTGTGAATTGTTTAACAGTTTAATTAATGAAGAAATTAATATAACATAGTTTATTTAAAATTAATTATAATTAAATAGCTGATAAACGTATATTTTAATTGAATTACATAATTTAATATACTGATATTAATTTTAGATTGCACAATCCACAAGTCCGTAAAAACATAAAAACCTCCACAACCATCTCGAAAACAGTTCAAAGCAAAGTCCCCGCTATGGAGCTGCAGCCACAACCGAGAAAGATCCTCCTCGGTCCATCCTCCCCGAGCAACTCTCACATCTCCATCGAGCCGGTGGCCCTGAACGAGGACGAGATCGAGACCATGGTGCAGGTGGACAAGCAGGTGCAGAACACCGGCATCCGAAACCGTCTGGAGCCGCTGCTCAAGACGCTGGTCGCCGAGGTCTCCGCCGGCAAAAAGGTGAGAGATTAGGGATAAATAGTCATTTATTATTCGATGTGTACATTGATTTTGATTATAAATATAAAGTAGTATAAGAAGCTGTGAATTTTTAAGCTTTAAGCAGTGCATTTAGAACAAAGTGGTTGGTTGTTTTCGACTTGGAATGCGTCTTCAGTTATCGGTTTGTCGCATTTCTGAAAAAGAAGAATAGTTAGATGTATTGCAAGTAGTAAAATAAGTGGGGAATAGGGTATTAAAACATGATTTCGAAATATTCTTTCTCATAAAATAAATGAAAGCTATTGTTGGCTCTCGTTTAACTATCGATTATTTTTCAAATTTATTTATTAATATCAATTTACATTTTAGTTTTATACCATTTTTCAGAATAATTTTTAAGAATAAGAACAAATAAGTATTGCACATCAATATTAATAAATAAATTTGAAACATAAGCGAGAGTTAAAGTTACTAATGTCCGTTTGCACTAACATAACTTAAATTTTAAGCTTGCCTTAAATAGACAATATCGAATCGAAATAAAATGTCAAATGTATGATTTAACATTGCTGTTAAAAATTCGATTAGATTTTTTTTGTTTAAGTCTAGCTTAAAATTTAAGCCTTGCTGGTGCAAACGGGCATAAGTAATATTTTTTCTTTCCAATTATTGTTCCTGTTCAGTTTAGAAAAAAAACGGTCCGATTCGGTTTTTGTTTCGTTAAAATTAACGTTTTTTTTTTCAATATTTGATTTTGGGTTCAGTTAAAGTAATATTTCTGTTTTTGTATTGAAAGATAAAATCGCATTGATGTCTCGGAAAACGAAATTAATTTTTGTTTTTAGTTCCGGTATTCGTTCCGGTAAAAATAACGGTTTTTCGGTTTTCGGTTTAGTTCCGTTTCGAAGTCCTAGCATTTAATTGCAGTCTGGTACATAAAAAATATGACAAATTAAGTGATTAGGTGATTAGATTTGCAATTATTTTGGATTTTTCGTTCGGGCAGCTGTTAGTGTTAAATTTTTACATAATAATTTTTGATCAAATTGTTTCATTTTGCATATTCCAATTATGTAATTTTATTTATTGCTATATTGTGAGCATCAATTTTGTTTTACTATTTTTTATAATGGTTTAATTTTTTTGAAAATATTTATAAAGTTTATATTATGAAATTTATTCATGCAAACATACATGGTTTTAAAATGATTTGTTGATACAATTTTATCAGTTAAATAAAATATTTCTTAGAAGTAACTAAAATTTGAAATTAATGTGCTTGAAATGTAGGACATGTTCTAAGTTTGTTACATTTTTTTGTTTATTAATATAGTTTATAATTATTTTTTCGAAAAAAAAAACGTTCATTTGTAGTTAGATGAGAAAATATTTTGCTGTTCATTGGCATTGGTTGTCATAACATGAATTTAGTCATTCATTTGCTGTTTGATCCGTTAAAAATACGTATTTTGTACAATATCAGTTGTACAAGTCATTGATAAATTGAAGAAAAGCAAATTAAAAAACAATTCAAAACTAAAGTGAAATTTTCTTTGTGATGACCGACAATTTTATGTTGTTGCGGTTTACCACATTACATTCATTGTTTTTTATCAACTGTTTGTTTCAATGAATCATGTATTTATTATTTAAGGTCGTACATAAATTGGATATCCTTAACTGTAACTAAAAGATAATTATTGTAATGATCTTCACGTATGAATCGTTTATTTTATTACTGGGATATTTTCTTTGTCCAATCAATAAATTGAATATAAAAACAGCAGAAATAATCATTTATGTCATCATGTCCTGTGCATTTATGATATAAATAGAATTGAAATTGGATATGCCTTAAGTCCTATTTATTTTCAAAATTAATTTTAAAACCACACTCTAGACAGTATCAACCTAAAATGATTAGAATATGTACTGCACGGACATACAAAGAGAATAATTGTTGCGTGTTTATAAAATGACTTTTTGGTGTACACTGGAGGATGGTATTTTTGAATGAATGTGTTTTAGTCATTATTTGTACCAGTATTGCAGATATACGTAATCAAAATAAAAATGGAGTTATAACAGCATTATTTTTTTAGACAAACAACTGCATCGTTTCATTTAAAATTGAGACAAGATAATGTTAATTGCGAATAATTTCAAATTCACATTAATAATTAATACCTACACCAGGGATTATGGATAATTTTACCAGAGAGACAATAAATTTACTGTAATTAATTGGACAATATTTGTTACTCATGTTTATATCCGGAATATTACGGTGTATAATTTATTAATTTTTAAATAAATAGAAACCAAACTTGGAGATTAGTTCTGTTCTATATTAATAGAACATTTGAAGTATTATAAGAATTAAATATAAATAGAAAGGTTTGTTTTCATTTATTTATATTGTAAGATTTTTTATTAATTGAAATATGGGAATTTTGCATAATTGTTTTTACTTTGAATATGGATTTTGATCTATTTTTGATATCACAGACGTTTATTTTTTTTGATAATATTTCTGATGTTATGTTTACATTTAGCAATTTGTTCATGCCAAAAACATGGTTTTTAAAATAGTTTTTCTTTTTGTTTTTTATACAAAAAAAAATGCAATCAAAGAATTTTATTGTTGTAGCTTTCTCGAAGTATTTTTTCTCCTTAGTATTTTTAGTTTTATTAATATTTGCTTGAAATTTAGATAATGTTCTAAGTAGGAATTTTTTGATCAAATCATTTGAATAGGGAACTTTTATATGTTTTTGAATTTGTAAAATTCTATAATATATACTGATTTTGGCAAATATACTTTTTTGTTTGTAACTTTCTTCTATCAATTCATTCAAGTTTCTAGTTTTGCACATTTTATAGACACTTTTTTTACGAAGAATTGACAGCGGTCCTCAGAATTTTTGTAGTTCAAAGACTTTTCGAGAAATTCATACTAACTTTCAATTTTCTTATCTAGTGTAAAAAAATCTTTAGTTTCAAACAAAATTTTGACTAATCAAGCTAGGAGTTTAATATGCCGCTCCCCGAAATAAGCAGAATACTTTAGAAATATATCTTCAGCTTTATCCAGACATTCTACTACCGCACCCGACTAATTTGCTTCTGTTTTGTAGAAATTTAGGCGAATATTGAATTGAAATGTTGAAAACTTCTTTGAAACAATAGATTTTTGATTTTGTTTTCTAATTTCTTAGTTTATTTTAATTTTAATGTGCATGTGTTTTATATCATTGGATAGAAAAATAAATCTCTATTTTGCAGTAATAAAGACAACTTTAAGTCCCATAAGAAAATTGAAAGTTAGCATGAATTTCTCGAAAAATATTCGAGCTACAAAAATTTTCACGACCGCAGTCAATTCTACTTTAAAAAAAGTGTCTACAGAATGTGAAAGTTACAAGTCAAAAAGTAAGTATGCCAAAATCAGTATTTTTCTCATAGCTAGTGAACTATTCATTTTTTCGGGAAAACAAATATATGATTAAAATGGAAAAGTAATGTGGTAACTTTGCCCAAATTTAACGGGCTTCGGATCTCTTACGGTTCTTGAGATCCCAATGGTTATCCTCTTAAAACGGACACTTGTATAAATCTTGAACATAAGAATAAGTTTGGACAGTTCTATGGCAATGATACGTTACAATCACTGATATCAAATGATAATCAAAGGGTTGAGCATCTGTACAATTGACCCTCACAATCAAGATAATGAGTTTTGTTGATTTACATCAAATTCGGGACAACTCAAGACAATGAGAAGAAACCGGACATTTTCTGGGACAGTCGATCGGTTTGAAGTTAGCAGTAACTAACCTTGCAAGTGAAACATTCTTGGTGCCACTTCCCATTGAGTGCAATAATAGCCTTGCTGGTGATAGCCTCAGCGCACTTCATACACCGGTCCGCGAACTTGGTCATGAAGTCCTCCTGGCAGTAGGGCATGCCGTTCCTCTCGAAGAAGCTCTCGCCGCTCAGCGGCTTCTTGCACGAGCCGCACACGAAGTGCTCCAAGTGCCAGTCCTGTCCAAGTGCCGTGATCACCTTGTCCTTGATGGGCTTCTTGCACGCGTAACAGCGCTTGGAGAACAAGTCGGCGTAGTCCTCTTCGCAGTAAGGCATGCCGTCGTTTTCTTGGAATTTGGAGCCGGTGATGGGCTGCTGGCATTTGGTGCATTGGAAGTGCTCCGGGTGGTAGTTCTTGCCCAAAGCCGTTAAGATCTAGGATGAGAATATTCATTTATTATAAACCAATTTTATTTACAGAGTAAATTTTTAATTTTTAGCATGTGAAACATAATTTGAAGAAGTCAGCCGACAGCAATTTTTTTTTATTTTTATAAATTTTTATTTATATTTATTTCAATCATAAATTATATTCTGTTAAGAAACATTTGGACAATTCATTTCCATTTATTTTAAATGGGCTAATTAAATGACCAATAATTTTTTTTCTTTGGTGCCATTTAATATCAAAAATTTGCGGCCATTATGAATTGACCATTGTAGGAGGTGTTAAAGCTGCTATAAAAAATAAATGCAACCTTATTTCAAATCGACAGAAAAGTGAAACAACAAATAAACTCAGTATTAAAATATAATTATGCCAACCGAGTAAATTAGGTTATTTTTCCTAAAACGACATTTTCATATATTTAATAGTATATTATTTAACAAGCATAATATGTAGGCTATATTACACGAGGATGTAATTAAAAATACGAGCGGCAGCGAGTATTTTTAATCATCCGCGTGTAATGTAGCCATATTATGCGAGTCAAATACTATACTTTATCTACAACTATCAGGCATATAAAAAATCTGATATTATTTCTTAAATATTCAGTTAGGTGTGAGTAGTTCATATATAGCTTAACAGATGGCGCCACAGTAGCACTTAAATGTCAAAATAACTTTTCAAATTGTATTTATTATACTTTTATAAGCATATATATTGATATTTATAATAAAAAATATGTTATTAATAAATTAACAGTTTAATAAAATATTATGTGTTAAATTATATGCCCTATTTATTACAGAAAAGTGTAGCGTGTATCATGACATTTCATATTACACTTGTGTAATATGAGTAGTATATTATATGTAGTATCACACGTATAATGTACCCATATTTCAATAGTTGTAGATAAACTAATTTTATGTAGCAAGCCGGTACTGTAAGATAAAACATCGTATATCACACGTGAAATATCATTATACATTCTAAGAATTTACTGTATCTAACTCATGGGTAAAGATTTATTTCACTCACTTATAATATAATGTATTATCTTACTAGTAATTGTTTATTAATGACATATGTATGAGGTACATTATTCTGTATTTAAAACCGGCGCAGGAATAATGACTAATATTGACAACGAAATGATACGGATATTAGATAAATGTGTACAAAAATGGCTGTGGCCACCACAGAAGCGACCGCTACCACTAAAAATGTATTATGCACGATAAAAATGTCAATAAATTAAATTAACTTAAAATGGCTTGGGCAACGATGGCTCAGTTAGTATGTGCGCTCCAACTGAAATTAATGGAGGTTTAATTACAGCATTGTCAACTAACTATTAACCAAATAAAAATACTGCTGTGTCCGAGTGGTTCGGAACACACTATAAGCTGTAGGTCCCTTGCAGAAACTGTAGGTTCACAAACTCCTGCACCAAATTGCAAGTAAAATTGTTATGGAACTTTCCTAGGATTATAGTGTCAATGATGATGCTGATGAAAATTGCAAAAGTAATCTGTCTTTTCCGGTTAACTGAAGTTTACCAAAGGTTAATCAACTCGTACTATTAATGACAAATGCTTAAATATGAAATTTCTGTCAGCTAATTTGCACTATAGGTGCACAAATTCTTTTGGATGGCCAGACATCTTACTAAGAATAAGTTTTTAACGAATGTCCACAAATTTAGGTCTGTTCTTCAGTCCATCTGGATGTATGTGGACACGTTTAGAGTAAATTCTGCATAACTGATTTGAATAACCTTTTTGTTTGCTTTTGACATGAATGGTACGAGTTGATTACTTTTGGCAAAAATCGGTCAACACAAAATGCCAGTTTACTCTTGATATTTTTAGACTTTTTGTGAATATTTCGTAATATATAAATATTTACCAAAAAGTATTTCAATAAACTTGCTTTAAAAATGCAAATAAAAGTGGATTAAAAAATATTGACATTTTTATCGTACATTATCGTAATTATTCTACAAAAATAGTAAAAATAATTTTAATATTCCATGATGATGCCATTGATGGATACATTTAAATGAACATTAAAGATTATATCAATTATATTTGAATCAAATATGCGTGCTGGTATTATAATATCGTTTTCTCAACGTTTGTTGTTTTAGAAATAATGTTTTCGTTCTAACAATAAGCTATAAGCACAAAATTTATTTTGTTTTGTCATTTTACCTGATGAATAAAATAACACAGTTATTAAACCGTAACATTTTATTTCAAAATATTTATTTTCTAAAGAAATGAGTCAATTGTTTAACTTTTACAATATAACGATAATTAATATTATCATATTTACATTGTAATGTTTGTGAGTAATTTTTTATGAAAATATTACTCAAAGATAAGTCTTAATCATTACATTCACCTGCGTTTAAAAATAGTTCAATTAACCTTTTGAAAATGAGATCATTACGGAAATTATGACATCTACAAATCATTCTTAAAATAGTGCCAAAGGTAAATAGATTAGTAAGGAATTTACACATGCTGTATTTTTTCCGAGATGTAAAGAATTATTGATGTTGTTAATTACGTTATTAGCAGCAAATCTTTAAGTAAATATATTATCTTTATTACTATTGGATTAATGTTTTTGAAAAATTATAAATTTTATCTCTAAAACATAAAAATTTTAGAATGTCTTAATTAAATTCCTTGAATTTTTCCGCCGTTAATAAATTCCTGAAATTTTTATGAAATATTGAAATAGTAAAGTAATAAACAACTGAACGTTTACTCGAAAATATAGCCTTTATGACGTCTATTAGTAGATGTTTTTTATAAAATTAAAATTGTATGAAAATGACTAGTAGAATAATAATTTGTCCATTATTTGTGTCGTTCGTTTATGAATAGATTTGTTATTTTGTATTAACTTCTTTAATTACATGAAATTGTTTTTAAAATCTCTAAATTTGTCGGGCCGAAAAATCGACAAGTAATAAATAATATCCAATTAAGTAAAACTAAAATTGACATATGTGTGAATAATTTACATACTACCAAAAATATACCTAACCTAATTGAGAACGTAATTAAAAAAACTTTTTTTTTCAAAAACCGATTTATTGTTTATATAAACTATTTTAGAATAGTTAAAAAACCAGTACAATTAATCATTTTTCAACATAATTTATTTAAATGGCGCTCTTGTAATTTTTTTTAATATTACAAAATTAACAGAAGAATATTGAGACTAGTAGTTATTTCCTTGCATTTTTTTTTGTATTCAAATTTATATATTATATTTACTTCATGGCCTTACTAAGCCAGTTGTAAATAAATAAATAAAAAATATTTGGTCAAACAGTGGACTAAATTTGACAACCTAAATTAATTTATTTTTTACTTGACACAGTTTGGTATAAAAACCGGTTTAATTTATTAATCAGTATTTTTAAAAGTTAAATAACTGGTTTTTACATTTGAATAAAATAAATAGAACAAAGTTCTTTTTTTAATTTATAGGTTATATCCTTTCTTCATAAAAAGTAAACACAGATATAACCTCAAATAGTTAAGTTTATATTTTTTAACGTTTAATTCATTATTTCAATTTTAGAACATATTTTTTCTTAATTCACAATCTTTCAAAATGCAAAAGTACTATTAAACATTTATCAATTCTTATTTTTTGATGACAAAAAGCTCGGCCGGTAAGTTCGATCTCGAATTTACTAGCGCGGTAAAGTGAGAATTTAAATTTGAAAGTATAATTTAAAATTTTGTAATATATTAGTAGTTTTATGAGATGCGTAATGTAGAATGTTTGTTATTCATATTCCGTAGTATTAATAAGATCTTAATAAGGAGCATAATTAGTATTCCGTGTGTCTGTGATGCTATTTGATTGTCTTACCTTTCCTTGTATGACATTGCTGCAGGTAGCGCATGTGGTCGCCATGTTTTCGACTTCTTCCTGCAACAGAGTAATCGCAATCAATATGGAGTGATATTTCGCGCCATTGCAGTGTTGGTTGTACCATTTTCTACCCGTTTACCAAAGTTCCAAATTTAGATTTTGACTTTTATGACAGCGACTTGTTGTCTGTTACCTAGGCGACGCACAGGCGAATGTCTATTGATTGGACTATTTTAAACGATTACTCATAAGTTTACCCTACTTTAAGAACACATTTTTACTAGGGAATACAAGTTTTCAAACATAAAATACATATCATTTAACAATTTTGTTACACTTTCTACTTTGTACTGAGTACTATCTTTAGGGGAATGTATACCGTCCTGATAAATAAAACATTCTAAAGTATTCGATTTATATCGAATTGAAAAACATTTCTCTTTATACAGATACTTCAAAATTATTGTAAAAAAAATGCAATAATGGTATATATAATTCTATTTACCGATTACAACGCAAAAGAAATTTTTCTGTAATTCAGAAAATGGTGGTATATCAATATATGAAAGAATAGAGTGAAATAAGCATAATAGCGAATACGCGACTGAAAAATATGTGATGGTAAGCGAGACATCAATTTTTAAAGTGAAAATTGTGGCCTCTTAATGTCATATGTCTTCGTCAGTGATGAACAAACAGTTGTACTTGGTTATTTTCATATTCGTATAGCTAAACTATGTTTATTTACAAATTTGTATGTCTATGATTTTTTTTTATTATGATAATTTATTATTTACAATCTGTAAAATGCGTAAAATAAGTAAAGTTTATAGTTTATTGTGTTGGTATATGAATGAAAAAATTATTATTAGTCATTAATAAAATTTATTTTTCGTAACAATAACAAGAACATATAGTAACATTTTGACATTTTCAGGCCGCATACATGTCTCCCTTCTGGAAATTCTAAGAAATGCAGACGCGCCTGTTTTTTAAAATTAGGCAACCAATGAAATTGCTAAAGACAGGCATTACAGGATATCCAATATAATTTAATCTCTTATAACTAGCGAACGAAATAATATTTAAATGAAATATTTTCAATAATACTCTTTAATTGGTGTATATTTTCATATTCTTCTGCAAAATAGTAATATTTCAACAATAATTTGGGACTCTTTGCTTTTGCACCAATCACAAGTCATGAAATGTTTTCTCTATACCATACTACACTTCATTCTTAAATAAAAAAGAGTACAATTTATAACTCAGACTCTTGATTTATGTGGCGGAAAATTCCATTTATTTTTTTAAGTAATGATTCGATACTGAATATCTTAATTTGTATTTTGGCTTGTGTTCCAAAAGTAACAGAGCAGCACTGAAACTAAAATATGTCATTCATAATATCTATCTATGAACAAAGTTGACATAGATTTTTAAGAATGTATAGATATATAATTATCTTCTCTATTTTTATATCTTTATGTACTTTTAAATATATTTATAATTATTGTTTAAAAACTAAAATAAGTGTAAAGTCTATTTATATATTATAACTGCTATATTCAAAAATATTTTGGGTGCTGAATAATCATGAGTTGTAAGTATCGATTAGGTAATTTTTAGTAAACGCTAGTTAATGTAAAAATATGCCATTATTAAAATTTGCAATTGGGTCACAACTCACAAGTCATGATAATATATGTATTTATGAATTTAATATTGTTTGGTATAAAAATCAAAATACATTTGTTATAAAAATAACACCTATGGCCAACATAGAACCGCTACTGCCAAATATGTACGTTATACGATAAAAAATCACTAAATTAATGTTTTTGAAATAAATTTTATCAGTGCTTATTTTATAGAAATCTTCATTTTTTTATATTTATTTTCATTAATTTTTTCAGTGGAATTTGCTCTGAAAGTGCACACACAGACAGACCAACAGACATCACGGTCAAAAATATTCAAAATATATTATAGACCTAGGCTCATCTGTTAAAATTTGTAAAAAATTATGCTTCTGGGTGACTAATTTTTACTAAAAGATTGAGCAACTTTTGTTCTTAATTTCACACACTTAAATATACAGTTTCATAAAAATCTGTATAACTGAATTTGCTCTACACGCGTCTACATAAATCCAGACAGACAGATGGAACATCACATTAAAATAATCTACACCTGTATACAAATGTAACACTACCGTGGACATAGTGACTCGTTCAGTAAATTTTAAAAAATAATATTAAATCAAGTGATTTTTTTAAATAAAAATCATTGATTTTTATCAAACATAATAAAAATACAAATTATAATAAAAATGTATAACATAAGAAAGAAATAAGTATTTAAATAAGACATGAAAAGTAAAAATATTTTGTTACTTTTCCTGTTTTCTTCAAATGAATCGTTTTTACATTTGATTAAAATATTTCAATAGAAACTCTAATTTTCTCGCTTTTTCTGTTTTATTACATATTTCATTTTCGTTACAATTAAAAAAGTGTAGTAACACTAAAATATATTTTTAAACATTAAAAATATCAGAAGAAATCATGATCTATTTGATTTCTTTTAATCAATGATTTTTAACTTTTTTTAATAAATCATGATTTATGCCAACCCTGATTAAATCTCATTTATTTAAATACTTAGGTATTACTGTTATTATGTTGGTTTTCTTTTTTTCTATTTGTACAATATGTAATTTGATTTAATAGGTGTAATAGTCCTTTAATTTGGATGTACAATTATTGAATAATATAATAATAAATAAATAAAGACCTTGAAATATTAAATACAGCTATTCGCATATTATTATAGATTTCAATATAGTATTAAAAATAAATGTATTCTTGTATAAATACAGTATATGATTATAAAGCGAACTATATCAATTATACTTATTTTGTATAAAATATACCAATAAGTTATAAATATATATTATTTAATTGGAATGTTTTGTCTTTGCAGGAGGATCTTTTGGGCCAAGGATTATGCGACGACGTGCTTTTCAAACTGCGAGATCTTTTAGACCAGCTGCAACAACCAAACAAGAGTCTACCACTTCCAATAGGGGACAGCTGTGACAGCTTACCGAAGTGAGTCAAATTTTATCCTTTTGAGCTAATACAGATCTGTCTGTTGCGTTTTAAGAAACAATAACTGTCCGTGGAATATTAAATTATTTTCTGAACATCACTCAAAAAGAAATATCACATAAGTCACGCCATTTCCTATAAAATTTGCTACAGATTTTATGTAATCATAAAATAAATGTAGGTAGGTGTTTATATTTGAATAAAATATCTATTGGAGATACGCATAATAAATATAATATTTGCGCGTCTGTTTTTTTGGAGACTATCCTAAAATATGTATTTTTTGAACAAAGTAATAAAATTGCAGTAACATTATTAACATATTGGCTCAATAAAAAAATAACAAATAGCCACTACCGAATATGTACATTATACGACAAAAATTTTCACTAAATTAATTTTTTATCTATTACTTTCTTGAAACAATTTTTTTGAAATCTGTTGCGAAATATTTCCAATAAACTTAAATATGACAAGAGTAAACTGTCACTTTCGCTTGATTAATTCAACAATTTGTCCGACAGATAGTGATGGCACGGAAATCCGGCCGTGATACTGAATCCGGCCGATCCGGCCATTTGGTCGAAAATCCGGTTCCGGCCGGATCATACAACAAATCCGGCCGAATCTTAATAAATTATTTTCATTTGGGTTTGTATGATACTTTCAACTTTTATTTCTTAAAACATATTTATTTTTAATAATATCAACCACAACAAAAATATTACTAATAACATAACAAATTTAATAATAAAGAAAAACTTAAAATACATTATACTACTAAGTAGCTATATTACACTTACACATACACACTATTTCATTTTATACATACTATAAACTATACAATCCTATCAGTATTCATAATTACATTTTGCCAAATTATGATGAATAAAAAGTAATTTTTCTGCGTTGGCTGGAGTTAACCTTGATCGCCTATCTTCATAAATTGTTCCTATCTCGGAAAAAGTGCGCTCGCTATAAACGCTGCTTGCAGGACTGGACAAATATTTCCGAGCTATTTTACTTAATTCGGGATACAACCGGCCATGTTCTTTCCACCATACAATAGGATCAGAATTTCTGTCCAATAAGGGTAAATTTAAAAATGAATTTATTTGTTGCAGTAATTTATCTTCACATTTTTTATAAATTGTTTCTTTATCAATGATATCAGAAGATGATGAAGCAGTATTAATTATAATTATATCATTATAGCATTGCCATAAAGATTTGATTTCATTTGAAGACTGTTTTTTCTTTTTTGATAATGGTTCATTGTCACTGTCATCCGATGAGCTACTCGAAATACTATTACTATCGGCCCGAATTTCATTATTTTTAAATTCTTTTAATTCTTTTAAAATTAAATTTTTAGTCCTAACTTTCAAGCATTCCGGAAAGAAAGACATTTTATATCTGGGGTCAATGAAAGTTGCGATAACAAAATTTTTATTTTCATATATATCTCGAAATCTATTTTCTATTCCTTCGGTCAAACATTGTACCATTGTTCCTGCACCAGAAAGTTTATTTATTGAAAAATATTTATTTAATGCAGCCACTGCTGGAATAACTTCTGAAATCAAGGAATTTGTTGAGCTGATTTGTTTAGTAATTTCTTCATAAGGTTTTAAAACATCTATAGTTGTTTCTAGTAAATTCCACTGATTTGTTGTAAGATTTAGCATAGTATTATTTTCTGAAAAATATATTATTATACATCTTTTTAGTTCGTGTAGCCGCTGTAGCATGTAAAAAGTGGAATTCCACCTAGTTGGTACGTCTTGTACAACTTTTTTTTGTTCTATGTTTAGATCGTTTTGAATTGTTTTCAATTTATCACAGGCTAAAGACGAATGATTGAAATGTGTCACAATTTTTCGGGCACAAGCTATCATGTCCGATATAGCTCTTTGTGAAGAAATGGCATCAGTTACGACAAGTTGCAAAGTATGAATGAAACAACCTTCGCTATCTATTTTAGCATCTTTGCAACCTTTTATCATATTGCTGCCATTGTCACGTAACATTATATGTATTTGATTAATTTGTATATTCCATGACTGAGTTATATCCAAAAAAATTTGTGCGATAGCTAATCCAGTATGACTTCCCGTAAAAGTTTTACAATTCAGCACAAAATTTTGTCGCTTCCATTCATTTGATATCCAATGCCCTGTTATGCTAATAAAACTATTATTATTGGTACTACATGTCCAAATATCAGATGTTAATGATATGTACTCCATACTTGATAATTTTTCTGAAATTTTTGTTTGCAGTAAATCGTAAATGTTAGATATCATATTTTTTAAATAGTTACGAGAGGGAAGTTTATATTGTGGTACAATAGTTGATAATAAACGAGAAAATCCTTTATTTTCAACTATTGAATACGGCTGATTATCTAAGCAAATCATCTCAGCAATTTTCATATGAATTTTTTTAGCCCGTTGATCATTAATATCCCATAGTTTATGCTTCATTTGATATTCTTCTAATGTTAGTTGTTGCATGTTATTATGTCGTTTTTGTTCTTCCGGTACGATTTTCTCAGTCTTCTTCACTTCACTTTTATTTTTATTATTATCTTCATACTTTTTATATTCAGCTTCATGATGTCTTCTTAAATGAAGTATCATCGGACTTGTCGATGCTGCTTTTCCCT
This sequence comes from Stenolophus ochropezus, assembly GCA_035578165.1. Taxonomy (NCBI): domain Eukaryota; kingdom Metazoa; phylum Arthropoda; class Insecta; order Coleoptera; family Carabidae; genus Stenolophus; species Stenolophus ochropezus. The sequence continues at coordinate 25,602,166 of JAQOWZ010000008.1, forward strand.
TCCCTCCTCGCGATATTATTTGTTGACATAATTTACATATAGCTTTAGTTTCATCTATCTCGTCTGTATCAAAATATATCCAAACTTTACTATGTTTGGTGGACATTTTTCTAACTGTAGTGCTTGTGTTGTGTTCACGTTCACTGTTCACTGTACATTTTACATGTATAGAAATTAGAAAGTAGAATTGAATAAACAGTGTATCATAATCATAGACAAAACAACGAAAGACAGAGTGAACCTGTTATAACTTGCAGCGCAGCTCAAAATTCTGTGCGCACAACAGTCGACTTAGTACGACTTTTACCGAAAAATAACGAACGATCCGGCGGCCGGAATTCCGGCGATCCGGTCTAGAGAGAGGCCGGAATTCCGGTTCCGGTGATCCGGCGAATAGACGATCCGTGCCATCACTACCGACAGACAAACAACACGCTATAAATAATCAAAACTTATCGTAAAGATTTCAATTTATGGATATCCGCTATAAACTGGAAATATCAAATTTAGTCATTTTGCCTGGTCTTTTGATTTTAGTTAAAAAAAAATTTTCACTACTAGCCTATACACCCACTATTATTTATCTGTATTTAATAAATTATTATTGATCTAGGTCGATAATGAAAACTGTCACTAAAGTCTCCAAATTCAAGTATTGTTTGAATCATTTAACTCAAGAAAAGTATAAAGTATGAATTCACAATTTAAATATGCCGTGTAACTCTAAATTAAATAAGTACACGAAATAAAACCAAAATAAAAATGAAAAGTGATGTTGATAAACTGACACCATGACACGTCAAATATAAAAACAAAGACAGTCAACTTTATTTTTGTTAATATTAAGAAACAAGTAAATATTTAAGTCAAAATGTTTGTATTTTAAGTAGTATTGGCGATGCCATCGTAGATGTCAGCGACGTATGCGGCAAATATTGAAAGCTCAATACCCGGTATAGTGTACATTATTTGACATATGCACTGTACGTTAAAAATTATGATTTTAACATTAGTTACTGTTTCATATAAATAATTTTACTGATTTTAGTGAAAACTGATATTTTATAGTTAACGTAAGCCATCGTATTGTTTTGTTCATATTTTAAAGCTGACGTTGAAGGAACTACGCTAGACGGCAGATTTTTCGAAGGTACTTACTGCATTACGTTTCAAAACTTTTTTATGATTTTGAATATCTAAAAGGTATATAATGATATTATTGTTACTATCTTTCAACTAAATGAAATGCTCATCATAATTCACTTCACCTAGCTATCCTAGCAAAATAGGCATCATCATCAAAATGACGGGAACACACGTACATGTATTTAATTTGTACTATCTTTCCATTTCGTAATTTTAACATCCATGCTAATTGTTTATCTATCTTTTCTTCCAACCCAAATTTATTAATTATGGTCACTCTACTTTTACCAGATTTAGGAAATTCATGAAGTGAAATGTCTATATTCATTTTTGCATTCATTTACGCCCCAGAACACAGCAGTACGTGTTACTCATATTTATATAGATGCAATAAAATAATATTGAGTTCAAAATAATCAATTACTACTTTTATAAACTTATAAATCACTTCAATTAGTCTATTTCAACAAAGAAATAACTATAACCTAACAAAACGAATACCGGGTATTAAGCTTCCAATTTTTCTCGGTAGATAGCGAGCGCTAGGATGGCATCGCCAATTGGGATTTAAATGCTAATAGTGAAAATAATTATATATGTACCATGGTTGGAAAGAGCATTATTGACCAGTGCCTTATGTCCCTCGCTTCGCGCTTCGGTGTATAATATAAAATTAAATTGCATTTTTCCCAAAAAAAAAAACTATTTTTAATTATATTTTCTTTACATGATTGAAATCAGTAAAAATTGCCATTGTCTTACTTCTTGAGAATCACTGATACAATAAATTCATTTCATATAAAAAATAGTCAGCTCTTTCATGTTGAACATTTCTTCTAAATAACTTACTGCTAATACCTATAGTTTCAAAATAAATCGATGAATTATTTAAATGTAACACTCTGTATGTAGCGATATTTTTTTAGTTAAAAAAATGTTGTATGTTACACATTTTGCTGCGAAAATTCTAATATTTTATGAAAATTTAATCTCCAATTAAGTTTCTCTTAATTTGTTTCTATTTTAATTTCTAATGTAATTACATTTCAAGTTTTAAATATCATTAGCAAAAAAACAACCTGTAATATAATTAAATTAATTAAAAGTAAAATATTGATATGTTACACATAAATCACTTGTTTAATATTTTTAACCCACTAAAGTACGTGAGAAGTGTGTGAGAACTTTTCAAATATTTTCGCCTTAAAATTGTTTAATTAAATTTAAATTTAATAAAAGAACGAGTTCATAATTATCATTTAATTTGTGAGCAGGAAATTTTTAATTTCTTTTTTTTCAAAAATTAATAGATTATTATGAAATAAATTCTTCATAGCTTTGTTCTATTTTGCGCTTTTTATTTTCATTTTATAACAAAAGTTATAGCTAACAAGTTGGAAAATTTAGTGTTAGTAATTCTCAATTGATATTTGAAAATTAAAATGTCACCTCATATAACTTTATTACAAATAATTTATAATAATAATTTCTAATACCTATAATTTACGACTTTATTTTCAATTTCTTTTTTCTATTACTTTTTATCTTCTATTCTTACTAGAGTAATTTTAAATTAAAAATTAAACAAAAATAAAAAAAACATAAGTTGTTTAGGTGCTGTTATAGCTGTATACTAGATGCAAAACAAAACCGTTTATTTGCCAAGAATTAACATTTGACTTTTTTTGACATTAAGATATTACATATTTACCAACCTTAAAAGTATTTAGTTGTCCTAGGCTATAAAACACCAGAAAACCACCTTTTGTGAATAGTTTTGTTGTGTACGTAAAATAAAAGAGTATTAAAACTATGATTGTAGAAATTCTATTTAACATCTATCATAAAATTGTATTAAATATTTATATTAAATAAATTTACTTGAATTAGTTATTAACGGCCTCATTTGGATGCGGTAATATATTTTACAGGCATCAAGTAAAATTTTAACAACAAACATAAAACTTTATTGTTTAAGAAAAATAAATTTGACGTAGATATATTTGAAAAACACACCTACCTACTAAAAACAAATATAATTGTACTAGTAAACAATTTTATGATTCATGTTCACTAAAAGTTAATATACAACGACAGATTTCTTATGCCAAATAATTACTTACTCGCGAGTGAAGTATTTATAACCACGCACTGTTATTGTCAACTACTGACGGAGTGACACGAAAAGCGGAATATATATTTCCGCTGGACATGACCGTAATCTTAAATGACATCACTCGCATTCAAACTTTATCAAGATATGATATAATTTGCAGTAGAGATGATCCACTCATTTCAGAAGAATGAGATTATACGATAACCTATTTTTCTAGGTTAAAATTCTTGGTAGATGCGTGTGCAAATTCAAAACAAGCTATTTGTATTTGTTAGTTGGTATCATTATTTCGCATTTTTACAAAAAATTCGTGCAGTAAATATAAATAAGTAAAAAACTAATATATATGTGGTTCACAATGATTCTTAACAGGAAATATTGGGTCGCAATGGATTTTATTTTGAGTTGCAAAAGCATGTTTGTCTTTCGTTTCACGGAACGGAACTGATATTTTTGATAAGTAAAAATAATGACAATGGAACCTTCATTATTTTTTATTTTTGTATATGAAACTAATTTGAATGCGAGATGTAGTTTCAGAAAGTCTTAATTGTTAAGCTGTTATATTTTTTTTCAGTGTTCTGTGACGTAGATGTTAATGGAATTTCGGTTCTCAAACAATAGGGTTCGCTAAAAATTTCAATTACATGAATTGATCTATTTCCACTGTTATAAAACCATGTAAATATGTTTTTAATAAACTATTATGTTCCTTACTTGGAAATATGCATAAATAATAAGCATTTTAATAAAACAATTTATAAATGATTACGAATATTACAGTCCGAGTTTTGACAGTCACTGGCTTGATTTTGATCGTGTATTTTTTCCTAAATTTTCCTGATCGCACAGTATTTACAACTTTTTTTTTTATTTAGAATAGTCCTGATATATGCTTTGTATTTTGTATTTAATTTCCAGCTATAAATTAATTGTCAAACATAACATATGACACTGACAGCATGGTTGGAAGTAGTAAGAATTTGGAATTAGGTAAATGTATGAAAAGGAAAGATGTAATATTGTGAGGTAGATGTTAAAGGCACTAAAAACTCGAATAAGAAACGAATAACTTTTTTAAAACTTTGGTAGTTTCTTTCATACAGTATTAATATCTGGATTGACTATAAGTGATCATTTTGAAAATCTATACTATTTCTTGAACTAAATATGAATAAGAAAAATATGTCCATATATTTTACATCTTACATAAAAGATAAATTTAACACATTGTTATAAATTTTAAAATGTTGTTTTTTAACTATTTGTTTCTAAACAAAATTAAAAGTTACTAATACAATACCTTCAATATGATTAGTAATTTTGTTATTATTACAAATAAAATAACGATATTTGAATAGATAGGATACAAGAAGTATGATATTAGTGTTTATAATGAAATGCGTGTGATGCTAAATCATGAGGCGACGTGTCGAGTGATTTAAATTATTCAAAATTGGGTCGTGACGGATTTTATTTTGGAGGTGCAACAGCAAATAATATAGAAATTGAAACTTCAATTATAATATATATTTTTTGTCCCAATACGTGTTTATCTTTATAAATAAATATAAAATAAATACCGTAAACGTTATATTTTCAAATAACGATGATGGTATTTTGAACTTTAAATTAAGTTATCAAATACCGTGTAACTACGTTATTTTAAATATCATATCATAAACAAATAACTTGGAAGATGATGTTGATTGCTGATTTATGTCGAATATGAAAGATTTTAATAATACGTTAAAAAATATGTTGTTGAGTGATTAAAAAATGAGATGCGAAGAAAAAAGTTTAAGAACTACTGGTTTTCTGGAATAACCATCCAGGGGTGTCGACAAACAATTTTTTAGGGGGCTGTACTCCTAACAACAAAATTAATCCTGTTAATTTAATACAAATAGTCAGCTAAAAAATAGAAAATAAATGCTTATAGAATACGTAAAATTTAAAGGAGTTTGTTTAACAGTTCCTGTATTTTCATGTACAAATGAGACATAATTTAGTACATTACGCTTAAAAGTTTTTTAGGATCAAATATGACTCAGAATCTAGATTTGATATTAAATGATTTCATTAAAAATTAAAAGTGTGTGTGCGTGCCCTTGCCCCCCACAAGATTTTAGAAACGCGGCGCGCCTATGACCATCTATGGGTCTGACAAACTGAGTTCGATTCTCAGTGACTCATTTACCATCTATTTCCCATTTCCCTCAAAAAAAAGGTCCCTATGCATTCTCCATTCTAGTCAGAATGTCCGACAGCTCATATGGTAAACTCTATTTTTGATACATATAAATATATAATTACTAATATCTGTTATAAAGCAGATTGGCACACCCAGCAATGGGTATTAAACCATGAGTGATGTATTTTTATTTATTTAAAAATCTGTGGTGTACTCTTCACACTAACTAGATTGCCCGTTAGATTTGGTAGTATCCGTGTACGATAAATATATGTCATTTTTATTAAGTGACTGATTGTAGTGCCGAAAATTTGAGTTTGAGCCCTATCGTTATTAATTATTAATTAACTATTTCTTACATAAAACTACATTTGTGGTAATTTTTCTGCAACAGTTACATGTCCAACGGAAGTTACATTTCGAAAAATGTTTTACGATAAAATGCATCATAATTGAAAATTGTGATTCGCAAACTTGCACACCCAGTAATGAATAATAAATTATGATACGTTTTTTAACGATTTATTATCCCTAATATGTGAGACATTCAAAACTGACAAGTAGAAAGTACCGTAATATTTGTAAAATTACAATTAATTTAACCTGAGTTATTAGAACTCTTTACTTAAACTCTCTACCGTTTATTTTTTCACAATAAAATATCTCTATGTTGCACTCTCTACATCAGTTATAAGTGCCAGAAAAGTAACTTCTAGTAAACGCTTTTTTCGGATAAAGTCATTACCAAAATCTGTGAGAAACAGTCCAGTAATAGAAAATAAGTTAATTTATTTATTTATTACGTTTCCTTTACTTAATGAATGTATGACACATAAAACTCGCATGGAAAGAGAACTAGAATTTTTATCCGAATTTGAACTCTAGGTATTTATCACTTATTCAAAATTTCCACTATTTATTCTACCACATACATGTTATTTGTTTGTAGCACTCTCCACTTTAGTTAAACATACCAGGAAGCTGACATCTAGTAATCGTTTTTTTATGATAAAAAAATATTACAATTACCAAAATCTATCAAAAAGAATTTAGCACATTCAATAATATGTAATAAAGCCATCTTAATATTTATTTATTACGATTTATTATTTACAAAATATGAGACACTCAAAGCTGACATGGAGAGACACCTGCAGGATTCTTTTGTATTTTTAACTGGATTTAAACACAAGTTGTTAACATATTTTCCCACGTTTTCACGTTTATTTATATGTCACATATTTGAAATTGGCAAACACTTTAATAAACAATTTTTGAAAATATGTGAGTAATAATAGTCGTATCTCAAAACAATTTTTATTTTGTTAATCTCTCGTTAATTATTTTTACGTAGTACAATGTTTGATATTGGTGACCTTTGTATAAAAAATAACAATGACGTATATTATAATAAAATAATAGTACATATTTTTTTGGTTAAAGAGAAATTTGACCTGTATTGTATTAAAGTTTAAAGATACCTAAATATATTGTCAGTCTAAAAATATATTTTATTTCATTCTATTAGTATTTTGAATTTTCTTGGAAAATTTTATTTGGACACGCGATACACTATTTTAAAAATGTTTTGGTTAATAATTTAAGAAATATTTTTAACATACAATATTGTATATTATGTATGAAATAGGTATGTAAATATGTGTTTATATGTTATTAGTAAATTTATTAGTAGAAAAGAAAATTATACAAGTAGAAAGTAATAAAATAAAATATTTATTATTAAAAAGTACAAATAAAAATAAAACAATAAGTACTTAATTATTTATAGTTATAACAAGTTAGTAATAATACAAAACATAAAAAATAAACATTAACATGTAAACAAACAACTGTAAAAGTGTAAATTACTATAAAGACTTTATTAACGCCTCCACCAGAATTCGCTTACCTCAGCACTTCCAGTTTTAAACACCACTGACTTCTGCTCGACTCTAACAGGTTCTAAGATTCAATCCCGCTACTCGGCGGTGTGCGCTTGCGCGAAAGCGTGGGTGTTGATGAAATGTAGACAAACCGATGACAGATACGTGATAGAAAGAATGAAGATGTGTTAAAAGAAAAATAAATACGAGGAAAAAATCAACTCGTTATTGTATATTGAGTTACAGAATTTACTAGTAGTAAGTAGTAAGTGGTTGTCTTTCCACAACAGCTGTCAGTGCGAAATTACTATTGATATGTTTGATTTGTATTTTTTTTTTTTTACAAAAATGGTCTTCGGGTGTTCTGTCTGCAGTAGTATAGTAATACATGTAATACAATGATTATTATGATTGTTCCAATATAAAGAGAAGAATTTAAACTATTCATAAAAACATTTTAAAGCAATAACGTCATCTTCACCTAATTTATTGAAGATAATGTAAACATTTTATAAATTACTACTATTATTATAGTTATGATTGTTTAGAGTCTTTAATTATAAAATAGAAACATTATTTTTTTATTTTGTAAAAATTCCAAAAAATGTATTAAAAAAAATTGTCATATTTTCCTTAGTGAGAACAAGCAAATAACTTTTCACTAATCAGGGATTCGATGTCACAAAGACATGCTCATTTATTTGACCTTCAATTATTTATTATTTATCTTTAAGAATATAATAATTAAATTTTTGCACTTCCGGGAGTAAAAGCTTACTTTATTTTTTTGAAGATGGAAGTAACTTTTAATCCTTCAGGGATTAAATATGAATTTAGTTAAATTAGGCCTTGGGTGATTAAAGCATTATGTTACAATAGAAACAAATAGGTAATTGTATGTAACCTAGCCTACCTTACCAGAAAAATGTGTATATTGATGTTTTGTTTTCAAAGCTGTCATTTGCCAGTTATATAAATATAACCAAATAATTATTATTTTAAATGTATATGCGAAAGTGCAAAAATAGTGTTTGTACCACAAGACTAAAGTGCCTTTAATCCTTCACTCTCAAGATTAAATAATGCACTATTGGGACCGGGCATGTCATTGGTGACAGTTGCTGTTACGACGCAAGCGCTCAACATCGGGAAAAATCGCATTAATTTTGGACCTTGACAGCTGACAGATACCGTAAATTTTGGAGTTGGACATTTAAATTATTGTAAAACATTGCATAAAGAATGAGAAAAACAATAAAAATTATAATAATAAGTTGAAACCTCGGTTAACACAAGCGAAATAGGTTGTCGAGGTCCAAAATTTTTTCCTAAATTTACCACTTCGCGGCGCCACATACTAACTTGCCCGGTCCCAATAGTCCCTCAGTGTATAATATACTTTTTTAGGCGGCTGGTACATAAATTGTTGTTTTTCGTATTTGTTTGCAACCTTAAAGTATCAATTTTTATTTGACATCTGTCAAAGTCAAAATTTTTGGCCGCTTGTATGTTCATTATTGATTTTCATAGTTTATATTAATGTGATTAATTATTTTAGAATATAATAATAAATGTAAGTAAAATTGTAACTATTCCTTTACAAATATTATTGAAAAAGTAATGAATTTGCGAGTAAAAATAGCGGCCGTAAAGTAAATGCGGCCGTAAGGTAAATGCGGCCGTAAAGTAAATTTTGACAGGTGTCAAAAATTGATTTTAAATGAAAATTCATAATTTATTATTGTAATCGCCTAAAAAATGTTGTGTGCACCTCGGCTAAAAGTTCTTTTTGGGCCTCATCTGATTTGTAGCCTCGGCTTTGCCTCGGCTGCAAACTTCGGTTTCGGCCCAAAAAGATTACTTTTAGAACCTTGATACACAAATAACTATTTTTTCACTATGAAAACTTACTTTTTAAAGAAACTCAAATCTCCAAATATAAATATTGTTTGAATTATTTAACTCAAGAAAAGTGTAAAGTATGGATTTATAATTTAAATATGCTGTCTAAATGAAATATGTATATCAAATAAAACCAAATTAATAATGAAAAAGCAAGGTTGACAAACTGAAATATAAAAACAAAGACTGTCTACTTCTATTTTTGTGAAAATGAAGTTTAAGTTCATGTCGAAATATTTGATGTATAAAATATTAAAATAAAACAATTTTCACAATAAGTTTCTTTAAAAATTATTCTCTCTGAAAACTATTCTATAAATACCATTAATTTAATTGCATAGTTTTTACTTAATTTCTATTTTCCAACTATAACAATGTTACAATAGCATCCACACGAGTTCGTTTATATCTGAAAAAAAAATCCTAAACTTTGAAACTACTATTTTTATTTCAAAATGCCATAAAAGGCATGAAAAAACAACTACATATTTCCATTTTAAGTGATTATTTTGTTCGAAGTGTTAAAAACGTGTTTTTAATATATTATTATTATGCTAGTTACATTTAGAGTTGTTACTGATAGGTATGATAATGTGGAAATATGTAAATATTTTTACCAGTTCCATTTAAAAAAATAGCACTTTCATTAGTCATATAGCAAATAACAGTGAAAATAAAATTTTATTATTACTTTTATTTATCACCAAATCTAATTTTATAAAAAGATAAAATTAAATTATTTTTATTCGAAATTTTCAAGTATAATTAAATTAGTAGTACATTATAAAGGACTGAAATAAGTATAATATATGTATATAAGTAAGATGTGTGGTAAATGAGGTCTTGCACAATTTTTTTTAGCTTTAATCAATAAAACAATGAAAAATATTAGACCCGTATTTTTTATTTTTTCCCAAATTGACTTTTAACAATGAAAAACCTGCTATTAAAATGATATCCTTCAAAACGTGACTGAATTACCCCACTTCCTCCCTTGTCTAGTGACGTATCAAGGTTCTTACCCAACTTCATTTCGTTTCAAACGACAAATATAATGTTTTAACTTCCAAACTCACAAATTGAATTATCTTCTAAGCATATATTGGCACACAAATGCCTTACAATGCTTTAAATCACAGACTGTCCACTTTATCAACTTTCAAACACGCCAAATCTCAAAATTTGGGATCTGGCATCCACATGTAGACAACTTCACACCAGAACCTACGGACGTTAAATTTATTGCAATTTTTTTTTTAGTATTTTAGACGATATTGCATAACATAAAATGTAAATAAAAAAGAATTAAATCATACAGAGCAACAAATTAGACTTTGTAGGTTCGATTTAAACAAAAAAAGGTTCACTTATTTTTTTTTTGCAAGACCTCATTCTCTCGAATGTTTCACATTTCACTCATTGTGTAATGTACGACGTTTTATCTTACAGTGTACTGGTTTTTGCTATCAAATGACATTTTATGACAAAATTACAATGAACGATATGGCTCAATTGCTATGGTTACGCTATTTTAAAAATGAGTTGTTGATTTATAATTTGTTATTAAACTTTGTAACTAACAGTACAGTCTTGTGAATAATAATTGTTTTTTGTTACTTGGTTACTAAAAACAAATGCATAAAATACCTTAAAATTATTTTATTTCAGGTTATGTGTACTTGACGAAACAAAACCTAACCTAAATACCTATTTTTTTATGATTTTATTTACTGTATGTATAAATAGCCTACCAATATAATATTTATAAATAATAACGACTTCGCTTAGATGTTTATTAACATTACTTGACAGACATATTTAAAATGATGTAAAACTGATTATATAACGTATTTAGTACGCTTGGCTGTATACCAGTATACCCCAACCATATAAATAAAATATATAAATTGTAAAATGCATCTAGCCTAAACTATGTTACGCATGTATAAGAATAGAGCAAAGATATTAAAAGGCGTTTTCCTATTTTTAACTCGTTGTCTAGAGAAATAATGCTCGAATTTGATTTTGCGGGGGTTTGGGTCATTGGCGTACGGCGTATTTTTACCAGGGAGCTCTTAAGAAAGTATGTAAACTTGTTATAAATACTGGTTGACATATATAATTTTTATTTGTAGCTGTAAATAGTGGTTTACGACATTCCTATCTAAATATGTAATAGAAATTTAATTCGGTAAATGGAAGAATATACAACAAAAATATTAGAACGTATTAATAAATACATCATTTTATATTTACACATATACTAGTATTTCAACTGCACTAGAAATTAGTAATTTTTTAAGAAAACATGAATCAACGACATGGTATTTTTCTCATAAAATTTTATTACCATTCAACAACTGTTCAGGCGTAAATTTTTAATTTCTTATTTTTCCTATTGCGAATTAAAAATAATAGCTGGTATAGTTCTCGCCAAGTTCATTTCTTTGACTTTCAAATTAATAACAATGGGCCAACAAGACCCAAGTATACTTTAGGTTAGCGACCTGGAACTGAACCCAAACTAGAACAGGAAATCAGACCTTTTATTTTGAACCATAAACAGAAATTATTTTTGCAGGTTCATTTTAAATAAACAAATGTTTTGCAAACAAAAATGGCTTGAATAATCAATAGTTTCTTTTTGTTTTGTTTACAGAGATTATATCGTACCTTAATAATTGTATTTTTGAAAATATGTTGGTATGCAAAATCTGTTTCCACGAGTTGATTCTCGCGTCATCAATCGTAATTATGTGATTCAAATCGATAAAATTCAATAATTCTTGCAGCAGAAATTGATAACGAAAGGAACAACTCGTGGAAACATACCATGTATTCTAAATAAATGTTGTCGTAGGCATTTAACATGGGAAAACAGTTTTTGGTAAATAAAAACTGTCCGGCCAACAGCTAAGTTACTATATTGTACAGGACAATACTATATGTATTCTTATGAGATTAGAGTAACGGTGTACGAAGTCAAAAGGTTCTCAATTCGATTCTGATTTAGGATTTTTTATATAAGCTTTCTGTTTTTTATGTTAAATCTTACATAATTATTTTTATGTTTTGTAAAAAATACTTAATGAAAAATAATTAAAATTAATAAATTTTAATGAAATAAGATACCATGTTGTAAATAAATTTATTAACAAATACATTTTTTCTCATTTAGTACCTTTTATAAAACATAGTAATGATTTTGTAGGCATTAACATAAAAAAAACAGAAATCATATTAAAAGCTACTCTAACCGGCTAACCTCAGAAGCATTGGGCTCGTTTTGTCCTTGGTTGCTCCTCAGAAGCTTAATAGAAATAAGAATTAAGCTTTTAATTTTATACAAAATATTTGATTTCTTGTTAATAAATTTACTATGATTGACAAAATTGACAACGTGAAATTTTTTTCATGAGAAATATATAGCAACAACTCTTTCTTTGCAAGTTTTTGATCGATAAAAATAATTTTGTGTAGTGCAATAAGGAACAATGATAAACATTTTAATAAAATTTTACAAAAGTTTTTATTTATCAAAAACTGTTTCCCCATGTTAAATGCCTATGGTAACACTTTTTTTAAACACACGGTATAAATTTTACTAGCAGTGTACTTAGCTGGTAATTATAAGGATGCGACTTGTTGAATCAAATGGTAGTCAAGAGATGATAACCAATATGTCTCTTAGTAACCATCTTATAATATTAGTCTTTGTGTTTTATTATTATGATCAGTTATTAAACTCAAAACCAAGTAGTTAAGAAAAGTTATTTTTAAAATGGTGTTCTATATAAAAATGTTATTTTTATAACTCGCTTATTGGATATTCAACTGTTTTAATTTATGAATAATTAAATTTATGTGACAACAAGATACTTTTTTTTCTATTTAATCATTTTTAAAATGTCAAATAAAATATATGTTTGTATGATTTATAAAAAAAGTAAAAAATTTAAATAGAACATCGAGGCATTTTAAATAGATGTCAAAATTTAAAATTTAATGGTATTTTTAACCTATCACTGCTTTCCTGACATCTATTTAAATTTTCCCACTGTTTTTTCCTCCGATATGAAGTTTGCGGTCCAATTTCAATGTATATTTTTTAAATAGCTATCAAAGTACAACAAAATGGATTTATTTTGTAAAATCTATTATATAAAATATATTTGATTGATTATTGTTTCACAAATTTGTTTTTTGTCGATCGGAGGAAAACTGACACCTTTCCGGTGTGTTTTCGAAACGGATAATGCGATATTCCGGTATTTCAGTGTAGTTTCTAGACTACGAAGAATAACAGTTCGGGAAGTTTTTTTCCGACCAGTGACAGCATTCTCGTATAGGACACAGTCCATTGTTTTCAATAAATAATAATATTTATTTCAAAATTATTTCAAAAAATATAAACCGATCGAAAGAAAATGTATGTGTACCACGTAGGAAACTTGACTTCCCAGACTCCTAGTGTTGCTGGCCTCGCCTACGGCCCGTCCCGCAATTTCCACCACCGTCCGAAAATATATCACTTTTCCTACTAGATACACAACATACTATTATTGATTTATTAACATTATACTAATTAATTTTTGAAGTCGTCCATATTCAACTTCAATAATTTTTTCGGTGAAACGAAGATTATGGGAAAACAACTCATTTTTGGTAATTTTCTTGCGAAATGGAATGATAAAATCATTGAGATTGTATTTCGTATAACTTTTGAAATATTTATAAAAATCGTACTTTTTTGAGGTTCTACATTGAGATTGAGAGCAAATATCTCCAGTAAAAAAAAGAGATTACTCACTTCTGTTTATATATATATATATATATATATATATATATATATATATATATATATATATATATATTTCAGGTGCACAATCATAAAACAAAGTAAAAATACCATTTAAAATTACTTATCTGGTTATAAGTAAACGACAATGTATTCTCAAAAATATGATTTATGTATCATGTCAAGTTTTTAGAACAGTTATTGGGACTATGTACCTGACTTCTACTACTTAGTTTATATTCTGCTAGAATAAACTGATAAGCTATCAGTTGACGGTTATAAATTAATTAAAAGTTGACTAATATGTTTCTTAAAAGGAATGCATATGTACGCACTTTGATATGGTAATCATGATATAATTGATTGCATGACCCAATAATTATTGTTGACTTGATATTCATATGACAAAATGAAAGTTATCTACATTATTATAATGTTGTTTTGGAGTGTTATAAATGTTTCACATATTTTACTTATTGCCAAAAACAACAAAAACTTCCACTCATAAGTTCAATTAAATCATGAACACAGACTTTATTTTAAAGGAAATAATATTATAGATATTATATTCCCACACGAGCAAATCATAGATCATATTTACTGGCTGGCTGGTCAAGCCAGTTGTAAATTAAATTAATAAAGAGAAAAAAAAATTAAATCATAGAATTTTGTGCACTGAACCAATCAGATTCAAATCTCATTAACAAATTGCCAGTTATTGGCAATTGCCGCGGAATTTACACGACTAAATATGCGTTGCTTAGATACAACGTCCGTCAAATATGTGACGAGTAATTAATTGAAAAAAATGATATTTTTCGAGGAATTGTCATGTCAAATACCATTTGCAACTAGAATTTTACTTGTAATTTATGTGTCCTTACACTATTTGTTATTGAGGAATGAAATATTATTACATAAAATATTCTGTAGATAGTAATTAAACAAGAGGCTTTTATTTTGCCACATAAGTAATGTTAATTACGAATCGTTGTTACCTAGCAATTTGACAAGAAAACTATTCGAATAAAAACAGTTTTGCGAGTCAAATAGCTGTCAGGTCGAAACTGAAACATTAATGTAGTTTGTATGTTCATTTGGTTTCTAGGAGAAAGGTAAATAATGTTTTTCACGACATGTATAAAAAGTCCAACCTTCTTCTCTCGAATTAATAAGGAAACTTGCTTTTACCTCTCTAAAGAAGGAAAATGTAAAGTGTTATCAACAGTATGAACATGGATATTATAGAAGGAAATATTGGAAAAATTCATTATTATACATATTAAAAATTCTTGTTTAATAATGATATTTTTGTAGAAAAATTATGGCAATTATGTCTTTTTCTTTTCCTTTTCACATTATTTCACAATTTGACAACTTGAACTTGAATTGTAATATTGGCCATATTGTAATAATTGCACTGCAAATCGTCAAAGTTTACCTACATAACTTAATTTTATAGCTTATCATATTGCTGCGCCTTTTCATCCGAATAAATCAATTTTTAAAACATGCCCTGAAAAAATATGGTATCTAACACGAAAGGAAAGCACTTTTTGTGGTAAATAGATACGCTTTCCTATCTAGTTTGACTAATAACTATTGATCACTTGCTAAAAGTTACCTTCCTTTTCATCCGCTGTCAAAAAATAATTATTATTTTTGTATTAAGTGCGCGAAGTATGTGTTTTTAGTGCGTGAAATGTCACTTTTTTACGAGGTTTGTCGAGTCAAAAAAGTCAATCGAACGCACTAAAAACATTTCGCGCTCAAAATACAAACAATATTTTTTTTACAACTTTTTCCACCACCATGAAAAAAACCTTTTCCGAAAACGTGAAAAATGTTTTCACAGGGACTTCGCGCACGGTGTCAACATAACCTAATAATTGTGAAAAAAATGCCTACTTTATGCATTGTGATTAGAAAAAAAAATTGTTAACATTTTTTTGACAGTTGTTGTTTTTCTTTATGGCTTATTAGTTGAATTATCATCATATTAACGGTTCACTGGGGTAAACTTAGCTGGGTTTCCTGTGTTGTGGTAGGTTAAAATTTCGGTCCTATCTTACTCAACATTACGTTTTTATGAAAAATAGACTAGAAACTGTTTTCACATTGCTATTGCATTTCAAGTAATTTTTTATTATTTGTGTAAAATAGTAGCCAATGAAATTCTATACAACATTACAATATTATATTACTGTTCTATAATTGTAATGAGGTTTTTCAAGAGAACAATTTTAATATAAATATATAAATAAATTTTTAAAAATTGTCGTACGCTTGTTTTTACTAAAGGAAGATATCACTGCTTCTACCTTTCTTTCACCTTAAATTCTATTAACATACTCAATTACTATTCCAATGAATAAATACGTGTGTAATATATTTTATTATATCTGCATTATAATAGTATATCGTGCAACAAGTGCATAAAGTTGCATATTTTCCACGAAGTCTGAGAGTTTTAGCACGAGACGAAGTCGAGCACTGTAATCGGACAAGATGGGAATAGGTGATTCTGCACTAGTGGCACACTGTACTGTTTTTACGACCATATTACTGTATATTCTAGAACATAATTACATACCCGAAAGCTACTTGACATAAGGTCTATAATACAGTGCTGATAAATTTATGTAGAGTACCTTTCACGCATGCGTAGTGGTGACAATTACTATAAGAAATTATATTTCTTTTAAGACTAATAATCTTATTTTTTTCAGCAACTACATCAAGGTTACTGGTCCAAGAAACGCGAAACTAATTTGTATTAAAGACAAATCCCTCTTTGAATCGAATACGGAGACGGAAACTACCAAACCCAAAAAGGAGACGAAGCAATATAAGAGTTTCAGTAATTTGCCTACTCTAGGGAGAAAACAATCGAGAAAATTATCAGAATCCGATTCTCAAGTTATAGCTAACTTGCCAAAACAGTATACGATTAATATTATACAATATAAGATAGATTTTCATAAATATACCAAGCCCTTGATGATGTATAAGAAGAGTTCTCAAGTTTTGCCCTGGATTCTTACAAGCAAGTAAGTAAAATTTCAAAGTTCATAAGTAAAATTTAAGTCACTAGATATACAAAGTACCGAAATCATCCGCCATTTTTTGGCAAAACTACCCATGAAAATTAAAATATTAACATTATCATTTTTATCCTATTTCGGTAATATTTTTACAGTGCAAAATACACCAATCAAGCACTTTCACATATTTTTTTATAATCTTTTAAATGTTATAAAACCTGCAATTGAAAACGCAAGTTAGGTTACTTTTCTCACGTCAAATTAAAGTCATTTAATATGGCTGATTATTTATATTATCGCCATTTTTGGTCAAAAATGGCATGAATTCTTCTTATTTCAGTGGCGTATACATTTTATCCTCCACACATGTTACATTGCTCGACTTTGTTATCTTTCAAACATTCAGTTTTGCATACCTTTTATCGTGCACACTTTTAATCCGGGAAAAAAATTATCTTACACATATTTTATTTTGCGCATATTTTATCATCCACACATTTTACCTTCCATTCATTTTATGATCCATACATTCTTTCTTCGCCAGCGTTTCATCTTAAAAATATAATTATATCTTTCATTCATTTTATTACCCATGCAATTAACATACATACAATTAAATAAAATATTCATTGTTAAATGTTTCGGAAGAAAAAATGTGTGGAACATAAAATGAATGGAAGATAAAATGTGTGGAACATAAAATGAATGGAAGATAAAATGTGTGGATGACAAAATTATTTGGAATGTAAAATGTGTGTAAGATAACTTTTTTCGCGAATTAAAGGTGTGCACGATAAAAGGTGTGTATGATTGAATGTATGCAAGATAAAATGTCGAGCAATATAACATGTGTAGAGGATAAAATGTATACGTCTCTTATTTCATTGTAAATTAATAATAGCTCGCAAATCTCTCACCTTACGATTACGTTCGTGTATTCGTTTATTTCCTTTTCTGTTAGATTTACTTGGTGAAGGTTTTCCAGGAGATTTTGGTTTTTTTGTAGGAATCAAAAATTTGCTTGGTGCCCAATCTGGATGACATTCATACATTTCATCACTTGGTGCACCTTCAAAATTCTAAGTAGTACAAAAAATATTTTATTTGCATATGTTATACCTTTAATGAAATGCCTGGAACAAACTCGAGCATTTTTCAATTTTGTTCCTTGCAAATCACTTCGCCCAATTGCCTTCAACCAAGCCTGATGTCGCCTTTTCTTCAACTCAGTTTCTCTACCTCTTGTGTCAGTAATAGTAGGTATTCGAAACAATGAAACATTATCTTTATTCCATCTACTACTACATCCAACCACACAACATGTTAGTGGCCTCTTAATTTATCTTAACCTTAAAACAAAATATAGAATAGTCGTTATGAAGTACTAAATATTTACATGTAAAAATCACATTTAACACAATCCTATTCGATGACATGTATTAAATTATCTACATTGTGTCTCTTATAACCGGCCTTAGTAGATACTTACCTAAAATATCGACAATAAAATACAATATCATGCAAAATATTGCAAACTGTAATTTTCATCTGCCTACCGAACAGCTGAGAGCAGCCATGTTGTGACGTAAGATGCACGAATCAAGCTGTTTTTTCGCGTTGAATCGTATTCAATGATGACGTCATAAATTGAATGCACTGGTTAGAACCATATTTAGTACGTCATTTTGGTTGGTAGATTTAACAATTTTAACAAAAAAGAGTAGTTGTAAAATTGCTCTTCTTGTAAATTTAATTAATAAAAATGAAGATGAATCATATGCTGCCGCTAAATATGTTACTATTACAAGAAAATGCTGATGTTTATATAACTTTTTTTTTATTGTTATTGAAATGTACTGAACTCATACGACAATACAAATGTTTGAATATTGGATTCATTAATAACCAGCATCAAACCAGTGTATTGCGAAAAAACAGCTTTTATATCTCTTTAACAACGCATTGGCTCTTTGGATTACGGTACTTTGTATATATAGAGAGTTCAAGACAAATTATATAAAATTTTGATACAACTCATCTATTTTATTTGCAATCAGGTGGACAGTAACAGTAACTTATTTTCAAAAGATTTGTATAGAAAAAAAAACCTTATTTTGCGTCTATGACAAAATTGTTACTACACTAAAAGTAGTGCGTTAATGGGTCCGCATTAATAGTCTAGTACAATTATTTTTTGAGATTGGTGGCTCTTTTGAAATATCTTGTCAAAAATATCAAATGACAAACTCTCAGGATTAAATCATACAGTTTAGTCCAACAGTGTATAATATAGTAACAAGCAAATATTTTGTTGGTCGTAAAAACAATTTTATATTGATAATTTTGATTTTTGTTGCTGATTGCAGATAAAATAAAAAAGTATTACTTCCAGTCATTGTATAACTTCATTAATAAAAATTGTAATGTTTTTTTTCAGAATTACTGATTCCTTGTTCGACCATTTGCTAATTTCCGTGATTAACGAAACCAACCTCGATGGCCTCGTACAAAAAATGTACCAAGCAGAATTTGAAACGATGTGTTAACTTATTATTTTTTTTTTTAATAAAGTTCACCTTTGGTAATTTGTCTTTCATTGGGGTGAGTAAAACGAGATTTTAACATTAAATTTATTTATTTTCGATAAATAAAAATATACACATATGCTGATCAGCATAACTTAAAATCACCTAATTGTAAAAATTAATACACGAATTGGTAGGAAATGTAAAATGGAGTTGAAAGGTTAAAATAGCGGGACGCCTTCACTGCACATGGTCGGGTCGACCTCTTCGGGCGGGTACACTACGTTGTAGATTTTCATGCAAGCGGCGTACGCGCAGTTCTTACGGGCTATCTTCTTATTTGATCCTGTAAACACAAAAACATAATTGCATTATTTCTTCCGACAGAAAATGTTAGCTACATTGTAAAATTCATTCACTTTCTTAGTTGTAGATTATAAACACAAAAACATAATTGCATTATTTCCTCCGACAAAAAAAATGTTAGCTACATGAAATAAAATTCATTCAGATTATTCCTCGGAAACGTTTCAGAACTAAAAATTCTACGCAACTAAATTATACTTTTGATTAAAATGAGTTAAAATAAAATTTCGCACTAAATGTATGCACGCAAAATTTAGAGTATATATTAAAAAAATAACAAATTTGAACGGTGGTTAACCAAAAATGTTCCAACAATATTAAATGTACATATGAAACATGGTTTTGGTTAAATAGTTTTCTTGGTATCATTTTCTGTCTTTTTTATAAGAAGTTAGATATTGTTGTTTCAACAATACTAAAAATGTGACTAGAACCGGTGGTAACTGACACCATGATTTTGGTTATCATTGTTTATTTTTGGAATATACCCATAATTTACTGTTGAAAGACAAAGAAACAAGAACAATTTTAATTCGCTTGAAAAATCTATAAATAAAGATAATAAAAGTAAAGAAATCAATTATTTATCAATTTGAATGAAAAACTAGAATTGTTACAAAAAGTTTTAAATTTTTAAAACTGTAATACGCATGATCAAAATTTGAAATATATGCTTCATGAATCGAATTGAGAAAATCATTCCGTCAGAATTGAAATTCTCAGTTTTAGATTGTACAAGAAGAAAATTAACAGTTAATAAAACTGAAATCTGAGGAATCGAACACTAAAAATATAATGACCAAGCCTACTATTTCGCGAACTTGTTGAAACTATTAGGGCTAAGATTTTCTCACCTGTTCCTTTTACTTTTACAGAGAAGGTAACAATTTAACTAAGAATGTCAGTTTACAAAAATATCATTTCTGTTTTAGTTCCAGTAATGTTTTGCGTGTTAACAATTTCCGGCTTTGTTTTTATAAAAAACGTTTCGTATTTACAAAATTTGTAAGAGGAAACCCATTTAGAATATTGCAATCATTAATCATTTTATTTGATTTGGTAACAATAAAATAATGAAATTGTAACCAATAATAATAAATAATTTTGGTTCTGTTTTTCAACGATTCCAATACCGATATCAACTTAAAATGACACGAGCGTTCTTAGCAATTTTATGGGTACTAATGCCTGTGTTCCGCCGGGATAGCGCTAGTTTATCAAAAGGTAGCGCTTCTTATTATTAGCGCTAGATGCGTATTAAACGGTATGTATTTCTTAAACAACTGAATACTATTAACAGTATTAACTGACAGTTCTATTAGCTTAACCACCGACAAACACAAACAGATGAACAGTCAAACGGCGTATCCCGGCCACAAAATTCGAAGTAGTTATCACGATTGAACTAGATGGCGTTACGCAGATTACATTCGTCCAGTTAAAGTTTCCGGAAACCAGAGACAAACCGTCATTTTAAATTTCAATAAACTAATTAATTTCCATATTTTTTTATATGTAAAATAAAAATAGTAGACATGTATTTTTTATTTTAAAAAATACTTAATAGACAGAAACTAGGCAGATGTAGAGGTGGTAACATTTCAGTGAAATTAGATTCCGAAATCTGTTCGGGTTACCATGTCACATGAATTTTATAATTTCTCGTCAATATTTAATATATTTGAATAATTTTTAAATCATTACACTCTATTTAACCCAAATTTTAATTGGCATTATAAATTTCTTTAAAATACGTCTTCATTTCTGTTCGTTTCTTACCTTTGCCATAAAAATCAAGGCCATCAACAGTGGCCTTGATAATAAACATTATATGCGGGGTGGTTCCGCTCTTGGAATGCTCTTCATAAGTGACGTCGTCCCTCATTTGGTTCAACAACATGACTGGATTCAGCTGATGAGGATTTTGTGGAAGCTGTTTCGCTGGTTTGCGAGTTTTTGCAGGTACTTGGAACGGTTTGATCTCTTGAAGTTTAGCTGTCAGATCTGGGGCGTTGTTTCTTACCACTGCTTTCGCCTAAAATGCAATATAAAATAGAACCTAACCTACTTACTGGCTATTTTGATACGACAGGATGAGATCATGAATTAATATGTTCAAACTTTTATCTACAATACGCCTAAAGTTGTTAGTTAGCTACAAATCTATGTATAAATGAATTACAATAAAGTTCAATATTTGTACAATTGAAAAATTATTAAATTTTTATAATACTGTCACTATTATTATAAATGCAGACCTAATTTCAGCTAATAATAAAGTGGTTTTGTAAGTTTAATAGAAAGATTTCTACATTTACGATATATAAATCTGTTCCAAAAGTAATAAATATTATGTATTAATATTTCATGCATTGTCTTTTTCAAATTTTTCTTAGTCCTTACTCCATTTACAATTGGCTAATCATACAGAGGCGTATACATTTTATCCTCCACTCATGTTATATTGCTCGACTTTGTATCTTTCAAACATTCAATTTTGCACAGCTTTTATCGTGCACACTTTTAATCCGCGATCTTCCATTCATTTTATGTTCCATACATTTTGTCTTCGCCACTGTTTCATTGTACTTATAACTTTCATTCTTTTATTGCCCATGTAATTATCATACTTATAATTAGATAAAATATTCAGTGTTAAATGTTTTGGAAGATAAAATGTGTGAAAGATAAAATGTGTGGATGATAAAATGATTTGGAAGATAAAATGTGTGTAAGATAACTTTTTTCGCGGATTAAAAGTGTGCACGATAAAAAGTGTACAGGTGTAGATGATAAAATGTATACTCCTCATCATGCATAGAAAATAATAAGTCGTTAATAAAAGATTTTTTGGTAAAGCAAAAATTATAAAAGCAGTTCTTTTATAATTTATTTAATTAGAAAATGTTGTTTTAAATTGGTTTTTTTGCTATAATACAAGTAGAATCAGTAGATATTTTTACTTACAATTTTAATCATTTTAAACTAAAATCAACGATAATTTTGGTTAATAGAGTTTTTTTTAAGATTTTCTATTGTTTATTTCGAAAAAAAAAAAAATACTGCATATAACCATAAAAAATTCACAAAGTTCGAAAAATATACTCTCGCGAAAAACAGTAGTATTTGGTGACGTTGCGTTCAATGCTTAGAAAGAAGCCTGGAATGTGTGAAACGAGCCTAATTCTGAATTTGGTATCGCTGTTTATTTAGTGCTTTTTTGTATTTTGTTTTTGCCATAAGTGAATTTTGAATTGATTATTAATAATGTTAAAATGTCAATAATTTTTATTTTATTTTATTAAAATCTATGCTCAACTAATATAAGATATGTTTTTTTTTTTTGTAAAAGAAGGATGTCCAAAGAGGCCTATTATTACTGAGTTTGGATATCGGATGATTTCACAAGTTGTTCAGTTCAAACTAAGACTCGTTAAGAAGATCTAATCTAAAATATGGTTAGCAAAATCATGCTTCTATTAGGTCTTGCACATATTTTTAATATTGCTTATTTTTTCTAATGCGGTATCGTGTAATATATTCCATAACTGTAATAATACAGTAGATTGGTATTCTTGAATAGTTACAAAACCTACAGTTTCTAGGTAATAACAATTTAATTTTCCCGCTAATTTAAAATGTGCTTAAATTAATGTTATATTATTTGTAGCGAAACCAAAATCAAACGAAATGTAAGTAATTCGACAATACTGGTTTTTGGTTTGTGTAACTTACTTTTATAATTTAATTTTATTAGAATGCCGTAACAGATGAAAATAAACCGGAAGATCTGGAAAATACATTAGCCGAAAAACAAGAACAACTTTCATTATCACTGCAAACAAGTACAAATAGTAGAATTTTAGACAATTTCCTTAGACCTAATGATAGAGAAAAAGAAACATAAGATTCGCTACTCGCCAAATTCTTTTTAGCAAATGGCAATTATCTTTTTTATTTTCATAAAATAAAGAAAAATCTTATATTTTTTCAATATTTTTTTTTCCTGATTGATTTTATTTCTAATGATAATTTTTTATTATTATTCGTAAATAATTTGATAAATATATTGTATTTGGTATCAAATTAAAATTCTATGCATATCTAACAAAAAACGCATAATTAATCGCGGTGAATTATTAATGTAAATTAACAATTTAATAAACCATTTAATTATCCTAATTTTAATTAACCGGAAAATATAAAACTTAAATTGAATTTTCACTTATTTTAGATATTATATGCAAATTTTACTAATTTCTAAATAAGAATTATTTTCGTGCAAGACCTTATTGTTAATTCAGAGAGTAGCATGTAGTATAAACATTCCTAAGACGAACCAGGCTTCAAGTATCACAGATACTTATTTCGTGACAAGTTTAACTTGCATTTGCAAAGGTCAGCTCACACCGAGCCGTTGTGCGTCACCTCCACGTTGCTTACCAATGTCTACACAATCCTTGGCCACACAACCGTACCGGCTGACAATTCAGTAACAATGAAAATACACCATGAGATATTTTTGGATAGAAAGTAATTGTTGACAAACCTGTCCATCTGCTGCAGTAACGCCAAGTTCCGCTTTAATAGTTTCCATCGATGCTCGAATTTGTTCTTTTACGAACTCTTGCTGACGACCACTGATCTATTTAACATACACATTACTCGAGTGCTTTAGAAAGAAATCTCCTAGTTTGTGCGTGGAGTACACTTAGGACTAAGCTCAAATATGACTACGTACAATACTAATGAAGATTCTTATTACTTTTGGAACATACGTCGTGTATCGAAGACGAATTTTAATGTTACGCGATCAATAACAGAAAATAAACTATTAATCAAACTTACAATACATTAGTGTACAATTATAAGCCAATAGAATACAAGAATAATTAAAGATTTGAGAAATATTAATACAGTTTTGATAATTTACAATATAGTGACATAGAAACATAATTATAACAAGCCTTTGAGTTATAAATTCCGCAAAGTTTATTACCAAAACCCGATGATTTTTTTGCTAAAAAAGTACTTAAAAGGTTTGTTCTAATTATTACTATGAGTTCTGCAATTTTATAAATTTATAGGATGTCTTGTTTGTCCAATGATAAATACAAAAAATCAAATCTATGTACAAACGATTTTTACCCATGATTAATAAAGACGTATCCTTAAAAACCCTTTTTATAAATGACGTCGAAGCAAAAAGAAAAAAAAATGATACTGTTTTCAAAATACGCTTTATCTTGCACATTTAAATTCCTAACATTAGGATAACCGTAAAAAGTACAAATGTAGAAATTAGTAGCTCAGAAAATAATCCTTACTTATGTTTAAGTACATAATCGCTTACGATAGAAGAGATTAAAAATGAGCTAAGAAATACGCATTAAAAATACGTTAAAATAAATAAGATTTTATTTTTTAGTATATATTGAGCTGTATTGCGACATATGTGATTTATAAATATTGCAATTTTAATCCGATAGGTATAATAATTTTGTAAATATTTAAGAATATCAAAAAGAATGTGTAGTTATAGGTAATGACTATTTTCTTTGCTAATAATTGTTGCATTTAATATTTTATTGTAGTGTTATCCTATTTAAATAATTGAATCTGAGCAGAAATTTTTAAATTAAAATAACTCCTAGCCTTAAAATCAATTTACAAATAAAAAAACTCATTTTTCGAAACCTAAAGAGCGCGATTGTTTTAGTACTGACGATGAGACGAAAGAGAGTTGGTAATAATTTTAATTTTCCAATTTTTTCTTCAAATTTCAATAAATTTAAATTCTGACATAATCGATTCACGAAACGAGTGAATTTAATGTTAAATTGAGATTTTTTTTAAATATTTGTATTGGTAGACATTGTATAAGACGCGAAGGCACTACGATAGTTTTGCTTGATAATGAGACTGCAAACTTGACAATAGTGGAAAAAATAGTGGAAAACTTAAAACTGCAATCCCGCTATTTTTTCACTGTTGTGAAATTTGTAGTCCATTTCTATGCAAATTGATCACAGCGCCTGTTGGACATACCAACGCTGGTCCTTTGTATCGTAATGGAACCGGCAACTTTGATAAGAGTGCAGAAAAGAGCGGGAAAGTTTAATAAACACCAGGGAAAATTGAAATTTTCATTTTCAAAGTTGCTGGTTTTATTGTGACTTAAAACGAACTCAGCGCTAGTATATCCAATTATTGAAAATTATGAAGGGAATTAGCAAAAGCAAAAAAAAAAAACAATCCGTGTATAAATTTGATAAAGTTAACGTCATTAATTTAGTAAATATAATCGTAGAAATAATATACAGGTGTTCTTTATAAGACGCTAATGATTGTGATATCGAAAAAAAGATACGAAGTAAGTTAAATTGGGGCAAAGTTGTGGCATTAATAGGCCATTTCAATGATGTATTTGTTTTCCCGAAGAAATGCATGTTGTTAAATATGAGCAAAAAACGGTCAATTTACTTATAACCTCCTTGTCTCAATTCATACAGAAGAGAGAAAAAAATCTCTATTTAATAGAATTAAAGGCAACTTTAAACCCTATATGAAAATTGAAAGTTAGTATGAATTTCCCGAAAAGTGTACGATCTACAAAAATTTGTAGACCGCTGATAATTTCTCGTAAAAAAAGTGTCTGTAAAATGTGCAACACAGAAACTTATATGAATTGAAATAAGAAAGTTGTAAGTAAATTGGACAAAATCAGTTTTTTGCTCATATCTAATGACCTATGCATTTTTTCAGGAAAAACAAATAATAATCATTAAAATGGCAAACTTATGCGGCAATTGTGCTCCAATTTAACCGACTTCATATCTCTTAGCGTTCTCGAGATCCCAACGGTTAACCTCGTAAATCACACACCCTGTATATATAATAGATTTTATATAACGAAAAACGTCCATATTAAAAAACAAATTATCTGTGACTTACTTGGTCCAACTTCTCATCTCCCTCCATATACCAACTGGAAAACAGCTTATGCATGGCGAAGCTAGCCACATGCAACCAGGACACATCCTCCTCTTCCTGTTTCTCTCCGCCCTCTACTTCCATGGGCACCTCCTCGCTTTCCAAACTCGTGCTACTTTGGCTCGCGGACAAAGGAGTTGAGATTTTAGACAGGATTATATGTCGCAGAGCATTTTCAGCTGCGGCTGTCTTCGCAGCTGTCTTGGATTTGCCATATCCAATGTGCTCAACGCCCTCAATAGTCACAGACGCGCAATAGGTTTCCGGGTCTACGTGGTAGAAGTTCTGAGCTGCCCCTTTGTCCAAGAAAGTGAATTTCTGGCCTCCGACTAACTCGTTGAGGACCATGAGGGCGTTTTTAGGGACGAGGATTTTGCGTAAACGACGGTTTCGGCGACCGCGTTTCTCTTTCTTGGAAATTTTACCTATAAAAAAATTAATGATGAAGAGTTGTTGTAAATAGTTGGTTTTTAATTAAAAATGTCAAAAGATTCAGAACACAAAGTTAACATTTCTAAATGGACTCAACAAATTAAATTTGGAATCAACATTTAGATTCAAATTTGCACAGAGGATTTGTCATCATAATTGTAATTTCTTAATTTTGAATATTCATTGTCATTATTGACGCTCAACCCTAGAAGATTTTTAACCACAAAGAAGTGAAGTTTATCTGATCCATGACAATGGGGTATGTGACCAAATTTTGATTTTTACATAATACTAGACAAAAAATAAAATATCCGTATTTTTTTAAATCGATTCATTATTCGTAGTTTAGAAAAAAATATTGTCACGTCATCGTGGTAGAATTGTAAAATAAAAGAGGTAGACTGGGACTGTAAGAAATAGACTACCTGCCTTTTTCTGTTCTCCGGAACATTAAATTGCTAATAACTTTATTAATGTCAGCAAATGTTTAGTTTTTATTATTTTATGACTTATACACAGAAATTCTGTAAAGGTCACATGCCCCATTTTAGTTGCATTTTAGTGGAAAGGATTATCAGCCTAAAGCCTCTGCAACCTGTCTAATCGATATTAATTTGGAATAATTCGTTCAGACTTTTTTTGGTAGCAAATAAAAAATTCCAAAGCCAAAAACTATCGATCTTTTTCTTTCTCAACATGATGATTTTGAAATTTTCAACATGTCTATATTTTGCTTATTTTACGTAGCAATTTTAATTGCAATGGATACAATATTTTTGATAATTCCACTACTAGGAAAGAAGACAAAATGTAAGTGGATAAATTGGATATTTTTTTCTTTACCTTGTCTAAGACAATACATTCTTTTCAATATTTTTGATGTCAAATAAATAAAATTATTTTCACTTCAATTTAATACTATACAATCGGTTCAAATTCTATTTAAATCTCGGAAATATCTTGACAAATAAATATAAATATTTGACAGCTATAAAAAAAATTCCATAATATATATCAAAGTTACCAAGAAGTAAAACAACCTAATTATTTAGCAAATGAGTTACAGAATATAACTGTTGATAAATCAATTTGCTATCATTAGCTTGCTAAATATTTAGCAAAATTTTACAGAGTTCCACCACTGGTTTCTTGATGGCATTTTGTTTCAAAGATGTGTCCTGTCGAAATCAAATCTTTTCAACAAAATGCGAAGCTAGCAAGTGTTCATATAAATAAAAATAAATCCGGCCAAATCAAACCAATAGTGGTATTACTATCGCTTATTAGTTTGCGATGTTGGAAATTTCAACCTAAAATCATTTACTTCACTCCACTTCCAACAGATCGAAGTCCAGGAACAAGACAGAGGACCTACAGCTTATAGTGAGTTTCTAATCACTCGGATACAGCGATATATTATTTTTAGTTATCCTCACTGGGATTTGAACCCCAAATCTTACACTACTCTAAACGAGTTGGAGAGCGCTAATCAAGTGAGTCACCACTTCCTATAAATGTATTTTTTAAGTTTACCGCATTTTTTACATTTTGTTTTCACTTTGCGTCGTTTAGAGAACTTCACGAATAAACATTTTTACTTCTGACGTTCAAGCGTAACAGTTGGTTTTTTTTTTTAATTAATTTTTTGATTTTGTATGTCCCCTTTTTCATTATCATTTCATTTTTGATTCACATCAATTGAATATCAGAAAATATAAAAGATTCAAGGTAAGTTAAATTACCACATCATTAGTTAACGAAAATATTATTCTGGTTGATTTTTGCATTCTCCCATATTTCGAATACAATGAAAAAAATATTTGAAACAGATGCTTATAAGATGTATCCAGTCATATAATTTATCAGGGTCACATTTATAAGTTAATACAATATTTACTACCCTTCAAATGAAAGAAATATTAGATTTAAAACTGACAAATCTTGTTACTTTTTTATTATTTCAAATCTATTAATAATCATTATGTGCGGCATACAATTTGACTTGCATTTCACTGGTGTCTATTGATATATTACAGTCTCTGAAAGAGACAACTTGCAGTTGTTTCCAAACAGGGTGTTTTTATTTGATTAAGGCTTGTAATTATTTGCTAAGTACTTTATAGTGTTTTTCATAGAAAATAAATTAAATTTTTCAAAGAATTTCAACAATTTTGCTCTATACAATTAATGGACACTTGGTAAAATTGGCAATAGCTATTTTTAAAAGAAAGTAAAGCATGATTAAGGAACTTAACATAACCCAACCTAACCAAACCTAATCAAGTCTAACCTAACTATACTAAACCAAACTTAATCTTACATAATCTAATCTATACTAAACAATAGTAAAAGAAATAAAAAGAAACAATAGCTTTTATTTTCCCAAATTAAAAATTATTTGCAAAAAAATTATAATACTGTACGAATAAATTGCTTCATTTGATTAAGTATTGGCGAAGCTGGGATTTGAACCCCAGATGTCACTCTCCGTTATTTCGAGTGTTAAGTGAGCCACCGCTGCTCGTTTATATAAATATACCTAGCATTAAAATTTACTGAAGAATTTCTGATTTTATTAGTAAATTAATTATGAATTCAAAATTATGTGTACACAAATATGTAATCATAATACTGCTTATTATTTTTAAATTATTTATAAACTTTTATTTTTTATGTGTAATAAAATAAAAGTTGTTTTTATAGTTTATACGCAGTAAGCAATTTTCTTTTAGACGCAATAACGATGAAATGCAACTTACCAAATTTATTTTTGAAGATCAAACTTTTCTTTTTGGTGTCTCCATTTTCTACATCAACTTCCATTTTACTCGGTTGTACATTTGGTTGTGGTTGGGCATTTGGTTGCGTTGGTAAATTCTGTGTTGGAGAATTCTGTTGTCCCGGCTGTGACGGTACACTCTGCTGCGATTGTACATTCGGTTGTTGCACATTGGGTTTTGGTGGTTGTTGTTGTTGCACATTTGGTTTTGGTGGTTGTTGCACATTAGGTTTCGGTTGTTGCTGCTGCTGCTGTATCTGCTGACCAATTGGCGGGTTATTACCTACAGTGGGTTGGTTGGGGCCCCCTACGTTGGCGTTGGTCTCGTTCTTCACTTCTTTCTTCAGGGCGGACTTGAGCGGCGCTGGAGGAAGTGGCGTGTGCGGTTGTCGTAGGAACGGCTGTTGTTGCTGTGGTTGTTGTTGCTGAGGGGGTTGAGCGGGGCCCTGGGGCCGCGGGCCGCTAAGACGGGGACCCCCGGGGCGCGGGGCCTTCTGCTGGTACTGAGTACCACACAAGATTTACCTTAGCGGTGTGAGAGTCATATAGGTTACTGCTAAACCACGGATGAGATAGCAGTAAAGGGTGGTTTTACGTGTAGCGCGGATGAGACAATAGGATTTTAGTTCTGACAGAGGTGATTTCTTCTTTCATTTTGTACAACATAAATAACATAATCTAATATGTTCTTACGATTTTAGAAGCTAAACTGATAAAAAACTAAAAATTCTCTGGTTTATTTTCAGTCCATAAATTAAGATGTCTTCAATTTGTTTCTAGACTATTTTGTTTCCCTACTTGATAGCCTTACGTAATTTTAAGCCAGAAATATCTCATACACTCATGTCTTATACTCAATATTTCAGGATTTATTATTTAATAGACCAGGGGCGACTAGTTTTTAGTAATTGATTACTGTTATGAAAAATAATGGATTAATCATATAATCAAATTCATATAATTATATAATTGACTAATCAAATAATTAATAATCTGAAACTACATCCAGTTAAGACTGAAAGAAAAATATCACTCTAAAAATATCCAGTCATCAAAATATTAAAATATGTGTAATAAAAATATGTGAGAGTCGGTAAAAATATTATTGTTTGATAAAAATACATAAAAATGATAACCTACATTCATGATTCAACACGGGAATGAAGTTATCGTAAGTTCGCCACAACAGCTATGAATTTATTGGAAAAATTTACGACTAATTGTTGCGTATTAACAGACAAACAAGTGTCAAAAACATTTAGATCACGGCAAAAACGCTAGAGCGATTTAAGTCATTTTTGACCCGAGTTGTCGTTACTTCGCAGGAATTATAAGCAAATTTTACCAATTAAATTCATAGCTCGAATTATATTTTCTTGATTATTTCACGAATAATGACAACAGTTTAAACACAAATTTTTTGATATCAACAAAATGTAACCATGATTATGATACCGTGGGTTTATCAAATTTATTCTCGAAAAAACTACATACGCCCATCAAATGAAGCATTCTGATAGGGTGAAAATTACGTGTGTGGAATAATCAGGTCAAAATTTAATCAATTAATCAAATAATCGATTAATCAAAATAAAAGTTTGATTAATTGATTATTCTTAAAACTATAATCAAATGATCGGTTTTGGATTAAATTTGATTAATCCATTATTTTTCCTAGCCCTGGTCAAACCTGGTATTCAGACATTTTAAACAATTACTTTAGTAATTAGCTTTGTGCTAAACATAATTTTATTGAATATCGCCCATAAATTCCGTAATATTGAGGTTCGAGTATGAGAATATAAAGTATTTTCGTCTTAAAATTTCTTAAGGAATAAAAGCTATGGCTATTGAGTCGCAGGACGTGTTGTATACGTTAAAACTATTATAAAAGTATCACTAAACTATTTTTCATATAAAAAGTTTGATACTTGCATACTTTACATTTGAAATATTATTTTTCGAAATATTTATCACGAAACATCTGGTAAAAACATAAAAAGTTGATCAACTCAAGCCGTTATAGTCGGAAGCATAAGTTCTATTACAATTTTAATGTTTAATGCATAAGAAAATATTATTATTCAAAAAATATATATTACTTTGAGGAAATGTCTGCAAAAATCTAAAACGAAGAACATATTACATCGGTATATCTAATTGTTGTCATCACCGCCAAACAAAATGTAAAATCCTTTACAAATGTCTCATC
The DNA here is from genome assembly GCA_035578165.1 of Stenolophus ochropezus. Taxonomy (NCBI): domain Eukaryota; kingdom Metazoa; phylum Arthropoda; class Insecta; order Coleoptera; family Carabidae; genus Stenolophus; species Stenolophus ochropezus. The sequence continues at coordinate 25,634,556 of JAQOWZ010000008.1, forward strand.
AACTCGTTTACAAGTACACATAAAAGACACTAGCCATTCGTTTATCCAAATTACAAAGGAACTTACACTCTCTCCAATGTAAACATTCATTGCATTCATCATATCAATCAGTCAAACATGTTTGTGAAATAGTCGCTAATTTAATTTCAAAATAATATTTATAATTTTATATGAAGTTGTTCTCAAAATTTTTCGACATACATTTTAGCCTAGCATGTTTTGAAAACAGACCGGTGATACGATCTTTTATGATAATGATAATAGGACCGACAAAATAGACAACAAAAATTGCAATTTTTAATATTACTCACTGAAACATAGAAATAGAAAACTAACTGGCAGGTTTTTATTAAGGCGACAAACGTGCCTGAGTCAGATAGATGTCGCCACCCTTCTTCGTATAACACTTTTACGTCTGCGCATTATCTCCAAATGAATAATACTTCGAGTAAGTCTTGATTGTTACAAATATTTTTATTGTATAAATTTATTATCTTCTTACTTTTACGTGCCCAAAGACTACTTGCCTATCTCGGCTCGCATTTTCAACATTGTTGGCTATATTTAAGAGATTTTACAGTTTCTAACCTAACATTTTGACCATATTTGCAATTTCCTGGCTTATATGTTTAAAGTTTCCCACTATTTTTACAATGTTGCCGGTCCTATTACAAAAAAACATCGTACCGCCAACGTATTCTAAAAATTCTTACAACAATGGTTGAAAATACAACAGCATTCGCGATTTATTAGAAAAAGATACCTTATAATAAATTTTTGAATGTATAGTTAACAATAATTTTTCGGAATCTAATTTTGTGGTTAATATGGTTGAAAATGGCTTACCCAAGGCGACATTAATGATTTAAAATGCTTACTCGTGAAGATACAAAATAAATATTTGTTAAACTCGTGACAATGACGTACATAAACAACGATTGATTTTTGGCAATTCATAGTTTGCGGTTGCTATGGTCATAAGAATATCGTTTTACTCCTTGCAATAATGCATTTTGTGATTTTACAAAATGTCAATTGTAAAAAGAATTTCACTTTTGCAGTTTTCCAGTCTTAGTAGTGCTCTTTCACACTCTCAAGCATCCAAGTTCCTATTGACCTGAATACAAAGAATGGCTCTACATCTACCTATATCCCTACTGCACTACCCAGGCCTTGTATAGTCTACATCTTTCCGCAGACTGGCCTATTACAAACAAAATATATCAGTATGTCGCCTAACACAAAAATATTAACTCTCCCTATACAAAATACGTGATACCTATACAATTGTAACTGTAACTTTACCTGGCCACCGGGAACGAAGTTCTGCTGCAAGTTCGGTCTTCCGCGTCCCATTCCTACTATCAATCAAATCATTTTGTGCTCAATATATATCAATATTTCACTTACCATTGTTGAAGTTTGAGTTGGCGGGAGGACGCCGATTATTGTAAGACATTATGATAGAAAAACACTTTGCTTTAAAAACAGCGTCAAAATGGTGGCACAAACCGTAGCTTCTCTACGAGAGGAGAGGACCAAAGGCGCCTAACGATTGTGTGCTTTAACGGAAAGCTTGTTTACAATACAAAGTACATAACATCCAATAGCGTAGAATAGAATTCGAGGCAAGCCAATTAAAATGCAAGACATGCATTTGTAAGCAAAGCTTTATAAGTTTTAGTTTGTGTCACTGCCGCCAGATGGCTGAATAAAGTAAAATTTTATATGCAGTGTGTTTTATTTACTTTAAAATTACTAAAATACAATTAACTCTATATATTTTATATGAATAATATGGATTTCATATTATATTCAATATCTTTATATAATATTTTTGTATGAATTATTATAATTGCATTGTACATGTAAATTCCATAAAATACAAGTAATTAATTACATTTATGTGTGTAAAATGTACTGCTAAATATATTTATGTGTATGATATGTATACCATAATTATTACTTATTGTTTAACAATAAAATATTTGTTGAAAATATCGCAAATAAACGCACCATACGTCTGTATGACGTAAGCACAACGTGAAAGCAAATTGCAAACGTCAGTGTCATTGTGTTAGTCGGATACGTGTCAAAATTATAGAAATACTTCAAAATAAATAAATATAATGGTTTTATTTACATTATAAGTGCATGTTATAGCAATACAAATTAAAATATTGTTATAATAAAATTTAATTTAGTCGGTAGGCCGTTAAATTTTTTTCTACCACTTACAACCTTTAGTACGCATGCGCCGAAACTTTGAAAGCATGGAGTTCAAATCTAAACGTGTGAAATTTTTTACTCATTCGCGTTTTGGGTCTCGTGAAGTGAAGATCTTACCATGCCTGCTCAAAAGTTAGATAAGCAACACTCGTTGAAAATACTAAACATGGAGCCTACGGGAGTTTCTACGAACTCTCATCAGCAACTGATGAGTGATTATGATAATAGTGTAGTGTCGCCGGGTCCGATCATGCGAATGAGGGATATTCCGAAATCGAAATGGTTCACTGTTATAATTCTGTGCTATGTGAATCTCATAAACTATATGGACAGGTTTACACTAGCTGGTAAGTGCTGCTTGCAGTTTTTATTTATAATTTGGCGTAGTTTTGATGCAACACGTGGATTACCACGCCCCCATTTTGCCGGTAAACTACTACCAAACTTTTAAGATTGTAAAAACTTGATGCATACGTCACATAACCTAATTCTCCAGTAAATAAATATTTCTTTTTATAATTTATAACTTATAACATTCATAATTTTAAAAATATTTCTGTAAAACAAATGCTTATTTTCAATGTGTCAGTCATTTTCAATTGTTTTATTCCTATTAAGGTTATGTAAATAAAAACAAAAATGTATCACTACATTTTCAGTCTGTTTTACAGATTTTCTTTAATTGAATATATTTGTACAAGTTTTTACAAGTACCTGTTAATGAGCTTTCGTAAAAGTAATGTAATTTTAACGGTAGTGAATTCCAATATATTAGAAAGTTATATTGAAAATATTTTTATGATATAGTTCACACAATTAAAAATTTATTAAGCTAATAGTATTTTAAATATGTGAATTATTAACAATCCAATATGACTGTTTTATAGTTTTTAAATTTATATTTATTATACTAATAATCATTACATAAATCACGTCCTGTGTAAATAAAGATAATGAATTTATAAATAGATATGTAAGGTATTTTAAGCTGCAGTTTCTAGCCAAATTGCTTTTTAAATACAAGTAAAATTGTAAACAAGGGATGACAAAAATGTATACTACATCGTTTGTCAATCAACTCAAATGACGTCACAGACTAGACTGTCAATTGTTTACTAGATTTATTACCCTACATTGAAATTGATTGATTATTTATCAATATGTTTACTATTACATTTTGAAGAAATGTATTATTAAACTGTACATGAAATAAAAAAAATTACAATCACTCCACTACTTGTCGTTCAATTGGCAGTTCCTTATATATTTCTTAGGTCTAGCTGTTTTTTTTTATAATAATAATATTTCATATTTCCACAATTTATCTTTTAAAAAGACTTATTTCATATTTGATAACTGCGTTTGTCAAATTCTTTAAACATATGAAAAATTAATCTGTTTTAATTAAATTCCATAGCCTGAATGATGTTGAACACCAATATAAATAATATTTTTTTCTGTTAAACCAGAAGCTATATGTATATAGAATTAATGCAGGGTCATAGAAAAATAAAAATAATAGTGAAAAATTATATTAAAGGTATTTTTCTAGCAAATACACTATGGAGCTTCAAATAAAGTACTATTTCCGGTTGACCAATTGTAATCAAAATGTAATCAACTCTTGTCAATATAAAAATATTTAAATTAAATATATAATAATTTTTTATTTCATAAAAATGTTAAAAAACTTATTCATTTAAAAATCGTATAGCTAATCTATTATTTCATTCCCAGTAAATATTCCGTTAGAAAATTGAAAAATATTTTGTATAATGAATAACTTTTTTAATCAGTTGTACCATTAGCTGCCAATATTTCACGCTCTTGTACAGCTCATCTCTTATTTCATGCACAATAAATAGTCCGTGTAAAAATTGAAAAATATTGTTGATAAATATTAGTCAGTTGTCTATTATTTGTTGAAAATATTTAATGACGTGTTTAATTACTTTTCGTATAGCTCATATTTTATTTCATGTACAGTAAATATTCCGTGTGAAAATTGAAAAATATTCGGCATAATTTTGTTAATCAATTGTAGCATTACTTGAAAATGTTTTATGACCTATATTCTGGTTAATTTTATTAATCAGTTGTATTATTACCTGAAAATAAACTGTTCAACAAATATTTTCTCTGATGTCATATATCTCATCTCTTTTTTCACTTACAAGAAATATTTCATGTGGAAATTGAAATGTATTGTTATATTTATCATATTTATTATGTGTGACAAAATTAGTTTGTTTATCAATGTTTTATTTCCTATAAAAAACCGATAAGACCCATAAAAGAATCTTATAAGTATTAATAATTCTTATAGGATTATCATATAATTTATCTTATCAGTCTTAACGTAAAGCCTGGTTTAAATAAAAGGCTTAAGTAACAATATCATAGGGTTTTGTGTAATACTGTCTATTCTATCTAATATACCATTAATCATTATAATTTGAACAGATGTTAGATTATACGGTACCCAAACAATGTCGAAGGGTGCGAAAGTGTGGGTACTTTTTACAATAGATTTATTTACTGTCATTTTTTTTGTATTTTTACTACGTCAATATAGCTTTAATGGTTATTTATGATAGTAGTAAAGTGTATAATTAAAGCTTGTTATATAAAAGTACTTTTTTTCCCGATTTCACCTGCTTTATAAAATAAATAAATTTACCAGTTTAGAAATGAATAGAAAAGATCAACATTTCAGTACATTGGAATTGTAAAGAACATTAGTATACGTCATAATAACGTTTAATGTATGTAATTATGACCACTTATTACTATCTTCACCTTATAAATAATGTATAGAGTAATGATTGAAGAATACCGACTACAAAATTGTCATAGTCGTACAACATACGACAAAATGTAGTAATGACAAATTTCTTGAATTGTTTATTTCATTTACCTTATTTTGGAAATAAATTTTTGGTAAATGTATTATATTAAAATATGATTTTGTCAGTTTTACAACAAAATAACTGACTGTTTCTATCTCATAGGTACGCTTTACGTTATAAATGAAATCAATGAAATGATTTGATTACTTTTAGGAGATTTTTTTCACAATAATAATAAAATAAATAAATCATTGCCTTTGTAATGATAAACTGCAATTATTAGTGCAACAAAGTTTTAATTACAATAAGTGATTGTGATATATGGTGTATAATTATAAAATATGATTAGTTTGTTATAATCAAATAATATCTTTTCATTCAACTAAATATAATAAGTATCAATAATAACAGTCAGAAACCAATTTATTTTATCCAACATTTTAATTGAAAAAGATCTTATTCCATAATACTTGATGATATCAATAGATGCAAAATTAAAAAATGTAATCAATAGTACTAGATACACTCCATCATATTTAGCGGAATAGATGATAATAGCATTCCCTATGTTAAGGTCTCTAGTTTTCACAAAACATAGGAAAGGAATTTTACATTTGTTTTTTTGGTTTATAAAATTTTCTGACAGGCCTACACCAAGTGCAACAACAATTTTAAGAATCACTACCTAATAACTTAAGAAATGGTAGAATAGTAGAATGGTCTGCTAGATCACTCGATCTTACATATCCAGATTATTTTTATTGGTGACCTTTAAAATCAGAAGTTTGTATTGGGGAAATCTTCAAAATTTAGATGAATTAAAAGTTCAAATTCTAAACATTTCTCAAAATATTAGAATTGCTAAATATCATCGTATGTAATTCAAAGTTTTATAGCAGATTCAGTGATTGCTTAGCAAATAATGGATAGATTTTTGAAAATTTATTGTAATTATTGTTTAATTGTTCGTTATTATATTAACTTGTTGTGTAGTAGACCATTCGACTATTCTGTCATTTCTTTAAAGTTATTAATGATGTCAGAAAATTTTATAACCCAAAAAGCAAATGTCAAATTCGTTCCTTCTGTTTAATTTAAATGAGACAAGCAAGTATATATTGCTGTCAATCAAATATCTATAGTCGTAATCATGGATATGATAAATCTCCATATTTCACGTTAAAAATACTCACGGTGTTTCTGTATTACTGAAATTGTTAATATTTAGTATTTGTGAAGAATATTGTAACGCAACTGTATAGATAGTGCAGGAAATATGAATTATTTTAAAAAGTTTCACTCGACTGGTTGTAACAGTTTCTAAAATAATCCCACCCTTCAAATAATTATCTCCGTTGTTTTTTACCTCTTGCTACCTACAGCCCCTAATTTATTTTTTCATCCCTAGAATTTCTGCTTCGTGTCTGTATCTATTTAAGTTTAACTTGAAACCACATGTGTTCAGTGCAGTTCGTCTCATAACGTATTCCACGGCACGTTGGAATGTGTAATCTTCTGTCCATGGGCGTCCGTGCCCTCAGGGCAGACAGGAAGATTAGAAAAATGTTAATAAGCTGGGTGCATGCACACGTAGGTAGTTTTAAGGAAATTCGATTAAAATTTTTATGAAAGATTTGTATCAGTGGCCTTGATTCTTTTATTTGTTAAGTAGTTGATATGATCTAAAAAATTAAGTGTTTATAAACAATATTATCTCAATCGGTACACGATATATGATAAAGCTTATTGGACTTTATAGGGAACGCGCGACGAAAGAGTTGGCTTCTGGCGGAAAATATACAAACTAAAACAATGAGGTTACGTTTGTTTTTAGTATTTGCTTGTGTGTTGTTTTATTGCAAATAAATTACGAATACTATTGTTAAAATTTAATTTTGTTAATGTAAAATGGTAATGGTAACTTGAAGATATTTTTTCATACCACAGTGTAAGAGCTATTAGCCAAGAAATTAGTTGACACTATTTTTCAGAAATACCTCACTTACGGAAGCAATAACAAATAGCTCTTAATTTGGGAACAAAGTAAATAAATATATGACTGTCTGTTTATATTTTAAAGAAATTTATACCATGTAGTCATAAAATGAACGTAACATTTCAAAATCACTAACTAAATTAATTTTTTCTTATGTATCTACTTATTAGCATCATAGACTATAGAAGCAGTATATATTGCTAAATGTTTGATATTAGCTATAGCTACTAAAATATTTTTGTTTTTCTACTCGTAATATATGCATAAATTATAATTTTATAATACAGATAATATGTGTATATCTCTACTTAGCAGAAAGCTTTAAAATATACAAGATCAGTAAAAACCTAAAAACTAATAAGCCGTAATATAAAAATACAGAATCAATATGATGTCATATTTTAGTTGTCCAGTTGAAAATTTGTTCTCACATGGTTCTTTTAAATGACAAAAATACAGGGTGGCGTAGTGAAAATTATCAGCGCAATTTTTGGCCACTTAACATTAAATTTGCAAAAAACGCTCGAACACGTCAATTTTAATATAAAGGGGGACACCTGAATGGATTAGTACCAATGGCATAACTTCAACCCTAAAATGGGGGTGGTCTGCACCTCAAAAATTTTAAATGTCAAACATGACACAGTTCGATAGGCCTTTCAATTCTCTTTTCAACAATTTTTTTTTTATTTTTCAAATCCGATCATTAGTTCCAGAGAAATATCATTTAAAACAAATTTTATCATGTGTGCAAAACTGCAATCAAGTAGGCTTCCTGAAAATATAATTTCTTTGTTGATGTTCCCCACAGATTGTTGCTAAATAGTTTCAATATACTTTTCTTACGAAATATAGTGAAGTCGACACTTTAGAATCCACAGTATATAATAACTGATATTATGAAAGGATAAATTTAATGTTTTCCCCGAGGTTTTCCCTATGAAACTCTGAATATTGTGTCCAGCAGTCTGCCAGAAAAACTTATAGCGCATGACGTATTTCACAAAGCTTAAATTAATAGCCTATATAAATTTTGTGATCTCACGCGCTTTGTTTATTCTTTTTTATTGTATGTAGTATGGTTATAGAAAACAAGAAAACCTAGTGACACTAGGCTAGTGTTACTAGTGGTAAAGTTGTGAGTAATGCAAACTTTTAATGTAAATGAATTTATGGTTAATTTTGTTTGTCACATTAACATTCAAGAAAAGTGCGCAAATTTAAAGCCAATATATTGTACATGAAATTGCATTAGTATCATACAAAAATTCATCAAAATGTAACAATCTTTAGTACCAAATATACCATTTCTTTTACTTATTAATCTCCCGTATGCAGGCTAGTCAAAAACGGCCTCTAGTAGTGTTAGTATGAGTACGTTTACACCGTGCGTACCAAGCGTTTGGTCCCAGTACCAAATGACGTCACAAGATGGCGACGGACGGTGTAAACACTCCGTACTAAACCTTTGGTACGTAATTGGTACACAACTTTAGTACGTTCCAAGGGGGATGTACCAGACCCTACTCACACACGGTGTAAACAGCAAACGTACTAAACCGATTATGCTGCCATCTGTGATAGACAATTGAAGTAAAATTATATAGTAATATTTAGGTTAATTTTAGTGATAAAACTTCATTTGACAGTGTCAGGCTACTGGGAGTTATTTTAAACAATATTTATAACATTACTTAGGTTATATCAATCAAGTTTAATAAACTTTATAACTAAATAATTTTAGGTTAGGATGTCAAAGAGACCAAACAGTGTACCAGAAATATTTGGTCGTATTTTTTATACACCGGTGTAAACATATCGTACTAAAATAAAATTTAGTACGTATTTGGTACGCGTACCAGTATAGTATGCACGGTGTAAACGTAGTCTATCTAGATAAATACAAAATCACTGCCTCATAGAATGAAAATCAAAATCAGCATGGAAGAGTTAACAGTTTAGCGGTTGAGGGAGGAAGCCATAACTCAAACATTTTGAGTGTGTCTGTTGGGTGTCACTTCCCCTGTATGTTGGGAGTCATTTATCTTGATGTGCGCACACACTCTTATTATTTATGGGGTTGTTAATCCGAAATTCATGGGATAACACACGTACATGTCACATCGCCCACTAGCTCATATTTATACCCTTTCAATGTTGCGCTATCTTCATATCGTCTGGGAAGACACACTCTTCATTAGCTGATAACTGATAACACATTCAATTACTTTTATCTTTGCTTCCATATCTTAAATAGGTGCTACATTTAATTACATAATGATAACGAAATATTGGATGGAATAATAAATAAATTTTAGAAGGCTAAAATTTTTGTCTAAATTTTATTTATTATAAAATAAAAACGCCATAATGTAGCAAACATAAATAATTTCCAAACATAAAACATATATTATTTTAACAAACAAATGTAAAAAAGTAATTTTGAGAAAAGTGTCACTTTCGAAAGTGGTCGTAGAAAAACTTATTTTAATCACTTTCGTACATATTTCTCACGAAATATATTCTGACAGTTGTCAATTTTTTAACAAGAAATCAAATGTTTCCTACAAAAATTAAAATCCAACTAAATTATTATTTTTATTAAGTTTTTGTCAAAAGTAAAGCGCCCTTTTGAAAAGTACGATTGAAACAAAAAATGGAGGTGTATAACTAGATGTTATAGCAATTCTATAAAAAAAAATTCAACATTCTACAGCTAACCGTTTTTGAGTTTTGCGAAAAATTAAAAAAAAACTACGACCAAAGTGCCCTTTTGGCACTGCCGATTGCAATAGAAAATCATTTTTGAGTTATGCGAAATACATACATAGGTACGTAAGATGTCCGTTGAAATCTGAAAACGGAAATTTTAGCGATTACAATACTTCCTTTACTTCATACAAGGAAGTAAAAAGTTAGGGGGAGGTGAGAGATATTATTTTGTACATATCAATTTTTCGTTTTGAAATATTATCATAATATACAATTTTCAAATAAGTAAAACATTCCTCTTGAAATATCGAATGAAATGAAATGATAGTGAACCAGGTGAACTTTAATATTCTACTTTGTGTAAAAGGATTCTAATTAGATAAAAAGTATTAGCACCATTCCATTCTATAGAAATCCAATATTGGTGAAAGCAATCTACTATCTTTGGTCTTCCTTTTACCGCTCAATACCTTAATCAGACCAGAAATCTAAACTCAGTTTAAAAGTTGAGACGTTCATTTATGCCTCCAACCGCTATCCTTCAGCCAAGCTCTTTAACGAACTTTTCCCAACTTGATGACAACATTATGATGAGAGAATGACAGAATATAGCTTGGTAAACGATATTGGTGATGATGGAATGAACAGGGACGGATCTCAAGAATTTACAGCGGGGAATCAGATTGTAAATGCATTCAAACTTTATTATTGCTTCAAAAATTGTGTATAGTGTAATAAGTTTGATAAACGTCACTTTGCTTACATCAAGTATATGTAAAATAAGTATCAATATACACTTAAACCAAATAGTTTCCGTACACAAATCTTTAAGCTTTGGTTTTGAAATATATAAACCACCATGATACATTCTGGACCTCAGAATTTTTTTCAGATGATCCAAAATAAAGCTTTTTGTATCAGATGGACGAACTATTGTTTGGAAACGGAAGAATGATCAAATGAAAACAAAAAAGAAAATGATGACCAATAGTGAAATATGGAAGAGGGTCTGCGCTTGTATGGTGTTGTATGAGTGCAGAAGGGGTGAGAATTTTTTTTTATTGATAGGAAAGTAGGTTATCTGAATATTTTAAACGGGAATTTGGTAAAATATGTTGAAATATCAATGCCAATGGTCACATATATTTTATATAGACTTTCTGTGCTATACCTTTACTTATTCCCCAGGACAATATGTATAATTACACTTTCATTTGTATATAATTGAAAATATCAAAAAGTCAAAAAGATATTTTATATAAATAACATTACTTACCATAAAAGTGATTTATTTATACAACTGCACGTCCCATTATAATACACTGTAGAAAGCATAACAAAACAAAATTTCAAATTCAAACCAATGGCCAGACTCCGGACAATTTCCCCTTCCAAAACAGAAAATTGTAAGCATACGGTAAAATACTCTCGTGGTTGCAGAACTGCAAGAACCAAAGTTTTAAGCATTTGAAAATGATGTTACCATATATAGTTACAAGGTCCAATAAAGGGTTAAAAATTGGGAAGATTATTTCTTCATTTATGAATGTTTGTTCGGCCCATTCTTTGCCAAATGACTTTTTTCCTGATAAGTTTAATCAGTTTATTTATTGATTAAAAGAATTAATTACAGTTAACTATTTATAGAAACGGCAAACACAACAATTGTCTTAATTTTTTTTTTAATATTTATGTTACGAAATATTCGCAAAATTCCTAAAAATAACTACCGGTTGGTTGATTTCATAATCAGTATGATTACAATAAGTTATTAAAAAACATATTTTTATGCTATGACGTACTCTTTTAAATCGTTTTCAAAATATAAATTATAAACCAAATGCAAAGTTTTTCACATTTCATGAAAGTATGTCAACATACATCATACAAAATTTTGGTGATGATGACATAATTGTACAATAGAAATAGTAGGCGTTCTGTCAGAGGTCATATATGCGAGCATTATTAAGTTTTTATTTTAAACCAGTGATACACAAAATATTTGAAAGTAATTGAAGTACGTATATTGTGGACGTGGCCATAAATACTTTGAACATTGAATCTATTTACATGTATCGTAACTAATTTTAACTTTATGGCTGTTGTAATAGTTAAAACTATTAACATTCTATGCTTTAATGCTTTAGTTTTATGTCGAGACCCTTTCAGTAAAAAATGTTTAGGTATTTAGCCATTAAAACGAGATTTTTTTACCCTTGAATTCTTTTACAGTGCTAGCTGTGTTTTATCTTTTAAGTAAATGTGGATAGGAGTATGCTTGGTATGGGCATAATGTATACAAACAATATTTTGTACAGAGTGGGACTAGATTGTTATGTCAAAATTGTTACTACATTCACTGCCAACATCAAACCTGACAAATACTTATTTATGCATATAACTCGACATATAATTTTTATTTTTATTCTCATTGCATGAAATAAATAAAATAAAAACATAATTAATTATAATTAAATCTTAAATTCTACTTTACGTTGGCAGCACTGATTGAGAAACGTCACATAATTTCTTTTTTTATTTCTCTAATAATAAAATCGGAACAAATGTCGATAAATAGTTAACATTCCTTTTCCTTATATTGTGTTAAATATATAAACAAGTTAACATTACATTTTGAATTTAATGCTAATTTTTCGTCAGTCCTGTTGTATACTGCTTGCATTAGCAGCAATAAAACAAAGTTTAGAATTTTGTCTAACTAATTTATTCAATAACGAGAAGTATTTCTGTTAATTATTTTTGTGGAGATATGGACCAGTTGCAGAATCGGAAATGAATGAGGAAGAGTTTACTTGGCTAGGAGGTTATATAGCAAAAATCGGGGAAGAGAGACAAGAAGGGGTTTCAATGACCTGCAGATAAGGGATGGAACTTAGACCTTGAAATTTAAAAAGTTAGGATATGGAATAATACTTGGGAATGTACAGAAAGTTAGGTATGGAAGAATACTTAGAAATGTACAGCATTATCAAAATATACACAACTGGTACAAATAAATACAATTCAGAAATAAACATTATCCTAGCCTAACAAGCAATTATAATTAAACATATAGGTACATAAAATAAGAATATACAACAGTCCCACGAAGTACTAACCTGCCAAATTTTTTTATAGTACCTGCTGTTCCCTTTAAATATCTTATTTTGGACATCAGTCGCCTGATAATGGCCGAAAAGACGAAAAGATCCTAATAATAAATATTAAATACTGGAATTAATGGAAAAAATAAGTGTGTATCTTGTTTTTATACTGATCTCAAGTTTTCAGTCTATACTTAAAGGCAGATCTTTTTAAACCAGGAAGCCTTTGGAATAATATTATTTTATATTCCTTTTCTATTAAACTCAAAGTGTTATTCCATCCTATCCCATACCATTCCATCTCCACATCTCGTTGTATTCAAATTACAAGTCAACACATTCTTAGCTAGGAAAACATTCTTTCTCTCGAAGCAAAACAACGCTAAAATCCTTTCTGTGTTCGGCTCGCGTGTGGATCATAGACAGCTTTGAATCATCCCTTTAAACTCATCGCGAGGCAAATAAAGGGAGGCCCACCCTCGAAGGTGCCACTGTAGGGTTACTGTGTCAACATCATATATATTCAAAATCGGGGCATATGACTTCCCGGGTCGCTCAATGGGGGCGGGACTACGCAAAGTGCAGGGCCCGGCAATTGCGTAGTTCAATGGGTAATGTGCGTGCATTTCGTTTGTGTTTATGTTTGGTGTTTGGGGTATATTACCATTGAATAGTTGGTTTGCAATAAGGGCAAATTTATATCATTCTCCGGTGTAATATCTAGTAGGATAAGTGGGGAAGAGAAGGACCGGTAAAAGAGATTGAGTTTTGGTCTTAAAAGTACATTAGAGTGATATCTCTTATAGGGATTATTAATTTTGTTGTTCGTATTCTGCTCTCGTCATTAGGAAACCTAAAGACGCTTCACTAAGATTTCCTATGAAAATGTTTATAATAATAAGCTAGTTACAGACTTTCAAAGTTTGAAATAATCAATGTGACGCCACGAATATGAATTTTCTTTTCAAACTGTTTTCTTTATATTTATGAAAAATAAATTAATATTACAATAGAGTATAAGTCTACATTATTAAAAATTGCACTTGTATTTAAATTATATAAGTTTAAAAATGATATTTATATTCAAATAAAAACTGTTTGAGAATAGCAGTGGCGATAGTCATGCAAACTTATAACAAATTACACATAAACAAGTAATTTATGCACTAATCTCGTAAATAATACTGTCACAGATATAAAAGCAATAATGAAAGTTAATATATAAGACAAATTCAACCAATAACACTTTAAAAATACACAACTGAATATTACTGTGACTCAAAGTCATGCCCGTTGTGTTCTTGAAGCTCATTCGACAGACTTGATGGCAACAATTTCTGTTATACAAGACTGTTAAAATGAGACAAACATTTTTTTAAACCAGTGGTTCTCAAGATACAGGGTCCAACTTTCTTATTTTAAATAGAACACCGTATATATTTTTACATATTTCGAATCTACATACAATTACAAATCAAATGATACGTTTGTAGTTAATTTTTAGTTAAATAATAAAATCCCTACGTTGGAATTAATTTTATATACTTTTACCTGAAAATAGCAGTTGCCATGTATAAATAAAAAACAAGCCTCAAATTCTGCGTTCTTATCACGCTAATTCTATCTTTAAATTAGAAAATTTAAAAACACGAATAAAATATTTTTCCTAGTTTTCAGAATAGTTTAAATATTTTCTTTATTCTTATAATAAGTAAACCTATATTAGGTATGTCTTATGAATGAATTAAATATTACTCAGTATTATAGAGTAGCAATATTTTTCGAAAAAAGTGATCTGTCTCACCCCACTAAACCTATAATTTAAATTAATATTATGAAGGGATGTTTTTTGTACCAAAAAAATTCTGTTTTAATTTTGGTTAATGCGTAGTTAAATTCACCCCTAAACCAAATTGACTACAACGTAAATGTCGCTATCGCTCAATCCTTTGCGGAATCCTGTACGAAGGGATGAACGAACGTGTAATTAAGGGATATCGAAACCACATTGTCAGGGCTAAAATAAGACCAGGAAGTGACGTAATTAAAATCGGGGAGTATTGAAATTTTTCAGGATTTTGACGCATTTTTCCCTAATTAAACCCAACGGCGAAGCCGGCGATAAAACTACGCATGAAGCCCATTCTTCATCCCGAGAGTTGCGGATGAAATTTAATACATATTTGCTGAAACACTTCATTGTGTCATATTATACTGACATGGAGTTGTGTACATTACTTTTTTACGTAAATCGGGAGCTATAACAGTGGTGGGTCGTTATTAAGTACTGGAGAGTTGCAAAACCACCAAAAATATAAAATAAAAATGTCCATTATTAATTAAACATATAAGTACATTATTAAACAGGGTTGACAAAAATTATGATTCATTTAAAAAAATCAAAAATCATTGATTGTCATAAACGAAACCGAAATCTGTAATAAAACTAAAACGATTCATCTGAATTGTTGACAAAAATCATGATTTATTTAAAAAAAATCAAAATCATTGATTGTCATAAACGAAACCGAAATCTGTAATAAAACTGAAACGATTCATCTGAATAAAACTAGGAAGAATGACAAAGAAATTTTACTTTTAGTTACATATTTAAATTAAGAATACGAGTATTTACATATTAAAATTTACCTTAAATCAATTTTTATTTAAAAATTTAAATACATTTTTCCAAATAAAAGTACATTTAAATTACATGAAAATTAATTTTCCATATTTATCAGGAATTTTCCATGTTTATTGGCAGTTAAACACCCAAGTCGTCCAAACATAGAAATTTCGGGTAAAAGTCGCTCTAAACCATATAAAAGACAAATTAAAAAAAAGCATTTTAAGAAACAACTGGATTTATGGTTGTAACAAGAAGAATGCTTTGTTTTGTTTTCCGTGTTTGCTGTTTGCGGACGATATTGGTGAGAAAAATATGAACTGAAACTATGGTGAGAGATTTGTTGCACGTGACAGAAAATAAAAAAACCCGAAAATTTATTGTCACAAAATTACAATGAAAAATAAATGGATAAGTTTTCCGAAAACAAGGAAAGACGTATTTGTTTAAAATTTAAATTAAAACTATAAAGAAAATTGAATTCTTTTGATTAATACTTAATTTCCTTTCTTGTTTGATGCAGCACACCTACAAATATGTATCACGAGCCGCCACTGACAACTAGTATAATTAAAATACTAGTTATGTTATAAACAAATTAGGTATATAATGTACTTCCCTGCAGGAATGTTATTGCATGAAAATTGAGTACTGGAATATAAATATTCATGAATATTAATGTAAGTTTACCGTTGTAGTGACAAGCAATAATTGATTATTTTAGAGAAATATAAGTTTTCTCGATTACTAACTGTCATTAAAATTGTGTGAAAATTGTCAATTTTCTGTCTGTTCCGACTAAATTTATTTATTGATCTTTGCTTATGAGAAATAATTAATTGATCAAAATGGAACTAAGGGACGTACTAAAGAAAATTTATTTTAACTTATAATATCAATGAAATTACTTTTTTATATAATGTATGTATTTCTAATTTTCTATTTAAGTAAATATATGGTACATTTTATAAACATAAAAATAAATATTGGTTCATATACATATATGTATGTACATAAATAATATTTAACATGTCAGAAAGTTGAGGTCGTGTTATGTATGGTTAGGTTATGTTTTTTTTAAGGAAAGTTGTTGAGACTATTGAAAATTAATCTTCTTTCCGCATTCATGTGACACATTATTTTTCATATTGTATATTATTTTGTTAATGTTAGCCAACAAAATTATTTCTTGTTTAAAAAATAACGTTATTTTGTTTGTAATAATAACGAAATTGTCAATAATATGAATGACACATCTTATTTTGTTAATAACCCGCAATTGATCCCTAATTTAATCGTTTTTGTGAATCTATGTGGAAATGTTTATTATATATCATACCTGACATTGACAATAACATGTAGTGCACGTGATTTATATGTATGACGTATGACTTTACCGTTATTACAAATCGACTGTATATTATACTAGGTGAAAAAATCTTAATCCCGCTCTGTTCATTGGGAAGATATTGCGTTGTAGCAACTTATTGACTGATTTTTGATACGCATTTTCTTTATTAACACGAATTTATGACGGAAAAGTTGTTGCTGCTTGTCACCTTATTATGTCCCGTTATTCTACAGTAAAAATACGGTTTGAAAATTGCATGTAATGGCATTCACGCTTGTACAAATTAGGGCATGGTGTTTATCTTTTACACAATTAGCAAAGATAAATTTGATGATAAAATAGGCATGTTACAGATTAATCAATACTTTACAAGAATGACTATTGCGAAAGTACGAGATATGTCAATTTTCATATTTTTTAATCATTGTTTTCGATAAAAATATAGATTAGTAATATTTTTATTAGGAAATATACTCGTACAATAGCAGGACAAACATTACTTGATAATATTAATTGTTTCCACCACAAAATAGATTGACAGTAAGAGTAAGGCAATATTAATAGAAATGATAAAACTTTTATTCTTATTATTATTATTTTACTTCCTTATATTCTCAGAGAGATAAGTAGGTATATTACATTAGTAATATAAATCACCTATTTTTTTGTGTCAATTTTACTATATTTAGTAATAATCCAATAATATACTAGCAAAGTAAGATTAAATTGAAAATAATTTGTACTTCTTTAAGAGGATCATTAAAATGGAAACAGAAAATAAGAAAAATATGTTTTTCTTATTTTTAAAGTTAATATGAATCATCTATTGGACATTGTAAAAATCAATTCACTTTGAACTAAAATAAATAAATACATATATTTAATTAGTACCCTACAAAATAAAAAAGATTAACTTTAACGTTTCTGTTCCATGTAATACAAATTTAATAAAAAAAAATATTAAAAAAGAATGATTATAACCATACTTCAATGAATGATTTGCGCATGCGTGTAATCAAAGTATTTTACTTCTAGGTTGTCAAATATCACCACAAGTCTTCCTATGTATCTTTTAGACATGTTGATAATCATCTACAAATATTGCTAATAGGTACCACCAAACTAGTGGAGTTATCTTTTGAACTAGATAATATTCTTAAATTATTTTTATGAATTGGGAATGGAATTAGTTTGACTTTAAAGATAACAACGAGTATAACTTTTGGAATAACTTTATTCGCAGTTGGTGACTAAGCCCTTTTATGAATTCAAAACGGAGTCAAAAACGAGACTGAATATGGATTTAGCGGCTAATCCTGTTTATGAATCTGTGTGAATATTTACTGTTCGTGAAACAAAAAAGAATTATGTGACAGAAGAATTATTATTTATTACGTCATAAATCATTACTTTTAAGCGAGTTTATTGCACGGTTGCAGAAAGGCTAATCAGGCTCTAATCAAAAAAATCACTGATTAATTTGACGTTGTTACCATGGCCACGTATTAAAAATACATTGCTGTCAAAAAATTAATCATTAATCAAAAATGAAGAAGCTTTGTGCAACCCGGGCTTAGAGTTGTAAAAGAACTTTGTTTTTGAAACAAACTTAATAGTTTTAAATGCAAATATTCAAATCTATTTGTCGTTCAACAAAAATGTCACATACAATCCAAATTTACATATGTATATCCATAAGAGTTAGAGTGAATGTATATCTATGTTTATATTTATACTAGCGCGTGGTCTTGTCTTAAACAGGATGTCACACAATTAAAATACTACTTCCTGTCTTTACATTCTTAAGCCTTTATTTCACTTTTAAACTATTTGTTACACACCCTGTTTTTTTTATTTTATAATAAATGCGGAGGGTAAAATCTGATAAATGCCCGACAGGGTGTGCAGTAAATTGGGTAGTATATTAGGTGGTATTTTAAACGCAGTAGGTGGTCAGTATCTACTGTCTATAAATCCTAGGGCTAGACAGTGACTAGACAATACAGACAGAAGTAGGATAATAAATAAGAAACAAAAGGAGTCGTAAAGAATAACAATGAATATTATTATTATACCTATACAATATGGCTAGTTTTGTAGAATGGTTAAGGGGTTTACACAGTAGGTTGTGGTTTTTCATGTTTTTTTTATTTTTATGTACAGAGTGGGCAAAAAATTGCACACTAGGTTTTATTTATTGTAACTATGTAATTCACTGTATTTATAATAGTTATTTATGAAACAAGTGTGTTACATTACAGATAAGTCACGTGGGAAAAGTTTAGCTCACGAGGCCGTTAGGCCGAGTGTGATGGTATTTTCTTAATTGACTTAGGTAATTAACACACGTGTACCATACAACATTTTATCTAACACATTTTAATCATTAATATAAAATACATATAAGATTGTTGATAGATGGAATTTCGAAATGACATTTAGGAACAAAATAGTGTAGAGAAGGTTTTGTAACGTAGTTACTATGATACGAACCAAAAAAAAGTGAGCTAATATATTTAGCTCACTAGTGACTTATGACCTACTTTATTTATCTAAAAACAGCATACTTATATCATTATAATTACACGGTGTTGGATAATAGTTATTTATTCACAACTGTTAAATAATATACTTATAATTCAATCGTTTTTTATCAATTAATAATCTTTGTAAGTGTTTCTAATTTAATAATATTGACAGTTCGATGGAATTAGCTATTTATGAGACCAGTTAGAAAATGCCTCATTTTGTGTAATGGTGGGATATTTGCGAAGCGAGACCCCGCAAAATCACACAAGTTACTCAAAATTTCATTTCCTAACGTGTTTCCTACAAGAATTTTTTTTAATTTTGATACAATTCTTTTCATTTTTATTTTTTCTTCTAATTTTTATTTTTGACATGTCTCTTTTAAAAATTGAGTTAACGTTTCGAAACGACCCAGTTTTCAAGTTAAAAAATTCAATTTTTATCACTTAGTGTAAAGAAACATTCTTTTATTTTTTTCTAGCTCAAAAAAAAAATTAGAATGGACAAGTTGAGAACAAACGTTCATGGACAATGTAATTCGCTATGTATTTTTTAATGATTTTTTATTGAAAATAACTCGTATCAGTGATGTCGAAAAATAAAAAGTTTCATAGAAATTCGTTCTATCAAAATATATTCTCATATAGAAGCAATTTTATTGAAAAATGTAAAATCATCCGATTTTATATGCATGTTAACATTTGCACTAAAAACATTATTAATCAATTAAGTAATTATCAATACCCAGACATTTATTGCAAAACTGTTTACTACAAAGATAAAATAAGTTTATCCTGTTTCGTTTCACGTAATCTTTTTTGTCATATGTTATTCCAATGTCTACTTGTAGTTCTCTAAAAATATTTCCATATCCTCTTCGATATGAATCATAAACGTCATGATTTCTAAAAATATTTACACTTCCAACAAATATAGGACCCATTTGAATTCCAAAAACTCATTCATGCTTTATCTTTGAACTTGAACAGCATCGAATGATTTAGAATGAAATGCTTATTTGCAAAATTACTCGCGTTTATTTCTGTTATCAACAGTATCAGGTGATTATAATCAAGATGAAATCGATAATTAGTTAATATCGATTAAAATTACCTTGTATGTATGTATTTATAAACTCTAGTACATTCTTAGAACATATGAGTTTATAATTGTATTTGTTGTTTAAGAACATATATTATATTGATAAACTTTAATTACATATTATTATAAATATGTAATCAATTAATTATGCTTCCGATTAAATTTTATTTGTATCAATATAGACAAGGAAATAAGAACTTTGAAATTTTACACTTAGTGTGCGAGAAATAAGAGATGAGCTAGAAAATGAATATAACTTTAACTATTCGTATAGTGTGCATGACTGCCAAATCTAGACTAATATTTTACGTATTCGCTTTGCTGTTGTGCGAGGTAGAACTATAGTAATTTTCCAAATATTTTTTTAAGTATTAAAGTTATATTTAAGAGGATTACATAGCAGGATAACTTTATTATAAAATCAAATAATATAACCCACAATTTTCTTCTGTAGAATTGACTGTCAATATATTATAGGTAGATATATTATATACAACATACAACGATTTAAAAAAAAATCTTCGAATAGAATTACAATTCAATATTGTCTCCCTCAAAATAATTTCCTTGAGAAACCACACAGTACTGGAGACAATTTTTCCTATCCTCATGCACTCATCTTCAGCTGGTGGTTACAATAGTTTAAATGTTTTGGAGTGTCCCAAAATGAGTTCCTATGAGATAATTTTTCAATCTCCGGAAAGAGGAAAAAGTTACAAGAACTGAAGTCAGGCTAATAAGGAGGCTGGCTGAGGAGCCACACGAATGTTTACTCGCCAAAATAACATTTTTTTAAAATCATGTTTGCGCAGATTTTTCTCATCCCCAATAAACTAGTTAAAATGTGAAGAATGGTGGTTTGAGACAAATTAACTCTTCCCCAATTATTCAGTAATGTCAACCGACGATCTGAACACCCAAGATCCCAATTCTGTTGACACAGTCATCAGTTCTTGAAGATGAAGGCCTTCCTCTGTATGTTTCATCTTCAATCGACTATTTTCTTTCTGAAAAAACACCGAAAAACTTGGCCCCTTCATATAACACTATATCCGTAGGTCTGCCTAAGTGTTGTCAAATTGCCCAAGTCTGAGGCAAAACCTGGTAGAACACGTTGTTTGAAATTGACGTTACTAATTTTTAGAACGCACTAGAAAAAAATTGCTATAGACAACCAAATGACTAGCAAATTGAAACTCATACTGAAGGCATATGACATGTACACCTACTTCCCGTCCAATTCTTTATCAAATTTGGTCTTGTCGACTATCCGTGACCGTGAGTAAACAATGGAGAAAAACTGGAATGTATTTGATAGACTAATTTATTACTATCTCTCATTCTCAAACGGAGTTACAGAATATAACCGAATAGGTTTATAAAGAAGCGACAGTAAGACAGAGAAACGAAAATTAGAGAGATGAGGAATGCCAACAAATTTAACACATTTACACAATGCTCCAAGGTCATAAAACTGAATAGGATAACATGAAAGGTACCGGCACGGAGTGTTGCTTGTATATAACTATTCTGTGGTATAACTGAAGTAAAGTGAGGCAGAGATATGTATTTCAGATCTCACAGTCCGCTCAATTCGAGTTAATTTTTCAAAATGAAGCATATTTTAAAAGTAAACTTTTAATGTGACAGTTGTGCTCCAAATCAAATGAAAAGCGAATGACCGCTTATTAGTTTGTTTACCATTACTCGGGGGTTGAAATGTGGGTTGCGTATTTCAAATTACGGTTATGTGTGATGCCCCATCACGTGTCATTTTTCAGTGACAATACGCCCTAACGACTTTTGACAAAGTGTGAACTTGTGAGTGAAAAGCAATGTCGACTGCTACCCTTCTGTACCCCCGATGAAGCCGCGATAATTGAAATTTATTACCGTGGAGTGATGCGACAGAATTAATTTCACTCGCCTCATCGTTTGTCAATCAACCCAGTGACGTCATCTCGCGAAATTTTAAATGAAATCAACAGTCCAAATTGACTAGACTGACAGTTGTCTACTAGATTTATTATTCTACATTGAAATTGATTGATTATTTATCAATGCGTCTTTAATATAATTAAATTAAAGTAAAGGTGTTTCAGTATATCTCACGAAGATGTGCACAAAAAGAAAACTATTTATTATACTGGATCTTAAACACATTGGCTATATTACGAAAACAGTTTTATAATAAAAGCGCTTTTAGGAACGTCCTTTTACATTATAATTTTAAGGCCAGATGTCACTTTTACCAAAAGTGATCTAGAAAAGTGCGCAATAACAACAATAACGATATATGTATATTTTGTGCAACGAAACGCGGAACATAGGAGTTTAACATGGGATTTTAAAAAATTGCGAATACTCTCTCTTCTGATATATTTAGAGCAAAACTACAACAGTACAAAGTTGTTCAAAATTAAATTCTACGTCAGATATGATCATAACTGATGCAACAGCACGTCTGCAGTACGAGATTTATTAAATATAAAATGTAACATTGACTTGTAACCTCAGAAATTAGGTTTGAAAATGACGTAAATCATCCCAACTTTAGTGGTAGTTATGGAATGAAAATAAAATTAACAAATGTGTAATGGTTTATCTGTCAAGTTAGCTGCGTTAGTTTATGTTTAAAATTATTTGTAATTGATTATTGCTGAAGTGAATTATATTACATAAAATAATGTAAAATTTTAAAAATTAAAAATTACTGAATGTTGATAGATAAACCTTAACACTTTTTGTTCAATTCCATGACTACTACTATTTTTCGAGTGATTTGCGTCAATTTCATATCTAAATTCTGAGTTTGCAAGGCACGACAAATTAATTTTGTTTATTGATTCGGATGCGTAATTTTATGCTCTTCTACTGTTATTTCAAGATACTTTACCTAAAGTAATTAGGGAAGCAGGAAATTATGAAAATATGAATATAATCTAAACCTAACTAATCCAACCTAACCTGATCTAATCAAATTTTATTCCATCATTGAATAAATAGTTACATCAAATTAATTAATATATGAACTTTTCAATTAAAAACCCTGGTGCGCTTATGTAACATACTTTGGTGAGCTTTTGTAATGTTCATTTGGTGCGCTTCTGTAACAAAAAAATACCATTTGGTGCGCTTTTATCATACGCCGATTTCAGGATGCTAACATGCGTTATAACTAATCCGGGTTAGTGGCTAATACCTTTTATAAATCTAGGTAATAATGTATACTGAAAAGAAACTATATTTATAACAAATACGTGAAATGCAAAAATTTTTCCAGTGGCAACGATTAGTATTACTACGGAGTATTTAAAAGTCATTGTCCAAATGAATTCTAAACAGCCTACATCATGTAGGTTTTGAAGTATAAAAACGTAAAATACTTTAGGTGTAAAAATAAATTTAAATAAGTGGTATGACCATATTGCATCAACATCCTAACAATAGTTGTTGGTTTGTAGGTTTGAACTTGTTACAACAATAGAGAGCAGAGTTTTCCAAAACTGGTGCGTTCTGCGACATCTGATTTATGACAGGATAACACCAGTCAATAACCGTTCCATTGTTATTCTGTTGATGCGAATCTAAACTCGGTTTACAACAACATATGACCAGTTAAAAAAGGACAATGGTTTACAGCAACAAGCTGAGAATATTTCTGTTTTATTTCTTGTTTGTAGTGGAGAAATATTGACAGTTCATAGTCACATTTCAAAGTTTTTCCCAGGTAATGTCGTTAATTGTATATTCTTAGAAAATTAATTATGAAACTTCGTTATTTATTTGGTAGATTATTTCTTTCGTTAACCTTTAAAATGGAAATAAATTATTTACTACTAGTTTCAAGAATTATACGCTATGCAAAGGTAACAAGATAAAAAGTTATGTATTTTCCACGTAAATGAGGTTTTTGGTGCACTTCTTATAATAGCTATGAATGCCTACGATGTGACATGCATTATACATCTACAGTTTTATTAAAATATCAAATTGGAATAAAAAAATCGATTCTTATCTGAGTGCTGTTATAGCTTAATACCATTAATATTTTTTGAACGATCGTATATTTTTTACCAATTGGATTTCCAAAAATAACAAAATAAGTTATCTTTACAAATTAATAATTATATAATAAGGTATCAATAAATAAATGAATGGTAACTTACCACGAATCAAACTCTATTTTAAAAGTCACTACAATAGCTTTTTATTTTTCCGGATATATTTCTATTGATCACGAAATCTTATTACCTACGACACCGTAGATAGAAATTTTCGAATAAAATTTATGTCAAGTTACAAGAACGACTTGTCAAACTAAAATTTATTTGAAAAAAATAAAATCCTAGAGTGTATTTCGGCGAAATAATTTAACTACAAATAATGCAAATGACATAAATGTAGTCAGTGTTTTAATCTGGTTGTTAGGAGGAAACTAAATAAGGTTTGATCACTTTTTTTCTGCTGTCAAACGATATTTTTTACTTCCTTGTACGAAGTAAAGGAAGTATTGTAATTGCGAAAAAAGTCGGTTTTCGGATTGTAACGGAAATATCCATTTTGACTATCCTTGAATCCATTTTGACTAGTTTCGTCACGAGCGTCGAATTTTGCAAATTCCTTGGGGACAAAATTTCTTATTAAAATGAAATACTAGAGCAAACTCTTTAGAATGCTCTAATTCTTGGCGCATTGAAACCAGAGCATAATGCAGAGCAGCCAAATCTGCTCCAGAATGTGTTCTGGTTTCAGCAGACCTAGAATTAGAGCAAACACTTCAGAGTGCTCTTATTTCTGACCCACTGAAACCAAAGCACAGTTCAGAGTCAAAACTGCTCCACAATATGCTGTCAGTAGGCCAAGAATCAGAGCATTATGAATACTTACTTTACTTTGTGGTCCACTGAAACTTGAGAGCAATCCAAAGCTTCATTGCTCCAGAATATGCTCTGGTATCAGAACACTAAGAAAAAAAGAGCAAACACTTCAAAATGCTCTAATTCTTGACCCACTGAAACCAAAGCACAATCGAGAGCAACTAAATCTGCTCATAAATGTGCTCTGGTTTAGGTAAAAAAAACATCAAATAAGAGTTGTAGAGCATAGTATTTTGCATCTGAATCAAAGAACAAAATTAATTTTACATGTCTTGTATTAAATGTTTAACGGTTTATATGTCAATTTACACTGCTTTAGTTTTATTAATTATAATTATTGTTACTGTGTACTATATTACTTAAATAAATTTTGAATTAAAAAAATAAAAACAAAATAAAATTGCTACATTTTTAGCATAACTTGACCGATAAACCGTAACACTTGTTAATTTTTGTGTTAATTCTACCATTATTTTTGAAAGATTTATGTTATTTTCACACCTAATTTCTGAAATAACAGGACACGTAAAATTAATTTTACTTATTGATTAAAATGCAGAATTTTATGTTCTACAACAGTCATTTGAAACTATTTTCCTAAAAAAAATAGGGAAGTAGGAAATTACAAAAAATGATATTACATGTTAAATTCCTGTATGTATACCATAAAAATGTTAATAATAGATAATCATATCTGCGGTTGTGGTAAAAATATATAATTAAAAATCCGCATTATTTTGCGGGCAATATCTTCCAAATTGATACCAATGATAATCTGTACGTTCCGTCAATTAATTTTGGAAAGCACTGGTGCATTTTTTGTGGGTAAAGTGTGAGGTACTTAGTCAACTCTCTGGCCGCTTGGAGCGCTGTGATTGGCTCGCAGGAGTCGTACGATGACGTCACGGAGATATCTACACGTTTACCTGACCACATGTTTAAATCGTATGTTTGCTTTATCAACGGCTATGGCTGGTACTATACAGATGTACTTTGTACGATGTAATCGCTATTTACACTCTCTGACGAGAGAGGATTTTATTTGGCAGCGAATTGTGGGTGGATAGTCGAAATACAAGGCGGGATTAATTAGAATTTAATTGCAAATAAATATATCATTGTAGTTTATTATCAAATAAGTGTATCAATCTACTTTAATTAACTTTTAAAATGGATTGTACAGTGTGTCCCAGAAAAGTGTTGACATACATATTTAGCATGGGAAAATTGTTTTTGGTAAATAAAATCTGATGTGGTCACCACATGACTTCCTTTTATGTCTATTAAATTAAATTATAACAGTCGCACATATAAAATTTCAAAAAAATTCTTGAAGTAAAATGTCCTTTTGGTACCGCCGATTGTAATAAAAAAGGAGATGCATAACTAGATGTTCTAGGAGTCCCATATACAATATTTCAATATTCTATGGCTAATCATTTTTTTTTAGTTATGCGAGATACATAAGTACGTACAGACGTCACGCCGAAACTAATCAAAATGGATGCAGGAATGGTCAAAATGTATTTTTTCTTTCAAATCTGACAACTGAAATTTTTCACAATTGCAATACGTTCTGTACGTCATACAAGGAAGTAGAAGTAAAAATTGTCCGGTTAATATCTAAAGGCCGTTTTAGACTAGCCTATAAATTGTACAAGATCTTGCACCATTTTTGGTACAATTTAAATTGGCTAGTATCAAACAGCAAATTGGTTGAAATTGTCTACCATCGTAAATGTTGAAAAAACAGAACACCTTCTATTTTTCAATGTTTTCACTCAATTTGGATGTGAGCATGCACATATATGAATTTTGTGATCTCGCGCATTTCTAACGTTTATTCGTTTTTATTGTATGTAGTGTGGTTATAGAAAACTTAGTGTTATTACTGGTAAAGTTGTAAGTATTGCAAACTTTAAATATAAATGAATTTATGGTTAATTTTCCTTGTCCCATTGACACATTCAAGGAAAATGCGCAGAATCAGAGCCGATATATTGTACAAGAAATATATCATACAAAACTTCGTCAAAATCTAGCAATTTTTAGTACTAGATATTGTACTATTTATTGTCCCTTACATAGGCTAGTCTATAAGATGTCCCTAAGTCACTATATTGCATAGGACAATAATACATTTACAAAACAAAATTACTTAATTTTAAAAGCTTACTTAAACGAAATTTACAAAAAAATCTGATGTGGGCACAACACGACTTTCTTATACGCTAAATTATACACATTTTTGCTGCAATTCATTTAAACTTATTTCATTTGAAAGTGAGATCATTTTACAGTCAATCATTCTTCTTCTTCCGTTTGTTTCACATCTTCGAAATTCCCTTTCAAACGGATCATCTTTTGAAATTTTTTTAAAAATGTTTGTCACTCTTCGTTGTTGCATTATATAAAATTATTTAAATCGCTTAAAAATTTGCAAAGAAATGAATATTGTTTTCATTTATTTGCTACATAATTTCTAACAAATATATTCTGATAGTTGTCGATATCAATTTAAAATTTCTGCCAAAAATAAAGTATGTATAAGCGACTATAGTACTAAAAACGTAGTACTATGATTTATTTATCAATAAAATATGAACTAGGTATGCAATATTTCTTTATTGTTGTGTTTTATTTATTTATTTGAAGGCCAATAAATATTTACATTACTCCATTAATAAGTAAATAAATATAGACGTTTGTAAACTGCAATAATATATGCTATATCATTACAGACTATGTAAAAACATACGAGTAGAAAAAAAATTACACGCATACTTCATGGTCTCCTGATCATTGAAAGTATATAATTTTGATAAGAAATTCATTAACGAAACACATGATCTTATACTAATTATATATTTTTTGTAATGTTCCTATTAAAATATTCAGTAATGTTTTTAACTTAGGTACTCACCGGGGAATTAGGACAATAACAAAACCATTGAGATTTACTTATAGTACATTATATGGAGCAATAAATATATAAGAAATTAAAGAAATTGATTGAATTTTGTTGTAAAAATCTAAAGTAATTACTAGGAAAATTGGAGCATATATTGTGAAGCAGATAAGAAATGTATTTACCTAGAATTAGGACAAGTACTAAAACAAGAATGGAATTACTAAATACAGCAATTACCGGAAATATTAAAGTACATATTGAAAAATATGTAAAATAACTACTATAGAAACAAGGATAAATGTAAAGAAAGAAATAAATTGTATTTTGATCTAATTAAAGATAGCAATTACTAGGAATTGGGACTAATATTGTAGAAAAAATATTGGGAAATAAATGTATTAGAAATTAAATAAATTGAAGTAATTTGAGACGAGTTTCTAATAGTATATTATACACCAAAGTTAAAAAGACTATCATTATTGACTTAACATCAATTTGTGTCGCGAGGTGCGAAGCAACCGAGGGAGATAAGGCGCTGGTCAATAATGCTCTTCTCAACCGTAGTGTATACAGGGTGTTTGGCGAAAGGCCGGCACCCAAAATATTTCGTTTATTTTGAGAGATACAAGAAAATGTTAAGGAGCAAAGCTAAACTAGACAAAGAGACTCATAAAATGATCCTAGTACAAATTTTGTGTCACTTCCGGTTTTAGCGGAAATGGCTCCAACTTTAATTCTAGCATAGGGAATCGGTATTTTTATATTTTTTTACGAAATGTACATAAAATTAGCTTTGCAATGATACCAAAATATCATTGTTTTACTTCAACCATTCCAAGATGGCGACAATTTATTTTCATATTTATGTACTTAAACTATAGGTAATTAACGAAAAAAAAACTAATTTTAAAATACCTTACAATAACCAACACAATACAAAAACGTTCTAATTATAACAAACAAAATTAAAATTAAAAATACTCAAAATGGCCGCCATCATTTTTTGCACAATTTGTCATATATAACAAATTCTGCCATTACATCGTCACGGAAGGTAGATCTATTATTTTTTGACATTATTTGTTTGGTATCAGGTAACAAAATCTCAAATAGCTGGCTATGGTGTATTTTTTATGAATTTTTATTAGTAAATATTTTAAAAATAAAGAGTCGCCATTTTGAAATGGTTGAAGTAAAACAATGATATTTTGGTATCACTGTAAAGCTAATTTTATGTACATTTCGAAAAAATATATAAAAATACCGATTCCCTATGCTAGAATTAAAGTTGGACACATTTCCGCTAAAACCGGAAGTGACACAAAATTGTTACTACAGCCATTTTATGAGTCCCTTTGTCTAGTTTAACTTTGGTCCTTAACATTTTCTTGTATCTTTTAAAATGAACAAAATATTCTGGGTGCCGGCCTTCCGCCAAACACCCTGTATATTATTTTTTTTTATTATTCGCTTTTCAATACCAATCCTACTTAAAAATATATATATTGATTATTTCACACATGTCATTTTCACCCAATGACAATGCTTCGTTTAATGACCGTAGTTAGTTTTTCAGTGAAGAAATTTTATAAAACCACAGTATCATAGTCAAGGTTACATTTTGTTGAAATCAAACATTTTATGTTTGAATTGTTTTCATTCGTGAAATAATCAAGCAAATATTATTCTAGCTAAGAATTCAATTGGTAATATTTACTCATAACTCTTGCGAAGTATCTACAACTCTGGTTAAAAATGATTCTTAAATCACTCCAGCTTCGCTGTCGTGATCTAAATATCATTTTTGACACTCGTTTGTCTGTTACTACGCAACAACTATTCGTAAATTTTTCCAATAAATTTATGGTTCTTATTATATTACTTATGATAATAACAACTATTTTGACATGAATATTTACTTGTTTCTTAATATTCACAAAAATTAAGTAGGCTGTCTTTGTTTTTAAATTTGACGTTTCAGTTTGTCAACATCACATTTGATTTTTAATTTGCTTTTATTTGATTTACTTATTTAAATTACATGGAAAATTTAAATTGTGAGTCCATACTTTACACTTTTCTTGGGTTAAATGATACAAAAAATATTTGGATTTGGAGATTTGAGTTTCTTTATAAAGTGACAATTTTCATTATCGACCATGGTTAATAATAACTTTGTTATTGACCTAGGTGACCATGTTTACCAAGTAAGCGATAGTGAAAAACAATTTTTCATATCAAATAATGGTAATTAATAGTAGGTGTCTAGGTTAGTAGTGAAAAAATAAATTTAAATACTCTACAGATAATAAATAGAACAATAAGTACAAACTAAAAGAAATACTTGAGAAAAACATATAGAGTAATACATAAATTAGTAATTACAGTAATAGAAACACATTCTTATGTAAATAAATTTATTACAAAAATAAGTAAATAAGATCACTAAGTATGCAAATTTAAACACTTGAAGATCGGGATATTGAAATTAACTAACAAACATATTGAAATATAAATAAAACATTTGTATAAAATACAGAAGCTTACGTAGCACAAATAAAGATATTATACCTGTTTCCTTGAAGATTTAATTTGCATTTTAGTAGCACTACTTTTCAGCGTACGTCTTTTACAAATCTACTACTTGTAGTAGTTTTTTGAGTAATAGATGGTACCATTAGGTATGAAATCTTACATATACTTAAATATATTCGTATTTAGTTTTATTAAGTATAAAGTCCTGTTTCAGAAAGGAATATTTGATATTTACATTTGTAAAGCCTAATAATTATTCGGTATTCGGCCTATTTCGCCATTTATTCAGATATTCACTATTCAGCCTATTTCACCATATATTCACTATTCGGTATTCGGCATATTTTAATACCGAATATTCGGTTACAAGAAATAAGTGAAGTACAATGCTGTTTTTGTTTTGTTAAAATATATAAATATATAGATAATACATTTTAAACAAAAGATATACATATGTTTAGTTATTATTAATATATCAACAATAAGAACAAATAATTTATCTAGTTATATTGTTTATATTATCAAAAAATAGGGCGAGCATTTCAAAATAAGTACACTCCTCCGCAACGAGGACCACCAATCACGCTTTCAGATTGTACGAAAATATATTAATTGGTAATGCCGAATATTCGGTTAAAATTTCGCCGAATATTCGTTATTCGGTTATTCAACTGTTATTCGTCACATCACTAATAGATACTATACCAAAACCATATCTATGTACAAAGTTATAAATATTTACCATACACGGTCTTAGTAAAAGATTTGGCGATTTATTTATTTATTCATCTATTTATCTAACCAGATATCCGATTCTTGACCTGCCTAATATAGAATATATAAAAATGTACAAAGGTTAAGATTAGCTTATATCACGATATTAGTTTTTATATGTACATATTTTATCATAATTATAAACAAGCTCATGTTAAAAAACACAAATATTTTTTCTGGTAAGGTATAAATAGTATTTGTAAATAAATATTGCTTTTATTTTTAGTAACACCAATTATTATGAATGGCCTCATGAAAATTGATTGTTGTTATGACACTAAAAACAATATCCTGTCTGTGAGAATCAATAATCAATTATTAGAGATTTCTAATCGAACAGAAATGACCTCTGTGATACGTTGACCACAATTACCACAATAATTGCTTTGTGGGCTGAATCAGTGGTAGTGGTTTTAACGACCTGGGTTCAAGTCTGGCTGTCTTTTTTTTCCCACAAAAAAAACATAAACGGTAATCATATGTTAAAAAGTCACAAAATTTAAAATAATATTTGTTACGACTTATGATTTATTTTTACTACATACTACATGTTACATCCTTTATTTTCATTTTGTTATATTTCTATAATTTTCAACGATTACAATTTAATTTATTTCTATTTTGCGTTTATAATAAAGGTATTACAGCATTTAGTCGAGTTCGTTTATATGTGTGAACGGTAAAAATATCAAATTTCAAACATTGTTAATAAACGAACTAAAATATTTGTTAAAGAAATGTCGTAGATGTTACGACAATATATAAATTAAATAACTATATAAAGTTGTAAGGAATGCAGAACTTTATAACATTCGAGGAGGTATGAACTAAGGCGGAAGTTACCGTACGAGAATTGTTGTGTGTTACATTCCGAGTTTTATTTCACACTTCAGGTTTATTTACTTGCAACTTCTTATAGTTAATTTTACCCTGCTAGTAGGACAGTTATTTTCTATAACACTTCATTGACAATGGTAACCAAAAAGTTACGAGTTATGTTACTATATGGACTTATATCAACGGTGTAGCAAAATAGCTATTTTTAATACAAGGGAGCAAAATATGTATCTTTCTTACGCGTCTGAGAAAAAGACTTGATCACGTGTGCTAAATACGATTTTTTTCACAATCTTCAAATATAATTTTTCTAAAAAAACAAAATATTGTAGTTTTTCCTTCCTTGTTCGAAGTAAAGGAAGTATTGTAATCACGAAATATTTTGGTTTTCAGATTTCAACGGAAATATCCATTTATCTACTTTCAACAAAACTCAAAAATGATTAGTCGTAAAATGTTGATGTTTTGTATATGGGTCTGCTATTACGTCTAGTTGTACACCTTCTTTTACTTCCCACCTATCAATATTATGTATATAGGATAAGGAAGGTATAGTTTTGGGTCAGATTTCTCGGGTGTGAGTTTTAACATACGAGCACGAATTAGGGTCCCTAGAATACGATTTTACTATTATTACCGTGATGTCTATATGTCCTTTTGTGTGTGTTTATGACGATTTTTCGTCCACGATAACTCCAATACGATACATGTAAAAAAAATGATATTTGTTATTTAAGA
Source organism: Stenolophus ochropezus (assembly GCA_035578165.1). Lineage (NCBI taxonomy): Eukaryota > Metazoa > Arthropoda > Insecta > Coleoptera > Carabidae > Stenolophus > Stenolophus ochropezus. The sequence goes on from JAQOWZ010000008.1 coordinate 25,667,728, forward strand.
CTTATATTGAAATATGATGAACTGATTAGATTTTGACCACAATTGGTTAACCGAAAGTAGTATTTTACTTGAAGCTTTAAACCATTTTTCCTAAAAATACCTCTAAATACCATTTTTCGAAAATTAAGTTATTATTAAATATAAAGATTTTTCAATTTTCTAACGATCTGCATAATTACGTTTATATATAACTTCTAGCTAAACAAAAAAATTATAATAATTTTACATATCGTTTAGGCTGAGGAATTTCTATGAGTTATCCATATGTTCACATAATTTGACATATGATGTCATTCGAAGTAGGTAAGTTTAAAAGATAAAATAAGTAAATATGAAGTATTTTTATTGTAAAATTAAAAAATCTGGTGTGTCCAACACAATACCTCCCGCCACTGTAGTAATATATTCTATATAAGTTTTTCAATACATTTAATTTGTAGTTTTAAAATTAGTTTGTTATTGCAGTTCAGAATATTTTTAATTTATTTCATACCTAAAATTTCCTTCATAAATTTTGTATGACCAATATGACAGCTATTTTTGACGTTACTAAAACCGGAACTGAACTTACTTTAATTCAGGCATGCAAATACATTCCTAATATATTTCTTCCATCTTTTTAAATTTTACAATAAAATTACTTCATTTTTTACTTATTTTATCTTTTACACTTACTTACATCAAATTTGACATCATATGTCAAATTTTGTGAACATATGAATAACTCATCTGTTTTATCGAAATTCCTCAGCCTAAACGATATGTAAAATTATTATAATTTATATATTTTTTTTCTATCTAGCTAGAAGTCATATATAAACGTAATTATGCAGATCGGTAGAAAATTAAAAAATCTTTGAATTTATAATAACGAAATTTGCGAAAATATGGTATTTAGAGGTATTTTTTAGGAAAAACGGTTTAAAGCTTCAAGTAAAGTACTACTTCCGGTTAACCAATTATAGTCAAAATCTAATCAGTTCATCATATTAGAATAGAACTCTTAAATACCAAATATTATATTTTTTACATGTATCGTATTGGAGTTATCGTGGACGAAAAATCGTCACAGACACACACACACACAGACACACACACAGACACACATACAGACATCACGCTAAAAATAGTAAAATCGTATTCTAGGGACCCTAATTCGTGCTCTTATGTTGAAAACCTACACTCGAGAAATCTGACCAAAAACAATACCTCCCTTATCTACATATTGATAGGCGGGAGGTAAAAAGGCGAAAGAAATATATAAGGAATATATTTGTGTACGTGAATGACGGTAAATTCGATTCCGGTTTTAGTAACGCCAAAAATACAAATTTTATGAAGGAAATTTTAGATATGAAATAAATTAAAAATATTCTGAACTGCAGTAACACATTCATTTTAAAACAACAAATTGATTGTACTGAAAAGTTATATAGAATATATGTATATCTACAATGGGTCCATTTTATTTGTTACAGGTAAGGACTCAGCCAATTCTTTTCTTTAAACTAGTACTGGTAAGATTAATTACTACTATAATTATTTCTTTCAATGCGGGAGGTAATGTGTTGGACACAGATTTTTTGGTTTCTTTATAGTCATTTATTGGAAAGAATATTTTATTTTGATTATTATATTATATAAATAACTTGCAGACTTTTGTGTCATTTTGTTATTATTTTGTACTGCATTATTTTATTTTATTCTTGTCAAGTTTGTAAGTAAGTTAAGTTATATAAGTATAATTTTTGTTTTATTATTATGAATGAATTCACAATAGACAACACGAATAAATGAATAGAGCAGATGCAAACCATAATTCTAATTATTTTTAATTCTACGTCCGTCGTTAAGTACGATATCTCCACTCAGTTAACAATCCCACTATCGTCGTCTCAGTAGGCGTATTGTGAACGGTTTCATTGTAACAAATGATAGTGGAATGACTTGACAAAAGACGAATTAGAGGAGCAGAAATGCAAAGAGGGACACAATGTAGACCTCAGAGGTCAGAGGTCGCCACGGAGACGAGAAGGGAATGTTAATTGAATTATTAATCAGATAATGCACTTACTAAACGGAACTCGTAGTAAAACTCAACATAAGAACCGCATTACTTATAAAACAATCGTAAAAATATATCATGAATATTAATTTTTCCTGTTTCTTTTATTGCACTTCAAATCTGGTACAGAAAATCAAATTTAAACTCATATGGTAAATAAGTGTAGGAGATTTAATGATAGCAATAAGTTTGAATTATGCAATTAAACATGTCATTTGGTTCTGGACATTTGAATATTTATGACGAACTAAAAGAATAATTATAACTTATTTGCAAGGTTATACATAATACAAATTTTTCACAATGAAAAATTGTATCTCTGATCATTTTATAATTGTATAAAAACAATAGCACAAACAAAATTATATTGTATTATATGAAATATTTATACTTATGTAAATAGGTCAAAGAAATAATAACAACAATTGAAATAATATGTATAGATGCAAAGATTCAACGATATACTTTTCCGGACTTATGAAATCAGTATATATAATAACATACATACATAACATAATAAAAATATGTATAGATAGATAGAATCGGCGAAAATTGTAAAGAGAACAAGATATTTACTTTAATTTTATTAAACTGCAAAATTTGAATATTGGTATATTTATTTAATTTTTCGAGCTGGGGTGGGATTCTATAACTTCCGTTGCTATCATGTGGACTTGTTATCATATCAATTGCAAATATCAGCTACAAAGTATATTAGCTATTTTATAATAGTAATGGTTATATATGGTTGATACGTACTTATATATAATCATACATATGTAAAGAACATTCTACAAGTCTACACAGATAAGGGAATGTCTTAAATTCAATGCAAAATTGAATTTCCGTCACAGTGACATTTGATGTTTAACGTTTGTAATTGACATAATAACAAGAACAATTGTTATTTGTAGTTGTTGTGAGTTATAAAATACCACCCGTATTCTTAAAACTGGAATTATTAAATTAAAAGGGAAAATTAAATTCTATTTTCTCACACTCTAGAAATCTTGAAAGTTACCTATTTTCCATAAAGTTAAAGTTTAATGAAAGAATAATAAATTATAAAAAGATAATAAAAATAAGTAACACTATAAATAAACAAATAAATAATAATTTAAGAGTAACAATTATTAATAAAGACTTAAACAGTAAGAATATTTATATAAATTCTTAATACTATGCACTATTTATTTACACGATATTTATATCACCAACTATTTATATCAGACTGTCCTCTCGGTCTTTTCTGCTTGGGTTTATACAGGGTGTTCCATTTAAAAGTGCCACCATTGCTATCTCGAGAACTATAAGAGCTACGAGGTTGGTTAAATTAGCAAAGAACCACCATTTTACAAGACTATTACAATGAGCAAAAAAAATATTTTTTTCGACCAGTGGTTCTCAAAATACGGGACACAACTTTCTTATTTTAAATAGGAACATATGTTTATTTTTAGGATATTCGATAGAGTATTTTTTCTGAATTCAACGATATGAACATATCATATATTATTATAACAAAATAACTGAGAAAAATGCATGTTACATTTATTTGTATTTTATTTATATCTGGCTGAAATAAGAGTGCTTTGGATAGAAAACAATTCATTTTCTTCTTCAAAGTGACAGTTTAAGAAAATAAAATTTAACAAAAAATAATCAAACAATGTTAGACAGAACATTATGTCTATGTTTTCTAACCATAGCACTCTTGTTTCAGTCAGATATAAATAAAATACATAGAAACCTAACATGCATTTTTCTCAATTATTTTGTTATATTAGTATATGATATGTTCATATCGTTGAATTCAGAAAAAAATACTCTATCGAATAACCTAAAAATAAATATATGTTCCCATTTAAAAAAAGAAAGTTGTGTCCCGTATTTTGAGAACCACTGATCGAAAAAAATATTTTTTTTGCTCATTGTAATAGTCTTGTAAAATGGTGGTTCTTTGCTAATTTAACCAATCTCGTAGCTCTTATAGTTCTCGAGATAGCAATGGTGGCACTTTTAAATGGAACACCCTGTATACCATACCAATTAAGCTCTAGAATATTCTGGTAGCTTCGATGCGCCAGTACAATAGAAGGGTTGCTAACGCATCTCGACCTATATAACCAAAAAGATACTGTTTTGCGTTGTAAATCTTTCACACACAAGAAAATAGATAATCAAATTCAATTTGAAAATTTAAATCAATGATAGTTACTAATTTGTATTTATTGTTTACTAAATAAAATTCTAGTTTTTAAAGTTCTACTGTGATTGGAAGTATAATAGATACGCAAAGAAATCTTCAAATTTTAATTAAAAATGAATTTTTAATTTCTAGCTAACCCATAAGTTAAACAGAGAATTACTGTGAACACTTTTGACAAGCCTTACATTTTACTTCAAATTACTCTATCCCATATTACAGAAGATAATATATCTTACAATTTGTAACTTCCAATAACAATTTCGAATCCAACGTAGTACCTGTGGCGCCATCTCTCGTTGTGATTGGCAGCGGATCTCCGGGACGCTATCCTGCAAGGAAAGCGTGTCAGTTGCTGGAATTGCAGCAATCAACACGGGGAAGCAGTTGCGCCCAAGGGAAATTCGCTGTGTACGTGCAGCCGGTTTAGGAGGGCTGCCCAATGCCCGCCACTAAATTAAATCATATTTCCACACAAAAACTTTACATTTTATGTTTTATATTTTAAATGAATTCGGAAAAGTTTGAGGATAACTTTGCTTATTACTTGTTTTTTGCTATTATAAAAACGTGTATGTTTAGTCACAGAATAGGTTTATACAGAAGCGACAGTAAGACAGAAAAACGAGAATTAGAGAAAGATGAAGAATGTGCACAAATTTAATGGGCTCATTGTTTAAAATTGTAAAGTTTCCTCACATCTAAGAGAGAGATAGGGGAAGGGTACAAATTTAAAGGTCTACACAATGCTTCAAGGTCATAGAACTGAATAGGGGAACATGAAAGGTAGCGGAGTGTCGCTTCTGTATATAACTATTCTGTGGTTTAGTTCTAAGTAGACTGTATAATTACAGTTTGTTGAATGCCTAAGGTATCTGTATTTATGTCACTAATTTAAATCATATTTCCACACACAAAAACTTTAGATTTTATATTTTAAATGAATTCGGAAAAGTTTGAGGATAACTTTACTTATTACTTGTTTTTTGCTATACTTCGTTTTAACACTATAGAAAGCACTAGACGAAGTCACATTTACACCACAGCGTTGGTGAATTATTAGTAGTTCTGAAAATAACTGGTTTTAATCGTGAAATATCACAAAAAGAGAAATGAAACAAAAATCACGTGCAAATTCAACAAGTGATTTGACAACTGCTTAGTGTTTGACGTTTCAATTACGTTTGAGAAGGTTAACTTGAAATTTTGTCTGGTTAAATGCGACTTCATTAAATGGCGTAACAGCCAATCACAGGCTTTGATTTTCTCACTAGAATTTCTAGTTACTGTCTATAGTTTAAAAACAGAGTATAAGTATCATAAAAACATGTATGTTTAGTTCTAAGCAGACTGTAATAATTATAGTTTGTTGAATGCCTAGGTATCTGTATTTATGTCACTAAATTAAATCATATTTCCACACACAAAACTTTATATTTTAAACGAATTTGGAAAAGTTTGAGGATAACTTTGCTTATTACTTGTTTTTTGCTATTATAAAAACGTGTATGTTTAGTTCTAAGCAGACTGTATAATTACAGTTTGTTGAATGCGTAGGTCTGTATTTATGTAATGGGTACAGTATTTATTAACATCACCTGATCTAGTAGCTAATTTAATGGGTTCTGGTTCTAAAAATTTTATTGTCGAAGTTATAAATATAAAAATTAACCACTATAACTTCCCATTATAATAATGAAAACTAAATATTAAATGCAATAATATATTTATTAGCAATGAAGTGCTTTGGAAAAAGGTTTCGTGACTTCAGCAAGGTAGGATTTGGATGAAGACAGGTAGACTCTCTCTTTTGCTGCCAGTCTGTTTTTTTTTTTGACATTCTACCACGACGACGTTACTCAAATTTATTTTTTTGTAAACTATGAATAATGTAGATTTGAAAAATATGGGTATTTTATTATTTTGTCTAGTATCATATGCAGGGTTGGCCTGATTTAAATCATTTGTCATTTTATATTTTTATTATGTCATTTTCTAGAATATTTATGCGTTTTTTCGAATTTACAGGAGTAGAAAAAGTATAGTATTATATTCGCGATTATGATCATTATTCACTGAGATGATTTACCTATATAATAATATACTATTATTTTAAGTACATATATAGCTTTTTATACCTATAAAGTTTGATCCATAAGTATTGAAACACTTTGTATATGCCAGGTATACAATAGACTTTTTTTTAATAAATGGTTGTTATTTGCTTTAAAAAAAAATCTTCAAGTATATACATTTTAAAATATTTATCTATTATGAAATATTCACAAAAAACTTTAAATAACAAGTGTAAACAGTCACTTCCGGTTGACCAATTATTATTAATAACTGATCAACTCGTGCCATTAATGTCAAAATAGTGAAAATTCGGGAACTTGGACTTTAGATCTAAGTGATGGTAGTCGACCAGTCCAGCACAAGACCACCAATAAGGCTTTGTAGATAAGATAGTTATATAACTACAAACTATTCGAAAACAGTAATACTCCAGCTATAATAATACTCGTATTACTAACTACTACTCTTATCTTCTCTAACAATGTTTAAATGCTAATGAGAAAATAAATATGAACGAAATTACTATAGCCTATGTTTGTAATAACAATATTTTCTAATTATTGCATATAAAATAAACCGTTTGAAAATATTACTGCATGAACACGTTGAAACGTGAAATATACAGCGTGTGCAACGAAACGCAGCACATATGGCTTTAACGTGGGATTTCAAAAAATTGCGAATACTCTCTTTCTCTTCTGCTAGATTTAGAGCAAAACTACAATAGTACAAAGTTGTTCAAAATTAAATTCTACATTAAATAAAATCATAATAGATGCAACAACACGTCTGCTGTACGAGATATATTAAATATAAAATGTAATATTTTCGTTAAAAATCAGACAGCCATGGAAATAAAAGAAAATATCCATGTTTCATTTCATAGTTCTGTGAAGTATTACTGGTTATAATTCTTATTTTCTGGTATTTTAATATTATTTAAGTTGAATTTAGATTATTTTTCTTAAATTATACATCAATATTACAAAATTATAAAATTATCTATAATAACATGTCATTAACTGTCACATATAGATATTATCTTTTATTTCCAAAATGTTACATTTTATATTTCATAAATCTCGTGCTACAGACGTGCTGTTGCATCAATTATGATCTTATCTAATGTAGAATTTAATTTTGGACAACTTTGTACTGTTCTAGTTTTGCTCTAAATCTATCGGAAGAGAGAGTATCCGCAATTTTTTTAAATGCCATGTTAAAGTCTTATGTTCCGCATTTCGTTGCACACACTGTATGTACCTACGTGAGTATGTTTGGTATGTGTAGTTATTATAGTCATTCTAAAAGCGCAAACAAGAAAAACATTATGATATATACACATGAACAGTTATTTAATTGAAAATTGTTTATAATCCCACTGTTCTCAACTTTCCCTGTATTAATTACATATTATGTTATAGTGTATAGTTGGCTCAAGATAATGATAATGTTTTTTATTTGCACTTTACTGGTGTAGGTTGTCATCTTAGAGCACCTGTTAGGGATTCAAAGTTAATAGTGGGTTGCGAAAAAGTCGGATACAACGGTATTTTTATTTAGTTAATAGTTTTGGGTGTTTTTTTCATTAATACAAAGATGGTTAATTTTCTTTCATGCTTATTAAAATGATAAATATTTTATTTCCTCACTAATAAAGTAATAGTATACAGGTGTTCATTTTGTTTTATCCAATATTGTTATCACGAGAACTATAAGAGCTACGAGGTCGGTTAAAATAGCAAACAATTTCTATTTTACGAGACTTAAAATAAGCCAAATATTTTTTAAACCAGTGGTTCTCAAGATATCGGGCCCAATTTTCTTATTTTAAATGGAACGCCTATACATATAATTTTACATATTTGGAATCTACATAAAATTACAAATCTAATGATATGTTTGAAGTTAATTTTTAGTTAAATAATAAACTTCCTCTGTTGGCATTAATTTTGTATATTTTTATCTGAAAATAGCAGTATAATAAATAGAAAACAAACGTTATTCTGCATTATTTTAACAATATTTTTTAATGTAAAGATAATAAGAACCCAGAATTTGAAGTTTGTTTTTTATTTATTTATATTCATAGCAACTTCTATTTTCAGGTAAAAGAATACAAAATTAATAAGACAATAGGGATTTTATTAATCAACTAAAAATTTTGTTACTATATAAATTTTATATTTGAACTGTTGTCATTCGTGAAATAATTAAGGGAATAATAATTCGATCTACGTGAATTTAATTGGCGAAGTAACAACTCGAGTCAAAAGTGATTCTTAAATCATTCCAGCTTCGGTGTCGTGATGTAAATATCATTTTTAACACTTGTTTGACTGTTACTACGCAACAATTATTTGTAAATTTTCCCAAGAAATGCATTACTCTTGTTATATTACTTGTGATAATTTCAGAAAAAAATATATTTATATGTATTTTTTCAGGAAATACAGATTATTATTAAAGTAACATTTCCAAATGACCAATTATTATTTATTAAAAAAATATGACAATCGTTTTATAGTTCTTTCAGCAAGGTTGATGGAGGTAAAAGAATATGTCTTATTTTATTAGAAGTAATTATTGCACTTTCATTGAAAGTGATTCGTGTTATCGTAGAACGACCGTAGATTGCAGGTGATTTAAAATTTCGAATCATTATCGCGAAGCTAGTAATTTGAGGAAGTATTACAGATATCATAACATTGTTTAGGAGTAGTTGTGTGTGTGTAATTGTACGTCACCGCTTGAAAATAACAGATTTAGCCGTATTATTCGCTTTCTAAATTAATGTATATAATTACTAACACGTACTACAGCGTTACTACCGTATCGTCAACAAATGAAGATATCTGCATAGACCTGAAATACCTATATTAATTTAAATTATCGACAGAACTGTAGTATTATATGCGGTATCTACAATATGTACCGTCATTATATTATTTACAGCCGAATTCACAATTAGTCCATTGATTAATAATCAACTGATTCAAGAATCAAGCTGATTCGTAGATTAACATTTGTTTTTAATTCATGAACTTGATTCACAGTTTGGTTTATGTTTTTGACAGTTCATATAATTTTACGAGGGTGAATTAAATTTTCTGTGATTTTTTCTTGACATACGGCGTATAATTATATTTTTCTTCAAAAAATAAAAGTGATATCTTTGGTGACCTGATTGACAAGGTTGCAGTTTAATTTTTATACCGCCGGAGTAAAAGTAAAATAAATAAAAATCTATAGTAACTACATAGAATCAGCCAATAAGATATAACTTTTAAAATAAAAACCTGTAATATCGTCCTAAATGTCACTATAAAACTGTCAACAACTGACAGATTTAAATTGATAACTTACAAATTGGACGTCAACTGTAGTATTCTTTTTTCAAATATCTACGTTTAAAGAAAAAATAGAATGTGCTATTCATAGTAAAAGTGTTTTAGTGTGCCTCGTATAGTAGTAATTTAGGAAATTGATCACTTATAGCGTGAATTGTTGATTTTTAAATTTGTGATAAAATATGTAGAATACATTATTCATTATAACGAAATATTTTAATTGGTTTCCTATTGTACTAATTTATAATACCCTTATTAAGCAAAAAATAATTTACCATTACATTAAATTTTCGCAAACTTTGGTAAAAAATTAAAATCGTTTCTTCCGTAGGGGAGACCGAGGCAGCAAATTCCGATTTGGAAAAACTAATAAAAATGCAATCAAAACGAAGTTCAATCTTTTGGACATAATTAAAAAATTATTATAGTTTTAGACTAAATAATCGTTTTTGTTAAAGAAATTGAGACATTTGCTACCACTTTCAGTTCCTAGAAACTAGATTTTATAAATAAAAAAAACTAGTTTTATAAATGATTCAGTTATTTATTAAAACTGCGAACATACAATTAAAGTAACCATTAATATTATTATGAAGTTACAGGTGTTAATCTCTAAAACACAAATCAACATAATTTAACAAAAATATTATTTCTACATATTCTAAATTCTCACAGAAAGATAATGAAATAAATCGTGTCACTTCATCACAGTTGATTTGTGATAAAAAGAACAGTTACAATAAATGACTTAGCTAATATGATGTGATAAATAGTTTAAGAAGTATTACACTGAAAATTTTCCAAGAAATATAGCACTTACAAATATGGTCCTTGAAGTTTTGTTCCTTCTGGTATTGATGTGTCATATGAATCAATAAACAATGAACTCTTGCAAAAAAACACTTTTTCCAGAAGTGCTTTCTCTTAATCATTCGACGGGAATTCTCTAAAACCTGTTTAGAATAAAAAAACTCATATGAATACCAAATGCTTTTCGAGTTGAGTGCACTGTCAAATATAAGTGCTTTTAAAATTATCTTTTGACGGAAATGCGTTACTTAATTATTTATCTATAGCCTAGTGATAATAAACACTAATAACTAGTTTTAATTACTCAATTTTCTTAGGAATGTCACTGTTTTATGGATCTTGATAACTAAAAAGGAGAATGGAATTTTATTGTATTTTGATTTCATTCATATTGAATTTGAATGTATCATATCTATTTATAAGTTTAGGAAACTTTCGATTTCTACGAAAAGAAGAATGTAAGCTGTGTAGGTTTTCGTGCATAGACTGACAATTATGACACTGAAATACAAGTATAATTGCCTAGATTTTATCTGTCATTTGTTTTTCGATGGAAGAATAAGATACTAGTAATACTATTTGTGAAATATAACAAGAAGGTAATTTTTTCTAAGGAAATTAAATAATACATGATACGTGTATAGTGTTTCAAGAGAGTCTTCTATTATTCTTGGTCTCCCTGCAGTCTTGCAAGAAATGCAAGACAAGAACAAGACAAGAGTTTCAACTTTCAAAGCAAGACACAGAAAGAAACTGTTTTGCCAGAATAGCAAGATTTTCTTCAATTCTTGTATTCTTGCGTTTTTTGTTTGCTGATTGAATTCTAGATTCATTGTTTGTACCAATCTATAAATATTTGTTAAAGATTGTGAAAATAACGGAGCATATATTTTTGTAATGCAATAACATTTATAGGTATATGAATGTTATTTACCTACAAAATATTTAATTATATATATAATTTATTATTTAAAATATGTATATAAATTTCATTTAAAGAAATGTATATAATGGTAAAAATTATTGGCTAAATAATATATTAAAAATATGACTAAGAGTTAAGGCACAAAATGCTTTCTAACAATCAGGAATGCTTTGGAAAAAAAGCTTTTCTCGTTATATGTACAGCTATACAATTTTTTTAAATATTTAATAATAATAATTGGATTATAAGATATATATTTGATAATTGACATTGATATTATTGTGAATAGGGGAATCCTTGACAACGTTTAATTTTATAAAAGAATTTTCAAAAAAATGACGCTCAAGACAAGATTTTTATATACAAGAAGTAATGAAAGACAGGATATTCTTAAATTTCTTGTCTTGTTTTTCAAAAATTATGTTAAAAAGTTTTATTATTGATTGTAAACAAACGTTACTTTATTTTTTGATCATGTTTCTAATATACTTATTCCCGTAGTTTGAATTCAGTTTTGATCGTAGTACGAAACAGTTTTGGGAGCACTGGTCATGTTATCCACTCTCAAAAACACAATTTCATCCCCTGACATGATTTAAATTGTGTTGCCCCTTCCAGCGACGTACGCCCCTGGCGCTGACGTTCGGAAACGGACACAGGGTAATTATAGCCCTTGCGTTTGACAGCATCAATTTCCAAACAGATACCAAATTGCCCTAGTATTATTTCATCACTCACCGCTACACAAAAACACAAAACACAACTATGTATGACAAGGATACCGAAATTATTTCAAAATACTTAATTTGAATACCATCTCAATGGAGTATATATCAGTGTAATTGAATTTGTTTAAAATAACAATACAGAGCATTGTAATGTACAAAATGTTTTCATATTATAAATCTATTATTTTTGTATGATTATGTAATATAGGGTGTAACAAAAATAAGTATGTACCTACATTCAATTGAACCAGAGATAGAGCTAATCGAGAACAACATTATTTATTAGTAACTTTTTTTGAAATCTCATTTTTTTTTAGAATTTTTGCTCCTCTGTGAATTATTATTTGTTTCATAATAATTTGATCCAGTAACAAAACAATGGTACGATTGTTTCTCACAAATGTGAGTTTTCAAACTTTTTCAAATAAATCGATAATAGTTATTTGTATTACTAGTAAAGTAACTAAACTTTTGCGAGAGCAAGCTTATTTTGGGAATGCAAACAATGCGAGTCTCCCAATAGAGTTTCTGGGCGTGTGATATACAAGATTTTCTTGCGCCGATGACACTTTTAATTTTTTAAAGAAATATTATTACTACTTAAAATTTTATACACTGTAGCTTTTTATGTCGGTAGCATTTTCGGTTCACATGGATATATAAAAAATTCACTTGTTTTATTAAAAAAAATTAGTGACATTTGTTCTAACCTAAAAAATAAAAACGAATGTGAATTGATATTTTCCAACAATGAACGTAATCATAATCATACAACACGACTATAATATGAATAATAAATCAAAAATAGTTGTTTTAATTCACGTTTTACATTTCCAATAATATAAAATTAAAAATTTTAATGCTATAATATAAGTTGGCATCCCTACATTTTGCCGGCCTACGCAAACAGAGACTTTCTGGACGATTTTGAGTTCTGTAACACTAGTCATAATGACACGGAGGCGAGAAAATAATTATTTTGAAAAGTTTTAACTCAATATTCAATAAAAATTTACTAATAAATATTGTTACACTACAATTTGGTAGTGAAATAAGAATAGATGTTTTTTTCGACTATTTGGTGGTAATAAAAACCATTCTGTTTCACATTAACCCGTAAGATTTCAATTACCGAATATATGAACGGTTGCAAGTGACGTACGTAATTATAGATACAAAAAAGAAAACAAGTTTTTTCCTTTCATCCGTCCGTACATCTGAGCATTCTAAGGTTGAATTCTTGCTCGTTGGCCATCTGGATCAAAGCCAATAAAACCTTGCGATCGTTTTTTATTTGTAGGTAACTAAGAGATGAGTTGTTTAGATTGTGTAATTTTTCACCGGGTCAGCTTTGAGGAAATAGACATCTGATGCATTTTTAATAGAGACATAAGATGAAAAACAAGCTAATGGCTTTAGAAATCAGGAAGATATTCACAAAATAATATATCAACACCACTTTTCATCGTTTGTTTCATGTATAACATTTTTCTTAACGGCCAATAATGGTTGATTATCAAGCGTGAGATTTGATAGGTATAATGTTCTCAAAGTTTCTCACTATTTCCAGATTAAAACATATTTTCCATGCGTTCAACTATACAAATTAGAATGAGATAATATGTAGACATTATGTGATTATTACAAATTGATTACACTATTTATTTCATTTATTTCAAACTCCTATTAAATGGCTATTAAATTGAGCTCTTATGCCACTCGTCACGTGATCTGTATATACTTTTCCTTTTCCCATTTTTAGCTTCAGATATCTCTCTCTCTCTCTTTTGTTCACTACATTCCGAGATAGTTTTGACGTTGACCGCAATTGCTATTTTTTTACTTCTCAAAATTATGTTTCCATTCACTTCAGTTTAAACATAAGTGAAGTGAGAATGATGAAAAAATGATCGGTAAATGTCCTTACCGTTCTTAATAATTCAAATATTGTTTTTTTATAAGCGCTAATAAAATAAAATAAAATTAAAAATTTTAATGTTGAAAATGCAACAAAAAATGTAAGAAATTGAAAGTTAGTAATAAAAAAAATAATTTTTTGTTTGTTTATTATATTTATTTTATTTTCCACAAACTATTATAAGCACATTATAATATACAAGAAATATGTAATAAATAGTAATTAATAAAAAAGTAATTACTTAAAATTAAACTTTTTATTGTACTTTCTACAATAATTAAGTGTGTCCCATAAGTGATACGTACTGTAAAAAGTAAATAGAAATCTGCGACAAAATTACTTATTACGTATATCAGTATTAACTAAGATGATGACTGTAGAATTGAATTCTAATATGATGTTTTATTATCTCGGACTAATGTGATTTTTAAGCAAAAATTATATCGTACTAAATAGTATAAAAATTACAGGGCGTACCATTTAAAAAAAAGGCAACAATAGGTATATCTCCGAAAATTTAAATATTTTTTTTCTAATTTACATTAATTTATGTAGCTTATTAAAAACACTAACAATTTTATTTAAAAGATTTCTTTGTATCTCTTATAACTTCTAAGAAATATCGCGTTCCCTAGTTTCATTTACAGCCTGTATATATTTGAAAGTGACAGTGACATTTTGACTATATTAAATTTGTTTAAAAATAAACAACTATCTATAAAGAAACCACAGCTTAGAATATATTGTATTGTATTGTATTGTATGTACATGAGGGTTTTTAAGCGTTTTTGTCGCTTTTTGTCAACGCGACCTAGAAGATCTATTGTGACAGCCCTTACTTAGTTTTCCGGAAGTAGATCCAGATTTTTGGTGAAGCCGATTAGGCCTCAAGTACCTGAAGTACTTGTTTCGTGACATGTTTTACTTGCATTTTAGTGATGCAGGTTGTCAGCCTACAGTCTCTGCAAGGCCAGCACACACCGAGCCGTTGTGCGACAACCCATCCAATTGGACAGGGCGGGCTATGTTGCTTATCTACACGATCAGACAAGACACGCCACGACCACACAACCGTACTGGCTGACTATATACCTAGAGATTTTTTTTTTTTCAAATACCAAAATGAAATAAAACTTTTTTGTACCACGGCTGTGCGTCAAGCTTTAAACATTCCCTCGTACTATAATCTTTTGATTATGCCCGTAATATATAAATAACTATAATCGCACCTGAAAAGATGTTGCTATTTAAATGTTTTTTATCCTTAACACTACATTTTCTGAACAGCAGTTTTGAAACGAAACGACCTGAACTCTCATCTCTTAGCTCATGGCAGCACTAAATAAGACAACAAGTATTTTAAAACTTAATTTATAACTTATGTTTGTTGAGAGCAGATGATATATGTATATATTTATTTTTTGACATGTTAACACCCCAATTTTTCACTCCATTATTCTCCCACCCCAGGCGGAATCTTTTGTTCAGGTACCCTGCGTGTAATTACATGTCTGCATGTGTCAGGTTTATTATAATCCTCCCACATCTCTCGTTAGCTAGACAAGGACACCATGTGCTCTCTCGCTTTCACACACGGCGTGTGGGTGTATGACACATATGGGATTATATGTGGAGCGAAAATTCGTATGTGGATTAAATTGTTGAATTTTTTGGAAAATCTGACACATGGATTATGGAAGGCTTAATGTGACAATTTTGTAATGGGACATAAATATCAGTCGGTGTAAATAATAATAAAATTATTTGTTGCACAGGAGGTATATTTGTACGTGCAGTGGTGGTTCGCTTCATTAGCGGGTTTCAAACTGATAAATATTGTTTTTTATAAAACGTAAACATATTTTCTATTATTCTTATGTTTTACAATAAAATTAACTGCATCACTTCTTCATTACAAGCACCAAGAAAAAGCAGTTTATTAAGCCTTTTTTCCAAAAAAAATAAAAAGTTAGTTTCGTGTTCAAATAATTTTAATCATAAGTGTAATATAATAAGAACCATGAATTTATGGGAAAAATATACGAATAGTAACAGAGAAACGAGTGTCAAAAATGGCATTTAAATCACGACAGCGAATGTTTGTTTTTATACCCAGCATTTTTTTTTTGATAAAAATAAAGGGTTACAATTTTATCAAATCTGTTATTTTAGAGCCTTTGTTGCTTTCTGATATGATTTTGATAAAATTGAACAACGAAGTTGATATAATTTAAAACATTTGTTTGGTTTCTGCTGTCAGCTAATTGTTAATTGTCAAAAAATATTTTCCTTTTGCATTTTACTAATTTTGAAACATAGTTTTCGAAAAAATGTTGTTTGATACTTGATTGCGAAATAATTTTGCATTATCGAATTAATTCTCGAATGCAAAAGTGACATTTTGCAATCTAGAATCAAAAATAACTATTTTGTACAATAAAATCTGTGAATTCACGTCACCAAAGCAACGTCCGGAATCTCAGCTTCCCACATCTCCTTCAGATTACCGTGTGGGAAATTTTGGAATAAACACTCCTACTACTAAAGCACATATTAAAAAAAATATTTACAATAAAATAGTATAATGTCTCAATAGAGGATTATTGAATGAAATTTAATTTAAAAAAAGTAAATTTTTGATGTATAATGTTGGCAACAACTGTTGTCATGTTGACAGATTGACAGCACTTGGCAATATTGAAACATATAACCGCAAAACAATGTGTGTATATAATAAATAAAAATATTAGTACAGAAAAAAAATTAATTATTAATTTTATGTTTTTTGTACAAGAAATATTGTTTTCTCGGATTCGTTAAATTGCATTTCATCTAGGAAAATGGCGTTCCCATACTTGATATGTAAATAACTATTAATGGATTTATTTTAGCACCTGTTATTTTAACGATCATTATGAATTTTATTTTTACTTATACATAACTTAAAAATCCAATAAAATTCATATGATTGTTACGGCAGATATCATTGTTGAAAAAATATTTATGACTGCATGTTTTTGAAATGTGGAATCATATATTTATATAATAATATTTCAAGGATATTTTACATCATGTATGTAATATTTCCCTCATAAAATTTCATATAATTTATTGTTAACATATTGTTATTATTTGAATTACAAAACATTGTAAACGCGTAGGACTTTTGAAATTTTATCCAACACCATGTATTTATAACGCTATAACTATGGTGTTTTTAGATAAATAAAGTCGCTCATACTCATAACGCATTATTGGGTTAAAAATAATAACTCACTGTTTGTAGGTTCGTATCATAGTAACTACTTTATAAAACCTTCTCTACACTATTTGGTTATAAGATGTCATTTTGAAATGTCAACTGTCAAAAAACTTTTATATATCTACATCAGTGATTAAGGTGTTGGATAAAATGTTGTATGGTACACGTGTGTATCTTACGTCACTTAAGAAAAATACCCCAATCAGCAAAACATTTCTCACGTGATTTATTTGTAACGTAACACACTGGTATCATAAATAGCTATTATTATCGCTGTAGTCGTGAAAAGGAAATACAAATAAAATTCCCAATCATACGATTTTTTTTATCAAAGAACTGTTATATCATCATGATAAATAAACCACATTGTGATAAATATGCATATAAATATAAATGTTGTAGACAATACATTATTTTCCTCAAATACATTTTTATTGAAAAAAAAATTATAAATTCTTATATTTTTCTTTTAAAAAAATATTAAATTTCGTTCTAAGTTCTCAAATGATGCTGAGAAATAAAATAATTTATATATTGCTACAAAACAAATACGTAATATTAAACAATGAAAACTATACTAATAAACAAAATAAATAACTTAAACTTTGTTGAATAGAAATTTCTATAAATATTAACAAATCTATATTTCGAAAAAAATAAAGAAAATCGCCTACTAGATAACATTGCTTATGTCAAAACAAAAATTATTACAGCTTCATTAGTTTTCTAAATACACACTTTGGCGCGGCGAGCTTAATCAAAGTTTAAAATTGTTTAAACTATTGATAGTTGGTAATACATAATAAATATAAAAATAAACTATAAAAGCAAATGGTTTGTTTCACAAATATGAAATAATTTCTTATTTATATATTTTTGTTCAAAAACGATTTTTACGTCCATTATAAATCACATACCTGATTTCAAGTTTAAGGTTAATAAAAAGATACATGAGTAATATATCTCATTTGAAAATTAATGTACTAAAGAAAATTATATTTTAAAGTGCTATTTCATTGTAACACATTAATTTCTGTAGTGAATTTAAAATAAAAATCCTTTTTTAGAAGAGGAAGTTAAAATAAATTCTCAAGAGCCGTTCAAATGCCTACAAAATTTGTTTACACCATGTCAAGTAAAAATACAGTAATTTCCACATAATTCTCGCCTGTTACGGCGATATACAAGTTAATTACACATTAATAACCTATATTACACACACAACCTGTATAACAAATGTAAATTTATTCTGCTATGCTCTAGAATAAATTACATGAATTTTTTGTTCGGCTAACTGTTTTTAATTCTTCATTAATATCAAGTAGGTTTTGATTGGCCTTATTGCTTTAAGATGAACATCTGGTGACCATGACAATGAAATAATGGATGGATAATAAATAGTTATTATTTCAAGGTTATCTCAAGGCTTTGCAATTGTTTGATATTTCATTCCAATTAATTTCGTAATATATAAATATGTATGATTAACACAGCTTATTACCCATTGTTGGGTATGCCAATTTATTTATGCAGATTTTACTAATGATATATTTGCATTGTAAATGATCTTTATTCTTTATCATATGACATTTAGGTACTCGAAGCTGGTGAGAAGAGTGCAGTGATCTGTTGAGAGCATAGATATAGAAAAATATTTATTCGTCCAAATATTACTGTAATAAAACATAATTGTAATTGTCTATATCTAATAAATGTTAGTTAACAATTTGAAATTGAAATAAAATGCCAAGTCTTATAAATGGTTGTTAAACTATCGGTTAGTAACTGGACGGTAAAATTTAATTGCCAACTAATTTTTTGTTGTGTTCTATAATGCATATAAAGAAGTATATTTAGTAACTGTTCATTATCTAACCCTCGGTTAAACTTAACGACCGTATATCAAATTCAAACATTGTACAATAGATGGCACTCCATGCAATAAGCCATGAGCTGTCAAATATTGGATTAAAAAAAAATAAAAAGTGAGTTTTGAAACCCTATTTTTTTACTAATTCATATAAGTAATATTTTACACCTTTAATTAATACAATTCAAATTTTCAATATTTATATAATAGTATATTGTGTTATTAAGAGTAAAAGTGATACTTTGTGTGGCGAGCATGGAAGTTTGCACGACGAGCGAAGCGAGTCGGACAATTGCATGCGAGGCACACAAAGACACTTTTACTCTGAATAACACATGCTATTTTTTCTTCAAACTTAGAAATTTAAAAAAAATAACTTCTATTTGACGTTTAATATGTAGGTTACCTGTCAGTTATTCATAATTTTTAGTAACTTTATTCTTAGGTTATCTAGTTTCTATAGTGACATTTAGGCCGATATTACAGATTTCTATTGTACAAGTTACTTCTTATTGGCTGATTCTACATACGGCGGCGACAATATTATACGGCGGCTAGAATAAAAAATTATATTACGGAGGCATAGAAATTAAACTTCAACCTTGTCAATCACGTCACAGAAGATGTCACTTTTATGACGTTTGAAGAAAAAAAGTATTTTCTAAACAAAATAAGTAATTATAAAAATATTCGTGTGTTGTTTTAAAATTTACAAACTCAGAATTCTCCAAATTATGATTTTTATAGTGTATAAATATGTTGTTGTCTAATTCTTTCTTCCACTTTGGAATATGGGAAATATAGTAATTTCTTTTTGATAATTATTTTTCCTAATTTTTATCAAAGTGATAACATATTTGTTGAAATCGATTTCTGTATTTTTATATTTTTATTATTGTCCCCTTATTGAAAATTTTCTAGACGCGTTAATGATTGATAAACATAGAAACTCGAAGCAGAAAAATGTGACGAAACTTTCCGATTTTAAACGATGAGCCCTTTAAATTTGTTGGCATTCCCCATCTTTCTCTAATTTTCGTTTCTGTCTTACTGTAATTATCACTATGTTTACTGATAAAATAAACTCCCGGAATCTGCTTTATTATGTGGCGACTGATAAAAAATATTATAATATATAATTTGTTGGGTAAGAGTTTGAGAAGCACCGAACGTCCGCGACCTTCTCAATTTGCAAAGCTGACGTCATGCAAACATCCGATGGTTTTGTTTACCTACTTGGCTAGATTTGCTGATGACGTTGAAAAATGAGTAGGATTTTTTAAATAGCATATTTGGAGTATGTTGGATTTTGCCCTATATTAAATCTATTTATCATCGTACGCCAAATCTTTTTTTATTATTTATTTTATTAATTTAAAACGTATTTTAAAATGTACTTAAAATATGGTTGTCACAAAGCAATGAAACGCACCTTAACTATAAAGCATGAAGAAATAGCTGATTGCAAATAGATTTATGTTCGTAAGATTTCTTAAAATTCCCAGAGTTGAATTCTATGAAGGTATTGCATACATCATCATTTATAAATGCATAGAACATACGTTATATGCGTTTGGAATACTGTACTTATACGAGTATTGCAATTACGATTTTAGGCAAAAAATATTTTAACGTTAATATTTCATCTTTTTTCTTGAAATTTAAATTTTAAACTTGAAATTTCACCATTTTACCTTGAATGTCACCTTTTTTATTGGAATAAAAATGTGAAAATAGGTAGTTATAAAATTTTGTCTACAGAATCGGTTGGTGAGGTCACCGAGGTCGTATCTCGTCTCAATAAAGAGCTATGCGCGTAAAATCTCTCTTTTGGGACTAATTTTGAAAGTGAAAATAAAAATTTTTGAAGAAAAAAGTTTCCTAGTGAAAAAGTGAAATATAGGTATTTTCGTTTTTTCTTTTTTTACCGAATCGTTCCAAAGACAGTATATGTGAAGAAAATATTTCTTTGCGTTAATTTTGTCCGTAGAATCAACCCATTTTAGAGATATACCAAATAACAATTTTTTGAGGTGCAACTTTGAGAGTAAAAAATTCGGGGACGAAAAAAAATAATTAAATTCTGTTTATGTGAACAATTTTCAAAAACCAAAATATTGGACTAAAAATGGATATTTTTTTTTCGATTGTATAAAAACAATTTTGCACTAAAAACGTAAACGTTGTATTAGGGTGAAATTTCAAGTTTGAAGTTGGAATTTCTAGTATTCAAAACTTGAAATTTCGTGAAAAATAGATGAACTTTCCAGTTTGAAAAAGTTAAAATTTCAAATTTGAAAGGTGATATTTCAAGATTAAATGGAGAAATTTTAAGTTTTTTATAGTTAAAATTTCAAGAGTACATTTTACCTTTTAACTATCAAAATAAAAATAAGGAAAGTACAGATTTTGATGACATTTAAGAAATGCAACAATAAAAGTTAATATTAATTTATAACATTTTACATGTACAAGTACATGTACACTTAAAAATGAATCACCATATCCTGCGGTAGGAAAAATATTAATATTACGGTAATCTTTATTCAAATAATCTTTATAAATATGGAAACATCTTAACGTACGTCAGTACTTTACATACTTACAATCTTCTGTCAATATGACTAATACAACAATGTTGAGTTTGAAGACTATTTATTTCTTTTATCTAGTACAGAAGTACGTGCATTTGAACATGTTTATATTTAAAAACTAATTAAGTGTATATTTTGGTTTGAAAAATGATCCACTTTTAAAATACCTCTTACCTCTTAAGCTTTTAGGTTAAAATAACATAAAAAGAAATTCTAAATGCATTTAAAAATATCCGAACATCATTCATCAAATTCCGGCTTTCCCCTCGGGCATTTCCGGCCAGGCTCGGCTATTTCCGCACCGGGAAGTGCTTCCCCTGCAGATTCGATTCTCACTTGTTGATTTGGGGATGTAATTTAGTTACAGAGCTTTTAAGTTAAAGAGGGGCTGGTTTGCAGCTTTTCTGCCAGTAATTTTCAATTATTGTAGAAGCTTTTAGGGGATATGTCTTACTTGTTAAGGTAATGTACAGCTCAGGTGTAAATGGACTGCTATTATTTTTAATAGCTCCGTCGGGGTTCAAATCGCTATTGTAAATTGCTTTCTTGAAAGCATTGCCCTTATATACGCGTAAATTTCAACCCTAATTTTCGCAAACTGCTTTATTTAATATTATTGCACCCCTAATTTTATTTTTATTTTATGGGGTGGTTCTGACAACTGAATTCGAATCTCAACGAAGACAGTATATTGTGTAATTAGTGAGAAATAGTTATTTGTGCAGCTTGGTAGGAAAGTTCATATGTATACGGCCGACACGCAGTCGAGGCTGGATACTTCTTGAGGACCAGAAGACGACTATACTACCATGTAACGCACAGAATATTTATTATTCTACACAACAAAATAACATAATAAAATAATATAAACATCTTACGAATACTGAATAATTTGACATTTAACTTAACCACAATGAAATTTGTGAAATTGATTACCAACATCAGAAAACAAGCACTTTTAGATATTTGAGGCCTTATTCCATAAGAACTTTGTGGTACAGATGATGATTATTTTTTTTAGTACCAGAGATTTTCTAAACACTCCATTTGTTGGTTAACTAATGTATTTTTAGGACAGCATTGTTTAAAGTGAAATATTCCTATGATGACAATCTTGAAAAAACAATTGTTGGAGATCTCGTACTTTTGCTTTAGATTCCATAAGTAACAAAGTCGAAAGTATATGGGTTTTCTAAGTAGGTAATTACATTTTCTATTTCTACAGGAATATCATGATTCTCATATTTTTCTGTATGTTATAATATTAAAAGATTACAAAAATACTTCTATCAACTCTAAAAAGGGCGAAAAATGCTAACACACTGACACTGTGTTTAT
Organism: Stenolophus ochropezus; assembly: GCA_035578165.1. NCBI lineage: Eukaryota > Metazoa > Arthropoda > Insecta > Coleoptera > Carabidae > Stenolophus > Stenolophus ochropezus. The sequence continues at coordinate 25,690,870 of JAQOWZ010000008.1, forward strand.
CGCAGTGTGATATATTCGCGAACGCGATGGTAGATTAAGGAACCCTTCAAATTCGTATTGTTCATGTAAATACATTTAGGTTAAGGGTTATTTGCTGATACTGTATGTAGTTGTACTTGTTTCCTTGTGATGTTACAGTAAAAAATTCAGTTTGTTCTTTTATTCTTATCATTCAAGATTTTATATCTGGGAAGAAATATTTATTTTCTACATTCATTTTTCCAATTTTATTTAGGTCTAATCTAATCTTCTCTTTGCTACTTTTGTATTATTTTGTATTTAATAACAATTTTATTTAATGTTCAGAAAATTTAAGCTATGATATTCCATTTTTAATAAATCTCGTACTACAGGTGTGCTTTTGCATCATTTATGTTTTTCTCTGATGCAGAATTTAATTTTGAACAACTTTGTTATTTTGCTCTATAAATCTATCATAGGAAAGGGAGAGTATCCGCAATTTTTTGAAATCCCATATTTAAATCCTATGTTTCGCGTTTCGATTTTTAACGGATGTCTACGAATTAAGGTCTTCACAATTTGTTTTGGTTATTTTTAACACGATGTCTGTCCGTTGTAATATATGTGTGCTCACATACAGCTAAATGGATTTTACTTAAACTTCGTATTTCGTTTTCTGATCAACTTATATTACTTAATAAGAAATATTTCGAAAGAAATTATTTAAAAATATTGCTTTTAAATAAACAAATAAAGATCTATATATGAAAAAAAAATAATTAAGTTAAATTTTCGTCGTATATAGCGTACATATTCGGTTCTGTAGCGCCACAGCCTTTTTTTATCAGTCAATGCAACAATGTTTAATATACTAATAAATATTTAATGGTTTTTATTATTTATTATTAATTTTATATTTTTTTGCATCTTTAATCGAAATCAGATATAAAATAATATGAAAATTAATTACTTTTTCTTAACAAGAGCATGTCTTTTTTTGGAACACTTTTTACTTCGATCTGATAGTAAACTGTAATTTAATAACTTTGAACCTCGAACTTTTAATTTTAAACTCATAGGTGTGTATATTTTATATTTAAGTTCTTCTGTACTTTATCTATTGTCAAATAGCCAAGATTTGCTAGACTACACTGCAATATTATAAATAGACTAGGTCACATATCTAGAATAGGTTGACGACTTTAAAATTTTGTACTAGAAAATTTCCCTACATGTATTACATTATTTATTATATATTACAACACAAAATACATAAAGGCAAGTAAGTATGTATGTAAAATGTGTAAATTGCGTATCATATGTGAGAATCGTGATCGTAAGTACTTTAAAAAATTACTTGCATTTATATGTGCTAGTTGTCAGTTTATGACTTTTGTGAATCGTCTGTAAATTGCATTGATATTTTTTTAATAGTTGGCAATACTAAAGATCGAAATTCATATACCTATTGCGCTATTTATTTTCATATGTTTTGAATATGATGATTGATGATTGTATAAATAAAAAATATTTTACAATCGTACTTACCTGGAATGGTATTGCATACGATTTGAATATAAAGTATGAGAAGTAATTAAATTCAAGTAATTGTGTTTATGGATATATGAAAATCATTATACAAAAGAAAAAATGTATGTAAACAAAATACAGTATTACAAATTTTTACCTCATTAAGTTTAGAAATTTATAGAAATCTTAGTTTCAAATTGAAAAGATTGAATGTTTGCATAATATTAAGCCTAATTATTATTTTTTTATAAGAAAACCTACAAATTTTGAAACTAATTTTGTACTCGTAGTGACATTTATCGTCTTCATACTTAAATGTTATTTCCTGTTACTTTTCTTATCAATTTTTTTAAAATATTATTAATCTGTTTACATTTCTGTAATTACATAATTAAATGGCAATAAATAGCAACAACATTATATTTACATGAGAATTATCAATATTTATTATTGATGTATGGAAATTCTTGCAAATATCCATAACTTAGTTTTTTTCTTTTTAATATGTACAAATTCAGATTGCATTCCAGTATTTTATTTAGAAGAAAATAATTTGCACATATATTCATGAATTTACATTTAGTAATATTTACACATCAAAATAATAACTAAGTTGCTTTTTTTACACAGATAGCATAACATAGCAATAGTTACTCAAACAATTTAAAATTCTGATTAATAAATAATCAGTACGTGATATTCCATATCTATTTGACATTGACAGTGACACTTCGATTATATTAAATTTGTTTAAGAACACAATCTAACAATGTCAACTAATCTATAAAGAAACCACAGCGTGGAATATATACCTACAGATTTTTTTACATTTAAAGTACCAAAATAAAATAAAACCTATGTACCACGGGCATAATTACGATTATAGCCTTTAGGAAATTTAAAGCTCTCCGCTCCGCGTCGAGCTTTAAACACTCCCTCTTACTATAAACTTTTGATTACGCCCTTAATACTAAATAACTAATACAGTATTAGCAATGTAAAATTTGCTAAATTAAATTTCTTTCAATAATCCACTATTTTCTTTTATTATTATTATTATTATGTAAAAGGATGTTTGGGCAGTTATATATTTTTATTATAAAAACAGTTTTTTAATAAATTCTTTAAAAGTTGGTGTTTTTTTCCAAAATTTCGCTAATACGGGAGAGATGTGGGAAATTGAGATTCCCGACGTTACTTAGGTAACGAAAATCAACAGATTTTGTTGTAAGAGTACATAGAAATTTTTACAGGTTGGTAGCTTGTAATGGTTAGTTTCCCTAGTGAATAAAAAGTTGAAATTAATAACAGTTTATAAGTGAGTAACAAATTAACTATTTAACTAATAAAAATGTGTTTCATCTTTTATTTTTTATTCATTTAATTTTAAATCTATCAAAATTATTATAAATCAGTCAAAGACAATGAGAAATAATTTGTAAACATAACTAATTACCTTGGTAACACAGTTGATAAACATCAAAAAATATCAAATGTGCAAAAAATATGTAAAATATACATGCACCACATATTTTCCGGTAGAACACATAATTGGTAAATAAAACCAAAAAGAAAACATGTCATTATCATTACTTCCGCTTTATAAAGGTGTGAAGCAGACTGACACATCCGACATCCACCAATGCATAATAAAGCCATATTACTTTATTTTTGAACTGTCATTTCTTTTCGTGCACCTGTGATATCTTTTCGTTCTCGAGCAGCTGAGCGTGAATCATCTCACGCGTTTTAAATGTCACGCGAGCGTGTGCGTGAAGTCCGACGGACAGAAGCCGGAATATAAAATCCCGGCCCAACCCGTGATTTCTTATCGCTCCTTCAGACTCTGACGTTCGTGTTATGAAACACCGGCTGATTGATTTTAAGGTCGATGACACTGGGAATTATACACCGAGGACTACATTATTTTTTCACGAATCGAAATTGCAAAAAGAACTATACAATTATCAACCTGATTCAAGAAGAGAACTGACATAAATTTTATAACTTTTCCATTTTACTTATTCATTGTAAGTTTGTTTGGTGCAGAGACTGTACAGGGTGATAAAAAATGGGTCACAAATTTTAAGGGTATTTTAAAGTCCTAAAAGCTGACTTATGATGAATTTAATTTATGAATTTTCAATTTGTGATTTAGATTTTAAAATATAAACATATTCAAAACAAATCTGGTGGTTTGTGCATGAACGATTTGCAAATTTAGAAATTTAAAATTACTATATACTGCGTAGGAAGTTAGAGTTAAACTTCAAAAGTCTTCAACACTTTAAATTTTAAAATTTAGATTTGGAATATAACCAATTTTTATATTTCAAATTCCAAATCTAGCCAATCACAAGAAAGCATTGAACTGACGTTTATAGTTTAAGTTAATATCAAATTGCAAAGGACAGTTTATGTTGTTATTTTGATTTTATGTTAAAATAAAAATAATCAGGCATAAATTAATTTTGTACCAAAACAAATTCACCTTACTTCAAAGAAATGTGAAACCAACAGTCAAACATCAAAACTAAATTATAATACCACGTGATATCTTTTGATTAAATAAATTTAGGAAACTAAAATCCATCATAAACTAGAAGAATCAAAATATGAAATTAAAATTTCAAAATCATAAACCAATCTTTAAAAATCGTTCATAAACCACTACATTTGTTTTGAATATTTATATTTTAAACTCTAAATCATAAATTGAAAATTCTTGAATTAAATCCGTTATTAATCAGCCTTAAAGGTACTTTGAAATCCTAAATCTGCAATAAAATAATTTAACTTCATCAATTTTATTTAAAGAAATCCAATCCATTGCTTTAAAATGATCTAATTCATGATCCAATGTCAGCAGTCAATTATACTCCAAAATTTGTTCTGGTTTCTGCAGCCTTAGAATTTCTGACTCACTGAAACCAGAGCACAATCCAAAGCAGCTAAATCTGCTCCAGAATGTGCTCTGGTTTCCACAGAGATAGAATTAGAGCAAACACTTTTGGATTCTCTAATTCCTAACCCACTGAAACAAGCGCAGCTAACTCTATACTCCAGAATGTGCCCTGGTTTCATCAGGATAAGAATTAGAGCACACGTTGAAGCGTGCTCTTATTCCTAACCGGCTGAACTAGATCACCTTCTGGGTATCAGATGCCCTCCCTAGAAGGCGGTCTAGCCAGATCACCAGACGGGGAAGAAGCCCAGAGGCCAACTGCCTCCCCAGCGCCCCGCAGAGCAGGACTGAGTGATAGCGTCTCAGGATCCCCGGTATATCCTGAGACGCGCATTATTACCGTTCATATAGATTCCTATTGGCTGATATTCAATCTGTAATTGTGGCTGTACTAATGGGAATTTTAAAATAAATATTTGTATACAAAGGTACTTTGATGCGAGAAATTCACTGGTAATATTTGAAGGGTGTAACTTACATCCATTTAAAGGTAGTAGTCAGTTACAAAAAAATGGAAGGAAATACAATAATTCTTTAAAATAATAACAATTCAGGGCTTTAATATTAATACTACGCTTAGGGAAATGTCTTCTTGGGATCATGAGCCTCAATGCCCTCATTCAATCGGCGCCTATGGCTCAAATCCAATAAATAGTTAGGAACCTGTAGACTAATAATTTTCAAACTAACTGCAAATAAATTTGCCAATTAAACAAGTACTTGTGGTACTTGAGGTACAGTTCTTTCTTGGTATGTCGAGTAATGAAGATAATTATATTTGTAGCATAATGAACTAACGGATATTTATAGTTATAAAGTTGGCAACATGCAGTCATTGTAATAACACAATACCCCAATTGTAAGCCTAATAAATTTATACTGAGAGTATAAATCTCTTGAAATTAAAGCCCTACTTTTTGTAAATTCTTCAATTTTCCGGAACTTACCCGTGAAAATTACCCGGAAAATTGTATTCCCTGATTTTCCGGGAGTTATTTCCGCGTGCTTGTTTTATTCCCTGTCTATCCCACATTTACATATTTAAAGGATGCATCTCTTGGAACCGTGTGTATGAAATAGTCGTCTAATAAGCACTCCAGCCATTATTTTAAATAAACAGAATGAAACTAAGACACTCGGTGTTAAGTGAGATAAAGTAGTGTGGTAAGTTAATAAAGTTAAGTTGTAATTCACTCCCTAGTTTTGGAGTTAAACAGCACGTGCTTGTGACCATATTTTACACTTAGTTGGGCTACATTCCAAGCTTTATCATATTATTATAGTAGTTCTCAACAGTTTGGAAGACTTCTCTTAATCCCTATATGTATTTCTCGTGTACTCTATTATCTCGAGTATAATATCCAACCGTAACATAATTGCCTCGTTCTGTTTGAAAGCCTAAATGGGGTCGAAAAAATTCCATATTTTTAGTTACAAAAGTAATGAAACAGATTAAAATTAAAATCATTGGCCCGTATTACGAGCTCACTTTTATAATAAAATCGCGATTTTAACGCCCACTTTTACATCATAATCTTATGTAAAATTGAAAGTTAGAATCACGATATTATTATAAAAGTGAGCTAGTTCGCTTTTATAATAAAATCGCGATTTTAATGTTCGTTTTTACAAAAGATTTTAATGTAAAAGTGAGCGTTAAAATCGTGATTTTATTATAAAAGTGAGCTCGTAATACGGGCCATTATTTTTGTTTTCTTCTTTGGTCATTTAATAGCTATTTTTGTATTAAGTGCGTCAAGTTTATGTTTTTAGTGCGTGAGATGTCACGATGTCAATCAATATAATCTACAAAACGTAAATCAAATATTTGTTGAACAAAAATTCGAGTATATTCATTCAATTAACAATTGATTTGTAAACATACAAATATTTTTAATTTGATTAGATTAAATTTTTTGTTTGATTTCCAAAAAAATATTTAGTTCTTAGTACATTTCAAGATGAATTTATGCACATAAAATTTTAAAATAAGACAAGAATAAGAACAGCGATAAAGTTAAAATAAAATTGTATGAATTGGTTTATGAAGGGGCGTTACTTTTAGTTATAAGATGTAATGAAGTTGGTTAACTTTTAAATTTACGGCCTATAAAAAAATAATAAAAATATAACCTAAAAATTTAACAAGACGCGGCAAAATACAAATTATGATTGTGTTTCGTAATGGAAATAATTTATTACAAATAGCAAATAATAAATATCATTATTTTAAATTTATTACCAAACACAAATGGTATATTGTGTATGTAAAATAAAATAAAAAATGAGGGAAGTGCCCATTTTTAATTTGAATAATTTTCGATTGTGGCCGCCTAAAAAAATATTATCCACTATTTTTTACATTTAGAAATATTCTTAATAAGTTCTCATCATCAGGAGCACTAATGGACAGAGAAATAAGAATTACTAAATATGTAAACCATTATTAACAAATCAAATACCCCTTTGTCTGAGTGGTTTGGAACTCACTATAAGCTGTAGGTTTCTTCTGGAGACTGTAGACTGACAACTTGCGCCACTAAAATGCAAATAAAACTTGCCTCAATACAAGTATAGTTTGTCTAAAAGCTTAAAGACATTTCTTTAGGGCGGCCCAGTCTAGTGGGCAACTGGCTTAGAAATGTAAAGCCACAGTCACAGCTGATGATAATGTCGTTAAGTACTAGTCTGTTTGTTTAAAATATTTGAAATACTTGTGGTACTTACCATAGACTTTTTATCTTTTAAATCCGGATTTAAGCTCCCAAAGCAAAGATGAAACATCTGACAAAGAGTTTTAGTTTTTGGCTGAATTCTTTTCATCGTTTATCGCTCATTTGAGGCGCATTCAAGTCCAGCATTCTCGTGTAGTGCTCGCGTATGAATGCCGTATTATACCGTGAATAAGATGTACGTAGAGCACCCTTGACTAACAATCAGCAGGAAAACCCACAATCCACGATTTTTTCTCTTAGGTGCTTAACGTTCATTTAGGGTTAAAAGAAAGGATATGTATTCATCGGACTTCATTTCTTTCTGCAATCTTTATTCAATTCATTTCTTTTTTGTACAATAAATATATTACGAGAGTTGTGGACGAATAGTTACCGTGTTTGTTATCGAAACTGACTTTGAGTGCAGCTTGAAATCTTTTTTTTAGCATAATGTCTGTATATCCGTCTCAACGAATTTTCATATTTTCGTAATTTACTGTTTCCTTAATTATTTTAAGTAAAAAAGCAGTTATACAGCATAACATTTTACATCTGAATCAATGAGCAATAGTTATTTGTCAAACTAGAGAGGAAAGCATATCTTTTTACCACTCGAGCTCGTGTGTGACTCACGAGCGCAGCGAGTGAGGCATTCGAGTGAGAGTGGAAAAAGTGCTTTCCTTTCGTGTTAGACACAACATTTTTTTCACGACATATTTCAAAAATCTATTTATTCGGACGAAAAGTTGCAGCAACACGATAAGCTAGAAAATTAGGTTATGTAAACATTGACGTTTAGCAGTGCAATTGTTACAGTGTTGCCAATATGCCAATTCAAGATCAACTTGTCAAATTGTAAAATATTGTAAAAAAAGATAGAACAAAACATAATTGCTATAATTTTTTAAAAAGAATATCGTTATTAAATAATAATTTTTAATAAAACAATGATTTTTTCCAATATTTCATTGTAAAATAATATCCATGTTGTACTGTTGGTAACACTGTACATTTTCCTCTCAAGAGAGGGAAAAGTATATTTTCCTCCCTGTTTTGCAAATACAAAGTAAAGCTTTCTATGCATGTCGTGACAAAAAGTAGTTTTACATGCCTTATAAGCTCATAAATGAGGTATAAAAAATTAGTAAATCACTAATATTCAATTATAATGAAATAAATATGATAGTATTTTGAAAAACAATGGACTGCGTCTTGAACGGGAATGCTTTGTCACCGACCGAAAAAAAAACCGGAATAAACCGGACTGTTATTTTTCGAAGCCTAGCAACTACACTAAAATACCGGAATAATGCATTTTCCGGTTCGAAAACACATTGGAAAGGAGTTTTCGTCCGATCGAAAAAAATAAATTTTCTTATTGATTCAGATGTAGAATTTTTTGCTCTACAAATGTTATTTAAAGTTTTTTTACCTAAAATATATAGGAAAGCAAGAAATTACAAAAATAGGATCTTACATGTTAAATCCGAATGTTCCGGTGTTCGAGTCACCACCCTGTATATGTATATATATAAATCAGAATTGAATTTAGATATCTTTTTGATGAAAATATGTGCATTATGTCAATTACCACCGTAGTATTTTCAATTTTAAAATGTTTAATTATTAGTTTCGTTAATTAATTGAATAGGTTTTTTTTATGCAGAAAAAAATCTACATTCTTTTTTACACTTGTTATAATTTTATTCTATTGGGACCGGAAAAATGACTGAAATACCTATTGCTAATTTTCTTAAAATAATCAGTGCCATGAAATAACAAAACATATATCGTAATGTGCGCTTTTCTATTCACCATATTCATCCTGTAAATAATTATTCATAAGTAATGAAATTGTACCTTAAAGATAATGATTATAATTTATATAAAATTATAATAAATGTTTACTGATACTGATACAACACACCAAAATATTTGGGGTCACTATAGCCTCGTTTACGAACGATCTTTGCTTTTTCCTTTACCTACTTTTGTGAGACCTTATTTTCAGCGTTAAATGACATGAAAATCAATCAAAGAAACCAATTGCTAAAATTAGTACCGCTTTCTTGTACCTAAAATGCACGGAATACTGATCGTCAACTGAAGATTTAGCAAATGTTTCTCAGCAACTAAAAGATCATTAATGTAAAATATATATATATATATATATATATATATATATATATATATATATATATATATATATATATATATATATATAATAAATATAACTTGTTTTACTAAGGCTACATGTAACACAAAATTATGAATATTTCTAAATGTGACATGGTACCCGAGTTAAACTATGGTCTTTTAAAATTTTGACAGTCTGAATAATATAATTTCGTTATATTTTTGTTAACTGTTAACCATAAAAGAATGCTTTACGCAAGCGTGTAATCAAAGTATTTTACTTCTAGGTTGTCAAATATCACCACAAATCTACCTCTGTATCATTTAAAAATGCTGATAATCATAAGTAATAGAATAAGAACCATGAATTTATTGGAAAAAATTACGAATAGTTGTTGCGTAGTAACAGACAAACGAGTGTCAAAAATGACATTTAGATCACGACAGAGAAGCTGGAGTGATTTAAGAGTCATTTTTGACACGAGTTGTCGTTACTTCGCAGGAATTATTAGTAAATTTTACCAATTAAATTGTATTTGTTTGATTATTTCATGAATGACTATAGATACAGTTCAGACATGAAGTTTTGATATTAACAAAATGTAACCATGACTATGATACTGTGGTTTTATCAAATTACTTTACTAAAAAACTACCTACAGCCATCAAATGAAACATTGTGATTGGATAAAAGTGACATATGTGGAATAATCAATTATAAATATTGCTAATTCTTCCAAACTAGTAGAGTTATCTTTGGAAGTAAATAATATACTTTATTGATGATTGAACCTTGAAGCAAAGCATTTTAACAAAATTTGTGTATTTATCTTGATCGTTAGTAATAAGTGATGTTGATTTATTTATTGTCGATATTTACATTTGGACTCGTCTGTATTTATTCTACTATTAGTCGCAGAATGATTGGTATCTTGTAAGCTTTACACGTGTTTCATTGCTGCACTTGAACTATAGTATTTACTATGAACTGATGACTTCCTGTAGTAGCGTCTTGTGTATTAAGATGGAGAGAAGAGAGAATATTGAATGAGAGCGACCTACATAAGGAGTAGACTGAGCGTCGCCATATCAGTGCTACTCAAACTGTATATGAAGAGAAATTAAATGAAAGTTGTGTTACAAATATTGGCTGTTCATTGTGTGTGGCAAAAAATAAATACATTGGAAATAAAGAATTTTAATTAAATTGCATTGATTTAATTTTTTTCTTTTATCGTTGATTTTATGATTGAAATAATGAAAATAGTTCTTTATAAATACAAGTTGAGCCAAAAGTCTTGCACGTTTCAAATTTTAAAGCATTGATCATTAAGGATGTCATTTATTTCCTTTCAAAAAATTGATGGTTTGATGGAATTAGCAATATTTGACAACCTAGAAGTAAAATATTTTGATTACGCATGCGCAAAGCATTCATTGAAGTATGGTTCTAATCATTTTTTTAAATTTGTATTACATTGAACAAAAACGTTAATATTTTTTATTTTATAATATAGAAATTAAATGTATGTATTTATTTATTTCAGTTCAAAATTATTTGATTTTCCTAATGTCCAGTGGAATATCGAGAAGAACGTTAAAAATCAGAAAAAAATTACTACATTATAAAAAGAAAAAAAATTACTTTAAAGTATCTGTCTGTAATACAAATTTAATAAAAAATATTTATAAAAATGATTATAACCATACTTTAAAGAATGCTTTGCGCTTGCGTGTAATCAAAGTATTTTACTTCTGGGTTGTCAAAAAATATCACCACAAATCTTCCTCTGTATCATTTACAAATGATGATAATCATCTGTAAATATTGCTAATTCCTCCAAGGTTATGGAGTTATCGTTGAAACTAAATAATATACTTATTTTTTTTTATGAATTGAGACTGCAGTTGGTATAAGTAATCCGAGTTAGTGGCTAATTTGTTTATGAATATGGGTGTAAGGGATTATGATCGTCATTATTTGCGAAGATGAATTTTGCTTCACGAGCCGTAGTGAATGATGACAATCACAGAAGTTTACGGAGAACGTATATAATGCTTCAATCTACGATCTACATTGAAAAAGTCAGGGTTCACCATCACTTCTAGATATGCGCATAATTCACTGGTGACGTCACTAAAGTTCGATAATAATTAATTACAAATAAATAGGAATATCATTTTAATTTTCATTTACATTTTAAGTTATAAATATTCATATAATTACAATTAAAAAATATTTCACATGTAATTTCAATCACGCTAAACTTTCCCACTAAGCGTGAGATCTGGGTTCTTATCCCAGCTTCGCCAATCTTTATCCAAATAAAAATACCGCGATGTGTGAGTCGTTTAAACCCCACCAAAAGACGCAGGTCCTTGCGTTTCGATTCTGGGCTTACAACTCACACTCACACCCCTAAAATACAAGTAAAACTTATCACAAAATAAGTATTTTAGATACTTGAGAAATCTAGAAATGTTTGGCCACAAATAATAATGACAATTTTGTAATTTCGAGATTTTACAGATGTCTACGAATTACGTTTTCACTATTTTATATCTGTCAATCGATCTGGATGTATGTGTACACATGCTCTTTTAGTAAAAATCAGTCAATGTGAAATGATAGGTTACTCTTGTTTCTAATATTTTTTTTAAATATTTTATGTTCTTGTCACAGCTGTTTTGTCATATACATTGTTAAACATCACAATTCTGTTTCTAATGAAAAGAAATTATATCTCCAATGATTAAAACTTCTAACCTGTGTTAATAAATATTACAAAATCGTTGAAAATCAATAGTTGCAATAAAACTAGTTCCACATCTGTCTATTCTCACATTCTTATAGCATTCTTGGTCAATTAATTATGAATTGTTGGTTGCAGGTGTCCTCAAAGATATCCAGGACTACTACGACATCGGAGAAGCAAAAGGAGGACTTCTACAAACGGTGTTCGTCATCAGCTACATGCTGTTCGCGCCCTTGTTTGGTTACCTAGGGGATAGGTATAACAGGAAGTACATCATGGCGTTTGGTGTATTTCTCTGGAGTTTGACAACATTAATAGGCTCCTTTATGGAGGTAAATTACTTTCTCATAGATTCATTACGAGGATAAGATACTTACTAACTTACGAACTTGATTACTACCAAATTTAACTCCATCTGAAAAAGATTACTATGCATTACCTACACTTTGTTAGTTCTAAATTTTACCGCATTAATGTTTGTCGCTAAATTTCTTGCATAGAAAAGAATATGGAAAAGCAAATATATTTCTAAGAGGAAATGTAAATATTGCAATTTAATTAGAAATTATAGGGATTTGCAACCCAACAATATAACTCTGGTGGCGAATTTTAGAAATTCGCCCGAATTTTAGAAATTCGCTAGAGACATTCGGAATTTATGACCTATGTTTACAACGATCATATAACGGTATTATTCATTATTCTTGTTTTATTTCATGTATTAGTGTTATATTTTTGTACTTTTTATTTGTTTCATTAATATATTAGTTTGATATACCAAACAATTTTTTTAAAGACTAATTTTCGTGTGTTTATGTTTCTTTATTTCTTTGATTCTTTTGCATCTACTTATATTTCTTTTGCAATATATCAAATTCATATTATTGTGTGCCGATATGCAATTTATGGAAAAACATTCAGATTTACACTTTTTTCGATTTCTACTAGTTTTATAACTTTATTTCGCGGAAATAAGTATTGACATTTTTGATCATACTCGTACATTGTTATTATTTATTGTTCTGTTAAAGTACTGTTAATACAGTAAAAATCCATTACGTTTTTTTTATTTAGTTTGAATAGTTTTTTAACTTATGTTTTTGAATATAATGAAATTAGTAAAATATTTTTTTTATAATAAAAACTCGCAAGCCCATGAAATCAAATATAAAACTTTGTTCCCTAGAAATGTAGTCATTAAAGAAAATTGCCGGACACCTGACTATCAATTCCAATGGGGTATTCTAATCATTATTTTTATTTATTTTTTCTGAAACTCACGTATTTTTTATTACAAATCTAAAATTTTGAGTCCTTTTTTATTTAATTTGAGCGAGTATGAATTTTTAAAAATTCCTTGAAAACTTGAATTTTACCAGATGTGACGTATGTGGGACTCATGACATTTAAATGGTGGGGGCATGATTGCAAACACAACGCTTGGTGCGGCAATCTATCTGTCATAAGTCACCAATGGCTGAATAGCTGTGGTACAGTCCCTACAAATTTTTTTAGATATGTCATGAGTCCCACGTGATACCTGTTCAGCTCCAAAATAAAACAAAAGAAAACTCATGCTAGGAATAACTTTTTTTGAGTTTTAATTCGGTCATTTTATAGCATAATCCATAATATTATAACATTTTTGTACCTTGAATTTTACTACATTAGAATACCCCATTACATACATCTCTCGGCTTTTGCTGCTCTCGCTTACTACGTTTGCTCGTGTATCAGAAATCTTCGGGATGTACTATGTGTAATATACCTATATCTTTCCTTATGACGCAATATACTATACTTCGTACAAGAAAGTAAAATACCTACGCGACTTGAAATCATAGAATGTATGCAGTGTTTTATAAATATTTACAGTGTGTTATGATTGCAGAGCTTTACTGGTTTTATCATATTCCGTGCTCTGGTCGGAATCGGAGAAGCATCGTATTCTACCATCGCGCCAACCATCATCAGTGACCTCTTCATTAAAGACATTCGATCTCGGATGCTAGCGCTCTTTTATTTTGCTATTCCTGTTGGCAGCGGTCTGGGGTAAGATATATAGGTTAAGGACACCAACAAACAATACTATCAAATACTGTTTACTATAAAACATAAAACTAGCTTTTAAGTCAAGGAATTTTATTTTATGGTGAATTTAGAATGAACAACCACGCCTTTTTAAAATGAATTTCAGTTATCTACTAAAGCTAAATATATTTTTCAATAATTCAAGGTTAAAAATAATTTGTTCATTGTGTAAGTCATATATTATCAACTTTAGATAGTTTTATTTTTGTTGCATGTAATGGTGCAATTTTAATTATTAATTATTTATAACAATAAACTATCGCTTTGAAAATGAAAATTGTTATGACAACAATACAAAAATTTTATGTTTAAGTAGACATACAGGCTGAACGAAACGCGGAACATATGATTTAAAAAAATTGTGAATACTCTCACCTGTTAGATTGATTGTTCTGAAATTTAATTTCTAAAAATAGGTTAAAAACGACTATGACTGAACAATGCCTAAATCATCTAATATTTCTGAGTTTCAACAATCAACAATATTTTTTTACGCATTATAATAATAATCCTTTACTAAATATGGATTTTTTGTTTTTATTTCGACATAAAATTAGCTCTGCATTTTTATGTCATGTAAAAATAGGGTATATTAAACTAAAAATGGTATTCTATGAATTTTATTCATAGTATATTTGTATTTGTGATTTTTAATATTTCATTAGATTTTCCTTTACGTCAAATATTAACTTTTTTGCGCAAAGCGTTTTTTTTTCATATTTTACTCGTTTTCATCATTCTTTTAATTAAATAAATGGATACCTTAAACAATTCAAAGTTAAAAAACTAAAACAAATCAAATTGAAACAGATTTATCATATTTCGTTGTGGATACTAATAACTTTATTCATATTTCGCGCCAATTGGATTAGATTCAGACCTCAGGAAAATGGCCGCCACAGGCTTCACTTTTTCATATGTTATGCCCTATCCAGGTATTATATAGAGATTAGTGATCTAAATATACCAAGTTTGAAAAGTTTAGTGCAACTAGTACCGGAATTATTAATAAAAATGTATCTAATGAGGTGCACTTTCAAAGGACTGTAACTCTAACGAAAAGTTTCCGGACATTACATTCATATAACATATTTTTCTTAAAATGTCTCCCTCAACATATTGTTTTATTTTGGCACACTTTTAACTCTTATACAATTCCAGCTACATCGTGGGTGCTAAAACCGCCGAACTGACCTCCAAATGGCAATGGGGCCTCCGCGTAACTCCCTCCCTTGGAGGCATCGCCGTGTTGCTGATCCTGTTCGTGATGGTGGAACCGCAGCGTGGCGAAGACGAGATGGAACACGGTCACCTGAAGGCCACATCTTGGTGGACAGACATCAAGGAGTTGAGCAGGAACGTCAGCTTCATGCTCTCCACCGTCGGGTTCACGTGTGTGGCCTTCGTGGCCGGAGCGCTAGCCTGGTGGGGCCCCACGTTCATATCGTATGGACTGCAGTTGCAAGAAGGCGGTGATGTTGATACTAATTCGTAAGTATTTAATCAGGGAGTAAATGAACAAGATTATGGGCCGGTTTTTCCATCTCTGGTTAAAGTGCTGGTTACCTTAAGCGACAATTAATAGAAAAATATCGCATCGAAATAGTAAATAACGTATGTTTTTGACAACTTACATTAGTTTTTCGATGCGATATTTTCCTATTAACTGATGGTTAAGGTAACCAACACTTTAATCAGAGATGGAAAAACCGGCCCTTAAATAAATAAATAAATTCTGGCGTTTACATGTCAGTTTTAAAGTTTAAAAATGTAGTGCGCATCTTTTTCGCGCAGTTTAACTACAAAAAAAATAGAAAAATTTCTAATTTCTTATTCTAAAATAAGTAACGATTTAGTTTTATCATCTTGTCCTGGATTTAGTATAAGATTAAGTCCCAGTCTCAGACTGGCTTAAGGATCTATTCCTTTAGTAATTTTAAGTCTAAAATATCTTAAACACCCACAGGATTTGTGGGTGATATTAAAATTAATAGAGCAGGTTCTGATTACACTTTATTTTATTTATGTTTAACACAAAATTAATTACTAAAGTAATTGTTGAAAATGTCCTCCTTTTGTCTCCATACACAGTTTAGACTTTCCTATTATTGCGTGGAATAATCAAGCAAATATAATTCGAGCTATAAATTGGATCGGTAAAATTTACTCGTAATTCCTGCGGAGTAAGAACAACTCAGGTCAACAATGACTTAAAATTTTATAAAACGGTACATTGTTCCATGAGTTATACTATACACGTCACTTGTTTTCTAAAAAACTCAAAAATTTAAATTACAAGAATTAATTAAGTGTAATCTACGAATTTATGTAAAATATGATAACCCTGTTGAATGAAGTTGGACATTTATGACTGTCATAATTCATGTATAATATTGGACACGAAATCAAATCTATACGTTAAGACTAACGAAATTTTAATATTCTTTTAATTAGCTTTGTTTTTCGTATTTATAATATTTTCTAATTGAATTAAAAGAAAACATTTTAAAATATTTGAGGTTATCAATTTGACATTTACCATGGGATGAAAGTACTAATTTTACAACAAAAAAATTACCAATAGCAATAATATATAACAACAGATCAATTGTTAACGCAAACTATAAAAATGAAATTTTTGACATTTGTTTGTTTCTTACTACACAACAACTATTAGTGAATTTCTCCAATAAATAAAAGGGAGGAAACAATTTTTACAATTAATAAAAAAAAGTATAATCACAGTCTATCCTATTAAATTTAATTTTGTGCGTCAATATTGTAAATTGAGTTCCGGTTTATTTTTCTGATCTATACATTATGTTGAATTTCGGATTTCAACTTAAATTACTAATGGTCGGTTGCACCAATATTACTTAAATTTTAAGTTTCCCTTAAATGGACAATATCACATAGAAATAAAATGCCAAATAAACCATTCAACATTGCTGTCAAAATTATAATTTTTTTGTTTTAAGTATCACTTAAAATTTAAACCTTGTTAGTGCAACTGAGCATAAAGGAATAAGGAATACACCCTTTACCTGACTATCAAGTCGCGGGACATCTGTATATAACATTATAAGTTAAAGCTTGACCGACACACTATATACGATGAACTATAAAAAAAAACTAAATTAATAAAAGAAAAATATACATCCATGTTATATAGCAACATTTTTCAAATTTAGTTTTTAATATTATATTTTATAAAATATTCCCAAAAAATTATACGAGTAAAATTTTACTTCCAGTTGGCAGCTGTTACATACTGTTTAAATATTGCATAAAGGGCTAAATCGGCAGACGTCATAATGAAAATTTTCAAAATACAATGTTACTTAAATTCAAAAATAATTTTTGGTTTATTACTTTTACTATTTTACTGTGTAACAAAATAAAATAAAGGAAATCTTTCATATGTCGCGAAAAAGTAGGTAAATTACAATTATAGTGGTTTACGTTTTCAATTAAGTAAGTAAAATAACGATCTTTCACATTGACCTTCAATTTTCAAAAGAAATAATTTTATAAATTTAACTATTTAATATTAACGATATTACTCAAACTATTCAAATAGAGTGTAATATTGCTGAAAATTTTCTTGACGTGTATTTGAGGCTTCCTACTATTTTCTCCACCATATACAGCGTTTTTGATTTGTACTGCGTTCTTTTTTGTGACGTCATTCTCGGCACTAGAATTGCCCGAATATCAGCTATGTAAACTACCCCAGTCGACTCCAAATACCAAATTGTATTGTAGAAATTGTTTTTGAAGGAGTTAATCACGCCAATTTTTTTGTTGTTGTAGTACGTACCATAAAATTTAATAAAGGAAAATATGTATTGGCTATAGTTTGGTGTTTTAAAATAATTATATAATAGAAACCTAATATACTATCTACAATATGCGTTCTCTTTTTTACTGCTCTCTCTTTGCATGATGTTTACTTAAAATTCCCGCTCTTTTCTCGACTACGACCAGTGTGAAGTTGTGTTAAGTCGTACTTGGACCAAGCGACTGCAGCGTACTCGTCGCTTAGTTGAGAGCGCATTTTGTACATATAATATTAGTTTTCTATAACATAACTATTTTAAAACATCAACTATTGCCAATACATTTTTTCCTTATTAAATTTTTCGTTATTCCTGTTCATGACGTCTATTAAAGTTCCCGCTATTTTCTGAACCCCGACCTAAATTCAAATTTTCTATTACTTAAACAAATAATCTAAGAAGGATTAACAAGCTCATTATTTAGTTTTAAAACCTTTCCATTTCAAATTCCAATATATCGAATGAATGTAATGGTTTGTTTGATTTCTAGCGTATCATACAAATTCGGCATAATAGCAATGTGCTCGGGCATAATCGGCGTCCCTCTCGGTTCCTACCTGGCCCAGCGCTTGCGCGTTGTGTACAACAGCCAAGCCGACCCAATCATATGCGCCGTCGGCCTCCTCATATCCGCTCCTTGCGTATATTTCTCCCTCTTAGCCGCTCGAACCCATACAAATCTCTGCTACTTCCTCGTGTTCCTCGCCGAGCTCACTCTCAACCTCAACTGGAGTATCGTGGCCGATATGTTATTGGTAAGCTTCTCTGTTTTAGACTTTCCTTCATCTTTGGGGTAATTACCATGATGGCGGGCATCGTTGGCCTGAGTTTAGGCACCGTGTTGAGTTCCACGCTCAAGAAGAAGTTCCCAAGAGCAGATCCAGTTATCTGTGCGTGTGGGCTTTTCATCTCTGCGCCGCTTTTAACTGGGAGTACGTTTGCGGTGACGCAAAACACCACGCTGTGTTTCGTGTTACTGTTTTTCGGACAGGTTGCGTTAAATCTAAACTGGGCAATAGTAGCTGATATACTATTGGTAAGATCTCATTCATGAATCATGTGCATCACATTTCACGTCTTGCTTCCTGGATGGTACTGGAGACTTTTCTTTCTTTGCTCAAGACAAACAAATATAAACACATAACAATACTAGTAATACTACATTCATTTACTTGTCGGAGAAGTAGGAATTTTTCCCATCGAGTGTGAAGTTGCTGCCAATTCACACGATGGGGAGAAGCTCGTATTTCTCACAAGAGTAAAGTTAAATATTTTTTCTTACAAGTACGACATTTGTGCTTGAATTTAATTATTAATTGATTGCTAAGAATAAATTACTTGATTTGAATTAAATAGCTTTCTTTTGAATATAAACACGTTTAAAAGATAAATCCTATAAAAATATTAATTTAAATTTTATTTTGTTATTCCAGTTTATATATTTTATAAAAAAAAATATAGCACCATTTTATACATATTTTCAAAATTTATTGAATGAGAAATACGAACTTCTCCCACAGTTGAAAAAATTAGGCTTCTCCAACCAAAAACAGTAGGAGTAACAGGCACTTCCACCGTACTCGTAAGGAAAGTCATATTCACTAACATAAACACACAATAATAATAAAAAATCCATAAACACAAGAGAATTAGTATATTGAAATATATTTTTTCTATTTTGCATCCAAATAATGCTATAACAAATTCCAAACTTTTTTAATGTTTGTAGCTCTACTGAAATATGACAAAACAAATCACAGTTCTCTTATGGTATATGCACAATGACAAAAAAATACTACGAAGTAAATGTAGAATATTAATTTTTTATTTTACGTCTATAATAGTGTCCAAACGAATTCATTAATAGCTTCATTCAATTACTGTTAAGATTAGTACATTTTTTTAAATATTGGTAGTTCTACTGAAATAAAAAAATTGACAATCCTCGTTCTATATTTAAACTTAAACATTTTTTAATACATTAATTAAAGAAAAAAATATAAAATAACAAATAAGAGATAAAATTAGAAAAAGAGAAATTACTAAGCTGATTGCTGTTAAAAAATATATGAATAAATCAAACAATTGAATTTTCCCATTTCGATTCAGTAATGCCAACAAACACAAAACTCCCTAATTTTTAAATTACATTTTTTTATTTAAATAGCACACATTGGAAAAAATACTATAAAGAACTCCTTTAATAATCTTTTATTTTATACGAAGAGTTGGACCACTCCATGTGTGTTATTTCTTAAATTCCTTCCATAAAATGAAAATATAATTATGAATTTCGTTTGTACTATAATACCTTCGAAATTAATTATCAAAAATTAAAATTTTAATAAAATATTTCAATATGTATAATCATCAATTCTATTTTTCCAATATTTGCAAGAATAACGATAATTTTTACTAATACAACACATTAATATTTTAAAATACATTTTTATTTTAATACAAAAAATTCTAAATTATCTATTGAAAAACTTGACCAGATAATCCTTTCTAATCATGAAGTCCAATACGAAAAATCATATACCTAATTTTCATCCTTAATTGTTATTCAAATTAATCCTTGTCCTTAACCTATTCATTTTAATGAATAATTAACTTAACCTTTTCTAGAATTTGTACATCACATTTGAATAATGTTTCACTCAAATTTAATGATATGAATATAAAATGGTCATTGAAAAAAATAAAAGAAAACTAGTATTTTTAATGTTTCAGGATGAATGATATACATGTGTTTATATTGTGTTTGTCTTAAAAGTACATCAGTGTTTTTATTTCATAACTGTTCTATTTTATTTCAGGCTATTATTTCTTGTAGCTATGCTTCTATTTTTTGCACTAATTTTATTTTACGGAAATTTCTCATCTTCTTACTAACAAATCATGATTCATAATTTTGTTACCGTCAGTATATTCTACTACTGCCTAGTTTATAAATTTAAGTAAAAATGAGTAAATTATTGATAAATTAAACGTACTTTCCGTTAAAATTCAATGGAGATGGGAACTTCTTTTGTAAATATTTTCGCATTAATGTGAGCATGTCTTTCTTTTTTCTATTGCACAAATCTTTTTGTATATAGTTTACTTTCATTTGTGTTGTTCTTCTTACAATGTGATGTACAATTTAAGTGTTATTTTTAAGATTTTTGAAAGTAGTAAATTCTAACCTACAAATTTTTTTATAGTACGTGGTACTTCCTACAAGAAGATCAACTGCAGAAGCATTCCAAATCCTTATTTCTCATGCCTTGGGTGATGCTGGATCTCCGTATTTAATTGGATTGGTTAGTAAAAATATTATTTTCATTTAAATATTTATTAGGGAATTTTAGCTAGTGACATTTCTAGTGTATTGATTGTGAATGGCGGGAAATATTTTTATCTCATGATAAGCGCTTATTGTCTTAAATTGTCATTAAAAGGTCATCTTTAAAAGATATATGTAGTTGTAAAAACTTTTAGATAAATATTGAGTACGGTTAATAATAATTTTAATAAAAAATATTTAGAATCCATCAGAACACATGGTTTTTGTTCTAATATATTAATTTATTAAGTACTTTAGGAATTCTTCTCACATTAGTTTGAAATTTATTATTCTATAAGTAGTTACAGTCTAAAATTAAGCGATTTTTTACAACAAATATCTTGGGTAACCTCGTTCAATGTTTTTTCATGCATGACGTTACAGAATGTAATTTCATCGCAAAAAATTCTTTTAGTACATTTTTATGATTAAAAAGACACGTATTATGCATTACTATTAAATAGAAATCAATTTAACGTAATTAACGTATTTTATTATTATTATAAAATACCAAATTAATAGCAAAAGCTAACAACAAACAAGAATGAAAATTAGTGACAAATTTTAGGACTGTTGAGAACAAAATATGTTATAATTAAATATTATTAAAAGATAAATATTATAAGGAACATTATAGATTAATCAAAATATTCCTAATTTCATGTGTCCAGTTCTTAAATGCTGCACGTTATAAAATGTGGAAAAGAATAATAAATATCTTGTAATTCAAGTTTCATACAAAGTTTGGTTTGCTACATTATAGGAGTGGTTTAAAAACCTAAAGCAAGAATAATTTTTTTCAGTATTTGTTGAAAATGTCATAAAACATTGACAACCAATATGCCTAGTAATAATTCCTCTCTTTGTTTCTGATTCTATAATAAAGTTATTCAATTTTAGATTTTCTTAAGCTCTATGTTAAAAACTTATTTTGACAACCACAATATATATATATATTTCGTAATTCAGTTAAGCGTTTTTAAGTTACATTCTTTCGGTAGCTCATCTTTTATTTCATGTTCACTGCAGGTCACATGAAACAATTATTTAGGTTTTTAATTCAATATTAATTTATTCAAAATATTAAGTATAAGTATATTACAAACAATATAAAAAGGTCAACTAAAGTAATTTTGAAATATTTTATTATGAATGAAAGGTACAATGTTTTGGTTGTTAATATTTCTGACAGTTACGAGAAAAGTATTTTATATATAGTATAAATCGCGATAGCATGAACACTGTATTTATGCATTTCTTGTGGACTTCCTCTACTCACTTGTAAATCGTAGAAATAGCGCAAAAGTTGATAGGTATTGTTTTGCTTTATCAAATATTACTTTTAATATTAAAATATGTCTATAAACAAAAAACTTTGTCTCTATTTGAAAAAGCAAAATTTTTGTTTGAATACAATAAAGGTACTAATAGTATAAATAAACTTTTTACCCAAGAAATGTGACGTAGCGAAGTTCAGTTTAAAAAAAAAAACTTGCGATAAATAAAACCTTAAGTCAGATGATGGAAGACAGATAAAAAATTCAACTTAAAATAAAACAAAAAATGTAAGCAGACTTATATAAACGATTTATATCAACTTCATAAATGTGCGTGTTATCTTAAATTTTATAACCCTCGATGTTGTTCTGTTCAAACTGTACTGCATTTATAAACTGTGTTGTTTACTAACGTTTATTTCTTTATAGATATCTGAAGCATTGTACGCTTCTTACACAATAACGTCATCCGGAGTATCGGTGGCCGAAACGAGTAGTTTAGCAGCGGCCAACTCAACAATAAACGTAGAAGAAAAGTTCCGATCTCTTCAGTACGCGCTGTTCACAACGTCGTTTGTTGAAGTTCTTGGAGGATTCTTCTTCCTCTGCACAGCTCTCTTTGTCTTAAGAGATAAAATGGTCGTGGACCAAGCAATAAACGGTAAATATTCTTCTTTATTTTCTTACAGAGTTATCAAGTCACTGCATTTTCAGCACGGAATCTGTTGTATACTTTAAATGGAGTGGTTACAAGTTACATGGTCGGGATCTGTTTGTAAAATATCAAAAACTTTTCATTGTAATTAATTACTTCATACATTTATTTTTATTTTCATAAATTTAACGATTTTACTTGTTTCAGTCAAGATTGTATGAGAACACTACGTCAGGACTTCCATATTTTTATTCCAAAAGTAATCATTTTTTATTTTATTTCATTAAATGGATCAATATATGTGTAGCTTTGGTACAAATTAATACAAGTAATACAACATTCGGGTTTTAACGTTTTATTATTAGTATATAATTAGTGTCATATTAATTTTCAGACATATTCATGTTTGCCATATTTTATTTTGATCATATTGTCGTAAATATTGAATGAGGTGTGGATGAAAAATGGGTTCTTTGATAAATGTAATTTATTGGCAGATTCTTCTTATTATCTTTGTAGCATTCGAATTTCTTGTTGGTTAAAATAAATTTTACTTAAAGCAGTTTGTATATAAAAAAAATATGTTACTGTAAATATCAGAAAATATAATTTGCCATTTCTTACTTTTCAAACTGTGTTAATATTGGAGATATAAAATTACTAATAATATATTTTCATAACATTTGGTAGGATTCATATGGAATGACTAGAAAGAACAAGTTTTATAATTGTCATTTAATTTTAAGCGAAAAATATTTAGAAAATGATCTGTGACAGTGTGGTCCAATAATTTCAACAAAACTATTAAATCTGTTATGATATTTGACACAAAATATACTTCGATTGGCGTGCTTTTTAATTGATTTGCGGTTTAAATAGATAAATACATATTGTAAGGTATTTATTATTCAGAAGTAAATATATTTTTATCCACTCTCTAGACGTTTTAGATATTTAAAAGCTATTATTGTATTGGCAAAATGGACAAATCAGGATTTTCTCTAGATAAATCGGTTTGCATTTTACTGGAATCTGAACTAGCGGCGTCAACTCAATCCAATAGAGAAAGCAACTCACAGGTGTTTCTGTCCTTGTATAGTCCGTTCAAACTGTTTCTAATGTTGTGAATGTCAACCATAATATGAAGTCAGATGAAAATTCTAATGTACCATTTAACATATAATCACTTTTATATTTTCAAATTTTTACATTAAAAATTAACAAGAACTGCCTTGTCATGCGATAAAATCCGCATGCGCACATGTTTAGACAAAGATGGAAATACCACTGTACATATGACAGTGCACGTTCCAGTACTACTATATTTCGGTCATTTTAACTAATTACATAGCTGAAATTGTAGTCCTGGTATTAGTCTTTCCTATCATTTTAACGTAAACGAAATAGAAATGATGATCCTTATTTGGCGTTTCAAAGTTTAATTATCGTTTGATATAACCTTTTTTTCTTAACCGACTACGATATATCTCTTTTTAGTCCTCTTTTTTATGTTTTAGTTACATATTTTATCTTATTACGTGCATTCAAATTTATAATAATATCCAAATTACTTCGTTTATTAGGCACGAGCGCGCTGCTGTCGTTTGGGCCTAAACATCTCAGTGGCCATGGTCCAGAAAAGAGCGGAAACTTTAAATAAACGTCATGAACAGGGATAGCGAAAAATTTAATAAGGGAAAAGATGTATTGGCAGTTGTATGGTGTTTTAAAATAGTTATATTATAGAAAACAAACATACTATCTACAGAATACACTTTCTACTACGGGACGAGTGCACTGCAGTCGTTTAGACCCAAGCACGACTTCACACCAACTTGACACTGATCGTAGACGAGAAAATAGCGAGAACTTTAAGTAAACGTCATAGAGAAGGATAGCAGTAAAAAGAGAACGTATTCTGTAGATAGTATATTAGTTTTCTTTGAGACAACTATTTTAAAACACCATACAACTGCCAATACATCTTTTCCCTTATTAAATTTATCGCTATCTCTGTCCATGACGTCTATTTAAAGTTCCCACTCTTTTTTGGACCACGGCCACTGAGATGTTTAGGCCCAAACGACAGCAGCGCGCTCGTGCCTAATAAACGAAGTAATTTGGATATTATTATAAATTTGAATGCACGTAACATATACCTATTAGTAATATACCGCTGATCCTCCGCGATCCACACGTTCAAGAAAGCGTAATAGAGATATATCTTGCATCGCACACAGCTGTTACAGTGCACTTGGTGCGCATGCTCAACACGCAAGAAGATAGGGTTTCAATGGCACATTTAATATTTAAAATATAATAAATAAATGTAGAAATTTGAAGAAAGTAATGAATTATTGTACATAATACTGTAATAATCATTTAATATTTTTTATTGATAATAAAATTACTACAGCGCGAAATTTTAAATATTTTAAGCTACGTTTTGTGTACTATGCACGATATGACAAAGCGAAATTTCGCGATATTGTAATTTTATTATCAATAAACAATATTAAATGATTATTACAGTATTATGTACAATAATTCATTATTTTCTTCAAATTTCTGTATTTATTTATTTAATTTAAATATTAAATGTGATTTTGAAACACTATCTTCTTGGGTGATGAGCATGCGCACCAAGTGCACTGTAACAGCTGTGTGCGATGCAAGATATATCTCTATTACGCTTTCTTGAACGTATGGCAATTACATTGGGAAAATAGGGGATCAGCGGTATATTACTAATAGGTATATGGCACGTAATAAGAATAAAATATGTAACTAAAACATGTTTGTCTGTATCTAAATTATTTTAAGATTGTTTGCTTTAACTTCAAAATGAAATTAGTTTTAATAACACTATTCCTGGGCAAATTGAGCTTAAATGATAAATAAATACTGTAAAGCACTATCAAAATATGCAAATGACATTACATGACAACTCTTTAATACAGACTAAATGAATACAAATTACCGAAAACAGCCTTTATTTTAGAAATTAGTTAATAAATTACATTGCTGATACCCCCTCCACACCATGTCTGGAATGTTTGTTGATGCTCGTGGCTTGAAACTCTAACTGACCCCGTGTGCATGTGTATGTAGCGAAGCGTGAGCCGGCCGGCGTGGACAACCTGGGTGCAGTCGCCCCCACGCCTCCGTCCCCGGAGGACTTGAACCGCTCGGACTAGGTATACTCTCACTAGCTTCAGGTGCTGGCTCTCTCCTGGTGGCGGCCTAACACTACTCTTGTTTGCTCTTCACTTCATCTATCAATCCGGCTATGGGTTGTCTTGAATCACGTTGTAGTCTTGTTAAAGAATTATAGCGGGAGAAAATAGACAACACGATTGAAAATAATAGTTCTACTCGTATAAACATGGACCTGTATTTTAAACAAACTTTTATAGAGTGCTTTGGTTAAAGGGATAGAGTATCTACAGAAAAGTGTCGTTCCTACTTTCCAATATCTCATTTTTGGAACATCTTAGAGAAAAACATATTTATCAAACTGTTTTTCAAATTTGGACTTTTCAATAAAATTTAATTTAAATTTTGCTTTTTATTGAAAAATCCAAATTAGAAAAACAGCTCGATGCTAAGAATATTATTTAAAAAATATGTTATCTTAAAATGTACTAAAAAATTAAATATTAGAAATGTATGCACGATACGTTTCTACAGATAGACTATCCCGTTAAAAGTGACGTCTGACCTCATAAAAGCGCTATTATTATAGAAGTGCGTTCGTAATATGAGCCATGGATTCTGATAACAACAACGAGTAACTATAAACAACAATAAAAATAACAAATCTGAGAAATAACCGCATAGAAATAAAACAGGAACGGAGAAAAATACAAACAGAGTTACAGATTTTACACGAGTCGATGTACAGGGTATCCTCGGTCTGTATTTTGTTATTTACTCAATTATTTTAAAAATTACCTAATTTTTTCTCAAACAAAGTTTATTTTACATTAAAATGCTCACTTATCTATAGTATAAGTTATTTTATTATTATTTATGTGATTATTTATTAATAAAACCATGAATAATTTATGTACTGATAATTTTAGGACTGTAATAATAAAGAACTATTTTACAAAGAAACAAAATATATGAAGGGTGTTCCATTAAAAATATAAAATTGCATACCATTGCAAGAAAATGGAACACACGGTTGAAAAATTTATTTTGCAGATATTTGGGCATTTTAATATAATATGAACATTGACAAAATTTCTGTAATATTTGAAATAATGGAGTGAAAGAAAACAATTCGATGGACCATTTTGTATGTAGAACGACCATTACATCGAAAGATTTGAAGCACCATTAGTTTGTGTTTCGGAAGTAAATTAAGACAAATTTACTAATGCAAAAATGCAATTAATCGTTCTGAAAGAAATCTTGAAAGTAACCGGGATATTTTTGATAGTTTTTTTAGACAAAATATAGAAATATTGTTTTTTAAAATTACCTACGAACAATGCATTATTTTCATGGCTAATTTTTCGTACATTTATAATCATTATAGATACCATATTAAATCAACATAAAACAGTATAACAACATTTATAATAAATTCATTTCAGATAATATATTATCCACGTTTATGCTTACATACACTCTAAATCATTTTTATGTACATTTATATATTTTTCTAGCTTTTGGGGATCTGCACAGCATTATATTGTTCATATATATATTAATTTATAATGTTGAAAACAAATCTCAATAACTGTTAGTAATATACAGCACGTGTGATTTTATAAATTGAATACAATTTATATTTACAGAGATATTAATTTGTTATAAAAACATGGAATTACTTTCCTTGTTTATTATTTCTTAAATTTATGGTTTCGATAAAATAGAATGGTGTCTCAAACAAGTAATGGAAATTGTTTTTTCTTTCATTTTATTTATATTTTAAAATTTATAAAAATATGTTTCACACCTTTACAAATTAAAGTATTACATTTTGCCAAAAAAACTTTCGATGTCTTCCCTGAAATGTAGTAATATTAGAACGTACACTAGCGACGCCAACTCAATCCGAAAGAGACAGCCTTTCTAGGTGTTTCTGTCCTTGTCGTACAGTTGTTCAAAAAGTTTCTAATGTCATAAAATGTCAACCATATAAAGACAGTAGCAAATTGTATTGTACAGAAATGATCACTATAAACGTATGACTATTTTCTAACAACAAAATATAACTAGACAAAACTTCACTTGGTTTGTTACGTTTTCGGTAAGCCAAACAGAGAAAATGAAGACAGACATATGTCTACTAGTATTGTTTGAATATTGCTCACTAGAGGCGCCCGTGCTCTTAAGATTGTCATTAGAATTGGAATTTTTAAACATATATATGTTTCATATACAATCAAATGTAACGCATCATTGACAAAACAAAAACGTAATAATGATAAATAACAGAAAATAATGACAACTACATCGATGCCTCTAGCGAGCAATGCTATCTCTATTTTTTCTTTATGGCTAATCGAAAACAAAACATTCAATCCGGAAGGATAGGGAAAGTTTTGTCTAGTTATATTTTGTCGTTGGTATTTTCTAAGTGAACTTTTGCAGGGTACTTTTTCTCCACTGGATTGCTATCGTTTCATTGTTTATAGGAAAATTGAAATTCAAATGAGATTGAAAAAATAATTCTACTGATTTCCATTGTCAAAATGATATACTAATGATTAATGTGTATTTGGTTGCCAAACAGATTTGTAAATCTTAACACAGCAATGTCGTATCATTTTACAAATCAACTATTTATTTTAAAATTTTGACATTCAAAATTAACAAGAGCTGTCAAAGGCACAGTTTCTTCGATCGTAAATAACGATACGAAACTAGTGTAACAAAATGTACGCCATATCACTTGCGTTAAAAATACGCATGCGAAGAGGTGTTAGACAATGATGGATATACCTTGCATGAACTGTCTCTCTTGGTTCGCGTTTTATATACAAGGAACATATGACAGTGCACGTTCCAGTATTACTAGAATTCAGTGTTTCTGTTCAAATATTACAAGCAAAAGATTAACTTTTTTAAACTGTGATATAAAATAAAATAAAAAAATGCTGTGAATGTTTAAAACCTACATTTAATCAAAAAAAATGTAATCAAAGTATGTTACTAGCATTTGTGAGATTTTCACTGTAAATTATACATTTGGGAATTACTTTTCTGATTTTATTGTTTGTATTTATAGGGGAAAACACACAACCGAAGAACATATATGCAGATGACCCTCTAACAGAAACCGACCAAAGAAGAAACCTGGTTTCCTGATTGTTCGTGTACTAGTGCGTGCAATGTGACTGAACAGTGAAGTGTAGTGAACTCGGCAGCTTCGTGGACTTATTTATTTATTTCCAGTGACTTTCTTTCCCTCGTTCCGTGTTTCAATCATAAATGAACATTTCTTGTGATATTTTCTGTGAGATTTATTTAGCGATTGAAATACTGGTTGTTTTATACTTGTATAGTGGTATTTAATTTAATATTAAGCTTAATATACATATTAGAATTTTAAATAAATTTAAAGACAGTGGTTCCATTTCCAAATGAAGTTTTCTATATTATATAGACATATCATAACTTTATTGTACATTAAATGTGAATATATTATTCATAATAATTCACCAACTGATTTAAAATAATGCAATATATATATATAAAAATAATATCAACAACATTCTTTTTCTCATTTCTCATATGACTTTGTACAAATTAATTTGAACAACAGGTAGTTTTTTTAGTTTTGAGTAAATATATTTACATTAATTAAGTTACAAGTTTTTCGTCTTAATAATAATTTCAACTTTCTTAAGCATCAATTATGTTTGTATTTTACAAATATTTTTGATGTCGCTATCATGAAAAGCACTAAAAACTTCTTATTAATTATGTAAATATTTTTTTCTTCGAGCGTCATAAAAGTGACATATTTTTGACGTGACTGACAAGGTTGAAGTTTAATTTCTACGCCGCCGGAGTAGATTTTTTTTTATTTTTACGCCGTAGGTGTAAAATAAATAAGTATCCATAGAATCTATGTAGAATCAGCGAATAAGAAATAACTTGTACAATAGAAACCTGCAATATCGACCTAAGTGTCACTATAAAACTAGAGAACTTAAGAATAAAGTTACTAAAATCCATTAACAATTGACAGAATTATATTGATAATCTACAAATTGAACGTCATGTAATAAATTATTTTTTATAATATTTACGTTTGAAGAAAAAATAGTAGGTGTCATTCAAAGTAAGTGTTTTCGTGTTCGCGAAAGTGCACGACGAGCGAAGCGAGTCGGACAATTAACACAATATATTATTTTCTACTCCTGTACAAATATATCTCCATTATTTGAATTTTTCGATTAATTATAGTAGCCATATTTCAGGACAGTGAAATATGATGACTCATACCATTTTGACTAATCACAGAACCAGAAATCAATTATTCACATTTATTTTAAATATACTGTGCTGTGTTGTCGTTCTCTAAAATATTTGTACGTTTTTCCGAATTTATAGAAGTAGAAAAAGTAGTATTATATTCGGTATTATGCTCATTATACACTCAGATTGTACATCACTTGCATG
Organism: Stenolophus ochropezus; assembly: GCA_035578165.1. NCBI lineage: Eukaryota > Metazoa > Arthropoda > Insecta > Coleoptera > Carabidae > Stenolophus > Stenolophus ochropezus. Next base: position 25,721,766 of record JAQOWZ010000008.1, read on the forward strand.
CGGCTCGTAATGTAAACTTGTTGATCACGAATTATTAAATAATGTTTTCTTAACTAACGCTTACTTGTTGTTTGCATTAATTTTCACAAAACTACTAGGTACCTACTTTTAAAGTCAATATTAATAAAATAACATATCAGTATTAATAAGTCAATTTTAATCATACTAAAAAAGAGTTTATTTTGAGTTAATGAAAGTAATATTAAAAGTATAGTTTTATTGTTTTTAAGATCATATTTTTTAAATGTACTCTCTAATATCAAACATTGTTTCTCCTTTTTTCACTTAATGAATCTTTGTTATTTAATTATTAAAGCATGTTCTTATTGTTAATAAAATACATATACGCATTTCATTGTATGTGTAAAATGTATTTATGAATTGCTGTTTGAAAATGGAAATATCTGTCTTTGAAGTATTTATTATAAAATCTCCCTATAGAACACAATTGTATTTATTTTAGAGATTTCTACAAAGATTTTTAGGACAAAGGTTGTTTTATATGTGTTTCACAAAGAAATAAATATACAAATCTATTTAACAAGATTTTTATTTATTAATAATTTCTGTTACGTTTCTCAAATATTTTCTTTATTCTTGAAACAAAGACACCTATAGTTGAAAAGATCACTTGGCAAATTGTTTTACTTTCTATTGCGTTCATTTTTTTAGTTTTTTGTTTATAATTTTTGAACGAGTAAAGATATCGAACTGACTTAAAAATTTAAACATTAAATTTTGAAATAATTACAATTAGAAAATATATATGAATTATATGAGTGGTCCAACAAATATTTTCTATTTTGTACCCCTCGTGACCACTCCTAAATTTTGGTAATTTTTTTATAGATACTGCTCTGTTTCTACAACTCAGATACCAACTTTCATTTTTTTTCCTTTTGGGTGTAGAAATATAATTAATTTTTTAAAAAATCTTCAAGTAAACTATCTTTTGTGGGCAGCCCCAAATTTTGGTAAATTTTTAAAATGATGCCCCTAGAAATCTACAACTTAGAATTCTTTTTTTTAATGGGTTTGGGAAATAATATTAATTTTTCAAAAAAAATTATAATATCTTCCTATTTCTAAATTTTGGTAGTATTTTTATAGATAGCCTCCCTTGGTATTTACAACTCACATATCACATTTCAATTATAAGTATAGTTGTTTTCTGATCCTCAAGAAATATCCAATCTCAACTGCGTTTCGGCCGTATACATATCCTTCGGACTAGAAAAGAACAACTTTCCTACCTAGCAGCACAAATAACTATTACAATAGTCTGTGTGCCAACACGTATTTAGTGCATTTAAGCGGCGTCGAACGAAGCACTACATACTAATATTATCTTGAGAAACAGCCTCTGGTTGTCTTCCAAATAAGTTTTAGTTCATATGGTAGTAAGTGTTCCAATGTTTCACTTAATGTGTAGTGCAAATAAGTTTATTGGAGAAACTGACAGCTGACTGTTGTCTACTTAGACTAGGAATAGTGGGGAGACAAGGCATATGGACGCGTACATTTCAAAATCATCAGAGCGATTTTGAGCCTTAATGATATGTCAAAATCAGCTGAAACAGGCTAATCGACCAGTTAAATACTGTACAATTACAGTTGTCCAAATAAATACTTGATTATTCATGAATCAACACATAATTTTATTTTATAGATGTAAATACATATATTCGTATGAAATAACAATAAACAATACAATACAAATTATACTAAAAATAATAAATATGTAAAAGTGTAAAATTATAAAAGTTGAATTTTCTCTAATCATTCCATAGTAGCTGGTATAATATTATGTTGATCTACAAAACCATGTTCAAACTTATTTAATGGTAAATTATCCACAATATGCGAAATTGTTTCTATTTCGGCACCGTATTCAAAATTTCCAAGTAGGGTTACGAGATAATCTAATTGGTTGAAAATTTTCCAGTTCGTGTGTTATTAGAAAAATTAAAGGTAAATGAAGACTTTTTAGGGTTGTAACATTTTAGTTGTCGCGGACGAAAACATCGTTACAGAACCACATTTATACGCAAACTTCATTGTAAAAATAGTAAAATTGTTTTGTATATACACAGATTCATGCTTATGAATTGAAAATTCACACAACACACGAACTGGAAAACTCTCAACCAATTAGATTATCTCGTAACCCTACTTGGAAATTTTGAATACGGTGCCGAAATAGAAACAATTTCGCATATTGTGGATAATTTACCATTAAATAAGTTTGAACATGGTTTTGTAGATCAACATAATATTATACCAGCTACTATGGAATGATTAGAGAAAATTCAACTTTTATAATTTTACACTTTTACATATTTATTATTTTTAGTATAATTTGTATTGTATTGTTTATTGTTATTTCATACGAATATATGTATTTACATCTATAAAATAAAATTATGTGTTGATTCATGAATAATCAAGTATTTATTTGGACAACTGTAATTGTACAGTATTTAACTGGTCGATTAGCCTGTTTCAGCTGATTTTGACATATCATTAAGGCTCAAAATCGCTCTGATGATTTTGAATTCCGTCTTACGGCGACTTACACAGCATGCCCTGTCTCCCTACTATTCCTAGTCTAAGGTTGTCTACATTCACCACCCTTTAAAATTACCTATTTTCATGATATCACAGATAGGTTCATGTTTGGTATACATATACTTTGAAGTCTTCGTTCAGACGTCGCTTGAATTCACTAAATACATGTTAGAACACAGTCGGACTATCGAAAAATTAATTATAGGTATCCCCCAAAACGTTGATTGAAAAATATTTTTCAATCAACGCCCAAACCTACCAAAGGAAAAAAACTGAAATTTGGTATCTGAGTTGTAGATACTAAGGGACATCTATAAACAAATTATCAAAATTTAGAGATGGCCACAAACGGTAAATTACATATTTTTTCAAAAATTAATTATATTTCCCAAACCCATTAAATGAAAAAATTGAAACTTGTCATCTGAATAATAGATACTAAGGGGCATCTATACAAAAAATTACCAGAATTTAGGGTTGGAAACAAGTGGTACAAAATGCAAAATGTTTTTTGGATTATTTGATGCATAAGTATATGCATTTGTATCACAAAATCATTCATGTAATTCAAATCTAATATGTTTTCTGTATTAACTTAAATTCTAAAATATTGCTAAAATAACACATTTTCTTGCCAAAATTTTATTTTCTATATTACATTCTTGATAAAACATTGAATAAAATCACAGTAGAGGATAAATGTACTCACTTTTCAGTTCTCTAAATTTCAAATTAAAATTCCTTTAATTCATGTTGATCTGGAGGACCTACAAAGACAAAAATTAATATCTATAACTGGTAATGAATATTGTTTCGGAAGCCGAAAAAATGTTTTAATTCTATTTCTATATGTACAATTTCTGAAATACATTTTTATTTAAAACATATTATTTCATAGCTTAGATATAAGTTGTAAATTATCAAATTCTAAGTACAGACAATTGCTACACCCATCATTCATAATGGCGTAAGATATATTCATATAAAGCTATGAAGGCACTATCTTAACGAATTACTTTAAAAAGTTGCACTAGAGCGCAAACATAAAATACCGGTTTGATTATTAAAAATTACAATAGTTTCTATTATACACAATTGATAAAGTATTGTCTATTATAATGTACAGTTAATAATACAGTAATGGGAGAGGGAATTTACTTGGCTAATTGCTTCATGCGGTTGAGTGCACTGCCTGCTTTGAACCAGCCGATTTGCTGCTCGTTCATGGTGTGGTTGAGCCTGATTTTGTCTACGGAGCCGTCTTTGTGCTTGATTTCGCAGTCCACCTGAAACAGAAACACATTTCACATACATTTCATTTGAATATGATTTTTAGGAAACGCATATTTAGACCAAATTTAAAAACACAGAAATCATTCGGGGTAATAAACAATATATTGATTTGTTTGAGGCACAAATCTGTTTATCGGAAACTAAATATTCTTCACCCAATGTGCCCCAATTATGCGGAATCAATTGTATTTTTGTAACTTCACAAGCAAACCTTCGTTTAAGGAAAGCATTTTTCCAGCTCTCAAATGGGGGTCAACAAGTTTATTTGAAAACCCATAAGCTGTGGCACAACATTCCTACGTGGAACAAGTATATAGGTTTTTTTCCTTACGTGTACGGTAAAAGTACCTACTCCCATTGTTTTTGGTTAGAGAAGTGCCAACTTCTCCCACTGTTCCTCCGCCGTAAGCGAAATTAAGTTAACGCGCGCAATGCGTTGACTTTATATAAAAGCTGTGACAATTTTAACAAATTTGTTTAAACTCTGTTTTGAATATCATTTTTATTTTTTTATTATTATGAAGCTATTTAAAATATGAATTTCATTCTCATGCAATAAATTTAGAAAATGTATATAAAATAGCAAAAAAAAATGATTGTGAAGCAATTTAAATTTATATTTTTATACCACGGTACTATAAAATATTTACGAAGTATAGAATTTGGAATAACAAAATAAATTTTAAATTAATATTTTTATTTGATTATTTTTTAAAGTTTTTATATTTAACACGTTAACTGCCATAAGGTACATCTTAGGTGTCTCACTAAAATATCCTCGTATGCTCTTGAGATACATAGTTTGTGCCTCAGTGTTTGAATACACATTATGCTACTTGGTCTAACGTTTGTACCTCGCAACGCATATCTGTGAACGTAGTTTCATTCTCGGTGGCCTGGCAGACAAAACCTATTCTTAGCGCATGATTTTTTTGTTTTTTAGTCTCTGAAATGATAAAATACTGCAAATTTTGTGCCACAATAAAATTCTTCAAATTTTAGAGCAACATTAAAAAAAAATTAAATCTGTTATCATACTTGTATTTTCTAATATGAAAACACCCTAAATCTGTAAAAAAGAAAAAATGGCCCAAGGGACCCACCTTTTTTAATGGTGGCAGTTAACGTGTTAAATGAAAACCATTTAATTCAAATCAACAAATTAATTTTTAACATTCAATTAACAATTAAATTTGCAGCACAGTTGTTGTACTTGTAAGAAAAAATATCGTACTTTACTCTTGAAAGAAGTCCTTACTTCTCCCACGAGTAATGTTATTATATTTGTTATTAAATAGTAAACTAGAATATTTTTTGTATTCATATGCATTGAATAACATAGTTATAACAAAGAAACTGACACACTCCCAAACAATCTATTGTTACACGGCACCTTTTTTTTCTATTGCCTTTTCCCTGTAGTAAACAATATATTTTTAAAATTTAATATACACAAAAATGAAGATATTTGAACGAAATGTTAAACTTTTTAGCAGAGCATTAATGTTTAATACGCAATAGTTATTTTTGTGCGCTTGAAGTGTAAAATTAAAACTCACATATATCGTTCATGTTGCGGTAAATTAAATCGATGAGTTTAGCTGTTAGAAGATATTAAAAAGAAAAAATGCTTTGTAATAATAAACAATTACTACAAATCGTACAAAACGCTAGTTATAACAATTTATCGTTCAATAAAGTCTTGGAAAAATACTAATTTTTAAATATTTTGACTGTATTTGATGTTTCATTGTTTTTCAAAGCGTCTTGTATACCCTATCATAAATTTTGTCCGTATTAAGTATTTATGAAATATATATCCCTTACCGGTTTTCCAGGCGACAATCCAGCCAACCCCTTCAGACTAATCTTATCATCAGGCTTGATCTTATCATAATCAGCAGCATTGGCGAAGGTGAGCGGCAACAGTCCTTGTTTCTTGAGGTTGGTCTCGTGGATCCTGGCGAAGGACTTGACGATGATGGCGCGTCCTCCCAGGTGCCTGGGTTCGAGAGCGGCGTGCTCGCGACTGGAGCCCTCGCCGTAGTTCTCGTCTCCGACGGCTACCCATCTCACGCCTTTGGACTTGTAGTGGCGCGCTACGTCTGGGACTGTGCCCCATTCGCCGGTCAGTTGGTTGCGGATCTTGTTCATCTCGTTGTTCTCGGAGTTTGTCGCGCTGGAAATATAATATTGTTGTTGTGAAATATGGAAATAGTTTAAAATAAAGCGAGTGGTTAAAGTTCGTTTCATTATAAAAAGTTATCCACTTATGAGATTCTCTTACATAATTTTATTTGTTAACAAGACAAGCAGTTTTTATTAATAGTAAATGTCCTTTTCAATTTTTCATAGGTCCATTTTAAACACGATATATTTAAATTTTATTAAAAATTTAATTTCTATTTAAAGAATATTTTATTGTAATTCTGAACAGCACAGAAGTAAACGAATGCACCTCATAAATTAATGTAAATTTGGCATTATAATTTTAAAATTTTGTTTGAAACAAAAGATGTTTGATTTTGTTTCCAAAGCATACTTGACCGAAATAAAATAAAACCAATTGTTTTTCTATTTTTTTTTTTTTTGTATATCATTGGAAAAAGAAAAAATCTCTACTTCATTGTATTAAAGACAACTTCAAGCCCCTCTTCTTAGAAAAGTTTATTCAGAAAGTGCAAATTAAAAATTGTAAATTGACTATAATCAATTTTTTGCTCACAGCTAGTGACCGATATAATTTTTCAGAAAAACAAAGACCATTGAAATGGTCAAATAATGTACAACTTTGCCCAAATTTAATCGACTTCGCGCTCAATGGATACAGTTGAAAAATGGACACCTGTATACAGATATCAAATACAATTTTACGAAGGAATAAAATTTGTTTCTCTATAAATACAGCCTCTATCATATTCTGATTCTGTATTTTATTACAACTGCATCGTCTTTACACTTCAACTACGTAACTTTTATGTTTCTAACCAGGTTTTTACTTTTTTTTAATTTAATATTTGACAACTCAGTTTATTGCGTCAACTATTGTACAGGGTGTATTAATAGATTATTTATTTTAGTCTTTTATTACTTGCATTTCGAAAAGTTTTTACAACTTTTTCTGTGATTATTTTAAATTGTTATTGAATTCAATAAAATTACTACAGTAACATTTTTTTAAATAAAAACTCGCAAATCCATGATCTTAAGTATCAAACTTTTTTCCTAGACGTATAGTTTTAATGCCATTAAAGAAAATTGCCGGTCAGCTGACTCACTTACTATGAATATTTGAATTTCTGGTACCGTTAGTAACTTGCTTAATAAACCGGAATTAAAAGTTAATTGGCAACTAACAGGTTGAAATATCCTTTATACAACCGAGTATTATTGTCTTAAAATTCTTTACATATTAGAATTACCTTTTCATAGATCCATTTTAAAGATAATATATTATATTTTAATGTTTTGAAACTACCGTAAATGGAAATCATAAATTTAAAATTAGCAACAACTCACCCAATGAACATATTATTACTGATATTATCCAAATGTCCTCTATACTTCAGCCACGGACCAGCCGCGCTGATATGGTCAGTGGTGCACTTCCCCTTAACTTTGATAAGCACGGTCATGTCGTCCAAGTCCTTGCCGTCCCAGGTGTCGAAGGGCTCGAGCAGTTGCAGTCTCTGCGACTTGGGGTCGACGTCCACTGCGACGCCGCTGCCGTCGCTGGGGGGCGCCTGGTACGTGTCTTGGCCGGGGTCGAAGCCCTTGGCTGGGAGCTCGGCCGCGAAGGGGTCGGAGAGCTTGAATTTCTTACCGTCCGAACCTGAAGAAAAGTGGAGAATGTTAGTAATGATTCAAATTAGTGGTTTATAAATTGGAATTTTAGTTAGCTGTGTCTAGCTTGCAGAAAAGTATGTTTGATACAAATTAAAAATATAAACTATATATTTTGAAATTGTGATGTAGAATTCAAAAAGCGGTTAATACTAAAATGACCAGATTTTATTGAATATCAATCCGGGATAAAGCACTTTAGAACCCAAAATAAACATTTTATATTAAAATAAAGGTTATAAAATATCTCTTTTTGAACACAATGTTGGTTTACAGGGTGAACTCAGCATTCTGATCTGTTTTTCTTTTTATATTGTGCGTTTTTTATTAAAATTACAGCTGCAGCAGTTTCTATGTGCAAAACAGCACAATCTAATAATAAAATTTGATTTTGAATATTACTAAATTATTAATATTAAGGTTCATTCACAAATCAGAATTAGTGTTAGTTTTACATTTTATAGTATTTTAGAGCAGCGTTTATAAATCGTGTTTTAGTTAAAAGTGACAACTATTGACAGATGAGAGAAACCATTTAACGAAATTACTAATACTGAACTGGAAGCCACCAGAAATAGTGATCACATGTGACAATTGACACTGATTTGTATCCGGAAATTTCAAATTTTTTTTGTAGACTTATCCACAATGCTCGGCAAATATATAATATGCGAAAAGCAAATTCTAATGTTGGAATTGAGTCACCCGTCGCTAAGTGCTGTAGTGTGATTAGTGTGATTGCAAGTCTAGCACTTTCGTTTTCTGGCGGACGAAGAATTTGACATTTTTTTATTATCGTTTTATAATAACTTATCAAATTATTCAATATTTAATCTAATATATTCAAAAACATCTTTGAATTACTTAAATTCAACTCTGGTAATAAATTTTCCTTATCTCCTAGTTGCTTTCGTACTTTATTTATGGGGTTTAACTACCATCTCCTATTTTTCTTTTTCTTGTCATTGTATAATTTTAGTAATTAAATTGTAGTTAACAATTTATTATAATATAAATATAAAACGTAAAAATGAAACATATGTTTGGAGTTTGCAGTCTTTTGTGTTAAAACCAAAACTAAATACTGATTTCTGTATGGCTGCATAATATGGCTACAAGATTGTTAAAACAAACAAGGAAAACTAAAACGAAATTTGATGCTGAATGAGCCTTTAGTCTACATATTACGTTTCTAAATTTATATATTACTTTTACTTATATTATACTTTTATTATACCAATTATAAAATATCGACAGTATTTTGCCACTCAATGAATCTTCTTTATATAAATTTTAATGCATAAAAAATAAAGAAATATTTTTTCCCTACCTGTGAGTTCGTCTCTTCGTGGATCGAAGTCCAGAGTGCCGGCAATGCTGAGAGCGGTGACCAGTTCGGGGGATGTGACGAAAGCGTGGGTGGCGGGGTTAGCGTCGTTTCTGCCGGTGAAGTTTCTGTTGTAGGATGTGACGATGGTGTTCTTCTCGCCCTTCTTCACGTCTTTACGGTCCCATTGGCCGATGCAAGGACCGCAGGCATTTGCCAGGACCTGATAAGGAGAATGATTAATTAATGTGTGTTTCAATTATGGTTTGTAACAAAATTAAATAAAGCAAGTGGACATTAAATAATTTATTGGAATATTTGTCAATACGTCTATTCTTATTGGAAACTTATTAGATGACAATGTTTGAAATTCATTGTAGAATATTTTATTTCAAAACAAAGGATATATTCTAAAATTTATTAAATATTTCAGTTTATAATTTAATTCGAATTGAAATCTTATTAGACAAGTGTATTTAAATTATACGTAAAATATACTTTTCTCACAAATATAATAATAGTTTCGATTAAAAATGAAAAATTAAGTTTAAATGATCTAAATTGTCTTTTCATTCATTTATAATTAATCATTTAAAAGCAACTATAACTAACATCACGTACCAATCTAGAGCATTATGTGAAATTTGAAATTTTTAAATGTAAAAACCTAAAAACTGTATTTTCAATTACTGTATCTTTTAAATGATCTATTACAAATTTAATGTAATAAGTACATTGATCAATTAAATCCAGATTTTTATTTTTTTATATTTATAAAAAACTGAATATTTATTTCAAAAATATTGCCCGTAGATAGTTCGTAAGGAAAACAGTTCATATTTTTAAGTAAAGTACTACTCGTTCAAGAATAGTTGATAAATTCTAATAAACTCTTTACAGCAAAAAAGTTTTTTTAATGATTCATAAATTTTTATAATTATGTAATTGAACAACAATTTATTAACATAAAGATGTAAAATTTGTTGGAACTATACTCATCAAAATCTCTTAATGCAATCTGCATTAGTAGAAAAGAATTTTTAAGACATTATACTTTTTTATTGTAAATATAGTTTTTTAATTAATGCTGTAGAAATAAGAGCGTCTTTTCCAAATTTCTCGCATGCTAATCTGGAGGAGACGTGTAAAATTGAGATTCCCGACGTTGCTTAAGTGACACGAATCAACAGGTTAAGAGTAAAAAATACTTACAGTGCCACCGAAGTCCCTCAAAGTGCCGGCAATTCCATCTCGTTCAATCGTCGCTCTAATCTGTTCGGATCCGGGTGTAACATTAAACGGAATCTTAGACCTCAAGCCATGTTGCATGGCTTCCTTCACAATACTCGCACAGCGACCCATATCCTCATACGAGCTGTTTGTGCACGACCCAATCAGCCCTACTCTGATATCCATGGGCCAGCCATTCTTCTTCGCGGCCTGTCCCACCTGATTAATCGGATGTGCCAGATCAGGAGTGAACGGTCCGTTGATATGCGGCTCAAGCGTAGACAGATCAATCTCCACAACTTGGTCATACTTGGCGTCCGCATCAGCTGAGAGAAGAGACAGTGCGTGTTTCTGAGCTTCAGCAGCTACATCAGCCCTGCCGGTAGCTTCTAAATAAGCAGCCATTCTCTGGTTGAAAGGAAAGACAGATGTAGTTGCACCGATCTCAGCGCCCATGTTGCAGATAGTCGCCATGCCGGTGCAAGAGATGGAGTCGACGCCGGGACCGAAGTACTCGACGATGGCTCCGGTACCGCCCTTGACGGTGAGAATGCCGGCCACTTTGAGGATGATGTCTTTGGGAGAGGTCCAGCCTTTGAGCTGGCCCGTGAGTTTGACGCCGATCACGTTAGGGCATTTCAACTCCCAGGGGATATCGGCCATGACGTCCACGGCGTCAGCGCCACCAACACCGATGCACAGGCCGCCTAAGCCACCGCCGTTCGGGGTGTGCGAGTCGGTACCGATCATGAGAAGGCCTGCAAAGATAAGTACGAGGCTAGTGATAAATGAACCCAATACGTATGCAAAATTTAGAATCGAATTTTTCACTAATGGTTAAAGTGCAGATTATCTTAACTATCTAAACTAACAATACCCTGTACAACTAACAGTTTGTTTATCACTGACGAAGACAGAAGAGATGAGAGGCCAAAATTTTCATTTTAAAAATTAATATCTCGCTTACCACGACATATACTTCAGTCGTTTTCACTATTATACTTATTTCACTCTTTTCTATTAGAAAAAAAAATGGTCCAAAACCCTATTTATGTCAGTTTTTCGATGCGATATTTTCTATTAACCAACATTTAAGATAACCGGCACTTTAACCAGAATTAAAAAATAGACCCTATTTGGTTATTAAGTTATACCAATGGAAGCACACACGCGAAACATTTACAGATGGCAGCACTATGTCTCAAACTTATTTTTTTAAGTTAATACTGTGCACACTATTATCACAGAATAGGTTTATACAGAAGCAACAGTAAGACAGAGAAACGAAAATGAGAGAGAGATGAGGAAAAGCAACAAATTTGAAGGGCTCATTGTTTAAAATCGGAAAGTTTCGTCACATCTTAGGGAGAGATAGATGAAGTCAACAAATTCAAAGGTTTACACAATGATCCAAGGTCATAGAACTGAATAGGGTAACACAAAGGTACCGACACGGAGTGTCGTTTCTGTATGTAACTATTCTGTGCTATTATGAAAAATGTTTTAATCCTCCTAGTGCGCTTGCGCATTTTAAGTAGAGGGCGCGCAGGGTTTCATACTGTGATAGCTTTATTTATTTAGATTACGAAACTAAAATTTTATAAAGCTATGTATATACTAAAGTTTGAAAAAAAATTGGAGGGGGAAAAGTAGATGCAAGAACAGAGCCTAATTAAACTCTGAATCAATTTGAAACTGTACGATGCGTGCGCAGTTTAAAAATAGTGATCCAATACATTTCAAACATAAACTGTAACTGATAATCAGCTGCTCCTACAAATTTTTAACCGATTACAAACTAGTTGAATTGGTCCAGTTTACCTGGTGGTGGAAAAAACAGTCAGAGGATCGGAGTATGTACATGATGTACACCATTCAGTAGTCATCAAAATCGTATTCATGAGTGATTTTTGGAAGATGTCAGTGATTTCTTTATTCGTTTTTCATATTTGTAGATTTGTTTTCATATAAAAGTAAAATAACCTGACGCAACTGACAGTAAAGACATTAACAGATGATCAGAAGTAATCAACAATTCGTTCCAACAAAAACATGATTTGGAATCCATCCAAATATGTTAGCTCCGAAACTTGATGGGAGCCCACTTTTTCATACCAAATCAAAAGACACAGACATAGTGTTCGTGAAATAAGAGATGAGCTATGCGGCAAGAGACTGTTTGTTGAATATATAAATTATAATCATATAACACCGACAGACGTTGGTACAAATGACGATAATTTTTACCTATGTTTGTTTGTAATTTAATAAAGTTATTTAGTTGTGATTCTCGTAAAAACTCTAATGTGTCTTCCATTTTATTGTCATATTTAACTTCGTTTTGAAAACTTAAAGAAATTTTTTTTTATATGAATTAAATCTTATTCCACGTATAATGTTATTAAAAAAAATGATGATAAATTACGTAAATTTAGATATTAATATTTTATAATAACTATTTATATATATTTAAAATAATATGTCGGCTGGATGGCTCAGCAAGCTAGCGCACATCTCTAACTCACTGTGACGTCATTCGAACTTGAGATCGTAGGTTCAAGACCCAGCGACCGATAATGTGTGATTTGTCGTAAAATAAAAAACACAGCTGTATACTTGTTTATCACACTCGGATGCTATAGACTTGCCATCTATACATCTTAAATAGAAGTAGCAATGGCATGAAACAACCGATAGTACGGCAGTTAGAACTGCGGCTCGGTGATTTCGGTTGCCCTATACTCCGCTTCGGAGATACAGGGACACATTATTACACATTATTTAAAATAACGAACAAAATTCAATTACAACACTGACAATTTTTTTGCATTAATAATGACCGTTTAATTAAAGTACTAACTAAAAATGTTTAAGATGATTGATTAATTAAATATTTACGGCTAAAGAATTTAGTGATTAGAAAATAGCATTTAAAACATTTAATTAAAACGTATTTGTTTTTTTTTATAATTGTACAAATTATAAAACTGTTACAGAAGAATTATTGCTTGATATGAAATGAGATTATGACTTTTTAATACTGTTATAATTTATAACATTAAAGGTAATAAGCAAAATATGTCATTACATAATTTATCACAAAAACAAATCATTAATTTTTATCACCAAAGTATACATTTCATTTACAGAAATCATATTAAAGAATAATAATAAACAATGCAATTAGTTTTTCGATAAACCGCGTACGAAACAATTTTAACCAAACCGCATTATGATCACGTAATAGGTTTATACAGAAGCGACAGTAAGACAGAGAAACGAAAATTAGAGAAAGATTGGGGAAAGTGAACAGATTTAAAGGGCTCATTGTTTAAAATCGGAAAGTTTCCTCACATCTTAGTGAGAGATAGGGGAAGGGTACAAATTTAAAGGTCTACACAATGCTCCAAGGTCATAGAACTGAATAGGCTAACATGAAAGATACCAACACGGAGTGTCGCTTCTGTATGTAACTATTCTGTGTCTATACCACAGAATAGTTACATACAGAAGCGACACTCCGTGTCGATACCTTTCATGTTCCTCTATCCAGTTCTATGACCTTGAAGCGTTGTGTAGACCTTTAAATTTGTGCTCTTCCTCTATCTCTCTCTAAGATGTGAGGAAACTTTCCGATTTTAAACAATGAACCCTTTAAATTTGTGCACATTCCCCATCTTTCTCTAATTCTCGTTTCTCTGCCCCACAGTCGCTTCTGTATAAACCTATTCTATGTCTACACTGTGTCCAAACCGAATTATCATCTTACCTGGGAAGGCATAGTTCTCAAGGATGATCTGATGGATGATACCGCTTCCAGGTTTCCAGAAGCCGACACCGTACTTAGCGCCGGCGGTTTTCAGGAAGTTGTAGACTTCTTTGTTCAAGTTCTCGGCCCTCTTCAAGTCCTCCTTGCCGCCGACCTGGGCCTCGATGAGATGGTCGCAGTGGATGGTGCTGGGTACGGCTACGCGTTTCAAGCCAGAGGAGATGAACTGTAACATTGCCATCTGCGCGGTGGCGTCTTGCATAGCTACGCGGTCCGGGCGTAGACGCAGGTAGGAGGTTCCACGGGCTATTTCCTAAAAGGGAAGTGTGTTGTAAAAGAATGTTTGTCTTACATCCGTACAGAATATTACATATTTTAAAAAGTATAATAGTTGCATTTTTTTTTTGTTTTCTGCCTCACCTTATCTTAATTAAAAATTGAGCTTAGCCATTGATTGAAAAATATATAGATAGGCAAGCTTATGACAAAATTCATTTCACCTACAAAACTGTGTGTATGGTTGCATTTTCTGTCAAATATTATAAAAAAGACATTTTTGCGAAGTAAAAAGAACGACAAATATATTAACGAAGACTGATGTCGATGATACAATCAGCAGGGATTTGAACCCCAGATCACACATTCCATATAGCGAGTCAAATAAATTTAATAGATAAACAAATTTAAATTAAGCGCTATTTTTAACCAAACATTTTGATAATTTTTAGGCGTATTTCATTTGCCACTTTGAACTGATCTAACTTATACTTTTGAATCCGAAGCACTTATTTTTCATTCTATTTGACTCGATCACTTTACCCCCTCTGCTGAACGAACTGATCCTGAGTAATCCACCCGCAGAGATAGATCAGTTGGTTCAATATGTGTTTTTAAATATTTGAAAAGAAATGAGAAATTACAATTTTATGATCCTAAGCCCAACACAAAGACAAAATCAAGTGTAATTTAATTTACACACTGTAATAATAGAATTATATAACCTCAATTTTAAATATTACTTATGTCCAAACATTATTGAATAAGAACATTGAAACGAAAACGAAAATCGCAAGCTAAAGTGATCCAAAATGGCATTCCATTTGCACTAAATAAATGAATTGATCCATATAATCTATCTGATCTGATCTGGTCCGACTGGCAAATGGAATACCATTTTTGTATCTCCCTGACATCAATTTAAAGTTTCCCGCTATTTTTTCAAGTTTTGTTACGGTAATTTGATGTAGATAGTGGTAGAGTAATCATCTTTATTTGGATATTTAAGTAACTTCAGATCATTTCGAATAAAATATATTTGTATTTCAATTTTGCGGTAGAAACTACGCTGGTGTAGTTAAGAAATAAAATTATTAATAATAAAATGAGATTTACTTTTCTTGTTTAACATTACAGTTCGTTAAGAGATGTCGCTACTTGTGGTCATTTTTACATTTTTTTAAATATAAAAAAAAACGTTTACAAAATTTTTCTATGAATAATACATTTTTTTTATAATTTATGGACAACCATACTCTAATAAGAAACATACAAATTGTCTTTTAATACAGCAATTAATTCATTTTAATAATCATTTGTACTATTTTACAAATAAACATATTTTATTTCTTTTATCACTCTTTGTATGTAACAACATAAAGTTATTTATTTCTCGTCTCTATTTTTAATAACTAATTAAAACATTTAAATAGTTTATAAATACTGATAGTAATATGTACAAAAAGTTCACAATGATTTATAACATTTCCATTTACTCAAAAGTAAATATTTATTTATATATTACACGAGTTGTTTACAAAATCGTTTTGTAAAATAAAAGTTCTGTTTTTGTTTAACTAAAACGCAGACAAATTCTTTGTAAATAACTGTTTACATTGCGCAACAGCTCAATTTTTATTAAAAAGATAATTACACAAAAAATCCAGACGGAAAAAAAAGAATAACACTCTAAAAATAATCTTTACTTACTTGTTCTTTTGGGTTATCGAGATGAGAGTATAGAACTTTTTCTGAAAGAGTTAGGCCTCTGTTCAGTCGTTTTTTAACGGTTTGGATATTGCTTGCCAGTTTCTCGTAGGGCAGATATACAGACGAATCGAACTTGCTCATTGCAACTCTTGATGCAGCAGCAACAAGAGGGGAGACGTGGAAACATCTCGCCTGGACTTCGACTAGAAGATTGCCCGCTTTGCCACCCTAGAATACAAATAAAACTTCATTTATATTTTTATCCTAGACGAATAAAACATTTGCAAGTAAATTTGTCTGTCAAAGTTTACATTAAGTTCTTTGACGGAAATAACTTCGTAAATGCACAGATGACAGTCATATCGCTTTTCAAATTTAAGCTGACGTCATCGTTTTATTTCTCGCCAAAATTCATTGTTTCAAAACGGTTTCAAATGGAAATATTATTAAAAAATACCCTAAAGCAAATAAATTTATTGCATTTCTTAGAAAATAAGTATGGTGTGGAGAACCATTTTATAATATTATTACTAAATTTCATTGTATAAAGAATATTGGAGGATTTTTTTGAAAAACTAAAACTTTGTTTTTGATATTTAGTTAATTACACACCGTACTTCGAAAGTGTTTTGAACCATTGCTGCTGGCTGATTTGAAACTATTCCAAAACGGTCTTAGTACGACGTCTTTGTTTTGCACCGTTTTTAACCAAGAAAATAACATTTAAAAACATTATGAACAGCATCAAACTGGTGTGTCGCCAAAAAATGGCTAATAATTAATGAATATTTCTGTAAACAATTAGTATTTTTTTTTAAACTTTGCTCTTTTTAAATACATATTTTCATAATTTTTTTGTTAAGTAATAAAAATGATAACGTAACCTTAAAACTTTTCTAAATCAAATTCAAAAGACCTTTTTTATTTTATTCTGGTATTTTAAGGCAAATGAACTACTTTAGTAATAATAGTACAAACAAATTATTGTATTATTTAAGGATCATGTTACAATAGTCAATTTTTTTAAAATAACGAAGTGAGGGGAAGATATAAGCTGTTTTATCTTGTTTTTTGATTATCCAATCAAAAAACAAGATCAATCTGTACGTCTCTTCTCCACACTTTGTTCTTAAAAGAAATAGACTATACTTATATAATTACTAGAGACGTAACTGATACCATACTTACAAAGGTGTATGAAATAAAAGAGCTCATTGGAAATACAAATTTTATGATATTAATAAAATATTGTGTAATTTTTAAAATGTTCTTATACTTACAGATTTTTTAAAATAAAATAAGAATGGATGCAATGTATATTTTTTGAAGGACTAAAATTTGTAGTTACGCCCCTGGTTATAACCTAACTTATATAATGCCCTTAAATCATACAATATAATTGCAATTAAAAAATAATAGCAGTTATATAACAAAAAAAAGTAATACTTTAAAAATACTTGACATACAAAATTTGGTTTATTTATATAACGGTTGTGTAAACGAGACCTATATTCCAAAATTCATGCAAAATTAAGGTTCATATATTTGTTGTAATAAGGGACATACAAAAAAAAACTTAAGTTATCGTGTAGGTCACATTGACCCTTGAGCCTGGTACATAGCCAAATGTAAGTGGAATTTCATATCAACATGTTACATAAGAAACAGATCTCCATGGAAAAATCGGCTCAATTTCGCGTGACTCCATGCATAAATTAACACAACGTGTAGACGTACAATGAATAATAAACACGTAAAGGGTTTTGGCAAAAATGCGCAATTGTTGAAACATATTGATCAAGAATTAAGGGTAAAATCAATGTAAAGCATTACCTGGCGATGCAAAACTCGCATACAGTACGCCATGGTTGCAAAGGAACAGAAATATCACAAAAATTTACAACTTTATCACAATGAAAGGTAGCACGTTCAACCGGCGTTGTGTTCTTTGACTGACTGGGACAGATGGGGGAACAGACATGCGCGCGCATATCATTTGTGATATCAACGTTTTATATAATTATTTATTGATCTCTTTATCACTATTTACAACATTTAATTTTCATTCACAAGCCAAAAATAAAAGAATAAACTAAATGACACTATTTTCTTTTTGACAATAACTTAATAGTAAATAAAATTCCCAAGCAATTTGCAATAAAAAACAAAACAAACGGATATTTATAGCTAAATTTCTTTAAAATTATACAAGTATAACTAAAATAAATACATTAAATTTAACCAATAATAAAACTCATACAGAACAATAATATTTACCAATAACCTTTTCTTGTAAACCTTCTAGAAATTGAGTTAAAATTCTTCAAAGTTTTGTCACAAATTTCACTACCCGCCTATGGTTGAATAAAATATATTCTTTTAATTTTGACATATAAAGTCACTTTTCAAAATTGATCGACCATGGGCTAGCATAAATTTGTGTATTCTCTGAAAAGGAAAGTATTTTTATATATTATGAATTTTATAACAATTATTAATCGATTTATTTGTCAAAAACAATTGTTTCATTGTTTTTACTACTGGATCCAATATTATGAAAATACCTAAACGACTCGTTAATTTAGGGGATGGTATAAATGCTGAAAAAATTGAGATTTCAGAAAAAAGTTACTAATAAATATTGTTATTATGGACAAGTTCTGCACTGTTTAAATTTAATTTCTGTTAGACCTGTTTTTCTTGTTTAAAAATTGGAAGAAAATGAGAAATCAAACTTGTCTAACATAAAGGATACGTACAGCATGTACAGCTTTAACAAGAGTTTAAAGAATTGTAAAAAACCTTGTAAAGTAATATAAAAAACATGTAATCGTAATTCCTACATCTTCTTTAAGTAATGAAAAACGTTATTAAAGTAGATAGATCTATTTTAAGACATAATTGCAATTTTTATTAGACAATTGTTATAATCATTAACTACATGAAATTCTATATTGTTTCTTTTATGAACATTATCATTAAGATCTATTTTCTACGCTTTCAATTTTACAGCGTTTATAATAAGGTCAAATTGTCAGCAAATTAAAATAAAAATTAATGGAAACTTTTCTTATCTCGTGTCAAAAAATTAAAATTGTGTCACATGATTTTAATCCTGTCACCTTTATCTGATACATATTTGTACTTTTACCGATCTCTATAATGATCAAAATAGTTACTTAATAATTTGGACTATACTGAAATTTTGACAATATGTCTTAAAATTAAAAGAGAAAGTTTAATTAATTTATTATGCATGTTACATTTTTACATAATGTGTCAATTTCTTTTAAAAATTTTCTGATTATGACAAGATTAACCAGATTAATTTATAATTCAGAATTATGCAAAAAATTTCCGTACTATTTCACAATTATGCATAAAATTAAATCATAATTGATAATGTACTAAATTATACGTTATCATATACTTGAGATAAATATTTTTTATTAATGTAATTCAAATGAAAATTTAACAATGCATTGTGTAATAGCCTATCAATATATTGTTAACTATTAATTTAAAATTTCTATAGAGCACCACACCTGAAAATTTCAACATATAAGGTGTGAATTTATTAGTTTTTAATAAGAAACAATTGAATACTATTTCTTTATTTGTATGATTGTTGCAAGCAA
This sequence comes from Stenolophus ochropezus, assembly GCA_035578165.1. Classification (NCBI taxonomy): domain Eukaryota; kingdom Metazoa; phylum Arthropoda; class Insecta; order Coleoptera; family Carabidae; genus Stenolophus; species Stenolophus ochropezus. The sequence continues at coordinate 25,741,420 of JAQOWZ010000008.1, forward strand.
TATTTTTTGAAAGCTATAATTAATTATAAATAAACAATTGAATTAATGCAATAATCGTTCTAGATTTTAACGAATGTCAACAAATTGAGGTTTTTATAATGTTTTGTATTTAGCCTGTGTGTTAGTCTGTCTGGATGTATGTGTATACATATAGAGGTAGAGCAAATTGGGACGAACAGATTGTAATAAAATTTCATATCAAAGACAGAAATTGATCAACTTTTGGTAAAAATCGACCAACCGGAAGTGACAGTATACTCTTATCAATTTAATTTAATTTTTGTTAATATTTTGTACGAAATAAATATTTCCAATAATATACAGATGTCCGAATTTTTTAAAATTTATATTTTATTACAAATCTTATACAAGTGTTCGTTTTAAGAAGATAACCATTGGGCCCTAGAGAACCGTAAGAGATACGAAGTAGTTTAAATTGGGGCACAGTTGCAGCATTACTTGGCCATTTTAATGATGTTTTTGTTTTCCCGAAAAAATGCAAAGCTCACTAGATATGACCAAAAAAAATAGTTTTTGGTAAATTTACTTTTTGACTTATAACTTTCTTGTTTCAATTTATACAAGATTCTAGTTTGCACATTCTAGAAACATTTTTTTACGAAGAATTGACAGCGGTCCTCAAATTTTTTGCAGCACTAACACTTTTCGAGAAATTAATGGTAACTTTCAATTTTCATATAGCGCTCAAAGTTGTCTTTAGTACTGTTAAATACAGATTTATTTCCTCTTGCCAATGATATTAAATACATGTACATTAAATTGAAAATAAACTAGAAAATTATTTCGGTCAAGAGTGCTTTGAAAACAAAATTGAAAATCTTTTGTTTCAAACAAAGGCATCTATAAGCTTATGTCCAGGTTTTTGTCATCGTAAGAATTTAAAGGACCTGTATGGATTTAAAGTTTTTCTGTAAGCTACATATATGTGATAAGAATTGTCTTTTAAATCGTAAGCGTTCTGATCATACAGATTTGCTTACATATTTTACAGATGTGAACAAAATTTAACCCATTATTATATTACTTATAAAAATAATTCGTCAGGTACCATTATTTATCAAAAAATTATAGTAATAGTAATTGCACCAATAAATTTGTACATACAATTGTTTTTGTTATTGGTAATCAACAATTACAATTGAATAATTGCATAGGGATTTCTATTTATTGTTATTAATAAAAAATATTTGGATAATTTTTTAGATTAATAACTATTAATTAGTTGAACATTACAATACAATATCTATTGTTGTAATCAAAATTTTGTATGAAATCAATGTCTATTTGAAAATTAAACAACTGAATTTACATTTTTTACTAATTTGTTAAATCAAATAACAATTTTTGGAATATTTTGATAAGTAATTAATCATAGTGTTGATATATGTGAAAAATGCAATAAAACAAAATATACTTATCTCGTATGACGCTTATTACGTCAATATGAACTCTGTTCCAACGTTAAAAAAAGATGATCTATTTTTATATGATCTTCACAACAAGATCAACGTGCAATGAAAAGTTAAGCGATTTATGAATAAATAGGCGCTGTAAATTCCTCTATCAAATGGGATAAAGTTCGTTATAAGTGCGTTACGCCATAATCTGACTTGTCTGTATATAGCTTAAGTGTACCAGTAGGTGTGAATTTATATTAACCAGCGTTGAGCAATTGTTACTTAATCGATATTAGTCGAATATATTGCCATTGTTATACTAAATATTGTAGCGATTAGAAACTGATGGTTACACCCATTTGGTATTTTAACAAGCGTATTATTTGTTAAGTATATTGTAGTATGTAAAAATAAAACATTGATATATGTACTCCTTCTTTTCAATACATGTGCTTGTATTCTTGGTATTTTTATTTCAGTGGCGTTGCCATTTCACTTAAAATATGTGTGAATGTATATAAATAAATATAATTGTAGTCGATTTCGTTCATTTTTATTTTTTTGGTCCTATTAAGCGGCTGCCCCAATTATACTAATCAGTAATAAATTATAAAATAAAACTGAATTTTTACATTAATGTAAAAAAAAACATTATTGTAATGTACCTGTATGAGGGGTTCTTACCCAACTTCACTTCGTTTCAAACGTCAAATATAATGTTTTAACTTTTTTTTTAACATATTTTGAGCTACCAATAAGAGAAGGTACCCCCGTTGAGTTTTTTACTATCAGTGTACTTAGTTCCTAGTTCATACGCCGGGGAAACTCAAGTTCAAAATTAAGATTTAAGATACATGAAAATACAATAAATAAAAAACAATATAGAATTTTCCGACCATTGTGTTAGCAGATACTAATCATTCATGTAGTGGTGATTCAAAATTTTACATGTAGCAGTAAAATGATTACCCATGATTTGAATCGAAAATCTAGAGATTAAGAAAGCCGTTATTCAAGGAAAAATATGATGAATCACCAAACCGATGTAAGCCATTCCCTTCTAGTTAATTTGAAGAATAGTATATATGCCCTAGAATGATTGACAGGTCCATTTCTATTTGAGATGACCTGTACTGTAATGTTTACTACCTTTGAGAAGGGTGTTTAGTCACTATATGAAGGACTCTAATTCTAGCCCTAATGCAATTAGATTAAAATCACCCTCAGTAAAAACCAGTCATTGTAATATTTACTACTTGAGAGAATGGTTCTCAGTGCTCACTAAAATATACATGTACATTGTTGACGTAATATTAGTAATGTTAAATATTTAAAAGTCAAAGAAAAAAGAAAATAATTTGACAAGAACCCAAGAAAGGATTTACTAGATGTCATTCCCCAAGTACTCCACGACGATCTATTACCCATTACTGGATGTGCCAATCACTCACGCAGATATTAGTAATAATGGCTTATTTTTTACTGAATGTTAAAATTTAGATTATTTAAATGTAGCATAAAATTCAGGCTTTATTGCTGCAACTATGCATTAGAATGAAAGTTCTAAGATTTGTACTAATGTACAACGTTCATTTTGGTAACAAACAACAAAAAAAATAGTGTTCCTTGACCGTATAGTTTGTTTCAATATTTAGTAGAATTACTTTTTACTTCGTTGTACGAAGTAAAGAAAGTATTGTATTGGCGCAAAATTTCGATTTTCAGGTTTCAACGAAAATATCCATTTTGACCATCTCTGAATATAACTCAAAAATGTTTACCCGTAAAATTTGGAAATTTTGTATATACTCGTATACCTCCATTTTTCATTAAAATCGGCAGTGCCAAAGGGCACTTTGCTCGTAGATTTTTTTTGAATTTTTCGCATAAATCAAAAACGATTAGCCCTAGAACGTTGAAATTTTATTTATGTAATTACTATAACATTTAGTAATGCACCTCTATTTTTGGTTCCAATCGGCCTTCTCAAAGGGCAGTTTATTTTTAACAAAAAAATTTCAAAAGATTGATTTATTTCGATGGGAAGTTCGAAGCTATGAAACGAATGGAAGTTGAAGAAAAAAAAGAGTATAATTTAGTGTAAAAAGAAGTCATGTGGTATCCAGGTAGTTTTTAGGAATCATAATAAAGGTTTAATTTTTGTCGACAATATAATTAATGTTCTGATTTTTATTTTGTATTTTATACATGCCAACAAACGTGGTTTTTAATTATTTTTTTTTCATATTTTTTATAAATATCGTAGACAATAATATATTGTGCAGCAAATGTAAAAAGTCGAGTATTTCCCATGAGATATGAAACTTTTGTCACGAGACGAAATCGAGTACTGAAATCACACAAAGTGGAAAATACGTGATTCTGCATTGTGTGGCACATTGTATTATTTCTACGACTACATTACTGTATGATATAGAACAGAAGTACTTTCTCGCATATGCAGTGTTGACAAATACTATGTGAAATGATTTCTCACATTTTAACCCAAGATTGTGGAAAATATGCAACTTTGAATCTTTTTGTAGTGCTTTTTTACAAAAGTACTTCATATAGTAGTCAAATATGTATTTGTTGAAATGAAGTTATATTTTTTTTAATAAAGGTGATTGCTTGTATATTTTGTAGAAACTTTATTCAAATATTTTTTATATTATTGAAATATATTTAAAAAATATAAAAATAACAAGAAACAGTAATATCTGAATTCTAATTGTCTGTTGATTAATTCATGCTATTGATGACAGAAGCTTAAATATAAAGTCACATTAAAATCCGTTTAGCCAAATTTGCTCTACACGTGCACACATACATTCGAACTGATAGAAATCATGCCAAAATAGTTAAAGATCTTAATTCTTAGACATGCATTAAAAGTCTAAAGATGTCAAAATTCATATGATTACAAAACCTTCTACAGTACATTACTAACGAATGCTTAGCACAAATTTTTGTCATTTCTGCACGCTATAGTATTCAGTAATTCACTTTAATTTACTTAAGAATATTTGTATGTATTTAGTTACTTCAAAACATATTTTTGGTAACATTGAATGTCAAGTAATTTATCATATCTCGTATTGCAGACGAGCTGTTGCATTAATTATGATCGAATTTAAATAATGACGATAAGAAAGACGTTTTTAAATGGGAAAGAACCTATTCCTATGTTAATTGTAAACAAAGTTGCAAAAATACAAGATATTAATGTGTCTACTTGCAACTTTAAAAAATCATGGTATTTGCAGTTCGATTGATTGTGTGGCAGTTATTATTTAAATAAATTTTTATCTGCCCTGTTTAGTTTATTAGTGTTGTTTGGAATAAAAACGGTTATAATGATTTCGGTAATGTTATACTCTTGCGCTTCATATGAATATGAAGATTTGTCGGAATACAAGCGATATGCATTAGGATTTGCAATATTGAGGAATAACTTTAGTACCATGGAAAATGTTCATATTTTTGATATGTAATATTTTTATTTTTAAACTCTTCTTCACCCAGCGCCACGAGCCGCTACTGCCGGGAAGTAACTTTTCCTATGTGGAAGTTTATATTCAATAATAATGAAATAAATATGATTGTGTTTTTATTTACGAAAAACAGTAGACTATTTTTCGTAGCATAGCAACTACACTAAAATACCGGAAAATGCACTTTCCGGTTCGAAAAAACAGCAAAATGGTGTCAGTTTTCGTCGGATCTAAAAGAAAGTTTTTTTGAAATAGTCACTAAAGTACACGATATTACTCCCCGAAGTTAGCCAAAATAGTAGCTAAAGTACAACTTTACAGACTCTTATGTCAAAATTTGACATTACGAACTCATCTGTCAAACTTGTATTAACCTATATTTTAATAGGTAGTATCATATACCTATTAGATTTAATCTAATAGGTATATGGGTAGTATTATTAGGCAGTCCAGAACAAATGAAATTGGCAGAGGGCAGCTGTCAAAATATTATTTCAAATTTATTAAAAGTTTACTGGTAATACAATAAAATAATTTTATGCATCTGTATTGATATTTCGCATTGTAGAGATATTGTTTAAATTATATTTTCACTCAAACTGTTTAAAGTTTGTCAAATATATCTAATAGTGAGGTCAGACTTCACTATTATATATATTTGACAAAGTTTTTGACAGTTTGAGTGAATATATAATTTAAACAATATCTTTACAATGCGAAATATCAATACAGATGCATAAAATTATTTTATTGTATTACCAGTAAACTTTTAATAAATTTGAAATAATATTTTGACAGCTGCCCTCTGCCAATTTCATTTATTCTGGACTGCCTAATATTTTAGCAATTTATTTTAGCACAACCCAAAATAACAAACATGTTATTCTATATGTGTTATTATGTATTATATACCTTTGATAAAAATTTATCGGATTTAATGCAGACCACATTTAAGCACCTGTAAACATAAATGAAAATTATAATTAAATATTTGACACTTTGACAGTACGTTTGTTATCACAGCCATCCCCTTCGCAGTACCTAGCTATTTATTTATGTTTTTAATTAATAATGTACAGATTTCGGAAAAAATATAATGTATACTTCAGAACTAAAGTATTTTTTATTACTCATATGGTTTATGCACCTCAGTTATCGCCTCGTAGAATAAATTCTATATTCGTACCTAATTAAAAATTATATTATAGTATCTTGATATACAAAAAATTACTATACACCCATTAATTTGTAATCTTCTAGTTCTCTAATCGACAAATTTGTTCCTGATAAAAGAATATAATGTATACCGCAGAAAGTATTTTTTATTACTCATATGGTTTATTTATTCACCTAGGCTATCGCCTCGTAGAATAAATTCCATATTCGTACCTAATAAAAAAATTATACTTTAGTACAAATTACTATTATACACCTATTAGAAAGTTGTTAAATTTTTGCTGATCCTTCCGTTGAGACAGGTATTTCTGCATCATCAATGAAACCAAGTCTACTAAAAGTAGAAACAAACTGCAACAATTATTTTCCTACGCCCATATGTCACAATTTTATCGCTTTTTCTCGAGTACATGAAACTAAAATGTGGTACCATTTATTTAAATGTCAAAGTATATTTACGTAATTTTATACTAGTTTGTATTTTTAGTTTGTATCAAGTCCATTTTGCTGCAGGAGTTCTAGATACCGCTAATTAAAATATTTGCAATTTGTAATCTTCTAGTTCTCTATTCAACAAATTTGTTCCTGATAAATTGGTGCTAATTAAAATAAGCGAAATACTATCCCAAGCATTACTAATCGTGAATTGTTACAAAATAATATCCGGATTTCAATTTGGGTCACCTGAGTTTCAATTTTGTTTTGATAATAGATGACGCAAATTTTCATTTTGTTTTCATTTGACACTAAAAAGTGGGGTTAATAACTTAATAATATAATAGTTACTATTCTGTACACAAGTATTAATTATTGTTGAATATATTATTATAGTATTTAAGAGTGTGTAATAGTTTGTCCTACACTACTATTTTATAATTATTAATTGGTATATAATTTACATATGAAATATTAGAATTGAGAACTGCATTTTATAAAATTATTGTATGCAACATACATTCTACTCTTTAGCTACAATATACCAGGGTAGTCAGAAAGCAAAATATTAAATAAACAAATAATACAAACATAAAATAAAAAACAATTATTAAGAACTACAGGAGCCTAATAGATCAGGTACTAGAAAATTTGTAAATAACTAAACTAATTAAACTAAAAACTAGAACAAACCAAAAGGTAAATTAAAAGAATTAACGTAGAAATTAAGACATATTTTATCGCAAATAAAAAATAATGAATTATTAAAAATAGTTACAAATATTAGAGAAAAAATTGAGATAACAAATACATTTAAGATTATATAAATAATTAGGACAATTTTTATAAAAATATGAGAGCATATTCTAGGGCAAATAAGTAAAGCAAATTATTTAAAATTAAGTTAAGTATTAGAAATTAGAGTAAGAATATTACGCAAAAATTAGAACAGGAATCAGATAAACTAGAGAATTTTTTTGACAATTTAGACTAATTTCCAGAGAAATTTTAAACAACAACCGTAAAAATAAGAGAACATTCTGAGATAAGTAAGCAGAGGACGAAAAATAAATAAGAGCAAATTTTGGAGCAAATGATTAGGAATTAGTACTTACAAACACCAAAGCAAGAATGTGGGACAATATATAAAAATAGAAAAAAATAAAATGCAGAATATTAGTGCTGTAGAATGCGTGCTGGTTTAAAAAGGCCAAAAATCAGAGCACTCTGAATATTTCTTCTGATTTTTGATTCAGTGAAATCAGAACACAATATAGAATTTTATTGCACCAAAATACGCTATGGTGTCAGCAGACCTAGAATTAGAACAAACACTTCTGAGTGCTCTAATTCCTCACCCACTAAAACCAGGGCACGATTCAGAGCAGATAATCTGCTCGGGTTTTAGCAAACCTAGAATTAGAGCAAACACTTCTGAGTGCTCTAATTCCTAACCCACTGCAACCATAGCAGCTAAATCAGTTCCGGAATGTGCTCTGGTTTCAGGAGGCCTAGAATTAGAGCAAACACTTTATAATATTCTAATTCTTGACCCATTGAAAGCAGAGCACAATCCATAGCAGCTAAATCTGCTGCAGAATATGTTCTGGTTTTAGCAGACCTAGAATTAAAGCAAACACTTCTAACCCACTGAAACCAGAGCTACTAAATCTTATTCAGAATATGCTATGGTTTCAGCAGGCTAAGAATTAGAGCACATGCTGAAACGTACTCCAACTCCCTACCGGCTGAACTAGATCACTAGGACATCAGATGCCTTGGAAGGCGGTCTAGTCAGACCACCAGGCGGGGAGGAATGAAGACCCGAAGGCCCACTATTGCCCCAGCGTCCCGCAGAGCGAGACTGAGTGCTAGTGTCACAAAATTCCCGGTATATTCTGAGATGCGCATTATTACCGGTTATATGGGTTTCTATTGGCTGATATTCAATCTGTAATTGTGGCTATACTAGTGGGAATCTTAAAATGAAAATTTGTATACATACGTAGTTTGATGCGAGGAATTCACTGGTAATATTTTAAGGGTATAACTCACACCCAGTTTAGGGTAGTAGTCACTTACTAAAAAATGGAAGGAAGTGCAATAATTCTTTAAGGTAATAACAATTCAGGGCTTTATTACTGGTATAAAAAAATGCTGCGCTAAGGAAAATGTCTCCTTGGGGGCATTGCCCCTATACGAATTTTTTCCTTGGGGGCATGAGCCCCAATGCCCTCATGTAATCGGCGCCCATGTCCTGATGACGACTCAAGTGGAGCTGAAATTGACTGCATTCTAGTGTTCTATTTTATTTTCATACTTATTTCTATATATTTAATACCTCTAAGTTAACCTTTGTCAGGTTAGAAAATCAGAAATTTGTTTCAGTTTAAATGTAAAAATATTGTTCGCAGTAATAAAGCACAAACAAGTAAAAGTAATAAATCGTTATTTTTATGTGTGTTATTTAATTTTGTAATACAAAAATTGTAATAGAATTGATAAGATATCTATCTGATAACAACTCTTAATTAAAATAAACTACACATTGGCAAATATAGAAAGTAAACAATGTGTTACCAAAATTCAAAAGTGACCAATTACTGTGTTTTATTATAAAATAGGTTGATATATGTTTTAATTAAACCATTACATAATCTGTTTTTGAGAAAATTAAACCGTTTACCGGATTCTGAATTAATGCAATCCTTGACCTAAGTATAAAAATTCGTTTTTCATTTAAATCAAATGAGAACAATATGCTATAGAAGTTATTATAAATATAAATCATATAATATACTAAGTTTCAATTCACATAATAAATCATGATTTCAATTTATTTCGCACTAATCTAGTTTACTTAAGGCGGATTCATGCAGACATTTAATTTTAATTTTCATTCAATTTACATTTATTTTATAAGTTCATTGTTTGTTATCTTATGCAAGCATACATGCATCACATTTACATTTAATTCTCATTTTCATTTAAGTTGAAAGATGGCCAACTTTTATCTTATAAATTAAATGAGAATTAAATATAAATGGCGCATGCGTAGACACGCTTCTCAACTGTCAGAAACAATATAACCTAATTGTCATGCATTGTAATAAAGTCTGGAAATAGATATAAAATAAAGCAGAATGAGTGAATTTGATGCAAAATTAATCGAACATGTTCATAAATATTCTTTTATTTACGATAAAAGAGAATTACTGTTTAAAAATAAAGATGCAAGGAAGAATGCCTGGCGGAGTATTGGAATTGAATTTTCGTCACGTTGTCTATTAATTGACCGAACTACGAATCTTCTTCGGCGCTTTTTTTTAATTTTTTAATTGCTGCAAATACATTATAATATAATAACATTTCGTCTTCACTATCGTCAACATTTTTGTCATGTATAGAATACACTGGATACGCATGGCATTTATTTTTATTTATAAATGTTGCATGAATGCTTCATTTATCGAAAGATAAATTGAAAATAATTGTGTATATAAATGAAAATTAAATGTAAACGTAAATGTTTGCATGAATCCGCCTTTAGGGATTTTCAAATGAGTCACAAATTAATTACAACATTTCACATTATATGAAAGTATAACATGTATTTAAACGATTTAGTTTCAAGAATTAAACGATTATATTTTATATAACAGTTTCCTTAACTCTTATAAGGCATATAGGGCAAGAATTTTACATATTTTAGTAATAATTTACTTGTATTTTGCATTCCATTACAACTGTATTACAGGTTGTCAGTTTGTATAAACGAAATTTCAATTTAAATTGAATTTTAAGCAATGTACATACATATTACAAAATGTAATATTTATTCACTATTTGGGATCTTAGAAATTTAAGAGTTATACGAAGTCAGTTGAATGATACTCTTAATACGCCTTTATATGAGGCAATCGCAGATGTAATAAGTGCTTGTTTTTAAAAAAATTCTCCTTGGTTATTAGATAGTACCTAGAAAAAAAAATTGATGAATATTTTTCGTTATCAAATATTTCGAAAACTATACCATATCGAGACAAATGTTTAAAATAAAATAGATACATATTGTTATTGCGTATCCTATGGTATATTCTTTTTTTTAAACTAACAGAAAAATGAATCTTAAGGAAGCAAAATTTAAGTTAAAAACCAAAATTTAATGTGAAAGTAGTTTGAAATTGCTTGATATAAAGACAAGTACCTAAGATAAAAAATCAAGTAAAGTCAAGAAAGATATAAATGAAGTTGTCATTCGAGATTTTTGAATTGTGAATTAATGTTTCTATATATGCCTACTTTCTATTTTGATTTCGCGTGAAATAATAGAATGAATAAAATAATACTCTTATTAAACGTAAGTAGAAAAAAATTATAAGTGTTGTTTGATCGAAGTATTTTTCTTCTGTATATCTTTAAATAAAAATGTATATAAAAACAACAAAAACAATTTGTTAAAACGATTTATAATTTTTATTTATTAATATTATAGTTTTTTTATCAAATTATTTGAACGAGTATTGTTTTGAAATCTTATAATATAATACGAAATTCGTATTACGATGTTATAAAAATTGATATAAATCTTGAATCATTTAATGCCACATTTACATTTTTTCGTGTACTATATTTAATCTGAAAAAAAATTCTGTGTTATAATCAATTATTTGTCTTGTAATCAAGATACGCATTGCTGTAACGAATAATATATACAAATAAATACAAGTGTGACATTAAAAATCATAAACAATTCTAACGAATAAAAATCCTGTGTGTTATTTGTGTCAAAATAGTGGGTCAGACTCCTACAATCAGATCACGGCCTTGAACATGTGATTTTTATCCACCTTGAGCTAGCAATTGTTATTGTCAGATTGATAACTGTATTGTAATCAGCGTACAATATGAGTTATGGCATACGCGCGCTAGGAATGTGCCCCACTTCGACCTGACTTTGGGCCCGGAGAAAATACACTTCTCAGCGAAACTGAAAGTGAATCAGAGTCCGAGTTCGAAGACCAGGTGTGAGCAGTGCCGAAGGGAAGAAAGTGGACACAGGAGACGTTCTCAAACTTTTTACACACATTGTTGTAATCTTGTAATCAATATAGCTAGTTACTTTTTTAAAAAATGTAATTATAGATAAGAGATTTGTAATACTCTTGTAATTGTCTAATTTTACGGTTGTTTCACGTAAGTGAAAAACATTTAATTATCTAAAGTATAAATGAACAGAAGTTCAAGATCAGTACTCATCGAACGATTGTGTGGTAACCCATCCAATTGGACAAGCCGGGCTATGTTGCTTATTCACATGATTAGACAAACGTACTGGCTGTGGCTGATTTTAATAAAATTATTGCACATGTGAATAAAAGACATTTTTATACTTTGCGTTAACAATTGCCCTTTTATTATATCGGAAACAGTTTAATAATATAAAATATTGGTGTTGGTATTTTTGTTGTTGTAAATTTGGTACTTCTAACAACTGCACCCCAATTTAATACAATTTATATTGTTTCTGAATCGGAAAATGGAATAAATAAAACTAATTTAAAGGATATTAAAACTTCATAACTCATAATATATAGATTTATAAATATTTTCGTAATATTTAAAAATTTAAATGCATATTGACAGATAAATTTGCCCAACCTCATTCAACAGAGTTCCCACATTTCACATTTATATATTTCTAGATTACAATTTGTTAGTTTTTATACTATTTTTGTTCAATTATTTTTCGATGTAAATTATTTCACTAACTACCAAACAAAGATTCAAAATATAATTGTATCATTATTAATCCGATTTTGTATTAGATTAATGTCAATTATTATTGGAAGACTAGCTTAATATTCATGAATAATTAGAAGTTTAAAATAAGAGCGTATGCCTGTGACGTCACATCCCAGGCCTAAAGGGCAGTTAGTCGTATGTTGCTTTTTTTATCTATTATGGTGAAAATTTTTAGGCTATAAAATGTCCAATCGAATCCCTTCATTTCTGATCATATGTGCGAAACTTAGCCAATCAAAAGGCACACTGAAATAGCCCTAAGACTCTTATGACTTATGTCACACAACATTAATAGACCACGTTAGTGAGGTTAAGATTTACATTTAGCGCGAAACCCTAATTCAAATCTGAGTGTATGTATTTCTTATGGGAGTACATTTTCAATTCGTGATATTAAAGCATTTTGGCGATTCTTAACTATAACATAGTATTTTTTTATATCCTAAAATATTACTCTTTGTTTTCAGTACAGAAAAAGTACAAATAAAAGAATAAATTAAGAAAAATTTGATTTTAAAGAAAGTAGTATCCCAAATAGTAACATATGTCGTTACTTGGTGCAGCAGGTCAAAAACGCCGCGATAAAGTGACAGGTTCAACTGAATACTAAGACAGCTACGACAAACGTTTTCAGAAATTTGCACCTACTGTTTAAATTGAAGTTTATTAAATAATACTGTGTTTTTTGGGTGTGTATATTACATTAGAAGGTAGATAAAACATTAGAGATTAGTATTTATAAGGTTTAATAGTTAAGATTTGCATTTTATAATACTTTCTAGAAGTTTAAAGATAGCACATTTTTATTCCCATAAGAATAACATGGGCGTATAAATCGGCAGAGGCGAGTTAGGGTTTCAGTTTGAATTTGGCGCCACAAAATGACCGTTACACTAATGCAGTCTATTATTTAATTATTTACTTTCAAAATGTCATATATAGGTTATGGAAATGAACAAAATCGCAAAAAGTAATTTATAATTTTATGATAACTTTTTCAAACGCGTTTCTTGTAGGTAATCTGACCTAGGAATATTACAGCTGATAATGGTTTTTCCCACATTTTTTTTATTTTATTTTTCAAAAATAGAAGTTTGTGTATGAATATTTTTCATATTTTCATTTGCTTTTTAAGACAAGTAAGCGATAAATAAATTGTTATAAATTCACTACAAATTGAAATTAGCTTGCGACGTTCTACTAACTGATATACTTCTGGATATATATGGATAGGGCCATAGCATATGAAAAAGTGAATCCCTTGGCGGCCATTTTCCTGAGGTCTGAATCTAATCCGATTGGCGCGAAATATGAATAAAGTCGTTAGTATTTACAACCAAATAAGAGAAATCTTATTAAATTTGATTTGTTTTAGTTATTTTATTTTGAATTGTTTTAGATACGTATTAATTAATAGAAGATGAATTTTATTGTTTTCATGACAAGAAATTGCACCGCAGAATAATCTTTCTAATTATTAAAAAATAGGTTAAAAACTTCTATGACTGAACAATACCTAAATCATCTAATATTTCTGAACTTCAACAATCAACAATAACATTTGATTATAATAATCAGTTACTGAAAATATGGATTTTCAGTTTTTATTCCGACATAAAAACATGCATTTTTATATATGTATAAATAGATTGTATTAAATTAAAAATGGTATTCTGTGAATTTTATGCCTAATATATTTTGATTTTTGATTTTTTAATATTTCATTAGATTTCCCTTTACATCGAATAGTAATATTTCTATAACTTTTTTGTGCAATTCGTTTTTGTTTCATATTTTCCCCTTTTACATCATTTTTTTCAATTAAATAAATAGGTACCTTAAACAATTCAAACTTAAATAACTATAACAAATCAAATTTAATAAGATTTCTTATATTTCGTTGTAGATACTAATGACTTTATTCATATTTCGCGCCAATTGGATTAGATTCAGACTTAAGGAAAATGGCCGACACAGGTTTCACTTTTTTCTCAGGATAGGATGTATGTATTTGGAAATAATTAATGCATATGAAAATAAAAAAAAGCATTAAAAACGCTATTATATTTGAATATTCCCTAACAAAATTGTACAAACTATAGTTTGTCACACGAACTAAAAACGTTATTTAGACATGAATGTTTAAGGGCTAATAAAGCATTAAGTAAGTATTGTGAAAAGTTTGAGAGTTTCTCTCTGCGTGTCGATATCATTTAAACATCTTCGATAGGAAAATGAGAGTTCCACGCCTTCGTCTGTTTTGGTAGGTGTACTTGTTCTGTCACATGGGTTGGGCACTCAAGACTGTAGTTCCGAATTTTAATATATTAGCGCGATACAAATTGACAATGTGCACTTTCAAATTCACTTCCGGATTGGCCCATTGCGTCACTTAAATCTGTCAAGAGTCTACTCATAATTTATAAAACTTATTATAAGAAAAACAAATGGACATTCAATCTGAAATTTTCCATGATTTTTTTTTATTTATGTTAATAATGAATTAGCAGGAAATAGATGTCATAAATATTTAAAAAAATAGAAACATAAAAAAAACTTTTTCTCCATAATTCTCTTTGGTGTATTATTTCACATAAAAATAAATATCTCTTAATATCGACTTGTCGATGTACTACATCACCTCCGATTTTGATGAAATTAGACAAAAAGTACCTACTAATCATAACAAATATAAGAAAAATAAAAAATGGCGGTCAGACTCGATTGACCTTGAAACAGCATTTATTATTAATATAAAATGTGTAAAGGTAAACTTAACCAAACCTAACTTAACCCAACCTAATCTAACCTAACCTAAAACCAACCTAATATAATCTAACCTAAACTAACCTAATTAATTCTAACCTTACCTAATCGAACCTAATTTAACCTAACCTAATCTAAACCAAGCTAGAGTCAACGCAAAATCTCGTGGCACAACTCCGCGCATGGGCGGGGTTATTTTAGATAGAAAAAGTGGTGGGAGGCATATTTTATTAACTAACTTAAAAACGTTGGTCAATTTATTTTATTTATCTATTAAGCTGAATAACTTGTCAGATACAAAATTAAAAAAAAATACATCAATAACAACTCTAGAGACCTGCACCGTACGAACGCTACAAGATAAATGAGAAATTTTAAAAGTCAATGTTTTTGTGTTGTACAATAGTCAGTGGCCGGCCTACAATGATGAATTTCGCTTTGCGCGCAGGGCCACGAGATTTTGCGTCTACTCTAACCTAACCTAAAACAACCTAATCTAATCAGAATAGGTTAAGTTAGGTACGGTTAGGTTGGATTAGGTAAGTTTGGATTAGGTTAGGTTAGTTTAGGTTATGCTGTGTTAGGTTAAGTTAGGTGTTTGTGTACGTGCACATTTTGTATTAAATAGCTTTAAAAACAAAACAGCGATTTTAAGGTCAACTAAGTCTGACCGTCATTTTTATTATTTGTACCATATTTTTCATGTTAATTAGGTTTAGGAAATTTCATTAAAATCGGAGTTGAGTAGTAGGTACGGAGACCACTTTGCATTTTACAGTTCAGATATATTTATTTGCAGCTTTTTATAGCTAACTTCGCCCGTTGCTGGACGACCAAATATTTTACTACTTGAACTGTTATTTTCTGTAACACTCCGTTCACAATGGTAATCAAATAATAAGTGTTATATGTCACTTACGACCTCTGTTGTTTGAGAATTAAGTGTAAATAATATATGCTTACGTTAACGGTAACGCGAAAACATTTTTAATGCCCGATCGTGCAAAAAAATAGATTTCCCTATGACTATTAATTTTACAAATCTTAAAACCAGTGGCGTAGCTAGACGTTACTTTTGGGAGGGGACACAAATGGCTTAGTTGCGACCTTAGTTTTTTTGAGCTTATGCTATAATTTATTCTAAATTGAACAATGAGTTTAATTTTTATTTTCAATTTAAAATTTAATTTCGAGAGGAGGGGGAGTAACCCCAAACCTCCCTATTATCCACGCCACTGCTTAAAACTATATTTGTAAATGTCAAAATCAGTGTTTTAAATGTCAGTGTGATATTTTTATACATCGGTTAATTACTTGAATTTTTTTATTTTATTTTATTGAAACTTCATTATAATTTATTGGAATATAAATGCAATATAAATATAATCTCGAAATTTGTACATACGAGTAGCATTTTGTTTTTTTATATGATTGCAATTTATATTCAATATGAATATATCATTAGACATGCTTTTCAGTGAGGCATAGCAATATATTTAAATAAATTTTGATGAATATTCATATCACATAGTAAAATTATACTTCAAAATTAATTTGTAGTACATATATAACCTAACCTAACTTGTCAGACATAACCTAGTTCTTCACAATTAGCTTTTTTCATTCACAATCGCTCTTCTTTACAAGGCCTTTGACTAATCTTTACGCACATAATTACATTATGAATGAGCCTCATTACAACATTGAGAGCGATTAGTCTTCATTTCTATGACTGCAAACCGCTGCTCATTTCTTATTACTCGTTATTAATTTTGCTGCATGCTGTCAAAGGATTAATATTTTTGCAATGTTTGTATTGTTAAATTGCTAATTTAAATTCGGTCAAGAATAAAAACTGATTACTTGTTTGCCTTCTGGGTTTAATGTCACTGAAGTGAATGCTTCTTTTCTTTTAAATTTGTTTTAATTAGTACATAATAGTGTAGCAAATTAGGAAATTGATCATTTATAGTCAATCCAGACCTTAATGGGGGTTTCCAAGACAACGCCTTTTTAAAATATATATTCTGCATATCAATTTTGGTCGTTAGTATATTGTAATAAAACTAAAATAATATATAATTGTTGAATACTTTATTTAAAAATGGAAATTAAAGTTTTATTTAAATGACCTTGTGACGTCATTCCCCTGATCAGTGTTGCCAACTATAAGTACATAAGTTTTAATTTCACCGGTTCGCAACACTGCCTCGACTGCCTCCGATAGCTAGCTTCATGTGATAAAATGACATTGCAAGCTCGATTTCATTTAATTTTAAAATATATGAGAACACACACACGTGGTAACTGGTAAATACATCTATCGAAAACATGAATCACGAAAGCAGGTTATGTTTATATTCAATGCTTGAATTTACGCGGTACTCGTAGCCTAACTTCACTTCAGATTTTTAGCTACTTATAGTTCTATCTCATAGCGCACATGGACTATCTTTTTCTAGTCAGGGGAATGACGTCAAACCCATTGTCCGTAAACTTTATTAATTTTTTTCTCGGATACTATCAACTTTTTGGAAAAATAAAAAAATATGGGTCCAATATTTTGTTTTAAAGTTTATCATATAAAAAAATCAAAAAATCTTGGAAACCCCCATTATGTATGAAGTATGATAAGAAAAATCAAAGTTTAAAAAAAGTTATTTGTTTTTAAGTTTTTTTAGTACTCTTAACATCTAAGTCACAATTTACACATTTCTTATTCACAGATCTACCCAAATCCAAATTCATGCTACTTCTAACTGAGTATTAATCTATAGCTGGTAATTAAATACAAAATACAAATCATATTTCAAGGCTCATCTAAATTTAGAAAAAAATGTTTTTAAACACTGTGCGATTATGAAAATTTGTGAAAAAATATTCAAAGATATGGTGAATAACATAAGTAGCATAATCATGCCAGTGGCTGTCAAAACTCAGACTATAATATTCATGATCATTTATAAATTATTTTATTAAAATGCTTACTATTTATGTATATTTCCAAGTAAGAAACACAATAGTTATTTAAAACATATTTATATGTTTTTATAATAGAGAGAATTACTTTAATACCTACGTCACAGAACATTTAAAAATTACGGCTTAACAAATAAGATTTAAAACTTTCTGAAACTACACCTTGCTTCCAAATTAGATAAAGTTTCAAACAAAAAAATAAAAAAAAGTAGTGGAGGATCCCATTGTAGAAAATGAATAAATTATAAGAAAATGGAAAATCACTTGTTTATTTTCAAATGTTTTAATGGCATCAGATAAAAAGTATTTTCAAGGTAAACTTATAATATGAATTATATATTTTATGTAAAAATAAATAAAAATATATGGAACATTATTTACTCTTTTAATTATAATGTAGGTGTGTAATAAAATAATCCTTTCCTTTTTATTATTCCACATAATTATAACAGTATATACCACGATTCAACAATATTTTAAATCTGATTACTATAATGTACACAATTTCATTGTCGCAGTCTATGATTGATCACAAGTTCATACCTGTGTATTTAACAAATTATAGTTTTATTATAGACTATCGCATTATTTTATATTTTACTTGATAATTATATACAATTTATGAGAAGAATGTCTATAAAATTTGATAAATGGGAATATTTGATCAACAAACTTTTATTAGGTACTGAATTATACTATTATATAAGTAATAGAAATTTCTATAAAAATATACATACAAAATGTTAAAAAGGTAGAATAGATATAGGGTATCCACAGAAACAATTCATGTGACATCATTTTTATGTATAGATGATAAATTTGTCTGTCCAAGTTAACCGGAAGTTATATCAACATTCTTAATTTAAATGGATCTCTCTGTACATTTTTATATTCTTGAATTCTTCGTCAAATTTTGAATACTACTTACATACAAAGTTTTGCAGCAAAAAATAATACAAAGATAATCAAATAAGAAATAAAAAGTTGATTCTAGCATTTTGAAGAGATAATTTTGTTATTGTAATTTCCAATAATTATACTTGCATATATAATTTTTATTTTCTGAATTTTGATAATTTATTAAAAAATTTCGTTTTATTGAAAGTTCATGATGCAAAATGTAAATATTATAATAATAACTCCCTCAAGTTTGTTTACTTAAAAAAAAAAAACTGACGTCACATTATCAGATGTGCGTTTCGGCACGAAATTTAAAATCAAATCTTGAAATTTGTAAAACTAGCATTTAAAACTATATTTTATGGAAAAAATATTTTTACATCTACATACAGCGTGTCCCAGATAACTTGTGATGCATGGGGAACTCGAGAACGGTAAGAGATACGAGGTCGGTTAAATTAGGCCAAAAGTTGCCGCATTAAGGGACCATTTTTATTTTAAACACTTTTAAAAATAAAAATGTTTTCACGGATTTCTCGGCGGATATTAGGCAGGAATTATATTAATAATTCATTCGTAAATTTTTTTCTAGTTAATTTTTATTAAAGCCCAATATTTCGTTATTAATTTTGTAACTTCATCAGGGAAAAAATAAGTTTTAACTTTAAGTTTAAATTGACAAAATCTTTTTAGAAACATAGCATTAGTCACGAATTTTAAAATTATTTTAAAACAAAATATTACATTGTTTTAACACAAAATATTACATTGTTTATATTTTCGGATTTACACTATCTTGAAATATGTAGAAATTTTATAAAATTGGATTCCACATGGCCGAAAGACTGATTCGAACTTGCTCTGAGATGTACACGGTTACATCAACAAGTACGGCGTAACTTCTTCTCAACTTTTAATAATATTGTCAAATACCCTATTATGACTTACCCTGCTTACTTTTTTCTGTGTACACAATAACTTAATATCCTGAAACCGGTAAAGAAGTTTTATTTTTATTTTTAATCAAATACATGGTTAAAATGTTTTAAAGTTATTGTTAGGAATTTAGGAGTATTTACTATAGAATTATTAATACATTTTTTATTTGTATTTATAGTTTTTGCAAGAAAAACATAAACTTGCTTTAATTCAGGGGAGATCCACCCCCTAAATTCACCACTAGATATATGGACATTATTTCTTTTTTCTTTAGCAGATGTTAAAGAGTAATTTTATCAACTCAAAATAGTGGATAAAGTAGCACTTTAACCGCAAGTGTAGATAAAGTAACATTTTAATAGCAAGGGTAGATAAAGTACTTTAACTTTTGTTTATTAGAAGTAGGTACATTTCCATAACAACGCACACTACTGACATTTTAAAATTGTTCTTAAATAATAATTTAATTTTTCTAATTCTTTTCTCTTCAAAACCTGCTATAGAAAAAATAGAATTTTATACACGACGATAAAATTAAATTATCGACTCGCGAAAAATAATTCACTCGCGATTATATCGCTCGTGAATTAACACGTTCCGCTTGTATAAAAAATAACTATATCTATTCGAAGTATAGTACAGATTTTCAGAGATAATTAAAAAACCGAGATGAGAAGACTGATAAAAAGAACTCGATTAAAACGGGTCCAATTGTAATTCATTTCGACGAACATACAAATGCAACTTAACTTGTGAGTTGGTGTTTCTGTCAGTGGTCGCCTTTTGGGGAAGGCGCCACTCGCATACACCCCCAGGTGCGTAGGTCCGGTCCCCACTTTCGTGGGTGACGCAACCTCGAGTAGCCAGTGTCTTGTGACGCAATATACGAAACTGGGCCGATTGGAGTCGAAACCAGGATGCGTGTTTACAACTCGTAGCTGATAGTATTGTTGTCTTTAGCTTTAGTAATTCACTTTCAGATCAAAATTAAAACAGGTAATGCCCTTATCTATATGAGCACCAAAGGTGGTAAAAGGTTATATCAGTATATGGACTGCAGTTGTAAATAAAACCACTATTGAACTTTCGATTTTTAGGGATAATGGGAAAATGAGTGCATGTGTTTATCTCAATATAAGGGTTTTCATAAATTTATATTGTTAAGTAAAGTATAATAGGACAATAATGAAATAATTTTATGGCAAAATGACTCCTTAAATTAAAATGTACTACTTAATCAGTAAAGAACAGAATATATATATGCAGTAAAAAAGTATCAAAATATGCATTAAAAATCATCAAAATGTGTAAAAAAAAACTGTAAATATGCACTTTAAAGTAAAAATTTGAAAACAAATAGCATCATGTGCTTTTTACTATAATTATTTTCTTACTTCCGTATATAGATACAGTGTGTGCAACGAAACGCGAAAGATAGTACTTTATCATGAGATTTCAAAAAATTCGTTAAAAATCAGACAGACATAAAAATAAATAAAATATGTATGTGACAGTCTAGTGAAGTATTAACAGTGAGTATTTAATTACATTATGTTACTTACTCAATGGTATTACTGATTATAATTATAATTCTTATTGTCTGTATTTTAATATTATTTAAATTGAATTTAGAGTTTACATGACAACTATTAACAATGCGAAATGATTGTCAACTGTTATTCACAGAATATCGGATTTCATAAACGTCAAAATTTCCTTTTTGCATTTTTACTAATTTTGGAACACAGTTTTCGAAAAAATGTTATATGATACTTCATTGCGAAAGGCTTCTGCATTCTCGATTATTTTTTTGCGAGCATAGCGAAATTTCAGTTTTGAATGCAAATTTACATTTTGCAATCTAGAATGAAAAATAACTATTTATGCAAAAAAAATTAAATACGCTTTAAAATATCATTATATGCAATTTATATAAATATATATGTATGATGAACATATGAAAAGAATAAAAATAATACATGCAACTACATAGAATCCGCTCTTTATTCATAAGTAATAAAATAAGAGTCATAAATTTATTAGAAAAATTTACGAATAATTGTTCCGTAGTAACAGACAAACGAGTGACAAAAATAACATTCATAGTCATTTAAGAGTCATTTTTTTTCTTCAAGAATTATGAGTAAATTTTACCAATTAAGTTCATATTTACTTGAATTATTTCACAAATGACAACAGTTTAAACATAAAATTTTTGATATCAACAAAATGTAACCATTACTATGATGCTGTGGTTTTATCAAATTTCTTTCACTAAAAAACTACCTAGGGACATCAAACGAAGTATTCTGATTAGGTGAAAATGACGTGTGTGGAATAATAATAAATATAGATTTATAGCACTTTTAGGCAAACTGGAAACAGTATCTCAAATAGAACTATACAACTTGTCACATAACACACTCTACACGCATATACGGTTTGCAAACACACATCCCGGTTTCCTCCACATCTCCTTTCGATTCTTTCCAGCCCCCCAATGTAACAAGTGGTCATCTAGTTCAGAATTCAGTTCGATCCCAACCATCAGCTTGTGAGCTTAACCTAAGTGATACCATGAGATAACTCTGCAGTCTACACCATGCTGAAACCTGTCGTCCTCTTCTGTGCGCTTCTAGCCTTAGCGAACTCTTGTAATGTTAAGCGAATTAGTTCCAAGTTGATCTGTTACTACAGCGACTTAAAGCAAGTTGATAATTGTTACTGTACGCATGTTGTTTTACCCGCCAACACCGATGTCACACAGATTGAGAACTTGAGGAAAAAGCTCACCGGGGTTAAGATATTGTTAACTGTTAACGAGTTTAATCAGGTAAGATATATTTATACCAAATAAGATCTATATATACATAACAATAACAAATCTGTTTTTATCACAATTTTGGGTTTTTGTTGTTACCAAAAATTAATTGTATTATAAGTGCAAAAGTTGTTTTTACAGTGGTTCGAACCACTGAGATATTTGGGGCTTATTCTCTAACTCAGTGGTTAATTTTTAACAAGTTGCTAATTTTTTTCTCCAATGAAAATAAATAGCACTGGAGAAAATATCGAAACATCACTTGTAATATTTGTTTCTATTTGTCAAAAATGTTAGCAACTGGTTAAAAATTAACCACTAGTTAGAGAATAGGCCTCAATTGTCCTGAACCACTGTAAACATTTTATTATTATTATCGTCAAAAAGAAAACAAAATTTTAAAAAAATCTTTTTTTTCTTGAGTTAAAACTAGATTTATGCATGGATGGATCAGTAAAAAAATAAAAATTCGCATTTCCAATTAAAAAACAAATTTTTTCTACATCTCCACGTTATTTACAATCACAGTTAAAGTTAAAGATAAAAAGTTACAATTTTTAGTTGTTTTTAGTCCAAAATCTTGGTTTTTGAAAATAGTGCGCGATAGGTTTATTTAAAAATTACAAACATAACTCAATTTCTTTTCGTTGAGATTTTTGCTCTCAAAGATGCACCTCAAAAAAGTGTGTATTTGGGAATATCTAGTACAATACAATCTCAACGATTATACCAATAGTTTCTAAAGGTATATACATATGTACGTTTTTTGTAACGATTCAGTGAAAAAGTTTTTCGCTCTAGAATTATTCTTCTTGAAATTTTTTGTTCTGGAAACGAAATTCATTAAAAAAAAATGAGAAAAATGAAAGGAATCTTGGAATTTTTCGATTTCGTCTATTTTCAGTTTTTCTTTTCTAAAAATTATATCCGTTGGAATAAAAATTTGAAATACCTTTGCTCGTAGAATCGATTGGAGGTCTATCCTTGAAAAAAACTTTTTTTTTAATTTATGTACTATATTAAAGGTTGAGACTCTGTAATCTACATGTCTATAGCGCCACCACTGTATAAGTGTATCTGAAAACACGAAACCTCCCTTCTCCCCCTTAATTTTTTTAATTAAAAGGAATAGAATAATTTATTTATATAAAAGTTTTATTATGTATGCTATTTGATGACATACAAAGAAAAAAATGAAAGTCTAATTACTCGCAATGACTATTAATTTTTATTTTTTAAATGGGAACCTACCACTACATTTATTTAGGAAAATTAAAAACCTTTCCTACGATGTAATAGTTGTCTTAAGTGAGTATGAAAAAAATCGAAAAAATAAAATAATTGAGAAATGTCAGAAATAATTTTTATTCAAATATTCTGCACAAGAGACCACGGTCGTAATTTCAAGCATTTGTTTTAAGTGGTTTACGTTATTACCTATGTTATTTTACGTTAAGTTGTTTTTATATCGTTACATTTTGTTCATATTTACATAGCCGCATAAAAATGATTTCACACTTACTTTCGAGGAACAAATGATAATTTTTATTTTACCAAAATAATTCTAGGTTCCCATTTAAAAAATAAACTGAGAGTCATTGTTATTTTACTAAAAATTTTGTGATTTTTTTGTTGCACACATACCGGTGTTTTTTTTTCAAAGGGGCACATTGGAGATTAACTTGGGAAATAATTTTTTTCCAGGCTATTGCCCCTCCCTGTTTTAACTGACAATAATTTTTGTGGTATCAATAGCAAGATAAAAAAATTAGCATAAAATGAGACCAAACACCAAATAGGTACATTAAGTCGTATTTTAATGGTACAAATTAATTTCTAAATTTCTTCAATTTCTTAATAATAGCGATAGCCATGATATTTGTACAACAAAATAAAAATGATGTTTTATCTGTCTGATTTCGGTAGCTATGTTTTTTTTTCATCTTATGTCCTTGAATTTTATATTTACTATAACTAAGTTCATTACTTTATTAAGTAATATTTATGAACATTTATAAAAAAATCTAATAAAAAAATTCTTGTGTAAATTTTATTTTGTAATACATAATTTAATGAATTAAAACAGTTTAAACAGTTTCTAATTTACTTATTATATATTATTAAAAGGATATAAAACTTTTAGAAAAAATGTAGCTACCGAATTTTGACAGCTGGCATATAAATCGTCATACTTTTTTATTCTACGGTTCAAAATGCCATCGGTATTTTTTAAGAAATTGAAGAAATTTAAAAATGAATTTACACAATTAAAATACGACATAATGTACCTACATGTGTCTGGTGTTATTTGATGCAGAATTTTTTTATATTCCTATTGATACCACAAAAATTATTGTCAGTTGAAACGGGGGGCAACTGCCTACAAAAAACTGATTTTCTATGTTAATCTAATATGCGTACCTTGAAAAAAAATCCGGTATAAATTTTATAGTGGCAGTCGGCTCTTGGAGGCCACAACTGATTTGTAATTTGGATCAAATATAATAAACGATATTACTTAAAAATTAATAAATTATTGACCCTGATATGAGATATGATTCGAACTCCGGTCTGCAACATTACATATTATGAATATACCCTAATATTAGTATAAACTAAACACTGTAGTTTACTTGAAATAATAATATTTTTTTTCATTACGACTAAATATGAAAGTTTTCATATAGACAATATTACGAGTCTTGAGATAGAATTTTCAGTCCAATTGAAACATGAAATATCAAATTTGAATTTATTCTACTAAAATGTCAGTGGTAACGTTATACGCAAGCACATTGTTTTCGTTTTTTGGACCTAGAACTAAAAATAGCTTTTAAAATAAAATCAGTAAAACTAAAATCAGTACATCAAATTGTTTATTCCCTTAATTTTTTTACAATACTTTTGAAACACTCTGTATAATATACCCTTTACTTTTTCAAAGCATGGAAGTACCATGAATTTTAGTATTATAATTTTATAAATATATAAGTTATAAATAAAATGAAAATTAAGCGGGTGCAATTTTGGTACACATCTTGAAATGTATAGGTAGTATAAAAAAATAATAATTACCAATTGTACTAAAAATTTGGATTGAGAAATAATTAAATAGGATGAGCAAATCCAAATCGTCTTTTCCTTATTTGGAAAATGTTCTACAATTAGTAATAATTATCGAAATTTGTGATGGTAGGCAGTGATTACATTTATATATATATATATATATATATATATAGTAACAAATTCAACAATTTTGTAAATAAATATGTCATAGAAAAGTTGATCGACCATGGTATATTTTACTAGTCTAGTTAAAAATACCTTGACCAAGAAAAATTCAATGTATTTTTACGTAACAATTACTCATAACGAATTTCGGAAAAAATAAACTGTTAAAATTCTTTTGTATTATGACACTCGGTATTTGTCGATACACATTTATCTTGTAATGCCCAACTGCGTAAATTATGTGAGAAAAAAATCTAAAACAGGTTCAGGAAATTTAAAATTCAAAGAAAACTTTCTTCTGTCAAGATATATACGTCTGATCTCGCAAATTAGAGATTGATACAATTAAGAAAACAGTTACATAATGTATAATATATGCAGATGGGTCGTTAAATTTACTTCTACACCCAATATTGCACAAGTGGACAGAGAACATATCAAAATTTGCATATCTTAGTGTGAAATATGGTATAGATAATTTTTTATACTTCCTATATTCAAAATTTTCGTATTTTTAATGTATGCATTTCTCCTGTTGGAATTATTTTGTGTAGGTATTGCATAACAAGTGATAATAATCTGCTAGATATTTTATTTTATTAGAATGAGATACGAAATCGGTTAATTAGACAAAAGTTGCCTCATTTGGGGATCATTTTATTCATGTTTTTGTTTTTCCCAAAAAATGCATAGGTGACAAGATATAAACAAAAATGTAAAATTTTCTTTTTTTTCTTATAACTTCTAACAACGAATTTGCTGCAGTACTCAAAATTTTTATTTTTCATACCGTTTTCGAGATATTGATAGATAGATTTTTAAAATTCATATATCACATTAAAGCCGGAACATTACTCTTTAACATGTGTAGAAACAATGGTATGTTACAGAGTTCAATTTTTAGTAACATAAATAAATATTCAAAATGATCAGCATTTTACACATATTTTTTCTTACATGCTTATTAAATTAAATTATTGCTCTTAAACTATATTACTAAAAAAACTGATTTTTACATACATATATTATTCTTTATACAGTACACTTTTAGACAGTACATTTATAATTGTATATATAATCATTATAATTGTTTATTTAACATAATTATAAATAATGTCTATTTGGGAAACTATACTCGAGGGTTTTACTTGAAATTAAAATATGTTATTTAAAACATCGAATCTAAGAATATTTTATTAATTTCATAAAAGAAAACGAAATTGTTTTAAAAATGTTAACAATTTACACAACCGGTTCGTTTAAAATGTTACAATAAAATATTAAAAAAAGATTGTACTTGTAAGTCATATATATTTTTTCATATTTTAGGTTTAAGTATCATTAAAAATGTACATATTAATTAAATATTTTTATTTTTATTATTATATAAACAATACTATGACACTATGACCCTTTTATAGTTTCTGTTTGTACATTCCTTTTCTAAGATGTATGTATAATAGTGAAAAATTTGAAAATAATGGTACAACATGTTTATTAGTAATTTAAAGTTAAACTTCCCCAAATTCGAATTCATATGAAAAAATACTGCCTTTTCATACACTCATTCTATTTTTTTCAATGACTGTACTTAAAAAATCCTTATGTTTCATTTAAATCAGAAGATGAATCATATGATTATTTTAAAGTTTGTCGCGAGTTTTTATATGGATTATTATAGAATATATTCACGTTCAAAGTGAACTGATTATAATTATTTCTCCGATAGTAGAACCTAGATCAGTATATAATTGTTCTAATACAAAACAAAATAAAAGAATTCTTTAAAAAAAAATCCACAAATAGAACAAATACCTATACACAGTATTAATTATGATAGAATATTAAAATATTTTAACAATTTGTCTAATTACAATTTTCCTTTTCAGGGCTTGGTGAAAGCTGTGAAAAAGAACACAATCGACGGTCTGGAGCTTAATCTGAAGAAATTAAGCTCTAAAGAAGACGTCACCGATTTCATAAGCACCGTTCGAAGCAAATTAGGAAATGACTTATTCTTAGCTTTATCCATTCCTCCCAAGACAGAGCTTTTGGCTAAGTACTACGACTTGAAAGCTCTGACGAAGACTACGGATCTGTTTATTCTTCAAACATCATTTTTGGGCGCTTCTAAAAATGTTACGTTCCATCCAAGTCGACTGTCCGGAATGTGGGATATGCAGAACACGGTAAGGGATATTTTTAGAGAGTGGTTGAATGATTAGCATGCTTGTTCTTGCAAGTAACACATTTATAACTGTGAATAATAACTATTTATGATTCCAAAATGAAATAAATTCTTTTATAAACACTTACATATTAATAAAAATGTACAGCTGGCTCGAAACATATATATAGTTATAGAGAAAAACAACACACTTTTGCTGTGCTTCATTTAAACTTATGAGATCATTCTACGTCTAATCGTTTTTGAGATGTTATTGGAAAAATTCATAAAACAATACAATTTTTATTTTGCCATTTTCCAGGGTGTGCACTGCACCCCTTGCACATATGGACTGCACGCTACTGGTTGTGCGAGATATGTATATACGTACAAATGTTACTCCTTACACCGAAACTAGTCAAAATGAATTCAGGGATGAATAAACCGGATATGAAAACCAAAATTTTTGTATTTACAATATTTCCTTTACTTCGTATAAGGAAGTAAAAAATCTAATGTAGACACCACGTGACTTCCTTGTTCGCTAAATTATACACATTTCTTACTGCACTTCTTTTAAACTTATTTCGCTTGAATAAGTCAGATCATTCTATATAGTTAATCGTTCGTCAATTTATTAATAAATAAAAATAAATATATTTTAATTGCTCAAAAACTTGTAAAGAAAGAGATATTTCGTACATGTCTCAGGAATATATACTGACAATTCTCAATGTCAATTTATTAAGAATAAATCAAATGTTTCCTACAAAAATTAAAAGTTAATTAATTGGTATTTTTATTAAGTTTTTGCTAAAAGTAAACTAACGGTTGAAAATGCCGATTGGAACAAAACATAGAGGTGCATAACTAGATATTACAGTAATTTCCTAAATAACATTTCAACATTCTACGGTTAACCGTTTTTGAGCCATGCGAAAAATTAAAAAAAAAAACACTACATTGCAATGAAAAAGGGAGGTGCACAACTAGATGTTATTACAGTCTCAAGTCCCATAAACAAAATTTGAAGATTTTACAGCTAATCATTTTTGAGTTATGCGAAATACGTACGTAGAAACGTCACACCGAAATTAGTCAAAATGGATTCATCTACTCATCAGAGATGGTCAAAATGGATATTTCTAATAAAACCTGAAAACAGAAATTTTTCGCATTTACAATACTTCCTTTACTTTGTACTAAGAAGTAAATAAAAACTATTACAGAACTTTCATTTGAATCGGTCATTTTGTCATAACAAATTGCTCGAGTAAAGCTAACAATAAAGCATTCTAGTAGTTTTTTTTCTATATGATATAAATATTAATTACTGTTAGGATAGGGCAATAATTTCTAGCATTCGGTAAATATTTCAAAGGCTTTTTTGCTCCGAGTGGTTTTGACTCCATATTAATTATTAACCTCTTATATCTTTTCGAAATGTTTTAATGTTAAAAAAATATTTGTTAGTGTGATTGTGTGTGCCTATTTAGCGAGATAGTAATATCTAAATTCTTTTATTACAAAATGTCCAGTTCGAATGAAATTATTATTTTACGTACAGTATTTGAGATGTTTTCTAGAAACCTTGTTTAATTGATGATGATGATAACGTATTTCAATTTATTTAAAGGTTAACATATTATGAAATTCTATGAAAATATTCTAAATATGTAGAAGATAATATTTGTAACATTTCAAGATTAAAATGATAAAATTGATTTCAAAACCATCATTACATCTATATGAATATCTTATATTTTATTTATATATTTACTGTCATTTTCATAATCAGTAAATTAAAATACAACCAATCAACCAGATGATCTGAATGTTTAACATTTTACGTCTGTTAATATTTATGTGTTTGGCATTTATGTTAATTATTTAAATCGTAATTTTTGGGGCGAGTAAAACTTGATTTTAGAAATCACTCTGAATAAGATTACATCAGAAATCTGAATTTGTTACTGCGTAGGTATGAATCAAGAGATTCATTGATAATTGGAAAGTGAAATCAATAAATAATATCAATACCTGTAGGTATGCAATAATTATAATTTCACTTATAAAGATTGCAAAAACTTATATGAAGCAATTTCACTTCATTCAGTGACAATTTGTTTGAATTTATGATGATGGTTATAATTACTATTACTGATCGTCAATTAAAATGTAAGAGATTAACTATCTTCCGCTACCTAAGGCGTATCTATGGATTGTGTTAAAAATTGCAAGAGATTTTGATGAATAAGCACATTTTTTAAGGTCTCTACACAGTGGCGTAGCTAGAAATTTTTGACCCTTAGAATAAAAAATACAAAAAAAAATTCTGTAGCAGGGGAAATCTGACTATGATCTGCTACATCAAAAGTCAGTAACTATCTGTAATTACAATGAGTCAAACATAGCAATTGCACTAGAAGTAATGTACATACATATTTACTATTCCTAGCGTTATAACTGAAATTAATTTTAGGTTTAGTGACCATAAAATTATTTTAAAGAATATGTTCATTTAACCCTCAATGTAAAGCATGTTTAAACTATAACAATATAAAACCTTTGGCTGAACATTGCAAAACTGATTTATGTTAAAAAAATTACAAAACGATTAAATTAATAGTTATTTATGGTACAAGTGTATTACATTACAGATAAGCCACGTGGGAAAAGTTTAGCTCACGAGGCCGTTAGGCCGAGTATGGTATTTTTTCAAGTGACTTAGGTAATTAACACAACATTTTATCGAACACATTTTAATCATTGATATAAAATACATATAAGATTTTTGACAGATGGAATTTCGAAATGACATGTAGGAACAAAATAGTGTAGAGAAGGTTTTATAACGTAGTTACTATGATACGAACCAAAAAACAGTGAGCTAATATATTTAGCTCACTAGTGACTTATGATCTACTTTATTTATCTAAAAACAGCATACTTATATCGTTATAATTACACGGTGTTGGATAAAAAATATAATTCATTTTTAAATTTGAAGCATTTATCATATATAATTATTATTATTCTAGTTTCAAGTTTCAAATGTAATATTTTCGATCAAAATTAGGCAGCCATGGAAAAAAAAGAAAATATCTATGTGACAGTTTAGTGAAGTATCACTGATTATAATTGTTATTGTCTGTATTTTAATATTATTTACGTCTAATTTAAATTCGTTTTCTTAAATAGTATACCAATATTACAAAAATATGAAACTATTTAGAATGACATGTCATTAACTGTTAAAACTGTGACATAGATATTTTCTTTTATTTCCATGGCTGGTTTGATTTTTGACGAAAATGTTACATTTTATGTTTATTAATTTGCACCAATGTTGCTTAAATTTTATGTTGCCCTTAAATTTTAAGCTTAAAATTTAAGCCTTGTTGGTGCAACTCTGCATTAATCTCATACTGCAGACGTGCTTTTGCATCAATTAAGATCTTATCTGATGTAGAATTTTAATTTTTAACAACCTTGTACTCTTGTAGTTTTAAGGAAAGGAGGTATTTAAATATAATATTATATAAGATTTATGATTTGATTCCATTAAATTATATACCTAATCATGGCAAAACGCTAGACAGCACTACATTTTTTGTGAAAAAAAAATACACCAACGCAATAATTTGAAATATTTGAATTTATTATACATAAGAGAATGAATGTTAATATTTATGACAAAC
Organism: Stenolophus ochropezus; assembly: GCA_035578165.1. Classification (NCBI taxonomy): domain Eukaryota; kingdom Metazoa; phylum Arthropoda; class Insecta; order Coleoptera; family Carabidae; genus Stenolophus; species Stenolophus ochropezus. The sequence goes on from JAQOWZ010000008.1 coordinate 25,773,252, forward strand.
ATTTGTATTTATAGAAGAGAATAGATAAATAAGAGAGTTATGATAATATTTACGGTAAACATAAAAGTAAATATTAAAGAAGTATTACTGGTTTATTTATAAACTACTGATATATAACGATTAGAAAACTAGGTGTGTAATTATTCAAAAATAAATTTTGATTGTGCTCCCCTTATTCATACCAAAATGTAAACAAAATTGTCATAAATAGTTTTTGTGGTTCTTAAGGCTGGATTATTTAATTTACGAATTTTCAATTTATACAATAAAAATAATCAGACACCAAATTCATTTTGTACCAAACCAAATTCACCTCACTTCAAAGAAATGTCAAACCAACAATCAAACATCAAAACTAAATATAATATCACGTGATACTTTCTGATTGGATAAATTTTGGAAACTAAAATCCATCATAAACCAGAAGAAAAAATAAAATTTTGAATTAAATTTTCTAAATTAAAATAAATTAATTAAATCCATCATAAACCAGCCTTAAATTATCTGTCATAGGAATATTGTTCCATAATTAATATTTTTTGTAAACGTAATTTTGTTTTATATAAAAATTACTACTTTTTTACTGCATGTATATCATAAACGAGGAAATGGATTTCAATATACGGTCTTAACTAGAAAAGTTTCGGATTTACAAAATTCACTAAATTTATGAACGTAAATGTAATAAGATTAAGTTTCCCTTAAATGGTCACATCACATCGAAATGAAATGTTAAATGAACTATTTAGCATTGTTGTCAAAATTTAGATTATTTTTTTTAAATGTTGCTTAAAATGTAAGCCTTGTGATGCAACTGGGTATTAGTATATACGATATCTTAAATAATAACTCTTTGGTTTTGGTATCGGTTATGTGTCTATTCCAAATATTGGTATATATTTCGTTTATAAATATTTTTTTGATTACGTATTGCGATTATAATTTGGCCAGTTCAAATTTGGAAAAGTGGTCTAGTTTTTTGTTAAAACATTGCGAAAGTGCATTTTTAGCGTAGCTAAAATCGACACGGGTTTGAAAGCGTTGTATGCGTGAGTCACTTTGTAATGCTTTTAATACTTTGTCAAATGTTTATGTCAAAATTGTAGAATATATTACGTCCATATGTTTGTTTTGGATTAAGCAAGACCATTACAAAGACATTCCAAATAGATCAAGTATCATAATACGGTATGGACCTAGTTCTCTCTCATAAATTCACTTATACACGCCCTTAGATTTGCTTTCTACAAACTATCTATCCTATCTGTTACATGTGCTATTTATGCATACAAGTATTGCATCGTTTACATGCGTGGACTTTGTAAATTACAACAAATGGACGGAGAAAATCTCGTAGTAATCATAAACTTTTATCCATTTCTGGGTATGACTAGTTATGAATTTTACATAATATAAAGTAATATACTAGTTTATTATTTATTATTAGATCTCTCTACTTTGTCACAGATTTTGAAAATATGTGTAAATGTTTACCAGATATCACCTCTGGGGTAGTGTTGTCAATAGTAGGTTGACGAATATCTGAATTTGATTTAACAAAAGTTACTAAAATCGCTAACTTTGTAAAATGTTCTATGTATTTAAATATTTTGAAAAAAAATGGAAAATGGATCATTTATATTTCAAATATTAATAAGTATTAAATATATCTCTATTAAACTAAATACATTCTTTCCATAAAAAAAGTTTTCTCAACTACTACCACTGACGTGATCTGAATCAAAGAAACGGGGTTCTCAATGAACAACAAACTTATGAACGTGATAACATCAACTTCACTAGCTGATTTAATATTAAGTTAATAATAAAATAACCGGCGATGACAAATTAGATGCAGATATTTCTTAAATTAACAAATTTTGTCTGAAATTATTATTTGAAAACACTAGATTGAGTGACAAAATCACCAAATTGGCAACACTGTTCTGGGGGTACTACAGCTGAAGAAGATTACTATAGGGTTTGGAAAATAATAAATAAATAATTTCTTGTGTGTGAAATAAGGCATTTATTCATGAGGTAATTCTGGTAAATTCTCATGGAGGTAAAGTCGTATGTTATACCGATAAACGATGTTTTATCTTAAGCAGTTTGCTGTATAATATTAATTCAAATATATGAAAATCACGTTTTATAAAAAAATAATCTAAATTACTGAGGAAAGGTTAATACCGGGTTCATAATTTCGTTATTTTATTTTTCCTACAACTGTCAAAAAAGGTTGATGTTTGTACATTGATATTAGTGTGCGAAATGCGGATTTTTTTTATTGAATTACGTAATCATAACATGTATTTCGCGTATTGATTATTTTAAATTTTATCTAGTTCTATTTCAATAAATATATTAGTTGTAGAAAAAAATGTTTGTGTTTTATGCACGAAGTGTTTTTAGTGCGTTTGACAGACTTTTGACTCGACATTGACATTCTTACCCAAATTGTTCATGAAACAAGAAATTACAATATTTATTATTTCATTACTTAAAAAAAAAACAATAATTAAACTTACCTTATTATCCTTCCTTGCAGGACTCGGTGGTGGATTTGGTCACAGGACTGGGCGCTCCTCTGTCCCGGTTGGTGGTCACCGCTCCTGTGCAGGCCTTCCAGTTCAAGCTACAGGACTCCAGTCTCACAACTCCTGGAAGTCCTGCCCTGGAAATCCGCTCAATCACCCGGAAGGACCTGTGCAACAGGATGAACAATGGAGAGTCCTGGACGATGGAAAGGGATCAGGATCAGGCCGGGCCTTACATATTCCGGTGAGGATAGTTTAAGAATAAATAATAATTTACATTTTTTAAATATATTTTTCTGTGAATTTAAAGTTGTGTTCTACATTTTGTACCTGGTGAGATTAATAATTTGCAAAACTATTTCGTTAATAACATTGACATGTAGTTTAAAAAAGTCTGCATTAATTCTAATCTCATCGAAACAAGAGGTAGTTTTTTAACGAACACTTTAATGTTATAGCTATTAACGTACCAAGAATTGTTATAAAGTATCATATAATTGACGCAGATGTAGTTTTTTTAAGATCTAAGGTCTGGTATGATTCGCAACATCTATGATTTATTCAATAGTTTATTGGTGTCAGAAACTGAACATTTATTTTATAAAATGTTCTTATCCACAACATTTTCATGATCAAGTCGGTATGGCTTGATATGACTCCATAGTTCCAATTACTTTATTTTATGCAATTTTGAGAAGTCACTATGGTTATAATATTATCGTATAGATATTGGCTCGTATTACGAGCTCACTTTTATAATAAAATTTTGATTTTAACGCCCACTTTTACATCATAATCTTATGTAAAATTTAAAGTTAAAATCACGATATTATTATAAAAGTGAGCTAGTTCGCTTTTATAATAAAATCGCGATTTTAACGGTCGTTTTCACAAAAGATTTTGATGTAAAAGTGAGCGTTAAAATCGCGATTTTATTATAAAAGTGAGCTCGTAATACGGGCCATTGTTATTACATTACTTAATTACCAGTTTACTTCTGTCTATGTAAACAAAAATTTAATATCCTGAAATCGATAAAAAATATAAAAAATACTCTCGAACCGATATAATTTTCATCCTATTCTACAATTCCTGTACAACTAGAAATAGATATTTGTATAGCAAGGGAGTAAAGTATAATTTTTTATTAGGCATATGGAATTTATTCTACGAGGCGATAACCTTGGTCCTTAGATATAAATTACATTTTTTCCGAAATCGTTAAATTATTAATTAAAGTTATCTCATCCCTTACTACAATCGTTAAAATATTCAAATTTTTTCTGTACTTTCTTTAAAAATTTAAATAAAGTATTAGCATTTTCCATTTTAATTCGAAACCTACAAAAAAGACAACCAGATATTGGTTAGCGCTACATACAAGTAAAATTGTATAGAAACATAATAAATTCTCATCTTGATTTCATCTGCTTTATGTTCCTCAATGAAATGATGAGATACTATTATTATTAATAATATATTCTTAATGTCTATTTACAATGGTGATAAAAAATCTATCTATGTACAATAAAACTAAAACTGGTACTACAATATAAATAAAAGTTATGATTAGATCTATGTATTTTTAGTACTAAGAGGATATATATTCGTACAGTCATATATGATAAACTAAGGTCAAAGAATTATCATAATTTTCGATAATAGTCTCGTGTTGAGAAGAAAATTGTTATGTCTAATTTTTTCCATAAAAAATATACACATGTTTAAGTCAAACGTCATTATTATCAGTTTACTAGTAAACAAATATATCAACAGTTTAAAACGTATTTATCAGTAGCCTTGCAAGAGTTTGTTCGTAGAATCGTATGTATCAACATTTCTAACAAGAATGAAATCGGATAGTGAGTTTGTTTTCAATATTATGTAATAATTAATTAATAATAAGGTAATTAAGGAAGCTGATATTTAAACGAGAATTTTTATCAATCGTCATTTCAGTCTTTTATATGGAATTATGTGGACATTTATGAAGAAAATTCGGCAGATTGAAGTTTAATAAATAATAAAACTTCATATTTACATTTCTGATATCAATAACAAGAGCTGATTAGGCAAAAAAGATCAACAGGAAGTTACAGTTTACATTGTCATATTCAAGTGTTTTTGTTGAAAAATATAATAAAAAATTTCAATCGTGAGTAATTTTTAACATGGAACATTGAATTTGTCAGATCACGGATCTTGTGACTTGACATTTGATTGACAGCAATGGATTTGCCTGCTTCATTCACAAAATTAAACATAAGAAACGAATTTGACATTTGCTTTTTGTGATAGGTCACTTGATCTTACACCACTAGGTTTTTTTAATTGGGAATTTTTAAATTCCAAAATTTACACCGGGAAGAAATTTTTCTCTGGTGTAAGCAGGACAAGAATTAGGCTAAACAATTCTGAGTGCTCTAATTCTTGACCCACTGAAACTAGAACACAATCCAGAGCAGCCAAAACTGCTCCAGAATGTGCTCTGGTTTTAATTTCAAAATGCCCTGATTCCTGACCTACTGAAATCAGAGCATAATCCAGAGTAGCCAAAATTGCTCCAGAAATAGCTCTGGTTAAGTAGGTTAAGAATTGGAGTAAACACTTTTGAGTGCTCTAATTCTTGACCCACTGAAACTAGAGCACAATCCAGAGCAGCAAAACTGCTCCAGAATGTGTTCTGATCTCAGCAGGCCAAGAATTAGAGAACACACTGAAGCGTGCTCCAATTCCCAGCCGGCTGAACTAGATCACCTTCAGGGCATCAGATGCCCTGGAAGGCGGTCTAGCCAGAAACGCGCATTATTACCGGCCATACGGATATCCTATTCAACTTGCAATTGTGGCTGAATTAGTGAGAATTTTGAAATAAAAATTTGTATACATTTATACTTTGATACGAGTAACTCATTGGTAATATTTTCAAAGGTGTAACTCACACCTATTTTAGGGTAGAAGTCAGTTTCTTAAAAATGGTAGGAGGTAAAAGTATTCTTTAAAATGATAACAATTAAGGGCTTTATTACTGGTGTAAAAAATTATGCGCTAAGCGAAATGTAGTATCCGTCTATGGTTCCATAATGAAACAAGATTTAAGTAACTAAATAAAAAACCTAAAAATAAACGACAATTTTGGTTTTAAACTTTTTCACTCATTTTCACATGTCAACATTATAAGAACGTACCTAATTAAACTTATGCTTGTATTTATGATTACATCTATATTAATTACAATTACTGACGTTTTAATGATGACCTTACTCAATTATTTTAATTAAATCATACTTATTAAGTATATAATAATCTATATTTGGTATAAACGCATACAGCATTTTTTTAATTTACTCGTTCAAGGAAATTTCAATAGTTAAAATATTACAATTAATTTATCCTGTAGTTAATCTGTTTCATTTAAAGAATAAATCATAGTCATTATTTTAGAACTATAATTAACAATTAGACAAGTGTTCGGACTTTCTCTTTTCTTTGTGAGGCTGAGACGTTTTCATTAATTATAAAACGGGTTCCTTTTATTCAAATGTGGAGCACTGGGCAGATATTCTTCCTGTCTGGTGACATTTTACTTACATTTCATATAATTTCTACAGTTAGTGACTCATACTATAATTGTACCAGTTTTCTAATTTCTCAACCATTTGTTTTTCTAAATACTTATGTGTTATTTGGGTTGCATTATACTATTTTATTCAAAAGAAAATATTATAAGGAAATACAAAAGAATATTTTTATATACCTATAAAAAAACCATACTTATCTTAGGCACAAGTAGCAGTGGATATTGGGTGTCAAATCTTTGGGGCGCCAAAATTTTTCGTTATGTACTGACATTAATTTGATGAATTTTTACTTAAAATACTGAACAAATTAGAGAAAATCTTTCGAAACTTATTCGTAGCTATTCTAATTTTCTACTTCTAACAAGATTGAAAAAATCATGTTTCTTTTTTCATAAAAATAAAAAAATCACTCAGTCTGAAGCCCAAAAATTAAAAGCCAGTGATGAACACATCTTTAGCGTTATATCCGGATGGCGACAACTTTTTTAATTTTCTAATTACTTAGTTTATTTTTATTTTAATGTATATGTGTTCTATATCATTCAAAAGAGAAAAAATCTCTATTTAATAGTATTAAAAACAACTTTGAGCAACATATGAAAATTGTAAGTTATGAAATTCTTTAATAGTGTATGAGGTATACAAGTTCTGTCAATTCCTCATAAAAAGTGTCTGCAGAATGTGGAAACTAGAAACTTGCATGAATTGAAACAAGAAAGTTACAAGTGTAAAAATAAATTGACCAAAATCAATTTTTGTTCATATCTAGTGACCTACGCATTTTTTTCGGGAAAAAAATTAACATTAAAATGAAATAAAAATAAAGCTGTGACCACCGACTTCGTATCTTGTCCGCAGTAGCGTCACTATGCAGGCACGAGCTTTCGTTCCAGACTCAATCCGGACCCTAAAGTACATTTAAAAAAATTAATGACCCCATAACAGGATCTTTTACAAAATGGGAATGAAATTTAATTTTATCTATAGTTAATTATCTTCAACGGGAGAATAGAGAACGCCACAGCTCGTATATTGTTCTCGAGATTCCAATGGTTAACTTCCTAAAATGGACACCTGTATTTGCCTAATTTCTATGTTCCAAATGCTTATTTTTATATTCTTGTAACTTGTTTTAATAATAAAAAATTAAAAAATAATTTTACCTACATGCAATTTTTGCTGTCTGCATGATCTTATTGCTCCAAAATATAAAAATCTTAATATGTCATTGGCTATTAAATTGTGGAGGAAAAACTTGAAATTTTTGTCGTTATGGTCACGACTGATGATTATTGCAACGAAAATCAAACGAGTCCGCAGGACAGTAATAAGCAGGAGTGAATTAGGCAAAAATTACAAGTAAAATTCCAGTTATGAATAGTATTCGGCATGACAATTCGTCGAAATATATATTTTTTACATTTAATTACTTGTCACAATTTTGACGGACGTTGTATCTAAGCAACGCCTATTTAATTGTGTAAATTATGTGGCAATTGTCAGTGAGATTTAAATGTGATTGATTCAATTCACCAAAATAGTGTAATTTAATAGGTTAAAAAAATTACGAGTGGAATTGTCAGTAAAATTTACGAATAGTAACAGACAAACGAATGTCAAAAACGCTGGATTGATTTAAGAATCAATTTTGACCCGAGTTATCGTTACTTCTCAAGAATTATGAATAAATTTTCCTGTTAAATTCAGGTCTATGTTATAAAGATTAACTTTTCGTTCAAATATCTTAATCAAAAAACGTCAATTTTTATGTGATAGCTTGTATGGTGACTAAAGTTGTTTTTTAAAATTAATTTCCAAAATGGACATTAAACTAAATCGACCTAGAAGCTTCGACCCTGATTCTAAAAATCAATAACCAATCTACTAAGCATGTAACCTCTAGCATATTTATTAAACCAAATTTCAAGGTCTTGTATATGTATTGTTTGGCTGTTTAACATTTGTAAACGAAGTCCATGTTGTCAAGTAATCATAATCTGATTTCTGTATCGATTACATCTACATCCTACAAGCAGTGTAGGAGTAGATCGCATAGAAAGTCCGGTCCTCAGCGCCACGGTTCGACGTACGTAGCACCACTTTACCTTGACACGGATCTAGGATAAATGATCTATTTCGTTGATCTTTACGCGTGGATGACGTGTGTAATTCACTTTGGCACTGACAATGACTTATACCACGTTGCATGACATACATTTTTAAATGAGTGCTGATTTTTAAATTAATTCTTGACAGGTGTTAAAAATGTTGTTAGTGCTAATTGGATCAATGATTTGAATTATGAAAAATTGATAATTATGTGAGATAAACTAGAAAAGCAATGAATATTTGGATGGTAACCATGGTTATCTAGATCAATAATAATTTATAAATACCCTAGGGAAATAATGCAAATTTTCATTTTTCAAAGAAATTCAAGCCTACAAATTCAAATATTATTGGACTCAATAAATTAAAGAAACGTGTACAGTAAGAAACAAAAATGTGGTTAACAAACTGAAACGTCAGATATATAATAATAAATACAACCTACGTTATTTCTGTGAATATTAACAAACAAACATATATTTATGTCAAAATGTTTATTATAAATAGACATTTTTTTGTAGGATTGGGATTTAAGTGCTAGTAGTGACAGTCGTTCTATATTCTTGGTGTATAAAATACTATTACGATGGGGTCCTCCACCATAGTAGCAAATTAGGAAATTGATCACTTATAGTCAATCCAGACCTTCATTCTGTACGATAGGAACTATCAAAGTTTAAAAATGTTATTCGTTTTTAAGTTACTCGAGTTTTTAGTGCCCTTAACATCTACGTCAAAATATTACATCTTTCTCTCTCACACATCTACCCAATTCAAAATTGTTGCTACTTTTAACCCTACTGTCATTGTTAGATGTCATAATTGACAATTAATCTATAGCTGGTAATTAATACAAAATTCAAAGCATATTTCAGGACTAATCTAAATTTAGAAAAAAATAGTTGTTAAATACTGTACGATCAAGAAAATTTGTGAACAAAAATATTCACGTTATGTATATGAAAGATGTTGAATGACGTAGGCAGCAACATTTATAAATTTATAAAATACAATAGTTTTTGATTCTTTTTTCTTTAAAATAACACTGTTGATACAACCTAACAACAAGTTACAAATAGTGTGGAAACATTTTTGGAAATGTAATTTTCATTCTCATAAGACATTATTTCAAACAAAAATAGGATTTATGTTAAAAGACCGTAAGGCAACTTTTCTATAGCCTAAAGATTCAATGCATGAGCCATTGTCAAACAGTATTATACTACAGAAAGTAGTTTATCATAATTGCGATATTTATAGTTTTATTGCTTTACCCGACAGAGTCAATTTTCTCGACTATGTCTATATGGAAATCCACAGTATGGAATATATACGTTCAGATTTTTTTCATTTCAAGTATCAAAATGAAATAAAACTTTGTATGTACCATTGGTATAATCAAGATTATTAAATATCAATTACTTCTACAACTTTCAGTAAAAATATTATTATTTATTAATATCCTGTGTTCAATATTTGAAAGAGATGTCAATTCTAGTATAAGCGTCAAACCCAAAATTATACACCATATGTCAAAAGAAAATGACAGAAAATTTAATGCACACTCAAAAAACTGCGAAAAACAGTACACCAAAGAACAAATCAATTTGGAATTAGAACAAATATTGATCTATGGATCAGCTTGATAATAAAATCCGATCGTCAATAAGCAAGGTACTATTAGTGAATAGGACTAAATTATAGTATATGTTTATTATACACCAAGGTTGAGAAGACTCTTATTATTGACCTAGAAATAAGGCGTTATACTTATACATGTAACTTCTAGGTTGTCAAATATCACCACAAATCTTCCTCTGTATCATTTAGAAATGTTGATATTCATATCTATAAATTTTACTAATTCTGTCAAATTTTCGGCGTTATCTTTGGATCTAAATATACTTAATTTTTTTTATGAATGGGATCTTCTTACACGATTTTTCATTTCTAGCTTTAATCAATAGAATAATGAAAAATATTAGACTAGTATTTTTTGTTTTTCCCCAAATTGACTTTTAATAATGAAAAAACTGCTATTAAAAACGATATCCTTCAAAACGCGGCTGAATTAAGTATCCCACTTTACCTACTGTACAGTGACGTATTAAGGTTCTTATCCAACTTCACTTCGTCCCAAACGTCAAATGTTTTAACTTCTAAACTGACAAATTGAATAATCTTCTGCAAATATAGCGGCACATAAAAGTCTTGCAAGGCTTTAAATCACAGACTGTCTACTTTACCAGTTTTCAAACGTGTCAAACCACAATATTTGGGATCTGGTATCCACATGTGAATAACTTCACACCAGATCCTAAGGACATCATCAATTTTGTGACTTTTTTTAGTATGATACTTTAAAACGATATTATATACATAAAACGTATAAATAAAAAAGAATTACATTATATAGAGCAACAAATTAGACATTGCAGGTTCCATTTAAACAAAAAAAAAGATTGACTTAAGTTTTTTTGCAAGACATCATTGCAGAAAAAGTGATTTAAATTAATTAATTAACAATAATTAACCCCCAATCTTTAACACACATTTCTCCTTTCAGAGGCACCGAATGGATAGCATTCGAAGACACAACCTCCCTAGACATCAAAGCCAAGTACACCCGCGTTCGAGGCATGGCAGGTTTGGCCCTCAAGGACGTCTCTCAAGACCTGTCAACATCCACCGAAGAGTGTGGATCTCTGTTACACGCAGCGCACGCCGGGTTGTCCAAACAGAACCGAGTTCCCAGAGGAGCGGTGCTCCGCAGCCTAGAGAGAGAGATTCGGCAGACACCTGCAGGGCATCTACAGAGGGTGGAGTTGTCCCCGTATAGGATTACCAGGATTGTGGATAGGGAGGGGCATGTTCATTCTGTGAGAAAGGTAAGGGGGTGTGAATTGTTTATTTTGTCATATCGTGGATATTTTTAACGTGAAACACGGGATAAAAAATATATACAAAAAATAGTGGTCAAAACAAATCTCTTGCGTGAACTTGGTTCCCGGAATAGTTTTATCGCGGAATACGTAAAACACACATTCGAGAAGCAAGCGTACCCGCACTTGATATTTAAATAACTATTTAGTTTTTCTTTCTATAAAGATAATTTAAATGTATAATTACGATATTTTTATGTTGACAAATGTTTTTATTATCTACTACTAATAATAAAATGTTAAAATGAAGAACTTAAGTACTTACATACATAAATTTGGCTAGCGAGGACAAGGCAAAATATTTATTACCTATTATTCATTATTCATAGAATTTGTTACTTTGATACTTTTCTAATTGGGATCCTAAATGTAGTCTTTGAGAATATTAATTTGTAATACTGCCAAATTTTCTAATATTGTCATAATGTGCTGTTATAATTTAGTAAAGCAGCGTAAGCAGAGAAGCGACAGTAAGACAGGAAAACGAAAATTAGAGAGAGATGGGGAATGTGCACAAATTTAAAGGGCTCATTGTTTAAAATCGGAAAGTTTCGTCACATCTTAGGGAGAGAGGCGACAAATTGAAAGGTCTACACAATGCTCTAAGGTCATAGAAATGAATAGGGTAACATAAAAGGTACCCACACGGACTGTCGCTTCTGTATGTAACTATTCTGTGCTATGGACTATTAGCTTCCTGCAGACAGTCACACCGCTTGTAAATCTCAAATGGCGACCGACTCGACGCACTGCCTTTTGAATTTGAATGATGTATATTGTCTGATAGACAAATTACGAAGTATAGGAAAATAGGACTACTCAGCGTTGTTTTGATGAAATTCCTAATCATTTTTAAATAGATTCGATCTAATCTAAAGATTAAAAACCAGAAATCTTGGATTAAATGAAGTTTATACACGTTTTAGAGTATATTATCCAAATGATATACTTAATGCTTTGATTTCTGACGATTAATTGTCGAAAATTGGTCAGGCGATACCTATAAAATATTCCGCAGATATTTCAGAATTGTTTTTGTCCCATTTTCTTTCCATTTAGAAATTGTTTTTAAAAAGATTTATCCAAAACTAATTCCATTAGAAAATTAACCGAATTCTTCTTAATGCTTTTACGTTATTGTTTTCTGAAATGTTAACCAAATCAAAAACCATAATATCACATAATATACTCGTGTAAGACAGTGACAGTAGATATTATGGTTGTTGGTTATCATTTCAAAAAACATTGACGCAATAGCATTGATGCAGCGAGACGATTATAGTCAATTTATTTGTGTATCACCTGTGGTATTCTTTAAAGAATTTTTCAATGTTCTAAGTCTCCCGTAGTTCTTAAAAATGTCGCTAAGCGGCCGCTACATATCTTTTAATCTTTTAGCAAAATATCACTGCAATATAAAACTATTTTCTATTTGTATTGTTGCCCAGAAACAAATGAAACATCAAAAATCTAGTCTCTCAGTTTATTAGTTCAAATCAAATTAATTCAAATCCCCAAAACCCCTTTTCTGGCTACGCCTATGATCCGGTGCTACAGTATCTGCCCTTAGTCACAGAATAGATACACACAGAAACGACACTCCGTGTCGATACCTTTCATATTTCGCTAGTCAGTTCTATGACCTTGAAGCATTGTGTAGACCTTTAATTTTTGCTCTTTCCTTACCTCTATCTCAGATGTGAGGAAACTTTCCGATTTTAAACAATGGGCCCTTTAAATTTGTGCACCTTCCCCATCTCTCTCTAATTTTCGCTTCTCTGTCTTACTGTCGCTTCTGTATAAACCTATTCTGTGCCTTAGTGCTAAAAGACACATAAATCCAGACATTGTAAGATTTCGTCGTTAAAATCGGCGACGCTACATCCGAATTAATTTACTATTAAGATCTACCACTACTTTGCATTGTTGTTGTTATAAGCGACAGTGTCATAAATAACTTTCACAGTATTAAGTTCTTCAGCTTATCAACTGGCAAAACATTTAAAAAGCCTGCATTATGTTATCTCACTTACAAATCATTCTAAATTGTCTGTACATATACGTCCACCGGTTTAAGATAAATGTTGTTTAATAACTTTCATATATTTATGAATTCACTTATAGTATTGACAGGGCCATATAACAAACATTACGCAACGCAAACGCGAATCTGGCCTTCGAAATCTGGTTCAGGTTAGGTTACTCTGTGCGCGAAGCCACGGACTATAGGAGGAAACGCACACGTAGGAAGAGAAAGCGGATGATTTAGTAAAAATTTACTCTGACAGAGGGCGGACTGTCACCGGAACAAGTTTAAGATGGATTACATTCTACATGGGGAAATAAAGAAATTGTTTCTTTATGCAATTTTGGGTGTGGTCCAAATTTAAATACTTTACTTTTGTTTTCTATTCATTTTCAGTGAAGTCATGCTTGTTAACTTGTCAACTGGACCACTTTCTATTTCCAAAATAATCTATCGTTTTTCTAGTGTAGTATGTGTCGATAAAATTACATCTGTGGGAATATTTAAATGAGATACATACACGTACTTCGCACCAAAAAATCGATTAGTGATGGGTACTCCAAAAAATTGAAATATATTTTGCGTAAACCTTTTGTAGTTTGACTTTTACTTACTTTCATAGTTATTGTTTGGTTGAGGAATAGAATAATGTTGTATATTTCAGTATTTTATACAGCGCTGATATTATTTTATATTTATTTATTGTTTTAACTATTTCCGAAAATCTATTCAAAATTATATAAAATAGTCATTTTTGGCCACCTGAATGTAAGCGTCACAATAACAATCTCCATCGATTGTTTCGATTTTACGCGGTACGATAAAATAGATCGATATTTTTAGTTTTTATAAGTAATTACAAAAATAATAATAATTGTGTAAATAAATGTGCTTACAAAAACTCTATCTACCATAATTTATTGTTTAATAAAGTCCTGGAGAAATACAAATTTTTGATAATTTTGACGTCTCAATGTTTTACAAAGCGTCATGTTCAGAGCCTACCATATATGTTCTTGAAAGTAGTTCGCATTATCGAATCTATGATTTCATTTTAACAAGCAACATTTTGTAAGATATAAATCTGTCCGCCAAAAATTATAATACATTATGTATGTGCGTTAGGTGCTCTGCTTTGTTTACAATGTAAATAATTATTACAGATTTACTTATTTAAAAAAAATGATTGTTCAAAAAAATTATGGTAGGCTTTGCAACAAGACACTTTGAAAAACAAACACATCAAAAAAGTTAAAATAATTAAAAATTTGTATTTACTTATTGAACGACAATTAGTATGGTAGGTAGAGTTTTTGTGAGTACTCGTTATTATTGCAATTGTTCCATTTTTTTAATAACCTCTAAAAGCTAAAAAATATCGACTTCACCGCACTGCAATGTAACGTAATTACCATAGAAGTCAATGATGTGTGTTATTTACCCTTCATAGAAAAATAAGACTCGCACAGCAAAAAATAACAATTTAGGTTTCCTGTTTTCATTTTTCTTTGACTTATTTTCTGATTGGATAATACTCAAATATTATCTAATCATAAAATAGGATCAAACTGCACCTCACACTTCGATCTTATAAAAAAAGTGTAATATTAAATTGAAGACGGTTCTGTTATACGTTTCTGATCCGATTTTTACAATTACAAATTAAGGTTTCTAAATTAAGGCTATAGGCTACCAAATTTAAAATATAAAAAAATATTACATCTAGTTCCATAAAATTAAAATTTCCATTATTACAAAGTTTTGAGTCTTCTGCAGGCTCGGATTAATGTCATTTGACTAGTGTAGAATATTAATTTTTCTTATTTTTTTTACATATTTTTTTTTCAGTCGAACCGAAAAGTGTATTATTCCGGTATTTTAGTGTAGTTGCTACGCTACAGTAGTCCGGGAATTGTTTTTTCCGGTCTGTGACAAAGCATTACCGTATAATATTACATTGTTTTTGTAATAAAAATACAATCATATTTATTTCATAATTATTGAACATAAATCCAACGACAAAAAAATAGTATGTGTACCACGTAGGAAAAGTGACTTCTCGGACTCCTTGTATTGCTGATCTCACCTACGGCTCGTCCAGCAATTTCCATCAACGTCTGGGAATATATCACTTTTCCTAATAGATGCACAATATATTAATGAGGATAGTAATATTCCGGTATTCAGTCAAAAATCTTTATTTGTTTGGACAACACTTGTGTCTTCTTCAGGGCTAATAGATGTTTTTCTTTTTATTTTGAAGAAGATACAAGTGGTGTCGAAACGTCGGCTTCGTAGATAATAAAGATTTTTGACTGAATACCCAAATACTACTATTCTCATCATCCTCTGCATTCAAATATTCATCTCCAACACAATATATTAATTTAGTGTAAGAGCAACAAATTTCCAACTTTGCCAAAAAAGGACTCTAACACATGTGATCTTTTAAAAAAATACATCCTTTCTATTTTTCTCAAGCTGTTAATCACACAATATTATCACTTCTCTATCCCTCCCCAGGACACCCGCACAGAATTCACATGTTCCCGCCAAGGCTACTTCGTGCACCCGTCGTCATGCGGGCGCTTCTATCGCTGCGTGAAGTTCGACCAGCTGAGCAGCGACTTCAGCGTGTTCGAGTTTGACTGCCCGGCGGGGTTGGCGTTCGACGAACGCGTGGAGGTGTGCGTTTGGCCTGGCAGTGTTTCCCATGGAGCTCCTTGCCAAGGAAGTAGTGAGATCGCGCCGGTGCCTCGGCAGCGGTTTAGGTGCCCGCAACATGCAGGTAGGAGGCGTTGCTTTTTGTTATTAAGGTTACTAACTTGACAGATAAACCGTTAGCATTTGTTAGTTATTTGTTAAGTTTTGTTTCAATTCCATGGCTACCGTTATTTTTGGGACGATGTACGTCATTTTCACATTTAATTTCTAAGGTTACAAGGCACGTGTTGCACAATATACTATACCATACAGAATTGTCAAAATAACATGCAATTGTCATATCATATCAACCCATTCAGAGTTCATTACGTGAAGTATCGTGAAGTCTGTAAATTATTGAACAAACCACGGATATTATGAATCATATTAGGCCTTAGATGTCTTAAAATACTCATTTTTGACCTTTCTAAACGACAGCAGCGGCAATTACATGGGGGCATCGGGACACATGCATCCAAGAAAAAATTTCGTAGGGACAATGCCCTCCAGGAGACATTTCCCGTAAAGAAGCATTTTTTTACATCAGTAATAAAGTCCTGAATTGTAATTATTTTAAAGAATTATTGTTCCTCTTTCAATTTTTTTTAATAAGTAACTACTACCTTAAAATGGGTGTGAGTTATACCCTTAAAAATATAACTACTGAATTCCTTGCATCAAAGTATGTATGTATACGATTTTTTTTTAATTCCTAGTAGTACAGCCACAATTGCAGATTGAATATCAGCCAACAGGAATTCAAAAGACTGGCACTAATGCGCGTCTCAGGATATATCGTGGACCCTGACATGCTAGCACTCAGACCCGCTCTGCGGGGCGCTGGAAAGGCAGCAGGCCTCTTCCTCGCCTGGTGGTCTGGCTAGACCGCCTTCCAGGGCATCTGATGCCCTGAAGGTGGTCTAGTTGAACCGGCCGGGAATTGGAGCACGCATTAACGTGTGCCCTAATTCTTAATGAAACCAGAGCACATTCTGGAGGCTGCTCTGGATTGTGATCTGATTTCATTGGGTCAGAAATAAGAGTACTCACAAGTGTTTACTCTAATCCTTGGTCTGCTGAAACCAGAGTATATTCTGAAGCAGATTGCCTGCGCTGGAATGTGTTCTGGTTTTAATGGGGCAAGAATTAGAACACACTCTGAAGCCTACTCCAAATCCCAATTCCCAATTGCTCTAGTATTTCTTTTTTTCTTGTACTTTTATGTTTTAACTTTGGTCATTATAAGAAATTTTACCCCAAGGAAATTTTGAAAAGTCATATAACCTACTAAATTAATTTTATGGAGACAAGGAAATTATTTCAGCAGAATAACAAAATTTATCATGTAGTACAACAATGTATAGTTCCAAAGCGTCCTTGTGGAGAAAAGTAGAAACTGTCACTGTGTCACCACGTTTCATTTAAATACTGTAAAATTGACAAAAGAATAAAATTTTCGTGTGTATCAAGTTAAATATTTAAATAAAGACTTATATTATGCAGAATAATATTTTGATATTAAAAATATAATTTCTCTCATGAAACATCACTGTTTCAAGCTACTGAAACTGAGCAGGGACACGCGACGACACGAACTGATCTCAAAGTTTTAAAAATTCATGTCTTGTTTAATACAAGTAATTCTCACACCAGATTTTCAATAATCGTCATAACCTTCAATGAAATTTTATAAAAGATAAAAAAATATTTTTTGAGCCATTGCTGAAATTTATATTCGGTTTGTCTGACCTACAACACATTCACTCTCTCGCAATTCACAAACCACAAACCCCAAATTACATTGCAATATCCTTTCTTAAACGCTTAAAACATATAATCATACGAAACCACACACACACAATAACTTCAAACTGGACGGAAACTCTCAAGTCTCAACCCAACAGTCTGACTAAACCCGTCGTTTACATAAGCACATAAGGTGATACCCGACCAATTCGGCGGTTTCCCCAGTAACGAAAACGAAAACGCAAGACCAAGAGCAGAAAGCCGTCTGACCCACATTGTGAGAAATGAGATAATCACGTGAAATATGCGAGCGCTTAATTATATCACTCGCTATCTGAATTAGTAGCTCTTAGTCACACACCGTAAAACAGTTGTCGTTACTGCCAGGTTGCTACATCTAGGCGTGGTGTGCTTGCGAGAAAAATAATTAAATGTTGCGGGTATTGAAATCTTGATTTGATAATGGTTTAAGTTTTCCGTGAAACAGAATGTTTTAACTGATTTGGAAATATATTTTTTTTCTATAACCTATATAAAATGATGACATTTCATACGTCCAGTCAGTTGCAGAAACATCACATTTTATCTCAAGGGAGAAAAGTATTAGTATTTCTATCCCTTGAGATAGAAATACTTTGTCACCAACACAACAAGTTGACAAATGCGATAACATTAGAACAAGTAACAACCTACTACTCTATAATTAATTTAAAATATGCTGTTTCCATTTTCTTATTGAATTTAATTTTTGAAATATTTTACAGTGATTATAGAAAAAAATATTGTATTATATACGGGGTAAATAACAAATTTTAGCGCTCTGTGATTGTAAGCCTCCGCTACGCGTCGGGATACAAATGTCACACCTGGCGCTAAAATCTGATACTTTTACCCCTTATATAACAAATATCTATTGTTTTTCATTCCGAACAAGAGATTAATTTTAGGTTTCGTTCACCTGTAACAAACAATTGCTCAATAAAATGTCGTTATATTAGTCATGTACTCATTATTTAATTCATGAGACAGGACAGATTAGATTAGATAAAAATAAAAATGTCCCATTATTTCCCACGGGAGCTAATACATTATTTCTCTTCCTCTCATAAAATTTTCAAAAAAAGTGAACTAAAACAAAGGACACGAAGGCAATTATACAAAGTGTTTCGCACATACTAGACACTTTTTTTTACGAAGAATTGACAGCGGCCCTCAAAATTTTTATAGCTTATACAATTTTCGAAAAATTAAATCATGAATGATAACATTTTACTAAATATGATTTATTATTATTTCCCTATTATACGAACATATAATCTATAGAAAAAAGTTGATATTTCGCATAAATTCTATATCATCGGAATACTCCATTATTTACCCAAAATTAACTAGTCGTTTAAGTATTTTCAACTGTAATTACACAAGAACTTTTTATTTTGTCGGATAAATTTCTGTTGATCACGAAACCTTGTTACCTAGCAATATGATAAAAAACTATTTTAATAAAACCACGACGCTATAGGTGTATAGTGATTTTATTGTTTTAACAGTTTTTGAGTCAAATTGCTGTCAGGTTACAAGTTCGAGTTGTCAAAGTGAAATTTATCCAAAGAAAATTAAAATTTAAAATTCGGCTAGATAATTTAACGCCAAATAATATAATAACATTAATGTAGTTAGTGTTTTGATCTGGTTGCTAGGAGAAAGGTAAATAACTTTTTATCACGTGCAAAAAGTTACTTTATTATCCGCTGTCAAAACAATAAAATTGATTTTTTATAATTATTTTTGACAAATGTTTGTTATTATTTTTAAAATAAATTTTGACAATAACAAATAAATTGAGTAATAATTATATACAAATTATAACTTTTAAAAATGTCTGCTTTTAAGAATAACGAGTGCACAGACATCTGCTGACGTATGGACAAATGTGATAATTTGAAACGTCCGTAAATTTTGAAATGTGACACTTTGTATGGTAAAATTAAACCATAGGCGGGTAAAAAAATTTATGATAAAATTTTGAAGAAAACAGTTATAAATAAATGTTTAAATGTTATTGCACTCGACAAGTTAAATTTAACGTAGTAATTTCTGTTACATCCTTTATTAGACGTACTTATTATAAATCAAAAAGAATTTTGTTGAAAGGTGTAAATTCAAAAATTATTATTATTTATTAACATTTATTTGACATGATAATTGTTTTTCGCTACCGCTTATTTGGTAACCATGGTCACCTAGATCAATAATAAATTATTGTTAACCATGGTCAATGTCACTTTTATAGTAATTCAAGTCTTTAAATCCAAATATTTTTTGAATCATTTAACTCAAGAAAAGTGTAAAGTATGGATTCACAATTTAAATATGCCGTCTAAATTAAATAAGTAAATCAAATAAACCAAATTAAAAATCAAAAGTGACGTTGACAAACTGAAACAAATATAAAAACAAAGACAGTCTACTTTATTTTTGTGAATATTAAGAAATAAATTAATGTTTTGTCAAAATGTTTGTTATTGTCAATATAATTTTTCTTAGTAGGATTGGATTCGAAATGCTGTAGTGAAAAAAATAATATATGTACCACAGTTGAGAAGACCATTATTGACCAGCGCCTTATGTCCCTCGGTTCCTCCGTACTTCGGGATACAACTTGGCGCTAGGTCAATAAAAATATTCTTCTCGACCTTAGTGTATAATATGCTATTGTTTTTTTTTTTGGTATTGGAATTTACCTAACAACCAGTGCTGCTCAAAATGTTATTTTTTGCAGATTACCGTTAATTTTACTATTTTTAAGAAAAAAATAATGATTAATGATCAGTCCTTTAAATACTACATACACTTAAATGTTGTGTACAAATAAGTATTTCCCTTAAATATAAACAATTATTTAAAATTTTACTAAATACATTCTACAGACACCTTTTATTATAAAAGATAAACCGCATGGATTATTATTGAATTAAATCAATTCATTAATTTCAGTCAGAACTGTATCACTGAAAAACAAATCCTACTTTCTTATATAATATTAAAAATACCTTGTATAAGAACATGTTATATTTATGTACAAATTTTTGTGATGAATTTCTCTAATGCAAAACAAGTGCGATGGCCGGGAATCGAACCCGGATCAACTGCTTGGAAGGCAACTATGCTGACCATTACACCACCATCGCTGTGTAGAAAGAACTTTCTCTTACTGAACTTGCAACTTGACAGACACACTCGATTACACTTTACATTGACAGTTGAATGTTGTTTCTCTAACCATTTGTACAGATAAATTTTGACCTAAAATTCAATAAAAGTTTTAAGTAAAAGGAAAATATATATTGATTTATTGATTACATTAAATGTAAGAATTACGAAATATTTATTAAGTAGAACAGAGTAAACTATAGCCACATAAATTATGGTCAGAAATAATTAAGAACAAATTATTACAAATTATAATAGCAGTTTACTATGAACATAAAAATTGTTATTGCAAATTATTAAATATTTGTGGTACAATAAACATTTTATACATTCATTTCATATACGAGTATAATAAACTTCTTATTCTATACTGGCAGTTTATTTTATCAATACACATAGAGTATATTATTACTATAGTTACGGTGAAAATTGATTGACAGCAATGTATTAAAGCGTTTATTTTATGAGTAAACAAAGTGATAATTAACAAAGGCTAAAAAAGTATTTGATATTAATTAAAGAAATTATTTATTTATGTTTAACCCGTTTTTGCCCAGGTTTTAAATTTTTTTATTTAAACTTTTTTTTTCTTTTTTTCGGTGTTAGAAAGATCTTTTAAGAAGAAAGTTATACTTTTTTATGTATTTTTTTTATTAATTTTGATTATAATTAGTGTTCCAATAATGGAACGATGGGCATGGTAGGGTACATGTATTCTATACATAGCCGCTATGACAAACATTTATTTAAATGTAAAATATAAAACAAAACTAAATTATAAAATAGATTAATATTTAAAAAAACTTGATTTAAGCTACATGAAATTTTTTAAAACAATTTTCATGTAAATTTACTTTGCATTTTTCACATGATTTTGTACAATTCTTTTTGCAAAGAGCACATCTCTTCTGTTTCTCTGCTGAAATTATCCAGTGATCTTGTCTGTCGAATCGAATTTGATCTGGAACTCTGCACGATATCTCTTTGTGTGTAATTGGTCGACCTCCACTAGATAAAGGAGTGCCATATTTAGCTAGATAAACCTGTACTATTTTTCTTCTGAATGACAAAAGATCATATTTGCTGCCATAGTTTTTTCTATAAATTTGCCACGCATTGTGTACAGCTGTATCAATTCCAAATGCAAAGAGCGGCCACCACCACTTTTTCGATCTTATGGATATTCTATAGTTATCTATGTTTTCGTCCATTCTGTCCACACCTCCCATGAATTGATTATATTGTGAAACAACATAGGGTTGAGTAATTGGCATTTTCTTTTTTTCTTTCGAAATCCAACGGTTTGCTTGTCGAGTAGGATTTATGCCATCACAATTACTAACCATCAACACAATTCTGTTATCATTCCACGAAGTTATAAGACAGTTATTATTTGTATCTGTACAATAATTGAAATAGCCTCGCTCCTTCTTCTTCATGTCTTTTTCTGACATAATAGGATATGACTCAATTCTATTATATTTTATGGTACCCGTGTATCCAAGTCCTCTATTATTTAGATAATCAACAAGTTTCAAGGACGAAAAAAAACGATCACCGTAAATTTTGAAAGGTAAATTTGCTGGAAGAGTATCTACCAAGTTCATAATAACAGAACCACCGAATCCCAAATGTGTTTTAGTTGTTGTTTTGGTGGTAATATCAACGCTGTGATCACCTTTCTGTGCTTTATATAACAACGTCATCTCTGTCAGATATTCAAACATAGTATCATCGAAAAACAATTCGAAACAAGAAACAACATCATCTGC
Source organism: Stenolophus ochropezus (assembly GCA_035578165.1). Classification (NCBI taxonomy): domain Eukaryota; kingdom Metazoa; phylum Arthropoda; class Insecta; order Coleoptera; family Carabidae; genus Stenolophus; species Stenolophus ochropezus. Next base: position 25,795,884 of record JAQOWZ010000008.1, read on the forward strand.
AACTATAGTATTTATATTAGAAGCGAACGTAGAAGTATTTGCTATGAGATCGGCATTATGTTGCCAGTTTCTGACTTTAGGAGTTTTAATTTTTTTACGTAGTTCTGATAGAGGTATATTATATTCATCGTCGTTATCACTTGAATCGCTTTCATTTCCTAAATTCAAGGTTTGCCCTCTATGAGTAATTGTTGCTATCGCTTGAGCTTGAAGTTGCTGACTATTCAGATTATTTACGTTAACTGCACCCTCATCGTCATCTCCACTGTCTTCTGCACTCTCCCAACCATCATCTGGTGGTGTTATGAAAACGTCCGCCTTCCAAAAATCTTCGTCCTCTAATAATTGAGCTATATCTTCGGTTGTTAAAGGTCTACAAATAATAATAACACCTGTACCCTACCGTGTCCATTGTTCCAAAATTGGAACATTATTAATTATATTGTAATAAAAAATTTGCAAAAAGAAATACTCATAATTGAATAATTAATATTTGATTACAGAGATATTGACAATATTTATAATACATAATAATTGATTTTTAAAAAACAGTTATTCAAAAATTACTTACTTTTTATGAGCCATTATCCTCTGGTTAAAAAGCAAATATTTAAAATTGTATTTATCACGTTTTTACCCTTTTTCTTTAAGTGAAACGAGAACTGTACTTTATTTGAAGCACACTGAACACGGAATGATACGAAACTAAACCTACCAAATCCCTTTGTATATATTAACTTGCAAAATCTTGCATGTTCCAATAATGGAACTATGGGAAAAAACGGGTTAAACAGTTACACCCAGATTCATAAAAGCCACTAAGGCTAATTAGTTAGTCCCAAAGTTATATCCCTTGTTAATATCCTGAAATGTCAAACTAATTCCAATCCCAATTCATAATAAGGATTAGGTATACTTAGTTCCGAAGAAAACTCCACTAGTTTGGTGGAATTAGCAATATTTGTAGATGATTATCAACATTTCTAAATGATACTGACACTAAGGAAGATTTGTGATGATATTAGACAATAAGTAAAATGTTTTGATTACGAGTACACGCATGCGCAAAGTATTCATTGAATTATGGTTATAATCAGTTTTTTTATTATTTTTTTTATTAAATTTGATTAACTTGAACAGAGACGTTGAAGTTAATATTTTTTATTTCATAATGTAGTAATTAAATATATGTATTTCATTTCAAAATGATTTGATTTTTACAATGTCCAGTGGAAGATCGAGATAAACGTCAAAAATCAGAAAAAAAAATGAATTACTACATTATAATAGTTATTTGTGTATCAAGAGTGTAAAGTGAATCTTTATTGCTTGTGTTCGTAAATTGAAATGCAAGCGTAGCGAGCGCTACAATCGAGCTAGAGCAATAAAGATACTTTACGCTAGAGATGCACATACAATTTTTCTACGACTTTACTAACGAAATAAAAAATAATAATACCTATTTAGTAAGTTCAATTCAATCTTAACCAATTTCCTGTTTTGTGTTGCTGTAACCATGACGATATGAGTAAATAAATAATCTAAGCGAGCAAATTAATTACTTTACCGCTCGTTGCTATGGAGACGCGCCGTAAAGTATTTATTTGTTCGTTCCACAGTCATTGACTTTACGATGACAAAAGAGAGCATAAATATCAATTTTTCATGGTGGTCATAGAAAAAATATAAAAGATCAACCTACTAGTCGTGGTGTTCGATTGATTTTGAAATGTGACGAGTGTGACAAGTATTCCCTATGATTAGGTACTTATAAAATAAACGCTTTAGTACATTGCCGTTTTGCCGTCATTCTGTAACTATAACTATGGTAATGAAATTAATCCATATTTACTGATAAAATAAACTCCCAGTATATTTAGAATATAGAGTTAAAATTTATTTGATATGTTTATAATGTATTTACCACGCACAATATTTTTGTAGAAACCAGTTACATATACAAGTAGTATTTCTCGATTAACTACTTAATTTTTATGCACAGCTTGTATGAATTTTCTATTTTTTATTTACATGTAACTAGAAATACCATATGTACTCTAATGGGAATTAAAAATGTGCTAGTTGTGTTAAATGTCAATATTTATCTTGACCTTATATTGGCCTGGAATACGTATATGTAATTCTGGCTGCTTTCTACAAAATAAGTGTTGTGGTCGCCAGGTGCGGCCCATGTAAAAGCACTGCGGAATTGCAGCAAATATATTTATTAATTTATTTATAATTGCATATAATAATTAATTTTATCATGAACAATTTTATACAGGGTGTTGATTTTATTTTGTCCACTATTGCTGTCTCGAGAATTATAAGAGCTATGAGGTCGGTTAAATTAGCAAACAATTTCTATTTTACAACACTATTAACATGAAACAAACAAAAAAATTTTAAAACCAGTGGTTCTGAAAATACTTTTTTATTTTAAATGTGAACCTATTTTTATTGGCTTCTTCAATAGAGAATTTTATTTTAAATTCAATGATATAATATTATCATACCTTAACATAACGATTTTTTGAGAAAAATGCATCTGAAGTTTTATATTAATTTGATTAAAATATGACAATAATAAGAGTGCCATGACGGAAAAAAAACGGAATACAAGTCATTTTTTAACCTAGAATTAGAGTGCCTTGAATTAAATATGTGAATAAAAGTATAATGAATGAAATAAAACAGTTTATAGTTTTTTATTTTAATAAGACAGTTATTGTCACTTAAAAAACAAAGTATTCACATATTTAATACAAGGCACTCTAATTTCAGGTTAAAAATGACTTGTATTCCGTTTTTTTTCCGTCATGGCACTCTTATTATTGTCATATTTTAATCAAATAAATATAAAACTTCAGATGCATTTTTCTCAAAAAAATCGTTATGTTAGGGTGCGATAATATTATATCATTGAATTTAGAATAAAATTCTCTATTGATGAAGCAAATAAAAAATAGGTTCAAATTTAAAATAAGAAAGTTGGGACCCGTATTTTCAAAACCACTGGTTTTAAAAAAAAATGTTTGTCTCATGTTAATAGTGTTGTAAAATAGAAATTGTTTGCTAATTTAACCGACCTCGTAGCTCTTATAGTTCTCGAGATAGCAATAGTGGACAAAATAAAATGAACACCTGTATAGTATCGTATAAAAGATTATAAGAATGCTCCTAGCAACACTTAAGAAGGGCGAAGAATGCTAGCAGGACTGTTTTTATTGCAGTGTCACACCCTCTAATGAACAATATTCAAACAATATTAATAGACATATGCCTATCTTTATTTTCTCTGTCTGGCATACCGGAAACATAAAAAACCAAAGTTATGTTTTGTGTAGTTATATTTTGTCGTTGATCGAAACATGCATTTATAGTGTCTTTGAAAATTTCGTAAGTTGCACCCCCATGATTTAAAGTCACGAGCCACCACTGGTGCTCACAACAAGAGAGGAATTACCGAGAGAATGAAAAGTTTTTCACTATCAGTTGAAGAGCTTGACAATTTTGATTAATTATTTATCTGTATATGTTTTTGCGAAGAATAACTGAGTTGCAGTAGTCCAAATAAGTTTTTTTTTATTTTATCGTTTTGTTTATTAGTATCACATTTTCTTTTTAATTATTTATTTATTATTACGAGAATCAACAATTTAACATCAATAAGAGGTTCCCACAACTGTCTAATGGGGTAGGTGACCATAATGAAATTCTATATTATCTTCAAAAGTTCTAATTTTATCGGACGATTTTGACAAATTTTTATTTCGTATTTTGTTCAATTCTTCAAATATATCGGTTATATAAACAAATTTATTAAATCAAAATTCATTTTTCTACAATTCACAAAATTCAAGTTCGGTTTCTCAAAAAAAGTAGTAGTAGTACTTTCAATTTGTAAACACGATTCAATACTCATTCTTTGGAGAACTATTTGACATCAGTTTGAAGAAGAATGTTCAAATACTCAGTTCGTCATTAGGTGCTAAATTTCACACCAAGACCGCGGCATCCCTACAATTATTGAAAGGCACCCTAAGGTGTCATGGTACCCATTTTGAGAACTATTCGTTTAAAATCACTTTAAGTTTTAAGAAATATCATTGAACTGTCTATTGTAAACGTAGCCAAGCGTGTCTAAAGTCAAGTTGCAAGTTCAGAAGAGAAAGGCCTTTCTATACAGCGATGGTGGTGTAATGGTCAGCATAGTTGCCTTCCAAGCAGTTGATCCGGGTTCGATTCCCGGCCATCGCACTTGTTTTACATTAGAGAAATCTATCAAAAAAAATTATACATAAATATAACATGTTGCTATATAAGGCATTATAAATATTGTATAAGAAATACATATTTATTTTTTACATTGCTATATGAGTACGAATTCATTTTGGGTGTGGTTACAGTCATATGTATGATAAGAGAGAAAAACTGATAAAATTAAAATTTATAACCTTGTTCATTATTAGAAAAAAAATCAATCGTTTTTATCATGGCTATAAAATTTGTGTATAGTATGTTAGATATAAAATAAAAAAAAAATATAAATTTTAATAGAAATTTAGAAAATACTTCTTAAATTTATTAAATTAATGTGTTTTTGTAAAACAATTGTACATATAATTTATATGTAACAATTACATATGAATATTTAATTATTTCCTTATGATAACTATATGATTATACTATTTCATAACTATTATCATTGAATACATAATTATATGTTTAATGACATTGTACAAGTAGCTATGTGAAAATATATTTCCATATATGCGCAATAAAATATGTAACATACTTGACATACAGGGAAAGCTGGTTGACTGGTCTAGTTAGATTCAAACTAAGTGTATTATGAGTTCTAGAGTTCTATTCCCATTGTCTCACATTATTAACTAGAATTAAATAGAATAGTAAAAAAAAGTACTGGAACTACGTTAAATAAATATATTGTATGGTTTTTTTTCTACCAAATAAAGTCGACAGTATTTTGTTTATAAATTTTTCATTATCTATTATTGATTTATAAAAATTTTAATAGACTTTAAATTAAATAAATACAAATATAAGCATAAACACATTTTTCTGTAAAATAATTAAATGTACTAAAAAACATTATGCAGGTAGTAAGTTTTAAGAACCTAACCATTGGAATCTCGAGAACCGTAGGAGATGCGAAGTAGGTTAAATTGGGGCAAAGTTGCCCATTTCAATCACGTATTTGTTTCCCAGAAAAATGCATAGGTCACTAGATATGAGCAAAACATTGATTTTGGCAAATTTACTTTTTGAATTACAACTTTCTTGTTTCAATTCATACACGTTTCTAATTTCGACATTTAACAAATACTTTTTTGCTAGGAACTGACAGCAATTCTTAAATTTTTTGTAACTCGAATACTTTTCAAAAAAAATCATGTTAACTTTCAATTTTCATATGGAGCTCAGAGTTGTATTACGTACTGTTAAATAGAATTTTTTTTATCTTTCCTATGATGTGAAACAATATGTACTTTGAAATGAAAATGAACTAAGAAATTTGAAAATTATTTAATTAATTTTAATCATTTTGGTCAAGTGTGCTTTGGAAACAAAATCGAAAATTTTTTGTTTTAAACAAAATTTTGACTAATCAATTCAATTAATGGGTAACTGTGCATTTTACTGACAAAATTTTCAAAGGAAACCAAGCTGAATATGTTAGGAGTTTAATATGTTATGCCCCGACATAAGCCGATTACTTTAGAAACACATCTTCAGCGTTACCCAGAAAGGCTACGTATTTTCTTCTGTTTTTTATAAATTTAAGCGAATATTGAATTGAACTGTTAAAAATTTGTTTGAAAACAAAATATTTTTGGTTTTGTTTCCAAAGCACTCTTAGCCAAAATTAAATAAAATCAATAATTCTCTGTTTTTTAGTTTCTTTTCATTTTAATGTACATGTGTTTTATATTGTTGAAGAGAAGAAAATCTCTAACAGTATTAAAGGCAACTTTGAGCCCCATTTGAAAATTGAAAAGTTAGTATTAATTTCTCGAAAAGTGTCGAGCAATAAAAATTTGAAGGACCGCTGTCAATTCTTCGTAAAAATGTGTGTGTCTGAATGTGCAAACTAGAAATTTGTATCCTGTTCAAGCGCCATAAACAGTAGTACATTTGTACATTAGAATTAAATATGCATTGTTAAACAAATTTATAATTTATTTTCTTTTCAGGTTACTACGTGGATCCAGAAAACTGTCGTTGGTTCTTCGCTTGTTTAGACCATGGCCAATCAGAGCTGGTAGCCTACGAATTCCGTTGTCCCTTCGGCTTGGTATTCGACGAACAAAACCTCTTATGTCAATGGCCTTGGTTGGTACCATCTTGTGATGGTGCTGGAACCGGATTGGAACTAGACTCAATTGAGTACTACGGAGGAGGAGCGACCCTAGTTTCGGGTGTGGCTACCGGACAAGTAGCTACCGGACAAGTAGCCTTAGCAGGGCAGTTGGACAACTACGATGGTTTGGGAAATTTGGGTGTGGTAGCTCTAGGTGGTTACCAAGGAGATATTAATTCCTTGAAGAATAGTTTACAAGATCATGGAATTTCAAATATTGAATTGGGTGTAGGTCTGCAGAATGTCTATGCACAAGATGCAAATATTGGACTTTCCAACCTTAATTTGGGTATAAATTCAGGACAAAATATTGGCGTGTTACATACAAACACACAAGATTCTAATATTGGTTTGTCTGGACTAAATTTGGGTGTAAATTTAGCTGAAGGTAGTTTAGGTTCTGGGCATATTCAATCAGGTCTAGGTTTAGGTCAAACTGGTACTGCTAGTTCATATAGTAATATTGAAAATTCTGGTTTATCGTTAGGCCAAAATTCTGATCTAAATTTACAAGTTGGCTTAGAAAATAGTCAAGATAATATTGCTCTGTTAAATGTTCAAGGAAATACAGGCCAAGGAATTTCAGGATTATCTAGTTCTGACATTAATTTAGGACTTCTAGGTTCAAAATCTGGAGTGTCTGTTGTAGATTCAGGATTATCTGGCAATTTGGCGTCATCTGATATTAATGTTAACAACTATGATAACAATGAAGCTATTCTAGTAAGTACTGCTAGACCCATAGAACAACAAGCAGTACTAGTTGATTCAAATATTAACAATCAACAAGTACTATTAAACAATGCACAATCTTCAAATGTGTTACTAAGTAATGAACAATTAACTGGAAATAGTGCTAGTAGTTATCAAGCAGTACAACATGTACCTACAAAAGTATCAAGTGTTGTAGTACCAGTACAATCGGTACAACTAAACCAAGCACATTCTGGAACTTTAGACTACAATTATCAATACGCTAATGAAGCAAAATATGTGGAACAACCAATTATATCACAAGAAAAAGTAGTACCAGTTTCGTACGGTACAACCATCCAAAGACCAGTACAATACGCACAAAACTACATAGCAGTAACTCCCAAATCAGAAATATTAGTGAACAAATATCAAACTCAGGTACAACCTGTAGTACAAGCAGTACAACCACTAATACTAAAAGGACAAGGTCAATCACAATCATATGCATCTATTCATCAATATCAGACACCTGTAGTACAAAAAGTACAACCTGTAGTGCAAGTGCAACAATCGGTACAACCTGTAGTACAAGTACAACAATCGGTACAACCCGTACTGCTACAATCTCAAGGACAAAAAGCACAATCATACTCTACGGTTGAACATTATCAAAGTCCTGTAGCACAACTAGAAACTGTACAACCTGTTGTACAAGTACAACAAGTACAACGACCAGTAGTACTGCAAGAAAATGCCAAATCAAATTCATATTCTTCTATTCACCAGTACCAGACTGGAGTACAACTGGAACAAAAAGTACCTATTGTTCAACAAGAAATTGTACAACCAATTGTACAACAATCTGTACAACCTGTAGTACTACAAGAAGGTGCCAAATCAAATTCATATTCGTCCATTCAACACTACCAGACTGGAGTACAACTGGAACAAAAAGTACCTATTGTTCAACAAGAAATTGTACAACCGGTTGTTCAGAAAGTACAACCAGTAGTACTACAAGCACAAAATCAACATTCTAACTCATATTCGACTGTGAATCATTATCAGACACCTGTAGTACAAGTAGAACAAAAGGTACAACCTATAGTACAACAAGAAGTTGTACAACAACCAATTGTTTATGAACAAAAAGTACAACCAGTAGTATATCAAGCCGGAAATACTCACTCTAATTCATATTCTTCCGTAGAACATTATCAAAGTCCTGCTGTTCAATTAGAACAAAAAGTAGTACAACCTGTTGTGTATGAACAGCGAGTACAACAGCCCGTTGTACAAAAAGTACAATCTGTACAGCCTGTGGTACTTCAAGCAGAAAAGGCACAATCGAATTCTTATTCTGTTATAAATCATTATCAAAGTCCTGTTACATTGGAACAAAAAGTGATACAACCTGTTGTACAACAGCCTGTTGTATATGAACAGCGAGTACAACAACCTGTTGTGTATGAACAGCGAGTACAACAACCTGTTGTATATGAACAACGAGAACAACAACCTGTACTTCAAGCAGAAAAGGCTCAATCGAACTCGTATTCTGTAATAAATCATTATCAGAGCCAAGTTGTACAACCAGAACAAAAGGTAGTACAACCTGTTGTATATGAACAGCGAGTAGAACAACCTGTTGTATATGAACAACGAGTACAACAACCTGTTGTACAAAAAGTACAATCTATACAGCCTGTAGTACTTCAAGGAGAAAAGGCACAATCGAATTCGTATTCTGCAATAAATCATTATCAAAGCCAAGTTGTACAACCTGCAGTACAACTCGAACAAAAGGTAGTACAACCTGTTGTACAACAGCCTGTTGTGTATGAACAGCGAGTAGAACAACCTGTTGTATATGAGCAACGAGTACAACAACCTGTTGTACAAAAAGTACAATCTGTACAGCCTGTAGTACTACAAGGAGAAAAGGCACAATCGAATTCTTATTCTGTAATAAATCATTATCAAAGTCAAGTTGTACAACCTGCAGTACAACTGGAACAAAAAGTAGTACAACCTGTACAACCAGTAGTACAAAATGTAGAAACAACTTATCAATACCAATCACCTGTAGTATACGAACAAAAAGTACAACAGCCTGTTGTATACGGACAAAAAGTACAAGCCGTACAACCAGTAGTACTAAAAGAATCTGCTAGATCTAATTCTTATTCCTCAATAAATCATTATGTTAGTCCAACAATTTATGAACAAAGAGTACAACAGCCCGTAGTACAACAACAAGAAGTTCTAATTCAGAAACCTGTTGTACCAGTACAAAAACAACAATCCTACAGTTCGTATTATTACCAAGCTCCAGTAGTACAACAAGAAATCAGAACACCTGTAGTACAAAAAGTAGTTCAACCAGTCGTAACACCTAAATATGAACCAGTGCAGGTAGTACAAAAACCACAAACCTATCAATCTTACTATCAAACGCCTGTTGTACCGGTAACTCCAGTAGTACCAGTTGTCAAACAACCAGCTGCTTTCAAAGTAGTACAACCTGTAGTACCTACGGTAAGAGTAACACCTAAGTACGAATCATACAGTGATATCCAACATATAACACCTACGGTACAACCCATTACATATGAAGCAAGAGTACCAGTTGTAGAACCGAAAATTGTACAAAAGATAGTACAACCTTTGTATGTATCTTCAACTCCTAGACCTGTTAGTACTTACTACGTGTCTACTCCAAGACCTACAACACCCAGACCTGTTAGTACTTACTATGTATCTACTCCAAGACCTAAGCCAGTAGTATATGTAAGTACAACACCTAAATACGCAGTATTCCAAGAATATGTACAACCGAAACAAACATACGAAATTCAAAAAGTTGTACAACCTGTAGTACAACCAGTAGTTAAACCAAAAATAGTAGAATCTTACACTTACATTCCTTCTAAGGTAGTACAAGAAGACAGACAATACTTACCTCCAGTAGTACAAGAAAGCAGAGAGTACTTACCTCCAGTAGTACAAGAAAGTAGAGAGTACTTACCTCCAGTAGTACAAGAAAGCAGAGAGTACTTACCACCTGTTAGTACTTCTAGAACATATACACCAGCTAAAGTTGTAAGTACAACTCCTAAACTGGCTGTACTTCAACCTGTACAAAAAGTACGACCAACGGTAATCAGCGAGTACCAATACGAAAACCCAGAGTTTGCTCATTACGAATCTAACCTTAATTTCAATTCTGCTCAAGATTTGTCTTATGAAAATGTTTATTTGAGTACCGAACGACCTATTTCTACTGTTAAGGCAGTACCTATTAAGAGTTATCAAACAGATATTATATTAACAAGTCCCAGACCTACTTTTGTTAGTACCATTGCTCCTGTTGTCAAACAAACACCAGTTCTAAAAACAAAAGTTGTCGCTGTCAACAAATTCCAAACATATGACGATCAATACTTGGTTAGTACTCCCAAACCAATTTATATATCAACGCCAGCAGTATCAACTGAAGTACCATTAGGTTCATTCAGGTACTATGATAGTAGGTACGATACATCTGCTCAAAACGAATTCTTAAAAGAGGTAGTACCAGTTACTTCAACAATCAGGCCAGTACAACGCCAGAAAATCGTTAGTACCACTACACAAATACCTTTAGACTCATACGATTATGATTTTGATGCTCAGTATGTTGTAAGTACTAAACCAACAATAGCTACAACATACAGACCTAGAACAAGATATACTACTGTATCTACAACGCAAGGATATGAAGATATTGATTACGTTAATACAACACAAAGAATTATTCCTAAGAGAAAGAAAATTACAACAACTTTAGAACCAGAATATATAGAAATAAGTACTGCTAGACCAGTTAAAATTACTCCTAGACCAAAAACAGTTGTACGAGTTAATGATTTCCATCCATTTTTAACAACTAAATTGGGTGCACAATGTGTTTGTACTTCTAACACTTTAAAACTAAAATCCAAACAAACTGATGATGATTACAACCAAGAATACGATATAGAACTACCAGAAAATGTCCCTATTAGAAAAATAACATCAAGCGGACGTATATCATCCCCAGATTTAGAAGAACCAGGTGTATATGTTGTTGACAGTTCCGACTACGACGAATACGAACCTAGAAAAGTTGTACCTGTCACAAAATCACCTATCAGAACAACAACCAATGCTGTAGTACCCGCACCAACACCAGAGTACTCCATTAGACGAAAAACAACAGCCAGACCAATTCAAAGTACAACAGTTGCTGAAATAGTCGACGAAGTCTTCATCCGCAAGTCCTCAAAAGAAGCAAAGATTGCCGAAGCAGTAAACGAAGGTCTCAAAGCCATCAAAGGCATCGTGAAAGAAGCAGTCAGAGAAGAAGTCCGCAACTTTGACCGTTATGGACCCGGTGGTTGGCGATCCAGAGATGAAACTCTTCAAGGTTCCGTTGATTGTCAAAGAGCGGGTCTTTTCCGACACCCGACACAATGTAACAAGTTCTACGCGTGTCACTGGGATTGCAAGAAACAGAGGTACACTCTACATGTGTTCAACTGTCCTGTCCATTTGACGTTCGATACGACCCAAGGTGCATGTAACTGGCCCTCGAAAGGACCGGCTTGTTCCGATAATACACTGTTGCCAAGTTCGTAATATTACTAAAATATATGGGGCACTAAGAGAGTGACGTCACAGAGAATTTATATTGAGGATTTACAGGGTTAAACAAATCTCAATGGTTTCAAAAAGTACAAAGCAAAAATGAAATGTAGCTATTAGGTAACCTTTCCGTCCTGTAAAACTTATAAACATCTATTTCTTTGCCATTATTGATATAACTTTTGATTACTAGATGTAGACAAATCATAATCAGAATATGACATTTTATTTTATAGTTTTGTTTGTAGTAATCAAAACTAATAATTCTTACCTATACATTATTCAGTTTTTAGAAAAATGTACACGTTTAAGATGTGTTTCTGTATTACATACTGAACTTTAACATTTATTACATCAATGAATATCTATTTACACAATGTTTAGTTATACTTTCGCAGTTTGTTTACCTAATTTAGTCGAGTCTATGAGACTTTTTTTTATTATTTATTAATATTTCAATAAATTGAAACTCGTATTGTAATATAATAATATTGTAAACAAAGAACAAAAAGGAAAAACTGTATACTGTATATAATCTATAAATTGATTTTTGAAACATGTGAAATAATTGTTGTATTTATCACAAAAGGAAAGCACTTTTCCCACAATCACTTGAATGGTAAAAAGATACGCTTTCCTGTCTACTTTGACGAGTAACTATTATTCTTTTATATATTATAAATTAATCAATTTACAGGTCAGGTACTCAGAAATCTTCGAAAAATTAGCAATTCTGCTTCTAAGGAGACTTAAATTTATTAAAAATAATGAAGATAGGTCGGGAGGCAAAAATTATTGTTTTTCATTTCTAATTATGTATGAATATGTATGTATTAGATTAATTTTATCTTATAAAATGATTTAAGTTGTTGATTATATTCATTTTTTGTGTATATGTACTTAATTAAGATCTCATGGGTATTAAGAATTTTAGAATGAACTTATTGAGTACAATGGGGTAAAATTTACTATATGACGTCACTCTCTTCACCTCTCGGTTAGAATATGGTTAAGGGTGGTGTATATATGTTACCATTTCATGCTTCATTCATGTATATTTATTAATTTATTTATGTAGAGCTTGATAATAAATTTTTATATGTTAAGTGTTACAGGTTTTTTCTGTTCCTCTAAAATATTTTTATATTTTTCTAAAATAGGAGTAACTTCTTCTTCAACAAACTCTGTCACTTGTTCTGGTGCTCTTCCTGTAAAAGTAGTTGGATCTAAAATGGCGTCTAGGTCGTTTAGAATTGGCGCGAAATATGGATCTTTCTTGACTCGTTCAATCAAGTCGTTGTCAAGGCCATGTTGTTTGACTTGAGCAGCAGCTTCATGAGACAAAACACGAATTTTTTCATGGCACACTTGTCTATCACCTCCTTTTTTCACCATAGCCATTATTATATTTTCAGCAGACATAAATGGCAATTCTTGCATAACGTGTCTAGCAATTACTTTCGGATACACAACAAGACCTTGAGAAATGTTTAGTAAGGTTAACAACATGGCGTCTGCACTTAGGAACGATTCAGCTAACGTTATTCTCCGGTTGGCAGAGTCATCTAGGGTGCGTTCTAACCACTGCGTGGAATGTGTGTTGACAGCGTTTGAGTAAAGCGCCATGAGATGTCTCGCTAAGGCACAGCAACGTTCTGAACGCATAGGGTTGCGTTTGTAAGGCATGGCGGAACTACCAATCTGACTAGATTCAAATGGTTCTTCGATTTCTTTGCGACTGGCCAGCAGACGAAGATCGGAGCACATTTTGTGGACAGTGGCGCCAAGACTGGAGAGGGCGGAAACCACTTCGATGTCTACTTTACGGGAATAGGTTTGCCCTGAGAAGAGATATAGTTTTTAGTTTTCGTATTTTAATGTAACTATTTTAATTGTAAATAGTGTTGATTTCTTCATTAAACTTCTTTTAGTTTGATGCTATGTTTTCTTTATTCTTGATTTTTCTTCCAAATTTATTTACAACATTTTAATGAAAAGGGGACAACTTTTTACTTCCTTGTACGAAATTAAAGAAGTATTGTAATCGCGAAAAAAATCGGTTTTCAAATTTCAATGGAAATATACATTTTAACTATCCCTGAATCCATTTTGACTAGTTTAGGCAAGACGTCTGTATGTACATATGTGTGTATCTCGCATGACTCAAAAATGATTAACCGCAAAATTTTTAAATTTTGTATATGGGACTACTATAACATCTAGGTGCGCACATTTCTTTTCTATTGCAATCCGCAGTACCAAAAGAGCACTTTGCTTGTAGTGTTTTTTTTTCAATTTTTCGCATAACTCAAAAACAATTTGCAGTAAAATGTTGAAATTTTGATTATAGTATTGTTATAACATCTAGTTATACACCTCCATTTTTTGTTTCAATCGGACTCTTCAAAAACACATTTTATTTTTTGTGGGAAACATTTGATTTCATGTTAATAAATTGACATTGTCAACTGTCAGAATGTATTTCGGAAGAAAATATAGAACGATTAAAATAATTTTGTGTAATGTAATAAGAAAAATGATAAACATTTTAATAAAATTTTCAAAAAATGGAATTTGAAGGATTAGCCATACAATAATGTTACTTTCAAGTGAAATAAGTTTAAATGAAATGCAGCAAAAAATGTATATAATTTAGCGTAAAAGGAAGTCATATGGTCACATCAGATTTCTTTGTTATTATGAGTTGTGATTTTATTGTTATTTAATTTCTTCTAGTTTTCCAATTTTAATTTGATCCTTGATTTTTCTTTCAGATTTAATATCAAACTTTTAAGAGAAAAAATTAACGTTTATGTTAGCATATGTCCTTTTATATCTATAGATTCGAATATTCGAAAAGAGCAGTAGAATGCTGCTTCAGAAATGTCACCAAATTCAAATTTGATGCTTACATATTTTAATTTAATCGTTTCAGTTTCACAAAATAATTGAAATTACATTATCATCTCGGTATTTTATTCATTTTGCTCATTTGAAAGGCCAAACATATTGAAATAGCAAATCGTAGCATTTAAAATATATTTCATAAACTTTTATAAGACATGTTGGCGCTCGATTGTTTTGCTTGGTAATGGACCTGTTTAATAATGACTTCCACTTTGGTAATCGTTACTATGGAATTCCTTTCTTATATTTTAGGTACTTATGGGGATTGCATCCCTTAAATGGAAAATATCAAATCGAAATAGCATTTTTTTTTGTTTAAGTGTCACTTTAAATTCAAGCCTTCAAGAAATGAAAAACATATAAGTGTTATAGTATTTGTTACATCTTGCAGATCATATTGTACATATTTTAAAATTCTACTTTTATTTGTTCCATTATAATTATGAGTTTTGGAAAATATTGTAATCATTGTGCTTGTGGTACTTGTATATTTTTTAGATTTACAAAAAATGAATATCTGAAGAATACATGAATAAAATCAATATTTCTGAACCATTTCAGAACTAAATAATCTCAAGGATCTCATAATGTGGTTTAGCGTAGCAATCGCCTTAGCAACGAGCATGTCATTTTTTTGTTTGAAATCATGGAACTAATTTTGACAACAATATAAAAAATAGCGGGAAACTTTAAATACACATCAAAATACCCGTTACATCTATTTAGTTTCCCGTTATTTTCTATATCGTCAAATTTGAGGTACCATTATCAAACAAAACGACCACAGTAATATTATAATGTCAAATTAACCTACTGTTTATTTCAAATGATATTATTTTAATTTGTAAAATATTCACACTATAAATAAAAATACATTAATGGACTTACCAGTAACAGCATATCGTTTCTCGAACCCACAAAGTTGAGCAACCCTTTTATCCAGTTCAGAAACCTTCTTTCCATCTCCATCAAACAGCTGCAGAAAAGAGGCTTGGGTTCCTGTGGTTCCCTTTGCACCTCGGAACCTTAAATCGTCCCTGGCTCTACGTAAGGCACGTTCGTCCATCAGCAAGTCAGAGATCCAGAGAGTGGCACGTTTACCAACTGTGGTAAGCTGGGCTGGTTGCAGGTGGGTAAAGCCCAACGTTGGTAAGGACCTGGAGAAATGTTATCATTGAGGATGGTTTCAAAACAGTAACTATTTTAGGGATTTTATCAATAAATTTGTTGTAGATTTTACCGATCGCTATATAAATTATTAGGACACGTTACGCTACGATCGTTTTGCTAGATAACAGTAGAAAAATAGCGGGAAATTTTAAATAAATGTCAAATTTAAATTTAGCTCCATTTTTGATCTGGCACCTATTTAAAGTTTCCTGTTACTTTTTTCATTGTTATAAGTTTGCGATTTCATGATAAATAGTGGGAAACTTCAAGTAGACATCCGGAAATTGCGGAAATTATTAATAGATTAGGTTAAGATTAGCGGTTGTGATTATACATCAGAAATAATCCAAAAACAACCATTTTGTATTTAAAACTATTCTTTCTAAAATGGTCCATATTGATAGACGTCGATGCGCCGTTACAAACAGAATTTAATTATATCTTTTCGTTCCTGAGATTTTTGCTCTCAAAGTTTCACCTCAAAAGAGTATTTGGTTTGGTATATCTCTAAAATGGGTAGAGATACAATCTAAACGATTATACCAGACTATTGTATTGTATTGTGTAAAAATTACATAAACAAATGTTTTCTCCGCATATACCTCCTTTCCTTCTTTGGAACCATTTGGTAAAATGAGAAATTTGAAAAAACCGGAAATTGCTCTTGCTCGATAACTTTTTTTTCCTAAAATTTTTCATTTTCTGGTTTAATATGGATACGCTGTTCTAAAATTTTATTCAATGAGATACTTATTTTTAAATTTAGATAAATAAAATGAGATTTTTCAAACATAGCCATCTTGAGTCAATATTCGATCTCTACGACCTCACCAATCGATTCTGTGGACAAGATTACATAAGTGCACCAATTTTTATATTGATGTTTACAATGATTTTTGTGATTTTTCTCAATTTTAACCATTTTCAGTTTTTCTTTTCTAAAAGTTGTATTCATTGGAATAAAAATATAAAAATTGGTACAATTATGTAATTTTGCACGTATAATCGATTGATGAGATCGCCGAGGCCGTATCTTGACTCTTTTCTGGATCTTTTGTGACATTTATAAATTCCCAGTCAAATTCTCTGTGCTAAACTATGTTCTACGTTCTGTATCAGTTATAAATACTGAATAATTAAATTTTTGATAAATTTTTGGACTTATTAAGATATGAACCTAGGGCCTTCCCATTTCCAGTAGTATGCTCTACCAACTGTAGTTCATGAATTTTTCTCCTGTCTTTTTGTAACGTTTACAAGTATACTGTCTGTTCGATTGAATACTTGCTGACGACTTGACACACTTGGTGGGTCACGGAACCACACCGCAGTAACTAACTGAGACACTGTTTTTACATAGTAAAGTTATAACATTTAGAACCGCATGGCGATTTAACATTTTATTAATGAAGAATAAAATTTTTGAAAAATTTCATTATTAAAATACTGAATAGTCATGCAGTTCTAAATGTTGTAACTTTACTGTGTAAGAACAGTGTCTCAGTTAGTTAGAAATATGTTTTTCTTCAAACGTCATAAAAGTGACATCTTCTGTGACGTGATTGACAAGGTTGAAGTTTAATTTCTATGCCTCCGTAATATAATATTTTATTCTAGCCGCCGTATAATATTGTCGCCGCCGTATGTAGTATTGTCGCCGCCGTATGTAGTATTGTCGCCGCCGTATGTAGTATTGTCGCCGCCGTATGTAGAATCAGCCAATAAGAAGTAACTTGTACAATAGAAATCTGTAATATCGGCCTAAATGTCACTATAGAAACTAGATAACCTAAGAATAAGGTTACTAAAAATTATGAATAACTGACAGGTAACCTACATATTAAACGTCAAATAGTAGTTAATTTTTTTAAATTTCTAAGTTTGAAGAAAAAATAGCATGTGTTATTCAGAGTAAAAGTGTCTTTCTGTGCCTTGCATGCAATTGTCCGACTCGCTTCGCTCGTCGTGCAAACTTCCATGCTCGCCACACAAAGTATCACTTTTACTCTTAATAACACAATATACTATTCTCGATATGGTGAGGTATTTAATCTTACAATAAGAATTCCTGTTTGAAGAACACTCTCCACCCCAACCTACCTATACTTCTCCGCAAACTCAGTCAACCCCTGCACAGCTCCAACCACTCTAGGAATGATTATATCCAGCCCATCCCTCATGATGATAAGATCGGTATTGTCGCCCACGAAGCACGAAGTGGCCCCCAGGTGGATGATGGGAGCAGCGACAGGACACTGCTGGGCGAAGACGTGGACATGAGCCATCACATCATGCCTCGTCAACTTCTCTTCAGCTGCTGCTGCCGCGAAGTCGATGGCGTGGAGGTGGGAAGCGAGTTCGGAGAGCTGGGCGTCTGTTATAGGGAGGCCTAGTTCCTGAAAGAGAGAAATAGGTAAGTATACAGCTAAGAAGCGATGAAGTGACTTATAACTAATTAGATACCGCATATTGCTTTGTTGTGAAGTAGGAGAAGTCGGAGTAAGCTGTAAGGAGGGTGACTTAAGTTGCTTGTATATAATGCATGTTGCCTGTAATACGTTAAGCGATAGTTCTCAGCGCGAAAAATACACATCTGTACGATATGCGTGTATCAACTTTTTCCCCCGTACACACCGTACCACTACGTTCTTCAATCTCTTTCTACTTCACAACAATAACTTGAATACTGTATTACACGTCTAAATTGATTAAGAATCATTGGAAACAACTGGTAACAACTAACTATGAAAACGGAACAAAGAAAAAAGGATTTTTAATTATGAATGAAAAGTAGTCTCAATGGATATCATAGCAGCTTCGCATCTATAGCACAGAATAGTTACATACAGAAGCGACACTCCGTATCGGTACCTTTCATGTTACCCTAGTCAGTTCTAAGACCTTGGAGCATTATGTAGACCTTTAATTTTGTGCCTTACCCCATTTCTCGCTAAGATGTGACGAAACTTTTCGATTTCAAACAATGAGCCCTTTAAATTTGTACCTTCCCCCATCTCTCTCTAATTTTCGTTTCTCTGTCTTACTGTCGCTTCTGTATAAACCTATTCTGTGTCTATAGTAAATATTATATATAATCTATGGTTTCCTTATTCTTTTAGTTTTCAAATCTGCAGCCAGACGTCATCCACTTTTAATTTTTGCGCCATATACAAACAAAAAGATGACGATCTAGTTAAATATATCTGCCCCATGAGATGACCTACTTTTTAAAAATTAATTAAAAATATGATGCTTTCTTATTATGTTGTTGTAATTCATGTTTAATTTAAATAAACAGCATTTTACGTATTCTTATAATCAATAAATTAATCATGTTAACGTATTTTTATAATTTTCCTATATTTCAACAAAGGTGTTTGTATTTAATGATTCATATGATGAATATACCAAATAAAATGTTATCAAGTTATTTGTACAGATAGATAAAGCGATATCAGAAGAGATAGCAGGTCTCTTACTTAGTTTTCACCTGTTGTACGTTGGACACAATTCTGACTGTGAAATTAATTATAAACTGCATAAAAATTGATTCAAAATGAGTTCATTGCAATCAGTGGGTAGTATATTCATAAAAGCTTTGAAACTGGTAAGTATTTTTTATAATTTTTTGATTTTAAAATGGTGATTGTAAATGTTAAATTGATTAGACCTATGAAAAATGGTTACAATAATAGATATCTTTAATTGTCGACAACTATTGAATGATTATAACAAGTATTAAAGCTACAACAAGAAATTTAAGAATCAATAGTAGATTTGACATGTGAAATAATAACTATTAACAATTTACGCAGTATTATTTCAAAGTAATATTAAAAAAGTGATTGTTGAGTATTTTTTTTATTAATTGTGTAATGTATCGATAAAATGATAGCGATTTATTTGACATTTTGTTTTTTTTTTTAATAAATAAAACAAAAAACAA
This sequence comes from Stenolophus ochropezus, assembly GCA_035578165.1. Taxonomy (NCBI): domain Eukaryota; kingdom Metazoa; phylum Arthropoda; class Insecta; order Coleoptera; family Carabidae; genus Stenolophus; species Stenolophus ochropezus. The sequence goes on from JAQOWZ010000008.1 coordinate 25,815,653, forward strand.
AATTAAGTACTATAAGTAATTCATGAAAATTATTTTTAAATTAGAACCCAAAATAACTTTTATATTATTTGCAATATTTAAAAAAATATTGTGAAATCTACGGCATATAGATAACAATGTTTGTTTAATGATAATTATTGATAAAACATCAATACATGATAGTATATTATCTATATAATGGATTATTTCTATTTTTCTAAGAAAATATTACTAGATTTTTATAGTGAATTATTGGGTAGAGTAGAAACAATCACTTTTATAAAGTTTTATTTCCAATTATTAACAATTATAACCAAAATCTAGTAAAACAAAACATTTGAAATCATTTTCATAATTTTTTGATTGACAGAAATTGACTTAGAAACCGTCTATATATGTAGCTTGTTCCACAATATAGTGAAATGACACTCTCATAACAGATGACACACTAAGTCAAGAGGATTAAAGAAAATTTCAGAGTTGGAATAAATTTAGAATATGTTTTTCAAAAACAAAAAGTATTGCTTATTATAATAAACTATAATTAATAAGTAGTAATATAGATAATTAAATACACATATAAAGTCGGTTTTCAGGAGTTGATGCTGAAACTCACGTCATCAATTTCTACTGCAAGAATTATTAAACTTTTATATTGCATGTTTGTCATATACGCATGGCATAGATGAGACATTTACTCATATTATCGTACGTGTTACAGAGAGAGAGAGGGGTATATATGCTATCTGCGTCCAACAAACGACAAAAGTTAAATAGAAACAGTAGGGTAACCGCGGTAACGGATATTTTTAAATATTTAAAAAAATTAAATATGATGTTCATGTAATTAAAGAACGCGTCAACAATTTGTGCTTTATTGTATGTTGGTAGTTTTGTTTGTTAAATCTAAAACTTTTTTTGTTTACTTACTACATTTGTTTACTTCGGAAATCACACTATTTCACCCGACAAGATGATGTAATTTTTATTTCCTTTTGACGATTTGAATCACGTGGCAAAATTAAATCATAATATTTTATTACCAATTTTAATAATATAAATCAAGATAAGTGTATTATATATGATTACAGATCATTATATGATTTAAAAATAAAAATCAAGACAAAATTTATTATAAATTTTAAAAAATTAGAGAATTATTGTTTTTATACATTTTCGGTCAAGTGTACTGCAGAAACAAAATAAAAATCTTCTTGTTTCAAACAAAATTTTAACTAATAAATTCAATTAGTTAGGAGTTTAATATGCAGCTCATCGAAATAAGCAGATTACTTTAGAAACATAATTTCAGCGAAAGGCTACAACCGCACCCGACGTATTTACTTCTGTTTTGTAGAAATTTAGGCGAATATTAAATTGAATTGTTAAAAATTTGTTAAATAACCTAATCTTGAGAACATTAATATTTGTTTGATACTTACTATACATATATTGCTGGCAACAAAAAAAAAAGCTATCGAAAGAATATTACGTTTGTCACTATTAATATAAAGCGATGGACAATTTTGTTAAACCAAGACTAATAATTTACTTGCACGCTTCACTGTTTTGTGAAATAGAACTGTGTATTGCAGTTTTATCTCTTTGTTAATGAGAATCATATAATTGGCTATTTGTATTATTCAACAAATTAAATTTAGGTAGTCATTAATTTTAGTTGTACCATAGTTACAGTAACTCCCAATCAAAATGATACACCTGATCTCTCAATAATTTTTTTCGTATAAGTAATGAACAATTAAGATATTACGTCAAAATTGGAAACAGAAATAAAGAAACATCCGACTTTTTAAAAAAAGTGATTTAAAAATGTTTTAAGAGAATAATGGACAAAAATTAATCCAGCCTACGTCAAAAGTTTGGTAAAATCTATTCCAAATCGATTGGAAATGATGTTAGAAAATAAATGAAATGCAAGGAAATATTAACTCTATGTAATTATGTATTATCTGTGGGTGTATAATTTTCAGTGTGTCTCTAAATTTGATGACTCTGTAAACATTTATTTCTATGTAAAGTTGTTTCTAATTATTATTTTTTATTTTTTGTATTAGGGGAAGGGTAAAGATAATAAATTATATACGTTTTGTGTTAAAACTGTGTGTTCATTACTTATACGAAAAAAAATATTGAGAGATTAGATAAATAAATACTCACAGAGGTCAGCTTCCAAGTCTTTCTCTCTCGTCCTGAATCTAACCTAACCTAATCTAATATAACCTAGCATAACCTATTCTGATCTAACCTAATATAACGTAACCTAACTTAACCTAACCTGATCTAACTTAACCTCACCAAACCTAAACTAATCTAAAATAACCTAACTTCACTTGGCCTAACCTAATTTTATTCTATCATTGAATAAATAGTTACATCAAATTAATCAATAAACGAACATTTCAGTTATAAAGTCTGGTGCACTTAGGTAACATACTTTGGCGCGCTTTTGTAATGTTCATTTGGTGTGCTTATATAACAAAAAATACCATTTGTTACTCTTTTATCATACGCCGATGTGTATTATACGAAATGTTGAATATTAAAGGACAGACTATTAAAAGCGGTGCACGAATAATTATTGTATTTGTCATTGAGGCATGTGAAGAAAAAACAAAATGTAATAAAGTTTCCTTTAATAATGATTTTTTTCAGTATTTTGTACTAAATTACTAAATATTTAACCCATAAAAAATTATACACCTTGTGGCACAGCTCATCTTAGATTGCTAGCACTATTTATTATTATTATTAAATAGTTGATTGAAAAATATATAGATAGGCAAGCTTATGAGAAAATTCGTTTCACCTACATAACTGTGTGTCTGGTTGCATTTGGGTTAATATCAGGCGTTTCTGTCAAATATTATAAAAAAAGAGCAAACGTCAAATAATTTATACGTTATACAAATTAGTTCTATTTTAAAATATACCTATGAATTATTGAAAGAACCATTTTAATACATACCAAAAAATTCCATAAATATGTAAAACATCTTTATTTATCTGATATTTTTGTCTGTTTAATTCCGCAAAGTAGTTCATGGAATCATGAACGAGATGGCTCTGTCGAATCAGATTCTAAAACAGCGGTACACAAAAATATACAGGCTTGCCTATCTATATATTTCTCAATCAATGATTAAATGTAATAAATAAATAAGATTAATAAAAAGAGTAGTAATTACAATAATAATGAAATGTATGTCTTTATTCGTCATAATAACTATTACTCTTTGTAAAATAAATATACATATCATAAAAGATAAGAAATATGTAGGTACATATATCTAATGAGAAAAAAATGTAATTTATTAATATTATTTGCGTATAAATGTTCTTATTTTGTATGCAATATGAACAAAGAATACCAAATGCATATTTTAGAAATATGTTTCACATATTCTGTTCCATATTCGTTAATTATCATGCAAGTAACATAATACTACTAGACAAACATATTTCGAAACGTTGTAACAACATGTAACAAGGTGTGTCAGTCTTGAATAATAATGTGTTATCTCTGTTTACCGAGATAAGAGAGAGCAGAGGACATGAATTATAGAATTGAAGATGTTAATTGGACTAGTTTAAGTAATTAACATCAATTGAAGACATTTACGTGGAGAGGTTTATTGTTTAGATGCTTGTACCTACTTTTAACTTTCTTATTTTGTAATGCTCAATTGGGAACACATCAAATTTAATAGTTTTACAACAAGCGAACGAAAAATAACATTTATTTATTTCTCATAATGGATGTTGGCAGTTTTAGCACTCCTTTTTGTCAGTTTTAAAAATCATGAAACAATAAACAATCAATTGGTTTTGTAGATTCTATGTTACTAATTTTTTTACATATGTTTTTGCAATGGTTTCTATGACGATTAATAACAATTTTTCACACATTTTGACATGACTATGATGACTAAATCAATAATGGGATCCTCGCAAAATATGTTGCGATTTTTTTTTAAATGGAATTTGCGATTCTAACCATGCCTATTGCAATACAAAATATACTAAAATAAAATACTTTTCTTTTATAATTTTCTTAAAAGATATTTTCGCTCCATATTTTTGTGACGTCACGAATCAAAAACTCACACGAAATCATATCTAATAAACCCAGATTGTAAATGTAAAGTAAAACGTCAAAGTAAATTTAACTTAAAAATCACAGGAAAAGTACATAAAGCGTTCTAATCGTTTTTATTTTGTGTAAATATTTTATTAGTGTACAACTGCAAATTCCTATGCATAAACTATAATTGAAATTACATGTAAACAATAAAATATAAAATACCTTAGTTTACATTTTATGCACTGCTTTTAAATAAACTGAATTTAGCGAAACAGCTGTCATATAGGGCACGAGAGCAGCACCGTCGACTTTGCCCAAGCCTCTCATCTCATTTCACAGCATTCCAGTGGCGGAAAAGTCAAAATATACTCTTCCAGCGAAAACAAGTTGTATTTGTACAGATTTAATGGTCACTTACATTGTTATATTATTTTACGTTTAATAAATAATTTAAAACTTACTAATACAATTTGTTTTCGAATGTCGATATTGTCCATCTTATCTCACTTCAGACCATTCTATGATTGTCTCATTTCACATCATTCCATGATTGCCTTACTTCACACCAATCCAGGCGGAAGAGAAAAAGTGGCGGAAATTTAAATCGACATCATTGGTTCACTCAACAACAATAAGCAAATCAACAAAAAACAAATACTGACACGAGAAACACTAAAAGAGCTCAATGGATTAACCACACATTGAGATTGCTGAATGGAATGAATACAAAACTCGCCAATGACGTTGATTTAAATATCCGCCATTTCTTCTCTTCCGCCTGGAATAGTGTGAATTGAGACAATCATAGAAAGGTGTGAAATGAGCTGAGAGGCTTGGGCACAGGTCGACGGTGCTGCTCTCGTGCCCTATAGCTAACCTAAAGTATTTTTTTCTCTAACTTGACAATTATTTGTGGTTGTTACGAGTTATGGAATTCCATCTCAGATTCTGAACCTTTTTTAATTTTTTAATTATGTAGGTATATTACATTATTTTATTTTTTATCGACCATCAAAGAATGTTATTATAATCATATCTTCATTTGCAATTTACTTTACTTTTTGGATATTTTTAGCATGATTAAATGACTACATTTTATATTGTGTTGATCAACCAACTACATATAATATTTTTGTTGATTATCTCAATGATTTTTTGATTACAACCATTAAAATGTTATTACGTTTTAATATTGATTTTTATAACTATTATTGTATTTCTTTAGGTACTGAACTTAATCATTCTTGTCCTATACCGAGTGGGATACAGCGGATCCTTTTTGGGTGTGGGAGGTACATGGAACCTTAATGAAGAGAAGAACCCAGATGCTGAAATAGTGGCATCTGGTATATTCGTAGGATTCTTCATATACACAACCGTTTCTTGCATTGGCTTATGCGTTGGAGCTCGAGATCACAAAGAGTAAGTTTCATATTATTATAGTTATTTAAACAGAAAGGAATATAAGTATATTCTAACATTCGAGGATGTATGTTACCGTACGTGTACGATTTCAAGCCAAATCAAGTAATCTTGGAAGATTATCTACTACTAGCTATTTGATTTTTCTTTTGTACGTTCTCATAAAAAGCAGAATGATAACCTGCCATTTTCGTTAAATTGGAATGTACTTTTCATGACTACTATACGGCACGATCGCGCTGCTATCGTTTTGCTTTGTTTGGTTCCAACCAGAGGGCCAAGCCAACTTCACACTGGTTGTGTTCGAGAAAAGAGCGGGAAATTTTAAGTAGACGTCAAGGAGTTTCTGTCATTTTGCTTTTTTGGGGTGTTTCGTAGTCTAAATTTTTCTGTGTATTAATTTTTATTTCAGTTGTTTTTGTACTTTTTTTTATTATTATTGTTTTTCGGTTAAAATACCGGGTACATGTTGAGTTTTAAATTACAAAACAAGAACCTGAAGAGAAGAACATCTGCAGATTATGCTATTTACATGATAATATATGAATTTTGTCTATTTCTAAGTAATTAACAAATTATAATTATGCAGTACAAATAATAAACACAAAACAACTGATATAACAATAAACACATAAAAAATTAGACTACGAAGCAGCACAATATAGTAAAATGTCTATTTAAAGTTCCCGCTCTTTTCTGGACCATGGCCATTGAAATCATTAGGCCCAAACGGAAGTAGCGCGCTCGTGCCCTATAAAATGCGGTGTTATTTTCTAATACATTTTTAACGAAATAAAATATTTTAAAAATGCTAAACATATCTAGTTTGTTGAAACATATTTTTATTATAAAATGTAATTAATTTGTCGTTTTTAGGACATACACGGACATCATCATGAACTTCGTGGGTATGTTCATGTGGGTAGCAGTCGGTGCAACAGCCCTCCACTACTGGCACGGCTACCAAAGTGAAAACAGATACAAGTACGCAGCCAGTGAGAAACAAGTAGGGTTAGCTCTGGGCTCCCTGTGTGTACTCAGTGGAGCCGTCTATCTTATGGATTTGGTACTATCGGGAATACACGTTGTCAAGGAAAAATACAACAGCTAAATCATCAATACATTATATCCAATCGCTTAAAAATTAGTAACACAATTCATTGTCAAATTTTTATTTTGAATCTTTATAAAAATTAGAAAATGTTTTTAAGTATTTGAATAAGCGTATGGATGTTAATGATACAAAACTGTATATGTTTATTTATAACAAATTAAGTTCATATTTTAAGCATGACATTACAAATTATCATCATGATTAGAAAACCATATTTCAGCACAATTATATGTTAGCGTTATGAACAAATACTTAGTATATTTACAGTTATTTTACTTTTAGTAAATTCATTTATACTGTTTATTATGCTATTTATCAATATGTATATCATTTTATTAATAAATATTAAAATATATTCAGCATATTAATTACTGCAATACAATGTATAGTTATACCACGGTAACATTAATGTAGATCAAATTACCTCCCTCTATTCTCTATTATATATTTTTCGGGCCTCCGTTCCATTATGACTAGTATTACAGAACTTAAAATCGTCCAGAAACTCTGTTTGCCGGTCTATTCCGGTAAAATGTAGGGATGCCAACTTAAATATTTTAGCATTCTGTCAAAATTTTTAATTTTATTTTATCGAAAATGAAAAAAGAAATTAAAATAACTATTTTTGATTTATTATTCATATTATACTCATGTTGTACAATTATGATTATGTTAATTGTTGAAAAATATCAATTCAGATTTGTTTTAATTTTAAATTATAACAAATATCACTATTTTTTTTTTAATAAAACAAGTGAATTGTTTATATATCTATGTGAACTGAAAATGTTACTGACGTAATAACCTATAGTGTATAAAATTTGAAGTAGTTATAATATTTTTTTAAGTGTCATTGGCGCAAAAAATGTGATCACACGCCCATTAGCATTATTTGCTCGCTCTCTCAAAAGTTCAGTTTCTGGATTAATGATACAAATAACTATTGTTTAATATTTTACAATAAAGCCACTTCGCATTTCGTCATTTTATGTTCTAAAATGACATGTCAAATTTGCAACCAATGTTTGAGATATAAATAATGTATGAATAACCAAAATAATAGAAATTTCATAAAACAAAATCTGCAAAGAAATGGTGTTTGGACATACATATTTTCCCAAAAAACAATGTCTCAGTGGCGTGCGATGGGTTTCAAATTTTGGTAAGCAGAAAAAATAAATTTTATTTTTTAAATGAACAGAAAACAACTTTATTCAGTTGTTTGAAAATTAGTTCAATTATTCTGTTTTATCTTCTAATAACGGAAAACAAGGTTATTTGAAATAAATTAACCTTTACAATGATTTATTGTGTTTTCTTTAGACATGATTTATCAAAAGAATGTGTTCAAAATGTGAATTTAACAAAAATTTAAACACAGAGCCTGTAGATTTTCAAACATTGTCTTTTACAGTACGTAAATTTATCCAAACGTATCCAAATGTCTGAAAATTTATTAAAAATCAGATATTTTATTGAATTTTATTGGAACATATTCATATTTATTGGAATTAATTAATTTATTCGTAAAAAGTGAACACAATTGCATTTCCAAAATTTCTTTACAAGTTACAAGTTTCTTAAATTTTTTTTGAATTTTTAGTATGTATTCTTAATATTTATGTATATATTGATAATGACCTCAAAAGCTGCAATAGGTACATATTGAAATTAAATTAAAATATTTTGTCACTAAACTTATAAAAGATACCTACTACTTGATTTTGTCAGAATAAATAAATTAAAAAAATAAAAATTTCTTTGAAAACCCCATTATAACCAAAAATTATCTGCTCTCCATATATAAAAATACATCATATATTGTAAAAACTATTTTTAAAAACATTGAAACGTGCTCAGTTTTAATTTCAACATTCTATTTTAATTATTAGTATATATGTAAACAAGTAAATGAATATTACTATTATATTCATACTTTCCAAGGTTGTACTATTTAGTTGAAATTGTGTAAGATTATTTTCAAATTTTGTAAATATTTAATTCAATGTCACATGTCATATTGTACCGCACTTCACAAAGTAAAAAGGTTTTGTAATATGAGTAAACTTATTCAGCATAAAAAGATCTTTCAACTAAAATGCTTACAAAATACGGAGGAAATGACAATGACATTACTACAAAAATATTTTTGCATTAGTCAGTAAATTGTTTAAAAAGATATAAATACTTTCATGTAATTATCCCAGTTTTTTGTTAATAACAAAAAAATATATATTATTCATTTCTGTAGTACTTAGTAGTAGTTATAAATTAGAGATGACTACAATATTTAATTCATAACACAAATTTCAATTAAAGAACAAAATTAAAAAAAATTAAAAGTTCTCTTAAATAGACCTTATAAAACAAAAGTTTACAGCATTACTTGTGATCTCTTAAATAAATAAAATTATAAACCACTCTTTCAATTATTACAATTTATTTTCAAAAGTATAGTTTGTGATGTGTACTTATAATTTGAAAACTAAAACCTATTTTAAACATAGAAATTTATCTTTCAATGTAAGTAATAATAAAAACGTTTTTTTTTAATACACCAAAATATATATTTTTTTAATATTAGTAATATATTTTCGTTAATATCAAAATCATATTTAATACCAGGTCAATTATATATACCTTAATTTAATTTAAGAAATATGTATAGGTATACGAGTTATTTATAATATTATAATCGCATAGTTTTCATTATTTATAAAATGTTAATCCAAATTGTCAAAACTTATTAATTGATTACTACAAATAATTTTGCTTGATTACATGCTACATGATTACAACTGTCACAATGTACCTGTAATTCATGTAAATTATTAAAATATTATTGTACGCAGTAAATAAATATGTAAATACACCTTATATTGATAATGTTGAATGTATATGTAGATATATTTAGAAATACGAGTATATTTTGATATTTTAAATGTCCGTACTTATAATGTCGTCTACCTATTCAAAACACAAAACATATAGACATCTACCAGATTACGAGTATTTCACTAATCTAAAATGTCATTATGATATTTAAAAATGTATTTTGTACATTCTTTTACCTTACGGTAATTACTTATTGTTAAAATATAACCTAGACACAGAACATAGGCGTACAAAAAATGTTTACTGTTTACATATTAATATCAAATAATAACATAAGTATTCAAGTAATTATTTTAAATTTAGATAATAATATCACGGCTGATTTCCTATTACTGGGTGTGTTAACTTATTTAATACGTATTTTTATTATAGACAATTTGTTTAGCATACGTCATCGCATGGTTAGATTTTTACAGCTCTGCGTCGAGCTTTAAATATTCCCTAGCCTAGACACCTACTATTATCAAACTTTATTTGACAAGAGAAATTGTATTTCACTACCGCTTACTTGGTACCCTTGGTTACCTAGAGAAATAATAAATTATTATTAACCGTGGTCGATAATGAAAACTGCCATTTTTTAAAGAAATTCAAATCTCCAAATCCAAATATTGTTTGAATCATTTAACTCAAGAAAAGTGTAAAGTATGGATTAACAATTTAAATATGCCGTCCAAATTAAATAAATAAATCAAATAAAACCAAATTAAATATAAAAAGTGAGGTTGACAAACTGAAACGCAAATATAAAAACAGAGACAGCCTACATTATTTTTGTGGATATTAAGAAACAAAGTTAATGCTTATGTCAAAATGTTTGTTATTGTCAATATATATTTTTTAGTAGGACTGGGATTGAAATGCTAGTAGTGAAAAAAAATAATATACGTACCATGACTGAGAAGACAAATTATTGACCAGCGCCTTATATCCATCGGTTGCTTTGCACCTTGAAACACAACTTGGCGTTAGGTCAATAATGATAGTCTTCTCAACCTTGATATATAATACACTATTATTGTAGAGAACTCTAATAAATATTATTAACACTTGTAAATATCTATATTGGTATTACTGTAAGATAAATTTTTAATATATGCACAACCCTTATTCACAATATCACACTTTGTCATTGTTTAAAATACACAATAATGCAAATATAATTTGTCTAAAAATTTAAAGCGGTATTAATATTAGGTAAAAAAATAGGTACGCCACTGACCTACCCCATTATCGACAAAATGAAATCTTAAAACCAATCATCCATTCCTCGAAAAGCATCCTTTATTCATATCACCGTCCACAAAGGTAATAACAGTAATAACTCCTAGTCGTAGTAGGCGTTAATTAACATCATCTGTGCATAGGTCAACCTCACTGGATTCAATTAACTAAAGATTCGTCATTCTTGTCATTAGAGTGTAGACAGTGCAACAGTTCACATCACTTTAGTTGTACTTGTGTCGTGTCTTCGTCTTCGCTCTTCAATGTTGAGCCACCAGCAAACCATCGAAGAGGGCGATGAAGAGAGGACTTCTTCCCAAGGGGAGACCACGGAGGAGAAGCAGAGGAGGATGGTCAAGAAGGTGTTTAGATGGTGGCCTTGTTTAATCAAGTTTTTAGAACTGGTAGGTTCGAAATAAATATTTTTGTGTATAAATATGTCAGTAATCAGAGGTTATTTCTTGGGTGCTTTAGCTGGCATGGAGAGTGCATCACATATGAACCATTTTTACATAAAAATACATGATTATGATACAGTATTTGACTCGTCGATAATCATACTTGATAATTTTACCCATTTGCTTAAGAATAATATACAGGCTGTTCGAAAAATAGGGGACCAATAATAATAATAATAACCAGTGGTAGAATTTGTGGAGAGCTACAATATCTATTAGTAACTTTTTTTCGTAAACCTTCTAGATACTGAGTTAAAATTTATCAAAATTTTGTCACAGATTTCAAAAGTCTACTTCTTTCTCACGAAATAGTGAGGAAAATTACTTTTTCGCGCATCCGTCTCATTATGACTAGTATTACAGAACTAAGAATCGTCCAGAAATTCTCTGTTTGACGGCCTAGACCGACAAAATGTAGGGATGCCAACTTACATATTTTAGCATTATATTCTGTCAAAATTTTTAATTTTATTTTATTGGACATGTAAAACGGTAATTAAAACAACTATTTTTGATTTACTATTCATATTATACTCGTGTTGTACGATTATCATTAATTGTTGAAAAATAGCAATTCACATTCTTTTTATATTTTAGGTTAGAACAAATGCCACTAATTTTTTTCTAACACAGAAGGAAAGCACACTTTCCTGTCTAGTTTGACAAATAACTATTTCCTATAACCGAGTATAAAGTACATATTTTATGCACTCTTCTGAGTTTGAAAAAAGTCACTTTTCAAGCACTAGTGCGTGAAAAGTAAACAAGCGTTGCTAGGCAACATACACATGTTAATTTAACTGTCTAGTAGGTAATTTAATAAATAATAATATATAAATAAATATGTATTAAGAAATATGTGTAATAATTTTATTAAGAATTTAAATAGTTATACCTAATTCTTAAAACATTTATATTTGTTCGACATGAGTTCTAACATAACCTAATTTTCAATATTGTCATTTGTTGCTATGGTATTAGTGTGGCATACTTATCAATTTTTATTTTATTTTATAAATAATTTTTTATTAATGTTTTTGCTGTACGAAAAATGTATGCAACACGTTTGTAACGTAGTATTTTTATCCCGTGCTATATGTTAAACAACACTCGATTAAAAAACACCTACTATATACATTCGTTGCATAAATAACTATTTTCCTACAATTGTCAAATTAACATGACAAAAATAATGCTAAGTATGTTAAGTTTACGCATATAAATTTTAAATTAGATATTTTTGTAATAATAATGTTATTAGGGGTGCCATCTTTCTGTGGACACCGCATATGTTATATACCAAGAAGAAAAAGGAATTATTTTAAAAGTGAGGGTGAATCATATTAGGCATTAAAAGATACTTTAGTTCTATGATATACACTATACTCATTTTTTGCACTTCCAAGTATGCATTCTTCATAGCAATTATTTATGAACGTTTTAAAATGCATCATTATGTAAATTATTAGATATTATACACGTTGCTATGGTAACCTTGTTGATCTGTCAGTTTTATAAATGCGTAAATGTGTTACTCTACTTCCAACATATAAAAAGTCATTGTTTAAGCCAATATTTTTATAATTACTGACATTTCATTTTATAATAAAATAAATCAGCAGACAAAACCTGCAATTTCAAGTAAATTTCTGTTTAATCATTGTTATTTAATACTCGTTCTTTTCTATAGAAAGTAAACAGTTCACACTTTTTGTAATCCATGTCGATAATAATGCGATATCTTGAAATTCCATAGTTCAGCTTAAGGTTCAATAAAAGGTAGAGTTTGTTTCAATATTTAGTAGATTGACGTGACTTTGAATCCAGCGAGATTTTTTTAAAATTGACGGTAGTAAAATTCATAACATTATAACAAAAAAAAAACATAATTCGAAGAAATATTCCCCAATTGACTAAGTTTTGCTGTTTTAATCTGTAACTTAATAAGAAAAAATATTAAAAATCATGTTTAAAAATGTTGTTTTCAAATAAATTAAAAATTTCTCATTTTAATTATGATTGTACTCGATTTATGATTTTTGAAAGAAATATTTTTACCAATGGCTAAATATATATAAAAAAATATAATCATCCAAGTTTTTACATTTTTATATTTAAATAAATATAAATAATATACGAGCAGCAGTATCTCACTTTGGTGAGATGTGGGATTCAAATTCCAGGGACGACAAACCTTTAACCAATATAATACAATATCGCTGTATCCGAGTGTTATAACAGATAGATTAAATTAAAACGAAAATAAATAAGAAATAAAATTCAGTTGAACGGATATACGGAAACTGCATATTTAAGTTTATCAATTTAAGTAAAAAATCTGTTGTGGACACCATATAACATCCTTTTACGCTAAATTATACACATTTCTTTCTGCACTTCATTTAAAATTATTTCGCTTGAAAGTGAGATCATTTTACATTTAATTGTTCTTCAATTTCCATTCGTTTAATATAATCGAACTTCCTTTCGAAATGGATCATTAAAATTTTTTACGCGATTACAATACTTCGTACAAGGAAGTAAAAAATATTATATGGCACGAGCGCGCTGCTGTCGTTTTGGCCCAATCACCTCAGTGGCCCTGGTTCAGAAAAGAGCGGGAATTTTAAATAGACGTCGTGGACAGGGATAGCGGTAAATTTAGTAAGGAAAAATATGTATTGGCTATAATATGGTGTTTTAAAATAGTTATATGATAGAAAAATAATTTACTATCTACAGAATGCACTCTTTAATGAAGAACAAGTGCGCTGCAGTCGCTTAGACCCAAGCACGACTTCACACCAGCTTCACACTGGTCGTAGTCGAGAAAAAAGCGGGAACTTTAAGTAAACATAATGGAGAGGGATGGCAGTAAAAAGAGAACGCATTCTGTAAATGATATATTAGTTTTCTATTATATAACTATTTTAAAACACCATACTATTGCCAATATATATTTTCCCTTATTAAATATATCGCTATCCCTGTCCATGACGTCTATTTAAAGTTCCCGCTCTTTTCTGGACCATGGCCACTGAGCTGTTTGGACCCAAACGACATGCCCTATAAGTTTATAATTATGTTGTGAGAAGTTTTGATAACATTAAATTCTAATGCGAAGTTGTAAACCATTTTATGACAAAGTGGCCAGATTATATGAAATACTACATTTGGAATAATAAAGTGAAATGAATTGTATACAATATATATTTCTTAATACAAAAATATTAATTAAACTCCACTTTTAACTCCCTGTACAAATCTACGAAGAAAACAATAGCTGATACACCACACATAATGCTTAGAACGATGTAGTTCTCTCCCCTTCCTTCGTGGTTGGTTCTTTCTATAATGAACAGTACGCAACTAATTCCATTCAACACCCCGTACACGAAGGTCACGTACAGTTCGATCAAATGTTTGTCTTCTTCGGTTATATAAACTATCAGCATTGTTAGGCAAGCTACAATAGTTCCGACTATAGTTGTTTCTACTATGATCTCTCCTAGACAAGTTGCATACAGAACCAGTTCCCCGTCTGTTATAACTAACGCCGATACGCAAGCGCACATCTAGAAATCAAAGTATCAAATATGTAGCGGGATAAGTAATAATGCTTTTTACCAGACATATTAATTTCAAGTAAAATCCTGATTGTTTATAGACTGAATTATCTTCTTTCTTTTTGGCCATTCTATCTGTCAAAAAAAATGTATAAATGTCAAATGTCAAAAACAGTTGTTAGGGATATTTCATTTTAAAATAAACTGAGTACTTTGAAACTGGGCACCTTATGTACCTATAACACTGATCTCTATACATCTGGATAGGGCATAGCATATGAAAAAGTGAAGTCTGCGGCGGCCATTTTCCTGAGGTCTGAATCTAATTCAACAGGAATTGAATTACCTCTTTTTATTTCTGAGTTTCCTCAAAGTTGTAACTCAAGAAATGTGTTTTTTGGTATATTCAAAAATGTGTAGAGATACAATCTTTCAATCCTACAGGAAAAAATACATTAAGAAATGTTTTTTCCACATATACTTTCTACGATTAGATGAAAAATGAGAAAATTTAAAATTTTTTGCCGACAAATTTTTTCACCTATTTTCTGGACTTATCTAATTATCGATGCTGATTCTAATTTTTCAAACATGATTCAATTATTTTTTCCCGTTCTCGTGATATTTATATTCAAAAATAGACATTAAAAATACTGTTTTTGGGGACTCTACAATTCAATACAAAATATATAAATTTTCAGATACAATTTTTAGAAAGAAAATACGAAAGCAGGCGAAAATAGAGAAAAAAAAATTGTATCCATTCGAATAAACATTTGACAATTAAAATAGTTATGTGACATTTTTTGTAGAATCTAATGGTAAAGTTACCAAAACCTTATTTCTAATAATTTGAGAGGTACCTCCAAAAATTGTTTTTTTTTTATCGAATTTTGATTGTTAATATACCGGAACAGGAAGAAAATCTTAAATTTTGTTAGAAACTTTGAAACTGCTGCATCGACTTTTATTTTGCAAAGGCCTCTGGAACTAACAAAGAATACCAAATTCCGTTTGTAATTTTGAAATTAGTGTATGGAACTATTTCCCAAAAACAAAATTTGATGGTGGAAGATAGTTTTTAAGCAATAAAATTTTATAAAACCACATAAACATAGTTCACTTTTATGAGTGCTTTTCTTAAAAGGGACGTTTGGTCTCGTAAAATTATAATATGAAATCAGACATTCCAAAAGTGATTTTATTGTAAAAGTGAGTTCATAATATGTGCCATTATGTTTGAATTCTTGTCATTCTTGAAGTAATCAAGCAATGAATTTAATTGGTAAAATTTACTCGTAATTCCTACGAAGTAACGACAAATCGAGTCATGATTTTTAAATTGTTTCAATTTCGCTCTACTGATTTAAATGTCATTTTTGATACCCGTTTGTTTGTTGCTAAGCAACAACTACTCGTAAATGTTACTGATAAATTTATGGTTCTCATAAATATTATTTATGACTAATTTATGTTATCAATTAAAACTAATACAATTTCTTTTGTTTTCAGAGTATATGTATACTATGTATTGGCCTAATAGTCGACCCAATCCGATACTCTTCCGTAGGAATGAAATACGTCTACCAACTTCTCCTAATATTTGGAACCTACGTTGGTTTCATGATCACAACTGCCATATTTCTTTTATCTCGTCTATTTGGCGATACGTTACCATACAAAATGAACGTGGTATACTGTATCGTAGCTGCCTTTTTAAACCTGACAACAGGCTGCCTAATTTTAATAGACAGAGTAGAATTCAGTAGGAAATATATTTTCTATCCAAATATGTACATGTTAGACATGATGTGTACTTCTGGCGTTTTCGCAATTGTTAATATGTTTGTTTTTGCTGTAGATATATTTTTAACAATTAGGTATAGACATAGTTTATAATTTTTTCTTCACAGTATATATTACTGTATGTGAAATAAAAGAAACACAGGTAAAATATTAGTCTTAAGGCTGAGCAGATTGGGTTGCAGCCCAGGGGCCCCACAAAAAGGGGCCCTCAACATGTCAAAAAATATACAATACTGGAAAATTAAAAAAGAGACAGCCTGGAAAACACCAAAATTCAATTACTTGTAACTTAACTAAATTACAATGTATTGATTTAAGATTCCAAATATTATTAAATCGTTTTTGATATAATAATAGAGCAATTGTTAACGCAAAGTATAAAAAAGATAATTTTATACAACAAAACAATAATTAAGTCATTACATTATATATTGAAAAGTAACAAGATATTGAATTATGTCTTTCAAGGTTGTTCTTTTTTTGAAATACATCAAACACTTATTTAGAATATTTTATCGTTTTTTGGTTGTTTAACAATCTTAACTAATGCTTTGATTTTCACTTACTGATTAAATATACATTTTTAGGCGGCTGGTACATAAATTGTTGTTTTTCATATCTGCTGGCAACCGTAAAGTATCAATTTTTATTTGACATCTGTCAAAGTCAAAATTTTTGGCCGCTAGTTTGTTCATTATTGATTTACATAGTTCATATTAATGTGATTAATTATTTTAGAATATAATAACAAATGTAAGTAAAATTTTAACTATTCCTTTACAAATATTAATGAAAAAGTAATGAATTTGTGAGTAAAAATAGCGGCCGTAAAGTAAATGCGGCCGTAAGGTAAATGCGGCCGTAAAGTAAATGCGGCCGTAAAGTAAATTTTGACAGATGTCAAAAATTGATTTTGAATGAAAATTCATAATTTCTTGTTGTAATCGCCTAAAAAATGTTGTGTGCATCTCGGCTAAAAGTTCTTTTTGGGCCTCATCTGATTTGTAGCCTCGGCTTTGCCTCGGCTGCAAACTTCGGTTTCGGCCCAAAAAGATTACTTTTAGAACCTTGATACACAAATAACTATTTTTGGTAGCTCATCTTTTATTTTACGTACAGTTCAATCAAACCAAATATGTCATTTTCAAATCACACATTGTACTAATAGTAATAATTAGGGTTGTAGGTTTTATACTCTATTCGCCCACAAGAGAAAAATTTAGCCGTTAAAATAGGCGTGGTTTACATCGGTTTTACAAGAGAACATTTTCATATTATGATTACATTGGCAGTAAAATGAAAATATTGGTATCAGTTTTAAAAAGTATAATATTAAGTACAAAAAACATTCATAAAAACAAACATATATTTCCACAAAACAATATTTTCGCAAAACAATATACAATGCGAAGATAAAATGACAAATAATCAAGAACAATACTTTGAAAATTTGAATTTCTCTCATCTCAGCGAATGGAGTACAGTTTTGAAGATATTCTAGTCTACACTAATTTAAAAAAATACATTGAATATTAATTTTATAGTTAAATAAAGTAAATAAATATTATTAATATTTATAAATAAATAATTTAAATTTGTTTGTGTTTTGTCATACACTTTTGTTACTAAAGAACATCACTACTATTGTTTCACTTTCATCTAGTGTGCTGATAGTTACGTCACGAAAGTTTTACTTATTTATTACTGATTTACTATTCGGATTTTTATAAAATAAAAATATACATGTATAATGTTTTATTTGAAAATTAATACACACGAAAATAAAAAAAGAAAACCTTAGTTAATGTAAGATACGATTTAAATAAACCAACAGCCCTGACTGTTACATTATTTTATAGTAATGTAGTCAGTTAATATGTACAAATACGAGCATATCATAAAAAATGTGTAGATTGGCACGATTAACAAATGATAAATTATTATATTTTTTATTGTAAATAATTTTTATTGTAGAATAGTAATAAAAAATCCTTAAAGTATATTCCGTCCATTAGAATATTAAAAAGTATATTTTTATTTTTATACTTTTTAATAGTAAGCTATTTGTATAGTTTTTGTATATTTGTAAATAAATTTTGTAAAAATTACGTTGAAATCATTTAAAACAACCCACTTATAGGATTCTAATTTTAATTGATACACTATTTTCTTTTTTGAGAAACATGTCTAACAATAATAATAATATAAAAGAAAATAGTGGAATAGTGTGTATACAGGTGTTCCATTTAAGTGTGCCACCATTGCTATCTCGAGAACTATAAGAGCTACGAGGTTGTTTAAATTAGCAAAGAACCACCATTTTACAAGACTAGTACAATGAGTAAAAAAATTTTTTTTTCAAAATACGGGACCCAACTTTCTTATTTTAAATGGGAATATATGTTTATTTTTAGGTTATTCGATAGAGTATTTTTTTCTGAATTCAACGATATAAACATATATACTAATATAAAAAAATAACTGAGAAAAATGTATATTAGATTTATATGTATTTTATTTATATCTGGCTGAAACAAGAGTGCTATTGATAGAAAACATAGACATATTATTCTGTCTAACATTGTTTGATTATTTTTTGTTACATTTTATGTTTTTAAACTGTCAGTTTTAAGAAAAAAATGAATTGTTTTCTATCCAAAGCACTCTTGTTTGAGTCAGTTAAAAATAAAATACATATAAATCTAACATGCATTTTTTCAGTTATTTTGTTATATTAGTATATGATATATTTATATCGTTGAATTCAGAAAAAAATACTCTATCGAATAACCTAAAAATAAACATATGTTCCCATTTAAAATAAGAAAGTTGTGTCCCGTATTTTGAGAACCTCGTAGCTCTTATAGTTCTCAAGATAACAATGGTGGCACACTTAAATGGAACACCCTGTATATAATAAATAAAAAAAATTTTGTTAATAAAAAATTATTATCTTGCTTGAATTTGGTTCCCGGATTCGTTCTATCGCAGCAATCGCAAGCGCCACAAAACATTTATTCGGGAACTTGGCGTTCCCGCACTTGGGACTATTACAGTTTTCAAACACTAAAAATGTGCTCTGAATTTAGCAAGTGACATTACCAACTACAATTTTTTAATTAAAAATTATAACAAATGATATATATGGGTATGTTTGAACAAAAATTGTAAGAGAATAAGGAAACAATGATTTTCGTTAAACGTAAATAACGAAGTTCGTTATGATAACGATTCGTTACATGATTTTTTTTTACAGATATGCTGGGAAGAAAGAGGCAGATTGATTTTGTTTTCTGATTGGATAATACCTCATAAGAAATATCAAACTGGTATCATGCCAACATATCATTTTTATAAAAAAAATTGACTGTAGCTGTAGTCTAATTTTACTGTTTATTCTAATTTTAGTTGAATCAAGTTACCTTTCCTAACTTCAATTTTCATTTTGACAGTTCCATTTTAACACCTTCAAAATTACCTGTCATAAATTTCATTTCGTATCATTCACTCAAAAACTTGTAGACCATGTCTCAAGATATTTGTGACCTACTTAAAAATCCCAAATTCGTCTTCAAAATTGCCGATGCAGTAAGTAAACCATTACATATTACAAGATAAATCTTATTTTATAGGTTAAATATTTTCATACATTGGCGAAGCACTACTCGTATTATTTTTTACATTTAAATACACTATAAATAATGTTATTGTCAAAGTTACATTATTCTAAACAATAATTTGATTCCATACGGTTATATGTAAACTGTAAATGTTGGTGGAATTTCAATTTCATTATAAAAAAAGTAACTCTTACAATCATGGACCCTAAAGTGCTACAAAGTAATTCAATATACAATAAACTTTTTCTTTCGCAGGCTTCGACATTTTATGGAACAAAGAACCTGTTCGAATCCGAAGCTTTTAGTTCAGTGTTAAATGCTACGGTAGTGAGTTTGGCATATCCTGGAGCCTTCATGATTGCGTGCATCTTGATCATGCTGTATAAAATCGACCAAAGAAGTGATTTTCTGGAAAGCATCTTACTTAAAGTGTATGGGTCTTTTACTATTTTAGAATAAAAAGTACAAAGAGTTGTAGAATTTTGGGAATCTTTTCGATACACCAACGTATTCTGACGTACAAAATAATATCTCCACAATTCACATATTACAGTTTGGTTATGTTTTAAGTAAAGTCTGTCGGTCCAATAAAATGTAGATTTGTTCGCCTATACCTGAAATTATTTATTTGATTAATCACATACTTGATTAATGGATTGTTTGCTTAATCGATTATTTCAAACAATTGCAGCCAATAATAGTCTGGTTCCCAACACTGATCTCTATATAATACCTGGATAGGGCATAGCATTTGAAAAAGAGAAGCCTATGGTGGCCATTTTCCTGAGGTCTGAATCTAATACAATTTGCGCGAAATATAAATAAAGTCATTAGTATCTACAACCAAATAAGAGAATTCTTTTTAAATTTGATTTGTTTTAGTTATTTAACTTTCAATTGTTTAAGGTACCTATTTATTTAGTAGAAAGAATGATGAAAACGAATAAAATATGAAAAAAAAACGCGTTGCGCAAAAATTTTATAGAAATATTAATATTCGATGTGGAGGAAAATCAAATGAAAGTAAAAATATACTATACTTAAAATTCACAGAATATCATTTGTTAGTTTAATATACTCAATTTTTACATGATATAAAAGTGCAGAGCTGGTTTTATCTTGGAATAAAAACTAAAAATCTATATTTAGTAAATGATTATTATTATAATGTTGGGAAAATATCATTGTTGATGGTATGGAAGTTGGTGGTAGTCATTTTGAACACCTAATAAATTGATATTTGAGTTTATGTCATTTGTTTAAGCCTACTTCATTGCAATTTTGAGCTCTTGATAAAATTTGTTTTAAATGATATTTTTTTGGAACTAATAATCGGATTTGAAAAATAAGAAAACTGTTGAAAAGAGAATTGAAAGGCCTTTCTAACTGTGTCATGTTTGACACCCTTTTCCATTTAAAATTTTTGAGGTGCAGTCCACCCCCAATTTAGGGTTGAAGTTATGCCATTGGTTCTAATCCATTCAGGTGTCCCCTTTATACTAAAATTGACGTGTTCGAGCGTTTTTTGCTAAATTGATATTAAGTGGTCAAAAATTGCGCTGATAATTTTCATTGGGCCACCAGTATAAATTGTAGACCTGATGATGACTCAAACCAGAGTCGAAACATTGTCAATGTGAATATATAATTTCTTAATAAACTTTTAAAGCCATTTGACTCCAATAATAATTCCTGTCTCTCAGTAATATAATTTTATTTTTCAGTTATGGCGCTATAAACGTATGGGCTATATACGTCTGCATAGAACGTATGAGATACTGCACTGGGTTTGAAAACAACATATTCAACCCCATGAACTGTATGATGGTGTCGGCTATAGTCAGTGCTGTGCTTATGCTAGGAGAAGACTTATATTTATCTATCACCGGAAAAGAATAGACATGGGATACATTCAGTTATTATTTCGATACACATGTCCATAGTACCCAAATAATAAATATAAATTCATTTTATATTGTTGTTGTTTATTAAAGGCTTAGTTATTTCTATCGACCGTCTTGCGTACGAAGTTTGGCAATTTAATTCTTGGAGTGACACAATAAAATAATAGTTATTTATGGTACAAGTGTGTTACATTACAAATAAGTGACCGTCTGGATGTATGTGTACTTATGTTTAAATCATTGTAAGTATTTTGCATAAAATATGGAAGTAACACTGTTCATTTCTACTAAAATACTGTTTCTACAACGTAAATGAATTTTAGATAAATTAACTTCTTTTCATAAGACACCTTTTTAAAAAATCTGATGTGGATACCACATGACTTCCTTATATGCATATTAAATTATACATTTTTTTCATTGCGCTTCATTTATGGTGCATTATTTTACCAGTAGAAGAAGTACGGACTTTTCCACCGAATGTGAATTTGGCCACGAGCGATATTTTTTCTTACAAGTACGGCAGCTGTACTTGAATTTATTTATTTGAATTAAATAGTTTTTATTTAAATATAAACACTTTTAAAAAATAATCATGTAAAAATATTAATTTAAAATTTATTTTCTTATTCCAATTTGCATATTTTATAAACGTTTTCAAAATTTATTATATGAGAATGAAATTAATAGTTATTTATGATATAAGTGTTAAAAGTGACATTTTATGAGTGAGTGGGGAAGTTTGAAACGAGGCGAAGCCAAGTTTAACAAACCCCACGAACGAAATAAAATCACTTTTAACACAAATATCATACACTATTTTTCCTAGGACCACAGTTATGTACCTATTAGTAAATAAAAACTAAGCATTAGAATGACATTTATGACAGGTCATGATGTATTTGTTATGAACAACTGAACATAAGACGTGTTAAAAGTAAATTTGTTTTTTACTTTTAACACGTTATCAATGGCAACGTTTTAAAAGTATTTACTGTGTTATAAACTGTTATTTTTAACTTGCTAAGCAACCGTTAAAAATACTATTTTTAACAGTGGTCGTAGGAAAAATTTTAAATAGCTTCAAAATAATAATAATAAATGATACTGAAAACTTCAGTGATTAAACAAATTTGTTAAAATGGTGGGAGAAGTACGAACTTATCCCACTCATTTTACTTCTCCCACAGTTGGAGAAGAACGTACTTCTCGAATCAAAAAAAGTGGGAGAAGTACACTTCTAGCATACGCGTAAGGAAAAATTTGAAAGTAAGATCATTCTATTGCTAATCGTTATTTATTTATGGGGCCGTTCAAGTATTACGTAAGCACTATAGGGGGGTGGGGGGGTCTTTGTTTTGCTTATTTTGGATGACATGGGGGGTAGGGGAGTCTAGATGATGATTACGTCATCGGTAGCTATTAACTTTTTAACCCGATGAATGGCAACCCTCACATTGGCTAAGTTCCGAATCGTGCAAAAATCGATGACAGCGCTCACGTTATCCGTCAAATCCATATAAATCAAGAATCATGTAAGATTATAATATTTTGTCCCTTACTCTATCTTGAATACTGTATCAGTAAAATCTAATCTGCATTCTAAATCTATTTTCTTATTTTTAAAATTATAATTATAACATTTTAATTATAATATTAAAAAAAACAGGGTATGTAACCGGTTAAAAAAACCGGTTAATAAAAACCGGTAACCGATATTTTCAACGAAAATTGCGAACTTTAACCGTAATTTTAACCGATATTTTTCAGGCCGAAAATACCGGTAACCGTTAACCAAAAAAAAAATAAACCGAACATTAACCTTTATTAATATCATTTAGCGAGAAAAGAAATAATATTTTTTTTATATCTGTGTTTTCTATTTGTATTTGAACATGAGTCATGACAGTTTTTACAATTAACATTTTATTGGAGAGTCATAAATGTAGGTAGTCTCTTTGGCCGTTAAGGTTACTTAAAAAGTCCCAAATAAATACAGCCTTTGTCAACACAGGCAAGTTTAAAATTGAAAAGTGACCTGCGTTTTTCTGAAGATATTACGGGAATTTTTGTGAATGTTCATTAATTAAATTGCTTTTTTTTTAATTGTTATATTTTTCTTAGATTTTTTTGACACCCTTTTCCATTTAAAATTAGGTGCAACCCCCATTTTAGGGTTGAAATGCCATTGGAAATCCATTCAAGTGTCCCCCTTTATACTAAAATTGCCGTGTTCAAGCGTTTTTTGCTTTAAGTGTCCAGAAATTGCGCTGATAATTTTCATTGGACCACTCATAATCTGTCTGAAGGTCGATGACTAAAACTCGTTTTTTCTAGGAGGAGATGACTCTAACAGCTTTTCTCTAGTGACTAGACCTGGCTCGTCTAGTGCAGATCTATTGACTATGACTGAACTAGACTAGGAAAGACTAGAGCAGCCAGTCCTCCTCTAAGAAGCGATGTTCATGTTGAAGTTATTGTCACAGACGTAAATGACAATGCCTCTGTTTTAAAAGACTTTCAGGTAAGAATTTGAATCCGTGTGGCGGTCGTAAAATAAAAAAAATGATCCTGGCTATTTTTATTTACTTTTTATATATTTATATCACTTTTTGAATATCTAAAATAGATCTGAATCCTTGTGGCGGTCAAAACATTTTTTGGAAATGAGTTTTGTCTTTACAGGCTTGTAACTCGTAAATTAGTTGAGATACAATAAAAATTCTTACACCAATCGATTCCTTGGGGTTTTTTCTATAAGATATACATTTTTTATATTTTTTTCTTGCATTTTTATGGCACAGCCGATGAAATATATAAAAAATTGTACAATTTGGCACTTACAATTTTCAAATTTTAAGTTTATGGCCGCGTATCTCAAAAACAAGTTGAGCTATAAGGAAAATTCTTACACCAATCGAATCCTTGGAGATTTCTCTATAATATTCATGTTACTTTATATTTTTTCTTGCATTTTTATGGCTCAGCCAATGCAATATATAAAGAATGGTATAATGTGTCACATAAAAATCTAATCAATTTGGAATATGGGACGACATAAGAGCTTTACTGTCGATATTAAGGAATGTTCTGTCATAATATTCATTTTCTTGACATAAAGCAGTCCACAAATATTCTTTAGAGATAAAATCACCTTCTAAATTTTGTTTCTGAAATATTTTAACACTTAAAATATTTTTTTCGTAAATTGACAACTATTTGAGTCGGTCTGTAAGTCTGTGATTAAAAGATTTAAATCTGATAAGATAATTTTTCAATTAGTTTGACAAATTATGAATTATAAACCTACTAAAAAAATACAGAAGATCTAGTACAATGTTAAATTACCTCAATTTGAGTCAAAAATTTTGATTTTTTAAAAGTCTATATTGATTTGGGACAATGTGAAACCTTACACAACTGTCTAAAATTAATCCCAATTGACTTGGAACAGTGTTGGCCCTTATATAACGATGTTAAACCCTAAATAATTATATTAACTTTGTCCCAAACAGTTTGAAACAATGTTAAACCTTCCACAACATTCTGAAATTAATCCCAAACAATGTGGAACAGTGTTAAACCTTATAGAACTATGTAGAACATTGTTAAATTAGTATAACTTTCTTAACTTAATCCCAATTAACTTGGAACAGTGTTGAACCTTATATAACAATGTGAAACCCTAAATAATTATATTAACTTTGTCCCAAACAATTTGGAATTCTGAAATTAATCTCAAACAAATTGGAACAGTGTTGACCCTTATATAACAATGTTAAACCGTAAACAATTGTCGTAACTTTGTCCCAAACAATTTGGAACAAAGTGAAACATAGTGCAACTGTTTCTACTTACTCTAGAACACTTGGAACATCTTTCTGCCTTCTTCCTAGTAATTTCCAATAATAGTTACATTAAAACTTACAATTTATAGTTTTTCACTCTAAAATTTTTCATATACAGCCAAAAAATCCAAAAAGACTCATTTTTAGGTCCAAAATTTTGATTTTTGAAATAATTCCAAATTGATAGTCGCCGATGCGCTGATTTCAAATTTTCAAACCGAATTCAATTATCTCTTTCCGTTCCTGAGATATTTGACCTCAAAGTTGCACCTCAAAAAAGTGGGTTTTTTGGATATATCTCTAAAACGGGTAGAGACACAATCTCAACGACTATACCAGTGGATTCTACAGGCAAAGTTACATAAAGAAATGTTTTCTCCGCATATACGTTCTTTGGAACGATTTTGTGAAAAATGAGAAAAACGAAAAAAACCGGAATTTCAGTTTTTCACTTGGGAACTTTTTGTCACCAAATCTTTTCATTTTCTATACTTAAGTAAATACTGATGCGCTGATTCCAAATTTACAAACCGATTTCAATTATCTTTTACCGTTCTGGAGATATTTGCGTTCAAAGTCAGACCTGAAAAAAATTGTTTTTCAGGAATAGTCCTGAAATGGGTCGAGATACGACCTCGGCGACCTCACCAATCGATTCTGCGGGCAAAATTACATAAGTATACCAATTTTCAGATATTTATTCAGGCGGACACAATTTTTAGAGCGAAAAAACGAAAATCGCAAAAATTGAAAAATCGCCTGATGAACCCCTTACGATTTTTTCCGATTTTTGGCCATTTTCGTTTTTTCGCTGTAAAAATTGTATCCATTAGAATATAAATCTGAAAATTGGTACAAAAATTTAATTTTATCCGTAGAATCAATTGGTGAGGTCGCCGAGGTCGTATCTAAACCCATTTCAGGACTATTCCTGAAAAACTGAATTTTTCAAGTCCAACTTTGAACGCAAATATCTACGGTAAGAGATAATTGAAATCGGTTTGAAAATTTAGAATCAGCACATTCTTCTTTACTTAAGTACAGAATATAAAAAATTTTGGAGACAAAAAATTTCCGAGCGAAAAACTGAAATTCCGGTTTTTTCGTTTTTCTTATTTTTCACCAAGTCGTTCCAAAGAACGTATATGCGGAGAAAACATTTCTTTATGTAACTTTCCGCGTAGAATCGACTGGTATAATCGTTGAGAATGTATCTCTACCCATTTTAGAGATATGGTCAAAAAACACCCTTTTTTGAGGTCCAACTTTGAGAGCAAATATCTCAGGAATGGAAAGAGATAATTGAATTCGGTTTGAAAATTTGAAATCAGCGCATCGACGACTATCAATTTGGAATTATTTCAAAAATCAAAACCCAAAAAAAAATGGGCATTTTTAAATTTTTTTGGCTGTATATGAAAAATTTTAGAGTGAAAAACAATAAATTGTAACTTTTCATGTATGTCTATTATTGGAAATTACTAGGAAGACTTAAAAAGAAAGTATTAGAAGGCAAAAAGATGTTCCAAGTGATCTGAAATAAGTAGAGAGACTTGCACTATGTTTCACTTTGTTCCAAATTGTTTGGGACAAAGTTAAGGCACTTGTTTAGGGTGTAACATAAATGTACTAGGTTCAACACTGTTCCAAGATAATTGGGAGTAAGATGAAACAGTTCTACAGGGTTTAACAATGTTCTAGATAGTTCAACAAGGTTTAACTTGTTTTCGGAAAGAAGGTGGTTATTCCTGAGTTTGTACTGCTGGTTTTACCGGTTCAAATTGTGACATAACTTTAATTAAAGACGCATGTAAAAGAGACATTTGTAAGAGTGGTTCAACTTGCACTCCCCTTAAAAAAGGAGGGTTTATTTGTGAAGGCTGTTATCCCAATAATGGGTATGAACATTATACAGAATTATGTGAGCTTAAAAGTAGAAGCTTTGGAAAAAGCTCGTTTCTTACTTTTCCAAGTTTGAAACAGAGACATCGTCTACATTTGACTAAGTACTAAACTAAAAGCTTTTTTGAATTTTTTTTTTAATGGATTTCTTTTTTTTATAAGACACATTTTTTATATTTTTACTTTAACTTGTACGGAACAAGTTTACCAAAATAAAACAACATGCAAAATTAATAAAATTAATTTTTATAAGCTTGTAACTCAAAAACTATTAAAGATATAGTCTTAAAATCAGAGGATGTAACCAGTTAATAAAAACCGGTAACCGATATTTTCAACGAAAATTGCGAACTTTAACCGATATTTTTAAGGCCGAAAATACCGGTAACCGTTAACCAAAAAAAAAATAAACCGGTTTTAGCGAACTTTAACCTTTATTTTAATATCATTTAGCGACAAAAAATTTTAATATTTTTTTTTATATCTGTGTTTTCTATTTGTGTTTGAACATGAGTCATGACAGGTTTTACAATTAACATTTTATTGGAGAGTCATAAATGTAGGTAGTTTTTTTGGCCGTTAAGGTTACTTAAAAAGTCCCAAATATATACAGCCTTTGTCAACACAGGCAAGTTTAAAATTGAAAAGTAACCTGCGTTTTTCTGAAGATATTACGGGAATTTTTGTGAATATGTATTAATTAATTTGCTTTTTTTTAATTGTTATATTTTTCTCAGATGGTATTTTTTTATTATTTTTTTAAATTAATTATTCTGTAATTTTTTTTAATCAAATTTTTATAATTAATTTCTTTTAATTAATTGAATTATTTTTTTAACCAATATATTAACCGGTTTAAACCGGTTTCTAATTTTCAAAAACCGGTTTTCGAACTAAAACCGTTATTATTATAACGTTCTCTATAAGGGTTAACCGTTAACCAGTATTAAAAATTAATTGAAAAATGTTTACGTAAGCATGGGGGGAGGGGGTAAGAGCTTTGCTTACTTTTGCTGACAAGGGGGATTGGGGGGGGGTAAATAATTGTAATAAATCTGCTTACGTAATATTTGAACGGCCCCTATGCGAATAATTCAAAAAATCCTTCGAGCACAGCGTGCTTTTGCCACTGCCGATTGAAATAAAAAGGGAGGTAAACAATTATATATTATAATCATTATTGAGTTGCGTGAGATACATTCATACATACAGACGTAACGCTGAAACTAGTCAAAACGGATATTTCCGTTGAAATCTGAATACCGAAATTTTTCGTTATTACAGTACTTCTTTTATTTCGTTAAGGAAGTAAAAAGTGAAATCGGATAATATAGTGGCGGTCACGGTAAAATTTTTCGCGATTACAATACTTCCTTTATTTCGTATAAGAAGTAAAAAGTGTGAGATAACATAATGTTAAAGTAAATGGAAGAAAATGAAAAGGGCCATTTTTATGTGGAAGATAGATGTTCTGAATTTAAACAAACTCTAATACCTTTGTATTAATAAGGTTTTAATAAACAAGAAATTCGTACATACATTTGTGATTGATTAAATTGACATTTATATAAATATTATTAGTTTCTATAGTAAAATTTTAGCTCATTCGCCCCATCTCTAAAAATTAATAAGAAAGTCTTTCAAATGAGTAGGAAGACGTCTTTCACGGGTTGGACGAGCTGAATAATCTGAAGTAGAAGTACTGTCAGAGGTTCCGTTTTGACTTTCGTTTGGCTCGTCTTCTGGAGCTGGACAATTAGTAGTTGATAATCTAGTAGATGGTCCGTCAAGAACGTGGTCTAATTTGTCTTGAGTTTCTGGATTCTTTGATGGGCAGATTTCAGAAATTGAATTTTTACATGTAGTCCCATTCCCTGATCTTATTGTTGAATCTCCGGTAGGTGCGAGGTAACGGGTAGAAACGGTTGACTCTCGACCATCAGGAAATCTGATGTACGCATATTCGGGGTTTGCTTCTAGCAACTCAACCTCTTCCACAAGAGGGTCGTATTTACTTGCTCTGATATGTTTTTTCATTAAGACAGGTCCAGGTTTGATCAACCATGTAGGTGTTGAACTCCCATTGAACGATCGGCGAGGGTGCATGAACATACGCTCATGAGGTGTTGCATTTGTTGACGTACAGAGGAGAGATCGGGTAGAGTGAAGTGCCATGTCAAGTACATCTTCCCAGTATTCAGTTTTCATATCTAGTGTTCTTAAAGCAAGCATTATGCTCTTCCATATAATACCGTTATATTTTTCCACTTGACCATTCCCTCTAGGGTTGTATGGCGTCGTTCGACTTGAAGCTATGCCATGTGAAGTTAAATAAGATTTAAGTTCCATCGACATGAAAGAGGCCCCTCTATCAGAATGAATGTATGCTGGGGTACCGAAGAGAGCAAAAAGAGTTGTCAAGTGTTGAATTATTGTTTTAGCTGAGACGTCAGCACAAGGGAAAGCAAAAGGAAACCTCGAAAATTCATCTACAACAGTTAATATACATTGGTTTCTTGATCTGGAGGGAAGTGGTCCTTTGAAGTCTAGATTAAGACGTTCGAAAGGTGACGTAGCTTTAATTAGGTGTCCTTCATGTGAAAAGTATTTTGGTTTCAATTCTGCACACACTCTGCAAGTGTTCGTAATTTTTCTTACATCTTCCACAGAATAAGGAAGATTCTTAGCTCTGATCCAATGTGTCATCCTAGTTATTCCAGGATGGCAAAGTGTGTTGTGTAAAGTTTCTAGGTTTGTTATAGAGTTTGCAGCAGCACTTACCCTTGAGAGTGTGTCCGCAGAAGAATTTTTTTCTCCTGGCCGATAAACAATATCAAATTTGAAGCATGAAAGTTCTAAACGCCATCTCATAATTTTTTCGTTTTTAATTTTACTAGTGTGATGTTGGTTAAACATAAAAGAAACTGAGCGTTGATCTGTTAAAACTGTAAAAGGTCTACCAATGAGATAATGCCTCCAGTACCGTAATGATTCAACAATGGCGTACGCTTCCTTTTCTATTGAAGAATGTTGCAGTTCTGATTGGTTGAGAGTTCTAGAAAAGAAAGCAACTGGTCGTCCCATCTGACTCAAGGTTGCTGCTATAGCAAAGTTTGATGCATCGGTTTCTACCTGAAAAGGTTTATCATCTTGAATTGCTGATGTCGTTGCTTTAGCAATGTCGTTTTTCATCATGTTGAACACCGAAGTCGCCTCTTCAGAAATGGGGAACGTTGTTTTCGACAAGGGACGTATCTTTTCTGAAAAACGTGGTATCCACTTGCTATAATATGAAAACATGCCCATAGCTCTCTGAAGAGAAGCTGTGTCTTTGGGAATAGGTAAGTCTAATAATGGCTGAAGGCGATTGGGATCTGGTTTGATCGTGTGATTGCTAATCACATAGCCAAGTAAGTGTACAGTTTCGACAGAAAATTGGCATTTTTCTTTATTCAAAGTTAAATTATACTTTTCTACGACTTCTAAAAATTTCTTGAGATTTCTGTCATGATCTTCTTGGGTTTTCCCACATACCGTCACATCATCTAAATAAGGGAAAGTGCCTTTCAGATTTTCATCCTGTACAATACGATCTATTACTCTCTGAAAACAGGCGACACCATTTGTTACTCCGAAAGGAATACGAAGAAACTGGTACAGTTTGCCAGCGGCTTCAAAAGCGGTGTAATGCTTCTCAGAATCTAAAATAGGAATTTGATGGTAAGCACTTTTTAAGTCTATTATGCTAAAAACTTTATTTTCTGAAACTTTTGAAATGATTTGTTCTATTATTGGAAGAGGGTATGCATCCAGTAGAGTGAACCTATTTATTGTCCTTGAGTAATCTATGACCATTCGAGGTTTTCGTGTTCCTTCTCTTACCACGAAAGCCTGAGCACGCCACGGTGAGTTACTTGGCTCGATTACACCTTCTTCTAAAAGTCTATTTATTTCTCTATCTACAAACTGACTATCCTCTTTTGGTTGTTTGCGAGATTTCGTTAAAATAGGAGTACAATTTCTTGTCAAATTACTAAATAATGAAACTGGTTGAACACGAGCAACTGTTAGACTACAAATCTTTAAAAGGGGTCTGGTCCCATGAAAAGCTATCTCTATAGCAGAGTGAGTTTTGAGTATGTCATGCCCGATTATTACATCTGCACAGAGATTTTTCATGATTAACATAGCTACATCTTTGTAGAAATGGTTGGCAAGTTTTAGATTTATTTTACACTGTCCTATTACCTCAGAATATAAAGAAGAATTGGCCATGGAGATTTTTCCATGGTAAGGTAGAACAATAGCCTTACATTTTTCAACCAGGACGAAGTTGATGAAACTCAAAGAACTGCCAGTGTCAATTAGTGCTCTTAATTTAACTCCATTTATAGTTATATCAACTGTTGACCTCAAAAGACTATTTGGTGTTGCTGCAGAAGTGGTTGCAAGAAGATTAGATGCTGCTGTTGTGTTAGATTTTTGTTTTTTATCGATATTTATATTTGCTCTATTGGTACCTTGTCCAAATCGTGATCGACAGACACGTTTCCAATGTCCAGACTTGCCACATTTTCCACATTCAGCATCTTTAGCTGGGCATGAAGATCTTTGATGCCAATCATATCCGCAGAAATAACATAACTTTGACGCAGCAGCTACAGTATTTTGAATTTCGTTTAGTTTTGCCTCTCGTTCAACATTGGTAGCAGCACTTTGGGTGGAAAAACTAGAATAAGAAGCTGATTGTTGCTCAGCTAACTCTAAGGCTCTAGCTTGATCATAAGCAGCGTCTAAAGTAAGCGAAATATTTTCTAAAAGTCTTTGTCTAATGCGAGTATTAATTAAACCAGTGATGAAGGCGTCCCTTATATAAGCGCTTTTGTGTTCGTCTGCTGTAACAGCTTGGAAATTACAGTCTTTACTCATTTGTTTCAAGATTTGAAGGTATTGATCAACTGACTCTCCAGGCTGTTGACTTCTGGTGGCTAAACAGTGTCTAGCATATATTTCATTCTTAGGTTTGATATACAGAGCTTCAAGAGCATCCATAGCGGCATTATAGTTCGTTACTTCACTAATGTACTCGAAAACATTAGGTGCAATATAATTAGTTAACAGCTGTAACTTACAATTGTCTGTTGCGTCGATCACGTGCGCCAAAAAATTGTTAAATGTTCTTTTCCAATGTAACCATTTTTTGTCCGCAGCCACTGTCGTTGGTTCTGTATCGAAGCGTTCCGGGCGTAGATACTTTTCCATTGCAGAGATTTAATTTTAGTTTTCTCAGTTAGTTAAAATTATTCTTGTTTATTAAATTGTTCTGAATTTAAACAAACTCTAATACCTTTGTATTAATAAGGTTTTAATAAACAAGAAATTCGTACATACATTTGTGATTGATTAAATTGACATTTATATAAATATTATTAGTTTCTATAGTAAAATTTTAGCTCAATAGATATCAAAGAATTTAACTCTGGTTGTCAAAACCATAATACGAATCATATTTATTATGGTCTGACTATACCTACGTTTATGTTTTGTTTAATATCTGTCAGTATGTTATCAAAATTTTGATACATTGACATTTCAAAATTTTAGTTCAATTCATTCATTTTCATAACTTTCCATTTTTCAGTCATTTCAGATTAACACAATGGGTGATAAAGTTGAACTATGTGTACTACTAAAAGATGAACACTTCTTGTTTAAAGCCATAACAGCCGTAAGTTTTGTCAACTGTCACTAACTAATATATAATTACAACAAACTATAAACTTGTACCGAAATTTCAAGCTTTACACATTTTTAGAGGCGTATATATTTTATACTCTACACATGTTATATTATTCGACATTGTATCTTGCAAACATTCAATCTTGTACACCTTTTATCGTGCATACTTTTAATCCGCGAAGAAAGTTATCTTACACACATTTTATCTTTCAAATCATTTTATCATCCGCACATTTTTACACATTTTATCTTCCGAAACATTTAACACTGAATATTTTATCTAATTATAAGTATATTAATTGCATGGGCAATAAAATGAATGAAAGATATAATTACAATGATGAAACGTTGGCGAAGATAAAATATATGGAACATAAAATAACTGGAAGATAAAATATGTGGATGATAAAATGTGCGCAAGATAAAATGTGCATAAGATAAAATGTGTACAAGATAATTTTTTCGCGGATTAAAAGTGTGCACGATAAAAAGTGCGCAAAATTAAATGTTTGAAAGATACAAAGTCGAGCAATATAACATGTGTGGAAGATAAAAAGTTTACGCCTCCATTTTTAAACTCAAAGATAGATGTTATATAGTGCTGCCAAAATTGAACATCAACATTGCAATGCGTTTGAGCAGTCAAAATCCGAAATTAATTTGGATCTAATCCAAATCTGACGCATGCGCTGTTCAAGAATACTCTCGAACAAACTTTAAACAAAATCTATAGTGTATAAAGTCGATGGTTAACTCTTCCTTGTCGCACAGCTCAACTTTAATATTATTACGAATTCTAATAGATTAAAAAAAATAGATCAATTTAGGTTTTAATAATATAATAAGTCATATGAATGTTTTTCTAGCATGCAATCACCAATCTTAATACCAGCCACTGAGTTTATAACTAAGTTTGTTGTAATTACTATTGAATTTTTAAATATTATTTTAATTTAAATATACTTTTTCAGGTTTGTAATTTCTATGGAATCAAGCACTTCCTCCATTATGGCCTCATTAAGAACATAAACCACATGATAATAATGTCGCTAGCTTTCCCAGCTTGCTTTTTGGCAATGTGTCAACTGATGTACTTGTACCGTTTGGGCAAAAATGACTTTGACATAGAAGCTTTTACACTGGCCGTCTACACCATAGCTAGTATTTTCGCTACCAATGTGATTTGGATTAAGGCAAAGCCGTATATAACCTGTCCTGGTTCATTTTTCACGACTATAAACTGTATACTAATATATTTAGTGATACAAACGTGTAGTATGGCCACGGATTTGGCTCTGTCTTTTATTCAGGGCAAAGAATAGTTTAGGGAATATTTTTAATTTATTTTGAATATTAATAGTAAGATTTGTCCATAATAAACAAGTTATACTGATTTATTTGTTTTATTATACCACCTCATCAATCTATTTCTAAACAATAATTCTTGCATTTTAGTGATGCAGATATCAGCCAACATCCTTTGCAAAGGACCAACAAATTCAGAGACTAAACGTTTGATGTTTAATTTGAATTTGGACAACAATATAATATGAAAATAGCGACTTCTATTCCCAAAAATATCATATTGTAGACACATTTTGCTCAAAGATATGTTGCGGCTACGTACCGTCATTTTTAGGAACTACGGGAGACTTAGAAGACCGAAAGAATATTTGAGGAATACGACAGATGTAACTTATTGTTGTAATTGCGGAAGATATTTTATTATATATCATTAAACATCCACGTAAATTATTTTTTTCCCTAATGTAGATGTTTATAATAAAAAACAAAATTTTAATTAGAAGGTTTTTTCTTTGTTATATTTTAAACTTTGACTATTTTTATTGCAATTAAAGAAAATTAATATTATCTGTACTACATATTAATTTTTCTAGTTTTTCAATGACTCAACGTACCTGTATTATATTTTATTTCCGAGGTTTTCAAATGAAAGAATATTATTTTGTTAACATACCTACATACAATACATATTAAAAAAAATATTACAAAGAAGTTATTTCCTCTTAAAATAAACATTACTTATGGGTCTTATTGTGTACACTGTGCCTAATAAGGCCCACATATATGTAAATGATGTGAACTCATCTTAATGTAATAACAATACAGGGCTTTATTATCGATGTAAAAAAAATGCTGCTCTAAGGGAAATGTCTCCTTGGGGGCATGATTATGGTGTAACTTTAATCCCTGGAATCTCCGAGTAATGTAACACAATTCATAGCTTTAGAATTTTCTTTGGTTTCAATAGGTCAACTGTCAGAACATTCTGAAGTACTTGGTGTAATTTTTAAACTACTGAAACCATAGCAAAATCCAGAATATCAGTGCTCTAGAGTGCGCTTGGGTTTAAGCTGGCCAAGAATCAGAGTATTCTGAATACTTGCTCTGATTTTTGGTTTACTGAAATCAGAACACAATACGTAGCTTCAGAATGTGTTCTGGTTTCAGTACACCAAAAATTAGAATACACGCTGAAGCGTGCTCCAATTCCCGGCTGTACTAGATCACCTTCAAGGCATCAGATGCCCTGGAAGGCAGTCTAGCCAGACCACCAGACGAGGCGGAGACCCGAAGGCTCACTATCGCCCCGGTGCATTATTATCGGTCATGTTTATTCCTATTGGCTGATAATCAATCTGTAATTATGGCTGTACTAGTAAAATGAAAATTTATGTACGTAGATACTTTGATGCGAAATATTAACTGATAATATTTTTAAGGATGTGACACACCCATTCTAAGGTAGTACAATAATTCTTTAAAATAATAATAATTCACAGCTTTATTACTGATATAAAAATATGCTTCGTTAAGAGAAATATCTCCTTGGGGACATTGCCCCTATGAAAATTTTCCTAGGAGGCATGAACCCCGATACCCCTATGTAGTCGGCGCCCATGTGCATGAGAACACAATCTTACCGTTTTCTTAATTTTTTAATACCAAAATATTTACTTCTAATAATAAGACTAGTAATAAGAAACAACACATATGGTTTAAGTATTGTATATTAAGCAAATAACTTCACTCATTTTTAAAGTTAAAGTTAACACTGGCGACATCTGCAGCCATGCATGTTCCGGTAGCCGCACAGATCAACGACAGCATCAGGTGCGGGTTGAAGTTCTTGGAGCAGTTGCACTTGATCTTGCGGTAGAAGATGTAGGCGGCGATGATGTTCAGGATGGCGTACACGCCGAACAGCGAACGAAGTCGATCAATGGCGGCAGCGAACAGGGCTCCCATGATGGCGCCGTACGTGATTATGTTCTCAGTCACGCATTTGAAGCAGGAGATTCGGTTTAGGTAGCGGATGGCCACGATGTCGCATAGCTAAATAGGATTAGTAGGATTTCTTCTTGTTCCAGAGCAGCACACCAAGAGCAAACACTTTAAAATGCTGTAATCCCTGAAACACTAAAACCAGACTACAATCCAGTGCAGTTAAATCTGCTCCAGAATGTGATCTGGTTTCAGCAGGGCAAAAATTAGAGCAAATATTTTCTTGGGGGCATGAGCCCAATTACTTTATACAAAAGATTTTCCTTTACTTTATGTTCGTCGATTTAAGCGATTATTCGTTATAAGCGACGGTGTTATAAATCACTTTCATTGTATTTGTATTTCTATTTCGACGGCCGTGTTTATACTGTAGGAAAATTTGATCAAAGTTGTCTCTATTGAAAATTAAAATAATTAAAACAATTGGTTATTTAAGTTTGTCATTCTTGAAATTTCAATCATATCTAAATTCCAAATTCATTTCATTCATATTATGTCAATAACTGATTAACAAACATTACAACAGATCAATAGAACCATACATCAAATCAACAGGAACCAAAATGAAGGATATAAAAGAATTGGCACAGGAACCCCGCTTCTTAACAAAAGTTTTTGTCTTTGTAAGTTACTCATTTTACAATTTATTTAACATAATTAAACTTTAGTATATGTAGAGCCTATATTTAATATAATAATAGCTTTTGTGGAACATGCTGTGCACTAGCTATGAGTATTCAGCAAGTGACATCTTGTAAATATCTTTAGAAAATCTGAAAAAATAAGATGTAACGGCCCAATCAATCTTGTTAATGTTATACATATTTTAAATCAAGTTTCACTGATCGGGATTCTTTTGGAATAGCAGACTAAATCACAGTATGATTTGTGATTGCCACAACCATATCTGTTAATTTAAAGCGTGATTTCGATCACAGTTTACTGTATGGTTAAGTCGGAAATTTTTTGTTACTAATCGGAATTGTTTAGTGAGACTGAGAAGCCGAACTGCTATTTTTGTATCACATTGTACTTTGTGATTGCTACTTTCATATCCATGATTTTAAAGCGTTATTGTAATCAGTTATTGTACGGTTAAATTCGAGATTTTTTGTTACTAATTGGAATTGTTACTTTGTAAACCGTTTAACGTATACAATAGCAAACGGTGACTGTGATTACGAATCACAGGTTAAAAAAATATTGGGTAAGAATTCCGACCTGTGATTTTTTAATATCAATGACTAAATCACAGTTCGTGAAATATCTATCGCTTATCACTAGCCGGAACATTGCGTTAGTGTATTAAAAATTCAGTCGAAAGATCAATCTTCCGCTGAAATCCACGGAGACATATTTTACACAATCTATTAACCTGCAACATCTGTAAAATCAGCAAACACCTAATCGTTTGGTGACCCACACAATTAAAGAAAAAATAGCTTATTGATTAAATTAACAAGAAGAAATTCTACTAATTTCAGCTGTGTGACATTGTGGCCATCCGTTACCTGAACCGAATCTCCTGCTTCAAATGCGTGACTGAGAACATAATCACGTACGGCGCCATCATCGGAGCCCTGTTCGCGGCAGCTATTCTGATCGCGGCGTACATGCGCGACGAGGCCAGGAACAACGACTTCGTGGACAACCAGCTGTTCGGCGTGTACGCCATTCTGAACATCATCGCGGCCTACATCTTCTACCGCAAGATCAAGTGCAACTGCTCCAAGAACTTCAACCCGCACCTGATGCTGTCGTTGATCTGTGCGGCTACCGGAACATGCATGGCTGCCGATGTCGCCAGTGTTAACTTTAACTTTAAAAATGAGTGAAGTTATTTGCATAATATACAATACTTAAACCATATGTGTTGTTTTTTATTACTAGTCTTATTTTAGTTTATTAGAAGTAAATATTTTGGCGTTAAAAAATAAGAAAACGGCAAGATTATGTGCTCATGCCCCCGAAGTGCTTAGTGCAGTATTTTTTTACGTCAGTAATAAAGCTCTATATTGTTATTATTTTAAAGAATTATTGTACTTTCTTTCATTTTTTAGTAACTGACTACTACCTTGGAATGGGTGTGAGTCATACCAGAAATCCTGGGAGGCTAGCACTCAGTCCTGATCTGTGAGGCGCCGGGGCGGTAATGGGCCTTCGGGCCTCCGCCCTGCCTAGTAGTCTGACTAGACTGCCTTCCAGGGCATCTGATGCCTTGAAGGTGATCTAGTACACCCGGCCGAGAATTGGAGCACACTTCAATGGGTACTCTAATTTTTGGACTACTGAAACCAGAACACATTCTGAAGCAGATTTAGCTGCTCTGGATTGTGCTCTGATTTCAGTGGGTCAAGAATTAGAAGAGTCAGAAATGATTTCTCTAATTCTAGGTCTGCTGAAACCAGAGCACATTCTGAAGCAGATTTAGCTGCTCTGGATTGTGCTCTGGTTTCAGTGGGTTAAGAATTAGAGCACTTGAAAGTGTTTGCTTTAAATCTTGGCCTTCTGAAACCAGAGCACATTCTGGGGCAGATTTTCCTACTACGTATTGTGCTCTGGTGTCAATGGATCAAGAATTAGAACACACAAAATTGTTTGTTCTAATTCTTAACTTGCTGAAACCAGAGCAAATTCTGGAGCAGATTTGGCTGTTCTGGATCGTGCTCTGGTTTCAGAGACTTAAGAATAAAAGCATTCTACAGTGCTCGTTCTAATATTTCTTCTCTCTTGTAAATTAATGTTTTGATTTTGGTAATTATAAGAAATTTTGCCACCAAGGAATTTTTTTCGGTTTGGTACTGTTTCCTTCAGTCTTTTTTTAATCATGGTCTGAGAATTCTTCTAATCTAAATTACATTAAGAATTTGTGAACCGTAATAAAAAAAAGACTGAGGAAAATAGATGGTAAGTACGAAGAAAAGATGATGGGTGACATGATTCAAGTATGACTTTATGATACTGACAATGAATAAATTAGTAATAAACAAATAACTAGATTCAGTTCAACAGTAAAGGGGGTTAAAAGGATTATCAAAGCAAAATAAGGGCATAAAAACATTAAAAATAACTAGTAACATTTTTAAATAATAAATTCGTTCAAAACCAAACTACTCGTGTACCTATTTTAATTTGATATAGTATTTTAATGTGGCAAACGGTATACATAGAGATTACTATGTCATAGCAAAAAGTAGAACTACTTTAAACCACAAGTTCCCCCGGGTGCTTTAAACAATTGCTTTTTTGACATTCGTCAAATGTGTAACATATGTATCATCAAAATTTTCGTGTCATGAAATATTTTAGGATTATTTTAAAACATCCATATTTTAAAAACAAAATTAGAAATATATGTAAGTATAAACTAACTAAATATTTACTTGTTATTATAAGTTTTACTTGCATTTTGTAAATAACGAGAGACTGTCAACAAAATTAAATATAGAATTGAAATAAATATAATACATAATAAGTATGTGTAACAGTTTCCATTGACTTTTATTTAATTAAAATAAACAATTTTATGAATAATAGAAATGTATATTCTGACCCTTTATTTAAAATTACTAAGCTACAGCAATGAAATTATTTCTTGACATTTAAGTTACACGGTGGGGTTCATTCTCATTTGATAACATGCAATATAATTCGTAATATGTATAGCAATGTTTAATTTCATTTTTCATTATAATAGTTACTAATGAAATTAAATTCCTAAACTTTTGTTCTTCATGGTTTGGGAACAACCACTTGCAACACAACTGACCATAATTATTACAATACAGGAATGGTGAATATGCAAAGAAAGTTAAATAATTTTATAGACTGCTAAATTAGAATTTAGTGTAAGCACATGCTACTTATTCAAATGTTCAACAAGAAATGAGTCATACTTGGGTTTTCAAAATGGCGACTTCCGTCGCAATTTTTCATCTAGCCACTAGATTGCAAACCTCCTTCCTGAGATTTTATATTCAAAGATGAACTTACAGTCACCAATTATACTAATAATCATTGTCCTTTGTTTAGATTTCATACCATTGTCCCTAGCATATTAAGAGTTGAAAAATATTAGAAAAAATAACGTATTTAATATCATCAAAAGAGTTGCTCAAAAATAAATTAGAAAAAACACTTGAATAAAGACATGAATTACAAAGACCGAAAAAAGAAATATTTAGAAAAACAACAAAAAAAAGAACAGGAACAAAAAAAGAAAAAAAAATGTTGCCCGAGATACAAGAAAAAACGAAGTAGATCAAAATCAGCCGAATCTGGTCCTAGAGTTTGTGCACACTGTCAAGAGAAACGAGAACAAGAGGCCTTCAACTGTAAACAAAATGACTGCAGGCAAAGTAATACTAAATCCACCCAATTCGAAGAACAATACCTTCCTGTAATGTACTGCAAAGGCCTGTGTGATACATGTGACGACAAAACTATATGCTACAGAAAAAGATGCGTTCTGGAAGAAATCGAAGACAGACAAGTAGACCAGTCCACTCAGTATAACTGGAAGGCTATCCCTCCTGACAACT
The DNA here is from genome assembly GCA_035578165.1 of Stenolophus ochropezus. Taxonomy (NCBI): domain Eukaryota; kingdom Metazoa; phylum Arthropoda; class Insecta; order Coleoptera; family Carabidae; genus Stenolophus; species Stenolophus ochropezus. Next base: position 25,857,079 of record JAQOWZ010000008.1, read on the forward strand.
TGACTGGAACTGAAGATCTCCGAAGGCCCAGGTCCAACGAAATGTGTATTCTAGAATGCGAAATCGCTGACCGAAATAAGGGTGCCCAAGTCACAACTATGACACTATCGCAGGGAAAATGCAATGTTCCAAAAACTGAAAACAAATTCGGGGAAACAAAATCAACACAATGTTTTGATGATCAGTTTGAAGGTGTTCCAAAACGGAAATATCGATGCAGAAAGGTGGACTATGAAGAGTAAGTAATAATTTAATATAGTGATTCTGTGAGATGAGACGAGTAAAGATTTTTTTCTCGTATCGTGTCATTTTAAATGTAAAATATTCTATCTCGTCTCGAATATTATTATCTCGTCTCGGTCTCGAATCTCGCCGAGATTTCTCGAGTTTTTAAAGTCGGTGTTTGGCGAAAGGCTGGCACCCAGAATATTTTCATTTTGAGAGATATAAGAAAATGTTAAGGAGCAAAGTTAAACTAGGCAAAGGGGCTCATAAAATGGTCGTAAGTAACAATTTTATGTCACTTCCGGTTTTAGCGGAAAAGTGTCCAACTTGAATTCTAGCAAAGGGAATCGATATTTTTTTTTTCGGAATGTACAAAAAATTAGCTTTACAATGATACTTGTTAATAATTTTACTTCCACCAATTCAAAATGACGACAATTTATTTTAATATTGCCTTCTCGATTGTTGTCGATGAGGATATCTTTCTCCATACAGTTGGAGTGCCCTAACGGAATTTCTTCTACATTCTCCGAATATTAAAACCATATCAGTAATTTCTTCATTTGTGTATTGCATGTAAGCCATTATTATTATATAAAAAAAAATGAAACGGAAAAAGTATAACAAAACTAAGGAAGAGCCCGTCTTTAGAATGTCAAAACAAAGATTTGTGCAAAAATTCAGCTTATTCAGATTCATTCTGTAGGATATTGTCCTTATTTGACTGGACTAAGTTCCTTTCTATGAGACGAACTATACTATACAATACCTACTTTGCTAGAACTATAAAAAATGTATTTTTCAGTGAACCTGTAACTGAAGATACAGACAGGCTACGATGTAGAAGTGAATTATGTCAAACAAAGAGTCAAAATATTGTTTGGAAAACATCTGAAATGGAACAACGGTACGATTTATTTATTTATATTTTTTCTCCTATTTATAATAGCCTGTGGTACACTCCATATAAGCTGGAGGTTTGATAAACGCATTCCACAGTAAAAATATGTTCATGTGTGATCCCTTTGAATATAAAATGTCAGGAAGGAGGGTTAAAGGAATAACCTTGCGACCGGGATAGGTTTTGCATATGGCGGATGATTATTCGTCATTTTCGTTCAACAGTGGCATGCGATCCTAAAAATTTGTATGGTATAGAAGAAAATTAAAAATTGACCCATAAATCATGTTCGTGAAATATCGGTCATCACTATTTAATAACTAGGAGTGAACTGAAGTTGGCGCACTAAAATAAATACTTCTGATTGGCTGACGTATCGCCAGTTTTACACTCAACGATATTTGTTACATCAGCTATCTTGTCAGAGAGTGTTTTTAGGTTTCGTTTCATGGAGATCAGTATTTTAAGTTTATTATTATTATCATCACGTTATTATTGTATTTTGTATTCATTTGGGATATGTCACAAGTTTTGTGTGCTTCAAACTTTATTGCAATCTGTCACAGTGTAAATATGGCTACAGCATTCACTCCTCCTAGTTTTTAAACAGATTATAGAAATTGATGATATAAGGATCAACTCAAGGAAATTGACTTTATTCAAATAATAATAAAATATGTCTTTTTAATAACGACAACTTATTATTAGTTTTTCTATGTGGTGTATAATATTAAACTTTCATGAAAAATAAAAAATATATGTATTTTTTTCAGACCTCAAGATAAAGGGGTTCAAGTGAATAACATAAAAATTTGCAGAAGTGATCTATGTAAATTTAAGAATCAAAATACCAATGTTTATAAATGTACCGACACAGGACAAAGGTACAATTTATTTATTTATATATTCCTCCACTATTAAAAAAAAATCTGATGTGGCCAGCACATAACCTCTCGCCTGTCTTTGCTACATTGTTTTATTAATATATATACCGGTGTCCCAGCTCGAGCGACACATGGGAGTTTTACATGGGAAATCAGTTAATTATGAATAGTATCTCCCCAGTGCAAGATATTAACTTCAAATTCTGTGTACTTATAGGAGAATATTAATTCTATGGATCACACTTATTTGAAATATGAAATTTCGTCTGCAGGACGAGATTTATTAAATTTAAAATCTAATATTTTCGTTTAAAATCAGACAGCCATGGAAATAAAAGAAAATATTTATCTGACAGTTTAGTGAAGTATCACTGATTTTAATTCTTATTCCTTGTATTTTAATATTATTTAAGTTTAATTTAGTTTCTTTTTGTTAAATAATATACTAATATTACAATAATATAAATATCTACAATGGCATGTCATTAACTGTCAGAACTGTCAAATAGATATTTTCTTTTATTTCCATGGCTGACTGATTTTGAACGAAAATGATTTTATAATTTAATAAATCTCGTCTTGCAGACGAAATTACATATTTCAAATAACTGTAATCCATAGAAATAATATTCCCCAATAAGCATACAAAATTTCAAGTTAATATCTTGCACTGGGGAGATACTATTCATAATTAACTGATTTCCCATGTAAATCTCCCATGTGTCGGTCGAGCTGGGACACCCGGTATATCGGTCATCACTAGAAATTGATGACATGAAGATCAACTCAAGGAAATTGACTTTATTCAAATAATAATAAAATGTCTTTTTAATAACGACAACTTATTATTAGTTTTTCTATATGGTGTATAATATTAAACTTTCGTGAAAAATAAAAAATATATGTATTTTTTTCAGACCTCAAGATAAAGGGGTTCAAGTGAATAACATAAAAATTTGCAGAAGTGATCTATGTAAATTTAAGAATCAAAATACCAATGTTCATAAATATACCGACACATGTCAAAGGTACAACATATTTATATATTCCTCCACTATTAAAAAAAAATTTGATGTGGCCAGCACATAACCTCTCGCTTGTCTTCTTTACACTGTTTTATTAATATTTATATTAATACCACTTCCGGTTGCACGATTAACACCACTTTAGATATAATCTAGGATGTCCAAAATTTCACTTTTTTTATTCATTAGTATTTGAATAGTCGTTACAACATCCATCCATCCACATATACACGGACAGACATCAACGTAAAAATATTAAAATCGTGTTCTATGGACTTCAAAACGTGCTTATCCATTGAAAACTCACTATCCGATTTTTAGCATGATTTTAATATATTTCTTACTAACTGGCGAGAGGTAAAAATCTGGACAAATTTATTAAATTGAAACAATATAATATTCAAATAACAATAAAATGTGTGTTTTAATAACGACAATTTATTATTATTACTTTTTATTTGTGTTGTTAAATTTTGACGAACAATTTTATAAAATATATTTTTTCAGTGAACCTCAAGAGAGAAAAATTTGTAAAAGTGAAGTATGTGAATCAAGGAGTCCAAAAACAGATGTTCATAAATATACGGAAACAGGACAAAGGTACAATTTGTTTATTCATTCATATTCTACTCCTATTTAAAAAAAATCCCAGGCTGGAATGAATATACCGAGCAGGATTAACCGATGGGTATTATGGGCAGTTACCAAAGGCCCCTTGACGTTAAGGGACTTTAAATTTGTCAATTGTAGATGATTTCTAGTAACTTTATTATTAGGTTCTCTAGCTTTATAGAGATAGTTAGGGTAATATTACAGAATTCTATTTATTTTATTTCTACACCGGTGGCATAGAAATTAAACTTCAATCTTGTCAATTAAATTTTTAAAGATGTCACTTTCATGGCGTTTGAAGAAAAAATGACTTTCATTTAAGTATGTGTTTATTGCCAAATGAATAATTTAAATTTAACGTATTATAATATCTAAAACTAGAGTGAGTAGAGGGCGTCCCAAAATTATGGTCACTAATCCCATTTTTATTTCCATTTGATTTCATAAATAAATTACCTTACAATTGTGATTTTTACAAAAATATTAAATTACTTGCAATGTATCACATTTGTACCACAAATATATTTATATTAGGGGTTTTTGCAATGGGGTTTTCCAAGCAGATGTATTTTAAAGAAATTCTTAAGATATCGTCTGGATATTGACGTCACGATAAATCTGTATTAATTTATTTCTCGTATATTATTAAGTATTTTTAAAAATAAAAAAAATATTTGTTCAATATTTTTATTTGAAGATTAATACATAAAAATATTAAAAATGATGTAAAACCCCATTTTGAACGGTAATTCAACTCCAATATAATAAGCCATAAAGAAAAAAATCGTTTTGACAGTGAATAAGGAATAAGGAAGGTATCTTTTTAAAAGATATTTACCTTTCCCCTAGCAATCAGATCAAAATACTAACTACATTAATGCCATTTGTATTATTTGCCGTTAAATTATCTCCCTGAATTCCACTCTAGCATTTTAATTTCATCGGATAAATTTGAATTTGACAATGGGGGTTTCCAAGATTTTTTGATTTTTTTATATGATAAACTTTAAAACAAAATATTGGACCCATATTTTTTTATTTTTCCAAAAAGTTGATAGTATCCGAGAAAAAAATTAATAAAGTTTACGGACAATGGATGTGACGTCATTCCCCTGACTAGAAAAAGATAGTCCATGTACGCTATGAGATAGAACTATAAGTAGCTAAAAAACTGAAGTGAAGTTAGGCTACGAGTACCGCTTAAATTCAAACATTGAATATAAACATAACCTGCTTTCGTGATTCATGCTTTCGATAGATGCATTTACCAGTTACCACGTGTGTGTGTTCTCATATATTTTGAAATCCAGGCAGGATATAAATATCAGGTACTGAATTTATAATAATATTTAATGAAAAAAGAATGTACTTATACATAAAGTATTTTATTTTAGTTATGAATGAATATTATTTAGATTTTCTTGCTATCGCTGCTTTTATATTTGCAATTTTCTTTGTGGCTATTATTATTAAGTATTGTTGTATACCTGTTGCACTGTCATTTTATCACATGAAGCTAGCTATCGGGGGCAGTGTTGCGAACCGGTGAAATTAAAACTTATATACTTATAGTTGGCAACACTGATCAGGGGAAAGACGTCACAAGGTCATTTAAATAAAATTTTAATTTCAATTTTTAAATAAAGTATTCAACAATTACATATTATTTTAGTTTTATTACAATATACTCACGACCAAAATTGATATGCAGAATATATATTTTAAAAAGGCGTTGTATTGGAAACCCCCATTCGATTTGGTAACCTGACAGTGACAGTAATTTAATTCGAAAACTGTACATCATTGGTGTTAGGTAAAAAGATTTCATGATCAACAGACATTTATCCGGCAAAATGAAAAGCTCTTGTGTGATAAAGTTGATAAATTTTCAAATTATGGTAAAATTTGAATTTTGAACAATGAGAACTTATCACTAATATTAGAGTTTACTGCTATTGTGTTATTAAACCAGGACGAGGAATTATCAAACATATTTTTTTCAGTGTACGTAGAAGATGCAACTATGAAAGATGTAAATCAAAATGGGAAAACAGGGAACAAAGGTAGGAATTATTTATTTAAAAATTTTTCTTCCTCTATAAAAAAAGTCTGATATTTACAATTACCTCCCGGTATTAATCGTTAATTTTAAATAATGTGATACAGTATTGCTATTTCGAGAACTATATGACTTACAGTCAGTTAAATTAGCAAACAATTTTTATATTTCAAGGCTATTTCAGTAAGCATAATAGTTACTTACTAAAATTGCGGTAGGTTGTATTTTACAACGCGAAGTTCTATAACAAAACCGAGCGATGTAAAAGTACCTAACGCACTCACATCATTATATATTTTTTGGCCGATATTTTCTAAAAAAAAATGCTTGTTAACATGAAATCAGTTATTCCAACAAGCGAGCTACTTTCAAATAAATTTATAATTGGCTATGCAACAAGACGTTTTGAAAATCAATGAACCTTCAAAATCAGTCAATACACCTATTTTTTTTTTAGGGTACATAAAAATGAAGACAGCGGAATTCAAGTAGCTACTTTAAAAGAAAGTAATAGTAAAATATGTAACGTAAAAGAAGAAAAGAATATTGTTTTTAAAGAATCTGAAGTTGAGCATTGGTAAGATTTATTTATTTATAATATTTTCTTCACGTTCTTTTTGTCTGTCACCTCATCTCATCGCAATTTAATTTGAGATGAGTAAGTGAGCTAAGGTGAGATTTTTGGAGTGTAACAACCATTGGAATCTTGAGAACCGTTAAGGAATACGAAGTCGGTTAAATTGGGGCAAAATGTTGCATTAGTTGACCATTTTGATGAAGTACTTGTTTTTCTGAAAAAAAAAAATGCATAGGCCACTAGATATGAGCAAAATACTGATTTTGGTCAATTTATTTCTTGACTTAGAACTTTTTTGTTTCAATCTATACTAGTTTCTAGTTTGCACGTTCTACAACCACTTTTTTATAGCTCCTAAACTTCAAATTATCTTTCAATTTTTATAGGAGGCTCATAATTGTCTCTTACTATTAAATAAAGATTTTTTCTCTTGTCAGTGATGTAAAATAATGGTGGTTGTCTAGGCTAGTAGTAAAAAATATTATTAACCGTTTTATATAAATTATTCTTTAATAATATATTTTTAGTTCATATATAAAACAGGAAAAATTATCTACAAAAACAGAAACATCAGAACCAGGTATGCCAGAAAAACAAATGAAATCTTCTTCAACTCAAATGTCAAAAACCCATATTATAGAACAAGAAATATCTACTCTATTGTATGAAGAAGTATGTAAACAAATGAAATGTTCATCGACACAAATGTCGAAAACTCATATTCTGGAACAAGAAATATGTCCATCAATGCGTTCATCACAAATGAAACGAGAAAAAGAAACAATTTCATTATCGACACAAACATCACTTGAAAATGTAGTTCATAAAAGTAACGTTGCTACATCAGACGTAATGGTTGCATTATCTGATCAGAAAATATGGACGTCGAAACAAGCTACTATTAGAATCAAGCCTGATCGTAAGCCTGTTGCTATTGTTTTAGAATATGATAATCCATCAGATACGGACGAAAGTAAGTATTATTTTATGCGAAATAAAAAAAGAACTACGGAAAGAAAATTTAATCACTACAGTTCGTCTTAAATATAAATGAACCTATTAACCATTCTAGCAGATCTATTGCAACAAACAAGTTGAAGAAGACGGTTTTTAGGCGGCCACTACAAAAAAATAATTCATTTCCATTTAATACATCTGTCAAAATGAAACAATTGCCCAGGACAGGAATAGGCGACGGAAATTCTTGACCAAAACCATTGATTGAAAAATATATATAGATAGGCAAATTAGTTCTATTTTAAATTATACCAATGAATTATTGAAAGAACCATTCTAATAGATACCAAAAAAGTCAGTAAATATGTAAAACATCTTTATTTATCTGATATTTTTGTCTGTTTAATTCCGCAAAGTAGTTCATGGAATTATGAACGAGATGGCTCTGTCGAATCTGATCCCAAAACAGCGGTATGCAAAAACATACAGACTTGCCTATCTATAAATTTTTCAATCAACGCCAAAACCAATCATACATATTTAAGCTAAATTACTTTCATTCCATTCAAAGCGAATTAATAATCCATGAGCCGATGTTTTCTCTTCTGTTTATTGTTGCTATGGTTACCACTATTGACTGTTTGATAACAAACCGATTGTTCGTGTGAATATTATTGAAATAAGTGTCAAATATATTAGTTTTTTTTTATATGATCGCCGAAAAATTATAGTGTGCTACTCGTTAAAAAAAGCTCATATCCATGCTCATATAAAATTGCCACCCTCGACTACGTCTCGTACCACAAACAAAACCATGGCTTTTAGTGCGCCATATTTTTTGTAATAAAAATTGTAAATATTCGAATGATTAATAATTGTATGTTTCTATTAAATTTACGACACTTAAAAACCCCGAAAATTAAATGAAAATAATATAAGAAAAAAGATAAATATAATGAAATACATAGTTCAATAAAATGTGCTTTTTATAGTCTAAAATTATTAATTAACATTTTATTTTTGTAAATTCGTTAGTTTCAAAAATTTTGGTACTGGTTTTGGGGCGTTAAATATGGTAATTCAGCTCTGGCCGCAAAAATATACTCGCATGGATATGAATGCTTTTTTAAACTTGATACACAATATATTATTTTTCCAATGATGTGCAATGTGCTGCACAACACCTTACGTACTACAACTACCGTAGACCTTTGATTGAGCCAATAAACTAGAAACATCCAAGCATCCAACCATAAACGAGAAAGCATTAAAGCCATTTTAAATTTGAAAATTACTCACGACCAAAAAAAAAAATTGTTTCAGCGGTTTCCAAAATTTGGGACAAAATATATACTTACATACTTATTAAAAGGAAACATACATTTTATATTCTTTTACTGCAGAGTATTTTTTTCTCTTTTCAAAAATTTCAAAATTCACAAAATAATTACAGAAAATATTCATATATAATTTTCGAAAAATGAACTATGTAATATTTTAATGGCTTATATTGGTTTGGTCATTGTAATTATTCTTCGAAATAACGAGAAATCTCGAAATTTTCCAAGTCTTAATTTATTTTTAATCCTTTTGCTAAACATTAACTACGCCACTGGTATAAAACTAAACGGGGGGTACCTATCTTCACTGAAAAAATATGAACGAAAATGTGTCTTTGGCGTAGGTTCTTTTCTATATGAGACAAACTATATTATTATACTGCGTTTCAGAATAAGACAGAGTAATAAATCAATCTGTCAAAGACAGTAGTAGGCCATTACTATTGGATCAGTTTACAAAAGTGGTCACTATATTTTTATTTTGTCAAAAAATAAGATTATTTTGACGACAATTGTTTGAAGAACTTGTTTATTTTAGGTAACCATCCATATTGTCAGTCTAATTACAACGAACCAAGTAGTCGTTCCTATCCTAATCCAAATAGTTATAACGAGCAATGTGGTAACAGATGTTACGATGACAATCAGTGTACTTACAGATGTTGTAATTGTCACTTTCCAGTAACAAGGTACACAAATGTTTACATTAGTTACATCTACAGGGTCAGGTGCACCAATAAAATATATTTTTTGAATTTTATTGGTACAACTAGAAACATGGGCGCCGACTACATAGTCATCGGGGCTCATTTTATTAGGGGCAATGTCCCTAATGAAATCGCAGTCTTTTTTTACATCAGTAATAAAGACCTGATTTGTTTTTATTTTAAAGAATTATTGTACCTTCTTCCATTGTTAGTAATTGACTACTACCTTAAAATAGGTGTGAGTTATACCCTTAAAAGCTTAAAATATTATCAGTAAATTCCTCGCATCAAAGTACTTATGTATACGAGTTTTCATTATAAAATTGAAGCACTCACAAATGTTTGCTCTAATTCTAGGTCTGCTGAAACCGAACACATTCTGGAGCAGATTTGGCTGCTCTCAATTGTGCTTTGGTTTCAGTGGCTCAGGAATTTGAACTTTTTGAAAAGTTTGCTCTACTTCTTGGCTTGTTAAAACTAGAACACATTCTAGAGCAGTTTAGGCTGCTCTGGATTATAGTCTGGTTTCAGAGGGTCAGGAATTAGAGCAATTTGGAATGCTTACACTACTTTTGACTTGCTGAAACCAGACCAAATTCTGAAGCAGATTTAGCTACTCTGGATTGTCTCTGGTTTCAGTGGATCAGGAATTAGAGCACTCAGAAGTATTTGCTCTAATTCTAGGTCTGCTAAAACCGAGTACATTTCGTAGCATATAAGTTCTGAATTGTGCTCTGGCTTCAGTGGACCAAATATTAGAGCAAATATTCAAAATGCTTTAATTCGTGACCTGTTTAATCCAGAGTGCATTCTAGAACACTGATTATTTGGATTTTTCTGTAGTTTCAGTAACTTAAAAATTGGACCGGATAGATACTTCAAAATTCTCTGATTCTTGATCTACTGAAACTGAAATTCTAAAGCTATGAATTGTGCTAATTTACTTAGGGATACCAATCAATTAAAGTTACACCATCATGCCCCAAAGAAACATTTCATTTTAGCATTTTTTTACATCCGTAATAAAGCCCTGAATTATTATTAGTTTAAAGATGCGTTCACATTATATTAACTGAGCGATTTGACGTAAGCTAGGAACTCAGTGTTCTATTACCCTAATAATAAGGAAACTTAATTTAAGTTTAAATATTTTTCATTGAAAATAAGGTTTCTAGTTTCCTTTCATCCTTTTCTAGTATTTATTTTTTCTTGCAATTTTACGTTTTGATTTTGGTCATTATAAAAAAATTTGCCTCCAAGGAAATTTTGAAAAGTCGGCGTCTATGACTAGAAATATTGATAATCTTATTTATTGACTCTTTATATGTTTAGAAAAAAGGACGATATGAAAGTACCAGAAGGTAGATATCAAGAACCTCACTGTGTGACCAATATGTGTTGTTTACCGGAACAACTTACTACCACAGATCCGTAAGTGATTATGTATTAATAATCTTAGACATACGAATTAGACAAACATATCTACGGTAAAAATGTGCAGAGATTGATACAACCAATAAAGGGTAACAAGCAAGCGTGATAAAAGTCATACATGACAAAAACGCACCAAATGGTATTTTTTGTTACAAAAGCGCACCAAATGAACATTGCAAACGCGCACCAAATTATGTTATTTAAGCGCACCAGTGTCTGTATAATTGAAATGTTCATATATTAATAAATTTGATGTAACTATTTGTTCAATGATGGAATTGGAATAAAATAAGATTAAGTCAGGTTAGGTCAGGTTAGTTTAGATAACTTTAGGTTTGATTAGGTTAGGTTAGTTTAGATTACTTTAAGTTTGGTGAGGCAAGGTTAAGTTAGATTAGGTTTGGTTAGATTAGTTTGGTGAAGTTAGGTTAGGTTTGATTAGATTAGGTTTCATTAGATTAGATTTTATTAGGCAGTCCAGAACAAATGAAATTGGCAGAGGGCAGCTGTCAAAATATTATTTAATGTTTATTAAAAATTTACTGGTAATACAATAAAATAATTCTGTACATCTGTATCGATATTTCGCATTGTAGAGATATTCTTAAAATTATACAGGGTGTCCCATTTAAGATACGAATGCATTGGTATCTCGAGAACCGTAAGAGCTACGAGGTTGGTTAAATTAGACAAAAGTTGCCCCGTTAAGAGGCTATTATAATAGTGTTTTGTTATTTGCGAAAAAATGCATAGATCACTAGATATAGGCGAAAATGTAAATTTAGCGATTTTCTTTTTTTGCTTATAACTTTGTTATATGAAATAATACGAGATTCTGATTTGCACTTTCTTAAGGCACTTTTGTATGGTGAATTTGCAGAAGTACTCAATATTTTTTTATATCTAACCATTTACGAGTTACTGATAGCAACTTTTATTTTTCATATAGAGGTCATATTAAGCTATGGTATTTTTAAATAGAGATTTTTTTTAGCTTTACAATGATATAAAACAGTAATAATTTATTTTTATAATTAACAGAAAAATTAACAAAAATTGTTATTTATACTAAAATTGCATTGAAAAAAGTAAATCGAAGGCTGCTGTGGAAGAGAAAAACTATTTCATAACATATATTGCAACAAGTTTATTTAATTAAAGTTAAAAATACAAAAATAATTTGCGAAAACTTAACAATAAATTTAGTTAGAAAAAAGTAAATCGAAGGCGGCTGTGGAAGAAAATAACTAAATTTATTGTAACGTTTTCGCAAATTATTTTTGTATTTTTAACTTTAATTAAATAAACTTGTTGCCATATATGTTATGAAATAATTTTTTTTCTTCCACAGCATCCTTCGATTTACTTTTTTCAATGCAATTTTAGTATAAATAACAATTTTTCTCTTAATTATAAAAATAAATTATTACTGTTTTATATCATTGTAAAGCTAAAAAAAATCTCTATTTAAAAATACCATAGCTTAATATGACCTCCATATGAAAAATAAAAGTTGCTATCAGTAACTCGTAAATGGTTAGATATAAAAAAAAATTGAGTACTTCTGCAAATTCACCATACAAAAGTGCCTTAAGAAAGTGCAAACCAGAATCTCGTATTATTTCATATAACAAAGTTATAAGCAAAAAAAGAAAATCACTAAATTTACATTTTCCCCTATATCTAGTGATCTATGCATTTTTTCGCAAATAACAAAACACTATTAAAATAGCCTCCTAACGGGGCAACTTTTGTCTAATTTAACCAACCTCGTAGCTCTTACGGTTCTCGAGATACCAATGCATTCGTATCTTAAATGGGACACCCTGTATTTTCACTCAAACTGTTTAAAGTTTGTCAAATATAGAATCTAGTTGTGAGTTCAGACTTCACTATTAGATTTTCAACAGTTTGAGGGAATATATAATTTAAACAATATCTTTACAATGCGAAATATTGATGCAGATGTATGTAATTATTTTTTTCTACTCCTGCTTTGAAAATACAATTTTCTGGTTTGTTTTTCATGCTGAAAGTGACTCTTTGCAGCACGCAGTGCTGTAAAACTTTGCAGCACTAATAAATGTTTGTTGCATTGTTGCTGCCATGGATACGCACCACTTGCGCATCACAAATACAAAATTTGCAATAAATGTCAAATTATGTTTAAAAAATAATAAGTTATTTCCTTATTTTTTATCTTGCAGGAGTAGAAAAAATAGTGTGTATAACACGTGTTGAAAGTCCTTTGTCGAACACAAACGATTGCAACCTTCGCTTCGCTCAGGCTGCAACTTTCGTTTTGGTTCGACAAAGATAGACTTTCAGCACTTGATATACAAATAACTATTTCCTACAACTGTCAAAAAAACTTGACATTTCTTCATTGTTTTCGATGTGCAAAACATGTAATTTCTAAACAACACTAATGTTTCCATGGCAACCACGTGCGGTAAAGTACTTTCCCTAGCAACCACGTGCGGTAAAGTAGTTTTCCTAGCAACCACGTGCGGTAATGTGTTTAGCAACCTAGGGTGGCAACTGGCAAACACTTTAGATTGCTTAAAAGTGGTATTTTGTAAATATAACACACAACTGCAACTGATGTACTGTTGACAATCGTCATTAACTTTATATATAAATTATGAAATAACACATATTAGAATGATTAGAATATTAAACTTATGTTATTAATTCCTTTTTTAAATTTTAAAACAGTTGTAGGAAAAATAATGTGTGTACCGTGAGTGCAAAATAACATTGCCGCTCTAGCATATTTGAAGCTCTCAGCTGCGCTTCGAGCTTCAAACTTTATGCACGTGCGGCAATGTAGTATTTTGCACACTAGGTACACAAATAACTATATTGTATTACCAGTAAAGTATTAATAAACATTAAATAATATTTTGATAGCTACCCTCTGCCAATTTCATTTGATCTGGACTTCCTAATTAGATTATGTTAGGTTAAGTCAGGTTATGTTAGGTTAGATTATGTTAGATTAGATTATATTAGATTAGTTTAGATTCGGGACGAAAGAGGAAGACTTGGAGGTATACCTTTGCGAGTACTATCCGTGAGCAGAACGAATTGACTCGTATTTTGATTTAATCAGATGCACACATACGCATACACACTAAAATTTTAAATTCCTTATAAAATGATTAAAAATCTGAACGGTGCGTTTTTGTCATGCAGCTTTAAGTAAATGTCATGAAGAGAGAAAGCAGGAAAAAGCCACCAAAGTGCTTGAACCCCAACGATAGAAGCGCGTTCGTCTCTATCTACGATTAAAAACATTTTCACGCATTTTTGTTGTACTGTGTTTAAGAATTATTATTAGTTATTATTATCATCATAGAATATGACGAAATATAAATTTTCATTTCTGATAAATAATTAATGGTAATCAAGAATTATTGCATCTTATTTGTAACAAATATGATATAATAAACATATGAGCTAATACTTATCTTCTAGTTTTTAATATAGTGCAATAGTTATCTTAATTTCGTAAGATATATTCAAAAACAATCTTAAAATAACATGTAGTCAATGGCTTGCTGTACTACTAACCAGATTACAATGTGACAATATCATATGGTTACTATTTTTATACAATCTAAATATAGATATCAATTGTAGGCAATAAAAGTAATCAACCGGTACTGTATTTGAATTTTGAAAAATTTATTTTTGATACAAATTCATATTGTCAAAATAGAAACACATTGAAAATTTGGCACCCATTTTTTAACACCTATAAATGATGTTACAAAAATTATACAAAAATGATTATTCTCAAATTTTGTTGATTATAACACTGTTATTTTTCTAAAAACAATAATAGCTACTGTAATCATTACTTTCTTCTATTTGTAAATTCGAAATTATTTAAGACCAAATAAAATAAAAAAAGTATGGGTGAATTGAGAATCAAAGGAAAATTATTTTTTATAATGGAAGATTTCTTGATTGGTCGTTGATTTAAAGGGAGTAATTGCTGAGTTTCAGTCAATAAAACAATTCCTCCCTTTAAATTATTTTTTATATTTATTTCATTTTTTGAGAGCCTACATTATATGTACCTACTCCCCTGTATAATAAGTTTTTTTTATCATATTACTGTCAGATATTTGTGAACAATATTTTAATCTTAAATAAAAAAAGTCCATAATGAATACTTTTTTAGACAAGAACCAATGGTGGAAGAAAAACCCGTCGCTTACAATCCAAAAAGAAATGGTCTGGATACTCCAGAAGGTGATAGATTGGCCAGAAATCGTAAAAAACTTGACCAAGGCAGTGACATCGTTAGAAAAGCCAGTCCCGTTTTTAGGTATTTCATTTATTTTTTTAGGCTTAAATTTCTTTATATACAACAGCACGTTAAAGTTTGATTTATATCATAGTTTTGCGGACATAAAGTACTTCTTTATAGTACTAGTAAAATAAAGTAATTTTCAGAAGTTCTTTCAACATTCTTACTAGAACACCATTTCCGATTCGCATTGTATGTGTCTTTGTATATGTGCTTGGTTGAGGAAATAGTGAATCTTTATTTTTTCATTATTAGAACTCGGAGACTGACACGCTTGCATCTTGTTTCAAACAAAATTTTGACACTGGACCAAACAAATTCATATTCAAACAACAGAAAAGCACACTCGATTCATTCTTCTAAAATCATGAACATTTATTTTTTTACTAAGAGAAACCAATTTTCGCAGTCATACATAAAGTTTTGTATGCAATTCGTACATAATTAGGCTTTCACTTTTTCATATGCTATGCCCTATCCAGAAGTATATATAGAATCACTGATATTTAATCCTTCAGGGATTAAAAGTGCTATTTCAGTCTTTGAAAATGAAGGGTAAATAAGGCTTTTACTCCCAGAAGTGCAAAAAATATTATACAAACCTCTTGTGTGAACTCGGTTCCACGCATTTGATATATAAATATCTATTTACCGTTTTTGTTAACTTGTTAATAAAATGTTGATAAACAATAGTTAACGATTTCAGAATATTTATTTACAGGAATTTATTATGTATGTAACATGCTGCTATAATATCAATATGTTCCTTTTATTTCTGTTTTAATTTTTGTAGGTACGTGAATCCGAATCTAAACACCAAAACTTCATACCAATCTGAAATAGGATATTATAACTTCGGAAAAGACAACGATTTAAAGGACTTCAGAAAATTGCCTGCTAGTGATCCTAACAGTATAACTTTTAACAGATAACATTATACGCTAGTTCATTGATGAATTCTATTGTTAATTTTAGTACTGTAATCATTATAATTTTAAGAAAATGTACATTAGTTTTAGGTTATTTTGATTATTTATTTATATTAGAGGTACTATACTTTGAAAGTACCAATTTTGCAAGTGTTTTAATACTTAAAAATACTTTGTGTGAAGTAAATTTAATCGGTAGGTACCCCTGAGTAATTGGTAAGCCTGGTATTTGTCAAAATGACAGAAGATTTCGTGTTAGCGTTTTTTAAATTTATATTATCAACTTCGTCTTTAAAAAAACTTCTATGAACACATGGCGTCACAAACCACATCCTTTGATAATAATTGTCATAATATATGTTCTAAAACAAGTGAACGAACAGTTGCACCAAAATGACAGAAGAGAATCTTTCGCCGCCTCCTTCGGCAAATTCACGAAAATCTTCACAGATTTTCAGGTTTTTCAGCACATCTTCAAATAGGGGTAGTGCTCTTTATATCTTCTATGATCAAGTGAACGTAAATCCACAATGGGAGTATAATTTTCGGAATAGGGAAATATTTATCAAAATAGCACAAATTGTAAGTACAGTCTAGTTTAGTAAACAATAAATTACTTTCCAATATACAAATGTAAAATAAGATATAATCAACGAATAATTTCGGTTCAACAAAAAGTACACTAATAATTTTAAACGAATTTTCACTATTGTTATATGTTAAAGGGTGATACTGTAATAAATTATGATAAACTAAGAATTAAGTTACAAAAAACCACCAAACAACTGACAAATTTAAATTGTTAACTTAAAAATTCCATACGGCATATATTCGTAACAGTAGAAACAGTGTACCATTAAAAAACATAACATGTATTACTTATACAATTCTCTTACACCATGCTCTGTTGTAGAAAAGGCACCACAGACCACACTAATTCATTCTCTTTTCAGTTAGTAGCAGTAGCCTGTGCTGGATTATACTCCAAAGGCATGCACGCCATCAAGAACTCAATTACAACAATGATATTCCCCAACGTTGTCTTCTCTGCATTTATTATTATAACTAGTGTCATAGTGTACAGCTACGCGTTAGGTCACATAATGCCCGAAGTCCTCATCCGTATTTTCAACACTTTGGGGGCCATCTTATACTTCGTATCAGCTGTTATCACATGCCAGTATTGGTACGTGCAAGGTCGTCATGAGGAAGATATTGAACCGATGCTTATTAATATGTTGTTGGCAGAAACTATTTTAAGTTTTTTTAATGCAGTTCTTTATGGGTTTGATGTGTTTTTAAGTGTGAAAAATACGCTAAAAAGTTTGGAATTACATCCAGAGGATGTTCAAAATGAAAAGAGGAAAATGAGTAACACATAAATTTTTGGTTTTTATTACACACACAGAACACATACATTGAGTTAAAATTTTCTAAATTTACCGTAAACACAATTTAAATTTTATTTAACCGTTGATTGAAAAATATGTACATAAGCAAACCTATATACTTTCAGGAATTAAACCACTAATCTCTCTACATATACTTCTGGATTGGGCACAGCACATGAAAAAGTGAAACCTGCGGCGGCCATTTTCCTGAGGTCTGAATCTAATCCAATTGGCGCGAAATATGATTAAATCAGATTAAATTCATTAGTATATATAACGAAATATGAAAAATCTTTTTAAATTTGATTTGTTTTTGTTAATTTATTTTGAATTGTTTTAGGTACTTACGTAATTGATAGAATGATGAGTTTATCTTGCTTTCAAATTTAATTACTAAAAAATAGGTTACAAACTACTATAACTAAACAATGCTTAAATCATCTAATATTTCTGACCTGAGCTTCAACAATCAACAATGATATTTTACAAGCATTATAATAATCATTTACTAAATATGAATTTTTAAGTTTTTATTCCAACATAAAACCAGCTCTGCATTTTTATATCATATAACAATAGAGTGTATCAAACTAAAAATGATGTTCTGTGAATTTTATGTATAGTATATTTTTACTTGTAATTTTTAATATTTCATTAGATTTTCCATAACATCGAATATTAATATTTCTCTAACTGTTTTATACAATGCGTTTTTTCTTAGTAAATTACCAAAACAAATCAAATTTAAAATGATTTCTCATATTTCGTTGTAGATATTAACGACGTTATTCATATTTCGCGCCAATTGGATTAGATTTAGACCTCAGGAAAATGTTCGCTACTGGCTTCACTATTTCATATACTATGCCCTATCGAGGTATTATATAAATCACTGAATTAAACAGACTAAATATCAAACAAATAAAAATTTATTACATATTTACTGAATTTGTTTGTATCTATTAAAAATAGTTCTTTCAATAAATAATTTGTATATTTTATAACATAAATTCAATCAGACTCACAGTTAAGTAGGTGAAACAAATTTTCCCATAAGCTTGCCTATCTATATATTTTTCTATCAACGATTTAATATGAAAATGTATCGGCCATATTATTGATTGTAGTAATAAGAAGACATGTTAAATTTATGTATTGAAACATATCTAGATAGTTATATGTATTTATTATTTGAATCTTAATAGTTTGTACTTTGTATTATAATATATTGTTTAATAAAAAATTATACAGGTATTTCAGAACTGTGCCATAATTTTTACTAGAAGAAGGCATAAATTATAACCTCAAGAACTGGCGCTTCTGATGGGCTTATGAGTTGGCTCTCTTATTTTGTCTTCAGAAAAATGCCAGCTAGTGATTCTAACACTGTAGGTAACTTTTAACAGATAACATAATACACTAGTTCATTGATGAATTATAAGGTTAATTTTAGTACTGTAATCATTATAATATTAAGAAAATGTACATTAGTTTGTTAGAATGAACCTTTTATTTGTTTAATTACACATTAAACACACAACACATTTACTTATAAATCGTTATATTCTTTGAAATATCAAATGACACATCATTATCACACACAAAACATTATTCTCCAACGGTCACTTAATTATTATCATGTAAATAAAATATAACAAGTTTTAGGTTATTTTGATTATTTATTTATATTAGTGGTACTCTACTCTGAAAGTACTAATTTTGCAAGTGTTAATACGTAAAAATAGTTTGTGTGAAGTAAATTTAATGGGTAGGTATCTATAAGTGATTGGTAAAGCCTGGTATTTGTCAAAATGACAGAAGTCATGTTAGCGTTTTTTAAATTTATAATTTCAACTTAGTCTTTAAAGAAACTTCAATGAACACATGGCGTCACAAACCACATCCTTTGATAATAATTGTCATAATATGTTCTAAAACAAGTGAACGAACAGTTGCACTAAAATGACAGAAGAGAATCTTTCGCCGCCTCCTTCGGCAAATTCACGAAAATCATCACAGATTTTCAGGTTTTTCAGCACATCTTCAAGTAGAAGTAGTGCTCCTTATATCTTCTACGATCAAGTGAACGCAAAACCACAATGGGAGTATAATTTTCGGAATAGTGAAATATTTATCAAAATAGCACAAATTGTAAGTACAGTCTATTTTAGTTAAGAATAAATTACTTACCAGTGCACAAATACAAAACAAGATATAATCTACGAATATTTTCGTTTCAATAAAAAGTACAGTAATAATTTTTGTCTATAATTACATATTAAATAATTGATAATATAACAAATCATTACAGAAACACAAAACTTGTAATTTTTTTGTTAGTTTTTAACTTTTGAATTATTACTTGAGTATAATAATTTTAATTTACTTGGGGTTTTTTAATTTTAAAATTATAACCAGCATTTTTATCATAATAATATTTCATTTTTTACCGAGAATTGAATTTAATACATCAAGGTTGAGAAGATTATCATTTCATTATTAACCTAAAGCCAAAATGGTGTTGAGAGGTGCAAATTAACCCAGGGATACAATGCTTTGATCAATAATTGTCTTCTAAATCGTGGTATTATTTTTTTTTTACTAGCGTTTAAATCCCAATCCTACTTAAAAAAAATATTTGATAATAACAAAGATTTTGACATGAATATTTATTATCTTGATATCAGCCGTTCCACTTTGTTAACCTTACTTTTGATTTATTTTTTCAAATTAGGCGGCAAATTTAAATTATGTATTCGTAGTTCACACTTGCCTTGAGTTTACTGAGCCAAATAATACTTTGATTTGGAGTCTGGAGTTTATTTGAAAAGTTACTGTTGCCTTATTGACCTACGTCAATATTACATAATTATTAACCCAGGTCACCATGGTTATCAAGTAGAAGCTGTGGTAAACAATTTCTCATGATAAGAGTAAATAATTTCGGGTATTTAAGCTAGTTCTGAAAAAAATATAGAAACACCTATTAAACCAGTGCCTTTAAAAATGTTACTTAAAAATAAACATAGTTTTGCGATTTAAGGGCCGGTTTTTCCATCTCTGGTTAAAGTGCCGGTTACCTTAACCATCGGCTAACAGAAAAATATCGCACCGAAAAACCGATGTAAGTTGTCAAAAATATATGCTATTTACTATTTCAACGCGATATTTTTCTATTAACCGATGATTACGATAACCGGCACTTTAACCAGAGGTGTAAAAACCGGCCCTTAGAAAAATATTTGTTACACATAGTGATTCGGGTGATGAAATATTTCTCGAATCTCGCTCGTCTCGACTCGAGCCAGACGAGAACTATTTTAAAAACAAATCTACGAGACGAGAAAATGAAATCGAGATCCTCGAATTTCTATGACTTCGACGAGATTTCAAGAGGTTTTAAAATTATTTTACTTCAAACGTCTTAAATGTTAAATCTTTTGTGACTTGATTCACAAGGTAGAACAAATATTCATAGGAGGAACTATGTAGACTCAGCGACTAAAATATAACTTTTACAAAAGAAATCTAAAATATCGTCCTACATGTCACTTTAAAACTAGTTAACCTAAGAATGAAGTTACAAAAAATCATCAATTGACAAATTTAAATAGAAAACTGAAAAATTCCATATGCCATATATTCGTAACAGTAGTAACAGTGTACCATTAACAAAATCAGAAACCTGAATTTTTCATCATTTTAGTGCATTTTTATATGACTATCTGGTACGCAGGCAAAATGTAGGTAGAGTGATTATATTGTACTTACATATTTATTCTAATAATTTGTTTGAAAAAAATAATTTTCAGACGACCACATATGAAAGTAGACATATAACTCGCTTGAAAGTGTATAGCAACGCTCGTGTATTAAATCACTCGGCGCTACACGCCTCGTTCTTCAATCTCTACACACGCTTGCTATTTACCACTTTCCACGCTTGTTATGTAAATAACTATTGATTATTCCCTAAATATATAATTTCTTCCTAATTTCCCAAAAGAATGTTCAATTTCCCTAGGAATGAAAGCACTGTGCACAGATGGCGTGACAAAACCTGCAATATTCGATCTTGAAAATTCGAGAAATCTCGGCGAGATTCGAGACCGAGACGAAATGAAATATTTTACATTTAAAATGAGACGATACGAGAAAAAGAAAAATCTCGTCTCACAGAATCACTAGTTACACACAGTCTGATCCAAACGTAAGGAAACCCCTGTATAACACTTATTGCTTACACATTTCTCTTACTCCATCACCTGTTGTAGAAAGTGCACCACAAAGCATACTAATTCATTTTCTTTTCAGTTAGTGGGAGTAGCCTGTGCTGGATTATTCTCCAAAGGCATGCACGTCATCAAGAACTCGATTACAACAATGATATTCCCCAACGTTGTCTTCTCTACATTTATTATCATAACTAGTGTCATAGTGTTCAGTTACGCCTTGGGTCACATAATGCCCCAAGTCCTCATCCGTATTTTCAACACTTTGGGGGCCATCTTATACATCGTATCAGCTGTTATCACATGCCAGTACTGGTTCGTGCAAGGTCGACATGTGAAATATATTAAACCGATCCATATTAATATGTTGTTAGCAGAAACCATTTTAAGTTTTTTTAATGCAGTTCTTTATGGGTTTGATGTGTATTTAAGCGTGAAAAATACGCTAAAAAGTTCGGAATTACATCCAGAAGATGTTCAAAATGAAAGGAGGAAAATGAGCAACACATAAATTTCTATTTTTTATTACACACACAGTACACATACATTGAGTCAAAAATTTATATGTGTACCATAAACACAATCTAAAATTTTATTTAATCGTTGATTCAAAAATATGTAGTTAAGCAAACCTGTATATTTTGAGTACCGCTTTTTTGGAATCAAATTCGATAGAGCCATCTAGTTCGTGATTCCATGATCTACTTTCCGGAATTATACCACTGATATATACTTCTGGATAGGGCATAGCATATGAAAAAGTAAAACCTGTGGCGGCCATTATCCTGACCTCTAAATCTAATCCAATTAGCGCGAAATTTGAAGTCATCAGTAACAATATGAGATCTTTTCAAATTTAAGTACTTATGTAATTGATAGAATGATGAATTTAAAGCCAATTTTTATTATGTAAAAATAGAGTGTATTTTTAATATTTCATTAGATTTTTGTTCACATCTAATATTAATATTTCTTTAACATTTTTGTGAAATGAGTTTTTTTTAATATTTTACTCGTTCCTGTCATTCTTTCTATTAAATAAATAGGTACCTTAAACAATTCAAAGTAAATTACCAAAACAAATCAAATTTAAAATGATTTATCATATTTCATTGTAGATATTAACGTCGTTATTCATATTTCGCGCCAATTGGATTAGATTCCGACCTCAGGATAATGGCCGCCACGGGCTTTACTTTTTCCTATACTATGCACTATCCACGTATTA
This sequence comes from Stenolophus ochropezus, assembly GCA_035578165.1. Lineage (NCBI taxonomy): Eukaryota > Metazoa > Arthropoda > Insecta > Coleoptera > Carabidae > Stenolophus > Stenolophus ochropezus. The sequence goes on from JAQOWZ010000008.1 coordinate 25,879,901, forward strand.
TATACAGATCAGTTAATTAAAAATATTTTTTTTTACATGTTTACTGAATTTGTTTGTATCTATTAAAATAGTTCTTTCAATATATCACTTGTATATTTTATAATACAAATGCAACCAGACTCACAGTTAAGTACGTGAAACAAATGTTCCCATAAGCTTAACTATCTACATATTTTTCAACCAACGATTTAATACAAAAAATGTATCGGCCATATTATTGTTTGTAGTAATAAGAAGACATGTTAAATTTATGTATTAAAACATATCTAGATAATTATATGTATTTATTATTTGAATCGTAATAGTTTGTACTTTGTATCACAATATATTTAATAAAAAATTATACAGGTATTTCAGAACTATACCATAATTTTTACTAGAAGAAGCGACATAAATTTTAACCTCCAGAACTGATGCTTCTGATGGGCATGAGTTGGCTCTCTTATTTTGTCTTTTATTTGGCACAACTGACAACTGAGATGAAATAAAGTTGAAGAATTAGAGTTTTACCGGCAATCAACAAAAATATTTGATTTTGAATTTTTGTTATCCAATTTATATTGTGGATAAAAAACCTTATTTGAAAATTTATAACAATGTATAAATTTATTGTTATAATATAAAATAAAGATTAATTTCTTATTTATATCTAGTTCAAAGTATAATGCAGATTTTCTGAAGCTGACCACAATTGCCATTTTTTTTATTACTCAGCTTAGCTCACTTTAAACTCATATCACTAGAAAGTGATGGGAGATGATGTGAACGACAAAAAGAATGTGAATATAAAATTTTTAAATAAATCAGTTTTTTGAAGACTTATTTTGTAAAATTATTCCTGAAGTATCCTGTATATATCAAAAACTATAAATTATCATAAATCAGCTTTACTTATAAAATGATGAACATGCTAAAAATTATTGCTTGAATCAAAACACAAAATTCTTAAAACTGATGCATTATTATTTAAATCTAATACAGATGAAATATCGAATACTAAAAATTATCATAAATCAATGTTACTTATAAATTAAACAGAACGTACTAAGAAAATAAAAATAATTTCTTAAACTAAAATATATTAAAACTGTTACACTATTTCTATTTTTTTTTTGCAATAACTATTTAATTATCGCTTCTTTGGTAAATTATAATAAAACATGCAGTTTAACTATAAAATAAAACATGAAAAGTATTAATCATGTCTTTTGTGTGGTGGAGGATGATTAAAAAATTTTATATCATTTGATCCATCTGCCGATTTCGTGCCAGACATATGAATCTAATAAAAAAATGTACATAGTTAATTTTTTAAATTTTAAATAAAATAAAACAGTCTTTAGGAACTTGAAAGAAATACATTTATACAATAAGAACGTTTTTTTTTTATATTTCACATAAATACATAACAGCAAAATTTATTTTGCCCTGACCAAGAATTTGTTGTTTCAAATATACTCCAATCTGTTCTGGAGAGTACAAATTTTAATTATAGGTACTTAAAAATTCCAAAAAGATTCTAATTTAAATTATAATATATTTACATCGAACATATTCAGTTCTATTTTCATCATTCTTGTGTAAATTTATTATATTTCTTTTTCTTTTTTTTATTAGTATACATATTATTTTTCAATTAAAAATATTACACGCGTATTTGTATATTTTGTAAAAATCCCAATTGCAAAGCAGAAATAAAATATTAATTAATTTTTAATGTAAATTGTAACAATCATACCTAATTGTGATACGAACGTACAAATATCATCTACAATTATTTATAGTAGTACGTATGCAGTCATATTTCAATACTTTTTATATAACATAGTTATATTTTTTGTAAATTGTAGATTGATAATTAAATATTTTAACTATAATTGGATTCTAATTAGAATAGCAGAATTACATCCAGTTTTTTATAAAATTTTATGATCTCAAATATATGTACATAGTTATGCACAATTATATTTCAACGAGTTTTTTGAAAATTTATTATATTTTTTGTACACAGTAGAAGTAAATATTTATATTAATTCTAATTGGATTCTAAGTTGAATTACAGAATTACATCAATTTATTTTATGAAATAAGTTATAGATCATAAGTATATTTGCATAATTAATACAGATATATATGTCGATAATAAATAGTTTAAACTAATTTAAGCTGTTTTAAATAATTACACACATCAAATGTAATTGAGATAATTATTTTGGTCTCATACTAGTAATATTTCATATATTTATATTGTATTTTCTTTTATAGTTATTAAAAAGTAATAGTTTGTATACATTACAATTGTGTACACCGAGGTGTACACATATAAATGCAGTTTTATACGCAAACAAAATAATTTCATTTGTATGTTTTATTTTCTTGTATATTTATAATCATTTTATATACTTGTACTATTTTTTAGGTGTAGATTTTATTAAATATACGATTTACAAAGAAAAGTATAAAAATTACCGTTCAATTGTTGATATTGTAAACAAAAACTTTTCTACAACTGCAGAAATGTACAGAAGTTTTGGAAACCAAATTCAGATGACAGAACACAACAAATAAAGCATCATAATAAATAAAGACCGAATTTCCCGGTTAAAAATAAACCAAAACATGCATTCTAACCTTTTCGGCCTTGGCCAAGTTCAACCAGAGAGTTCTCCAAGTGGAGAACTTTTTCTGGTCACTGAAATTGTACTGCATTTCCTTGCTGGCATAGCGAGTGCTCAGAGGAGACCGGTAGTTGCAGAATTCACTGTTTAAATCCACGGACTCACTACCCATGTTTAGGGATAAATAAAGCGTGTTACTCGCGAAACGAAATGATGAGAACTGAGAGGTTAGGTTGTTGTCACATGTTTGGATTCGATTGCCCGACGCATGGATTGCGCAAGAGGTTGTGACGCGCTAGCGTAATAGATGTTTTTAAATTTTATCAGTTACTAAGTTGTTAAATAAAGTGTATCTAAACTAGAGTGACCATTTGTACTGATTTTGTCAGTACAGTACTGATTTTCAGACCCTTGAAAAACAAATTGGAACATATTTTGTACTGATTTTTTACATACTGTACTAAATGTACTCATTTTCGATATTTCATAATTATTCTTGATAGATTTTTAAACATTTTCATATAACTTAGTATTAACTAAAATTTATATCTCTCGACATGGTTTGATTTTATTAGTAAGTGACTTGGTTAAAAGGTTTGATTTTGAGAGGAACTGTAAACTTTAGTTAATAGCAATAAAATTGTAGCAGTAATATAGCTATAATTTTACAATTTGTTTTTAAAGCTAATGTAGAAAAAGCAAAAAACAATATATTAAAAGTTATATTTGGATTTATAAATTGTTTTGCCTGAGAATAATAAAAGCCGCGAAGAAATCAAATTTGAAGAAACTAAATAGTATTTGCTAAAACACTGCTTAAACACAATAGAAAAATATTAATCATCGCATATGGTATCAAATTTCATTTTTTTTTTAATATTATATTAAATGACTTACTATAAATATTTCCATGTAATATAGTCAATAAGTAATCTAAATATAGAACAGGTTTTGTACTGATTTCATTAAAAAAATAAATGGTCACACTAATCTAAACTAACGCAACATAATTTAAGAGCGTACAACATGTTCATTTTTAATGGTGTACTATTGCTAGCTTGATAAGTTTGTTAAATTAGCAAACAATTTCTATTTTATATGATTATTTCACTGAGAATAATTTTTTTTTCTACCAGTATTTCTCAAAAAATGGAGACCAACTTTGTAATTTAAATTAAACAACCTTGTCTTTATTATTAAAATATAAATGAATTTGGAAATAATATCGTGGTCGTAGAAAAACTATAGTGTATAACTCGCTTGCAATATCTATTTCATACTCGTATGAAATGAGTACTATTCCATGCTAGTTGTAGCATACAATGTGTTAATACCAAGTTGTAACATCCGAAAACGGCAGTTAGATCTCATTAAAATAAATAACTTTTCTTAGTTCAATTTTTTTATTTGAAGCCCCAGTTCATAGTTCGTCATAACTTCCTTTTTTTAAGAAATATTTCAAAAATACAAGAACTTTCAGCATTTGATTTCGATTCTCTAAAATATTTGTATTTATAATTATTTTCTATTTTAAAATAAAAAAATGTCGACCGATCAAAAATTTCAAAACAAAATATTTTGAAAAGCATTCGATCGATTTTGGAAAATAAAACATTTATAAAATCCGGAAATTATCTATTAAGTCTGAAGCATTTTTTTCGATATGGCCAAAAAAGTTTTTATTCAAATTAAATTACAAGTTAAATGTTAACAAATGGCTTGCTGCCTACTTTGTTTTAAAAGATTGTTGCAGTGTATATTATAATTTTTTAGTAAAATGATTTTTAATAATAATGCTCTGTGGCTGTGGTACCCAAAATTTTATAAACTATTGTTAATTTTACTATTTTCAATAAAATTATTTTTGATTCATGATCGCGTCCCATAATGTCCTGTAATTTTGTTATACAAATTTATATACAGCTATATACTCCAAAATATCTATATTTTTTAGAACTTCTAAAAATAATGCAATTTTGGTTTTAGTTTCGATTACTATAAAAATAATATACCTATAATATACCTATATTTATAGGTATATTATAAAAATAAAAGTCACGTTTCATACCAATATTTTCTTTTTAGTGTTTTTTTTTATTTTATGCCTTTATTCAAAAGTTTTGGATTTACTTGTCATTAGTAATTATAAAGCCTCTTATAATATTCATATGTACACTAAATCTTAACAGAAAAACTTCAAAAAGAAAGAAAATGAAAATGAATAACGACGTTATAACGTCTGTTTCGTTTGTATGTGTGTTTGATTGTTTCGATTCAGGCGTCGATTTTTAATTAAATATTTTTCACACTAAGTTTACACTCTTAAACTATAAATTTATACATTTAACTGTACAGTTAGACTTTTAAACCATAAATATACATTTTAAAAACATCAAAATTACTATTACAATGTTATCTTTACTGTATACATTTAATGCTGATAATTTTGACTCAGAATTTATAGTCTTATTCATAAAAAACAGCAAAAATTAATTTCACAAATTTAGTTTCCTAATAAAACTACCAAATAAGATTTCTAATTTTAAAATTGTGCTATTGTTTTTTATTTTATCAAGATAACCTGACCTAAAAATTATAAAAAGTACTATAAAAAACTAAATATTGCCTTTTAAATATTATTTTGATGTACAATGTTTATATGTAATGCTGGTTGCATACATATATTTTTATTTCTGTCTAATGATTTTCCATAATTAAAATAATTAAAGTACTTAGACATCCGGTTTTAATAATTCCACTTTAAAGTCGTTTTAAATAAGATTAATTATTATTTTATCATAAAAATCAATGTTTTTATCTTTGTAATTTGTACTTTTTTCAAAAACAAATTAATATTTTTTTGTAAAAAACCAGTAATGTATACTTTAATTTAAATTTAAACAATTACCTCTTATTTATCTAAATTTCTCTTTTTAAAATGCAAGAAAGGTCATCATACAAACAATTCAAGATAAATATTACTTTTTTACCTAAGGTTGCGTTTCGCAATTGTAGATCCTTGATATATGTTTAAATCTCACGTTCTTATTGTATATAAGAAAAAAATACTTGATGTTGATGTCTTTATTATGCAAAGATTTTTCTTTTTATTCCTAAAGACTGCAGTAATAAACAAATTATATTTTTCTTTGATAATAATTTTGTAACATTGATAATGATATGACGTATTGCAACAAATCAAAGAAAAATAAAATGTTTCTCAATATAAACAAAATATATACGATCAATTCCTTAATCTGTAATTAGGTAATTAATTTAAATGTACCAAAAAATAAAAATTACGATATAAAAATATATCAAAATATTGTCCAGACTACAGGAATCGGTTGCATTTTATAAAATCTATTAAAATGTAATAGTTATTGTAATACAGAAATATTCCATGGTTTGGTATAATGTGTCTCAATATTTAGTAGACTGACCGTAAATTATAAAATCAGCCAAATCAATCTTATACTTTTATTTTTCAAAAGGAATCAGATTATTTCAGTTTTTGTGCTAAGTAATAATTAATATTATAAGTATATTTTGCCCCCTATGAACACATTATTTAACTAAATTCGATTTAGAAATCTATTAGTTTATGGAACTTGTATATTTTATGTATTTTATGTTCAAAATATTTTAAGATTACAAATTACAAATACAACAATATATTTACAGTTAAATATTTATTTATTAAAATAAAAATTATTACTGCTTCAATGTGCATAATACTCTTGGATCTTGGGAGATATTTAATTTTTAAATGTAACTACATCTGCAATCTACATAATTCAATATTCAAGGATATAGGGATTCTAATAATATACAAAATAAAATATACTATTTCTATTCAATTGTGAGAAGTACGGATTGAATTTATACTTAAACTTATATACTTCAAACCACTATCATAATTTTTCAAATTTAGTATGTTTTATTTCGTTTTTTTTTCTGTCAACGTGAAAAACTGTGGCGCCAAATATACCCCTAGGAACACATTACTGAATTACAACAGCATTAACTAAAGTCTAATTTGATTTTCAAGGCCCTTATTCAGTATTTTATTAGTTAACGTTAATTGTCAAACTGATTTTTTTTTACTATAATCTATTTAATAACTAGGAGAGTGATCTGAAGTTGGCGCATTAAAATAAATACTTCTGATTGGCTGACGTAACGCCAATTTTACACTCAACAATATTTGTCACATCATCAATCGTGTAAAAAAGTGCTTCAAATTCCGTTTCACGGTTATCAGATTTTTTAGTTCATTGTTCTTATCACGTTATTATTGTATTTTATATTTATTTGTAATATTTCACAAATTTTATGTGCTTTAAACTTTATTGTGAATTATCACAGTGTAAACGTGACTACAGCATTCACTCCTCGTAGTTTTTAAATAGAGTATAGGTGACAGTAAGTAGTGATACTAAATGAACAGAAAAATCAAGAATATTTCGTGGTTGCTGTGGTCCGACTTTTTACCATTTTTTTAGAGACTGCGTTCGAATAAAAGCGGTATATGAATTTCAGGATGTACGGAACTATAACCCACAAACCTGATTGAAACGGTTGCGTTACGGAACATACTATTGTAACTTTGTTTGAAACAAAAGATTTTTTATTTTGTCTTCAAAGCACACTTAACCGAAATGAATATAACCAATAATTTTCTAATATTTTAGTTTATTTTCCTTTTAATATATATGTACTTTATATTACTGAAAAGAGAAAAAAATCTCTAATTAATAGTATTCAGGACCACTTCGAGACTCAATGAAAGTTAGTATGAATTTCTCGAAAAATGTACGAGCTATAAAAATGTTGAGGACCGCTGTTAATTCCAAGTTAAAAAAAGAGTATGTAGAATGTGTAAATTAGAAAATGCGTCAACTTTTCCCCAATTTAACCGATTTCGTATCTCTCGTAGCCTCGAAAAACGTACATCTGTGTGTATTATATTCCTTACAAAATGTTCCAATTTTATAATTTATAAATCTGATACCCCTATTATATTCTCAATCCTTATTTGTACTAATCAATAAAAGACAGCCTTCTAAAAATTGAGACATCTTATAACAAAGTATTGTCTTACCGGTTGTGTAAGATAATGTCGGTATCTCCAATCCACAATGACTTTATTAATTGGACGCCAAAGTTCGTAATTTGCTACCAGGTAGTAGCGTCTAGCTAGAGCCGCCTCTCGGTGGTTTTGGAAACTGATGACAACATAGCGTTTACCATTTTTGTCCGGGTAGGTGACATCAACATTTATAGCTCTGGGAGTTTTGGCATAAATAATAGCGATGATTTCTTGTGGGGAACGATTCTCAAGACCACCTAGACAAAAAATAGCATCATTAGCTTATTAGATACCTAGAATGACCATTTATTTTTTAAATGAAGTTAGTACTTGTCGATATAGTATTATTAGGTAAATAATGGTAAAATTATAGCAATACTATTGTTATATTTTTTTTGCAATTAACAATGAGGTTTTGCAAAAAAAATGTGATTTTTTTTAATCGAACTTACAATGTCTAATTTACATTTTATTTTATATAATATCGTTTTAAAGTATCAAACTAGAAAATATAAATCGCAAAAATTGTAACGTCCGTAGGTTCTGGTGGATGCCAGATCCTAAATATTGTATTTAAGCAAGTTTTAAAATTGGTACAGTGGACAGTCTACGATTTAAAGCACTGTAAGGCTTTTGTGTCCCACTATATTTGCAGAAGATTATTTAGTTTGACAATTTGGAAGTTAAACATTATATTTGACATTTGAAACGAAGTGAAGTTGGGTAAAAACCTAGATACGTCACTGGACAAGGGGGAAGTGAGATAAGGATATAATTTTTAATAGCAGTTTTTTCATTATTAAAAGTCAAGTAGGGGAAAAATAAAAATACGGGTCTAATAAATGTCATTACTCTATCGATTAAAGCTAAAAATGAAAAATCATGCAAGACCTTATTCTTCTCAAAATTAAACAGTGTTTCCAAGTCACTGGTAATAGTGGTAGAAATTTAAGATATTTATAGATACTGCTTAAAAATCATCAGTACTGTACTGACAAAATCAGTACGAATAGCCACTCTATTATTAACTATTGCTAGATGTGTTATATCTGCTTTAGAAAAGATATCGGTTAATGATTATTTATACTGTGGAGTGCGTTTACTAAACATTACCATTCCTCCTAGGTATTCTAAATGGCGTGCAAAGTGCACTGCAAAACTTATTTTTATATGTGAAATAAGATTCTTAAAATCAAATTTAATAAGATAAAAAAAGGAATAAATAGATTTCCCAAGGTTATTATTATTTAAATAAGAATTAGTCTACTACACAATTAATTTTATATTGCTTTAATTAATCATTTATTGTAAGCTGTCTGATTTATGCGTAGGAGTGTTTTCTTATAATATTTTTTATACTTCTAAGAACAGTAAGAATAGTAAAAATACAACTAAATTGAAATAGGAAGTAGATTATTAAATGAACTTGTACTTTTGAATAATGATTCGTGAGTCACAAATTATAGTTGCATGAATAAAATTTGCAATGCATTGTTGTATGACACATTTTGCTTTGAGATATGTATTTATTGTTACGCCCTTTTTTACATACTTTAATAATTGTTTAAAAACAACTCAATAAAGAAATACATATGTATGTAGATTTAACAAAAAAAATATTATTTACTTCGACCATGAATATAATAAATAAGTAAACGCTAATTACTTATTTGCATGTAAAATATTCTCCGAACAAAAATGATATCAATATTTTTTCGAAGAATTACGTAAAAGATTTTTTAAATTATTTTAATTATTAAATGCAATATTTCACTCTGAATTACTATAAACACCAGAAATAATAAAAAATGTCCATTTTTTGTAAATTTTTGTTTCAGAAAATATTTCATAGAGATAGATGTCAATAGAGTCATTCAAATTTTGTAGATAGAATTTAATTATATCTTTCCGTTCCTAAGATCTTTGCTCTAAAAAATGTCTTTTTTGGTTAGAGAAACAGTTTCAAGGATAAAGAAATGTTTTCTCCGTATATAGGTACCTTCTTTGGAACGATTCGGTGAAAAATAAAAAACAGAAAAACTCTAATTTCAGTTTTTAGCTCGGGGTCTTTTTTCTTCAATATTTTTCATTTTCTGAACTCTTAAGTACGTTCGAATAATCTGATTTCAATTTTTTAAACAGAATTCAATTATATCTTATCGTTCTCGGTATATTTGCATTAAGTTAAATAAAAAAGTAGTTTTTCTAGCAAGCCCTATAATGGATCAAGATACGACTTCGGCGAAAAAATCGCAAAAAGTAGATATATACATACAAGATTTTTCTCGATATTCGTTTTTCACTCTAAACATTGTATCCGTCAAAATAAAGTCTGAAAATTGGCACACTTATGTAATTTTGTCTATAGAATCGCAAATATCTTGAGAACGGTAAGCGATAATTGAGTTCTATTTGAAAATTTGGAATCAGTGCATCGATATTTACTTAAGTCGTTGATTGAAAAATATATAGATAGGCAAGCTTATGAGAAAATTCGTTTCATATACATATCTGTGTGTCTTGTTGCATTTGGGTTAATATCAGGCGTTTCTGTTAAATATTATAAAAAAAGAGCAAACGTCAAATAATTAATAATTCAAATTAGTTCTATTTTAAAATATACCTACCAAAGAAAATTATTGAAAGAATCATTTTAATAGATACCAAAAAATTCAGTAAATATGTAAAACATGTTTATTTATTTGATATTTTTGTCTGTTTAATTCCAAAAAGTACTTCATGGAATCATGAACGAGATGGCTCTGACGAATCTGATTCCAAAACAGCGGTACGCAAAAACATACACGCTTGCCTATCTATATATTTTTCAATCAATGCTTAAGTCCAGAAATGATTTATTTTTAGAAAAAAAGTTCCTGAGCGAAAAACTAAAACTCTCTTTTCTTCGTTTTTCATACAAGAAATGTAGATATTATAAACAACTTACCCATATAGAGTGCATTATTATCCTGACAATTCAACACAGCTAGCCTTCTTCCTGGACAAATCTCCAGATTATTCAACAACCTGACAGCATAATTCGCCTGCTCAGGCGTGCAGTACTGCGCGAATCCAAACCCTCTATTATGTCCGGAGAAGTCCATCATGAGTCTGAACATGTAGAGTTTCCCGGCAGTCTGCAGAGTTGGAATCAGCGTGTCCTCGAACACATTCCGCGGGATGTTTCCCACGAAGATCTCGCTCTCCTTCGACGGGACATATGTAGCGTCTTTCGGAGGGCCGAAATAGCGCTGCCCATTGCGTTGTTCGATCTCATAGCCCCAGGTCTCAGCGAGGGTGAAGACTAAGTGGTGGATGTGCTGGTTGTGCTGAATGTCTTGCTTTCTGTCGGCTGAAATGAGGAATATTGTAGAGGTGTCATATTTTAAACTAGGTACAGAACAGTTGAACAGTGTTGTATTTTGTGTAGTATTTGAAATATATGTATTTGAAATAGATTAAGTATTTTGATACATTTTTTGATATACTTTTCTTAAAAAGAATTTTGTGCCTTTATCACAGAATAGGTTTGTTTATACAGAAGCGACAGTAAGACAGAGAAACGAAAATTAGAGAGAGATGGAGAATGTGCACAAATTTAAACGGCTCATTGTTTAAAATCGGAAAGTTTCCTCACATCTTATTGAGAGATAGGGGAAGAGCACAAATTTAAAGGTCTACACAATGCTTCAAGGTCGTAGAACTGAAAAGGGGAACATGAAAGGTACCGACACGGAGTGTCGCTTCTGTGTGTAACTATTCTGTGCCTTTATTTCAAATACATCTCAAAACTATTCTATATTTTAATACAAAATACTAATTTTCAATATTCGAAATATATTTTGTATTTGAAATACCCTTGTGTTACCTACACATAGTAGTATTTGAAATAAATATTAGTATTGAAATACATATTAGTATTAAAAATACATTTTTATATCTCAAATACAAATGTTATTTGCTTATTTTTTGTGTACTATTATTACTCAGCTACACGTCTAATTCGAAGAATATAGATTTTTTTGAGAAAATAAAGATATCATTGTCTTTGGATTTATAATTAACTCAGTAAAAACGTTTTTATTAATTAGATTTTAAATAATTTTATGTGAAATAATTAAAATGATTTAAAATACACAATACTCAAAACTATTTCACATAAATAACAATATTTGAAATACTTAAAAGTATTTGAAATACATAAAAGTATTTGAAATATAATGTTAAGTATTTTAGTATTTGAAATACTGAGTATCACTAACAAATTTCTTATTTCTCCGCCAGGGACCAACTTTTTCACCACGCTCTCCCCACTACCATGATTTCTTGATTACAATATTGAAATTTCTACAAAAGTTACTGATAAAACCAATCATTTCAGTAATTAAAAAAAGTATTATATTAAAATTATTCATACGACAAATATAAAAATTAGGTTTTTTGATGTACATAAATAAATCAATTTCTGTAAAATTTGATAATAGAAGAAAATGAAAATAATTATAGTAATATTAATCCTAAATATCACAACAAATACTTTTTACTACAATTCGGGAATAATACAGAAATTATCATTAATTTATAAAAATAAGGTCTGATCTATAATATAAGACTAGAATGAGAATATTTTTTTAACAAAAATATATCGATAGACAAATGGTATCTCAAAAAATCTACATATATTTTGGGTTATTTAAGATTAAAATTATTTTATACACAATAATTTCATAGAGATGAAAAGTTTTTATTCTATAAATCATTTATTAATTTTCCTTGATTACTATAAGTATTATTGTTCTATATCTATTAACGAATATGAAAATCAGTGAGATATTATTGATAATTATTTGCAAAATTCAAAATATAATTAAGATATGCTTGTGAACAGTGCAATCAACTTCAAAATTATGAATAACCATGACATCAACACAAACAAAATTTTGTAACTGACTACACATGATAATTGTTTCAAAACAAAAGTTCTCTCAAAACAATTGTTATTGACCAATTAACACTTGAAGAAAACATTTTTAAAAACAATGAAACATTTATTTTATTGTTTTAATTGTTTTCATGCATGGACTACTAGATATGTAAAAATAATTACCATTTTGAGCCCCAATAGGCATTCCAATGTAAGGATAAGCATCGTCTTCAATAGCAATAGAACCCATGATATAGAAAATAAGATGAAAATAATAAAAATAAAATTAACACAAAGTATAGAATGTTGTCTGTTCAAAAATCAGTAAAGAACTAAATTCCAACCCTTTCCTGAGGGCTTATTTATACTTTTCCTAATCCCCTCCATTTTTTTTAACCCTTTATAATCACTAATTGGTCAGTTTAAAAAAACCAATGAAATTTGGAGAAATAGAAGAATGCTATTGGTCCAGAAACCGGAAGAAGAATTACGGAAGTGCTTTGGATGCAGGTGGATTAAGATTACATAAAATAATAAAAAAAATGATAAAATAAAAATAAATCATGGAAAACAATAACATATGAAATAGATTTATAGGATATTGTTGAAAAATGTTAAAATCTAAATAATATGCTTGATTATTAAATTTTTCATGATTACAAAAACTAACATACGATTTTTATCTAAATATATGAATACATTTAATTTTATATGTACGTACATGTAATTATTATATAATAAAATTGATGGAAATATATTCTGTATTTATTATAAGTATTGATAAAGAAATAAGTCGGTAATATATTTGATTACTACAATTTTTATATTTGCAACAACAAAAATACTGTATTTCTCTCAAATTTATACACAAAAATTATTTTATATTTATTTATATGGAAATAATATTTTATAAAATTTATTAAAACATACTCTGCACTTATTATAACTACTGAAATTAAAATAATTGCCTTATATATTTGATTACTATAAGTTTTATGGTTGCGATAACTAGAATACTCTATTTAATATTTACATATATGTAATTAATATACAAAAATTGTTTAAAATATATTCTGGACACATTTTATAATTGCTGAAATTGAAATAAGTCGCTTAAATATTTGATTACTATAATTTTTACGATAGAAATAACTAAAATACTCTATTATTCCTTTACTACTTAAATAAATTTTATTTCATATTCATTTAAATAAAATTAATATTTTATAAGATTTATTAAAACTTATTCTGGCCTTATTATATCTTCTGAAATTGAAATAATTCGCTTATATATTTAATTACTATAATTTTTATGATGGGAATCACTAAAATACAATATTTCTCTCTAAATATGTATATACATTATATTTTTATTTGCATTAATACATAATTAATATTCTATACAATGATCACAATATATTCTGAATTTATTACATGAAATGAATTTGAAGAAATGCACTTATACATTTGATTAATATGTATTTCATGAATGTAATAATAAAAATTTCATATTTCTCTCAAAATATATAAACAACTGTTGTTTCTTATTCATTTAGATCAACGACCTATTTAGTTATAATCACTATTCAGTAAAATTTGTTAATAATATATTCAAAACTTATTAAAAGAAATGAAATTAAAATAATATACTTATATCCTTGATTACTATAATATTTTGTATGTTATCAATAACTAAAATAAACAAAAAATCATGAAAACTAGAAATTAAATTATTGTTAATATAAATTAATTTGCATATGTTTATTAAATTTTATTATCTTTTTATTCTGTGCTTATAACTCTTAATAATCCACTAATACTCATGACTACAATATCTAACAAAAATATCTACTTTTCATTTATAAGTGAATAATAATTATTTTACAATGATATGCAATTAATTAATAAATTTGCTTTATTTTTATATTCCGTACTTATTATAAACAGAGAACGCTTATGACACATTAATAAGCTTGATTACAATAAGAAAAATATGGATTTTCTATAAAAATTATAAATAAATGTGTATACAATAAATAATTATGTTTAATTTATTTGTATATTCTGTACAAATTATAAAAATTGTAATTATATTGCTGCTATATTTAATTACCAATTTTTTTCCATCTTTGAAATAACTATTATAAAATACATTAACATGGAAATTAATTATTATTATTATAATTTATGTTATTATCTCATAAATTTTATTTATGTATATTCTGTAGTTATTACTTATTATAAGCATGAAATTTTCAATAATTAAAGGATAGCCAGGTGACGTAGACAATCTGAGTGATAATAAGGCACGTAATAAGTAGTTATAGTGATTATCTACTTAGAGACAAAATATTATTTTTGAATTTAGCACATTCAAGATGAAAGACATCCATATTATTGATTACATTCTGTAAATTGGTGAGGATAGAGAAACATTGGTACAGGCCTGTGAAAAGTAAAAATTTCTATGATTACGAGAAAGAATTATACTAGAGTGAAAATAAAGTATGGACAGACAGCGGGAATCATCAATAGAATTATGGATAAGTTTATGAATATATAGGACCAGGTGATTGTCTTTACGTTCTTTAGAAGGTGGGTATATGAAATGGAGCGATCAGTATAATTTCTTTGAACTAATTCAATTAAATTTTGATTTGTGTCATCGTTTCATGATACGTATTCCAAATAACGCTGCAATACTTAAGCTAAGAGCGAACAAATCAGTAGTATGCAATAATAAATAGACGAATTTTCCATAAAAAGTTTCCAACTGTTGTTATTATAAATTTATAGTAAACATTTTATAAATTAAAAAAATTACTTAAATACTTAAATAAATACAATTCATTAATGTACTTGATTACAATAACAAAAACACATATCTACTATAAAAGTTTATAAACTAATAGTTATAAATATTATTTTACATGAAATTAATTAATTAATGTACAGAAATCCTAATTATTTTATGACAATACTATATTTTGTTTACTAAGACCTAGGTCCATTGCAGAGACTAGTTTATAACGAATCTAGCACTTGAAACCATCTCTGTTACATCTAAAAATGTTGTGCTATCAATAATGAAAGCTCGTTTATTTGTCTTCAGTAATAAATCAAGAAATATTATATCATTCTATCACAGTGGCGATTTTATCGATCGATCGAATGATCTTAGTAAAAAATATCGATCTGATCTTTTGATCATTCTGATAGGATCTGATTGTACGATCGATTTGAATTTTTAATCGACCTGATCGATAGACTAATTTGTTCGATCTATTGGTCAAATTGATATTAAATGATCAGTTCGATCTTGATTGTACATATTTAATATTTCTTGTATATTTTCAATTAAGTACAGAAATAGATATTAATCTTTAATAAGGTAGAAAAAACAATTTAATGAATATCATATATCGAACTGTAATTTGAGATCGATCCATTACGTTAAAATCGATCAGATCAATGAAAATCGATTTGATTAATAAAGATTGATCTAATTAATCAGGGTTGATCATCGATTACAAGTTTTCTTATCTTAGAAAAATCACTTGATGATATCTGATCACAACCCTGATTTCTAAATTATGAGCCGTTTGTTGACACTTGATTGTTTTATGCTAGATTTCTATTTATTTCTAATTAACTATATCTGCAGCAAAATGCGTTAATTGTTTACATTGTTTTGTTTGTAACAGTAAATAAAAGCAAAGCTGTGTCTTCAGCCTCTTACAAGGACTGTCTTGCATAGGCATGGTACCCCCCCTTTATTTAAGCGATCCCATGCTCATGTGTATGTTATTACCGCATGACACACATTGTTTATCTTCAGTTGTACAGGTGTAGTCGAGGATACAAGACATGCAAGTGAAAGAGGTGTTGTGTGAAAATGGCGTTCGATAAGTGGTTATTGTTAAAAGTTATTGAGTTTGTAAGTTTCATTACAGTGTTGAAAGTTAATTGTCAAAGTGAAGTAGATTGTGAAATGTAGAGAAAATCTAATTAAAACGGGCTCATTATTATACTAATCAACTATGTTTTATGGATTTGCAAATTGTTTTAATTGTTGTCATCAAATATTTCAATTACAGTAATCAATTTATATAGTTACAATCATAGAAATAAATACTTTATTATACATTATTGAGTGTGCAAATCTGCTTCTTTCCAGATTTCGGAAATATCGCAAAAGTTATTAAATTAGAAGGATGGTTGGTTCTATTTACCTAACGTACACATAATGTATTAAATTTTTTGACCGACATATGTATTTTCTAAAAAAATGCTTTTAACATATAATCATACATTAGATTCCAATATGCAAGTTGCATTAAAAAAATATGGTAGGCTCTGTAACTAGACATTTTGAAAAACAATGAAACTTCGAAATCAGTCAAAATAATCCAAAATTTGTATTATTCCAAGACTTTATTAAATGATAACTTGCTGTAGGTATCATTTTTGTAAGAACTTTTTATTATTTCAAAATCGGATAAAAATGACTCTAAATTCATTCCAGCTTCATTGTCGTGATTTAAATGTCATTTTTGACGCTCGTTTGTCTGTTACTATCCAACATCTATTATTGTGATGTCTTTTAGTAAAAATAAAACGTATGATAAAACACACTCTAGTTGGGATTGTGACGTTACAGAGACACGATGACTTTAAAATTTTAATTATTTACTTACAAATATTCAACATTTTATAATTTTTATATCACTACTGAAGTTAACCCTAAAATTTTCATGTATAATTCCACTAGTTTCGCACTCGTTTCGATTTTTGTCGCAACAAGAACGCCTTTTTATACGTGAAATTAGCACTAGTGAAAACTGTCAGTGTAATTCGAATGCGAATTGGATGACATATTATGAGTGAAATTATCAACGTAACTTTTTCACTACTAGCCTAGACACCTACTATTATTAAACTTTATTTGACATGAGAAATTGTTTTTTACTACCGCTTACTTGATTACCATGGTCACCTAGGTCAAAAATAAGTTATTATTAACCATGGTCAATAATAAAAATTGTCATTTTTAAAAGAAACTCGTCTCCCAATCCAAATATTGTTTGAATCATTTAACTCAAGGAAAGTATGGACTCACAATTTAAATATACCCTCTAAATTAAATAAGTAAATCAAATAAATCCAAATTAATAATCAAAAGTGAGATTGACAAACTGAAACGTCAGATATAAAAATAAAGACTTGTCTACTTTATTTTTGTGAATATTAAAGAAACAAATTAATGTTCATGTCAAAATGATTGTTTCTATGAATATATATTTTTTAGGAAGATTGAGATTTGATATACTAGTTGTGAAAAAAATAATATACATACATATATACCACGGTTGAAAAGACCATTATTGACCAGCGCCTTATGTCCCTCGGTTGCTTTGCATCTCGGGACACAACTTGAGGCCAGATCAATTATAGTCTTCTAAACCTTGGTGTATAATATACTATTAAAAATTGTTTTAGTAATGGAGAATTTTTTAAACCAATACCTATTTCATTTTATAAGTGAAATGAAACAGTTACGTTATCAAATGAATGTATTATCCATTACCATTAAATGAATGTATTATCCATTACCATTACTAATTGTGAGTGCACAATCTACTTTGTCGTTAATGATTATATTTCCAAAGTAAAGAACATTTCTTAGAAAACACCTTCTTTAGGTACGAGTATATAATATATAATAATAATAGTTATTGGCCAAGACCGTTAGGATATTGTTAGCGCTCAGGGTTCACAATCCACATGTTCCGGGTTCGAATCTCGCGGAGGCATTTTTCTTTCGTTCCATCTTATCACTCCGATGCGTATTATAATCTTATAAAATGAAACGTCCGTTAAACAAAGGAAAAATATAATTACAAATATAACAAAAATAAGAGTTATAATTTAACTAGAGTTATTAATACAGCTACATAAATAATAACTAAATGAACTGTAAATTGTGAAAACTATAGGAAAAACTTTCGAATTATTAAAAAATAAAATAGAATGGATCGCTTGTATGTTATTAGAAGGCAGTGTGAAAAACGGAAATTTTATGTTTTAATTTGTAATTATGTTTATCAGAATTTGTATATTTTATTAGTTGAAGCAAAAACAATCATAATCATAGATTCCGCTTCTGAATTCGAGTTCAGTCAACAAAGATTAATACAGTTATAAAAAATTCTTAATTGAAATTAGATTTTTGGACTGTTGTAATCAAAATTTTTATTTTAACTTTACAGAGTAGGTGCAAAGATTACTTTTGCTCTGAGTTAATTCACAAAAATTAAGTTAATTTTGTTGGTTCAATTTAAATTAAAAATAAAAAGGAAAAAAATATATTAATATAAGCGCAATATTAGCAAAACCAAAGCAGTGATTGACTTAAGTGTATATGAGATGTATTTCGTCGCCTGCATGGAATGGGGTATGTGACCCTCGAATTTCAGTATATAAGTTATAAAATATAAAACTTTAACTACTATAATAGCTTCTTATTATAATAAAAACAAAACATTTGCATTAATATAGTTCCCGCAGTCTATTTGTCTTCTTTTATGATTCTACCACGATGACGTTACTATATCCCTTCTCTAATTTTTTTAATATTTATTTTTTTGTAAACTACGAATAATGAATCGAAAAATGGGTATCTTATTTTTGGACTAGTATCATATATTTATATTTTAAAATTTGGTCACATACCCCATTATCAGCGACTAATCGAAAAGTTTGTAACCCATATAAGCTGTAACTATAAACTAAGAAATTATATCACTACAATAAAAGTAAAATATTTTAGAAACAGGCGAAATTCTGATCTATATCTTTTAAATAGTTTGTAATGCTTGATATGTTTTTTAGTATCTGATATCCGATTTAAGAGAAAATATTACCTACATCATTTATAAGTTGTTATACTTAAACTTTATAGGTACAGAAGTTTTTTAATACTATAAACAATTATTAATATTGAAGCAAGATATTAAATTTGAAAAACTTATAGTAATATCATATCATTGTTATAATTAAGAATGATACAATTTATAAGCCTCTATCTCTATCTACCTCAAAAGAATTATGTATACTGCATAAATAGGTACATATGAACAGTACATTAATTGTCATAATTATTACATTTGCTTCGCTTTGTATGTTATCCTAGTAAAATACCACTGTGTAAATGTAAAAAATGGTTATTTTAAAATGCAAGAAAGTCATGTCTGAAACAAAGTGAATTTCTCATCTCAGTTTCATCTGTCCTCCATGTTCTACAATAGCAACTGGATTATTACAAGTTTTGTTAGAAAATATATAATTAAGTTTATGTGTACCTTTACATGTCTGTGAATTAGGTAAATAAGAGATAAAATACTATATCATTTGTATGTTCTACTTAAATTTTTAATTCATATACAAAAATGATTGATAATAAAGAAGATATTTAGTTTTGAAAATTTCCTTATTGTAATCAACGTAATCTCAGTATTGAAATAATCGTTTTATTGGATTTAAATATGAAATTACTACTCAGTTATCAATAAAAATTATATGCGTTAACTCGAATTGGTAAAATATAAAAACAATTATTTGATTCCCAAAATTGGTTAAGTATATTATAACTTGTGAGTCCATTGTAGATTCTGTAGTTCTGTACATTTACATTACTAAAAAACTACTTGAGTGCATGTTTCTGTTAGTAATATATTTTGTAGTAAATTAATGTATTTATTTATTAAAAATAGGTTTGCGGTATAGTAAGAAAAGTGATTTGTTGTTTTTCTACGAATTCAAATCTAGCGGATATCAATTATTTAGTAACAATTTCCTATGCAAAAATAGATCCTTATTACGTACACTTTCCACACTAGATATGAGTGTTCAGGTGTCTATACTCTGTTTTTAAACTATAGACAGTAACTAGGAATCCTAGTGAAAGTAGAAAATCAAAGCCTGTGATTGGCTGCTGCGCCATTTCTTGAAGTCACATTTAACCAGACGAAATTTCAGGTTAACCTTCTCAAACGTCAAACTTTCGGAAGTTGTCAAATCAATTGTTGAATTTGCACGTGTTTTTCGTTTCATTGCTCTTTTTATGACATTTCACGAATAAAACCAGTTCTTTTCAGAACTATTAGTATTTCACTAACGCTTTGTAAGTAGTTTATCTATCATAGTTTTGGATGATGAAAATATAGCCTGGAAAATATAAATTCTGACGTGACCTTCATTTTGACACTTCATTTCTCCCGCCAAATAAATCTAGTGATTCTTTTTGGTAACTTCTAGCGGTGTAAATGTGACTTCATCTAGTGCTGTCTATAGTTTAAAACCGAAGTATAGTAAACATCCTGAACATTATAAATATGTCATAAACAAAATCTGAGTGAAAGCAGACTAGCACACTTAGCAATGTAATAGTTATTTACGTGGCCAGCGGTGTAAGTTAATCTTTACAGGGCGAGCTGGAAATTTGTGAGGCGAGCGACGAAGGATCGAGCTCTCATAATCCAATGAGCCCTGTAAAGTTTAATTGCACGAGTGCCGCGTACAAAATTTTATTTCCACCTTCATAGCGCTTTTTTATTAATTTAATTTATTCTTCAAAAAAAGATTTACTCTATTTTGGAATCAAAGTTAGTTGGCGGTGGTAGAACAATTTATAGCTAGAAGTTGTCAATCAAAATACAAATCTTGGAAATTTACAAATGAGTTTCGCCAGAGAATCAAAATGTACTATAAATGAGTATAATTATTCATATAAACCTAATTAAATTAAATTTGTAATATTTATAATAAAAAGCATAAAAAACTTTCATTATTTTCTATTATTTTTTATGAGCATTGTACAATTTTACAAGGCTAGCCTTGTAAATTTTTACAGGTTAGTTACAGTAATTGTTTATTTACTTAACTATCAAGAAGTCTGTAAAGTGACAATTATGTAGAAGGTGGAAATATATAATACAATGTTTAACTTATAATATTCTTCCACCAATATCCGTATCTCATTCCGTTCCGTTCTATTTCCTCCAAGATAACATTTATCACTACTTTATCTCCATTCCAGTTTTTCGTCGTGGCGTGTTTAGTGTGTAAACGAGTAACAGACGACGAAGAGTCTCGCTTGTTTCTCTACCTACAAAAGCTGTCTAGAGAATGGCCGTTACTCAACAGCATTACATGGGATCGAATAGGATCTGCTGTAGCCGATGCTGTGTACGGAGGGTTCTTGGTCATCACTTTGGGGATGGTCATAGGAAGAGCCCTCAAGGAACTGCCTAGTAAGAGGAGGGCCATGGAGAGGTTCTTTCTTGTAATCGGAGCCATTTTGTTTATTGTGTTAGGTAAGAAACATATTAAATTGATCGACATGGTAATAAATAGAATCTGAGAATTGAGGTGACAAGAATTCAGTATAACTTGAAAGAGTGTCGTAGTCTGGATTTTTTAAAGGGGTTGTGCTATTTTTAATCAAGTATAAATGTTTTTTTTTAATTACAACACATTATAAATGAACCGATCCTGGTTGAACAATATGTTCGGGTTCGGAGTTCAAATCTCGATCAAGTGGTATATGGATTGTTATTCATAAGGAAAAGTTACTTCATCCTCATAAAAATTCATAAATTGTAATAATTTGGAAAGGTTTAAATGCAATAAAGATTATAATTAACATACAGCATATTAATATTAAGTTGTAGAGACACTATTGCTGTCTCGAGAACTAGAAGAGACACAGAACTAGTTAACAGGTTAAGCGCCAAAGAAATTTGTATAAACTTTCTATATTAACCAAGCTTTTTTATTGTCAATTTGTGATATTTATGTGTTTCTCATACCGATGTTACCTAATTTTGGTAATTTTTTTAATTTGAAAGCAAAAAAGAGGGCGGCGGGCACCGGTGTCCGCTGTGGCCGGGGAGTACACCCAAATCCAAACGAGCACGATGTTTCACAATACTATGTCAGCCGTGTTTATCTTGCAAATTTCGACTTGCAATCTTGACAATATCGTTTGCTTGTTGCATTATTTGTTACAATAATTATGAGTATCCGTGGTAAACGTATTTTGCATTTAGCTTTACAACAAAACCAGGATATTGCTACTAAAAACCTGACACCAGCATTTGATTTTACAGGGCCACAGCGGACACAGTACTGCATTATAACCCATAAGAAAGTAAACGCTTGGCCAGGCAGGATCGATAAAAAAGTAAAAGCCAGGCGGACACCGGTGTCCGCCATGTCAAATTGGCCAGATGCATAACGGACACCGGTGACCGCCATGGCGCTTAACCTGTTAAATTAGTAAACAATTACTATATCACTATTTTAATGGTCTATGTAAAAAAAAATGTTTCGAGCAGTGGTTTTCTAAGTATGAAGCAATTATATTTTCTATTGCGTCAACAATAACAATAGCAATAATGTCAATTTTATACCTTGTTTTTTGCATGACCCTCTTTATGTAAACATATTTAAGTAAAAATAAATAATTATTTGTGTCACTAGACCAGAAACTGAACTTTTGCGAGAGCGAATTTAGATTGACAAGCCTGCAAATGTAATATCTCGCAAGAGTTTCTGGGCGTGTGATACACAAGATTTTTTGCTCTCATGACACTTTCAATTTATTAAAGATATATTATTACAATTAAAAATTTTCGATTCACATTAAAAAAAAATAGTAATATTTATTGAAATTTTAAAAACACGAGCATAATATGAATAATAAATCAAAAATAGTGATTTTAATTAACCTTTTACATTTTCAATAAAAAAAAATAATTTTACACTTTTTTCAAACAAAATTATATTCCTACGAAGGGATGAACATGTTATACCGTTGAAATTGGAAAAAAAAATCTGTCGAATGATATAATAAAAAATATATGTTGCCATTTAAAATAAAAAAAGTTGGCTTCCATATTTTCAGGTAATTTTTTTTTTGGTTAGTTAAAAAACAGGCTCTTGACATGAAATTCTTTGTTAACTTAACCAACTCTGAATGTCTTAAAACTAATTAATTCCAATTTTTATTAATAATTACATCATAATTGCAAATAAAATTATTTTGTTTTATTTTTATAACCCTGTCAACTATACTTCTTAAAACCTAAAAATATAACTGTAATCAGTTTTATACTACTAATATATAAAAAAAAGAAGTGCATTTGTACCGATATCTTTTACAAAGCAGATTACTAAATTTAAAAGATAAATATTTTTGCTGCCTAAAAGAATTGTTTCATATGAAAATGAACTTGTAAATAGAAAAGCAAAGTGATTACTACAAGTATTTATGTTTGTACGTTATCATTGTGGTAATCAACAATATTTAAGATGAATCCTATCAAATCTTACTCCTTTGTAATATAAAATTAATTATTTGTTGATGACTACATTTACTGTAGTTGCCTTTAAATATGTTCATGACATTATAAAATAATAGTAATAAAAAATAATCAACTATAGCAGATTCTAAGATCTGAGTACAAAACATCTAAAGCTTATATTATAATGAAATCCAATCCACTGAAACACAAATAGTAAATTATAGTTTATAGTAGATGTTTTTAGTGATACTAAATTTAAACCCTGTATTTTATGTTTCACTATTTCAAATTCAAGTAAACTACCTACGTCAGTTTCAACTGGCCGTGAATTCAAAAATAAGATGACATTTTTATTAATTAAATTTTTCTAAAAAACTTTGACAATTATTTATGTCTTGTAAGTACATATTCTGTGTTTTATTCATTTATTTACGCTAGATCCAGAGCAGTAACAATCCTTTACTAATGTAATTGTGCAGATTTCACGATACGTGATTATATAATTTGAGTTACCTTGAATTAAGCCACAGCGCAGGATATTAGTAATAAAGTTCTAAAAATCAACACACGAGTACTCTCTTTTAAATTAATTATGGAAACATACAAGGTAATAATTTCTAATGATCAGCACAAGAAATAGTCTCACGTAAACACAATACATTACCAGTTACATAACACAGTTGTATATATTCTTACCTTGATCACACGGTAATGCCATGAGAAAAGTATCAATGTAAGAATATCAACGTCTAATTAAAATTATAATGAAGATGAGGTTAGCTTTTTCATTTGCAACTGTTATTCTCATACGAAAATTCAATGAAATCTTTCAAATTAATTTATCATGTTATATTCATTGTTACATGTTTCATCTTTTAGTAGATTGACTTTTTCTAACTCTCACACGAGCGATTTCTTAATGTCTTAAAACAGAACCGTTCGTTAATATGTCTTCATTTAAAACACATATTGTTTTACAGATTAAACACTTATTCCAGATTAAATTTTACCAAAATTATACAATAGTTATTTACCGAGTTATTTACATATCATGTCATTTTCCCACATGAGTATTTTGTGGCGCGAGCTAGCAATCGCTGCAATAGAACGAATCTGGAAAAAACGTTCAATCAAAAGGTTTGTTCAATATTTTTTTTGTTTCTATTTAATCGGAAAAATTTACGAATAGTTTTTGAGTAGAACAAACAAATAAGTGTCAAAAATGATCATTCCGATTAAATTCATAACTCGAATTATATTTGCTTAATTATTTCACTCATGACAACAGCTCAAACATAATTATATCTTAATTATCCACAATATGTAACCATGATGATTCTATGTATGGTTATATCAAATTTTATCGTTGAAAAACTGCTTTCTTCCATTAAATGAAGCATTTTGATTGAACTTAAAATATGATGATAAATAGTGAACATAGGTCAGCACTTTTATTTTCAAATCTTCTCATATGAAAAAAAAAATTTAACAAGGATAAATAATGATATGAAAACTGTTAAAACAATACCAATCGTAACAAATTTATCACATGTTTTTTTTTTCATAACACTCTTTGTGTAAACATATTTAAAAAAATATATAATTTAGCATTCGCAAAAAAAATGTTACGTAAACGTATGAACATAGAGAAATAATTTTTTTCAATGCCGCACACAATAGCTATTTATGTATTAAGGGCGAAATGATATAGATTTTGGCCCGCGGTGCAAAATTGAAGCCCGACGCGCAGCGGAGGGTTACAATGCACCTAGGGCCAAAATATATTTCGCTCGTAATACATACAATATTTTTTGCACATCCGAAGTAGTATTACTTCATCACCGCGATCAAAGTAAAACGATGTTCAAATCAAATTCAGATCATAGTAGTCTATTTGACATATGTACGTTGTCATGGATAACAATGAAAACAAGCAAGTAGTAAGTAAACAAAGTAGCAAAAAAGCGGTGACACGTCAAAAATTTATTATAAAAATGGGTGAAACTGGGCACGAAAAGTTCTAGGGCGAAAATGACTACTTTTTCGCCCTCGGGCGAAAAAGAGTGTCATTTCGCCCTTAAAACAATGTTATTTGTCCGACTTTTACGCCCGGATGTGCAAAAAATATTTTTTACATTTTTCAAAAATCGATTTATTCGGACGAAAAGGCGTAGGAAAATGATAAGCTAGAAAATTAGGTTTTGTAAACTTTGATGTTTAGCAATACAATTGCTACAGTATTGCCAATATGCCAATTTTCAAGTTATCAAATTGTGAAATAATGTGAAAAAAGAAAGAAACAAAACATAATTGCCATAATTTAAAAAAATATATCATTATTAAATGGGAATTTTTAATATAATGATGAATTTTTCCAATATTTCATTCGATATTAATATTTGTTATACTATTGGAATTGGTAACACTATACATTTTCCTCTCTAGAAATGGAAAAATAATTTTTTCACTATTACGCAAGAAGGCAGAAAAGCAGTCTATGTATGTCTTGAAAATATCTATTGAATGACATAGTAAAAAAATATTTATTGGATCCTATATTTTGAGAACCACTAGTTGTAAAAAATCTGTGTAGTTCATTAAAATATACTCTTTAAATAGAAATTCGTTGCTAATTTAACTAATTCTGTAGCTCAGCAATAGTGTATCACTTAAAATGAACACCCTGTATTTTTGTTTTTAAAATCAGAAAAACATAGAAAACCTTATATATTGTATATTTATAAGTATATTTTTCTAGGTGGTCTCGAATTCGCTGCCCTAGAATCTATCCCCCCAGATCTAGTAGACAACGCAGCAGTTCTAGGCACCCTATCTATAATCACCGGTATACTATTCATCATAGATTTAGCAGCGCCTCGGCTAAAAGATTCCAGTAAGCAATCACAAACGTCTGCACACTTACAACTAAAACCACTGGAGTTACCCAACAACAATGACATCGAGCAGGGGAGAAATGGGGGAATTAAGGAAACCAAATTGAATGGGACACAAAATGGACACACGAAACATTCGCAGACTAGAAACGGACATGTGGAAAATGGACACAAGAATGGAAAGGTTAATAATCATCAGCACGAACAGCAGAGGCAAAAAGCGAAAAGGTAAAAGTCAATAATTATTATTTAAAAACGGTTATTGAATATGATACGTAGGTATAAAAAAGTATAAATCAGAAATCACTAATATTTTATTAATTAATGATAAAATTATTAAGGAATTAAGTTGATTCAGTATGACAAATCAGTTGATTACTGATTTTCTTTACTTGATTATTAATGATGAGTTAAATCAATTCAAGGATCAGTGTAGATCAATGAAACAAGTATTGATTATAGTTTGGTGAATTCATGGGCGCCGACTACATGGGGGCATCGGGGCTCATGCTCCTCTTGACCTGTTGAAACCTGCTCTGAATTGTGCTCAGGTTTCAGTGGGTCAGGAATTAGAGCATTTTACAGAGTTTGCTCTAATTATTAGCGTACTGAAACCAGAGCAAATTTTAGAACAAATTTTAGAGCAATTTTGGCTGCTCTGGTTTCAGTAGGTCAAAAATTAGGGTACTCAGAAGTGCTTGCTCTAATTTTTGGCCTGCTGAAACCAGAGCACATTCTGAAGCAAATTTGGATGCTTTGGATTGTGCTTTGGTTTCAGTGGGTCCGGAATTAGAGAATTTTGAAGTGTTTCCTCTAATTCTAGGCTTACTAAAACCAGAGCACATTCTGGAGCACTTTTGGCTGCTCTGGATTGTGCTCTGGTTTCAGTGAGTCAAGAATTAAAGCATTTTAAAGGGTTTATATTTTCTTGTCATTATATGTTGTGATTTTGATCATTATAAGAAAGCCCATGGGTGAATTCTATCATTAATTAGTGTATTAAATAATTATATTAAATGTAGCATCATGAAATTTGATACCAAATGTATTTTGCTTTACATATTTTTTATAGTTAAATTAGAATTAACATGAAAAACAAAATGAAATTTACATTTATCCAAAATTGAAACTCATCATGATCGTTGAACAAATTTGGAAGATTAATTTCTAAAGTTAAATACAGAACTAGGCTCAATGTGCAATAGTTTAGTCATTCTATATTTTATCTTTTCGTAAAATATATGTCTACAAACCACATTCTTTCGTCCCTTTTAAGTATGGGTTTGTGAAATCTGTTCTTTTTCATTAGATTATTTAAAAGTATAGATAAATTATGAAAAAAAAATATTCATTCCGAAATCAACAATTATTTCTGCTAACGGATTCTAACTTCTATTAATAATTGCGTAAACTATTGCTAATAGCGCTACTATCGGTTTGTATTGAAATGGGACCGCCAACTTAACATTTGGGCGACGTTCTAAAACAAACGGCAGAGTAAAGGTAGAGTGAGTGTAACGTCACGTGACTACTGTTCCTACGTTTTAGAACGCACCCCTTTTGCGGTCGAGAAAAGAGCGGAAAATTCAAGTAAATGTCATGGAGATGTATAGCTGTTGATATAAGCAAAAAGAAGCAACGGCAATATAATGTTCAATGCAAACGATAACAGGCTTTATAACAAATATTAAAATAAAGACCATTAAAATTTAATAATGAACAACATTTCTTTGAAATACGCTCAATTGTTAAGGTAATACTAATTAAATACAGCCGGTTATTAGCATTTTGTTTTAAGATCGACTTTTTATTTACAACTTTATACAATTTTGATTGAACCGGGTCTTATTTTTGGAAATATCAGTCTTGATTGATTACACATATTTACATAATTTCAGTATAATATGCAAGTACGGTATTTACTAATTTACCTTCAGATTCGACATCTTCGGAGGCGACAAAGACCAAGACGACTCCCTAGACCTAGTCCCCATGGAACGACACTCTCCCGTATTCAGCAAAGTGAACCGGCCACTGTACGGGCAATACGACAACGTATCGCCATCTTACCTCCGGTTCGGGCAAGACGAAGTAGAAGCGCCACCTAGCACACCGGGCGATCCCGGCTATGTGCAGTACACTGCCAAGAGATGGGGACAGCAGAGCCAGAAAACGCCCAGAAATAGCCCGACAGATGTTTAGCGTTTAGGTTAGGTATACCCCTTAAATGGAACAGTTCTTTGCGATTTAAATTATTGTAGAATGGGAGCCTTAGCGCAAAGCTAAGATGGTTTGATCGAGCGAGTTGCTAAACTACGTTTTTCACGATAAAAAATAAATTAGGAAAAAGAAAAAATATCTGTAATTTTACGCTTTGTAAATAAAGTTTTAATGCGAAACATTTAAAAACAATAAACTATTATAAAATTTTATTCTTTTTCATTCTGGTAAGATTACACTACAGTAAAGAGACATTTAAATCGAAAGGGTGCAAAGCTACAAAAATTAATAATAATACTGTAACGTACACTATCGGCGCTAATGGAGGGATATGGTTTTAACGTTAGAAAAAGAAAAAAGAGAAAAGTTGACATGAAAGATCACCGCCGTTATATACAGAAGCGACACTCCGTATCGATACCTATAATGTTTCCCTATAATATTATAGTCAGTTCTATGATCTTGAAACAGTGGACCTTTATATTTGTTGGCTGATTTACGCGCAATTTTTAAATTTTTGTTTGAATGATAAAAAATTTTTGAAATGTTAAAATACTAAAATTATAACTTTATCAATATAATAAAAGCAAAATAGATGAAATAAATAGGTACATATATTTTGAAAACATTTTTATTAAACAAAGTGTCTATATTTTGCAAGTTCATCAATAAGCACAATTTTTTATTTCTTTCTTTTTGATTAGATTTCAAATTCATATTACTATGTTTAGTCTTGTGCTAGCAGTCGTGGCGAGCGGACGTGTGACGAGCGCCAGTGCTGTATACATAGTGTGATTACGATTCTACTAATTACTAACTAATTAATTAATCAAATTAATATTCAACAACGGTGTTAAATAATATAATTTATTAACACTTTAATACAAAAAAGAGGCAAAATGCCTGAAACAAGTGGTGGCTCACCATATTCACTAACTGGAAGTACAACCGTAATAACAACCACGACAACTGTACTTTCATACACCAACACCACAAACATTTTTACTACCCCTATTATTTCACCAACCCACTACCTTCAATCACCAAATAGTGATACACTATCTGCAACCAGTACCCCAAGAACTAGAAGACATAGTGATGCATCGCTATTATCAGTGCCAAACACACCCTCTCCATACTACATATCTGATACTCCTCAAATATTTTCACCTATACCATCGGAAACTTACACCCGATCTGCAACTACTTCAGCACAAATACAATCCCTCCCATGGCAAAACATTAAAAGGAAAAGAAATAAAGATGATAAAACAAACGAACTCCATTCTAACAAAAAAACTAATTCTAAACAAAATAATAACATACTAACACAAAACAGATATTCCGTATTAAGTACCGAATCAAACCAACCAGAAACAATAACTAATAATGACACAACTAATGCGAAACAAGAAGAATTTAAACCTCCACCTATCTACATACCAGACGTCGAAAACTACCCTTTAATGATTTCTAGCTTAAAAACAACTGTAGCCGAAAATGAGTTCATATGTAAAACACTATCGAACAGCGTCGTAAAAATCAATACTACTACAGCAACAGCCTATAGGAACTTAATAACCTATCTAAAAACTAACAATGTAGCACACCACTCATATCAACCCCGACAAGAGCGGGCATATAGAGTGGTTATTAAAAACCTACATCATTCAGTAGCACCTGATGAACTCAAAGAAGCATTAGAAAACAAAGGTTTCATCATACGAAATGTAACTAATATCCGTAGCTGGAAAACTAAAATACCACTTCCAATGTTCTTTGTAGATCAAGAACCGAATGCTAACAATAAAAAGATCTATGAACTACAACATATATTAGGAACAAAAATATCAATTGAAGAACCGCGAAGAAAAAAAGAAATCCCACAATGTATGCGTTGCCAAGAGTACGGACATACTAGGTCGTACTGTATGAAACCATACAATTGTGTTAAATGCGCAGGGAACCATCCCACGTATAATTGTCTACAAAAAAGGACAGATACTCCTAAGTGCGTACTATGTAATGGCCCTCACCCAGCGAATTACAAAGACTGTACAACATATCGTGATCTACAAAAACTAAGAAGTATTAATAATAATAGCTATTACCGAAGAAGTACCCTAGGAACACGAAAAGAACACTATGCCGCAGAAATAGAAAAAACATCATTTCCCCCTCTAAATCACAACATAGAAAGCTCCAGCAATATTCAAACGGAACAAAATAGACCCAGAATAAAATATTCGCAAATCGTACAGAATAACAGAAACAACACTGACATACAAGGTAATAATGACACCATATTTAACAATTTTCTAATAAAATTCGAAACAATGATATCACAGTTAATGAACCAAAATGGTATGATAATTAACTTACTCACCGCAATAGTAAACCAAACCAAAAATGGCTAACTTCATCAGAATTGCTCTCTGGAATGCTAACGGATTAAAACAGCATAGACACGAAATTGAATACTTCCTTACTGAACAAAAAATAGATATAATGCTGATCGCGGAAACTCATTTTACTGACAGAAACTATTTCACCATAAAGAAATATAAAACATATTGTACTAATCACCCCGACAACACAGCTCACGGCGGTACAGCTGTCATTATTCGGGAAAATATTAAACATCACGAAATAGAAAAAATCGAGGAGAATTACCTACAAGCAACAAATATACTTGTTAAGGAAGCTAATGGAACATTAATAGTATCCGCTATATACTGTCCACCAAGGCATTCTATACATGCAGATATGTTTGAGAAATCTCTTGATGCACTAGGAAATCGATTCATTGCAGGGGGCGACTTTAATGCGAAGCACCCTAAATGGGGATCTAGGCTGATAAATCCCAAAGGTAAACAGCTCTATACAGCAATGACAAACAAAGGGTATAATGAAGCAAGCACTGGTAAACCAACATACTGGCCTTCCGATCCAGCCAAGATTCCAGACGCATTAGACTTTTTTATTACGAACGGAATATCATCAAATTATATTAAAATCGAGGAACATCTTGACCTTATGTCAGACCACTCAGCAGTCATTCTCACACTAAACTCAACAGTAATCATAAAAGATAACAGACCTACATTGAGTAACAAAAAAACAAATTGGAAAATATTTCAGAAACATCTAACGGAAAACTTAAAAATCAGCATACCACTAAAAACAGAAGAAGATATTGATGAAGCCGTAGACATATTAACAAAAAACATACAGGATGCAGCATGGAAATCAACACCAGTGCAAAAATCTCCTAACAATGAAATGGCTAATTATCCCAAACATATCAAAGATAAAATAGCAGAGAAAAGAAGAGTAAGAAAAAAGTGGCATCTGTACAGATTACCTAGCGATAAAATGCTTTTAAATAAACTAAGTAAGGAAGTAAAAACAGACATATATAAATTAAAAAACGAATCATTTGATCATTATATTAGTACTCTATCACCATACGCTCAAAATGACTATACTCTGTGGAAAGTTACTAAGAACCTTAAAAGACCCAACCAATCTATACCTCCTATACGCAGAGCTGACAACTCATGGGCCAGATCTGACGAAGAAAAAGCAGAACTATTTGCCAAGCACTTATCAAATATATTCACACCAAACGAATCACAAATTTCTGACGAAGAAGAAAAGGAAATCTTGACTTATCTAGATGCTCCATTACAGCTCTTTCCACCAACCAAAAAGATTAAAATAGAGGAGGTAGAGACGGAAATAAAATTTCTTAACAATAAGAAAGCACCCGGACATGATCTCATTACCCCGACTATACTAAAAAATCTACCAAAAAAAGCCCTTATCTATATAACTCAGCTTTTTAACGCCATATTGAGAGTACATTATTACCCAATACTATGGAAATTTTCCCATGTAATATTAATTTTAAAACCAGGTAAAATAGAATTCGAACCCACGTCATATAGACCTATTTCCCTGCTGCCATGTCTATCAAAAGTGTTTGAGAAATTAATACTGAAAAGACTTCACTGGGAAGTTGAAGACAACGACTTGATTCCAGAACTCCAGTTTGGCTTCAGAGAACAGCACTCTACATTAGAACAAATTCACAGAGTAACTAACGAAATAGAAAACTGTCTCGAAAAACAAAAATTCTGCTCAGCAGCGTTTCTTGACATTAGCCAAGCCTTCGATAGGGTATGGCACACAGGACTACTCTATAAAATCAAACAAAAATTGCCATACCAATACTATCTGCTTATGAAATCTTACTTAACTGATAGGAACTATCAAGTTGTTTATGCCAACGTCTCTTCTCAAATATACCCAATAAAAGCAGGTGTACCACAGGGCAGCGTTCTAGGTCCCATTCTTTATTTACTATTCACATCTGACTTACCTAGTGACGAGCAAGTAACAATAGCTACTTTTGCAGACGATACCGCAATACTAGCAACAAATAGAGATTCTGCTGTAGCATCTAAACTTCTGCAAAACTCGCTAGACGATATACAAGGATGGGCAAACAAATGGCGCATAAAAATCAACGAAGAAAAGTCAGCACATATAACTTTCACAATGAAAAGGTCAACATGCCCAAGAGTAAAATTAAATAATAAAGATCTCCCCGAAAAAAATAGCGTTAAATACCTAGGTATGCATCTTGAGAAAAGAATGACGTGGAAAACACATATAGACGCAAAGAGAAAACAAACCGAAATTAAAATAAAAAAACTCTACTGGCTGATAGGACGCAAATCCAAATTATCTCTAAATAACAAAATACTACTCTATAAAACGATACTAGTTCCTATTTGGTCGTATGGGATACAGCTATGGGGATGCGCTAAGCAATCACATATCAACAAAATACAGCGAATCCAAAATAAAACTTTGCGAATTATCACCAACGCACCCTGGTTTGTTAGAAACGATACACTTCACAACGACCTAAAAATCAAAACCGTTCAAGAACAAATCAAACTATACTCAGATAAATACGAAAATCGATTAAATAACCACCCAAACAACCTGGCCATCAACCTATTGGACAACTCCGAACAATTAAGAAGACTGAAAAGGAGAAAACCTCTGGACTAAACTTAATATAGTAAAAGGAGCCATCACTGGATGGTGACTTTCTCAAATTATATGTATCTATGTAACTTGTAACATTTATAAAATTTGCTGGTTAGCCCTCTAGGGCTAGTTGTAAATAAAAGGAATAAATAAATAAAAAAAAAAAAAAAAAATATTACTATGTTTCATAACAAAACATTTTGAGTCTTACATAAAATGTTTTTAATAATCTATTCTCCAAATTATGATCTTTATAATGTATAAATCGAGATATAAATATATTGTTTTCTAATTCGAAATTTTGTTGACAAATCGTCTCACAAGCTTCTCCTCTGTGTATTTTTAAACAATTGTTTAAAAAGTACGACTTTAAATCAACCAGAATTATCATTGGACGTTGACAAAGCGTGAAAGGCTGATACAGCTTCTTCCCCCTTAGTAGGTGAAATATAATAATTTGAAATACATTTTTTCTAATATTTATTAAAGTGATAATATATTTGTTACTTGTTTGAAATCGATTTATGTATTTTCATATTTTTATTATTGTCTCCTTATTGAAAATTTTCTCGGTACGTTAATGATTGATAAACAGAGAAACTCGAGCCACGAAGATGTGACGAAACTTTTCGATTTTAAACGATGAGCCCTTTAAATTTGTTGGCATTCCTCATCACTCTCTAATTTTCGATTCTCTGTCGTACTGTCGCTTCTGTATATAATTTCAGTGGAAAGGTGACAGTTTTCGTCTGATCAAAAAAAAAAATTATCAGTGGGAGTTTTAAAACAATGTTAATTACCATCACAATTTTAAACATCTGTGTACCCTGATTGTTTATATTAATTTAAACATCAAAGGCAAACAAAAAATCAAGCAATCAAGAACTGTCATTTCCAGAGTTAATTAACTCTGTGGTCATTCCTATCATCGAACAAAGCGAAAGTGACTCGCCCAGCAACGCCTCTATCGGAACAATATTGCACTAAGGTTCCCGTTGGGTATGTGAACAATTTAAGTTGTTTTTATGCAAATTTATACAAGTAAATAAAGTATTTATATTTTTTAAAATTAATAAAAATATAGGAGGTACTTATCCTGACCTACCTTGGTGACATCGAAAACTGCCCACAATATCAGTTTAATACACTTTTATTTAAATGTAACATAATAGAATACTATTAAATTGTGTGTAATTTTATAATTACTAGAAACTATAATTTTTTTAATCTTGATTTTTGTGACATACCCCAATGGTGATGATTACCATTACAATATTTAATTTATTTAAACATTTGTTACACATTATTATTGATTTATTAAAAAATATTTGCCTGCCACACTCAAAATTTGAATGAATTATTATATAATGAACACTATTTCAGACTATTATTTTTTGCGTATCGTAAAATTTTATAAATAGTTAATAATTGTATATGACATATTTTCTGTAATTAGTAATTAGTTTTATTTTTGTACAAAATTACCAAAAGAGTAAATAAATGAATGCTTGTGTAAATTTTCAGTGTTCTAATGTATCATTGAAGTCTTCATGTATATACTATGTATGTCGTAATAATTTTAATTTATCTCAAGTATAAGTTAATATTTGTTAATTCTTAACAATTAAGTTCTGATATGTCAATAAAGAAAACTGCCACAATATATGTTTTAACTAATAACGTTAAACTCATTATTGTTGTTTTAAAAATAAATGTTGTTAAAAATTTGGAAGAAAAATGTTCTTCTGTTTTAAGGGGTATACAATCGTAAAATTAATTTATATTGAAAGTATTGTAGATTATTTTAATCTAGTCTTTAATACAAATTATAAATAAATAGTCGTTAGTATTATAAAAATATTCATTAATAAAATTATACGTACACCACCCATACAGTCGTATGCACAACTGGGCCACGAAATATCACAAAATTTATGCACAATCAATAAATTTTGTAATATTTATTTGTGGCCATAACAAATATAAACTTCACATAATAATATATAACATGTATGGTATTGTATTTTACATATATAAATGTGGACGGAATAGTAAAAATTTTAGAGTTTGTTACAATAAATACAGAGTGATGAAGAAAATCAGTGACTTCGGTTGAACCCTCCTACTTATTAAGTATTTTATAGTCCAATAAAAAGTTAAAATAACACTTTCAACACAAAATGCATAAAGATATTAGAGAAAGATTTAATGCACTTACAATATTTATAACCTCCAAAATATGTTCAGTCTTCAATCATTTGTAACGCCACAACTTGAACTGATCACAACAGGTAAATTAATTTGATTACAATGTTTGTAAATCTTTTCACGCGATCGAATATCCATTCATGCCCATGCGTCGAATTCTATCTCATATAGAGGTATCCCTTTTGCCAGTCGGAACTGATATGGGTAGGATTTCATAACCACAATGACAAATACCCACTGCTCTTGTTAATTTAT
Organism: Stenolophus ochropezus; assembly: GCA_035578165.1. NCBI lineage: Eukaryota > Metazoa > Arthropoda > Insecta > Coleoptera > Carabidae > Stenolophus > Stenolophus ochropezus. The sequence continues at coordinate 25,916,542 of JAQOWZ010000008.1, forward strand.
TAATTGCAAATCAAAATCTGCATTAGGCAATTGCAACTGAATTTAAGAAATTTTCATATTAGTATGTCATTTTCTTTATTTGTCTTGTTACGTTTATCGATCATAAATAACAATTACATTTGTATTGAAATTTGCAATTTATGTCAAAATTTAAAAAAATAGCAACCGAAGATATGGAATCCCACATCACTAAAAACAGTTCAGTTTTGATCAGTTGAGATGAAATCAATCGGCGAATGGAACATTTGGATCAGTATAGGTGAGAAGGCGGTAAACTGATCCATTGAAATAGAATGAAAAATAAGTGATCCAGATTAAAAAATGTAAGTTACCTACATTGATCCAAGTGGCATATGGAATAAATACGCCTTAAACTTTTTTCGTGCGACTGAATTTCATTCTAACAATATTTGCCTAAGTAATAGCAATATTCCTTTCGCCAATCGGATCAGATCAAATCAGTTTATTCAGTCCAGATAGAACAGTTGGATCAGTTCACTTATTCAGTGCAAATGGAATACTATTTTGGATCATTTTAGCTCGTGTTTTTTGTTTATGTTCATCCAATAATTTTTAGGAATACATAATATTTAAAATTGAGAATATAAATTCAATTCAATTATTATTATTACCTTCTATAGGTTAAATTATAGCTGATTTTGCCTTGTTTATCATCTTCGGTGGTAATTCTAACTCATAAGTTGTGTTGGATTTAGGATCATAAATTTGTAATTTCTCCATTTCTTTTCAAATATTTCAGTTCGTTCATTAGAGTGGGTAAAGTGATCCAGTCAAATGGAATGAAAAATATGTGATCCGGATTCAAAAGTGTAAGTTGGATCTGTTCAAAGTGGCAAATGGAATACGCCTAAAGTGTAAGACTTTAAACAATATTTGTGCTTAGTTAATTCGATAATGTGGAAATTCATATTTCGATTTTGGGATTTTAGATTTTCTAAATTAAAAACCATCAATGTACATATTGCAAATTTATGAATCGATTATGATTACGACAATTAAAATTACTGATGACAATAAAATTTCTGCATAAGTTAAACAACTAACACTACAATTGATGTCACATATAAAAAATATACAGTCCATTTGCTGAGACAAGAAATTCAAATTTAAAATTAGTTGGGAATCCTAACATTTTATTAGCTGCTTGTAAGACATGATTAGAAAGAATAAAATTTGTGCTATTGCTTGTAATTCTTTCATTATTTTGTCTTTTGACTTGATATTGTATTATTGTTCGAGTTTGTGTATATTTTTGCTTTTAATATTATACTTTTTAAAATGGATTCCTATATTTTAAATTTTCCGCCCACATATGCCTAATATGAAAATTTTTTTTTTGAAACCTATTTTAACGGAAAAATTTTTCAGCGAATGGTGAATACACATTGTAAATAAATTATCTTTTTTAAGTTTTTATCCCTAATTAGATATCATTTAATTTTTGAAAGTTCAAGTTGTATATGAGCTTGTATTTGTCCAATAACAAATGAATGAAGACCATAAGAACAAAATAATATAAACAAGTGCAATAAGATTCTCCAAATATTTGTTCAAATCAAACTTATACGAACATTCAAATAAATTTTACCTTCCAAGAATCTACTGATTGGGGTTTCTCTGTATATTAGCTTGTTCTAGCGTGATATACTGCCTTACTAGTCTTGAAATCTCATGAGCTTGTTCAGTTTGCAATCTAGTAACCCTCTGCTGCAACAAATTCCCGCATTTCATATCTAAAAACAGAGCTCCATCCTCCGATCTAACTTTTCTCGTAGAAATAACCTCTGCAAACGGCCAATGTTGCAACGTTTCATGTGTGTTTAAGTCCAAAAAGTGTACTCCGTTTCTGTTCAGAGCTAGAATATGTTCTTGCCAGGATTCTATTTCCCCTAGCACTCGTTTAACAGCGAAGAAACTCGAGCCAAACAAAGGCCAAGTGGATAACACTTGCAGAACTCTGTGTTTAGCTCTAGAAGTTTGAAGTCCGGCCGCTTGTCCCCAAGCTGTTTGAACTAAGGCCAGCCATTGAGGCGGTCTTGGTTCTCTTATACCCAAAACTGGTTTGGGAAGTAAGAACTTAACTTCTTTTAAGCTAGGGACATGTGATAAGTCAGCAGCTCTGTGCAGCAATGCAGCTATGAGAGACATGTCTCTGACAACACTTGGCGGCAAACCTGGACCTCCTAGTTTTAATAACAATCCTTCTAGGTAATCTGGAGCAACTTGATTAAACAATACTTCAGTGTAAAGTGGGCTAGCGTCATGTCTAAGTGGATGATACCAAACAGACCGACAGAATATTAAATAAAACGGTTGTGAAGCTTTATGTAGTTCAGTTGTCACATCTAGTATGTATTCATCTGCAGCTAACGGCATTGTAAATGCATCTCCTTGCACTATACAATACAAACTAAACTCTTGTTGTTCAGCTTCACTAGAAACACCAATAATACTGCACAACTCGGCTATAACATCAGCAACAACTGTGCTACATCTGGTATTAACAACCCTTTCAGCTCCTCCTGGTAACCTATAAATCTGTCTTCTTGCGCTGCGTCCCGCGCTGACAGCTGTCACTTCTTCGACGCTCGGCACGTTCTTGCGACCGCCACATCGCTGTGTCTTGCGTAAGTTTGAGAGGCAGACAGCGGCTGTGCCGTGGCAAACTCTACGACGGTCTGAAGCAGCGGACGAGAGGTGTTCTGTGAGGAAGGGTTTTAAGGTTTCGCTGCAAGCGAAGTACGCCGCCATGATGGAAAGGAGACGCCATGCGCGTTGACAGGATTCAGGCGCTTCGGATTTGTTGGATGTTGTTTGTTTCATCAACTGGCAGTAGACTTCGTCTCGGAGTGGGTGGTGTTTGTGGCAGTGCTGAAATATAAATAATTTATTAAAAAAAAATAAGAATATGTATCCTCAACAAAAAGATAGACACTACGTCACTACGCATTCTAACATAATAGTTGTACTATAGATAGACAAAAATTCTGTTTCGTTATATGTATAGGCTATGTGCAGACTTTAGTCATATCCTATAAAGTACCGCAATTGCATCCATATTGATTCCAAATTGAAATGTCAAATTCGGAATATAAATATTTATTGACCGCGAATTTTAAAATTCGTAACTAATAATAAAACCAATTTGGATAATTTATTGTTCATAATTTTAGCTTCCAAACTCCTCATATTTTGTTGACTAACGACATTATTGTTGTTATAGCATAATAATTTTAAAAAAATATTTTTATTTTAAAAATAACGTAACTGTAACATTTAGAAATGAATCAAAATTTAAAACTAGTTCTCAAAAAATCAATAAATAGTTAGAAATTATTGTGCATCTAATAATATTGCCAGAAACTGTGGATCATCAGCCTCCGGAATTTTTTTGAATTAGCTGACAAATAAATGTAACACAAAGCTATTGATACATTTTTGCCTTCTTCAGAGTTATTATAGACATAGACTGCACCGAAATTAGAATTCAGTGTCCTGATAAAATAGACGATAGAATTTTTACATATTCTAACATATTCTAATTATAAGAAAACTTTTATTTCTAAATTTTTAATTGGAATTGCACCTCATGGATTAATTTAATTTATTTCAAAGTCTTATGGAGGCAGATTCATTTATAACACCATCGTTAAACCCTCATACTGATGCTAAAAATAAACACGTCGCCTTATATGATTATTTTATAAAATAATATATACAGAATACACAAATTCCCACTAAAATTTCAAATTCGTATTTAACGGCCACCTTCGAAGTGGCATCTATTACGTTCTTATAAAAAATAGACTAAATATAATAATTACTATACTTATTTCTTCTTTACCCCAAATCATGCTCTATTTTCTCTAGGAATATTGATCTATTTATTTTCATAATTACGCTGCTAGTAGGACAGTTATTTTTATAATACTCTGTTGGCAATGGTAAACAAATAATAAATGTTATCAGAAAGTTAAGACTTATGTTGCTACGGAAGTAAGATACTAATGTGAACGGTGGCTTGAACAAACATTTTAAATTATTTTACTGAATGTTTTATACAAAAAAATTTTACCAATATAAATAAATACTTTGAGAAAACATACATAAATTTGATTATTATTTAATAAAATTGTATGAATTGTTAATGTATCTTCAAAAGTTTCTTTGGAATTCGCATTAACGTCACTATACAATATTTGTAATAAGATATATGACTTAAAAGTGACCTTAATGTGCATTCTTCATAACAGCTATAATTTTTTATACAATGTCATATGGTAAATGCTCTCTCGAGTAAAAATATGTCAACATTATGAAATCTACCTTTCTACAGTCTGTTACGATTTACATATCCGAATTAAAGACCAAAACGAATGATAATGAAGTTATTTATTATTATTTAGTCATTTGTTATATAATTTTTAGAATTTTTTATCTGTGGTAACACCTGGGTGGGTTACCGTCTTTGTTCAGATAAGATTAAAATCTGGATTATATTTTAGCTTCCTGTTCAGTGTTCTCTAAACTTCCGCTTACGAAATTCTTCATTTTGTTTACGCTATTTTTAAAATAATTTAGTAATTGTTTCAAAACTATATTATCTTCTGTGAAAAGATTTAAAAACAAAGCTACAACAAAATATGAATAATATACAATGTGATAGATTTTAGAATAATACAGTATTATGATTTTAGTAATCAGAGAACAATACTGAAGAAAGTACTGCACGAAAATTATTATAATAATTCCTTTCACTTTTTCTTCATTGTTTAAAAGAAGCCATTAATTATATTTTCATCTTGTAAAATAAAATTTAAAAGCATAAATATGTAAGTAAATAAATTAGCTATGGCTGGTTTTTTAAGTTAATATATTAATAATTATATCGCCACTTATTACCTATTACTGGCTATTTCAATTTGACAGTAGCAATTAACTGTTAAATGTCACCTCAAGCCTGAAGGATTGTTATTACAGAAACCGAATCAAAAATATCTGATTGAACCAGCATATAACATGTGGCTCTACAAATTTTATTACACGTACAGCGAAATTTTGTAATAGGTCAGTTACTAAAATTTTACATTTACAATTAAAAATTGCATAATATTTATTTGCATTTTCAATGTATTTTCAATCGCAGATGATTTTTAAAAATATATTTTTTAAGTTTTAAACGTAAAATTGTATTTACACACCTAAAATATTTCATAAATACCCATTTTTGAGTTAAAAAACGAATTTTAGATCTCAAAGTGTTGTTTTAAAATTTTCCAATAGAATTGAATTATCTATTTTTGTTCGTGAGAGAACAAAGTTGCATCTCCAAAAAGTGTTGTTTGGGTATACCAATAATAGCTAAAGATACAATTTAATTATCTACCCTTTTAAGGAGTATTTGAAACGTGAATAAGTCGAGAAAGAGTAGAGACAAAATTAAAATTTGGAAATCAGCGCATGGATATTTACTTAAATCCAGAAAGTTAATAATGTAATAGCAAGAAATTTTCCAGAGAAAAATTGAAATTGCTGGTATTTTCATTTTTCTTATTATTTCCTTGTACGAAGTAAAAGTATTGTAATTGCGAAAAATTTCTGTTTTCATATTTCAACAAAAATATCTATTTTGACTATTCCTGAATCCATTTTGACTAATTTCGGCGTGACGTCTATACGTACGTACGTATCTTGCATAACTCAAAATTTTAAATGGAAGTTCGAAGATATGATACAAATAGAAATTGAACAATGATTAGCCGCAGAATGATCTCACTTTCAAAGAATAAATTTAAATGAAGTGCAGTAAAAAATGGGTCCACATCAGATTTTTAGGAAGAAAATATTTCTTTATGTAACTTTTCTATAAAACTGAATAGTCAAGTCCTTGAGATTGTATCAGTACTCATTTTTAGAATATTGTTAAGAAAGTATACTTTTTCAGTACATGAGATTCTTTCAATAAATATGAAAAACAAAATTTTAACAATTTATCGGTGTTTCAGACGAAAAATAAATTAAATTAGAACATTAGCAACTGCATAAATTAATTCCTTTGATGTTAATACATAAATAAACTTTCAAAGAAGTTTCTAAGCAAACACACTTGTACGAGTAGAACAGAATTTCAAAAATAAATTCTATTTTGATGTCCCTAAAACAACTAAAGTGCGCAACATTTTACATATTACGCATTATGTGATTTTCTGTTCTTTATATATTTCTTTTATCTTATTGTACATAATTTACTATAATAATACTATAGAAATATTTCGTGTTTCCCCATTTAACAAATTTTATAAACATATATAACACGATACAGTTATAGTTCTTTTGGAAATTGAATCCCAGTTTAAAAATAAAAATAAAAAGTTAATGAACTTACCATAAGCACAGTGTAAACACATTTAACTTCACTCATATCCGGATCAAGCGGCAAATCTCCACAGTACTTCAAAATGCACTCAAAACACTCCATAGCCAAAGGACCTAACTCTGAATCCTCCAACCTAAGCAGCGATCCTTCCAACGGTCCTCCTTGCCACTTCACCAGGTCGGTCTGTTGTTTCCAAGTCCATTCCTTTCTCTTCTCTTTATTCTTCAGGGAAGAATCCATCTTCAGGACTTCCAACCTACGAGAAAACCACATCAAGAGTGAGTCTGAGTTTATGTTTGGAATAATGTTCTCAAGCAGACAATACAGATCTGTGTAGCAACTCGATTTGCTTTCTAACTCTACATTGTGAGTTACTCTCAATTAAGACGATGATATATGTTAATTTTTATGCAACAGAGCGAAAAGAGTTCGGGTTTTTGTAGTGCAGACAATGCGTTGCATAAAATTGGTTGCAAACATAGACATAATAGTGTGGGAATAGAAGTAATCTGGACTATGTATGTGTAAATATGTCTTCGGAGTAATTATAATTGTAATTATAAATTGTTAAGTCAATAACTGTATGTTATTATTATAAATGGTACATTGTTATTGTTTAATGGTCAATTGCATCAATGTATTTCAAATTTTTAATGTTCGACTAACCTATTATCGCAAAATAATGATTGCAAATCTAGATACGTTAAAATAAAATTTACCTAGGGTGTTATTTTGTAACATAATGCCTTTTACCATTTTTCTTGATGCACCAATAAGGTTTAAATTTAAGCAACATTTAAATAAAAAAAGCTTATCTAAACTTTTATAGCAATGTTGAGTAGTTCATTTAATATTTTAACCCGATGTGATATTGTCCATTTAAGGGAAACAAAATTTAAGTAATATTGAAGCAAACGACCATTATAGAACCAAATAAAAACAAAAGGTATCTTAGTTACAACATATGAAGTCAAAAAAAAAAAAAAACGGTGTCTGAGAGTATGCAAACTATGTCATTGAATTCAGAATAAAATTCTTTATCGAATAAGCAGATAAAAATATATGGTCTAATTTAAAATAATTAACTTGCTATCCCCGGTTTGAAAACTACTGACTGAAAACAAAAATCATTGAAATAGTATTGTAAAAGAGAAATTGTTTATTAATTTAACCGACTTCCTTGCTTTTATAGAGGTTCTCGAGATAGCATAATGCACCACTTAAAATGAACATCTGTGTACCTTTAGAGCAGGGTTGGCCTGATTTAAATCAACTGTTTTTTTTAATAAAAATGAGAGATTTTTATCGAAGATAAAAAAATATAATAATTATAATTAAAATTTAATTATTTGCTACGAAACTATTAATAATAACCAAAATATATTCTGTATACAACAATATCTTAAAATTAAATGGATTTTTATCATTGTAATTCTCATGTAACAGAAGGAAAATGTAAGTATTATAAACATGTAACTGCAAGAAAAAAAAATGTTACTTTTCCTGGTTTTATTCTGATGAATCTTTTCAGTTTTATTAAAAATTTCATTTTCGTTTATGAAATAAAATATTTATATTGCTTTTTAAAACAAATAAAAAATTTATCCTCCGATGTCTTTAAAAATTAAAAAAAAAAAAAATATCATGATTTTGACAACCCTGTTTTAGAGTTGAAAAAAAAAAAGATAGTGTAGCGAACCCAGGGTCGCGGCGCGGGCGGCGGCGCGGCCGGCGGCCGCTAGCGCACAGGTCAAAACACGTCCGTTCGCTCCCTATTGTTCTGATCGGGGTCGGCGAATATTCGAGAAATTAAAAGGTCAAAGAATATTCGAGAATGAAGCGTTTTATATAAATACCCCGAGTAAAAGATCGCGAGGACAGTCTTGTATTGATACGGGTAGAGAACACATGGTGATATAAATAAATAGACAGTGATATAAATAGTGTTGAAATAAATATTGCGTAGTTATAATTGTTTAAATAAATTATCTTAGTGTTTAAGCCTTTATTGATATATGTTAGTCATAAATTAGTGTTTATATTTGTTAATTCTTAGTGTTAGTTATTTTTTTATTATTCTTTATAATTCATATTTCTTTAATTAAACTTAGTTATACCGGGTGTCCCAGCTCGACCGACACATAGGAGTTTTACATGGGAAATCAGTTAATTATGAATAGTATCTCCGCAGTGCAATATATTAACTTGAAATTTTGTATACTTATTGGGGAATGTTATTTCTATAGATTACAGTTATTTGAAATATGCAATTTCTGCTGCAGGGCGAGATTTATTAAATTTAAAATCTAATTTTTCGTTCAAAATCAGACAGCCATGGAAATAAAAGAAAATATTTATCTGACAGTTTAGTGAAGTATCATTGATTTTAATTCTTATTCCCTGTATTTTAATATTATTTAAGTTGAATTTAGTTTCTTTTTGTTAAATAATATACCAATATTACAAAAATATAAATATCTACAATGGTATGTCAATAACTGTCGGAACTGTCACATAGATATTTTCTTTTATTTCCATGGCTGTCTGATTTTGAACGAAAAATTAGATTTTAAATTTAATAAATCTCGCCCTGCAGCAGAAATTGCATATTTCAAATAACTGTAATCCATAGAAAAAATATTCCCCAATAAGCATACAAAATTTCAAGTTAATATCATGCACTGGGGAGATACTATTCACAATTAACTGATTTCCCATGTAAAACTCCCATGTGTCGGTCGAGCTGGGACACCCGGTATAAATATTTGTGTTTTAATCAATTTTACACTTCACCTAAATAAATAAAACGTTACAATAGTTCACCAAGCTATAATTTGAGTGCCAATATTTTATATAAATTTTCTTTCAACAGATCTTTATTATATCTAATTTATTTAATTGTATCTATATTGAAGCGGTAGGTAGCTAAGGTCTGGTATAAGTGGTATGATTCATAACATCTGTGTTTACCGGTTTCAAAATATGAAAACATTATTAATAAATATTATTTTATAAAATTATCTTGCCAACAACGTTTTCGTGATCAAATCTATATGAGTTAATATAACGTCATGTTTACAGTTGTATTATTCATGTTATTTTAACAAGTCAGTACGGTAATAATATTACTGCATATCCGAACAAAGGCTTAATATCCTGAAACCGATAAAAGTACTTCACCGCACCACAATTTATAAAATCGCAAAATAACGTAAACATCAGTGATGTGTGAAAACATCCCCGTACAGTACGCAGTCCATTGTTTTCCGTAAATGAAATACAATCATATTTATTTTATTATTATTGAATATAAACTGATCGAAAAAAATAGTATGTGTATCAAAGAGGATAAGTGTCTTCCCAGACTCCTGGTGTGGCTGGCCTCGCCTACGGCTCGTCCCGTAATTTCCACCACCGTCCAGGAGTATATCACTTTTCCTGCTAGATTCACATTATACTATTTTTGCCTCCTAAAGTGATTTTATGCACAGATGCGGTAAAGTAACTCAACATTTTTTAGATTTTAGAGGTTATTAAAAAATAACAATAATTGTAATAAAAGAGCTTACAAGAACGCTACGTACCACAATTTATCATTCAATGAAGTATTTAAAAAATACATTTTCGTACTCATGCATTGAAATATGTTGTTTCGCGTTGCCTAACCAACGACTGGAACGTCAATTTCCCAGGTCTCCACCAGATAGGTGACCGGGAAATTTTGGAAAAAACACTCCTACTTCTACAGCATTTATTAAAAAACTATATTTATAATAAAATAGTATAATGTTTTAAACATTCTTTTACCTAATAATATTAAAAGAAAATAGGGGCTTATTGAACGAAATTTAATGTAGAAAAAGTAAATTTAGTGCATTTGATATACAATGTTGGCAACAACTGCTGTCATGTTGACAGATTGACAGCACTTGTTAGTACTGAAACACATAACCACAAATCATTTTGTGTATACAATAAATAAAAATATTTGTACAAATAGAAAATTAATTATTGATTTTATGATTTTCGTACGAAAAATATTGTACAAACCTCTTGCGTGAACTGGGTTTCCGGAATCGTTCTATGGCAGCGCTCGCGAGCTCGCGCCGCCAAACACTCCTCCGGAAACCAGTCGTTCCCGCATTTGGTATGTAAATAACTATTTTTATTTTGACTGACATTTCAATGTTTTTCTAAACGTCTTGTTGCAGAGCCTACCATAATTTTTTAGAAGAAGTAGGATTCCATACTTCATAACAACTACAAATCTACAAATAACAATTATTGTACTTATTATTATATCAATTTCAAATGTCTATGTTCTAACGTCAAATGTCACCATGGCGGAAATTCAAATTTGTTATAAATTTAAGACATTCTTACACGAGTGTAGACTTGCAGACTGTTTTTTATATGTGTAGGCACGTATTAAACACAAATAATGATGACTATTATAGAATTACAAGCTTACTTTGCAATTGATATAATAAGTCCAAATGATAGCAACCGAAGTTATTGAATCGCACCCCTCTCGCTTGTTGAAGTCTATGATATCACGTTAACAAGCATTTTTTTATAAAATACAAATATAATTACGTGTGCATTAAATATTTGTACAAGACTTTAACATTACATCTATAACCCACTAATACTCACTCTGGATTCTGCCTGAAATGATTCATAGCGAACTGCATCAGCGAGAACCGTCCACTTGGCGGCGTGGGGCTACTAGCACTTGGCAGCTCTGGTTGTGGTGACACTGTCCTCTCCCGTTCCCTGTCCCTGTCTCTATCCCGGTCCCTGTGGTCTCTGTCTCGTTCCCGGTCCCGGTCTCGTTCTCGCTCTCGGGACTTCTCCGCATGCACGGGGGACCCCAGCGGTTCCATCTTCTCCGCGGGGCTCGCGGGCACCACCATAGCCGGAGGCTTCGCGACTGTCGGCTTCGCAGAAGCCTAGAAGAGAAAGTGCGGATGTGAGTTGAGGTTATGAGTGTTTCAAAATTGTGTGATAAAACGGTTAAGGTTATGAAAATAAGTCAGTGTTGGCAGTTTTGTCCAAATAAATTAGGGGTTTTGTTTGGTTTGGGGCATATTTAAATAATCTTAGGGGTTTTTTAACATTTCCTACGAATGAAGAGAAACATCAATTGTATTTTTCTCTTTAATATAATAAATTAGTTGAATGTAGATAAAACTATACAAAATAGTTACTTTTCTTATTAAGTGCACGAAGTTTGTTTTTAGAGCGTGAGCGTGAGCAATGGGGGGTTGGCAAAAATCATGATTTGTTGAAAACATCAAAAATCATAGATTTTTTTTCTTAAATCAAATAAATCAGGATTTTTTTTAATTTTTTCAATTTTTAAAGATATCTAAATGTTACTGCCCTTTTTAATTGTTTTAAAAGCTATGTAAATATTTTATTCCACAATCGATATAACGATATCTGTAATAAAATCAAAACGATTCATTTGAATAAAACTAGGAAGAGTAATATTTATTTTTTTCTTTTAGTTACTCATTTAAATACTTACATTTTTCTTCTGACATATAAACTGATAAAGTATAATTTAATTAACATATTATTATATAGAAAACCAATTTTGGTTATTATTAACAGTTTTGTAGCATAAAATTAAATTTCTATTATAATTTGTATTTTTTGATAAAAATCAATGATTTTTATTAAAGAAATCAGTTGATTTAAATCATGATTTTATTCTTTTATTTATATAAATTTAATGAAGAAATCATTACCATGAAAAAAGGTTCTTTCGAAATCAATACTAAAGTACCTACCCATTATCACTCCACGAATTTAGCCAAAGTAGGTAGTAACTAAAGTAAAACTTTACAGACTCATGTCAAAATTTAACTTTACGGACTTATCAGCCAAACTGAATTAAGCTGTATTTTAATAGTATTATATTTTTGCAGTTTATTTTAGCACTACCTAAAATAGCAAACATATTCTACAATATTATTGGTAAATTTATTTATTATTTACCTTTGATAATAATTTATCTGATTTCATGTAGACAACGTCTAAGCATGTGTAAACGTAAAGGAAAATAATAAAGAAATATTTGACACTTTGATAGTACATTTGTTATCACAGCCATCCCCGTCTCTATAGCTAGCTGACGTTTTACAAACACATAATGTTGTTTATTTATGTTTTTAATTAATAATTTAACAATTTCGGAAGAAATATAATGTATATCTAAGGAATAAAGTATTTTTTATTACTCACATGGTTTATTCTCCTCGGCTATCGCCTCATAGAATAAATTCCATGCGTACTAAATAATTATACTCAGTCCCCTGATACACAAATAACTATTTCCAAAAAGTGAACTGAAAAAAATCCTTACTTTATGCATCATTATTAGAATAAAAATTACAAAAATATAAACATTTTTTGACAGTTCTAGAAAAAGATTTTATTATATTTTAGTCATACTTCATTGTTATAGAATAAATAGCGTTCAACAATTGACAACCGTTAACACATCATCGGCTGTTTAACTCGTTTTCTTAACATAGGATAGTTATGAGTAACATAACCGCCGCAGATGTCAATTGAATTTCGAGCTTGGACAGTGCGAATTTTAAGACATCTAAGACCGATACATAACATCTGTGGTTTGTTTAATAGTTTACCGGTTTTACGTTATTAATAAATATTATTTTATAAACTTCTCCTGTGAGTAACGTTATCGTGATGAAGTCTGCATGGGTTGATATAATAACTATATTATCCAATTGTCCCACGTTATTTTGACATTATTTCCATACTGACTTGACAAAATTACATGCGATACAATTATGAATTAGTTACCCTACTTACTTTTGTCTATGTAAACAAAGGCTTAATATCATGAAACCGGTAAAAAATGTTAAACAAATGAAATTATCATTGGATGAAACATTTTTTCTGACATTGTTCAATTATCTTTTCTCGAATATTTTCATTCTCACTTATTATATGACAAATAAGACAATTGAAAAAACAAAAGAATAGTAGTTTTTATTTTACACTTTAGGTTCCCATTTAAAAAATAAAAATTGGTAGTTGAGCGTGTAAAACAAATTTCAATATTATTGCTCTAAACTCTTTTTTAGCCATTCATTTATCCACCAAATTTAAACTACGCGTTGCTAATGGAAAATACGGTGTATCTGGAGGTTTCAAGAGTGATACTTTTAAGTTATGTATAGTTATGGCAAGGAAAGAGGAGCTAGCAATGTAACGTTTGTCATCACTATAAATTCTGTTAAATGAAGGCTAATAATTTATATGTATATTCTTCGCTGTTTTTTGGATGTAGAACTAAATTACAGTTGCCAAGATAAGTTTTTGTTATTTTATCGGTTTGTTTCTGAGAATGACATGACTGGCTAATTGTCTTGTTCAACAAATTAAATTACGGCGGTAATTATTAATTAATATTAGCCATACAATAGGCGTATGTATATTTCATAAAATATTGCACATTATCGGACAAGTGAAGAAGAAGCAAAATGTAACAGATTCTAATTTTCTCTAATGCCGAAATATTCACTATTTTGTACTGTGCTTTTATCCTTCAAAGTTTGGACAATCAAATTATTGGAAGCTTTTATAGTTTTTGATTTTTTTAATTATGTATGATATCTTCATGAATTAATTAAGTACTTATTATAATGAAAAGGATTACTTGTTTTAAATTTTATATAGACTCCATTATTACATTTAATTAAAATAACTAAAATTTCCTCTTAACCTTAAAATTAATTTTATAAATTACTAGACACGTTGAGAGTTGTTAGAACCTCTGGCATGGTTGACACGGTGAGTAATCTTAACTACTGTTTATCCTTTTCAGTTATACTAGGGGTATAGGGGTAATTTTAGTTATTTTAATTATAATTTAGCCTTAGATTCCAAATATCATTTATTATCCATTATTACACCCCCAATAAAATTGCTGGAAACCCGCCACTGCCCATGACTGTTTGGTTGCGAAGTCGAAGAAGAAGAGTGAAGAAGAGGAAGTGTTGTCAATTAAAATTCAAGTTGACATTTATTATGATAGTTATTAGTACGTCTATTATAAGTCATATAAGAAACAATGTAGGTATTTAAAAAGAAAGAGCCGTCACGTAAGTAATTAGTATTTATTGCTACAAATTTCATTTTTACGTTTTTTCTAATAACGAGCAGAATGCAGAGTATATGGAGCGTGCAATGAATCTGAACTTGGCAGATAGTTTGCGCATACGCGTAACTAATGAACATAACAACACATCATTTTCCTAACAAAGATTTCACATTAACCCATTAAGAGTTCGTTTTTCATTATTTCATTATCAGGGAATCTGACGTGTCACAATTCACCTCCTCACGGTATGCTAATTAAAAATAATTGTTGGATCTGCACAAGGACATCACGGTTGTGGTAACAACTGACTGCACTGGGTCATACCGTCAAACCTCAAATTATAATAATAAGTGCATTCTTTTACACAAAACATCAACTCAATCAGTTAAGTAACTTATTTTAACCGTTCTTTTTGTCACTTAACTGTGTTGAAGTGAAGAGATTTCTTCCCCTCTTGTCAATGCTGCCAGATCTCGCAAGGTTGTGCTTGCTGAGTTTTTAATGTACTTGAAGAATTGGGTTATGTTTTGCTGCTCAATAAACAAATACTGTTTTTATACTTTGCGCTAACAATTGTCCTATTGTTATATCCAAAATCGTTTAATAATATAAGATGTTATTAAACTGTTTTGCTATTTTTCTTGTTGTAAAATTGGTACTTCTAACAACTGCACCCACATTAAATGTCAAATTGATAACCTCAAATATTTTAAAATGTTTTTTAATACTATTTATATTATTACTGATGCCCGTATTCATAAAACATTCGTTATAATTATAACGCTTCGTTAAATATTTTCTCCAATAACATAAGTCGTCTGATGAAAAATAAAAATTCTAAAGGAAATTCTAAAAGGAATTGTATTAATACTGTCAATACTAATTATTTTAAGGATTTATTTTACCGTGTCAGCAGTCAACGCACGGATACTCATATTACATTTTATAAATATTGCATATTAATAAAAAGTGTAAAGAGGACAGGCCACATTAGATTTTTTAAATTGTATCGCAGTAAACTTATTTCAGCATCTTTGCACAAACGTTGTTTGCCTTATAGTTAGCAGAATCTATGAACCATTCATCGCTTTATCATCCATAAATTTAAATAAATTAAAAACTAATTTTCTACTAGGTACTCAAAACCATAGTTGTTGATAAAAGAACAAAAATTAATATAAACACTTTGGCCCGTATTTCGCGCTCATATTTATAGTAAAATCGCTTTCAGGAAGCGTAATTTTACATTACAATCTTATGAGGCCAAACGTGACTTTTAACAAAAACTCTTTGTTTTTATTGTCACGATTGTTTTGTACATTCGTATATCGTTTAAATATATGAAATTAACTGTTTATTATTTACTAAACACATAATTTTAAAATTTGCTACTAAGTACCAATTATAACTTATTTCAAATAAAAAATTACAGGAGGTGAGGAACAGTGAAAGTAAAAAACTAATTTTCTCAATACTAGCGCCATCTACCAGGAATAAAAAAACTCCAAGTAAACCCTAAATTTATCTCTCAGAATCTGCAATAAAAAGTACGAGATACCATTAAAGATTTAACTGTATCAGCAGAGTAAAATTATGACAGAATATTATTCATTGTTTTTTATTTGGTTTGAATAGTATTCTATCACTTCATTGAGAACCATATGGCAGGTGAAACAGAGATAAGAATTCCATATATTAATATTCAAGTTTACTTGCATTTTAGTGTATACCCTATTGAACAAAAGTATCATATAATAGGGGTATCACACATTATATGTAAAGGCAAGTCAATTTTCTAATATTGAGACATACCACAGGCCTATAGAATTTTTAATTATCAATCAAATATACTTTCTTACATATTTTTATTATACACCTGAAATATTTTTACCACAAAATACACCACGAAACACAAGAGTAATTTTTATAGGAAAATAATTGGTATATATTTTACCGTAATTAGTGTCTCCTCCTGAACACTCATAACTAGTGGGGCAAGTGCACAAAAGGAATCATTTTTCTGTTTAGCAAAACAACAGATAGTCACTTTATCACTAAACACTGTCCACATAACCTCAAATATTTACCCATAAACCCCATACAGATTTATCAATTGATTGTTATTACTTATTAGTTTTCTTATTGTTAAAGTACTAGACTCGTATTGTAGACACATATTATCATATATGTGTTTTGATTTAAATATATTAAATATGGTTACACTATAACATGTTCTATTTCTCTTGCATGTCTAGTAACAAATAATAACAATTATTACTGTATCTTAATAATAAGACTTTCCAAATGTAAATTCTGGTATATAAAGTCATCCATTTCTATGTTAATACTTTTAAAAATTCATTTAAAATGTAAACAATTTCCTAGTATGCCATGATCACTGTTGTGTAAAATATGAAAGCAACGAATTTTAATTGTTATAACAGTAAAAGTAACAAACAAAAATCAGTATACTGAAATCAACTTTTTAAGAGAAACTAAAGTAAATTCTTTATACTAGAAAACTTGATTCGATCAATTTCTTCAATTCTTTACCTTAACGGTCGTCAGTGAAAAGAATGATTAGCGTCTTAAATATGTGAAGCCTCTTTCAATTCTTTATATTACAGCCTTCAAAATATTAGATACGAATCAAATTTATTTTTATCTCCTATCAGAAATGACATCCAAAAATAAAATTAGATAATGTGATTTTTTATTTTGATTATTTGATTACTATAATAAAATTAAAGTTTTTAATTTCTATACTATTTGAAGTATGTCCATGATTAGTAGTAAACAAAACAAAATTTGAAATTAAAATGTACACTTAATACATATGTTTCTAGTTATAATAAGATAATCATTTTTCTTTGTTCCATCTTACAAATTACATATTTTATTTTTGCTTCTGTTAGTAGATTTCTAACTGACTTGTTGATTGCATGTTTACATCTTTACATACTGTCATATAAAGATAACTGTACTTATGTAGTGAAAGAAAATATAAAGCGATTATGTCATCTATATAAATTAGGTAAAAAGAGCAACATTAATTTAGTGATTAGTGAGTAAAACATTTTCATCCAATCATCCATCCATCAGAATGCTTCATTTGATGGCATTTCCCAGTATTTTAGTGAAAAATTTGATAAACCCACTGTAGCAATCGCCATGATTATATATTGTTGATATGTAAATTTTATGTATGAACTGTTGTCACTCGTGAAATAATCAAGCAAAAACAATTAGAGCTATGAATTTAATTGGTAAAATTTATCATAATTCCAAAAATGACTATTAAATCACTTTAGCTTCGCTATTTAAATGTCGTTTTTGACGCTCGTTTGTCTATTACTATATAACAACTATTAGTAAATTATTTCAATAGATTCATGGCTCTTGATATAAATATTATTTGATTACAACAATATTTATTTAAAATATTTTAAAATAATATGAATTAAATGACCTATCGAAACCAATTAAAATGTATCTATAGTCTATTTTTACAAGAATGAAGTGTGGAGAAGTTAGGTGCAATTTGATTTTGTTTTTTGATTGGATATAATTGGGGTAGGTATTATCCAATCAAAAAAAATGGTCAAACTGCCTCTATCTTGTCCACACTTCATTCTTTTAAAAAAAAAAAACCACTTATATTAATGAGACTTACTAATTAATTATGGATATGCATATATTTGTTTAATAAGTGAATAAATATTATTCATACTATAAATCAATATTAACTAATATTGGATCAAATATTATTTCTATAATATATCATTTAATTAAATATTACGACACTCCTAGCAGTAACTAGCTATAACATAGCCTAAAGTATCAAGGTAATTGCTTTGCGACGAGTTTTACTTGCATTTTAGTGGCTACATTGCTTGTCTACATGATCAGATAAGACTCGTCAGAACCACACAACCATATTGGCTGACATGAACCATTACCCATAAAAATATTGGTTGGTACTATAAAGTAATTTTGAGGATAGTGTTTTGAAAGCTTTCTTTTAAAAGTAATCAAACTTATAGTTTTGATTTCAATATTTGGTTGACAAAATTCTGTGCCAATAATGTTTAATAAAATATACTACAAAAAACAGCATAGTGTTAAAACATATGTTTTATTCCAAAACATCATTTTGAAAACAGCTTAAAGTACCGAGAAATGTAAATAAAAATAAATCTCACAACTTATTACCCATTGCTGGGTGTGCCAGTCTGCTTTCACGCAAATATTAGTAGTAATATATTTAAACCATAAAGGACGTTTGACAGATGTTAACTCCAGGATATTTTAGTTGATATGGAGAATGCATAGAGATATTTTATTGTGTGCTCAAACACCCGAACATAGGGATTTAAAAAAAATATACATTTTACAATCTTATAGGAATTTATATGTAAAATCATATTTTCGTGCTTCCCTAATAATTTTATTATCTGAATCAATAAGCAAAAATAATTTTACTTGTCTTGTAAGCTCAGAAATTAGGTATGAAAATGACTTAAATATTTAAAAAATAGCGGTAATCATGGAATTGAGATAAAAATGAACAAATGTTAAACAGTTTATATGTCAAATTAGCTGCATTATTTTATATTTATTATTATTTGAAATTACTGTTGAACAATATTACATAAATTACTTTGGAATTTAAAGAATCAAAACAAAATAAAATCGTTATATTTTTTAGCGTACCTTGACAAAACACAAATAATAATAAAAATAAACTAACGCAGCTAACTTGACAGATAAACCGTTAAACATTTGTTATTTTTGTCTCAGTTCCATGGCTACAGCTATTTTAGGGGTGATTTACATCATTCTCTTACCTAATTTCTGAGCTTACGAGACAAGTAAATATAATTTTGCTTCTTGATTCTGATGTAGAATTTTATGCCCTACAACTGTTACTTGAAGCTTTTTTACTTAAAACAATTAAGGAAGCAGAAAATTACGAAAATATGATTTAAAGTGATAAATCCTTAAGTTCGGGTATTCGAGTCACCATCCTGCATATGTAGTTTCAAAATAATATTTGATCATGTAAATTTGACAGGTACATGATGTTTGTTTTCAGAGAATTAATATTAATCAGTTAGAAATATGATTTATCAACTTTTAATATAAGAATATTATTGTATTATTTAAATTGCATGAAATACATTTGTTGAGGTTAACTACCTCTAACCATATCAAAACAGTTTCGAACCACTGCTACCGGACGAATAAAAATTCACACGGTCCTAGAAGTGTGATATCACAGTATTAAACCAGAGTATAGAAGATAAACACTTTATACATTTCACGAACCTCACTGAAGTGAATTTTGTGAATGTAATAATATTAAAAAAAAAAACATCTATGCCTGTCAGATTTGAACCCGTGATTATTAAATTAAAAGATAGGTTTCTATCAGCAAGATTATCAGGATATACAGTGTGGTAACTTGAAAAACACACCCTAACATTTCCAATGATATTTTTGAAATGTTTTATTATTGGCTTCTTTAATAATTTTACATAGATAAGTAGTTTTTTCTAGAGAAAAAAATCTTCATTTTATTAAATTAATAGCGATAATTTTCTCTACTCAGAAAAGTAATGGAAATATGAATTGCTCATTTTCTTAAAATAAACAATGCCAATAATAAAACAACATACCGGTTACCTTAAACGTCGATTAATAGGAAAATATCGTATCGAAAAAGTGACGTAAGTTTTCAAAAATATACATTATTGTTTACCATTTTGATGTAATACTTTTATAACTGATGGGTAAGGTAACCGGCATTTTAACCAGAGATGAAAAACTCAATAATGCCCATTTGCACAACTAATAATTAAATACGTAACTACAGGTTAACAAAAAAATGCATATCGAAATTTTGACAGTACTATTTAATAATCCATTTGACATTTCGTTTCGATGCAATTTTGTCAATTAAACCAATAATTAGAAATTTAACTATAACCTGTGCAACTGGACATAAATATATGTTATATTATAATAAAACATTTCAGAAGTAGCAGTGAGAAACAGGGTTCGCATGATTTAAATTACTTAAACTATATCATTACGATTTGATGATTTTTGAAACAATCATTGATTTAAATCAAATTTTTTAAAATATTACGTTTTGTCCAAAATTAAATTTTTTATAAACTATATCAAATAATAAATTATCATAAGGAGCATAACCACTACTCTATTCTTTTGGGTTACACGACAGTCATTTGAACTATATCTAAGATATATACACTTTAAATAATTAAATTTTATAATATTAATATTTCTACACCTCTTTAAAATTATGTTCTGTAACAAATACTACATTATTGAAAAAAATTATGATTTTTCCAACCCTGTTGAAAATGTTATAGTGCATCCTTCAATTTACCACCTGGATATTATTATTGTTATTATTATTACCTCCTGTTTGGGTTCTTTCTTGCTATCTCTCAAATTTTCAAACCGGGCCAAAATCTCCTTAACGGAAACTTTCGGCTCGGGGCTTTCTTCCGGAATGGTTTCCATTCTCTCAACTTTTTTATCCACATTTTTTGGCAGGAAGTCATAATTACTTTCCGATTCATCACTGGATTTACTCCACGATTTAATACTAACATCTTCTTGTTGCTCGTAAACTTCACATTTGACAACGAACGAACTTTTCGACTCATTTTCCGATTCGGACGAAATGCTGCTACTGTCATTAGAGTTTGCCAAGGAATCTAATGAAGTACTTCGTCTCACGGAGTAGTTTTGCGAACTCATGGTTAACTAACAGGCGTTTTTAGAGAAAAACAACTATAGTCACCGAACACATTGTAGTAATCAGCGTTCCATTGTTTTAATGAAGTGCGCGCAGCGACGGTCAAGGTTTAACTGAATTACCGCGGCGAAGAAATGAACAGCTCTAATAGTCAGGATGACCTAGTCGTGGTTAACCATGTGTGATATGGACAGAGTATAAACTAGGTCGAACAGAGATAGTAACTGGTATAAAGATGACACACGGTCAATGGGATTATGCAAAAACATATTTTTTTGGCGCTCTTTTGCAGTTATATAATATTTCATTGATTACTATACCATTTTTTACTGATTATGTTCTTAATTTACTTATTGTCACACTTTTAGAAAAACAAATTTTATGTTAGTTTTATAGTCAAACGGCATTCTTACAAGGAACGGGATTTTGACTACAGCTTACTATTTATTACTTTTGTTATTTTTAGGAAATTTGTGATTTTGTTTGTCAACATTTTTTCTTTTAAAACTAAAAATTCTGTGTTTAGTTTTTGGAATTTATTCTTAGTTGATTTCATGGCATTATTTGATTTTTTGGTGTTATTTTGAAATCATATACTTTTTCATTGATTACAATACTAGTTTTTACCTATTTTGTTTTTTCTTAATGTATTTATTGTCACACTTGTGAAAAGATGCAAATTTTCAGTTATTTGTACAGTATGTACAAATTTCATCAGTCACCATTCTGATCTCGGAGACTATAACAGCTAAGACTAAGAGAGGTGCGATTTTAACCCTATCCTTGTTATCCGAAAATTCCCCACAGGTCATGAGAAAATGGTGGAAAACTGATTTTGGTCCATTTCTTTTTCCACAAATATTTCCTAGACAGTTGAATATCCGGAAAAATATTTCAAATAGACCACGTTAGTGAGGTTAAGATTTACATTTGGCGCGAAACCCTAATTCAAATCTGAGTGTATACATTTCTTATGGGAGTACATTTTCAATTCACGATATTAAAGCATTTTGACGATTCTTAATTATAACATAGGGTTTTTTTATATTCTAAAACATTACTCTTTGGTTTCCGTACAGAAAAAGTACAAATAGAAGAATAAATTAAGAAAAAATTGATTTTAAAGAAAGTAGTAACACATATAGTAACATATGTCGTTACTTGGTGCAGCAGGTTAAAAACGCCGCGTTAAAATGACAGGGTTCAACTGAATACTAAGACAGCTACGACATACGTTTTCAGAAATTTATATGTACTGTTTAAATTGAAGTTTATTAAATAATATTATGTTTTTTGGGTGTATATATTACATTAGAAGATAGATAAAACATTAGAGATTAGTATTTATAAGGTTTAATAGTTAAGATTTGCATTTTATAATACTTTCTAACAGTTTAAAGATATCATATTTTTATTCCCATAAGAATAACATGGGCGTATAAATCGGCAGAGGCGAGTTAGGGTTTCAGTTTGAATTTGGCGCCACAAAATGACCGTTACACTAATGCAGTCTATAAAAAAGTTAAATTCTTCCATTGTTTAGTCAATGACGTACGCAATTTTTTTTTCAGGGGCACAGTTTTGATATATTATTCAAACTTATGATTTTTTAAATGGAAGCTAAATTTGATTTTAGATTGAGAAAATTTGTAATTTTTTTCTCTTTTCTATAATATTAATATTGTACTATATTAATTTAGTTTTACAAAGAAAGTATGATAAATAACTTTTTGTATGTAATTTTTTTGCATGAGAAATAGCATTATCCTTAAATAAACAACAACAAATTATTATTTTATAACTATAAATAACACTATTTAATATAAATTATTATAAATTTAAACCTAAACCACAGAATAGGTTTATACAGAAGCGACAGTAAGACAGAAACGAAAATTTCGTCACATCTTAGGGAGAGATAGGGGAAGTCAACATAATTAAAGATCTACACAATGCTCCGAGATCATAGAACTGAATAGGGTAACATGAAAGGGACCGACACGGAGTGTCGCTTCTGTATGTAACTGATTTAAATCTACACAACATGAAATGCAAGTTGTAATAACAAAATTTTCCACATTTTTAATTTATTAAATCCTCAAAATGTCACTTATTAACTTCTATGCACTTGTTTATTCGAATTATTTATTTTAATTTCTTTTTAAAATTAAATCAAAATAGTACAGTATTAATTTCTTTTAAAAGAGATAAAAATAACAATTTTCTTGAGTCTACAATCAAATATGGCTTCCATTTAAAAAACCATAAATTTGTATTATATCTCAAATTGTGCCCCTGAATTTTCTCATGACCTATGGGGAATTTTGGGACACCAAGGATAGGGTTAAAATTGCTAGAAATAGTAGTTTATTTAAAGGTCCTTAGATAGATACATCTGTATATGATTTCAGAATGTTACCCTAAAATATTAGCCAACAATTTCGTTACTATATTTTTTCTTATATACGAGTATTTAAAAAGAGATATAAAATTACAACTAAAATTAGTAAATATAATAACAATGTTTTTTAATTGGAACCATCATTAGTTATATTACAAAATTATTATTATAGTGAATGATTCCTATAAAACACTTTTAAATTGTAAGAATAAAATTTTCAATTTAACGACTTTCTCGTTAATGTTGGATTGTTGTTCACATCCTTGTCAACGCACGAAATTTCTAGATGGAACAGGATATCGAGTACCGCAAGAAACAACCTTATTTTAATGGTATTTCAACATTTTACATTGCAATGAACTCTATTACAGTATTTTTGATGCAATAATAAATATTTTGTAAACATTTGTCATAGGTCCAGGTTTTCTTTTTAAAGATGTGTATACATATATTCCATATTATTCATTTCATTTTTAAATTCCATATATGTGTACTTTCTTAAACAAGGACATTAGTTTTCAAAATGATTACTCTACTGGTTTAACTGGTCCGATTTCTATAAACAGCAAGTTGCAATAACGGAATTTTCATTTATTATGAATTTCTAGAATTTATTCAAATATGCATACAACTTAATTTTAATATTACATCCTCTGTGTTTTTTTATGCAAATACACCAATTTTCAAAACAGTTACTCCAGTGTTCCAGTTTCTTATAGAAATCTACAACAGATTTTATACTTATGAATATTTTTTTATAAATTCAAATATTGCAATTTTTATTTAAATCGGTATTTTTATTGTTCAAATCAATCCATTACATAAAATTGCGGTGAATAAAACAGGAAATGGTGAAATTCTATTTGTAAACAAACTATTTGTTAAATTTACGGATCATTAATAATTGCAACAGAAATTATTTCTACTCTCAAAAATTCCTAAGTGCTGCCACTTTCATTTTTTATAAACAATACATTTTAATTTCAATGTAATCAATTTTTATCGATCATTACATGCATGTACGAGTATGTTTAATGAGGTATTAGTTGCATTCACATCACATCAACTAATTCATTAATTTGTGATCGTTCTTTTTGTTACAAATCAACTGTGATGAACTGATAAAATCTCTTCCTCCTTACGGATGCTGTCTGGTCTCGAGAGATTGAACTTGCTAATAATTTAATCT
The DNA here is from genome assembly GCA_035578165.1 of Stenolophus ochropezus. Lineage (NCBI taxonomy): Eukaryota > Metazoa > Arthropoda > Insecta > Coleoptera > Carabidae > Stenolophus > Stenolophus ochropezus. The sequence goes on from JAQOWZ010000008.1 coordinate 25,941,462, forward strand.
CACTTGAAGAACTGGGTTAAATAATAGTTATTTATATCAAGCAACTAAAGTAAATTTTTTTATTACGCGTATGGAATTTATTATACGAGGCAACAGCCTAGGAGAATAAATCATGTGAATAATACAATATACTTTAGTCCTTAGATATACATTATATTTTTTCCAAAATCGTTAAATTATTAATTAAAAACATAAATAAATAGCATTATGTGTTTATAAAACGTCAGCTAGCTATTGAGACGGGGATGGCTGTGATAACAAAAGTACTGTCAAAGTGTCAAATATTTCTTTATAATTTTAATTTATGTTTACATCTTCTTAGACGTCGTCTGCATGAAGTCACATAAATTATTATGAAAGGTAAATAATAAATAAATTCACCAGTAATATTATAGAACATGTTTGTTATTTTAGGTAGTGCTAAAATAAACTACAAAAATATAATACTATTAAATACCTATAAGTTAATTCAGTTTGACAGATGAGTCCGTAAAATAAGATATAAAAGTCTGTAAAGTTTTACTTTAGCTACTACTTTGGCTTAATTCGCGGTGATAACGTGTACTTTAGTATCGATTTCGAAAAAAGTTATTTTATTTGTAATAATAACAAAATTGCCAATAATATTGAAGATATTGTGTTAGTAACTTTAATTTGATTTATAAAGGTAAAAAACGACATTTTAAAATTTATAACAGTGTTTTAAATATATAGTTTTTAAATGAAGAGGTATATGATACGGTCATAGTAGTGAAAACGCGATTGAAAAATATTTCGTGGTACGCGAGATATCAATTTCTAAATTGAAAATTTTGGCCTCTGACGCCATCTGTCTTCACCAGAGATGAAAAAAACTGTTAGTTGTCAGGGCATTGGTTATTTTCATACTTGAATGTAAAAATCATTATTACACTTTAATAAAATGTATTATTTCGTAAAAAAAAAGAACATACAATAACATTTTGACTACCAGCCCGGATATATCTTTCCCTTCCACAAGTTCTAAGAAGTGCGGACACGCAATGGGGAAGTTTAGCGTGGTTGAAATTACATGTGAAATATCTTTTAGTCGTAAGTATATGAGTAATTATAACTTAAAATGTAATTGAAAGTTAAAATTATGTTGCCAATTATTTATAATTAATGATTTATCTTCGAGCCACACTGACGTCACAAGTGAGTTATGCGCTTGCGCAGAACGGATGGTGAGACCTGACTTTTTGAACGTAGGTTGTATCTTGAGGCATTACACTACACGCTTCTCTGTTGCCATGGGAACCCAGCGCGTGCTGCTTAAGATAGACGATACGTTCTCCGCGAGCCACTCTGACGTCATTTTTGTATAAAATTTCATTTTTTGAGAAATCTAGCCATCTTAGGGTGAAATAAAATGTAGAATATTACTTTTGAGGACAATCTTGATAAAATAAAAAAATAAAAAAAACACGCTAAACTTCCCCATTGTCTTTTTAAAATGATAACTTCGTTCTCGAAACACATGTCTAGTTTTAAATTTTAGTAGTAGCAGTATAATTTTCAATTTATTTTATTGAATTTTCTTACCTTTCTGAACTCCATCAAATACTTCATAACCATGTCAGAAACTTGCATAGCTCGAGGAGTATGCAGAGTAACTTTGCCTTGAGATCCTTCCAAGGACACTGTAGAAGGACGAGGAGCCGTGCAGGATCCTATGTCATGTAGAGGCATTGATGCGATGACCTTTAAGGACGATGGTTCCCGTTTTACTAGATGGACGCCCCAATGGGAAATTGCAAGCAGTTGAACTTCTGATAACTGAAAAGAAAAGTAAAATTGTACATTACAGTTTGTCTCAATATTTAGTACAATGACTGGTGATGCAATATTCTAAGAAAATTTTATTTTTTGCTTTAATCAATGGAATAATGAAAAATATTAGGCCCATATTTTTTATTTTTCTCCAAATTGACTTTTAATAATGAAAAAACTGCTATTAAAAATTATATCCTTCAAAATGCGCATTGTCCAGTGACGTATCTTACCCAACTTCACTTCGTTTCAAACGTCAAATATAATGTTTTAACTTCCAAACTGATAAATTGAATCTTCTGCAAATATAGAGGCACACAAAAGCCTTATAATGCTTTAAATCGCAGACTGTTCACTTTACCAACTTTCAAACGCGCCAAACCACAATATTTGGGAACTGGCATCCACACGTGGATAACTTCACACCAGAATATATGGACGTCACAATTGTTGCTAATTATACTTTAAAACGATATTATATATAACATAAAATGTAAATAAAAAGAATTACATAATTTAGAGCAACAAATTAGACATTGTAGGTTGATTTAAAAAATAAAGGTTGGCTTAATTTTTTTTGGCAAGATCTCATTATTTTATTTTCAAAAAATAAAAACACTTTAAATACTTATTTGTACAACATTAAGACTCATCTTTTATTTCACATACAATATCAACAACATACAAAGTCAACAAAAACTGAATAATTCCCTTACTAAAAATTTTACCTCAATTTATTGGCCAAACGAAAATATAATTTTAAAATTTGATAAATATTTTAATATATTGTTATGTATTGTTTAAGTTCATGATCTTTATGAGGATCTCATTCGTATTTATTATTATTATTGTAACAAATGTATTAAAAAGTATAATTAAAAATTGAAAGATATGAATCTAAATGTAACAATTAACAATTACTACTTTAATTAGAGCACAAAGTAATTGAATCATTTTCATATTCATAAATTAATATTGATATCTAATATTTCAATCTACAATCAAAATAACTTTTGCTTATGCATGCATGCAAATTGTTGCAATTATTTTTTTATTAGATCTTTAACCTTTATAATAATAAGAGTTTATTACTGTTAATGTTAATGTCAATGGCCTTTCCATTGTAATCCCATAGAAATCCTATATACTTTATGATATTAATATAATTTATAATAAAAAAAGAAACAATGAACTACATGCATGATGCATGCAGTCATTTATTTTTTATATGATGTATAATCTTCATTTTGTACAATGAAAACTTCAATGATATATTAAGAAACGTAGAAACGAACCCAAAAACATTGTTCATTTTTATATTTTAATTAATCTATTGATAACCTACATTATTCCACTGTAATGCATTATTGACGAAAAAAGAAAACAAAATGAAGAATCAAAGTTAAAAGTACAAAAAAAAAAACAAAAATATCTATTTGATTTCTATCAAAAGAAGACAACTTGGAGAAGAAATATTAAAATAATTTTTCAAAAATTAAAAGATCGTATAGGATAATATTTCATATTTTCTTCACTGTATTACGACAAATAAGTAAGTAATTTCATAAAAAAATAAATCAGCTCGTGACGTACTTTAGCTTTTGACGTTTCGACGCGCCGCAGTGGGTATCTTCGGTATCACAAAACAAGAAAAAGAGAAATATAGGCCATAAGATGAGAGAGACAGACATATAAAATGGCGCACAAAATTTCTGCGCCATTTTATATGTTTGTCTCTCTCATATTATGACCTTTTCTATTGAGGCTGTCATACGTCATACCTAAATAGCGGTAATTTATAAGTGAACTATATACCTTTTAAATGGAATTATATATTTGTTTACATTGTTATATAGCAATTTATTGAAAACATATTTAATATATGTTAAATGTGAATATGGGGGTAGAGCCTGCTTTATTAAAATAGAATGATAAAGGAAAAGAAACTTATTCATTAAATTATGAACAGACTGGAATAGTTTGAGTGTATAAGATTCGTCAAAAAAGGAATGATATTGAAAAATTGTTAATATCTACACTTTAACCATTAATACTATTGATATCTCGAGATCTGTAAAGAGTTATGAAGTCGATTAAAAGAGCAAACAATTTATATTACTATTTTAATGAGCAAAAAATTATTATTTTTTAACCAGTAGTCCTCAAACTGTAATAAAAACTTATTTTGAATGGGTCATATATATTTTTATTTGCCTATTCGACAGAAAAATTTATTCTGTACTCAATGATTGAAACAGGCAAAGATAAATAAATAGATTGATTTATTATTCTTTACTTACTTGTGTAGCTCCAGAAACAGGAAACAGTCTTGAGAAATACAAGGGCCAGGTTCGAGCCAGCTCTACAACTTGTCTCTTCACATTAGCCCTATGCGGTCCTGTAATATTTTCCGCTGTAACTCCATATCCTGACAACATATTCACTCCCGCTCGTCTGTCTGTTTGGCTGAGTCTGAGACAAGGTGTAACTCCGTAGACATCGGACACAATCTTAAAAGAAAAAATCAAATAAGCTTCTGTAATCATCAACAGTATCATCTTCAGAAGATGCAATGTTTGTTTTTTTTTACCTGACAGAACATGAGGTGCAAGGCAGAAGGCGGTCCCAAGTTTTCAGTAGGTGTGAAGACTTCTTTTCGAACACGAAGAGTCCACGAGACTCGGTTATAAGTCACACAAGCAGCAGCTCCATGGGGTAAGAGTTTAGAAGCAGGGGATGATATAGGAATGGGAGATTTGTTCACAGGAGGTGGTGTTACAACTGGACGCATAAATTCCGGCCATTCTGAAAAGAAAATACGATGACATAAGAAAAGTTGTCCCTTTGTTGTGAAGTCCGAAGATATTTCATGGTTTACGAACGGAGAAGTTTAAATTAGTTAAAATTTTGCACTATTCTCTTATTAAACTAAGATTAAAAGTTGTACATTTCCCATCGACGTGAGTTAAAGTGTGAAATAATTTTTCACATCTCAACAGTTGCCAACATTGCGACTGCATATTCTTCGTGTATTTACTACGCCATACAGTTTTTTACTTCTTTGTACGAAGTAATCGCGAAAAATTTCTATTTTGAGATTTCAACGGAAATGTCTATTTTGACCATCCCTGAATCTATATTGACTCTTTACGACGTGTCCTCCCTATGTACGTATGCATCTCACATAAAATGTTAAAATTATGTATATGGGACTGCTACAACATCTAGTTCTAGTTGTATTAGTTTTTTATTGCAATCGGCAGTGCCAAAAGAGCACTCAAAAACGATTAGCCGTAGACGTCTCACTTTCAAAAAAATTAAGTTTAAATGAAGTGCATGGAAGTCATAAGGTGTCTACTGTCTACATCAGATTTTTATCTCTATGACAAAAAACTATCGTGTGTGTATTTTTGTTTTGTAACATAAACTAATGTAATCATAAAAAAATGTAAGTGTGGCATTCGTGTAGAATAAATTTCTTCCTACTAGTGTGACTCCAGCACTCGACTTCGTCTAGTATAGAGCACGAGGGCGTTGCTGTCGCATGGGTACCTCTGAGGCCGTAAGAGCGGGAACTTTAATTAGACATCATGAACAGGGATGGCGATAAATTTAATAAGGGATAAAATATATTGGCAATAGTATGGTGTTCTAAAATAGTTATATCATAGAAAACTAATATACTATCTAAAGAATATACTCTCTACTAGGGGACAAATGCGCTGCAATTGCTTGAGTCCAAGCACGATTTCACACCAGGTTCCCACTGGTCGTAGTCGAGTAAAGAGCGGGAACTTAAGTCATGGCGAGGGATGACAGAAAAAAAGAACGCAATCTGTAGATAGTATATTAGTTTTCTATTATATAACTATTTTAAAACACGATACTATTGCCAATACGTATTTTCCCATATTAAATTTACCGCTATCTCTGTCCATGACGTTTATTTAAAGTTCTCACTTTTTTCTGGTCCACGGTCAAACGGGAGCAGCGCGCTCGTGCACTATAGAAACTCTACATCTCGCGGGGAATAGAAAACTTTCTGCACATGTTGCGACATATACTATTTTCTCGATAATATATAAATTGTAACTGAAAAACGTAATTAAATGTTCAAATTATTTTTCCATTTATTTATAATGATTTAAAAGTTAATTTTATTGACGCCGTGAGTTATTAGGGTGAATTCTTATAAGAACTTTAATTAAAATGTAATATACTATACATAAGCACTATTATTGTGATTTAATATAAATAAATTTCGATGGAATATTTTGTGAAATACTTCTATGCGACGATATTCTCAAAAGGAAGAAGGCTTCAAGTATAAGTACTTACTACGTAAAAATTTTAGGGCCATAACTAAAGCTACAGCCTCTTGAGAGACCTACATCTTGTAATAAGTTTCGAACCACTTGTATACAGCAGAATTTATTTGGAAAATCTGTGAGAATCGAACCCAAGATCTCACATTTCGTTTAGTTAAATTCGTAGTATATTAACAAGGTAATCATTATTATCAATAATTTGAAATACTTACCATCTGATTTGTCTGGTTTATCCGTAGTAATAGTAGAAACAGAATGTTTCTTCTCTCGTTCTTGCGCAATTCGACTCATTTGATGCGTTCTGAAAGTTGGTCTTTCCCCTTCAGCTTTCTGGTGCCTAGATTTGTCTATATACTTCGTATTTTCTATATCCCATCGTTCATTACTAGTCACCGACATATTTCTATGCGGTAGATCATTAGTAGTCATAATACTACTTTCATTTATATCCCAACTGCTTCTAGATTCCCTTCCTTTTTCATTATCATCCTTCGCCCAATTGTTAACCTCATTTGTTTCTTGCGTCAGGCTACTCTGCACTTCCCAGTTGGCGCTGAAGGAATTACGTTTGGAATTCCCAGGAATGGCTAGGTTTTGATGAACACCAAAAGTGTCCCGGTCTTGTCTTTGAGCCATGAAGGAATCCCGGTCTCTGATTGGCTCTACCGGTGGTGGCGGTTGCGGTGGACGAATAGGAGGGGGAGGTGCAGGGACGCTTGGAGCTGGAGGGAGAGAGTTTGGACCAATCGGAGGCGGTGGCGGGACGGGACGCCAGTTTGAACTTGTCCATGATTGATTCGTTGGGGATTTGTTATTCGTGCGTAGATTTTCAGGACTTGGACTGTTGCTCTGAGCTTGAGAACTATCTACAGTGTCCCATCTGCCGGTTAGTTGTTGTTCTAACATCAACTTTCTTGTGTCTTCTAACTTGTTGATCACTCTTGCAGGTGGATCTACTTTGCTGCTAGTGCTTCTTACAGAATGGTTTGCTGTAACTTGTTCTAAACGTTGTCTCATCTCAGAGCTTAATTTCAACTTGCCAACACTTCCTGGTGATGGTCTATTTGCACCAACTTCAAAGCTTCGTTTGGAGTTTGTTTTTGGTTTTTCAGGCTCTCGAACAACTGGTTCAAAGTCTATTTCTTCCCAGTCTGCTGTGGGGTGTGATTGATCTTTAGATGGGGTGACTTTTCTGTTTTGTTGTCGCATTTTGAATTGGATGAAGTCTTCACCATTTTCAGGGTTTGTGGCGTCTTTTGGTGGTGGCCACCGCCATTTGCCAATTCGGACGGTTTTGGCGCGACCGTATGGGTCCATAAATGGTCTAGTTTCATCGCTAGGGTCGATTGGGGGCGGCATTGGAGGCGGAGGTGGCGGTGGAATTAATCCGTTTCTGCTTATTACACTTATATTACTTTCTGTACTCGCTTTTCTTTTAAAATCTTGTAAACTGTTTGAAGAAGGGCTGCTAGATTTGCGATTAAACTTATTAAAACTCTGCTTTCTACTTGGACTTGGTGGTTGATGTACTTGAGCTTGTACAGTTTGAATTGTTTCTTTAACATCAACAGTTGATTGTTGAGTTAACAGTTGTTGTAGGGCTTGATTTTGAGCCAATAATTGTTGTTGTATTTGTATGTTTTGAGCCATAGCACTTTGCAAGAAAGCTCGTTGAAGATTTTGTTGATATGCAGATAAATCTGTGCCAGGTGGTAAGTTAAAGTTCTGCATGTTGTAGACCGGTACGAAACCATCTTGAGGTACCATCATTGGTTGCGGACTGACTACAGACATTGGAGAGTAGTTGTACCCCGAAGTACCTGCTCCTGATTGATGGGTAGTACCACCTCCTTTTATACTCTCTACTAGAGTATGTTTTTCCGTTAAGATTTTAATACTGTCGTTGATAAAAATTGGTCGAAATAAATCAGAAATGTAGTCATCCACACTACTGTTTGAGTCTTCAGGATTTGTGTTGTTCTGTTGTGAACCAGAAGTCAAATTTTCTACTTCTTGGTCTAGCATTGAACTTGATCTACTAGAAGTTCTATTTCTGTTGCCACCACCTTTAATTTTCAAGACTAATTTATCAGTTTGAGTCAAATCATCAAGTTGATCATCTTTGGAGCATAAAATATCATCCAAAAAATTATCAAAATTGCTGTTGTCATATGTACCGCCTTTAATACTAGCAGCAAGTGATCTAGCATCACTTAACTCATCCAAATTTCCGTCTAGAACTGGACTAAACAGTTCGTCTAAGAATTGGTCAACATCGGAAGCCTGGCTTGGTACTCGAACTCTTCTGACGTGACTTGCTAGACTTGGTGCTTCGCTGGTGTCAGACATTGCTGAACTTCTAACTCCAAATTCTGATTTTTCGATGTGTGCCCTACTGGAATGTGACCCAGGAGGTGCTTTTTTACCTGCGTATGAACTTTTAATGTATCTAGGACCTCCTCTATTGGATGTACTAATACTAGAAACATCCGGATACTCAAAATCTATTTCTTGTTTTGAGATATAGTTGCTGTTAGCTATAACTGGTTCTATTGGTGCTAACTGTTCTACACTGTGGTATCTATCATTTAGTCTAGACTGGCTTAAGCCTAAATTGGCTAAAGGTGATGGTTCTTCTCCAGATAATAAATTATCTAGACTTCTACTCCTCACTTTTTCAACGTCAAAGTATCGTTCATTCAAAGCAGAGTTTCTAGATAACGCTTCATGTGATGTCTTTCTAGTTGGTGTACTAGTGTTCCCAATTCTAGGAGACTCTCTTTGAGGTGATGGACTGTACTCCCGAGTTTCCCGACTGGTTTTACGGGACGCAGGAATGTCGTGGGAGATTTTCCGGGATTGTTGAGGTGGTTCTGGAGGTGGAACTTGAGGTCGCTGGGGAGAAGGATGATCATTCTCTATTATCTTCTTCGTTCCGGTTTTTAGTAACTCGGATTTAGTAACGGGGAATGCTGGACAAAGTTCTAGTTCTGAGACTAAGTCTAAGACGTAGTCTAGACCGTTCCCGTCAGAAAGAATTCCAGAATCGTCCAGGACTACGCTCCAGCCTTCAGGGGATACTCCTAGAGGACTTACTGCTATGGCTGCCGCCTGGAAAAAACGAAAAATATTAAATAAGGATAATAAGATTACCTACACTCATATAGAAAAAGGCCTGCATTTTAGTTCATATTTTGAGCAAACAATAAGTGAAGGTAAAATCGTTGGACTTTGTATCAGTAGCGTACTTAATACGTAGTTCAGAAGGGAAACATTTTAAGAAACTTTATGAAATTTTTTACATGAAAGAAGTATGCTATCAAGTATTTGTTACTTGATAGCAAATTCAATATCCATGTGTATTTGTGACGAACTGTAGGAGGAATAGATTCTGGAAGTATTTATTAGGAGTCGCCACTAACAGATGGCAGCACTAAAATGTAAATAGTAGATCAAACATTGGATTTCACTGCATTCTATTCTTATGTATCAAATTAGAACTACAATTTTTAGACACGCGGTTTCCAAATACGAAAGACAAACATTACTTATATTTTTATTTGCTTCTTAATCTATGTTGCTTACGTAACGAAATTTAATACCTTAGATACAAATGCGTTGACATGAAAAAAAAATTAAAACATGTTAATGGTTTAGAGGTTGAGTGTCTTGTTTTTCCTGTAACAGAAGTAAACTAAACCACTAAGTAAAATCATCAGTCACTAAAAACAATATTTTTTCGCTAGTAGGGGGTGTCTAAACCACCAGTTTTATTGAAAAAAAAAGTTGGCAACATTGCTACAAAGTTTTCTCTACTATTTTTGGCCACCAGATGTCAGCTACTTTGTTGACTACTCTCGATCACTTTTCGTTTTTCTAGAGCATGTTGTTATTCTAAAGTTTCAGTAGAGTTAACAAAAACAAACAACAACCAATTGGATTATCGATATTAATTAGAAGACTCTTATCTTGATCAAACAATTGTTGGGTTATACGTTGACAATTATTGAAATATAACATTCTTTACTTAAAATCAAAGAATTTCAATAATTTTTTACCGACTAATCAATGTAGAATCTATAAAATTTAACAATAATTTTCTTTAAAAAAACACAATTCTACACAATTATGAAGACAAGCTAAATGAAATCTGTCAAAATTGCGGACATATTTGCACCAAAACTTATATTTAGCGTACAAATGTTAGAAATACTTTGTTTAATTTTGATCAAATTTATCTCTAATAAAAATAGAAAAATAATATGCACCCTAAAAAAATATTTAAATATTTGTATGCTTCATTTGTTATAATCATGAAATTGCCTCCTGTGAAAGACGTAAAACTAGAAGATAACCTATTAAAGTTGAGACTCAGTGTACACAACCATATTTCACAAAAACATTTGTTTATATTATATTATTTTTGCTTACTATCATTCAACACATTCAAAAACGATAATTCGTATCAAACAATATTTTATATTAATTATTTTAGAGATATAAGGGAATAACTTCGCACTTACTTCTTCACAAGTAGTCCAGGAGTCAACACTAACTGTAGTCACAGTACCATCAGACAAAGTTAAAGGCAAAGCCATATCAGATCTCTGTTTAATACTTCGCCATTCTAACAAACTTGGTGGGAATGTTCTCGTATGTGGATTCTTCTGTAACCCTCTTAATATTTTTCTTTGTAAAACACTGTTATACCCTGGTGAAGAATGGTCAGTCACATGTTTCAATAAGTATCTGAAAAAGAAAATTAACTTTAATATTTAAAGCTAATAAACACTTCTCAGTATAACAAAACATTTAAATGGCCATCAATTTCCTGATTGATAATAATTGAACTAGAGAATATCTCTTTATCTTCACACAAACACAAAGTCACAAACAATATCGAGAAAATGTTAAACAAAATTACTTACAAGAAACACAAACGCAGAATCTCAACGAACTGATCTTATTTTCTTAATCTAACTAAGAATTACATGCACGTGTTTTGTTTAAACATTTGAAATATATGCGATGTAAACAATTATTACTAAATATGTATTTGAAAACATTCTAGTTATCAATGACCTTCTGAAATAATTTATGGGCCGTGCAGTTTGTAATAGTTCCCAGTATATTACTGTAAAACACGTAAAATTCATGATAACATATATGAGCATTCCAAGAAGATTGTAATAAAATATTGTTAAACACTGCGAACATCATAAAAAACGATGATTCATTGTTAAACATTTCAAGAATTATTTATAAAAAATATCCCTGCTTCTAAACCGAATATTTAAAGGGACTTTATTTAATGTCTGATTATTAATGAAAACACGGTTAAATTTTTTTTGTATTAAACAAGGTATTATTTTGTTAAAATGAAATTCGCCGAGTCGAGAGAGATTTATCCGTTAAAAGAGGCGTGGCTAACGCGCCGGTTTCACACAGGAACATTTTCAGGTGTACATAAGCGGGAAATTCAAAATGTTGTTTGTAGACATTAAAAATTCGTTCCTTTTCTTTAACTTTAAAAGTTTTTTTTCCACGTTTTTCTAGCCAGTGCAATATTTCCTCCTTCCATTTCACATTCAACCAAATCAAAAAAATAGAACTAATAAACAATACAATGTCAGAAGTCAGAAGTTAAATAGACAAAAGAATTTCAAACAACTGATTGAATTTTACTGCGTAATCTTGTCTTACAAGTAGCCAATAGTGCATCAGGATTCGTCTCTACTTTGAAGTTTGTTTATCTTTCGCCTTGAACATTATAGACAACTGTAGTAACTATCGTACTACAGTTCTTAAAATCGTACAGATTCAAGCACACAGATAGACACTTAGGGTACATATACAACCAATTTGTATGTTGTTTAATGTGCACTGGAACTCAGAATTTCGTCTCCAAATTTGTACCAGTTATGATATCTTAAATTACGAATTGAGATTCGAACGACATCAATCGCAATAATTTCAAAAGATAAAATCCTTGTCCATTCTTCTTCCTTTACAAAGTAAGTGAAGTATTGTAATCGCGAAATTCAACGGAAATATCTCTTTTGACCATCTCTGAACCCATTTTGATTAATTTTGGCGTGACGTCTGTACGTACGTATGTATCTCGCATAACTCATAGGGTATGTAAACACATTTATCGATGGTTTTATTTATTTTTGAAATTAGTGTTTATTAATATTTTGGTTGTAAGAAAAATGTGGTATGCAACACTAATGACTTTGTTCATATTTCGCGCCAATTGAATTAGATTCAGATCCCAGGAAAATGACAAATTTTGGTATGACTATTACAACGCATCTAGCATGAAAAGTTCAAGAACTAAACTGCGCATGCGAATTTACTCTCAACTTGTGCAAGTTGAGCTTGATAGCTTCCAGTCGATATATCATTCAAACCTGAAGTATGCTGACTTCAAATTTTAATTGTCAATGCGTTCGTTGACATAAAATTTTATTGTAAATATATCTTCATAGTTTTGCTATAAAAATCATCAAAAACCATTCTACTAATAATTAAAACAGTGTCTACTTACTTGCTTAGAGCAGGCGATGGTTGAAAACAGCTCAAGCAATGACTCATCAGCTGCCAGATTCTATCCGCATTTTCATTCTTCCAGCTCTGATTACACAACTGCACCAACAATTCATCTCTCAGCCCTCTAGAATTCAGTCCTTTGTGGACAATATAATCAGCTAGAGCTCTTTCTCGCACTCCTTGCATTTGACTATCATTAGACCATCTTAAAATCAGTTTGAAAAGAGCAACTGCATCTTGGAAATCTTGATCTCTTGCAGCAGCTTTAGATAAGAATGGCGCTGTGATTGGTTCTCGTTTAAAACCAAAATCAGCGCCTTTGAAATACACTGATGAGAATTTACCAAATGCAAATTGGTCCAAATCATGCGGGAGGTTTATAGAGGGCGGGGCACCTGTAATACCTCCTACAACTTTAACCAAGTTTCTTTCTGAATGTAGCGGTGTGTAGTTTTCTAGTTTGGTGAAAATAAACGCCAATTCTGCTGGAATTTCCAAATGGTGAACTGTACTTCTTGTTACACGTTGGTTCTCTGTCATTTTCTCTCTTTGTAGTCGTTGTTTTGCGCGTTCTTGTGCTGCTTTTTCTGCTTCTAACCTTCGTTTGTATTCCCTCTTTCTTGCTGAGTATTTCTTTCGCTCTTTTCTTCCGCGGTAAAGTGCTTGAGCTCTGACGATTCCAGTTTTAAGTTTTCTGTACTTAGTGCGTTGATTATAGCCACGCCATACTCGTTGTACAGTGACAGCAGATCGTCTCAAGTTTCTGTACTTCTTGCGGGCTAAGTATCCACGAATGTGTTTTTGGATGATGAGGGTTGAACTTCGCAAGACGTCGTTCTTTGTGAGTTCTAGTTGGCGTTGAAGACTTTCGCGAAGGAAGACTCGAGTTGCTCCTAACTGGTAATCTGGACCAACTGAAAAAAAATACATGATTTAAATTAATTTTATAAATTCAATCAATGGCGGCTTGTGGCTTTAAATCATGGGGATGTTGCAACTTTCGATAAAAAAAGTACATATATTGTTATGTGTTATTATTTCTTGAAGTTGAGTTACGGATTAAACACGATAAATATTATTTTGCAGTGCCGAATTACGCTTCTCAATGCGAATGTAAATGTTTGCGCGCGCATCGAAACAAGCTATCTTGCTATGAGGTATGATATTGTGATAAACATAGAGCTGCTAGCATTCTTCGTTCTTCTTAGTGTTGCTAGATGTATTTATAATCTTTTATACAATATAAGAGAACTATATAGGATGTTTCAAAAGTATTGTAAAAAAATTATAAGTACAATTTAATGTACTGATTGTAATGTAAAAAGAATTCTTTTGAAATTCGCAAAAATGATCCCACGGTTCTTAGAACTAACATTTTTGGTCTACTGGACTGATAGGATACAAATACGAATACAAATTGGTAAACATTAAAATTAATTTTATTTAATTAAATTGTGTAATGTTTCATTCGTCCTTATTGTTCTGTCCAGTGCCCCAAAAATATCTGCTTTAAGGACCTTGCAATTATTTTGTGAATTTTGAAAAAATTCTTTTTGCACTACAATCATTATATAAAATTGCATATACTTTTATTTTTTACAATGTTTTTGAAACACACTGTATACAATTCTTCATGATAAAATTAATTATTATAAGGAATTATAAATAAATTAATAAATATATTTATGTATCGAGCAGGCTTGGGGGTGCTGCAGTTCACCAGTGTCTATAAACGGGCACCCCTGAGTGCAATATTAAAATGATTACTAATTGGATACAACATAACAGTCAATTTTAAAATTAAAAAATTCGAAAGCAAGTGATTCATCACGCATAATAATTATTCAGATAAACTTTGAAATTGTGCATTAAAATTGGGTTAACAGCAAGTATGTAATAATAAATTTGAAATAAACCTACCAGTTCCTGTAGGAGGCATCCTATCCAGGATAGCCCTACACAGATCCCTATAGGGCGCTCCCCTTGGTAGTACTCCTGGTAGAAGGTACCTGTACTGCTCCACAAAGCTTTGGAACTTCATTCTGATTGGGTAGCCAGCTTGTCGAATGTGAATAGTGTCCAATAGGCCGAGGTATCTCAGTTGTTGTAAAACCGTAGGCATGTCGAACCTCATGGGGGTTTTGTCGGTATTTGGTTTGATGCAACGGACAAACCACGGGGTGCAACGGGCCATGGATTCGAGGAGTTGCTGGAGACTGTCACTGAATCTAAAAAAAAGTGAAGAAATTGTTGTTTAGTTGGAATATTTTTGAATTTATTAATTACATCTAATCTTACATTAATTTGTATTTTATATTCATAAATATTTAATTTTATGAGAATATGTTATGTTTAATTATAAAAATACTTTCAATTATAGGTTTCGAATGAACTCTAATTAAATTAAATTTCTTATTTCGCAGAAAGTTTTCTTGATAATTTTTTATTGTAAGTTGTTGGTATTACGTTTATTGAGAAAATAAATACAAAACAATAGTATTTACAAAAAAAATCAATGTGGCAGTTTACAGTTGTAAGTGTCTTGCTTTTGGTTGTAAGTTTAGGATTGGTCACAATGTACTTGTGTCATCTATTGGTAAACGGGGAAATACCATCACTTAAACATGAAAAAAAATGGTGTATTGGTAAATGACTCGCAGAAGAATCAGTAGAAGAATGAAGCATAACTTAAAATACTTAGATATACAAAGTACCGTAATCATCCGCCATTATTGGGCAAAATAATCCGAGAAAATTAAAATATTAACCATATTATCATTTTTATCCTATTTTATTATCAGTTTTACAGTTCAAAATTAAATAATTAAGCATTTCCACAGATAGTTTCTTAAACTAAACGTGCAATTGAAAATGCAAGTTAGGTTACTTTTCTCATTTGTCAAATTACAGTCATTTTATATGGATGATTACTTATATTACCGCCATTTTAGGGCAAAAATATGGTTATCTCTTTTTGGTTTGCAATATTTTGTATGTTTTGTGCTTTGCATATATAGGGACTTTAGCATAACTGAACAGAAAATAGAAATGAAATCGTGTACTGGTAGCAGTATAGCAGAAGTCATGGAGTGATTAACATAATAAATCAACTAATACTATCTCTTAACCATATCAGAATATACTTTAATGGTAAATGAACTGCAGAAATAATAAAAGCAACGCCATCTCATAAACATTTTGAGAAATATTGCAATGGTAAAATGAAGTGCGGAGGAATGAAATATACTGAACAGTAAGTATCATCTCTTACATAAGATTGTAAGGAAATAATATCTTGGTTAACGACCTGCAGACGGATGAAACAAAACTGGAGAGTCAGCGTCATCTCTTAAGAGATCAAGTAACATTTACTAAAATAAGTGATGATATTTATTTAGTGCAAGGGTCTTTAAATATATAAAGATATAGTAAATATATAAATACAGAGCATAAATTAATATTTTTTATTACCTTGCTGCAACTGTGGGTGTCCTAGGTTTCATAGTAACAAATCTTCCATTAGCTCCCCTCGGTAACGTTCTAGCTTGGATTTGCCCCAGTAGAGGTTTGGCTATTGCACTAACCAATGGTTCTCTACTCGAAGCCAAAAGTTCTACTATGTCTGGTCTTAGGGCATCCCGGTTCTTGTCCAGGAAACCATCAACACTGTACCAAACTTGGCCAGCGTAATGCTTGATCTAAAACAAGAAAAAATAATAAAAATATCATTTAGTAAGAACACTCTTAATAAATTCAATTATGATGAAACGAAAAAACCAACAGCACATCAAAAGAATGTACTCGAATAGATTAATAAAGAAGTTGACTATTGGGAGTCGCCACTGATAACAGATGGCAGCAGTAAAATGTGAATAGTAGGGAAAACACTGGATTTCACTGCATCGCACAGCCTTAGTTTATAGAGTTTATCTTTCAAAATAATATTTTTACCGTAAATTTTAGTGAGATATAGTACATAAAATATGTTTATTGCATTAGGAGATGTATATTAATTTATTTGAATGGAGTGTTGTGCGGCCTATGGTTGAATTTATTGTACAATTAAATTATTAGTTTTTCCAGATTAATCATTGTATGATAGAAAATTACTCTCACGCTCTTACATTTTTAAAAACATATTGGTATATTTAATATTTGCTGTAACTGTTCTCTGTCTAAAATAAAAATAATTGATTTTAATGTTAAAGATAGACTTTGCAATGTTACATAAATAAATGTACGGTAGAGTGACCATTTTTTTTAGAAAAGCAGTACGAAATCTGTCTTCTATAATTATTAGGTCACATGTCAGGGCAAAAAATGGAAAAATTGTAGCAATACTATTGCTTTAATTTTATTGTTATTGCTACAGTTGCTAGTTATTTTCAAAAGCATACCAAGTCACTAATTAAACGTTAAATCAATTGTGTTATTACTGGAATCTATATAGATAGATTGCAAATATTTTAGTTAATATTTAAAAACCAATTCTAATTGTTCAGTTCAAGGGTTTGAAAATAAGAACTGTATACTGACAAAATCATTAATAAGGTATATTGAAATTTATGGAAATTACTTTAAATAAATTTTTTGCTTTTATTTTAAATAAAAAAACATGTAACCAAAATATCAGATGCTTTTTGTAGGCATACTTCTAAATACAAAAATATTTATTTTCTTTTACTGCTGAATGATATTAAAATAGTATCTCCTCCTATTACCACCTTTAAGAATAAATATTAATAGTTTTGAGTATAAAATGCACTACAAAATACTTAGATGAACTAAAATCGTTTTACGAAATGATGGAAACAAACGTTCATGAATAGCGAAATTTTCTTCACAATGTTTAAAATTATTTTCCACAGTTTTTCAAAACTTAGTCTTTTAAGAAATAATGCAGAGATATTTCAGAACTTAAATAATTATCGCACAGGGGTACAAAAGAATTATACTTGTTAAATTTTGAAGAAAATATACAGACTCCTATGCTTTTACTATGTGCATCGACCTTATTACACTACTGTATAAGGTCGATGAATTTGCGACAGCTACAATGTTTTCCCTACTATTTTTGTGCCACCAGATGTCAGCTACTTTGTTGGCGACTCCCAATATCAGAAAAAAAAAATAAGAAAGAGAGGTAACCTAAGAACTGGATAAATAGAATAACAGAAATAGAAAGGAAGAAATCAAAAACATTTCTTTGAAATTCATGGCACAGGATTTAAAAATTTACAAAAAATGGACTGAGAAATAGGGATCTGTATAAATTAAAAGAAATTGTCATCTAGATTCTAGAAATACAATAGGCTCATAATAATCGTACTATATCAATTACGAAGAAACTAAAAAACCGGCAAGTACATCAAAAGAATGAACCCAAATATATTAATAGAGGAATTTTAATATCTCATGCGCAGTACACACATTTGAGTCAAATTAGGATAAATCAATTTGTGTCATTTTGTTTTTCGTGTTCGTTTATAAGTTTTTACCTTTTCGTTATAAATCATTAGTGCTTAATTGTTATTGCAAGAGTCAGGCTTTTGTTAAAAGTGACGTTTGGCCTCATAAGGTTATAATGTAAAAGTACGCTTCTTAACTGTGATTTTATTATAAAAGTGCGTTCGTAATATTTGCCACGATCCTCTACTTTATATTGCGCTATCCTTCATCTGTTAATATCTCTTATAAAAAATTAAATAACTAAAGTATTGAAAGTGGAAAAAAATAAGAACATCAGGAAATACCTGGATAAATTGAGTAAGATATAAGAACGAGACGAGGAAACAAATGATTAAAAGTAGACCAAGCAGAAGATATGGTAGTCTATATTCTAGAAATATTCTACTTACTCCAAATTCTCTACCGCCAACTCTCGGTCTGCAATAAAACTCATTCAACGCGTGATTATAATGACACTTCTCCAAAAACGACGCGTCTGAGGCTCTAGGAAAGTTGCTCTCATCGTCCAACAGATGCAGAATTCCCACAGGTTTCTTCCCCAGAAGATGAATCACCGGTGTGTTGTCTTGCCAGGTTAGATTGGTCCACTCTAATCGTTCCCTGGCGTACTCCTGTTGTTCCAGCTTGAAGATGTGCTTGTTGAAGTACAGTTGCAGACTCTCTGAAGCGAAGTTGATGCAGAGCTGTTCGAAAGAGTTCTCGGCGAGGTCCTCGAAGCCGAAGATGTCCAGGAGAGAGATTCGAGCAGCGTCGTGGAGGCCTCCGCGTTGGACGATTGAGTTTACTTTGGAAACAAGCCTGAAATGTGGTGGTTATTGTAAAGTATACATTGTTTGTGGACAAGAATTTAAATAAAAGAACTTACCAATTGAAAAGGACAGAATACAAAGCCTTTGCGAAAGCATCTCTCGCATCCAAAGCCTGGTCTATTCCTAAAGGTGTTAATAATTTCTCGGCTCTCGCTTCTGTCACTCTGGAGGTTAGAGCCCTTTGCAACCCACTTGAAGAAATCTGCAATAGTAGAGTGAGTCAAGTTAATCCATACTTGTTCTATCACCCTCACTTTAGCAAGATTTAGAATTTCGAAAATAATAATAAATAAATCTGGAACGCAAAGGCGTCTCACATACACAGATATTATAAATATTTGTTTGATTTAGAACAGAATTGTCAAGAATAGGAACTATTTGCCGAAGTATTGTTGTGGAATATATATGCCAAGTTTATAATGAATCTGAAATTTGAGTCAGTACAAATGAAGTTCTAAAACATTTGTGGTGATATTTATTTATTCGTAAATAAATTATTAAGAATATTAATAACGCTACCTGCAAGAATGACTTCGGCTTTTCTATATTAAGGAAATTAAAATTCCTAAAACGAGTTGGATTCGAAGAAAGTTTTGTATGTATAATTTTAATTCTCAATATTTTTTCTAATTCTATGATTCTTGCATTTGTTTAAGCCTACTTGGTTGCAATTTTGGATAAAATTTTTTTAAACGATATTTCTCTGGAACTAATGATCGGGTTTGAAAAATAAAAAAACTTTTGAAAAGAGAATAGAAAGGCCTTTCGAACCGTCATATTTGACACCCTTTTCCATTTAAAATTTTAGAGGTGCAGTCCATCCCCATTTTAGGGTTGAAGTTATGCCATTGGTACTAATCCATTTAGGTGTCCCCCTTTATAGTAAAATTGACGTGTTCGGGCGTTTTTTACAAAATTGATGTTAAGTGGCTGAAAATTGCGCTGATAATTTTCATTGGGCCACCCTGTATTCTCTCATATTATTGTTTAAGCATTATTCCCACTTTCGTAATGATCCAAATTAATTGTATAAATTTGATTTGAAGCATATATTTTTACTTTCTCTGACACTTGACTATGTTTAACAAAAAATAAAATCTTTGATGACGACCTAATAAATCAAAAACTTTTTTTGTGAAACATATCAAAATGTATATCTACTGCTTGATATTATAAAGGACATAATAAATTTCCTTGCATAGTAAATTAAATAAACAAATTCTAATTGAAATAATTTGAATAATGTCACAAATAAAATTATCGTCAAAATTTCGATTGTCAATTGACGAAATAAATATTATTTACTAGGGAAGTAAATTTAAGTAATATTTATAATATCGGGCATAATAATGTTTATTTATTATTTTTACCTGTAGTAAATGTGCGGCCCATTTAATTTCAGCTTCAGACCCAATCTCAACTCCTTCTTGTCCATGCCGAAGTTGCCTTCTATGAAAATAAACATTCCCTAGATGTAGCACCGAAGCTAAAACTTTAATTATTCCTTCTTGTTCAGCTTCGCCTACACCTAGAACTTGCATGGCTCCTTTTAGGGCTTCCCAATCTGCTCCTGATCCAGAATGTCCTGGACTACAATCACCCCCGCCTTGATTGAGATAAAAGTATTTATCTGCATCCACCAATCCATATTTCTGCTTCTCTGAAGCACTTAAACTTCCCAATAGCTCATAGAACACATGGTAGTTCCTCTCTCCAGGTGCTTGGGTGACTATTCTAGACTTTTCTAACAAGTATTGTGTAACTTTGGCTCCTACAATGGCTCCATGTTTGAAGTAAACTTCCAGGTACTTCCCAAAACGACTGCTGTTGTCGTTTTTGGCTGTGCGGGCGTTACCGAAAGCTTCTAGCAGTGGGGCTGCTTCTAAGATTTGTTCGGTGACCAAGGCTTGACCTCTAGGGGCACTCGGAGCTACAGCGGCGAGGTACTGCATTACTAGTTTGGTAGACTCGGTTTTGCCACTTCCGCTTTCGCCGGAAATGACTACGACTTGGGGGGACGGAAGGGCTGAATGGGCGGCTGCTCCTAACGCGAATAAGTGGGGAGGAAGGGAACCCAAAAGTTTCCCTCGGTATCTGGAAATAGAACAAAGTTTCAGAAAAATCCAACATAGTACAATTTTATTTCAGAAGTGATACTTGAATTTTAGATCATTTATTTTTTCACTACTAGCCTAGACACCCAGTATTATTAACCTTTATTTGACATGAGAATTTTTTTTTCATTATCGCTTACTTGGTAACCATGATCTTCTAGTCAATAATAAATTATTTTATCCAACACTGTGTAATTATAACGATATAAGTATGCTGTTTTTAGATAAATAAAGTAGGTCATAAGTCACTAGTGAGCTAAATATATTAGCTCACTGTTTTTTGGTTCGTATCATAGTAACTACGTTATAAAACCTTCTCTACACTATTTTGTTCCTAAATGTCATTTCGAAATTCCATCTGTCAAAAATCTTATATGTATTTTATATCAATGATTAAAATGTGTTGGATAAAATGTTGTATGGTACACGTGTGTTAATTACCTAAGTCACTTGAAATAATACCACACTCGGCCTAACGGCCTCGTGAGCTAAACTTTTCCCGCGTGACTTATCTGTAATGTAACACACTTGTACCATAAATAACTAATTAACCATGGTCGATAATGAAAACTGTCTGTAAAAGCTAAATATTGTTTTAATCATTGAACTCAAGAACAGTGCAATGTATGGATTTACAATTTAAATATGCCGTCTAAATTAAATAAATAAATCAAATAAAACCAAATTAAGTATCAAAAGTAGTGAGGTTGACAAACCGAAATGTCAAATATACAAACAAAGACAACATATTTTATTTTTGTGCATATTAAGAAACAAGTTAATGTTCATGTCAAAATATTTGTTATTGTCGACAACACCTTCGCATCTCGGGACACAACTTGGCGCTAGGATAATAATGATAGTCTTTTCAACCTTGGTTTATAATATAATATTAATTATAGGTTTGTAGTTTGTTTGTCTCTGCTGTGTCAAATTATTTTAAATACAGTTACAAATTGTTAAGTAAAAAAAAATACTTGTTTCCAACATTCTTAATATGTAACACATTTTGAAACGATATCTGAAAAAATATTTCAGATCTGTTAGATATTTTCGTATATTGAAAATAATATTAAGGACAAATTTGTTTTACCAATAAATCACATTTTTTAATTCATTGTATTAAATATCGATATAGTAGGTATTGAAAAATTGTTTTTGTTGAATAAAATGAACACAAAATCGAAAACTGGAACAAACTTTCAATCTGTGTTATGTTATTTTTACGGGTACAAGGTAAAGGTTAAAGTTTACTAATAGTTATGTAACATAGAATGCAAAATATAGTTTTAGAGAATGAATCTACCTAGATGTTATCTTATGAGTCTGCTAAAACTTAATTTGGGTATATGTTACATATAATTTTTTTTTTTGTAAAAGGTCTTCAAAATGATGCTGTAATAATTTTATTTAAAAAGTATTCCATAAATTACTATAGGACATTTTTTTTTAGCAAACGATAATTTAGGTATGGAAACTAGTTTGTTAATGAACAGTTTGTCAAAAAATTGGTTTCTAATTGTTATTGTAACAATGTATGTTCATGCAGGAATTCAGAAAAAGCAAAAAATAAAATAGAATTATATTTGCTTTCAAAAAAGTCATTGGAGCAATATTATATTGAAAACTGGATGAAATAAATCGATATGTCATAATTCATAAATGAATAAGAAATAGATACCCAGTAGCTGAGTGATCATTAGGATTAAATTCTTTAGCAGTTTGCGGACTTCACACAGTCTGCAAAGTAAGAATTTTCGGGAACGTAAAAAAAATAAAAAAAAAAATATATTTAGTATTTCCAATGTAATGGAACGTAACTAAAGAATAAATGTACAGAAAATATGAAAACTACAAAAATTTTAAGTCTTAAAATATTGTAATGTGAATAAATAATGATAATTCTAGAATTACTTATACTGGGTGTCCGTTTTAAGAGGCTAACCATTGAGATTTCGATTTCAAAGTTTTCTTTAGTACTTTCCAAAGATATTAAACACATTTACATTAAAATGAAAATAAACAAAAAAATTAGTGAATAATTGATTTAATTAAATTTCGGTGAAGAGTGCTTTGGAAACAAAATTGAAATTTTTTTGTTTCAAATAGAAAATTTGATATCCTCTTATAGTAGAAAAAACATGACTTCAAACCATATAATTAATACAATCTATAATGCACCTTGTCTATCCCCTTGTATTGCAAAAAAAGTGAAACATAACATGTATATTTTATCTAACTCGTTGAGACTCCGTATGTAATACGCATGTGTACATGATACAGAATTGACGGAGATTTTAGAAATTAAGTTGGTCCGTTGTTGCTGCACTATACACTTCAAGCGCATTTTACTCAAAGTCTCAAAACGTGAAATAGCTATACAAATTCCGTCGCATATTTCACGATATAAAGAACTTGAGGCATATTATATTCATATTATTTACATAACCTCAAACCCTACCTTTGAGCAGCCTCAATCCCATAACTAGTATCAAACATCCGGTAGGGGTTGACAGCGATGAGGATGCTGCCGGCGTAGGTGTAGATAAGGTTCCTGTCATAGCGCAGCTTGAGGTTCCAGAGCAGCGCGGCCTCGTGCAGGTCTGCGAGTTGGCACATGTCTTCCACGCCGCCCGTGCCCAGGTCCTGGCGGCGTCGGACTTGGCCTTCTCCATCGGCGAGGGCGAATGTTTGCGGCTGGAATGAGAGAGGAGATGTTAGAGAGTAATGTAGAGTACATAAGCAAGATTGAGATGATTTTCAGTTGATTTGGGGTTATCAAAATAAGCGGATTAACTTGAAAGTAGTTTTCGTAGTAATGATAAAGTTAAAGTGTTGTATTTAGAGAAAATATATTAAAACTATAACAATTAAAATTAGAACCAAATCTTTATTAGATGAAAGAAGAGTACGATCGATCTGATTAAACAGGATATTTTTTTCTGATCGATCGAGGTCGATTAATAATAAGGATCGATTAGATTGATTTGATCAAACAGGATCAATCGATAATAACGATCAAAATAAGGATCTGCAGTAAATACCATTAAGTATGATATTTACATCTTGTGAGATGGGTAGGTACTTATTCATTGAAAAGCACTTGCCCTAATGTAGTTAGATCAAAATCACCCTTCGTTGAAACCGGAATGTTTACAACACACTCATTGTGAACTACTCTAATTTTTGCCCTAATGAAATTAGATTAAAATTACCTTCCGTAAAAACTAGTCCCTATAATGTTCACTATCTTAAAAAAGGGTATTAACTCACTCAACTGCTGGCTCAATGAAACAGAATTTTACTGATTTTATTACCACTTTATTACAATTGTGACAGTGGCAGATTTATACTTATGCAGCCCTGGATCTACACAGACAATTTCAAACAATATTTGGATTTGGAGATGTGAGTTTCTTTAAAATGTGACAGTTTTCATTATCGACCATGGTTAATGGTTAATAATTTATTATTAACCTAGGTGACTATGGTTACCAAGTAAGCGGTAGTAAAAAACAATTTCTCATGTCAAATAAAGGTTAATAATAGTGGATGTTTAGGCTAGTAGTGAAAAAAAAAATTAGGGCCCCTACATTTTGTCGCCTTGGGCTATGGCTCCTACTGAACCTCTAATTCCACCACTGAATTGCATTATTTATGTACTCGTACTATTAAGAAAGAATCTTACAAATTGCAAAAATACATTACAAAGTCTTATAAATTGTTTTGAAACAAAATGTTGCACTGCTTATTTTTGTAAGTTTATTTTTAAAAAATAATATAATTTTACTTAAGCTTTTTGATTTCAGATAAGTACGACTTACATTTTAATTATGTTTATTGTCAGCCTATAGCCTTTAAAAAAAAGACAACCTTGATCAAATATATTTTCATCTAAACCACATTATTGTACAGGCTTCCAAACTGTAATATTATTGTAAATATTAAACAAGTAAATTTTATTTTATTCAGGTTCGTTTCTTAACCTAGTATTGAGATCTCTACAGTATTAAACCTTATATTTCTATATAACAGTACATCTTTATATTTATAAGGAATAAAATAAGTAATAAAACGATTAAATATAATAAGTTTTTGTAACCATGAAAACAACAATTATTTTATTTTTCAATATTTCTTTATGTTAAAGCTTCCCGGAAAAAGGTGGTGACACAGTCTTACCAACCTTAAATTTAATCTATCGTTAATCTTGGTGTCAAGGCCAACAAGATATTGTTAATTACACTGCATTCGACCTTTGGGTGAAATGACGTGGATTTAAAGAATTCTAACAGTTGAAATAACATAAATTATGAATATTTGGAACCGGTCTTTCCGGATTATATTTAATTCCTGGTGACACACTTCGGACAAATTTTGGGTAGCTAATATGGAGTAGGAAATAACTGTAAATTTAATAAAAACAATTGCTAGAAAATAACGCAACGGTTAATTTATAGCATATTGTGTTTAAAGTAAATACTTGGGAGTAACATTACTTAATTGTATTGTTACACTGTTAAGGAGTTAAGGAAATGGAATTTCACACATTGATACATTGTTGTAATCAACAAATTTAATTGTACTAATCACTTTTTTTATAAGATTTTTTGTAAGAATTATATATTTATATAAATATTTTATTCTAAGACCACTAAAGTAAAATTACCATTATTGTACAACTTGTAGGTTATCTAAGTGTCACATTATGGAAGGTTGTGTAAAGTACTCATATCGCACAGTTAGGGAAATTTTGATTTATCGAAATTTTGCTAGACAAAATAATTATAATTAATTTAAAACATTACGTCTAATACTAAATAGTATTGTTTTACTGGTTTGTAAATAATTTTTTATCGTACACATATTGAAAATAAGATTTTCCTGCGTGTGCGTGCGCAAGAAAGTAGACATTTGTCGGTCCAGACCTACAAAATCTCACTATTCCCTAGGGAAGAAAAAACAGTTCGTATGCGGACTAACAGATGGCGTTTAATTCGTTAGAAATAATAACCAGAATAAATTCAGTAAAAATGCTTTTAACATATTGTAACTTTAGATATTTTTTATAATTACATTAATTTCTAGATATTTTTATTACAAATTCTGTAAATAATAAAACAGAATTGCTAACTTTAGTTATATGTCAAAATAAAATGTATGTTTTTTATTTTTTTCTACTTCTAATGTTGGTAATCAATTTCACAAATTTCATTGAGGTTAAGTTAAATATCAAATTATTCAGTATTCGTGAGATGTTTATATTATTTTTCGTACTCATGCATTGAAATGTGTTGTTTCGCGTTGCCTACGCAACGCCTGGAACGTCAATTTCCCAGGTCTCCACCAGATAGGCGACCGGGAAATTTTGGAAAAAACACTCCTACTTCTACAACATTTATTAAAAAACTATATTTATAATAAAATAGTATAATGTTTTAAACATTCTTTTACCTAATAATATTAAAAGAAAATAGGGGATTATTGAACGAAATTTAATGTAGAAAAAGTAAATTTAGTGCATTTGATATACAATGTTGGCAACAACTGCTGTCATGTTGACAGATTGACAGCACTTGTTAGTACTGAAACACATAACCACAAATCATGTATAATTTGTAATAAATAATTTTATTTGTTCAAAAATAACTAATTATTAGTTGTATAAATTCGTACGAAAAATATTGTACAAACCTCTTGCGTGAACTGGGTTTCCGGAATCGTTCTATGGCAGCGCTCGCGAGCTCGCGCCGCCAAACACTCCTCCGGAAACCAGTCGTTCCCGCATTTGGTATGTAAATAACTATTATTATGTTGTTTCGTTGTATAGGAAAAAAATAGTGCGTGATACATGATATAGTCTTTTTCACGAAAATGTGATCGTACGTCATACCTAGTAATAAAATTGTAGCCAAAACAGTAATGTTACTATCCCTAGCATATACCCAGTAAAATACACGGAACTTAGTGTCTTTTACTAATAAATGGTTGGTAATCCTGTACAACGTTGCCATTCTCGAAATGTCAAAAAATAATATTACTTTTGAAAAATGTCAAAAAATCGAGCAAAAAATTTAGGAAGTTGTGCACAGAATATGGTGAATTCTGTAATAAGGTATTTCGAACAAAAACGTGACAAACGAAGATACAGAGGGGGATGCTGAATAAATTTAGTTTATTTTATGTAAATAATTCACAATATGACATATACACACATGGTATACTATGCAACCATCAACACTTTAATGTACCCTACAAATACTTGGCAACGTTGCATCAGGGAACATTATGACGTACGATCACACTTTCGTGAAAAAGACTATAGTAAAGTTGTTTTCTGGTCCTCAAGAAGTATTTACATATACATATCCTTCGAACCAGAAAAGAACAACTTTCCTATCTAGCAGCACAAATAACTATTTTCTACGACCACTATGAAAAGTGGCACATTTCACACACTATATAAAAGTCATAGAAAAAGTATAATACATAATTCAAGTTGAAAATCTTCGAGGCTCTTGTGTCAATTTTCCACTTCGTGCGTAATATGCATCTTACAAATTTTAATATGTAATTTACTTATGAATAATAGGTGATTTTAGTCACTAAAAATAAATGCATAAAGTACCACATGAACCGTTAACTGTAAGATAATATATAATAATAAAATTATTCATGAATATAGGCATCAAATAAAAGAAACTGGTATATGCTTATTTTTAAAAAATATACATAATTTATGATGGGAGGAATATGTTGTCTCCTACAGTTACTTTTATTATTGCGAATTTTTCGTACGAATTTCGCGTATAATTCTGTGAATACAACTACTTATATTACAATAGAATAGTCAAACTTTCTACTTTATAAACAATCCTAAAATTAACTTTTATCATGGCATGTTCTACCAAAATAAGAAGCTAATTATCTCTATGCTAACAATGCCTATAGAAATGATGCCTTAATTTTCCATTCCTACGTAAATTCAACAGCGTATTGCAGACATTAATTCGACAATATTGCTGTATTTAATAATATGGTTTTAGATGACAGGATGGAAGCCTTAATACAGAAATCTTATTAGTGTAGGTGTACGCTCTGGTTTACCAGTTGTGGTTTGAATAACCCAAGTTTGAATCCGGTCTATGAAATTTCACTAAATGTATTAAATGTCATCTGAGCTTTTATTTTAAGATTTTAACTTATTATAATCTAAACACACAATTTTATGTTATTTTATAAAGATCAGATTAGTTCATATTAGCACACTAAGTTTTTTTATTGAAAGGTACATTAATATTGGATTCATTCCAAGGATCATTTAAAAGAAAATAACTGATCATTTTTAGGGCGATGATATAATGACAATAACCGACAATATGATTATGAATTTTATCAGGGTTGAATAAAAATCCGATTTAAAAAAATGAAATCAGATATTTTTTATATAAATCAGTTTTTTTGTTTTTTTAAAGGTATATTATAAATTCAAAAGCGTGTTTCACAAAATAGCATTTATTATGGAAAAATTTAAAAAAACAATAAAAAACTACGGTAAAATCCGTTTATAACGATATCACTTATAGCGACAAACTGGTTATAACGTTGAAATACGCTAACGTTATTTTACTTTTATCAGTTATAGCGACTTCCGGTTCTAGCGATAAAATTTATGGAGTCCCTTCGATGTCGTCATAACTGGATTTTACTGTAACATTTTTCAAAGTAAATTTAACAAAAAAATCACACATTAGTGCCAAAATTTCCTGCGTTATAAATTCAAAATAATATACGATACAAATAGGACTTTTTTATATGGTTGTATAGCAAAAAAAAAGCTCTATTCGAAATTATCACAATCTACTACAAGCTCCGCCTAAAAAATTAAAGTTAACACCAATAACATGAAAATGGTACTCGATAAAAAGAAATTGAGAACCCCCATAAATTTACTATAAAAAAGTGTCTAAGGAAGTTTTACACAGGTATCTTTTACCGTTCTCCAGATTCCCACGCTTAATAAGTATTTGGAATACCTGCATAATATTTATTCCTTCAATTGACGATCGAAATTTTGGCAGCAATGTTTACTTGTGTCATTAATAAAATATTGTTTA